>JAWQEG010000062.1:10000000-12820469 GCA_033782935.1 Petrolisthes cinctipes | reverse complement strand
TATTTTGATATGATACTGGTTTATTTTGCACGATGGAAGGAAAGTGTTGGAGGGTATTTGATGGTGGCTGTACAAGAATAAGATTGGCTCCACATATGATAATTATTCTCTATCTGGATACAACACATATTAGAGAGAAAAAAAAATTGTTGAGAAATTGACCAAAAAAAAAAGAAAAAAAATAATGATAATAATGAATAATATACTAGAAAATTAAAATATTTCAAATTTAAAAACTATGAATACAATACAAATTAGAAAAAAAAAGTTTTGAAAAACTGGCAAAAAATAAATAAATAAATAATAATAATAATGATGAATAATCTACTAGTGCTGTAAAACAATTAAAAAAATATCTTCAAATGTAAAAACTATGAATACAAGACAAATTAGAGAGAGAAAAAAAAAGTATTGAGAAACTGGCAAAAAAAAAAAAAAAAAAAAAAAAAAAAAAAAAAAAATAATAATAATGAATAATCTACAATAAGAATATCTTCAAATTAAAAAAAACTATGAATAAAATGCCAAGGGAATCAATGCTCATACAAATTAATACATAATACATAAAGCAGGAAGAATTTATATTGAAGTTAGAATTTTAACAAGTAATTATATATCATAAGGCAGCTGTTGACATACAAACAAACAAACATACAAACAGCTGGAATAAACACTGTTGAAAAAGTGACAAATAGAAAAAAATAAAAAAATATAAAAGAGAATTATTTACAGTGTCTTTTAATTAATGAAGAAGATAAGGGAATAAATAATAATAATAATAATAATAATAATGAAAATAATAATAATAATAATAATAATAATAATAAAGTTGTATTACCTGTATAAGAAGTGAGTTTTATTTTCATGACAAATCAACATATTTTTTTATTATTTTTCCTCTGTTATTTCACAAAGAGAGAGAGAGAGAGAGAGAGAGAGAGAGAGAGAGAGAGAGAGAGAGAGAGAGAGAGAGAGAGAGAGAGAGAGAGAGAGAGAGAGAGAGAGAGAGAGAGAGAGAGAGAGAGAGAGAGAGAGAGAGAGAGAGAGAGAGAGAGAGAAAAATTACTATATATTTTTTTCGTTAGAGAGGAGACCACCATTTTTTTTTTTTTTTTTTTTTTGACATACTGTGAGTGAATTAATTGCACTCCAAAATATCAGAAGCATACTACAAGTAATCCCTTAAGGGGGTGCGGGAATAGGGGGTCGGGGGGGTTTTGGGGGGTGCGGGAGTAGGGGGGACAGGCTTGGGGGAGGGTTAGGGGGTTCGGGAATATGGGACAGGCTTTCTACCCACCCCAAGCCTGTCCCCTTACTCTCGCACCCCCCCTAAACCCCCCCCAAGCCCGTCCCCTTATTCCCGCACCCCCCTTACCCCCTTAAGGAACCCTGTGTGTTATGTAGTCAGAAAATTGGAGTAAATGAGTCCTTCAATATTGCCATGAAACACACACACACATACACACAAACATACATACATACATACATACACACACACACACACACACACACACACACACACATACATACATACACCCACACACACCACCCACACACACACAAACACACACACACATACACACACACACATACACAAACACATACACACACCTATATGGAAGGAGCTTGTTTGTTTCGTGGCATGGTCAGGAGGAATCAGAAGCCACACACACACACACACACACACACACACACACACACACACACCTATATGGAAGGAGCTTGTTTGTTTCGTGGCATGGTCAGGAGGAATCAGAAGCCTCCAAACACACACACCACACACACACACATGGAAAAGCTTGTTTGTTTCGTCTGTCTACAAGTTATGTGTGTGTGTGTGTGTGACTGTGTGTGTGTGTGTCTGTGTCTGTGTGTGTGTGTGTCTGTGTGTGTGTGTGGTGTGTTCTTACCTATTTGTATCTTTACAGGATTGAGTCAAGCTCGTAAGTAATGTCCCGTATATTAAATAAAATCCTATTATCATATTTTTCTTTAATTAAAGTTATTATGCATGGTTTTGACACACACCATTTCTTCTTATGGATGGTAATTTGTTCCATGTGTGTGTGTGTGTGTGTGCGTGTGTGTGTTGTGAAAGGCGGCCGCATACTAAGAAAAAACACCTCACTCTCTTTCTCTCTGTCTTTGGAATAACATCGTGTAATTTCCGTAGACTTAAATTCATCTTTATCACGTTCCATTCACTCACACACCACAACCAAAAATATGGGTTTTTGGAATAGGTAAAAATGTTGTCGAATCTCACATTTGACCTATGGGTGTGGAAGAATAGGTCATATGGGTAGGGGGGTTCCCAGAAGGGGGGCTAAATTTTCTCCGTTTTTCCTCTACGATGCACCGTTTTTTAGTTGTGGCCACTTTTTGGAAAAAATATTTAACCGATGTTTGACCATGAAGATCTATATGGATTTGGATTGAAATTTGGTATGGAAGTACATTTGGTAAATTGGGCGAGACTGATTTTTTATTTTTTCTCTATGATGCACCGTTTTTGAGTTATGGCCACTTTTTTGGAAATTTTTTGAACCGATTTTTGACCATCAAGATCCATATGAAGATTTGGATGAAATTTGGTATGGAAGTACAGTTGGTAAATTGGGCTAGATGTTTTTTTTCATTTTGTCTCTATGACCCTCTGTTCAAAAGTTATGTCAATTTTCGTTTCTTAAAAAACTGACCTAATTATGACAATGATAAAAATAATGTTCAGTGATTAATTAAGGGGGTGCGGGATATAGGGGGACAGGCTTGGGGGGCTTAGGTAGGTGCGGGGGGTTTTGGGGGGTGCGGAAGTAGGGGGACAGGCTTGGTGGGGTTAGGGGGGGTGCTGGAATAGGGGACAGGCTTTGTACCAACCCCAAGCCTGTCCCCCTATTCCCGCACCCCCCAATTCCCCCCCCCCAAGCCTGTCCCCTACTCCCGCACCCCCTTAATGTTTGAACATGAATAATATCTAATACCAAAGACTCACTCACACAACAAACAACAAAATTAATGTCACTCATCTGTGTGATCTATTTGTGATCTATTTGTGGTTATACAGGAATGAGCCTAGGCTCGTGGTGTCCCGTCTGCTTTTTTCATTTTATCATAATTATCTTTAAAACTATGAATAGTTGTTGCATTCACGACTTCCTCCGGCAAAGAGTTCCATTGTGCAATTGCTCTTTGGGGAAAATAGAATTTCCGCACATCCTTTTTGGTCAATTTCCTTGCCAACTTCCGAGTGTGTCCTCTTGTTCTTCCCACAGTTGGTGTAATAAATTCATTCTTATCAATCCATTCCGGTTCGTGTACACATTTGTACATCATGATCATATCACCACGTTTCCTTCTTTCTTCTAACGTTGGTAGATTCAGTGTTTGTAGCCGTTCTGAGTAATATAACTCCTTCAACTCAGGCACCATCCTAGTAGCTGCTCTCTGTACTCTCTCCAACTTGTCTATGTGCTTCTTTAAGTGAGGGTTCCATACTACTGCAGCATACTCTAGAATCGGCCTTACAAATGTTGTCAGTAATTTCACCAGCATGTCTCGATCCATATGTGTAAATGCAACTCGTATGTTTGACAACAAAGCATATGCCTGTCTAACTTTTTCCTTTTTGTGGCTTCCTGGTGACATTTTTGAAGATATTGTCACCCCTAAATCCTTTTCCTGCTGCGAGTTGTCTATTCTCTTGCCTCCCATAGTGTACTGTCCATGTGGTCGTAAACTGCTCTCACCCATTTCAATAACATGACATTTCTCGGAGTTGAATTCAAGTTGCCATTTCTTACTCCACTCATACACCTTACTTATATCCTCCTGAAGTGCTGCACATGAGTTGATGTCAGTTACTTGTCTCAATAGTTTAGCATCATCAGCAAACATGTTCATGTAGCTCCCGGAACCAATGCCACTGGCCATGTCATCCACATACACTAAGAACATAAGTGGCGCCAGTACAAAACCCTGTGGCACCCCACTTTTCACCTTCCTCCAACTTGAAAACTTTCCTCTTATAACAGTCCTCATCTTCCTCTCACTCAGGAAGTTTTTTCATCCATAATAGTAACTGTCCTCTGATTCCGCCTTTCATTTTTAGTTTCCATATGAGCCTTTGGTGTGGAACACTATCAAACGCCTTTTTTAAGTCCAAATAAACACAGTCGACCCAACCATTTCTCTCCTGTAATATTTCTGTGACTCTGTCATAAAAGCTCAGAAGGTTTGTGACACACGATCGTCTCGATCTGAATCCGAACTGTCTATCTGACAACATACGTTCGCTTTCCAGGTAATCAATCCACCTATTGCGAATTATTCTCTCCATAGTCTTGCACACAACACTAGTTAGAGAGACTGGTCTGTAATTTAGAGGCTCTTCTTTACTTCCTTTTTTATACAAAGGCACAATATTTGCTGCTTTCCAGAGCTTTGGTAATTCACCCAATGTTAACGAGTGATTGAAGATGATTTGTAGAGGGTAACTTAACCCTGTGGCACATTCCCTCAACACCCAGCAGGACACATCATCTGGTCCCGCTGCTTTCCTTCTGTCTGTGGCATTTAGTACTTCCTGAATATCTTCTTGGGATATCTCAACATTATGTAACCCATCTTCTTGTATTTGTACAGTTCTATCTGGTGTAAATTCATCCTCTGTCACAAACACTGATTGAAATTTCCGGTTTAGTATTTCACTCATATCTTCCTCCCTTTCATACACGATGTTGTCCACCACCAATCTCTGAATCTTGTCCTTCACTTTCATCTTACCTCTTATAAAGCCATAGAATAGACGGGGGTTCCCGTCACATTTCTCTATAACAGATTTCTCAAAATTTCTCTCTTCTTCCCGTCTAATTTGCGTATATTTATTCCTTGCATTTTTGTACCTTTGATACGCCTGCTGAGTTTTTTTCCTCCTGTATCTATTCCATAGTAGGTCTCTTTCCTCTTTTGCTCTTCTACATCTTATATTGAACCACATTTTTTTATTTATACACTTGACTCTGTTCTTGGGACTATATCTTTTCATTCCCTCGTTAAGTAACTCACAAAAACGCCCATACATTGCTCCTATATCCTTCCCATTTAGTTCTTCGTCCCAGCTCAATTCTTTCAAGTATTTGTTTAGATCTTTGTAATCGCCTTTTCCATAATTAAAACTATCCTTTTTGGGAGTTTCCTTTTCCTTTCCAATGTCATACTGAATAATGAAATCAAACTTAATCACGACATGATCGCTCTTGCCCAGAGGAGGTAAGTACCTCACCTCAGATATTTCATCGCTCGTTCTTGTAAACACCAGGTCTAGTAACGAGGGTTCATCCTGACCTCTCACTCTCGTTGGCTCATTTACGTGCTGGTGTAAGAAAAATTTTGTTACTAACTCGAGCAGTCTATAACTCCAGCTGTGTTCTTGTTGAGTAGTTTGTATCTCCTCCCAATCAATCGCGGTACTATTAAAGTCACCTGTCATAATCACCCGTTGATTCTTGTTTTGCACTTCCTGTAGAATCTTTCCGATACTATAAAGTGTTACCTTAGCCTTTTCTTCGTACTCTGTAGGATCCCAAGCATTGGTTGGGGGAGGCATGTACACATTTACCACTGTTATGTTTTCATTTCCTACCCTTATAACCACTGCCACAACTTCACTTCCATTGTCATTGATGGTAATCTCCCTGACTTTTAACTCTGTCCTTGTCATGATAATTACACCCCCTCCTTTCTTTCCTTCTCTGTCCTTCCTATATATGTCATACCCCTCTATATTCAATGCTTCGTTTCGTATATCATGCTCTAGTTTTGTTTCTGATAAACAAACTACTTCTGGTCTCTCTGTGACTAATAAATCTCTGAGTTCTAATGACTTAGATACAAATCCATCCATATTTGTATATATGATGCTTAGGAAACTATTTTGATATCCGTGTACATTTATGGCCTTTGTAGGCCCTCTTATTCTCTTATTTTGATGAACCATTTCCGAATTCTCAGTCCCGACACTTTGAAGAAAAAATACCATCTTTTAATTTAATACAAGCAGCTACGCACTACTTAAAACAATAACACACACACACGTTAACTACCATCTTTTAATTTAATACAAGCAGCTACATACTTAAAACAATAACACACACACACGTTAACTACCATCTTTTAATTTAATACAAGCAGCTACACACTATTTAAAACAATAACATCATAATATGTGAACGTGAAAACATTAGACAGTAAATTGTTTGAGATTCCCATATGTGGATGATTATTATTGACCACGACTGTATGTGCAAATGCATTCGTATATTCTCGTAACTGTGTGTGTGTGTGTGGGACCATCGTATCAGTAGACTACCACACCATCGTATACACCACCACAGATGATGTTCTTGCATAATACATACGACCTTCATTAGCCGTGTAAATGACTTATGGCTGAAGTATTTAAGGGGGTGCGGGAATAGGGGGACAAGCTGGGGGGGGGGTTTAGGGTGGGTGCGGGAGTAGGGGACAGGCTTGGGGGGTGCAGGAGTATGGGGACAGACTTGGGGGGCGGGGGTTAGGGGGTTGTGGGAATAGGGGACAAGCTTTCTACCCACCCGAAGCCTGTCCCCCTATTCCTGCACCCCCCAAGCCTGTTCCCTACTCCCGCACCCCCTTAATAGAGTTTGTGAATATGGATACTCAGCTTTTGGAAAATAATGGGCCGATTCCACAGTCATCAATATTTATTGGCTAACCAACAAACGGAAACCTTTGGTAACGTGTCCGATTCCACAGTCGTTTTCGGGTTTGTTAGCTTCCCACCCACCCACCATCCCATATCTCCTTCCCACCCACACACCCACCCATGTCTTTTTCCCACCCACCAACCCACATCTCCTTCCCACCCACACACCCAGTCACGACTCATTCACACCCACCCAACCACGTCTCCTTTACACCCACACACCCACTCACGTCTCTTTCACACCAACCCACCCACGTCTCCTTCACACCCACACACCCACCCACGTCTCCTTCACACCCACCCACTCACGTCTCCTTCACACCCACACACCCACCCACGCCTCTTTCCTTCCCACCCACCCACCAACGACTCCTTCCAACCCACCCACAAACCCACGTCTCTTTCCCACCCACAAACACACCCACGTCCCCTTCACATCCACCCACCCACCCACGTCTCCTTCACACCCACCCACCCCATCTCTTTCCAACACACCCACCCACCCACGTCTCCTTCCGACACACCCACGTCTCCTCCACACACACCCACCCACCCACGTCTCCTTCACACCCACCCAACCACCCACGTCTCCTTCACACCCACACACCCACCCACGTCTCCTTCACACCCACGTCTCCTTCACACCCACACACCCACCCACGTCTCCTTCACACCCACACACCCACCCACGTCTCCTGCACACCCACACACCCACCCACGTCTCCTACCCACACACACACCCACCCACGTCTCCTTCACACCCACACACCAACCCAGGTCTCCTTCACACCCACGTCTCCTTCACACCCACACACCCACCCAGGTCTCCTTCACACCCACGTCTCCTTCACACCCACCCACACACCCACGTCTCCTTCACACACACGTCTCCTTCACACCCACACACACACCCACGTCTCCTTCACACCCACGTCTCCTTCACACCCACCCACACACCCACGTCTCCTTCACACCCACGTCTCCTTCACACCCACCCACACACCCACGTCTCCTTCACACACACGTCTCCTTCACACCCACCCACACACCCACGTCTCCTTCACACACACGTCTCCTTCACACCCACCCACACACCCACGTCTCCTTCACACACACGTCTCCTTCACACACACCCACACACCCACGTCTCCTTCACACACACGTCTCCTTCACACACACACACACACACACGTCTCCTTCACACCCACACACCCACGTCTCCTTCACACACACGTCTCCTTCACACCCACACACCCACCCACGTCTCTTTCACACCCACCCACACACCCACGTCTCCTTCACACACACGTCTCCTTCACACCCACCCACACACCCACGTCTCCTTCACACACACGTCTCCTTTGTAAAGGTTGAAATTCTCACTGCCAAAACTATTTCATACATTTATACTCGTTGTTTATCAGCAATTACGACGTTAAGGGGGTGCGGGAGTAGGGGACAGGCTTGAGGGGGGTTTTGGGGGGTGCGGGAATAGGGGACAGGCTTATCGGTGGGGGGGGGGTGCGGGAATAGGGGGACAGGCTTAAGGGGGGGAGGGGGTTTGGAGGGTGCGGGATTAGCGGGACAGGCTTGAGACGCGGGTGTGTGGGAAGGAGACGTGGGTGTGTGGGTGTGAAGGAGACGTGGGTGTGTGGGTGTGAAGGAGACGTGGGTGGGTGGGTGGGTGTGAAGGAGACGTGGGTGGGTGTGTGGGTGTGAAGGAGACGTGGGTGTGTGTGTGTGTGTGAAGGAGACGTGGGTGGGTGGGTGGGTGTGAAGGAGACGTGGGTGGGTGGGTGGGTGTGAAGGAGACGTGGGTGTGTGTGTGGGTGTGAAGGAGAAGTTGGTGGGTGTGTGTGTTTGAAGGAGACGTGGGTGTGTGTGTGGGTGTGAAGGAGACGTGGGTGGGTGTGTGGGTGAAAAGGAGACGTGGGTGGGTGTGTGGGTGTGAAGGAGACGTTGGTGGGTGTGTGGGTGTGAAGGAGACTTGGGTGGGTGTGTGGGTGTGAAGGAGACGCGGGTGTGTGGGAAGGAGACGTGGGTGTGTGGGTGTGAAGGAGACGTGGGTGAATGGGTGTGAAGGAGACGCGGGTGGTTGGGTGGGTGTGAAGGAGACGTGGGTGGGTGTGTGGGTGTGAAGGAGACGTGGGTGGGTGTGTGGGTGTGAAGGAGAAGTTGGTGGGTGTGTGGGTGTGAAGGAGACGTGGGTGGGTGTGTGTGTGTGTGAAGGAGACGTGGGTGGGAGTGTGGGTGTAAGAGGAGAAGTTGGTGGGTGTGTGTGTGTGAAGGAGAAGTTGGTGGGTGTGTGTGTGTGAAGGAGACGTGGGTGGGTGGGTGGGTGTGAAGGAGACGTGGGTGGGTGTGTGGGTGTGAAGGAGACGTGGGTGGGTGTGTGGGTGTGAATGAGACGTGGGTGGGTGTGTGGGTGTGAAGGAGACGTGGGTGGGTGTGTGGGTGTGAAGGAGACGCGGGTGTGTGGGAAGGAGACGTGGGTGTGTGGGTGTGAAGGAGACGTGGGTGTGTGGGTGTGAAGGAGACGTGGGTGGGTGTGTGGGTGTGAAGGAGACGTGGGTGTGTGTGTGTGTGTGAAGGAGACGTGGGTGGGTGTGTGGGTGTGAAGGAGACGTGGGTGTGTGTGTGTGTGTGAAGGAGATGTGGGTGGGTGGGTGGGTGTGAAGGAGACGTGGGTGTGTGTGTGTGTGTGAAGGAGACGTGGGTGGGTGTGTGTGTGTGAAGGAGACGTGGGTGGGTGTGTGGGTGTGAAGGAGACGTGGGTGGATGGGTGGGTGTGAAGGAGACGTGGATGGGTGGGTGTGTGTGAAGGCGACATGAGTGGGTGTGTGTGTGTGTGTGAAGGAGACGTGTGTGTGTGTGTGTGTGTGAAGGAGACGTGGGTGGGTGTGTGTGTGTGAAGGAGACGTGGGTGGGTGTGTGGGTGTGAAGGAGACGTGGGTGGATGGGTGGGTGTGAAGGAGACGTCGGTGGGTGTGTGGGTGTGAAGGAGACGTGGGTGGGTGTGTGTGTGTGAAGGAGACGTTGGTGGGTGTGTGGGTGTGAAGGAGACGTGGGTGGGTGAGTGGGTGTGAAGGAGACGTGGGTGGTTGAGTGTGTGTGAAGGAGACGTGGGTGGGTGTGAAGGAGATGTGGGTGGGTGGGTGGGTGTGAAAGAGACGTGGGTGGGTGGGTGGGTGGGTGGGAAACTAACAAACCAATACCACTGTGGAATCGACTCCTAACTTTATGGGTTGATTCCACAGTGGTATTGGTTTGTTAGCTTCCCAACCAACCAACCAACCAACCACACTTGTAAGCCTTCATTATTTTCCAAAAGCTGAGTATCCATATTCACAAACTCTATTAAGGGGGTGCGGGAGTAGGGAACAGGCTTGGGGGGTGCAGGAATAGGGGGACAGGCTTCGGGTGGGTAGAAAGCTTGTCCCCTATTCCCACAACCCCCTAACCCCGCCCCCCAAGTCTGTCCCCATACTCCTGCACCCCCCAAGCCTGTCCCCTACTCCCGCACCCACCCTAAACCCCCCCCAGCTTGTCCCCCTATTCCCGCACCCCCTTAAATACTTCAGCCATAAGTCATTTACACGGCTAATGAAGGTCGTATGTATTATGCAAGAACATCATCTGTGGTGGTGTATACGATGGTGTGGTAGTCTACTGATACGATGGTCCCACACACACACACACACACAGTCATGAGAATACACACACACACACACACACACACACACACACACACACACAGTCATGAGAATATACACACACACACACACACACACACACACACACACACACACACACACAGTTGAGTGACATTAATTTTGTTGTTTGTTGTGGGCACCTAAAATAAGCCCCCAAAGCCTGTCCCTCTACTCCCGCACCCCTCAAAACACCCCGCACCCACCTAAACCCCCCAATGCTGTCCCCCTATTCCTGCACCCCCTTAATTAATAATTGAACATTATTTTTGTTTAATTTGGTCCGTTTTTTGAGACACGAAAATTGACATAACTTTTGAACAGAGGGTCATAGAGACAAAATGAAAAAATCGTCTCGCCCAATTTACCAACTGTATTTCCATTCCAAATATCATCCAAATCCATTTAGATCTTCATGATCAAATTTCGGTTCAAAATTAAAAAAAAAAAGTGGCCATAACTAAAAAACAGTGCATCGTAGAGGAAAACGGAGAAAATTTAGAAACCCCTTCTGGCAACCCCCACCTATATGACCTATTCTTACATACCTATAGGTCAAATGTGGGATTCTCAAAACTCACATTTTTGGATGTGGTGTGTGGATGGAACGTGGCGAAAAAGATAAAATAAGTCTACGGAAATTACATGATGTTATTCCAAAGACAGAGAGAGAGGGTGAGGTGTTTTTTCTTAGTATGCCTGCTGCCTTTTACAACACACACACACACACACAGACACACACATGGAACAAATTACCATCTATAAGAAGTGGTGTGTGTCAAACCATGCATAACTTCAAAGAAAAATATGATAATAGGATTTTAATATACGGGACATTAGGAGCTTGACTCAATCCTGTAAAGATACAAATAGGTAAGAACACACACACACACACACACACACACACACACACACACACACACGTATCTTTATAATAAACATGCACGCACATCAATATAAATAATTATATTCTTGTTTTGAGAAAGAGGAGAACGAAACATAAGAAGAAGAATAATGTAAGAAAGTCAGGAAATTATAGAAACGAAATACAGTAATAAGGATGGGTTCAGTAATCATGTCTTATTTCGTTCGAGATGCCTCGACACATAATTTAAAAAAGGGGGCATAACTTGTAGACAGGGGGGGGCATAACTTGTAAACAGGGGTGGGGGGCATAACTTGTAGACAGGGGGGAAGGAGGGTGGCATAACTTGTAGACAGGGGGGATGGAGGGGGGCATAACTTGTAGACAGACAGGGGGGATGGAAGGGGGCATAACTTGTAGACAGACAGGGGGGATGGAGGGGGGGCATAACTTGTAGACAGACTGGGGGGATGGAGGGGGGTATAACTTGTAGACAGACAGGGGGGATGGAGGGGGGCATAACTTGTAGACAGGGGGGATGGAGGGGGGCATAACTTGTAGACAGACAGGGGGGAGGGGGTGCGTTTAAGGACCCTGTGATCGTGTATGGAAATTGAAGACTTTTGAATCCTCCTGACTATGCCACCAAACAAACACCTCCTTCCATATAGGTGTGTGTGTGTGTGTGTGTGTGTGTGTGTTTCGTGGCAATATTTGAAGGACTCATTTACCTCCAATTTTCTGACTACATCACACACAGGGTTCCTTAAAGGGGTGCCCAAAGTCAATATGTGCATGCATCTTCTGTACCCGTTTATATCCCAAATTCAGGCTCAATAGATCCGAAAATTCTATATTATTGAGTCCCAGAAGCGATCTGTACATGTCTACTCCGTGTTAGAGTATTTTCAAAATACATGCCCAAAACATGCTCAAAATCGATATTTTAGGTTCCCAAAGTCAATATTTGTATGCATCTTCTTTACCCGTTTATATCCCAAATTCAGGCTGAAAACACCCGAAAATTCGATATTTTTTTGTCCCAGAAGCGATCTGTACATGCCTACTCATTGCTAGAATACTTTCGAAATATAAGCCTAAAACAAGCTAAAAATCGATATTTTGGGTGCACAAAGTCGATATCTACATGCATCTTCTGTACCCGTTTATATCTCAAATTGAGGCTCAAAACTCCTGAAAATTTGATTTTTTTGTGTCCCAGAAGCGATCTGTACATACCTACTCCGAGTTAGAGTATTTTCAAAATACATGCCCAAAACATGCTGAAAATCGATATTTTATCTGCCCATAGTCGATATGTGCATGCATCTTCTGTACCCGTTTATATCTCAAATTCAGGCTCAAAACACCCTAAAATTCAATATTTTTGGGTCCCAGAAGCGATCTGTACATGCCTACTCTTTGCTAGAATGTCTTCAAAATACAGACTTAAAACATGCTCAAAATCGTTATTTTAGGTGCAAAAAGTCGATATGTGCATGCATTTTCATTACCCGTTTATATCTCAAATGCAGGCTCAAAACACCCAAAAATTCGATATTTTTGGGTCCCTGAAGCGATCTGTACATGTCTACTCAGAGTTAGAATGTTTTCAAAATATAGGCTCAAAACATGCTAAAAATCGATATTTTAGGTGTCCAAAGTCGATATGTGCATGCATGTTCTGTACCAGTTTATATCTCATATTTATTATTAAAACACCCGAAAATTCGATATTTTTGAGTTCCAGAAGCAATCTGTATATGCCTACTCTGTTTTTTAGTATTTTCAAAATTCATAGCCAAAACATGCTGAAAATCGATATTTTAGCTGCCCATAGTCGATATGTGCATGCATCTTCTGTACCCGTTTATATCTCAAATTCAGGCTCAAAACACCCGAAAATTCGATAATTTTGGGTCCCAGAAGCGATCTGTACATGCCTACTCATTGCTAGAATTCTTTCAAAATACATGCCCAAAACATGCTGAAAATCGATATTTTATCTGCCCTTAGTCGATATGTGTATGCATCTTCTGTACCCGTTTATATCTCAAATTCAGGCTCAAAACACCCGAAAACTCTATATTTTTGGGTCCCAGAAGAGATCTGTACATGCCTACTCCGTGTTAGAGTACTTTCAAAATACAGGCCCAAAACATGCTGAAAATCGATATTATAGGTGCCCAAAGTCGATATGTGCATGCATCTTCTGTACCCGTTTATATCTCAAATTCAGGCTCAAAACAACGGAAAATTCAATTTTTTTGGGTTCCAGAAGCGATCTGTACATGCCTACTCAGAGCTAGAAAGTTTTCAAAATATAGGCTCAAAACATGATAAGAATCTATAATTTAGGTGTCCAAAGTCGGTATGTGCATGCATCTTCTGTACCCGTATATATCTCAAATTCATGCTCAAAACACCCAAAAATTCGATATTTTTGTGTCCCAGAAGCGATCCGTACATGCCTACTTAGTGTTAGAGTATTTTCAAAATAGATGCCCAAAACATGCTCAAAATCGATATTTTAGGTGCAAAAAGTCGATATGTGCATGCTTCTTCTGTACCCGATTATATCTCAAATTCAGGCTCAAAATACCCAAAAATTCGATATTTTTGGGTCCCAGAAGCAATCTGTACCTGCCTATTCCGTGTTAGAGTATTTTTTAAAATATAGGCCCAAAACATGCTCAAAATCGATATATTAGGTGCAAAAAGTCGATATGTGCCTGCATCTTCAGTACCCGTTTATATCCCAAATTCAGGCTCAAAACACCCGAAAATTCAATATTTTTGTGTCCCAGAAGCGATCTGTACATACCTACTTCGTGTTAGAGTATTTTCAAAATAGATGCCTAAAACATGCTTAAAATCGATATTTTGGGTGCCCAAAGTCGATATATGCATGCATCTTCTGTACCCGTTTATATCTCAAATTCAGGCTCAAAACACTCGAAAAATCGATATTTTTGGGTCCCAGAAGCGATCTGTACATGCCTACTCTTTGCTAGAATGTTTTATAAAATACAGACCCAAAACATGCTCAAAATCGATATTTTAGGTGCTAAAAGTCGATATGTGCATGCATCTTCAGTACCCGATTATATCTCAAATTCAGGCTCAAAACAACCGAAAATTCGATATTTTTGGGTCCCAGAAGCGATCTGTACATGCCTACTCTGTGTTAGAGTATTTTCAAAATACATGCACAAAACATGCTCAAAATCGATATTTTAGTTTCACATAGTCGATATGTGCATGCATCTTCTGTACCCGTTTATATCTCAAATACAGGCTCAAATCACCCGAAAATTTAATATTTTTGGGTCCCAGAAGCGATCTGAACATGCCTACTCCGTGTTAGAGTACTTTCAAAATACAGGCCCAAAACATGCTGAAAATTGATATTTTAGGTGCCCAAAGTCGATATGTGCATGCATCTTCTGTACCCGTTTATATCTCAAATTCAGGCTCAAAATACCCTAAAATTCAATATTTTTGGGTCCCAGATGCGATCTGTACATGCCTACTTCGTGTTAGAGTACTTTCAAAATACAGGCAATAAAACATGCTGAAAATCGATATTTTAGGTGCCCAAAGTCGATATGTGCATGCATCTTCTGTACCCGATTATATCTCAAATTCAGACTCAATTGATCCGAAAATTCGATATTATTGAGTCCCAGAAGCGATATGTACATGTCTACTCAGTGCCAGAATGTTTTCAAAATATAGGCTTAAAACATGCTAAAATTCAATATTTTAGGTGTCCAAAGTCGATATGTGCATACATCTTTTGTACCCGTTTATATCCCAAATTCAGGCTCTAACATCCGAAAATTCAATATTTTTGGGTCCCAGAAGCCACCTGTACCTGCCTACTCCTTCTTAGAATGTTTTCAAGATAGAGACCCAAAACATGCTCAAAATCGATATATTAGGTGCAAAAAGTCGATATGTGCCTGTATTTTCAGTACCCGTTTATATCTCAAATTCAGGCTCAAAACAACCGAAAATTCGATATTTTTGGGTCCCAGAAGCGATCTGTACATGCCTACTCCGTGTTAGAGTATTTTCAAAATAGATGCCTAAAACATGCTTAAAATCGATATTTTGGGTGACCAAAGTCGATATGTGCATGCATCTTATGTACCCGTTTATATCTCAAATTCAGGCTCAAAACACCCGAAAAATCGATATTTTTGGGTCCCAGAAGCGATCTGTACATGCCTACTCTTTGCTAGAATGTTTTATAAATTACAGACCCAAAACATGCTCAAAATCGATATTTATGTGTTAAAAGTCGATATGTGAATGCATCTTCAGTACCCGATTATATCTCAAATTCAGGCTCAAAACAACCGAAAATTCGATATTTTTGGGTCCCAGAAGGGATCTGTACATGCCTACTCCGTGTTAGAGTATTTTCAAAATACATGCACAAAACATGCTGAAAATCGATATTTTAGCTTCACATAGTCGATATGTGCATGCATCTTCTGTACCCGTTTATTTCTCAAATACAGGCTCAAATCACCCGAAAATTCAATATTTTAGGGTCCCAGAAGCGATCTGAACATGCTTACTCTGTGTTAGAGTACTTTCAAAATACAGGCCCAAAACATGCTGTAAATTGATATTTTAGGTGCCCAAAGTCGATATGTGTGTGCATCTTCTGTACCCGTTTATATCTCAAATTCAGGCTCAAAATACCCAAAAATTCAATATTTTTGGGTCCCAGAAGCGATGTGTACATGCCTATTCCTTGTTAGAGTATTTTCAAAATACATGCCCAAAACATGCTCAAAATCAATATTTGAGGTGCCCAAAGTCAATATGTGTATGCATCTTCTGTACCCGTTTATATCCCAAATTCAGACTCAATTGATCCGAAAATTCGATATTATTGAGTCCCAGAAGCGATCTGTACATGTCTACTCAGTGCTAGAATGTTTTCAAAATATAGGCTTAAAACATGCTAAAATTCAATATTTTAGGTGTCCAAAGTCGATATGTGCATACATCTTTTGTACCCGTTTATTTCCCAAATTCAGGCTCTAACATCCGAAAATTTAATATTTTTTGGTCCCAGAAGCCACCTGTACCTGCCTATTCCTTCTTAGAATGTTTTCAAGATAGAGACCCAAAACATGCTCAAAATCGATATATTAGGAGCAAAAAGTCGATATGTGCCTGTATCTTCAGTACCCGTTTATATCTCAAATTCAGGCTCAAAACAACCGAAAATTCGATATTTTTGGGTCCCAGAAGCGATCTGTACATGCCTACTCCGTGTTAGAGTATTTTCAAAATAGATGCCTAAAACATGCTTAAAATCGATATTTTGGGTGCCCAAAGTCGATATGTGCATGCGTCTTCTGTACCCGTTTATATCTCAAATTCAGGCTCAAAACACCCGAAAAATCGATATTTTTGGGTCCCAGAAGCGATCTGTACATGCCTACTCTTTGCTAGAATGTTTTATAAATTACAGACCCAAAACATGCTCAAAATCGATATTTATGTGTTAAAAGTCGATATGTGCATGCATCTTCAGTACCCGATTATATCTCAAATTCAGCCTCAAAACAACCGAAAATTCGATATTTTTGGGTCCCAGAAGGGATCTGTACATGCCTACTCTTTGCTAGAATGTTTTATAAATTACAGACCCAAAACATGCTCAAAATCGATATTTATGTGTTAAAAGTCGATATGTGCATGCATCTTCAGTACCCGTTTATATCTCAAATTCAGGCTCAAAACACCCGAAAATTCGATAATTTTGGGTCCCAGAAGCGATCTGTACATGCCTACTCATTGCTAGAATTCTTTCAAAATACATGCCCAAAACATGCTGAAAATCGATATTTTATCTGCCCTTAGTCGATATGTGTATGCATCTTCTGTACCCGTTTATATCTCAAATTCAGGCTCAAAACACCCGAAAACTCTATATTTTTGGGTCCCAGAAGAGATCTGTACATGCCTACTCCGTGTTAGAGTACTTTCAAAATACAGGCCCAAAACATGCTGAAAATCGATATTATAGGTGCCCAAAGTCGATATGTGCATGCATCTTCTGTACCCGTTTATATCTCAAATTCAGGCTCAAAACAACGGAAAATTCAATTTTTTTGGGTTCCAGAAGCGATCTGTACATGCCTACTCAGAGCTAGAAAGTTTTCAAAATATAGGCTCAAAACATGATAAGAATCTATAATTTAGGTGTCCAAAGTCGGTATGTGCATGCATCTTCTGTACCCGTATATATCTCAAATTCATGCTCAAAACACCCAAAAATTCGATATTTTTGTGTCCCAGAAGCGATCCGTACATGCCTACTTAGTGTTAGAGTATTTTCAAAATAGATGCCCAAAACATGCTCAAAATCGATATTTTAGGTGCAAAAAGTCGATATGTGCATGCTTCTTCTGTACCCGATTATATCTCAAATTCAGGCTCAAAATACCCAAAAATTCGATATTTTTGGGTCCCAGAAGCAATCTGTACCTGCCTATTCCGTGTTAGAGTATTTTTTAAAATATAGGCCCAAAACATGCTCAAAATCGATATATTAGGTGCAAAAAGTCGATATGTGCCTGCATCTTCAGTACCCGTTTATATCCCAAATTCAGGCTCAAAACACCCGAAAATTCAATATTTTTGTGTCCCAGAAGCGATCTGTACATACCTACTTCGTGTTAGAGTATTTTCAAAATAGATGCCTAAAACATGCTTAAAATCGATATTTTGGGTGCCCAAAGTCGATATATGCATGCATCTTCTGTACCCGTTTATATCTCAAATTCAGGCTCAAAACACTCGAAAAATCGATATTTTTGGGTCCCAGAAGCGATCTGTACATGCCTACTCTTTGCTAGAATGTTTTATAAAATACAGACCCAAAACATGCTCAAAATCGATATTTTAGGTGCTAAAAGTCGATATGTGCATGCATCTTCAGTACCCGATTATATCTCAAATTCAGGCTCAAAACAACCGAAAATTCGATATTTTTGGGTCCCAGAAGCGATCTGTACATGCCTACTCTGTGTTAGAGTATTTTCAAAATACATGCACAAAACATGCTCAAAATCGATATTTTAGTTTCACATAGTCGATATGTGCATGCATCTTCTGTACCCGTTTATATCTCAAATACAGGCTCAAATCACCCGAAAATTTAATATTTTTGGGTCCCAGAAGCGATCTGAACATGCCTACTCCGTGTTAGAGTACTTTCAAAATACAGGCCCAAAACATGCTGAAAATTGATATTTTAGGTGCCCAAAGTCGATATGTGCATGCATCTTCTGTACCCGTTTATATCTCAAATTCAGGCTCAAAATACCCTAAAATTCAATATTTTTGGGTCCCAGATGCGATCTGTACATGCCTACTTCGTGTTAGAGTACTTTCAAAATACAGGCAATAAAACATGCTGAAAATCGATATTTTAGGTGCCCAAAGTCGATATGTGCATGCATCTTCTGTACCCGATTATATCTCAAATTCAGACTCAATTGATCCGAAAATTCGATATTATTGAGTCCCAGAAGCGATATGTACATGTCTACTCAGTGCCAGAATGTTTTCAAAATATAGGCTTAAAACATGCTAAAATTCAATATTTTAGGTGTCCAAAGTCGATATGTGCATACATCTTTTGTACCCGTTTATATCCCAAATTCAGGCTCTAACATCCGAAAATTCAATATTTTTGGGTCCCAGAAGCCACCTGTACCTGCCTACTCCTTCTTAGAATGTTTTCAAGATAGAGACCCAAAACATGCTCAAAATCGATATATTAGGTGCAAAAAGTCGATATGTGCCTGTATTTTCAGTACCCGTTTATATCTCAAATTCAGGCTCAAAACAACCGAAAATTCGATATTTTTGGGTCCCAGAAGCGATCTGTACATGCCTACTCCGTGTTAGAGTATTTTCAAAATAGATGCCTAAAACATGCTTAAAATCGATATTTTGGGTGACCAAAGTCGATATGTGCATGCATCTTATGTACCCGTTTATATCTCAAATTCAGGCTCAAAACACCCGAAAAATCGATATTTTTGGGTCCCAGAAGCGATCTGTACATGCCTACTCTTTGCTAGAATGTTTTATAAATTACAGACCCAAAACATGCTCAAAATCGATATTTATGTGTTAAAAGTCGATATGTGAATGCATCTTCAGTACCCGATTATATCTCAAATTCAGGCTCAAAACAACCGAAAATTCGATATTTTTGGGTCCCAGGAGGGATCTGTACATGCCTACTCCGTGTTAGAGTATTTTCAAAATACATGCACAAAACATGCTGAAAATCGATATTTTAGCTTCACATAGTCGATATGTGCATGCATCTTCTGTACCCGTTTATTTCTCAAATACAGGCTCAAATCACCCGAAAATTCAATATTTTAGGGTCCCAGAAGCGATCTGAACATGCTTACTCTGTGTTAGAGTACTTTCAAAATACAGGCCCAAAACATGCTGTAAATTGATATTTTAGGTGCCCAAAGTCGATATGTGTGTGCATCTTCTGTACCCGTTTATATCTCAAATTCAGGCTCAAAATACCCAAAAATTCAATATTTTTGGGTCCCAGAAGCGATGTGTACATGCCTATTCCTTGTTAGAGTATTTTCAAAATACATGCCCAAAACATGCTCAAAATCAATATTTGAGGTGCCCAAAGTCAATATGTGTATGCATCTTCTGTACCCGTTTATATCCCAAATTCAGACTCAATTGATCCGAAAATTCGATATTATTGAGTCCCAGAAGCGATCTGTACATGTCTACTCAGTGCTAGAATGTTTTCAAAATATAGGCTTAAAACATGCTAAAATTCAATATTTTAGGTGTCCAAAGTCGATATGTGCATACATCTTTTGTACCCGTTTATTTCCCAAATTCAGGCTCTAACATCCGAAAATTCAATATTTTTTGGTCCCAGAAGCCACCTGTACCTGCCTATTCCTTCTTAGAATGTTTTCAAGATAGAGACCCAAAACATGCTCAAAATCGATATATTAGGAGCAAAAAGTCGATATGTGCCTGTATCTTCAGTACCCGTTTATATCTCAAATTCAGGCTCAAAACAACCGAAAATTCGATATTTTTGGGTCCCAGAAGCGATCTGTACATGCCTACTCCGTGTTAGAGTATTTTCAAAATAGATGCCTAAAACATGCTTAAAATCGATATTTTGGGTGACCAAAGTCGATATGTGCATGCGTCTTCTGTACCCGTTTATATCTCAAATTCAGGCTCAAAACACCCGAAAAATCGATATTTTTGGGTCCCAGAAGCGATCTGTACATGCCTACTCTTTGCTAGAATGTTTTATAAATTACAGACCCAAAACATGCTCAAAATCGATATTTATGTGTTAAAAGTCGATATGTGCATGCATCTTCAGTACCCGATTATATCTCAAATTCAGCCTCAAAACAACCGAAAATTCGATATTTTTGGGTCCCAGAAGGGATCTGTACATGCCTACTCCGTGTTAGAGTATTTTCAAAATACAGGCCCAAAACATGCTGAAATCGATATTTTAGGTGCAAAAGTCGATATGTGCATGCATCTTCTGTTACCGTTTATATCTCAAATTAATGCTCAAATCACCAGAAAATTCAATATTTTTGGGTCCCAGAAGCGATCTGTACATGCCTACTCCGTGTTAGAGTACTTTCAAAATACAGGCCCAAAACATGCTGAAATCGATATTTTAGGTGCAAAAGTCGATATGTGCATGCATCTTCTGTACTCGATTATATCTCAAATTCAGGCTAAAAATACCTAAAAATTCAATATTTTTTTGTCCCAGAAGCGATCTGTACATGCCTATTCCTTGTTAGAGTATTTTCAAAATACAGGCCTAAAACATGCTAGAATCGATATTTGGGGTGCCCAAAGTCGATATGTGCATGCATCTTCTCTACCCGTTTATATCTCAAATTCAGGGTCAAAACACCCGAAAATTCGATATTTTGAGTCCCATAAGCGTTCTCTACATGTCTACTCAGTGCTAGAATGTTTTCAAAATATAGGCTTAAAACATGCTAAAAATCGATATTTTAGGTGTCCACAGTCGATATGTGCATACATCTTTTGTACCCGTTTATATCAGAAATTCAGGGTAAAAACACCCGAAAATTCGATATTTTTGGGTCCATGAAGCGATCTGTACATGCCTACTCAGTTCTAGAATATTTTTTAAATGTAGGCCCAAAACATGCTAAAAATCGATATTTTAGGTGTCCAAAGTCAATATGTGTATGCATATTCTATACCCGTTTATATCCCAAATTCAGGCTGAAAACACCCGAAAATTCGATATTTTTTTGTCCCAGAAGCGATCTGTACATCCCTACTCATGGCTAGAATACTTTCAAAATATAGGCCCAAAACATGCTAAAAATCGATATTTTGGGTGCCCAAAGTCGATATCTGCATGCATCTTCTGTACTCGTTTATATCTCAAATTCAGGATCAAAACACCCGAAAACTCGATATTTTTGGGTCCCAGAAGAGATGTGTACATGCCTACTCCGTGTTAGAGTACTTTCAAAATACAGGCCCAAAACATGCTGAAAATCGATATTTTAGGTGCCCAAAGTCGATATGTGCATGCATCTTCTGTACCCGTTTATATCTCAAATTCAGGCTCAAAACAACGGAAAATTCAATATTTTTGGGTTCCAGAAGCGATCTGTACATGCCTACTCAGTGCTAGAAAGTTTTCAAAATATAGGCTCAAAACATGCTAAAAATCTTTAATTTAGGTGTCCAAAGTCTATATGTGCATACATCTTTTGTACCCGTTTATATCCCAAATTCAGGCTCAAAACACCCGAAAATTCGTTATTTTTGGGTCCTTGAAGCGATCTGTACATGCCTACTCCGTGTTAGAGTATTTTCAAAATACAGGCCCAAAACATGCTAAAAATCGATATTTTAGGTGCTAAATGTCGATATGAGCATGCATTTTCTGTACCGGTTTATATCTCAAATTCAGGCTCAAAACACCCGAAAATTCGATAATTTTGGGTCCCAGAAGGGATATTTACATGCCTACTCAGTGCTAAAAAAATTTCAAAATATAGGCTTAAAGCATGCTAAAAATAGATATTTTAGGTGTCCAAAGTCGATATGTGCATACATCTTTTGTATTCGTTTATATCCAAAATTCAGGCTCAAAACAACGGAAAATTCAATATTTTTGGGTTCCAGAAGTGATCTGTACATGCCTACTCAGTGCTAGAAAGTTTTCAAAATATAGGCTGAAAACATGCTAAAAATCGATATTTTAGGTGTCCAAAGTAGATATGTGCATACATCTTTTGTACCCGTTTATATCCCAAATTTAGGCTCAAAACCCCCGAAAATTCAATATTTTTGGGTTCCTGAAGCGATCTGTACATGCCTACTCAGTGCTAGAATATTTTTTAAATGTAGGCCTAAAACATGCTAAAAATCGATATTTTAGGTGCTAAATGTCAATATGAGCATGTATTTTCTGTACCGGTTTATATCTCAAATTCTGGCTCAAAACACCCTAAAATTCGATAATTTTGTGTCCCAGAAGTGATATTTACATGCCTAATCAGTGCTAAAATGTTTTCAAGATATAGGCTTAAAGCATGCTAAAAATCGATATTTTAGGTGTCCAAAGTCGATATGTACATACATCTTTTGTATTCGTTTATATCCAAAATTCAGGCTCAGAACACCCGAAAATTCGATATTTTTGGGTTCCAGAAGTGATCTGTACATGCCTACTCAGTGCTAGAAAGTTTTCAAAATAAAGGCTGAAAACATGCTAAAAATCGATATTTTAGCTTCACATAGTCGATATGTGCATGCATCTTCTGTACCCGTTTATTTCTCAAATACAGGCTCAAATCACCCGAAAATTCAATATTTTAGGGTCCCAGAAGCGATCTGAACATGCTTACTCTGTGTTAGAGTACTTTCAAAATACAGGCCCAAAACATGCTGTAAATTGATATTTTAGGTGCCCAAAGTCGATATGTGTATGCTTCTTCTGTACCCGATTATATCTCAAATTCAGTCTCAATATACCCAAAAATTCGATATTTTTGGGTCCCAGAAGCGATCTGTACATGCCCACTCCGTGTTAGAGTATTTTCAAAATACAGGCACAAAACATGCTGAAATCGATATTTTAGGTGCAAAAGTCGATATCTGCATGCATCTTCTGTTACCGTTTATATCTCAAATTAATGCTCAAATCACCAGAAAATTCAATATTTTTGGGTCCCAGAAGCGATCTGTACATGCCTACTCCGTGTTAGAGTACTTTCAAAATACAGGCCCAAAACATGCTGAAATCGATATTTTAGGTGCAAAAGTCGATATGTGCATGCATCTTCTGTACTCGATTATATCTCAAATTCAGGCTAAAAATACCTAAAAATTCGATATTTTTTTGTCCCAGAAGCGATCTGTACATGCCTATTCCTTGTTAGAGTATTTTCAAAATACAGGCCTAAAACATGCTAGAATCGATATTTGGGGTGCCCAAAGTCGATATGTGCATGCATCTTCTCTACCCGTTTATATCTCAAATTCAGGGTCAAAACACCCGAAAATTCGATATTTTGAGTCCCATAAGCGTTCTCTACATGTCTACTCAGTGCTAGAATGTTTTCAAAATATAGGCTTAAAACATGCTAAAAATCGATATTTTAGGTGTCCACAGTCGATATGTGCATACATCTTTTGTACCCGTTTATATCAGAAATTCAGGGTAAAAACACCCGAAAATTCGATATTTTTGGGTCCATGAAGCGATCTGTACATGCCTACTCAGTTCTAGAATATTTTTTAAATGTAGGCCCAAAACATGCTAAAAATCGATATTTTAGGTGTCCAAAGTCAATATGTGTATGCATATTCTATACCCGTTTATATCCCAAATACAGGCTGAAAACACCCGAAAATTCGATATTTTTTTGTCCCAGAAGCGATCTGTACATCCCTACTCATGGCTAGAATACTTTCAAAATATAGGCCCAAAACATGCTAAAAATCGATATTTTGGGTGCCCAAAGTCGATATCTGCATGCATCTTCTGTACTCGTTTATATCTCAAATTCAGGATCAAAACACCCGAAAACTCGATATTTTTGGGTCCCAGAAGAGATGTGTACATGCCTACTCCGTGTTAGAGTACTTTCAAAATACAGGCCCAAAACATGCTGAAAATCGATATTTTAGGTGCCCAAAGTCGATATGTGCATGCATCTTCTGTACCCGTTTATATCTCAAATTCAGGCTCAAAACAACGGAAAATTCAATATTTTTGGGTTCCAGAAGCGATCTGTACATGCCTACTCAGTGCTAGAAAGTTTTCAAAATATAGGCTCAAAACATGCTAAAAATCTTTAATTTAGGTGTCCAAAGTCTATATGTGCATACATCTTTTGTACCCGTTTATATCCCAAATTCAGGCTCAAAACACCCGAAAATTCGTTATTTTTGGGTCCTTGAAGCGATCTGTACATGCCTACTCCGTGTTAGAGGATTTTCAAAATACAGGCCCAAAACATGCTAAAAATCGATATTTTAGGTGCTAAATGTCGATATGAGCATGCATTTTCTGTACCGGTTTATATCTCAAATTCAGGCTCAAAACACCCGAAAATTCGATAATTTTGGGTCCCAGAAGGGATATTTACATGCCTACTCAGTGCTAAAAAAATTTCAAAATATAAGCTTAAAGCATGCTAAAAATAGATATTTTAGGTGTCCAAAGTCGATATGTGCATACATCTTTTGTATTCGTTTATATCCAAAATTTAGGCTCAAAACAACGGAAAATTCAATATTTTTGGGTTCCAGAAGTGATCTGTACATGCCTACTCAGTGCTAGAAAGTTTTCAAAATATAGGCTGAAAACATGCTAAAAATCGATATTTTAGGTGTCCAAAGTAGATATGTGCATACATCTTTTGTACCCGTTTATATCCCAAATTCAGGCTCAAAACACCCGAAAATTCAATATTTTTGGGTTCCTGAAGCGATCTGTACATGCCTACTCAGTGCTAGAATATTTTTTAAATGTAGGCCTAAAACATGCTAAAA
This sequence comes from Petrolisthes cinctipes, assembly GCA_033782935.1. Taxonomy (NCBI): domain Eukaryota; kingdom Metazoa; phylum Arthropoda; class Malacostraca; order Decapoda; family Porcellanidae; genus Petrolisthes; species Petrolisthes cinctipes. The sequence goes on along the minus strand of JAWQEG010000062.1, from coordinate 12,795,025 downwards.
ATCGATATTTTAGGTGCTAAATGTCAATATGAGCATGCATTTTCTGTACCGGTTTATATCTCAAATTCTGGCTCAAAACACCCTAAAATTCGATAATTTTGTGTCCCAGAAGTGATATTTACATGCCTACTCAGTGCTAAAATGTTTTCAAGATATAGGCTTAAAGCATGCTAAAAATCGATATTTTAGGTGTCCAAAGTCGATATGTACATACATCTTTTGTATTCGTTTATATCCAAAATTCAGGCTCAGAACACCCGAAAATTCGATATTTTTGGGTTCCAGAAGTGATCTGTACATGCCTACTCAGTGCTAGAAAGTTTTCAAAATATAGGCTGAAAACATGCTAAAAATCGATATTTTAGGTGTCCAAAGTAGATATGTGCATACATCTTTTGTACCCGTTTATATCCCAAATTCAGGCTCAAAACACCCGAAAATTCAATATTTTTGGGTTCCTGAAGCGATCTGTACATGCCTACTCAGTGCTAGAATATTTTTTAAATGTAGGCCTAAAACATGCTAAAAATCGATATTTTAGGTGCTAAATGTCAATATGAGCATGCATTTTCTGTACCGGTTTATATCTCAAATTCTGGCTCAAAACACCCGAAAATTCGATAATTTTGTGTCCCAGAAGGGATATTTACATGCCTACTCAGTGCTAAAATGTTTTCAAGATATAGGCTTAAAGCATGCTAAAAATCGATATTTTAGGTGTCCAAAGTCGATATGTACATACAACTTTTGTATTCGTTTATATCCAAAATTCAGGCTCAGAACACCCGAAAATTCGATATTTTTGGGTTCCAGAAGTGATCTGTACATGCCTACTCAGTGCTAGAAAGTTTTCAAAATATAGGCTCAAAACATGCTAAAAATCGATATTTTAGGTGTCCAAAGTAGATATGTGCATACATCTTTTGTACCCGTTTATATCCCAAATTCAGGCTCAAAACCCCCGAAAATTCAATATTTTTGGGTTCCTGAAGCGATCTGTACATGCCTACTCAGTGCTAGAATATTTTTTAAATGTAGGCCTAAAACATGCTAAAAATCGATATTTTAGGTGCTAAATGTCAATATGAGCATGCATTTTCTGTACCGGTTTATATCTCAAATTCTGGCTCAAAACACCCGAAAATTCGATAATTTTGGGTCCCAGAAGGGATATTTACATGCCTACTCAGTGCTAAAATGTTTTCAAGATATAGGCTTAAAGCATGCTAAAAATCGATATTTTAGGTGTAAAAAGTCGATATGTACATACATCTTTTGTACCCGTTTATATCCAAAATTCAGGCACAGAAAACCCGAAAATTCGATATTTTTGGGTCCCTGAAGCGATCTGTACATGCCTACTTCGTGTTAGAGTATATTCAAAATACAGGCCCAAAACATGCTGAAAATCGATATTTTAGGTGCCCAAAGTCAATATGTGTATGCATCTTCTTTACCCGTTTATATCCCAAATTGAGGCTCAAAACACCCGAAAATTCGATATTTTTGGGTCCCAGAAGCGATCTGTATATGCATACTCCGTGTTAGAGTATTTTCAAAATACATGCCCAAAACTTGCTGAAAATCGATATTTTAGCTTCACATAGTCGATATGTGCATGCATCTTCTGTACCCGTTTATATCTCAAATTCAGGCTCAAAACACCCTAAAATTCAATATTTTTGGGTCCCAGATGCGATCTGTACATGCCTACTTCGTGTTAGAGTACTTTCAAAATACAGGCAATAAAACATGCTGAAAATCGATATTTTAGGTGCTCAAAGTCGATATGTGCATGCATCTTCTGTACTCGATTATATCTCAAATTCAGGCTCAAAATACCCAAAAATTCGATATTTTTGGGTCCCAGAAGCGATCTGTACATGCCTATTCCTTGTTAGAGTATTTTCAAAATACATGCCCAAAACATGCTGAAAATCAATATTTGAGGTGCCCAAAGTCAATATGTGCATGCATCTTCTGTACCCGTTTATATCCCAAATTCAGGCTCAATAGATCCGAAAATTCGATATTATTGAGTCCCAGAAGCGATCTGTACATGTCTACTCCGTGTTAGAGTATTTTCAAAATACATGCCCAAAACATGCTCAAAATCGATATTTTAGGTTCCCAAAGTCAATATTTGTATGCATCTTCTTTACCCGTTTATATCCCAAATTCAGGCTGAAAACACCCGAAAATTCGATATTTTTTTGTCCCAGAAGCGATCTGTACATGCCTACTCATTGCTAGAATACTTTCGAAATATAAGCCTAAAACAAGCTAAAAATCGATATTTTGGGTGCACAAAGTCGATATCTACATGCATCTTCTGTACCCGTTTATATCTCAAATTGAGGCTCAAAACTCCTGAAAATTTGATTTTTTTGTGTCCCAGAAGCGATCTGTACATACCTACTCCGAGTTAGAGTATTTTCAAAATACATGCCCAAAACATGCTGAAAATCGATATTTTATCTGCCCATAGTCGATATGTGCATGCATCTTCTGTACCCGTTTATATCTCAAATTCAGGCTCAAAACACCCTAAAATTCAATATTTTTGGGTCCCAGAAGCGATCTGTACATGCCTACTCTTTGCTAGAATGTTTTATAAATTACAGACCCAAAACATGCTCAAAATCGATATTTATGTGTTAAAAGTCGATATGTGCATGCATCTTCAGTACCCGATTACATCTCAAATTCAGGCTCAAAACAACCGAAAATTCGATATTTTTGGGTCCCGTGTTAGAGTATTTTCAAAATACATGCCCAAAACATGCTGTAAATTGATATTTTAGGTGCCCAAAGTCGATATGTGTATGCATCTTCTGTACCCGATTATATCTCAAATTCAGGCTCAATATACCCAAAAATTCGATATTTTTGAGTCCCAGAAGCGATCTGTACATGCCCACTCCGTGTTAGAGTATTTTCAAAATACAGGCCCAAAACATGCTGAAATCGATATTTTAGGTGGAAAAGTCGATATGTGTATGCATCTTCTGTTACCGTTTATATCTCAAATTAATGCTCAAATCACCAGAAAATTCAATATTTTTGGGTCCCAGAAGCGATCTGTACATGCCTACTCCGTGTTAGAGTACTTTCAAAATACAGGCCCAAAACATGCTGAAATCGATATTTTAGGTGCAAAAGTCGATATGTGCATGCATCTTCTGTACTCGATTATATCTCAAATTCAGGCTAAAAATACCCAAAAATTCGATATTTTTTTGTCCCAGAAGCGATCTGTACATGCCTATTCCTTGTTAGAGTATTTTCAAAATACAGGCCTAAAACATGCTAGAATCGATATTTGGGGTGCCCAAAGTCGATATGTGCCTGCATCTTCAGTACCCGTTTATATCTCAAATTCAGGCTCAAAACACCCAAAAATTCAATATTTTGGTGTCCCAGAAGCGATCTGTACATGCCTACATCGTGTTAGAGTATTTTTAAAATAGATGCCAAAAACATGCTCAAAATCGATATTTTGGGTGCCCAAAGTCGATATGTGCATGCATCTTCTGTACCCGTTTATATCTCAAATTCAGGCTCAAAACACCCGAAAAATCGATATTTTTGGGTCCCAGAAGCGATCTGTACATGCCTACTCTTTGCTAGAATGTTTTATAGAATATAGACCCAAAACATGCTCAAAATCGATATTTTAGGTGCTAAAAGTCGATATATGCATGCATCTTCAGTACCCGATTATATCTCAAATTCTGGCTCAAAACAACCGAAAATTCGATATTTTTGGGTCCCAGAAGCGATCTGTACATGTCTACTCAGTGCTAGAATGTTTTCAAAATATAGGCCTAAAACATGCTAAAATTCGATATTTTAGGTGTCCAAAGTCGATATGTGCATACATCTTTTGTACTTGTTTATATCCCAAATTCAGGCTCAAAACACCCGAAAATTCGATATTTTTGGGTCCCAGAAGCGATATGTACATACCTACTCATTCTTAGAATGTTTTCAAGATACAGACCCAAAACATGCTCAAAATCGATATATTAGGTGCAAAAAGTCGATATGTGTATGCATCTTCTGTACCCGTTTAAATCCCAAATTCAGGCTCAAAACACCCGAAAATTCGATAATTTTGGGTCCCAGAAGCGATCTGTATATGCCTACTTCGTGTTAGAGTACTTTCAAAATACAATCCCAAAACATGCTGAAAATCGATATTTTAGGTGCCCAAAGTCGATATGTGCATGCATCATCTGTACCTGTTTATATCCCAAATTCAGGCTCAAAACACCCGAAAAATCGATATTTTTTTGTCCCAGAAGCGATCTGTACATGTCTACTCAGTGCTAGAATGTTTTCAAAATATTGGCCTAAAACATGCTAAAATTCGATATTTTAGGTGTCCAATGTCGATATGTGCATGCATCTTCTGTACCCGTTTATATCTCAAATTCAGGGTCAAAACACCCGAAAATTCGATATTTTGAGTCCCATAAGCGTTCTCTACATGTCTACTCAGTGCTAGAATGTTTTCAAAATATAGGCTTAAAACATGCTAAAAATCGATATTTTAGGTGGCCACAGTCGATATGTGCATACATCTTTTGTACCCGTTTATATCCCAAATTCAGGGTAAAAACACCCGAAAATTCGATATTTTTGGGTCCATGAAGCGATCTGTACATGCCTACTCAGTTCTAGAATATTTTTTAAATGTAGGCCCAAAACATGCTAAAAATCGATATTTTAGGTGTCCAAAGTCAATATGTGTATGCATATTCTATACCCGTTTATATCCCAAATTCAGGCTGAAAACACCCGAAAATTCGATATTTTTTTGTCCCAGAAGCGATCTGTACATCCCTACTCATGGCTAGAATACTTTCAAAATATAGGCCCAAAACATGCTAAAAATCGATATTTTGGGTGCCCAAAGTCGATATCTGCATGCATCTTCTGTACTCGTTTATATCTCAAATTCAGGATCAAAACACCCGAAAACTCGATATTTTTGGGTTCCAGAAGAGATGTGTACATGCCTACTCCGTGTTAGAGTACTTTCAAAATACAGGCCCAAAACATGCTGAAAATCGATATTTTAGGTGCCCAAAGTCGATATGTGCATGCATCTTCTGTACCCGTTTATATCTCAAATTCAGGCTCAAAACAACGGAAAATTCAATATTTTTGGGTTCCAGAAGCGATCTGTACATGCCTACTCAGTGCTAGAAAGTTTTCAAAATATAGGCTCAAAACATGCTAAAAATCTTTAATTTAGGTGTCCAAAGTCTATATGTGCATACATCTTTTGTACCCGTTTATATCCCAAATTCAGGCTCAAAACACCCGAAAATTCGCTATTTTTGGGTCCTTGAAGCGATCTGTACATGCCTACTCCGTGTTAGAGTATTTTCAAAATAAAGGCCCAAAACATGCTAAAAATCGATATTTTAGGTGCTAAATGTCGATATGAGCATGCATTTTCTGTACCGGTTTATATCTCAAATTCTGGCTCAAAACACCCGAAAATTCGATAATTTTGTGTCCCAGAAGGGATATTTACATGCCTACTCAGTGCTAAAATGTTTTCAAGATATAGGCTTAAAGCATGCTAAAAATCGATATTTTAGGTGTCCAAAGTCGATATGTACATACAACTTTTGTATTCGTTTATATCCAAAATTCAGGCTCAGAACACCCGAAAATTCGATATTTTTGGGTTCCAGAAGTGATCTGTACATGCCTACTCAGTGCTAGAAAGTTTTCAAAATATAGGCTCAAAACATGCTAAAAATCGATATTTTAGGTGTCCAAAGTAGATATGTGCATACATCTTTTGTACCCGTTTATATCCCAAATTCAGGCTCAAAACCCCCGAAAATTCAATATTTTTGGGTTCCTGAAGCGATCTGTACATGCCTACTCAGTGCTAGAATATTTTTTAAATGTAGGCCTAAAACATGCTAAAAATCGATATTTTAGGTGCTAAATGTCAATATGAGCATGCATTTTCTGTACCGGTTTATATCTCAAATTCTGGCTCAAAACACCCGAAAATTCGATAATTTTGGGTCCCAGAAGGGATATTTACATGCCTACTCAGTGCTAAAATGTTTTCAAGATATAGGCTTAAAGCATGCTAAAAATCGATATTTTAGGTGTAAAAAGTCGATATGTACATACATCTTTTGTACCCGTTTATATCCAAAATTCAGGCACAGAAAACCCGAAAATTCGATATTTTTGGGTCCCTGAAGCGATCTGTACATGCCTACTTCGTGTTAGAGTATATTCAAAATACAGGCCCAAAACATGCTGAAAATCGATATTTTAGGTGCCCAAAGTCAATATGTGTATGCATCTTCTTTACCCGTTTATATCCCAAATTGAGGCTCAAAACACCCGAAAATTCGATATTTTTGGGTCCCAGAAGCGATCTGTATATGCATACTCCGTGTTAGAGTATTTTCAAAATACATGCCCAAAACTTGCTGAAAATCGATATTTTAGCTTCACATAGTCGATATGTGCATGCATCTTCTGTACCCGTTTATATCTCAAATTCAGGCTCAAAACACCCTAAAATTCAATATTTTTGGGTCCCAGATGCGATCTGTACATGCCTACTTCGTGTTAGAGTACTTTCAAAATACAGGCAATAAAACATGCTGAAAATCGATATTTTAGGTGCTCAAAGTCGATATGTGCATGCATCTTCTGTACTCGATTATATCTCAAATTCAGGCTCAAAATACCCAAAAATTCGATATTTTTGGGTCCCAGAAGCGATCTGTACATGCCTATTCCTTGTTAGAGTATTTTCAAAATACATGCCCAAAACATGCTGAAAATCAATATTTGAGGTGCCCAAAGTCAATATGTGCATGCATCTTCTGTACCCGTTTATATCCCAAATTCAGGCTCAATAGATCCGAAAATTCGATATTATTGAGTCCCAGAAGCGATCTGTACATGTCTACTCCGTGTTAGAGTATTTTCAAAATACATGCCCAAAACATGCTCAAAATCGATATTTTAGGTTCCCAAAGTCAATATTTGTATGCATCTTCTTTACCCGTTTATATCCCAAATTCAGGCTGAAAACACCCGAAAATTCGATATTTTTTTGTCCCAGAAGCGATCTGTACATGCCTACTCATTGCTAGAATACTTTCGAAATATAAGCCTAAAACAAGCTAAAAATCGATATTTTGGGTGCACAAAGTCGATATCTACATGCATCTTCTGTACCCGTTTATATCTCAAATTGAGGCTCAAAACTCCTGAAAATTTGATTTTTTTGTGTCCCAGAAGCGATCTGTACATACCTACTCCGAGTTAGAGTATTTTCAAAATACATGCCCAAAACATGCTGAAAATCGATATTTTATCTGCCCATAGTCGATATGTGCATGCATCTTCTGTACCCGTTTATATCTCAAATTCAGGCTCAAAACACCCTAAAATTCAATATTTTTGGGTCCCAGAAGCGATCTGTACATGCCTACTCTTTGCTAGAATGTCTTCAAAATACAGACTTAAAACATGCTCAAAATCGTTATTTTAGGTGCAAAAAGTCGATATGTGCATGCATTTTCATTACCCGTTTATATCTCAAATGCAGGCTCAAAACACCCAAAAATTCGATATTTTTGGGTCCCTGAAGCGATCTGTACATGTCTACTCAGTGTTAGAATGTTTTCAAAATATAGGCTCAAAACATGCTAAAAATCGATATTTTAGGTGTCCAAAGTCGATATGTGCATGCATGTTCTGTACCAGTTTATATCTCATATTTATTATTAAAACACCCGAAAATTCGATATTTTTGGGTTCCAGAAGCAATCTGTATATGCCTACTCTGTTTTTTAGTATTTTCAAAATTCATAGCCAAAACATGCTGAAAATCGATATTTTAGCTGCCCATAGTCGATATGTGCATGCATCTTCTGTACCCGTTTATATCTCAAATTCAGGCTCAAAATACCCTAAAATTCAATATTTTTGGGTCCCAGATGCGATCTGTACATGCCTACTTCGTGTTAGAGTACTTTCAAAATACAGGCAATAAAACATGCTGAAAATCGATATTTTAGGTGCCCAAAGTCGATATGTGCATGCATCTTCTGTACCCGATTATATCTCAAATTCAGACTCAATTGATCCGAAAATTCGATATTATTGAGTCCCAGAAGCGATATGTACATGTCTACTCAGTGCCAGAATGTTTTCAAAATATAGGCTTAAAACATGCTAAAATTCAATATTTTAGGTGTCCAAAGTCGATATGTGCATACATCTTTTGTACCCGTTTATATCCCAAATTCAGGCTCAAAACACCCGAAAAATCGATATTTTTGGGTCCCAGAAGCGATCTGTACATGCCTACTCTTTGCTAGAATGTTTTATAAATTACAGACCCAAAACATGCTCAAAATCGATATTTATGTGTTAAAAGTCGATATGTGCATGCATCTTCAGTACCCGATTACATCTCAAATTCAGGCTCAAAACAACCGAAAATTCGATATTTTTGGGTCCCGTGTTAGAGTATTTTCAAAATACATGCCCAAAACATGCTGTAAATTGATATTTTAGGTGCCCAAAGTCGATATGTGTATGCATCTTCTGTACCCGATTATATCTCAAATTCAGGCTCAATATACCCAAAAATTCGATATTTTTGAGTCCCAGAAGCGATCTGTACATGCCCACTCCGTGTTAGAGTATTTTCAAAATACAGGCCCAAAACATGCTGAAATCGATATTTTAGGTGGAAAAGTCGATATGTGTATGCATCTTCTGTTACCGTTTATATCTCAAATTAATGCTCAAATCACCAGAAAATTCAATATTTTTGGGTCCCAGAAGCGATCTGTACATGCCTACTCCGTGTTAGAGTACTTTCAAAATACAGGCCCAAAACATGCTGAAATCGATATTTTAGGTGCAAAAGTCGATATGTGCATGCATCTTCTGTACTCGATTATATCTCAAATTCAGGCTAAAAATACCCAAAAATTCGATATTTTTTTGTCCCAGAAGCGATCTGTACATGCCTATTCCTTGTTAGAGTATTTTCAAAATACAGGCCTAAAACATGCTAGAATCGATATTTGGGGTGCCCAAAGTCGATATGTGCCTGCATCTTCAGTACCCGTTTATATCTCAAATTCAGGCTCAAAACACCCAAAAATTCAATATTTTGGTGTCCCAGAAGCGATCTGTACATGCCTACATCGTGTTAGAGTATTTTTAAAATAGATGCCAAAAACATGCTCAAAATCGATATTTTGGGTGCCCAAAGTCGATATGTGCATGCATCTTCTGTACCCGTTTATATCTCAAATTCAGGCTCAAAACACCCGAAAAATCGATATTTTTGGGTCCCAGAAGCGATCTGTACATGCCTACTCTTTGCTAGAATGTTTTATAGAATATAGACCCAAAACATGCTCAAAATCGATATTTTAGGTGCTAAAAGTCGATATATGCATGCATCTTCAGTACCCGATTATATCTCAAATTCTGGCTCAAAACAACCGAAAATTCGATATTTTTGGGTCCCAGAAGCGATCTGTACATGTCTACTCAGTGCTAGAATGTTTTCAAAATATAGGCCTAAAACATGCTAAAATTCGATATTTTAGGTGTCCAAAGTCGATATGTGCATACATCTTTTGTACTTGTTTATATCCCAAATTCAGGCTCAAAACACCCGAAAATTCGATATTTTTGGGTCCCAGAAGCGATATGTACATACCTACTCATTCTTAGAATGTTTTCAAGATACAGACCCAAAACATGCTCAAAATCGATATATTAGGTGCAAAAAGTCGATATGTGTATGCATCTTCTGTACCCGTTTAAATCCCAAATTCAGGCTCAAAACACCCGAAAATTCGATAATTTTGGGTCCCAGAAGCGATCTGTATATGCCTACTTCGTGTTAGAGTACTTTCAAAATACAATCCCAAAACATGCTGAAAATCGATATTTTAGGTGCCCAAAGTCGATATGTGCATGCATCATCTGTACCTGTTTATATCCCAAATTCAGGCTCAAAACACCCGAAAAATCGATATTTTTTTGTCCCAGAAGCGATCTGTACATGTCTACTCAGTGCTAGAATGTTTTCAAAATATTGGCCTAAAACATGCTAAAATTCGATATTTTAGGTGTCCAATGTCGATATGTGCATGCATCTTCTGTACCCGTTTATATCTCAAATTCAGGGTCAAAACACCCGAAAATTCGATATTTTGAGTCCCATAAGCGTTCTCTACATGTCTACTCAGTGCTAGAATGTTTTCAAAATATAGGCTTAAAACATGCTAAAAATCGATATTTTAGGTGGCCACAGTCGATATGTGCATACATCTTTTGTACCCGTTTATATCCCAAATTCAGGGTAAAAACACCCGAAAATTCGATATTTTTGGGTCCATGAAGCGATCTGTACATGCCTACTCAGTTCTAGAATATTTTTTAAATGTAGGCCCAAAACATGCTAAAAATCGATATTTTAGGTGTCCAAAGTCAATATGTGTATGCATATTCTATACCCGTTTATATCCCAAATTCAGGCTGAAAACACCCGAAAATTCGATATTTTTTTGTCCCAGAAGCGATCTGTACATCCCTACTCATGGCTAGAATACTTTCAAAATATAGGCCCAAAACATGCTAAAAATCGATATTTTGGGTGCCCAAAGTCGATATCTGCATGCATCTTCTGTACTCGTTTATATCTCAAATTCAGGATCAAAACACCCGAAAACTCGATATTTTTGGGTTCCAGAAGAGATGTGTACATGCCTACTCCGTGTTAGAGTACTTTCAAAATACAGGCCCAAAACATGCTGAAAATCGATATTTTAGGTGCCCAAAGTCGATATGTGCATGCATCTTCTGTACCCGTTTATATCTCAAATTCAGGCTCAAAACAACGGAAAATTCAATATTTTTGGGTTCCAGAAGCGATCTGTACATGCCTACTCAGTGCTAGAAAGTTTTCAAAATATAGGCTCAAAACATGCTAAAAATCTTTAATTTAGGTGTCCAAAGTCTATATGTGCATACATCTTTTGTACCCGTTTATATCCCAAATTCAGGCTCAAAACACCCGAAAATTCGCTATTTTTGGGTCCTTGAAGCGATCTGTACATGCCTACTCCGTGTTAGAGTATTTTCAAAATAAAGGCCCAAAACATGCTAAAAATCGATATTTTAGGTGCTAAATGTCGATATGAGCATGCATTTTCTGTACCGGTTTATATCTCAAATTCTGGCTCAAAACACCCGAAAATTCGATAATTTTGTGTCCCAGAAGGGATATTTACATGCCTACTCAGTGCTAAAATGTTTTCAAGATATAGGCTTAAAGCATGCTAAAAATCGATATTTTAGGTGTCCAAAGTCGATATGTACATACAACTTTTGTATTCGTTTATATCCAAAATTCAGGCTCAGAACACCCGAAAATTCGATATTTTTGGGTTCCAGAAGTGATCTGTACATGCCTACTCAGTGCTAGAAAGTTTTCAAAATATAGGCTCAAAACATGCTAAAAATCGATATTTTAGGTGTCCAAAGTAGATATGTGCATACATCTTTTGTACCCGTTTATATCCCAAATTCAGGCTCAAAACCCCCGAAAATTCAATATTTTTGGGTTCCTGAAGCGATCTGTACATGCCTACTCAGTGCTAGAATATTTTTTAAATGTAGGCCTAAAACATGCTAAAAATCGATATTTTAGGTGCTAAATGTCAATATGAGCATGCATTTTCTGTACCGGTTTATATCTCAAATTCTGGCTCAAAACACCCGAAAATTCGATAATTTTGGGTCCCAGAAGGGATATTTACATGCCTACTCAGTGCTAAAATGTTTTCAAGATATAGGCTTAAAGCATGCTAAAAATCGATATTTTAGGTGTAAAAAGTCGATATGTACATACATCTTTTGTACCCGTTTATATCCAAAATTCAGGCACAGAAAACCCGAAAATTCGATATTTTTGGGTCCCTGAAGCGATCTGTACATGCCTACTTCGTGTTAGAGTATATTCAAAATACAGGCCCAAAACATGCTGAAAATCGATATTTTAGGTGCCCAAAGTCAATATGTGTATGCATCTTCTTTACCCGTTTATATCCCAAATTCAGGCTCAAAACACCCGAAAATTCGATATTTTTGGGTCCCAGAAGCGATCTGTATATGCATACTCCGTGTTAGAGTATTTTCAAAATACATGCCCAAAACTTGCTGAAAATCGATATTTTAGCTTCACATAGTCGATATGTGCATGCATCTTCTGTACCCGTTTATATCTCAAATTCAGGCTCAAAACACCCTAAAATTCAATATTTTTGGGTCCCAGATGCGATCTGTACATGCCTACTTCGTGTTAGAGTACTTTCAAAATACAGGCAATAAAACATGCTGAAAATCGATATTTTAGGTGCTCAAAGTCGATATGTGCATGCATCTTCTGTACTCGATTATATCTCAAATTCAGGCTCAAAATACCCAAAAATTCGATATTTTTGGGTCCCAGAAGCGATCTGTACATGCCTATTCCTTGTTAGAGTATTTTCAAAATACATGCCCAAAACATGCTGAAAATCAATATTTGAGGTGCCCAAAGTCAATATGTGCATGCATCTTCTGTACCCGTTTATATCCCAAATTCAGGCTCAATAGATCCGAAAATTCGATATTATTGAGTCCCAGAAGCGATCTGTACATGTCTACTCCGTGTTAGAGTATTTTCAAAATACATGCCCAAAACATGCTCAAAATCGATATTTTAGGTTCCCAAAGTCAATATTTGTATGCATCTTCTTTACCCGTTTATATCCCAAATTCAGGCTGAAAACACCCGAAAATTCGATATTTTTTTGTCCCAGAAGCGATCTGTACATGCCTACTCATTGCTAGAATACTTTCGAAATATAAGCCTAAAACAAGCTAAAAATCGATATTTTGGGTGCACAAAGTCGATATCTACATGCATCTTCTGTACCCGTTTATATCTCAAATTGAGGCTCAAAACTCCTGAAAATTTGATTTTTTTGTGTCCCAGAAGCGATCTGTACATACCTACTCCGAGTTAGAGTATTTTCAAAATACATGCCCAAAACATGCTGAAAATCGATATTTTATCTGCCCATAGTCGATATGTGCATGCATCTTCTGTACCCGTTTATATCTCAAATTCAGGCTCAAAACACCCTAAAATTCAATATTTTTGGGTCCCAGAAGCGATCTGTACATGCCTACTCTTTGCTAGAATGTCTTCAAAATACAGACTTAAAACATGCTCAAAATCGTTATTTTAGGTGCAAAAAGTCGATATGTGCATGCATTTTCATTACCCGTTTATATCTCAAATGCAGGCTCAAAACACCCAAAAATTCGATATTTTTGGGTCCCTGAAGCGATCTGTACATGTCTACTCAGTGTTAGAATGTTTTCAAAATATAGGCTCAAAACATGCTAAAAATCGATATTTTAGGTGTCCAAAGTCGATATGTGCATGCATGTTCTGTACCAGTTTATATCTCATATTTATTATTAAAACACCCGAAAATTCGATATTTTTGGGTTCCAGAAGCAATCTGTATATGCCTACTCTGTTTTTTAGTATTTTCAAAATTCATAGCCAAAACATGCTGAAAATCGATATTTTAGCTGCCCATAGTCGATATGTGCATGCATCTTCTGTACCCGTTTATATCTCAAATTCAGGCTCAAAATACCCTAAAATTCAATATTTTTGGGTCCCAGATGCGATCTGTACATGCCTACTTCGTGTTAGAGTACTTTCAAAATACAGGCAATAAAACATGCTGAAAATCGATATTTTAGGTGCCCAAAGTCGATATGTGCATGCATCTTCTGTACCCGATTATATCTCAAATTCAGACTCAATTGATCCGAAAATTCGATATTATTGAGTCCCAGAAGCGATATGTACATGTCTACTCAGTGCCAGAATGTTTTCAAAATATAGGCTTAAAACATGCTAAAATTCAATATTTTAGGTGTCCAAAGTCGATATGTGCATACATCTTTTGTACCCGTTTATATCCCAAATTCAGGCTCAAAACACCCGAAAAATCGATATTTTTGGGTCCCAGAAGCGATCTGTACATGCCTACTCTTTGCTAGAATGTTTTATAAATTACAGACCCAAAACATGCTCAAAATCGATATTTATGTGTTAAAAGTCGATATGTGCATGCATCTTCAGTACCCGATTACATCTCAAATTCAGGCTCAAAACAACCGAAAATTCGATATTTTTGGGTCCCGTGTTAGAGTATTTTCAAAATACATGCCCAAAACATGCTGTAAATTGATATTTTAGGTGCCCAAAGTCGATATGTGTATGCATCTTCTGTACCCGATTATATCTCAAATTCAGGCTCAATATACCCAAAAATTCGATATTTTTGAGTCCCAGAAGCGATCTGTACATGCCCACTCCGTGTTAGAGTATTTTCAAAATACAGGCCCAAAACATGCTGAAATCGATATTTTAGGTGGAAAAGTCGATATGTGTATGCATCTTCTGTTACCGTTTATATCTCAAATTAATGCTCAAATCACCAGAAAATTCAATATTTTTGGGTCCCAGAAGCGATCTGTACATGCCTACTCCGTGTTAGAGTACTTTCAAAATACAGGCCCAAAACATGCTGAAATCGATATTTTAGGTGCAAAAGTCGATATGTGCATGCATCTTCTGTACTCGATTATATCTCAAATTCAGGCTAAAAATACCCAAAAATTCGATATTTTTTTGTCCCAGAAGCGATCTGTACATGCCTATTCCTTGTTAGAGTATTTTCAAAATACAGGCCTAAAACATGCTAGAATCGATATTTGGGGTGCCCAAAGTCGATATGTGCCTGCATCTTCAGTACCCGTTTATATCTCAAATTCAGGCTCAAAACACCCAAAAATTCAATATTTTGGTGTCCCAGAAGCGATCTGTACATGCCTACATCGTGTTAGAGTATTTTTAAAATAGATGCCAAAAACATGCTCAAAATCGATATTTTGGGTGCCCAAAGTCGATATGTGCATGCATCTTCTGTACCCGTTTATATCTCAAATTCAGGCTCAAAACACCCGAAAAATCGATATTTTTGGGTCCCAGAAGCGATCTGTACATGCCTACTCTTTGCTAGAATGTTTTATAGAATATAGACCCAAAACATGCTCAAAATCGATATTTTAGGTGCTAAAAGTCGATATATGCATGCATCTTCAGTACCCGATTATATCTCAAATTCTGGCTCAAAACAACCGAAAATTCGATATTTTTGGGTCCCAGAAGCGATCTGTACATGTCTACTCAGTGCTAGAATGTTTTCAAAATATAGGCCTAAAACATGCTAAAATTCGATATTTTAGGTGTCCAAAGTCGATATGTGCATACATCTTTTGTACTTGTTTATATCCCAAATTCAGGCTCAAAACACCCGAAAATTCGATATTTTTGGGTCCCAGAAGCGATATGTACATACCTACTCATTCTTAGAATGTTTTCAAGATACAGACCCAAAACATGCTCAAAATCGATATATTAGGTGCAAAAAGTCGATATGTGTATGCATCTTCTGTACCCGTTTAAATCCCAAATTCAGGCTCAAAACACCCGAAAATTCGATAATTTTGGGTCCCAGAAGCGATCTGTATATGCCTACTTCGTGTTAGAGTACTTTCAAAATACAATCCCAAAACATGCTGAAAATCGATATTTTAGGTGCCCAAAGTCGATATGTGCATGCATCATCTGTACCTGTTTATATCCCAAATTCAGGCTCAAAACACCCGAAAAATCGATATTTTTTTGTCCCAGAAGCGATCTGTACATGTCTACTCAGTGCTAGAATGTTTTCAAAATATTGGCCTAAAACATGCTAAAATTCGATATTTTAGGTGTCCAATGTCGATATGTGCATGCATCTTCTGTACCCGTTTATATCTCAAATTCAGGGTCAAAACACCCGAAAATTCGATATTTTGAGTCCCATAAGCGTTCTCTACATGTCTACTCAGTGCTAGAATGTTTTCAAAATATAGGCTTAAAACATGCTAAAAATCGATATTTTAGGTGGCCACAGTCGATATGTGCATACATCTTTTGTACCCGTTTATATCCCAAATTCAGGGTAAAAACACCCGAAAATTCGATATTTTTGGGTCCATGAAGCGATCTGTACATGCCTACTCAGTTCTAGAATATTTTTTAAATGTAGGCCCAAAACATGCTAAAAATCGATATTTTAGGTGTCCAAAGTCAATATGTGTATGCATATTCTATACCCGTTTATATCCCAAATTCAGGCTGAAAACACCCGAAAATTCGATATTTTTTTGTCCCAGAAGCGATCTGTACATCCCTACTCATGGCTAGAATACTTTCAAAATATAGGCCCAAAACATGCTAAAAATCGATATTTTGGGTGCCCAAAGTCGATATCTGCATGCATCTTCTGTACTCGTTTATATCTCAAATTCAGGATCAAAACACCCGAAAACTCGATATTTTTGGGTTCCAGAAGAGATGTGTACATGCCTACTCCGTGTTAGAGTACTTTCAAAATACAGGCCCAAAACATGCTGAAAATCGATATTTTAGGTGCCCAAAGTCGATATGTGCATGCATCTTCTGTACCCGTTTATATCTCAAATTCAGGCTCAAAACAACGGAAAATTCAATATTTTTGGGTTCCAGAAGCGATCTGTACATGCCTACTCAGTGCTAGAAAGTTTTCAAAATATAGGCTCAAAACATGCTAAAAATCTTTAATTTAGGTGTCCAAAGTCTATATGTGCATACATCTTTTGTACCCGTTTATATCCCAAATTCAGGCTCAAAACACCCGAAAATTCGCTATTTTTGGGTCCTTGAAGCGATCTGTACATGCCTACTCCGTGTTAGAGTATTTTCAAAATAAAGGCCCAAAACATGCTAAAAATCGATATTTTAGGTGCTAAATGTCGATATGAGCATGCATTTTCTGTACCGGTTTATATCTCAAATTCAGGCTCAAAACACCCGAAAATTCGATAATTTTGGGTCCCAGAAGGGATATTTACATGCCTACTCAGTGCTAAAAAAATTTCAAAATATAGGCTTAAAGCATGCTAAAAATAGATATTTTAGGTGTCCAAAGTCGATATGTGCATACATCTTTTGTATTCGTTTATATCCAAAATTCACGCTCAAAACAACGGAAAATTCAATATTTTTGGGTTCCAGAAGTGATCTGTACATGCCTACTCAGTGCTAGAAAGTTTTCAAAATATAGGCTGAAAACATGCTAAAAATCGATATTTTAGGTGTCCAAAGTAGATATGTGCATACATCTTTTGTACCCGTTTATATCCCAAATTCAGGCTCAAAACCCCCGAAAATTCAATATTTTTGGGTTCCTGAAGCGATCTGTACATGCCTACTCAGTGCTAGAATATTTTTTAAATGTAGGCCTAAAACATGCTAAAAATCGATATTTTAGGTGCTAAATGTCAATATGAGCATGCATTTTCTGTACCGGTTTATATCTCAAATTCTGGCTCAAAACACCCGAAAATTCGATAATTTTGGGTCCCAGAAGGGATATTTACATGCCTACTCAGTGCTAAAATGTTTTCAAGATATAGGCTTAAAGCATGCTAAAAATCGATATTTTAGGTGTCCAAAGTCGATATGTACAGTCGGCAAAAAAAGTTTCGTTACCACCCCTACGTTAATTTTACCATGGGTAAGCCCCGTAGGGTTGGTACTCCACCCACTGGGCAGCTGTGACTCGTGTCATCCGGGACATGCTGGACGGGAATTGTCATTGCCCTGGCAGTGTCAACTTCTTTATATCAAAATTTAGCTGATTTTAAATTAAATTTTGAGTGTTAAAGAACTCTTACTATTTAACTATTCATTATTAAACATAAGGAAATGCGTTTTGAGTATTTTAGAACAAGAATAACCGTGAAATACCCAGAAAATATAGCACTGGCTGAAAGAACGTCATTCCTACTTGGCTGCCCATGAGGGGCATTGGCCAGGGGGCAGGGGCACGGCCTTATAGAGGCCGGAGGGTGGCGGAGGTACGACACTCACCAGTCAGGCGTACCAGCATTACATTACACTGTTTTAGGGATGGTAACGAAACTTTTTTTGCCGACTGTACATACATCTTTTGTATTCGTTTATATCCAAAATTCAGGCTCAGAACACCCGAAAATTCGATATTTTTGGGTTCCAGAAGTGATCTGTACATGCCTACTCAGTGCTAGAAAGTTTTCAAAATATAGGCTGAAAACATGCTAAAAATCGATATTTTAGGTGTCCAAAGTCGATATGTGCATACATCTTTTGTACCCGTTTATATCCCAAATTCAGGCTCAAAACACCCGAAAATTCAATATTTTTGGGTTCCTGAAGCGATCTGTACATGCCTACTTTGTGTTAGAGTATTTTCAAAATAGATGCCCAAAACATGCTCAAAATCGATATTTTGGGTGCCCAAAGTCGATATGTGCTTGCATCTTCTGTACCCGTTCATATCTCAAATTCATTCTCAAAACACCCGAAAATTCGTTATTTTCGGGTCCAAGAAGCGATCTGTACATGCCTACTCTTTGCTAGAATGTTTTCAAAATACATACCCAAAACATGCTCAACATCGATATTTTAGGTGCAAAAAGTCGATATGTGCATACATCTTTTGTACCCGTTTATATCCCAAATTCAGGCTTAAAACCCCCGAAAATTCGATATTTTTGTGTCCCAGAAGCGATCTGTACATGTCTACTCAGTGCTAGAATGTTTTCAAAATATAGGCCTAAAACATGCTGAAATTCGATATTTTAGGTGTCCAAAGTCGATATGTGCATACATCTTTTGTACTTGTTTATATCCCAAATTCAGGCTCAAAACACCCGAAAATACGATATTTTTTTGTCCCAGAAGCGATCTGTACATGCCTACTCAGTGATAGAATATTTTCAAAATATTGGAACAAAACATGCTAAAAATCGATATTTAGGGTGCCCAAAGTCGATATGTGAATGCATCTTCTGTACCCGTTTATATCTCAAATTCAGGCTCAAAACACCCTAAAACTCGATATTTTTGGGTCCCAGAAGCGATCTGTACATGCCTAATCCGTGTTAGAGTACTTTCAAAATACAGGCCCAAAACATGCTGAAAATCGGTATTTTAGGTGCCCAAAGTCGATATGTGAATGCACCTTCAGTACCCGTTTATATCCCAAATTCAGGCTCAAAACACCCGAAAATTTGATATTTTTGGGTCCCTGAAGCTATCTGTACATGCCTACTCAGTGCTAGAAAGTTTTCAAAATATAGGCTCAAAATATGCTAAAAATCTATAATTTAGGTGTCCAAAATCGATATGTGCATACATCTTTTGTACCCGTTTATATCCCAAATTCAGGCTCAAAACACCCGAAAATTCGCTATTTTTGGGTCCCTGAAGCGATCTGTACATGCCTACTCAGTGCTAGAATATTTTTTAAATGTAGGCCCAAAACATGCTAGAAATCGATATTTTTGGTGCTAAATGTCGATATGAGCATGTATTTTCTGTACTGGTTTATATCTCAAATTAAGGCTCAAAACACCCGAAAATTCGATAATTTTGGGTCCCAGAAGGGATATTTACATGCCTACTTAGTGCTAAAATGTTTTCAAAATATAGGCTTAATGCATGCTAAAAATCGATATTTTAGGTGTCCAAAGTCGATATGTGAATACATCTTTTGTACCCGTTTATATCCAAAATTCACGCTCAGAACACCCGAAAATTCGATATTTTTGGGTCTCTGAAGCGATCTGTATATGCCTACTCCGTGTTAGAGCATTTTCAAAATACAGCCCCAAAACATTCTCAAAATCGATATTTTAGGTTCCCAAAGTCAATATGTGTATGCATCTTCTATACCCGTTTATATCCCAAATTCAGGCTGAAAACACCCGAAAATTCGATATTTTTTTGTCCCAGAAGCGTTCTGTACATGCCTACTCATTGCTAGAATACTTTCAAAATATAGGCCCAAAACATGCTAAAAATCGATATTTTGGGTGCCCAAAGTCGATATCTGCATGCATCTTCTGTACCCGTTTATATATCAAATTCAGACTCAAAACACCCGAAAACTCGATATTTTTGGGTCCCAGAAGAGATCTGTACATGCCTACTCCGTGTTAGAGTACTTTCAAAATACAGGCCCAAAACATGCTCAAAATCGATATTTTAGGTGCAAAAAGTCGATAAGTGCATGCATTTTCAGTACCCGTTTATATCTCAAAATTAGGCACAAAACACCCAAAAATTCAATATTTTTGGGTTCCAGAAGCGATCTGTACATGCCTACTCAGTGCTGGAAAGTTTTCAAAATATAGGCTCAAAACATGCTAAAAATCTATAATTTAGCTGTCCAAAGTCGATATGTGCATGCATCTTCTGTACCCGTATATATCTGAAATTCATTCTCAAAACACCCAAAAATTCGATATTTTTGTGTCCCAGAAGCGATCGGTACATGCCTACTTCGTGTTAGAGTATTTTCAAAATACAGGCCCAAAACATGCTCAAAATCGATATTTTGGGTGCCCAAAGTCGATATGTGCATGCATCTTCTGTACCCGTTTATATCTCAAATTCAGGCTCAAAACACCCGAAAATTCGATATTTTCGGGTCTCAGAAACGATCTGTACATGCCTAGTCTTTGCTAGAATGTTTTCAAAATACAGACCCAAAATATGCTCAAAATCAAATATTTTAGGTGCAAAAAGTCGATATGTGCATACATCTTTTGTACCCGTTTATATCCCAAATTCTGGCTTAAAACACCCGAAAATTCGATATTTTTGTGTCCCAGAAGCGATCTGTAAATGACTACTCAGTGCTGGAATATTTTCAAAATATAGGCCCAATACATGCTAAAAATCGATATTTTAGGTGCCCAATGTCGATATGTGCATGCATCTTCTGTACCCGTTTATATCTCAAATTCAGGCTTAAAACACCCGAATATTCGATATTTTTGGGTCCAAGAAGCAATCTGTACATGCCTACTCAGTGCTAGAATGTTTTCAAAATATAGGCTCAAAACATGCTAAAAATCAATATTTTATATGTCCCAAGTCGATATGTGCATGCCTGTTCTGTACCCGTTTATATCTCAAATTCAGGCTCAAAACACCCGAAAACTCGATATTTTTAGGTCCCAGAAGAGATCTGTACATGCCTACTCCGTGTTAGAGTACTTTCAAAATACAGGCCCAAAACATGCTCAAAATCGATATTTTAGGTGCCCAAAGTCGATATGTGCATGCATTTTCAGTACACGTTTATATCTCAAATTTAGGCACAAAACACCCAAAAATTCGATATTTTTGGGTTCCAGAAGCGATCTGTACATGCCTACTCAGTGCTAGAAAGTTTTCAAAATATAGGCTCAAAACATGCTAAAAATCTATAATTTAGGTGTCCAAAGTCGATATGTGCATGCATCTTCTGTACCCGTATATATCTGAAATTCATTCTTAAAACCACGGAAAATTCAATATTTTTGGGTTCCAGAAGCGATCTGTACATGCCTACTCAGTGCTAGAACGTTTTCAAAATATAGGCTCAAAACATGCTAAAAATCGATATTGTAGGTGCTAAATGTCGATATGAGCATGCATTTTCTGTACCGGTTTATACCTCAAATTCAGGCTCAAAACACCCGAAAATTCGATAATTTTGGGTCCCAGAAGGGATATTTACATGCCTACTCAGTGCTAAAATGTTTTCAAAATATAGGCTTAATGCATGCTAAAAATCGATATTTTAGGTGTCCAAAGTCGATATATGAATACATCTTTTGTACCCGTTTATATCCAAAATTCACGCTCAAAACACCCGAAAATTCGATATTTTTGGGTCCCTGAAGCGATCTGTATAGGCCTACTCCGTGTTAGAGCATTTTCAAAATACAGGCCCAAAACATGCTCAAAATCGATATTTTAGGTTCCCAAAGTCAATATGTGTATGCATCTTCTATATCCGTTTATATCCCTAATTCAGGCTGAAAACATCCAAAAATTTGATATTTTTTTGTCCCAGAAGCGTTCTGTACATGCCTAGTCATGGCTAGAATACTTTCAAAATATAGGCCCAAAACATGCTAAAAATCGATATTTTGGGTGCCCAAAGTCGATATCTGCATGCATCTTCTGTACCCGTTTATATATCAAATTCAGGCTCAAAACACCCGAAAACTCGATATTTTTGGGTCCCAGAAGAGATCTGTACATGCCTACTCCGTGTTAGAGTACTTTCAAAATACAGGCCCAAAACATGCTCAAAATCGATATTTTAGGGACAAAAAGTCGATATGTGCATGCATTTTCAGTACACGTTTATATCTCAAATTTAGGCACAAAACACCCAAAAATTCAATATTTTTGGGTTCCAGAAGCGATCTGTACATGCCTACTCAGTGCTAGAAAGTTTTCAAAATATAGGCTCAAAACATGCTAAAAATCTATAATTTAGGTGTCCAAAGTCGATATGTGCATGCATCTTCTGTACCCGTATATATCTGAAATTCATTCTCAAAACACCCAAAAATTCGATATTTTTGTGTCCCAGAAGCGATCTGTACATGCCTACTTCGTGTTAGAGTATTTTCAAAATAGATGCCCAAAACATGCTCAAAATCGATATTTTGGGTGACCAAAGTCGATATGTGCATGCATCTTCTGTACCCGTTTATATCTCAAATTCAGGCTCAAAACACCCGAAAATTTGATATTTTCGGGTCCCAGAAGCGATCTGTACATGCCTACTCTTTGCTAGAATGTTTTCTAAATACAGACCCAAAATATGTTAAAAATCGATATTTTAGGTGCAAAAAGTCGATATGTGCATACATCTTTTGTACCCACTTATATCCCAAATTCTGGCTTAAAACACCCGAAAATTCGATATTTTTGTGTCCCAGAAGCGATCTGTAAATGCCTACTCAGTGCTGGAATATTTTCAAAATATAGGCCCAATACATGCTAAAAATCGATATTTTAGGTGCCCAATGTCAATATTTGCATGCATCTTCTGTACCCGTTTATATCTCAAATTCAGGCTTAAAACACCCGAAAATTCGATATTTTTGGGTCCAAGAAGCAATCTGTATATGCCTACTCAGTGCTAGAATGTTTTCAAAATACAGACCCAAAATATGTTAAAAATCGATATTTTAGGTGCAAAAAGTCGATATGTGCATACATCTTTTGTACCCGTTTATATCCCAAATTCTGGCTTAAAACACCCGAAAATTCGATATTTTTGTGTCCCAGATGCGATCTGTAAATGCCTACTCAGTGCTGGAATATTTTCAAAATATAGGCCCAATACATGCTAAAAATCGATATTTTAGGTGCCCAATGTCGATATGTGCATGCATCTTCTGTACCCGTTTATATCTCAAATTCAGGCTTAAAAAACCCGAAAACTTAATATTTTTGGGTCCAAGAAGCAATCTGTACATGCCTACTCAGTGCTAGAATGTTTTCAAAATATAGGCTCAAAACATGCTAAAAATCAATATTTTATATGTCCCAAGTCGATATGTGCATGCATGTTCTGTACCCGTTTATATCTCAAATTCTGGCTCAAAACACCATAAAATACGATATTTTTGGATCCAAGAAGCAATCTGTATAAGCCTACTCCGTGTTTGAGTATTTTCAAAATACAGGCCCAAAACATGCTGAAAATCGAAATTTTAGCAACCCATAGTCAATATGTGCATGCATCTTCTGTACCCGTTTATATCTCAAATTCAGGCTCAAAACAACGGAAAATTCAATATTTTTGGGTTCCAGAAGCGATCTGTACATGCCTACTCAGTGCTAGAAAGTTTTCAAAATATAGTCCCAAAACATGCTAAAAATCTATAATTTAGGTGTTCAAAGTCGATATGTGCATACATCTTTTGTACCCGTTTATATCCCAAATTCTGGCTCAAAACACCCGAAAATTCGATATTTTTGGGTCCCTGAAGCGATCTGTACATGCCTACTCAGTGCTAGAACATTTTATAAATGTAGGCCCAAAACATGCTAAAAATCGATATTTTAGGTGCTAAATGTCGATATAAGCATGTATTTTCTGTAACGGTTTATATCTCAGATTCAGGCTCAAAACACCCGAAAATTCGATATTTTCGGGTCCCCGAAGCGATCTGTACATGCCTACTCTTTGCTAGAATGTTTTCAAAATACAGACCCAAAATATGTTAAAAATCGATATTTTAGATGCAAAAAGTCGATATGTGCATACATCTTTTGTACCCGTTTATATCCCAAATTCAGGCTGAAAACACCCGAAAATTCGATATTTTTTGTCCCAGAAGCGTTCTGTACATGCCTACTCATTGCTAGAATACTTTCAAAATATAGGCCCAAAACATGCTATAAATCGATATTTTGGGTGCCCAAAGTCGATATCTGCATGCATATTCTGTACCCGTTTATATCTCAAATTCAGGCTCAAAACACCCGAAAACTTGATATTTTTGGGTTCCAGAAGCGATCTGTACATGCCTACTCAGTGGTAGAAAGTTTTCAAAATATAGGCTCAAAACATGCTAAAAATCTATAATTTAGGTGTCCAAAGTCGATATGTGCATACATCTTTTGTACCCGTTCATAACCCAAATTCAGGCTCAAAACACCCGAAAATTCGATATTTTTGGGTCCCTGAAGCGATCTGTACATGCCTACTCAGTGCTAGAATATTTTTAAATGTAGGCCCAAAACATGCAAAAAATCGATATTTTTGGTGCTAAATGTCGATATGTGCATGCATTTTCTGTACCGGTTTATATCTCAAATTCAGGCTCAAAACACCCGAAAATTCGATAATTTTGGGTCACAGAAGGGATATTTACATGCCTATTTAGTGCTAAAATGTTTTCAAAATATAGGCTTAAAGCATGCTAAAAATCGATATTTTAGGTGTCCAAAGTCGATATGTGCATACATCTTTTGTATCCGTTTATATCCAAAATTCAAGCTCAAAACACCCGAAAATTCGATATTTTTTTGTCCAGTAAGCGATCTGTACATGCCTACTCAGTGCTGGAATATTTTTAAAATATAGGCCAAAAACAGGCTAAAAATCGATATTTTAGGTACCCAATGTCGATATGTGCATGCATCTTCTGTACCCGTTTATATCACAAATTCAGGCTTAAAACACCCGAAAATTCGATATTTTTGGGTCCAAGAAGCAATCTGTACATGCCTACTCAGTGCTAGAATGTTTTCAAAATATAGGCTCAAAACATGCTAAAATCAATATTTTATATGTCCCAAGTCGATATGTGCATGCATGTTCTGTACCCGTTTATATCTCAAATTCTGGCTCAAAACACCCGAAAATACGATATTTTTGGTCCCAAAAGCAATCTGTTTAAGCCTACTCCGTGTTTGAGTATTTTCAAAATACAGGCCCATAACATGCTGAAATCAAATTTTTGGCTACCCATAGTCGATATGTGCATGCATCTTCTGTACCCGTTTATATCTCAAATTCAGGCTCAAAACAACGGAAAATTCAATATTTTTGGGTTCCAGAAGCGATCTGTACATGCCTACTCAGTGCTAGAAAGTTTTCAAAATATAGGCTCAAAACATGCTAAAAATCTATAATTTAGGTGTCCAAAGTCGATATGTGCATACATCTTTTGTACCCGTTTATATCCCAAATTCTGGCTCAAAACACCCGAAAATTCGATATTTTTCGGTCTATGAAGCAATCTGTACATGCCTACTCAGTGCTAGAACATTTTTTAAATGTAGGCCCAAAACATGCTAAAAATCGATATTTTAGGTGCTAAATGTCGATATGAGCATGTATTTTCTGTACCCGTTTATATCTCAAATTCAGGCTTAAAACACCCGAAAATTCGATATTTTTGGGTCCAAGAAGCAATCTGTACATGCCTACTCAGTGCTAGAATGTTTTCAAAATATAGGCTCAAAACATGCTAAAAATCAATATTTTATATGTCCCAAGTCGATATGTGCATGCATGTTCTGTACCCGTTTATATCTCAAATTCAGGCTCAAAACACCCGAAAACTCGATATTTTTGGGTCCCAGAAGAGATTTGTACATGCCTACTCCGTGTTAGAGTACTTTCAAAATACAGGCCCAAAACATGCTCAAAATCGATATTTTAGGTGCCCAAAGTCGATATGTGCATGCATCTTCAGTACCCGTTTATATCTCAAATTCAGGCTCAAAACCACGGAAAATTCAATATTTTTGGGTTCCAGAAGCGATCTGTACATGCCTACTCAGTGCTAGAACGTTTTCAAAATATAGGCTTAAAACATGCTAAAAATCTATAATTTAGGTGTCCAAAGTCGATATGTGCATACATCTTTTGTACCCGTTTATATCCCAAATTCAGGCTCAAAACACCCGAAAATTCGATATTTTTGGGTCCCTAAAGCGATCTGTACTTGCCTACTCAGTGCTACAATATTTTTTAAATGTAGGCCCAAAACATGCTAAAAATCGATATTTTAGGTGCTAAATGTCGATATGAGCATGCATTTTCGGTACCGGTTTATATCTCAAATTCAGGCTCAAAACACCCGAAAATTCGATAATTTTGGGTCCCAGAAGGGATATTTACATGCCTACTTAGTGCTAAAATGTTTTCAAAATATAGGCTTAATGCATGCTAAAAATCGATATTTTAAGTGTCCAAAGTCGATATGTTAATACATCTTTTGTACCCGTTTATATCCAAAATTCACGCTCAAAACACCCGAAAATTCGATATTTTTGGGTCCCTGAAGCGATCTGTATAGGCCTACTCTGTGTTAGAGCATTTTCAAAATACAGGCCCAAAACATGCTCAAAATTGATATTTTAGGTTCCCAAAGTCAATATGTGTATGCATCTTCTATACCCGTTTATATCCCTAATTCAGGCTGAAAACACCCGAAAAATTTGATATTTTTTTGTCCCAGAAGCGTTCTGTACATGCCTACTCATTGCTAGAATACTTTCAAAATATAGGCCCAAAACATGCTAAAAATCGATATTTTGGGTGCCCAAAGTCGATATCTGCATGCATCTTCTGTACCCGTTTATATATCAAATTCAGGCTCAAAACACCCGAAAAATCGATATTTTTAGGTTCCAGAAGCGATCTGTACATGCCTACTCAGTGCTAGAAAGTTTTCAAAATATATGCTCAAAACATGCTAAAAATCTATAATTTAGGTGTCCAAAGTCGATATGTGCATGCATCTTCTGTACCCGTATATATATGAAATTCATTCTCAAAACACCCAAAAATTCGATATTTTTGTGTCCCAGAAGCGATCTGTACATGTCTACTTCGTGTTAGAGTATTTTCAAAATAGATGCCCAAAAAATGCTCAAAATCGATATTTTGGGTGCCCAAAGTCGATATGTGCATGCATCTTCTGTACCCGTTTATATCTCAAATTCTGGCTCAAAACACCCGAAAATACGATATTTTTGGGTCCCAGAAGCGATCTGTATAAGTCTACTCCGTGTTTGACTATTTTCAAAATACAGGCCCAAAACATGCTGAAAATCGAAATTTTAGCTACCCATAGTCGATATGTGCATGCATCTTCTGTACCCGTTTATATCTCAAATTCAGGCTCAAAACAACGGAAAATTCAATATTTTTGGGTTCCAGATGCGATCTGTACATGCCTACTCAGTGCTAGAACATTTTTTAAATGTAGGCCCAAAACATGCTCAAAATCGATATTTTAGGTGCTAAATGTCGATATGAGCATGTATTTTCTGTACCGGTTTATATCTCAAATTCAGGCTCAAAACACCCGAAAATTCGATATTTTTGGGTCCCAGAAGGGATTTTTACATGCCTACTCAGTACTAAAATGTTTTCAAAATATAGGCTTAAAGCATGCTAAAAACCGATATTTTAGGTGTCCAAAGTCGATATGTGCATACACCTTTATATCCAAAATTCACGCTCAAAACACCCGAAAATTCGATATTTTTGGGTCCCTGAAGCGATCTGTACATGCCTACTCCGTTTTAGAGTATTTTCAAAATACAGGCCCAAAACATGCTCAAAATCGATATTTTAGGTTCCCAAAGTCAATATGTGTATGCATCTTCTATACCCGTTTATATCCCAAATTCAGGCTGAAAACACCCGAAAATTCGATATTTTTGGGTCCAAGAAGCAATCTGTACATGCCTACTCAGTGCTAGAATGTTTTCAAAATATAGGCTCAAAACATGCTAAAATCAATATTTTATATGTCCCAAGTCGATATGTGCATGCATGTTCTGTACCCGTTTATATCTCAAATTCTGGCTCAAAACACCCGAAAATACGATATTTTTGGTCCCAAAAGCAATCTGTTTAAGCCTACTCCGTGTTTGAGTATTTTCAAAATACAGGCCCAAAACATGCTGAAAATCGAAATTTTGGCTACCCATAGTCGATATGTGCATGCATCTTCTGTACCCGTTTATATCTCAAATTCAGGCTCAAAACAACGGAAAATTCAATATTTTTGGGTTCCAGAAGCGATCTGTAGATGCCTACTCAGTGCTAGAAAGTTTTCAAAATATAGGCTCAAAACATGCTAAAAATCTATAATTTAGGTGTCCAAAGTCGATATGTGCATACATCTTTTGTACCCGTTTATATCCCAAATTCTGGCTCAAAACACCCGAAAATTCGATATTTTTCGGTCTATGAAGCGATCTGTACATGCCTACTCAGTGCTAGAACATTTTTTAAAGGTAGGCCCAAAACATGCTAAAAATCGATATTTTAGGTGCTAAATGTCGATACGAGCATGTATTTTCTGTACCGGTTTCTATCTCAAATTCAGGCTCAAAATACCCGAAAATTCGATAATTTTGGGTCCCAGAAGGGGTATTTACATGCCTACTCAGTACTAAAAAATTTTCAAAATATAGGCTTAATGCATGCTAAAAATCGATATTTTAGGTGTCCAAAGTCGATATGTGAATACATCTTTTGTACCCGTTTATATCCAAAATTCACGCTCAAAACACCCGAAAACTCGATATTTTTGGGTCCCTGCAGCGATCTGTATATGCCTACTCCGTGTTAGAGTATTTTCAAAATACAGGCACAAAACATGCTCAAAATCGATATTTTAGGTTCCCAAAGTCAATATGTGTATGCATCTTCTATACCCGTTAATATCCCAAATTCGGGCTGAAAACACCCGAAAATTTGATATTTTTTTGTCCCAGAAGCGTTCTGTACATGCCTACTCATTGCTAGAATGTTTTCAAAATATAGGCTCAAAACATGCTAAAAATCAATATTTTATATGTACCAAGTCGATATGTGCATGCATGTTCTGTACCCGTTTATATCTCAAATTCACGCTCAAAACACCCGAAAACTCGATATTTTTGGGTCCCAGAAGAGATTTGTACATGCCTTCTCCGTGTTAGAGTACTTTCAAAATACAGGCCCAAAACATGCTGAAAATCGATATTTTAGGTGCCCAAAGTCGATATGTGCATGCATCTTCAGTACCCGTTTATATCTCAAATTCAGGCTCAAAACCACGGAAAATTCAATATTTTTGGGTTCCAGAAGCGATCTGTACATGCCTACTCAGTGCTAGAACGTTTTCAAAATATAGGCTTAAAACATGCTAAAAATCTATAATTTAGGTGTCCAAAGTCGATATGTGCATACATCTTTTGTACCCGTTTATATCCCAAATTCAGGCTCAAAACACCCGAAAATTCGATATTTTTGGGTCCCTAAAGCGATCTGTACTTGCCTACTCAGTGCTACAATATTTTTTAAATGTAGGCCCAAAACATGCTAAAAATCGATATTTTAGGTGCTAAATGTCGATATGAGCATGCATTTTCTGTACCGGTTTATATCTCAAATTCAGGCTCAAAACACCCGAAAATTCGATAATTTTGGGTCCCAGAAGGGATATTTACATGCCTACTTAGTGCTAAAATGTTTTCAAAATATAGGCTTAATGCATTCTTAAAATCGATATTTTAAGTGTCCAAAGTCGATATGTGAATACATCTTTTGTACCCGTTTATATCCAAAATTCACGCTCAAAACACCCGAAAATTCGATATTTTTGGGTCCCTGAAGCGATCTGTATAGGCCTACTCCGTGTTAGAGCATTTTCAAAATACAGGCCCAAAACATGCTCAAAATTGATATTTTAGGTTCCCAAAGTCAATATGTGTATGCATCTTCTATACCCGTTTATATCCCTAATTCAGGCTGAAAACACCCGAAAAATTTGATATTTTTTTGTCCCAGAAGCGTTCTGTACATGCCTACTCATTGCTAGAATACTTTCAAAATATAGGCCCAAAACATGCTAAAAATCGATATTTTGGGTGCCCAAAGTCGATATCTGCATGCATCTTCTGTACCCGTTTATATATCAAATTCAGGCTCAAAACACCCTAAAACTCGATATTTTTGTGTCCCAGAAGAGATCTGTACATGCCTACTCCGTGTTAGAGTACTTTCAAAATACAGGCCCAAAACATGCTCAAAATCGATATTTTAGGTGCAAAAAGTCGATATGTGCATGCATTTTCAGTACACGTTTATATCTCAAATATAGGCACAAAACACCCAAAAATTCAATATTTTTGGGTTCCAGAAGCGATCTGTACATGCCTACTCAGTGCTAGAAAGTTTTCAAAATATATGCTCAAAACATGCTAAAAATCTATAATTTAGGTGTCCAAAGTCGATATGTGCATGCATCTTCTGTACCCGTATATATATGAAATTCATTCTCAAAACACCCAAAAATTCGATATTTTTGTGTCCCAGAAGCGATCTGTACATGTCTACTTCGTGTTAGAGTATTTTCAAAATAGATGCCCAAAAAATGCTCAAAATCGATATTTTAGGTGCCCAAAGTCGATATG
Source organism: Petrolisthes cinctipes (assembly GCA_033782935.1). Classification (NCBI taxonomy): domain Eukaryota; kingdom Metazoa; phylum Arthropoda; class Malacostraca; order Decapoda; family Porcellanidae; genus Petrolisthes; species Petrolisthes cinctipes. The sequence continues at coordinate 12,763,998 of JAWQEG010000062.1, read as the reverse complement.
TGCATGCATCTTCTGTACCCGTTTATATCTCAAATTCTGGCTCAAAACACCCGAAAATACGATATTTTTGGGTCCCAGAAGCGATCTGTATAAGTCTACTCCGTGTTTGAGTATTTTCAAAATACAGGCCCAAAACATGCTGAAAATCGAAATTTTAGCTACCCATAGTCGATATGTGCATGCATCTTCTGTACCCGTTTATATCTCAAATTCAGGCTCAAAACAACGGAAAATTCAATATTTTTGGGTTACAGATGCGATCTGTACATGCCTACTCAGTGCTAGAACATTTTTTAAATGTAGGCCCAAAACATGCTCAAAATCGATATTTTAGGTGCTAAATGTCAATATGAGCATGTATTTTCTGTACCGGTTTATATCTCGAATTCAGGCTCAAAACACCCGAAAATTCGATAATTTTGGGTCCCAGAAGGGATTTTTACATGCCTACTCAGTCCTAAAATGTTTTCAAAATATAGGCTTAAAGCATGCTAAAAACCGATATTTTAGGTGTCCAAAGTCGATATGTGCATACATCTTTATATCCAAAATTCACGCTCAAAACACCCGAAAATTCGATATTTTTGGGTCCCTAAAGCGATCTGTACATGCCTACTCCGTTTTAGAGTATTTTCAAAATACAGGCCCAAAACATGCTCAAAATCGATATTTTAGGTTCCCAAAGTCAATATGTGTATGCATCTTCTATACCCGTTTATATCCCAAATTCAGGCTCAAAACACCCGAAAATTCGATATTTTTTTGTCCCAGAAGCGTTCTGTACATGCCTACTCATTGCTAGAATACTTTCAAAATATAGGCCCAAAACATGCTAAAAATCGATATTTTGGGTGCCCAAAGTCGATATCTGCATGCATATTCTGTACCCGTTTATATCTCAAATTCAGGCTCAAAACACCCGAAAACTTGATATTTTTGGGTTCCAGAAGCGATCTGTACATGCCTACTCAGTGCTAGAAAGTTTTCAAAATATAGGCTCAAAACATGCTAAAAATCTATAATTTAGGTGTCCAAAGTCGATATGTGCATACATCTTTTGTACCCGTTCATATCCCAAATTCAGGCTCAAAACACCCGAAAATTCGATATTTTTGGGTCCCTGAAGCAATCTGTACATGCCTACTCAGTGCTAGAATATTTTTAAATATAGGCCCAAAACATGCTAAAAATCGATATTTTTGGTGCTAAATGTCGATATGTCCATGCATTTTCTGTACCGGTTTATATCTCAAATTCAGGCTCAAAACACCCGAAAATTCGATAATTTTGGGTCCCAGAAGGGATATTTACATGCCTATTTAGTGCTAAAATGTTTTCAAAATATAGGCTTAAAGCATGCTAAAAATCGATATTTTAGGTGTCCAAAGTCGATATGTGCATACATCTTTTGTATCCGTTTATATCCAAAATTCAAGCTCAAAACACCCGAAAATTTGATATTTTTTTGTCCAGTAAGCAATCTGTACATGCCTACTCAGTGCTGGAATATTTTTAAAATATAGGCCAAAAACAGGCTAAAAATCGATATTTTAGGTACCCAATGTCGATATGTGCATGCATCTTCTGTACCCGTTTATATCTCAAATTCAGGCTTAAAACACCCGAAAATTCGATATTTTTGGGTCCAAGAAGCAATCTGTACATGCCTACTCAGTGCTAGAATGTTTTCAAAATATAGGCTCAAAACATGCTAAAATCAATATTTTATATGTCCCAAGTCGATATGTGCATGCATGTTCTGTACCCGTTTATATCTCAAATTCTGGCTCAAAACACCCGAAAATACGATATTTTTGGTCCCAAAAGCAATCTGTTTAAGCCTACTCCGTGTTTGAGTATTTTCAAAATACAGACCCAAAACATGCTGAAAATCGAAATTTTGGCTACCCATAGTCGATATGTGCATGCATCTTCTGTACCCGTTTATATCTCAAATTCAGGCTCAAAACAACGGAAAATTCAATATTTTTGGGTTCCAGAAGCGATCTGTACATGCCTACTCAGTGCTAGAAAGTTTTCAAAATATAGGCTCAAAACATGCTAAAAATCTATAATTTAGGTGTCCAAAGTCGATATGTGCATACATCTTTTGTACCCGTTTATATCCCAAATTCTGGCTCAAAACACCCGAAAATTCGATATTTTTCGGTCTATGAAGCGATCTGTACATGCCTACTCAGTGCTAGAACATTTTTTAAATGTAGGCCCAAAACATGCTAAAAATCGATATTTTTGGTGCTAAATGTCGATACGAGCATGTATTTTCTGTACCGGTTTATATCTCAAATTCAGGCTCAAAATACCCGAAAATTCGATAATTTTGGGTCCCAGAAGGGGTATTTACATGCCTACTCAGTACTAAAAATTTTTCAAAATATAGGCTTAATGCATGCTAAAAATCGATATTTTAGGTGTCCAAAGTCGATATGTGAATACATCTTTTGTACCCGTTTATATCCAAAATTCACGCTCAAAACACCCGAAAACTCGATATTTTTGGGTCCCTGCAGCGATCTGTATATGCCTACTCCGTGTTAGAGCATTTTCAAAATACAGGCACAAAACATGCTCAAAATCGATATTTTAGGTTCCCAAAGTCAATATGTGTATGCATCTTCTATACCCGTTAATATCCCAAATTCGTGCTGAAAACACCCGAAAATTTGATATTTTTTTGTCCCAGAAGCGTTCTGTACATGCCTACTCATTGCTAGAATACTTTCAAAATATAGGCCCAAAACATGCTAAAAATCGATATTTTGGGTGCCCAAAGTCGATATCTGCATGCATCTTCTGTACCCGTTTATATATCCAATTCAGGTTCAAAACACCCGAAAACTCGATATTTTTGGGTCCCAGAAGAGATCTGTACATGCCTACTCCGTGTTAGAGTACTTTCAAAATACAGGCCCAAAACATGCTCAAAATCGATATTTTAGGTGCAAAAAGTCGATATGTGCATGCATTTTCAGTACCCGTTTATATCTCAAATTTAGGCTCAAAACACCCAAAAATTCAATATTTTTGGGTTCCAGAAACGATCTGTACATGCCTACTCAGTGCTGGAAAGTTTTCAAAATATAGGCTCAAAACATGCTAAAAATCTATAATTTAGGTGTCCAAAGTCGATTTGTGCATGCATCTTCTGTACCCGTATATATCTGAAATTCATTCTCAAAACACCCAAAAATTCGATATTTTTGTGTCCCAGAAGCGATCTGTACATGCCTACTTCGTGTTAGAGTATTTTTAAAATAGATGCCCAAAACATGCTCAAAACCGATATTTTTGGTGCCCAAAGTCGATATGTGCATGAATCTTCTGTACCCGTGTATATCTCAAATTCAGGATCAAAACACCCGAAAATTCGATATTTTCGGGTCCCAGAAGCGATCTGTACATGCCTACTCATTGCTAGAATGTTTTCAAAATACAGACCCAAAATATGTTAAAATTCGATATTTTAGGTGCAAAAAGTCGATATGTGCATACATCTTTTGTACCCGTTTATATCCCAAATTCTGGCTTAAAACACCCGAAAATTTGATATTTTTGTGTCTCAGAAGAGATCTGTAAATGCCTACTCAGTGCTGGAATATTTTCAAAATATAGGCCCAATACATGCTAAAAATCGATATTTTAGGTGCCCAATGTCGATATGTGCATGCATCTTCTGTACCCGTTTATATCTCAAATTCAGGCTTAAAACACCCGAAAATTCGATATTTTTGGGTCCAAGAAGCAATCTGTACATGCCTACTCAGTGCTAGAATGTTTTCAAAATATAGGCTCAAAACATGCTAAAATCAATATTTTATATGTCCCAAGTCGATATGTGCATGCATGTTCTGTACCCGTTTATATCTCAAATTCTGGCTCAAAACACCCGAAAATACGATATTTTTGGTCCCAAAAGCAATCTGTTTAAGCCTACTCCGTGTTTGAGTATTTTCAAAATACAGGCCCAAAACATGCTGAAAATCAAATTTTTGGCTACCCATAGTCGATATGTGCATGCATCTTCTCTACCCGTTTATATTTAAAATTCAGGCTCAAAACAACGGAAAATTCAATATTTTTGGGTACCAGAAGCGATCTGTACATGCCTACTCAGTGCTAGAAAGTTTTCAAAATATAGGCTCAAAACATGCTAAAAATCTATAATTTAGGTGTCCAAAGTCGATATGTGCATACATCTTTTGTACCCGTTTATATCCCAAATTCAGGCTCAAAACACCCGAAAATTCGATATTTTTCGGTCTATGAAGCGATCTGTACATGCCTACTCAGTGCTAGAACATTTTTTAAATGTAGGCCCAAAACATGCTAAAAATCGATATTTTAGGTGCTAAATGTCGATATGAGCATGTATTTTCTGTACCCGTTTATATCTCAAATTCAGGCTTAAAACACCCGAAAATTCGATATTTTTGGGTCCAAGAAGCAATCTGTACATGCCTACTCAGTGCTAGAATGTTTTCAAAATATAGGCTCAAAACATGCTAAAAATCAATATTTTATATGTCCCAAGTCGATATGTGCATGCATGTTCTGTACCCGTTTATATCTCAAATTCACGCTCAAAACACCCGAAAACTCGATATTTTTGGGTCCCAGAAGAGATTTGTACATGCCTTCTCCGTGTTAGAGTACTTTCAAAATACAGGCCCAAAACATGCTGAAAATCGATATTTTAGGTGCCCAAAGTTGATATGTGCATGCATCTTCAGTACCCGTTTATATCTCAAATTCAGGCTCAAAACCACGGAAAATTCAATATTTTTGGGTTCCAGAAGCAATCTGTACATGCCTACTCAGTGCTAGAACGTTTTCAAAATATAGGCTTAAAACATGCTAAAAATCTATAATTGAGGTGTCCAAAGTCGATATGTGCATACATCTTTTGTACCCGTTTATATCCCAAATTCAGGCTCAAAACACCCGAAAATTCGATATTTTTGGGTCCCTAAAGCGATCTGTACTTGCCTACTCAGTGCTACAATATTTTTTAAATGTAGGCCCAAAACATGCTAAAAATCGATATTTTAGGTGCTAAATGTCGATATGAGCATGCATTTTCTGTACCGGTTTATATCTCAAATTCAGGCTCAAAACACCCGAAAATTCGATAATTTTGGGTCCCAGAAGGGATATTTACATGCCTACTTAGTGCTAAAATGTTTTCAAAATATAGGCTTAATGCATGCTAAAAATCGATAAATGAAGTGTCCAAAGTCGATATGTGAATACATCTTTTGTACCCGTTTATATCCAAAATTCACGCTCAAAACACCCGAAAATTCGATATTTTTGGGTCCCTGAAGCGATCTGTATAGGCCTACTCCGTGTTAGAGCATTTTCAAAATACAGGCCCAAAACATGCTTAAAATTGATATTTTAGGTTCACAAAGTCAATATGTGTATGCATCTTCTATACCCGTTTATATCCCTAATTCAGGCTGAAAACACCCGAAAAATTTGATATTTTTTTGTCCCAGAAGCGTTCTGTACATGCCTACTCATTGCTAGAATACTTTCAAAATATAGGCCCAAAACATGCTAAAAATCGATATTTTGGGTGCCCAAAGTCGATATCTGCATGCATCTTCTGTACCCGTTTATATATCAAATTCAGGCTCAAAACACCCTAAAACTCGATATTTTTGGGTCCCAGAAGAGATCTGTACATGCCTACTCCGTGTTAGAGTACTTTCAAAATACAGGCCCAAAACATGCTCAAAATCGATATTTTAGGTGCAAAAAGTCGATATGTGCATCCATTTTCAGTACACGTTTATATCTCAAATTTAGGCACAAAACACCCAAAAATTCAATATTTTTGGGTTCCAGAAGCGATCTGTACATGCCTACTCAGTGCTAGAAAGTTTTCAAAATATATGCTCAAAACATGCTAAAAATCTATAATTTAGGTGTCCAAAGTCGATATGTGCATGCATCTTCTGTACCCGTATATATATGAAATTCATTCTCAAAACACCCAAAAATTCGATATTTTTGTGTCCCAGAAGCGATCTGTACATGTCTACTTCGTGTTAGAGTATTTTCAAAATAGATGCCCAAAAAATGCTCAAAATCGATATTTTGGGTGCCCAAAGTCGATATGTGCATGCATCTTCTGTACCCGTTTATATCTCAAATTCTGGCTCAAAACACCCGAAAATACGATATTTTTGGGTCCCAGAAGCGATCTGTATAAGTCTACTCCGTGTTTGAGTATTTTCAAAATACAGGCCCAAAACATGCTGAAAATCGAAATTTTAGCTACCCATAGTCGATATGTGCATGCATCTTCTGTACCCGTTTATATCTCAAATTCAGGCTCAAAACAACGGAAAATTCAATATTTTTGGGTTACAGATGCGATCTGTACATGCCTACTCAGTGCTAGAACATTTTTTAAATGTAGGCCCAAAACATGCTCAAAATCGATATTTTAGGTGCTAAATGTCGATATGAGCATGTATTTTCTGTACCGGTTTATATCTCAAATTCAGGCTCAAAACACCCGAAAATTCGATAATTTTGGGTCCCAGAAGGGATTTTTACATGCCTACTCAGTCCTAAAATGTTTTCAAAATATAGGCTTAAAGCATGCTAAAAACCGATATTTTAGGTGTCCAAAGTCGATATGTGCATACATCTTTATATCCAAAATTCACGCTCAAAACACCCGAAAATTCAATATTTTTGGGTTCCAGAAGCGATCTGTACATGCCTACTCAGTGCTAGAACGTTTTCAAAATATAGGCTTAAAACATGCTAAAAATCTATAATTTAGGTGTCCAAAGTCGATATGTGCATACATCTTTTGTACCCGTTCATATCCAAAATTCAGGCTCAAAACACCCGAAAATTCGATATTTTTGGGTCCCTGAAGCGATCTGTACATGCCTACTCAGTGCTAGAATATTTTTAAATGTAGGCCCAAAACATGCTAAAAATCGATATTTTTGGTGCTAAATGTCGATATGTCCATGCATTTTCTGTACCGGTTTATATCTCAAATTCAGGCTCAAAACACCCGAAAATTCGATATTTTTGGGTCCAAGAAGGGATATTTACATGCCTATTTAGTGCTAAAATGTTTTCAAAATATAGGCTTAAAGCATGCTAAAAATCGATATTTTAGGTGTCCAAAGTCGATATGTGCATACATCTTTTGTATCCGTTTATATCCAAAATTCAAGCTCAAAACACCCGAAAATTCGATATTTTTTTGTCCAGTAAGCAATCTGTACATGCCTACTCAGTGCTGGAATATTTTTAAAATATAGGCCAAAAACAGGCTAAAAATTGATATTTTAGGTATCCAATGTCGATATGTGCATGCATCTTCTGTACCCGTTTATATCTCAAATTCAGGCTTAAAACACCCGAAAATTCGATATTTTTGGGTCCAAGAAGCAATCTGTACATGCCTACTCAGTGCTAGAATGTTTTCAAAATATAGGCTCAAAACATGCTAAAATCAATATTTTATATGTCCCAAGTCGATATGTGCATGCATGTTCTGTACCCGTTTATATCTCAAATTCTGGCTCAAACCACCCGAAAATACGATATTTTTGGTCCCAAAAGCAATCTGTTTAAGCCTACTCCGTGTTTGAGTATTTTCAAAATACAGGCCCAAAACATGCTGAAAATCGAAATTTTGGCTACCCATAGTCGATATGTGCATGCATCTTCTGTACCCGTTTATATCTCAAATTCAGGCTCAAAACAACGGAAAATTCAATATTTTTGGTTTCCAGAAGCGATCTGTACATGCCTACTCAGTGCAAGAAAGTTTTCAAAATATAGGCTCAAAACATGCTAAAAATCTATAATTTAGGTGTCCAAAGTCGATTTGTGCATACATCTTTTGTACCCGTTTATATCCCAAATTCTGGCTCAAAACACCCGAAAATTCGATATTTTTCGGTCTATGAAGCGATCTGTACATGCCTACTCAGTGCTAGAACATTTTTTAAATGTAGGCCCAAAACATGCTAAAAATCGATATTTTAGGTGCTAAATGTCGATACGAGCATGTATTTTCTGTACCGGTTTATATCTCAAATTCAGGCTCAAAATACCCGAAAATTCGATAATTTTGGGTCCCAGAAGGGGTATTTACATGCCTACTCAGTACTAAAAAGTTTTCAAAATATAGGCTTAATGCATGCTAAAAATCGATATTTTAGGTGTCCAAAGTCGATATGTGAATACATCTTTTGTACCCGTTTATATCCAAAATTCACGCTCAAAACACCCGAAAACTCGATATTTTTGGGTCCCTGCAGCGATCTGTATATGCCTACTCCGTGTTAGAGCATTTTCAAAATACAGGCACAAAACATGCTCAAAATCGATATTTTAGGTTCCCAAAGTCAATATGTGTATGCATCTTCTATACCCGTTAATATCCCAAATTCGGGCTGAAAACACCCGAAAATTTGATATTTTTTTGTCCCAGAAGCGTTCTGTACATGCCTACTCATTGCTAGAATACTTTCAAAATATAGGCCCAAAACATGCTAAAATTCGATATTTTGGGTGCCCAAAGTCGATATCTGCATGCATCTTCTGTACCCGTTTATATATCAAATTCAGGCTCAAAACACCCGAAAACTCGATATTTTTGGGTCCCAGAAGAGATCTGTAATTGCCTACTCCGTGTTAGAGTACTTTCAAAATACAGGCCCAAAACATGCTCAAAATCGATATTTTAGGTGCAAAAAGTCGATATGTGCATGCATTTTCAGTACCCGTTTATATCTCAAATTTAGGCACTAAACACCCAAAAATTCAATATTTTTGGGTTCCTGAAACGATCTGTACATGCCTACTCAGTGCTAGAAAGTTTTCAAAATATAGGCTCAAAACATGCTAAAAATCTATAATTTAGGTGTCCAAAGTCGATTTGTGCATGCATCTTCTGTACCCGTATATATCTGAAATTCATTCTCAAAACACCCAAAAATTCGATATTTTTGTGTCCCAGAAGCGATCTGTACATGCCTACTCATTGCTAGAATGTTTTCAAAATACAGACCCAAAATATGTTAAAAATCGATATTTTAGGTGCAAAAAGTCGATATGTGCATACATCTTTTGTACCCGTTTATATCCCAAATTCTGGCTTAAAACACCCGAAAATTCGATATTTTTGTGTCTCAGAAGAGGTCTGTAAATGCCTACTCAGTGCTGGAATATTTTCAAAATATAGGCCCATTACATGCTAAAAATCGATATTTTAGGTGCCCAATGTCGATATGTGCATGCATCTTCTGTACCCGTTTATATCTCAAATTCAGGCTTAAAACACCCGAAAATTCAATATTTTTGGGTCCAAGAAGCAATCTGTACATGCCTACTCAGTGCTAGAATGTTTTCAAAATATAGGCTCAAAACATGCTATAATCAATATTTTATATGTCCCAAGTCGATATGTGCATTTATGTTCTGTACCCGTTTATATCTCAAATTCTGGCTCAAAATACCCGAAAATACGATATTTTTGGGTCCCAGAAGCGATCTGTATAAGCCTACTCCGTGTTTGAGTATTTTCAAAATACAGGCCCAAAACATGCTGAAAATCGAAATTTTAGCTACCCATAGTCGATATGTGCATACATCTTCTGTACCCGTTTATATCCCAAATTCTGGCTCAAAACACCCGAAAATTCGATATTTTTCGGTCCCTGAAGCGATCTGTACATGCCTACTCAGTGCTAGAACATTTTTTAAATGTAGGCCCAAAACATGCTAAAAATCGATATTTTAGGTGCTAAATGTCGATATGAGCATGTATTTTCTGTACCGGTTTATATCTCAAATTCTGGCTCAAAACACCTGAAAATTCGATAATTTTGGGTCCCAGAAGGGATATTTACATGCCTACTCAGTACTAAAATGTTTTCAAAATATAGGCTTAAAGCATGCTAAAAACCGATATTTTAGGTGTCCAAAGTCGATATGTGCATATATCTTTATATCCAAAATTCACGCACAAAACACCCGAAAATTCGATATTTTTGGGTCCCTGAAGCGATCTGTACATGCCTACTCCGTGTTAGAGTATTTTCAAAATACAGGCCCAAAACATGCTCAAAATCGATATTTTAGGTTCCCAGTGTCAATATGTGTATGCATCTTCTGTACCCGTTTATATCCCAAATTCAGGCTCAAAACACCCGAAAATTCGATAATTTTGGGTCCCAGAAGGGATATTTACAAGCCTACTCAGTGCTAAAATGTTTTAAAAATATAGGCTTAAAGCATGCTAAAAATCTATATTTTAGGTGTCCAAAGTTGATATGTGCATACATCTTTTGTACCCGTTTATATCCAAAATTCAGGCTCAAAACACCCGAAAATTCGATATTTTTGGGTCTCTGAAGCGATTTGTACATGCCTACTCAGTGCTAGAATATCTTTAAAATATAGGCCCAAAACATGCTAAAAATCGATATTTTAGGTGCTAAATGTCGATATGAGCATGTATTTTCTGTACCGATTTATATCTCAAATTCAGGTTCAAAACAACGGAAAATTCAATAGTTTTTGGTCCCCGCAGCGATCTGTACATGCCTACTTCGTGTTAGTGTATTTTCAAAATATAAGCACAAAACATGCTCAAAATCGATATTTTGGGTGCCTTAAAGTCAATATGTGCATGCATCTTCTGTACCCGTTTATATCTCAAATTCAGGCTCAAAACACCCAAAAATTCGATATTTTTGGGTCCCAAAAGCGACTTGTACATGCCTACTCTTTGCTAGAATGTTTTCAAGATACAGACCCAAAATATGCTCAAAATCGATATTTTAAGTGCAAAAAGTCGATATGTGCATGCATCTTCAATACTCGTTTATATCTCAAATGCAGGCTCAAAATACCCGAAAATTCAATATTTTTGGGTCCCAGAAGCGATCTGTACATGCCTACTTCGTGTTAGAGTATTTCAAAATAAACAGGCCAAAAACATGCTGAAAATCGATATTTGAGGTGCCCAAAGTCAATATGTGTATGCACGTTCTGTACACTTTTATATCCCAAATTCAGGCTCAAAACACCTGAAAATTCGATATTTTTGGGTCCCAGAAGCGATTGTATATGTCTACTCAGTGCTAGAATGTTTTTAAAATATAGGCTTAAAACATGCTAAAATTCGATATTTTAATTGTCCAAAGTCGATTTGTGTATACCTCTTTTGTACCCGTTTATATCCCAAATTCAGGCTCAAAACACCCAAAAATTTAATATTTTTGGGTCCCAGAAGCGATCTGTACATGCCTACTCAGTGATAGAATATTTTCAAAATATTGGCCAAAAACATACTAAAAATCGATATTTTGGGTGCCCAAAGTCTATAAGTGCATGCATCTTCTGTACCCGTTTATATCTCAAATTCAGGCTGAAAACACCCGAAAATTCGATATTTTTGGGTCCAAGAAGCAATCTGTACATGCCTACTCAGTGCTAGAATGTTTTCAAAATATAGGCTCAAAACATGCTAAAAATCAATATTTTATATGTCCCAAGTCGATATGTGCATTTATGTTCTGTACCCGTTTATATCTCAAATTCTGTCTCAAAATACCCGAAAATACGATATTTTTGGGTCCCAGAAGCGATCTGTATAAGCCTACTCCGTGTTTGAGTATTTTCAAAATACAGGCCCAAAACATGCTGAAAATCGAAATTTTAGCTACCCATAGACGATATGTGCATACATCTTCTGTACCCGTTTATATCCCAAATTCTGGCTCAAAACACCCGAAAATTCGATATTTTTCGGTCCCTGAAGCGATCTGTACATGCCTACTCAGTGCTAGAACATTTTTTAAATGTAGGCCCAAAACATGCTAAAAATCGATATTTTAGGTGCTAAATGTCGATATGAGCATGTATTTTCTGTACTGGTTTATATCTCAAATTCAGGCTCAAAACACCTGAAAATTCGATAATTTTGGGTCCCAGAAGGGATATTTACATGCCTACTCAGTACTAAAATGTTTTCAAAATATAGGCTTAAAGCATGCTAAAAACCGATATTTTAGGTGTCCAAAGTCGATATGTGCATACATCTTTATATCCAAAATTCACGCACAAAACACACGAAAATTCGATATTTTTGGGTCCCTGAAGCGATCTGTACATGCCTACTCCGTGTTAGAGTATTTTCAAAATACAGGCCCAAAACATGCTCAAAATCGATATTTTAGGTTCCCAGTGTCAATATGTGTATGCATCTTCTGTACCCGTTTATATCCCAAATTCAGGCTCAAAACACCCGAAAATTCGATAATTTTGGGTCCCAGAAGGGATATTTACAAGCCTACTCAGTGCTAAAATGTTTTAAAAATATAGGCTTAAAGCATGCTAAAAATCGATATTTTAGGTGTCCAAAGTTGATATGTGCATACATCTTTTGTACCCGTTTATATCCAAAATTCAGGCTCAAAACACCCGAAAATTCGATATTTTTGGGTCTCTGAAGCGATTTGAACATGCCTACTCAGTGCTAGAATATCTTTAAAATATAGGCCCAAAACATGCTAAAAATCGATATTTTAGGTGCTAAATGTCGATATAAGCATGCATTTTCTGTACCGATTTATATCTCAAATTCAGGCTCAAAACAACGGAAAATTCAATAGTTTTTGGTCCCCGCAGCGATCTGTACATGCCTACTTCGTGTTAGTGTATTTTCAAAATATAAGCACAAAACATGCTCAAAATCGATATTTTGGGTGCCTTAAAGTCGATATGTGCATGCATCTTCTGTACCCGTTTATATCTCAAATTCAGGCTCAAAACACCCAAAAATTCGATATTTTTGGGTCCCATAAGCGACTTGTACATGCCTACTCTTTGCTAGAATGTTTTCAAGATACAGACCCAAAATATGCTCAAAATCGATATTTTAAGTGCAAAAAGTCAATATGTGCATGCATCTTCAATACTCGTTTATATCTCAAATGCAGGCTCAAAATACCCGAAAATTCAATATTTTTGGGTCCCAGAAGCGATCTGTACATGCCTACTTCGTGTTAGAGTATTTTAAAATATACAGGCCAAAAACATGCTGAAAATCGATATTTGAGGTGCCCAAAGTCAATATGTGTATGCACGTTCTGTACACTTTTATATCCCAAATTCAGGCTCAAAACACCTGAAAATTCGATATTTTTGGGTGCCAGAAGCGATTTGTATATGTCTACTCAGTGCTAGAATGTTTTCAAAATATAGGCTTAAAACATGCTAAAATTCGATATTTTAATTGTCCAACGTCGATTTGTGTATACCTCTTTTGTACCCGTTTATATCCCAAATTCAGGCTCAAAACACCCAAAAATTTAATATTTTTGGGTCCCAGAAGCGATCTGTACATGCCTACTCGGTAATAGAATATTTTCAAAATATAGGCTCAAAACAAGCTAAAAATCGATATCTTAGGTACTCAATGTCGATATGTGCATGCGTATTCTGTACCCGTTTATATCTCAAATTCAGGCTCAAAACACCCGAAAATTCGATATTTTTGGGTCCCAGTAGCAATCTGTGCATGCCTACTCCGTGTTAGAGTACTTTCAAAATTCAGGCCCAAAACATGCTAAAAATCGATATTTAAGGTGCCCAAAGTGGATATGTGCATGCATCTTCTGTACCCGATTATATCTCAAATTCAGGCTCAAAATACCCGAAAATTCGATATTTTTGGGTCCAAGAAGCTATCTGTACATGCCTACTCTGTGTTAGAGTATTTTCAAAATATAGGCTTAAAACATGCTAAAAATCGTTATTTTACGTGTCCAAAGTCGATATGTGCATACATCTTTTGTACCCGTTTATATCCCAAACTCAGGCTCAAAACACCCGAAAATTCTATATTTTTGGGTCACAGAAGAGATCTGTACATGCCTTCTCAGTAATAGAATATTTTCAAAATATAGGCTCAAAACAAGCTAAAATTCGATATCTTAGGTACTCAATGTCGATATGTGCACGAGTATTCTGTACCCGTTTATATCTCAAATTCAGGCTCAAAACACCCGAAAATTCGATATTTTTGGGTCCCTTAAGCGATCTGTACATGCCTACTCCGTGTTAGAGTATTTTCAAAATACAGGCCCAAAACATGCTCAAAATCGATATTTTTGGTGCAAAGAGTCGATATGTGCATGCATCTTCATTACCTGTTTACATATCAAATTCAGGCTCAAAACACCCAAAAATTCGATATTTTTGGGTCCCAGACGCGATCTGTACATGCCTACTCCGTGTTACAGTACTTTCAATATACAGGCCCAAAACAAGCTGAAAATCGATATTTTAGGTGCCCAAAGTCGATATGTGCATGCATGTTCTGTACCCTTTTATATCCCAAATTCAGGATCAAAACACCCGAAAAATCGATATTTTTGGGTCCAAGAAGCGATCTATACATGCCTACTCTGAGTTAGAGTATTTTCAAAATATAGGCTTAAAACATGCTAAAAATCGTTATTTTACGTGTCCAACGTCGATATGTGCATACATCTTTTGTACCCGTTTATATCCCAAATTCAGGCTCAAAACACCCGAAAATTCGATATTTTTGGGTCCCTTAAGCGATCTGTACATGTCTACTCCGTGTTAGAGTATTTTCAACATATAGGCCCAAAACATGATTAAAATCGATATTTTTGGTGCAAAGAGTCGATATGTGCATGCATCTTCATTACCTGTTTACATATCAAATTCAGGCTCAAATCACCCGAAAATTCAATATTTTTGGTTTCCAAAAGCGATCTGTACATGCCTACTCAGTGCTAGAATGTTTTCAAAATACATGCCTAAAACATGCTCAAAATCGATATTTTAGCTGCCCATAGTCGATATGTGCATGCATCTTCTGTACCCGTTTATATCTCAAATTCAGGCTCAAAACACCCGAAAATTTAATATTTTTGGATCCCAGAAGCGATCTGTACATGCCTACACCGTGTTAGAGTACTTTCAAAATACAGGCCATAAAAAATGCTGAAAATCGATATTTTAGGTGCCCAAAGTCGATATGTGCATGCATCTACTGTACCCGTTTATATCTCAAATTCAGGCTCAAAACACCCGAAAATTCGATATTTTTGGGTCCCAGAAGCGATCTGTGCATGCCTACTCCGTGTTAGAGTACTTTCAAAATTCAGGTCCAAAACATGCTGAAAATCGATATTTGAGTTGCCCAATGTTAATATGTGTATGCATCTTCTGTACCCGTTTATAACCCAAATTCAGGCTCAAAACTCCAGAAAATTCGATATTTTTGGGTCCCAGAAGCGATCTGTACATGCCTACTCTGTGTTAGAGTATTTTTAAAATATAGGCCCAAAACATGCTAAAAATCGATATTTTGGGTGCCCAAAGGTGATATCTGCATGCATCTTCAGTACCCGTTTATATCTCAAATTAAGGCTAAACACGACGGAAAATTCAATATTTTTGGGTCCCAGAAGCGATTTGCACATGCCTACTCAGTGCTAGAATGTTTTCACGATACAGATCCAAAATATGCTCAAAATCGATATTTTAGGTGCAAAAAGTCGATATGTGCATGCATCTTCAGTACCCGTTTATATCTCAAATGCAGGCTCAAAACACCCAAAAATTCAATATTTTTGGGTCCCCGAAGCGATCTGTACATGTCTACTTAGTGCTATAATCTTTTCAAAATATAGTCTTAAAACATGCTAAAAATCGATATTTTACATGTCCAAAGTCGATATGTGCATACATCTTTTGTACCCGTTTATATCCCAAATTCTGGATCAAAACACCCGAAAATTCGATATTTTTGGGTCACAGAATCGATTTGTACATGCCTACTCCGTGTTAGAGTATTTTCAAAATACAGGCCCAAAACATGCTGAGAATCGATATTTGAGGTTCCCAAAGATAATATGTGAATGGATCTTCTTTACCCGTTTATATCCCAAATTCATGCTCAAAACACCCGAAAATTCGATATTATTGTGTCCTCGAAGCGATCTGTACATGCCTACTCCGTGTGAGAGTATTTTCGAAATACAGGCCCAAAACATGCTCAAAATCGATATATTAGGTGTCCAAAGTCGATATGTGCATGCATCTTCTGTACCCGTTTATATCTCAAATTCAGGCTCAAAACTCCGAAAATTCGATATTTTTGGGTCCCTTAAGCAATCTGTACATGCCTACTCCGTGTTAGAGTATCTTCAAAATACAGGCCCAAAACATGTTACAAATCGATATCTTTGGTGCCGAAAGATGATATCTGCATGCATCTTCAGTACCCGTTTATATCTCAAATTCAGGCTCAAAACACCCGAAAATTCGATATTTTTGGGTCACAGAAGCGATCTGTACATGCCTACTCTGTGTTAGAGTACTTTTTGAATTTCAGGCCCAAAACATGCTGAAAATCGATATTTTAGGTGCCCAAAGTGGATATGAGCATGTATCTTCTGTACCCGTTTATATCTCAAATTCAGACTCAAGACACCCGAAAATTCGATATTTTTTGGTCCCAAAAGCGACTTGTACATGCCTACTCTATGCTAGAATGTTTTCAAGATACAGACCAAAAATATGCTCAAAATCGATATTTTAGGTGCAAAAATTTGATATGTGCATGCATCTTCAGTACCCGTTTATATCTCAAATGCAGGCTCAAAATTCCCGAAAATTCGATGTTTTTGGGCCCCAGAAGCAATCTGTACATGCCTATTCAGTGTTAGAGTATTTTCAAAATACAGGCCCATAACATGCTGAAAATCAATATTTGAGGTGCCAAAAGTCAATATGTGTATGTATCTTCTGTACCCGTCTATATCCCAAATTCAGGCTCAAAACACCCGAAAATTCGATATTATTGTGTCCTCGAAGCGATCTGTACATGCCTACTCCGTGTTAGAGTATTTTCAAAATACAGGCCCAAAACATGCTCGAAATCGATATATTAGGTGCCCAAAGTCGATATGTGCATGCATCTTCTGTATCCGTCTATATCCCAAATTCAGGTTCAAAACACCCGAAAATTCGATATTTTTGGGTCCCAGAAGCGATCTAAACATGCCTACTCCTTGCTAGATTTTTTTAAGATACAAACCCAAGACATGCTCAAAATCGATGTTTTAGGTGTCCAAAGTCGATATGTGCATGCATCTTCTGTACCCGTTTATATCTCAAATTCAGGCTCAAAACTCCGAAAATTCGATATTTTTGGGTCCCTTAAGCAATCTGCACATGCCTACTCAGTGCTAGAATGTTTTTAAAATACAGGCTTAAAACATGCTATAAATCGATATTTTAGGTGTCCAAAGTCGATATGTGCATGCATCTTCTGTACCCGTTTATATCTCAAATTCAGGCTCAAAACACCCGAAAATTCGATCTTTTTGGGTCCCAAAAGCGATCTGTACATGTCTACTCCGTGTTAGAGTATTTTTAAAATACAGGCCCAAACCATGCTAAAAATCGATATTTTAGGTGCCCAAAGACGATATGTGCATGCATCTTCTGTACCCTTTTATATCTCAAATTCAGGCTCAAAACACCCAAAAATTCAATATTTTTGGGTCCCAGAAGCGATCTGTACGTGCATACTCCGTGTTAGAGTGTTTTTAAAATACAGGCCCAAAACATGCTGAAAATCGATATTTTATGTGCCCAAAGTCAATATGTGTATGCATCTTTTGTACACGTGTATATCCCTAATTCAAGTTTAAAACACAAGAAAATTCGATATTTTTGGGTCCCAAAATCGATCTGTACATGCCTACTCCTTGCTAGAATATTTTCAAGATACAGACCAAAAACATGCTCAAAATCGATATTTTAAGTGCAAAATGTCGATATGTGCATGCATCTTCTGTACCCGTTTATATTTCAAATTCAGGCTCAAAACTCCGAAAATTCGATATTTTTGGGTGCTTTAAGCAATCTGCACATGCCTACTCAGTGCTAGAATGTTTTTAAAATACAGGCTTAAAACATGCTATAAATCGATATTTTAGGTGTCCAAAGTCGATATGTGCATGCATCTTCTGTACCCGTTTATATCTCAAATTCAGGCTCAAAACACCCGAAAATTCGATATTTTTGGGTCCCAAAAGCGATCTGTACATGTCTACTCTGTGTTAGAGTATTTTTAAAATGCAGGCCCAAAACATGCTAAAAATCGATATTTTAGGTGCCCAAAGTCGATATGTGCATGCATCTTCTGTATCCGTCTATATCCCAAATTCAGGTTCAAAACACCCGAAAATTCGATATTTTTGGGTCCCAGACGCGATCTGTACATGCCTACTTCTTGCTAGATTTTTTTAAGATACAAACCCAAGACATGCTCAAAATCGATGTTTTAGGTGTACAAAATCGATATGTGCATGCATCTTCTGTACCCGTTTATATCTCAAATTCAGGCTCAAAACACACGAAAATTCAATATTTTTGGGTCCCAAAAGCGATCTGTACATGCCTACTCCTTGCTAGAATGTTTTCAAGATACAGACCAAAAACATGCTCAAAATCGATATTTTAAGTGTCCAATGTCGATATGTGCATGCATCTTCTGTACCCGTTTATATCTCAAATTCAGGCTCAAAACACCCGAAAATTAGATATTTTTGTGTCACAGAAGATATCTGTACATGCCTACTTCGTGTTAGAGTATTTTCAAAATACATGCCCAAAACATGCTGAAAATCGATATTTTGGGTGCCCAAAGTCTAAATGTGCATGCATCTTCTGTACCCGTTTATATCTCAAAATCAGACTCAAGACACCCGAAAATTCGATATTTTTGGGTCCCAGAAGCGAATTGTACATGCCTACTCTTTGTTAGAATGTTTTCAAGATACAGACCCAAAATATGCACAAAATCGATATTTTTTGGTGCAAAAAGTCGATATGTGCATGCATCTTCAGTACCCGTTTATATCTCGAATGCAGGCTCAAAACACACAAAAATTCGATATTTTTGGTTCCAGAAACGATCTGTACATGCCTACTCAGTAATAGAATATTTATAAAATATAGGCCCAAAACAATCTAAAAATCTATATTTTAGGTGCGCAAAGTCGATATGTGAATACATCTTCTGTACCCGTTTATATCTCAAATTCAGGCTCAAAACACCCGAAAATTCGATATTTTTGGGTCCCAGAAGCGATCTGTGCATGCCTACTCCGTGTTAGAGTACTTTTAAAATTCAGGCCCAAAACATGCTGAAAATCGATATTTTAGGTGCCCAAAGAGGATATGAGCATGCATCTTCTGTACCCGATTATATCTCAAATTCAGTCTCAAAATACCCGAAAATTCAATGTTTTTGGGTCCCAGAAGCGATCTGTACATGCCTACTCAGTGCTAGAATGTTTTCAAAATATAGGCTCAAAACATGCTAAAATATCGATAATTTAGATACCAAAGTCGATATGTGTATGCATCTTCTGTACCCGTTTATATCTCAAATTAAGGCTAAAAACGACGGAAAATTCAATATTTTTGGGTCCCAGAAGCGATCTGTAAATGCCTACTCAGTGCTAGAATGTTTTCACGATACAGACCCAAAATATGCTCAAAATCGATATTTTAGGTGCAAAAAGTCGATATGTGCATGCATCTTCAGTACCCGTTTATATCTCAAATGCAGGCTCAAAACACCCAAAAATTCAATATTTTTGGGGCCCCGAAGCGATCTGTACATGTCTACTTAGTGCTAGAATCTTTTCAAAATATAGGCTTAAAACATGCTAAAAATCGATATTTTACGTGTCCAAAGTCGATATGTGCATACATCTTTTGTATCCGTTTATATCCCAAATTCTGGATCAAAACACCCGAAAATTCGATATTTTTGGGTCACAGAAGCGATCTGTACATGCCTACTACGTGTTAGAGTATTTTTAAAATACAGGCCCAAAACATGCTGAAAATCGATATTTGAGGTGCCCAAATTTAATATGTGTATGCATCTTCTGTACCCGTTTATATCCCAAATTCAGGCTCAAAACTCCCGAAAATTCGATATTTTTGGGTCCCAGAAGCGATCTGTACATGCCTACTCTGTGTTAGAGAGTTTTTAAAATATAGGCCCAAAACATGCTAAAAATCGATATTTTGGGTTCCCAAAGGTGATATCTGCATGCATCTTCAGTACCCGTTTATATCTCAAATTCAGGCTAAAAACGACGGATAATTCAATATTTTTGGGTCCCAGAAGCGATCTGCACATGCCTACTCAGTGCTAGAATTTTTTCAAAATATAGGCTCAAAACATGCTAAAAAATCGATAATTTAGGTGCTTAAAGTCGATATGTGCATGCATCTTCTGTACCCGTTTATATCTCAAATTCAGGCTCAAAACACCCGAAAATTCGATATTTTTGGGTCCCAGAAGCGATCTGTACATGCCTACTCCGTGTTAGAGTACTTTAAAAATTCAGACCCAAAACATGCTGAAAATCGATATTTTAGGTGCCCAAAGTGGATATGAGCATGCATCTTCTGTACCCGATTATATCTCAAATTCAGTCTCAAAATTCCCAAAAATTCAATGTTTTTGGGTCCCAGAAGCAATCTGTATATGCCTATTCCGTATTAGAGTATTTTCAAAATACAGGCCCAAAATATGCTCAAAATCGATATTTTAGGTGCAAAAAGACGATATGTGCATGTATCTTCAGTACCCATTTATATCTCAAATGCAGACTCAAAACACCCGAAAATTCGAGATTTTTGGGTCCCCGAAGCGATCTGTACATGTCTACTTAGTGCTAGAATCTTTTCAAAATATATTCTTAAAACATGCTAAAAATCGATATTTCACGTGTCTAAAGTCGATATGTGCATACATCGTTTGTACCCGTTTATATCCCAAATTCTGGATCAAAACACCCGAAAATTCGATATTTTTGGGTCACAGAATCGATCTGTACATGCCTACTCCGTGTTAGAATATTTTCAAAATACAGGCCCAAAACATGCTGAAAATCGATATTTTAGCTCCACATAGTCGATATGTGCATGCATCTTCTGTACCCGTTTATATCCCAAATTCTGGATCAAAACACCCGAAAATTCGATATTTTTGGGTCACAGAAGCGATCTGTACATGCCTACTCAGTAATAGAATATTTTCAAAATATAGGCTCAAAACAAGCTAAAAATCGATATCTTAGGTACCCAATGTCGATATGTGCATGCGTATTCTGTACCCGTTTATATCTCAAATTCAGGCTCAAAACACCCGAAAATTCGATATTTTTAGGTCCCAGAAACGATCTGTACATGTCTACTCAGTGCTAAAAAAATTTCAAAATATAGGCTTAAAACATGCTAAAATTCAATATTTTAGCTCCACATAGTCGATATGTGCAAGCATCTTTTGTACATGTTTATATCTCAAATTCAGGCTCAAAACACCCGAAAATTCGATATTTTTGGGTCCCAGAAGCGATCTGTACATGCCTACTACGTGTTAGAGTATTTTTAAAATACAGACCCAAAACATGCTGAAAATCGATATTTGAGGTGCCCAAATTTAATATGTGTATGCATCTTCTGTACCCGTTTATATCCCAAATTCAGGCTCAAAACACCCGAAAATTCGATATTTTTGGGTCCCAGAAGCGATCTGTACATGCCTACTCTGTGTTAGAGAGTTTTTAAAATATAGGCCCAAAACATGCTAAAAATCGATATTTTGGGTTCCCAAAGGTGATATCTGCATGCATCTTCAGTACCCGTTTATATCTCAAATTCAGGCTAAAAACGACGGATAATTCAATATTTTTGGGTCCCAGAAGCGATCTGCACATGCCTACTCAGTGCTAGAATTTTTTCAAAATATAGGCTCAAAACATGCTAAAAAATCGATAATTTAGGTGCTTAAAGTCGATATGTGCATGCATTTTCTGCACCCGTTTATATCTCAAATTCAGGCTCAAAACACCCGAAAAATCGATATTTTTGTGTCCCTGAAGCGATCTGTACATGCCTACTCCGTGTTAGAGTACTTTAAAAATACAGGCCATAAAACATGCTCAAAATCGATATTTTGGGTGCCCAAAGTCGATATGTGCATGAATCTTCTGTACCCGTTTATATCTCAAATTCAGGCTCAAAACACCCGAAAATTCGGTATTTTTGGGTCCCAGAAGCGATCTGTACATGCCTTCTCAGTGCTAGAAATTTTTTCAAAATATAGGCTTAAATCATGCTAAAAATCAATATTTTAGGTGCAAAAAGTCGATATGTGCCTTCATCTTCAGTACCCGTTTATATCTCAAATTCAGGCTCAAAACACCCAAAAATTCAATATTTTTGGGTCCCAGAAGCGATCGGTACATGCCTACTCAGTGCTAGAATAATTTCAAAATATTGGCCCAAAACATGCTAAAAATCGATATTTTGGGTGACCAAAGTCGATATGTGCATGCATCCTCAGTACCCGTTTATATTTCAAATTCAGGCTCAAAACACCCGAAAATTCGATATTTTTAGGAACGAGAAGCGATATGTACATGCCTACACCGTGTTAGAGTATTTTCAAAATACAGGTCCAAAACATGCTCAAAATCGATATTTTGGGTGCCCAAAGTCGATATGTGCATGCATCTTCTGTACGCGTTTTTTATATTTCAAATTCAGGCTCAAAACACCCGCAAACTCGATATTTGTGGGTTTTAGATGCAATCTGTATATGCCTACTCCGTGTCTAAGTATTTTCAAAATACATGCCCAAAACATGCTGAAAATCGATATTTTAGCTGCCCATAGTCAATATGTGCATGCATCTTCTGTACCCGTTTATATCTCAAATTCAGGCTCAAAACACCCGAAAATTCGATATTTTTAGATCTCAGAAGCGATCTGTTTATGCCTACGCAGTGCTAAAATGTTTTCAAAATATAGACTCAAAACATGCTAAAAATCGATATTTTGGGTGCCCAAAGTCGATATGTACATGTATTTTCTGTACCTGATTATATCTCAAATTCAGGCTCAAAACACCCGAAAATTCGATATTTTTGTGTCCCAGAAGCGATCTGTACATGCCTATTCCGTGTTAGAATACTTTCAAAATATAGGCCCAAAACATGCTCAAAATCGATAATTTGGGTGCCCAAAGTCGATATGTGCATGCATCTTCTGTACCCGTTTATATCTCAAATTCAGGCTCAAAACACCCGAAAATTCGGCATTTTTGGGTCCCAGAATCAATCTGTATATGCCTACTCAGTGCTAGAATTTTTCTCAAAAAATAGGCTTAAAACATGCTAAAAATCGATATTTTAGGTGCAAAAAGTCGATATGTGCATGTATCTTCTGTACCCGTTTATATCTCAAATTCAGGCTCAAAACACGCGAAAATTTGATATTTTTTGGTTCCAGAAGTGACCTGTATATACCTACTCCACGCTAGAATGTTTTCAAGATACAGACCCAAAACATGCCCAAAATCGATATTTTAGGTGCAAAAAGTCGATATGTGCAAGCTTATTCAGTACCCGTTTATATCTCAAATTCAGGCTCAAAACACCCGAAAATTCGATATTTTTGGGTTTTAGATGCAATCTGTTTACGCCTACTCCGTGTTTAAGTATTTTCAAAATACATGCCCAAAATATGCTGAAAATCGATATTTTAGCTGCCCATAGTCAATATGTGCATGCATCTTCTGTACACGTTTAAATCTTAAATTCAGGCTCAAAACACCCGAAAATTCGGTATTTTTGGGTCCCAGAAGCGATCTGTACATGCCTACTTCTTGCTAGAATGTTTTCAAGATACAGACCCAAAAAAAGCCTAAAATCAATATTTTTCGTGCAAAAAGTCGATATGTGCATGTATCTTCAGTACCGGTTTACATCTCAAATTCAGGCTCAAACACCCGAATATTCAATAATTTTATGTTCCAGAAGCGATCTGTACATGTTTACTTAGTGCTAGAATATTTTTAAAATATAGGTTTAAAACATGCTAAAAATTTATATTTTAGGTGTCCCAAGTCGATATGTGCATGCATCTTCTGTACTCGTTTATATCTCAAATTCAGGCTCAAAACACCCGAAAATTCGATATTTTTTGGTCCCAGAAGCGACCTGTATATGCCTACTCCATGCTAGAATGTTTTCAAGATACAGACCCAAAACATGCTCAAAATCGATATTTTAGGTGCAAAAAGTCAATATGTGCATGCATCTTCAGTACCCGTTTATATCTTAAATTCAGGCTCAAAACACCCGAAAATTCGATATTTTTGGGTCCCAGAAGCGATCTGTATATGCCTACGCAGTGCTAAAATGTTTTCAAAATATAAACTCAAAACATGCTAAAAGTCGATATTTTGGGTGCCCAAAGTCGATATGTACATGTATTTTCTGTACCCGTTTATATTTCAAATTCAGGCTCAAAACACCCGAAAAATTCGATATTTTTAGGAACGAGAAGCGATATGTACATGCCTACTCCGTGTTAGAGTACTTTCAAAATACAGGTCCAAAATATGCTCAAAATCGATATTTAGGGTGCCCAAAGTCTATATGTGCATGCATCTTCTGTACGCGTTTTTTATATTTCAAATTCAGGCTCAAAAAACCCGAAAATTCGATATTTTTGGTTCCCAGAAGCAATCAGTACATGCCTAATCTGTGTTTAAGTATTTTCAAAATAAATGCCCAAAACATGCTGAAAATCGATATTTTAGCTGCCCATAGTCAATATGTGCATGCATCTGTACTGTACCCGTTTATATCTCAAATTCACGCTCAAAACCCCCAAAAAATTCGGTATTTTTGGGTCCCAGAAGCGATCTGTGCATGCCTACTCAGTGCTAGAATATTTTCAAAATAAAAGCCCAATACATGCTAAAAATCGATATTTTAGGTGCCCAATGTCGATATGTGCATGCATCTTCTGTACACGTTTATATTTCAAATTCAGGCTCAAAACACCCGAAAATTCGATATTTTTGGGTCCATGAAGAGATCTTTACATGCCTACTCAGTGATAGAATGTTTGCAAAATATAGGCTCAAAATATGCTAAAAATCGATATTTTAGGTGTCCCAAGTCGATGTGTGCATAGATATTCTGTACCAGTTTATATCTCAAATTCAGGCTCAAAACACCCGAAAATTTAGATGTTTTTGGGTCCTAGATGCAATCTGTATATGCCTAGTCCGTGTTTAAGTATTTTCAAAATACATGCCCAAAACATGCTGAAAATCGATATTTTAGCTGCCCATAGTCAATATGTGCATGCATCATCTGTACCCGTTTATATCTTAAATTCAGGCTCTAAACACCCGAAAATTCGGTATTTTTGGGTCACAGAAGCGATCTGGTATACATGCCTACTCAGTGTTAGAGTACTTTAAAAATACAGGCCATAAAACATGCTGAAAATCGATATTTTAGGTGCCCAAAGTCGATATGTGCATGCATCTTCTGCACCCGTTTATATCTCAAATTCAGGCTCAAAACACCCGAAAATTCGGCATTTTTGGGTCACAGAAGCGATCTGTATATGGCTACTCAGTGCTAGATTTTTTTTCAAAATATAGGCTTAAAACATGCTAAAAATCGATATTTTAGGTGCAAAAAGTCGATATATGCCTGCATCTTCAGTGCCCGTATATATCTCAAATTCAGGCTCAAAACACCCAAAAATTCAATATTCTTGGGTCCCCGAAGCGATCTGTACATGTCTACTCCTTGCTAGAATGTTTTAAAATATAGGCTTAAAACATGCTAAAAATCAATATTTTAGGTTTCCCAAGTCGATATGTGCATCCATCTTCTGTACCAGTTTATATCTCAAATTCAGGCTCAAAACACCCGAAAAATCGATATTTTTGGGTTCCAGATCTGATCTGTACATGTCTACTAAGTGCTACAGAAGTGATCTGTACATGCCTACTCCGTGTTAGAGAATGTTTTAAAAATACAGGCCCAAAACATGCTAAAAATTGATATTTTAGGTGCACGAAGTCGATATGTGCATGCATCTTCTGTACCCGTTTATATCTCAAATTCAGGCTCAAAACACCAGAAAATTCGATATTTTTGGGTCCCAAAAGCAAATTTTACATGCCTACTCCTTGCTAGAATGTTTTCAAAATACAGACCAAAAACATGCTCGAAATCGATATTTTAGGTGGAAAAAGTCGATATGTGCCTTCATCTTCTGTACCCGTTAATATCTCAAATTCAGGCTCAAAACACCCGAAAATTCAATATTTTTGAGTCACATAAGCGATCTGTACATGCCTACTCCTTTCTAGAATGTTTTCAGGATACAGACCCAAAACATGACCAAAATCGATATTTTAGGATCAAAAAGTCGATATGTGCATGTATCCTCAGTACCCGTTTATATATCAAATTCATTCTAAAACACCCGAAAATTGAATATTTTTGGGTCCCAAAAACAATCTGTACATGCCTACTCTTTGCTAGAATGTTTTCAAGATACAGACCCAAAACATGCTAAAAATCGATATTTTAGGTGCAAAAAGACAATATGTTCATGCAACTTCGGTACCCGTTTATATATCAAATTCAGGCTCGAAACACCCGAAAATTCGATATTTTTGGGTCCTAGAAGCTATCTGTACGTGCATACTCCGTGTAAGAGTTTTTTTAAAATACAGGCCCAAAACATGCAAAAAATCGATATTTTAGGTGCCCAAAGTCAATATGTGTATGCATCTTCTGTATCCGTTTATATCTCAAATTCAGGCTCAAAAATTCCCGAAATTCGATATTTTTGGGATTCCAGAAGCGATCTGTACATGCCTACTCAGCGCTAGAATATTTTCAAGATACAGAATCAAAACATGCACAAAATCGATATTTTAGGTTCAAAAAGTCGATATGTGAATGCATCATCTGTACCCGGTTATATCCCAAATTCAGGCTCAAAACCCCCGAAAATTCGATATTTTTGGGTCCCAGAAGCGATCTGTACATGCCTACTCAGTGCTAGAATATTTTCAAATTATACGCCGAAAACATACTAAAAATAGATATTTTGGGTGCCAAAGTCGATATGTGCATGCATCTTCTCTACCCGTTTATATCTCAAATTCAGGCTCAAAACACCCAAAAAATCGATATTTTTTTGTCCCAGAAGCGATCCGTACATGTCTACACCGTGTTAGAGTATTTTCAAAATACAGGCCCAAAACATGCTCAAAATCGATATTTTAGGTGCCCAAAGTCGATATGTGCATGCATCTTCTGTACCCGTCTATATCCCAAATTCAGGTTCAAAACATTCGAAAATTCGATATTTTTGAGTCCCAGAAGCAATCTGTAAATGCCTACTTCTTGCTAGAATGTTTTCAAGATACAGACCCAAAACATGCTCAAAATCTATATTTTAGGTGCCCAAAGTCGATATGTGTATGCATCTTCTGTACCCGTCTATATCCCAAATTCAGGTTCAAACAATTCGAAAATTCGATATTTTTGGGTCCCAGAAGCAATCTGTACATGCCTACTTCTTGCTAGAAAGTTTTCAAGATACAGACCCAAAACATGCACAAAATCGATATTTTAGGTGCAAAAAGTCGATATGTGCATGCATCTTCTGTACCCGTTTATATCTCAAATTCAGGCTCAAAACACCCGAAAATTCGATATTTTTGGGTCCCAGAAGCGATCTGTAAATGCCCACTCCGTGTTAGAATATTTTCAAAATACAGGCCCAAAACATTCTCAAAATCAATATTTTAGGTGCCCAAAGTCGATATGTGCATGCATCTTCTGTACCCGTGTATATCCCAAATTCAGGTTCAAAACACCCGAAAATTCGATATTTTTGGGTCCCAGGAGCGATCTGTTCATGCATACTCAGTGCTAGAATTTTTTCAAAATGTAGGCTCAAAACATGCTAAAAACCGATATTTTAGGTGTCCAAAGTCGATATATGCATGCATCTTCTGTACCCGTTTATATCTCAAATTTAGGCTCAAAACTCCGAAAATTCGATATTTTTGGGTCCCTTAAGGTATCTGCACATGCCTACTCAGTGCTAGAATATTTTCAAAATACAGGCCCAAAACATGCTGAAAATCTATATTTTAGGTGCCCAAAGTCAATATGTGTATGCATCTTCTGTACCCATCTATATCCCAAATTCAGGTTCAAAACACCCGAAAATTCGATATTTTTTGGTCCCAGAAGCGATCTGCACATGCCTACTCCTTGCTAGAATGTTTTCAAGATACAAACCCAAAACATGCTCAAAATCGATATTTTAGGTGCCCAAAGTCGATATGTGCATGCATCCTCTGTACACGGTTATATCCCAAATTCAGGCTCAAAACACCCAAAAATTCAATATTTTTGGGTCCCAGAAGCGATCTGTACATGCCCACTCCGTGCTAGAGTATTTTCAAAATACAGGCCCAAAACATGCTCAAAATCGATATTTTAGGATCCCAAAGTCTATATGTGCATGCATCTTCTGTACCCGTGTATATCCCAAATTCAGGTTCAAAACACCAGAAAATTCGATATTTTTGGGTCCCAGGAGCGATCTGTACATGCCTACTCCTTCCTAGAATGTTTTCAAGATACAGACCCAAAACATGCTCAAAATCGATATTTTAGGTGCAAAAAGTCGATATGTGAATGCATCTTCTGTACCCGTTTATATATCTGATTCTGGTTCAAAACACCCGAAAATTCGATATTTTTGGGTCCCAGAAGTGATCTGTACATGCCTACTCAGTGCTAGAATATTTTCAATTTATAATCCGAAAACATGCTCAAAATCGATATTTTAGGTGCCCAAAGTCGATATGTGCATGTATCTTCTGTACCCATTTAAATCCCAAATTCAGACTCAAAACACCCGAATATTCGATATTTTTGGGTCCCAAAAGCCATCTGTACATGCATACTCCGTGTTAGAGTATGTTCAAAGTACAGGCCTAAAACATGCTGTAAATCGATATTTTAGCTGCCCAAAGTCAATATGTGTATGCATCTTCTGTACCCGTCTATATCCCAAATTCAGGTTCAAAAAACTCGAAAATTCGATATTTTTGGGTCCCAGAAGCAATATGTACATGCCTACTTCTTGCTAGAATGTTTTCAAGATACAGACCCAAAACATGCTCAAAATCGGTATTTTAGGTGCCCAAAGTCGATATGTGCATGCATCTTCTGTATCCGTTTATATCTCAAATGTAGGCTCAAAACACCCCAAAATTCGATATTTTTGGGTCCCTGAAGCGATCTGTACATGTCTACACCGTGTTTGAGTATTTTCAAAATACAGGCCCAAAAGATGCTCAAAATCGATATTTTAGGTGCCCAAATTCGATATGTGCATGCATCTTCTGTACCCGTTTATATCTCAAATTCGGGCTCAAAACACCCGAAAATTCGATATTTTTGGGTCCCAGAAGCGATCTGTACATGCCTATTCCGTTTTAAAGTATTTTCAAAATACAGGCCCAAAACATGCTGAAAATCTATATTTTAGGTGCCCAAAGTCAATAAGTGTATGCATCTTCTGTACCCGTCTATATCCCAAATTCAGGTTCAAAACACCAGAAAATTCGGTATTTTTGGGTCCCAGAAGCGATCTGTACATGCCTACTCAGTGCTAGAATGTTTTCAATATACAGACCCAAAACATGCTCAAAATCGATATTTTAGGTGCAAAAAGTCGATATGTGCATGCATCCTCTGTACCCGGTTATATCCCAAATTCAGGCTCAAAACCCCCGAAGATTCGATATTTTTGGGGCCCAGAAGCGATCTGTACATGCCTACTCAGTGCTAGAATATTTTCAAATTATACGCCCAAAACATACTAATAATCGATATTTTGGGTGCCAAAGTCGATATGTGCATGCATCTTCTGTACCCGTTTATATCTCAAATTCAGGCTCAAAACTCCGAAAATTCGATATTTTTGGGTCCCAGAAGCGATCTGTACATGCATACTCCGTGTTAGAGTGTTTTTAAAATACAGGCCCAAAACATGCTAAAAAATTGATATTTTAGGTGCACAAAGTCAATATGTGTATGCATTCTCTGTACCCGGTTATATCTCAAATTCAGGCTCAAAACTCCCGAAAATTCAATATTTTTGGGTCCCAGAAGCGATCTGTACATGCCTACTCAGTGCTAGAATGTTTTCAAAATATAGGCTCAGAACATGCTAAAAATCGATATTTTGGGTGCCCAAAGTCGATATGTGCATGCATCTTCTGTACCCGTTTATATCTCAAATTCAGGCTCAAAACACCCAAAAATTCTATATTTTTGTGTCCCTGAAGCGATCTGTACGTGTCTACTCCGTGTTAGAGTATTTTAAAAATACAGGCCCAAAATATGCTCAAAATCGATATATTGGGTGCCCAAAGTCGATATGTGCATGCATCTTCTGTACCCGTTTATATCTCAAATTCAGACTCAAAACACCCGAATATTCGATATTTTTGGGTCCCAAAAGCCATCTGTACATGCATACTAAGTGTCAGAGTATTTTCAAAATACAAGCCTAAAACATGCTGAAAATCGATATTTTAGCTGCCCAAAGTCAATATGTGTATGCATCTTCTGTACCCGTCTATATTCCAAATTCAGGTTCAAAACATTCGAAAATTCGATATTTTTGGGTCCCAGAAGCAATCTGTACATGCCTACTTCTTGCTAGAATGTTTTCAAGATACAGTCCCAAAACATGCTCAAAATCGATATTATAGGTGCAAAAAATCGATATGTGCATGCATCTTCTGTACCCGTTTATATCTCAAATTCAGGTTGCAAAACACCCGAAAATTCGATATTTTTGGGTCCCAGAAGCAATCTGTACATGCCTACTCAGTGCTAGAATATTTTCAAATTATACGCCCAAAACATACTAAAAATCGATATTTTGGGTGCCAAAGTCGATATGTGCATGTATCTTCTGTACCCGTTTATATCTCAAATTCAGGTTCAAAACACCCAAAAAATCAATATTTTTGTGTCCCAGAAGCGATCTGTACATGTCTACACCGTGTTTGAGTATTTTCAAAATACAGGCCCAAAAGATGCTCAAAATCGATATTTTAGGTGCCCAAAGTCGATATTTGCATGCATCTTCTGTACCCGTTTATATCTCAAATTCATGCTCAAAACACCCGAAAATTCAATGTTTTTGGGTCCCAGAAGCGATCTGTACGTGCATACTCCGTGTTAGAGTGTTTTTAAAATACAGGCCCAAAACATGCTGAAAATCGAAATTTTATGTGCCCAAAGTCAATATGTGTATGCATCTTCTGTACCCGTGTATATCCCTAATTCTGTTTCAAAACACCCGAAAATTCGATATTTTTGGGTCCCAGAAGCAATCTGTACATGCCTACTCAGTGCTAGAATATTTTCAAATTATACGCCCAAAACATACTAAAAATCGATATTTTGGGTGCCAAAGTCGATATGTGCATGCATCTTCTGTACCCGTTTATATCTCAAATTCAGGTTCAAAACACCCGAAAATTCAATGTTTTTGGGTCCCAGAAGCGATCTGTACGTGCATACTCAGTGTTAGAGTGTTTTTAAAATACAGTCCCAAAACATGCTGAAAATCGAAATTTTATGTGCCCAAAGTCAATATGTGTATGCATCTTCTGTACCCGTGTATATCCCTAATTCTGTTTCAAAACACCCGAAAATTCGATATTTTTGGGTCCCAGAAGCAATCTGTACATGCCTACTCAGTGCTAGAATATTTTCAAATTATACGCCCAAAACATACTAAAAATCGATATTTTGGGTGCCAAAGTCGATATGTGCATGTATCTTCTGTACCCATTTAAATCCCAAATTCAGACTCAAAACACCCGAATATTCGATATATTTGGGTCCCAAAAGCCATCTGTACATGCCTACTCAGTGATAGAGTATATTCAAAATACAAGCCTAAAACATGCTGAAAATCGATATTTTAGCTGCCCAAAGTCAATATGTGTATGCATTTTCTGTACCCGTGTATATCCCAAATTCAGGTTCAAAACACCAGAAAATTCGGTATTTTTGGGTCCCAGAAGCGATCTGTACATGCCTACTCCTTGCTAGAATGTTTTCAAGATACAGACCCAAAACATGCTCAAAATCGATATTTTAGGTGCAAAAAGTCGATATGTGCATGCATCCTCTTTACCCGGTTATATCGCAAATTCAGGCTCAAAACACCCGAAAATTCGATATTTTTGGGTCCCAGAAGCGATCTGTACATGCCTACTCAGTGCTAGAATATTTTCAAATTATACGCACAAAACATACTAAAAATCGATATTTTGGGTGCCAAAGTCGATATGTGCATGCATCTTCTGTACCCGTTTATATCTCAAATTCATACTCAAAACACCCGAATATTCGATATTTTTGGGTCCCAAAAGCCATCTGTACATGCATAGTAAGTGTTAATGTATTTTCAAAATACAGGCCCAAAACATGCTGAAAATCTATATTTTAGGTGCCCAAAGTCAATATGTGTATGCATCTTCTGTACCCGTCTATATCCCGAATTCAGGTTCAAAACACTAGAAAATTCTTTATTTTTTGGTCCCAGAAGCGATCTGTACATGCCTAATTCTTGCTAGAATGTTTTCAAGATACAGACCCAAAACATGCTCAAAATCGATATTTTAGGTGCAAAAAGTCGATATTTGCATGCATCCTCTGTACCCGGTTATATCCCAAATTCTGGCTCAAAACCCCCGAAAATTCGATTTTTTTGGGTCCCAGAAGCGATCTGTACATGCATACTCAGTGCTAGAGTATTTTAAAGATACAGGCTCAAAACATGCTCAAAATCGATATTTTGGGTGCCCAAAGTCGATATGTGCATGCATCTTCTGTACCCGTTTATATCTCAAATTCAGGCTCAAAACACCCGAAAATTTCATATTTTTGGGTCCCTTAAGCGATCTGTACATGCATACTCAGTGCTATAATGTTTTCAAAATAAAGGCTCTTAAACATGCTAAAAATCGATATTTTAGGTGTCCAAAGTCGATATGTGCATGAATCTTCTGTACCCGTTTATATCTCAAGTTCAGGCTCAAAACACCCAAAAATTCAATGTTTTTGGGTCCCAGAAGCGATCTGTACGTGCATACTCCGTGTTAGAGTGTTTTTAAAATATAGGCCCAAAACATGCTGAAAATCGATATTTTAGGTGCCCAAAGTCGATATGTGCATGCATCTTCAGTACCCGTTTATATCTCAAATTCAGGCTCAAAACACCCGAAAATTCAATATTTTTGAATCCCAGGAGCGATCTGTACATGCCTACTCAGTGCTAGAATATTTTCAAAATATAGGCCCAAAACATACTAAAAATCGATATTTTAGCTGCAAAAGTCGATATGTGCATGCATCTTCTGTACCCGTTTTTATCTCAAATTCAGGCTCAAAACTCCGAAAATTCGATATTTTGTGTCCCAGAAGCGATCTGTACATGCATACTCCGTGTTAGAGTGTTTTTAAAATACAGGCCCAAAACATGCTGAAAATTGATATTTTAGGTGCACAAAGTCAATATGTGTATGCATTTTCTGTACCCGGTTATATCTCAAATTCAGGCTCAAAACACCCGAAAATTCAATATTTTTGGGTCCCAGAAGCGATCTGTACATGCCTACTCAGTGCTAGAATGTTTTCAAAATAGAGGCTCAAAACATGCTAAAAGTCGATATTTTGGGTGCCAAAAGTCGATATGTGCATGCATCTTCTGTACCCGTTTATATCTCAAATTCAGACTCAAAACACCCGAATATTCGATATTTTTTAGTCCCAAAAGCCATCTGTACATGCATACTCCGTGACAGAGTATTTTCAAAATACAAGCCTAAAACATGCTGAAAATCGATATTTTAGCTGCCCAAAGTCAATATGTGTATGCATCTTCTGTACCCGTCTATATCCCAAATTCAAGTTCAAAACATTCGAAAAATTCGATATTTTTGGGTCCCAGAAGCAATCTATACATGCCTACTTCTTGCTAGAATGTTTTCAAGATACAGTCCCAAAACATGCTCAAAATCGATATTTTAGGTGCAAAAAGTCGATATGAGCAAGCATCTTCTGTACCCGTTTATATCTCAAATTCAGGCTCATAACACCCGAAAATTCGATATTTTTGGGTCCCAGAAGCGATCTGTACATGCCTTCTCCGTGTTAAAGTATTTTCAAAATACAGGCTCAAAACATGCTGAGAATCTATATTTTAGGTGCACAAAGTCAATATGTGTATGCATCTTCTGTACCCGTGTATATCCCAAATTCAGGTTCAAAACACCAGAAAATTCGGTATTTTTGGGTCCCAGAAGCGATCTGTACATGCCTACTCCTTGCTAGAATGTTTTCAAGATACTGACCCAAAACATGCTCAAAATCGATATTTTAGGTGCAAAAAGTCGATATGTGCATGCATCCTCTGTACCCGGTTATATCGCAAATTCAGGCTCAAAACACCCAAAAAATTCGATATTTTTTGGGTCCCAGAAGCGATCTGTACGTGCCTACTCAGTGCTAGAATATTTTCAAATTATACGCCCAAAATATACTAAAAATCGATATTTTGGGTGCCAAATTCGATATGTGCATGCATCTTCTGTACCCGTTTATTTCTCAAATTCAGGCTCAAAACTCCGAAAATTCGATATTTTTGGGTCCCTTAAGCAATCTGTACATGCCTACTCAGTGATAGAATGTTTTTAAAATACAGGCTTAAAACATGCTATAAATCGATATTTTAGGTGTCCAAAGTCGATTTGTGCATGCATCTTCTGAACCCGTTTATATCTCAAATTTAGGCTCAAAACACCCAAAAAATCGATATTTTTGTGTCCCAGAAGCGATCTGTACATGACTACACCGTGTTAGAGTGTTTTCAAAATACAGGCCCAAAACATGCTCAAAATCGATATTTTATGTGCCCAAAGTCAAAATGTGTATGCATCTTCTGTACCCGTTTATTTCTCAAATTCATGCTCAAAACACCCGAAAATTCGATATATTTGGGTTCCAGAAGCGATCTATACGTGTCTACTCAGTGTTGGAGTATTTTAAAAATACAGGCCCAAAACATGCTCAAAATCGATATTTTAGGTGCCCAAAGTCGATATGTGCATGAATCTTCTGTACCCGTTTATATCTCAAATTTAGATTCAAAACACCCGAATATTCGATATTTTTGTGTCCCAGAAGCGATCTGTACATGTCTACTCCGTGTTAGAGTATTTTCAAAATACAGGCCCAAAACATGCTCAAAATCGATATTTTATGTGCCCAAAGTCAAAATGTGTATGCATCTTCTGTACACGTGTATATCCCTAATTCAGGTTCAAAACTCCCGAAAATTCAATATTTCTGGGTCCCAGAAGCGATCTGTAAATGCCTACTCCGTGTTAATGTATTTTCAAAATACAGGGCCAAAACATGCTGAAAATCTATATTTTAGGTGACCAAAGTCACTATGTGTATGCATCTTCTGTACCCGTCTATATCCCAAATTCAGGTTCAAAACACCATAAAATTCGGTATTTTTGGGTACCAGATGCGATCTGTACATGCCTACTCCTTGCTAGAATTTTTTCAAGATACAGACCTAAAACATGCTCAAAATCGATATTTTAGGTGCAAAAAGTCGATATGTGCATTCATCCTCTGTTCCCGGTTATATCCCAAATTCTGGCTCAAAACCCCCGAAAATTCGATATTTTTGTGTCCCAGAAGCGATCTGTACATGTCTACTCCGTGTTAGAGTGTTTTTAAAATACAGGCCCATAACATGCTAAAAATCGATATTTTAGGTGCCCAAAATCGATATGTGCATGCATCTTCTGTACCCGTTTATATCTCAAATTCAGGCTCAAAACACCCTAAAATTCAATATTTTTGGGTCCCAGAAGCGATCTGTACGTGCATACTCTGTGTTAGTGTGTTTTAAAAATACAGGCCTAAAAAATGCTGAAAATCGATATTTTATGTGCCCAAAGTCAATATGTGTATGCATCTTCTGTACACGTGTATATCCCTAATTCAGGTTCAAAACACCAGAAAATTCGATATTTTTGGGTCCCAGAAGCAATCTGTACATGCCTACTCCTTGCTAGAATGTTTTCAAGATACAGACCAAAAAAATGCGCAAAATCGATATTTTTAGTGCAAAAAGTCGATATGTGCATGCATCTTCTGTACCCGTTTATATCTCAAATTCAGGCTCAAAACTCCGAAAATTCGATATTTTTGGGTCCCTTAAGCAATCTGTACATGCCTACTCAGTGCTAGAATGTTTTTAAAATACAGGCCTAAAACATGCTATCAATCGATATTTTAGGTGTCCAAAGTCGATATGTGCATGCATCTTCTGTACCCGTTTATATCTCAAATTCAGGCTCAAAACACCCGAAAATTCGATATTTTTGGGTCCCAAAAGCGATCTGTACATGTCTACTCCGTGTTAGAGTATTTTTATAATACAGGCACAAAACATGCTAAAAATCGATATTTTAGGTGCCCAAAGTCGATATGTGCATGCATCATCTGTACCCGTTTATATCTCAAATTCAGGCTCAAAACATCCGAAAATTCAATATTTTTGGGTCCCAGAAGCGATCTGTACGTGCACACTCCGTGTTAGAGTGTTTTTAAAATACAGACCCAAAACATGCTGAAAATCGATATTTTATGTGCCCAAAGTCAAAATGTGTATGCATCTTCTGTACACGTGTATATCCCTAATTCATGTTCAAAACACCAGAAAATTCGATTTTTTTGGGTCCCAGAAGCGATCTGTACATGCCTACTCCTTGCTAGAATGTTTTCAAGATACAGACCCAAAACATTTTAAAAATCGATATTTTAAGTGCAAAAAGTCGATATGTGCATGAATCTTCTGTACCCGTTTATATCTCAAATTCAGTCCCAAAACTCCGAAAATTCGATATTTTTGGGTCCCTTAAGCAATCTGCACATGCCTACTCAGTGATAGAATGTTTTTAAAATACAGGCTTAAAACATGCTATAAATCGATATTTTAGGTGTCCAAAGTCGATTTGTGCATGCATCTTCTGAACACGTTTATATCTCAAATTTAGGCTCAAAACACCCAAAAAATCGATATTTTTGTGTCCCAGAAGCGATCTGTACATGACTACACCGTGTTAGAGTGTTTTCAAAATACAGGTCCAAAACATGCTGAAAATCGATATTTTTGGTGCCCAAAGTCGATATGTGCATGCATCTTCTGTACCCGTTTATATCTCAAATTCAGGCTCAAAACACCCGAAAATTCGATATATTTGGGTTCCAGAAGCGATCTGTACGTGTCTACTCAGTGTTGGAGTATTTTAAAAATACAGGCCCAAAACATGCTCAAAATCGATATTTTATGTGCCCAAAGTCAAAATGTGTATGCATCTTCTGTACACGTGTATATCCCTAATTCAGGTTCAAAACTCCCGAAAATTCAATATTTCTGGGTCCCAGAAGCGATCTGTAAATGCCTACTCCGTGTTAATGTATTTTCAAAATACAGGGCCAAAACATGCTGAAAATCTATATTTTAGGTGACCAAAGTCACTATGTGTATGCATCTTCTGTACCCGTCTATATCCCAAATTCAGGTTCAAAACACCATAAAATTCGGTATTTTTGGGTACCAGATGCGATCTGTACATGCCTACTCCTTGCTAGAATTTTTTCAAGATACAGACCTAAAACATGCTCAAAATCGATATTTTAGGTGCAAAAAGTCGATATGTGCATGCATCCTCTGTCCCCGGTTATATCCCAAATTCTGGCTCAAAACCCCAGAAAATTCGATATTTTTGTGTCCCAGAAGCGATCTGTACATGTCTACTCCGTGTTAGAGTGTTTTTAAAATACAGGCACATAACATGCTAAAAATCGATATTTTAGGTGCCCAAAATCGATATGTGCATGCATCTTCTGTACCCGTTTATATCTCAAATTCAGGCTCAAAACACCCTAAAATTCAATATTTTTGGGTCCCAGAAGCGATCTGTACGTGCATACTCTGTGTTAGTGTGTTTTAAAAATACAGGCCTAAAACATGCTGAAAATCGATATTTTATGTGCCCAAAGTCAATATGTGTATGCATCTTCTGTACACGTGTATATCCCTAATTCAGGTTCAAAACACCAGAAAATTCGATATTTTTGGGTCCCAGAAGCAATCTGTACATGCCTACTCCTTGCTAGAATGTTTTCAAGATACAGACCAAAAAAATGCTCAAAATCGATATTTTTAGTGCAAAAAGTCGATATGTGCATGCATCTTCTGTACCCGTTTATATCTCAAATTCAGGCTCAAAACTCCGAAAATTCGATATTTTTGGGTCCCTTAAGCAATCTGTACATGCCTACTCAGTGCTAGAATGTTTTTAAAATACAGGCCTAAAACATGCTATCAATCGATATTTTGGGTGCCCAAAGTCGATATGTGCATGAATCTTCTGTACCCGTTTATATCTCAAATTTAGACTCAAAACACCCGAATATTCGATATTTTTGTGTCCCAGAAGCGATCTGTACATGTCTACTCCGTGTTAGAGTATTTTCAAAATACAGGCCCAAAACATGCTCAAAATCGATATTTTATGTGCCCAAAGTCAAAATGTGTATGCATCTTCTGTACACGTGTATATCCCTAATTCAGGTTCAAAACTCCCGAAAATTCAATATTTCTGGGTCCCAGAAGCGATCTGTAAATGCCTACTCCGTGTTAATGTATTTTCAAAATACAGGGCCAAAACATGCTGAAAATCTATATTTTAGGTGACCAAAGTCACTATGTGTATGCATCTTCTGTACCCGTCTATATCCCAAATTCAGGTTCAAAACACCATAAAATTCGGTATTTTTGGGTACCAGATGCGATCTGTACATGCCTACTCCTTGCTAGAATTTTTTCAAGATACAGACCTAAAACATGCTCAAAATCGATATTTTAGGTGCAAAAAGTCGATATGTGCATGCATCCTCTGTCCCCGGTTATATCCCAAATTCTGGCTCAAAACCCCAGAAAATTCGATATTTTTGTGTCCCAGAAGCGATCTGTACATGTCTACTCCGTGTTAGAGTGTTTTTAAAATACAGGCCCATAACATGCTAAAAATCGATATTTTAGGTGCCCAAAATCGATATGTGCATGCATCTTCTGTACCCGTTTATATCTCAAATTCAGGCTCAAAACACCCTAAAATTCAATATTTTTGGGTCCCAGAAGCGATCTGTACGTGCATACTCTGTGTTAGTGTGTTTTAAAAATACAGGCCTAAAACATGCTGAAAATCGATATTTTATGTGCCCAAAGTCAATATGTGTATGCATCTTCTGTACACGTGTATATCCCTAATTCAGGTTCAAAACACCAGAAAATTCGATATTTTTGGGTCCCAGAAGCAATCTGTACATGCCTACTCCTTGCTAGAATGTTTTCAAGATACAGACCAAAAAAATGCTCAAAATCGATATTTTTAGTGCAAAAAGTCGATATGTGCATGCATCTTCTGTACCCGTTTATATCTCAAATTCAGGCTCAAAACTCCGAAAATTCGATATTTTTGGGTCCCTTAAGCAATCTGTACATGCCTACTCAGTGCTAGAATGTTTTTAAAATACAGGCCTAAAACATGCTATCAATCGATATTTTAGGTGTCCAAAGTCGATATGTGCATGCATCTTCTGTACCCGTTTATATCTCAAATTCAGGCTCAAAACACCCGAAAATTCGATATTTTTGGGTCCCAAAAGCGATCTGAACATGTCTACTCCGTGTTAGAGTATTTTTATAATACAGGCACAAAACATGCTAAAAATCGATATTTTAGGTGCCCAAAGTCGATATGTGCATGCATCATCTGTACCCGTTTATATCTCAAATTCAGGCTCAAAACATCCGAAAATTCAATATTTTTGGGTCCCAGAAGCGATCTGTACGTGCACACTCCGTGTTAGAGTGTTTTTAAAATACAGACCCAAAACATGCTGAAAATCGATATTTTATGTGCCCAAAGTCAAAATGTGTATGCATCTTCTGTACACGTGTATATCCCTAATTCAGGTTCAAAACACCAGAAAATTCGATATTTTTGGGTCCCAGAAGCGATCTGTACATGCCTACTCCTTGCTAGAATGTTTTCAAGATACAGACCCAAAACATTTAAAAAATCGATATTTTAAGTGCAAAAAGTCGATATGTGCATGAATCTTCTGTACCCGTTTATATCTCAAATTCAGTCCCAAAACTCGGAAAATTCGATATTTTTGGGTCCCTTAAGCAATCTGCACATGCCTACTCAGTGATAGAATGTTTTCAAAATACACGCCCAAAACATGCTAAAATCGATATTTTAGGTGCCCAATGTCGATATGTGCATACATCTTCTGTATCCGTTTATATCTCAAATTCAGGCTCAAAACACCCGAAAATTCAATATTTTTGTTTCCCACAAGCGATCTGTACATGCCTACTCCGTGTTAATGTTTTTTTCAAAATACAGGTCCAAAACATGCTGAAAATCTATATTTTAGGTGCCCAAAGTCAATATGTGTATGCATCTTCTGTACCCGTCTATATCCCAAATTCAGATTCAAAACACCAGAAAATTCGGTATTTTTGGGTCCCAGAAGCGATCTGTACATGCCTACTCCTTGCTAGAATTTTTTCAAGATACAGACCCAAAACATGCTCAAAATCGATATTTTAGGTGCAAAAAGTCGATATGTGCATGCATCCTCTGTACCCGGTTATATCCCAAATTCTGGCTCAAAACCCCCGAAAATTCGATATTTTTGGGTCCCAGAAGCGATCTGTACATGCCTATTCAGTGCTAGAATATTTTCGAATTATACACCGAAAACATACTAAAAATCGATATTTTGGGTGCCAAAGTCGATATGTGCATGCATCTTCTGTACCCGTTTATATCTCAAATTCAGGCTCAAAACACCCAAAAAAT
The DNA here is from genome assembly GCA_033782935.1 of Petrolisthes cinctipes. Lineage (NCBI taxonomy): Eukaryota > Metazoa > Arthropoda > Malacostraca > Decapoda > Porcellanidae > Petrolisthes > Petrolisthes cinctipes. The sequence goes on along the minus strand of JAWQEG010000062.1, from coordinate 12,722,942 downwards.
CGATATTTTTGTGTCCCAGAAGCGATCTGTACATGTCTACACCGTGCTATAGTATTTTCAAAATACAGGCCCAAAACATGCTCAAAATCGATATTTTATGTGCCCAAAGTCAAAATGTGTATGCATCTTCTGTACACGTGTATATCCCTAATTCAGGTTCAAAACACCCGAAAATTCAATATTTCTGGGTCCCAGAAGCGATCTGTACATGCCTACTCCGTGTTAATGTATTTTTAAAATACAGGCCCAAAACATGCTGAAAATCTATATTTTAGGTGAACAAAGTCGCTATGTGTATGCATCTTCTGTACCCGTCTATATCCCAAATTCAGGTTCAAAACACCATAAAATTCGGTATTTTTGGGTCCCAGATGCAATCTGTACATGCCTACTCCTTGCTAGAATTTTTTCAAGATACAGACCCAAAACATGTTAAAAATCGATATTTTAAGTGCAAAAAGTCGATATGTGCATGCATCCTCTGTACCCGGTTATATCCCAATTTCTGGCTCAAACCCCCCGAAAATTCGATATTTTTGGGTCCCAGAAGCGATCTGTACATGCCTACTCAGTGCTAGAATATTTTCAAATTATACGCCGAAAACATACTAAAAATCGATATATTGGGTGCCAAAGTCGATATGTGCATGCATCTTCTGTACCCGTTTATATCTCAAATTCAGGCTCAAAACACCCAAAAAATCGATATTTTTGTGTCCCAGAAGCGATCTGTACATGTCTACACTGTGCTATAGTATTTTCAAAATACAGGCCTAAAACATGCTCAAAATCGATATTTTAGGTGCCCAAAGTCGATATGTGCGTGCATCTTCTGTACCCGTTCATATCTCAAATTCAGGCTCAGAACACCCTAAAATTCGATTTATTTGGGTTCCAGAAGCGATATGTACGTGTCTACTCAGTGTTGGAGTATTTTAAAAATACAGACCCAAAACATGCTCAAAATCGATATTTTAGGTGCAAAAAGTCGAAATGTGCATGCATCTTCTGTACCCGTTTATATCTCAAATTCAGGCTCAAAACACCCGAAAATTCGATATTTTTGGGTCCCAGAAGCGATCTGTACATGCCTACTCCGTGTTAGAGTATTTTCAAAATACAGGCCCAAAACATGCTCAAAATCGATATTTTAGGTGCCCAAAGTTGATATGTGCATGCATCTTCTGTATCCGTCTATATCCCAAATTCAGGTTCAAAACACCCGAAAATTCGATATTTTTGGGTCCCAGAAGCGATCTGTACATGCCTACTCCTTGCTAGAATTTTTTAAGATACAAACCCAAGACATGCTCAAAATCTATATTTTAGGTGGAAAAAGTCGATATATGCATGCATCTTCTGTACCCGTTTATATCTCAAATTCAGGCTCAAAACACCCGAAAATTCCATATTTTTGGGTCCCTTAAGCGATCTGTACATGCATACTCAGTGCTAGAATGTTTTCAAAATATAGGCTCAAAACATGCTAAAAATCGATATTTTAGGTGTCCAAAGTCAATATGTGCATGCATCTTCTGTACCCGTTTATATCTAAAATTCAGGCTCAAAACACCCGAAAATTCGATATTTTTGGGTCCCAAAAGCGATCTGTACATGTCTACTCCGAGTTAGAGTATTATTTAAATACAGGCCCAAAACATGCTGAAAATCGATATTTTAGGTGCCCAAAGTCGATATGTGCATGCATCTTCTGTACCCGTTTATATCTCAAATTCAGGCTCAAAACACCCGAAAATTCCATATTTTTGGGTCCCAGAAGCGATCTGTACGTGCATACTCCGTGTTAGAGTGTTTTTATAATACAGGCCCAAAACATGTTAAAAATCGATATTTTAGGTGCCCAAAGTCAATATGTGTATGCATCTTCTGTACCCGTTTATATCTCAAATTCAGGCTCAAAGCTCCGAAAATTCGCTATTTTTGGGACCCAGAAGCAATCTGCACATGCCTACACAGTGCTAGAATGTTTTTAAAAAACAGGCTTAAAACATGCTATAAATCGATATTTTATATGTCCAAAGTCGATATGTGCATGCATCTTCTGAACCCGTTTATATCTCAAATTCAGGCTAAAAACACCCAAAAAATCGATATTTTTGCGTCCCAGAAGCGATCTGTACATGCCTACTCCGTGTTAGAGTATTTTCAAAATACAGGCCCAAAACATGTTAAAAATCGATATTTTAGGTGCCCAAAGTCAATATGTGTATGCATCTTCTGTACCCGTCTATATCCCAAATTCAGGTTCAAAACACCAGAAAATTCGGTATTTTTTGGTCCCAGAAGCGATCTGTACATGCCTACTCAGTGCTAGAATATTTTCAAATTATACGCCGAAAACATACTATAAATCGATATTTTGGGTGCCAAAGTCAATATGTGCATGCATCTTCTGTATCCGTTTATATCTCAAATTCAGGCTCAAAACTCCGAAAATTTGATATTTTTTGGTCCCTTAAGCATTCTGCACATGCCTACTCCTTGCTAGAATTTTTTCAAGATACAGGCTTAAAACATGCTATAAATCGATATTTTAGGTGTCCAAAGTCGATATGTGCATGCATCTTCTGTACCCGTTCATATCTCAAATTCAGGCTCAGAACACCCTAAAATTCGATTTATTTGGGTTCCAGAAGCGATCTGTACATGTCTACTCAGTGTTAGAGTATTTTTAAAATACAGGCCCAAAACATGCTCAAAATCGATATTTTGGGTGCCCAAAGTCGATATGTGCATGCATCTTCTGTACCCGTTTATATCTCAAATTCAGACTCAAAACACCCGAATATTCGATATTTTTGGGTCCCAAAAGCAATGTGTACATGCATACTCCGTGTTAGAGTATTTTCAAATTACAGGCCTAAAACATGCTGAAAATCGATATTTTAGCTGCCAAAAGTCAATATGTGTATGCATCTTCTGTATCTGTCTATATCCCAAATTCAGGTTCAAAACACCGGAAAATTCGATATTTTTGGGAACCAGAAGCGATCTGTACATGCCTACTTCTTGATAGAATTTTTTAAGATACAATCCCAAGACATGCTCAAAATCGATATTTTAGGTGCAAAAAGTCGATATGTGCATGCATCTTCTGTACCCGTTTATATCTCAAATTCAGGTTGAAAACACCCGAAAATTCCATATTTTTGGGTCCCTTAAGCAATCTGAACATGCATACTCAGTGCTCGAATGTTTGTAAAATATAGGCTCAAAACATGCTAAAAATCGATATTTTAAGTGTCCAAAGTCGATATGTGCATGCATCTTCTGTACCCGTTTATATCTTAAATTCAGGCTCAATACACCCGAAAATTCGATATTTTTGGGTCCCAAAAACGATCGGTACATGTCTACTCCGTGTTAGAGTATTTTTAAAATACAGGCCTAAAACATGCTAAAAATCGATATTTTAAGTGCCCAAAGTCGATATGTGCATGCATCTTCTGTACCCGTTTATATCTCAAATTCAGGCTCAAAACACCCGAAAATTCCATATTTTTGGGTCCCAGAAGCAATCTGTACGTGCATACTCCGTGTTAGAGTGTCTTTAAAATACAGGCCCAAAACATGCTGAAAATCGATATTTTATGTGCCCAAAGTCAATATGTGTAAGCATCTTCTGTACACGTGTATATCCCTAATTCAAGTTCAAAACACCCGAAAATTCGATATTTTTGTGTCCCAAAAGCGATCTGTACATGCCTACTCCTTGCTATAATGTTTTCAAGATACAGACCAAAAACATGCTCAAAATCGATAATTTAAGTGCAAAAAGTCGATATGTGCATGCATCTTCTGTACCCGTTTATATCTCAAATTCAGGCTCAACGTGTCTACTCAGTGTTAGAGTATTTTTAAAATACAGGCCCAAAACATGCTCAAAATCGATATTTTGGGTGCCCAAAGTCGATATGTGCATGCATCTTCTGTACCCGTTTATATCTCAAATTCAGATTCAAAACACCCGAATATTCGATATTTTTGGGTCCCAAAAGCAATGTGTACATGCATACTCCGTGTTAGAGTATTTTCAAATTACAGGCCTAAAACATGCTGAAAATCGATATTTTAGCTGCCAAAAGTCAATATGTGTATGCATCTTCTGTATCTGTCTATATCCCAAATTCAAGTTCAAAACACCGGAAAATTCGATATTTTTGGGACCCAGAAGCGATCTGTACATGCCTACTTCTTGATAGAATTTTTTAAGATACAATCCCAAGACATGCTCAAAATCGATATTTTAGGTGCAAAAAGTCGATATGTGCATGCATCTTCTGTACCCGTTTATATCTCAAATTCAGGTTGAAAACACCCGAAAATTCCATATTTTTGGGTCCCTTAAGCAATCTGAACATGCATACTCAGTGCTCGAATGTTTGTAAAATATAGGCTCAAAACATGCTAAAAATCGATATTTTAAGTGTCCAAAGTCGATATGTGCATGCATCTTCTGTACCCGTTTATATCACAAATTCGGACTCAAAACACCCGAAAATTCGATATTTTTGGGTCCCAGAAGCGATCTGTACATGCCTACTCCGTGTTAATGTATTTTCAAAGTACAAGCCCAAAACATGCTCAAAATCTATATATTAGGTGCCCAAAGTCAATATGAGAATGCATCTTCTGAACCCGTCTATATCCCAAATTCAGGTTCAAAACACCCGAAAATTCGGTATTTTTGGGTCCCAGAAGCGATCTGTACATGCCTACTCCTTGCTAGAATTTTTTCAAGATACAGACCCAAAACATGCTCAAAATCGATATTTTAGGTGCAAAAAGTCGATATGTGCATGCATCCTCTGTACAAGGTTATATCCCAAATTCAGGCTCAAAACCCCCGAAAATTCGATATTTTTGGGTCCCAGAAGCGATCTGTAGATGCTGACTCAGTGCTAGAATATTTTCAAATTATACGCAGAAAACATACTAAAAATCGATATTTTGGGTGCCAAAGTCGATATGAGCATGCATCTTCTGTACCCGTTTATATCTCAAATTCAGGCTCAAAACACCCCAAAAAATCTATATTTTTGTGTCCCAGAAGGGATTTGTACATGTCTACACCGTGCTATAGTATTTTCAAAAGACAGGCCCAAAACATGCTCAAAATCGATATTTTAGGTGCCCAAAGTCGATATGTGCATGCATCTTCTGTACCCGTTTATATCTCAAATTCAGGCTCAAAACACCCTAAAATTCGATTTATTTGGGTTCCAGAAGCGATCTGTACGTGTCTACTCAGTGTTAGAGTATTTTTTAAAATACAGGCCAAAAACATGCTTAAAATCGATATTTTGGGTGCCCAAAGTCGATATGTGCATGCATCTTCTGTACCCGTTTATATCTCAAATTCAGACTCAAAACAACCGAATATTCGATATTTTTGTGTCCCAGAAGCGATCTGTACATGCCTACTCCGTGTTAGAGTATTTTCAAAATACAGGCCCAAAACATACTCAAAATCGATATTTTATGTGCCCAAAGTCAAAATGTGTATGCATCTTCTGTACACGTGTATATCCCTAATTCAGGTTCAAAACACCAGAAAATTCGATTTTTTTGGGTACCAGAAGCGATCTGTACATGCCTACTCCTTGCTAGAATGTTTTCAAGATATAGACCCAAAACATGTTATAAATCGATATTTTAAGTGCAAAAAGTCGATATGTGCATGCATCTTCTGTACCCGTTTATATCTCAAATTCAGGCTCAAAACTCCGAAAATTCGATATTTTTTGGTCCCTTAAGCAATCTGCACATGCCTACTCAGTGCTAGAATGTTTTTAAAATACAGGCTTAAAACATGCTATAAATCGATATTTTAGGTGTCGAAAGTCGATATGTGCATGCATCTTCTGAACCCGTTTATATCTCAAATTCAGGCTCAAAACACCCAAAAAATCGATATTTTTGTGTACCACAAGCGATCTGTACATGCCTACTCCGTGTTAGATTATTTTTAAAATACAGGCCCAAAACATGTTAAAAATCGATATTTTAGGTGCCCAAAGTCGATATGTGCATGCATCTTCTGAATCCGTTTATATCTCAAATTCAGGCTCAGAACACCCTAAAATTCGATTTATTTGGGTTCCAGAAGCGATCTGTACGTGTCTACTCAGTGTTAGAGTATTTTTAAAATACAGGCCCAAAACATGCTCAAAATCGATATTTTGGGTGCCCAAAGTCGATATGTGCATGCATCTTCTGTACCCGTTTATATCTCAAATTCAGACTCAAAACACCCGAATATTCGATATTTTTGGGTCCCAAAAGCAATGTGTACATGCATACTCCGTGTTAGAGTATTTTCAAATTACAGGCCTAAAACATGCTGAAAATCGATATTTTAGCTGCCAAAAGTCAATATGTGCATGCATCTTCTGTACCCGTTTATATCTCAAATTCAGGCTCAAAACACCCGAAAATTCCATATTTTTGGGTCCCAGAAGCAATCTGTACGTGCATACTACGTGTTAGAGTGTCTTTAAAATACAGGCCCAAAACATGCTGAAAATCGATATTTTATGTGCCCAAAGTCAATATGTGTAAGCATCTTCTGTACACGTGTATATCCCTAATTCAAGTTCAAAACACCCGAAAATTCGATATTTTTGTGTCCCAAAAGCGATCTGTACATGCCTACTCCTTGCTAGAATGTTTTCAAGATACAGACCAAAAACATGCTCAAAATCGATAATTTAAGTGCAAAAAGTCGATATGTGCATGCATCTTCTGTACCCGTTTATATCTCAAATTCAGGCTCAAAACACCCGAAAAATCGATATTTTTGTGTCCCAGAAACGATCTGTACATGTCTACTCCGTGTTAGAGTATTTTCAAAATACCGGCCCAAAACATGCTCAAAATCGATATTTTAGGTTCCCAAAGTCGATATGTACATGCATCTTCTGTATCCGTTTATATCACAAATTCAGACTCAAAACACCCGAAAATTCGATATTTTTGGGTCCCAGAAGCGATCTGTACATGCCTACTCCGTGTTAATGTATTTTCAAAGTACAAGCCCAAAACATGCTCAAAACCTATATATTAGGTGCCCAAAGTCAATATGAGAATGCATCTTCTGAACCCGTCTATATCCCAAATTCAGGTTCAAAACACCAGAAAATTCGGTATTTTTGGGTCCCAGAAGCGATCTGTACATGCCTACTCCTTTCTAAAATTTTTTCAAGATACAGACCCAAAACATGCTCAAAATCGATATTTTAGGTGCAAAAAGTCGATATGTGCATGCATCCTCTGTACAAGGTTATATCCCAAATTCAGGCTCAAAACCCCCGAAAATTCGATATTTTTGGGTCCCAGAAGCGATCTGTAGATGCTGACTCAGTGCTAGAATATTTTCAAATTATACGTAGAAAACATACTAAAAATCGATATTTTGGGTGCCAAAGTCGATATGAGCATGCATCTTCTGTACCCGTTTATATCTCAAATTCAGGCTCAAAAAACCCAAAAAATCGATATTTTTGTGTCCCAGAAGCGATCTGTACATGTCTACACCGTGTTATAGTATTTTCAAAATACAGGCCCAAAACATGCTCAAAATCGATATTTTAGGTTTCCAAAGTCGATATGTGCATGCATCTTCTGTACCCGTTTATATCTCAAATTCAGGCTCAAAACACCCGAAAATTCCATATTTTTGGGTCCCAGAAGCAATCTGTACGTGCATACTACGTGTTAGAGTGTCTTTAAAATACAGGCCCAAAACATGCTGAAAATCGATATTTTATGTGCCCAAAGTCAATATGTGTAAGCATCTTCTGTACACGTGTATATCCCTAATTCAAGTTCAAAACACCCGAAAATTCGATATTTTTGTGTCCCAAAAGCGATCTGTACATGCCTACTCCTTGCTAGAATGTTTTCAAGATACAGACCAAAAACATGCTCAAAATCGATAATTTAAGTGCAAAAAGTCGATATGTGCATGCATCTTCTGTACCCGTTTATATCTCAAATTCAGGCTCAAAACACCCGAAAAATCGATATTTTTGTGTCCCAGAAACGATCTGTACATGTCTACTCCGTGTTAGAGTATTTTCAAAATACCGGCCCAAAACATGCTCAAAATCGATATTTTAGGTTCCCAAAGTCGATATGTACATGCATCTTCTGTATCCGTTTATATCACAAATTCAGACTCAAAACACCCGAAAATTCGATATTTTTGGGTCCCAGAAGCGATCTGTACATGCCTACTCCGTGTTAATGTATTTTCAAAGTACAAGCCCAAAACATGCTCAAAACCTATATATTAGGTGCCCAAAGTCAATATGAGAATGCATCTTCTGAACCCGTCTATATCCCAAATTCAGGTTCAAAACACCAGAAAATTCGGTATTTTTGGGTCCCAGAAGCGATCTGTACATGCCTACTCCTTTCTAAAATTTTTTCAAGATACAGACCCAAAACATGCTCAAAATCGATATTTTAGGTGCAAAAAGTCGATATGTGCATGCATCCTCTGTACAAGGTTATATCCCAAATTCAGGCTCAAAACCCCCGAAAATTCGATATTTTTGGGTCCCAGAAGCGATCTGTAGATGCTGACTCAGTGCTAGAATATTTTCAAATTATACGTAGAAAACATACTAAAAATCGATATTTTGGGTGCCAAAGTCGATATGAGCATGCATCTTCTGTACCCGTTTATATCTCAAATTCAGGCTCAAAAAACCCAAAAAATCGATATTTTTGTGTCCCAGAAGCGATCTGTACATGTCTACACCGTGTTATAGTATTTTCAAAATACAGGCCCAAAACATGCTCAAAATCGATATTTTAGGTTTCCAAAGTCGATATGTGCATGCATCTTCTGTACCCGTTTATATCTCAAATTCAGGCTCAAAACACCCGAAAATTCCATATTTTTGGGTCCCAGAAGCAATCTGTACGTGCATACTACGTGTTAGAGTGTCTTTAAAATACAGGCCCAAAACATGCTGAAAATCGATATTTTATGTGCCCAAAGTCAATATGTGTAAGCATCTTCTGTACACGTGTATATCCCTAATTCAAGTTCAAAACACCCGAAAATTCGATATTTTTGTGTCCCAAAAGCGATCTGTACATGCCTACTCCTTGCTAGAATGTTTTCAAGATACAGACCAAAAACATGCTCAAAATCGATAATTTAAGTGCAAAAAGTCGATATGTGCATGCATCTTCTGTACCCGTTTATATCTCAAATTCAGGCTCAAAACACCCGAAAAATCGATATTTTTGTGTCCCAGAAACGATCTGTACATGTCTACTCCGTGTTAGAGTATTTTCAAAATACCGGCCCAAAACATGCTCAAAATCGATATTTTAGGTTCCCAAAGTCGATATGTACATGCATCTTCTGTATCCGTTTATATCACAAATTCAGACTCAAAACACCCGAAAATTCGATATTTTTGGGTCCCAGAAGCGATCTGTACATGCCTACTCCGTGTTAATGTATTTTCAAAGTACAAGCCCAAAACATGCTCAAAACCTATATATTAGGTGCCCAAAGTCAATATGAGAATGCATCTTCTGAACCCGTCTATATCCCAAATTCAGGTTCAAAACACCAGAAAATTCGGTATTTTTGGGTCCCAGAAGCGATCTGTACATGCCTACTCCTTTCTAAAATTTTTTCAAGATACAGACCCAAAACATGCTCAAAATCGATATTTTAGGTGCAAAAAGTCGATATGTGCATGCATCCTCTGTACAAGGTTATATCCCAAATTCAGGCTCAAAACCCCCGAAAATTCGATATTTTTGGGTCCCAGAAGCGATCTGTAGATGCTGACTCAGTGCTAGAATATTTTCAAATTATACGTAGAAAACATACTAAAAATCGATATTTTGGGTGCCAAAGTCGATATGAGCATGCATCTTCTGTACCCGTTTATATCTCAAATTCAGGCTCAAAAAACCCAAAAAATCGATATTTTTGTGTCCCAGAAGCGATCTGTACATGTCTACACCGTGTTATAGTATTTTCAAAATACAGGCCCAAAACATGCTCAAAATCGATATTTTAGGTTTCCAAAGTCGATATGTGCATGCATCTTCTGTACCCGTTCATATCTCAAATTCAGACTCAAAACAACCGAATATTCGATATTTTTGTGTCCCAGAAGCGATCTGTACATGCCTACTCCGTGTTAGAGTATTTTCAAAATACAGGCCCAAAACATACTCAAAATCGATATTTTATGTGCCCAAAGTCAAAATGTGTAAGCATCTTCTGTACACGTGTATATCCCTAATTCAAGTTCAAAACACCCGAAAATTCGATATTTTTGTGTCCCAAAAGCGATCTGTACATGCCTACTCCTTGCTAGAATGTTTTCAAGATACAGACCAAAAACATGTTAAAAATCGATATTTTAAGTGCAAAAAGTCGATATGTGCATGCATCTTCTGTACCCGTTTATATCTCAAATTCAGGCTCAAAACTCCGAAAATTCGATATTTTTTGGTCCCTTAAGCAATCTGCACATGCCTACTCAGTGCTAGAATGTTTTTAAAATACAGGCTTAAAACATGCTATAAATCGATATTTTAGGTGTCGAAAGTCGATATGTGCATGCATCTTCTGAACCCGTTTATATCTCAAATTCAGGCTCAAAACACCCAAAAAATCGATATTTTTGTGTACCACAAGCGATCTGTACATGCCTACTCAGTGTTAGATTATTTTTAAAATACAGGCCCAAAACATGTTAAAAATCGATATTTTAGGTGCCCAAAGTCGATATGTGCATGCATCTTCTGAATCCGTTTATATCTCATATTCAGGCTCAAAACACCCGAAAATTCGATATTTTTGGGTCCCAGAAGCGATCTGTACATGCCTACTCCGTGGTAATGTATTTTCAAAATAAACTCCCAAAACATGCTGAAAATCGATATTTTAGGTGCCCAAAGTCAATATGTGTATGCATCTTCTGTACCCGTTTATATCCCAAATTCAGGTTCAAAACACCAGAAAATTCGGTATTTTTGAGTCCCAGAAGCGATCTGTACATGCCTACTCCTTGCTAGAATTTTTTCAAGATACAGACCCAAAACATGCTCAAAATCGATATTTTAGGTGCAAAAAAGTCGATATGTGCATGCATCTTCTGTACCCGTTTATATCTCAAATTCAGGCTCAAAACACCCAAAAAATCGATATTTTTGTGTCCCAGAAGCGATCTGTACATGTCTACACCGTGCTATAGTATTTTCAAAATACAGGCCCAAAACATGCTCAAAATCGATATTTAAGGTGCCCAAAGTCGATATGTGCATGCATCTTCTGTACCAGTTCATATCTCAAATTCAGGCTCTGAACACCCTAAAATTCGATTTATTTGGGTTCCAGAAGCGATCTGTACGTGTCTACTCAGTGTTAGAGTATTTTTTAAAATACAGGCCCAAAACATGCTTAAAATCGATATTTTAGGTGCCCAAAGTCGATATGTGCATGCATCTTCTGTACCCGTTTATATCTCAAATTCAGACTCAAAACACCCGAATATTCGATATTTTTGGGTCCCAAAAGCAATGTGTACATGCATACTCCGTGTTAGAGTATTTTCAAAGTACAGGCCTAAAACATGCTGAAAATCGATATTTTAGCTGCCCAAAGTCAATATGTGCATGCATCTTCTGTATCCGTCTATATCCCAAATTCAGGTTCAAAAAACCCGAAAATTCGATATTTTTGGGTCCCAGAAGCGATCTGTACATACCTACTCCTTGCTAGAATTTTTTCAAGATACAGACCCAAAACATGCTCAAAATCGATATTTTAGGTGCAAAAAGTCATGTGCATGCATCCTCTGTACCCGGTTATATTCCAAATTCTGGCTCAAAACCCCCGAAAATTCGATATTTTTGGGTCCCAGAAGCGATCTGTAAATGCCTACTCATTGCTAGAATATTTTCAAATTATACACCGAAAACATACTAAAAATCGATATTTTGGGTGCCAAAGTCGATATGTGCATGCATCTTCTGTACCCGTTTATATCTCAAATTCAGGCTCAAAACACCCGAAAATTCGATATTTTTGGGTCCCAGAAGCAATCTGTACGTGCATACTCCGTGTTAGAGTGTTTTTAAAATACAGGCCCAAAACATGCTGAAAATCGATATTTTATGTGCCGAAAGTCAATATGTGTAAGCATCTTCTGTACACGTGTATATCCCTAATTCAAGTTGAAAACACCTGAAAATTCGATATTTTTGGGTCCCAAAAGCGATCTGTACATGCCTACTCCTTGCTAGAATGTTTTCAAGATACAGACCAAAAATATGCTCAAAATCGATATTTTAATTGCAAAAAGTCGATATGTGCATGCATCTTCTGTACCCGTTTATATCTCAAATTCAGGCTCAAAACACCCGAAAAATCGATATTTTTGGTTCCCCGAAGCCATCTGTACATGCCTACTCCGTGTTAGAGTATTTTCAAAATACAGGCCCAAAACATGCTCAAAATCGATATTTTAGGTGCCAAAAGTCGATATGTGAATGCATCTTCTGTATCCGTCTATATCCCAAATTCAGGTTCAAAACACCCGAAAATTCGATATTTTTGGGTCCCAGAAGCGATTTGTACATGCATACTCCTTGCTAGAATGTTTTCAAGATACAGACCAAAAACATGCTCAAAATCGATATTTTAGGTGTCAAAAGTCGATAAGTGCATGCATCTTCTGTACCCGTTTATATTTCAAATTCAGGCTCAAAACACCCTAAAATTACATATTTTTGGGTCCCTTAAGCGATCTGTACATGCATACTCAGTGCTAGAATGTTTTCAAAATATAGGCCCAAAACATGCTAAAAATCGATATTTTAGGTGTCCAAAGTCGATATGTGCATGCATCTTCTGTACCCGTTTATATCTCAAATTCAGGCTCAAAACACCCGAAAATTCGATATTTTTGGGTTCCAAAAGCGATCTGTACGTGCATACTCCGTGTTAGAGTGTTTTTAAAATACAAGCCCAAAACATGCTCAAAATCGATATTTTAGGTGCCCAAAGTCGATATGTGCATGCATCTTTTGTACCCGTTTATATCTCAAATTCAGGCTCAAAACACCCGAAAATTCCATATTTTTGGGTCCCAGAAGCAATCTGTACTTGCATACTCCGTGTTAGAGCGTTTTTAAAATACAGGCCCAAAACATGCTGAAAATCGATATTTTATGTGCCCAAAGTCAATATGTGTAAGCATCTTCTGTACACGTGTATAACCCTAATTCAAGTTCAAAACACCCGAAAATTCGATATTTTTGGGTTCCAAAAGCGATCTGTACATGCCTACTCCTTGCTAGAATGTTTTCAAGATACAGACCAAAAACATGCTCAAAATCGATATTTTAGGAGTCCAAAGTCGATAAGTGCATGCATCTTCTGTACCCGTTTATATCTCAAATTCAGGCTCAAAACACACGAAAATTTCATATTTTTGGGTCCCAGAAGCAATCTGTACGTGAATTCTCCGTGTTAGAGTATTTTTAATATACAGACCCAAAACATGCTAAAAATCGATATTTTAGGTGCCCAAAGTCGATATGTGCATGCTTCTTCTGTATCCGTTTATATCTCAAATTTAGGCTCAAAACACCCGAAAATTCCATATTTTTGGGTCCCAAAAGCGATCTGTACATGTCTACTCCGTGTTAGAGTATTTTTAAAATACACGCCTAAAACATGCTAAAAATCGATATTTTAGGTGCCCAAAGTCGATATGTGCATGCATCTTCTGTACCCGTTTATATCTCAAATTCAGGGTCAAAACACCAGAGAATTCCATATTTTTGGGTCCCAGAAGCAATCTGTACTTGCATACTCCGTGTTAGAGTGTTTTTAAAATACAGGCCCAAAACATGCTGAAAATCGATATTTTATGTGCCCAAAGTCAATATGTGTAAGCATCTTCTGTACACGTGTATATCCCTAATTCAAGTTCAAAACACCCGAATATTCGATATTTTTGGGTTCCAAAAGCGATCTGTACATGCCTACTCCTTGCTAGAAAGTTTTCAACATACAGACCAAAAACATGCTCAAAATCGATATTAAAGGTGTCCAAAGTCGATAAGTGCATGCATCTTCTGTACCCGTTTATATCTCAAATTCAGGCTCAAAACACCCGAAAATTCCATATTTTTTGGTCCCTTAAGCGATCTGTACATGCATACTCAGTGGTAGAATGTTTTCAAAATATAGGCTCAAAACATGCTTAAAATCGATATTTTAGGTGTCCAAAGTTGATATGTGCATGCATCTTCTGTACCCGTTTATATCTCAAATTCAGGCTCAAAACACCCGAAAATTCGATATTTTTGGGTCCCAAAAGCGATCTGTACGTGCATACTCCGTGTTAGAGTGTATTTAAAATACAGGCCCAAAACATGCTCAAAATCGATATTTTAGGTGCCCAAAGTCGATATGTGCATGCATCTTCTGTATCCGTTTATATCTCAAATTAAGGCTCAAAACCCCCCGAAAATTCCATATTTTTGGGTCCCAGAAGCAATCTGTACGTGCATACTCCGTGTTAGAGTGTTTTTAAAATACAGGCCCAAGACATGCTGAAAATCGATATTTTATGTGCCCAAAGTCAATATGTGTAAGCATCTTCTGTACCCGTTTATATCTCAAATTCAGGCTCAAAACTCCGAAAATTCGATATTTTTGGGTCCCTTAAGCAATCTGCACATGCCTACTCAGTGCTAGAATGTTTTTAAAATACAGGCTTAAAACATGCTATAAATCGATATTTCAGGTGCCCAAAGTCGATAAGTGCATGCATCTTCTGTACCCGTTTATATCTCAAATTCAGGCTCAAAACACCCGAAAAATCGATATTTTTGTGTCCCAGAAACGATCTGTACATGCCTACACCGTGTTAGAGTATTTTCAAAATACCGGCCCAAAACATGCTCAAAATCGATATTTTAGGTGCCCAAAGTCGATATGTACATGCATCTTCTGTATCCGTTTATATCACAAATTTAGGCTCAAAACACCCGAAAATTCGATATTTTTGGGTCCCAGAAGCGATCTGTACATGCCTACTCCGTGTTAATGTATTTTCAAAATACAGGCCCAAAACATGCTGAAAATCTATATATTAGGTGCCCAAAGTCAATATGAGTATGCATCTTCTGTACCCGTTTATATCCCAAATTCAGGTTCAAAACACCAGAAAATTCGGTATTTTTGGTTCCCAGATGCGATCTGTACATGCCTAGTCCTTGCTAGAATTTTTTCAAGATACAGACCCAAAACATGCTCAAAATCGATATTTTAGGTGCAAAAAGTCGATATGTGCATGCATCCTCTGTACCCGGTTATATCCCAAATTCTGGCTCAAAACCCCCGAAAATTCGATATTTTTGGGTCCCAGAAGCGATCTGTACATGCCTACTCAGTGCTAGAATATTTTCAAATTATACGCTGAAAACATACTAAAAATCGATATTTTGGGTGCCAAAGTCGATATGTGCATGCATCTTCTGTACCCGTTTATATCTCAAATTCAGGCACAAAACACCCCAAAAAATCGATATTTTTGTGTCCCAGAAGCGATTTGTACATGTCTACACCGTGCTATAGTATTTTTAAAATACAGGCCCAAAACATGCTCAAAATCGATATTTTAGGTGCCCAAAGTCGATATGTGCATGCATCTTCAGTACCCGTTCATATCTCAAATTCAGGCTCAGAACACCCTAAAATTCGATTTATTTGGGTTCCAGAAGCGATCTGTACGTGTCTACTCAGTGTTAGAGTATTTTTAAAAATACAGGCCCAAAACATGCTCAAAATCGATATTTTGGGTGCCCAAAGTCGATATGTGCATGCATCTTCTGTACCCGTTTATATCTCAAATTCAGACTCAAAACCCCCAATATTCTTATTTTTGGGTCTCAAAAGCAATGTGTACATGCATACTCCGTGTTAGAGTATTTTCAAAATACAGGCCAAAAACATGCTGAAAATCGATATTTTAGCTGCCCAAAGTCAATATGTGTATGTATCTTCTGTACCCGTCTATATCCCAAATTCAGGTTCAAAACACTCGAAAATTCGATATTTTTGGGTCCCAGAAGCAATCTGTACATGCCTACTTCTTGCTAGAATGTTTTCAAGATACAGACCCAAAACATGCTCAAAATCGATATTTTAGGTGCAAAAAGTCGAAATGTGCATGCATCTGCTGTACCCGTTTATATCTCAAATTCAGACTCAAAACACCCCAATATTCTTATTTTTGGGTCTCAAAAGCAATGTGTAAATGCATACTCCGTGTTAGAGTATTTTCAAAATACAGGCCAAAAACATGCTGAAAATCGATATTTTAGCTGCCCAAAGACAATATGTGTATGTATCTTCTGTACCCGTCTATATCCCAAATTCAGGTTCAAAACACTCGAAAATTCGATGTTTTTGGGTCCCAGAAGCAATCTGTACATGCCTACTTCTTGCTAGAATGTTTTCAAGATACAGACCCAAAACATGCTCAAAATCGATATTTTAGGTGTCCAAAGTCTATATGTGCATGCATCTTCTGCACTTGTTTATATCTCAAATTCAGACTTAAAACTCCGAAAATTCGATATTTTTGGGTCCCAGAAGCAATCTGCACATGCCTACTCCTTGCTAGAATGTTTACAAGATACAGACCCAAAACATGTTAAAAATCGATATTTTAAGTCCAAAAAGTCGATATGTGCATGCATTATCTGTACCTGTTTATATCTCAAATTCAGGCTCAAAACTCCGAAAATTCGATTTTTTTGTGTCCCTTAAGCAATCTGCACATGCCTACTCAGTGCTAGAATGTTTTTAAAATACAGGCTTAAAACATGCTATAAATCGATATTTTATGTGTCCAAAGTCGATATGTGCATGAATCTTCTGAACCCGTTTATATCTCAAATTCAGGCTCAAAACACCCAAAAAAACGATATTTTTGTGTCCCAGAAACGATCTGTACATGCCTACTCCTTGTTAGAGTATTTTCAAAATACAGGCCCAAAACATGCTCAAAATCGATATTTTAGGTGCCCAAAGTCGATATGTGCATGAATCTTCTGTATCCGTTTATATCTCAAATTCAGGCTCAAAACACCCGAAAATTCGATATTTTTGGGTCCCAGAAGCGATCTGTACATGCCTACTCCGTGTTAATGTATTTTCAAAATACATGCCAAAAACATTCCTGAAAATCTATATTTTAGGTGCCCAAAGTCAATATGTGCATGAATCTTCTGAACCCGTTTATATCTCAAATTCAGGCTCAAAACACCCAAAAAATCGATATTTTTGTGTCCCAGAAGCGATTTGTACATGTCTACACCGTGCTATAGTATTTTTAAAATACAGGCCCAAAACATGCTCAAAATCGATATTTTAGGTGCCCAAAGTCGATATGTGCATGCATCTTCAGTACCCGTTCATATCTCAAATTCAGGCTCAGAACACCCTAAAATTCGATTTATTTGGGTTCCAGAAGCGATCTGTACGTGTCTACTCAGTGTTAGAGTATTTTTAAAAATACAGGCCCAAAACATGCTCAAAATCGATATTTTGGGTGCCCAAAGTCGATATGTGCATGCATCTTCTGTACCCGTTTATATCTCAAATTCAGACTCAAAACCCCCAATATTCTTATTTTTGGGTCTCAAAAGCAATGTGTACATGCATACTCCGTGTTAGAGTATTTTCAAAATACAGGCCAAAAACATGCTGAAAATCGATATTTTAGCTGCCCAAAGTCAATATGTGTATGTATCTTCTGTACCCGTCTATATCCCAAATTCAGTTTCAAAACACTCGAAAATTCGATATTTTTGGGTCCCAGAAGCAATCTGTACATGCCTACTTCTTGCTAGAATGTTTTCAAGATACAGACCCAAAACATGCTCAAAATCGATATTTTAGGTGCAAAAAGTCGAAATGTGCATGCATCTGCTGTACCCGTTTATATCTCAAATTCAGACTCAAAACACCCCAATATTCTTATTTTTGTGTCTCAAAAGCAATGTGTAAATGCATACTCCGTGTTAGAGTATTTTCAAAATACAGGCCAAAAACATGCTGAAAATCGATATTTTAGCTGCCCAAAGTCAATATGTGTATGTATCTTCTGTACCCGTCTATATCCCAAATTCAGGTTCAAAACACTCGAAAATTCGATGTTTTTGGGTCCCAGAAGCAATCTGTACATGCCTACTTCTTGCTAGAATGTTTTCAAGATACAGACCCAAAACATGCTCAAAATCGATATTTTAGGTGTCCAAGGTCTATATGTGCATGCATCTTCTGCACTTGTTTATATCTCAAATTCAGACTTAAAACTCCGAAAATTCGATATTTTTGGGTCCCAGAAGCAATCTGCACATGCCTACTCCTTGCTAGAATGTTTACAAGATACAGACCCAAAACATGTTAAAAATCGATATTTTAAGTCCAAAAAGTCGATATGTGCATGCATTATCTGTACCTGTTTATATCTCAAATTCAGGCTCAAAACTCCGAAAATTCGATTTTTTTGTGTCCCTTAAGCAATCTGCACATGCCTACTCAGTGCTAGAATGTTTTTAAAATACAGGCTTAAAACATGCTATAAATCGATATTTTATGTGTCCAAAGTCGATATGTGCATGAATCTTCTGAACCCGTTTATATCTCAAATTCAGGCTCAAAACACCCAAAAAAACGATATTTTTGTGTCCCAGAAACGATCTGTACATGCCTACTCCTTGTTAGAGTATTTTCAAAATACAGGCCCAAAACATGCTCAAAATCGATATTTTAGGTGCCCAAAGTCGATATGTGCATGAATCTTCTGTATCCGTTTATATCTCAAATTCAGGCTCAAAACAACCGAAAATTCGATATTTTTGGGTCCCAGAAGCGATCTGTACATGCCTACTCCGTGTTAATGTATTTTCAAAATACATGCCAAAAACATTCCTGAAAATCTATATTTTAGGTGCCCAAAGTCAATATGTGTATGCATCTTCTGTACCCGTCTATATCCCAAATTCAGGTTCAAAACACCAGAAAATTCGGTATTTTATGGTCCCAGAAGCGATCTGTACATGCCTACTCCTTGCTAGAATTTTTTCAAGATACAGACCCAAAACATGATCAAAATCGATATTTTAGGTGCAAAAAGTCGATATGTGCATGCATCTTCTGAATCCGTTTATATCTCATATTCAGGCTTAAAACACCCGAAAATTCGATATTTTTGGGTCCCAGAAGCGATCTGTACATGCCTACTCCGTGTTAATGTATTTTCAAAATACAGGCCCAAAACATGCTGAAAATCTATATTTTAGGCGCCCAAAGTCAATATGTGTATGCATCTTCTGTACCCGTTCATATCTCAAATTCAGGCTCAGAACACCCTAAAATTCGATTTATTTGGGTTCCAGAAGCGATCTGTACGTGTCTACTCAGTGTTAGAGTATTTTTTTAAATACAGGCCCAAAACATGCTTAAAATCAATATTTTGGGTGCCCAAAGTCGATATGTGCATGCATCTTTTGTACCCGTTTATATCTCAAATTCAGACTTAAAACAACCGAATATTCGATATTTTTGTGTCCCAGAAGCGATCTGTATTTTCAAAATACAGGCCCAAAACATGCTCAAAATCGATATTTTATGTGCCCAAAGTCAAAATGTGTATGCATCTTCTGTACACGTGTATATCCCTAATTCAGGTTCTAAACACCAGAAAATTCGATTTTTTTGGGTCCCAGAAGCGATCTGTACATGCCTAGTCAGTGCTAGAATATTTTTAAAATACAGGCTTAAAACATGCTATAAATCGATATTTTAGGTGTCCAAAGTCGATATGTGCATGCATCTTCTGAACCCGTTTATATCTCAAATTCATGCTCAAAACACCCGAAAATTCGATATTTTTGGGTCCCAGAAGCGATCTGTACGTGCACAATCCGTGTTAGAGTGTTTTTAAAATACAGGCCCAAAACATGCTAAAAAACGATATTTTATGTGCCCAAAGTCAAAATGTGTATGCATCTTCTGTACACGTGTATATCCCTAATTCAGGTTCAAAACACCAGAAAATTCGGTATTTTTTGGTCCCAGAAGCGATCTGTACATGCCTACTCCTTGCTAGAATTTTTTCAAGATACAGACCCAAAACATGCTCAAAATCGATATTTTAAGTTCAAAAAGTCGATATGTGCATGCATTATCTGTACCTGTTTATATCTCAAATTCAGGCTCAAAACTCCGAAAATTCGATTTTTTTGGGTCCCTTAAGCAATCTGCACATGCCTACGCAGTGCTAGAATGTTTTTAAAATACAGGCTTATAACATGCTATAAATCGATATTTTATGTGTCCAAAGTCGATATGTGCATGCATCTTCTGAACCCGTTTATATCTCAAATTCAGGCTCAAAACACCCAAAAAAACGATATTTTTGTGTCCCAGAAACGATCTGTACATGCCTACTCCTTGTTAGAGTATTTTAAAAATACAGGCCCAAAACATGTTAAAAATCGATATTTTAGGTGCCCAAAGTCGATATGTGCATGAATCTTCTGTATCCGTTTATATCTCAAATTCAGGCTCAAAACACACGAAAATTCGATATTTTTGGGTGCCAGAAGCGATCTGTACATGCCTACTCCGTGTTAATGTATTTTCAAAATACATGCCAAAAACATTCCTGAAAATCTATATTTTAGGTGCCCAAAGTCAATATGTGTATGCATCTTCTGTACCCGTCTATATCCCAAATTCAGGTTCAAAACACCAGAAAATTCGGTATTTTAGGGTCCCAGAAGCGATCTGTACATGCCTACTCCTTGCTAGAATTTTTTCAAGATACAGACCCAAAACATGCTCAAAATCGATATTTTAGGTGCAAAAAGTCGATATGTGCATGCATCCTCTGTACCCGGTTATATCCTAAATTCTGGCTCACAACCCCCGAAAATTCGATATTTTTGGGTCCCAGAAGCGATCTGTATATGCCTCCTCAGTGCTAGAATATTTTCAAATTATACGCCGAAAACATACTAAAAATCGATATTTTTGGGTGCCAAAGTCGATATGTGCATGCATCTTCTGTACCCGTTCATATCTCAAATTCAGGCTCAGAACACCCTAAAATTCGATTTATTTGGGTTCCAGAAGCGATCTGTACGTGTCTACTCAGTGTTAGAGTATTTTTAAAAATACAGGCCGAAAACATGCTTAAAATCGATATTTTGGGTGCCCAAAGTCGATATGTGCATTCATCTTCTGTACCCGTTTATATCTCAAATTCAGACTCAAAACAAACGAATATTCGATATTTTTGTGTCCCAGAAGCGATCTGTACATGCCTACTACGTGTTAGAGTATTTTCAAAATACAGGCCCAAAACATGCTCAAAATCGATATTTTAAGTGCAAAAAGTCGATATGTGCATGCATCTTCTGTACCCGTTTATATCTCAAATTCAGACTCAAAACTCCGAAAATTCGATATTTTTTGGTCCCTTCAGCAATCTGCACATGCCTACTCAGTGCTAGAATGTTTTTAAAATACAGGCTTAAAACATGCTATAAATCGATATTTTAGGTGTCCAAAGTCGATATGTGCATGCATCTTCTGAACCCGTTTATATCTCAAATTCAGGCTCAAAACACCCAAAAAATCGATATTTTTGTGTACCAGAAGCGATCTGTACATGCCTACTCCGTGTTAGAGTATTTTTAAAATACAGGCTTAAAACATGTTAAAAATCGATATTTTAGGTGCCCAAAGTCGATATGTGCATGCATCTTCTGAATCCGTTTATATATCATATTCAGGCTTAAAACACCCGAAAATTCGATATTTTTGGGTCCCAGAAGCGATCTGTACATGCCTAGTCAGTGCTAGAATGTTTTTAAATTACAGGCTTAAAACATGCTATAAATCGAAATTTTAGGTGTCCAAAGTCGATATGTGCATTCATCTTCTGTTCCCGTTTATATCTCAAATTCAGGCTCAAAACACCCGAAAATTCGATATTTTTGGGTCCCAGAAGCGATCTGTACGTGCACAATCCGTGTTAGAGTGTTTTTAAAATACAGGCCCAAAACATGCTAAAAAACGATATTTTATGTGCCCAAAGTCAAAATGTGTATGCATCTTCTGTACACGTGTATATCCCTAATTCAGGTTCAAAACACCAGAAAATTCGATTTTTTTGGGTCCCAGAAGCGATCTGTACATGCCTACTCCTTGCTAGAATGTTTTCAAGATACAGACCCAAAACATGTTAAAAATCGATATTTTAAGTGCAAAAAGTCGATATGTGCATGCATTATCTGTACCTGTTTATATCTCAAATTCAGGCTCAAAACTCCGAAAATTCGATTTTTTTGGGTCCCTTAAGCAATCTGCACATGCCTACTCAGTGCTAGAATGTTTTTAAAATACAGGCTTAAAACATGCTATAAATCGATATTTTATGTGTCCAAAGTCGATATGTGCATGCATCTTCTGAACCCGTTTATATCTCAAATTCAGGCTCAAAACAACCAAAAAAACGATATTTTTGTGTCCCAGAAACGATCTGTACATGCCTACTCCTTGTTAGAGTATTTTCAAAATACAGGCCCAAAACATGTTAAAAATCGATATTTTAGGTGCCCAAAGTCGATATGTGCATGAATCTTCTGTATCCGTTTATATCTCAAATTCAGGCTCAAAACACCCGAAAATTCGATATTTTTGGGTCCCAGAAGCGATCTGTACATGCCTACTCCGTGTTAATGTATTTTCAAAATACATGCCAAAAACATTCCTGAAAATCTATATTTTAGGTGCCCAAAGTCAATATGTGTATGCATCTTCTGTACCTATCTATATCCCAAATTCAGGTTCGAAACACCAGAAAATTCGGTATTTTTTGGTCCCAGAAGCGATCTGTACATGCCTACTCCTTGCTAGAATGTTTTCAAGATACAGACCCAAAACATGCTCAAAATCGATATTTTAGGTGCACAAAGTCGATATGTGCATGCATCCTCTGTACCCGGTTATATCCCAAATTCTGGCTCAAAACCCCCGAAAATTCGATATTTTTGGGTCCCAGAAGCGATCTGTATATGCCTCCTCAGTGCTAGAATATTTTCAAATTATACGCCGAAAACATACTAAAAATCGATATTTTTGGGTGCAAAAGTCGATATGTGCATGCATCTTCTGTACCCGTTCATATCTCAAATTCAGGCTCAGAACACCCTAAAATTCGATTTATTTGGGTTCCAGAAGCGATCTGTACGTGTCTACTCAGTGTTAGAGTATTTTTAAAAATACAGGCCCAAAACATGCTTAAATTCGATATTTTGGGTGCCCAAAGTCGATATGTGCATTCATCTTCTGTACCCGTTTATATCTCAAATTCAGACTCAAAACAAACGAATATTCGATATTTTTGTGTCCCAGAAGCGATCTGTACATGCCTACTCCGTGTTAGAGTATTTTCAAAATACAGGCCCAAAACATGCTCAAAATCGATATTTTAAGTGCAAAAAGTCGATATGTGCATGCATCTTCTGTACCCGTTTATATCTCAAATTCAGGCTCAAAACTCCGAAAATTCGATATTTTTTGGTCCCTTAAGCAATCTGCACATGCCTACTGAGTGCTAGAATGTTTTTAAAATACAGGCTTAAAACATACTATAAATCGATATTTTAGGTGTCCAAAGTCGATATGTGCATGCATCTTCTGAACCCGTTTATATCTCAAATTCAGGCTCAAAACACCCAAAAAATCGATATTTTTGTGTACCAGAAGCGATCTGTACATGACTACTCCGTGTTAGAGTATTTTTAAAATACAGGCCCAAAACATGTTAAAAATCGATATTTTAGGTGCCCAAAGTCGATATGTGCATGCATCTTCTGAATCCGTTTATATATCATATTCAGGCTTAAAACACCCGAAAATTCGATATTTTTGGGTCCCAGAAGCGATCTGTACATGCCTAGTCAGTGCTAGAATGTTTTTAAAATACAGGCTTAAAACATGCTATAAATCGAAATTTTAGGTGTCCAAAGTCGATATGTGCATTCATCTTCTGTTCCCGTTTATATCTCAAATTCAGGCTCAAAACACCCGAAAATTCGATATTTTTGGGTCCCAGAAACGATCTGTACGTGCACACTCCGTGTTAGAGTGTTTTTAAAATACAGGCCCAAAACATGCTAAAAAACGATATTTTATGTGCCCAAAGTCAAAATGTGTATGCATCTTCTGTACACGTGTATATCCCTAATTCAGGTTCAAAACACCAGAAAATTCGATTTTTTTGGGTCCCAGAAGCGATCTGTACATGCCTACTCCTTGCTAGAATGTTTTCAAGATACAGACCCAAAACATGCTCAAAATCGATATTTTAGGTGCAAAAAAGTCGATATGTGCATGCATCCTCTGTACCCGGTTATATCCCAAATTCTGGCTCAAAACCCCCAAAAATTCGATATTTTTGGGTACCAGAAGCGATCTGTACATGCCTACTCAGTGCTAGAATATTTTCAAAATACAGACCCAAAACATGCTCAAAATCGATATTTTAAGTGCAAAAAGTCGATATGTGCATGCATCTTCTGTACCCGTTTATATCTCAAATTCTGGCTCAAAACTCCGAAAATTCGATATTTTTTGGTCCCTTAAGCAATCTGCACATGCCTACTCAGTGCTAGAATGTTTTTAAAATACAGGCTTAAAACATGCTATAAATCGATATTTTAGGTGTCCAAAGTCGATATGTGCATGCATCTTCTGAACCCGTTTATATCTCAAATTCAGGCTCAAAACACCCAAAAAATCGATATTTTTGTGCACCAGAAGCGATCTGTACATGCCTACTCCGTGTTAGAGTATTTTTAAAATACAGGCCCAAAACATGTTAAAAATCGATATTTTAGGTGCCCAAAGTCGATATGTGCATGCATCTTCTGTATCAGTCTATATCCCAAATTTAGGTTCAAAACACCCGAAAATTCGATAATTTTGCGTCCTAGAAGCGATCTGTACATGCCTACTCCTTGCTAGAATTTTTTCAAGATACAGGCCCAAAACATGCTCAAAATCGATATTTAAGGTGCCCAAAGTCGATATGTGCATGCATCTTCTGTACCCGTTTATATCTCATATTCAGGCTCAGAACACCCTAAAATTCGATTTATTTGGGTCCCTTAAGCGATCTGTACATGCATACTCAGTGCTAGAATGTTTTCAAAAAATAGGCTCAAAACATGCTAAAAATCGATATTTTAGGTGTCCAAAGTCGATATGTGCATGCATCTTCTGTACCCGTTTATATCTAAAATTCAGGTTCAAAACACCCAAAAATTCAATATTTTTGGGTCCCAGAAGCGGTCTGTACGTGCATACTCCGTGTTAGAGTGTTTTTAAAATACAAACCCAAAACATGCTGAAAATCGATATTTTAGGTGTCCAAAGTCGATAGGTGAATGCATCTTCTGTACCCGTTTATATCTCAAATTCAGACTCAAAACTCCGAAAATTCGATATTTTTTGGTCCCTTCAGCAATCTGCACATGCCTACTCAGTGCTAGAATGTTTTTAAAATACAGGCTTAAAACATGCTATAAATCGATATTTTAGGTGTCCAAATTCGATATGTGCATGCATCTTCTGAACCCGTTTATATCTCAAATTCAGGCTCAAAACACCCAAAAAATCGATATTTTTGTGTACCAGAAGCGATCTGTACATGCCTACTCCGTGTTAGAGTATTTTTAAAATACAGGCTCAAAACATGTTAAAAATCGATATTTTAGGTGCCCAAAGTCGATATGTGCATGCATCTTCTGAATCCGTTTACATATCATATTCAGGCTTAAAACACCCGAAAATTCGATATTTTTGGGTCCCAGAAACGATCTGTACATGCCTAGTCAGTGCTAGAATGTTTTTAAATTACAGGCTTAAAACATGCTATAAATCGAAATTTTAGGTGTCCAAAGTCGATATGTGCATTCATCTTCTGTTCTTGTTTATATCTCAAATTCAGGCTCAAAACACCCGAAAATTCGATATTTTTGGGTCCCAGAAGCGATCTGTACGTGCACACTCCGTGTTAGAGTGTTTTTAAAATACAGGCCCAAAACATGCTAAAAAACGATATTTTATGTGCCCAAAGTCAAAATGTGTATGCATCTTCTGTACACGTGTATATCCCTAATTCAGGTTCAAAACACCAGAAAATTCGATTTTTTTGGGTCCCAGAAGCGATCTGTACATGCCTACTCCTTGCTAGAATGTTTTCAAGATACAGACCCAAAACATGTTAAAAATCGATATTTTTAGTGCAAAAAGTCGATATGTGCATGCATTATCTGTATCTGTTTATATCTCAAATTCAGGCTCAAAACTCCGAAAATTCGATTTTTTTGGGTCGATTAAGCAATCTGCACATGCCTACTCAGTGCTAGAATGTTTTTAAAATACAGGCTTAAAACATGCTATAAATCGATATTTTATGTGTCCAAAGTCGATATGTGCATGCATCTTCTGAACCCGTTTATATCTCAAATTCAGGCTCAAAACACCCAAAAAAACGATATTTTTGTGTCCCAGAAACGATCTGTACATGCCTACTCCTTGTTAGAGTATTTTCAAAATACAGGCCCAAAACATGTTAAAAATCGATATTTTAGGTGCCCAAAGTCGATATGTGCATGAATCTTCTGTATCCGTTTATATCTCAAATTCAGGCTCAAAACACCCGAAAATTCGATATTTTTGGGTCCCAGAAGCGATCTGTACATGACTACTCCGTGTTAATGTATTTTCAAAATACATGCCAAAAACATTCCTGAAAATCTATATTTTAGGTGCCCAAAGTCAATATGTGTATGCATCTTCTGTACCCATCTATATCCCAAATTCAGGTTCAAAACACCAGAAAATTCGGTATTTTTTGGTCCCAGAAGCGATCTGTACATGCCTACTCCTTGCTAGAATGTTTTCAAGATACAGACCCAAAACATGCTCAAAATCGATATTTTAGGTGCACAAAGTCGATATGTGCATGCATCCTCTGTACCCGGTTATATCCCAAATTCTGGCTCAAAACCCCCGAAAATTCGATATTTTTGGGTCCCAGAAGCGATCTGTATATGCCTCCTCAGTGCTAGAATATTTTCAAATTATACGCCGAAAACATACTAAAAATCGATATTTTTGGGTGCCAAAGTCGATATGTGCATGCATCTTCTGTACCCGTTCATATCTCAAATTCAGGCTCAGAACACCCTAAAATTCGATTTATTTGGGTTCCAGAAGCGATCTGTACGTGTCTACTCAGTGTTAGAGTATTTTTAAAAATACAGGCCCAAAACATGCTTAAATTCGATATTTTGGGTGCCCAAAGTCGATATGTGCATTCATCTTCTGTACCCGTTTATATCTCAAATTCAGACTCAAAACAAACGAATATTCGATATTTTTGTGTCCCAGAAGCGATCTGTACATGCCTACTCCGTGTTAGAGTATTTTCAAAATACAGGCCCAAAACATGCTCAAAATCGATATTTTAAGTGCAAAAAGTCGATATGTGCATGCATCTTCTGTACCCGTTTATATCTCAAATTCAGGCTCAAAACTCCGAAAATTCGATATTTTTTGGTCCCTTAAGCAATCTGCACATGCCTACTGAGTGCTAGAATGTTTTTAAAATACAGTCTTAAAACATGCTATAAATCAATATTTTAGGTGTCCAAAGTCGATATGTGCATGCATCTTCTGAACCCGTTTATATCTCAAATTCAGGCTCAAAACACCCAAAAAATCGATATTTTTGTGTACCAGAAGCGATCTGTACATGCCTACTCCGTGTTAGAGTATTTTCAAAATACAGGCCCAAAACATGTTAAAAATCGATATTTTAGGTGCCCAAAGTCGATATGTGCATGCATCTTCTGAATCCGTTTATATATCATATTCAAGCTTAAAACACCCGAAAATTCGATATTTTTGGGTCCCAGAAGCGATCTGTACATGCCTAGTCAGTGCTAGAATGTTTTTAAAATACAGGCTTAAAACATGCTATAAATCGAAATTTTAGGTGTCCAAAGTCGATATGTGCATTCATCTTCTGTTCCCGTTTATATCTCAAATTCAGGCTCAAAACACCCGAAAATTCGATATTTTTGGGTCCCAGAAACGATCTGTACGTGCACACTCCGTGTTAGAGTGTTTTTAAAATACAGGCCCAAAACATGCTAAAAAACGATATTTTATGTGCCCAAAGTCAAAATGTGTATGCATCTTCTGTACACGTGTATATCCCTAATTCAGGTTCAAAACACCAGAAAATTCGATTTTTTTGGGTCCCAGAAGCGATCTGTACATGCCTACTCCGTGTTAATGTATTTTCAAAATACATGCCAAAACATTCCTGAAAATCTATATTTTAGGTGCCCAAAGTCAATATGTGTATGCATCTTCTGTACCCGTCTATATCCCAAATTCAGGTTCAAAACACCAGAAAATTCGGTATTTTTTGGTCCCAGAAGCGATCTGTACATGCCTACTCCTTGCTAGAATTTTTTCAAGATACAGACCCAAAACATGCTCAAAATCGATATTTTAGGTGCAAAAAGTCGATATGTGCATGCATCCTCTGTACCCGGTTATATCCCAAATTCTGGCTCAAAACACCCGTAAATTCGATATTTTTGGGTCCCAGAAGCGATCTGTATATGCCTCCTCAGTGCTAGAATATTTTCAAATTATACGCCGAAAACATACTAAAAATCGATATTTTGGGTGCCAAAGTCGATATGTGAATGCATCTTCTGTACCCGTTCATATCTCAAATTCAGGCTCAGAACACCCTAAAATTCGATTTATTTGGGTTCCAGAAGCGATCTGTACGTGTCTACTCAGTGTTAGAGTATTTTTAAAAATACAGGCCCAAAACATGCTTAAAATCGATATTTTGGGTGCCCAAAGTCGATATGTGCATTCATCTTCTGTACCCGTTTATATCTCAAATTCAGACTCAAAACAAACGAAAATTCGGTATTTTTGGTTCCCAGAAACGATCTGTACATGCCTACTCCTTGCTAGAATTTTTTCAAGATACAGACCCAAAACATGCTCAAAATCGATATTTTAGGTGCAAAAAAGTCGATATGTGCATGCATCCTCTGTACCCGGTTATATCCCAAATTCTGGCTCAAAACCCCCAAAAATTCGATATTTTTGGGTACCAGAAGCGATCTGTACATGCCTACTCAGTGCTAGAATATTTTCAAAATACAGACCCAAAACATGCTCAAAATCGATATTTTAAGTGCAAAAAGTCGATATGTGCATGCATCTTCTGTACCCGTTTATATCTCAAATTCAGGCTCAAAACTCCGAAAATTCGATATTTTTTGGTCCCTTAAGCAATCTGCACATGCCTACTCAGTGCTAGAATGTTTTTAAAATACAGGCTTAAAACATGCTATAAATCGATATTTTAGGTGTCCAAAGTCGATATGTGCATGCATCTTCTGAACCCGTTTATATCTCAAATTCAGGCTCAAAACACCCAAAAAATCGATATTTTTGTGCACCAGAAGCGATCTGTACATGCCTACTCCGTGTTAGAGTATTTTTAAAATACAGGCCCAAAACATGTTAAAAATCGATATTTTAGGTGCCCAAAGTCGATATGTGCATGCATCTTCTGTATCAGTCTATATCCCAAATTCAGGTTCAAAACACCCGAAAATTCGATAATTTTGCGTCCTAGAAGCGATCTGTACATGCCTACTCCTTGCTAGAATTTTTTCAAGATACAGGCCCAAAACATGCTCAAAATCGATATTTAAGGTGCCCAAAGTCGATATGTGCATGCATCTTCTGTACCCGTTTATATCTCATATTCAGGCTCAGAACACCCTAAAATTCGATTTATTTGGGTCCCTTAAGCGATCTGTACATGCATACTCAGTGCTAGAATGTTTTCAAAAAATAGGCTCAAAACATGCTAAAAATCGATATTTTAGGTGTCCAAAGTCGATATGTGCATGCATCTTCTGTACCCGTTTATATCTAAAATTCAGGTTCAAAACACCAGAAAATTCAATATTTTTGGGTCCCAGAAGCGATCTGTACATGCCTACTCCGTGTTAATATATTTTCAATATACAGGCCCAAAACATGCTGAAAATCTATATATTAGGTGCAAAAAGTCAATATGTGTATGCCACTTCTGTACCCGTCTATATCCCAAATTCAGGTTCAAAACACCAGAAAATTCGGTATTTTTGGGTCTCAGAAGTGATCTGTACATGCCTACTCCTTGCTAGAATTTTTTCAAGATACAGACCAAAAACATGCTCAAAATCGATATTTTAGGTGCAAAAAGTCGATATGTGCATGCATCCTCTGTACCCGGTTATATCCCAAATTCTGGCTCAAAACCCCCGAAAATTCGATATTTTTGGGTCCCAGAAGCGATCTGTACATGCCTACTCCATGTTAGAGTATTTTCAAAATACAGGCCCAAAATATGCTAAAAATAGATATTTTAGGTGCACAAAGTCGATATGTGCATGCATCTTCTATACCCGTTTATATCTCAAATTCAGGCTCAAAACACCCGAAAATTCAATATTTTTGGGTCCCAGAAGCGGTCTGTACGTGCATACTCCGTGTTAGAGTGTTTTTAAAATACAAACCCAAAACATGCTGAAAATCGATATTTTAGGTGTCCAAAGTCGATAGGTGAATGCATCTTCTGTACCCGTTTATATCTCAAATTCAGACTCAAAACTCCGAAAATTCGATATTTTTTGGTCCCTTCAGCAATCTGCACATGCCTACTCAGTGCTAGAATGTTTTTAAAATACAGGCTTAAAACATGCTATAAATCGATATTTTAGGTGTCCAAAGTCGATATGTGCATGCATCTTCTGAACCCGTTTATATCTCAAATTCAGTCTCAAAACACCCAAAAAATCGATATTTTTGTGTACCAGAAGCGATCTGTACATGCCTACTCCGTGTTAGAGTATTTTTAAAATACAGGCTCAAAACATGTTAAAAATCGATATTTTAGGTGCCCAAAGTCGATATGTGCATGCATCTTCTGAATCCGTTTATATATCATATTCAGGCTTAAAACACCCGAAAATTCGATATTTTTGGGTCCCAGAAGCGATCTGTACATGCCTAGTCAGTGCTAGAATGTTTTTAAATTACAGGCTTAAAACATGCTATAAATCGAAATTTTAGGTGTCCAAAGTCGATATGTGCATTCATCTTCTGTTCCCGTTTATATCTCAAATTCAGGCTCAAAACACCCGAAAATTCGATATTTTTGGGTCCCAGAAGCGATCTGTACGTGCACACTCCGTGTTAGAGTGTTTTTAAAATACAGGCCCAAAACATGCTAAAAAACGATATTTTATGTGCCCAAAGTCAAAATGTGTATGCATCTTCTGTACACGTGTATATCCCTAATTCAGGTTCAAAACACCAGAAAATTCGATTTTTTTGGGTCCCAGAAGCGATCTGTACATGCCTACTCCTTGCTAGAATGTTTTCAAGATACAGACCCAAAACATGTTAAAAATCGATATTTTAAGTGCAAAAAGTCGATATGTGCATGCATTATCTGTATCTGTTTATATCTCAAATTCAGGCTCAAAACTCCGAAAATTCGATTTTTTTGGGTCCCTTAAGCAATCTGCACATGCCTACTCAGTGCTAGAATGTTTTTAAAATACAGGCTTAAAACATGCTATAAATCGATATTTTATGTGTCCAAAGTCGATATGTGCATGCATCTTCTGAACCCGTTTATATCTCAAATTCAGGCTCAAAACACCCAAAAAAACGATATTTTTGTGTCCCAGAAACGATCTGTACATGCCTACTCCTTGTTAGAGTATTTTCAAAATACAGGCCCAAAACATGTTAAAAATCGATATTTTAGGTGCCCAAAGTCGATATGTGCATGAATCTTCTGTATCCGTTTATATCTCAAATTCAGGCTCAAAACACCCGAAAATTCGATATTTTTGGGTCCCAGAAGCGATCTGTACATGCCTACTCCGTGTTAATGTATTTTCAAAATACATGCCAAAAACATTCCTGAAAATCTATATTTTAGGTGCCCAAAGTCAATATGTGTATGCATCTTCTGTACCCATCTATATCCCAAATTCAGGTTCAAAACACCAGAAAATTCGGTATTTTTTGGTCCCAGAAGAGATCTGTACATGCCTACTCCTTGCTAGAATGTTTTCAAGATACAGACCCAAAACATGCTCAAAATCGATATTTTAGGTGCACAAAGTCGATATGTGCATGCATCCTCTGTACCCGGTTATATCCCAAATTCTGGCTCAAAACCCCCGAAAATTCGATATTTTTGGGTCCCAGAAGCGATCTGTATATGCCTCCTCAGTGCTAGAATATTTTCAAATTATACGCCGAAAACATACTAAAAATCGATATTTTTGGGTGCCAAAGTCGATATGTGCATGCATCTTCTGTACCCGTTCATATCTCAAATTCAGGCTCAGAACACCCGAAAATTCGATTTATTTGGGTTCCAGAAGCGATCTGTACGTGTCTACTCAGTGTTAGAGTATTTTTAAAAATACAGGCCCAAAACATGCTTAAAATCGATATTTTGGGTGCCCAAAGTCGATATGTGCATTCATCTTCTGTACCCGTTTATATCTCAAATTCAGACTCAAAACAAACGAAAATTCGGTATTTTTGGTTCCCAGAAGCGATCTGTACATGCCTACTCCTTGCTAGAATTTTTTCAAGATACAGACCCAAAACATGCTCAAAATCGATATTTTAGGTGCAAAAAAGTCGATATGTGCATGCATCCTCTGTACCCGGTTATATCCCAAATTCTGGCTCAAAACCCCCAAAAATTCGATATTTTTGGGTACCAGAAGCGATCTGTACATGCCTACTCAGTGCTAGAATATTTTCAAAATACAGACCCAAAACATGCTCAAAATCGATATTTTAAGTGCAAAAAGTCGATATGTGCATGCATCTTCTGTACCCGTTTATTTCTCAAATTCAGGCTCAAAACTCCGAAAATTCGATATTTTTTGGTCCCTTAAGCAATCTGCACATGCCTACTCAGTGCTAGAATGTTTTTAAAATACAGGCTCAAAACATGCTATAAATCGATATTTTAGGTGTCCAAAGTCGATATGTGCATGCATCTTCTGAACCCGTTTATATCTCAAATTCAGGCTCAAAACACCCAAAAAATCGATATTTTTGTGCACCAGAAGTGATCTGTACATGCCTACTCCGTGTTAGAGTATTTTTAAAATACAGGCCCAAAACATGTTAAAAATCGATATTTTAGGTGCCCAAAGTCGATATGTGCATGCATCTTCTGTATCAGTCTATATCCCAAATTCAGGTTCAAAACACCCGAAAATTCGATAATTTTGCGTCCTAGAAGCGATCTGTACATGCCTACTCCTTGCTAGAATTTTTTCAAGATACAGGCCCAAAACATGCTCAAAATCGATATTTAAGGTGCCCAAAGTCGATATGTGCATGCATCTTCTGTACCCGTTTATATCTCATATTCAGGCTCAGAACACCCTAAAATTCGATTTATTTGGGTCCCTTAAGCGATCTGTACATGCATACTCAGTGCTAGAATGTTTTCAAAAAATAGGCTCAAAACATGCTAAAAATCGATATTTTAGGTGTCCAAAGTCGATATGTGCATGCATCTTCTGTACCCGTTTATATCTAAAATTCAGGTTCAAAACACCCGAAAATTCAATATTTTTGGGTCCCAGAAGCGATCTGTACATGCCTACTCTGTGTTAATATATTTTCAATATACAGGCCCAAAACATGCTGAAAATCTATATATTAGGTGCAAAAAGTCAATATGTGTATGCCACTTCTGTACCCGTCTATATCCCAAATTCAGGTTCAAAACACCAGAAAATTCGGTATTTTTGGGTCCCAGAAGCGATCTGTACATGCCTACTCCTTGCTAGAATTTTTTCAAGATACAGACCCAAAACATGCTCAAAATCGATATTTTAGGTGCAAAAAGTCGATATGTGCATGCATCCTCTGTACCCGGTTATATCCCAAATTCTGGCTCAAAACCCCCGAAAATTCGATATTTTTGGGTCCCAGAAGCGATCTGTACATGCCTACTCCATGTTAGAGTATTTTCAAAATACAGGCCAAAACATGCTAAAAATAGATATTTTAGGTGCACAAAGTCGATATGTGCATGCATCTTCTATACCCGTTTATATCTCAAATTCAGGCTCAAAACACCCGAAAATTCGATATTTTTGGGTCCCAGAAGCGGTCTGTACGTGCATACTCCGTGTTAGAGTGTTTTTAAAATACAAACCCAAAACATGCTGAAAATCGATATTTTAGGTGTCCAAAGTCGATAGGTGAATGCATCTTCTGAACCCGTTTATATCTCAAATTCTGGCTCAAAACACCCAAAAAATCGATATTTTTGTGTCCCAGAAGCGATCTGTACATGTCTAAACCGTGCTATAGTATTTTCAAAATACAGGCCCAAAACATGCTCAAAATCGATATTTTAGGTGCCCAAAGTCGATATGTGCATGCATCTTCTGTATCAGTCTATATCCCAAATTCAGGTTCAAAACACCCGAAAATTCGATAATTTTGCGTCCTAGAAGCGATCTGTACATGCCTACACAGTGTTAGAGTATTTTAAGAATACAGGCACAAAACATGCTCAAAATCGATATTTTAAGTGCAAAAAGTCGATATGTGCATGTATCTTCTGTACCCGTTTATATCTCAAATTCAGGCTCAAAACTCCGAAAATTCGATATTTTTGGGTCCCTTAAGCAATCTGCACATGCCTACTCAGTGCTAGAATGTTTTTAAAATAGAGGCTTAAAACATGCTATAAATCGATATTTTAGGTGTCCAAAGTCGATATGTGCATGCATCTTCTGAACCCGTTTATATCTCAAATTCAGGCTCAAAACACCCAAAAAATCGATATTTTTGTGTCCCAGAAGCGATCTGTACATGCCTACACAGTGTTAGAGTATTTTAAGAATACAGGCCCAAAACATGCTCAAAATCGATATTTTAGGTGCCCAAAGTCGATATGTGCATGCATCTTCTGTACCCGTTTATATCTCAAATTCAGACTCAAAACACCTGAATATTCGATATTTTTGGGTTCCAAAAGTAATGTGTACATGCATACTCCGTGTTACAGTATTTTAAAAATACAGGCCTAAAACATGCTAAAAATCGATATTTTGGGTGCCCAAAGTCGATATGTGAATGCATCTTCTGTATCCGTTTATATCTCAAATTCAGGCTCAGAACAACCGAAAATTCGATTTATTTGGGTCCCAGAAGCGATCTGTACGTGTCTACTCAGTGTTAGAGTATTTTCAAAATACAGGCCCAAAACATGCTCAAAATCGATATTTTAGGTGCCCGAAGTCGATATGTGCATGCATCTTCTGTACCTGTTCATATCTCAAATTCAGGCTCAGAACAACCGAAAATTCGATTTATTTGGGTCCCAGAAGCGATCTGTACGTGTCTCCTCAGTGTTAGAGTATTTTAAAAATTCAGGCCCAAAACATGCTCAAAATCGATATTTTGGGTGCCCAGAGTCGATATGTGCATGCATCTTCTGTACCCGTTTATATCTCAAATTCATGCTCAAAACACCCGAAAATTCAATGTTTTTGGGTCCCAGAAGCGATTTGTACTTGCATACTCCGTGTTAGAGTGTTTTTAAAATACAGGCCCAAAACATGCTGAAAATCGATATTTTATGTGCCCAAAGTCAATATGTGTATGCATCTTCTGTACCCGTGTATATCCCTAATTCTGGTTCAAAACACCCGAAAGTTCGATATTTTTGGGTCCCAGAAGCGATCTGTACATGCCTACTCCTTGCTAGAATGTTTTTAGGATACAGACCCAAAACATGCTCAAAATCGATATTTTAAGTGAAAAAAGTCAATATGTGCATGCATCTTCTGTACCCGTTTATATCTCAAATTCAGGCTCAAAACTCCGAAAATTCGATATTTTTGGGTCCCTTAAGCGATCTGCACATGCCTACTCAGTGCGAGAATGTTTTTAAAATACATGCTTAAAACATGCTATAAATCGATATTTTAGGTGTGAAAAGTCGATATGTGCATGCATCTTCTGTACACGTTTATAACTCAAATTCAGGCTGAAAACACCCAAAAAAACAATATTTTTGTGTCCCTGAAGCGATCTGTACATGCATACTCCGTGTTAGAGTATTTTCAAAATACAGACCCAAAACATGCTCAAAATCGATATTTTAGGTACAAAAAGTCGAAATGTGCATGCATCTTCTGTACCCGTTTATATATCAAATTCAGGCTCAAAACACCCGAAAATTCGATATTTTTGGGTCCCCGAAGCGATCTGTACATGCCTACTCAGTGCTAGAATATTTTCAAATTATACGCCCAAAACATACTAAAAATCGATATTTTTGGTGCCAAAGTCGATATGTGCATGCATCTTCTGTTCCCGATTATATCTCAAATTCAGGCTCAAAACACTCGAAAATTCTATATTTTTGGGTCCCAGAAGCAATCTGTACATGCCTACTTCTTGCTAGAATGTTTTCAAGATACAGACCCAAAACATGCTCAAAATCGATATTTTAGGTGCAAAAAGTCGATATGTGCATGCATCTTCTGTACCCGTTTATATCTCAAATTCAGGCTCAAAACACCCGAAAATTCGATATTTTTGGGTCCCAGAAGCGATCTGTACATGCCTACTCAGTGCTAGAATATTTTCAAATTATACGCCCAAAACATACTAAAAATCGATATTTTGGGTGCCAAAGTCGATATGTGCATGCATCTTCTGTACCCGATTATATCTCAAATTCAGGCTCAAAACACCCAAAAAATCGATATTTTTGTGTCCCAGAAGCGATCTGTACATGTCTACACCGTGTTTGAGTATTTTCAAAATACAGGACCAAAACATGCTCAAAATCGATATTTTAGGTGCCCGAAGTCAATATGTGCATGCATCTTCTGTACCTGTTCATATCTCAAATTCAAGCTCAGAACATCCGAAAATTCGATTTTTTTGGGTCCCAGAAGCGATCTGTACGTGTCTACTCCGTGTTAGAGTATTTTAAAAATACTGGATCAAAACATGTTCAAATCGATATTTTGGGTGCCAAAAGTCGATATGTGCATGTATCTTCTGTACCCGTTTATATCTCAAATTCAGACTCAAAACACCCGAATATTCGATATTTTTGGGTCCCAAAAGCCATCTGTACATGCATACTCCGTGTTAGAGTATTTTTAAAATACAGGCCTAAAACATGCTGTAAATCGATATTTTAGATGCCCAAAGTCAATATGTGTATGCATCTTCTGTACCCGTCTATATCCCAAATTCAGGTTCAAAACACTCGAAAATTCGATATTTTTGAGTCCCAGAAGCAATCTGTACATGCCTACTTCTTGCTAGAAAGTTTTCATGATACAGACCCAAAACATGCTCTAAATCGATATTTTAGGTGCAAAAAGTCAATATGTGTATGCATCTTCTGTACCCGTTTATATCTCAAATTCAGACTCAAAACACCAGATAATTCGAATTTTTTGGGTCCCAGAAGCGATCTTTACATGCCTACTCCTTGCTAGATTGTTTTCAAGATATAGACACAAAACATGTTAAAAATCGATATTTTAAGTGCAAAAAGTCGATATGTGCATGCATCTTCTGTACCCGTTTATATCTCAAATTCAGGCTCAAAACTCCGAAAATTCAAATTTTTGGGGTCCCTTAAGGAATCTGCACATGCCTACTCAGTGCTAGAATGTTTTTAAAATAAAAGCTTAAAACATGCTATAAATCGATATTTTAGGTGTCCAAAGTCGATATGTGCATGTATCTTCTGAACCCGTTTATATCCCAAATTTTGGCTCAAAACACCCGAAAATTCGATATTTTTGGGTCCCAGAAGCGATCTGTGCATGCCTACTCAGTGCTAGAATATTTTCAAATTATACGCCCAAAACATACTAAAAATCGATATTTTGGGGGCCAAAGTCGATATGTGCATGCGTCTTCTGTACCCGTTTATATCTCAAATTTAGGCTCAAAACACCCAAAAAATTGATATTTTTGTGTCCCAGAAGCGATCTGTACATGTCTAGACCGTGCTAAAGTATTTTCAAAATACAGCCCAATACATGCTCAAAATCGATATTTTAGGTGATCAAAGTCGATATGTGCATGCATCTTCTGTATCCGTCTATATCCCAAATTAAGGTTTAAAACACCCGAAAATTAGATAATTTTGGGTCCCAGAAGCGATCTGTACATGCCTACTCCTTGCTAGAATATTTTCAAGATACAGACCCAAAACATGTTCAAAATCGATATTTTAAGTGCAAAAAGTCGATATGTGCATGCATCTTCTGTACTCGTTTATATCTCAAATTCAGGCTCAAAACTCCGAAAATTCGATATTTTTGGGTCCCTTAAGCAATCTGCACATGCCTACTCAGTGCTAGAATGTTTTTAAAATACCAGCTTAAAACATGCTATAAATCGATATTTTAGGTGTCCAAAGCCGATATGTGCATGCATCTTCTGAACCCGTTTATATCTCAAATTCAGGCTCAAAATACCCAAAAAATCGATATTTTTGTGTCCCAGAAGCGATCTGTACATGCCTACACAGTGTTAGAGTATTTTCAAAATACAGGCCCAAAACATGCTCAAAATCGATATTTTAGGTGCCCAAAGTCGATATGTGCATGCATCTTCTGTACCCGTTTATATCTCAAATTCAGACTCAAAACACCCGAATATTCGATATTTTTGGGTTCCAAAAGCAATGTGTACATGCATACTCCGTGTTAGAGTATTTTCAAAATACAGGCCTAAAACATGCTGAAAATCGATATTTTAGATTCCCAAAGTCAATATGTGTATGCATCTTCTGTACCCGTCTATATCCCAAATTCAGGTTCAAATAACTCGAAAATTCGATATTTTTGGGTCCCAGAAGCAATCTGTACATGCCTACTTCTTGATAGAATGTTTTCAAGATACAGACCCAAAACATGCTAAAAATCGATATTTTAGGTGCAAAAAGTCTATATGTGCATGCATCCTCTGTACACGGTTACATCCCAATTTCTGGCTCAGAACACCCGAAAATTCGATATTTTTGGGTCCCAGAAGCGATCTGTACATGCCTACTCAGTGCTAGAATATTTTCAAATTATACGCCGAAAACATACTAAAAATCGATATTTTGGGTGCCCAAAGTCGACATGTGAATGCATCTTCTGTATCCGTTTATATCTCAAATTCAGGCTCAAAGCACCCAAAAAATCGATATTTTTGTGTCCCAGAAGCGATCTGTACATGTCTACACAGTGTTTGAGTATTTTCAAAATACAGGCCCAAAACATGCTCAAAATCGATATTTTAGGTGCCCGAAGTCGATATGTGCATGCATCTTCTGTACCTGTTCATATCTCAAATTCAGGCTCAGAACAACCGAAAATTCGATATATTTGGGTCCCAGAAGCGATCTGTACGTGTCTACTCAGTGTTAGAGTATTTTAAAAATTCAGGCCCAAAACATGCTCAAAATCGATATTTTTTGTGCCCAAAGTCGATATGTGCATGCATCTTCTGTACCCGTTTATATCTCAAATTCAGGCTCAAAACACCCGAAAATTCAATGTTTTTGGGTCCCAGAAGCGATCTGTACGTGCATACTCCGTGTTAGAGTGTTTTTAAAATACAGGCCCAAAACATGCTGAAAATCGATATTTTATGTGCCCAAAGTCAATATGTGCATGCATCTTCTGTACCCGTGTATATCCCAAATTCTGGTTCAAAACACCAGAAAATTCGATATTTTTGGGTCCCAGAAGCGATCTGTACATGCCTACTCCTTGCTAGAATGTTTTTAAGATACAGACCCAAAACATGCTCAAAATCGATATTTTAAGTGCACAAAGTCGATATGTGCATGCATCTACTGTACCCGTTTATATCTCAAATTCAGGCTGAAAACTCCGAAAATTCGATATTTTTGGGTCCCAGAAACGATCTGTATATGCCTACTCCGTGTTTATGTATTTTCAAAATACAGGCCCAAAACATGCTTAAAATCTATATTTTAAATGTGCCCAAAGTCGATATGTGCATGCATCCTCTGTACCCGGTTATATCCCAAATTCTG
Source organism: Petrolisthes cinctipes (assembly GCA_033782935.1). Taxonomy (NCBI): domain Eukaryota; kingdom Metazoa; phylum Arthropoda; class Malacostraca; order Decapoda; family Porcellanidae; genus Petrolisthes; species Petrolisthes cinctipes. The sequence goes on along the minus strand of JAWQEG010000062.1, from coordinate 12,682,578 downwards.
GCTCAAAACCCCCGAAAATTCGATATTTTTAGGTCCCTTAAGCGATCTGTACATGCCTACATCTTGCTAGAAATTTTTCAAGATACAGACCCAAAACATGCTCAAAATCGATATTTTAGGTGCAAAAAGTCGATATGTGCATGCATCCTCTGTACCCGGTTATATCCCAATTTCAGGCTCAAAACACCCGAAAATTCGATATTTTTGGGTCCCAGAAGCGATCTGTACATGCCTACTCAGTGCTAGAATATTTTCAAATTATACGCCCAAAACATACTAAAAATCGATATTTTGGGTGCCAAAGTCGATATGTGCATGCATCTTCAGTACCCGATTATATCTCAAATTCAGGCTCAAAACACCCAAAAAATCGATATTTTTGTGTCCCAGAAGCGATCTGTACATGTCTACACTGTGTTTGAGTATTTTCAAAATACAGGCCCAAAATATGCTCAAAATCGATATTTTAGGTGCCCGAAGTCGATATGTGCATGCATCTTCTGTACCTGTTCATATCTCAAATTCAGGCTCAGAACAACTGAAAATTCGATTTATTTGGGTTCCAGAAGCGATCTGTACGTGTCTACTCAGTGTTAGAGTATTTTAAAAATACAGGCACAAAACATGCTCAAAATCGATATTTTGGGTGCCCAAAGTCGATATGTGCATGCATCTTCTGTACCTGTTTATATCTCAAATTCAGACTCAAAACACCCGAATATTCGATATTTTTGTGTCCCAAAAGCAATGTGTACATGCATACTCCGTGTTAGAGTATTTTCAAAATATAGGCCTAAAACATGCAGAAAATCGATATTTTAGCTGCCCAAAGTCAATATGTGTATGCATCTTCTGTACCCGTCTATATCCCAAATTCAGGTTCAAAACACTCGAAAATTCGATATTTTTGGGTCCCAGAAGCAATCTGTACATGCCTACTTCTTGCTAGAATGTTTTCAAGATACAGACCCAAAACATGCTCAAAATCGATATTTTAGGTGCAAAAAGTCGAAATGTGCATGCATCTTCTATACCCGTTTATATCTCAAATTCAGGCTCAAAACACCCGAAAATTCGATATTTTTGGGTCCCCGAAGCGATCTGTACATGCATACTCCGTGTTAGAGTATTTTTAAAATACAGGCCTAAAACATGCTGTAAATCGATATTTTAGCTGCCCAAAGTCAATATGTGTATGCATCTTATGTACCCATCTATATCCCAAATTCAGGTTCAAAACACTCGAAAATTCGATATTTTTGAGTCCCAGAAGCAATCTGTACATGCCTACTTCTTACTAGAAAGTTTTCATGATACAGACCCAAAACATGTTCAAAATCGATATTTTAGGTGCAAAAAGTCGATATGTGCATGCATCTTCTGTACCCGTTTATATCTCAAATTCAGGCTCAAAACACCCAAAAAATCGATATTTTTGTGTTCCAGAAGCGATCTGTACATGTCTACACCGTGTTATAGTATTTTTAAAATACAGGCCCAAAACATGCTCAAAATCGATGTTTTAGGTGCCCAAAGTCGATATGTGCATGCATCTTCTGTACCCGTTCATATCTCAAATTCAGGCTCAGAACACCGGAAAATTCGATTTATTTGGGTCCCAGAAGCGATCTCTACGTGTTTACTCAGTGTTAGAGTATTTTCAAAATACAGGCCCAAAACATGCTCAAAATCGATATTTTGGGTGCCCAAAGTCGATATGTGCATGCATCTTCTGTACCCGTTTATATCTCAAATTCAGGCTCAAAACACCCGAAAATTCAATGTTTTTAGGTCCCAGAAGCGATCTGTACATGTCTACACGGTGCTATAGTATTTTCAAAATACAGGTCCAAAACATGCTCAAAATCGATATTTTAGGTGCCCAAAGTCGATATGTGCATGCATCTTCTGTATCCGTTCATATCTCAAATTCAGGCTCAGAACACCCTAAAATTCGATTTATTTGGGTTCAAGAAGCGATCTGTACGTGTCTACTCAGTGTTAGAGTATTTTAAAAATACAGGCCCAAAACATGCTCAAAATCGATATTTAGGGTGCCCAAAGTCGATATGTGCATGCATCTTCTGTACCCGTTTATATCTCAAATTCAGACTCAAAACACCCGAATATTCGATATTTTTGGGTCCCAAAAGCAATGTGTACATACATACTCTGTTTTAGAGTATTTTCAAAATACAGGCCTAAAACATGCTGAAAATCGATATTTTAGCTGCCCAAAGTCAATATGTGTATGCATCTTCTGTACCTGTCTATATCCCAAATTCAGATTCAAAACACTCATAAATTCGATATTTTTGGGTCCCAGAAGCAATCTGTACACGCCTACTTCTTGCTAGAATTTTTTCAAGATACAGACCCAAAACATACTCAAAATCGATATTTTAGGTGCAAAAAGTCGAAATGTGCATGCATCTTCTGTATCCGTTCATATCTTAAATTCGGGCTGAGAACACCCTAAAATTCGATTTATTTGGGTTCCAGAAGCGATCTGTACGTGTCTACTCAGTGTTAGAGTATTTTCAAAATACAGGCCCAAAACATGCTCAAAATCGATATTTTGGGTGTCCAAAGTCGATATGTGCATGCATCTTCTGTACCCGTTTATATCTCAAATTCAGACTCAAAACACCCGAATATTCGATATTTTTGGGTCCCAAAAGCAATGTGTACATGCATACTCCGTGTTAGAGTATTTTTAAAATACAGGCCTAAAACATGCTGTAAATCGATATTTTAGCTGCCCAAAGTCAATATGTGTATGCATCTTATGTACCCATCTATATCCCAAATTCAGATTCAAAACACTCAAAAATTCGATATTTTTGGGTCCCAGAAGCAATCTGTACATGCCTCCTTCTTGCTAGAATTTTTTCAAGATACAGACCCAAAACATACTCAAAATCGATATTTTAGGTGCAAAAAGTCGATATGTGCATGCATCTTCTGTACCCGTTTATATCTCAAATTCAGCCTCAAAACACCCAAAAAAATCGATATTTTTGTGTCCCAGAAGCGATCTGTACATGTCTACACCGTGTTATAGTATTTTTAAAATACAGGCCCAAAACATGCTCAAAATCGATGTTTTAGGTGCCCAAAGTCGATATGTGCATGCATCTTTTGTACCCGTTCATATCTCAAATTCAGGCTCAGAACACCGGAAAATTCGATTTATTTGGGTCCCAGAAGCGATCTCTACGTGTTTACTCAGTGTTAGAGTATTTTCAAAATACAGGCCCAAAACATGCTCAAAATCGATATTTTGGGTGCCCAAAGTCGATATGTGCATGCATCTTCTGTACCCGTTTATATCTCAAATTCAGGCTCAAAACACCCGAAAATTCAATGTTTTTGGGTCCCAGAAGCGATCTGTACATGTCTACACGGTGCTATAGTATTTTCAAAATACAGGTCCAAAACATGCTCAAAATCGATATTTTAGGTGCCCAAAGTCGATATGTGCATGCATCTTCTGTATCCGTTCATATCTCAAATTCAGGCTCAGAACACCCTAAAATTCGATTTATTTGGGTTCAAGAAGCGATCTGTACGTGTCTACTCAGTGTTAGAGTATTTTAAAAATACAGGCCCAAAACATGCTCAAAATCGATATTTAGGGTGCCCAAAGTCGATATGTGCATGGATCTTCTGTACCCGTTTATATCTCAAATTCAGACTCAAAACACCCGAATATTCGATATTTTTGGGTCCCAAAAGCAATGTGTACATGCATACTCTGTTTTAGAGTATTTTCAAAATACAGGCCTAAAACATGCTGAAAATCGATATTTTAGCTGCCCAAAGTCAATATGTGTATGCATCTTCTGTACCTGTCTATATCCCAAATTCAGATTCAAAACACTCATAAATTCGATATTTTTGGGTCCCAGAAGCAATCTGTACACGCCTACTTCTTGCTAGAATTTTTTCAAGATACAGACCCAAAACATACTCAAAATCGATATTTTAGGTGCAAAAAGTCGAAATGTGCATGCATCTTCTGTATCCGTTCATATCTTAAATTCGGGCTGAGAACACCCTAAAATTCGATTTATTTGGGTTCCAGAAGCGATCTGTACGTGTCTACTCAGTGTTAGAGTATTTTCAAAATACAGGCCCAAAACATGCTCAAAATCGATATTTTGGGTGTCCAAAGTCGATATGTGCATGCATCTTCTGTACCCGTTTATATCTCAAATTCAGACTCAAAACACCCGAATATTCGATATTTTTGGGTCCCAAAAGCAATGTGTACATGCATACTCTGTTTTAGAGTATTTTCAAAATACAGGCCTAAAACATGCTGAAAATCGATATTTTAGCTGCCCAAAGTCAATATGTGTATGCATCTTCTGTACCCGTTTATATCTCAAATTCAGGCTCAAAACACCCGAAAATTCAATGTTTTTGGGTCCCAGAAGCGATCTGTACGTGCATACTCCGTGTTAGAGTGTTTTTAAAATACAAGCCCAAAACATGCTGAAAATCGATATTTTATGTGCCCAAAGTCAATATGTGGATGCATCTTCTGTACCCGTGTATATCCCTAATTCTGGTTCAAAACACCAGAAAATTCGATATATTTGGGTCCCAGAAGCGATCTGTACATGCCTACTCAGTGCTAGAATATTTTCAAATTATACGCCCAAAACATACTAAAAATCGATATTTTGGGTGCCAAAGTCGATATGTGCATGCATCTTCTGTACCCGTTTATATCTCAAATTCAGGCTCAAAACACCCAAAAAATCGATATTTTTGTGTCCCAGTAGCGATCTGTACATGTCTACACCGTGCTATAGTATTTTCAAAATACAGGCCCAAAACATGCTCAAAATCGATATTTTAGGTGCCCAAAGTCGATATGTGCATGCATCTTCTGTATCCGTTCATATCTCAAATTCAGGCTCAGAACACCCTAAAATTCGATTTATTTGGGTTCCAGAAGCGATCTGTACGTGTCTACTCAGTGTTAGAGTATTTTAAAAATACAGGCCCAAAACATGCTCAAAATCGATATTTGGGTGCCCAAAGTCGATATGTGAATGCATCTTCTGTACCCGTTTATATCTCAAATTCAGACTCAAAACACCCGAATATTCGATATTTTTGTGTCCCAAAAGCAATGTGTACATGCATACTCTGTTTTAGAGTATTTTCAAAATACAGGCCTAAAACATGCTGAAAATCGATATTTTAGCTGCCCAAAGTCAATATGTGTATGCATCTTCTGTACCCGTCTATATCCCAAATTCAGATTCAAAACACTCAAAAATTCGATATTTTTGGGTCCCAGAAGCAATCTGTACATGCCTACTTCTTGCTAGAATTTTTTCAAGATACAGACCCAAAACATACTCAAAATCGATATTTTAGGTGCAAAAAGTCGAAATGTGCATGCATCTTCTGTACCCGTTTATATCTCAAATTCAGGCTCAGAACACCCGAAAATTCGATTTATTTGGGTCCCAGAAGCGATCTGTACGTGTCTACTCAGTGTTAGAGTATTTTTAAAATTCAGGCCCAAAACATGCTCAAAATCGATATTTTGGGTGCCCAAAGTCGATATGTGCATGCATCTTCTGTACCCGTTTATATCTCAAATTCAGGCTCAAAACACCTGAAAATTCAATGTTTTTGGGTCCCAGAACCGATCTGTACGTGCATACTCCGTGTTAGAGTGTTTTTAAATTACAGGCCCAAAACATGCTGAAAATCGATATTTTATATGCCCAAAGTCAATATGTGTATGCATCTTCTGTACCCGTGTATATCCCTAATTCTGTTTCAAAACACCAGAAAATTCGATATATTTGGGTCCCAGAAGCGATCTGTACATGCCTACTCAGTGCTAGAATATTTTCAAATTATACGCCCAAAACATACTAAAAATCGATATTTTGGGTGCCAAAGTCGATAGGTGCATGCAACTTCTGTACCCGTTTATATCTCAAATTCAGGCTCAGAACACCCAAAAAATCGATATTTTTGTGTCCCAGAAGCGATCTGTACATGTCTACACCGTGCTATAGTATTTTCAAAATACAGGCCCAAAACATGCTCAAAATCGATATTTTAGGTGCCGAAAGTCGATATGTGCATGCATCTTCTGTACCTGTTCATATCTCATATTCAGGCTCAGAACACCCTAAAATTCGATTTATTTGGGTTCAAGAAGCGATCTGTACGTGTCTACTCAGTGTTAGAGTATTTTCAAAATACAGGCCCAAAACATGCTCAAAATCGATATTTTGGGTGTCCAAAGTCGATATGTGCATGCATCTTCTGTACCCGTTTATATCTCAAATTCAGACTCAAAACACCCGAATATTCGATATTTTTGGGTCCCAAAAGCAATGTGTACATGCATACTCTGTTTTAGAGTATTTTCAAAATACAGGCCTAAAACATGCTGAAAATCGATATTTTAGCTGCCCAAAGTCAATATGTGTATGCATCTTCTGTACCCGTCTATATCCCAAATTCAGATTCAAAACACTCAAAAATTCGATATTTTTGGGTCCCAGAAGCAATCTGTACATGCCTCCTTCTTGCTAGAATTTTTTCAAGATACAGACCCAAAACATACTCAAAATCGATATTTTAGGTGCAAAAAGTCGAAATGTGCATGCATCTTCTGTACCCGTTTATATCTCAAATTCAGCCTCAAAACACCCAAAAAAATCGATATTTTTGTGTCCCAGAAGCGATCTGTACATGTCTACACCGTGTTTGAGTATTTTCAAAATACATGCCCAAAACATGCTCAAAATCGATGTTTTAGGTGCCCAAAGTCGATATGTGCATGCATCTTCTGTACCCGTTCATATCTCAAATTCAGGCTCAGAACACCCGAAAATTCGATATTTTTGGGTCCCAGAAGCGATCTGTACGTGTCTACTCAGTGTTCGAGTATTTTAAAAATTCAGGCCCAAAACATGCTCAAAATCGATATTTTGGGTGCCCAAAGTCGATATGTGCATGCATCTTCTGTACCCGTTTATATCTCAAATTCAGGCTCAAAACACCCGAAAATTCAATGTTTTTGGGTCCCAGAAGCGATCTGTACGTGCATACTCCGTGTTAGAGTGTTTTTAAAATACAAGCCCAAAACATGCTGAAAATCGATATTTTATGTGCCCAAAGTCAATATGTGGATGCATCTTCTGTACCCGTGTATATCCCTAATTCTGGTTCAAAACACCAGAAAATTCGATATATTTGGGTCCCAGAAGCGATCTGTACATGCCTACTCAGTGCTAGAATATTTTCAAATTATACGCCCAAAACATACTAAAAATCGATATTTTGGGTGCCAAAGTCGATATGTGCATGCATCTTCTGTACCCGTTTATATCTCAAATTCAGGCTCAAAACACCCAAAAAATCGATATTTTTGTGTCCCAGAAGCGATCTGTACATGTCTACACCGTGCTATAGTATTTTCAAAATACAGGCCCAAAACATGCTCAAAATCGATATTTTAGGTGCCCAAAGTCGATATGTGCATGCATCTTCTGTATCCGTTCATATCTCAAATTCAGGCTCAGAACACCCTAAAATTCGATTTATTTGGGTTCCAGAAGCGATCTGTACGTGTCTACTCAGTGTTAGAGTATTTTAAAAATACAGGCCTAAAACATGCTGAAAATCGATATTTTAGCTGCCCAAAGTCAATATGTGTATGCATATTCTGTACACGTCTATATCCCAAATTCAGATTCAAAACACTTAAAAATTCGATATTTTTGGGTCACAGGAGCAATCTGTACATGCCTACTTCTTGCTAGAATGTTTTCAAGATACAGACCTAAAACATACTCAAAATCGATATTTTAGGTGCAAAAAGTCCAAATGTGCATGCATCTTCTGTACCCGTTTATATCTCAAATTCAGGCTCAAAACACCCGAAAATTCGATATTTTTGGGTCCCCGAAGCGATCTGTACATGCCTACTCCGTGTTAGAGTATTTTCAAAATACAGGCCCAAAACATGCTCAAAATCGATATTTTAGGTGCAAAAAGTCGATATGTGCATGCATCTTCTGTATCCGTCTATATCCCAAATTCAGGTTCAAAACACCCAAAAAATCGATAATTTTGGGTCCCAGAAGCGATCTGTACATACCTACTCCTTGCTAGAATTTTTTCAAGATACAGACCCAAAACATGCTCAAAATCGATATTTTAGGTGCAAAAAGTCGAAATGTGCATGCATCTTCTGTACCCGTTTATATCTCAAATTCAGGCTCAGAACACCCGAAAATTCGATTTATTTGGGTCCCAGAAGCGATCTGTACGTGTCTACTCAGTGTTAGAGTATTTTTAAAATTCAGGCCCAAAACATGCTCAAAATCGATATTTTGGGTGCCCAAAGTCGATATGTGCATGCATCTTCTGTACCCGTTTATATCTCAAATTCAGGCTCAAAACACCTGAAAATTCAATGTTTTTGGGTCCCAGAAGCGATCTGTACGTGCATACTCCGTGTTAGAGTGTTTTTAAATTACATTCCCAAAACATGCTGAAAATCGATATTTTATTTGCCCAAAGTCAATATGTGTATGCATCTTCTGTACCCGTGTATATCCCTAATTCTGGTTCAAAACACCAGAAAATTCGATATATTTGGGTCCCAGAAGCGATCTGTACATGCCTACTCAGTGCTAGAATATTTTCAAATTATACGCCCAAAACATACTAAAAATCGATATTTTGGGTGCCAAAGTCGATAGGTGCATGCAACTTCTGTACCCGTTTATATCTCAAATTCAGGCTCAGAACACCCAAAAAATCGATATTTTTGTGTCCCAGAAGCGATCTGTACATGTCTACACCGTGCTATAGTATTTTCAAAATACAGGCCCAAAACATGCTCAAAATCGATATTTTATGTGCCGAAAGTCGATATGTGCATGCATCTTCTGTACCTCTTCATATCTCATATTCAGGCTCAGAACACCCTAAAATTCGATTTATTTGGGTTCCAGAAGCGATCTGTAGGTGTCTACTCAGTGTTAGAGTATTTTAAAAATACAGGTCCAAAACATGCTCGAAATCGATATTTTGGGTGCCCAAAGTCGATATGTGCATGCATCTTCTGTACCCGTTTATATCTCAAATTCAGACTCAAAACACACGAATATTCGATATTTTTGGGTCCCAAAAGCAATGTGTACATGCATACTCCGTTTTAGAGTATTTTCAAAATACAGGCCTAAAACATGCTGAAAATCGATATTTTAGCTGCCCAAAGTCAATATGTGTATGCATCTTCTGTACCGGTCTATATCCCAAATTCAGATTCAAAACACTCAAAAAATCGATATTTTTGGGTCCCAGAAGCAATCTGTACATACCTACTTCTTGCTAGAATGTTTTCAAGATACAGACCCAAAACATACTCAAAATCGATATTTTAGGTGCAAAAAGTCGAAATGTGCATGCATCTTCTGTACCCGTTTATATCTCAAATTCAGGCTCAAAACACCCAAAAAATCGATATTTTTGTGTCCCAGAAGCGATCTGTACATGTCTACACCGTGTTATAGTATTTTTAAAATACAGGCCCAAAACATGCTCAAAATCGATGTTTTAGGTGCTCAAAGTCGATATGTGCATGCATCTTCTGTACCCGTTCATATCACAAATTCAGGCTCAGAACACCCTAAAATTCGATTTATTTGGGTTCCAGAAGCGATCTGTACGTGTCTACTCAGTGTTAGAGTATTTTAAAAATACAGGTCCAAAACATGCTCAAAATCGATTTTTTGGGTGCCCAAAGTCGATATGTGCATTCATCTTCTGTACCCGGTTATATCCCAATTTCTGGCTCAAAACACCCATAAATTCGATATTTTTGGGTCCCAGAAGCGATCTGTACATGCCTTCTCAGTGCTAGAATATTTTCAAATTATACGCCCGAAACATACTAAAAATCGATATTTTGGGTGCCAAAGTCGATATGTGCATGCATCTTCTGTACCCGTTTATATCTCAAATTCAGGCTCAAAACACCCAAAAAATCGATATTTTTGTGTCCCAGAAGTGATCTGTACATGTCTACACCGTGTTTGAGTATTTTCAAAATACAGGCCCAAAACATGCTCAAAATCGATATTTTAGGTGCCCGAAGTCGATATGTGCATGCATCTTCTGTACCTGTTCATATCTCAAATTCAGGCTCAGAATAACCGAAAATTCGATTTATTTGGGTCCCAGAAGCGATCTGTACGTGTCTACTCAGTGTTAGAGTATTTTAAAAATACAGGTCCAAAACATGCTCAAAATCGATATTTTGGGTGCCAAAAGTCGATATGTGCATGCATCTTCTGTACCCGTTTATATCTCAAATTCAGACTCAAAACACCCGAATATTCGATATTTTTGGGTCTCAAAAGCCATCTGTACATGCATACTTCGTGTTAGACTATTTTTAAAATACAGGCCTAAAACATGCTGTAAATCATTATTTTAGCTGCCCAAAGTCAATATGTGTATGCATCTTCTGTACCCGTCTATATCCCAAATTCAGGTTCAAAACACTCGAAAATTCGATATTTTTGAGTCCCAGAAGCAATCTGTACATGCCTACTTCTTGCTAGAAAGTTTTCATGATACAGACCCAAAACATGCTCAAAATCGATATTTTAGGTGCAAAAAGTCGATATTTGCATGCATCTTCTGTACCCGTTTATATCTCAAATTCAGGCTCAAAACACCCAAAAAATCAATATTTTTGTGTCCCAGAAGTGATCTGTACATGTCTACACCATGTTTGAGTATTTTCAAAATACAGGCCCAAAACATGCTCAAAATCGATATTTTAGGTGCCCGAAGTCGATATGTGCATGCATCTTCTGTACCTGTTCATATCTCAAATTCAGGCTCAGAACAACCGAAAATTCGATTTGTTTGGGTTCAAGAAGCGATCTGTACGTGTCTACTCAGTGTTAGAGTATTTTAAAAATACAGGTCCAAAACATGCTCAAAATCGATATTTTGGGTGCCCAAAGTCGATATGTGCATGCATCTTCTGTACCCGTTTATATCTCAAATTCAGACTCAAAACACCCGAATATTCGATATTTTTGGGTCCCAAAAGCAATGTGTACATGCATACTCCGTGTTAGAATATTTTCAAAATACAGGCCTAAAACATGCTGAAAATCGATATTTTAGCTGCCCAAAGTCAATATGTGTATGCATCTTCTGTACACGTCTATATCCCAAATTCAGATTCAAAACACTCAAAAATTCGATATTTTTGGGTCCTAGAAGCAATCTGTACATGCCTACTTCTTGCTAGAATGTTTTCAAGATACAGACCCAAAACATACTCAAAATCGATATTTTAGGTGCAAAAAGTCGAAATGTGCATGCATCTTCTGTACCCGTTTATATCTCAAATTCAGGCTCAAAACACCCGAAAATTCGATATTTTTGGGTCCCAGAAGCGATCTGTACATGCCTACTCCGTGTTAGAGTATTTTCAAAATACAGGCCCAAAACATGCTCAAAATCGATATTTTAGGTGCAAAAAGTCGAAATGTACATGCATCTTCTGTACCCGTTTAAATCTCAAATTCAGGCTCAAAACACCCGAAAATTCAATGTTTTTGGGTTCCATAAGGTATCTGTACGTGCATACTCCGTGTTAGAGTGTTTTTAAATTACAGGCCCAAAACATGCTGAAAATCGACATTTTATGTGCCAAAAGTCAATATGTGTATGCATCTTCTGTACCCGTTTATATCTCAAATTCAGGCTCAAAGCACCCAAAAAATCGATATTTTTGTGTCCCAGAAGCGATCTTTACATGTCTACACCGTGCTATAGTATTTTCAAAATACAGGCCCAAAACATGCTCAAAATCGATATTTTAGGTGCCCAAGTCGATATGTGCATGCATCTTCTGTATCCGTTCATATCTCAAATTCAGGCTCAGAACACCCTAAAATTCGATTTATTTGGGTTCCAGAAGCGATCTGTACGTGTCTACTCAGTGTTAGAGTATTTTAAAAATACAGGCCCAAAACATGCTCAAAATCGATATTTTGGGTGCCCAAAGTCGATATGTGCATGCATCTTCTATACCCGTTTATATCTCAAATTCAGACTCAAAACACCCGAATATTCCATATTTTTGGGTCCCAAAAGCAATGTGTACATGCATACTCTGTTTTAGAGTATTTTCAAAATACAGGCCTAAAACATGCTGAAAATCGATATTTTAGCTGCCCAAAGTCAATATGTGTATGCATCTTCTGTACCCGTCTATATCCCAAATTCAGATTCAAAACACTCAAAAATTTCATATTTTTGGGTCCCAGAAGCAATCTGTACATGCCTACTTCTTGCTAGAATGTTTTCAAGATACAGACCCAAAACATGCTCAAAATCGATATTTTGGGTGCCCAAAGTCGATATGTGCATGCATCTTCTGTACCCGTTTATATCTCAAATTCAGGCCCAAAACACCCGAAAATTCAATGTTTTTGGGTCCCAGAAGCGATCTGTACGTGCATACTCCGTGTTAGAGTGTTTTTAAAATACAGGCCCAAAACATGCTGAAAATCGATATTTTATGTGCCCAAAGTCAATATGTTTATGCATCTTCTGTACCCGTGTATATCCCTAATTTTGGTTCAAAACACCAGAAAATTCGATATATTTGGGTCCCAGAAGCGATCTGTACATGTCTACACCGTGCTATAGTATTTTCAAAATACAGGCCCAAAACATTCTCAAAATCGATATTTTAGGTGCCCAAAGTCGATATGTGCATGCATCTTCTGTATCCGTTCATATCTCAAATTCAGGCTCAGAACACCCTAAAATTCGATTTATTTGGGTTCCAGAAGCGATCTGTACGTGTCTACTCAGTGTTAGAGTATTTTAAAAATACAGGTCCAAAACATGCTCTAAATCGATATTTTGGGTGCCCAAAGTCGATATGTGCAAGCATCTTCTGTACCCGTTTATATTTCAAATTCAGACTCAAAACACCCGAATATTCGATATTTTTGGGTCCCAAAAGCAATGTGTACCTGCATACTCCGTGTTAGAGTATTTTCAAAATACAGGCCTAAAACATGCTGAAAATCGATATTTTAGCTGCCCAAAGTCAATATGTGTATGCATCTTCTGTACCCGTGTATATCCCAAATTCAGGTTCAAAACACCAGAAAATTCGATATATTTGGGTCCCAGAAGCGATCTGTACATGCCTACTCAGTGCTAGAATATTTTCAAATTATACGCCCAAAACATACTAAAAATCGATATTTTTGGTGCCAAAGTCGATATGTGCATGCATCTTCTGTACCCGTTTATATCTCAAATTCAGGCTCAAAACACCCAAAAAATCGATATTTTTGTGTCCCAGAAGCGATCTGTACATGTCTACACCGTGCTATAGTATTTTCAAAATACAGGCCCAAAACATGCTCAAAATCGATATTTTAGGTGCCGAAAGTCGATATGTGCATGCATCTTCTGTATCCGTTCATATCTCAAATTCAGGCTCAGAACACCCGAATATTCGATATTTTTGGGTCTCAAAAGTTATATGTACATGCATACTCCGTGTTAGAGTATTTTTAAAATACAGGCCTAAAACATGCTGTAAATCGTTATTTTAGCTGCCCAAAGTCAATATGTGTATGCATCTTCTGTACCCGTCTATATCCCAAATTCAGGTTCAAAACACTCGAAAATTCGATATTTTTAAAGTCCCAGAAGCAATCTGTACATGCCTACTTCTTGCTAGAAAGTTTTCATGATACAGACCCAAAACATGCTCAAAATCGATATTTTAGGTGCAAAAAGTCGATATGTGCATGCATCTTCTGTACCCGTTTATATCTCAAATTCAGGCTCAGAACACCCAAAAAATCGATATTTTTTTGTCCCAGAAGCGATCTGTACATGTCTACACCGTGTTATAGTATTTTTAAACTACAGGCCCAAAACATGCTGAAAATCGATGTTTTAGGTGCTCAAAGTCGATATGTGCATGCATCTTCTGTACCCGTTCATATAACAAATTCAGGCTCAGAACACCCTAAAATTCGATTTATTTGGGTTCCAGAAGGGATCTGTACGTGTCTACTCAGTGTTAGAGTATTTTAAAAATACAGGTCCAAAACATGCTCAAAATCGATATTTTGGGTGCCCAAAGTCGATATGTGCATGCATCTTCTGTACCCGTTTATATCTCAAATTCAGACTCAAAACACCCGAATATTCGATATTTTTGGGTCCCAAAAGCAATGTGTACATGCATACTCCGTGTTAGAATATTTTCAAAATACAGGCATAAAACATGCTGAAAAACGATATTTTAGCTGCCCAAAGTCAATATGTGTATGCATCTTCTGTACACGTCTATATCCCAAATTCAGATTCAAAAACTCAAAAATTCGATATTTTTGGGTCCCAGAAGCAATCTGTACATGCCTACTTCTTGCTAGAATGTTTTCAAGATACAGACCTAAAACATACTCAAAATCGATATTTTAGGTGCAAAAAGTCGAAATGTGCATGCATCTTCTGTACCCGTTTATATCTCAAATTCAGGCTCAAAACACCCGAAAATTCGATATTTTTGGGTCCCAGAAGCGATCTGTACATGCCTACTCCGTGTTAGAGTATTTTCAAAATACAGGCCCAAAATATGCTCAAAATCGATATTTTAGGTGCTCAAAGTCGATATGTGCATGCATCTTCTGTATCCGTCTATATCCCAAATTCAGGTTCAAAACACCCAAAAAATCGATAATTTTGCGTCCCAGAAGCGATCTGTACATACCTACTCCTTGCTAAAATTTTCTCAAGATACAGACCCAAAACATGCTCAAAATCGATATTTTAGGTGCAAAAAGTCGATATGTGCATGCATCCTCTGTACCCGGTTATATCCCAATTTCTGGCTTAAAACACCCGAAAATTCGATATTTTTGGGTCCCAGAAGCGATCTGTACATGCCTACTCAGTGCTAGAATATTATCAAATTATACGCCCAAAACATACTAAAAATCGATATTTTGGGTGCCAAAGTCGATATGTGCATGCATCTTCTGTACCCGTTTATATCTCAAATTCAGGCTCAAAACACCCAAAAAATCGATATTTTTGTGTCCCAGAAGTGATCTGTACATGTCTACACCGTGTTTGAGTATTTTCAAAATACAGGCCCAAAACATGCTCAAAATCGATATTTTAGGTGCCCGAAGTAGATATGTGCATGCATCTTCTGTACCTGTTCATATCTCAAATTCAGGCTCAGAACAACCTAAAATTCGATTTATTTGGGTCCCAGAAGCGATCTGTACGTGCATACTCCGTGTTAGAGTGTTTTTAAATTACAGTCCCAAAACATGCTGAAAATCGATATTTTATGTGCCCAAAGTCAATATGTGTATGCATCTTCTGTACCCGTGTATATCCCAAATTCAGGTTCAAAACACCAGAAAATTCGATATATTTGGGTCCCAGAAGCGATCTGTACATGCCTACTCAGTGCTAGAATATTTTCAAATTATACGCCCAAAACATACTAAAAATCGATATTTTTGGTGCCAAAGTCGATATGTGCATGCATCTTCTGTACCCGTTTATATCTCAAATTCAGGCTCAAAGCACCCAAAAAATCGATATTTTTGTGTCCCAGAAGCGATCTGTACATGTCTACACCGTGCTATAGTATTTTCAAAATACAGGCCCAAAACATGCTAAAAATCGATATTTTAGGTGCCCAAAGTCGATATGTGCATGCATCTTCTGTATCCGTTCATATCTCAAATTCAGGCTCAGAACACCCTAAAATTCGATTTATTTGGGTCCCAGAAGCGATCTGTACGTGTCTACTCAGTGTTAGAGTATTTTAAAAATACAGGCCCAAAACATGCTCAAAATCGATATTTTGGGTGCCCAAAGTCGATATGTGCATGCATCTTCTGTACCCGTTTATATCTCAAATTCAGACTCAAAACACCCGAATATTCGATATTTTTGGGTCCCAAAAGCAATGTGTACATGCATACTCTGTTTTAGAGTATTTTCAAAATACAGGCCTAAAACATGCTGAAAATCGATATTTTAGCTGACCAAAGTCAATATGTGTATGCATCTTCTGTACCCGTCTATATCCCAAATTCAGATTCAAAACACTCAAAAATTCGATATTTTTGGGTCCCAGAAGCAATCTGTACATGCCTACTTCTTGCTAGAATGTTTTCAAGATACAGACCCAAAACATGCTCAAAATCGATATTTTGGGTGCCCAAAGTCGATATGTGCATGCATCTTCTGTACCCGTTTATATCTCAAATTCAGGCTCAAAACACCCGAAAATTCAATGTTTTTGGGTCCCAGAAGCGATCTGTACGTGCATACTCCGTGTTAGAGTGTTTTTAAAATACAGGCCCAAAACATGCTGAAAATCGATATTTTATGTGCCCAAAGTCAATATGTGTATGCATCTTCTGTACCTGTGTATATCCCTAATTCTGGTTCAAAACACCAGAAAATTCGATATATTTGGGTCCCAGAAGCAATCTGTACATGCCTACTCAGTGCTAGAATATTTTCAAATTATACGCCCAAAACATACTAAAAATCGATATTTTGGGTGCCAAAGTCGATATGTGCATGCATCTTCTGTACCCGTCTATATCCCAAATTCAGGTTCAAAACACTCGAAAATTCGATATTTTTGAGTCCCAGAACCAATCTGTACATGCCTACTTCTTGCTAGAAAGTTTTCATGATACAGACCCAAAACATGCTCAAAATCGATATTTTAGGTGCAAAAAGTCGATATGTGCATGCATCCTCTGTACCCGGTTATATCCCAATTTCTGGCTCAAAACACCCGAAAATTCGATATTTTTGGGTCCCAAAAGCAATGTGTACATGCATACTCCGTGTTAGAATATTTTCAAAATACAGGTCTAAAACATGCTGAAAATCGATATTTTAGCTGCCTAAAGTCAATATGTGTATGCATCTTCTGTACACGTCTATATCCCAAATTCAGATTCAAAACACTCAAAAATTCGATATTTTTGGGTCCCAGAAGCAATCTGTACATGCCTACTTCTTGCTAGAATGTTTTCAAGATACAGACCCAAAACATATTCAAAATCGATATTTTGGGTGCCCAAAGTCGATATGTGCATGCATCTTCTGTACCCGTTTATATCTCAAATTCTGACTCAAAACACCCGAATATTCGATATTTTTGGGTCCCAAAAGCAATGTGTACATGCATACTCCGTGTTAGAATATTTTCAAAATACATGCCTAAAACATGCTGAAAATCGATATTTTAGCTGCCCAAAGTCAATATGTGTATGCATCTTCTGTACACGTCTATATCCCAAATTCAGATTCAAAACACTCAAAAATTCGATATTTTTGGGTCCCAGAAGCAATCTGTACATGCCTACTTCTTGCTAGAATGTTTTCAAGATACAGACCCAAAACATACTCAAAATCGATATTTTAGGTGCAAAAAGTCGAAATGTGCATGCATCTTCTGTACCCGTTTATATCTCAAATTCAGGCTCAAAACACCCGAAAATTCGATATTTTTGGGTCCCAGAAGCGATCTGTACATGCCTACTCAGTGCTAGAATATTTTCAAACCATACGCCCAAAACATACTAAAAATCGATATTTTGGGTGCCAAAGTCGATATGTGCATGCATCTTCTGTACCCGTTTATATCTCAAATTCAGGCTCAAAACACCCAAAAAAATCGAAATTTTTGTCTCCCAGAAGTGATCTGTAGATGTCTACACCGTGTTTGAGTATTTTCAAAATACAGGCCCAAAACATGCTCAAAATCGATATTTTAGGTGCCCGAAGTCGATATGTGCATGCATCTTCTGTACCTGTTCATATCTCAAATTCAGGCTCAGAACAACCGAAAATTCGATTTATTTGGGTACCAGAAGCGATCTGTACGTGTCTACTCAGTGTTAGAGTATTTTAAAAATACAGGTCCAAAACATGCTCAAAATCGATATTTTGGGTGCCCAAAGTCGATATGTGCATGCATCTTCTGTACCCGTTTATATCTCAAATTCAGACTCAAAACACCCGAATATTCGATATTTTTGGGTCCCAAAAGCAATGTGTACATGCATACTCTGTGTTAGAGTATTTTCAAAATAGAGGCCTAAAACATGCTGAAAATCGATATTTTAGCTGCCCAAAGTCAATATGTGTATGCATCTTCTGTACATGTCTATATCCCAAATTCAGATTCAAAACATTCAAAAATTCGATATTTTTGGGTCCCAGAAGCAATCTGTACATGCCTACTTCTTGCTAGAATGTTTTCAAGATACAGACCCAAAACATACTCAAAATCGATATTTTAGGTGCAAAAAGTCGAAATGTGCATGCATCTTCTGTACCCGTTTATATCTCAAATTCAGGCTCAAACCACCCAAAAAATCGATATTTTTGTGTCCCAGAAGCGATCTGTACATGTCTACACCGTGTTATAGTATTTTTAAAATACAGGCCCAAAACATGCTCAAAATCGATGTTTTGGGTGCCCAAAGTCGATATGTGCATGCATCTTCTGTACCCGTTTATATCTCAAATTCAGGCTCAAAACACCCGAAAATTGAATGTTTTTGGGTTACAGAAGGTATCTGTACGTGCATACTCCGTGTTAGAGTGTTTTTAAATTACAGGCCCAAAACATGCTGAAAATCGATATTTTATGTGCCCAAAGTCAATATGTGTATGCATCTTCTGTACCCGTGTATATCCCAAATTCAGGTTCAAAACACCAGAAAATTCGATATATTTGGGTCCCAGAAGCGATCTGTACATGCCTACTCAGTGCTAGAATATTTTCAAATTATACGCCCAAAACATACTAAAAATCGATATTTTTGGTGCCAAAGTCGATATGTGCAAGCATCTTCTGTACCCGTTTATATCTCAAATTCAGGCTCAAAAGACCCAAAAAATCGATATTTTTGTGTCCCAGAAGCGATCTGTACATGTCTACACCGTGCTATAGTATTTTCAAAATACAGTCCCAAAACATGCTCAAAATCGATATTTTAGGTGCCGAAAGTCGATATGTGCATGCATCTTCTGTATCCGTTCATATCTCAAATTCAGGCTCAGAACACCCGAATATTCGATATTTTTGGGTCTCAAAAGCCATCTGTACATGCATACTCCGTGTTAGAGTATTTTTAAAATACATTCCTAAAACATGCTGTAAACCGTTATTTTAGCTGCCCAAAGTCAATATGTGTATGCATCTTCTGTACCCGTCTATATCCCAAATTCAGGTTCAAAACACTCGAAAATTCGATATTTTTGAGTCCCAGAAGCAATCTGTACATGCCTACTTCTTGCTAGAAAGTTTTCATGATACAGACCCAAAACATGCTCAAAATCGATATTTTAGGTGCAAAAAGTCGATATGTGCATGCATCTTCTGTACCCGTTTATATCTCAAATTCAGGCTCAGAACACCCAAAAAATCGATATTTTTGTGACCCTGAAGCGATCTGTACATGTCTACACCGTGTTATAGTATTTTTAAAATACAGGCCCAAAACATGCTCAAAATCGATGTTTTAGGTGCTCAAAGTCGATATGTGCATGCATCTTCTGTACCCGTTCATATCACAAATTAAGGCTCAGAACACCCTAAAATTCTATTTATTTGGGTTCCAGAAGCGATCTGTACGTGTCTACTCAGTGTTAGAGTATTTTTAAAAATACAGGCCCAAAACATGCTTAAATTCGATATTTTGGGTGCCCAAAGTCGATATGTGCATTCATCTTCTGTACCCGTTTATATCTCAAATTCAGACTCAAAACACCCGAATATTCGATATTTTTGGGTCCCAGAAGTGATCTGTACATGTCTACACCGTGTTATAGTATTTTCAAAATACAGGCCCAAAACATCCTCAAAATCGATGTTTTGGGTGCCCAAAGTCGATATGTGCATGCATCTTCTGTACCCGTTTATATCTCAAATTCAGGCTCAAAACACCCGAAAATTCAATGTTTTTGGGTTCCAGAAGGTATCTGTACGTGCATACTCCGTGTTAGAGTGTTTTTAAATTACAGGCCCAAAACATGCTGAAAATCGATATTTTATGTGCCCAAAGTCAATATGTGTATGCATCTTCTGTACCCGTGTATATCCCAAATTCAGGTTCAAAAAACCAGAAAATTCGATATATTTGGGTCCCAGAAGCGATCTGTACATGCCTACTCAGTGCTAGAATATTTTCAAATTATACGCCCTAAACATACTAAAAATCGATATTTTTTATGCCAAAGTCGATATGTGCATGCATCTTCTGTACCCGTTTATATCTCAAATTCAGGCTCAAAACACCCAAAAAATCGATATTTTAGTGTCCCAGAAGCGATCTGTACATGTCTACACCGTGCTATAGTATTTTCAAAATACAGTCCCAAAACATGCTCAAAATCGATATTTTAGGTGCCGAAAGTCGATATGTGCATGCATCTTCTGTATCCGTTCATATCTCAAATTCAGGCTCAGAACACCCGAATATTCGATATTTTTGGGTCTCAAAAGCCATCTGTACATGCATACTCCGTGTTAGAGTATTTTTAAAATACATTCCTAAAACATGCTGTAAACCGTTATTTTAGCTGCCCAAAGTCAATATGTGTATGCATCTTCTGTACCCGTCTATATCCCAAATTCAGGTTCAAAACACTCGAAAATTCGATATTTTTGAGTCCCAGAAGCAATCTGTACATGCCTACTTCTTGCTAGAAAGTTTTCATGATACAGACCCAAAACATGCTCAAAATCGATATTTTAGGTGCAAAAAGTCGATATGTGCATGCATCTTCTGTACCCGTTTATATCTCAAATTCAGGCTCAGAACACCCAAAAAATCGATATTTTTGTGACCCTGAAGCGATCTGTACATGTCTACACCGTGTTATAGTATTTTTAAAATACAGGCCCAAAACATGCTCAAAATCGATGTTTTAGGTGCTCAAAGTCGATATGTGCATGCATCTTCTGTACCCGTTCATATCACAAATTAAGGCTCAGAACACCCTAAAATTCTATTTATTTGGGTTCCAGAAGCGATCTGTACGTGTCTACTCAGTGTTAGAGTATTTTTAAAAATACAGGCCCAAAACATGCTTAAATTCGATATTTTGGGTGCCCAAAGTCGATATGTGCATTCATCTTCTGTACCCGTTTATATCTCAAATTCAGACTCAAAACACCCGAATATTCGATATTTTTGGGTCCCAGAAGTGATCTGTACATGTCTACACCGTGTTATAGTATTTTCAAAATACAGGCCCAAAACATCCTCAAAATCGATGTTTTGGGTGCCCAAAGTCGATATGTGCATGCATCTTCTGTACCCGTTTATATCTCAAATTCAGGCTCAAAACACCCGAAAATTCAATGTTTTTGGGTTCCAGAAGGTATCTGTACGTGCATACTCCGTGTTAGAGTGTTTTTAAATTACAGGCCCAAAACATGCTGAAAATCGATATTTTATGTGCCCAAAGTCAATATGTGTATGCATCTTCTGTACCCGTGTATATCCCAAATTCAGGTTCAAAAAACCAGAAAATTCGATATATTTGGGTCCCAGAAGCGATCTGTACATGCCTACTCAGTGCTAGAATATTTTCAAATTATACGCCCTAAACATACTAAAAATCGATATTTTTTATGCCAAAGTCGATATGTGCATGCATCTTCTGTACCCGTTTATATCTCAAATTCAGGCTCAAAACACCCAAAAAATCGATATTTTAGTGTCCCAGAAGCGATCTGTACATGTCTACACCGTGCTATAGTATTTTCAAAATAGAGGCCCAAAACATGCTCAAAATCGATATTTTAGGTGCCCAAAGTCGATATGTGCATGCATCTTCTGTATTCGTTCATATCTCAAATTCAGGCCCAGAACACCCTAAAATTCGATTTATTTGGGTTCCAGAAGCGATCTGTACGTGTCTACTCAGTGTTAGAGTATTTTAAAAATACAGGTCCAAAACATGCTCAAAATCGATATTTTGGGTGCCCAAAGTCGATATGTGCATGCATCTTCTGTATCCGTCTATATCCCAAATTCAGGTTCAAAACACCCGAAAATTCGATAATTTTGGGTCCCAGAAGCGATCTGTACATACCTACTCCTTGCTAGAATTTTTTCAAGATACAGACCCAAAACATGCTCAAAATCGATATTTTAGGTGCAAAAAGTCGATATGTGCATGCATCCTCTGTACCCGGTTATATCCCAATTTCTGGCTCAAAACACCCGAAAATTCGATATTTTTGGGTCCCAGAAGCGATCTGTACATGCCTACTCAGTGCTAGAATATTTTCAAATTATACGCCCAAAACATACTAAAAAACGATATTTTGGGTGCCAAAGTCGATATGTGCATGCATCTTCTGTACCCGTTTATATCTCAAATTCAGGCTCAAAACACCCAAAAAATCGATATTTTTGTGTCCCAGAAGTGATCTGTACATGTCTACACCGTGTTTGAGTATTTTCAAATTACAGGCCCAAAACATGCTCAAAATCGATATTTTAGGTGCCCGAAGTAGATATGTGCATGCATCTTCTGTACCTGTTCATATCTCAAATTCAGGCTCAGAACAACCGAAAATTCGATTTATTTGGGTCCCAGAAGCAATCTGTACGTTTCTACTCAGTGTTAGAGTATTTTAAAAATACAGGTCCAAAACATGCTCAAAATCGATATTTTGGGTGCCCAAAGTCGATATGTGCATGCATCTTCTGTACCCGTTTATATTTCAAATTCAGACTCAAAACACCCGAATATTCGAGATTTTTGGGTCCCAAAAGCAATGTGTAAATGCATACTCCGTGTTAGAGTATTTCCAAAATACAGGCCTGAAACATGCTGAAAATCGATATTTTGGCTGCCCAAAGTCAATATGTGTATGCATCTTCTGTACATGTCTATATCCCAAATTCAGATTCAAAACACTCAAAAATTCGATATTTTTGGGTCCCAGAAGCAATCTGTACATGCCTACTTCTTGCTAGAATGTTTTCAAGATACAGACCCAAATCATACTCAAAATCGATATTTTAGGTGCAAAAAGTCGAATTGTGCATGCATCTTCTGTACCCGTTTATATCTCAAATTCAGGCTCAAACCACCCAAAAAATCGATATTTTTGTGTCCCAGAAGCGATCTGTACATGTCTACACCGTGTTATAGTATTTTTAAAATACAGGCCCAAAACATCCTCAAAATCGATGTTTTGGGTGCCCAAAGTCGATATGTGCATGCATCTTCTGTACCCGTTTATATCTCAAATTCAAGCTCAAAACACCCGAAAATTCAATGTTTTTGGGTTCCAGAAGGTATCTGTACGTGCATACTCCGTGTTAGAGTGTTTTTAAATTACAGGCCCAAAACATGCTGAAAATCGATATTTTATGTGCCCAAAGTCAATATGTGTATGCATCTTCTGTACCCGTGTATATCCCAAATTCAGGTTAAAAAAACCAGAAAATTCGATATATTTGGGTCCCAGAAGCGATCTGTACATGCCTACTCAGTGCTAGAATATTTTCAAATTATACGCCCAAAACATACTAAAAATCGATATTTTTTATGCCAAAGTCGATATGTGCATGCATCTTCTGTACCCATTTATATCTCAAATTCAGACTCAAAACACCCAAAAAATCGATATTTTTGTGTCCCAGAAGCGATCTGTACATGTCTACACCGTGCTATAGTATTTTCAAAATACAGTCCCAAAACATGCTCAAAATCGATATTTTAGGTGCCGAAAGTCGATATGTGCATGCATCTTCTGTATCCGTTCATATCTCAAATTCAGGCTCAGAACACCCGAATATTCGATATTTTTGGGTCTCAAAAGCCATCTGTACATGCATACTCCGTGTTAGAGTATTTTTAAAATACAGGCCTAAAACATGCTGTAAACCGTTATTTTAGCTGCCCAAAGTCAATATGTGTATGCATCTTCTGTACCCGTCTATATCCCAAATTCAGGTTCAAAACACTCGAAAATTCGATATTTTTGAGTCCCAGAAGCAATCTGTACATGCCTACTTCTTGCTAGAAAGTTTTCATGATACAGACCCAAAACATGCTCAAAATCGATATTTTAGGTGCAAAAAGTCGATATGTGCATGCATCTTCTGTACCCGTTTATATCTCAAATTCAGGCTCAGAACACCCAAAAAATCGATATTTTTGTGTCCCTGAAGCGATCTGTACATGTCTACACCGTGTTATAGTATTTTTAAAATACAGGCCCAAAACATGCTCAAAATCGATGTTTTAGGTGCTCAAAGTCGATATGTGCATGCATCTTCTGTACCCGTTCATATCACAAATTAAGGCTCAGAACACCCTAAAATTCGATTTATTTGGGTTCCAGAAGGGATCTGTACGTGTCTACTCAGTGTTAGAGTATTTTAAAAATACAGGTCCAAAACATGCTCAAAATCGATATTTTGGGTGCCCAAAGTCGATATGTGCATGCATATTCTGTACCCGTTTATATCTCAAATTCAGACTCAAAACACCCGAATATTCGATATTTTTGGGTCCCAGAAGTGATCTGTACATGTCTACACCGTGTTTGAGTATTTTCAAAATACAGGCCCAAAACATGCTCAAAATCGATGTTTTGGGTGCCCAAAGTCGATATGTGCATGCATCTTCTGTACCCGTTTATATCTCAAATTCAGGCTGAAAACACCCGAAAATTCAATGTTTTTGGGTTCCAGAAGGTATCTGTACGTGCATACTCCGTGTTAGAGTGTTTTTAAATTACAGGCCCAAAACATGCTGAAAATCGATATTTTATGTGCCCAAAGTCAATATGTGTATGCATCTTCTGTACCCGTGTATATCCCAAATTCAGGTTAAAAAAACCAGAAAATTCGATATATTTGGGTCCCAGAAGCGATCTGTACATGCCTACTCAGTGCTAGAATATTTTCAAATTATACGCCCTAAACATACTAAAAATCGATATTTTTTATGCCAAAGTCGATATGTGCATGCATCTTCTGTACCCGTTTATATCTCAAATTCAGGCTCAAAACACCCAAAAAATCGATATTTTAGTGTCCCAGAAGCGATCTGTACATGTCTACACCGTGCTATAGTATTTTCAAAATACAGGCCCAAAACATGCTCAAAATCGATATTTTAGGTGCCCAAAGTCGATATGTGCATGCATCTTCTGTATTCGTTCATATCTCAAATTCAGGCCCAGAACACCCTAAAATTCGATTTATTTGGGTTCCAGAAGCGATCTGTACGTGTCTACTCAGTGTTAGAGTATTTTAAAAATACAGGTCCAAAACATGCTCAAAATCGATATTTTGGGTGCCCAAAGTCGATATGTGCATGCATCTTCTGTATCCGTCTATATCCCAAATTCAGGTTCAAAACACCCGAAAATTCGATAATTTTGGGTCTCAGAATCGATCTGTACATACCTACTCCTTGCTAGAATTTTTTCAAGATACAGACCCAAAACATGCTCAAAATCGATATTTTATGTTAAAAAAGTCGATATGTGCATGCATCCTCTGTACCCGGTTATATCCCAATTTCTGGCTCAAAACACCCGAAAATTCGATATTTTTGGGTCCCAGAAGCGATCTGTACATGCCTACTCAGTGCTAGAATATTTTCAAATTATACGCCCAAAACATACTAAAAAACGATATTTTGGGTGCCAAAGTCGATATGTGCATGCATCTTCTGTACCCGTTTATATCTCAAATTCAGGCTCAAAACACCCAAAAAATCGATATTTTTGTGTCCCAGAAGTGATCTGTACATGTCTACACCGTGTTTGAGTATTTTCAAAATACAGGCCCAAAACATGCTCAAAATCGATATTTTAGGTGCCCGAAGTAGATATGTGCATGCATCTTCTGTACCTGTTCATATCTCAAATTCAGGCTCAGAACAACCGAAAATTCGATTTATTTGTGTCCCAGAAGCAATCTGTACGTGTCTACTCAGTGTTAGAGTATTTTAAAAATACAGGTCCAAAACATGCTCAAAATCGATATTTTGGGTGCCCAAAGTCGATATGTGCATGCATCTTCTGTACCCGTTTATATCTCAAATTCAGACTCAAAACACCCGAATATTCGATATTTTTGGGTCCCAAAAGCAATGTGTACATGCATACTCCGTGTTAGAGTATTTTCAAAATACAGGCCTAAAACATGCTGAAAATCGATATTTTAGCTGCCCAAAGTCAATATGTGTATGCATCTTCTGTACCCGTTTATATCTCAAATTCAGACTCAAAACACCCAAAAATTCGATATTTTTGGGTCCCAGAAACGATCTGTACATGCCTACTCCGTGTTAGAGTATTTTCAAAATACAGGCCCAAAACATACTCAAAATCGATATTTTAGGTGCAAAAAGTCGATATGTGCATGCATCTTCTGTATCCGTCTATATCCCAAATACAGGTTCAAAACACCCAAAAAATCGATAATTTTGCGTCCCAGAAGCGATCTGTACATACCTACTCCTTGCTTGAATTTTTTCAAGATACAGACCCAAAACATGCTCAAAATCGATATTTTATGTGCCCAAAGTCGATATGTGCATGCATCTTCTGTATCCGTTCATATCTCAAAATCAAGCTCAGAACAACCTAAACTTCGATTTATTTGGGTTCCAGAAGCGATCTGTACGTGTCTACTCAGTGTTAGAGTATTTTAAAAATACAGGTCCAAAACATGCTCAAAATCGATATTTTGGGTGCCCAAAGTCGATATGTGCATGCATCCTCTGTACCCGTTTATATCTCAAATTCAGACTCAAAACACCCGAATATTCGATATTTTTGGGTCCCAAAAGCAATGTGTACATGCATACTCCGTGTTAGAGTATTTTCAAAATACAGGCCTAAAACATGCTGAAAATCGATATTTTAGCTGCCCAAAGTCAATATGTGTATGCATCTTCTGTACATATCTATATCCCAAATTCAGATTCAAAACACTCAAAAATTCGATATTTTTGGGTCCCAGAAGCAATCTGTACATGCCTACTTCTTGCTAGAATGTTTTCAAGATACAGACCCAAAACATACTCAAAATCGATATTTTAGGTGCAAAAAGTCGAATTGTGCATGCATCTTCTGTACCCGTTTATATCTCAAATTCAGGCTCAAACCACCCAAAAAATCGATATTTTTGTGTCCCAGAAGCGATCTGTACATGTCTACACCGTGTTATAGTATTTTTAAAATACAGGCCCAAAACATGTTAAAAATCGATATTTTAGGTGCCCAAAGTCAATATGTGTATGCATCTTCTGTACCCGTCTATATCCCTAATTCAGGTTCAAAACACCAGAAAATTCGGTATTTTTTGGTCCCAGAAGCGATCGGTACATGCCTACTCCTTGCTAGAATTTTTTCAAGATACAGACCAAAAACATTCTCAAAATCGATATTTTAGGTGCAAAAAGTCGATATGTGCATGCATCCTCTGTACCCGGTTATATCCCAAATTCTGGCTCAAAACCCCCGAAAATTCGATATTTTTGGGTCCCTGAAGCGATCTGTACATGCCTACACAGTGCTAGAATATTTTCAAATTATACGCCGAAAACATACTATAAATCGATATTTTGGGTGCCAAAGTCAATATGTGCATGAATCTTCTGTATCCGTTTATTTCTCAAATTCAGGCTCAAAACACCCGAAAATTCAATATTTTTAGGTCCCAGAAGCGATCTGTACATGCCTACTCCGTGTTAATGTATTTTCAAAATACAGGCCCAAAACATGCTGAAAATCAATATTTTAGGTGACAAAAGTAACTATGTGTATGCATCTTCTGTACAGGTCTATATCCCAAATTCAGGTTCAAAACACCTGAAAATTCGGTATTTTTGGGTCCCAGAAGCGATCTGTACATGCATACTCCTTGCTAGAATTTTTTCAATATACAGACCCAAAACATGCTCAAAATCGATATTTTAGGTGTAAAAAGTCGATATGTGCATGCATCCTCTTTACCCGTTTATATCCCAAATTCTGGCTCAAAACCCCCGAAAATTCGATATTTTTTGGTCCCAGAAGCGATCTGTACATGCCTGCTCCTTGCTAGAATGTTTTCAAGATACAGACCCAAAACATGTTAAAAATCGATATTTTAAGTGCAAAAAGTCGATATGTGCATTCATCTTCTGTACCCGTTTATATCTCAAATTCAGGGTCAAAACTCCGAAAATTCGATATTTTTTGGTCCCTTAAGCATTCTGCACATGCCTACTCAGTGCTAGAATGTTTTTAATATACAGGCTTAAAACATGCTATAAATCGATATTTTAGGTGTCCAAAGTCGATATGTGCATGCATCTTCTGTACCCGTTTATATCTCAAATTCAGGCTCAAAACACCCAAAAAATCGATATTTTTGTGTCCCAGAAGCGATCTGTACATGCCTACTCCGTGTTAGAGTATTTTCAAAATACAGGTCCAAAACATGTTAAAAATCGATATTTTATGTGCCCAAAGTCGATATGTGCATGCATCTTCTAAATCCGTTTATATCTCAAATTTAGGCTCAAAACACCCGAATATTCGATATTTTTGGGTCCCAGAAGCGATCTGTACGTGCCTACTCCGTGTTAATGTATTTTCAAAATACAGGCCCAAAACATGCTGAAAATCTATATTTTAGGTGCCCAAAGTCAATATGTGTATGCATCTTCTGTACCCGTTTATATCCCAAATTCAGGTTCAAAACACCAGAAAATTCAGTATTTTTGGGTCCCAGAAGCGATCTGTACATGCCTACTCCTTGCTAGAATTTTTTCAAGATACAGACCCAAAACATGCTCAAAATCGATATTTTAGGTGCAAAAAGTCGATATGTGAATGCATCCTCTGTACCCGGTTATATCCCAAATTCTGGCTCAAAACCCCCGAAAATTCGATATTTTTGGGTCCCAGAAGCAATCTGTACATGTCTACACCGTGCTATAGTATTTTCAAAATACAGGCTCAAAACATGCTCAAAATCGATATTTTAGGTGCCCAAAGTCGATATGTGCATGCATCTTCTGTACCCGTTCATATCTCAAATTCAGGCTCAGAACACCCTAAAATTCGATTTATTTGGGTTCCAGAAGCGTTCTGTACGTGTCTACTCAGTGTTAGAGTATTTTTAAAAATACAGGCCCAAAACATGCTTAAAATCGATATTTTGGGTGCCCAAAGTCGATATGTGCATGCATCTTCTGTACCCGTTTATATCTCAAATCACAACTCAAAACACCCGAATATTCGATATTTTTGGGTTCCAAAAGCAATGTGTACATGCATACTCCGTGTTAGAGTATTTTCAAAGTACAGGCCTAAAACATGCTGGAAATCGATATTTTAGCTGCCCAAAGTCAATATGTGTATGCATCTTCTGTACCCGTCTATATCTCAAATTCAGGTTCAAAACCCTCGAAAATTCGATATTTTTGGGTCACAGAAGCAATCTGTACATGCCTACTTCTTGCTAGAATGTTTTCAAGATACAGACCCAAAACATGCTCAAAATCGATATTTTAGGTGCAAAAAGTCGATATGTGCATGCATCTTCTGTTCCCGTTTATATCTCAAATTCAGGCTCAAAACACCCGAAAATTCCATATTTTTGGGTCCCTTAAGCGATCTGTACATGCATACTCAGTGCTAGAATGTTTTCCAAAATATAGGCTCAAAACATGCTAAAAATCGATATTTTAAGTGTCCAAAGTCGATATGTGTATGCATCTTCTGTACCCGTTTATATCTAAAATTCAGGCTCAAAACACCCGAAAATTCAATATTTTTGGGTCCCTTAAGCAATCTGCACATGCCTACTAAGTGCTAGAATGTTTTCAAAACACAGGCTTAAAACATGCTATTAATCGATATTTTAGGTGTCCAAAGTCGAAATGTGCATGCACCTTCTGAACCCGTTTATATCTCAAATTCAGGCTCAAAACACCCAAAAAATCGATATTTTTGTGTACCAGAAGCGATCTGTACATGCCTACTCCGTGTTAGAGTATTTTTAAAATACAGGCCCAAAACATGCTGAAAATCGATATTTTATGTGCCCAAAGTCAATATGTGTAAGCATCTTCTGTACACGTGTATATCCCTAATTCAAGTTCAAAACACCCGAAAATTCGATATTTTTCGGTCCCAAAAGCAATCTGTACATGCCTACTCCTTGCTAGAATGTTTTCAAGATACAGACCAAAAACATGATCAAAATCGATATTTTAAGTGCAAAAAGTCGATATGTGCATGCATCTTCTGTACCCGTATATATCTCAAATTCAGGCTCAAAACACCCAAAAAATCGATATTTTTGTGTACCAGAAGCGATCTGTACATGCCTACTCAGTGTTAGAGTATTTTTAAAATACAGGCCCAAAACATGTTAAAAATCGATATTTTAGGTGCCCAAAGTCGATATGTGCATGCATCTTCTGAATCCGTTTATATCTTAAATTCAGGCTCAAAACACCCGAAAATTCGATATTTTTGGCTCCCAGAAGCGATCTGTACATGCCTACTCCGTGTTAATGTATTTTCAAAATACAGGCCCAAAACATGCTGAAAATCTATATTTTAGCTTCCCAAAGTCAATATGTGTATGCATCTTCTGTATCCGTTTATATCCCAAATTCAGGTTCAAAACACCAGAAATTTCGGTATTTTTGGGTCCCAGAAGCGATCTGTACATGCCTACTCCTTGCTAGTATTTTTTCAAGATACAGACCCAAAACATGCTCAAAATCGATATTTTAGGTGCAAAAAAGTCGATATGTGCATGCATCCTCTGTACCCGGTTATATCCCAAATTCTGGCTCAAAACCCCCGAAAATTCGATATTTTTGTGTCCCAGAAGCGATCTGTACATGCCTACTCAGTGCTAGCATATTTTTAAATTATTCGCCCAAAGCATACTAAAAATCGATATTTTGGGTGCCAAAGTCGATATGTGCATGCATCTTCTGTACCCGTTTATATCTCAAATTCAGGCTCAAAACACCCAAAAAATCGATATTTTTGTGTCCCAGAAGCGATCTGTACATGTCTACACCGTGCTATAGTATTTTCAAAATACAGGCCCAAAACATGCTCAAAATCGATATTTAAGGTGCCCAAAGTCGATTTGTGCATCATCTTCTGTACCCGTTCATATCTCTAATTCAGGCTCAGAACACCCTAAAATTCGATTTATTTGGGTTCCAGAAGCGATCTGTACGTGTCTACTCAGTGTTAGAGTATTTTTTAAAATACAGGCCCAAAACATGCTTAAAATCGATATTTTGGGTGCCCAAAGTCGATATGTGCATGCATCTTCTGTACCCGTTTATATCTCAAATTCAGACTCAAAACACCCGAATATTCGATATTTTTGGGTCCCAAAAGCAATGTGTACATGCATACTCCGTGTTAGAGTATTTTCAAGATATAGGCCTAAAACATGCTGAAAATCGATATTTTAGCTGCCCAAAGTCAATATGTGTATGCATCTTCTGTACACGTCTATATCCCAAATTCAGGTTCAAAACACTCTAAAATTCGATATTTTTGGGTCCCAGAAGCAATCTGTACATGCCTACTTCTTGCTAGAATGTTTTCAAGATACAGACCCAAAACATGCTCAAAATCGATATTTTAGGTGCAAAAAGTCGAAATGTGCATGCATCTTCTGTACCCGTTTATATCTCAAATTTAGGCTCAAAACACCCGAAAATTCGATATTTTTGGGCCCCCGAAGTGATCTTTACATGCCTACTCCGTGTTAGAGTATTTTCAAAATACAGGCCCAAAACATGCTAAAAATCGATATTTTAGGTGCCCAAAGTCGATATGTGCATGCATCTTCTGTACCCGTTTATATCTCAAATTCAGACTCAAAACACCCGAAAATTCAATATTTTTGGGTCCTAGAAGCGATCTGTACGTGCATAGTACGTGTTAGAGTGTTTTTATAATACAGGCCCAAAACATGCTGAAAATCGATATTTTATGTGACCAAAGTCAATATGTGTATGCATCTTCTGTATACGTGTATATCCCTAATTCAAGTTCAAAATACCAGAAAATTCGATATTTTTGGGTCCCAAAAGCGATCTGTACATGCCTACTCCTTGCTAGAATTTTTTCAAGATACAAACCCAAGACATGCTCAAAATCGATATCTTAGGTGCAAAAAGTCGATATGTGCATGCATCTCCTGTACCCGTTTATATCTCAAATTCAGGTTGAAAACACCCGAAAATTCGATATTTTTGGGTCCCAAAAGCGATCGGTACATGTCTACTCCGTGTTAGAGTATTTTTAAAATACAGGCCCGAAACATGCTAAAAATCGATATTTTAAGTGCCCAAAGTCGATATGTGCATGCATCTTCTGTACCCGTTTATATTTCAAATTCAGGCTCAAAACACCCGAAAATTCAATATTTTTGGGTCCCAGAAGCAATCTGTACGTGCATACTCCGTGTTAGAGTGTTTTTAAAATACTGGCCCAAAACATGCTGAAAATCGATATTTTATGTGCCCAAAGTCAATATGTGTAAGCATCTTCTGTACACGTGTATATCCCTAATTCAAGTTCAAAACACCCGAAAATTCGATATTTTTGGGTCCCAAAAGCAATCTGTACATGCCTACTCCTTGCTAGAATGTTTTCAAGATACAGACCAAAAACATGCTCAAAATCGATATTTTAAGTGCAAAAAGTCGATATGTGCATGCATCTTCTGTACCCGTTTATATCTTAAATTCAGGCTCAAAAATCCGAAAATTCGATATTTTTAGGTCCCTTAAGCAATCTGCACATGCCTACTCAGTGCTAGAATGTTTTTAAAATACAGGCTTAAAACATGCTATAAATCGATATTTTAGGTGTCCAAAGTCGTTAAGTGCATGCATCTTCTGTACCCGTTTATATCTCAAATTCAGGCTCAAAACACAGGAAAAATCGATATTTTTGTGTCCCAGAAACGATCTGTACATGCCTACTCCGTGTTAGAGTATTTTCAAAATACCGGCCCAAAACATGCTCAAAATCGATATTTTAGGAGCCCAAAGTCGATATGTACATGCATCTACTGTATCCGTTTATATCACAAATTCAGACTCAAAACACCCGAAAATTCGATATTTTTGGGTCCCAGAAGCGATCTGTACATGCCTACTCCGTGTTAATGTATTTTCAAAATACAGGCCCAAAACATGCTGAAAATCTATATATTAGGTGCCCAAAGTCAATATGAGTATGCATCTTCTGTACACGTCTATATCCCAAATTCAGGTTCAAAACACCAGAAAATTCAGTATTTTTGGGTCCCAGAAGCGATCTGTACATGCCTACTCCTTGCTAGAATTTTTTCATGATTTAGACCCAAAACATGCTCAAAATCGATATTTTAGGTGCAAAAAGTCGATATGTGCATGCATCCTCTGTACCCGGTTATATCCCAAATTCTGGCTCAAAAACCCCGAAAATTCGATATTTTTGGGTCCCAGAAGTGATCTGTACATGCTTACTCAGTGCTAGAATATTTTCAAATTATACGCTGAAAACATACTAAAAATCGATATTTTGGGTGCCAAAGTCGATATGTGCATGCATCTTCTGTACCCGTTTATATCTCAAATTCAGGCTCAAAACACCCAAAAAAATCGATATTTTTGTGTCCCAGAAGCGATTTGTACATGTCTACACCGTGCTATAGTATTTTCAAAATACAGGCCCAAAACATGCTCAAAATCGATATTTTAGGTGCCCAAAGTCAATATGTGCATGCATCTTCTGTACCCGTTTATATCTCAAATTCAGGCTCAAAACACCCAAAAAAATCGATATTTTTGTGTCCCAGAAGAGATTTGTACATGTCTACACCGTGCTATAGTATTTTCAAAATACAGGCCCAAAACATGTTAAAAATCGATATTTTAGGTGCCCAAAGTCGATATGTGCATGCATCTTCTGTACCCGTTCATATCTCAAATTCAGGATCAGAACACCCTAAAATTCGATTTATTTGGGTTCCAGAAGCGATCTGTACGTGTCTACTCAGTTTTAGAGTATTTTAAAAATACAGGCCCAAAACATTCTCAAAATCGATATTTTGGGTGCCCAAAGTCGATATGTGCATGCATCTTCTGTACCCGTTTATATCTCAAATTCATACTCAAAACACCCGAATATTCGATATTTTTGGGTCCCAAAAGCAATGTGTACATGCATACTCCGTGTTAGAGTATTTTCAAATTACAGGCCTAAAACATGCTGAAAATCGATATTTTAGCTGCCCAAAGTCAATATGTGTATGCATCTTCTGTACCCGTCTATATCCCAAATTCAGGTTCAAAACACTCTAAAATTCGATATTTTTGGGTCCCAGAAGCAATCTGTACATGCCTACTTCTTGCTAGAATGTTTTCAAGATACAGACCCAAAACATGCTCAAAATCGATATTTTAGGTGCAAAAAGTCGAAATGGGCATGCATCTTCTGTACCCGTTTATATCTCAAATTCAGGCTCAAAACACCCAAAAATTCCATATTTTTGGGTCCCCGAAGCCATCTGTTCATGCCTACTCCGTGTTAGAGTATTTTCAAAATACAGCCCCAAAACATGCTAAAAATCGATATTTTAGGTGCCCAAAGTCGATATGTGCATGCATCTTCTGTACCTGTTTATATATCAAATTCAGGCTAAAAGCACCCGAAAATTCCATATTTTAGGGTCCCTTAAGCGATCTGTACATGCATACTCAGTGCTAGAATGTTTGTAAAATATAGGCTCAAAACATGCTAAAAATCGATATTTTAGGTGTCCAAAGTCGATATGTGCATGCATCTTCTGTATCCGTTTATATCTCAAATTCAGGCTCAAAACACCCGAAAATTCGATATTTTTGGGTCCCAAAAGCGATCTGTACATGTATACTCCGTGTTTTTTTTTTTTTAAATACAGTCCCAAAACATGCTAAAAATCGATATTTTAGGAGCCCAAAGTCGATATGTGCATGCATCTTCTGTACCCGTTTATATCTCAAATTCAGGCTCAAAACACCCGATAATACCATATTTTTGGGTCCCAGAAGCAATCTGTACGTGCATACTCCGTGTTAGAGTGGTTTTAAAATACAGGCCCAAAACATGCTGCAAATCGATATTTTATGTGCCCAAAGTCAATATGTGTAAGCGTCTTCGGTACACGTGTATATCCCTAATTCAAGTTCAAAACACCCGAAAATTCGATATTTTTGTGTCCCAAAAGCGATCTGTGCATGCCTACTCCTTGCTAGAATGTTTTCAAGATACAGACCAAAAACATGCTCAAAATCGATATTTTAAGTGCAAAAAGTCGATATGTGCATGCATCTTCTGTACCCGTTTATATCTCAAATTCAGGCTCAAAACTCCGAAAATTCGATATTTTTGGGTCCCCAAAGCCATCTGTTCATGCCTACTCCGTGTTAGAATATTTTCAAAATACAGGCTCAAAACATGCTCATAATCGATATTTTAGGTGCCCAATGTCGATATGTGCATGCATCTTCTGTATCCGTCTATATCCTAAATTCAGGTTCAAAACACCCGAAAATTCGATATTTTTGGGTCCCAGAAGCGATTTGTACATGCCTACTTCTTGATAGAATTTTTTAAGATACAAACCCAAGACATGCTCAAAATCGATATTTTAGGTGCAAAAAGTCGATATGTGCATGCATCTTCTGTACCCGTTTATATCTCAAATTCAGGCTCAAAGCACCCGAAAATTCCATATTTTAGGGCCCCTTAAGCGATCTGTACATGCATACACAGTGCTAGAATGTTTGTAAAATATAGGCTCAAAACATGCTAGAAATCGATATTTTAGGTGTCCAAAGTCGATATGTGCATGCATCTTCTGTATCCGTTTATATCTCAAATTAAGGCTCAAAACACCCTAAAATTCGATATTTTTGGGTCCCAAAAGCGATCTATACATGTCTACTCAGTGCTAGAGTATTTTTAAAATACAGGCCCAAAACATGCTCAAAATCGATATTTTAGGTGCCCAAAGTCGATATGTGCATGCATCTTCTGGACCCGTCTATATCTCAAATTCAGGCTCAAAACACCCGAAAATACCATATTTTTGGGTCCCAGAAGCAATCTGTACGTGCATACTCCGTGTTAGAGTGTTTTTAAAATACAGGCCCAAAACATGCTGAAAATCGATATTTTATGTGCCCAAAGTCAATATGTGTAAGCATCTTCTGTACACGTGTATATCCCTAATTCAAGTTCAAAACACCAGAAAATTCGGTATTTTTGGGTCCCAGAAGCGATCTGTACATGCCTACTCCTTGCTAGAATTTTTTCAAGATACAGACCCAAAACATGCTTAAAATCGATATTTTAGGTGCAAAAAGTCGATATGTGCATGCATCTTCTGTACCCGTATATATCTCAAATTCAGGCTCAAAACACCCAAAAAAATCGATATTTTTGTGTCCCAGAAGCGATTTGTACATGTCTACACCTGTGCTATAGTATTTTCAAAATACAGGCCCAAAACATGCTCAAAATCGATATTTTAGGTGCCCAAAGTCGATATGTGCATGCATCTTCTGTACCCGTTCATATCTCAAATTCAGGCTCAGAACACCCTAAAATTCGATTTATTTGGGTTCCAGAAGCGATCTGTACGTGTCTACTCAGTGTTAGAGTATTTTATTAAAATACAATCCCAAAACATGCTTAAAATCGATATTTTGGGTGCCCAAAGTCGATATGTGCATGCATCTTCTGTACCCGTTTATATCTCAAATTCAGACTCAAAACAACCGAATATTCGATATTTTTGTGTCCCAGAAGCGATCTGTACATGCCTACTCCGTGTTAGAGTATTTTCAAAATACAGGCCCACAACATGCTCAAAATTGATATTTTATGTGCCCAATGTCAAAATGTGTATGCATCTTCTGTACACGTGTATATCCCTAATTCAGGTTCAAAACACCAGAAAATTCGATTTTTTTTGGGTCCCAGAAGCAATCTGTACATGCCTACTCCTTGCTAGAATGTTTTCAAGATACATACCCAAAACATGTTAAAAATCGATATTTTAAGTGCAAAAAGTCGATATGTGCATGCATCTTCTGTACCCGTTTATATCTCAAATTCAGGCTCAAAACTCCGAAAATTCGATATTGTTTGGTCCCTTAAGCAATCTGCACATGCCTACTCAGTGCTAGAATGTTTTTAAAATACAGGCTTAAAACATGCTATAAATCGATAATTTATGTGTCCAAAGTCGATATGTGCATGCATCTTCTGAACCCGTTTATATCTCAAATTCAGGCTCAAAACACCCGAAAATTCCATATTTTTGGGTCCCTTAAGTGATCTGTACATGCATACTCAGTGCTAGAATGTTTTCAAAATATAGGCTCAAAACATGCTAAAAATCGATTTTTTAGATGTCCAAAGTCGATATGTGCATGCATCTTCTGTACCCGTTTATATCTAAAATTCAGGCTCAAAACACCCGAAAATTCGATATTTTTGGGTCCCAAAAGCGATCTGTACATGTCTACTCCGAGTTAGAGTATTTTTTAAATACAGGCCCAAAACATGCTAAAAATCGATATTTTAGGTGCCCAAAGTCGATATGTGCATGCATCTTCTGTACCCGTTTATATCTCAAATTCAGGCTCAAAACACCCGAAAATTCAATATTTTTGGGTCCCAAAAGCGATCTGTACGTGCATACTCCGTGTTAGAGTGTTTTTGAAATACAGGCCCAAAACATGCTGAAAATCGATATTTTATGTGCCCAAAGTCAATATGTGTATGCATCTTCTGTGCACGTGTATATCCCTAATTCAAGTTCAAAGCACCAGAATATTCGATATTTTTGGGTCCCAAAAGCGATCTGTACATGCCTATTCCTTGCTAGAATGTTTTCAAGATACAGACCCAAAACATGCTCAAAATCGATATTTTAAGTGCAAAAAGTCGATATGTGCATGCATCTTCTGTACACGTTTATATCGCAAATTCAGGTTCAAAACTCCGAAAATTCGATATTTTTGGGTCCCAGAAGCAATCTGCACATGCCTAGTCAGTGCTAGAATGTTTTAAAAATACAGGCTTAAAACATGCTTTAAATCAAAATTTTAGGTGTCCAAAGTCGATATGTGCATGCATCTTCTGTATCCGTTTATATCTCAAATTCAGGCTCAAAACACCCGAAAAATCGATATTTTTGGGTCCCAGAAGCGATCTGTACATGCCTACTCCGTGTTAATGTATTTTCAAAATACATGCCAAAAACATTCCTGAAAATCTATATTTTAGGTGCCCAAAGTCAATATGTGTATGCATCTTCTGTACCCGTCTATATCCCAAATTCAGGTTCAAAACACCAGAAAATTCCATATTTTTTGGTCCCAGAAGCGATCTGTACATGCCTACTCCTTGCTAGAATTTTTTCAAGATACAGACCCAAAACATGCTCAAAATCGATATTTTAGGTGCAAAAAGTCGATATGTGCATGCATCCTCTGTACCCGGTTATATCCCAAATTCTGGCTCAAAACCCCCGAAAATTCGATATTTTTGGGTCCCAGAAGCGATCTGTATATGCCTCCTCAGTGCTAGAATATTTTCAAATTATACTCCGAAAACATACTAAAAATCGATATTTTTGGGTGCCAAAGTCGATATGTGCATGCATCTTCTGAACCCGTTTATATCTCAAATTCAGGCTCAAAACACCCAAAAAATCGATATTTTTGTGTCCCAGAAGCGATCTGTACATGTCTAAACCGTGCTATAGTATTTTCAAAATACAGGCCCAAAACATGCTCAAAATCGATATTTTAGGTGCCCAAAGTCGATATGTGCATGCATCTTCTGTATCAGTCTATATCCCAAATTCAGGTTCAAAACACCCGAAAATTCGATAATTTTGGGTCCCAGAAGCGATCTGTACATGCCTACTCCTTGCTAGAATGTTTTCAAGATACAGACCCAAAATATGTTCAAAATCGATATTTTAAGTGCAAAAAGTCGATATGTGCATGCATCTTCTGTACCCGTTTATATCTCAAATTCAGGCTCAAAACTCCGAAAATTCGATATTTTTGGGTCCCTTAAGCAATCTGCACATGCCTACTCAGTGCTAGAATGTTTTTAAAATACAGGCTTAAAACATGCTAGAAATCGATATTTTAGGTGTCCAAAGTCGATATGTGCATGCATCTTCTGAACCCGTTTATATCTCAAATTCAGGCTCAAAACACCCAAAAAATCGATAATTTTGTGTCCCAGAAGCGATCTGTACATGCCTACACAGTGTTAGAGTATTTTAAAAATACAGGCCCAAAACATTCTCAAAATCGATATTTTAGGTGCCTAAAGTCGATATGTGCATGCATCTTCTGTACCCGTTTATATCTCAAATTCAGACTCATAACACCCGAATATTTGATATTTTTGGGTCCCAAAAGCAATGTGTACATGCATACTCCGTGTTAGAGTATTTTCAAAATACAGGCCTAAAACATGCTAAAAATCGATATTTTAGCTTCCCAAAGTCAATATGTGTATGCATCTTCTGTACCCGTTTATATCTCAAATTCAGACTCAAAACCCCCAAAAAATCGATATTTTTGTGTCCCAGAAGCGATCTGTACGTGCATACTCCGTGTTAGAGTGTATTTAAAATACAGGCCCAAAACATGCTGAAAATCGATATTTTATGTGCCCAAAGTCAATATGTGTATGCATCTTCTGTACCCGTGTATATCCCTAATTCTGGTTCAAAACACCAGAAAATTCGATATATTTGGGTCCCAGAAGCGATCTGTACATGCCTACTCCTTGCTAGAATGTTTTTAGGATACAGACCCAAAACATGCTCAAAATCGATATTTTAAGTGCAAAAAGTCGATATGTGCATGCATCTTCTGTACCCGTTTATATCTCAAATTCAGGCTCAAAAACTCCGAAAATTCGATATTTTTGGGTCCCTTAAGCGATCGCCACATGCCTACCCAGTGCTAGAATATTTTCAAATTATACCACCAAAACATACTAAAAATCGATATTTTGGGTGCCAAAGTCGATATGTGCATGCATCTTCTGTACCCGATTATATCTCAAATTCAGGCTCAAAACACCCAAAAAATCGATATTTTTGTGTCCCAGAAGCGATCTGTACATGTCTACACCGTGTTTGAGTATTTTCAAAATACAGGCCCAAAACATGCTCAAAATCGATATTTTAGGTGCCCAAAGTCAATATGTGCATGCATCTTCTGTACCTGTTCATATCTCAAATTCAGGCTCAGAACATCCGAAAATTCGATTTATTTGGGTCCCAGAAGCGATCTGTACGTGTCTACTCCGTGTTAGAGTATTTTAAAAATACAGGCTCAAAACATGCTCAAAATCGATATTTTGGGTGCCCAAAGTCGATATGTGCATGCATCTTTTGTACCCGTTTATATCTCAAATTCAGACTCAAAACACCCGAATATTCGATATTTTTGGGTCCCAAAAGCTATCTGTACATGCATACTCCGTGTTAGAGTATTTTTAAAATACAGGCCTAAAACATGCTGTAAATCGATATTTTAGCTGCCCAAAGTCAATATGTGTATGCATCTTCTGTACCCGTCTATATCCCAAATTCAGGTTCAAAACACTCGAAAATTCGATATTTTTGAGTCCCAGAAGCAATCTGTACCTGCCTACTTCTTGCTAGAAAGTTTTCATGATACAGACCCAAAACATGCTCTAAATCGATATTTTAGGTGCAAAAAGTCGATATGTGCATGCATCTTCTGTACCCGTTTATATCTCAAATTCAGGCTCAAAACACCCAAAAAATCGATATTTTTGTGTCCCAGAAGCGATCTGTACGTGTCTACTCAGTGTTAGAGTACTTTAAAAATTCAGGCCCAAAACATGCTCAAAATCGATATTTTGGGTGCTCAAACTCGATATGTGCATGTATCTTCTGTACCCGTTTATATCTCAAATTCAGGCTCAAAACACCCGAAAATTCAATGTTTTTGGGTTCCAGAAGCGACCTGTACATGCCTACTCCTTCGTAGAATGTTTTCAAGATACAGACCCAAAACATGCTTAAAATCGATATTTTAGGTGCAAAAAGTCGATATGTGCATGCATCCTCTGTACCCTGTTATATCCCAAATTCAGGCTCAAAACACCCAAAAATTCGATATTTTTGGGTCCCTTAAGCAATCTGCACATGCCTACTCAGTGCTAGAATATTTTCAAATTATACGCCCAAAACATACTAAAAATCGATATTTTGGGTGCCAAAGTCGATATGTGCATGCATCTTCTGTACCCGTTTATATCTCAAATTCAGGCTCAAAACACCCAAAAAATCGATATTTTTGTGTTCCAGAAGCGATCTGTACATGTCTACACCGTGCTATAGTATTTTCAAAATACAGGCCCAAAACATGCTCAAAATCGATATTTTAGGTGCCCAAAGTCGATATGTGTATGCATCTTCTGTATCCGTTCATATCTCAAATTCAGGCTCAGAACACCCTAAAATTTGATTTATTTGGGTTCCAGAAGCGATTTGTACGTGTCTCCTCAGTGTTAGAGTATTTTAAAAATACAGGCCCAAAACATGCTCAAAATCGATATTTTGGGTGCCCAAAGTCGATATGTGCATGCATCTTCTGTACACGTTTATATCTCAAATTCAGACTCAAAACACCCGAATATTCGATATTTTTGGGTCCCAAAAGCAATGTGTACATGCATACTCCGTGTTAGAGTATTTTCAAAATATAGGCCTAAAACATGCACAAAATCGATATTTTGGGTGCCCAAAGTCGATATGTGCATGCATCTTCTGTACCCGTTTATATCTCAAATTCATACTCAAAACACCAGATAATTCGAATTTTTTGGGTCCCAGAAGCGATCTGTACATGCCTACTCAGTGCTAGAATGTTTTCAAGATACAGACCCAAAACATGTTAAAAATCGATATTTTAAGTGCAAAAAGTCGATATGTCCATGCATCTTCTGTACCCGTTTATATCTCAAATTCAGGCTCAAAACTCCAAAAATTCAATTTTTATGGGTCCCTTAAGGAATCTGCACATGCCTACTCAGTGCTAGAATGTTTTTAAAATAAAAGCTTAAAACATGCTATAAATCGATATTTTAGGTGTCCAAAGTCGATATGTGCATGTATCTTCTGAACCCGTTTATATCTCAAATTCAGGCTCAAAACACCCAAAAAATCTATATTTTTGTGTCCCAGTAACGATCTGTACATGCCTACTCCGTGTTAGAGTATTTTCAAAATACAGGCCCAATACATGCTCAAAATCGATATTTTAGGTACTCAAAGTCGATATGTGCATGCATCTTCTGTATCCGTCTATATCCCAAATTCAGGTTCAAAACACCCGAAAATTCGATAATTTTGGGTCCCAGAAGCAATCTGTACATGCCTACTCCTTGCTAGAATATTTTCAAGATACAGACCCAAAACATGTTCAAAATCGATATTTTAAGTGCAAAAAGTCGATATGTGCATGCATCTTCTGTACTCGTTTATATCTCAAATTCAGGCTCAAAACTCCGAACATTCAATATTTTTGGGTCCTTTAAGCAATCTGCACATGCCTACTCAGTGCTAGAATATTTTTAAAAAACCGGCTTAAAACATGCTCAAAATCGATATTTTAGGTGTCCAAAGTCGATATGTGCATGCATTTTCTAAACCCGTTTATATCTCAAATTCAGACTCAAAACACCCGAATATTCGATATTTTTGGGTCCCAAAAGCAATGTGTACATGCATACTCCGTGTTAGAGTATTTTCAAATTACAGGCCTAAAACATGCTGAAAATCGATATTTTAGCTGCCCAAAGTCAATATGTGTATGCATCTTCTGTACCCGTCTATATCCCAAATTCAGGTTCAAAACACTCTAAAATTCGATTTATTTGGGTCCCAGAAGCGATCTGTACGTGTCTACTCAGTGTTAGAGTATTTTAAAAATTCAGGCCCAAAACATGCTGAAAATCGATATTTTATGTGCCCAAAGTCAATATGTGTATGCATCTTCTGTACCCGTGTATATCCTAATTCTGGTTCAAAACACCAGAAAATTCGATATTTTTGGGTCCCATAAGCGATCTGTACATGCCTACTCCTTGCTAGAATGTTTTTAAGATACAGACCCAAAACATGCTCAAAATCGATATTTTAAGTGCAAAAAGTCGATACGTGCATGCATCTTCTGTACCCGTTTATATCTCAAATTCAGGGTGAAAACTCCGAAAATTCGATATTTTTGGTTCCCTTAGGCGATCTGCACATGCCTACTCAGTGCTAGAATGTTTTTAAAATACATGCTTAAAACATGCTATAAATCGATATTTTAGGTGTGAAATGTCAATATGTGCATGCATCTTCTGTACCCGATTATATCTCAAATTCAGGCTAAAAACACCCAAAAAATCAATATTTTTGTGTCCCAGAAGCGATCTGTACATGTATACTACGTGTTAGAGTATTTTCAAAATACAGGCCCAAAACATACTCAAAATCGATATTTTAGGTGCCCAAAGTCGATATGTGCATGCATCTTCTGTACCCGTTTATATCTCAAATTCAGGCTCAAAACACCCGAAAATTCGATTTATTTGGGTCCCAGAAGCGATCTGTACGTGTCTACTCAGTGTTAGAGTATTTTAAAAATTCAGGCCAAAAACATGCTCAAAATCGATATTTTGGGTGCCGAAAGTCGATATGTGCATGTATCTTCTGTACCCGTTTATATCTCAAATTCAGGCTCAAAACACCCGAAAATTCAATGTTTTTGGGTCCCAGAAGCGATCTGTACATGCCTACTTCGTGTTAGAGTATTTTTAAAATACAGGCCTAAAACATGCTGTAAATCGATATTTTAGCTGCCCAAAGTCAATATGTGTATGCATCTTCTGTACCCGTCTATATCCCAAATTCAGGTTCAAAACACTCAAAAATTCGATATTTTTGAGTCCCAGAAGCAATCTGTACATGCCTACTTCTTGTTAGAAAGTTTTCATGATACAGACCCAAAACATGCTCAAAATCGATATTTTAGGTGCAAAAAGTCGATATGTGCATGCATCTTCTGTACCCGTTTATATCTCAAATTCAGGCTCAAAACACCCAAAAAATCGATATTTTTGTGTCCCAGAAGCGATCTGTACATGTCTACACCGTGTTATAGTATTTTTAAAATACAGGGCCAAAACATGCTCAAAATCGATGTTTTAGGTGCCCAAAGTCGATATGTGCATGCATCTTCTGTACCCGTTCATATCTAAAATTCAGGCTCAGAATACCGAAAAATTCGATTTATTTGGGTCCCAGAAGCGATCTGTACGTGTCTACTCAGTGTTAGAGTATTTTAAAAGTACAGGCCCAAAACATGCTCAAAATCGATATTTTGGGTGCCCAAAGTCGATATGTGCATGCATCTTCTGTACCCGTTTATATTTCAAATTCAGACTCAAAACACCCGAATATTCGATATTTTTGGGTCCCAAAAGCAATGTGTACAAGCATACTCTGTTTTAGAGTATTTTCAAAATACAGGCCTAAAACATGCTGAAAATCGATATTTTAGCTGCCCAAAGACAATATGTGTATGCATCTTCTGTACCCG
The DNA here is from genome assembly GCA_033782935.1 of Petrolisthes cinctipes. NCBI lineage: Eukaryota > Metazoa > Arthropoda > Malacostraca > Decapoda > Porcellanidae > Petrolisthes > Petrolisthes cinctipes. Next base: position 12,637,737 of record JAWQEG010000062.1, on the reverse strand, counting down.
TCTATATCCCAAATTCAGATTCAAAACACTCAAAAATTCGATATTTTTGGGTCCCAGAAGCAATCTGTACATGCCTACTTCTTGCTAGAATTTTTTCAAGTTACAGACCCAAAACATACTCAAAATCGATATTTTAGGTGCAAAAAGTCGAAATGTGCATGCATCTTCTGTACCCGTTTATATCTCAAATTCATTCTCAAAACACCCGAAAATTCAATGTTTTTGCGTCCCAGAAGCGATCTGTACGTGTATTCTCCGTGTTAGAGTGTTTTTAAAATACAGGCCCAAAACATGCTGAAAATCGATATTTTATGTGCCCAAAGTCAATATGTGTATGCATCTTCTGTACCCGTGTATATCCCTAATTCTGGTTCAAAACCCCAGAAAATTCATTATATTTGGGTCCCAGAAGCGATCTGTACATGCCTACTCAGTGCTAGAATATTTTCAAATTATACGCCCAAAACATACTAAAAATCGATATTTTGGGTGCCAAATTCGATATGTGCATGCATCTTCTGTACCCGTTTATATCTCAAATTCAGGCTCAAAACACCCAAAAAATCGATATTTTTGTGTCCCAGAAGCGATCTGTACATGTCTACACCGTGCTATAGTATTTTCAAAATACAGGCCCAAAACATGCTCAAAATCGATATTTTAGGTGCCCAAAGTCGATATGTGCATGCATCTTCTGTATCCGTTCATATCTCAAATTCAGGCTCAGAACACCCTAAAATTCGATTTATTTGGGTTCCAGAAGCGATCTGTACGTGTCTACTCAGTGTTAGAGTATTTTAAAAATACAGGCCCAAAACATGCTCAAAATCGATATTTTGGGTGCCCAAAGTCGATATGTGCATGCATCTTCTGTACCCGTTTATATCTCAAATTCAGACTCAAAACACCCGAATATTCGATATTTTTGGGTCCTAAAAGCAATGTGTACATGCATACTCTGTGTTAGAGTATTTTCAAAATACAGGCCTAAAACATGCTGAAAATCGATATTTTAGCTGCCCTAAGTCAATATGTGTATGCATCTTCTGTACACGTCTATATCCCAAATTCAGATTCAAAACACTCAAAAATTCGATATTTTTGGGTCCCAGAAGCAATCTGTACATGCCTACTTCTTGCTAGAATGTTTTCAAGATACAGACCCAAAACATACTCAAAATCGATATTTTAGGTGCAAAAAGTCGAAATATGCATGCATCTTCTGTACCCGTTTATATCTCAAATTCAGGCTCAAAACACCCGAAAATTCGATATTTTTGGGTCCCAGAAGCGATCTGTACATGCATACTCCGTGTTAGAGTATTTTCAAAATACAAGCCTAAAATATGCTGTAAATCGATATTTTAGCTGCCCAAAGTCAATATGTGTATGCATCTTCTGTACCCGTCTATATCCGAAATTCATGTTCAAAACACTCGAAAATTCGATATTTTTGAGTCCCAGAAGCAATCTGTACATGCCTACTTCTTCCTAGAAAGTTTTCATGATACAGACCCAAAACATGCTCAAAATCGATATTTTAGGTGGAAAAAGTCGATATGTGCATGCATCTTCTGTACCCGTTTATATCTCAAATTCAGGCTCAGAACACCCAAAAAATCGATATTTTTGTGTCCCAGAAGCGATCTGTACATGTCTACACCGTGTTATAGTATTTTTAAATTACAGGACCAAAACATGCTGAAAATCGATATTTTATGTGCCCAAAGTCAATATGTGTATGCATCTTCTGTACCCCTGTATATCCCAAATTCAGATTCAGAACCCTCAAAAATTCGATATTTTTGGGTCCCAGAAGCAATCTGTACATGCCTACTTCTTGCTAGAATGTTTTCAAGATACAGACCCAAAACATGCTCAAAATCGATATTTTAGGTGCAAAAAGTCGAAATGTGCATGCATCTTCTGTACCCGTTTATATCTCAAATTCAGGCTCAGAACACCCGAAAATTCGATTTATTTGGGTCCCAGAAGCGATCTGTACGTGTCTACTCAGTGTTAGAGTATTTTAAAAATTCAGGCCCAAAACATGCTCAAAATCGATATTTTGGGTGCCCAAAGTCGATATGTGCATGCATCTTCTGTACCCGTTTATATCTCAAATTCAGGCTCAAAACACCCGAAAATTCAATGTTTTTGGGTCCCAGAAGCGATCTGCACGTGCATACTCCGTGTTAGAGTGTTTTTAAAATACAGGTCCAAAACATGCTCAAAATCGATATTTTGGGTGCCCAAAGTCGATATGTGCATGCATCTTCTGTACCCGTTTATATCTCAGATTCAGACTCAAAACACCCGAATATTCGATATTTTTGGGTCTCAAAAGCCAACTGTACATGCATACTCCGTGTTATAGTATTTTTAAAATACAGGCCTAAAACATGCTGTAAATCGATATTTTATGTGCCCAAAGTCAATATGTGTATGCATCTTCTGTCCCCGTCTATATCCCAAATTCAGGTTCAAAACACTCGAAAATTCGATATTTTTGAGTCCCAGAAGCAATCTGTACATGCCTACTTCTTGCCAGAAAGTTTTCATGATACAGACCCAAAAAATGCTCAAAATCGATATTTTTGGTGCAAAAAGTCGATATGTGCATGCATCCTCTGTACCCGGTTATATCCCAATTTCTGGCTCAAAACACCCGTAAATTCGATATTTTTGGGTCCCAGAAGCGATCTGTACATGCCTACTCAGTGCTAGAATATTTTCAAATTACACGCCCAAAACATACTAAAAATCGATATTTTGGGTGCCAAAGTCGATATGTGCATGCATCTTCTGTACCCGTTTATATCTCAAATTCAGGCTCAAAACACCCAAAAGATCGATATTTTTGTGTCCCAGAAGTGATCTGTACATGTCTACACCGTGTTTGAGTATTTTCAAAATACAGGCCCGAAACATGCTCAAAATCGATATTTTAGGTGCCCGAAGTCGATATGTGCATGCATCTTCTGTACCTGTTCATATCTCAAATTCAGGCTCAGAAAAACCGAAAATTCGATTTATTTTGGTCCCAGAAGCGATCTGTACGTGTCTACTCAGTGTTAGAGTATTTTAAAAATACAGGTCCAAAACATGCTCAAAATCGATATTTTGGGTGCCCAAAGTCGATATGTGCAAGCATCTTCTGTACCCGTTTATATCTCAAATTCAGACTCAAAACACCCGAATATTCGATATTTTTGGGTCCCAAAAGCCATCTGTACATGCATACTCCGTGTTAGAGTATTTTTAAAATACAGGCCTAAAACATGCTGTAAATCGATATTTTAGCTGCCCAAAGTCAATATGTGTATGCATCTTCTGTACCCGTCTATATCCCAAATTCAGGTTCAAAACACTCGAAAATTCGATATTTTTGAGTCCCAGAAGCAATCTGTACATGCCTACTTCTTGCTAAAAAGTTTTCATGATACAGACCCAAAACATGCTCAAAATCGATATTTTAGGTGCAAAAAGTCGATATGTGCATGCATCTTCTGTACCCGTTTATATCTCAAATTTAGGCTCAGAATACCCAAAAAATCGATATTTTTATGTCCCAGAAGCGATCTGTACATGTCTACACCGTGTTATAGTATTTTTAAAATACAGGACCAAAACATGCTCAAAATCGATGTTTTAGGTGCTCAAAGTCGATATGTGCATGCATCTTCTGTACCCGTTCATATCACAAATTCAGGCTCAGAACACCCTAAAATTCGATTTATTTGGATTCCAGAAGGGATCTGTACGTGTCTACTCAGTGTTAGAGTATTTTAAAAATACAGGTCCAAAACATGCTCAAAATCGATATTTTGGGTGCCCAAAGTCGATATGTGCATGCATCTTCTGTACCCGTTTATATCTCAAATTCAGACTCAAAACACCCGAATATTCGATATTTTTGGGTCCCAAAAGCAATGTGTACATGCATACTCCGTGTTAGAATATTTTCAAAATACAGGCCTAAAACATGCTGAAAATCGATATTTTAGCTGCCCAAAGTCAATATGTGTATGCATCTTCTGTACACGTCTATATCCCAAATTCAGATTCAAAACACTCAAAAATTCGATATTTTTGGGTCCCAGAAGCAATCTGTACATGCCTACTTCTTGCTAGAATGTTTTCAAGATACAGACCCAAAACATACTCAAAATCGATATTTTAGGTGCAAAAAGTCGAAATGTGCATGCATCTTCTGTATCCGTCTATATCCCGAATTCAGGTTGAAAACACCCAAAAATTCGATAATTTTGCGTCCCAGAAGCGATCTGTACATACCTACTCCTTGCTAGAATTTTTTCAAGATACAGGCCAAAAACATGCTCAAAATCGATATTTTAGGTGCAAAAAGTCAATATGTGCATGCATCCTCTGTACCCGGTTATATCCCAATTTCTGGCTCAAAACACCCGAAAATTAGATATTTTTGGGTCCCAGAAGCGATCTGTACATGCCTACACAGTGCTAGAATATTTTCAAATTATACGCCCAAAACATACTAAAAATCGATATTTTTGGTGCCAAAGTCGATATGTGCATGCATCTTCTGTACCCGTTTATATCTCAAATTCAGGCTCAAAACACCCAAAAATTCGATATTTTTGTGTCCCAGAAGCGATCTGTACATGTCTACACCGTGTTATAGTATTTTTAAAATACAGGCCCAAAACATGCTCAAAATCGATGTTTTAGGTGCTCAAAGTCGATATGTGCATGCATCTTCTGTACCCGTTCCTATCACAAATTCAGGCTCAAAACACCCTAAAATTCGATTTATTTGGGTTCCAGAAGGGATCTGTACGTGTCTACTCAGTGTTAGAGTATTTTAAAAATACAGGTCCAAAACATGCTCAAAATTGATTTTTGGGTGCCCAAAGTCGATATGTGCATGCATCTTCTGTACCCGTTTATATCTCAAATTCAGACTCAAAACACCCGAATATTCGATATTTTTGGGTCCCAAAAGCAATGTGTACATGCATACTCCGTGTTAGAATATTTTCAAAATACAGGCCTAAAACATGCTGAAAATCGATATTTTAGCTGCCCAAAGTCAATATGTGTATGCATCTTCTGTACACGTCTATATCCCAAATTCAGATTCAAAACACTCAAAAATTCGATATTTTTGGGTCCCAGAAGCAATCTGTACATGCCTACTCCGTGTTAGAGTATTTTCAAAATACAGGCCCAAAACATGCTCAAAATCGATATTTTAGGTGCCCAAAGTCGATATGTGCATGCATCTTCTGTATCCGTCTATATCCCGAATTCAGGTTCAAAACACCCAAAAATTCGATAATTTTGCGTCCCAGAAGCGATCTGTACATACCTACTCCTTGCTAGAATTTTTTCAAGATACATGCCAAAAACATGCTCAAAATCGATATTTTAGGTGCAAAAAGTCAATATGTGCATGCATCCTCTGTACCCGGTTATATCCCAATTTCTGGCTCAAAACACCCGAAAATTCGATATTTTTGGGTCCCAGAAGCGATCTGTACATGCCTACTCAGTGCTAGAATATTTTCAAATTATACGCCCAAAACATACTAAAAATCGATATTTTTGGTGCCAAAGTCGATATGTGCATGCATCTTCTGTACCCGTTTATATCTCAAATTCAGGCTCAAAACACACAAAAATTCGATATTTTTGTGTCCCAGAAGCGATCTGTACATGTCTACACCGTGCTATAGTATTTTAAAAATACAGGTCCAAAACATGCTCAAAATTGATATTTTAGGTGCCCAAAGTCGATATGTGCATGCATCTTCTGTATCCGTTCATATCTCAAATTCAGGCTCAAAACACCCGAATATTCGATATTTTTGGGTCCCAAAAGCAATGTGTACATGCATACTCCGTGTTAGAATATTTTCAAAATACAGGCCTAAAACATGCTGAAAATCGATATTTTAGCTGCCCAAAGTCAATATGTGTATGCATCTTCTGTACACGTCTATATCCCAAATTCAGATTCAAAACACTCAAAAATTCGATATTTTTGGGTCCCAGAAGCAATCTGTACATGCCTACTTCTTGTTGGAATGTTTTCAAGATACAGACCCAAAACATACTCAAAATCGATATTTTAGGTGCAAAAAGTCGATATGTGCATGCATCCTCTGTACCCGGTTATATCCCAATTTCTGGCTCAAAACACCCGAAAATTCGATATTTTTGGGTCCCAGAAGCGATCTGTAAATGCCTACTCAGTGCTAGAATATTTTCAAATTATACGCCCAAAACATACTAAAAATCGATATTTTGGGTGCCAAAGTCGATATGTGCATGCATCTTCTGTACCCGTTTATATCTCATATTCAGGCTCAAAACACCCGAAAATTCGATATTTTTGGGTCCCAGAAGCGATCTGTACATGCATACTCCGTGTTAGAGTATTTTCAAAATACAAGCCTAAAATATGCTGTAAATCGATATTTTAGCTGCCCAAAGTCAATATGTGTATGCATCTTCTGTACCCGTCTATATCCGAAATTCATGTTCAAAACACTCTAAAATTCGATATTTTTGAGTCCCAGAAGCAATCTGTACATGCCTACTTCTTGCTAGAAAGTTTTCATGATACAGACCCAAAACATGCTCAAAATCGATATTTTAGGTGGAAAAAGTCGATATGTGCATGCATCTTCTGTACCCGTTTATATCTCAAATTCAGGCTCAGAACACCCAAAAAATCGATATTTTTGTGTCCCAGAAGCGATCTGTACATGTCTACACCGTGTTATAGTATTTTTAAATTACAGGACCAAAACATGCTGAAAATCGATATTTTATGTGCCCAAAGTCAATATGTGTATGCATCTTCTGTACCCCTGTATATCCCAAATTCAGATTCAGAACCCTCAAAAATTCGATATTTTTGGGTCCCAGAAGCAATCTGTACATGCCTACTTCTTGCTAGAATGTTTTCAAGATACAGACCCAAAACATGCTCAAAATCGATATTTTAGGTGCAAAAAGTCGAAATGTGCATGCATCTTCTGTACCCGTTTATATCTCAAATTCAGGCTCAGAACACCCGAAAATTCGATTTATTTGGGTCCCAGAAGCGATCTGTACGTGTCTACTCAGTGTTAGAGTATTTTAAAAATTCAGGCCCAAAACATGCTCAAAATCGATATTTTGGGTGCCCAAAGTCGATATGTGCATGCATCTTCTGTACCCGTTTATATCTCAAATTCAGGCTCAAAACACCCGAAAATTCAATGTTTTTGGGTCCCAGAAGCGATCTGCACGTGCATACTCCGTGTTAGAGTGTTTTTAAAATACAGGTCCAAAACATGCTCAAAATCGATATTTTGGGTGCCCAAAGTCGATATGTGCATGCATCTTCTGTACCCGTTTATATCTCAAATTCAGACTCAAAACACCCGAATATTCGATATTTTTGGGTCTCAAAAGCCAACTGTACATGCATACTCCGTGTTATAGTATTTTTAAAATACAGGCCTAAAACATGCTGTAAATCGATATTTTATGTGCCCAAAGTCAATATGTGTATGCATCTTCTGTCCCCGTCTATATCCCAAATTCAGGTTCAAAACACTCGAAAATTCGATATTTTTGAGTCCCAGAAGCAATCTGTACATGCCTACTTCTTGCCAGAAAGTTTTCATGATACAGACCCAAAAAATGCTCAAAATCGATATTTTTGGTGCAAAAAGTCGATATGTGCATGCATCCTCTGTACCCGGTTATATCCCAATTTCTGGCTCAAAACACCCGTAAATTCGATATTTTTGGGTCCCAGAAGCGATCTGTACATGCCTACTCAGTGCTAGAATATTTTCAAATTACACGCCCAAAACATACTAAAAATCGATATTTTGGGTGCCAAAGTCGATATGTGCATGCATCTTCTGTACCCGTTTATATCTCAAATTCAGGCTCAAAACACCCAAAAGATCGATATTTTTGTGTCCCAGAAGTGATCTGTACATGTCTACACCGTGTTTGAGTATTTTCAAAATACAGGCCCGAAACATGCTCAAAATCGATATTTTAGGTGCCCGAAGTCGATATGTGCATGCATCTTCTGTACCTGTTCATATCTCAAATTCAGGCTCAGAAAAACCGAAAATTCGATTTATTTTGGTCCCAGAAGCGATCTGTACGTGTCTACTCAGTGTTAGAGTATTTTAAAAATACAGGTCCAAAACATGCTCAAAATCGATATTTTGGGTGCCCAAAGTCGATATGTGCAAGCATCTTCTGTACCCGTTTATATCTCAAATTCAGACTCAAAACACCCGAATATTCGATATTTTTGGGTCCCAAAAGCCATCTGTACATGCATACTCCGTGTTAGAGTATTTTTAAAATACAGGCCTAAAACATGCTGTAAATCGATATTTTAGCTGCCCAAAGTCAATATGTGTATGCATCTTCTGTACCCGTCTATATCCCAAATTCAGGTTCAAAACACTCGAAAATTCGATATTTTTGAGTCCCAGAAGCAATCTGTACATGCCTACTTCTTGCTAGAAAGTTTTCATGATACAGACCCAAAACATGCTCAAAATCGATATTTTAGGTGCAAAAAGTCGATATGTGCATGCATCTTCTGTACCCGTTTATATCTCAAATTTAGGCTCAGAACACCCAAAAAATCGATATTTTTATGTCCCAGAAGCGATCTGTACATGTCTACACCGTGTTATAGTATTTTTAAAATACAGGCCCAAAACATGCTCAAAATCGATGTTTTAGGTGCTCAAAGTCGATATGTGCATGCATCTTCTGTACCCGTTCATATCACAAATTCAGGCTCAGAACACCCTAAAATTCGATTTATTTGGGTTCCAGAAGGGATCTGTACGTGTCTACTCAGTGTTAGAGTATTTTAAAAATACAGGTCCAAAACATGCTCAAAATCGATATTTTGGGTGCCCAAAGTCGATATGTGCATGCATCTTCTGTACCCGTTTATATCTCAAATTCAGACTCAAAACACCCGAATATTCGATATTTTTGGGTCCCAAAAGCAATGTGTACATGCATACTCCGTGTTAGAATATTTTCAAAATACAGGCCTAAAACATGCTGAAAATCGATATTTTAGCTGCCCAAAGTCAATATGTGTATGCATCTTCTGTACACGTCTATATCCCAAATTCAGATTCAAAACACTCAAAAATTCGATATTTTTGGGTCCCAGAAGCAATCTGTACATGCCTACTCCGTTTTAGAGTATTTTCAAAATACAGGCCCAAAACATGCTCAAAATCGATATTTTAGGTGCCCAAAGTCGATATGTGCATGCATCTTCTGTATCCGTCTATATCCAGAATTCAGGTTCAAAACACCCAAAAATTCGATAATTTTGCGTCCCAGAAGCGATCTGTACATACCTACTCCTTGCTAGAATTTTTTCAAGATACAGGCCAAAAACATGCTCAAAATCGATATTTTAGGTGCAAAAAGTCAATATGTGCATGCATCCTCTGTACCCGGTTATATCCCAATTTCTGGCTCAAAACACCCGAAAATTCGATATTTTTGGGTCCCAGAAGCGATCTGTACATGCCTACTCAGTGCTAGAATATTTTCAAATTATACGCCCAAAACAAACTAAAAATCGATATTTTTGGTGCCAAAGTCGATATGTGCATGCATCTTCTGTACCCGTTTATATCTCAAATTCAGGCTCAAAACACCCAAAAATTCGATATTTTTGTGTCCCAGAAGCGATCTGTACATGTCTACACCGTGCTATAGTATTTTAAAAATACAGGTCCAAAACATGCTCAAAATTGATATTTTAGGTGCCCAAAGTCGATATGTGCATGCATCTTCTGTATCCGTTCATATCTCAAATTCAGGCTCAAAACACCCGAATATTCGATATTTTTGGGTCCCAAAAGCAATGTGTACATGCATACTCCGTGTTAGAATATTTTCAAAATACAGGCCTAAAACATGCTGAAAATCGATATTTTAGCTGCCCAAAGTCAATATGTGTATGCATCTTCTGTACACGTCTATATCCCAAATTCAGATTCAAAACACTCAAAAATTCGATATTTTTGGGTCCCAGAAGCAATCTGTACATGCCTACTTCTTGTTGGAATGTTTTCAAGATACAGACCCAAAACATACTCAAAATCGATATTTTAGGTGCAAAAAGTCGATATGTGCATGCATCCTCTGTACCCGGTTATATCCCAATTTCTGGCTCAAAACACCCGAAAATTCGATATTTTTGGGTCCCAGAAGCGATCTGTAAATGCCTACTCAGTGCTAGAATATTTTCAAATTATACGCCCAAAACATACTAAAAATCGATATTTTGGGTGCCAAAGTCGATATGTGCATGCATCTTCTGTACCCGTTTATATCTCAAATTCAGGCTCAAAACACCCAAAAAATCGATATTTTTGTGTCCCAGAAGCGATCTGTACATGTCTACACCGTGCTATAGTATTTTCAAAATACAGGCCCAAAACATGCTCAAAATCGATATTTTAGGTGCCCAAAGTCGATATGTGCATGCATCTTCTGTATCCGTTCATATCTCAAATTCAGGCTCAGAACACCCTAAAATTTGATTTTTTTGGGTTCCAGAAGCGATCTGTACGTGTTTACTCAGTGTTAGAGTATTTTAAAAATACAGGCCCAAAACATGCTCAAAATCGATATTTTGGGTGCCCAAAGTCGATATATGCATGCATCTTCTGTACCCGTTTATATCTCAAATTCAGACTCAAAACACCCGAATATTCGATATTTTTGGGTCCCAAAGGCAATGTGTACATGCATACTCTGTTTTAGAGTATTTTCAAAATACAGGCCTAAAACATGCTGAAAATCGATATTTTAGCTGCCCAAAGTCAATATGTGTATGAATCTTCTGTACCCGTTTATATCTCAAATTCAGGCTCAAAACACCCGAAAATTCAATGATTTTGGGTCCCAGAAGCAATCTGTACATACCTACTTCTTGTTGGAATGTTTTCAAGATACAGACCCAAAACATACTCAAAATCGATATTTTAGGTGCAAAAAGTCGAAATGTGCATGCATCTTCTGTACCCGTTTATATCTCAAATTCAGTCTCAAAACACCCGAAAATTCGATATTTTTGGGTCCCAGAAGCGATCTGTACATGGCTACTCCGTGTTAGAGTATTTTCAAAATACAGGCCCAAAACATGCTCAAAATCGATATTTTGTGTGCCCAAAGTCGATATGTGCATGCATCTTCTGTACCCGTTTATATCTCAAATTCAGGCTCATAACACCCAAAAAATCGATATTTTTGTGTCCCAGAAGCGATCTGTACATGTCTTCACCGTGCTATAGTATTTTCAAAATACAGGCCCAAAACATGCTCAAAATCGATATTTTAGGTGCCCAAAGTCGATATGTGCATGCATCTTCTGTAACCGTTTATATCTCAAATTCAGACTCAAAACACCCAAATATTCGATAATTTTGGGTCCCAAAAGCAATGTGTACATGCATACTCCGTGTTAGAGTATTTTTAAAATACAGGCCCAAAACATGCTGAAAATCGATATTTTATGTGCCCAAAGTCAATATGTGTATGCATCTTCTGTACCCGTGTATATCCCTAATTCTGGATCAAAACACCAGAAAATTCGATATATTTGGGTCCCAGAAGCGATCTGTACATGCCTACTCAGTGCTAGAATATTTTCAAATTATACGCCCAAAACATACTAAAAATCGATAATTTGGGTGCCAAAGTCGATATGTGCATGCATCTTCTGTACCCGTTTATATCTCAAATTCAGGCTCAAAACACCCAAAAAATCGATATTTTTGTGTCCCAGAAGCGATCTGTACATGTCTACACAGTGCTATAGTATTTTCAAAATACAGGCCCAAAACATGCTCAAAATCGATATTTTAGGTGCCCAAAGTCGATATATGCATGCATCTTCTGTATCCGTTCATATCTCAAATTCAGGCTCAGAACACCGTAAAATTCGATTTATTTGGGTTCCAGTCGCGATCTGTACATACCTACTCCTTGCTAGAATTTTTTCAAGATACAGACCCAAAACATGCTCAAAATCGATATTTTAGGTGCAAAAAGTCGATATGTGCATTCATCCTCTGTACCCGGTTATATCCCAAATTTTGATTCAAAACACTCAAAAATTCGATATTTTTGGGTCCTAGAAGCAATCTGTTCATGCCTACTTCTTGCTAGAATGTTTTAAAGATACAGACCCATAACATGCTCAAAATCGATATTTTAGGTGCAAAAAGTCGATATGTGCATGCATCCTCTGTACCCGGTTATATCCCAATTTCTGGCTCAAAACACCCGAAAATTCGATATTTTTGGGTCCCAGAAGCGATCATTACATGCCTACTCAGTGCTAGAATATTTTCAAATTATACGCCCAAAACATACTAAAAATCGATATTTTGGGTGCCAAAGTCAAAATGTGCATGCATCTTCTGTACCCGTTTATATCTCAAATTCAGGCTCAAAACACCCAAAAAATCGATTTATTTGGGTCCCAGAAGCGATCTGTACGTGTCTACTCCGTGTTAGAGTATTTTAAAAATACAGGCTCAAAACATGCTCAAAATCGATATTTTGGGTGCCCCAAGTCGATATGTGCATGCATCTTCTGTACCCGTTTATATCTCAAATTCAGACTCAAAACACCCGAATATTCGATATTTTTGGGTCCCAAAAGCCATCTCTACATACATACTCCGTGTTAGAGTATTTTTAAAATACAGGCCTAAAACATGCTGTAAATCGATATTATAGCTGCCCAAAGTCAATATGTGTATGCATCTTCTGTACCCGTCTATATCCCAAATTTAGGTTCAAAACACTCGAAAATTCGATATTTTTGAGTCCCAAAAGCAATCTGTACATGCCTACTTCTTGTTAGAAAGTTTTCATGATACAGACCCAAAACATGCTCAAAATCGATATTTTAGGTGCAAAAAGTCGATATGTGCATGCATCTTCTGTACTCGTTTATATCTCAAATTCATGCTCAAAACTCCGAAAATTCGATATTTTTGTGTCCCAGAAGCGATCTGTACATGTCTACACCGTGTTATAGTATTTTCAAAATACAGGCCCAAAACATGCTCAAAATCGATATTTTAGGTGCCCAAAGTCGATATGTGCATGCATCTTCTGTACCCTTTCATATCTCAAATTCAGGCTCAGAACACCCGAAAATTCGGTTTATTTGGGTCCTAGGAGCGATCTGTACGTGTCTACTCAGTGTTAGAGTATTTTAAAAATTCAGGCCCAAAACATGCTCAAAATCGATATTTTGGGTGCCCAAAGTCGATATGTGCATGCATCTTCTGTACCCGTTTATATCTCAAATTCAGAGTCAAAACACCCGAATATTCCATATTTTAGGGTCCCAAAAGCAATGTGTACATGCATACTCCGTGTTAGAGTATTTTCAAAATACAGGCCTAAAACATGCAGAAAATCGATATTTTAGCTGCCCAAAGTCAATATGTGTATGCATCTTCTGTACCCGTCTATATCCCAAATTCAGGTTCAAAACACTCGAAAATTCGATATTTTTGGGTCCCAGAAGCAATCTGTTAATGCCTACTTCTTGCTAGAATGTTTTCAAGATACAGACCCAAAACATGCTCAAAATCGATTTTTTAGGTGCAAAAAGTCGAAATGTGCATGCATCTTCTGTACTCGTTTATATCTCAAATTCAGGCTCAAAACTCCGAAAATTCGATATTTTTGTGTCCCAGAAGCGATCTGTACATGTCTACACTGTGTTATAGTATTTTAAAAGTACAGGCCCAAAACATGCTCAAAATCGATATTTTAGGTGCCCAAAGTCGATATGTGCATGCATCTTCTGTACCCTTTCATATCTCAAATTCAGGCTCAGAACACCCGAAAATTCGATTTATTTGGGTTCCAGAAGCGATTTGTACGTGTCTACTCAGTGTTAGAGTATTTTAAAAATTCAGGCCCAAAACATGCTCAAAATCGATATTTTGAGTGCCCAAAGTCGATATGTTCATGCATCTTCTGTACCCGTTTATATCTCAAATTCAGACTCAAAACACCCGAATATTCGATAATTTTGGGTCCCAAAAGCAATGTGTACATGCATACACCGTGTTAGAGTATTTTCAAAATACAGGCCTAAAACATGCAGAAAATCGATATTTTAGCTGCCCAAAGTCAATATGTGTATGCATCTTCTGTACCCGTCTATATCCCAAATTCAGGTTCAAAACACTCGAAAATTCGATATTTTTGGGTCCCAGAAGCAATCTGTACATGCCTACTTCTTACTAGAATGTTTTCAAGATTCAGACCCAAAACATGCTCAAAATCGATATTTTAGGTGCAAAATGTCGAAATGTGCATGCATCTTCTGTACCCGTTTATATCTCAAAATCTGGCTCAAAACACCCAAAAAATCGATATTTTTGTGTCCCAGAAATGATCTGTACATGTCTACACCGTGTTTGAGTATTTTCAAAATACAGTCCCAAAACATGCTCAAAATCGATATTTTAGGTGCCCGAAGTCGATATGTGCATGCATCTTCTGTACCTGTTCATATCTCAAATTCAGGCTAAGAACAACCGAAAATTCGATTTATTTGGGACCCAGAAGCGATTTGTACGTGTCTACTCCGTGTTAGAGTATTTTAAAAATACAGGCTCAAAACATGCTCAAAATCGATATTTTGGGTGCCCAAAGTCGATATGTGCATGCATCTTCTGTACCCGTTTATATCTCAAATTCAGACTCAAAACACCCGAATATTCGATATTTTTGGGTCCCAAAAGCCATCTGTACATGCATACTCCGTGTTAGAGTATTTTTAAAATACAGGCCTAAAACATGCTGTAAATCGATATTTTAGCTGCCCAAAGTCAGTATGTGCATGCATCCTCTGTACCCGGTTATATCCCAATTTCTGGCTCAAAACTCCGAAAATTCGATATTTTTGGGTCCCTTAAGCGATCTGCACATGCCTACTCAGTGCTAGAATGTTTTTAAAATACAGGCTTAAAACATGCTATAAATCGATATTTTAGGTGTGAAAAGTCGATATGTGCATGCATATTCTGTACCCGTTTATATCTCAAATTCAGGCTTAAAACACCCGAAAAGTCGATATTTTTGTGTCCCAGAAGCGATCTGTACATGCCTACTCCGTGTTAGAGTATTTTCAAAATACAGGCCCAAAACATGCTCAAAATCGATATTTTAGGTGCAAAAAGTCGATATGTGCATGCATCTTCGTTATCCGTCTATATCCCAATTTCTGGCTCAAAACACCCGAAAATTCGATATTTTTGGGTCCCAGAAGCGATCTGTACATGCCTACTCAGTGCTAGAATATTTTCAAATTATACGCCCAAAACATACTAAAAATCGATATTTTGGGTGCCAAAGTCGATATGTGCATGCATCTTCTGTACCCGTTTATATATCAAATTCAGGCTCAAAACACCCAAAAAATCGATATTTTTGTGTCCCAGAAGCTATCTGTACATGTCTACACCGTGTTTGAGTATTTTCAAAATACAGGCCCAAAACATGCTAAAAATCGATATTTTAGGTGCCCGAAGTCGATATGTGCATGCATCTTCTGTACCCGTTTATATCTCAAATTCAGACTCAAAACACCCGAATATTCGATATTTTTGGGTCCCAAAAGCCATCTGTACATGCATACTCCGTGTTAGAGTATTTTTAAAATACAGGCCTAAAACATGCTGTAAATCGATATTTTAGCTGCCCAAAGTCAATATGTGTATGCATCTTCTGTACCCGTCTATATCTCAAATTCAGGCTCAAAACACCCGAAAATTCGATATTTTTGGGTCCCAGAAGCGATCTGTACATGCCTTCTCTGTGTTAAAGTATTTTCAAAATACAGGCTTAAAACATGCTGAAAATCTATATTTTAGGTGCCAAAAGTCAATATGTGTATGCATCTTTTGTACCCGTCTATATCTCAAATTCAGGTTCAAAACACCAGAAAATTCGGTATTTTTGGATCCCAGAAGCGATCTGTACATGCCTACTCCTTGCTAGAATGTTTTCAAGATACAGACCCAAAACATGCTCAAAATCGATATATTAGGTGCAAAAAGTCGATATGTGTATGCATCTTCTGTACCCGTTTAAATCCCAAATTCAGGCTCAAAACACCCGAAAATTCGATAATTTTGGGTCCCAGAAGCGATCTGTATATGCCTACTTCGTGTTTGAGTATTTTCAAAATACATGGCCAAAACATGCTTAAAATCGGTATTTTAGGTGCCCAAAGTCGATATGTGCATGCATCATCTGTACTGTTTATATCCCAAATTCAGGCTCAAAACACCCGAAAATTCGATATTTTTGGGTCCCAGAAGCGATCTGTACATGTCTACTCAGTGCTAGAATGTTTTCAAAATATTGGCCTAAAACATGCTAAAATTCGATATTTTAGGTGTCCAATGTCGATATGTGCATGCATCTTCTGTACCCGTTTATATCTCAAATTCAGGCTCAAATCACCCTAAAATTCAATATTTTTGGGTCCCAGAAGCGATCTGTACATGCCTACTCCGTGTTAGACTACTTTCAAAATACAGGCCCAAAACATGCTGAAAATAGATATTTGAGGTGCCCAAAGTCGATATGTGTATGCATCTTCTGTACCCGTTTATATCCCAAATTCAGGCTTAAAACACCCGAAAATTCGATATTTTAGGGTCCCAGAAGCGATCTGTACATGCCTACTCCTTGCTAGAATGTTTTCAAAATATAGGCTCAAAACATGCTAAAAATCGATATTTTAGGTATCCAAAGTCGATATGTGCATTCATCTTCTGTACCCGTTTATATCTCAAATTTAGGGTCAAAATACCCGAAAATTCGATATTTTGAGTCCCATAAGCGTTCTGTACATGTCTACTCAGTGCTAGAATGTTTTCAAAATATAGGCTTAAAACATGCTAAAAATCGATATTTTAGGTGTCCACAGTCGATATGTGCATACATCTTTTGTACCCGTTTATATCCCAAATTCAGGGTAAAAACACCCGAAAATTCGATATTTTTGGGTCCATGAAGCGATCTGTACATGCCTACTCAGTTCTAGAATATTTTTTAAATGTAGGCCCAAAACATGCTAAAAATCGATATTTTAGGTGCTAAATGTCGATATGAGCATGCATTTTCTGTACCGGTTTATATCTCAAATTTAGGCTCAAAAAACCCGAAAATTCGATAATTTTGGGTCCCAGAAGCGATCTTTACATGCCTACTCCGTGTTAGAGTATTTTCAAAATACAGGCCCAAAACATGCTCAAAATCGATATTTTAGGTTTCCAAAGTCAATATGTGTATGCATATTCTATACCCGTTTATATCCCAAATTCAGGCTGAAAACACCCGAAAATTCGATATTTTTTTGTCCCATAAGCGATCTGTACATCCCTACTCATGGCTAGAATACTTTCAAAATATAGGCCCAAAACATGCTAAAAATCGATATTTTGGGTGCCCAAAGTCGATATCTGCATGCATCTTCTGTACTCGTTTATATCTCAAATTCAGGATCAAAACACCCGAAAACTCGATATTTTTGGGTTCCAGAAGAGATGTGTACATGCCTACTCCGTGTTAGAGTACTTTTAAAATACAGGCCCAAAACATGCTGAAAATCGATATTTTAGGTGCCCAAAGTCGATATGTGCATGCATCTTCTGTACCCGTTTATATCTCAAATTCAGGCTCAAAACAACGGAAAATTCAATATTTTTGGGTTCCAGAAGCGATCTGTACATGCCTACTCAGTGCTAGAAAGTTTTCAAAATATAGGCTCAAAACATGCTAAAAATCTTTAATTTAGGTGTCCAAAGTCGATATGTGCATACATCTTTTGTACCCGTTTATATCCCAAATTCAGGCTCAAAACACCCGAAAATTCGTTATTTTTGGGTCCTTGAAGCGATCTGTACATGCCTACTCCGTGTTAGAGTATTTTCAAAATACAGGCCCAAAACATGCTAAAAATCGATATTTTAGGTGCTAAAGGTCGATATGAGCATGCATTTTCTGTACCGGTTTATATCTCAAATTCAGGCTCAAAACACCCGAAAATTTGAAAATTTTGGGTCCCAGAAGGGATATTTACATGCCTACTCAGTGCTAAAATGTTTTCAAGATATAGGCTTAAAGCATGCTAAAAATCGATATTTTAGGTGTCCAAAGTAAATATGTGCATATATCTTTTGTACCCGTTTATATCCCAAATTCAGGCTCAAAACACCCGAAAATTCAATATTTTTGGGTTCCTGAAGCGATCTGTACATGCCTACTCAGTGCTAGAATTTTTTTTAAATGTAGGCCTAAAACATGCTAAAAATCGATATTTTAGGTGCTAAATGTCAATATGAGCATGCATTTTCTGTACCGGTTTATATCTCAAATTCTGGCTCAAAACACCCGAAAATTCGATAATTTTGGGTCCCAGAAGGGATATTTACATGCCTACTCAGTGCTAAAATGTTTTCAAGATATAGGCTTAAAGCATGCTAAAAATCGATATTTTAGGTGTCCAAAGTCGATATGTACATACATCTTTTGTACCCGTTTATATTCAAAATTCAGGCTCAGAACATCCGAAAATTCGATATTTTTGGGTCCCTGAAGCGATCTGTACATGCCTACTTCGTGTTAGAGTATTTTCAAAATACAGGCCCAAAACATGCTCAAAATCGATATTTTAGGTTCCCAAAATCAATATGTGTATGCATCTTCTATACCCGTTTATATCCCAAATTCAGTCTGAAAACTCCCGAAAATTCTATATTTTTTTGTTCCAGAAGCGGTCTGTACACGCCTACTCATTGCTAGAATACTTTCAAAATATAGGCCCAAAACATGCTAAAATCGATATTTTAGGTGCCCAAAGTCGATATGTGCATGCATCTTCAGTACCCGTTTATATCTCAAATTCAGGCTCAAAACAACGGAAAATTCAATATTTTTGGGTTCCAGAAGCGATCTGTACATGCCTACTTTGTGTTAGAGTATTTTCAAAATAGATGCCCAAATCATGCTCAAAATCGATATTTTGGGTGCCCAAAGTCGATATGTGCTTGCATCTTCTGTACCCGTTCATATCTCAAATTCATTTTCAAAACACCCGAAAATTCGTTATTTTCGGGTCCAAGAAGCGATCTGTACATGCCTACTCTTTGCTAGAATATTTTCAAAATACATACCCAAAACATGCTCAACATCGATATTTTAGGTGCAAAAAGTCGATATGTGCATATATCTTTTGTACCCGTTTATATCCCAAATTCAGGCTTAAAACCCCCGAAAAATCGATATTTTTGTGTCCCAGAAGCGATCTGTACATGTCTACTCAGTGCTAGAATGTTATCAATATATAGGCCTAAAACATGCTGAAATTTGATATTTTAGGTGGAAAAAGTCGATATGTGCATACATCTTTTGTATTTGTTTATATCCCAAATTCAGGCTCAAAACACCCAAAAATACGATATTTTTTTGTCCCAGAAGCGATCTGTACATGCCTACTCAGTGATAGAATATTTTCAAAATATTGGAACAAAACATGCTAAAAATCGATATTTTGGGTGCCCAAAGTCGATATGTGAATGCATCTTCTGTACCCGTTTATATCTCAAATTCAGGCTCAAAACACCCTAAAACTCGATATTTTTGGGTCCCAGAAGCGATCTGTACATGCCTACTCCGTGTTAGAGTACTTTCAAAATACAGGCCCAAAACATGCTGAAAATCGATATTTTAGGTGCCCAAAGTCGATATGTGAATGCACCTTCAGAACCCGTTTATATCCCAAATTCAGGCTCAAAAACCCCGAAAATTTGATATTTTTGGGTCCCTGAAGCTATCTGTACATGCCTACTCAGTGCTAGAATATTTTTTAAATGTGGGCCCAAAACATGCTAAAAATCGATATTTTAGGTGCTAAATGTCGATATGAGCATGCATTTTCTGTACCGGTTTATATCTCAAATTCAGGCTCAAAACACCCGAAAATTCGATTATTTTGGGTCCCAGAAGCGATCTTTACATGCCTACTCCGTGTTAGAGTATTTTCAAAATACAGGCCAAAAACATGCTCAAAATCGATATTTTATATACCCAAAGTCAATATGTGTATGCATCTTCTATTCCCGTTTATATCCCAAATTCAGGCTGAAAACATCCGAAAATTCGATATTTTTTTGTCCCATAAGCGATCTGTACATGCCTACTCATTGCTAGAATACTTTCAAAATATAGGCCCAAAACATGCTAAAAATCGATATTTTGGGTGCCCAAAGTCGATATCTGCATGCATATTCTGTACCCGTTTATATCTCAAATTCAGGCTCAAAACACCCGAAAACTCGATATTTTTGGGTCCCAGAAGAGATCTCTACATGCCTACTCCGTGTTAGAGTACTTTCAAAATACAGGCCCAAAACATGCTGAAAATCGATATTTTATGTGCCCAAAGTCGATATGTGCATGCATCTTCAGTACCCGTTTATATCTCAAATTCAGGCTCAAAACACCCAAAAATTCAATATTTTTGGGTTCCAGAAGAGATCTGTACATGCCTACTCATTGCTAGAAAGTTTTCAAAATATAGGCTCAAAATATGCTAAAAATCTATAATTTAGGTGTCCAAAGTCGATATGTGCATACATCTTTTGTACCCGTTTATATCCCAAATTCAGGCTCAAAACACCCAAAAATTCGATATTTTTGGGTCCCTGAAGCGATCTGTACATGCCTACTCAGTGCTAGAATATTTTTTAAATGTAGGCACAAAACATGCTAAAAATCGATATTTTTGGTGCTAAATGTCGATATGAGCATGCATTTTCTGTACCGGTTTATATCTCAAATTAAGGCTCAAAACACCCGAAAATTCGATAATTTTGGGTCCCAGAAGGGATATTTACATGCCAACTCAGTGCTAAAATGTTTTCAAAATATAGGCTTAATGCATGCTAAAAATCGATATTTTAGGTGTCCAAAGTCGATATGTGAATACATCTTTTGTACCCGTTTATATCCAAAATTCACGCTCAGAACACCCTAAAATTCGATATTTTTGGGTCTCTGAAGCGATCTGTATATGCCTACTCCGTGTTAGAGCATTTTCAAAATACAGGCCCAAAACATTCTCAAAATCGATATTTTAGGTGCCCAAAGTCGATATGTGCATGCATCTTCAGTACCCGTTTATATCTCAAATTCAGGCTCAAAACCACGGAAAATTCAATATTTTTGGGTTCCAGAAGCGATCTGTACATGCCTACTCAGTGTTAGAACGTTTTCAAAATATAGGCTCAAAACATGCTAAAAATCGATATTTTAGGTGCTAAATGTCGATATGAGCATGCATTTTCTGTACCGGTTTATATCTCAAATTCAGGCTCAAAACACCCGAAAATTCGATAATTTTAGGTCCCAGAAGGGATATTTACATGCCTACTCAGTGCTAAAATGTTTTCAAAATATAGGCTTAATGCATGCTAAAAATCGATATTTTAGGTGTCCAAAGCCGATATGTGAATACATCTTTTGTACCCGTTTATATCCAAAATTCACGCTCAAAACACCCGAAAATTCGATATTTTTGGGTCCCTGAAGCGATCTGTATAGGCCTACTCCGTGTTAGAGCATTTTCAAAATACAGGCCCAAAACATGCTCAAAATCGATATTTTAGGTTCCCAAAGTCAATATGTGTATGTATCTTCTATACCCGTTTATATCCCTAATTCAGGCTGAAAACATCCGAAAATTTGATATTTTTTTGTCCCAGAAGCGTTCTGTACATGCCTAGTCATTGCTAGAATACTTTCAAAATATAGGCCCAAAACATGCTAAAAATCTATATTTTGGGTGCCCAAAGTCAATATCTGCATGCATCTTCTGTACCCGTTTATATATCAAATTCAGGCTCAAAACACCCGAAAACTCGATATTTTTGGGTCCCAGAAGAGATCTGTACATGCCTACTCCGTGTTAGAGTACTTTCAAAATATAGGCCCAAAACATGCTCAAAATCGATATTTTAGGTGCAAAAAGTCGATATGTGCATGCATTTTCAGTACACGTTTATATCTCAAATTTAGGCACAAAACACCCAAAAATTCAATATTTTTGGGTTCCAGAAACGATCTGTACATGCCTACTCAGTGCTAGAAAGTTTTCAAAATATAGGCTCAAAACATGCTAAAAATCTATAATTTAGGTGTCCAAAGTCGATATGTGCATGCATCTTCTGTACCCGTATATATCTGAAATTCATTCTCAAAACACCCAAAAATTCGATATTTTTGTGTCCCAGAAGCGATCTGTACATGCCTACTTCGTGTTAGAGTATTTTCAAAATAGATGCCCAAAACATGCTCAAAATCGATATTTTAGGTGCCCAAAGTCGATATGTGCATGCATCTTCTGTACCCGTTTATATCTCAAATTCAGGCTTAAAACACCCGAAAATTCGATATTTTTGGGTCCAAGAAGCAATCTGTACATGCCTACTCAGTGCTAGAATGTTTTCAAAATACAGACCCAAAATATGTTAAAAATCGATATTTTAGGTGCAAAAAGTCGATATGTGCATACATCTTTTGTACCCGTTTATATCCCAAATTCTGGCTTAAAACACCCGAAAATTCGATATTTTTGTGTCCCAGAAGCGATCTGTAAATGCTTACTCAGTGCTGGAATATTTTCAAAATATAGGCCCAATACATGCTAAAAATCGATATTTTAGGTGCCCATTGTCGATATGTGCATGCATCTTCTGTACCCGTTTATATCTCAAATTCAGGCTTAAAACACCCGAAAATTCGATATTTTTTGGTCCAAGAAGCAATCTGTACATGCCTACTCAGTGCTAGAATGTTTTCAAAATATAGGCTCAAAACATGCTAAAAATCAATATTTTATATGTCCCAAATCGATATGTGCATGCATGTTCTGTACCCGTTTATATCTCAAATTCTGGCTCAAAACACCCAAAAATACGATATTTTTGGGTCCCAGAAGCAATCTGTATAAGCCTACTCCGTGTTTGAGTATTTTCAAAATACAGGCCCAAAACATGCTGAAAATCGAAATTTTAGCTACCCATAGTCAATATGTGCATGCATCTTCTGTACCCGTTTATATCCCAAATTCTGGCTCAAAACACCCGAAAATTCGATATTTTTGGGTCCCTGAAGCGATCTGTATATGCCTACTCCTTGTTAGAGTATTTTCAAAATACAAACCAAAAACATGCTCAAAATCGATATTTTAGGTTCCCAAAGTCAATATGTGTATGCATCTTCTATACCCGTTTATATCCCAAATTCAGGCTGAAAACACCCGAAAATTTGATATTTTTTTGTCCCAGAAGCGTTCTGTACATGCCTACTCATTGCTAGAATACTTTCAAAATATAGGCCCAAAACATGCTAAAAATCGATATTTTGGGTGCCCAAAGTCGATATCTGCATGCATCTTCTGTACCCGTTTATATATCAAATTCAGGCTCAAAACACCCGAAAACTCGATATTTTTGGGTCCCAGAAGAGATCTGTACATGCTTACTCCGTGTTAGAGTACTTTCAAAATACAGGCCCAAAACATGCTCAAAATCGATATTTTAGGTGCAAAAAGTCGATATGTAAATGCATTTTCAGTACACGTTTATATCTCAAATTTAGGCACAAAACACCCAAAAATTCAATATTTTTGGGTTCCAGTAGCGATCTGTACATGCCTATTCAGTGCTAGAAATTTTTCAAAATATAGGCTCAAAACATGCTAAAAATCTATAATTTAGGTGTCCAAAGTCGATATGTGCATGCATCTTCTGTACCCGTATATATCTGAAATTCATTCTCAAAACACCCAAAAATTCGATATATTTGTGTCCCAGAAGCGATCTGTACATGCCTACTTCGTGTTAGAGTATTTTCAAAATAGATGCCCGAAACATGCTCAAAATCGATATTTTGGGTGCCCAAAGTCGATATGTGCATGAATCTTATGTACCCGTTTATATCTCAAATTCAGGCTCAAAACACCCGAAAATTCGATATTTTCGGGTCCCAGAAGCGATCTGTACATGCCTACTCTTTGCTAGAATGTTTTCAAAATACAGACCCAAAATATGTTAAAAATCGATATTTTAGATGCAAAAAGTCGATATGTGCATACATCTTTTGTACCCGTTTATATCCTAAATTATGGCTTAAAACACTCGAAAGTTCGATATTTGTGTGTCCCAGAAGCGATCTGTAAATGCCTACTTAGTGCTGGAATATTTTCAAAATATAGGCCTAATACATGCTAAAAATCGGTATTTTAGGTGCCCAATGTCGATATGTGCATGCATCTTCTGTACCCGTTTATATCTCAAATTCAGGCTTAAAACACCCGAAAATTCGATATTTTTGGGTCCAAGAAGCAATCTGTACATGCCTACTCAGTGCTAGAATGTTTTCAAAATATAGGCTCAAAACATGCTAAAAATCAATATTTTATATGTCCCAAGTCGATATGTGCATGCATGTTCTGTACCCGTTTATATCTCAAATTCAGGCTCAAAACACCCGAAAACTCGATATTTTTGGGTCCCAGAAGAGATCTCTACATGCCTACTCCGTGTTAGAGTACTTTCAAAATACAGGCCCAAAACATGCTCAAAATCGATATTTTAGGTGCAAAAAGTCGATATGTGCATGCATTTTCAGTACCCGTTTATATCTCAAATTTAGGCTCAAAACAACGGAAAATTCAATATTTTTGGGTTCCAGAAACGATCTGTACATGCCTACTCAGTGCTAGAAAGTTTTCAAAATATAGGCTCAAAACATGCTAAAAATCTATAATTTAGGTGTCCAAAGTCGATATGTGCATACATCTTTTGTACCCGTTCATATCCCAAATTCAGGCTCAAAACACCCGAAAATTCGATATTTTTGGGTCCCTGAAGCGATCTGTACATGCCTACTCAGGGCTAGAATATTTTTAAATGTAGGCCCAAAACATGCTAAAAATCGATATTTTTGGTGCTAAATGTCGATATGAGCATGCATTTTCTGTACCGGTTTATATCTCAAATTCAGGCTCAAAACACCCGAAAATTCGATAATTTTGGGTCCCAGAAAAGGTATTTACATGCCTACTTAGTGCTAAAATGTTTTCAAAATATAGGCTTAAAGCATGCTAAAAATCGATATTTTAGGTGTCCAAAGTCGATATGTGCATACATCTTTTGTATCCGTTTATATCGAAAATTCAAGCTCAAAACACCCGAAAATTCGATATTTTTTTGTCCAGTAAGCGATCTGTACATGCCTACTCAGTGCTAGAATATTTTTAAAATATAGGCCTAAAACAGGCTAAAAATCGATATTTTAGGTACCCAATGTCGATATGTGCATGCATCTTCTGTACCCGTTTATATCTCAAATTAAGGCTTAAAACACCCGAAAATTAGATATTTTTGGGTCCAAGAAGCAATCTGTACATGCCTACTCAGTGCTAGAATGTTTTCAAAATATAGGCTCAAAACATGCTAAAATCAATATTTTATATGTCCCAAGTCGATATGTGCATGCATGTTCTGTACCCGTTTATATCTCAAATTCTGGCTCAAAACAGCCGAAAATACGATATTTTTGGTCCCAGAAGCAATCTGTTTAAGCCTACTCCGTGTTTGAGTATTTTCAAAATACAGACCCAAAGCATGCTGAAAATCGATATTTTGGCTACCCATAGTCGATATGTACATGCATCTTCTGTACCCGTTTATATCTCAAATTCAGGCTCAAAACAACGGAAAATTCAATATTTTTGGTTTCCAGACGCGATCTGTACATGCCTACTCAGTGCTAGAAAGATTTCAAAATATAGGCTCAAAACATGCTAAAAATCTATAATTTAGGTGTCCAAAGTCGATATGTGCATACATCTTTTGTACCCGTTTATATCCCAAATTCTGGCTCAAAACACCCGAAAATTCGATATTTTTCGGTCCCTGAAGCGATCTCTACATGCCTACTCAGTGCTAGAACATTTTTTAAATGTAGGCCCAAAACATGCTAAAAATCGATATTTTAGGTGCTAAATGTCGATATGAGCATGCATTTTCTGTACCGGTTTATATCTCAAATTCAGGCTCAAAATACCCAAAAAATCGATAATTTTGGGTCCCAGAAGGGATATTTACATGCCTACTCAGTGCTAAAATGTTTTCAAAATATAGGCTTAAAGCATGCTAAAAATCGATATTTTAGGTGTCCAAAGTCGATATGTGCATACATCTTTTGTATCCGTTTATATCCAAAATTCAGGCTCAAAACACCCGAAAATTCGATATTTTTGGGTCCCTGAAGTGATCTGTACATGCCTACTCAGTGCTGAAATATTTTTAAAATATAGGCCCAAAACATGCTAAAAATCGATATTTTAGGTGCTAAATGTCGATTTGAGCATGCATTTTCTGTACCGGTTTATATCTCAAATTCAGGCTCAGAACACCCGAAAATTTTATAATTTTGGGTCCCAGAAGCGATCTGTACATGCCTACTCCGTGTTAGAGTATTTTCAAAATACAGGCCCAAAACATGCTCAAAATCGATATTTTAGGTTCCCAAAGTCAATATGTGTATGCATCTTCTATACCCGTTTATATCCCAAATTCAGGCTCAAAACACACGAAAACTCGATATTTTTGGGTCCCAGAAGAGATCTGTACATGCCTACTCCGTGTTAGAGTACTTTCAAAATACAGGCCCAAAACATGCTGAAAATTGATATTTTAGGTGCCCAAAGTCGATATGTGCATGCATCTTCAGTACCCGTTTATATCTCAAATTCAGGCTCAAAACAACGGAAAATTCAATATTTTTGGATTCCAGAAGCGATCTGTACATGCCTACTCAGTGCTAGAAAGTTTTCAAAATATAGGCTCAAAACATGCTAAAAATCTATAATTTAGGTGTCCAAAGTCGATATGTGCATGCATCTTCTGTACCCGTTTATATCCCAAATTCAGGCTCAAAACACCCGAAAATTCGATAATTTTGGGTCCCAGAAGGGATATTTACATGCCTACTCAGTGCTAAAATGTTTTCAAAATATAGGCTTAAAGCATGCTAAAAATCGATATTTTAGGTGTCCAAAGTCGATATGTGCATACATCTTTTGTATCCGTTTATATCCAAAATTCAGGCTCAAAACACCCGAAAATTCGATATTTTTGGGTCCCTGAAGTGATCTGTACATGCCTACTCAGTGCTGAAATATTTTTAAAATATAGGCCCAAAACATGCTAAAAATCGATATTTTAGGTGCTAAATGTCGATTTGAGCATGCATTTTCTGTACCGGTTTATATCTCAAATTCAGGCTCAGAACACCCGAAAATTCTATAATTTTGGGTCCCAGAAGCGATCTGTACATGCCTACTCCGTGTTAGAGTATTTTCAAAATACAGGCCCAAAACATGCTCAAAATCGATATTTTAGGTTCCCAAAGTCAATATGTGTATGCATCTTCTATACCCGTTTATATCTCAAATTCAGGCTCAAAACACACGAAAACTCGATATTTTTGGGTCCCAGAAGAGATCTGTACATGCCTACTCCGTGTTAGAGTACTTTCAAAATACAGGCCCAAAACATGCTGAAAATTGATATTTTAGGTGCCCAAAGTCGATATGTGCATGCATCTTCAGTACCCGTTTATATCTCAAATTCAGGCTCAAAACAACGGAAAATTCAATATTTTTGGATTCCAGAAGCGATCTGTACATGCCTACTCAGTGCTAGAAAGTTTTCAAAATATAGGCTCAAAACATGCTAAAAATCTATAATTTAGGTGTCCAAAGTCGATATGTGCATGCATCTTCTGTACCCGTTTATATCCCAAATTCAGGCTCAAAACACCCGAAAATTCGATAATTTTGGGTCCCAGAAGGGATATTTACAAGCCTACTCAGTGCTAAAATGTTTTAAAAATATAGGCTTAAAGCATGCTAAAAATCAATATTTTAGGTGTCCAAAGTTGATATGTGCATACATCTTTTGTACCCGTTTATATCCAAAATTCAGGCTCAAAACACCCGAAAATTCGATATTTTTGGGTCTCTGAAGCGATTTGTACATGCCTACTCAGTGCTAGAATATCTTTAAAATATAGGCCCAAAACATGCTAAAAATCGATATTTTAGGTGCTAAATGTCGATATGAGCATGCATTTTCTGTACCGATTTATATCTCAAATTCAGGCTCAAAACAACGGAAAATTCAATAGTTTTGGGTCCCCGCAGCGATCTGTACATGCCTACTTCTTGTTAGTGTATTTCCAAAATATAAGCCCAAAACATGCTCAAAATCGATATTTTGGGTGCCTTAAAGTCGATATGTGCATGCATCTTCTGTACCCTTTTATATCTCAAATTCAGGCTCAAAACACCCAAAAATTCGATATTTTTGGGTCCCATAAGCGACTTGTACATGCCTACTCTTTGCTAGAATGTTTTCAAGATACAGACCCAAAATATGCTCAAAATCGATATTTTAAGTGCAAAAAGTCGATATGTGCATGCATCTTCAATACTCGTTTATATCTCAAATGCAGGCTCAAAATACCCGAAAATTCAATATTTTTGGGTCCCAGAAGCGATCTGTACATGCCTACTTCGTGTTAGAGTATTTTAAAAAAAACAGGCCAAAAACATGCTGAAAATCGATATTTGAGGTGCCCAAAGTCAATATGTGTATGCACGTTCTGTACACTTTTATATCCCAAATTCAGGCTCAAAACACCTGAAAATTCGATATTTTTTTGTCCCAGAAGCGATTTGTATATGTCTACTCAGTGCTAGAATGTTTTCAAAATATAGGCTTAAAACATGCTAAAATTCGATATTTTAATTGTCCAAAGTCTATTTGTGCATACCTCTTTTGTACCCGTTTATATCCCAAATTCAGGCTCAAAACACCCAAAAATTTAATATTTTTGGGTCCCAGAAGCGATCTGTACATGCCTACTCAGTGATAGAATATTTTCAAAATATTGGCCAAAAACATACTAAAAATCGATATTTTGGGTGCCCAAAGTCTATAAGTGCATGCATCTTCTGTACCCGTTTATATCTCAAATTCAGGCTGAAAACACCTGAAAATTAGATATTTTTGTGTCCCAGAAGCGATATGTACATGCCTACTCCTTCTTAGAATGTTTTAAAGATACAGACCCAAAACATGCTCAAAATCGATATATTAGGTGCAAAAAGTCGATATGTGCCAGCATCTTCAGTACCCGTTTATATCTCAAATTCAGGCTCAAAACACCCAAAAATTCAATATTTTTGGGTCCCAGAAGCGATCTGTACATGTCTACTCAGTGCTAGATTGTTTTGAAAATATAGGCTTAAAACATGCCTAAAATCGATATTTAATGTGTCCCAAGTCGATATGTGAATGCATGTTCTGTACCCGTTTATATCTCAAATTTAGGCTCAAAACAAACGAAAATTCTATATTTTTGGGTCTCAGAAGCGATCTGTATATGCCTACTCCGTGTTTGAGTATTTTCAAAATACATGCCCAAAACATGCTGAAAATCGATATTTTAGCTGCCCATAGTCGATATGTGCATGCATCTTCTGTACCCGTTTATATCTCAAATTCAGGCTCAAAACACCCGAACATTTAATATTTTTGGGTCCCAGAAGCGATCTGTACATGCCTATTCCGTGTTAGAGTACTTTCAAAATACAGGCCATAAAAAATGCTGAAAATCGATTTTTTAGGTGCCCAAAGTCGATATGTGCATGCATCTACTGTACCCGTTTATATCTCAAATTCAGGCTCAAAACACCCGAAAATTCGATATTTTTGGGTCCCAGAAGCGATCTGTGCATGCCTACTCCGTGTTAGAGTACTTTCAAAATTCAGGCCCAAAACATGCTAAAAATCGATATTTAAGGTGCCCAAAGTGGATATGTGCATTCATCTTCTGTACCCGATTATATCTCAAATTCATGCTCAAAATACCCGAAAATTCGATATTTTTGGGTCCAAGAAGCGATCTGTACATGCCTACTCTGTGTTAGAGTATTTTCGGGTGTTTTGAGCCTGAAATTGAGATATAAACGGGTACAGTAGATGCATGCACATATCTACTTTGGGCACCTAAAATATCGATTTTCAGCATTTTTTATGGCCTGTATTTTGAAAGTACTCTAACACGGTGTAGGTATGTACAGATCGCTTCTGGGATCCAAAAATATTAAATTTTCGGGTGTTTTGAGCCTGAATTTGAGATATAAACGGGTACAGAAGCGATCTGTGCATGCCTACTCCGTGTTAGAGTACTTTCAAAATTCAGGCCCAAAACATGCTGAAAATCGAAATTTGAGTTGCCCAAAGTTAATATGTGTATGCATCTTCTGTACCCGTTTATATCCCAAATTCAGGCTCAAAACTCCAGAAAATTCGATATTTTTGGGTCCCAGAAGAGATCTGTACATGCCTACTCCGTGTTAGAGTACTTTCAAAATACAGGCCCAAAACATGCTCAAAATTGATATTTTAGGTGCAAAAAGTCGATATGTGCATGCATCTTCAGTACCCGTTTATATCTCAAATTCATGCTTAAAAGAACGGAAAATTCAATATTTTTGGATTCCAGAAGCGATCTGTACATGCCTACTCAGTGCTAGAAAGTTTTCAAAATATAGGCTCAAAACATGCTAAAAATCTATAATTTAGGTGTCCAAAGTCGATATGTGCATGCATCTTCTGTACCCGTATATATCTGAAATTCAGTCTCAAAACACAAAAATTCGATATTTTTGTGTCCCAGAAGCGATCTGTACATGCCTACTCAGTGCTAGAATATTTTTAAATGTAGGCCCAAAACATGCTAAAAATCGATATTTTTGGTGCTAAATGTCGATATGTGCATGCATTTTCTGTACCGGTTTATATCTCAAATTCAGGCTCAAAACACCCGAAAATTCGATAATTTTGGGTCCCAGAAGGGATATTTACATGCCTATTTAGTGCTAAAATGTTTTCAAAATATAGGCTTAAAGCATGCTAAAAATCGATATTTTAGGTGTCCAAAGTCGATATGTGCATACATCTTTTGTATCCGTTTATATCGAAAATTCAAGCTCAAAACACCCGAAAATTCGATATTTTTTTGTCCAGTAAGCGATCTGTACATGCCTACTCAGTGCTGGAATATTTTTAAAATATAGGCCAAAAACAGGCTAAAAATCGATATTTTGGGTGCCCAAAGTCGATATCTGCATGCATCTTCTGTACCCGTTTATATCTCAAATTCAGGCTCAAAACACCCGAAAACTCGATATTTTTGGGTCCCAGAAGAGATCTCTACATGCCTACTCCGTGTTAGAGTACTTTCAAAATACAGGCCCAAAACATGCTCAAAATCGATATTTTAGGTGCAAAAAGTCGATATGTAAATGCATTTTCAGTACACGTTTATATCTCAAATTTAGGCACAAAACACCCAAAAATTCAATATTTTTGGGTTCCAGTAGCGATCTGTACATGCCTATTCAGTGCTAGAAATTTTTCAAAATATAGGCTCAAAACATGCTAAAAATCTATAATTTAGGTGTCCAAAGTCGATATGTGCATGCATCTTCTGTACCCGTATATATCTGAAATTCATTCTCAAAAAACCCAAAAATTCGATATATTTGTGTCCCAGAAGCGATCTGTACATGCCTACTTCGTGTTAGAGTATTTTCAAAATAGATGCCCGAAACATGCTCAAAATCGATATTTTGGGTGCCCAAAGTCGATATGTGCATGAATCTTATGTACCCGTTTATATCTCAAATTCAGGCTCAAAACACCCGAAAATTCGATATTTTCGGGTCCCAGAAGCGATCTGTACATGCCTACTCTTTGCTAGAATGTTTTCAAAATACAGACCCAAAATATGTTAAAAATCGATATTTTAGATGCAAAAAGTCGATATGTGCATACATCTTTTGTACCCGTTTATATCCTAAATTATGGCTTAAAACACTCGAAAGTTCGATATTTGTGTGTCCCAGAAGCGATCTGTAAATGCCTACTTAGTGCTGGAATATTTTCAAAATATAGGCCTAATACATGCTAAAAATCGGTATTTTAGGTGCCCAATGTCGATATGTGCATGCATCTTCTGTACCCGTTTATATCTCAAATTCAGGCTTAAAACACCCGAAAATTCGATATTTTTGGGTCCAAGAAGCAATCTGTACATGCCTACTCAGTGCTAGAATGTTTTCAAAATATAGGCTCAAAACATGCTAAAAATCAATATTTTATATGTCCCAAGTCGATATGTGCATGCATGTTCTGTACCCGTTTATATCTCAAATTCAGGCTCAAAACACCCGAAAACTCGATATTTTTGGGTCCCAGAAGAGATCTCTACATGCCTACTCAGTGCTAGAATATTTTTAAATGTAGGCCCAAAACATGCTAAAAATCGATATTTTTGGTGCTAAATGTCGATATGAGCATGCATTTTCTGTACCGGTTTATATCTCAAATTCAGGCTCAAAACACCCGAAAATTCGATAATTTTGGGTCCCAGAAAAGGTATTTACATGCCTACTTAGTGCTAAAATGTTTTCAAAATATAGGCTTAAAGCATGCTAAAAATCGATATTTTAGGTGTCCAAAGTCGATATGTGCATACATCTTTTGTATCCGTTTATATCGAAAATTCAAGCTCAAAACACCCGAAAATTCGATATTTTTTTGTCCAGTAAGCGATCTGTACATGCCTACTCAGTGCTAGAATATTTTTAAAATATAGGCCTAAAACAGGCTAAAAATCGATATTTTAGGTACCCAATGTCGATATGTGCATGCATCTTCTGTACCCGTTTATATCTCAAATTAAGGCTTAAAACACCCGAAAATTCGATATTTTTGGGTCCAAGAAGCAATCTGTACATGCCTACTCAGTGCTAGAATGTTTTCAAAATATAGGCTCAAAACATGCTAAAATCAATATTTTATATGTCCCAAGTCGATATGTGCATGCATGTTCTGTACCCGTTTATATCTCAAATTCTGGCTCAAAACAGCCGAAAATACGATATTTTTGGTCCCAGAAGCAATCTGTTTAAGCCTACTCCGTGTTTGAGTATTTTCAAAATACAGACCCAAAGCATGCTGAAAATCGATATTTTGGCTACCCATAGTCGATATGTGCATGCATCTTCTGTACCCGTTTATATCTCAAATTCAGGCTCAAAACAACGGAAAATTCAATATTTTTGGTTTCCAGACGCGATCTGTACATGCCTACTCAGTGCTAGAAAGATTTCAAAATATAGGCTCAAAACATGCTAAAAATCTATAATTTAGGTGTCCAAAGTCGATATGTGCATACATCTTTTGTACCCGTTTATATCCCAAATTCTGGCTCAAAACACCCGAAAATTCGATATTTTTCGGTCCCTGAAGCGATCTCTACATGCCTACTCAGTGCTAGAACATTTTTTAAATGTAGGCCCAAAACATGCTAAAAATCGATATTTTAGGTGCTAAATGTCGATATGAGCATGCATTTTCTGTACCGGTTTATATCTCAAATTCAGGCTCAAAATACCCAAAAAATCGATAATTTTGGGTCCCAGAAGGGATATTTACATGCCTACTCAGTGCTAAAATGTTTTCAAAATATAGGCTTAAAGCATGCTAAAAATCGATATTTTAGGTGTCCAAAGTCGATATGTGCATACA
Organism: Petrolisthes cinctipes; assembly: GCA_033782935.1. NCBI lineage: Eukaryota > Metazoa > Arthropoda > Malacostraca > Decapoda > Porcellanidae > Petrolisthes > Petrolisthes cinctipes. The sequence continues at coordinate 12,603,901 of JAWQEG010000062.1, read as the reverse complement.
TCTTTTGTATCCGTTTATATCCAAAATTCAGGCTCAAAACACCCGAAAATTCGATATTTTTGGGTCCCTGAAGTGATCTGTACATGCCTACTCAGTGCTGAAATATTTTTAAAATATAGGCCCAAAACATGCTAAAAATCGATATTTTAGGTGCTAAATGTCGATTTGAGCATGCATTTTCTGTACCGGTTTATATCTCAAATTCAGGCTCAGAACACCCGAAAATTCTATAATTTTGGGTCCCAGAAGCGATCTGTACATGCCTACTCCGTGTTAGAGTATTTTCAAAATACAGGCCCAAAACATGCTCAAAATCGATATTTTAGGTTCCCAAAGTCAATATGTGTATGCATCTTCTATACCCGTTTATATCCCAAATTCAGGCTCAAAACACACGAAAACTCGATATTTTTGGGTCCCAGAAGAGATCTGTACATGCCTACTCCGTGTTAGAGTACTTTCAAAATACAGGCCCAAAACATGCTGAAAATTGATATTTTAGGTGCCCAAAGTCGATATGTGCATGCATCTTCAGTACCCGTTTATATCTCAAATTCAGGCTCAAAACAACGGAAAATTCAATATTTTTGGATTCCAGAAGCGATCTGTACATGCCTACTCAGTGCTAGAAAGTTTTCAAAATATAGGCTCAAAACATGCTAAAAATCTATAATTTAGGTGTCCAAAGTCGATATGTGCATGCATCTTCTGTACCCGTTTATATCCCAAATTCAGGCTCAAAACACCCGAAAATTCGATAATTTTGGGTCCCAGAAGGGATATTTACAAGCCTACTCAGTGCTAAAATGTTTTAAAAATATAGGCTTAAAGCATGCTAAAAATCAATATTTTAGGTGTCCAAAGTTGATATGTGCATACATCTTTTGTACCCGTTTATATCCAAAATTCAGGCTCAAAACACCCGAAAATTCGATATTTTTGGGTCTCTGAAGCGATTTGTACATGCCTACTCAGTGCTAGAATATCTTTAAAATATAGGCCCAAAACATGCTAAAAATCGATATTTTAGGTGCTAAATGTCGATATGAGCATGCATTTTCTGTACCGATTTATATCTCAAATTCAGGCTCAAAACAACGGAAAATTCAATAGTTTTGGGTCCCCGCAGCGATCTGTACATGCCTACTTCTTGTTAGTGTATTTTTAAAATATAAGCCCAAAACATGCTCAAAATCGATATTTTGGGTGCCTTAAAGTCGATATGTGCATGCATCTTCTGTACCCTTTTATATCTCAAATTCAGGCTCAAAACACACAAAAATTCGATATTTTTGGGTCCCATAAGCGACTTGTACATGCCTACTCTTTGCTAGAATGTTTTCAAGATACAGACCCAAAATATGCTCAAAATCGATATTTTAAGTGCAAAAAGTCGATATGTGCATGCATCTTCAATACTCGTTTATATCTCAAATGCAGGCTCAAAATACCCGAAAATTCAATATTTTTGGGTCCCAGAAGCGATCTGTACATGCCTACTTCGTGTTAGAGTATTTAAAAAAAAACAGGCCAAAAACATGCTGAAAATCGATATTTGAGGTGCCCAAAGTCAATATGTGTATGCACGTTCTGTACACTTTTATATCCCAAATTCAGGCTCAAAACACCTGAAAATTCGATATTTTTTTGTCCCAGAAGCGATTTGTATATGTCTACTCAGTGCTAGAATGTTTTCAAAATATAGGCTTAAAACATGCTAAAATTCGATATTTTAATTGTCCAAAGTCTATTTGTGCATACCTCTTTTGTACCCGTTTATATCCCAAATTCAGGCTCAAAACACCCAAAAATTTAATATTTTTGGGTCCCAGAAGCGATCTGTACATGCCTACTCAGTGATAGAATATTTTCAAAATATTGGCCAAAAACATACTAAAAATCGATATTTTGGGTGCCCAAAGTCTATAAGTGCATGCATCTTCTGTACCCGTTTATATCTCAAATTCAGGCTGAAAACACCTGAAAATTAGATATTTTTGTGTCCCAGAAGCGATATGTACATGCCTACTCCTTCTTAGAATGTTTTAAAGATACAGACCCAAAACATGCTCAAAATCGATATATTAGGTGCAAAAAGTCGATATGTGCCAGCATCTTCAGTACCCGTTTATATCTCAAATTCAGGCTCAAAACACCCAAAAATTCAATATTTTTGGGTCCCAGAAGCGATCTGTACATGTCTACTCAGTGCTAGATTGTTTTGAAAATATAGGCTTAAAACATGCCTAAAATCGATATTTAATGTGTCCCAAGTCGATATGTGAATGCATGTTCTGTACCCGTTTATATCTCAAATTTAGGCTCAAAACAAACGAAAATTCTATATTTTTGGGTCTCAGAAGCGATCTGTATATGCCTACTCCGTGTTTGAGTATTTTCAAAATATATGCCCAAAACATGCTGAAAATCGATATTTTAGCTGCCCATAGTCGATATGTGCATGCATCTTCTGTACCCGTTTATATCTCAAATTCAGGCTCAAAACACCCAAACATTTAATATTTTTGGGTCCCAGAAGCGATCTGTACATGCCTATTCCGTGTTAGAGTACTTTCAAAATACAGGCCATAAAAAATGCTGAAAATCGATTTTTTAGGTGCCCAAAGTCGATATGTGCATGCATCTACTGTACCCGTTTATATCTCAAATTCAGGCTCAAAACACCCGAAAATTCGATATTTTTGGGTCCCAGAAGCGATCTGTGCATGCCTACTCCGTGTTAGAGTACTTTCAAAATTCAGGCCCAAAACATGCTAAAAATCGATATTTAAGGTGCCCAAAGTGGATATGTGCATTCATCTTCTGTACCCGATTATATCTCAAATTCATGCTCAAAATACCCGAAAATTCGATATTTTTGGGTCCAAGAAGCGATCTGTACATGCCTACTCTGTGTTAGAGTATTTTCGGGTGTTTTGAGCCTGAAATTGAGATATAAACGGGTACAGTAGATGCATGCACATATCGACTTTGGGCACCTAAAATATCGGTTTTCAGCATTTTTTATGGCCTGTATTTTGAAAGTACTCTAACACGGTGTAGGCATGTACAGATCGCTTCTGGGATCCAAAAATATTAAATTTTCGGGTGTTTTGAGCCTGAATTTGAGATATAAACGGGTACAGAAGCGATCTGTGCATGCCTACTCCGTGTTAGAGTACTTTCAAAATTCAGGCCCAAAACATGCTGAAAATCGATATTTGAGTTGCCCAAAGTTAATATGTGTATGCATCTTCTGTACCCGTTTATATCCCAAATTCAGGCTCAAAACTCCAGAAAATTCGATATTTTTGGGTCCCAGAAGAGATCTGTACATGCCTACTCCGTGTTAGAGTACTTTCAAAATACAGGCCCAAAACATGCTCAAAATTGATATTTTAGGTGCAAAAAGTCGATATGTGCATGCATCTTCAGTACCCGTTTATATCTCAAATTCAGGCTTAAAACAACGGAAAATTCAATATTTTTGGATTCCAGAAGCGATCTGTACATGCCTACTCAGTGCTAGAAAGTTTTCAAAATATAGGCTCAAAACATGCTAAAAATCTATAATTTAGGTGTCCAAAGTCGATATGTGCATGCATCTTCTGTACCCGTATATATCTGAAATTCAGTCTCAAAACACAAAAATTCGATATTTTTGTGTCCCAGAAGCGATCTGTACATGCCTACTCAGTGCTAGAATATTTTTAAATGTAGGCCCAAAACATGCTAAAAATCGATATTTTTGGTGCTAAATGTCGATATGTGCATGCATTTTCTGTACCGGTTTATATCTCAAATTCAGGCTCAAAACACCCGAAAATTCGATAATTTTGGGTCCCAGAAGGGATATTTACATGCCTATTTAGTGCTAAAATGTTTTCAAAATATAGGCTTAAAGCATGCTAAAAATCGATATTTTAGGTGTCCAAAGTCGATATGTGCATACATCTTTTGTATCCGTTTATATCGAAAATTCAAGCTCAAAACACCCGAAAATTCGATATTTTTTTGTCCAGTAAGCGATCTGTACATGCCTACTCAGTGCTGGAATATTTTTAAAATATAGGCCAAAAACAGGCTAAAAATCGATATTTTAGGTACCCAATGTCGATATGTGCATGCATTTTCTGTACCCGTTTATATCTCAAATTCAGGTTTAAAACACCCGAAAATTCGATATTTTTGGGTCCCAGAAGAGATCTGTACATGCTTACTCCGTGTTAGAGTACTTTCAAAATACAGGCCCAAAACATGCTCAAAATCGATATTTTAGGTGCAAAAAGTCGATATGTAAATGGATTTTCAGTACACGTTTATATCTCAAATTTAGGCACAAAACACCCAAAAATTCAATATTTTTGGGTTCCAGTAGCGATCTGTACATGCCTATTCAGTGCTAGAAATTTTTCAAAATATAGGCTCAAAACATGCTAAAAATCTATAATTTAGGTGTCCAAAGTCGATATGTGCATGCATCTTCTGTACCCGTATATATCTGAAATTCATTCTCAAAACACCCAAAAATTCGATATATTTGTGTCCCAGAAGCGATCTGTACATGCCTACTTCGTGTTAGAGTATTTTCAAAATAGATGCCCGAAACATGCTCAAAATCGATATTTTGGGTGCCCAAAGTCGATATGTGCATGAATCTTATGTACCCGTTTATATCTCAAATTCAGGCTCAAAACACCCGAAAATTCGATATTTTCGGGTCCCAGAAGCGATCAGTACATGCCTACTCTTTGCTAGAATGTTTTCAAAATACAGACCCAAAATATGTTAAAAATCGATATTTTAGATGCAAAAAGTCGATATGTGCATACATCTTTTGTACCCGTTTATATCCTAAATTATGGCTTAAAACACTCGAAAGTTCGATATTTGTGTGTCCCAGAAGCGATCTGTAAATGCCTACTTAGTGCTGGAATATTTTCAAAATATAGGCCTAATACATGCTAAAAATCGGTATTTTAGGTGCCCAATGTCGATATGTGCATGCATCTTCTGTACCCGTTTATATCTCAAATTCAGGCTTAAAACACCCGAAAATTCGATATTTTTGGGTCCAAGAAGCAATCTGTACATGCCTACTCAGTGCTAGAATGTTTTCAAAATATAGGCTCAAAACATGCTAAAAATCAATATTTTATATGTCCCAAGTCGATATGTGCATGCATGTTCTGTACCCGTTTATATCTCAAATTCAGGCTCAAAACACCCGAAAACTCGATATTTTTGGGTCCCAGAAGAGATCTCTACATGCCTACTCCGTGTTAGAGTACTTTCAAAATACAGGCCCAAAACATGCTCAAAATCGATATTTTAGGTGCAAAAAGTCGATATGTGCATGCATTTTCAGTACCCGTTTATATCTCAAATTTAGGCTCAAAACAACGGAAAATTCAATATTTTTGGGTTCCAGAAACGATCTGTACATGCCTACTCAGTGCTAGAAAGTTTTCAAAATATAGGCTCAAAACATGCTAAAAATCTATAATTTAGGTGTCCAAAGTCGATATGTGCATACATCTTTTGTACCCGTTCATATCCCAAATTCAGGCTCAAAACACCCGAAAATTCGATATTTTTGGGTCCCTGAAGCGATCTGTACATGCCTACTCAGTGCTAGAATATTTTTAAATGTAGGCCCAAAACATGCTAAAAATCGATATTTTTGGTGCTAAATGTCGATATGAGCATGCATTTTCTGTACCGGTTTATATCTCAAATTCAGGCTCAAAACACCCGAAAATTCGATAATTTTGGGTCCCAGAAAAGGTATTTACATGCCTACTTAGTGCTAAAATGTTTTCAAAATATAGGCTTAAAGCATGCTAAAAATCGATATTTTAGGTGTCCAAAGTCGATATGTGCATACATCTTTTGTATCCGTTTATATCGAAAATTCAAGCTCAAAACACCCGAAAATTCGATATTTTTTTGTCCAGTAAGCGATCTGTACATGCCTACTCAGTGCTAGAATATTTTTAAAATATAGGCCTAAAACAGGCTAAAAATCGATATTTTAGGTACCCAATGTCGATATGTGCATGCATCTTCTGTACCCGTTTATATCTCAAATTAAGGCTTAAAACACCCGAAAATTAGATATTTTTGGGTCCAAGAAGCAATCTGTACATGCCTACTCAGTGCTAGAATGTTTTCAAAATATAGGCTCAAAACATGCTAAAATCAATATTTTATATGTCCCAAGTCGATATGTGCATGCATGTTCTGTACCCGTTTATATCTCAAATTCTGGCTCAAAACAGCCGAAAATACGATATTTTTGGTCCCAGAAGCAATCTGTTTAAGCCTACTCCGTGTTTGAGTATTTTCAAAATACAGACCCAAAGCATGCTGAAAATCGATATTTTGGCTACCCATAGTCGATATGTGCATGCATCTTCTGTACCCGTTTATATCTCAAATTCAGGCTCAAAACAACGGAAAATTCAATATTTTTGGTTTCCAGACGCGATCTGTACATGCCTACTCAGTGCTAGAAAGATTTCATAATATAGGCTCAAAACATGCTAAAAATCTATAATTTAGGTGTCCAAAGTCGATATGTGCATACATCTTTTGTACCCGTTTATATCCCAAATTCTGGCTCAAAACACCCGAAAATTCGATATTTTTCGGTCCCTGAAGCGATCTCTACATGCCTACTCAGTGCTAGAACATTTTTTAAATGTAGGCCCAAAACATGCTAAAAATCGATATTTTAGGTGCTAAATGTCGATATGAGCATGCATTTTCTGTACCGGTTTATATCTCAAATTCAGGCTCAAAATACCCAAAAAATCGATAATTTTGGGTCCCAGAAGGGATATTTACATGCCTACTCAGTGCTAAAATGTTTTCAAAATATAGGCTTAAAGCATGCTAAAAATCGATATTTTAGGTGTCCAAAGTCGATATGTGCATACATCTTTTGTATCCGTTTATATCCAAAATTCAGGCTCAAAACACCCGAAAATTCGATATTTTTGGGTCCCTGAAGTGATCTGTACATGCCTACTCAGTGCTGAAATATTTTTAAAATATAGGCCCAAAACATGCTAAAAATCGATATTTTAGGTGCTAAATGTCGATTTGAGCATGCATTTTCTGTACCGGTTTATATCTCAAATTCAGGCTCAGAACACCCGAAAATTCTATAATTTTGGGTCCCAGAAGCGATCTGTACATGCCTACTCCGTGTTAGAGTATTTTCAAAATACAGGCCCAAAACATGCTCAAAATCGATATTTTAGGTTCCCAAAGTCAATATGTGTATGCATCTTCTATACCCGTTTATATCCCAAATTCAGGCTCAAAACACACGAAAACTCGATATTTTTGGGTCCCAGAAGAGATCTGTACATGCCTACTCCGTGTTAGAGTACTTTCAAAATACAGGCCCAAAACATGCTGAAAATTGATATTTTAGGTGCCCAAAGTCGATATGTGCATGCATCTTCAGTACCCGTTTATATCTCAAATTCAGGCTCAAAACAACGGAAAATTCAATATTTTTGGATTCCAGAAGCGATCTGTACATGCCTACTCAGTGCTAGAAAGTTTTCAAAATATAGGCTCAAAACATGCTAAAAATCTATAATTTAGGTGTCCAAAGTCGATATGTGCATGCATCTTCTGTACCCGTTTATATCCCAAATTCAGGCTCAAAACACTCGAAAATTCGATAATTTTGGGTCCCAGAAGGGATATTTACAAGCCTACTCAGTGCTAAAATGTTTTAAAAATATAGGCTTAAAGCATGCTAAAAATCAATATTTTAGGTGTCCAAAGTTGATATGTGCATACATCTTTTGTACCCGTTTATATCCAAAATTCAGGCTCAAAACACCCGAAAATTCGATATTTTTGGGTCTCTGAAGCGATTTGTACATGCCTACTCAGTGCTAGAATATCTTTAAAATATAGGCCCAAAACATGCTAAAAATCGATATTTTAGGTGCTAAATGTCGATATGAGCATGCATTTTCTGTACCGATTTATATCTCAAATTCAGGCTCAAAACAACGGAAAATTCAATAGTTTTGGGTCCCCGCAGCGATCTGTACATGCCTACTTCTTGTTAGTGTATTTTCAAAATATAAGCCCAAAACATGCTCAAAATCGATATTTTGGGTGCCTTAAAGTCGATATGTGCATGCATCTTCTGTACCCTTTTATATCTCAAATTCAGGCTCAAAACACCCAAAAATTCGATATTTTTGGGTCCCATAAGCGACTTGTACATGCCTACTCTTTGCTAGAATGTTTTCAAGATACAGACCCAAAATATGCTCAAAATCGATATTTTAAGTGCAAAAAGTCGATATGTGCATGCATCTTCAATACTCGTTTATATCTCAAATGCAGGCTCAAAATACCCGAAAATTCAATATTTTTGGGTCCCAGAAGCGATCTGTACATGCCTACTTCGTGTTAGAGTATTTTAAAAAAAACAGGCCAAAAACATGCTGAAAATCGATATTTGAGGTGCCCAAAGTCAATATGTGTATGCACGTTCTGTACACTTTTATATCCCAAATTCAGGCTCAAAACACCTGAAAATTCGATATTTTTTTGTCCCAGAAGCGATTTGTATATGTCTACTCAGTGCTAGAATGTTTTCAAAATATAGGCTTAAAACATGCTAAAATTCGATATTTTAATTGTCCAAAGTCTATTTGTGCATACCTCTTTTGTACCCGTTTATATCCCAAATTCAGGCTCAAAACACCCAAAAATTTAATATTTTTGGGTCCCAGAAGCGATCTGTACATGCCTACTCAGTGATAGAATATTTTCAAAATATTGGCCAAAAACATACTAAAAATCGATATTTTGGGTGCCCAAAGTCTATAAGTGCATGCATCTTCTGTACCCGTTTATATCTCAAATTCAGGCTGAAAACACCTGAAAATTAGATATTTTTGTGTCCCAGAAGCGATATGTACATGCCTACTCCTTCTTAGAATGTTTTAAAGATACAGACCCAAAACATGCTCAAAATCGATATATTAGGTGCAAAAAGTCGATATGTGCCAGCATCTTCAGTACCCGTTTATATCTCAAATTCAGGCTCAAAACACCCAAAAATTCAATATTTTTGGGTCCCAGAAGCGATCTGTACATGTCTACTCAGTGCTAGATTGTTTTGAAAATATAGGCTTAAAACATGCCTAAAATCGATATTTAATGTGTCCCAAGTCGATATGTGAATGCATGTTCTGTACCCGTTTATATCTCAAATTTAGGCTCAAAACAAACGAAAATTCTATATTTTTGGGTCTCAGAAGCGATCTGTATATGCCTACTCCGTGTTTGAGTATTTTCAAAATACATGCCCAAAACATGCTGAAAATCGATATTTTAGCTGCCCATAGTCGATATGTGCATGCATCTTCTGTACCCGTTTATATCTCAAATTCAGGCTCAAAACACCCGAACATTTAATATTTTTGGGTCCCAGAAGCGATCTGTACATGCCTATTCCGTGTTAGAGTACTTTCAAAATACAGGCCATAAAAAATGCTGAAAATCGATTTTTTAGGTGCCCAAAGTCGATATGTGCATGCATCTACTGTACCCGTTTATATCTCAAATTCAGGCTCAAAACACCCGAAAATTCGATATTTTTGGGTCCCAGAAGCGATCTGTGCATGCCTACTCCGTGTTAGAGTACTTTCAAAATTCAGGCCCAAAACATGCTAAAAATCGATATTTAAGGTGCCCAAAGTGGATATGTGCATTCATCTTCTGTACCCGATTATATCTCAAATTCATGCTCAAAATACCCGAAAATTCGATATTTTTGGGTCCAAGAAGCGATCTGTACATGCCTACTCTGTGTTAGAGTATTTTCGGGTGTTTTGAGCCTGAAATTGAGATATAAACGGGTACAGTAGATGCATGCACATATCGACTTTGGGCACCTAAAATATCGATTTTCAGCATTTTTTATGGCCTGTATTTTGAAAGTACTCTAACACGGTGTAGGCATGTACAGATCGCTTCTGGGATCCAAAAATATTAAATTTTCGGGTGTTTTGAGCCTGAATTTGAGATATAAACGGGTACAGAAGCGATCTGTGCATGCCTACTCCGTGTTAGAGTACTTTCAAAATTCAGGCCCAAAACATGCTGAAAATCGATATTTGAGTTGCCCAAAGTTAATATGTGTATGCATCTTCTGTACCCGTTTATATCCCAAATTCAGGCTCAAAACTCCAGAAAATTCGATATTTTTGGGTCCCAGAAGAGATCTGTACATGCCTACTCCGTGTTAGAGTACTTTCAAAATACAGGCCCAAAACATGCTCAAAATTGATATTTTAGGTGCAAAAAGTCGATATGTGCATGCATCTTCAGTACCCGTTTATATCTCAAATTCAGGCTTAAAACAACGGAAAATTCAATATTTTTGGATTCCAGAAGCGATCTGTACATGCCTACTCAGTGCTAGAAAGTTTTCAAAATATAGGCTCAAAACATGCTAAAAATCTATAATTTAGGTGTCCAAAGTCGATATGTGCATGCATCTTCTGTACCCGTATATATCTGAAATTCAGTCTCAAAACACAAAAATTCGATATTTTTGTGTCCCAGAAGCGATCTGTACATGCCTACTCAGTGCTAGAATATTTTTAAATGTAGGCCCAAAACATGCTAAAATCGATATTTTTGTTGCTAAATGTCGATATGTGCATGCATTTTCTGTACCGGTTTATATCTCAAATTCAGGCTCAAAACACCCGAAAATTCGATAATTTTGGGTCCCAGAAGGGATATTTACATGCCTATTTAGTGCTAAAATGTTTTCAAAATATAGGCTTAAAGCATGCTAAAAATCGATATTTTAGGTGTCCAAAGTCGATATGTGCATACATCTTTTGTATCCGTTTATATCGAAAATTCAAGCTCAAAACACCCGAAAATTCGATATTTTTTTGTCCAGTAAGCGATCTGTACATGCCTACTCAGTGCTGGAATATTTTTAAAATATAGGCCAAAAACAGGCTAAAAATCGATATTTTAGGTACCCAATGTCGATATGTGCATGCATTTTCTGTACCCGTTTATATCTCAAATTCAGGCTTAAAACACCCGAAAATTCGATATTTTTGGGTCCAAGAAGCAATCTGTACATGCCTACTCAGTGCTAGAATGTTTTCATAAATATAGGCTCAAAACATGCTAAAATCAATATTTTATATGTCCCAAGTCGATATGTGCATGCATGTTCTGTACCCGTTTATATCTCAAATTCAGGCTCAAAACAACGGAAAATTCAATATTTTTGGGTTCCAGAAGCGATCTGTACATGCCTACTCAGTGCTAGAACATTTTTTAAATGTAGGCCCAAAACATGCTAAAAATCGATATTTTAGGTGCTAAATGTCGATATGAGCATGTATTTTCTGTACCGGTTTATATCTCAAATTCAGGCTCAAAACACCCGAAAATTCGATAATTTTGGGTCCCAGAAGGGATATTTACATGCCTACTCAGTACTAAAAAGTTTTCAAAATATAGGCTTAATGCATGCTAAAAATCGATATTTTAGGTGTCCAAAGTCGATATGTGAATACATCTTTTGTACCCGTTTATATCCAAAATTCAGGCTTAAAACACCCGAAAATTCGATATTTTTGGGTCCAAGAAGCAATCTGTACATGCCTACTCAGTGCTAGAATGTTTTCAAAATATAGGCTCAAAACATGCTAAAAATCAATATTTTATATGTCCCAAGTCGATATGTGCATGCATGTTCTGTACCCGTTTATATCTCAAATTCAGGCTCAAAACACCCTAAAACTCGATATTTTTGGGTCCCAGAAGAGATCTCTACATGCCTATTCCGTGTTAGAGTACTTTCAAAATACAGGCCCAAAACATGCTCAAAATCGATATTTTAGGTGCAAAAAGTCGATATGTGCATGCATTTTCAGTACCCGTTTATATCTCAAATTTAGGCTCAAAACAACGGAAAATTCAATATTTTTGGGTTCCAGAAACGATCTGTACATGCCTACTCAGTGCTAGAAAGTTTTCAAAATATAGGCTCAAAACATGCTAAAAATCTATAATTTAGGTGTCCAAAGTCGATATGTGCATACATCTTTTGTACCCGTTCATATCCCAAATTCAGGCTCAAAACACCCGAAAATTCGATATTTTTGGGTCCCTGAAGCGATCTGTACATGCCTACTCAGTGCTAGAATATTTTTAAATGTAGGCCCAAAACATGCTAAAAATCGATATTTTTGGTGCTAAATGTCGATATGAGCATGCATTTTCTGTACCGGTTTATATCTCAAATTCAGGCTCAAAACACCCGAAAATTCGATAATTTTGGGTCCCAGAAAAGGTATTTACATGCCTACTTAGTGCTAAAATGTTTTCAAAATATAGGCTTAAAGCATGCTAAAAATCGATATTTTAGGTGTCCAAAGTCGATATGTGCATACATCTTTTGTATCCGTTTATATCCAAAATTCAAGCTCAAAAAACCCGAAAATTCGATATTTTTTTGTCCAGTAAGCGATCTGTACATGCCTACTCAGTGCTAGAATATTTTTAAAATATAGGCCTAAAACAGGCTAAAAATCGATATTTTAGGTACCCAATGTCGATATGTGCATGCATCTTCTGTACCCGTTTATATCTCAAATTAAGGCATAAAACACCCGAAAATTCGATATTTTTGGGTCCAAGAAGCAATCTGTACATGCCTACTCAGTGCTAGAATGTTTTCAAAATATAGGCTCAAAACATGCTAAAATCAATATTTTATATGTCCCAAGTCGATATGTGCATGCATGTTCTGTACCCGTTTATATCTCAAATTCTGGCTCAAAACACCCGAAAATACGATATTTTTGGTCCCAGAAGCAATCTGTTTAAGCCTACTCCGTGTTTGAGTATTTTCAAAATACAGGCCCAAAGCATGCTGAAAATCGATATTTTGGCTACCCATAGTCGATATGTGCATGCATCTTCTGTACCCGTTTATATCTCAAATTCAGGCTCAAAACAACGGAAAATTCAATATTTTTGGGTTCCAGAAGCGATCTGTGTACATGCCTACTCAGTGCTAGAAAGTTTTCAAAATATAGGCTCAAAACATGCTAAATATCTATAATTTAGGTGTCCAAAGTCGATATGTGCATACATCTTTTGCACCCGTTTATATCCCAAATTCTGGCTCAAAACACCCGAAAATTCGATATTTTTCGGTCCCTGAAGCGATCTGTACATGCCTACTCAGTGCTAGAACATTTTTTAAATGTAGGCCCAAAACATGCTAAAAATCGATATTTTAGGTGCTAAATGTCGATATGAGTATGCATTTTCTGTACCGGTTTATATCTCAAATTCAGGCTCAAAATACCCAAAAAATCGATAATTTTGGGTCCCAGAAGGGATATTTACATGCCTACTCAGAGCTAAAATGTTTTCAAAATATAGGCTTAAAGCATGCTAAAAATCGATATTTTAGGTGTCCAAAGTCGATATGTGCATACATCTTTTGTATCCGTTTATATCCAAAATTCAGGCTCAAAACACCCGAAAATTCGATATTTTTGGGTCCATGAAGTGATCTGTACATGCCTACTCAGTGCTGAAATATTTTTAAAATATAGGCCCAAAACATGCTAAAAATCGATATTTTAGGTGCTAAATGTCGATTTGAGCATGCATTTTCTGTACCGGTTTATATCTCAAATTCAGGCTCAGAACACCCGAAAATTCTATAATTTTGGGTCCCAGAAGCGATCTGTACATGCCTACTCCGTGTTAGAGTATTTTCAAAATACAGGCCCAAAACATGCTCAAAATCGATATTTTAGGTTCCCAAAGTCAATATGTGTATGCATCTTCTATACCCGTTTATATCCCAAATTCAGGCTCAAAACACACGAAAACTCGATATTTTTGGGTCCCAGAAGAGATCTGTACATGCCTACTCCGTGTTAGAGTACTTTCAAAATACAGGCCCAAAACATGCTGAAAATTGATATTTTAGGTGCCCAAAGTCGATATGTGCATGCATCTTCAGTACCCGTTTATATCTCAAATTCAGGCTCAAAACAACGGAAAATTCAATATTTTTGGATTCCAGAAGCGATCTGTACATGCCTAATCAGTGCTAGAAAGTTTTCAAAATATAGGCTCAAAACATGCTAAAAATCTATAATTTAGGTGTCCAAAGTCGATATGTGCATGCATCTTCTGTACCCGTTTATATCCCAAATTCAGGCTCAAAACACCCGAAAATTCGATAATTTTGGGTCAAAGAAGGGATATTTACAAGCCTACTCAGTGCTAAAATATTTTAAAAATATAGGCTTAAAGCATGCTAAAAATCGATATTTTAGGTGTCCAAAGTTGATATGTGCAACATCTTTTGTACCCGTTTATATCCAAAATTCAGGCTCAAAACACCCGAAAATTCGATATTTTTGGGTCTCTGAAGCGATTTGTACATGCCTACTCAGTGCTAGAATATCTTTAAAATATAGGCCCAAAACATGCTCAAAATCGATATTTTAGGTGCTAAATGTCGATATGAGCATGCATTTTCTGTACCGATTTATATCTGAAATTCAGGCTCAAAACAACGGAAAATTCAATAGTTTTGGGTCACCGCAGCGATCTGTACATGCCTACTTCGTGTTAGTGTATTTTCAAAATATAAGCCCAAAACATGCTCAAAATCGATATTTTGGGTGCCTTAAAGTCGATATGTGCATGCATCTTCTGTACCCGTTTATATCTCAAATTCAGGCTCAAAACACCCAAAAATTCGATATTTTTGGGTCCCATAAGCGACTTGTACATGCCTACTCTTTGCTAGAATGTTTTCAAGATACAGACCCAAAATATGCTCAAAATCGATATTTTAAGTGCAAAAAGTCGATATGTGCATGCATCTTCAATACTCGTTTATATTTCAAATGCAGGCTCAAAATACCCGAAAATTCAATATTTTTGGGTCCCAGAAGCGATCTGTACATGCCTACTTCGTGTTAGAGTATTTTAAAATAAACAGGCCAAAAACATGCTGAAAATCGATATTTGAGGTGCCCAAAGTCAATATGTGTATGCACGTTCTGTACACTTTTATATCCCAAATTCAGGCTCAAAATACCCGAAAATTCAATATTTTTTTGTCCCAGAAGCGATTTGTATATGTCTACTCAGTGCTAGAATGTTTTCAAAATATAGGCTTAAAACATGCTAAAATTCGATATTTTAATTGTCCAAAGTCGATTTGTGCATACCTCTTTTGTACCCGTTTATATCCCAAATTCAGGCTCAAAACACCCAAAAATTTAATATTTTTGGGTCCCAGAAGCGATCTGTACATGCCTACTCAGTGATAGAATATTTTCAAAATATTGGCCAAAAACATACTAAAAATCGATATTTTGGGTGCCCAAAGTCTATAAGTGCATGCATCTTCTGTACCCGTTTATATCTCAAATTCAGGCTGAAAACACCTGAAAATTAGATATTTTTGTGTCCCAGAAGCGATATGTACATGCCTACTCCTTCTTAGAATGTTTTAAAGATACAGACCCAAAACATTCTCAAAATCGATATATTAGGTGCAAAAAGTCGATATGTGCCAGCATCTTCAGTACCCGTTTATATCTCAAATTCAGGCTCAAAACACCCAAAAATTCAATATTTTTGGGTCCCAGAAGCGATCTGTACATGTCTACTCAGTGCTAGATTGTTTTGAAAATATAGGCTTAAAACATGCCTAAAATCGATATTTAATGTTTCCCAAGTCGATATGTGAATGCATGTTCTGTACCCGTTTATATCTCAAATTTAGGCTCAAAACAAACGAAAATTCTATATTTTTGGGTCTCAGAAGCGATCTGTATATGCCTACTCCGTGTTTGAGTATTTTCAAAATACATGCCCAAAACATGCTAAAAATCGATATTTAAGGTGCCCAAAGTGGATATGTGCATTCATCTTCTGTACCCGATTATATCTCAAATTCATGCTCAAAATACCCGAAAATTCGATATTTTTGGGTCCAAGAAGCGATCTGTACATGCCTACTCTGTGTTAGAGTATTTTCGGGTGTTTTGAGCCTGAAATTGAGATATAAACGGGTACAGTAGATGCATGCACATATCGACTTTGGGCACCTAAAATATCGATTTTCAGCATTTTTTATGGCCTGTATTTTGAAAGTACTCTAACACGGTGTAGGCATGTACAGATCGCTTCTGGGATCCAAAAATATTAAATTTTCGGGTGTTTTGAGCCTGAATTTGAGATATAAACGGGTACAGAAGCGATCTGTGCATGCCTACTCCGTGTTAGAGTACTTTCAAAATTCAGGCCCAAAACATGCTGAAAATCGATATTTGAGTTGCCCAAAGTTAATATGTGTATGCATCTTCTGTACCCGTTTATATCCCAAATTCAGGCTCAAAACTCCAGAAAATTCGATATTTTTGGGTCCCAGAAGCGATCTGTACATGCCTACTCTGTGTTAGAGTATTTTTAAAATATAGGCCCAAAACATGCTAAAAATCGATATTTTGGGTGCCCAAAGGTGATATCTGCATGCATCTTCAGTACCCGTTTATATCTCAAATTCAGGCTAAACACGACGGAAAAATCAATATTTTTGGGTCCCAGAAGCGATCTGTACATGCCTACTCAGTGCTAGAATGCTTTCACGATACAGATCCAAAATATGCTCAAAATTGATATTTTAGGTGCAAAAAGTCGATATGTGCATGCATCTTCAGTACCCGTTTATATCTCAAATGCAGGCTCAAAACACCCAAAAATTAAATATTTTTGGGTCCCCGAAGCGATCTGTACATGTCTACTTAGTGCTATAATCTTTTCAAAATATAGTCTTAAAACATGCTAAAAATCGATATTTTACGTGTCCAAAGTCGATATGTGCATACATCTTTTGTACCCGTTTATATCCCAAATTCTGGATCAAAACACCCGAAAATTCGATATTTTTGGGTCACAGAATCGATTTGTACATGCCTACTCCGTGTTAGAGTATTTTCAAAATACAGGCCCAAAACATGCTGAGAATCGATATTTGAGGTGCCCAAAGATAATATGTGAATGGATCTTCTTTACCCGTTTATATCCCAAATTCATGCTCAAAACACCCGAAAATTCGATATTTTTGGGTCCCAGAAGCGATCTGTACATGCCTACTCCGTGTTAGAGTATTTTCAAAATATAGGCCCAAAACATGTTAAAAATCGATATCTTGGGTGCCGAAAGATGATATCTGCATGCATCTTCAGTACCCGTTTATATCTCAAATTCAGGGTCAAAACACCCGAAAATTCAATATTTTTGGGTCCCAGAAGCGATCTGTACATGCCTACTCTGTGTTAGAGTACTTTTTGAATTTCAGGCCCAAAACATGCTGAAAATCGATATTTTAGGTGCCCAAAGTGGATATGAGCATGTATCTTCTGTACCCGTTTATATCTCAAATTCAGACTCAAGACACCCGAAAATTCGATATTTTTTGGTCCCAAAAGCGACTTGTACATGCCTACTCTATGCTAGAATGTTTTCAAGATACAGACCAAAAATATGCTCAAAATCGATATTTTAGGTGCAAAAATTGGATATGTGCATGCATCTTCAGTACCCGTTTATATCTCAAATGCAGCCTCAAAATTCCCGAAAATTCGATGTTTTTGGGCCCCAGAAGCAATCTGTACATGCCTATTCAGTGTTAGAGTATTTTCAAAATACAGGCCCATAACATGCTGAAAATCAATATTTGAGGTGCCAAAAGTCAATATGTGTATGTATCTTCTGTACCCGTCTATATCCCAAATTCAGGCTCAAAACACCCGAAAATTCGATATTATTGTGTCCTCGAAGCGATCTGTACATGCCTACTCCGTGTTAGAGTATTTTCAAAATACAGGCCCAAAACATGCTCAAAATCGATATATTAGGTGCCCAAAGTCGATATGTGCATGCATCTTCTGTATCCGTCTATATCCCAAATTCAGGTTCAAAACACCCGAAAATTCGATATTTTTGGGTCCCAGAAGCGATCTAAACATGCCTACTCCTTGCTAGATTTTTTTAAGATACAAACCCAAGACATGCTCAAAATCGATGTTTTAGGTGTCCAAAGTCGATATGTGCATGCATCTTCTGGACCCGTTTATATCTCAAATTCAGGCTCAAAACACCCGAAAATTCAATATTTTTGGGTCCCAAAAGCGATCTGTACATGCCTACTCCTTGCTAGAATGTTTTCAAGATACAGACCAAAAACATGCTCAAAATCGATATTTTAAGTGCAAAAAGTCGATATGTGCATGCATCTTCTGTACCCGTTTATATCTCAAATTCAGGCTCAAAACTCCGAAAATTCGATATTTTTGGGTCCCTTATGCAATCTGCACTTCTTACTCAGTGCTAGAATGTTTTTAAAATACAGGCTTAAAACATGCTATAAATCGATATTTTAGGTGTCCTAAGTCGATATGTGCATGCATCTTCTGTACCCGTTTATATCTCAAATTCAGGCTCAAAACACCCGAAAATTCGATATTTTTGGGTCCCAGAAGCGATCTGTACATGTCTACTCTGTGTTAGAGTATTTTTAAAATACAGGCCCAAAACATGCTAAAAATCGATATTTTAGGTGCCCAAAGTCGATATGTGCATGCATCTTCTGTATCCGTCTATATCCCAAATTAAGGTTCAAAACACCCGAAAATTCGATATTTTTGGTTCCCAGAAGCGATCTGTACATGCCTACTTCTTGCTAGATTTTTTTAAGATACAAACCCAAGACATGCTCAAAATCGATGTTTTAGGTGTCCAAAGTCGATATGTGCATGCATCTTCTGTACCCGTTTATATCTCAAATTCAGGCTCAAAACACCCGAAAATTCGATATTTTTGGGTCCCAGAAGCGATCTGTACATGCCTACTCCGTGTTAGAGTACTTTTTGAATTTCAGGCCCAAAACATGCTGAAAATCGATATTTTAGGTGCCCAAAGTGGATATGAGCATGCATCTTCTGTACCCGTTTATATCTCAAATTCAGACTCAAAATACCCGAAAATTCGATATTTTTTGGTCCCAAAAGCGACTTGTACATGCCTACTCTTTGATGGAATGTTTTCAAGATACAGACCTAAAAAATGCTCAAAATCGATATTTTAGGTGCAAAAATTGGATATATGCATTCATTTTCAGTACCCGTTTATATCTCAAATGCAGGCTCAAAATTTCTGAAAATTCGATGTTTTTGGGCCCCAGAAGCAATCTGTACATGCCTATTCCGTGTTAGAGTATTTTCAAAATACAGGCCCAAAACATGCTCAAAATCGATATTTGAGGTGCCCAAAGTCAATATGTGTATGTATCTTCTGTACCCGTTTATATCCCAAATTCAGGTACAAAACACCCGAAAATTAGATATTTTTGGGTCCCAGAAGCGATCTGTACATGCCTACTCTGTGTTAGAGTATTTTCAGAATATAGGCCTAAAACATGCTAAAATCGATATTTTAGGTGTCCAAAGTCAATATGTGCATGCATCTTCTGTACCCGTTTATATCTTAAATTCAGGCTCAAAACACCCGAAAATTCGATATTTTTTGGTCCCAGAAGTGATCTGTATATGCCTACGCAGTGTTAAAATGTTTTCAAAATATAGACTCAAAACATGCTAAAAATCGATATTTTGGGTGCCCAAGTCGATATGTACATGTATTTTCTGTACCCGATTATATCTCAAATTCAGGCTCAAAACACCCGAAAATTAGATATTTTTGTGTCACAGAAGATATCTGTTAATGCCTACTTCGTGTTAGAGTATTTTCAAAATACATGCTCAAAACATGCTAAAAATTTATATTTTAGGTGTCCCAAGTCGATATGTGCATGCATCTTCTGTACTCGTTTATATCTTAAATTCAGGCTCAAAACACCCGAAAATTCGATATTTTTTGGTCCCAGAAGCGATCTGTATATGCCTACGCAGTGTTAAAATGTTTTCAAAATATAGACTCAAAACATGCTAAAAATCGATATTTTGGGTGCCCAAGTCGATATGTACATGTATTTTCTGTACCCGATTATATCTCAAATTCAGGCTCAAAACACCCGAAAATTCGATATTTTTGTGTCCCAGAAGCGATCTGTACATGCCTATTCCGTGTTAGAATACTTTCAAAATATAGGCCCAAAACATGCTCAAAATCGATATTTTGGGTGCCCAAAGTCGATATGTGCATGCATCTTCTGTACCCGTTTATATCTCAAATTCAGGCTCAAAAAGCCTAAAAATTCAATATTTTTGGGTCCCAGAAGCGATCTGTACATGCCTACTCAATGCTAGAGTAATTTCAAAATATTGGCCCAAAACATCATAAAAATCGATATTTTGGGTGGTCAAAGTCGATATGTGCATGCATCCTCTGTACCCGTTTATATTTCAAATTCAGGCTCAAAACACCCGAGAATTCGATATTTTTAGGAACGAGAAGCGATATGTACATGCATACTCCGTGTTAGAGTATTTTCAAAATACAGGTCCAAAAAATGCTCAATATCGATATTTTGGGTGCCCAAAGTCTATATGTGCATGCATCTTCTGTACGCGTTCTTTATATTTCAAATTCAGGCTTAAAACACCCGAAAAATCGATATTTTTGCGTTTTAGAAGCAATCTGTACATGCCTACTCCTTGCTTGAATGTTTTCAAGATACAGACCCAAAACATGCTCAAAATCGATAATTTAGGGCAAAAAGTCGATATGTGCATGCATCTTCAGTACCGGTTTATATCTCAAATTCAGATTCAAAACACCCAAATATTCAATAGTTTTAGGTTCCAGAAGCGATCTGTACATGTCTACTCAGTGCTAGAATATTTTTAAAATATAGGTTTAAAACATGCTAAAAATTTATATTTTGGGTGTCCCAAGTCGATATGTGCATGCATCTTCTGTACTCGTTTATATCTCAAATTCAGGCTCAAAACACGCGAAAATTCGATATTTTTTGGTCCCAGAAGTGACCTGTATATACCTACTCCACGCTAGAATGTTTTCAAGATACAGACCCAAAACATGCCCAAAATCAATATTTTAGGTGCAAAAAGTCGATATGTGCATGCTTATTCAGTACCCGTATATATCTCAAATTCAGGCTCAAAACACCCTAAAATTCGATATTTTTGGATTTTAGATGCAATCTGTATATGCCTACTCCGTGTTTAAGTATTTTCAAAACACATGCCCAAAACATGCTGAAAATCGATATTTTAGCTGCCCATAGTCAATATGTGCATGCATCTTCTGTACCCGTTTATATCTTAAATTCAGGCTCTAAACACCCAAAAATTCGATATTTTTGGGTCCCAGAAGCGATCTGTACATGCCAACGCAATGCTAGAATGTTTTCAAGATACAGACCTAAAACATGCTAAAAATCGATATTTTAGATGCCCAATGTCGATATGTGCATGCATCTTCTGTACTGTACCCGTTTATATCTCAAATTCAGGCTCAAAACTCCCAAAAATTCGGTATTTTTGGGTCCCAGAAGCGATCTGTGCATGCCTAATCAGTGCTAGAATATTTTCAAAATAAAAGCCCAATACATGCTAAAAATCGATATTTTAGGAGCCCAATGTCGATATGTGCATGCATCTTCTGTACACGTTTATATTTCAAATTCAGGCTCAAAACACCCGAAAATTCGATATTTTTGGGTCCATGAAGAGATCTGTACATGCCTACTCAGTGATAGAATGTTTGCAAAATATAGGCTCAAAATATGCTTAAAATCGATATTTTAGGTGTCCCAAGTCGATGTGTGCATAGATATTCTGTACCAGTTTATATCTCAAATTCAGGCTCAAAAAACCCGAAAATTCGATATTTTTGGGTCCTAGATGCAATCTGTATATGCCTACTCCGTGTTTAAGTATTTTCAAAATACATGCCCAAAACATTCTGAAAATCGATATTTTAGCTGCCCATAGTCAATATGTGCATGCATCATCTGTACCCGTTTATATCTTAAATTCAGGCTCTAAACACCCGAAAATTCGGTATTTTTGGGTCCCAGAAGCGATCTGGTATACATGCCTACTCAGTGTTAGAGTAATTTGAAAATACAGGCCATAAAACATGCTGAAAATCGATATTTTAGGTGCCCAAAGTCGATATGTGCATGCATCTTCTTCATCCGTCTATATCTCAAATTCAGGCTCAAAACACCCAAAAATTCGGTATTTTTGGGTCCCAGAAGCAATCTGTATATGCCTACTTCTTGCTAGAATGTTTTCAAGATACAGACCCAAAACAAGCTTAAAATCGATATTTTAGGTGCAAAAAGTCGATATGTGCATAAATCTTCAGAACCGGTTTACATCTCAAATTCAGGCTCAAAACACCCGAATATTCAATAATTTTAGGTTCCAGAAGCGATCTGTACATGTTTACTCAGTGCTAGAATGTTTTTAAAATATAGGTTTAAAACATGCTAAAAATTTATATTTTAGGTGTCCCAAGTCGATATGTGCATGCATCTTATGTACTCGTTTATATCTCAAATTCAGGCTCAAAACACCCGAAAATTCGATATTTTTTGGTCCCAGAAGCAACCTGTATATGCCTACTTCTTGCTAGAATGTTTTCAAGATACAGACCCAAAACATGCTAAAAATCGATATTTTAGATGCCCAATGTCGATATGTGCATGCATCTTCTGTACTGTACCCGTTTATATTTCAAATTCAGGCTCAAAACACCCGAAAATTCAATATTTTTGTGTCCCGGAAGCGATCTGTACATGCCTACTCCGTGTTAGAGTACTTTCAAAATACAGGCCCAAAACATGCTTAAAAATCGATAGTTTGGGTGCCCAAAGTCAATATGTGCATGCATCTTCTGTACACGTTTATATCTCAAATTCAGGCTCAAAACACCCAAAAATTCGGTATTTTTGGGTCCCAGAAGCGATCTGTACATGCCTACTCAGTGTCAGAATGTTTTCAAAATATAGGCACAAAACATGCTAATAATCGATATTTTAGGTGTCCCAAGTCGTTATGTGCATGGATGTTCTGTACCAGTTTATATCTCAAATTCAAGCTCAAAACATCCGAAAATTCGATATTTTTGGGTCCCACATGCAATCTGTATATGCCTACTCCGTGTTTAAGTATTTTCAAAATACAAGCCCAAAACATGCTGAAAATCGATATTTTAGGTGATCAAAGTCGATTTGAGCATGCATCTTCTGTACCCGTTTATATCTCAAAATCAGGCTCAAAACTCCCGAAAATTCGATATTTTTGGGTCCCAGAAGCGATCTGAACATGCCTACTCCGTGTTAGAGTATTTTCAAAATACAGGCCGAAAACATGCTGAAAATCAATATTTTAGGTGCCCAAAGTCAATATGTGCATGCTTCTACTATACCCGATTATATCTCAAATTCAGGCTCAGAACACCCTAAAATTTGGTATTTTTGTGTCCCAGAAGCGATCTGCACATGCCTACTCCTTACTAGAATGTTTTCAAGATACAAACCCAAAACATGCTCAAAATCGATATTTTAGGTGCCCAAAGTCGATATGTGCATGCATCCTCTGTACACAGTTATATCCCAAATTCAGGCTCAAAACACCCAAAAATTCGATATTTTTAGGTCCCAAAAGCGATCTTTTCATGCCTTCTCAGTGCTAGAATATTTTCAAAATATATCCCCAAAACATGCTGAAAATCGATATTTTAGGTGCCCTAAGTCGATATGTGCATGCATCTTCTGTACCCGTGTATATCCCAAATTCAGGTTCAAAACACCCGAAAATTCAATATTTTTAGGTCCCAGAAGCAATCTGTACATGCCTACTCCGTGTTAATGTATTTTCAAAATACAGGCCCAAAACATGCTCAAAATCGATATTTTAGGTGCAAAAAGTCGATATGTGCATGCATCCTCTTTACCCGTTTATATCCCAAATTCTGGCTCAAAACCCCCGAAAATTCGATATTTTTGGGTCCCAGAAGCGATCTGTACATGCCTGCTCCTTGCTAGAATGTTTTCAAGATACAGACCCAAAACATGTTAAAAATCGATATTTTAAGTGCAAAAAGTCGATATGTGCATGCGTCTTCTGTACCCGTTTATATCTCAAATTCAGGCTCAAAACTCCAAAAATTCGATATTTTTTGGTCCCTTAAGCATTCTGCACATGCCTACTCAGTGCTAGAATGTTTTTGATATACAGGCTTAAAACATGCTATAAATCGATATTTTAGGTGTCCAAAGTCGATATGTGCATGCATCTTCTGTACCCGTTTATATCTCAAATTCAGGCTCAAAACACCAAAAAAATCGATATTTTTGTGTCCCAGAAGCAATCTCTACATGCCTACTCAGTGCTAGAATGTTTTTAAAATACAGGCTTAAAACATGCTATAAATCGATATTTTAGGTGTCCAAAGTCGATATGTGCATGCATCTTCTGTACCTGTTTATATCTAAAATTCAGGCTCAAAACACCCGAAAATTCGATATTTTTGGGTCCCAAAAGCGATCTGTACATGTCTACTCCGAGTTAGAGTATTTTTTAAATACAGGCCCAAAACATGCTGAAAATCGATATTTTATGTGACCAAAGTCAATATGTGTATGCATCTTCTGTACACGTGTATATCCCAAATTCAAGTTCAAAACACCAGAAAATTCGATATTTTTGGGTCCCAAAAGCGATCTGTACATGCCTACTCCTTGCTAGAATGTTTTCAAGATACAGACCCCAAACATGCTCAAAATCGATATTTTAAGTGCAAAAAGTCGATATGTGCATGCATCTTCTGTACCCGTTTATATCTCAAATTCAGGCTCAAAACTCCGAAAATTCGATATTTTTGGGTCCCAGAAGCAATCTGTACATGCCTACTCAGTGCTAGAATGTTTTTAAAATACAGGCTTAAAACATGCTATAAATCGATATTTTAGGTGTCCAAAGTCGATATGTGCATGCATCTTCTGTACCCGTTTATATCTCAAATTCAGGTTGAAAACACCCGAAAATTCCATATTTTTGGGTCCCTTAAGCGATCTGTACATGCATACTCAGTGCTAGAATGTTTTCAAAATATAGGCTCAAAACATGCTAAAAATCGATATTTTAAGTGTCCAAAGTCGATTTGTGCATGCATCTTCTGTACCCGTTTATATCTCAAATTCAGGCTCAAAACACCCGAAAAATCGATATTTTTGTGTCCCAGAAACGATATCTGTACATGCCTACTCCGTGTTAGAGTATTTTCAAAATACCGGTCCAAAACATGCTCAAAATCGATATTTTAGGTGCCCAAAGTCGATATGTACATGCATCTTCTGTATCCGTTTATATCACAAATTCAGGCTAAAAAAACCCGAAAATTCGATATTTTTGGGTCCCAGAAGCGATCTGTACATGCCTACTCCGTGTTAATGTATTTTCAAAATACAGGCCCAAAACATGCTGAAAATCTATATATTAGGTGCCCAAAGTCAATATGAGTATGCATCTTCTGCACCCGTCTATATCACAAATTCAGGTTCAAAACACCCGAAAATTCGGTATTTTTGGGTCCCAGAAGCGATCTGTACATGCCTACTCCTTGCTAGAATTTTTTCAAGATTCAGACCCAAAACATGCTCAAAATCGATATTTTAGGTGCAAAAAGTCGATATGTGCATGCATCCTCTGTACCCGGTTATATCCCCAATTCTGGCTCAAAACCCCCAAAAATTCGATATTTTTGGGTCCGAGAAGCGATCTGTACATGCCTACTCAGTGCTAGAATATTTTCAAATTATACGCTGAAAACATACTAAAAATCGATATTTTGGGTGCCAAAGTCGATATGTGCATGCATCTTCTGTACCCGTTTATATCTCAAATTCAGGCTCAAAACACTCAAAAAAATCGATATTTTTCTGTCCCAGAAGCGATTTGTACATGTCTACACCGTGCTATAGTATTTTCAAAATACAGGCACAAAACATGCTCAAAATCGATATTTTAGGTGCCCAAAGTCGATATATGCATGCATCTTCTGTACCCGTTCATATCTCAAATTCAGGCTCAGAACACCCTAAAATTCGATTTATTTGGGTTACAGAAGCGATCTGTACGTGTCTACTCAGTGTTAGAGTATTTTAAAAATACAGGCCCAAAACATTCTCAAAATCGATATTTTGGGAGCCCAAAGTCGATATGTGCATGCATCTTCTGTACCCGTTTATATCTCAAATTCCGACTCAAAACACCCGAATATTCGATATATTTGGGTCCCCGAAGCGATCTGTACATGCCTACTCCGTGTTAGAGTATTTTCAAAATACAGGCCCAAAACATGCTCAAAATCGATATTTTAGGTGCCCAAAGTCGATATGTGTATGCATTCTCTGTACCCGTTCATATCTCAAATTCAGGCTCAGAACACCTTAAATTTCGATTTATTTAGGTTCCAGAAGCGATTTGTACGTGTCTACTCAGTGTTAGAGTATTTTTAAAAATACAGGCCCAAAACATGCTCAAAATCGATATTTTGGGTGCCCAAAGTCGATATGTGCATGCATCTTCTGTACCCATTTATATCTCAAATTTAGACTCAAAACACCCGAATATTCGATGTTTTTGGGTCCCAAAAGCAATGTGTACATGCATACTTCTTTCTAGAATGTTTTCATGATACAGACCCAAAACATGCTCAAAATCGATATTTTAGGTGCAAAAAGTCGAAATGTGCATCCAGTTCTGTACCCGTTTATATTTCAAATTCAGGCTCAAAACACCCGAAAATTCGATATTTTTGTGTCCCAGAAGCGATCTGTACATGCCTACTTTGTGTTAGAGTATTTTCAAAATACAGGCCAAAAACATGCTCAAAATCGATATTTTAGGTGCCCAAAGTCGATATGTGTATGCATTCTCTGTACCCGTTCATATCTCAAATTCAGGCTCAGAACACCCTAAATTTCGATTTATTTGGGTTCCAGAAGCGATCTGTACGTGTCTACTCAGTGTTAGAGTATTTTTAAAAATACAGGCCCAAAACATGCTCAAAATCGATATTTTGGGTTCTCAAAGTCGATATGTGCATGCATCTTCTGTACCCATTTATATCTCAAATTTAGACTCAAAACACCCGAATATTCGATATTTTTGGGTCCCCGAAGCGATCTGTACATGCCTACTCCGTGTTAGAGTATTTTCAAAATACAGGCCCATAACATGATCAAAATCGATATTTTAGGTGCCCAAAGTCGATATGTGCATGCATCTTCTGTATCCGTCTATATCCCAAATTCAGGTTCAAAACACCCGAAAATTCGATATTTTTAGGTCCCAGAAGCGATCTGTACATGCCTACTCCTTGCTAGAATTTTTTAAGATACAAACCCAAGACATGCTCAAAATCTATATTTTAGGTGGAAAAAGTCGATATGTGCATGCATCTTCTGTACCCGTTTATATCTTAAATTCAGGCTCAAAACACCCGAAAATTCCATATTTTTGGGTCCCTTAAGCGATCTGTACATGCATACTCAGTGCTAGAATGTTTTCAAAATATAGGCTCAAAACATGATAAAAATCAATATTTTAGGTGTCCAAAGTCAATATGTGCATGCATCTTCTGTACCCGTTTATATCTAAAATTCAGGCTCAAAACACCCGAAAATTCGATATTTTTGGGTCCCAAAAGCGATCTGTACATGTCTACTCCGAGTTAGAGTATTTTTTAAATACAGGCTTAAAACATGCTATAAATCGATATTTTATGTGTCCAAAGTCGATATGTGCATGCATCTTCTGAACCCGTTTATATCTCAAATTCAGGCTAAAAACACCCAAAAAATCGATATTTTTGCGTCCCAGAAGCGATCTGTACATGCCTACTCCGTGTTAGAGTATTTTCAAAATACAGGCCCAAAACATGTTAAAAATCGATATTTTAGGTGCCCAAAGTCAATATGTGTATGCATCTTCTGTACCCGTCTATATCCCAAATTCAGGTTCAAAACACCAGAAAATTCGGTATTTTTTGGTCCTAGAAGCGATCTGTACATGCCTACTCCTTGCTAGAATTTTCTCAAGATACAGACCCAAAACATTCTCAAAATCGATATTTTAGGTGCAAAAAGTCGATATGTGCATGCATCCTCTGTACCCGGTTATATCCCAAATTCTGGCTCAAAACCCCCGAAAATTCGATATTTTTGGGTCCCAGAAGCGATCTGTACATGCCTACTCAGTGCTAGAATATTTTCAAATTATACGCCGAAAACATACTATAAATCGATATTTTGGGTGCCAAAGTCAATATGTGCATGCATCTTCTGTATCCGTTTATATCTCAAATTCAGGCTCAAAACACCCGAAAATTCAATATTTTTAGGTCCCAGAAGCAATCTGTACATGCCTACTCCGTGTTAATGTATTTTCAAAATACAGGCCCAAAACATGCTCAAAATCGATATTTTAGGTGCAAAAAGTCGATATGTGCATGCATCCTCTTTACCCGTTTATATCCCAAATTCTGGCTCAAAACCCCCGAAAATTCGATATTTTTGGGTCCCAGAAGCGATCTGTACATGCCTGCTCCTTGCTAGAATGTTTTCAAGATACAGACCCAAAACATGTTAAAAATCGATATTTTAAGTGCAAAAAGTCGATATGTGCATGCGTCTTCTGTACCCGTTTATATCTCAAATTCAGGCTCAAAACTCCAAAAATTCGATATTTTTTGGTCCCTTAAGCATTCTGCACATGCCTACTCAGTGCTAGAATGTTTTTAATATACAGGCTTAAAACATGCTATAAATCGATATTTTAGGTGTCCAAAGTCGATATGTGCATGCATCTTCTGTACCCGTTTATATCTCAAATTCAGGCTCAAAACACCCAAAAAATCGATATTTTTGTGTCCCAGAAGCAATCTGTACATGCCTACTCAGTGCTAGAATGTTTTTAAAATACAGGCTTAAAACATGCTATAAATCGATATTTTAGGTGTCCAAAGTCGATATGTGCATGCATCTTCTGTACCTGTTTATATCTAAAATTCAGGCTCAAAACACCCGAAAATTCGATATTTTTGGGTCCCAAAAGCGATCTGTACATGTCTACTCCGAGTTAGAGTATTTTTTAAATACAGGCCCAAAACATGCTGAAAATCGATATTTTATGTGACCAAAGTCAATATGTGTATGCATCTTCTGTACACGTGTATATCCCAAATTCAAGTTCAAAACACCAGAAAATTCGATATTTTTGGGTCCCAAAAGCGATCTGTACATGCCTACTCCTTGCTAGAATGTTTTCAAGATACAGACCCTAAACATGCTCAAAATCGATATTTTAAGTGCAAAAAGTCGATATGTGCATGCATCTTCTGTACCCGTTTATATCTCAAATTCAGGCTCAAAACTCCGAAAATTCGATATTTTTGGGTCCCAGAAGCAATCTGTACATGCCTACTCAGTGCTAGAATGTTTTTAAAATACAGGCTTAAAACATGCTATAAATCGATATTTTAGGTGTCCAAAGTCGATATGTGCATGCATCTTCTGTACCCGTTTATATCTCAAATTCAGGTTGAAAACACCCGAAAATTCCATATTTTTGGGTCCCTTAAGCGATCTGTACATGCATACTCAGTGCTAGAATGTTTTCAAAATATAGGCTCAAAACATGCTAAAAATCGATATTTTAAGTGTCCAAAGTCGATTTGTGCATGCATCTTCTGTACCCGTTTATATCTCAAATTCAGGCTCAAAACACCCGAAAAATCGATATTTTTGTGTCCCAGAAACGATATCTGTACATGCCTACTCCGTGTTAGAGTATTTTCAAAATACCGGTCCAAAACATGCTCAAAATCGATATTTTAGGTGCCCAAAGTCGATATGTACATGCATCTTCTGTATCCGTTTATATCACAAATTCAGGCTAAAAAAACCCGAAAATTCGATATTTTTGGGTCCCAGAAGCGATCTGTACATGCCTACTCCGTGTTAATGTATTTTCAAAATACAGGCCCAAAACATGCTGAAAATCTATATATTAGGTGCCCAAAGTCAATATGAGTATGCATCTTCTGTACCCGTCTATATCACAAATTCAGGTTCAAAACACCCGAAAATTCGGTATTTTTGGGTCCCAGAAGCGATCTGTACATGCCTACTCCTTGCTAGAATTTTTTCAAGATTCAGACCCAAAACATGCTCAAAATCGATATTTTAGGTGCAAAAAGTCGATATGTGCATGCATCCTCTGTACCCGGTTATATCCCCAATTCTGGCTCAAAACCCCCAAAAATTCGATATTTTTGGGTCCGAGAAGCGATCTGTACATGCCTACTCAGTGCTAGAATATTTTCAAATTATACGCTGAAAACATACTAAAAATCGATATTTTGGGTGCCAAAGTCGATATGTGCATGCATCTTCTGTACCCGTTTATATCTCAAATTCAGGCTCAAAACACTCAAAAAAATCGATATTTTTCTGTCCCAGAAGCGATTTGTACATGTCTACACCGTGCTATAGTATTTTAAAAATACAGGCCCAAAACATGCTCAAAATCGATATTTTAGGTGCCCAAAGTCGATATGTGCATGCATCTTCTGTACCCGTTCATATCTCAAATTCAGGCTCAGAACACCTTAAAATTCGATTTATTTGGGTTACAGAAGCGATCTGTACGTGTCTACTCAGTGTTAGAGTATTTTAAAAATACAGGCCCAAAACATTCTCAAAATCGATATTTTGGGTGCCCAAAGTCGATATGTGCATGCATCTTCTGTACCCGTTTATATCTCAAATTCCGACTCAAAACACCCGAATATTCGATATATTTGGGTCCCCGAAGCGATCTGTACATGCCTACTCCGTGTTAGAGTATTTTCAAAATACAGGCCCAAAACATGCTCAAAATCGATATTTTAGGTGCCCAAAGTCGATATGTGCATGCATCTTCTGTACCCATTTATATCTCAAATTTAGACTCAAAACACCCGAATATTCGATGTTTTTGGGTCCCAAAAGCAATGTGTACATGCATACTCCGTGTTAGAGTATTTTCGAAATACAGGTCAAAAACATGCTCAAAATCGATATTTTAGCTGCCAAAAGTCAATATGTGTATGTATCTTCTGTACCCGTCTATATCCCAAATTTAGGTTCAAAACACTCGAAAATTCGATATTTTTGGGTCAAAGAAGCAATCTGTACATGCCTACTTCTTGCTAGAATGTTTTCAAGATACAGACCCAAAACATGCTCAAAATCGATATTTTAGGTTCAAAAAGTCGAAATGTGCATGCATCTTCTATACCCGTTTATATCTCAAATTCAGGCTCAAAACACCCGAAAAATCGATATTTTTGGGTCCCCGAAGCCATCTGTACATGCCTACTCCGTGTTAGAGTATTTTCAAAATACAGGCCCAAAACATGCTCAAAATCGATATTTTAGGTGCCCAAAGTCGATATGTGTATGCATCTTCTGTACCCGTTTATATCTCAAATTCAGGCTCAAAACACCCGAAAATTCCATATTTTTGGGTCCCTTAAGCGATCTGTACATTCATACTCAGTGCTAGAATGTTTTCAAAATATAGGCTCAAAACATGCTAAAAATCGATATTTTAGGTGTCCAAAGTCGATATGTGCATGCATCTTCTGTACCCGTTTATATCTCAAATTCAGGCTCAAAACACCCGAAAATTCGGTATTTTTGGGTCCCAGAAGCAATCTGTACGTGCATACTCCGTGTTAGAATGTTTTTAAAATACAGGCCCAAAACATGCTGAAAATCGATATTTTATGTGCCCAAAGTCAATATGTGTAAGCATCTTCTGTACACGTGTATATCCCTAATTCAAGTTCAAAACACCCGAAAATTCGATATTTTTGTGTCCCAAAAGCGATCTGTACATGCCTACTCCTTGCTAGAATGTTTTCAAGATACAGACCAAAAACATGCTCAAAATCGATATTTTAAGTGCAAAAAGTCGATATGTGCATGCATCTTCTGTACCCGTTTATATCTCAAATTCAGACTCAAAACTCCGAAAATTCGATATTTTTGGGTCCCCGAAGCCATCTGTTCATGCCTACTCCGTGTTAGAGTATTTTCAAAATACAGGCCCAAAACATGCTCAAAATCGATATTTTAGGTGCCCAAAGTCGATATGTGCATGCATCTTCTGTATCCGTCTATATCCTAAATTCAGGTTCAAAACACCCAAAAATTCGATATTTTTGGGTCCCAGAAGCGATTTGTACATGCCTACTTCTTGATAGAATTTTTTAAGATACAAACCCAAGACATGCTCAAAATCGATATTTTAGGTGCAAAAAGTCGATATGTGCATGCATCTTCTGTACCCGTTTATATCTCAAATTCAGGCTCAAAGCACCCGAAAATTCCATATTTTAGGGTCCCTTAAGCGATCTGTACATGCATACTCAGTGCTAGAATGTTTGTAAAATATAGGCTCAAAACATGCTAAAAATCGATATTTTAGGTGTCCAAAGTCGATATGTGCATGCATCTTCTGTATCCGTTTATATCTCAA
Source organism: Petrolisthes cinctipes (assembly GCA_033782935.1). Lineage (NCBI taxonomy): Eukaryota > Metazoa > Arthropoda > Malacostraca > Decapoda > Porcellanidae > Petrolisthes > Petrolisthes cinctipes. Next base: position 12,571,244 of record JAWQEG010000062.1, on the reverse strand, counting down.
ATTCAGGCTCAAAACACCCGAAAATTCGATATTTTTGGGTCCCAAAAGCGATCTGTACATGTCTACTCCGTGTTAGAGTATTTTTAAAATACAGGCCCAAAACATGCTAAAAATCGAAATTTTAGGTGCCCAAAGTCAATATGAGTATGTATCTTCTGTACCCGTCTATATCCCAAATTCAGGTTCAAAACACCAGAAAATTCGGTATTTTTCTGTCCCAGAAGCGATCTGTACATGCCTACTCCTAGCTAGAATTTTTTCAAGATACAGACCCAAAACATGCTCAAAATCGATATTTTAGGTGCAAAAAGTCGATATGTGCATGCATCCTCTGTACAAGGTTATATCCCAAATTCAGGCTCAAAACCCCCGAAAATTCGATATTTTTGGGTCCCAGAAGCGATCTGTACATGCTGACTCAGTGCTAGAATATTTTCAAATTATACGCAGAAAACATACTAAAAATCGATATTTTGGGTGCCAAAGTCGATATGAGCATGCATCTTCTGTTTATATCTCAAATTCAGGCTCAAAACACCCAAAAAAATCTATATTTTTGTGTCTCAGAAGGGATTTGTACATGTCTACACCGTGCTATAGTATTTTCAAATTACAGGCCCAAAACATGCTGAAAATCGATATTTTAGGTGCCCAAAGTCGATATGTGCATGCATCTTCTGTACCCGTTTATATCTCAAATTCAGACTCAAAACACCCAAAAAATCGATATTTTTGTGTCCCAGAAGCGATCTGTACATGTCTACACCGTGCTATAGTATTTTCAAAATACAGGCCCAAAACATGCTGAAAATCGATATTTTAGGTGCCCAAAGTCGATATGTGCATGCATCTTCTGTACCCGTTTATATCTCAAATTCAGGCTGAGAACACCCTAAAATTCGATTTATTTGGGTTCCAGAAGCGATCTGTACGTGTCTACTCAGTGTTAGAGTATTTTTTAAAATACAGGCCAAAAACATGCTTAAAATCGATATTTTGGGTGCCCAAAGTCGATATGTGCATGCATCTTCTGTACCCGTTTATATCTCAAATTCAGGCTCAAAACTCCGAAAATTCGATATTTTTTGGTCCCTTAAGCAATCTGCACATGCCTACTCAGTGCTAGAATGTTTTTAAAATACAGGCTTAAAACATGCTATAAATCGATATTTTAGGTGTCGAAAGTCGATATGTGCATGCATCTTCTGAACCCGTTTATATCTCAAATTCAGGCTCAAAACACCCAAAAAATCGATATTTTTGTGTACCACAAGCGATCTGTACATGCCTACTCCGTGTTAGATTATTTTTAAATTACAGGCCCAAAACATGTTAAAAATCGATATTTTAGGTGCCCAAAGTCGATATGTGCATGCATCTTTTGAATCCGTTTATATCTCATATTCAGGCTCAAAACACCCGAAAATTCGATATTTTTGGGTCCCAGAAGCGATCTGTACATGCCTACTCCGTGTTAATGTATTTTCAAAATACACTCCCAAAACATGCTGAAAATCGATATTTTAGGTGCCCAAAGTCAATATGTGTCTTCTGTACCCGTTTATATCCCAAATTCAGGTTCAAAACACCAGAAAATTCGGTATATTTGGGTCCCAGAAGCGATCTGTACATGCCTACTCCTTGCTAGAATTTTTTCAAGATACAGACCCAAAACATGCTCAAAATCGATATTTTAGTTGCAAAAAAGTCGATATGTGCATGCATCTTCTGTACCCGTTTATATCTCAAATTCAGGCTCAAAACACCCAAAAAATCGACATTTTTGTGTCCCAGAAGCGATCTGTACATGTCTACACCGTGCTATAGTATTTTCATAATACAGGCCCAAAACATGCTCAAAATCGATATTTAAGGTGCCCAAAGTCGATATGTGCATGCATCTTCTGTACCAGTTCATATCTCAAATTCAGGCTCAGAACTCCCTAAAATTCGATTTATTTGGGTTCCAGAAGCGATCTGTACGTGTCTACTCAGTGTTAGAGTATTTTTAAAAATACAGGCCTAAAACATGCTTAAAATCGATATTTTAGGTGCCCAAAGTCGATATGTGCATGCATCTTCTTTACCCGTTTATATCTCAAATTCAGACTCAAAACACCCGAATATTCGATATTTTTGGGTCCCAAAAGCAATGTGTACATGCATACTCCGTGTTAGAGTATTTTCAAAGTACAGGCCTAAAACATGCTCAAAATCGATATTTTAGCTGCCCAAAGTCAATATGTGTATGCATCTTCTGTACCCGTCTATATCCCAAATTCAGGTTCAAAACACTCTAAAATACGATATTTTTGGGTCCCAGAAGCAATCTGTACATGCCTACTTCTTGCTAGAATTTGTTCAAGATACAGACCCAAAACATGCTCAAAATCGATATTTTAAATGCAAAAAGTCGATATGTGCATGCATCTACTGTACCCGTTTATAACTCAAATTCAGGCTCAAAACACCCAAAAATTCGATATTTTTGGGTCCCTGAAGCGATCTGTACATGCCTACTCCGTGTTAGAGTATTTTCAAAATACAGGCCCAAAACATGCTCAAAATCGATATTTTAGGTGCCCAAAGTCGATATGTGCATGCATCTTCTGTATCCGTCTATATCCCAAATTCAGGTTCAAAAAACCCGAAAATTCGATATTTTTGGGTCCCAGAAGCGATCTGTACATGCCTACTCCTTGCTAGAATTTTTTCAAGATACAGACCCAAAACATGCTCAAAATCGATATTTTAGGTGCAAAAAGTCGATATGTGCATGCATCCTCTGTACCCGGTTATATTCCAAATTCTGGCTCAAAACCCCCGAAAATTCGATATTTTTGGGTCCCAGAAGCGATCTGTAAATGCCTACTCATTGCTAGAATATTTTCAAATTATACACCGAAAACATACTAAAAATCGATATTTTGGGTGCCAAAGTCAATATGTGCATGCATCTTCTGTACCCGTTTATATCTCAAATTCAGGCTCAAAACACCCAAAAAATCGATATTTTTGTGTCCCTGATGCGATATGTACATGTCTACACCGTGCTATAGTATTTTCAAAATACAGGCCCAAAACATGCTAAAAATCGATATTTTAGGTGCTCAAAGTCGATATGTGCATGCATCTTCTGTACCCGTTCATATCTCAAATTCAGGCTCAGTGTAAGGGAAAGTCTACCTTATTGATAGATTATCAATCTCACTGGTTCATACTAGATGCGGAATTATACCCTCTAGTTCATTTTCATATGATTCGAAGTTTATATCGAGGTTTCATATTTTCTAGCTCTTGCTGTATTGCTTGTCAGTCTCGACTCCAAACCAAGCCTACGTCATGGACTGCTTCCTTCAACGATGGGCATAGCATACTGAGACACCATAGCTTTCACACACCACCATCTCTGTCCTCCACCAAGGCTATTCTTTGGGTTGTCACGGTCACTGGGCCGTTTCCGTGTCACGCCTATATACTATACTGTTCTTTGATCAAGTGTTATTTTTGGTGGTTTGCCTTGTAACTTCAAATCTATTGTTGTGCTGAGTTCATGTCTTTGTCATTAAAGGTGGTAATTGTTTTTAATCTGAACTTCAATTATCCTCGGGACTTACTGGGTGATGTTTTGAGTGGGATATCTGGTGCAAGAAAGAGGAGTACTCTGTCATAACTCCATCTGCACGGCTGAGATACCTTTCCTCTACAAGTGGCGACCTCGCCAGGATTCCTCCATTAACCCAGGCTCGACGAATCAAGAAGTCTGGAATTCTCCACCAATCGCCTTGGGTATCAGATGTTTCTTCCTATCCCCACTTGCTGTCTCGGGGCTCAGAAGTAAGTGTTTGGTGATTGAGTGTTGTGGGATCTCATTGTTTGTATCGACACGCCAGGTGCGTCTTTGCTGGACTCTGGTTTGTAATCCCGATATTGTCAGGTGCAGAGGTAACTCTTCTGGCATTGAACTATTTTTGTTGTTGTTGTTGTTTTGCTGCTGTGTTCGCTGTTGTTACGTTGTTTTGTTGTTGCCACTCTTCTCTATTTTGTTCCTGTATCCTTTTGGCTATTTTGTATTTCCTTGGGTAACAATCTTGTTTCTTGTTGTATATATTTTATTCTACCGGTTCGATGTCGTCCATTCAGGAGTTGGTTAACCTTGGTCGAGACCTTGGATACCAGGACGAGGAGTTAAAAGAGTTTGTATCTAGTGAACAGGCCCGGCACCGGGAGGAAAGAGAACGAGAACGAGTAGAGAAAAGAGAGGAGCGAGAACGAGTAGAAAAAAGAGAGGAACGTCAGCATACTCTCGCTCTGGAACAACTTAAACTAGAAAAACTAAAGGCCCAACCCTCTGAAAATATTGGTGCTTCAATTTCTTCAGACACGGGTTCAACCCCTCGTCCGTCTTTACCACGATACCAAGAAAATGAAGACTTGGCTTCATATTTCACTCGCTTTGAGCGTATTGCTTCATTGCTACATATTGAAGAAAGTGGATTTGCTATCCAACTAGGAAGTCTTCTGACGGGTAAATTAGCTGACATTTATACTACATTATCCGATGAAGTCACAGGGGACTATGAGCAGTTGAAAGCGGCTCTTTTGAGGAGTTTTCGCAAGAATTCAGATCATTATAGAAGCAGTTTTAGGTCTGCTAGAATTGGTATTGGTGAAACCTTCCAACAATTTTCCATTCATCTGTGTCGTTTGTTTGAGCATTGGCTCGACTCTTGTGGAGTGGGGCAAACTTTCTCATCTTTAAAATCTTTTATTATTTTGGATCAGTTCCTAGCTTCTCTTACCCCAGAGCTTCGTATTTTCCTGAAGGAGAATGATGTCCAGTCCTTATCCGAAGCTGTCCGACGAGCAGATATCTGGACTTCAGCTCACAACGCTTATCCCAGAAATCGGCAAGCTATGGACCGTCACAAGAAACCCTACAGCCCGACGAAGGATTTTCCGCAACAAACTTCTCCACCTCTGGTCCGGAAAACTCCTATTAAGTGTCACAACTGCGGAGAGGTAGGCCATATTAGACCAAATTGTCCTCAAAATCCCAGTTTGTTTAAATCCAAATTTACATCTGAAGCAAAGACCCCCTATAAAATTGGAGTTTGCTTTTCTAAACCATCACCCCAGCAATATTTTACTTCTGGTACTATTAATGGTTCTAGAGTGTCGACAATCATTCGAGATACTGGCTGTACTTGTGTGGTTGTTTCGGAAGAAGCCTTGCCAGATGTAGACGTGTCTAGTTGTAAGAAGGTCTCTGTTGCAGACTATCTGGGGCGAGTCGACGACTTTCCATTGGTGAGGTGTTACATTCGTTGTCCATATTTGGAAGGTTGGGTCAATGCTGTCCGAGCCCCGATAAAACTTTGTAGTATCCTTATAGGTAATGTTCCAGGAGTACGCCCACCGCATGATCCTGATCCGGACAAGGCTTATCTCCAGCCGACTCCCGAAGAAAACGTACAAGCAGTTCAGACGCGTGCTGGTCGTACTAGGAAGATTCACCCACTTGTGTTACCCTTGCTTGAACCATTATCTGTAAACCCTGATGAATTCTCTCGCTTACAGGCTTCGTGTCCCTCTCTTTCTACCATAAGAGACAAGGCATCTACTGGTGAAGAAGTGGTGACTAGGACTGGATCTACTTATGGTTATGAGTTGTGCCACGGATTGTATTATCGGATCTGCAGCTCGTCGATCTCGGACACCCAAGAAAAAAAAAGAATACTAGTTGTCCCATCAGAGTGTCGTAGACAAGTGTTAACCCTTGCTCATGAAAGCCCATTAGCTGGTCATCTATCGCACCGTAAAACAGGTATGAAAATTTGTGAACAGTTTTATTGGCCAGGCATGTGGAGTGACATAAGGACTTTCTGTAAATCTTGTGACAAGTGTCAAAGAATGTCTGTAAAAGGGAAAGTTAAACCAGTCCCTCTGAAACAACTTCCTATTATAACTGAACCCTTCCTGAGAGTGGCTGCGGACATAGTTGGACCTCTCTCACCTCCGTCATCAGAAGGACATCGTTATTTGCTAACATTGATAGACTTTGCTACTGGTTTCCCAGAAGCAGTTCCTTTAAAGGAAATCACTTCCATTTCTGTTGCCGAAGCCTTGCTAACTATTTTCTCTAGGGTAGGCATCCCTACAGAGATTTTGTCAGATAGAGGAGCTCAATTTACATCTAAAATGATGGGAGAACTTCATAGGTTACTCGGTACTAAGCCACTTTTCACTACCCCCTACCATCCTAGTGGTAACGGAAGAGTGGAACGATTCCATGCTACTTTAAAAGCTTCTTTGAGGAAATTATGCTCCGACAAGCCTCGTGAGTGGCACAGATATCTCCCTGCTACTCTATTTGCACTTCGGGAAATGCCAAGTGACCGAACAGGGTTTTCTGCTTTCGAAATGCTGTACGGCAGGAGAGTAAGAGGACCCCTTTCCATTTTAAGAGATTTGTGGGAAGATGCCAAATTAGATGACGATCAACGTTCATGTTTTCAATATGTGATTGAACTCCAGGACAAGCTGGCAGAATGTGCCAAGATTGCTGCTGAGAACGCTGATGTCAGTGCAATGAAGTACAAGTCCTACTTCGATTTGCGATCTCAAGACAGACAATTTAAACAGGGAGAGGAAGTACTTGTCCTCCTTCCCGATTCTAAGAGCAAGTTACTTATGTCTTGGAGTGGGCCATATCCAGTTATTGAACGGAAAAATAAAGTGAATTACGTGATTAATGAAAAGGGAAAGCCGAAGCTATATCACGCCAACCTCTTGAAAAGATATCATCGTCGTACCTCTGTGAATCAAGCAACCCTCCTGGATGAACAGTCTGTTGCTTTCGAAGTCCAGAACTTGTCTATAGTAAAAAGTATAGAGTGTATGGAGGATACAGAGATGCCAGTAACACCGGATGGTCGCTCAGATATCCCAGACTCTAACAAATTTCCAGAAGTAGGAAGTATGGTCACTGCAGAACAACGAGACGATCTCGAATGCATCATGGAATACTTCCATGACACTCTTTCTGAAATACCTGGATGTACTCTGTCCATTAAGCATGATATAGAGGTGTGTACAACTGAGCGTATAAAACCTAAACATTATCCTATTCCTCTTCACTTAAAACCTTTCTTTGAACAGGAAGTGGAGCAACTTCTTGCTCAGGGAATCATCAAACCATCGACCTCACCTCATTGCTCACCTGTTCTGATGGTAAAGAAGTCTGACGGCAGTTACCGCCTCGCTATAGACTTCAGAATGCTGAATTCCATCACTACCTTCGATGCTGAACCAATCGGGTCCATCACAGAAGACCTTCATAAATTCTATGGTAGTAAGTACTTCTCAGAGATAGATATTACCAAAGCATACTATCAAGTGCCTTTAACCGATAGAGCAATGACTTACACTGCATTCCCATCACACCTTGGCCTCATGGAGTTTAACCGCCTTCCTTTTGGGTTGGTCACGGCTTGCGCCACTTACATTAGACTAATGAGGATTGTCCTGGCTGGCCTAGGTGGAGTTACTTTCTATTTTGACAATGTCTTTATCTATGGACAGACATGGGAAACTCACCTACTGGCTCTTCGCAACGTACTTCATCGCCTACGACAACATGGATTAACAGCACGTCCGTCCAAGTGTCGCTATGGATTCAATTCGATCCAGTACTTGGGATTTGTTGTCGATGGATATACTCTACATTCTTAGGAGAGTAAAGTAGAGGCGATAATGAGAGTGCCTCCTCCCAAGACAAAGAAATTGCTACGCTCATTCCTGGGTATGGTATCTTTTTATAGGGCATTCATTCCTAATGCCGCATCTTATACTTGCAGCCTCTCGGATCTACTTCGGAAAGGTGCTCCTGAATCTTTGGTGTGGACAGAAGAATTGTTGACTTGCTTCGAACACCTGAAGACATCTCTACACTCTCATCCCATCCTACAGCTACCCGATGCCAGTCGTCCCTTCGTGCTTCGAACAGACGCGTCCAACCATGGTCTGGGTGCCGTTCTACTACAGTATGCAGAGGATACTCCCCATCCCGTGGCGTATGCTAGTCGTAAGCTCCTTGACAGAGAAAGTAGGTACAGTACTATTGAAAAGGAATGTCTAGCGATAGTATTCGGTATCAGGCATTTCGATTATTATTTAAGAGGTAAAGAGTTTATTTTAGAAGTTGATCATAAACCCCTAGTGTACCTAACTCATTTTAAGGGAGGCAATGACAGACTATTACGTTGGGCTCTTTGTTTGCAAAGCTACAGGTTTAGGATAGTATATATCTCTGGCAAGGATAACATAGGTGCAGATTTGTTAAGCAGAGTTTAAACATTTTATTGGTAAACCTATCAATATTTGTCAAATAATTGTATATATTTTAATGCTCGATACTTCATATCGAGTCTTGGTGGGGAGGAGTGTAAGGGAAAGTCTACCTTATTGATAGATTATCAATCTCACTGGTTCATACTAGATGCGGAATTATACCCTCTAGTTCATTTTCATATGATTCGAAGTTTATATCGAGGTTTCATATTTTCTAGCTCTTGCTGTATTGCTTGTCAGTCTCGACTCCAAACCAAGCCTACGTCATGGACTGCTTCCTTCAACGAGGGGCAGAGCATACTGAGACACCATAGCTTTCACACACCACCATCTCTGTCCTCCACCAAGGCTATTCTTTGGGTTGTCACGGTCACTGGGCCGTTTCCGTGTCACGCCTATATACTATACTGTTCTTTGATCAAGTGTTATTTTTGGTGGTTTGCCTTGTAACTTCAAATCTATTGTTGTGCTGAGTTCATGTCTTTGTCATTAAAGGTGGTAATTGTTTTTAATCTGAACTTCAATTATCCTCGGGACTTACTGGGTGATGTTTTGAGTGGGATATCTGGTGCAAGAAAGAGGAGTACTCTGTCATAACTCCATCTGCACGGCTGAGATACCTTTCCTCTACACTCAGAACACCCTAAAATTCGATTTATTTGGGTTCCAGAAGCGATCTGTACGTGTCTACTCAGTGTTAGAGTATTTTAAAAATACAGGCCCAAAACATGCTCAAAATCGATATTTTGGGTGCCCAAAGTCGATATGTGCATCCATCTTCTGTACCCGTTTATATCTCAAATTCAGACTCAAAACACCCGAATATTCGATATTTTTGGGTCCCAAAAGCAATGTGTACATGCATACTCCGTGTTAGAGTATTTTCAAAATACAGGCCTAAAACATGCTCAAAATCGATATTTTAGCTGCCCAAAGTCAATATGTGTATGCATCTTCTGTAACCGTCTATATCCCAAATTCAGGTACAAAACACTCGAAAATTCGATATTTTTGGGTCCCGGAAGCAATCTGTACATGCCTACTTCTTGCTAGAATGTTTTCAAGATACAGACCCAAAACATGCTCAAAATCGATATTTTAGGTGCAAAAAGTCGAAATGTGCATGCATCTTCTGTACCCGTTTATATCTCAAATTCAGGCTCAAAACACCCGAAAAAACGATATTTTTGGGTCCCCGAAGCCATCTGTACGTGTCTACTCAGTGTTAGAGTATTTTAAAAATACAGGCCCAAAACATGCTCAAAATCGATATTTTGGGTGCCCAAAGTCGATATGTGCATGCATCTTCTGTACCCGTTTATATCTCAAATTCGGGCTCAAAACACCCTAAAATTCGATTTATTTGGGTTCCAGAAGCGACCTGTACATGCCTACTCCGTGTTAGAGTATTTTCAAAATACAGGCCCAAAACATGCTCAAAATCGATATTTTAGGTGCCAAAAGTCGATATGTGCATGCATCTTCTGTACCCGTTTATATCTCAAATTCAGGCTCAAAACACCCGAAAATTCGATATTTTTGGGTCCCAAAAGCGATCTGTACGTGCATACTCCGTGTTAGAGTGTTTTTAAAATACAGGCCCAAAACATGCTCAAAATCGATATTTTAGGTGCCCAAAGTCGATATGTGCATGCATCTTTTGTACCCGTTTATATCTCAAATTCAGGCTCAAAACACCCGAAAATTCCATATTTTTGGGTCCCAGAAGCAATCTGCACTTGCATACTCCGTGTTAGAGTGTTTTTAAAATACAGGCCCAAAACATGCTGAAAATCGATATTTTATGTGCCCAAAGTCAATATGTGTAAGCATCTTCTGTACACGTGTATATCCCTAATTCAAGTTCAAAACACCCGAAAATTCGATATTTTTGGGTTCCAAAAGCGATCTGTACATGCCTACTCCTTGCTAGAATGTTTTCAAGATACAGACCAAAAACATGCTAAAAATCGATATTTTAGGTGCCCAAAGTCGATATGTGCATGCATCTTCTGTACCCGTTTATATCTCAAATTCAGGGTCAAAACACCAGAGAATTCCATATTTTTGGGTCCCAGAAGCAATCTGTACTTGCATACTCCGTGTTAGAGTGTTTTTAAAATACAGGCCCAAAACATGCTGAAAATCGATATTTTATGTGCCCAAAGTCAATATGTGTAAGCATCTTCTGTACACGTGTATATCCCTAATTCAAGTTCAAAACACCCGAAAATTCGATATTTTTGGGTTCCAAAAGCGATCTGTACATGCCTACTCCTTGCTAGAATGTTTTCAAGATACAGACCAAAAACATGCTCAAAATCGATATTTTAGGTGTCCAAAGTCGATAAGTGCATGCATCTTCTGTACCCGTTTATATCTCAAATTCAGGCTCAAAACACCAGAAAATTCCATACTTTTTGGTCCCTTAAGCGATCTGTACATGCATACTCAGTGGTAGAATGTTTTCAAAATATAGGCTCAAAACATGCTCAAAATCGATATTTTAGGTGTCCAAAGTCGATATGTGCATGCATCTTCTGTACCCGTTTATATCTCAAATTCAGGCTCAAAACACCCGAAAATTCGATATTTTTGGGTCCCAAAAGCGATCTGTACGTGCATACTCCGTGTTAGAGTGTTTTTAAAATACAGGCCCAAAACATGCTCAAAATCGATATTTTAGGTGCCCAAAGTCGATATGTGCATGCATCTTTTGTACCCGTTTATATCTCAAATTCAGGCTCAAAACACCCGAAAATTCCATATTTTTGGGTCCCAGAAGCAATCTGTACTTGCATACTCCGTGTTAGAGTGTTTTTAAAATACAGGCCCAAAACATGCAGAAAATCGATATTTTATGTGCCCAAAGTCAATATGTGTAAGCATCTTCTGTACACGTGTATATCCCTAATTCAAGTTCAAAACACCCGAAAATTCGATATTTTTGGGTCCCAGAAGCAATCTGTACATGCCTACTTCTTGCTAGAATGTTTTCAAGATACAGACCCAAAACATGCTAAAAATCGATATTTTAAGTGCATAAAGTCGATATGTGCATGCATCTTCTGTACCCGTTTATATCTCAAATTCAAGCTTAAAACTCCGAAAATTCGATATTTTTGGGTCCTTTAAGAAATCTGCACATGCCTACTCAGTTCTAGAATGTTTTTAAAATACAGGCTTAAAACATGCTATAAATCGATATTTTAGGTGTCCAAAGTCGATATGTGTATGCATCTTCTGTACCCGTTTATATCTCAAATTCAGGCTCGAAAAACACCCGAAAATTCGATATTTTTGGGTCCCAAAAGCGATCTGTACATGTCTACTCCGTGTTAGAGTATTTTTAAAATACAGGCCCAAAACATGCTCAAAATCGATATTTTAGGTGCCCAAAGTCGATATGTGCATGCATCATCTGTACCCGTTTATATCTCAAATTCAGGCTCAAAACACCCGAAAATTCCATATTTTTGGGTCCCAGAAGCGATCTGTACATGCCTACTCCGTGTTAATGTATTTTAAAAATACAGGCCCAAAACATGCTGAAAATCTATATATTAGGTGCCCAAAGTCAATATGTGTATGCATCTTCTATACCCGTCTATATCCCAAATTCAGGTTCAAAACACCAGAGAATTCAGTATTTTTGGGTCCCAGAATCGATCTGTACATGCCTACTCCTTGTTAGAATGTTTTCAAGATACAGACCCAAAACATGCTCAAAATCGATATTTTAGGTGCAAAAAGTCGATATGTGCATGCATCCTCTGTACCCGGTTATATCCCAAATTCTGGCTCAAAAAACCCCGAAAATTCGATATTTTTGGGTCCCAGAAGCGATCTGTACATGCCTACTCCGTGTTAGAGTATTTTTAAAATACAGGCCCAAAACATGCTCAAAATCGATATTTTAGGTGCCCAAAGTCGATATGTGCATGCATCTTCTGTATCCGTCTATATCCCAAATTCAGGTTCAAAAAACCCGAAAATTCGGTATTTTTGGGTCCCTGAAGCGATCTGTACATGCCTACTCCTTGCTAGAATTTTTAAGATACAAACCCAAGACATGCTCAAAATCGATATTTTAGGTGCAAAAAGTCGATATGTGCATGCATCTTCTGTACCCGTTTATATCTCAAATTCAGGCTCAAAACACCCGAAAATTTCATATTTTTGGGTCCCTTAAGCGATCTGTACATGCATACTCAGTGCTAGAATGTTTTCAAGAAATAGGCTCAAAACATGCTAAAAAAATAGATATTTCAGGTGTCCAAAGTCGATATGTGCATGCATCTTCTGTATCCGTTTATATCTCAAATTCAGGCTCAAAGCACCCTAAAAATCGATATTTTTGTGTCCCAGAAGCAATCTGTACATGTCTACACAGTGTTTGAGTATTTTCAAAATACAGGCCCAAAACATGCTCAAAATCGATATTTTAGGTGCCCGAAGTCGATATGTGCATGCATCTTCTGTACCTGTTCATATCTCAAATTCAGGCTCAGAACAACCGAAAATTCGATTTATTTGGGTCCCAAAAGCGATCTGCACATGCCTACTCAGTGCTAGAATGTTTTTAAAATACATGCTTAAAACATGCTATAAATCGATATTTTAGGTGTGAAAAGTCGATATGTGCATGCATCTTCTGTACCCGTTTATATCTCAAATTCAGGCTCAAAACACCCGAAAATTCCATATTTTTGGGTCCCTTAAGCGATCTGTACATGCATACTCAGTGCTAGAATGTTTTCAAAAAATAGGCTCAAAACATGCTAAAAATCGATATTTTAGGTGTCCAAAGTCGATATGTGCATGCATCTTCTGTACCCGTTTATATCTCAAATTCAGGCTCAAAACACCCGAAAATTCAATATTTTTGGGTCCCAGAAGCGATCTGTACATGCCTACTCCGTGTTAATGTATTTTCAATATACAGGTCCAAAACATGCTGAAAATCTATATAGTAGGTGCAAAAAGTCAATTTGTGTATGCCACTTCTGTACCCGTCTATATCCCAAATTCAGGTTCAAAACACCAGAAAATTCGGTATTTTTGGGTACCAGAAGCGATCTGTACATGCCTACTCCTTGCTAGAATTTTTTCAAGTTACAGACCCAAAACATGCTCAAAATCGATATTTTAGGTGCAAAAAGTCGATATGTGCATGCATCCTCTGTACCCGGTTATATCCCAAATTCTGGCACAAAACCCCTGAAAATTCGATATTTTTGGGTCCTAGAAGCGATCTGTACATGCCTACTCCATGTTAGAGTATTTTCAAAATACAGGCCCAAAACATGCTAAAAATAGATATTTTAGGTGCACAAAGTCGATATGTGCATGGATCTTCTATACCCGTTTATATCTCAAATTCAGGCTCAAAACACCCGAAAATTCAATATTTTTGGGTCCCAGAAGCGATCTGTACATGTCTAAACCGTGCTATAGTATTTAAAAAATACAGCCCCAAAACATGCTCAAAATCGATATTTTAGGTGCCCAAAGTCGATATATGCATGCATCTTCTGTATCAGTCTATATCCCAAATTCAGGTTCAAAACACCCGAAAATTCGATAATTTTGCGTCCCAGAAGCGATCTGTACATGCCTACTCCATGCTAGAATATTTTTAAGATACAGACCCAAAATATGTTCAAATTCGATATTTTAAGTGCAAAAAGTCGATATGTGCATGCATCTTCTGTACCCGTTTATATCTCAAATTCAGACTCAAAACACCCGAATATTCGATATTTTTGGGTTCCAAAAGCAATGTGTACATGCATACTCCGTGTTAGAGTATTTTCAAAATACAGGCCTAAAACATGCTGAAAATCGATATTTTAGATTCCCAAAGTCAATATGTGTATGCATCTTCTGTACACGTCTATATCCCAAATTTAGATTCAAAACACTCAAAAATTCGATATTTTTGGGTCCCAGAAGCAATCTGTATATGCCTACTTCTTGCTAGAATGTTTTCAAGATTCAGACCCAAAACATGCTAAAAATCGATATTTTAGGTGCAAAAAGTCGATATGTGCATGCATCCTCTGTACCCGGTTACATCCCAATTTCTGGCTCAGAACACCCGAAAATTCGATATTTTTGGGTCCCAGAAGCGATCTGTACATGCCTAGTCAGTGCTAGAATATTTTCAAATTATACGCCGAAAACATACTAAAAATCGATATTTTGGGTGCCCAAAGTCGATATGTGAATGCATCTTCTGTATCCGTTTATATCTCAAATTCAGGCTCAAAGCACAAAAAAAATCGATATTTTTGTGTCCCAGAAGCGATCTGTACATGTCTACACAGTGTTTGAGTATTTTCAAAATACAGGCCCAAAACATGCTCAAAATCGATATTTTAGGTTCAAAAAGTCGATATGTGCATGCATCTTCTGTACCTGTTCATATCTCAAATTCAGGCTCAGAACAACCGAAAATTCGATTTATTTGGGTCCCAGAAGCGATCTGCACATGCCTACTCAGTGCTAGAATGTTTTTAAAATACATGCTTAAAACATGCTATAAATCGATATTTTAGGTGTGAAAAGTCGATATGTGCATGCATCTTCTGTACCCGTTTATATCTCAAATTCAGGCTCAAAACACCCAAAAAATCAATATTTTTGTGTCCCAGAAGCGATCTGTACATGCATACTCCGTGTTAGAGTATTTTCAAAATACAGGCCCAAAACATACTCAAAATCGATATTTTAGGTGCCCAAAGTCGATATGTGCATGCATCTTCTGTACCCGTTTATATCTCAAATTCAGGCTCAAAACACCCGAAAAGTCGATATTTTTGGGTCCCAGAAGCGATCTGTACATGCCTACTCCGTGTTAATGTATTTTCAAAATACAGGCCCAAAACATGCTGAAAATCTATATTTTAAGTGACCAAAGTCAATATGTGCATGCATCTTCTGTACCCGTCTATATCCCTAATTCAGGTTCAAAACACCAGAAAATTCGGTATTTTTGGGTCCCAGAAGCGATCTGTACATGCCTACTCCTTTGTAATATGTTTTCAAGATACAGACCCAAAACATGCTTAAAATCGATATTTTAGGTGCAAAAAGTCGATATGTGCATGCATCCTCTGTACCCGGTGATATCCCAAATTCTGGCTCAAAACCCCCGAAAATTCGATAGTTTTGGGTCCCTTAAGCGATCTGTACATACCTCCTCCTTGCTAGAATTTTTTCAAGATACAGACCCAAAACATGCTCAAAATCGATATTTTAGGTGCAAAAAGTCGATATGTGCATGCATCCTCTGTACCCGGTTATATCCCAATTTCAGGCTCAAAACACCCGAAAATTCGATATTTTTGTGTCCCAGAAGCGATCTGTACATGTCTACACCGTGTTAGAGTATTTAAAAAATACAGGCCCAAAATATGCTCAAAATCGATATTTTAGGTGCCCGAAGTCGATATGTGCATGCATCTTCTGTACCTGTTCAAAACTCAAGTTCAGGCTCAGAACAACCGAAAATTCGATTTATTTGGGTTCCAGAAGCGATCTGTACGTGTCTACTCAGTGTTAGAGTATTTTAAAAATACAGGCACAAAACATGCTCAAAATCGATATTTTGGGTGCCCAAAGTCGATATGTGCATGCATCTTCTGTACCTGTTTATATCTCAAATTCAGACTCAAAACACCCGAATATTCGATATTTTTGGGTCCCAAAAGCAATGTGTACATGCATACTCCGTGTTAGAGTATTTTCAAAATACAGGCCTAAAACATGCAGAAAATCGATATTTTAGCTGCCCAAAGTCAATATGTGTATGCATCTTCTGTACCCGTCTATATCCCAAATTCAGGTTCAAAACACTCGAAAATTCGATATTTTTGGGTCCCAGAAGCAATCTGTACATGCCTACTTCTTGCTAGAATGTTTTCAAGATACAGACCCAAAACATGCTCAAAATCGATATTTTAGGTGCAAAAAGTCGAAATGTGCATGCATCTTCTATACCCGTTTATATCTCAAATTCAGGCACAAAACCCCCGAAAATTCGATATTTTTGGGTCCCCGAAGCGATCTGTACATGCCTACTCCGTGTTAGAGTATTTTCAAAATACAGGCCCAAAACATGCTCAAAATCGATATTTTAGGTGCAAAAAGTCAAAATGTGCATGCATCCTCTGTACCCGGTTATATCCCAATTTCTGGCTCAAAACACCCGAAAATTCGATATTTTTTTGTCCCAGAAGCGATCTGTACATGCCTACTCAGTGCTAGAATATTTTCAAATTATACGCCCAAAACATACTAAAAATCGATATTTTGGGTACCAAAGTCGATATGTGCATGCATCTTCTGTACCCGTTTATATCTCAAATTCAGGCTCAAAACACCCAAAAAATCGATATTTTTGTGTCCCAGAAGCGATCTGTACATGTCTACACTGTGTTTGAGTATTTTCAAAATACAGGTCCAAAAGATGCTCAAAATCGATATTTTAGGTTCCCGAAGTCGATATGTGCATGCATCTTCTGTACCTGTTCATATCTCAAATTCAGGCTCAGAACAACCGAAAATTCGATTTATTTGGTTCTCAGAAGCGATCTGTACGTGTCTACTCCGTGTTAGAGTATTTTAAAAATACAGGCTCAAAACATGCTCAAAATCGATATTTTGGGTGCCCAAAGTCGATATGTGCATGCATCTTCTGTACCCGTTTATATCTCAAATTCAGACTCAAAACACCCGAATATTCGATATTTTTGGGTCTCAAAAGCCATCTGTACATGCATACTCCGTGTTAGAGTATTTTTAAAATACATGCCTAAAACATGCTGTAAATCGATATTTTAGCTGCCCAAAGTCAATATGTGTATTCATCTTCTGTACCCGTCTATATCCCAAATTCAGGTTCAAAACACTCGAAAATTCGATATTTTTGAGTCCCAGAAGCAATCTGTACATGCCTACTTCTTGCTAGAAAGTTTTCATGATACAGACCCAAAACATGCTCAAAATCGATATTTTAGGTGCAAAAAGTCGATATGTGCATGCATCTTCTGTACCCGTTTATATCTCAAATTCAGGCTCAAAAGACTCAAAAAATCGATATTTTTGTGTCCCAGAAGCGATCTGTACATGTCTACACCGTGTTATAGTATTTTTAAAATACAGGCTCAAAACATGCTCAAAATCGATGTTTTAGGTGCCCAAAGTTGATATGTGCATGCATCTTCTGTACCCGTTCATATCTCAAATTCAGGCTCAGAACACCGGAAAATTCTATTTATTTGGGTCCCAGAAGCGATCTCTACGTGTCTACTCAGTGTTAGAGTATTTTCAAAATACAGGCCCAAAACATGCTCAAAATCGATATTTTGGGTGCCCAAAGTCAATATGTGCATGCATCTTCTGTACCCGTTTATATCTCAAATTCAGGCTCAAAACACCCGAAAATTCAATGTTTTTGGGTCCCAGAAGCGATCTGTACATGTCTACACGGTGCTATAGTATTTTCAAAATACAGGCCCAAAACATGCTCAAAATCGATATTTTAGGTGCCCAAAGTCGATATGTGCATGCATCTTCTGTATCCGTTCATATCTCAAATTCAGGCTCAGAACACCCTAAAATTCGATTTATTTGGGTTCAAGAAGCGATCTGTACGTGTCTACTCAGTGTTAGAGTATTTTAAAAATACAGGCCCAAAACATGCTCAAAATCGATATTTTGGGTGCCCAAAGTCGATATGTGCATGCATCTTCTGTACCCGTTTATATCTCAAATTCAGACTCAAAACACC
This sequence comes from Petrolisthes cinctipes, assembly GCA_033782935.1. NCBI lineage: Eukaryota > Metazoa > Arthropoda > Malacostraca > Decapoda > Porcellanidae > Petrolisthes > Petrolisthes cinctipes. The sequence continues at coordinate 12,553,096 of JAWQEG010000062.1, read as the reverse complement.
CGAATATTCGATATTTTTGGGTCCCAAAAGCAATGTGTACATGCATACTCTGTTTTAGAGTATTTTCAAAATACAGGCCTAAAACATGCTGAAAATCGATATTTTAGCTGCCCAAAGTCAATATGTGTATGCATCTTCTGTACCCGTCTATATCCCTAATTCAGGTTCAAAACACCAGAAAATTCGGTATTTTTGGGTCCCAGAAGCGATCTGTACATGCCTACTCCTTTGTAATATGTTTTCAAGATACAGACCCAAAACATGCTTAAAATCGATATTTTAGGTGCAAAAAGTCGATATGTGCATGCATCCTCTGTACCCGGTGATATCCCAAATTCTGGCTCAAAACCCCCGAAAATTCGATAGTTTTGGGTCCCTTAAGCGATCTGTACATACCTACTCCTTGCTAGAATTTTTTCAAGATACAGACCCAAAACATGCTCAAAATCGATATTTTAGGTGCAAAAAGTCGATATGTGCATGCATCCTCTGTACCCGGTTATATCCCAATTTCAGGCTCAAAACACCCGAAAATTCGATATTTTTGGGTCCCAGAAGCGATCTGTACATGCCTACTCAGTGCTAGAATATTTTCAAATTATACGCCCAAAACATACTAAAAATCGATATTTTAGGTTTCAAAGTCGATATGTGCATGCATCTTCAGTACCCGATTATATTTCAAATTCAGCCTCAAAACACCCAAAAAATCGATATTTTTGTGTCCCAGAAGCGATCTGTACATGTCTACACCGTGTTTGAGTATTTTCAAAATACAGGCCCAAAATATGCTCAAAATCGATATTTTAGGTGCCCGAAGTCGATATGTGCATGCATCTTCTGTACCTGTTCATAACTCAAATTCAGGCTCAGAACAACCGAAAATTCGATTTATTTGGGTTCCAGAAGCGATCTGTACGTGTCTACTCAGTGTTAGAGTATTTTAAAAATACAGGCACAAAACATGCTCAAAATCGATATTTTGGGTGCCCAAAGTCGATATGTGCATGCATCTTCTGTACCTGTTTATATCTCAAATTCAGACTCAAAACACCCGAATATTCGATATTTTTCGGTCCCAAAAGCAATGTGTACATGCATACTCCGTGTTAGAGTATTTTCAAAATACAGGCCTAAAACATGCAGAAAATCGATATTTTAGCTGCCCAAAGTCAATATGTGTATGCATCTTCTGTACCCGTCTATATCCCAAATTCAGGTTCAAAACACTCGAAAATTCGATATTTTTGGGTCCCAGAAGCAATCTGTACATGCCTACTTCTTGCTAGAATGTTTTCAAGATACAGACCCAAAACATGCTCAAAATCGATATTTTAGGTGCAAAAAGTCGAAATGTGCATGCATCTTCTATACCCGTTTATATCTCAAATTCAGGCTCAAAACCCCCGAAAATTCGATATTTTTGGGTCCCCGAAGCGATCTGTACATGCCTACTCCGTGTTAGAGTATTTTCAAAATACAGGCCCAAAACATTCTCAAAATCGATATTTTAGGTGCAAAAAGTCAAAATGTGCATGCATCCTCTGTACCCGGTTATATCCCAATTTCTGGCTCAAAACACCCGAAAATTCGATATTTTTGGGTCCCAGAAGCGATCTGTACATGCCTACTCAGTGCTAGAATATTTTCAAATTATACGCCCAAAACATACTAAAAATCGATATTTTGGGTGCCAAAGTCGATATGTGCATGCATCTTCTGTACCCGTTTATATCTCAAATTCAGGCTCAAAACACCCAAAAAATCGATATTTTTGTGTCCCAGAAGCGATCTGTACATGTCTACACTGTGTTTGAGTATTTTCAAAATACAGGTCCAAAACATGCTCAAAATCGATATTTTAGGTTCCCGAAGTCGATATGTGCATGCATCTTCTGTACCTGTTCATATCTCAAATTCAGGCTCAGAACAACCGAAAATTCGATTTATTTGGTTCTCAGAAGCGATCTGTACGTGTCTACTCCGTGTTAGAGTATTTTAAAAATACAGGCTCAAAACATGCTCAAAATCGATATTTTGGGTGCCCAAAGTCGATATGTGCATGCATCTTCTGTACCCGTTTATATCTCAAATTCAGACTCAAAACACCCGAATATTCGATATTTTTGGGTCTCAAAAGCCATCTGTACATGCATACTCCGTGTTAGAGTATTTTTAAAATACATGCCTAAAACATGCTGTAAATCGATATTTTAGCTGCCCAAAGTCAATATGTGTATGCATCTTCTGTACCCGTCTATATCCCAAATTCAGGTTCAAAACACTCGAAAATTCGATATTTTTGAGTCCCAGAAGCAATCTGTACATGCCTACTTCTTGCTAGAAAGTTTTCATGATACAGACCCAAAACATGCTCAAAATCGATATTTTAGGTGCAAAAAGTCGATATGTGCATGCATCTTCTGTACCCGTTTATATCTCAAATTCAGGCTCAAAAGACCCAAAAAATCGATATTTTTGTGTCCCAGAAGCGATCTGTACATGTCTACACCGTGTTATAGTATTTTTAAAATACAGGCCCAAAACATGCTCAAAATCGATGTTTTAGGTGCCCAAAGTTGATATGTGCATGCATCTTCTGTACCCGTTCATATATCAAATTCAGGCTCAGAACACCGGAAAATTCGATTTATTTGGGTCCCAGAAGCGATCTCTACGTGTCTACTCAGTGTTAGAGTATTTTCATAATACAGGCCCAAAACATGCTCAAAATCGATATTTTGGGTGCCCAAAGTCGATATGTGCATGCATCTTCTGTACCCGTTTATATCTCAAATTCAGGCTCAAAACACCCGAAAATTCAATGTTTTTGGGTCCCAGAAGCGATCTGTACATGTCTACACGGTGCTATAGTATTTTCAAAATACAGGCACAAAACATGCTCAAAATCGATATTTTAGGTGCCCAAAGTCGATATGTGCATGCATCTTCTGTATCCGTTCATATCTCAAATTCAGGCTCAGAACACCCTAAAATTCGATTTATTTGGGTTCAAGAAGCGATCTGTACGTGTCTACTCAGTGTTAGAGTATTTTAAAAATACAGGCCCAAAACATGCTCAAAATCGATATTTTGGGTGCCCAAAGTCGATATGTGCATGCATCTTCTGTACCCGTTTATATCTCAAATTCAGACTCAAAACACCCGAATATTCGATATTTTTGGGTCCCAAAAGCAATGTGTACATGCATACTCTGTTTTAGAGTATTTTCAAAATACAGGCCTAAAACATGCTGAAAATCGATATTTTAGCTGCCCAAAGTCAATATGTGTATGCATCTTCTGTACCCGTCTATATCCCAAATTCAGATTCAAAACACTCAAAAATTCGATATTTTTGGGTCCCAGAAGCAATCTGTACACGCCTACTTCTTGCTAGAATTTTTTCAAGATACAGACCCAAAACATACTCAAAATCGATATTTTAAGTGCAAAAAGTCGAAATGTGCATGCATCTTCTGTATCTGTTCATATCTTAATTTCAGGCTCAGAACACCCTAAAATTCGATTTATTTGGGTTCCACAAGCGATCTGTACGTGTCTACTCAGTGTTAGAGTATTTTAAAAATACAGGCCCAAAACATGCTCAAAATCGATATTTTGGGTGCCCAAAGTCGATATGTGCATGCATCTTCTGTACCCGTTTATATCTCAAATTCAGACTCAAAACACCCGAATATTCGATATTTTTGGGTCCCAAAAGCAATGTGTACATGCATACTCTGTTTTAGAGTATTTTCAAAATACAGGCCTAAAACATGCTGAAAATCGATATTTTAGCTGCCCAAAGTCAATATGTGTATGCATCTTCTGTACCCGTCTATATCCCAAATTCAGATTCAAAACACTCAAAAATTCGATATTTTTGGGTCCCAGAAGCAATCTGTACATGCCTCCTTCTTGCTAGATTTTTTTCAAGATACAGACCCAAAACATACTCAAAATCGATATTTTAGGTGCAAAAAGTCGAAATGTGCATGCATCTTCTGTACCCGTTTATATCTCAAATTCAGGCTCAAAACACCCAAAAAATCGATATTTTTGTGTCCCAGAAGCGATCTGTAGATGTCTACACCGTGTTTGAGTATTTTCAAAATACATGCCCAAAACATGCTCAAAATCGATGTTTTAGGTGCCGAAAGTCGATATGTGCATGCATCTTCTGTACCCGTTCATATCTCAAATTCAGGCTCAGAACACCCGAAAATTCGATATTTTTGGGTCCCAGAAGCGATCTGTACGTGTCTACTCAGTGTTAGAGTATTTTAAAAATTCAGGCCCAAAACATGCTCAAAATAGATATTTTGGGTGCCCAAAGTCGATATGTGCATGCATCTTCTGTACCCGTTTATATCTCAAATTCAGGCTCAAAACACCCGAAAATTCAATGTTTTTGGGTCCCAGAAGCGATCTGTACGTGCATACTCCGTGTTAGAGTGTTTTTAAAATACAGGCCCAAAACATGCTGAAAATCGATATTTTATGTGCCCAAAGTCAATATGTGTATGTATCTTCTGTACCCGTGTATATCCCTAATTCTGGTTCAAAACACCAGAAAATTCGATATATTTGGGTCCCAGAAGCGATCTGTACATGCCTACTCAGTGCGAGAATATTTTCAAATTATACGCCCAAAACATACTAAAAATCGATATTTTGGGTGCCAAAGTCGATATGTGCATGCATCTTCTGTACCCGTTCATATCTCAAATTCAGGCTCAGAACACCCTAAAATTCGATTTATTTGGGTTCCAGAAGCGATCTGTAACGTGTCTACTCAGTGTTAGAGTATTTTAAAAATACAGGCCCAAAACATGCTCAAAATCGATATTTTGGGTGCCCAAAGTCGATATGTGCATGCATCTTCTGTACCCGTTTATATCTCAAATTCAGACTCAAAACACCCGAATATTCGATATTTTTGGGTCCCAAAAGCAATGTGTACATGCATACTCTGTTTTAGAGTATTTTCAAAATACAGGCCTAAAACATGATGAAAATCGATATTTTAGCTGCCCAAAGTCAATATGTGTATGCATCTTCTGTACCCGTCTATATCCCAAATTCAGATTCAAAACACTCAAAAATTCGATATTTTTGGGTCCCAGAAGCAATCTGTACATGCCTACTTCTTGCTAGAATTTTTTCAAGATACAGACCCAAAACATACTCAAAATCGATATTTTAGGTGCCCAAAGTCAAAATGTGCATGCATCTTCTGTACCCGTTTATATCTCAAATTCAGGCTCAGAACACCCGAAAATTCGATTTATTTGGGTCCCAGAAGCGATCTGTACGTGTCTACTCAGTGTTAGAGTATTTTAAAAATTCAGGCACAAAACATGCTCAAAATCGATATTTTGGGTGCCCAAAGTCGATATGTGCATGCATCTTCTGTACCCGTTTATATCTCAAATTCAGGCTCAAAACACCCGAAAATTCAATGTTTTTGGGTCCCAGAAGCGATCTGTACGTGCATACTCCGTGTTAGAGTGTTTTTAAAATACAGGCCCAAAACATGCTGAAAATCGATATTTTATATGCCCAAAGTCAATATGTGTATGCATCTTCTGTACACGTGTATATCCCTAATTCTGGTTCAAAACACCAGAAAATTCGATATATTTGAGTCCCAGAAGCGATCTGTACATGCCTACTCAGTGCTAGAATATTTTCAAATTATACGCCCAAAACATACTAAAAATCGATATTTTGGGTGCCAAAGTCGATAAGTGCATGCAACTTCTGTACCCGTTTATATCTCAAATTCAGGCTCAGAACACCCAAAAAATCGATATTTTTGTGTCCCAGAAGCGATCTGTACATGTCTACACCGTGCTATAGTATTTTCAAATTACAGGCCCAAAACATGCTCAAAATCGATATTTTAGGTGCCCAAAGTCGATATGTGCATGCATCTTCTGTACCTGTTCATATCTCAAATTCAGGCTCAGAACACCCTAAAATTAGATTAATTTGGGTTCCAGAAGCGATCTGTACGTGTCTACTCAGTGTTAGAGTATTTTAAAAATACAGGTCCAAAACATGGTCAAAATCGATATTTTGGGTGCCCAAAGTCGATATGTGCATGCATCTTCTGTACCCGTTTATATCTCAAATTCAGACTCAAAACACCCGAATATTCGATATTTTTGGGTCCCAAAAGCAATGTGTACATGCATACTCCGTGTTAGAGTATTTTCAAAATACAGGCCTAAAACATGCTGAAAATCGATATTTTAGCTGCCCAAAGTCAATATGTGTATGCATCTTCTGTACCGGTCTATATCCCAAATTCAGATTCAAAACACTCAAAAAATCGATATTTTTGGGTCCCAGAAGCAATCTGTACATGCCTACTTCTTGCTAGAATGTTTTCAAGATACAGACCCAAAACATACTCAAAATCGATATTTTAGGTGCAAAAAGTCGAAATGTGCATGCATCTTCTGTACCCGTTTATATCTCAAATTCAGGCTCAAAACACCCAAAAAATCGATATTTTTGTGTCCCAGAAGCTATCTGTACATGTCTACACCGTGTTATAGTATTTTTAAAATACAGGCCCAAAACATGCTCAAAATCGATGTTTTAGGTGCTCAAAGTCGATATGCGCATGCATCTTCTGTACCCGTTCATATCACAAATTCAGGCTCAGAACACCCTAAAATTCGATTTATTTGGGTTCCAGAAGCGATCTGTACGTGTCTACTCAGTGTTAGAGTATTTTAAAAATACAGGTCCAAAACATGCTCAAAATCGATATTTTGGGTGCCCAAAGTCGATATGTGCATGCATCTTCTGTACCCGTTTATATCTCAAATTCAGACTCAAAACACCCGAATATTCGATATTTTTGGGTCCCAAAAGCAATGTGTATATGCATAGTCCGTGTTAGAGTATTTTCAAAATACAGGCCTAAAACATGCTGAAAATCGATATTTTAGCTGCCCAAAGTCAATATGTGTATGCATCTTCTGTACACGTCTATATCCCAAATTCAGATTTAAAACACTCAAAAATTCGATGTTTTTGGGTCCCAGAAGCAATCTGTACATGCCTACTTCTTGCTAGAATGTTTTCAAGATACAGACCCAAAACATACTCAAAATCGATATTTTAGGTGCAAAAAGTCGAAATGTTCATGCATCTTCTGTACCCGTTTATATCTCAAATTCAGGCTCAAAACACCCGAAAATTCGATATTTTTGGGTACCAGAAGCGATCTGTACATGCCTACTCCGTGTTAGAGTATTTTCAAAATACAGGCCCAAAACATGCTCAAAATCGATATTTTAGGTGCAAAAAGTCGATATGTGCATGCATCTTCTGTATCCGTCTATATCCCAAATTCAGGTTCAAAACACCCAAAAAATCGATATTTTTGGGTCCCAGAAGCGATCTGTACATACTTACTCCTTGCTAGAATTTTTTCAAGATACAGACCCAAAACATGCTCAAAATCGATATTTTAGGTGCAAAAAGTCGATATGTGCATGCATCCTCTGTACCCAGTTATATCCCAATTTCTGGCTCAAAACACCTATAAATTCGATATTTTTGGGTCCCAGAAGCGATCTGTACATGCCTACTCAGTGCTAGAATATTTTCAAATTATACGCCCAAAACATACTAAAAATCGATATTTTGGGTGCCAAAGTCGATATGTGCATGCATCTTCTGTACCCGTTTATATCTCAAATTCAGGCTCAAAACACCCAAAAAATCGATATTTTTGTGTCCCAGAAGTGATCTGTACATGTCTACACCGTGTTTGAGTATTTTCAAAATACAGGCCCAAAACAAGCTCAAAATCGATATTTTAGGTGCCCGAAGTCGATATGTGCATGAATCTTCTGTACCTGTTCATATCTCAAATTCAGGCTCAGAATAACCAAAAATTCGATTTATTTGGGTCCCAGAAGCGATCTGTACGTGTCTACTCAGTGTTAGAGTATTTTAAAAATACAGGTCCAAAACATGCTCAAAATCGATATTTTGGGTGCCCAAAGTCGATATGTGCATGCATCTTCTGTACCTGTTTATATCTCAAATTCAGACTCAAAACACCCGAATATTCGATATTTTTGGGTCTCAAAAGCCATCTGTACATGCATACTCCGTGTTAGAGTATTTTTAAAATACAGGCCGAAAACATGCTGTAAATCGATATTTTAGCTGCCCAAAGTCAATATGTGTATGCATCTTCTGTACCCGTCTATATCCCAAATTCAGGTTCAAAACACTCGAAAATTCGATATTTTTGAGTCCCAGAAGCAATCTGTACATGCCTACTTCTTGCTAAAAAGTTTTCATGATACAGACCCAAAACATGCTCAAAATCGATATTTTAGGTGCAAAAAGTCGATATGTGCATGCATCTTCTGTACCCGTTTATATCTCAAATTCAGGCTCAAAACACCCAAAAAATCGATATTTTTGTGTCCCAGAAGTGATCTGTACATGTCTACACCGTGTTTGAGTATTTTCAAAATACAGGCCCAAAACATGCTCAAAATCGATATTTTAGGTGCCCGAAGTCGATATGTGCATGCATCTTCTGTACCTGTTCATATCTCAAATTCAGGCTCAGAACAACCGAAAATTCGATTTATTTGGGTCCCAGAAGCGATCTGTACGTGTCTACTCAGTGTTAGAGTATTTTAAAAATACAGGTGCAAAACATGCTCAAAATCGATATTTTGGGTGCCCAAAGTCGATATGTGCATGCATCTTCTGTACCCGTTTATATCTCAAATTCAGACTCAAAACACCCGAATATTCGATATTTTTGGGTCCCAAAAGCCATCTGTACATGCATACTCCGTGTTAGAGTATTTTTAAAATACAGGCCTAAAACATGCTGTAAATCGATATTTTAGCTGCCCAAAGTCAATATGTGTATGCATCTTCTGTACCCGTCTATATCCCAAATTCAGGTTCAAAACACTCGAAAATTCGATATTTTTGATTCCCGAAGCAATCTGTACATGCCTACTTCTTGCTGGAAAGTTTTCACGATACAGACCCAAAACATGCACAAAATCGATATTTTAGGTGCAAAAAGTCGATATGTGCATGCATCCTCTGTACCCGTCTATATCCCAAATTCAGGTTCAAAACACTCGAAAATTCGATATTTTTGAGTCCCAGAAGCAATCTGTACATGCCTACTTCTTGCTAGAAAGTTTTCATGATACAGACCCAAAACATGCTCAAAGTCGATATTTTAGGTGCAAAAAGTCGATATGTGCATGCATCTTCTGTACCCGTTTATATCTCAAAATCAGGCTCAAAACACCCAAAAAATCGATATTTTTGTGTCCCAGAAGTGATCTGTACATGTCTAAACCGTTTTTGAGTATTTTCAAAATACATGCCCAAAACCTGCTCAAAATCGATATTTTAGGTGCCCGAAGTCGATATGTGCATGCATCTTCTGTATCCGTTCATATCTCAAATTCAGGCTCAGAACAACCGAAAATTCGATTTATTTGGGTCCCAGAAGCGATCTGTACGTGTCTACTCAGTGTTAGAGTATTTTAAAAATACAGGTCCAAAACATGCTCAAAATAGATATTTTGGGTGCCCAAAGTCGATATGTGCATTCATCTTCTGTACCCGTTTATATCTCAAATTCAGGCTCAAAACACCCGAATATTCGATATTTTTGGGTCTCAAAAGCAATCTGTACATGCATACTCCGTGTTAGAGTATTTTTAAAATACAGGCCTAAAACATGCTGTAAATCGATATTTTAGCTGCCCAAAGTCAATATGTGTATGCATCTTCTGTACCCGTCTATATCCCAAATTCAGGTTCAAAACACTCGAAAATTCGATATTTTTGAGTCCCAGAAGCAATCTGTACATGCCTACTCCTTGCTAGAATTTTTTCAAGATACAGACCCAAAACATGCTCAAAATCGATATTTTAGGTGCAAAAAGTCGATATGTGCATGCATCCTCTGTACCCGGTTATATCCCAATTTCTGGCTCAAAACACCCGAAAATTCGATATTTTTGGGTCCCAGAAGCAATCTGTACATGCCTACTCAGTGCTAGAATATTTTCAAATTATACGCACAAAACATACTAAAAATCGATATTTTGGGTGCCAAAGTCGATATGTGCATGCATCTTCTGTACCCGTTTATATCTCAAATTCAGGCTCAAAACACCCAAAAAATCGATATTTTTGTGTCCCAGAAGTGATCTGTACATGTCTACACCGTGTTTGAGTATTTTCAAAATACAGGCCCAAAACATGCTCAAAATCGATATTTTAGGTGCCCGAAGTAGATATGTGCATGCATCTTCTGTACCTGTTCATATCTCAAATTCTGGCTCAGAACAACCGAAAATTCGATTTATTTGGGTCCCAGAAGCGATCTGTACGTGTCTACTCAGTGTTAGAGTATTTTAAAAATACAGGTCCAAAACATGCTCAAAATCGATATTTTGGGTGCCCAAAGTCGATATGTGCATGCATCTTCTGTACCCGTTTATATCTCAAATTCAGACTCAAAACACCCGAATATTCGATATTTTTGGGTCCCAAAAGCAATGTGTACATGCATACTCCGTGTTAGAGTATTTTCAAAATACAGGCCTAAAACATGCTGAAAATCGATATTTTAGCTGCCCAAAGTCAATATGTGTATGCATCTTCTGTACATGTCTATATCCCAAATTCAGATTCAAAACACTCAAAAATTCGATATTTTTGGGTCCTAGAAGCAATCTGTACATGCCTACTTCTTGCTAGAATGTTTTCAAGATACAGACCCAAAACATATTCAAAATCGATATTTTAGGTGCAAAAAGTCGAAATGTGCATGCATCTTCTGAACCCGTTTATATCTCAAATTCAGGCTCAAAACACCCGAAAATTCAATGTTTTTGGGTTCCAGAAGGTATCTGTACGTGCATACTCCGTGTTAGAGTGTTTTTAAATTACAGGCCCAAAACATGCTGAAAATCGATATTTTATGTGCCCAAAGTCAATATGTGTATGCATCTTCTGTACCTGTGTATATCCCAAATTCAGGTTCAAAACACCAGAAAATTCGATATATTTGGGTCCCAGAAGCGATCTGTACATGCCTACTCAGTGCTAGAATATTTTCAAATTATACGCCCAAAACATACTAAAAATCGATATTTTGGGTGCCAAAGTCGATATGTGCATGCATCTTCTGTACCCGTTTATATCTCAAATTCAGGCTCAAAACACCCAAAAAAATCGATATTTTTGTGTCCCAGAAGCGATCTGTACATGTCTACACCGTGCTATAGTATTTTCAAAATACAGGCCCAAAACATGCTCAAAATCGATATTTTAGGTGCCGAAAGTCGATATGTGCATGCATCTTCTGTATCCGTTCATATCTCAAATTCAGGCTCAGAACACCCGAATATTCGATATTTTTGGGTCTCAAAAGCCATATGTAAATGCATACTCCATGTTAGAGTATTTTCAAAATACAGGCCTAAAACATGCTGTAAATCGTTATTTTAGCTGCCCAAAGTCAATATGTGTATGCATCTTCTGTAACCGTCTATATCCCAAATTCAGGTTCAAAACACTCGAAAATTCGATATTTTTGAGTCCCAGAAGCAATCTGTACATGCCTACTTCTTGCTAGAAAGTTTTCATGATACAGACCCAAAACATGCTCAAAATCGATATTTTAGGTGCAAAAAGTCGATATGTGCATGCATCTTCTGTACCCGTTTATATCTCAAATTCAGGCTCAGAACACCCAAAATATCGATATTTTTGTGTCCCAAAAGCAATGTGTACATGCATACTCCGTGTTAGAGTATTTTAAAAATACAGGTCCAAAACATGCTCAAAATCGATATTTTGGGTGCCCAAAGACGATATGTGCATGCATCTTCTGTACCCGTTTATATCTCAAATTCAGACTCAAAACACCCGAATATTCGATATTTTTGGGTCCCAAAAGCAATGTGTACATGCATACTCCTTGTTAGAATATTTTCAAAATACAGGCCTAAAACATGCTGAAAATCGATATTTTAGCTGCCCAAAGTCAATATGTGTATGCATCTTCTGTACACGTCTATATCCCAAATTCAGATTCAAAACACTCAAAAATTCGATATTTTTGGGTCCTAAAAGCAATCTGTACATGCCTACTTCTTGCTAGAATGTTTTCAAGATACAGACCCAAAACATACTCAAAATCGATATTTTAGGTGCTAAAAGTCGAAATGTGCATGAATCTTCTGTACCCGTTTATATCTCAAATTCAGGCTCAAAACACCCGAAAATTCGATATTTTTGGGTCCCAGAAGCGATCTGTACATGCCTACTCCGTGTTAGAGTATTTTCAAAGTACAGGCCCAAAACATGCTCAAAATCGATATTTTAGGTGCCTAAAGTCGATATGTGCATGCATCTTCTGTATCCGTCTATATCCCAAATTCAGGTTCAAAACACCCAAAAAATCGATAATTTTGCGTCCCAGAAGTGATCTGTACATACCTACTCCTTGCTAAAAAAATTTCAAGATACAGACCCAAAACATGCTCAAAATCGATATTTTAGGTGCAAAAAGTCGATATGTGCATGCATCCTCTGTACCCGGTTATATCCCAAATTCTGGCTCAAAACACCCGTAAATTCGATATTTTTGGGTCCCAGAAGCGATCTGTACATGCCTACTCAGTGCTAGAATATTTTTAAAATACAGGCCCAAAACATGCTCAAAATCGATGTTTTAGGTGCTCAAAGTCGATATGTGCATGCATCTTCTGTACCCGTTCATATCACAAATTCAGGCTCAGAACACCCTAAAATTCGATTTATTTGGGTTCCAGAAGGGATCTGTACGTGTCTACACCGTGTTATAGTATTTTTAAACTACAGGCCCAAAACATGCTCAAAATCGATGTTTTAGGTGCTCAAAGTCGATATGTGCATGCATCTTCTGTACCCGTTCATATAACAAATTCAGGCTCAGAACACCCTAAAATTCGATTTATTTGGGTTCCAGAAGGGATCTGTACGTGTCTACTCAGTGTTAGAGTATTTTAAAAATACAGGTCCAAAACATGCTCAAAATCGATATTTTGGGTGCCCAAAGACGATATGTGCATGCATCTTCTGTACCTGTTTATATCTCAAATTCAGACTCAAAACACCCGAATATTCGATATTTTTGGGTCCCAAAAGCAATGTGTACATGCATACTCCTTGTTAGAATATTTTCAAAATACAGGCCTAAAACATGCTGAAAATCGATATTTTAGCTGCCCAAAGTCAATATGTGTATGCATCTTCTGTACACGTCTATATCCCAAATTCAGATTCAAAACACTCAAAAATTCGATATTTTTGGGTCCTAAAAGCAATCTGTACATGCCTACTTCTTGCTAGAATGTTTTCAAGATACAGACCCAAAACATACTCAAAATCGATATTTTAGGTGCTAAAAGTCGAAATGTGCATGCATCTTCTGTACCCGTTTATATCTCAAATTCAGGCTCAAAACACCCGAAAATTCGATATTTTTGGGTCCCAGAAGCGATCTGTACATGCCTACTCCGTGTTAGAGTATTTTCAAAGTACAGGCCCAAAACATGCTCAAAATCGATATTTTAGGTGCCTAAAGTCGATATGTGCATGCATCTTCTGTATCCGTCTATATCCCAAATTCAGGTTCAAAACACCCAAAAAATCGATAATTTTGCGTCCCAGAAGTGATCTGTACATACCTACTCCTTGCTAAAAAATTTTCAAGATACAGACCCAAAACATGCTCAAAATCGATATTTTAGGTGCAAAAAGTCGATATGTGCATGCATCCTCTGTACCCGGTTATATCCCAAATTCTGGCTCAAAACACCCGTAAATTCGATATTTTTGGGTCCCAGAAGCGATCTGTACATGCCTACTCAGTGCTAGAATATTTTTAAAATACAGGCCCAAAACATGCTCAAAATCGATGTTTTAGGTGCTCAAAGTCGATATGTGCATGCATCTTCTGTACCCGTTCATATCACAAATTCAGGCTCAGAACACCCTAAAATTCGATTTATTTGGGTTCCAGAAGGGATCTGTACGTGTCTACACCGTGTTATAGTATTTTTAAACTACAGGCCCAAAACATGCTCAAAATCGATGTTTTAGGTGCTCAAAGTCGATATGTGCATGCATCTTCTGTACCCGTTCATATAACAAATTCAGGCTCAGAACACCCTAAAATTCGATTTATTTGGGTTCCAGAAGGGATCTGTACGTGTCTACTCAGTGTTAGAGTATTTTAAAAATACAGGTCCAAAACATGCTCAAAATCGATATTTTGGGTGCCCAAAGACGATATGTGCATGCATCTTCTGTACCTGTTTATATCTCAAATTCAGACTCAAAACACCCGAATATTCGATATTTTTGGGTCCCAAAAGCAATGTGTACATGCATACTCCTTGTTAGAATATTTTCAAAATACAGGCCTAAAACATGCTGAAAATCGATATTTTAGCTGCCCAAAGTCAATATGTGTATGCATCTTCTGTACACGTCTATATCCCAAATTCAGATTCAAAACACTCAAAAATTCGATATTTTTGGGTCCTAAAAGCAATCTGTACATGCCTACTTCTTGCTAGAATGTTTTCAAGATACAGACCCAAAACATACTCAAAATCGATATTTTAGGTGCTAAAAGTCGAAATGTGCATGCATCTTCTGTACCCGTTTATATCTCAAATTCAGGCTCAAAACACCCGAAAATTCGATATTTTTGGGTCCCAGAAGCGATCTGTACATGCCTACTCTGTGTTAGAGTATTTTCAAAGTACTGGCCCAAAACATGCTCAAAATCGATATTTTAGGTGCCTAAAGTCGATATGTGCATGCATCTTCTGTATCCGTCTATATCCCAAATTCAGGTTCAAAACACCCAAAAAATCGATTATTTTGCGTCCCAGAAGCGATCTGTACATACCTACTCCTTGCTAAAAAAATTTCAAGATACAGACCCAAAACATGCTCAAAATCGATATTTTAGGTGCAAAAAGTCGATATGTGCATGCATCCTCTGTACCCGGTTATATCCCAATTTCTGGCTCAAAACACCCGTAAATTCGATATTTTTGGGTCCCAGAAGCGATCTGTACATGCCTACTCAGTGCTTGAATATTTTTAAAATACAGGCCCAAAACATGCTCAAAATCGATGTTTTAGGTGCTTAAAGTCGATATGTGCATGCATCTTCTGTACCCGTTCATATCACAAATTCAGGCTCAGAACACCCTAAAATTCGATTTATTTGAGTTCCAGAAGGGATCTGTACGTGTCTACTCAGTGTTAGAGTATTTTAAAAATACAGGTCCAAAACATGCTCAAAATCGATATTTTGGGTGCCCAAAGTCGATATGTGCATGCATCTTCTGTACCCGTTTATATCTCAAATTCTGACTCAAGACACTCGAATATTCGATATTTTTGGGTCCCAAAAGCAATGTGTACATGCATACTCCGTGTTAGAATATTTTCAAAATACAGGCCTAAAACATGCTGAAAATCGATATTTTAGCTGCCCAAAGTCAATATGTGTATGCATCTTCTGTACACGTCTATATCCCAAATTCAGATTCAAAACACTCAAAAATTCGATATTTTTGGGTCCCAGAAGCAATCTGTACATGCCTACTTCTTGCTAGAATGTTTTCAAGATACAGACCCAAAACATACTCAAAATCGATATTTTAGGTGCAAAAAGTCGAAATGTGCATGCATCTTCTGTACCCGTTTATATCTCAAATTCAGGCTCAAAAGACTCAAAAAATCGATATTTTTGTGTCCCAGAAGCGATCTGTACATGTCTACACCGTGTTATAGTATTTTTAAAATACAGGCTCAAAACATGCTCAAAATCGATGTTTTAGGTGCCCAAAGTTGATATGTGCATGCATCTTCTGTACCCGTTCATATCTCAAATTCAGGCTCAGAACACCGGAAAATTCTATTTATTTGGGTCCCAGAAGCGATCTCTACGTGTCTACTCAGTGTTAGAGTATTTTCAAAATACAGGCCCAAAACATGCTCAAAATCGATATTTTGGGTGCCCAAAGTCGATATGTGCATGCATCTTCTGTACCCGTTTATATCTCAAATTCAGGCTCAAAACACCCGAAAATTCAATGTTTTTGGGTCCCAGAAGCGATCTGTACATGTCTACACGGTGCTATAGTATTTTCAAAATACAGGCCCAAAACATGCTCAAAATCGATATTTTAGGTGCCCAAAGTCGATATGTGCATGCATCTTCTGTATCCGTTCATATCTCAAATTCAGGCTCAGAACACCCTAAAATTCGATTTATTTGGGTTCAAGAAGCGATCTGTACGTGTCTACTCAGTGTTAGAGTATTTTAAAAATACAGGCCCAAAACATGCTCAAAATCGATATTTTGGGTGCCCAAAGTCGATATGTGCATGCATCTTCTGTACCCGTTTATATCTCAAATTCAGACTCAAAACACCCGAATATTCGATATTTTTGGGTCCCAAAAGCAATGTGTACATGCATACTCTGTTTTAGAGTATTTTCAAAATACAGGCCTAAAACATGATGAAAATCGATATTTTAGCTGCCCAAAGTCAATATGTGTATGCATCTTCTGTACCCGTCTATATCCCAAATTCAGATTCAAAACACTCAAAAATTCGATATTTTTGGGTCCCAGAAGCAATCTGTACACGCCTACTTCTTGCTAGAATTTTTTCAAGATACAGACCCAAAACATACTCAAAATCGATATTTTAGGTGCAAAAAGTCGAAATGTGCATGCATCTTCTGTATCCGTTCATATCTTAAATTCAGGCTCAGAACACCCTAAAATTCGATTTATTTGGGTTCCACAAGCGATCTGTACGTGTCTACTCAGTGTTAGAGTATTTTAAAAATACAGGCCCAAAACATGCTCAAAATCGATATTTTGGGTGCCCAAAGTCGATATGTGCATGCATCTTCTGTACCCGTTTATATCTCAAATTCAGACTCAAAACACCCGAATATTCGATATTTTTGGGTCCCAAAAGCAATGTGTACATGCATACTCTGTTTTAGAGTATTTTCAAAATACAGGCCTAAAACATGCTGAAAATCGATATTTTAGCTGCCCAAAGTCAATATGTGTATGCATCTTCTGTACCCGTCTATATCCCTAATTCAGGTTCAAAACACCAGAAAATTCGGTATTTTTGGGTCCCAGAAGCGATCTGTACATGCCTACTCCTTTGTAATATGTTTTCAAGATACAGACCCAAAACATGCTTAAAATCGATATTTTAGGTGCAAAAAGTCGATATGTGCATGCATCCTCTGTACCCGGTGATATCCCAAATTCTGGCTCAAAACCCCCGAAAATTCGATAGTTTTGGGTCCCTTAAGCGATCTGTACATACCTACTCCTTGCTAGAATTTTTTCAAGATACAGACCCAAAACATGCTCAAAATCGATATTTTAGGTGCAAAAAGTCGATATGTGCATGCATCCTCTGTACCCGGTTATATCCCAATTTCAGGCTCAAAACACCCGAAAATTCGATATTTTTGGGTCCCAGAAGCGATCTGTACATGCCTACTCAGTGCTAGAATATTTTCAAATTATACGCCCAAAACATACTAAAAATCGATATTTTAGGTTTCAAAGTCGATATGTGCATGCATCTTCAGTACCCGATTATATTTCAAATTCAGCCTCAAAACACCCAAAAAATCGATATTTTTGTGTCCCAGAAGCGATCTGTACATGTCTACACCGTGTTTGAGTATTTTCAAAATACAGGCCCAAAATATGCTCAAAATCGATATTTTAGGTGCCCGAAGTCGATATGTGCATGCATCTTCTGTACCTGTTCATAACTCAAATTCAGGCTCAGAACAACCGAAAATTCGATTTATTTGGGTTCCAGAAGCGATCTGTACGTGTCTACTCAGTGTTAGAGTATTTTAAAAATACAGGCACAAAACATGCTCAAAATCGATATTTTGGGTGCCCAAAGTCGATATGTGCATGCATCTTCTGTACCTGTTTATATCTCAAATTCAGACTCAAAACACCCGAATATTCGATATTTTTCGGTCCCAAAAGCAATGTGTACATGCATACTCCGTGTTAGAGTATTTTCAAAATACAGGCCTAAAACATGCAGAAAATCGATATTTTAGCTGCCCAAAGTCAATATGTGTATGCATCTTCTGTACCCGTCTATATCCCAAATTCAGGTTCAAAACACTCGAAAATTCGATATTTTTGGGTCCCAGAAGCAATCTGTACATGCCTACTTCTTGCTAGAATGTTTTCAAGATACAGACCCAAAACATGCTCAAAATCGATATTTTAGGTGCAAAAAGTCGAAATGTGCATGCATCTTCTATACCCGTTTATATCTCAAATTCAGGCTCAAAACCCCCGAAAATTCGATATTTTTGGGTCCCCGAAGCGATCTGTACATGCCTACTCCGTGTTAGAGTATTTTCAAAATACAGGCCCAAAACATTCTCAAAATCGATATTTTAGGTGCAAAAAGTCAAAATGTGCATGCATCCTCTGTACCCGGTTATATCCCAATTTCTGGCTCAAAACACCCGAAAATTCGATATTTTTGGGTCCCAGAAGCGATCTGTACATGCCTACTCAGTGCTAGAATATTTTCAAATTATACGCCCAAAACATACTAAAAATCGATATTTTGGGTGCCAAAGTCGATATGTGCATGCATCTTCTGTACCCGTTTATATCTCAAATTCAGGCTCAAAACACCCGAAAATTCAATGTTTTTGGGTCCCAGAAGCGATCTGTACATGTCTACACGGTGCTATAGTATTTTCAAAATACAGGCACAAAACATGCTCAAAATCGATATTTTAGGTGCCCAAAGTCGATATGTGCATGCATCTTCTGTATCCGTTCATATCTCAAATTCAGGCTCAGAACACCCTAAAATTCGATTTATTTGGGTTCAAGAAGCGATCTGTACGTGTCTACTCAGTGTTAGAGTATTTTAAAAATACAGGCCCAAAACATGCTCAAAATCGATATTTTGGGTGCCCAAAGTCGATATGTGCATGCATCTTCTGTACCCGTTTATATCTCAAATTCAGACTCAAAACACCCGAATATTCGATATTTTTGGGTCCCAAAAGCAATGTGTACATGCATACTCTGTTTTAGAGTATTTTCAAAATACAGGCCTAAAACATGCTGAAAATCGATATTTTAGCTGCCCAAAGTCAATATGTGTATGCATCTTCTGTACCCGTCTATATCCCAAATTCAGATTCAAAACACTCAAAAATTCGATATTTTTGGGTCCCAGAAGCAATCTGTACACGCCTACTTCTTGCTAGAATTTTTTCAAGATACAGACCCAAAACATACTCAAAATCGATATTTTAAGTGCAAAAAGTCGAAATGTGCATGCATCTTCTGTATCCGTTCATATCTTAATTTCAGGCTCAGAACACCCTAAAATTCGATTTATTTGGGTTCCACAAGCGATCTGTACGTGTCTACTCAGTGTTAGAGTATTTTAAAAATACAGGCCCAAAACATGCTCAAAATCGATATTTTGGGTGCCCAAAGTCGATATGTGCATGCATCTTCTGTACCCGTTTATATCTCAAATTCAGACTCAAAACACCCGAATATTCGATATTTTTGGGTCCCAAAAGCAATGTGTACATGCATACTCTGTTTTAGAGTATTTTCAAAATACAGGCCTAAAACATGCTGAAAATCGATATTTTAGCTGCCCAAAGTCAATATGTGTATGCATCTTCTGTACCCGTCTATATCCCAAATTCAGATTCAAAACACTCAAAAATTCGATATTTTTGGGTCCCAGAAGCAATCTGTACATGCCTCCTTCTTGCTAGATTTTTTTCAAGATACAGACCCAAAACATACTCAAAATCGATATTTTAAGTGCAAAAAGTCGAAATGTGCATGCATCTTCTGTACCCGTTTATATCTCAAATTCAGGCTCAAAACACCCAAAAAATCGATATTTTTGTGTCCCAGAAGCGATCTGTAGATGTCTACACCGTGTTTGAGTATTTTCAAAATACATGCCCAAAACATGCTCAAAATCGATGTTTTAGGTGCCGAAAGTCGATATGTGCATGCATCTTCTGTACCCGTTCATATCTCAAATTCAGGCTCAGAACACCCGAAAATTCGATATTTTTGGGTCCCAGAAGCGATCTGTACGTGTCTACTCAGTGTTAGAGTATTTTAAAAATTCAGGCCCAAAACATGCTCAAAATAGATATTTTGGGTGCCCAAAGTCGATATGTGCATGCATCTTCTGTACCCGTTTATATCTCAAATTCAGGCTCAAAACACCCGAAAATTCAATGTTTTTGGGTCCCAGAAGCGATCTGTACGTGCATACTCCGTGTTAGAGTGTTTTTAAAATACAGGCCCAAAACATGCTGAAAATCGATATTTTATGTGCCCAAAGTCAATATGTGTATGTATCTTCTGTACCCGTGTATATCCCTAATTCTGGTTCAAAACACCAGAAAATTCGATATATTTGGGTCCCAGAAGCGATCTGTACATGCCTACTCAGTGCGAGAATATTTTCAAATTATACGCCCAAAACATACTAAAAATCGATATTTTGGGTGCCAAAGTCGATATGTGCATGCATCTTCTGTACCCGTTCATATCTCAAATTCAGGCTCAGAACACCCTAAAATTCGATTTATTTGGGTTCCAGAAGCGATCTGTAACGTGTCTACTCAGTGTTAGAGTATTTTAAAAATACAGGCCCAAAACATGCTCAAAATCGATATTTTGGGTGCCCAAAGTCGATATGTGCATGCATCTTCTGTACCCGTTTATATCTCAAATTCAGACTCAAAACACCCGAATATTCGATATTTTTGGGTCCCAAAAGCAATGTGTACATGCATACTCTGTTTTAGAGTATTTTCAAAATACAGGCCTAAAACATGATGAAAATCGATATTTTAGCTGCCCAAAGTCAATATGTGTATGCATCTTCTGTACCCGTCTATATCCCAAATTCAGATTCAAAACACTCAAAAATTCGATATTTTTGGGTCCCAGAAGCAATCTGTACATGCCTACTTCTTGCTAGAATTTTTTCAAGATACAGACCCAAAACATACTCAAAATCGATATTTTAGGTGCCCAAAGTCAAAATGTGCATGCATCTTCTGTACCCGTTTATATCTCAAATTCAGGCTCAGAACACCCGAAAATTCGATTTATTTGGGTCCCAGAAGCGATCTGTACGTGTCTACTCAGTGTTAGAGTATTTTAAAAATTCAGGCACAAAACATGCTCAAAATCGATATTTTGGGTGCCCAAAGTCGATATGTGCATGCATCTTCTGTACCCGTTTATATCTCAAATTCAGGCTCAAAACACCCGAAAATTCAATGTTTTTGGGTCCCAGAAGCGATCTGTACGTGCATACTCCGTGTTAGAGTGTTTTTAAAATACAGGCCCAAAACATGCTGAAAATCGATATTTTATATGCCCAAAGTCAATATGTGTATGCATCTTCTGTACACGTGTATATCCCTAATTCTGGTTCAAAACACCAGAAAATTCGATATATTTGAGTCCCAGAAGCGATCTGTACATGCCTACTCAGTGCTAGAATATTTTCAAATTATACGCCCAAAACATACTAAAAATCGATATTTTGGGTGCCAAAGTCGATAAGTGCATGCAACTTCTGTACCCGTTTATATCTCAAATTCAGGCTCAGAACACCCAAAAAATCGATATTTTTGTGTCCCAGAAGCGATCTGTACATGTCTACACCGTGCTATAGTATTTTCAAATTACAGGCCCAAAACATGCTCAAAATCGATATTTTAGGTGCCCAAAGTCGATATGTGCATGCATCTTCTGTACCTGTTCATATCTCAAATTCAGGCTCAGAACACCCTAAAATTAGATTAATTTGGGTTCCAGAAGCGATCTGTACGTGTCTACTCAGTGTTAGAGTATTTTAAAAATACAGGTCCAAAACATGGTCAAAATCGATATTTTGGGTGCCCAAAGTCGATATGTGCATGCATCTTCTGTACCCGTTTATATCTCAAATTCAGACTCAAAACACCCGAATATTCGATATTTTTGGGTCCCAAAAGCAATGTGTACATGCATACTCCGTGTTAGAGTATTTTCAAAATACAGGCCTAAAACATGCTGAAAATCGATATTTTAGCTGCCCAAAGTCAATATGTGTATGCATCTTCTGTACCGGTCTATATCCCAAATTCAGATTCAAAACACTCAAAAAATCGATATTTTTGGGTCCCAGAAGCAATCTGTACATGCCTACTTCTTGCTAGAATGTTTTCAAGATACAGACCCAAAACATACTCAAAATCGATATTTTAGGTGCAAAAAGTCGAAATGTGCATGCATCTTCTGTACCCGTTTATATCTCAAATTCAGGCTCAAAACACCCAAAAAAATCGATATTTTTGTGTCCCAGAAGCTATCTGTACATGTCTACACCGTGTTATAGTATTTTTAAAATACAGGCCCAAAACATGCTCAAAATCGATGTTTTAGGTGCTCAAAGTCGATATGTGCATGCATCTTCTGTACCCGTTCATATCACAAATTCAGGCTCAGAACACCCTAAAATTCGATTTATTTGGGTTCCAGAAGCGATCTGTACGTGTCTACTCAGTGTTAGAGTATTTTAAAAATACAGGTCCAAAACATGCTCAAAATCGATATTTTGGGTGCCCAAAGTCGATATGTGCATGCATCTTCTGTACCCGTTTATATCTCAAATTCAGACTCAAAACACCCGAATATTCGATATTTTTGGGTCCCAAAAGCAATGTGTATATGCATAGTCCGTGTTAGAGTATTTTCAAAATACAGGCCTAAAACATGCTGAAAATCGATATTTTAGCTGCCCAAAGTCAATATGTGTATGCATCTTCTGTACACGTCTATATCCCAAATTCAGATTTAAAACACTCAAAAATTCGATGTTTTTGGGTCCCAGAAGCAATCTGTACATGCCTACTTCTTGCTAGAATGTTTTCAAGATACAGACCCAAAACATACTCAAAATCGATATTTTAGGTGCAAAAAGTCGAAATGTTCATGCATCTTCTGTACCCGTTTATATCTCAAATTCAGGCTCAAAACACCCGAAAATTCGATATTTTTGGGTACCAGAAGCGATCTGTACATGCCTACTCCGTGTTAGAGTATTTTCAAAATACAGGCCCAAAACATGCTCAAAATCGATATTTTAGGTGCAAAAAGTCGATATGTGCATGCATCTTCTGTATCCGTCTATATCCCAAATTCAGGTTCAAAACACCCAAAAAATCGATATTTTTGGGTCCCAGAAGCGATCTGTACATACTTACTCCTTGCTAGAATTTTTTCAAGATACAGACCCAAAACATGCTCAAAATCGATATTTTAGGTGCAAAAAGTCGATATGTGCATGCATCCTCTGTACCCAGTTATATCCCAATTTCTGGCTCAAAACACCTATAAATTCGATATTTTTGGGTCCCAGAAGCGATCTGTACATGCCTACTCAGTGCTAGAATATTTTCAAATTATACGCCCAAAACATACTAAAAATCGATATTTTGGGTGCCAAAGTCGATATGTGCATGCATCTTCTGTACCCGTTTATTTCTCAAATTCAGGCTCAAAACACCCAAAAAATCGATATTTTTGTGTCCCAGAAGTGATCTGTACATGTCTACACCGTGTTTGAGTATTTTCAAAATACAGGCCCAAAACAAGCTCAAAATCGATATTTTAGGTGCCCGAAGTCGATATGTGCATGAATCTTCTGTACCTGTTCATATCTCAAATTCAGGCTCAGAATAACCAAAAATTCGATTTATTTGGGTCCCAGAAGCGATCTGTACGTGTCTACTCAGTGTTAGAGTATTTTAAAAATACAGGTCCAAAACATGCTCAAAATCGATATTTTGGGTGCCCAAAGTCGATATGTGCATGCATCTTCTGTACCTGTTTATATCTCAAATTCAGACTCAAAACACCAGAATATTCGATATTTTTGGGTCTCAAAAGCCATCTGTACATGCATACTCCGTGTTAGAGTATTTTTAAAATACAGGCCGAAAACATGCTGTAAATCGATATTTTAGCTGCCCAAAGTCAATATGTGTATGCATCTTCTGTACCCGTCTATATCCCAAATTCAGGTTCAAAACACTCGAAAATTCGATATTTTTGAGTCCCAGAAGCAATCTGTACATGCCTACTTCTTGCTAAAAAGTTTTCATGATACAGACCCAAAACATGCTCAAAATCGATATTTTAGGTGCAAAAAGTCGATATGTGCATGCATCTTCTGTACCCGTTTATATCTCAAATTCAGGCTCAAAACACCCAAAAAATCGATATTTTTGTGTCCCAGAAGTGATCTGTACATGTCTACACCGTGTTTGAGTATTTTCAAAATACAGGCCCAAAACATGCTCAAAATCGATATTTTAGGTGCCCGAAGTCGATATGTGCATGCATCTTCTGTACCTGTTCATATCTCAAATTCAGGCTCAGAACAACCGAAAATTCGATTTATTTGGGTCCCAGAAGCGATCTGTACGTGTCTACTCAGTGTTAGAGTATTTTAAAAATACAGGTGCAAAACATGCTCAAAATCGATATTTTGGGTGCCCAAAGTCGATATGTGCATGCATCTTCTGTACCCGTTTATATCTCAAATTCAGACTCAAAACACCCGAATATTCGATATTTTTGGGTCCCAAAAGCCATCTGTACATGCATACTCCGTGTTAGAGTATTTTTAAAATACAGGCCTAAAACATGCTGTAAATCGATATTTTAGCTGCCCAAAGTCAATATGTGTATGCATCTTCTGTACCCGTCTATATCCCAAATTCAGGTTCAAAACACTCGAAAATTCGATATTTTTGATTCCCGAAGCAATCTGTACATGCCTACTTCTTGCTGGAAAGTTTTCACGATACAGACCCAAAACATGCACAAAATCGATATTTTAGGTGCAAAAAGTCGATATGTGCATGCATCCTCTGTACCCGTCTATATCCCAAATTCAGGTTCAAAACACTCGAAAATTCGATATTTTTGAGTCCCAGAAGCAATCTGTACATGCCTACTTCTTGCTAGAAAGTTTTCATGATACAGACCCAAAACATGCTCAAAGTCGATATTTTAGGTGCAAAAAGTCGATATGTGCATGCATCTTCTGTACCCGTTTATATCTCAAAATCAGGCTCAAAACACCCAAAAAATCGATATTTTTGTGTCCCAGAAGTGATCTGTACATGTCTAAACCGTTTTTGAGTATTTTCAAAATACATGCCCAAAACCTGCTCAAAATCGATATTTTAGGTGCCCGAAGTCGATATGTGCATGCATCTTCTGTATCCGTTCATATCTCAAATTCAGGCTCAGAACAACCGAAAATTCGATTTATTTGGGTCCCAGAAGCGATCTGTACGTGTCTACTCAGTGTTAGAGTATTTTAAAAATACAGGTCCAAAACATGCTCAAAATAGATATTTTGGGTGCCCAAAGTCGATATGTGCATTCATCTTCTGTACCCGTTTATATCTCAAATTCAGGCTCAAAACACCCGAATATTCGATATTTTTGGGTCTCAAAAGCAATCTGTACATGCATACTCCGTGTTAGAGTATTTTTAAAATACAGGCCTAAAACATGCTGTAAATCGATATTTTAGCTGCCCAAAGTCAATATGTGTATGCATCTTCTGTACCCGTCTATATCCCAAATTCAGGTTCAAAACACTCGAAAATTCGATATTTTTGAGTCCCAGAAGCAATCTGTACATGCCTACTCCTTGCTAGAATTTTTTCAAGATACAGACCCAAAACATGCTCAAAATCGATATTTTAGGTGCAAAAAGTCGATATGTGCATGCATCCTCTGTACCCGGTTATATCCCAATTTCTGGCTCAAAACACCCGAAAATTCGATATTTTTGGGTCCCAGAAGCAATCTGTACATGCCTACTCAGTGCTAGAATATTTTCAAATTATACGCACAAAACATACTAAAAATCGATATTTTGGGTGCCAAAGTCGATATGTGCATGCATCTTCTGTACCCGTTTATATCTCAAATTCAGGCTCAAAACACCCAAAAAATCGATATTTTTGTGTCCCAGAAGTGATCTGTACATGTCTACACCGTGTTTGAGTATTTTCAAAATACAGGCCCAAAACATGCTCAAAATCGATATTTTAGGTGCCCGAAGTAGATATGTGCATGCATCTTCTGTACCTGTTCATATCTCAAATTCTGGCTCAGAACAACCGAAAATTCGATTTATTTGGGTCCCAGAAGCGATCTGTACGTGTCTACTCAGTGTTAGAGTATTTTAAAAATACAGGTCCAAAACATGCTCAAAATCGATATTTTGGGTGCCCAAAGTCGATATGTGCATGCATCTTCTGTACCCGTTTATATCTCAAATTCAGACTCAAAACACCCGAATATTCGATATTTTTGGGTCCCAAAAGCAATGTGTACATGCATACTCCGTGTTAGAGTATTTTCAAAATACAGGCCTAAAACATGCTGAAAATCGATATTTTAGCTGCCCAAAGTCAATATGTGTATGCATCTTCTGTACATGTCTATATCCCAAATTCAGATTCAAAACACTCAAAAATTCGATATTTTTGGGTCCTAGAAGCAATCTGTACATGCCTACTTCTTGCTAGAATGTTTTCAAGATACAGACCCAAAACATATTCAAAATCGATATTTTAGGTGCAAAAAGTCGAAATGTGCATGCATCTTCTGAACCCGTTTATATCTCAAATTCAGGCTCAAAACACCCGAAAATTCAATGTTTTTGGGTTCCAGAAGGTATCTGTACGTGCATACTCCGTGTTAGAGTGTTTTTAAATTACAGGCCCAAAACATGCTGAAAATCGATATTTTATGTGCCCAAAGTCAATATGTGTATGCATCTTCTGTACCCGTGTATATCCCAAATTCAGGTTCAAAACACCAGAAAATTCGATATATTTGGGTCCCAGAAGCGATCTGTACATGCCTACTCAGTGCTAGAATATTTTCAAATTATACGCCCAAAACATACTAAAAATCGATATTTTGGGTGCCAAAGTCGATATGTGCATGCATCTTCTGTACCCGTTTATATCTCAAATTCAGGCTCAAAACACCCAAAAAAATCGATATTTTTGTGTCCCAGAAGCGATCTGTACATGTCTACACCGTGCTATAGTATTTTCAAAATACAGGCCCAAAACATGCTCAAAATCGATATTTTAGGTGCCGAAAGTCGATATGTGCATGCATCTTCTGTATCCGTTCATATCTCAAATTCAGGCTCAGAACACCCGAATATTCGATATTTTTGGGTCTCAAAAGCCATATGTAAATGCATACTCCATGTTAGAGTATTTTCAAAATACAGGCCTAAAACATGCTGTAAATCGTTATTTTAGCTGCCCAAAGTCAATATGTGTATGCATCTTCTGTACCCGTCTATATCCCAAATTCAGGTTCAAAACACTCGAAAATTCGATATTTTTGAGTCCCAGAAGCAATCTGTACATGCCTACTTCTTGCTAGAAAGTTTTCATGATACAGACCCAAAACATGCTCAAAATCGATATTTTAGGTGCAAAAAGTCGATATGTGCATGCATCTTCTGTACCCGTTTATATCTCAAATTCAGGCTCAGAACACCCAAAATATCGATATTTTTGTGTCCCAAAAGCAATGTGTACATGCATACTCCGTGTTAGAGTATTTTAAAAATACAGGTCCAAAACATGCTCAAAATCGATATTTTGGGTGCCCAAAGACGATATGTGCATGCATCTTCTGTACCCGTTTATATCTCAAATTCAGACTCAAAACACCCGAATATTCGATATTTTTGGGTCCCAAAAGCAATGTGTACATGCATACTCCTTGTTAGAATATTTTCAAAATACAGGCCTAAAACATGCTGAAAATCGATATTTTAGCTGCCCAAAGTCAATATGTGTATGCATCTTCTGTACACGTCTATATCCCAAATTCAGATTCAAAACACTCAAAAATTCGATATTTTTGGGTCCTAAAAGCAATCTGTACATGCCTACTTCTTGCTAGAATGTTTTCAAGATACAGACCCAAAACATACTCAAAATCGATATTTTAGGTGCTAAAAGTCGAAATGTGCATGAATCTTCTGTACCCGTTTATATCTCAAATTCAGGCTCAAAACACCCGAAAATTCGATATTTTTGGGTCCCAGAAGCGATCTGTACATGCCTACTCCGTGTTAGAGTATTTTCAAAGTACAGGCCCAAAACATGCTCAAAATCGATATTTTAGGTGCCTAAAGTCGATATGTGCATGCATCTTCTGTATCCGTCTATATCCCAAATTCAGGTTCAAAACACCCAAAAAATCGATAATTTTGCGTCCCAGAAGTGATCTGTACATACCTACTCCTTGCTAAAAAATTTTCAAGATACAGACCCAAAACATGCTCAAAATCGATATTTTAGGTGCAAAAAGTCGATATGTGCATGCATCCTCTGTACCCGGTTATATCCCAAATTCTGGCTCAAAACACCCGTAAATTCGATATTTTTGGGTCCCAGAAGCGATCTGTACATGCCTACTCAGTGCTAGAATATTTTTAAAATACAGGCCCAAAACATGCTCAAAATCGATGTTTTAGGTGCTCAAAGTCGATATGTGCATGCATCTTCTGTACCCGTTCATATCACAAATTCAGGCTCAGAACACCCTAAAATTCGATTTATTTGGGTTCCAGAAGGGATCTGTACGTGTCTACACCGTGTTATAGTATTTTTAAACTACAGGCCCAAAACATGCTCAAAATCGATGTTTTAGGTGCTCAAAGTCGATATGTGCATGCATCTTCTGTACCCGTTCATATAACAAATTCAGGCTCAGAACACCCTAAAATTCGATTTATTTGGGTTCCAGAAGGGATCTGTACGTGTCTACTCAGTGTTAGAGTATTTTAAAAATACAGGTCCAAAACATGCTCAAAATCGATATTTTGGGTGCCCAAAGACGATATGTGCATGCATCTTCTGTACCTGTTTATATCTCAAATTCAGACTCAAAACACCCGAATATTCGATATTTTTGGGTCCCAAAAGCAATGTGTACATGCATACTCCTTGTTAGAATATTTTCAAAATACAGGCCTAAAACATGCTGAAAATCGATATTTTAGCTGCCCAAAGTCAATATGTGTATGCATCTTCTGTACACGTCTATATCCCAAATTCAGATTCAAAACACTCAAAAATTCGATATTTTTGGGTCCTAAAAGCAATCTGTACATGCCTACTTCTTGCTAGAATGTTTTCAAGATACAGACCCAAAACATACTCAAAATCGATATTTTAGGTGCTAAAAGTCGAAATGTGCATGCATCTTCTGTACCCGTTTATATCTCAAATTCAGGCTCAAAACACCCGAAAATTCGATATTTTTGGGTCCCAGAAGCGATCTGTACATGCCTACTCTGTGTTAGAGTATTTTCAAAGTACTGGCCCAAAACATGCTCAAAATCGATATTTTAGGTGCCTAAAGTCGATATGTGCATGCATCTTCTGTATCCGTCTATATCCCAAATTCAGGTTCAAAACACCCAAAAAATCGATTATTTTTCGTCCCAGAAGCGATCTGTACATACCTACTCCTTGCTAAAAAAATTTCAAGATACAGACCCAAAACATGCTCAAAATCGATATTTTAGGTGCAAAAAGTCGATATGTGCATGCATCCTCTGTACCCGGTTATATCCCAATTTCTGGCTCAAAACACCCGTAAATTCGATATTTTTGGGTCCCAGAAGCGATCTGTACATGCCTACTCAGTGCTTGAATATTTTTAAAATACAGGCCCAAAACATGCTCAAAATCGATGTTTTAGGTGCTTAAAGTCGATATGTGCATGCATCTTCTGTACCCGTTCATATCACAAATTCAGGCTCAGAACACCCTAAAATTCGATTTATTTGAGTTCCAGAAGGGATCTGTACGTGTCTACTCAGTGTTAGAGTATTTTAAAAATACAGGTCCAAAACATGCTCAAAATCGATATTTTGGGTGCCCAAAGTCGATATGTGCATGCATCTTCTGTACCCGTTTATATCTCAAATTCTGACTCAAGACACTCGAATATTCGATATTTTTGGGTCCCAAAAGCAATGTGTACATGCATACTCCGTGTTAGAATATTTTCAAAATACAGGCCTAAAACATGCTGAAAATCGATATTTTAGCTGCCCAAAGTCAATATGTGTATGCATCTTCTGTACACGTCTATATCCCAAATTCAGATTCAAAACACTCAAAAATTCGATATTTTTGGGTCCCAGAAGCAATCTGTACATGCCTACTTCTTGCTAGAATGTTTTCAAGATACAGACCCAAAACATACTCAAAATCGATATTTTAGGTGCAAAAAGTCGAAATGTGCATGCATCTTCTGTACCCGTTTATATCTCAAATTCAGGCTCAAAACACCCGAAAATTCGATATTTTTGGGTCCCAGAAGCGATCTGTACATGCCTACTGCGTTTTAGAGTATTTTCAAAATACAGGCCCAAAACATGCTCAAAATCGATATTTTAGGTGCAAAAAGTCGATATGTGCATGCATCTTCTGTATCCGTCTATATCCCAAATTCAGGTTCAATACACCCAAAAAATCGATAATTTTGCGTCCCAGAAGCGATCTGTACATACCTACTCCTTGCTAGAATTTTTTCAAGATTCAGACCCAAAACATGCTCAAAATCGATATTTTAGGTGCAAAAAGTCGATATGTGCATGCATCCCCTTTACCCGGTTATATCCCAATTTCTGGCTCAAAACACCCGAAAATTCGATATTTTTGGGTCCCAGAAGCGATCTGTACATGCCTACTCAGTGCTAGAATATTTTCAAATTATACGCCCAAAACATACTAAAAATCGATATTTTGGGTGCAAAAAGTCGATATGTGCATGCATCTTCTGTACCCGTTTATATCTCAAATTCAGGCTCAAAACACCCAAAAAATCGATATTTTTGTGTCCCAGAAGTGATCTGTAGATGTCTACACCGTGTTTGAGAATTTTCAAAATACAGTCCCAAAACATGCTCAAAATCGATATTTTAGGTGCCCGAAGTCGATATGTGCATGCATCTTCTGTACCTGTTCATATCTCAAATTCAGGCTCAGAACAACCGAAAATTCGATTTATTTGGGTCCGAGAAGCGATCTGTACGTGTCTACTCAGTGTTAGAGTATTTTAAAAATACAGGTCCAAAACATGCTCAAAATCGATATTTTGGGTGCCCAAAGTCGATATGTGCATGCATCTTCTGTACCCGTTTATATCTCAAATTCAGATTCAAAACACCCGAATATTCGATATATTTGGGTCCCAGAAGCAATCTGTACATGCCTACTTCTTGCTAGAATGTTTTCAAGATACAGACCCAAAACATACTCAAAATCGATATTGTAGGTGCAAAAAGTTGAAATGTGCATGCATCTTCTGTACCCGTTTATATCTCAAATTCAGGCTCAAACCACCCAAAAAATCGATATTTTTGTGTCCCAGAAGCGATCTGTACATGTCTACACCGTGTTATAGTATTTTTAAAATACAGGCCCAAAACATGCTCAAAATCGATGTTTTGGGTGCCCAAAGTCGATATGTGCATGCATCTTCTGTACCCGTTTATATCTCAAATTCAGTCTCAAAACACCCGAAAATTCAATGTTTTTGGGTTACAGAAGGTATCTGTACGTGCATACTCCGTGTTAGAGTGTTTTTAAATTACAGGCCCAAAACATGCTGAAAATCGATATTTTATGTGCCCAAAGTCAATATGTGTATGCATCTTCTGTACCCGTGTATATCCCAAATTCTGGTTCAAAACACCAGAAAATTCGATATATTTGAGTCCCAGAAGCGATCTGTACATGCCTACTCAGTGCTAGAATATTTTCAAATTATACGCCCAAAACATACTAAAAATCGATATTTTTGGTGCCAAAGTCGATATGTGCATGCATCTTCTGTACCCGTTTATATCTCAAATTCAGGCTCAAAACACCCAAAAAATCGATATTTTTGTGTCCCAGAAGCGATCTGTACATGTCTACACCGTGCTATAGTATTTTCAAAATACAGGCCCAAAACATGCTCAAAATCGATATTTTAGGTGCCGAAAGTCGATATGTGCATGCATCTTCTGTATCCGTTCATATCTCAAATTCAGACTCAAAACACCCGAATATTCGATATTTTTGGGTCCCAAAAGACATCTGTACATGCATACTCCGTGTTAGAGTATTTTTAAAATACAGGCCTAAAACATGCTGTAAATCGTTATTTTAGCTGCCCAAAGTCAATATGTGTATGCATCTTCTGTACCCGTCTATATCCCAAATTCAGGTTCAAAACACTCGAAAATTCGATATTTTTGGGTCCCAGAAGCAATCTGTACATGCCTACTTCTTGCTAGAATGTTTTCAAGATACAGACCCAAAACATACTCAAAATCGATATTGTAGGTGCAAAAAGTCGAAATGTGCATGCATCTTCTGTACCCGTTTATATCTCAAATTCAGGCTCAAAACTCCCTAAAATTCGATATTTTTGGGTCCCAGAAACGATCTGTACATGCCTACTCCGTGTTAGAGTATTTTTAAAATACAGGCCCAAAACATGCTCAAAATCGATATTTTAGGTGCAAAAAGTCGATATGTGCATGCATCTTCTGTATCCGTCTATATCCCAAATTCAGGTTCATAACACACAAAAAATCGATAATTTTGCGTCTCAGAAGCGATCTGTACATACCTACTCCTTGCTTGAATTTTTTCAAGATACAGACCCAAAACATGCTCAAAATCGATATTTTAGGTGGAAAAAGTCGATATGTGCATGCATCCTCTGTACCCGGTTATATCCCAATTTCTGGCTCAAAACACCCGAAAATTCGATATTTTTGGGTCCCAGAAGCGATCTGTACATGCCTACTCAGTGCTAGAATATTTTCAAATTATACGCCCAAAACATACTAAAAATCGATATTTTGGGTGCCAAAGTCGATATGTGCATGCATCTTCTGTACCCGTTTATATCTCAAATTTAGGCTCAAAACACCCAAAAAATCGATATTTTTGTGTCCCAGAAGTGATCTGTACATGTCTACACCGTGTTTGAGTATTTTCAAAATACAGGCCCAAAGCATGCTCAAAATCGATGTTTTAGGTGCCCGAAGTAGATATGTGCATGCATCTTCTGTACCTGTTCATATCTCAAATTCAGGCTCAGAACAACCGAAAATTCGATTTATTTGGGTCCCAGAAGCGATCTGTACGTGTCTACTCAGTGTTAGAGTATTTTAAAAATACAGGTCCAAAACATGGTCAAAATCGATATTTTGGGTGCCCAAAGTCGATATGTGCATGCATCTTCTGTACCCGTTTATATCTCAAATTTAGACTCAAAACACCCGAATATTCGATATTTTTGGGTCCCAAAAGCAATGTGTACATGCATACTCCGTGTTAGAGTATTTTCAAAATACAGGCCTAAAACATGCTGAAAATCGATATTTTAGCTGCCCAAAGTCAATATGTGTATGCATCTTCTGTACATGTCTATATCCCAAATTCAGATTCAAAACACTCAAAAATTCGATATTTTTGGGTCCCAGAAGAAATCTGTACATGCCTACTTCTTGCTAGAATGTTTTCAAGATACAGACCCAAAACATACTCAAAATCGATATTTTAGGTGCAAAAAGTCGAAATGTGCATGCATCTTCTGTACCCGTTTATATCTCAAATTCAGGCTCAAACCACCCAAAAAATCGATATTTTTGTGTCCAAGAAGCGATCTGTACATGTCTACACCGTGTTATAGTATTTTTAAAATACAGGCCCAAAACATGCTCAAAATCGATGTTTTGGGTGCCCAAAGTCGATATGTGCATGCATCTTCTGTACCCTTTTATATCTCAAATTCAGGCTCAAAACACCCGAAAATTCAATTTTTTTGGGTTCCAGAAGGTATCTGTACGTGCATACTCCGTGTTAGAGTATTTTTAAATTACAGGCCCAAAACATGCTGAAAATCGATATTTTATGTGCCCAAAGTCAATATGTGTATGCATCTTCTGTACCCGTGTATATCCCAAATTCAGGTTCAAAAAACCAGAAAATTCGATATATTTGGGTCCCAGAAGCGATCTGTACATGCCTACTCAGTGCTAGAATATTTTCAAATTATACGCCCTAAACATACTAAAAATCGATATTTTTTATGCCAAAGTCGATATGTGCATGCATCTTCTGTACCCGTTTATATCTCAAATTCAGGCTCAAAACACCCAAAAAATCGATATTTTTGTGTCCCAGAAGCGATCTGTACATGTCTACACCGTGCTATAGTATTTTCAAAATACAGGCCCAAAACATGCTCAAAATCGATATTTTAGGTGCCCAAAGTCGATATGTGCATGCATCTTCTGTACCCGTTTATATCTCAAATTCAGACTCAAAACACCCGAATATTCGATATTTTTGGGTCCCAAAAGTAATGTGTACATGCATACTCCGTGTTAGAGTATTTTCAAAATACAGGCCTAAAACATGCTGAAAATCGATAATTTAGCTGACCAAAGTCAATATGTGTATGCATCTTCTGTACCCGTTTATATCTCAAATTCAGACTCAAAACACCCAAAAATTCGATATTTTTGGGTCCCAGAAACGATCTGTACATGCCTACTCCGTGTTAGAGTATTTTCAAAATACAGGCCCAAAACATGCTCAAAATCGATATTTTAGGTGCAAAAAGTCGATATGTGCATGCATCTTCTGTATCCGTCTATATCCCAAATTCAGGTTCAAAACACCCAAAAAATCGATAATTTTGCGTCCCAGAAGCGATCTGTACATACCTACTCCTTGCTTGAATTTTTTCAAGATACAGACCCAAAACATGCTCAAAATCGATATTTTAGGTGCAAAAAGTCGATATGTGCATGCATCCTCTGTACCCGGTTATATTCCTTTTTCTGGCTCAAAACACCCGAAAATTCGATATTTTTGGGTCCCAGAAGCGATCTGTACATGCCTACTCAGTGCTAGAATATTTTCAAATTATACGCCCATAACATACTAAAAAACGATATTTTGGGTGCCAAAGTCGATATGTGCATGCATCTTCTGTACCCGTTTATATCTCAAATTCAGGCTGAAAACACCCAAAAAATCGATATTTTTGTGTCCCAGAAGTGATCTGTACATGTCTACACCGTGTTTGAGTATTTTCAAAATACAGGCCCAAAACATGCTCAAAATCGATATTTTAGGTGCCCGAAGTAGATATGTGCATGCATCTTCTGTACCTGTTCATATCTCAAATTCAGGCTCAGAACAACCGAAAATTCGATTTATTTGGGTCCCAGAAGCAATCTGTACGTGTCTACTCAGTGTTAGAGTATTTTAAAAATACAGGTCCAAAACATGCTCAAAATCGATATTTTGGGTGCCCAAAGTCGATATGTGCATGCATCTTCTGTACCCGTTTATATCTCAAATTCAGACTCAAAACACCCGAATATTCGATATTTTTGGGTCCCAAAAGCAATGTGTACATGCATACTCCGTGTTAGAGTATTTTCAAAATACAGGCCTAAAACATGCTAAAAATCAATATTTTAGCTGCCCAAAGTCAATATGTGCATGCATCTTCTGTACATGTCTATATCCCAAATTCAGATTCAAAACACTCAAAAATTCGATATTTTTGGGTCCCAGAAGCAATCTGTACATGCCTACTTCTTGCTAGAATGTTTTCAAGATACAGACCCAAAACATACTCAAAATCGATATTTTAGGTGCAAAAAGTCGAATTGTGCATGCATCTTCTGTACCCGTTTATATCTCAAATTCAGGCTCAAACCACCCAAAAAATCGATATTTTTGTGTCCCAGAAGCGATCTGTACATGTCTACACCGTGTTATAGTATTTTTAAAATACAGGCCCAAAACATGCTCAAAATCGGTGTTTTGGGTGCCCAAAGTCGATATGTGCATGCATCTTCTGTACCCGTTTATATCTCAAATTCAGGCTCAAAACACCCGAAAATTCAATGTTTTTGGGTTCCAGAAGGTATCTGTACGTGCATACTCCGTGTTAGAGTGTTTTTAAATTACGGGCCCAAAATATGCTGAAAATCGATATTTTATGTGCCCAAAGTCAATATGTGTATGCATCTTCTGTACCCGTTTATATCCCAAATTCAGGTTAAAAAAACCAGAAAATTCGATATATTTGGGTCCCAGAAGGGATCTGTACATGCCTACTCAGTGCTAGAATATTTTCAAATTATACGCCCAAAACATACTAAAAATCGATATTTTGGGTGCCAAAGTCGATATGTGCATGCATCTTCTGTATCCGTTCATATCTCAAATTCAGGTTTAGAACACCCTAAAATTCGATTTATTTGGGTTCCAGAAGCGATCTGTACGGGTCTACTCAGTGTTAGAGTATTTTAAAAATACAGGTCCAAAACATGCTCAAAATCGATATTTTGGGTGCCCAAAGTCGATATGTGCATGCATCTTCTGTACCCGTTTATATCTCAAATTCAGACTCAAAACACCCGAATATTCGATATTTTTGGGTCCCAAAAGCAATGTGTACATGCATACTCCGTGTTAGAGTATTTTCAAAATACAGGCCTAAAACATGCTGAAAATCGATATTTTAGCTGCCCAAAGTCAATATGTGTATGCATCTTCTGTACACGTCTATATCCCAAATTCAGATTCAAAACACTCAAAAATTCGATATTTTTGGGTCCCAGAAGCAATCTGTACATGCCTACTTCTTGCTAGAATGTTTTCAAGATACAGACCCAAAACATACTCAAAATCGATATTTTAGGTGCAAAAAGTCGAAATGTGCATGCATCTTCTGTACCCGTTTATATCTCAAATTCAGGCTCAAAACACCCGAAAATTCGATATTTTTGGGTCCCAGAAGCAATCTGTACATGCCTACTCCGTGTTAGAGTATTTTCAAAATACAAGCCCAAAACATGCTCAAAATCGATATTTTAGGTGCACAAAAGTCGATATGTGCATGCATCTTCCGTATCCGTCTATATCCCAAATTCAGATTCAAAACACTCAAAAATTCGATATTTTTGGGTCCCAGAAGCAATCTGTACATGCCTACTTCTTGCTAGAATGTTTTCAAGATACAGACCCAAAACATACTTAAAATCGATATTTTAGGTGCAAAAAGTCGAAATGTGCATGCATCTTCTGTACCCGTTTATATCTCAAATTCAGGCTCAAAACACCCGAAAATTTAATGTTTTTGGGTCCCAGAAGCGATCTGTACGTGCATACTCCGTGTTAGAGTGTTTTTAAAATACAGGCCCAAAACATGCTGAAAATCGATATTTTATGTGCCCAAAGTCAATATGTGTATGAATCTTCTGTACCCGTGTATATTCATAATTCTGGTTCAAAACATCATAAAATTCGATATATTTGGGTCCCAGAAGCGATGTGTACATGCCTACTCAGTGCTAGAATATTTTCAAATTATACGCCCAAAACATACTAAAAATCGATATTTTGGGTGCCAAAGTCGATATGTGCATGCATCTTCTGTACCCATTCATATCTCAAATTCAGGGTCAGAACACCCTAAAATTCGATTTATTTGGGTTCCAGAAGCGATCTGTACGTGTCTACTCAGTGTTAGAGTATTTTAAAAATACAGGCCCAAAACATGCTCAAAATCGATATTTTGGGTGCCCAAAGTCGATATGTGCATGCATCTTCTGTACCCGTTTATATCTCAAATTCAGACTCAAAACACCCGAATATTCGATATTTTTGGGTTCCAAAAGCAATGTGTACATGCATACTCTGTTTTAGAGTATTTTCAAAATACAGGCCTAAAACATGCTGAAAATCGATATTTTAGCTGCTCAAAGTCAATATGTGTATGAATCTTCTGTACCCGTCTATATCCCAAATTCAGATTCAAAACACTCGAAAATTCGATATTTTTGGGTCCCAGAAGCAATCTGTACATGCCTACTTCTTGCTAGAATGTTTTCAAGATACAGACCCAAAACATACTCAAAATCGATATTTTAGGTGCAAAAAGTCGAAATGTGCATGCATCTTCTGTACCCGTTTATATCTCAAATTCAGGCTCAAAACACCCAAAAAATCGATATTTTTGTGTCCCAGAAGCGATCTGTACATGTCTACACCGTGTTATAGTATTTTTAAAATACAGGCCGAAACGATGCTCAAAATCGATGTTTTAGGTGCCCAAAGTCGATATGTGCATGCTTCTTCTGTACCCGTTCATATCTTAAATTCAGGCTCAGAACACCCGAAAATTCGATTTATTTGGGTCCCAGAAGCGATCTGTACGTGTCTACTCAGTGTTTGAGTATTTTCAAAATACAGGCCCAAAACATGCTCAAAATCGATATTTTAGGTGCCCGAATTCGATATGTGCATGCATCTTCTGTACCTGTTCATATCTCAAATTCAGGCTCAGAACAACCGAAATTTCGATTTATTTGGGTCCCAGAAGCGATCTGTACGTGTCTACTCCGTGTTTGAGTATTTAAAATGTACAGGCTCAAAACATGCTCAAAATCGATATTTTGGGTGCCCAGAGTCGATATGTGCATGCATCTTCTGTACCCGTTTATATCTCAAATTCAGACTCAAAACACCCGAAAATTCGATTTATTTGGGTCCCAGAAGCGATCTGTACGTGTCTACTCAGTGTTAGAGTATTTTAAAAATTCAGGCCCAAAACATGCTCAAAATCGATATTTTGGGTGCCCAAAGTCGATATGTGCATGCATCTTCTGTACCCGTTTACATCTCAAATTCAGACTCAAAACACCCGAAAATTCAATGTTTTTGGGTCCCAGATGCGATCTGTACGTGCATACTCCGTGTTAGAGTGTTTTTAAAATACAGGCCCAAAACATGCTGAAAATCGATAATTTATGTGCCCAAAGTCAATATGTGTATGCATCTTCTGTACCCGTGTATATCCATAATTCTGGTTCAAAACAACAGAAAATTCGATATATTTGTTTCCCAGAAGCGATCTGTACATGCCTACTCAGTGCTAGAATATTTTCAAATTATACGCCCAAAACATACTAAAAATCGATATTTTGGGTGCCAAAGTCGATATGTGCATGCATCTTCTGTACCCGTTTATATCTCAAATTCAGGCTCAAAACACCTAAAAAATCGATATTTTTGTGTCCCAGAAGCGATCTGTACATGTCTACACCGTGCTATAGTATTTTCAAAATACAGGCCCAAAACATGCTCAAAATCGATATTTTAGGTGCCCAAAGTCGATATGTGCATGCATCTTCTGTATTCGTTCATATCTCAAATTCAGGCTCAGAACACCCTAAAATTCGATTTATTTGGGTTCCAGAAGCGATCTGTACGTGTCTACTCAGTGTTAGAGTATTTTAAAAATACAGGTCCAAAACATGCTCAAAATCGATATTTTGGGTGCCCAAAGTCGATATGTGCATGCATCTTCTGTACCCGTTTATATCTCAAATTCAGACTCAAAACACCCGAATATTTGATATTTTTGGGTCCCAAAAGCAATGTGTACATGCATACTCCGTGTTAGAGTATTTTCAAAATACAGACCTAAAACATGCAGAAAATCGATATTTTAGCTGACCAAAGTCAATATGTGTATGCATCTTCTGTACACGGCTATATCCCAAATTCAGATTCAAAACACTCAAAAATTCGATATTTTTGGGTCCCAGAAGCAATCTGTACATGCCTACTTCTTGCTAGAATGTTTTCAAGATACAGAGCCAAAACATACACAAAATCGATATTTTAGGTGCCCAAAGTCGAAATGTGCATGCATCTTCTGTACCCGTTTATATCTCAAATTCAGGCTCAAAACACCCGAAAATTCGATATTTTTGGGTCCCAGAAGCGATCTGTACATGCCTAGTCCGTGTTAGAGTATTTTCAAAATACAGGCCCAAAACATGCTCAAAATCGATATTTTAGGTGCAAAAAGTCGATATGTGCATGCATCTTCTGTATCCGTCTATATCCCAAATTCAGGTTCAAAACACCCGAAAATTCGATAATTTTGGGTCCCAGAAGCGATCTGTACATGTCTACACCGTGTTTGAGTATTTTCAAAATACAGGCCCAAAACATGCTCAAAATCGATATTTTAGGTGCCCGAATTCGATATGTGCATGCATCTTCTGTACCTGTTCATATCTCAAATTCAGGCTCAGAACAACAGAAAATTCGATTTATTTGGGTCCCAGAAGCGATCTGTACGTGTCTACTCCGTGTTAGAGTATTTAAAAAATACAGGCTCAAAACATGCTCAAAATCGATATTTTGGGTGCCCAGAGTCGATATGTGCATGCATCTTCTGTACCCGTTTATATCTCAAATTCAGACTCAAAACACCCGAAAATTCGATTTATTTGGGTCTCAAAAGCCATCTGTACGTGTCTACTCCGTGTTATAGTATTTTTAAAATACAGGCCCAAAACATGCTCAAAATCGATGTTTTAGGTGCAAAAAGTCGATATGTGCATGCATCTTCTGTACCCGTTTATATCTCAAATTCAGACTCAAAACACCCGAATACTCGATATTTTTGGGTCCCAAAAGCAATGTGTACATGCATACTCCGTGTTAGAGTATTTTCAAAATACAGGCCTAAAACATGCTGAAAATCGATATTTTAGCTGCCCAAAGTCAATATGTGTATGCATCTTCTGTACATGTCTATATCCCAAATTCAGATTCAAAACACTCAAAAATTCGATATTTTTGGGTCCCAGAAGCAATCTGTACATGCCTACTTCTTGCTAGAATGTTTTCAAGATACAGACCCAAAACATACTCAAAATCGATATTGTAGGTGCAAAAATTCGAAATGTTCATG
This sequence comes from Petrolisthes cinctipes, assembly GCA_033782935.1. NCBI lineage: Eukaryota > Metazoa > Arthropoda > Malacostraca > Decapoda > Porcellanidae > Petrolisthes > Petrolisthes cinctipes. Next base: position 12,511,974 of record JAWQEG010000062.1, on the reverse strand, counting down.
CATCTTCTGTACCCGTTTATATCTCAAATTCAGGCTCAAACCACCCAAAAAATCGATATTTTTGTGTCCCAGAAGCGATCTGTACATGTCTACACCGTGTTATAGTATTTTTAAAATACAGGCCCAAAACATGCTTAAAATCGATATTTTTGGTGCCAAAGTCGATATGTGCATGCATCTTCTGTACCCGTTTATATCTCAAATTCAGGCTCAAAACACCCAAAAAATCGATATTTTTGTGTCCCAGACGCTATCTGTACATGTCTACACCGTGCTAGAGTATTTTCAAAATACAGGCCCAAAACATGCTCAAAATCGATATTTTAGGTGCCGAAAGTCGATATGTGCATGCATCTTCTGTATCCGTTCATATCTCAAATTCAGGCTCAGAACACCCGAATATTCGATATTTTTGGGTCCCAAAAGCCATCTGTACATGCATACTCCGTGTTAGAGTATTTTTAAAATACAGGCCTAAAACATGCTGTAAATCGTTATTTTAGCTGCCCAAAGTCAATATGTGTATGCATCTTCTGTACCCGTCTATATCCCAAATTCAGGTTCAAAACACTTGAAAATTCGATATTTTTGGGTCCCAGAAGCAATCTGTACATGCCTACTTCTTGCTAGAATGTTTTCAAGATACAGACCCAAAACATACTCAAAATCGATATTTTAGGTGCAAAAAGTCGAAATGTGCATGCATCTTCTGTACCCGTTTATATCTCAAATTCAGGCTCAAAACACCCGAAAATTCGATATTTTTGGGTCTCAGAAACGATCTGTACATGCCTACTCCGTGTTAGAGTATTTTCAAAATACAGGCCCAAAACATGCTCAAAATCGATATTTTAGGTGCAAAAAGTCGATATGTGCATGCATCTTCTGTATCCGTCTATATCCCAAATTCAGGTTCAAAACACCCAAAAAATCGATAATTTTGCGTCAAGAAGCGATCTGTACATACCTACTCCTTGCTTGAATTTTTTCAAGTTACAGACCCAAAACATGCTCAAAATCGATATTTTAGGTGCAAAAAGTCGATATGTGCATGTATCCTCTGTACCCGGTTATATCCCAATTTCTGGCTCAAAACACCCGAAAATTCGATATTTTTGGGTCCCAGAAGCGATCTGTACATGCCTACTCAGTGCTAGAATATTTTCAAATTATACGCCCAAAACATACTAAAAATCGATATTTTGGGTGCCAAAGTCGATATGTGCATGCATCTTCTGTACCGGTTTATATCTCAAATTTAGGCTCAAAACACCCAAAAAATCGATATTTTTGTGTCCCAGAAGTGATCTGTACATGTCTACACCGTGTTTGAGTATTTTCAAAATACAGGCCCAAAACATGCTCAAAATCGATATTTTAGGTGCCCGAAGTAGATATGTGCATGCATCTTCTGTACCTGTTCATATCTCAAATTCAGGCTCAGAACAACCGAAAATTCGATTTATTTGGGTCCCAGAAGCGATCTGTACGTGTCTACTCAGTGTTAGAGTATTTTCAAAATACAGGTCCAAAACATGCTCAAAATCGATATTTTGGGTGCCCAAAGTCGATATGTGCATGCATCTTCTGTACCCGTTTATATCTCAAATTCAGACTCAAAACACCCGAATATTCGATATTTTTGGGTCCCAAAAGCAATGTGTACATGCATACTCCGTGTTAGAGTATTTTCAAAATACAGGCCTAAAACATGCTGAAAATCGATATTTTAGCTGCCCAAAGTCAATATGTGTATGCATCTTCTGTACATGTCTATATCCCAAATTCAGATTCAAAACACTCAAAAATTCGATATTTTTGGGTCCCAGAAGCAATCTGTACATGCCTACTTCTTGCTAGAATGTTTTCAAGATAAAGACCCAAAACATACTAAAAATCGATATTTTAGGTGCAAAAAGTCGAAATGTGTATGCATCTTCTGTACCCGTGTATATCCCAAATTCAGGTTCAAAAAACCAGAAAATTCGATATATTTGGGTCCCAGAAGCGATCTGTACATGCCTACTCAGTGCTAGAATATTTTCAAATTATACGCCCTAAACATACTAAAAATCGATATTTTTTATGCCAAAGTCGATATGTGCATGCATCTTCTGTACCCGTTTATATCTCAAATTCAGGCTCAAAACACCCAAAAAATCGATATTTTTGTGTCCCAGAAGCGATCTGTACATGTCTACACCGTGCTATAGTATTTTCAAAATACAGGCCCAAAACATGCTCAAAATCGATATTTTAGGTGCCCAAAGTCGATATGTGCATGCATCTTCTGTATTCGTTCATATCTCAAATTCAGGCTCAGAACACCCTAAAATTCGATTTATTTGGGTTCCAGAAGCGATCTGTACGTGTCTACTCAGTGTTAGAGTATTTTCAAAATACAGGTCCAAAACATGCTCAAAATCGATATTTTGGGTGCCCAAAGTCGATATGTGCATGCATCTTCTGTACCCGTTTATATCTCAAATTCAGGCTCAAAACACCCGAAAATTCGATATTTTTGGGTCCCAGAAGCAATCTGTACATGCCTACTCCGTGTTAGAGTATTTTCAAAATACAAGCCCAAAACATGCTCAAAATCGATATTTTAGGTGCACAAAAGTCGATATGTGCATGCATCTTCCGTATCCGTCTATATCCCAAATTCAGATTCAAAACACTCAAAAATTCGATATTTTTGGGTCCCAGAAGCAATCTGTACATGCCTACTTCTTGCTAGAATGTTTTCAAGATACAGACCCAAAACATACTTAAAATCGATATTTTAGGTGCAAAAAGTCGAAATGTGCATGCATCTTCTGTACCCGTTTATATCTCAAATTCAGGCTCAAAACACCCGAAAATTTAATGTTTTTGGGTCCCAGAAGCGATCTGTACGTGCATACTCCGTGTTAGAGTGTTTTTAAAATACAGGCCCAAAACATGCTGAAAATCGATATTTTATGTGCCCAAAGTCAATATGTGTATGAATCTTCTGTACCCGTGTATATTCATAATTCTGGTTCAAAACATCATAAAATTCGATATATTTGGGTCCCAGAAGCGATGTGTACATGCCTACTCAGTGCTAGAATATTTTCAAATTATACGCCCAAAACATACTAAAAATCGATATTTTGGGTGCCAAAGTCGATATGTGCATGCATCTTCTGTACCCATTCATATCTCAAATTCAGGGTCAGAACACCCTAAAATTCGATTTATTTGGGTTCCAGAAGCGATCTGTACGTGTCTACTCAGTGTTAGAGTATTTTAAAAATACAGGCCCAAAACATGCTCAAAATCGATATTTTGGGTGCCCAAAGTCGATATGTGCATGCATCTTCTGTACCCGTTTATATCTCAAATTCAGACTCAAAACACCCGAATATTCGATATTTTTGGGTTCCAAAAGCAATGTGTACATGCATACTCTGTTTTAGAGTATTTTCAAAATACAGGCCTAAAACATGCTGAAAATCGATATTTTAGCTGCTCAAAGTCAATATGTGTATGAATCTTCTGTACCCGTCTATATCCCAAATTCAGATTCAAAACACTCGAAAATTCGATATTTTTGGGTCCCAGAAGCAATCTGTACATGCCTACTTCTTGCTAGAATGTTTTCAAGATACAGACCCAAAACATACTCAAAATCGATATTTTAGGTGCAAAAAGTCGAAATGTGCATGCATCTTCTGTACCCGTTTATATCTCAAATTCAGGCTCAAAACACCCAAAAAATCGATATTTTTGTGTCCCAGAAGCGATCTGTACATGTCTACACCGTGTTATAGTATTTTTAAAATACAGGCCGAAACGATGCTCAAAATCGATGTTTTAGGTGCCCAAAGTCGATATGTGCATGCTTCTTCTGTACCCGTTCATATCTTAAATTCAGGCTCAGAACACCCGAAAATTCGATTTATTTGGGTCCCAGAAGCGATCTGTACGTGTCTACTCAGTGTTTGAGTATTTTCAAAATACAGGCCCAAAACATGCTCAAAATCGATATTTTAGGTGCCCGAATTCGATATGTGCATGCATCTTCTGTACCTGTTCATATCTCAAATTCAGGCTCAGAACAACCGAAATTTCGATTTATTTGGGTCCCAGAAGCGATCTGTACGTGTCTACTCCGTGTTTGAGTATTTAAAATGTACAGGCTCAAAACATGCTCAAAATCGATATTTTGGGTGCCCAGAGTCGATATGTGCATGCATCTTCTGTACCCGTTTATATCTCAAATTCAGACTCAAAACACCCGAAAATTCGATTTATTTGGGTCCCAGAAGCGATCTGTACGTGTCTACTCAGTGTTAGAGTATTTTAAAAATTCAGGCCCAAAACATGCTCAAAATCGATATTTTGGGTGCCCAAAGTCGATATGTGCATGCATCTTCTGTACCCGTTTACATCTCAAATTCAGACTCAAAACACCCGAAAATTCAATGTTTTTGGGTCCCAGATGCGATCTGTACGTGCATACTCCGTGTTAGAGTGTTTTTAAAATACAGGCCCAAAACATGCTGAAAATCGATAATTTATGTGCCCTAAGTCAATATGTGTATGCATCTTCTGTACCCGTGTATATCCATAATTCTGGTTCAAAACAACAGAAAATTCGATATATTTGTTTCCCAGAAGCGATCTGTACATGCCTACTCAGTGCTAGAATATTTTCAAATTATACGCCCAAAACATACTAAAAATCGATATTTTTGGTGCCAAAGTCGATATGTGCATGCATCTTCTGTACCCGTTTATATCTCAAATTCAGGCTCAAAACACCTAAAAATCGATATTTTTGTGTCCCAGAAGCGATCTGTACATGTCTACACCGTGCTATAGTATTTTCAAAATACAGGCCCAAAACATGCTCAAAATCGATATTTTAGGTGCCCAAAGTCGATATGTGCATGCATCTTCTGTATTCGTTCATATCTCAAATTCAGGCTCAGAACACCCTAAAATTCGATTTATTTGGGTTCCAGAAGCGATCTGTACGTGTCTACTCAGTGTTAGAGTATTTTAAAAATACAGGTCCAAAACATGCTCAAAATCGATATTTTGGGTGCCCAAAGTCGATATGTGCATGCATCTTCTGTACCCGTTTATATCTCAAATTCAGACTCAAAACACCCGAATATTTGATATTTTTGGGTCCCAAAAGCAATGTGTACATGCATACTCCGTGTTAGAGTATTTTCAAAATACAGACCTAAAACATGCAGAAAATCGATATTTTAGCTGACCAAAGTCAATATGTGTATGCATCTTCTGTACACGGCTATATCCCAAATTCAGATTCAAAACACTCAAAAATTCGATATTTTTGGGTCCCAGAAGCAATCTGTACATGCCTACTTCTTGCTAGAATGTTTTCAAGATACAGAGCCAAAACATACACAAAATCGATATTTTAGGTGCCCAAAGTCGAAATGTGCATGCATCTTCTGTACCCGTTTATATCTCAAATTCAGGCTCAAAACACCCGAAAATTCGATATTTTTGGGTCCCAGAAGCGATCTGTACATGCCTAGTCCGTGTTAGAGTATTTTCAAAATACAGGCCCAAATCATGCTCAAAATCGATATTTTAGGTGCAAAAAGTCGATATGTGCATGCATCTTCTGTATCCGTCTATATCCCAAATTCAGGTTCAAAACACCCGAAAATTCGATAATTTTGGGTCCCAGAAGCGATCTGTACATGTCTACACCGTGTTTGAGTATTTTCAAAATACAGGCCCAAAACATGCTCAAAATCGATATTTTAGGTGCCCGAATTCGATATGTGCATGCATCTTCTGTACCTGTTCATATCTCAAATTCAGGCTCAGAACAACAGAAAATTCGATTTATTTGGGTCCCAGAAGCGATCTGTACGTGTCTACTCCGTGTTAGAGTATTTAAAAAATACAGGCTCAAAACATGCTCAAAATCGATATTTTGGGTGCCCAGAGTCGATATGTGCATGCATCTTCTGTACCCGTTTATATCTCAAATTCAGACTCAAAACACCCGAAAATTCGATTTATTTGGGTCTCAAAAGCCATCTGTACGTGTCTACTCCGTGTTATAGTATTTTTAAAATACAGGCCCAAAACATGCTCAAAATCGATGTTTTAGGTGCAAAAAGTCGATATGTGCATGCATCTTCTGTACCCGTTTATATCTCAAATTCAGACTCAAAACACCCGAATACTCGATATTTTTGGGTCCCAAAAGCAATGTGTACATGCATACTCCGTGTTAGAGTATTTTCAAAATACAGGCCTAAAACATGCTGAAAATCGATATTTTAGCTGCCCAAAGTCAATATGTGTATGCATCTTCTGTACATGTCTATATCCCAAATTCAGATTCAAAACACTCAAAAATTCGATATTTTTGGGTCCCAGAAGCAATCTGTACATGCCTACTTCTTGCTAGAATGTTTTCAAGATACAGACCCAAAACATACTCAAAATCGATATTGTAGGTGCAAAAATTCGAAATGTTCATGCATCTTCTGTACCCGTTTATATCTCAAATTCAGGCTCAAACCACCCAAAAAATCGATATTTTTGTGTCCCAGAAGCGATCTGTACATGTCTACACCGTGTTATAGTATTTTTAAAATACAGGCCCAAAACATGCTTAAAATCGATGTTTTGGGTGCCCAAAGTCGATATGTGCATGCATCTTCTGTACCCGTTTATATCTCAAATTCAGTCTCAAAACACCCGAAAATTCAATGTTTTTGGGTTACAGAAGGTATCTGTACGTGCATACTCCGTGTTAGAGTGTTTTTAAATTACAGGCCCAAAACATGCTGAAAATCGATATTTTATGTGCCCAAAGTCAATATGTGTATGCATCTTCTGTACCCGTGTATATCCCAAATTCAGGTTCAAAACACCAGAAAATTCGATATATTTGGGTCCCAGAAGCGATCTGTACATGCCTACTCAGTGCTAGAATATTTTCAAATTATACGCCCAAAACATACTAAAAATCGATATTTTTGGTGCCAAAGTCGATATGTGCATGCATCTTCTGTACCCGTTTATATCTCAAATTCAGGCTCAAAACACCCAAAAAATCGATATTTTTGTGTCCCAGACGCTATCTGTACATGTCTACACCGTGCTAGAGTATTTTCAAAATACAGGCCCAAAACATGCTCAAAATCGATATTTTAGGTGCCGAAAGTCGATATGTGCATGCATCTTCTGTATCCGTTCATATCTCAAATTCAGGCTCAGAACACCCGAATATTCGATATTTTTGGGTCCCAAAAGCCATCTGTACATGCATACTCCGTGTTAGAGTATTTTTAAAATACAGGCCTAAAACATGCTGTAAATCGTTATTTTAGCTGCCCAAAGTCAATATGTGTATGCATCTTCTGTACCCGTCTATATCCCAAATTCAGGTTCAAAACACTTGAAAATTCGATATTTTTGGGTCCCAGAAGCAATCTGTACATGCCTACTTCTTGCTAGAATGTTTTCAAGATACAGACCCAAAACATACTCAAAATCGATATTTTAGGTGCAAAAAGTCGAAATGTGCATGCATCTTCTGTACCCGTTTATATCTCAAATTCAGGCTCAAAACACCCGAAAATTCGATATTTTTGGGTCTCAGAAACGATCTGTACATGCCTACTCCGTGTTAGAGTATTTTCAAAATACAGGCCCAAAACATGCTCAAAATCGATATTTTAGGTGCAAAAAGTCGATATGTGCATGCATCTTCTGTATCCGTCTATATCCCAAATTCAGGTTCAAAACACCCAAAAAATCGATAATTTTGCGTCAAGAAGCGATCTGTACATACCTACTCCTTGCTTGAATTTTTTCAAGTTACAGACCCAAAACATGCTCAAAATCGATATTTTAGGTGCAAAAAGTCGATATGTGCATGTATCCTCTGTACCCGGTTATATCCCAATTTCTGGCTCAAAACACCCGAAAATTCGATATTTTTGGGTCCCAGAAGCGATCTGTACATGCCTACTCAGTGCTAGAATATTTTCAAATTATACGCCCAAAACATACTAAAAATCGATATTTTGGGTGCCAAAGTCGATATGTGCATGCATCTTCTGTACCGGTTTATATCTCAAATTTAGGCTCAAAACACCCAAAAAATCGATATTTTTGTGTCCCAGAAGTGATCTGTACATGTCTACACCGTGTTTGAGTATTTTCAAAATACAGGCCCAAAACATGCTCAAAATCGATATTTTAGGTGCCCGAAGTAGATATGTGCATGCATCTTCTGTACCTGTTCATATCTCAAATTCAGGCTCAGAACAACCGAAAATTCGATTTATTTGGGTCCCAGAAGCGATCTGTACGTGTCTACTCAGTGTTAGAGTATTTTCAAAATACAGGTCCAAAACATGCTCAAAATCGATATTTTGGGTGCCCAAAGTCGATATGTGCATGCATCTTCTGTACCCGTTTATATCTCAAATTCAGACTCAAAACACCCGAATATTCGATATTTTTGGGTCCCAAAAGCAATGTGTACATGCATACTCCGTGTTAGAGTATTTTCAAAATACAGGCCTAAAACATGCTGAAAATCGATATTTTAGCTGCCCAAAGTCAATATGTGTATGCATCTTCTGTACATGTCTATATCCCAAATTCAGATTCAAAACACTCAAAAATTCGATATTTTTGGGTCCCAGAAGCAATCTGTACATGCCTACTTCTTGCTAGAATGTTTTCAAGATAAAGACCCAAAACATACTCAAAATCGATATTTTAGGTGCAAAAAGTCGAAATGTGTATGCATCTTCTGTACCCGTGTATATCCCAAATTCAGGTTCAAAAAACCAGAAAATTCGATATATTTGGGTCCCAGAAGCGATCTGTACATGCCTACTCAGTGCTAGAATATTTTCAAATTATACGCCCTAAACATACTAAAAATCGATATTTTTTATGCCAAAGTCGATATGTGCATGCATCTTCTGTACCCGTTTATATCTCAAATTCAGGCTCAAAACACCCAAAAAATCGATATTTTTGTGTCCCAGAAGCGATCTGTACATGTCTACACCGTGCTATAGTATTTTCAAAATACAGGCCCAAAACATGCTCAAAATCGATATTTTAGGTGCCCAAAGTCGATATGTGCATGCATCTTCTGTATTCGTTCATATCTCAAATTCAGGCTCAGAACACCCTAAAATTCGATTTATTTGGGTTCCAGAAGCGATCTGTACGTGTCTACTCAGTGTTAGAGTATTTTCAAAATACAGGTCCAAAACATGCTCAAAATCGATATTTTGGGTGCCCAAAGTCGATATGTGCATGCATCTTCTGTACCCGTTTATATCTCAAATTCAGACTCAAAACACCCGAATATTCGACATTTTTGGGTCCCAAAAGCAATGTGTACATGCATACTCCGTGTTAGAGTATTTTCAAAATACAGGCCTAAAACATGCTGAAAATCGATATTTTAGCTGACCAAAGTCAATATGTGTATGCATCTTCTGTACCCGTCTATATTCCAAATTCAGGTTTAAAACACCAGAAAAATCGATATTTTTGGGTCCCAGAAGCAATCTGTACATGCCTACTTCTTGCTAGAATGTTTTCAAGATACAGAGCCAAAACATACACAAAATCGATATTTTAGGTGCCCAAAGTCGAAATGTGCATGCATCTTCTGTACCCGTTTATATCTCAAATTCAGGCTCAAAACACCCGAAAATTCGATATTTTTGGGTCCCAGAAGCGATCTGTACATGCCTAGTCCGTGTTAGAGTATTTTCAAAATACAGGCCCAAAACATGCTCAAAATCGATATTTTAGGTGCAAAAAGTCGATATGTGCATGCATCTTCTGTATCCGTCTATATCCCAAATTCAGGTTCAAAACACCCGAAAATTCGATAATTTTGGGTCCCAGAAGCGATCTGTACATGTCTACACCGTGTTTGAGTATTTTCAAAATACAGGCCCAAAACATGCTCAAAATCGATATTTTAGGTGCCCGAATTCGATATGTGCATGCATCTTCTGTACCTGTTCATATCTCAAATTCAGGCTCAGAACAACCGAAAATTCGATTTATTTGGGTCCCAGAAGCGATCTGTACGTGTCTACTCCGTGTTAGAGTATTTAAAAAATACAGGCTCAAAACATCCTCAAAATCGATATTTTGGGTGCCCAGAGTCGATATGTGCATGCATCTTCTGTACCCGTTTATATCTCAAATTCAGACTCAAAACACCCGAAAATTCGATTTATTTGGGTCTCAAAAGCCATCTGTACGTGTCTACTCCGTGTTATAGTATTTTTAAAATACAGGCCCAAAACATGCTCAAAATCGATGTTTTAGGTGCTCAAAGTCGATATGTGCATGCATCTTCTGTACCCGTTTATATCTCAAATTCAGACTCAAAACACCCGAATACTCGATATTTTTGGGTCCCAGAAGCGATCTGTACATGCATACTCCGTGTTAGAGTATTTTCAAAATACAGGCCTAAAACATGCTGAAAATCGATATTTTAGATGCCCAAAGTCAATATGTGTATGCATCTTCTGTACATGTCTATATCCCAAATTCAGATTCAAAACACTCAAAAATTCGATATTTTTGGGTCCCAGAAGAAATCTGTACATGCCTACTTCTTGCTAGAATGTTTTCAAGATACAGACCCAAAACATACTCAAAATCGATATTGTAGGTGCAAAAATTCGAAATGTTCATGCATCTTCTGTACCCGTTTATATCTCAAATTCAGGCTCAAACCACCCAAAAAATCGATATTTTTGTGTCCCAGAAGCGATCTGTACATGTCTACACCGTGTTATAGTATTTTTAAAATACAGGCCCAAAACATGCTTAAAATCGATGTTTTGGGTGCCCAAAGTCGATATGTGCATGCATCTTCTGTACCCGTTTATATCTCAAATTCAGTCTCAAAACACCCGAAAATTCAATGTTTTTGGGTTACAGAAGGTATCTGTACGTGCATACTCCGTGTTAGAGTGTTTTTAAATTACAGGCCCAAAACATGCTGAAAATCGATATTTTATGTGCCCAAAGTCAATATGTGTATGCATCTTCTGTACCCGTGTATATCCCAAATTCAGGTTCAAAACACCAGAAAATTCGATATATTTGGGTCCCAGAAGCGATCTGTACATGCCTACTCAGTGCTAGAATATTTTCAAATTATACGCATAAAACATACTAAAAATCGATATTTTTGGTGCCAAAGTCGATATGTGCATGCATCTTCTGTACCCGTTTATATCTCAAATTCAGGCTCAAAACACCCAAAAAATCGATATTTTTGTGTCCCAGACGCTATCTGTACATGTCTACACCGTGCTAGAGTATTTTCAAAATACAGGCCCAAAACATGCTCAAAATCGATATTTTAGGTGCCGAAAGTCGATATGTGCATGCATCTTCTGTATCCGTTCATATCTCAAATTCAGGCTCAGAACATCCGAATATTCGATATTTTTGGGTCCCAAAAGCCATCTGTACATGCATACTCCGTGTTAGAGTATTTTTAAAATACAGGCCTAAAACATGCTGTAAATCGTTATTTTAGCTGCCCAAAGTCAATATGTGTATGCATCTTCTGTACCCGTCTATATCCCAAATTCAGGTTCAAAACACTTGAAAATTCGATATTTTTGGGTCCCAGAAGCAATCTGTACATGCCTACTTCTTGCTAGAATGTTTTCAAGATACAGACCCAAAACATACTCAAAATCGATATTTTAGGTGCAAAAAGTCGAAATGTGCATGCATCTTCTGTACCCGTTTATATCTCAAATTCAGGCTCAAAACACCCGAAAATTCGATATTTTTGGGTCTCAGAAACGATCTGTACATGCCTACTCCGTGTTAGAGTATTTTCAAAATACAGGCCCAAAACATGCTCAAAATCGATATTTTAGGTGCAAAAAGTCGATATGTGCATGCATCTTCTGTATCCGTCTATATCCCAAATTCAGGTTCAAAACACCCAAAAAATCGATAATTTTGCGTCAAGAAGCGATCTGTACATACCTACTCCTTGCTTGAATTTTTTCAAGTTACAGACCCAAAACATGCTCAAAATCGATATTTTAGGTGCAAAAAGTCGATATGTGCATGTATCCTCTGTACCCGGTTATATCCCAATTTCTGGCTCAAAACACCCGAAAATTCGATATTTTTGGGTCCCAGAAGCGATCTGTACATGCCTACTCAGTGCTAGAATATTTTCAAATTATACGCCCAAAACATACTAAAAATCGATATTTTGGGTGCCAAAGTCGATATGTGCATGCATCTTCTGTACCGGTTTATATCTCAAATTTAGGCTCAAAACACCCAAAAAATCGATATTTTTGTGTCCCAGAAGTGATCTGTACATGTCTACACCGTGTTTGAGTATTTTCAAAATACAGGCCCAAAACATGCTCAAAATCGATATTTTAGGTGCCCGAAGTAGATATGTGCATGCATCTTCTGTACCTGTTCATATCTCAAATTCAGGCTCAGAACAACCGAAAATTCGATTTATTTGGGTCCCAGAAGCGATCTGTACGTGTCTACTCAGTGTTAGAGTATTTTCAAAATACAGGTCCAAAACATGCTCAAAATCGATATTTTGGGTGCCCAAAGTCGATATGTGCATGCATCTTCTGTACCCGTTTATATCTCAAATTCAGACTCAAAACACCCGAATATTCGATATTTTTGGGTCCCAAAAGCAATGTGTACATGCATACTCCGTGTTAGAGTATTTTCAAAATACAGGCCTAAAACATGCTGAAAATCGATATTTTAGCTGCCCAAAGTCAATATGTGTATGCATCTTCTGTACATGTCTATATCCCAAATTCAGATTCAAAACACTCAAAAATTCGATATTTTTGGGTCCCAGAAGCAATCTGTACATGCCTACTTCTTGCTAGAATGTTTTCAAGATAAAGACCCAAAACATACTCAAAATCGATATTTTAGGTGCAAAAAGTCGAAATGTGTATGCATCTTCTGTACCCGTGTATATCCCAAATTCAGGTTCAAAAAACCAGAAAATTCGATATATTTGGGTCCCAGAAGCGATTTGTACATGCCTACTCAGTGCTAGAATATTTTCAAATTATACGCCCTAAACATACTAAAAATCGATATTTTTTATGCCAAAGTCGATATGTGCATGCATCTTCTGTACCCGTTTATATCTCAAATTCAGGCTCAAAACACCCAAAAAATCGATATTTTTGTGTCCCAGAAGCGATCTGTACATGTCTACACCGTGCTATAGTATTTTCAAAATACAGGCCCAAAACATGCTCAAAATCGATATTTTAGGTGCCCAAAGTCGATATGTGCATGCATCTTCTGTATTCGTTCATATCTCAAATTCAGGCTCAGAACACACTAAAATTCGATTTATTTGGGTTCCAGAAGCGATCTGTACATGTATACTCAGTGTTAGAGTATTTTCAAAATACAGGTCCAAAACATGCTCAAAATCGATATTTTGGGTGCCCAAAGTCGATATGTGCATGCATCTTCTGTACCCGTTTATATCTAAAATTCAGACTCAAAACACCCGAATATTCGATATTTTTGGGTCCCAAAAGCAATGTGTACATGCATACTCCGTGTTAGAGTATTTTCAAAATACAGGCCTAAAACATGCTGAAAATCGATATTTTAGCTGACCAAAGTCAATATGTGTATGCATCTTCTGTACCCGTCTATATCCCAAATTCAGGTTTAAAACACCAGAAAATTCGATATTTTTGGGTCCCAGAAGCAACCTGTACATGCCTACTCCTTGCTAGAAAGTTTTCAAGATACAGACCCAATACAGGTTAAAAATCGATATTTTAGGTGCAAAAAGTCGATATGTGCATGCATCTTCTGTACTCGTTTATATCTCAAATTCAGGCTCAAAACTCCGAATATTCGATATTTTTGTGTCTCAGAAGCGATCTGTACATGTCTACACTGTGTTATAGTATTTTCAAAATACAGGCCCAAAACATGCTCAAAATCGATATTTTAGGTGCCCAAAGTCGATATGTGCATGCATCTTCTGTACACTTTCATATCTCAAATTCAGGCTCAGAACACCCGAAAATTCGATTTATTTGGGTCCTAGGAGCGATCTGTACGTGTCTACTCAGTGTTAGAGTATTTTAAAAATTCAGGCCCAAAACATGCTCAAAATCGATATTTTGGGTGCCCAAAGTCGATATGTGCATGCATCTTCTGTACCCGTTTATATCTCAAATTCAGACTCAAAACACCCGAAAATTCAATGTTTTTGGGTCCCAGAAGCGATCTGTACGTGCATACTCCGTGTTAGAGTGTTTTTAAAATACAGGCCCAAAACATGCTCAAAATCGATATTTTATGTGCCCAAAGTCAATATGTGTATGCATCTTCTGTACCCGTGTATATCCCTAATTCTGGTTCAAAACACCAGAAAATTCGATATTTTTGGGTCCCAGATGCGATCTGTACATGCCTACTCCTTGCTAGAATGTTTTCAAGATACAGACCCAAAACATGCTCAAAATCGATATTTTAAGTGCAAAAAGTCGATATGTGCATGCATCTTCTGTACCCGTTTATATCTCAAATTCAGGCTCAAAACTCCATAAATTCGATATTTTTAGGTCCCTTAAGCGATCTGCACATGCCTACTCAGTGCTAGAATGTTTTTAAAATACAGGCTTAAAACATGCTCAAAAATGATGTTTTAGGTGTGAAAAGTCGATATGTGCATGCATCTTCTGTACCCGTTTATATCTCAAATTCAGGCTCAAAACACCCAGAAAATCGATATTTTTGCGTCCCAGAAGCGATCTGTACATGCATACTCCGTGTTAGAGTATTTTTTTAAAATACAGGCCCAAAACATGCTCAAAATCGATATTTTAGGTGCCCAAAGTCGATATGTGCATGCATCTTCTGTACCCGTTTATATCTCAAGTTCAGGCTCAAAATACCCGAAAAGTCGATGTTTTTGGGTCCCAGAAGCGATCTGTACATGCCTACTCCGTGTTAATGTATTTTCAAAATACGGGCCCAAAACATGCTGAAAATCGATATTTTAGGTGCCCAAAGTCAATATGTGTATGCATCTTCTGTACCCGTCTATATCCCAAATTCAGGTTCAAAAAACTCGAAAAATCGATATTTTTGAGTCCCAGAAGCAATCTGTACATGCCTACTTGTTGCTAGAAAGTTTTCATGATACATACCCAAAACATGCTCAAAATCGATATTTTATGTGCAAAAAGTCGATATGTGCATGTATCTTCTGTACCCGTTTATATCTCAAATTCAGGCTCAAAACACCCAAAAAATCGATATTTTTGTGTCCCAGAAGCGATCTGTACATGTCTACACCGTGTTTAAGTATTTTCAAAATACAGGCCCAAAACATGCTCAAAATCGATATTTTAGGTGCCCGATGTCGATATGTGCATGCATCTTCTGTACCTGTTCATATCTCAAATTCATGCTCAGAACAACCGAAAATTCGATTTATTTGGGTCCCAGAAGCGATCTGTACGTGTCTACTCCGTGTTAGAGTATTTTAAAAATACAGGCTCAAAACATGCTCAAAATCGATATTTTTGGTGCCCCAAGTCGATATGTGCATGCATCTTCTGTACCCGTTTATATCTCAAATTCAAACTCAAAACACCCGAATATTCGATATTTTTGGGTCCCAAAAGCCATCTCTACATACATACTCCGTGTTAGAGTATTTTTAAAATACAGGCCTAAAACATGCTGTAAATCGATATTATAGCTGCCCAAAGTCAATATGTGTATGCATCTTCTGTACCCGTCTATATCCCAAATTCAGGTTCAAAACACTCGAAAATTCGATATTTTTGAGTCCCAGAAGCAATCTGTCCATGCCTACTTCTTGCTAGAAAGTTTTCATGATACAGACCCAAAACATGCTCAAAATCGATATTTTAGGTGCAAAAAGTCGATATGTGCATGCATCTTCTGTACCCGTTTATATCTCAAATTCAGGCTCAAAACACCCAAAAAATCGATATTTTTGTGTCCCAGAAGCGATCTGTACATGCATACTCCGTGTTAGAGTATTTTTTTAAAATACAGGCCCAAAACATGCTCAAAATCGATATTTTAGGTGCCCAAAGTCGATATGTGCATGCATCTTCTGTACCCGTTTATATCTCAAGTTCAGGCTCAAAACACCCGAAAAGTCGATATTTTTGGGTCCCAGAAGCGATCTGTACATGCCTACTCCGTGTTAATGTATTTTCAAAATAAAGGCCCAAAACATGCTCAAAATCGATATTTTTGGTGCCCAAAATCGATATGTGCATGCATCTTCAGTACCCGTTCATATCTCAAATTCAGGCTCAGAACACCCGAAAATTCGATTTATTTGGGTCCCAGAAGTGATCTGTACGTGTCTACTCCGTGTTAGAGTGTTTTAAAAATACAGGCCTAAAATATGCTCAAAATCGATATTTTGGGTGCCCAAAGTCGATATGTACATGCATCTTCTGTACCCGTTTATATCTCAAATTCAGACTCAAAACACCCGAATATTCGATATTTTTGGGTCCCAAAAGCCATCTGTACATGCATACTCCGTGTTAGAGTATTTTCAAAATACAGGCCTAAAACATGATGTAAATCGATATTTTAGCTGCCCATAGTCAATATGTGTATGCATCTTCTGTACCCGTCTATATCCCAAATTCAGATTCAAAACACTCGAAAATTCGATATTTTATGGTTCCAGAAGCAATCTGTACATGCCTACTTCTTGCTAGAAAGTTTTCAAGATACAGACCCAAAATATGCTCAAAATCGACATTTTAGGTGCAAAAAGTCGATATGTGCATGCATCTTCTGTACTCGTTTATATCTCAAATTCAGGCTCAAAACTCCGAATATTCGATATTTTTGTGTCCCAGAAGCGATCTGTACATGTCTACACTGTGTTATAGTATTTTCAAAATACAGGCCCAAAACATGCTCAAAATCGATATTTTAGGTGCCCAAAGTCGATATGTGCATGCATCTTCTGTACCCTTTCATATCTCAAATTCAGGCTCAGAACACCCGAAAATTCGATTTATTTGGGTCCTAGGAGCGATCTGTACGTGTCTACTCAGTGTTAGAGTATTTTAAAAATTCAGGCCCAAAACATGCTCAAAATCGATATTTTGGGTGCCCAAAGTCGATATGTGCATGCATCTTCTGTACCCGTTTATATCTCAAATTCAGACTCAAAACACCCGAAAATTCAATGTTTTTGGGTCCCAGAAGCGATCTGTACGTGCATACTCCGTGTTAGAGTGTTTTTAAGATACAGGCCCAAAACATGCTCAAAATCGATATTTTATGTGCCCAAAGTCAATATGTGTATGCATCTTCTGTACCCGTGTATATCCCTAATTCTGGTTCAAAACACCAGAAAATTCGATATTTTTGGGTCCCAGATGCGATCTGTACATGCCTACTCCTTGCTAGAATGTTTTCAAGATACAGACCCAAAACATGCTCAAAATCGATATTTTAGGTGCAAAAAGTCGATATGTGCATGCATCTTCTGTACTCGTTTATATCTCAAATTCAGGCTCAAAACTCCGAATATTCGATATTTTTGTGTCCCAGAAGCGATCTGTACATGTCTACACTGTGTTATAGTATTTTCAAAATACAGGCCCAAAACATGCTCAAAATCGATATTTTAGGTGCCCAAAGTCGATATGTGCATGCATCTTCTGTACCCTTTCATATCTCAAATTCAGGCTCAGAACACCCGAAAATTCGATTTATTTGGGTCCTAGGAGCGATCTGTACGTGTCTACTCAGTGTTAGAGTATTTTAAAAATTCAGGCCCAAAACATGCTCAAAATCGATATTTTGGGTGCCCAAAGTCGATATGTGCATGCATCTTCTGTACCCGTTTATATCTCAAATTCAGACTCAAAACACCCGAAAATTCAATGTTTTTGGGTCCCAGAAGCGATCTGTACGTGCATACTCCGTGTTAGAGTGTTTTTAAAATACAGGCCCAAAACATGCTCAAAATCGATATTTTATGTGCCCAAAGTCAATATGTGTATGCATCTTCTGTACCCGTGTATATCCCTAATTCTGGTTCAAAACACCAGAAAATTCGATATTTTTGGGTCCAAGATGCGATCTGTACATGCCTACTCCTTGCTAGAATGTTTTCAAGATACAGACCCAAAACATGCTCAAAATCGATATTTTAGGTGCAAAAAGTCGATATGTGCATGCATCTTCTGTACCCGTTTATATCTCAAATTCAGGCTCAAAACACCCAAAAAATCGATATTTTTGTGTCCCAGAAGCGATCTGTACATGCATACTCCGTGTTAGAGTATTTTTTTAAAATACAGGCCCAAAACATGCTCAAAATCGATATTTTAGGTGCCCAAAGTCGATATGTGCATGCATCTTCTGTACCCGTTTATATCTCAAGTTCAGGCTCAAAACACCCGAAAAGTCGATATTTTTGGGTCCCAGAAGCGATCTGTACATGCCTACTCCGTGTTAATGTATTTTCAAAATAAAGGCCCAAAACATGCTCAAAATCGATATTTTTGGTGCCCAAAATCGATATGTGCATGCATCTTCAGTACCCGTTCATATCTCAAATTCAGGCTCAGAACACCCGAAAATTCGATTTATTTGGGTCCCAGAAGTGATCTGTACGTGTCTACTCCGTGTTAGAGTGTTTTAAAAATACAGGCCTAAAATATGCTCAAAATCGATATTTTGGGTGCCCAAAGTCGATATGTACATGCATCTTCTGTACCCGTTTATATCTCAAATTCAGACTCAAAACACCCGAATATTCGATATTTTTGGGTCCCAAAAGCCATCTGTACATGCATACTCCGTGTTAGAGTATTTTCAAAATACAGGCCTAAAACATGATGTAAATCGATATTTTAGCTGCCCATAGTCAATATGTGTATGCATCTTCTGTACCCGTCTATATCCCAAATTCAGATTCAAAACACTCGAAAATTCGATATTTTATGGTTCCAGAAGCAATCTGTACATGCCTACTTCTTGCTAGAAAGTTTTCAAGATACAGACCCAAAATATGCTCAAAATCGACATTTTAGGTGCAAAAAGTCGATATGTGCATGCATCTTCTGTACTCGTTTATATCTCAAATTCAGGCTCAAAACTCCGAATATTCGATATTTTTGTGTCCCAGAAGCGATCTGTACATGTCTACACTGTGTTATAGTATTTTCAAAATACAGGCCCAAAACATGCTCAAAATCGATATTTTAGGTGCCCAAAGTCGATATGTGCATGCATCTTCTGTACCCTTTCATATCTCAAATTCAGGCTCAGAACACCCGAAAATTCGATTTATTTGGGTCCTAGGAGCGATCTGTACGTGTCTACTCAGTGTTAGAGTATTTTAAAAATTCAGGCCCAAAACATGCTCAAAATCGATATTTTGGGTGCCCAAAGTCGATATGTGCATGCATCTTCTGTACCCGTTTATATCTCAAATTCAGACTCAAAACACCCGAAAATTCAATGTTTTTGGGTCCCAGAAGCGATCTGTACGTGCATACTCCGTGTTAAAGTGTTTTTAAGATACAGGCCCAAAACATGCTCAAAATCGATATTTTATGTGCCCAAAGTCAATATGTGTATGCATCTTCTGTACCCGTGTATATCCCTAATTCTGGTTCAAAACACCAGAAAATTCGATATTTTTGGGTCCCAGATGCGATCTGTACATGCCTACTCCTTGCTAGAATGTTTTCAAGATACAGACCCAAAACATGCTCAAAATCGATATTTTAGGTGCAAAAAGTCGATATGTGCATGCATCTTCTGTACTCGTTTATATCTCAAATTCAGGCTCAAAACTCCGAATATTCGATATTTTTGTGTCCCAGAAGCGATCTGTACATGTCTACACTGTGTTATAGTATTTTCAAAATACAGGCCCAAAACATGCTCAAAATCGATATTTTAGGTGCCCAAAGTCGATATGTGCATGCATCTTCTGTACCCTTTCATATCTCAAATTCAGGCTCAGAACACCCGAAAATTCGATTTATTTGGGTCCTAGGAGCGATCTGTACGTGTCTACTCAGTGTTAGAGTATTTTAAAAATTCAGGCCCAAAACATGCTCAAAATCGATATTTTGGGTGCCCAAAGTCGATATGTGCATGCATCTTCTGTACCCGTTTATATCTCAAATTCAGACTCAAAACACCCGAAAATTCAATGTTTTTGGGTCCCAGAAGCGATCTGTACGTGCATACTCCGTGTTAGAGTGTTTTTAAAATACAGGCCCAAAACATGCTCAAAATCGATATTTTATGTGCCCAAAGTCAATATGTGTATGCATCTTCTGTACCCGTGTATATCCCTAATTCTGGTTCAAAACACCAGAAAATTCGATATTTTTGGGTCCAAGATGCGATCTGTACATGCCTACTCCTTGCTAGAATGTTTTCAAGATACAGACCCAAAACATGCTCAAAATCGATATTTTAAGTGCAAAAAGTCGATATGTGCATGCATCTTCTGTACCCGTTTATATCTCAAATTCAGGCTCAAAACTCCATAAATTCGATATTTTTAGGTCCCTTAAGCGATCTGCACATGCCTACTCAGTGCTAGAATGTTTTTAAAATACAGGCTTAAAACATGCTCAAAAATGATGTTTTAGGTGTGAAAAGTCGATATGTGCATGCATCTTCTGTACCCGTTTATATCTCAAATTCAGGCTCAAAACACCCAAAAAATCGATATTTTTGCGTCCCAGAAGCGATCTGTACATGCATACTCCGTGTTAGAGTATTTTTTTAAAATACAGGCCCAAAACATGCTCAAAATCGATATTTTTGGTGCCCAAAGTCGATATGTGTATGCATCTTCTGTACCCGTGTATATCCCTAATTCTGGTTCAAAACACCCGAAAAGTCGATATTTTTGGGTCCCAGAAGCGATCTGTACATGCCTACTCCGTGTTAATGTATTTTCAAAATACGGGCAAAAAACATGCTGAAAATCGATATTTTAGGTGCCCAAAGTCAATATGTGTATGCATCTTCTGTACCCGTCTATATCCCAAATTCAGGTTTAAAACACCAGAAAATTCGATATTTTTGGGTCCCAGGAGCGACCTGTACATGCCTACTCCTTGCTAGAATGTTTTCAAGATACAGACCCAAAACATGCTGAAAATCGATATTTTAGGTGCAAAAAGTCGATATGTGCATGCATCCTCTGTACCCGGTTATATCCCCAATTCAGGCTCAAAACCCCCGAAAATTCGATATTTTTGGGTTCCAGAAGCGATCTGTACATGCCTACTCAGTGCTAAAATATTTTCAAATTATACGCCCAAAACATACTAAAAATCAATATTTTGGGTGCCAAAGTCGATATGTGCATGCATCTTCTGTACCCGTCTATATCTCAAATTCAGGTTCAAAACACTCGAAAATTCGATATTTTATGGTCCCAGAAGCAATCTGTACATGCCTACTTCTTGCTAGAAAGTTTTCAAGATACAGACCCAAAACATGCTCAAAATCGATATTTTAGGTGCAAAAAGTCGATATGTGCATGCATCTTCTGTACTCGTTTATATCTCAAATACAGGCTCAAAACACCGAAAATTCGATATTTTTGTTTCCCAGAAGCGATCTGTACATGTCTACACTGTGTTATAGTATTTTCAAAATACAGGCCCAAAACATGCTCAAAATCGATATTTTAGGTGCCCAAAGTCGATATGTGCATGCATCTTCTGTACCCTTTCATATCTCAAATTCAGGCTCAGAACACCCGAAAATTCGATTTATTTGGGTCCTAGGAGCGATCTGTACGTGTCTACTCAGTATTAGAGTATTTTAAAAATTCAGGCCCAAAACATGCTCAAAATCGATATTTTGGGTGTCCAAAGTCGATATGTGTATGCATCTTCTGTACCCGTTTATATCTCAAATTCAGACTCAAAACACCCGAATATACGATATTTTTGGGTCCCAAAAGCAATGGGTACATGCATACTCCGTGTTAGAGTATTTTTAAAATACAGGCCTAAAACAAGCAGAAAATCGATATATTAGCTGCCCAATGTCAATAAGTGTATGCATCTTCTGTACCCGTCTATATCCCAAATTCAGGTTCAAAACACTCGAAAATTCGATATTTTAGGGTCCCAGAAGCAATCTGTACATGCCTACTTCTTGCTAGAATGTTTTCAAGATACAGACCCAAAACATGCTCAAAATCGATATTTTAGGTGCAAAAAGTCGAAATGTGCATGCATCTTCTGTACCCGTTTATATCTCAAATTCAGGCTCAAAACACCCAAAAAATCGATATTTTTGTGTCCCAGAAATGATCTGTACATGTCTACACCGTGTTTGAGTATTTTCAAAATACAGGCCCAAAACATGTTCAAAATCGATATTTTAGGTGCCCGAAGTCGATATGTGCATGCATCTTCTGTACCTGTTCATATCTCAAATTCAGGCTCAGAACAACCGAAAATTCGATTTATTTGGGTCCCAGAAGCGATTTGTACGTGTCTACTCCGTGTTAGAGTATTTTAAAAATACAGGCTCAAAACATGCTCAAAATCGATATTTTGGGTGCCCAAAGTCGATATGTGCATGCATCTTCTGTACCCGTTTATATCTCAAATTCAGACTCAAAACACCCGAATATTCGATATTTTTGGGTCCCAAAAGCCATCTGTACATGCATACTCCGTGTTAGAGTATTTTTAAAATACAGGCCTAAAACATGCTGTAAATCGATATTTTAGCTGCCCAAAGTCAATATGTGCATGCATCCTCTGTACCCGGTTATATCCCAATTTCTGGCTCAAAACCCTGAAAATTCGATATTTTTGGGTCCCTTAAGCGATCTGCACATGCCTACTCAGTGCTAGAATGTTTTTAAAATACAGGCTTAAAACATGCTATAAATCGATATTTTAGGTGTAAAAAGTCGATATGTGCATGCATCTTCTGTACCCGTTTATATCTCAAATTCAGGCTTAAAACACCCGAAAAGTCGATATTTTTGTGTCCCAGAAGCGATCTGCACATGCCTACTCAGTGCTAGAATGTTTTTAAAATACAGGCTAAAAACATGCTCAAAATCGATATTTTGGGTGCCCAAAGTCGATATGTGCATGCATCTTCTGTACCCGTTTATATCTCAAATTCAGACTCAAAACTCCCGAATATTCGATATTTTTGGGTCCCAAAAGCAATGTGTACATGCCTACTCCGTGTTAGAGTATTTTCAAAATACAGGCCCAAAACATGCTCAAAATAGATATTTTAGGTGCAAAAAGTCGATATGTGCATGCATCTTCGGTATCCGTCTATATCCCAATTTCTGGCTCAAAACACCCGAAAATTCGATATTTTTTGGTCCCAGAAGCGATCTGTACATGCCTACTCAGTGCTAGAATTTTTTCAAATTATACGCCCAAAACATACTAAAAATCGATATTTTGGGTGCCAAAGTCGATATGTGCATGCATCTTCTGTACCCGTTTATATCTCAAATTCAGGCTCAAAACACCCAAAAAATCGATATTTTTGTGTCCCAGAAGCGATCTGTACATGTCTACACCGTGTTAGAGTATTTTCAAAAAACAGGCCCAAAACATGCTAAAAATCGATATTTTAGGTGCCCGAAGTCGATATGTGCATGCATCTTCTGTACCTGTTCATATCTCAAATTCAGGCTCAGAAAAACCGAAAATTCGATTTATTTGGGTCCCAGAAGCTATCTGTACTTGTCTACTCCGTGTTAGAGTATTTTAAAAATACAGGCCCAAAACATGCTCAAAATCGATATTTTGGGTGCCCAAAGTCGATATGTGCATGCATCTTCTGTACCCGTTTATATCTCAAATTCAGACTCAAAACACCCGAATATTCGATATTTTTGGGTCCCAAAAGCCATCTGTACATGCATACTCCGTGTTAGAGTATTTTTAAAATACAGGCCTAAAACATGCTGTAAATCGATATTTTAGCTGCCCAAAGTCAATATGTGTATGCATCTTCTGTACCCGTTTATATCCCAAATTCAGGTTCAAAACACTCGAAAATTCGATATTTTTGAGTCCCAGAAGCAATCTGTACATGCCTACTTCTTGCTAGAAAGTTTTCATGATACAGACCCAAAACATGCTCAAAATCGATATTTTAGGTGCAAAAAGTCGATATGTGCATGCATCTTCTGTACCCGTTTATATCTCAAATTAAGACTCAAAACACCCTAAAAATCGATATTTTTGTGTACCAGAAGCGATCTGTACATGTCTACACAGTGTTATAGTATTTTAAAAATACAGGCCCAAAACATGCTCAAAATCGATGTTTTAGGTGCCCAAAGTCGATATGTGCATGCATCTTCTGTACCCGTTCATATCTCAAATTCAGGCTCAGAACACCCAAAAATTCGATTTATTTGGGACCCAGAAGCGATCTGTACGTGTCTACTCAGTGTTAGAGTATTTTAAAAATACAGGCCCAAAACATGCTCAAAATCGATATTTTGGGTGCCCAAAGTCGATATGTGCATGCATCTTCTGTACCCGTTTATATCTCAAATTCAGGCTCAAAACTCCGCAAATTCGATATTTTTGGGTCCCTTAAGCGATCTGCACATGCCTACTCAGTGCTAGAATGTTTTTAAAATGCAGGCTTAAAACATGCTATAAATTGATATTTTAGGTGTGAAAAGTCGATATGTGCGTGCATCTTCTGTACCCGTTTATATCTCAAATTCAGGCTCAAAACACCCAAAAAATCGATATTTTTGTGTCCCAGAAGTGATCTGTACATGCCTAGTCCGTGTTAGAGTATTTTCAAAATACAGGCCCAAAACATATTCAAAATCGATATTTTAGGTGCCCAAAGTCGATATGTGCATGCATCTTCTGTACCCGTTTATATCTCAAATTCAGGCTCAAAACACCCTAAAAGTCGATATTTTTGGGTCCCAGAAGCGACCTGTACATGCCTACTCCGTGTTAATGTATTTTCAAAATACAAGCCCAAAACATGCTGAAAATCTATATTTTATGTGCCCAAAGTCAATATGTGCATGCATCTTCTGTACCCGTTCATATCTCAAATTCAGGCTCAGAAAACCCGAAAATTCGATTTATTTGGGTCCCAGAAGCGATCTGTACGTGTCTTATCCGTGTTAGAGTATTTTCAAAATACAGGCCTAAAACATGCAGAAAATCGATATTTTAGCTGCCCAAAGTCAATATGTGTATGCATCTTCTGTACCCGTTTATATCCCAAATTCAGGTTCAAAGCACTCGAAAATTCGATATTTTAGGGTCCCAGAAGCAATCTGTACATGCCTTCTTCTTGCTAGAATGTTTTCAAGATACAGACCCAAAACATGCTCTAAATCGATATTTTAGGTGCAAAAAGTCGAAATGTGCATGCATCTTCTGTACCCGTTTATATCTCAAATTCAGGCTCAAAACACCCGAAAATTCGATATTTTTGGGTCCCCGAAGCGATCTGTACATGCCTACTCCGTGTTAGAGTATTTTCAAAATACAGGCCCATAACATGCTGAAAATCGATATTTTAGCTGCCCAAAGTCAATATGTGTATGCATTTTTTGTACCCGCCTATATCCCAAATTCAGGTTCAAAACACCAGAAAATTCGATATTTTTGGGTCCCAGAAGCGATCTGTACATGTCTACTTCTTGCTAGAATGTTTTCAAGATACAGACCCAAAACTTGCTCAAAATCGATATTTTAATTAAGTGCAAAAAGTCGATATGTGCATGCATCTTCTGTACCCGTTCATATCTCAAATTCAGACTCAAAACACCCGAATATTCGATATTTTTAGGTCCCAAAAGCCATCTGTACATGCATACTCCGTGTTAGAGTATTTTTAAAATACAGGCCTTAAACATGCTGTAAATCGATATTTTAGCTGCCCAAAGTCAATATGTGTATGCATCTTCTGTACCCGTCTATATCCCAAATTCAGGTTCAAAACACCAGAAAATTCGATATTTTTGGGTCCCAGAAGCGATCTGTACATGCCTACTCCTTGCTAGAATGTTTTCAAGATACAGACCCAAAACTTGCTCAAAATCGATATTTTAATTAAGTGCAAAAAGTCGATATGTGTATGCATCTTCTGTACCCGTTCATATCTCAAATTCAGGCTCAGAACACCCGAAAATTCGATTTATTTGGGTCCTAGAAGCGATCTGTACGTGTCTACTCAGTGTTAGAATATTTTAAAAATACAGGCCCAAAACATGCTCAAAATCGATATTTTGGGTGCCCAAAGTCGATATGTGCATGCATCTTCTGTACCCGTTTATATATCAAATTCAGGCTGAAAACTCCGAAAATTCGATATTTTTGGGTCACTTAAGCAATCTGCACATGCCTACTCAGTGCTAGAATGTTTTTATAATGCAGGCTTAAAACATGCTATAAATCGATATTTTAGGTTTGAAAAGTCGATATGTGCATGCATCTTCTGTACCCGTTTATATCTCAAATTCAGGCTCAAAACACCCAAAATATCGATATTTTTGTGTCCCAGAAGCGATCTGTACATGCATACACCGTGTTAGAGTATTTTCAAAATACAGGCCCAAAACATACTCAAAATCGATATTTTAGGTGCCCAAAGTCGATATGTGCATGCATCTTCTGTACCCGTTTATATCTCAAATTCAGGCTCATAACACCCGAAAAGTCGATATTTTTGGGTCCCAGAAGCGACCTGTACATGCCTACTCCGTGTTAATGTATTTTCAAAATAAAGGCCCAAAACATGCTGAAAATCTATATTTTAGGTGCCCAAAGTCAATATGTGCATGCATCTTCTGTACCCGTTCATATCTCAAATTCAGGCTCAGAACACCCGAGAATTCGATTTATTTGGGTCCCAGACGCGATCTGTACGTGTCTACTCCGTGTTAGAGTATTTTCAAAATACAGGCCTAAAACATGCAGAAAATCGATATTTCAGCTGCCCAAAGTCAATATGTGTATGCATCTTCTGTACCCGTCTATATCCCAAATTCAGGTTCAAAACACTCGAAAATTCGATATTTTGGGGTCCCAGAAGCAATCTGTACATGCCTACTTCTTGCTAGAATGTTTTCAAGATACAGACCCAAAACATGCTCTAAATCGATATTTTAGGTGCAAAAAGTCGAAATGTGCATGCATCTTCTGTACCCGTTTATATCTCCAATTCAGGCTCTAAACACCCGAAAATTCGAACTTTTTGGGTCCCCGAAGTGATTTGTACATGCCTACTCCGTGTTAGAGTATT
Source organism: Petrolisthes cinctipes (assembly GCA_033782935.1). Lineage (NCBI taxonomy): Eukaryota > Metazoa > Arthropoda > Malacostraca > Decapoda > Porcellanidae > Petrolisthes > Petrolisthes cinctipes. Next base: position 12,484,596 of record JAWQEG010000062.1, on the reverse strand, counting down.
TTCAAAATACAGGCCCATTACATGCTGTAAATCGATATTTTAGCTGCCCAAAGTCAATATGTGTATGCATTTTCCGTACCAGTCTATATCCCAAATTCAGGTTCAAAACACCAGAAAATTCGATATTTTTGGGTCCCAGAAGCGATCTGTACATGCCTACTCCTTGCTAGAATGTTTTCAAGATACAGACCCAAAACTTGCTCAAAATCGATATTTTAATTAAGTGCAAAAAGTCGATATGTGCATGCATCTTCTGTACCCGTTCATATCTCAAATTCAGACTCAAAACAAACGAATATTCGATATTTTTAGGTCCCAAAAGCCATCTGTACATGCATACTCCGTGTTAGAGTATTTTTAAAATACAGGCCTAAAACATGCTGTAAATCGATATTTTAGCTGCCCAAAGTCAATATGTGTATGCATCTTCTGTATCCGTCTATATCCCAAATTCAGGTTCAAAACACTCGAAAATTCGATATTTTTGAGTCTCAGAAGCAATCTGTACATGTCTACTTCTTACTAGAATGTTTTCAAGATACAGACCCAAAACATGCTCAAAATCGATGTTTTAGGTGCCTAAAGTCGATATGTGCATGCATCTTCTGTACCCGTTCATATCTCAAATTCAGGCTCAGAACACCCGAAAATTCGATTTATTTGGGTCCTAGAAGCGATCTGTACGTGTCTACTCAGTGTTAGAATATTTTAAAAATACAGGCCCAAAACATGCTCAAAATCGATATTTTGGGTGCCCAAAGTCGATATGTGCATGCATCTTCTGTACCCGTTTATATCCCAAATTCAGGCTGAAAACTCCGAAAATTCGATATTTTTGGGTCCCTTAAGCGATCTGCACATGCCTACTCAGTGCTAGAATGTTTTTATAATACAAGCTTAAAACATGCTATAAATCGATATTTTAGGTTTGAAAAGTCGATATGTGCATGCATCTTCTGTACCCGTTTATATCTCAAATTCAGTCTCAAAACACCCAAAATATCGATATTTTTGTGTCCCAGAAGCGATCTGTACATGCATACTCCGTGTTAGAGTATTTTCAAAATACAGGCCCAAAACATACTCAAAATCGATATTTTAGGTGCCCAAAGTCGATATGTGCATGCATCTTCTGTACCCGTTTATATCTCAAATTCAGGCTCAAAACACCCAAAAAATCGATATTTTTGTGTCCCAGAAGCGTTCTGTACATGCATACTCCGTGTTAGAGTATTTTCAAAATACAGGCCCAAAACATACTCAAAATCGATATTTTAGGTGCCCAAAGTCGATATGTGCAGGCATCTTCTGTACCCGTTTATATCTCAAATTCAGGCTCATAACACCCCAAAAGTCGATATTTTGGGGTCCCAGAAGCGACCTGTACATGCCTACTCCGTGTTAATGTATTTTCAAAATACAGGCCCAAAACATGCTGAAAATCTATATTTTAGGTGCCCAAAGTTAATATGTGCATGCATCTTCTGTACCCGTTCATATCTCAAATTCAGGCTCAGAACACCCGAAAATTCGATTTATTTGGGTCCCAGACGCGATCTGTACGTGTCTACTCGGTGTTAGAGTATTTTCAAAATAAAGGCCTAAAACATGCAGAAAATCGATATTTTAGCTGCCCAAAGTCAATATGTGTATGCATCTTCTGTACCCGTCTATATCTCAAATTCAGGTTCAAAACACTCGAAAATTCGATATTTTTTGGTCCCAGAAGCAATCTGTACATGCCTACTTCTTGGTAGAATGTTTTCAAGATACAGACCCAAAACATGCTCAAAATCGATATTTTAGGTGCAAAAAGTCGAAATGTGCATGCATCTTCTGTACCCGTTTATATCTCAAATTCAGGCTCAAAACACCCGAAAATTCAATTTTTTTGGGTCCCAGAAGCGATCTGTACATGCCTACTCCGTGTTAGAGTATTTTCAAAATACAGGCCCAAAACATGCTCAAAATCGATATTTTAGGTGCGAAAAGTCGAAATGTGCATGCATCTTCTGTACCCGTTTATATCTCAAATTCAGGCTCAAAACACCCGAAAATTCGATTTTTTTGGGTCCCAGAAGCGATATGTACATGCCTACTCCGTGTTAGAGTATTTTCAAAATACAGGCCCAAAACATGCTCAAAATCGATATTTTAGGTGCAAAAAGTCGATATGTGCAAGCATCTTTGGTATCCGTCTATATCCCAAATTCAGGTTCAAAACACCCGAAAATTCGATAATTTTGGGTCCCAGAAGCGATCTGTACATGCCTACTCCTTGCTAGAATTTTTTCAAGATACAGACCCAAAACATGCTCAAAATCGATATTTTAGGTGCAAAAAGTCGATATGTGCATGCATCCTCTGTACCCGGTTATATCCCAATTTCTGGCTCAAAACACCCGAAAATTCGATATTTTTGGGTCCCAGAAGCGATCTGTACATGCCTACTCAGTGCTAGAATATTTTCAAATTATACGCCCAAAACATACTAAAAATCGATATTTTGGGTGCCAAAGTCGATATGTGCATGCATCTTCTGTACCCGTTTATATCTCAAATTCAGGCTCAAAACACCCAAAAAATCTATATTTTTGTTTCCCAGAGGCGATCTGTACATGTCTACACCGTGTTTGAGTATTTTCAAAATACAGGCCCAAAACATGCTCAAAATCGATATTTTAGGTGCCCGAAATCGATATGTGCATGCATCTTCTGTACCTGTTCATATCTCAAATTAAGGCTCAGAACAACCGAAAATTCGATTTATTTGGGTCCCAGAAGCGATCTGTACGTGTCTACTCCGTGTTAGAGTATTTTAAAAATACAGGCTCAAAACATGCTCAAAATCGATATTTTGGGTGCCCAAAGTCGATATGTGCATGCATTTTCTGAACCCGTTTATATCTCAAATTCAGACTCAAAACACCCGAATATTCGATATTTTTGGGTCCAAAAAGCCATCTGTACATGCATACTCCATGTTAGAGTATTTTTTAAATACAGGCCTAAAACATGCTGTAAATCGATATTTTAGCTGCCCAAAGTCAATATGTTTATGCATCTTCTGTACCCGTTTATATCTCAAATTCAGGCTCAAAACACCCAAAAAATCGATATTTTTGTGTCCCAGAAGTGATCTGTACATGCCTAGTCCGTGTTAGAGTATTTTCAAAATACAGGCCCAAAACATATTCAAAATCGATATTTTAGGTGCCCAAAGTCGATATGTGCATGCATCTTCTGTACCCGTTTATATCTCAAATTCAGACTCAAAACACCCTAAAAGTCGATATTTTTGGGTCCCAGAAGCGACCTGTACATGCCTACTCCGTGTTAATGTATTTTCAAAATACAAGCCCAAAACATGCTGAAAATCTATATTTTATGTGCCCAAAGTCAATATGTGCATGCATCTTCTGTACCCGTTCATATCTCAAATTCAGGCTCAGAAAACCCGAAAATTCGATTTATTTGGGTCCCAGAAGCGATCTGTACGTGTCTTATCCGTGTTAGAGTATTTTCAAAATACAGGCCTAAAACATGCAGAAAATCGATATTTTAGCTGCCCAAAGTCAATATGTGTATGCATCTTCTGTACCCGTTTATATCCCAAATTCAGGTTCAAAGCACTCGAAAATTCGATATTTTAGGGTCCCAGAAGCAATCTGTACATGCCTTCTTCTTGCTAGAATGTTTTCAAGATACAGACCCAAAACATGCTCTAAATCGATATTTTAGGTGCAAAAAGTCGAAATGTGCATGCATCTTCTGTACCCGTTTATATCTCAAATTCAGGCTCAAAACACCCGAAAATTCGATATTTTTGGGTCCCCGAAGCGATCTGTACATGCCTACTCCGTGTTAGAGTATTTTCAAAATACAGGCCCATAACATGCTGAAAATCGATATTTTAGCTGCCCAAAGTCAATATGTGTATGCATTTTTTGTACCCGCCTATATCCCAAATTCAGGTTCAAAACACCAGAAAATTCGATATTTTTGGGTCCCAGAAGCGATCTGTACATGCCTACTTCTTGCTAGAATGTTTTCAAGATACAGACCCAAAACTTGCTCAAAATCGATATTTTAATTAAGTGCAAAAAGTCGATATGTGCATGCATCTTCTGTACCCGTTCATATCTCAAATTCAGACTCAAAACACCCGAATATTCGATATTTTTAGGTCCCAAAAGCCATCTGTACATGCATACTCCGTGTTAGAGTATTTTTAAAATACAGGCCTTAAACATGCTGTAAATCGATATTTTAGCTGCCCAAAGTCAATATGTGTATGCATCTTCTGTACCCGTCTATATCCCAAATTCAGGTTCAAAACACCAGAAAATTCGATATTTTTGGGTCCCAGAAGCGATCTGTACATGCCTACTCCTTGCTAGAATGTTTTCAAGATACAGACCCAAAACTTGCTCAAAATCGATATTTTAATTAAGTGCAAAAAGTCGATATGTGTATGCATCTTCTGTACCCGTTCATATCTCAAATTCAGGCTCAGAACACCCGAAAATTCGATTTATTTGGGTCCTAGAAGCGATCTGTACGTGTCTACTCAGTGTTAGAATATTTTAAAAATACAGGCCCAAAACATGCTCAAAATCGATATTTTGGGTGCCCAAAGTCGATATGTGCATGCATCTTCTGTACCCGTTTATATATCAAATTCAGGCTGAAAACTCCGAAAATTCGATATTTTTGGGTCACTTAAGCAATCTGCACATGCCTACTCAGTGCTAGAATGTTTTTATAATACAGGCTTAAAACATGCTATAAATCGATATTTTAGGTTTGAAAAGTCGATATGTGCATGCATCTTCTGTACCCGTTTATATCTCAAATTCAGGCTCAAAACACCCAAAATATCGATATTTTTGTGTCCCAGAAGCGATCTGTACATGCATACACCGTGTTAGAGTATTTTCAAAATACAGGCCCAAAACATACTCAAAATCGATATTTTAGGTGCCCAAAGTCGATATGTGCATGCATCTTCTGTACCCGTTTATATCTCAAATTCAGGCTCATAACACCCGAAAAGTCGATATTTTTGGGTCCCAGAAGCGACCTGTACATGCCTACTCCGTGTTAATGTATTTTCAAAATAAAGGCCCAAAACATGCTGAAAATCTATATTTTAGGTGCCCAAAGTCAATATGTGCATGCATCTTCTGTACCCGTTCATATCTCAAATTCAGGCTCAGAACACCCGAGAATTCGATTTATTTGGGTCCCAGACGCGATCTGTACGTGTCTACTCCGTGTTAGAGTATTTTCAAAATACAGGCCTAAAACATGCAGAAAATCGATATTTCAGCTGCCCAAAGTCAATATGTGTATGCATCTTCTGTACCCGTCTATATCCCAAATTCAGGTTCAAAACACTCGAAAATTCGATATTTTGGGGTCCCAGAAGCAATCTGTACATGCCTACTTCTTGCTAGAATGTTTTCAAGATACAGACCCAAAACATGCTCTAAATCGATATTTTAGGTGCAAAAAGTCGAAATGTGCATGCATCTTCTGTACCCGTTTATATCTCCAATTCAGGCTCTAAACACCCGAAAATTCGAACTTTTTGGGTCCCCGAAGTGATTTGTACATGCCTACTCCGTGTTAGAGTATTTTCAAAATACAGGCCCATTACATGCTGTAAATCGATATTTTAGCTGCCCAAAGTCAATATGTGTATGCATTTTCCGTACCAGTCTATATCCCAAATTCAGGTTCAAAACACCAGAAAATTCGATATTTTTGGGTCCCAGAAGCGATCTGTACATGCCTACTCCTTGCTAGAATGTTTTCAAGATACAGACCCAAAACTTGCTCAAAATCGATATTTTAATTAAGTGCAAAAAGTCGATATGTGCATGCATCTTCTGTACCCGTTCATATCTCAAATTCAGACTCAAAACAAACGAATATTCGATATTTTTAGGTCCCAAAAGCCATCTGTACATGCATACTCCGTGTTAGAGTATTTTTAAAATACAGGCCTAAAACATGCTGTAAATCGATATTTTAGCTGCCCAAAGTCAATATGTGTATGCATCTTCTGTATCCGTCTATATCCCAAATTCAGTTTCAAAACACTCGAAAATTCGATATTTTTGAGTCTCAGAAGCAATCTGTACATGCCTACTTCTTACTAGAATGTTTTCAAGATACAGACCCAAAACATGCTCAAAATCGATGTTTTAGGTGCCTAAAGTCGATATGTGCATGCATCTTCTGTACCCGTTCATATCTCAAATTCAGGCTCAGAACACCCGAAAATTCGATTTATTTGGGTCCTAGAAGCGATCTGTACGTGTCTACTCAGTGTTAGAATATTTTAAAAATACAGGCCCAAAACATGCTCAAAATCGATATTTTGGGTGCCCAAAGTCGATATGTGCATGCATCTTCTGTACCCGTTTATATCTCAAATTCAGGCTGAAAACTCCGAAAATTCGATATTTTTGGGTCCCTTAAGCGATCTGCACATGCCTACTCAGTGCTAGAATGTTTTTATAATACAAGCTTAAAACATGCTATAAATCGATATTTTAGGTTTGAAAAGTCGATATGTGCATGCATCTTCTGTACCCGTTTATATCTCAAATTCAGTCTCAAAACACCCAAAATATCGATATTTTTGTGTCCCAGAAGCGATCTGTACATGCATACTCCGTGTTAGAGTATTTTCAAAATACAGGCCCAAAACATACTCAAAATCGATATTTTAGGTGCCCAAAGTCGATATGTGCATGCATCTTCTGTACCCGTTTATATCTCAAATTCAGGCTCAAAACACCCAAAAAATCGATATTTTTGTGTCCCAGAAGCGTTCTGTACATGCATACTCCGTGTTAGAGTATTTTCAAAATACAGGCCCAAAACATACTCAAAATCGATATTTTAGGTGCCCAAAGTCGATATGTGCAGGCATCTTCTGTACCCGTTTATATCTCAAATTCAGGCTCATAACACCCCAAAAGTCGATATTTTGGGGTCCCAGAAGCGACCTGTACATGCCTACTCCGTGTTAATGTATTTTCAAAATACAGGCCCAAAACATGCTGAAAATCTATATTTTAGGTGCCCAAAGTTAATATGTGCATGCATCTTCTGTACCCGTTCATATCTCAAATTCAGGCTCAGAACACCCGAAAATTCGATTTATTTGGGTCCCAGACGCGATCTGTACGTGTCTACTCGGTGTTAGAGTATTTTCAAAATAAAGGCCTAAAACATGCAGAAAATCGATATTTTAGCTGCCCAAAGTCAATATGTGTATGCATCTTCTGTACCCGTCTATATCTCAAATTCAGGTTCAAAACACTCGAAAATTCGATATTTTTGGGTCCCAGAAGCAATCTGTACATGCCTACTTCTTGGTAGAATGTTTTCAAGATACAGACCCAAAACATGCTCAAAATCGATATTTTAGGTGCAAAAAGTCGAAATGTGCATGCATCTTCTGTACCCGTTTATATCTCAAATTCAGGCTCAAAACACCCGAAAATTCAATTTTTTTGGGTCCCAGAAGCGATCTGTACATGCCTACTCCGTGTTAGAGTATTTTCAAAATACAGGCCCAAAACATGCTCAAAATCGATATTTTAGGTGCGAAAAGTCGAAATGTGCATGCATCTTCTGTACCCGTTTATATCTCAAATTCAGGCTCAAAACACCCGAAAATTCGATTTTTTTGGGTCCCAGAAGCGATATGTACATGCCTACTCCGTGTTAGAGTATTTTCAAAATACAGGCCCAAAACATGCTCAAAATCGATATTTTAGGTGCAAAAAGTCGATATGTGCAAGCATCTTTGGTATCCGTCTATATCCCAAATTCAGGTTCAAAACACCCGAAAATTCGATAATTTTGGGTCCCAGAAGCGATCTGTACATGCCTACTCCTTGCTAGAATTTTTTCAAGATACAGACCCAAAACATGCTCAAAATCGATATTTTAGGTGCAAAAAGTCGATATGTGCATGCATCCTCTGTACCCGGTTATATCCCAATTTCTGGCTCAAAACACCCGAAAATTCGATATTTTTGGGTCCCAGAAGCGATCTGTACATGCCTACTCAGTGCTAGAATATTTTCAAATTATACGCCCAAAACATACTAAAAATCGATATTTTGGGTGCCAAAGTCGATATGTGCATGCATCTTCTGTACCCGTTTATATCTCAAATTCAGGCTCAAAACACCCAAAAAATCTATATTTTTGTTTCCCAGAGGCGATCTGTACATGTCTACACCGTGTTTGAGTATTTTCAAAATACAGGCCCAAAACATGCTCAAAATCGATATTTTAGGTGCCCGAAATCGATATGTGCATGCATCTTCTGTACCTGTTCATATCTCAAATTAAGGCTCAGAACAACCGAAAATTCGATTTATTTGGGTCCCAGAAGCGATCTGTACGTGTCTACTCCGTGTTAGAGTATTTTAAAAATACAGGCTCAAAACATGCTCAAAATCGATATTTTGGGTGCCCAAAGTCGATATGTGCATGCATTTTCTGAACCCGTTTATATCTCAAATTCAGACTCAAAACACCCGAATATTCGATATTTTTGGGTCCAAAAAGCCATCTGTACATGCATACTCCATGTTAGAGTATTTTTTAAATACAGGCCTAAAACATGCTGTAAATCGATATTTTAGCTGCCCAAAGTCAATATGTTTATGCATCTTCTGTACCCGTTTATATCTCAAATTTAGGTTCAAAACACCAGAAAATTCGATATTTTTGGGTCCCAGAAGCGATCTGTACATGCCTACTCCTTGCTAGAATGTTTTCAAGATACAGACCCAAAACTTGCTCAAAATCGATATTTTAAGTGCAAAAAGTCGATATGTGCATGCATCTTCTGTACCCGTTTATATCTCAAATTCAGACACAAAACACCCGAATATTCGATATTTTTGGGTCCCAAAAGCAATCTGTACATGCCTACTCCTTGCTAGAATTTTTTCAAGATACAGACCCAAAACATGCTCAAAATCGATATTTTAGGTGAAAAAAGTCGATATGTGCATGCATCCTCTGTACCCGGTTATATCCCAATTTCTGGCTCAAAACACCCGAAAATTCGATATTTTTGGGTCCCAGAAGCGATCTGTACATGCCTACTCAGTGCTAGAATATTTTCAAATTATACGCCCAAAACATACTAAAAATCGATATTTTGGGTGCCCAAAGTCGATATGTGCATGCATCTTCTGTACCCGTTTATATCTCAAATTCAGGCTCAAAACTCCGAAAATTCGATATTTTTGGGTCCCTTAAGCGATCTGCACATGCCTACTCAGTGCTAGAATGTTTTTAAAATACAGGCTTAAAACATGCTATAAATCGATATTTTAGGTGTGAAAAGTCGATATGTGCATGCATCTTCTGTACCCGTTTATATCTCAAATTCAGGCTCAAAACTCCGAAAATTCGATATTTTTGGGTCCCTTAAGCGATCTCCACATGCCTACTCAGTGCTAGAATGTTTTTAAAATACAGGCTTAAAACATGCTATAAATCTATATTTTAGGTGTGAAAAGTCGATATGTGCATGCATCTTCTGTACCCGTTTATATCTCAAATTCAGGCTCAAAACACCCAAAAAATCGATATTTTTGTGTCCCAGAAGTGATCTGTACATGCATACTCCGTGTTAGAGTATTTTCAAAATACAGGCCCAAAACATACTCAAAATCGATATTTTAGGTGCCCAAAGTCGATATGTGCATGCATCTTCTGTACCCGTTTATATCTCAAATTCAGGCTCAAAACACCCGAAAAGTCGATATTTTTGGGTCCCAGAAGTGACCTGTACATGCCTACTCCATGTTAATGTATTTTCAAAATACAGGCCCAAAACATGCTGAAAATCTATATTTTATGTGCCCAAAGTCAATAAGTGCATGCATCTTCTTTACCCGTTCATATCTAAAATTCAGGCTCAGAAAACCCGAAAATTCGATTTATTTGGTTCCCAGAAGCGATCTGTACGTGTCTACTCCGTGTTAGAGTATTTTCAAAATATATGCCTAAAACATGCAGAAAATCGGTATTTTAGATGCCTAAAGTCGAAATGTGCATGCATCTTCTGTACCCGTTTATATCTCAAATTCAGGCTCAAAACACCCGAAAATTCGATAATTTTGGGTCCCAGAAGCGATCTGTACATGCCTACTCCTTGCTAGAATTTTTTCAAGATACAGACCCAAAACATGCTCAAAATCGATATTTTAGGTGCAAAAAGTCGATATGTGCATGCATCCTCTGTACCCGGTTATATCCCAATTTCTGGCTCAAAACACCCTAAAATTCGATATTTTTGGGTCCCAGAAGCGATCTGTACATGCCTACTCAGTGCTAGAATATTTTCAAAATACAGGCCCAAAACATGCTCAAAATCGATATTTTAGGTGCCTGAAGTCGATATATGCATGCATCTTCTGTACCTGTTCATATCTCAAATTCAGGCTCAGAACAACCGAAAATTCGATTTATTTGGGTCCCAGAAGCGATCTGTACGTGTCTACTCCGTGTTAGAGTATTTTGAAAATACAGGCTCAAAACATGCTCAAAATCGATATTTTGGGTGCTCAAAGTCGATATGTGCATGCATATTCTGTACCCGTTTATATTTTAAATTCAGACTCAAAACACCCGAATATTCGATATTTTTGGCTCCCAAAAGCCATCTGTACATGCATACTCCGTGTTAGAGTATTTTTTAAATACAGCCCTAAAACATGCTGTAAATCGATATTTTAGCTGCCCAAAGTCAATATGTGTATGCATCTTCTGTACCCGTCTATATCCCAAATTCAGGTTCAAAACACTCGAAAATTCGATATTTTTGAGTCCCAGAAGCAATCTGTACATGCCTACTTCTTGCTAGGAAGTTTTCATGATACAGACCCAAAATATGCTCAAAATCGATATTTTAGGTGCAAAAAGTCGATATGTGCATGTATCTTCTGTACCCGTTTATATCTCAAATTCAGGCTCAAAACACCCAAAAAATCGATATTTTTGTGTCCCAGAAGCGATCTGTACATGTCTACACCGTGTTATAGTATTTTTAAAATACAGGCCCAAAACATGCTCAAAATCGATGTTTTAAGTGCCCAAAGTCGATATGTGCATGCATCTTCTGTACCCGTTCATATCTCAAATTCAGGCTCAGAACACCCGAAAATTCGATTTATTTGGGTCCCAGAAGCGATCTGTACGTGTCTACTCAGTGTTAGAGTATTTTAAAAATTCAGGCCAAAAACATGCTCAAAATCGATATTTTGGGTGCCCAAAGTCGATATGTGCATGCATCTTCTGTACCCGTTTATATCTCAAATTCAGGCTCAAAACTCCGAAAATTCGATATTTTTGGGTCCCTTAAGCGATCTGTACATGCATACTCCGTGTTAGAGTATTTTTAAAATACAGGCCTAAAACATGCTGTAAATCGATATTTTAGCTGCCCAAAGTCAATATGTGTATGCATCTTCTGTACCCGTTTATATCTCAAATTTAGGTTCAAAACACCAGAAAATTCGATATTTTTGGGTCCCAGAATCGATCTGTACATGGCTACTCCTTGCTAGAATGTTTTCAAGATACAGACCCAAAACTTGCTCAAAATCGATATTTTAAGTGCAAAAAGTCGATATGTGCATGCATCTTCTGTACCCGTTCATATCTCAAATTCAGACTCAAAACACCCGAATATTCGATATTTTTAGGTCCCAAAAGCCATCTGTACATGCATACTCCGTGTTAGAGTATTTTTAAAATACAGGCCTAAAACATGCTGTAATTCGATATTTTAGCTGCCCAAAGTCAATATGTGTATGCATCTTCTGTACCCGTCTATATCCCAAATTCAGGTTCAAAACACCAGAAAATTCGATATTTTTGGGTCCCAGAAGCGATCTGTACATGCCTACTCCTTGCTAGAATGTTTTCAAGATACAGACCCAAAACTTGCTCAAAATCGATATTTTAATTAAGTGCAAAAAGTCGATATGTGCATGCATCTTCTGTACCCGTTCATATCTCAAATTCAGGCTCAGAACACCCGAAAATTCGATTTATTTGGGTCCTAGAAGCGATCTGTACGTGTCTACTCAGTGTTAGAATATTTTAAAAATACAGGTCCAAAACATGCTCAAAATCGATATTTTGGGTGCCAAAGTCGATATGTGCATGCATCTTCTGTACCCGTTTATATCTCAAATTCAGGCTGAAAACTCCGAAAATTCGATATTTTTGGGTCCCTTAAGCGATCTACACATGCCTACTCAGTGCTAGAATGTTTTTATAATACAGGCTTAAAACATGCTATAAATCGATATTTTAGGTTTGAAAAGTCGATATGTGCATGCATCTTCTGTACCCGTTTATATCTCAAATTCAGGCTCAAAACACCCAAAATATCGATATTTTTGTGTCCCTGAAGCGAACTGTACATGCATACTCCGTGTTAGAGTATTTTCAAAATACAAGCCCAAAACATACTCAAAATCGATATTTTAGGTGCCCAAAGTCGATATGTGCATGCATCTTCTGTACCCGTTTATATCTCAAATTCAGGCTCAAAACACCCAAAAAATCGATATTTTTGTGTCCCAGAAGCGATCTGTACATGCATACTCCGTGTTAGAGTATTTTCAAAATACAGGCCCAAAACATACTCAAAATCGATATTTTAGGTGCCCAAAGTCGATATGTGCATGCATCTTCTGTACCCGTTTATATCTCAAATTCAGGCTCATAACACCCGAAAAGTCGATATTTTTGGGTCCCAGAAGCGACCTGTACATGCCTACTCCGTGTTAATGTATTTTAAAAATACAGGCCCAAAACATGCTGAAAATCTATATTTTAGGTGCCCAAAGTCAATATGTGCATGCATCTTATGTACCCGTTCATATCTCAAATTCAGGCTCAGAACACCCGAAAATTCGATTTATTTGGGTCCCAGACGCGATCTGTACGTGTCTACTCGGTGTTAGAGTATTTTCAAAATATAGGCCTAAAACATGCAGAAAATCGATATTTTAGCTGCCCAAAGTCAATATGTGTATGCATCTTCTGTACCCGTCTATATCCCAAATTCAGGTTCAAAACACTCGAAAATTCGATATTTTTGGGTCCCAGAAGCAATCTGTACATGCCTACTTCTTGCTAGAATGTTTTCAAGATACAGACCCAAAACATGCTCAAAATCGATATTTTAGGTGCAAAAAGTCGAAATGTGCATGCATCTTCTGTACCCGTTTATATCTCAAATTCAGGCTCAAAACACCCGAAAATTCGATTTTTTTGGGTCCCAGAAGCGATCTGTACATACCTACTCCGTGTTAGAGTATTTTCAAAATACAGGCCCAAAACATGCTTAAAATCGATATTTTAGGTGCAAAAAGTCGATATGTTAATGCATCTTCGGTATCCGTCTATAACCCAAATTCAGGTTCAAAACACCCGAAAATTCGATAATTTTGGGTCCCAGAAGCGATCTGTACATGCCTACTCCTTGCTAGAATTTTTTCAAGATACAGACCCAAAACATGCTCAAAATCGATATTTTAGGTGCAAAAAGTCGATATGTGCATGCATCCTCTGTACCCGGTTATATCCCAATTTCTGGCTGAAAACACCCGAAAATTCGATATTTTTGGGTCCCAGAAGCGATCTGTACATGCCTACTCAGTGCTAGAATATTTTCAAATTATACGCCCAAAACATACTAAAAATCGATATTTTGGGTGCCAAAGTCGATATGTGCATGCATCTTCTGTACCCGTTTATATCTCAAATTCAGGCTCAAAACACCCAAAAAATCTATATTTTTGTTTCCCAGAAGCGATCTGTACATGTCTACACCGTGTTTGTGTATTTTCAAAATACAGGCCCAAAACATGCTCAAAATCGATATTTTAGGTGCCCGAAGTCGATATGTGCATGCATCTTCTGTACCTGTTCATATCTCAAATTCAGGCTCAAAACAACCGAAAATTCGATTTATTTGGGTCCCAGAAGCGATCTGTACGTGTTTACTACGTGTTAGAGTAATTTAAAAATACAGGCTCAAAACATGCTCAAAATCGATATTTTGGGTGCCCAAAGTCAATATGTGCATGCATTTTCTGAACCCGTTTATATCTCAAATTCAGACTCAAAACACCCGAATATTCGATATTTTTGGGTCCCAAAAGCCATCTGTACATGCATACTCCATGTTAGAGTATTTTTAAAATACAGGCCTAAAACATGCTGTAAATCGATATTTTAGCTGCCCAAAGTCAATATGTGTATGCATCTTCTGTACCCGTTTATATCTCAAATTTAGGTTCAAAACACCAGAAAATTCGATATTTTTGGGTCCCAGAAGCGATCTGTACATGCCTACTCCTTGCTAGAATTTTTTCAAGATACAGACCCAAAACTTGCTCAAAATCGATATTTTAATTAAGTGCAAAAAGTCGATATGTGCATGCATCTTCTGTACCCGTTCATATCTCAAATTCAGGCTCAGAACACCCGAAAATTCGATTTATTTGGGTCCTAGAAGCGATCTGTACGTGTCTACTCAGTGTTAGAATATTTTAAAAATACAGGTCCAAAACATGCTCAAAATCGATATTTTGGGTGCCAAAGTCGATATGTGCATGCATCTTCTGTACCCGTTTATATCTCAAATTCAGGCTGAAAACTCCGAAAATTCGATATTTTTGGGTCCCTTAAGCGATCTACACATGCCTACTCAGTGCTAGAATGTTTTTATAATACAGGCTTAAAACATGCTATAAATCGATATTTTAGGTTTGAAAAGTCGATATGTGCATGCATCTTCTGTACCCGTTTATATCTCAAATTCAGGCTCAAAACACCCAAAATATCGATATTTTTGTGTCCCTGAAGCGAACTGTACATGCATACTCCGTGTTAGAGTATTTTCAAAATACAAGCCCAAAACATACTCAAAATCGATATTTTAGGTGCCCAAAGTCGATATGTGCATGCATCTTCTGTACCCGTTTATATCTCAAATTCAGGCTCAAAACACCCAAAAAATCGATATTTTTGTGTCCCAGAAGCGATCTGTACATGCATACTCCGTGTTAGAGTATTTTCAAAATACAGGCCCAAAACATACTCAAAATCGATATTTTAGGTGCCCAAAGTCGATATGTGCATGCATCTTCTGTACCCGTTTATATCTCAAATTCAGGCTCATAACACCCGAAAAGTCGATATTTTTGGGTCCCAGAAGCGACCTGTACATGCCTACTCCGTGTTAATGTATTTTAAAAATACAGGCCCAAAACATGCTGAAAATCTATATTTTAGGTGCCCAAAGTCAATATGTGCATGCATCTTATGTACCCGTTCATATCTCAAATTCAGGCTCAGAACACCCGAAAATTCGATTTATTTGGGTCCCAGACGCGATCTGTACGTGTCTACTCGGTGTTAGAGTATTTTCAAAATATAGGCCTAAAACATGCAGAAAATCGATATTTTAGCTGCCCAAAGTCAATATGTGTATGCATCTTCTGTACCCGTCTATATCCCAAATTCAGGTTCAAAACACTCGAAAATTCGATATTTTTGGGTCCCAGAAGCAATCTGTACATGCCTACTTCTTGGTAGAATGTTTTCAAGATACAGACCCAAAACATGCTCAAAATCGATATTTTAGGTGCAAAAAGTCGAAATGTGCATGCATCTTCTGTACCCGTTTATATCTCAAATTCAGGCTCAAAACACCCGAAAATTCGATTTTTTTGGGTCCCAGAAGCGATCTGTACATACCTACTCCGTGTTAGAGTATTTTCAAAATACAGGCCCAAAACATGCTTAAAATCGATATTTTAGGTGCAAAAAGTCGATATGTGCATGCATCTTCGGTATCCGTCTATAACCCAAATTCAGGTTCAAAACACCCGAAAATTCGATAATTTTGGGTCCCAGAAGCGATCTGTACATGCCTACTCCTTGCTAGAATTTTTTCAAGATACAGACCCAAAACATGCTCAAAATCGATATTTTAGGTGCAAAAAGTCGATATGTGCATGCATCCTCTGTACCCGGTTATATCCCAATTTCTGGCTGAAAACACCCGAAAATTCGATATTTTTGGGTCCCAGAAGCGATCTGTACATGCCTACTCAGTGCTAGAATATTTTCAAATTATACGCCCAAAACATACTAAAAATCGATATTTTTGGTACCAAAGTCGATATGTGCATGCATCTTCTGTACCCGTTTATATCTCAAATTCAGGCTCAAAACACCCAAAAAATCTATATTTTTGTTTCCCAGAAGCGATCTGTACATGTCTACACCGTGTTTGAGTATTTTCAAAATACAGGCCCAAAACATGCTCAAAATCGATATTTTAGGTGCCCGAAGTCGATATGTGCATGCATCTTCTGTACCTGTTCATATCTCAAATTCAGGCTCAAAACAACCGAAAATTCGATTTATTTGGGTCCCAGAAGCGATCTGTACGTGTCTACTCCGTGTTAGAGTAATTTAAAAATACAGGCTCAAAACATGCTCAAAATCGATATTTTGGGTGCCCAAAGTCAATATGTGCATGCATTTTCTGAACCCGTTTATATCTCAAATTCAGACTCAAAACACCCGAATATTCGATATTTTTGGGTCCCAAAAGCCATCTGTACATGCATACTCCATGTTAGAGTATTTTTAAAATACAGGCCTAAAACATGCTGTAAATCGATATTTTAGCTGCCCAAAGTCAATATGTGTATGCATCTTCTGTACCCGTTTATATCTCAAATTTAGGTTCAAAACACCAGAAAATTCGATATTTTTGGGTCCCAGAAGCGATCTGTACATGCCTACTCCTTGCTAGAATTTTTTCAAGATACAGACCCAAAACATGCTCAAAATCGATATTTTAGGTGCTCAAAGTCGATATGTGCATGCATCCTCTGTACCCGGTTATATCCCAATTTCTGGCTCAAAACACCCGAAAATTCGATATTTTTGGGTCCCAGAAGCGATCTATACATGCCTACTCAGTGCTAGAATATTTTCAAATTATACGCCCAAAACATACTAAAAATCGATATTTTGGGTGCCCAAAGTCGATATGTGCATGCATCTTCGGTATCCGTCTATAACCCAAATTCAGGTTCAAAACACCCGAAAATTCTATAATTTTGGGTCCCAGAAGCGATCTGTACATGCCTACTCCTTGCTAGAATTTTTTCAAGATACAGACCCAAAACATGCTCAAAATCGATATTTTAGGTGCAAAAAGTCGATATGTGCATGCATCCTCTGTACCCGGTTATATCCCAATTTCTGGCTGAAAACACCCGAAAATTCGATATTTTTGGGTCCCAGAAGCGATCTGTACATGCCTACTCAGTGCTAGAATATTTTCAAATTATACGCCCAAAACATACTAAAAATCGATATTTTGGGTGCCAAAGTCGATATGTGCATGCATCTTCTGTACCCGTTTATATCTCAAATTCAGGCTCAAAACACCCAAAAAATCTATATTTTTGTTTCCCAGAAGCGATCTGTACATGTCTACACCGTGTTTGAGTATTTTCAAAATACAGGCCCAAAACATGCTCAAAATCGATATTTTAGGTGCCCGAAGTCGATATGTGCATGCATCTTCTGTACCTGTTCATATCTCAAATTCAGGCTCAAAACAACCGAAAATTCGATTTATTTGGGTCCCAGAAGCGATCTGTACGTGTCTACTCCGTGTTAGAGTAATTTAAAAATACAGGCTCAAAACATGCTCAAAATCGATATTTTGGGTGCCCAAAGTCAATATGTGCATGCATTTTCTGAACCCGTTTATATCTCAAATTCAGACTCAAAACACCCGAATATTCGATATTTTTGGGTCCCAAAAGCCATCTGTACATGCATACTCCATGTTAGAGTATTTTTAAAATACAGGCCTAAAACATGCTGTAAATCGATATTTTAGCTGCCCAAAGTCAATATGTGTATGCATCTTCTGTACCCGTTTATATCTCAAATTTAGGTTCAAAACACCAGAAAATTCGATATTTTTGGGTCCCAGAAGCGATCTGTACATGCCTACTCCTTGCTAGAATTTTTTCAAGATACAGACCCAAAACATGCTCAAAATCGATATTTTAAGTGCTCAAAGTCGATATGTGCATGCATCCTCTGTACCCGGTTATATCCCAATTTCTGGCTCAAAACACCCGAAAATTCGATATTTTTGGGTCCCAGAAGCGATCTATACATGCCTACTCAGTGCTAGAATATTTTCAAATTATACGCCCAAAACATACTAAAAATCGATATTTTGGGTGCCCAAAGTCGATATGTGCATGCATCTTCTGTACCCGTTTATATCTCAAATTCAGGCTCAAAACTCCGAAAATTCGATATTTTTGGGTCCCTTAAGCGATCTGCACATGCCTACTCAGTGCTAGAATGTTTTTAAAATACAGGCTTAAAACATGCTATAAATCGATATTTTAGGTGTGAAAAGTCGATATGTGCATGCATCTTCTGTACCCGTTTATATCTCAAATTCAGGCTCAAAACACCCAAAAAATCGATATTTTTGTGTCCCAGAAGTGATCTGTACATGCATACTCCGTGTTAGAGTATTTTCAAAATACAGGCCCAAAACATACTCAAAATCGATATTTTAGGTGCCCAAAGTCGATATGTGCATGCATCTTCTGTACCCGTTTATATCTCAAATTCAGGCTCAAAACACCCGAAAAGTCGATATTTTTGGGCCCCAGAAGCGACCTGTACATGTCTACTCCATGTCAATGTATTTTCAAAATACAGGCCCAAAACATGCTGAAAATCCATATTTTATGTGCCCAAAGTCAATATGTGCATGCATCTTCTTTACCCGTTCATATCTAAAATTCAGGCTCAGAACACCCGAAAATTCGATTTATTTGGGTCCCAGAAGCGATCTGTACGTGTCTACTCCGTGTTAGAGTATTTTCAAAATATAGGCCTAAAACATGCAGAAAATCGATATTTTAGCTGCCCAAAGTCGAAATGTGCATGCATCTTCTGTACCCGTTTATATCTCAAATTCAGGCTCAAAACACCCGAAAATTCGATATTTTTGGGTCCCCGAAGCCATCTGTACATGCCTACTTCTTGCTAGAATGTTTTCAAGATACAGACCCAAAACTTGCTCAAAATCGATATTTTAAGTGCAAAAAGTCGATATGTGCATGCATCATCTGTACCCGTTTATATCTCAAATTCAGACTCAAAACACCCGAATATTCGATATTTTTGGGTCCCAAAAGCAATCTGTACATGCATACTCCGTGTTAGAGTATTTTTAAAATACAGGCCTAAAACATGCTGTAAATCGATATTTTAGCTGCCCAAAGTCAATATGTGTATGCATCTTCTGTACCCGTTTATATCTCAAATTCAGTCTCAAAACACCCGAATATTCGATATTTGTGGGTCCCAAAAGCCATCTGTACATGCATACTCCGTGTTAGAGTATTTTCAAAATACAGGCCCAAAACATACTCAAAATCGATATTTTAGCTGCCCAAAGTCGATATGTGCATGCATCTTCTGTACCCGTTTATATCTCAAATTCAGGCTCAAAACACCCGAAAAGTCGATATTTTTGGGTCCCAGAAGCGACCTGTACATGCCTACTCCATGTTAATGTATTTTCAAAATACAGGCCCAAAACATGCTGAAAATCTATATTTTATATGCCCAAAGTCAATATGTGCATGCATCTTCTTTACCCGTTCATATCTAAAATTCAGGCTCAGAACACCCGAAAATTCGATTTATTAGGGTCCCAGAAGCCATCTGTACGTGTCTACTCCGTGTTAGAGTATTTTCAAAATATAGGCCTAAAACATGCAGAAAATCGATATTTTAGCTGCCCAAAGTCGAAATGTGCATGCATCTTCTGTACCCGTTTATATCTCAAATTCAGGCTCAAAACACCCGAAAATTCGATATTTTTGGGTCCCCGAAGCCATCTGTTCATGCCTACTTCTTGCTAGAATGTTTTCAAGTTACAGACCCAAAACATGCTCAAAATCGATATTTTGGGTGCCCAAAGTCGATATGTGCATGCATCTTCTGTACCCGTTTATATCTCAAATTCAGGCTCAAAACACCCGAAAATTCGATATTTTTGGGTCCCAGAAGCGATCTGTACATGCCTACTCCGTGTTAGAGTATTTTCAAAATACAGGCCCAAAACATGCTCAAAATCGATATTTTAAGTGCAAAAAGTCGATATGTGCAAGCATCTTCGGTATCCGTCTATATCCCAAATTCAGGTTCAAAACACCCGAAAATTCGATAATTTTGGGTCCCAGAAGCGATCTGTACATGCCTACTCCTTTCTAGAATTTTTTCAAGATACAGACCCAAAACATGCTCAAAATCGATATTTTAGGTGCAAAAAGTCGATATGTGCATGCATCCTCTTTACCCGGTTATATCCCAATTTCTGGCTCAAAACACCCGAAAATTCGATATTTTTGGGTCCCAGAAGCGATCTGTACATGCCTACTCAGTGCTAGAATATTTTCAAATTATACGCCCAAAACATACTCAAAATCGATATTTTGGGTGCCAAAGTCGATATGTGCATGCATCTTCTGTACCCGTTTATATCTCAAATTCAGGCTCAAAACACCCAAAAAATCGATATTTTTGTGTCCCAGAAGCGATCTGTGTATTTCTACTCCGTGTTAGAGTATTTTAAAAATACAGGCTCAAAACATGCTCAAAATCGATATTTTGGGTGCCCAAAGTCGATATGTGCATGCATCTTCTGTACCCGTTTATATCTCAAATTCAGACTCAAAACACCCGAAAATTCGATATTTTTGGGTCCCAGAAGCGTTCTGTACGTGTCTACTCCGTGTTAGAGTATTTTCAAAATACAGGCAAAAAACATGCTGAAAATCTATATTTTAGGTGCCCAAAGTCAATATGTGTATGCATCTTCGGTACCCGTCTATATCCCAAATTCAGGTTTTAAAACACCGGAAAATTCGATATTTTTGGGTCCCAGAAGTGATCTGTACATGCCTACTCCTTGCTAGAATGTTTTCAAGATACAGGCCCAAAACATGCTCAAAATCGATATTTTAGATGCAAGAAGTCGATAAGTGCACGCATCCTCTGTACACGGTTATATCCCAAATTCTGGCTCAAAAAACCCGAAAATTCGATATTTTTGGGTCCCAGAAGCGATTTGTATATGCCTACACAGTGCTAGAATATTTTCAAATTATACGCCCAAAACATACTAAAAATCGATATTTTGGGTGTCAAAGTCGATATGTGCATGCATGTTCTGTACCCGTTTATATCTCAAATTCAGGCTCAAAACTCCGAAAATTCGATATTTTTGTGTCCCAGAAGCGATCTGTACATGCATACTTCGTGTTAGAGTGTTTTTAAAATACAGGCCCAAAACATGCTAAAAATCGATATTTTAGATGCCCAAAGTCAATATATGTATGCATCCTCTGTACCCGGTTATATCCCAAATTTAGGCTCAAAACACCCGAAAATTCAATATTTTTTTTATTCCAGAAGCGATCTGTACATGCCTACCAAGTGCTAGAATGTTTTCAAAATATAGTCTCAAAACATGCTAAAAAATCGATATTTTAGGTGTCCAAAGTCGATATATGCATGCATCTTCTGTACCCGTTTATATCTCAAATTCATGCTCAAAACACCCGAAAATTCGATATTTTTGGGTCCAAGAAGCGATCTGTTCATGCCTACTCCTTTCTAGAATGTTTTAAAGATACAGAATGAAAACATGCACAAAATCGATTTTTTAGGTGCAAAAAGTAGATATGTGCATTTATCTTCAGTACCCGTTTATATCTCATATTCAGGCTCAAAACACCCGAAAATTCAATATTTTTGGTTCCCAGAAACGATCTGTACATGCCTACTCCGTGTTAGAGTATTTTTAAAAAAGAGGCTCAAAACATGAAGAAAATCGATATTTTACTTGCCCAATGTCAATATGTGTATGTATCTTCTGTACCCGTTTATATCCCAAATTTAGGCTCGAAACATCCGAATATTCGATATTTTTTGTCCCAGAAGCGATCTGTACATGCCTACTCAGTGCTAGAATATTTTCAACATATAGTCCCAAAACATGCTCAAAATCGATATTTTAGGTGCCCAAAGTCGATATGTGCATGCATCTTCTGTACCCGTTTATACCTCAAATTCAGGCTCAAAACACCCGAAAATTCGATATTTTTTGGTCCCAAAAGCAATCTGTACATGCCTACTCCTTGCTAGAATGTTTTCAAGATACAGACCAAAAACATACTAAAAATCGATATTTTAGGTGCCCAAAGTCGATATGTGCATGCATCTTCTGTACCCGTTAATATCTTAAATTGAGGCTCAAAACACCCGAAAATTCAATATTTTTGGGTCCCTGAAGCTATCTGTACATGCCTACTCAGTGCTAGAATGTTTTCAAATTATAGGCTTAAAACATGCTAAAAATCGATATTTTAGGTGTCCAAAGTCGATATGTCATTGCATCTTCTGTACCTGTTTATATCTCAAATTATGGCTCAAAAACCCCGAAAAATCGATATTTTTAGGTCCCAAAAGCGATCTGCACATGCTTACTCCTTGCTAGAATGTTTTCAAGATACAGACCCAAAACATGCTCAAAATCGATATATTAGGTGCAAAAAGTCGATATGTGCATGCATCCTCTGTACCCGGTTATATCCCAAATTCTGGCTCAAAACCCCCAAAAATTCGATATTTTTGGGTCCCAGAAGCGATCTGTACATGCCTACTCAGTGCTAGAATATTTTCAAATTATACGCCGAAAACATACTAAAAATCGATATTTTGGGTGCCAGTGTCGATATGTGCATGCATCTTCTGTACCCGTTTATATCTCAAATTCAGGCTCAAAACACCCAAAAAATCGATATTTTTTTGTCCCAGAAGCTATCTCTACATGTCTACACCGTGTTAGAGTATTTTCAAAATACAGGCCCAAAACATGCTCAAAATCGATATTTTAGGTGTCCAAAGTCGATATATGCATGCATCTTCTGTACCCGTTTATATCTCAAATTCAGGCTCAAAACACCCGAAAATTCGATATTTTTGGGTCCCAAAAGCGACCTGTACATGCCTACTCCGTGTTAAAGTATTTTTAAAAATACAGGCCCAAAACATGCTGAAAATCAATATTTGAGGTTCCCAAAGTCAATATGTGTATGCATCTTCTGTACACGTTTATATCCCAAATTCAGGCTCAAAACACCCGAAAACTCGATATTTTTGTGTCACAGAAGATATCTGTACATGCCTACTTCGTTTTAGAGTATTTTTAAAATACAGACCCAAAACAAGCTCAAAATCGGTATTTTAGGTGCAAAAAGTCGATATGTGCCTGCATCTTCAGTACCCGTTTATATCTCAAATTCAGGCTCAAAACAACCAAAAATTTAATATTTTTGGGTCCCAGAAGCGATCTGTACATGTCTACTTAGTGCTAGAATTTTTTCGAAATATAGGCTTAAAACATGCTAAAAATCGATATTTTACGTTTCCAAAGTCGATATGTGCATACATCTTTTGTACCCGTTTATATCCCAAATTTCGGCTCAAAACACCCGAAAATTCGATATTTTTGGGTCACAGAAGCTATCTGTACATGCCTACTAAGTGAAAGAATATTTTCAAAATATAGGCCCAAAACAAGCTAAAAATCGATATTATAGGTGCCCAATGTCGATATGTGCATGCATATGCTGTACCCGTTTATATCTCAAATTCTGGCTCAAAATACCCAAAAATTTAATATTTTTGGGTCCCAGAAGCGATCTGTACATGCCTACTCCGTGTTAGAGTACTTTCAAAATACAGGCCATAAAACCTGCTGAAAATCGATATTTTAGGTGCCCAAAGTCGATATCTGCATGCATCTTCTGTACCCGTTTATATCTCAAATTCAGGCTCAAAACTCCGAAAATTCGAGATTTTTGGGTGCCTGAAGCGATCTGTACATGCCTACTCCGTGGTAGAGTATTTTTAAAATACATGCCCAAAACATGCTGAAAATCGATATTTTAGCTCCACATAGTCGATATGTGCATGCATCTTCTGTACCCGTTTATATCCCAAATTCAGGCTCAAAATAACCGAAAATTTGATATTTTTGGGTCCCAGAAGCGATCTGTACATGCCTACTTCGTGTTTGAGTACTTTCAAAATACAGGCCCAAAACATGCTAAAAATCGATATTTTAGGTGCCCAAAGTGGATATGAGCATGCATCTTCTGTACCCGATTATATCTCAAATTCAGGCTCAAAATTCCCGAAAATTCGATGTTTTTGGTCCCCAGAAGCAATCTGTACATGCCTACTCCGTGTTAGAGTATTTTCAAAATGCAGGACCAAAACATGCTGAAAATCGATATTTGAGGTGCCCAAAGTCAATATGTGTATGCATCTTCTGTACCCGTTTATATCCCAAATTCAGGCTCAAAACACCCGAAAATTCGATATTTTTGGGTCCCAGAAGCGATCTGTACATGCCTACTCTGTGTTAGAGTATTTTCAAAATATAGCCCCAAAACATGCTAAATATCGATATCTTGGGTGCCAAAAGTTGATATCTGCATGCATCTTCAGTACCCGTTTATATCTCAAATTCAGGCTCAAAACGACGGAAAATTCAATGTTTTTGGGTCCCAGAAGCGATCTGTACATGCCTACTCAGTGCTAGAATGTTTTCAAAATATAGGCTCAAAACATGCTAAAAATCGATATTTTAGGTGCCCAAAGTCGATATGTGCATGCATCTTCTGTACCCGTTTATATCTCAAATTCAGGCTCAAAACACCCGAAAATTCGAGATTTTTAGGTGCCAGAAACAATCTGTACATGCCTACTCCGTGTTAGAGTATTTTCAAAATACATGCCCAAAACATGCTGAAAATTGATATTACCTCCACATAGTCGATATGTGCAAGCATCTTCTGTACCCGATTATATCTCAAATTCAGACTCAAAATTCCCGAAAATTCGATGTTTTTGGGCCCCAGAAGCAATCTGAACATGCCTACTCCGTGTTAGAGTATTTTCAAAATTCAGGCCCAAAACATGCTGAAAATCGATATTTTAGCTCTACATAGTCGATATGTGCATGCATCTTCTGTACCCGTTTATATCTCAAATTCAGGCTCAAAACACCAGAAAATTCGATATTTTTGGGTCAGACAAGCTATCTGTACATGCCTACTCAGTAATAGAATATTTTTAAAATATAGGCCCAAAACAAGCTAAAAATCGATATTTTAGGTGCCCAAAGTCGATATGTGCCTGCATCTTCAGTACCCGTTTATATCTCAAATTCAGACTCAAAACAACCAAAAATTCAATATTCTTGGGTCCCAGAAGCGATCTGTACATGTCTACTCAGTGCTAGACTGTTTTCAAAATATAGGCTAAAACATGCTAAAAATCGATATTTTGGGTGCACAAAGTCTATAAGTGCATGCATCTTCTGTACCCGTTTATATCTCAAAATCAAGCTGAAAATACCAGAAAATTCGATATTTTTTTGTCCCAGAAGCAATATGTACATGCCTACTCCTTCTTAGAATGTTTTAAAGATACAGACCCAAAACATGCTCAAAATCGATATATTTGGTGCAAAAAGTCGATATGTGCATGCATCTTCAGTATTCATTTATATCTCAAATTCAGGCTCAAAACACCCGAAAATACGGTATTTTTGGGTTCCAGAAGCGATCTGTACATACCTACTCCTTACTAGAATGGTTTCAAGATACAGACCCAAAACAAGCTCAAAATCGATATTTTAGGTGCAAAAAGTCGATATGTGCATGCATCTTCTGTACCCGTTTATATCCCAAATTCAGGCTCAAAACACCCAAAAATTCAATATTTTTGGGTCCCAGAAGCGATCTGTACATGTCTACTCAGTGCTAGATTGTTTTGAAAATATAGGCTTAAAACATGCTAAAAATCGATATTTAATGTGTCCAAAGTCGATATGTGCATGCATCTTCTGTACCCGTTTATATCTCAAATTCAGGCTCAAAACACCTGAACATTTTATATTTTTGGGTCCCAGAAGCGATCTGTACATGCTTACTCCGTGTTAGAGTACTTTCAAAATACAGTCCATAAAAAATGCTGAAAATCGATATTTTAGGTTTCCAAAGTCGATATGTGCATGCATCTTCTATACCCGTTCATATCTCAAATTCAGGCTCAAAACACCCGAAAAATTGATATTTTTGGGTCTGAGAAGCGATCTGTGCATGCCTTCTCCGTGTTAGAGTACTTTATAAATTCAGGCCCAAAACATGCTCAAAATCAATATTTTAGGTGCAAAAAGTGGATATGAGCATGCATTTTCTGTACCCGATTATATCTCAAATTCAGGTTAAAAATACCCGAAAATTCGATATTTTGGGGTCCCAGAAGCAATCTGTACATGCCTACTCCGTGTTAGAGTATTTTCAAAATTCAGGCCCAAAACATGCTGAAAATCGATATTTTAGCTCTACATAGTCGATATGTGCATGCATCTTCTGTACCCGTTTATATCTCAAATTCAGGCTCAAAACACCAGAAAATTCGATATTTTTGGGTCAGACAAGCTATCTGTACATGCCTACTCAGTAATAGAATATTTTTAAAATATAGGCCCAAAACAAGCTAAAAATCGATATTTTAGGTGCCCAAAGTCGATATGTGCCTGCATCTTCAGTACCCGTTTATATCTCAAATTCAGACTCAAAACAACCAAAAATTCAATATTCTTGGGTCCCAGAAGCGATCTGTACATGTCTACTCAGTGCTAGACTGTTTTCAAAATATAGGCTAAAACATGCTAAAAATCGATATTTTGGGTGCACAAAGTCTATAAGTGCATGCATCTTCTGTACCCGTTTATATCTCAAAATCAAGCTGAAAATACCAGAAAATTCGATATTTTTTTGTCCCAGAAGCAATATGTACATGCCTACTCCTTCTTAGAATGTTTTAAAGATACAGACCCAAAACATGCTCAAAATCGATATATTTGGTGCAAAAAGTCGATATGTGCATGCATCTTCAGTATTCATTTATATCTCAAATTCAGGCTCAAAACACCCGAAAATACGGTATTTTTGGGTTCCAGAAGCGATCTGTACATACCTACTCCT
Organism: Petrolisthes cinctipes; assembly: GCA_033782935.1. NCBI lineage: Eukaryota > Metazoa > Arthropoda > Malacostraca > Decapoda > Porcellanidae > Petrolisthes > Petrolisthes cinctipes. The sequence goes on along the minus strand of JAWQEG010000062.1, from coordinate 12,457,324 downwards.
TACTAGAATGGTTTCAAGATACAGACCCAAAACAAGCTCAAAATCGATATTTTAGGTGCAAAAAGTCGATATGTGCATGCATCTTCTGTACCCGTTTATATCCCAAATTCAGGCTCAAAACACCCAAAAATTCAATATTTTTGGGTCCCAGAAGCGATCTGTACATGTCTACTCAGTGCTAGATTGTTTTGAAAATATAGGCTTAAAACATGCTAAAAATCGATATTTAATGTGTCCAAAGTCGATATGTGCATGCATCTTCTGTACCCGTTTATATCTCAAATTCAGGCTCAAAACACCTGAACATTTTATATTTTTGGGTCCCAGAAGCGATCTGTACATGCTTACTCCGTGTTAGAGTACTTTCAAAATACAGTCCATAAAAAATGCTGAAAATCGATATTTTAGGTTTCCAAAGTCGATATGTGCATGCATCTTCTATACCCGTTCATATCTCAAATTCAGGCTCAAAACACCCGAAAAATTGATATTTTTGGGTCTGAGAAGCGATCTGTGCATGCCTTCTCCGTGTTAGAGTACTTTATAAATTCAGGCCCAAAACATGCTCAAAATCAATATTTTAGGTGCAAAAAGTGGATATGAGCATGCATTTTCTGTACCCGATTATATCTCAAATTCAGGTTAAAAATACCCGAAAATTCGATATTTTGGGGTCCCAGAAGCAATCTGTACATGCCTACTCCGTGTTAGAGTATTTTCAAAATTCAGGCCCAAAAAATGCTGAAAATCGATATTTTAGGTGCCCAAAGTCGATATGTGCATGCATCTTCTGTACCCGTTTATATCTCAAAATCAGGCTCAAAACACCCGAGAATTCGATATTTTTAGGTCCCAGAAGCGATCTGTGCATGCCTACTCCGTGTTAGAGTATTTTCAAAATATAGGCCTGAAACATGCTAAAAATCGTTATTTTACGTGTCCAAAGTCGATATGTGCATACATCTTTTGTGCCCGTTTATATCCCAAATTCAGGCTCAAAACACCCCAAAATTCTATATTTTTGGGTCACAGAAGCGATCTGTACATGCCTACTCAGTAATAGAATATTTTCAAAATACAGGCCAAAAACATCTTCAAAATCGATATTTTTGGTGCAAAGAGTCGATATGTGCATGCATCTTCATTACCTGTTTACATATCAAATTCAGGCTCAAAACACCCGAAAATTCGATATTTTTGGGTCCCAGACTCGATCTGTACATGCCTACTCCGTGTTAGAGTACTTTCAATATACAGGCCCAAAACAAGCTGAAAATCGATATTTTATGTGCCCAAAGTCGATATGTGCATGCATGTTCTGTACCCTTTTATATCCCAAAATCAGGCTCAAAGCACCCGAAAATTCGATATTTTGGGGTCCCAGAAGCGATCTGTACATGTCTACTCAGTGCTAAAATGTTTTTAAAATATAGCCATAAAATATGCTAAAATTCGATATTTTAGCTTCACATAGTCGATATGTGCATGCATCTTCAGTACCTGTTTATAACTCAAATGCAGGCTCAAAACACCCAAAAATTCAATATTTTTGGGTAACCGAAGCGATCTGTACATGTCTACTTAGTGCTAAAATGTTTTCAAAATATAGGATTAAAATATGCTAAAAATCGATATTTTACGTGTCCAAAGTCGATATGTGCATACATCTTTTGTACCCGTTTATATCCCAAATTCTCGATCAAAACACCCGAAAATTCGATATTTTTGGGTCACAGAAGCGATCTGTACATGCCTTCTCAGTGCTAGAATATTTTCAAAATATATCCCCAAAACATGCTGAAAATCGATATTTTACGTGCCAAAGTCGATATGTGCATGCATCTTCAGTACCCGTTTATATCTCAAATTCAGGCTCAAAACACCCGAAAAATCAATATTTTTGAATCCCAGAAGCGATCTGTACATGCCTACTCAGTGCTAGAATATTTTCAAAATATAGGCCCAAAACATACTAAAAATCGATATTTTGGCTGCAAAAGTCGATATGTGCATGCATCTTCTGTACTCGTTTATATCTCAAATTCAGGCTCAAAACACCCAAAAAATCGATATTTTTTTGTCCCAGAAGCGATCTGTACATGTCTACACCGTGTTAGAGTATTTTCAAAATACAGGCCCAAAACATGCTCAAAATCGATATTTTAGGTGCCAAAAGTCGATATGTGCATGCATCTTCTGTACCCGTCTATATCCCAAATTCAGGTTCAAAACATTCGAAAATTCGATATTTTTGGGTCCCAAAAGCCATCTGCACATGCATACTCCTTGTTAGAGAATTTTCAAAATACAGGCCCAAAACATGCTCAAAATCGATATTTTAGGTGCCCAAAGTCGATATGTGCATGCATCTTCTGTACCCGTTTATATCTCAAATTCAGGCTCAAAACACTCGAAAATTCGATATTTTTGGGTCCTTTAAGCTATCTGTACATGCATACTCAGTGCAAGAATGTTTTCAAAATATAGGCTCAAAACATGCTAAAAATCGATATTTTAGGTGTCCAAAGTCGATATGTGCATGCATCTTCTGTATCCGTTTATATCTCAAATTCAGGCTCAAAACACCCGAAAATTCAATATTTTTTGGTCCCAGAAGCAATCTGTACGTGCATACTCCGTGTTAGAATTTTTTTAAAATACACGCCCAAAACATGCTGAAAATCTATATTTTAGGTGCCCAAAGTCAATATGTGTATGCATCTTCTGTACCCGTGTATATCCGTAATTCAGGTACAAAACACCCGAAAATTCGATATTTTAGGGTCCCAGAAGCGATCTATACATGCCTACTCCTTGCTAGAATATTTTCAAGATACAGACCCAAAACATGCTCAAAATCGATATTTTAAGTGCAAAAAGTCTATATGTGCATGCATCTTCTGTACCCGTTTATATCTCAAATTCGGGCTCAAACTCCGAAAATTCGATATTTTTGGGTCCCTTAAGCAATCTGCACATGCCTACTCAGTGCTAGAATGTTTTTAAAATACAGGCTTAAAACATGCTATAAATCGATATTTTAGGTGCCAAAAGTCGATATGTGCATGCATCTTCTGTACCCGTCTATATCCCAAATTCAGGTTCAAAACATTCGAAAATTCGATATTTTTGGGTCCCAAAAGCCATCTGCACATGCATACTCCTTGTTAGAGTATTTTCAAAATACAGGCCCAAAACATGCTCAAAATCGATATTTTAGGTGCCTAAAGTCGATATGTGCATGCATCTTCTGTACCCGTTTATATCTCAAATTCAGGCTCAAAACACTCGAAAATTCGATATTTTTGGGTCCTTTAAGCTATCTGTACATGCATACTCAGTGCAAGAATGTTTTCAAAATATAGGCTCAAAACATGCTAAAAATCGATATTTTAGGTGTCCAAAGTCGATATGTGCATGCATCTTCTGTATCCGTTTATATCTCAAATTCAGGCTCAAAACACCCGAAAATTCAATATTTTTTGGTCCCAGAAGCAATCTGTACGTGCATACTCCGTGTTAGAATTTTTTTTAAATACAGGCCCAAAACATGCTGCAAATCTATATTTTAGGTGCCCAAAGTCAATATGTGTATGCATCTTCTGTACCCGTGTATATCCGTAATTCAGGTACAAAACACCAGAAAATTCGATATTTTAGGGTCCCAGAAGCGATCTGTACATGCCTACTCCTTGCTAGAATATTTTCAAGATACAGACCCAAAACATGCTCAAAATCGATATTTTAAGTGCAAAAAGTCTATATGTGCATGCATCTTCTGTACCCGTTTATATCTCAAATTCAGGCTCAAAACACCAAAAAAATCCATATTTTTGTGTCCCAGAAGCGATCTGTACATGCCTACTCCGTGGTACAGTGTTTTTAAAATACAGGCCCAAAACATGCAGAAAATCGATATTTTATGTGCACAAAGTCAATATGTGTATGCATCTTCTGTACCCGTCTATATCCCAAATTCAGGTTCAAAACATTCGAAAATTCGATAATTTTGGGTCCCAGAAGCAATCTGTACATGCCTACTTCTTGCTAGAATGTTTTCAAGATACAGACCGAAAACATACTAAAAATCGATATTTTGGGTGCCAAAGTCGATATGTGCATGCATCTTCAGTACCCGTTTATATCTCAAATTCTTGCTCAAAACACTAAAAATATCGATATTTTTGGGTCCCAATAGCGATCTGTACATGCCTACTCCTTGCTAGAATTTTTTCAAGATACAGACCCAAAACAAGATCAAAATCGATATTTTAGGTGCAAAAAGTCGATATGTGCATGCATCTTCTGTACCCGTTTATATCTCAAATTCAGGCTCAAAACACCAAAAAAATCCATATTTTTGTGTCCCAGAAGCGATCTGTACATGCCTACTCCGTGGTACAGTATTTTCAAAATACAGGCCCAAAACATGCTCAAAATCGATATTTTAGGTGTCCAAAGTCGATATGTGCATGCATCTTCTGTACCCGTTTATATCTCAAATTCAGTCACAAAACACCCAAAAAATCCATATTTTTGTGTCCCAGAAGCGATCTGTACATGCCTACTCCGTGGTACAGTGTTTTTAAAATACAGGCCCAAAACATGCTGAAAATCGATATTTTATGTGCACAAAGTCAATATGTGTATGCATCTTCTGTACCCGTCTATATCCCAAATTCAGGTTCAAAACATTCGAAAATTCGATAATTTTGGGTCCCAGAAGCAATCTGTACATGCCTACTTCTTGCTAGAATGTTTTCAAAATACAGACCCAAAACATGCTCAAAATCGATATTTTAGGTGCAAAAAGTCGATATGTGCATGCATCTTCTGTACCCGTTTATATCTCAAATTCAGGCTCAAAACATCCAAAAATTCGATATTTTTGTGTCCCAGAAGCGATCTGTACGTGTCTTCTCAGTGTTAGAGTATTTTAAAAATACAGGCCCAAAATATGCTCAAAATCGATATATTGGGTGCCCAAAGTCGATATGTGCATGCATCTTCTGTACCCGTTTATATTTCAAATTCAGGCTCAAAACACCAGAAAATTCGATATTTTTGGGTCCCTTAAGCAATCTGCACATGCTTACACAGTACTAGAATGTTTTTTAAATACAGGCTTAAAACATGCTATAAATCGATATTTTAGGTGTCCAAAGTCAATATGTGTATGCATCTTCTGTACCCATCTATATCCTAAATTCAGGTTCAAAACACCCAAAAATTCGATATTTTGGGTCCCAGAAGCGATCTGTAGGTGCATACTCCTTGCTAGAATGTTTTCAAGATACAGACCCAAAACATGCTCAAAATCGATATTTTAGGTGCAAAAAGTCGATATGTGCATGCATTCTCCGTACCCGGTTATATCCCAAATTCTGGCTCAAAACCTCCGAAAATTCGATATTTTTGGGTCCCAGAAGCGATCTGTACATGCCTACTCAGTGCTAGAATATTTTCAAATTATACGCCCAAAACATACTAAAAATCGATATTTTGGGTGCCAAAGTCGATATGTGCATGCATCTTCTGTACCCGTTTATATCTCAAATTCAGGCTCAAAACACCCAAAAAATCGATATTTTTGTGTCCCAGAAGCGATCTGTACATGTCTACACCGTGTTTGAGTATTTTCAAGATACAGACCCAAAACATACTCAAAATCGATATTTTAAGTGCAAAAAGTCGATATGTGCATGCATCTTCTGTACCCGTTTATATCTCAAATTCAGGCTCAAAACACCCGAAAATTCGATATTTTTGGGTCCCAGAAGCGATCTGTACATGCCTACTCAGTGCTAGAATATTTTCAAATTATACGCCCAAATCATACTAAAAATCGATATTTTGGGTGCCAAAGTCGATATGTGCATGCATCTTCTGTACCCGTTTATATCTCAAATTCAGGCTCAAAACACCCGAAAATTGGATATTTTTGGGTCCTAAAAGCCATCTGTACATGTCTACTCCGTGTTAGAGTATTTTTAAAATACAGGCACAAAACATACTAAAAATCGATATTTTAGGTGTCCAAAGTCGATATGTGCATGCATCTTCTGTACCCGTTTATATCTCAAATTCAGGCTCAAAACACCCAAAAAATCCATATTTTTGTGTCCCAGAAGCGATCTGTACATGCCTACTCCGTGGTACAGTATTTTTAAAATACAGGCCCAAAACATGCTCAAAATCGATATTTTAGGTGTCCAAAGTCGATATGTGCATGCATCTTCTGTACCCGTTTATATCTCAAATTCAGGCTCAAAACACCCAAAAAATCGATATTTTTGTGTCCCAGAAGCGATCTGTACATGTCTACACCGTGTTTGAGTATTTTCAAGATACAGACCCAAAACATACTCAAAATCGATATTTTAAGTGCAAAAAGTCGATATGTGCATGCATCTTCTGTACCCGTTTATATCTCAAATTCAGGCTCAAAACACCCGAAAATTCGATATTTTTGGGTCCCAGAAGCGATCTGTACATGCCTACTCAGTGCTAGAATATTTTCAAATTATACGCCCAAATCATACTAAAAATCGATATTTTGGGTGCCAAAGTCGATATGTGCATGCATCTTCTGTACCCGTTTATATCTCAAATTCAGGCTCAAAACACCCGAAAATTGGATATTTTTGGGTCCTAAAAGCCATCTGTACATGTCTACTCCGTGTTAGAGTATTTTTAAAATACAGGCACAAAACATACTAAAAATCGATATTTTAGGTGTCCAAAGTCGATATGTGCATGCATCTTCTGTACCCGTTTATATCTCAAATTCAGGCTCAAAACACCCAAAAAATCCATATTTTTGTGTCCCAGAAGCGATCTGTACATGCCTACTCCGTGGTACAGTATTTTTAAAATACAGGCCCAAAACATGCTCAAAATCGATATTTTAGGTGTCCAAAGTCGATATGTGCATGCATCTTCTGTACCCGTTTATATCTCAAATTCAGGCTCAAAACACCCAAAAAATCCATATTTTTGTGTCCCAGAAGCGATCTGTACATGCCTACTCCGTGGTACAGTGTTTTTAAAATACAGGCCCAAAACATGCTGAAAATCGATATTTTATGTGCACAAAGTCAATATGTGTATGAATCTTCTGTACCCGTCTATATCCCAAATTCAGGTTCAAAACATTCGAAAATTCGATAATTTTGGGTCCCAGAAGCAATCTGTACATGCCTACTTCTTGCTAGAATGTTTTCAAGATACAGACCCAAAACATACTAAAAATCGATATTTTGGGTGCCAAAGTCGATATGTGCATGCATCTTTAGTACCCGTTTATATCTCAAATTCTTGCTCAAAACACTAAAAATATCGATATTTTTGGGTCCCAATAGCGATCTGTACATGCATACTCATTGCGAGAATTTTTTCAAGATACAGACCCAAAACAAGATCAAAATCGATATTTTAGGTGCAAAAAGTCGATATGTGCATGCATCTTCTGTACCCGTTTATATCTCAAATTCAGGCTCAAAACACCTGAAAATTCGATATTTTTGGGTCCCAAAAGCGATCTGTATATGTCTATTCCGTGTTAGAGTATTTTTAAAATACAGGCTGAAAACATACTAAAAATCGATATTTTAGGTGTCCAAAGTCGATATGTGCATGCATCTTCTGTACCCGTTTATATCTCAAATTCAGGCTTAAAACACCCAAAAAATCCATATTTTTGTGTCCCAGAAGCGATCTGTACATGCCTACTTCTTGCTAGAATGTTTTCAAAATACAGACCCAAAACATGCTCAAAATCGATATTTTAGGTGCAAAAAGTCGATATGTGCATGCATCTTCTGTACCCGTTTATATCTCAAATTCAGGCTCAAAACATCCAAAAATTCGATATTTTTGTGTCCCAGAAGCGACCTGTACGTGTCTACTCCGTGTTAGAGTATTTTAAAAATACAGGCCCAAAATATGCTCAAAATCGATATATTGGGTGCCCAAAGTCGATATGTGCATGCATCTTCTGTACCCGTTTATATCTCAAATTCAGACTTAAAACACCCGAATATTCGATATTTTTGGGTCCCAAAAGCCATCTGTACATGCCTACTCCGTGTCAGAATATTTTTAAAATACAAGCCTAAAACATGCTGAAAATCGATATTTTAGCTGCCCAAAGTCAATATGTGTATGAATCTTATATACCCGTCTATATCCCAAATTCAGGTTCAAAACATTCGAAAATTCGATAATTTTGGGTCTCAGAAGCAATCTGTACATGCCTACTTCTTGCTAGAATGTTTTCAAGATACAGTCCCAAAACATGCTGAAAATCGATATTTTATGTGCAAAAAGTCGATGTGTTCATGCATCTTCTGTACCCGTTTATATTTCAAATTCAGGCTCAAAACACCAGAAAATTCGATATTTTTGGGTCCCAGAAGTGATCTGTACATGCCTACTCAGTGCTAGAATATTTTCAAATTATACGCCCAAAACATACAAAAAATCTATATTTTGGGTGCCAAAGTCGATATGTGCATGCATCTTCTGTACCCGTTTATATCTCAAATTCAGGCTCAAAACACCCAAAAAATCGATATTTTTGTGTCCCAGAAGCGATCTGTACATGTCTACACCGTGTTTGAGTATTTTCAAAATACAGGCCCAGAAGATGCTCAAAATCGATATTTTAGGTGCCCAAAGTCGATATGTGCATTCATCTTCTGTACCCGTTTATATCTCAAATTCAGGCTCAAAACACCCGAAAATTCAATGTTTTTGGGTCCCAGAAGCGATCTGTACGTGCATACTCCGTGTTAGAGTGTTTTTAAAATACAGGCCCAAAACATGCTGAAAATCGATATTTTATGTGACCAAAGTCAATATGTGTATGAATCTTCTGTACCAGTGTATATCCCTAATTCAAGTTCAAAACACCAGAAAATTCGATATGTTTGGGTCCCAGAAGGGATCTGTACATGCCTACTCCTTGCTAGAATGTTTTCAAGATACAGACCCAAAACATGCTCAAAATCGATATTTTAAGTGCAAAAAGTCGATACGTGCATGCATCTTCTGTACCCGTTTATATCTCAAATTCAGGCTCAAAACTCCGTAAATTCGATATTTTTGTGTCCGAAAAGCGATCTGTACATGCCTACTCCTTGCAAGAATTTTTTCAAGATACAGACCCAAAACATGATCAAAATCGATATTTTAGGTGCCCAAAATCGATATGTGCATGCATCTTCTGTACCCGTTTATATCTCAAATTCAAGCTCAAAACACCCGAAAATTCGATATTTTTTGGTCCCTTAAGCGATCTGTACATGCATACTCCGTGTTAGAGTATGTTCAAAATACAGGCCTAAAACATGCTGTAAATCGATATTTTAGCTGCCCAAAGTCAATATGTGTATGCATCTTCTGTACCAGTCTATATCCCAAATTCAGGTTCAAAACACTCGAAAATTCGATATTTTTGGGTCCCAGAAGCGATCTGTACATGCCTACTCAGTGTAAGAATATTTTCAAATTATACGCCCAAAACATACTAAAAATCGATATTTTGGGTCCCAAAGTCGATATGTGCATGCATCTTCTGTACCCGTTTATATCTCAAATTCAGGCTCAAAACACCCAAAAAATTAATATTTTTGTGTCCCAGAAGCGATCTGTACATGTCTACACCGTGTTTGAGTATTTTCAAAATACAGGCACAAAACATGCTCAAAATCGATATTTTAGGTGCCCAAAGTCCATATGTGCATGCATCTTCAGTACCCGTTTATATCTCAAATTCAGGCTCAAAACACCCGAAAATTTGATATTTTTGGGTCCCAGAAGCGATCTGTACATGCCTACTCAGTGCTTGAATATTTTCAAAATACAGGCCGAAAACATACTGAAAATCGATATTTTAAGTGCCCAAAGTCAATATGTGTATGCATCTTCTGCACCCGTTTATATCGCAAATTTAAACTCAAAACCCCCGAAAATTCGATATTTTTGGGTCCCAGAAGCGATCTGTACATGCCTACTCAGTGCTAGAATGTTTTCAAAATATAGGCTCAAAACATTCTAAAAATCGATATTTTAAGTGTCCAAAGTCGATATGTGCATGCATCTTCTGTACCCGTATATATCTCAAATTCATGCTCCAAACACCCGAAAATTCGATAATTTGGGGTCTCAGAAGCGATCTTTACATGCCCACTCAGTGCTAGAATATTTTCAAAATATAGGCCCAAAACATGCTACAAATCTATATTTTAGGTGCCCAAAGTCGATATCTCAAATTCAGGCCCAAAACACCCGAAAATTCGATATTTTGGGGTCCCAGAAGCGATCTGTACATGCCTACTCCGTGTTAGAGAATTTTCAAAATACAGGCCCAAAACATTATGAAAATCGATATTTTAAGTGCCCAAAGTCAATATGTGTATATATCTTCTGCACCCGTTTATATCTCAAATTCAGGCTCACAACATCCGAAAATTCGATATTTTGGGGTCCCAGAAGCGATCTGTTCATGCCTACTCAGTGCTAGAATATTTTCAAAATATAGGGCCAAAACATGCAAGAAATCGATATTTTAGGTGCCCAAAGTCGTTATCTCAAATTCAGGCCCAAAACACCCGAAAATTCGATATTTTTGGGTCCCAGAAGCGATCTGTACATGCCTACTCAGTGTTAGAGTATTTTCAATATACAGGCCCAAAACATACTGAAAATCGATCTTTTAGGTGCCCAAAAGTCGATATGTGGATGCATCTTCTGTACCCGTTTATATCTCAAATTCAGGGTCCAAACACCCGAAAATTCGATATTTTGGGGTCCCAGAAGCGATTTTTACTTGCCTACTCCATGTTAGAGTATTTTCAAAATACAGGCTCAAACCATGCTAAAAATCGATATTTTAGGTGCCCAAAGTCGATATCTCAAATTCAGGCCCAAAACACCCAAAAATTCGATATTTTGGGGTTCAAGAAGCGAACTGAAACATACTGAAAATCGATCTTTTATGTGCCCAAAGTCAATATGTGCATGTATTATCTGTACCCGTTTATATCTCAAATTCAGACTCAAAACACCCGAAAATTTGATATTTTGGGGTCCCAGAAGGGATCTGTACATGCCTACTCAGTGCTTGAATATTTTCAAAATACAGGCCGAAAACATACTGAAAATCGATATTTTAAGTGCCCAAAGTCAATATGTGTATGCATCTTCTGCACCCGTTTATATCGCAAATTTAAACTCAAAACCCCCGAAAATTCGATATTTTTGGGTCCCAGAAGCGATCTGTACATGCCTACTCAGTGCTAGAATGTTTTCAAAATATAGGCTCAAAACATTCTAAAAATCGATATTTTAAGTGTCCAAAGTCGATATGTGCATGCATCTTCTGTACCCGTATATATCTCAAATTCATGCTCCAAACACCCGAAAATTCGATAATTTGGGGTCTCAGAAGCGATCTTTACATGCCCACTCAGTGCTAGAATATTTTCAAAATATAGGCCCAAAACATGCTACAAATCTATATTTTAGGTGCCCAAAGTCGATATCTCAAATTCAGGCCCAAAACACCCGAAAATTCGATATTTTGGGGTCCCAGAAGCGATCTGTACATGCCTACTCCGTGTTAGAGAATTTTCAAAATACAGGCCCAAAACATTATGAAAATCGATATTTTAAGTGCCCAAAGTCAATATGTGTATGTATCTTCTGCACCCGTTTATATCTCAAATTCAGGCTCACAACATCCGAAAATTTGATATTTTGGGGTCCCAGAAGCGATCTGTTCATGCCTACTCAGTGCTAGAATATTTTCAAAATATAGGCCCAAAACATGCAAGAAATCTATATTTTAGGTGCCCAAAGTCGTTATCTCAAATTCAGGCCCAAAACACCCGAAAATTCGATATTTTGGGGTCCCAGAAGCGATCTGTACATGCCTACTCCGTGTTAGAGTATTTTCAATATACAGGCCCAAAACATACTGAAAATCGATCTTTTAGGTGCCCAAAAGTCGATATGTGGATGCATCTTCTGTACCCGTTTATATCTCAAATTCAGGGTCCAAACACCCGAAAATTCGATATTTTGGGGTCCCAGAAGCGATTTCTACTTGCCTACTCCATGTTAGAGTATTTTCAAAATACAGGCCCAAACCATGTTAAAAAAATCGATATTTTAAGTGTCCAAAGTCGATATGTGCATGCATCTTCTGTACCCGTTTATATCTCAAATTCAGGCTCAAAACACCCGAAAATTCGATAGTTTGGGGTCCCAGAAGTGATCTGTACATGCTTACTTCGTGCTAGAATATTTTCAAAATATAAACACAAAACATGCTAAAAATCGATATTTTAGGTGCCCAAAGTCGATATCTAAAATTCAGGCCCAAAACACCCAAAAATTCGATATTTTGGGGTTCCAGAAGCGAACTGAAACATACTGAAAATCGATCTTTTATGTGCCCAAAGTCAATATGTGCATGCATTTTCTGTACCCGTTTATATCTCAAATTCAGGCTCAAAACATCCGAAAATTTGATATTTTGGGGTCCCAGAAGGGATCTGTACATACCTACTCAGTGCTTGAATATTTTCAAAATATAGGCCCAAAACTTGCTAAAAATCTATATTTTAGGTGCCCAAAGTCGAGATCTCAAATTCAGCCCCAAAACACCCGAAAATTCGATATTTTGGGGTGCCAGAAGCGATCTGTACATGCCTACTCCGTGTTAGAGTATTTTCAAAATACAGGCCCAAAACATACTGAAAATCGATATTTTAAGTGCCCAAAGTCAATATGTGTATGCATCTTCTGCACCCGTTTATATCGCAAATTTAAACTCAAAACCCCCGAAAATTCGATATTTTTGGGTCCCAGAAGCGATCTGTACATGCCTACTCAGTGCTAGAATGTTTTCAAAATATAGGCTCAAAACATTCTAAAAATCGATATTTTAAGTGTCCAAAGTCGATATGTGCATGCATCTTCTGTACCCGTTTATATCTCAAATTCAGGCTCAAAACACCCGAAAATTCGGTATTTTTGAGTCCTAGAAGCGATCTGTACATGCCTACTCAGTGTTAGAGTATTTTTAAAATACAGGCCCAAAACATGCTGAAAATCGATATTTTAGGTGCCTAAAAGTCGGTATGTGCATGCATCTTCTGTACCCGTTTATATCTCAAATTCAGGCTCAAAACACCTGAAAATTCGATATTTTGCGTTCCCAGATGCGATCTGTACATGCCTACTCAGATACAGGCCCAAAGTATGCTGAAAATCGATATTTTAGGTGACCATAGTCAATATGTGTATGCATCTTCTGCACCCGTTTATATCCCAAATTCAACCTCAAAACACCCGAAAATTCGATATTTTGTGGTCCCAGAACGGATCTGTACATGCCTACTCCTAGTTAGAATGTTTTCAAGATTCAGACCCAAAACATGCTCAAAATCGATATTTTAGGTGCCCAAAAGTCGATATGTGCATGCATCTTCTGTACCCGTTTATATCTCAAATTCAGGCTCAAAACACCCGAAAATTCGATATTTTGGGTTCCCAGAAGCGATCTGCACATGTCTACTCAGTGCTAGAATATTTTCAAAATATAGGCCCAAAACATGCTAAAAATCGATATTTTAGGTGCCCAAAGTCGATATCTCAAATTCAAGCCCAAAACACCCGAAAATTCGATATTTTGGGGTCCCAGTAGCGATCTGTACATGCCTACTCCGTGTCAGAGTATTTTCAAAATACAGGCCCAAAATTTACTAAAAATTGATATTTTAGGTGCACAAAGTCAATATGTGTATGCATCTTCTGCACCCATTTATATCCCAGATTGAACCTCAAAACACCCGAAAATTCGGTATTTTTGGGTCCTAGAAGCGATCTGTACATGCCTACTCCGTCTTAGAGTATTTTCAAATTACAGGCCTAAAACATGCTGAAAATCGATATTTTAGGTGACCAAAGTCAATAAATTATGTACATGTATTTTATGTACCCGTTTATATCTCAAATTCAGGCTCAAAACACCCGAAAATTCGATATTTTGGGGTCCCAGAAGCGATCTGTACATGCCTACTCAGTGCTAGAATATATTCAAAATATAGGCCCAAAACATTCTAAAAATCGATGTTTTAGGTGCCGAAAGTCGATATCTGAAATTCAGGCCCAAAACACCCGAAAATTCGATATTTTGGGGTCCCAGAACGGATCTGTACATGCCTACTCCGTGTTAGAGTATTTTCAAAATACAGGCCCAAAACATGCTGAAAATCGATATTTTAGGCGCCCAAAGTCAATATGTGTATGCATCTTCTGCACCCGTTTATATCCCAAATTCAACCTCAAAACACCCGAAAATTCGATATTTTTGGGTCCCAGAAGCGATCTGTACATGCCTACTCAGTGCTAGAATGTTTTCAAAATATAGGCTTAAAACATGCTAAAAATCGATATTTTAAGTGTCCAAAGTCGATATGTGCATGCATCTTCTGTTTCCGATTATATCTCAAATTCAGGCTCAAAACACCCGAAAATTCGGTATTTTTGGGTCCTAGAAACGATCTGTACATGCCTACTCCTAGTTAGAATGTTTTCAAGATACAGACCCAAATCATGCTCAAAATTGATATTTTAGGTGCCCAAAAGTCGATATGTTCGTGCATCTTCTGTACCCGTTTATGTCTCAAATTCAGGCTCCAAACACCCGAAAATTCGAATTTTTTTGGTCCCAGAAGGGATCTGTACTTGCCTACACCGTGTTAGAGTATTTTCAAAATACATTCCCAAAACATGCTGAAAATCGATATTTTAAGTGACCAAAGTCAATATGTGTATGCATCTTTTGCACCCGTTTATATCCCAAATTCAACCTCAAAACACCCAAAAATTCGATATTTTTGGGTCTCAGAAGCGATCTGTACATGCCTACTCTGTGCTAGAATGTTTCCAAAATATAGGCTCAAAACATGATAAAAATCGATATTTTAAGTGTCCAAAGTCGATATGTGCATGCATCTTTTGTACCCGTTTATATCTCAAATTCAGGCTCAAAACACCCGAAAATTCGATATTTTGGGGTCCCAGAAGCGATCTGTTCATGCCTACTCAGTGCTAGAATATTTTCAAAATATAGGCCCAAAACATGCTAAAAATCGATATTTTAGGTGCCCAAAGTCGATATCTCAAATTTAGGCCCAAAACACCCGAAAATTCGATATTATGGGGTCCCAGTAGCGATCTGTACATGCCTACTCCGTGTTAGTGTATTTTCAATATACAGGCCCAAAACATACTGAAAACCGATCTTTTAGGTGCCCAAAAGTCGATATGTGGATGCATCTTTTGTACCCGTTTATATCTCAAATTCATGCTCCAAACACCCGAAAATTCGATATTTTGGGGTCTCAAAAGCGATCTTTACATGCCTACTCAGTGCTAGAATATTTTCAAAATATAGGCCCAAAACATGCTACAAATCGATATTTTAGGTGCCCAAAGTCGATATCTCAAACTCAGGCCCAAAACACCCGAAAATTCGATATTTTGGGGTCACAGAAGCGATCTGTACATGCCTACTCCGTGTTAGAGTATTTTCAAAATACAAGCCCAAAACATACTGAAAATTGATATGTTAGGTGCCCAAAGTCAATATGTGTATACATCTTCTGCACCCGTTTATATCCATAATTTAACCTCAAAACCCCCGAAAATTCGATATTTTTGGGTCCCAAAAGCGATCTGTACATGCCTACTCAGTGCAAGAATATTTTCAAAATATTGGCTCAAAACATGCTAAAAATCGATATTTTAAGTGTCCAAAGTCGATATGTGCATGCATCTTCTGTACCCGTTTATACCTCAAATTCTGGCTCCAAACACCCGAAAATTCGGTATTTTTGGGTCCTAGAAGCGATCTGAACATGCCTACATCGTGTTAGAGTATTTTCAAAATACATGCCCAAAACATGCTGAAAATCGATATTTTAGGTGCCCAAAGTCGATATGTGCATGTATTTTCTGTACCCGTTAATATCTCAAATTCAGGCTCAAAAAAAACGAAAATTCAATATTTTGGGGTAGCAGAAGCGATCTGTACATGCCTACTCAGTGCTATAATATTTTCAAAATATAGGCCCAAAACATGCTAAAAATCGATATTTTAGTTGCCCAAAGTCGATATCTCAAATTCAGTCCCAAAACACCCGAAAATTCGATATTATGTGGTCCCAGAACGGATCTGTACATGCCTACTCCGTGTTAGAGTATTTTCAAAATACAGGCCCAAAACATACAGAAAATCGATATTTTAGGTGCCCAAAAGTCGGTATGTGCATGCATCTTCTGTACACGTTTATATCTCAAATTCAGGCTCAAAACACCCGAAAATTCGATAATTTGGGATCCCAGATGCAAACTGTACATGCCTACTCAGATACAGGCCCAAAGTATGCGGAAAATCGATATTTTAGGTGCCCAAAATCAATATGTGTATGTATCTTCTGCACCCGTTTATATCTCAAATTCAACCTCAAAACACCTGAAAATTCGATATTTTTGGGTCCCAGAAGCGATCTGTACATGCCTACTCAGTGCTAGAATGTTTTCAAAATATATGCTTAAAACATGCTAAAAATCGATATTTTAAGTGTCCAAAGTCGATATGTGCATGAATCTTCTGTACCCGTTTATATCTCAAATTCATGCTCCAAACACCCGAAAATTCGATATTTTGGGGTCCCAGAAGTGATCTGTACATGCCTACTTAGTGCTAGAATATTTTCAAAATATAGGCCCAAAACATGCTAAAAATCGATATCTTAGGTGCCCAAAGTCGATATCTCAAATTCAGTCCCAAAACACCCGAAAATTCGATATTTTGGGGTTCCAGAAGCGAACTGAAACATACTGAAAATCGATCTTTTATGTGCCCAAAGTCAATATGTGCATGCATTTTCTGTACTCGTTTATATCTCAAATTCAGGCTCAAAACACCCGAAAATTTGATATTTTTGGGTCCCAGAAGGGATCTGTACATGCCTACTCAGTGCTTGAATATTTTCAAAATATAGGCCCAAAACTTGCTAAAAATCTATATTTTAGGTGCCCAAAGTCGATATCTCAAATTCAGCCCCAAAACACCCGAAAATTCGTTATTATGGGGTGCCAGAAGCGATCTGTACATGCCTACTCCGTGTTAGAGTATTTTCAAAATACAGGCCCAAAACATACTGAAAATCGATATTTTAAGTGCCCAAAGTCAATATGTGTATGCATCTTCTGCACCCGTTTATATCGCAAATTTAAACTCAAAACCCCCGAAAATTCGATATTTTTGGGTCCCAGAAGCGATCTGTACATGCCTACTCAGTGCTAGAATGTTTTCAAAATATAGGCTCAAAACATTCTAAAAATCGATATTTTAAGTGTCCAAAGTCGATATGTGCATGCATCTTCTGTACCCGTTTATATCTCAAATTCAGGCTCAAAACACCCGAAAATTCGGTATTTTTGAGTCCTAGAAGCGATCTGTACATGCCTACCCCGTGTTAGAGTATTTTTAAAATACAGGCCCAAAACATGCTGAAAATCGATATTTTAGGTGCCTAAAAGTCAGTATGTGCATGCATGTTCTGTACCCGTTTATATCTCAAATTCAGGCTCAAAACACCTGAAAATTCGATATTTTGCGTTCCCAGATGCGATCTGTACATGCCTACTCAGATACAGGCCCAAAGTATGCTGAAAATCGATATTTTAGGTGACCATAGTCAATATGTGTATGCATCTTCTGCACCCGTTTATATCCCAAATTCAACCTCAAAACACCCTAAAATTCGATATTTTGTGGTCCCAGAACGGATCTGTACATGCCTACTCCGTGTTAGAGTATTTTCAAAATACAGGCCCAAAACATTTTGAAAATCGATATTTTAGGTGCCCAAAAGTCGATATGTGCATGCATCTTCTGTACTCGTGTATATCTCAAATCCAGGCTCCAAACACCCGAAAATTCGATATTTTGGGGTCCCAGAAGCGATCTGTACATGCCTACTCCTAGTTAGAATGTTTTCAAGATTCAGACCCAAAACATGCTCAAAATCGATATTTTAGGTGCCCAAAAGTCGATATGTGCATGCATCTTCTGTACCCGTTTATATCTCAAATTCAGGCTCAAAACACCCGAAAATTCGATATTTTGGGTTCCCAGAAGCGATCTGTACATGTCTACTCAGTGCTAGAATATTTTCAAAATATAGGCCCAAAACATGCTACAAATCGATATTTTAGGTGCCCAAAGTCGATATCTCAAATTCAGGCCCAAAACACCCGAAAATTCGATGTTTTGGGGTCCCAGAAGCGATCTTTACATGCCTACTCAGTGCTAGAATATTTTCAAAATATAGGCCCTAAACATGCTAAAAATCGATATTTTAGGTGCCCAAAGTCGATATCTCAAATTCAGGCCCAAAACACCCGAAAATTCGAGATTTTGGGGTCCCAGAAGCGATTTGTACATGCCTACTCCGTGTTAGAGTATTTTCAAAATACAGGCCCAAAACATGCTAAAAATCGATATTTTAGGTGCCAAAAGTCAATATGTGCATGTATTTTCTGTACCCGTTTATATCTCAAATTCAGGCTCACAACATCCGAATATTCGATATTTCTGGGTCCCAGAAGCGATCTGTACATGCCTACTCAGTGCTAGAATATTTCCAAAATATAGGCCCAAAACATGCTAAAAATCGATATTCTAAGTGCCCAAAGTCGATATCTCAAATTCAGGCCTAAAACACCCGAAAATTCGATATTTTGGGGTCCCAGAAGCGATCTGTACATGCTTACTCCATTTTAGAGCATTTTCAATATACTGGCCCAAAACATACTGAAAACCGATCTATTAGGTGCACAAAAGTCGATATGTGCATGCATCTTCTGTACCCGTTTATATCTCAAATTCAGGCTCCAAACACCCGAAAATTCGATATTTTCGGGTCCCAGAAGGGATCTGTACTTGCCTACTACGTGTTAGAGTATTTTCAAAATACAGGCCCAAAACATGCTGAAAATCGATATTTAAGGTGACCAAAGTCAATATCTGTATGCATCTTCTGCACCCGTTTATGACCCAAATTAAACCTCAAATCACCCGAAAATTCGATATTTTTGGGTCCAAGAAGCGATATGTACATGCCTACTCAGTGCTAGACTGTTTTCAAAATATAGGCTCAAAACATGCTAAAAATCGATATTTTAAGTGTCCAAAGTCGATATGTGCATGCATCTTTTGTACCCGTTTATATCTCAAATTCAGGCTCAAAACACCCGAAAATTCGATATTTTGGGGTCTTAGAAGTGATCTGTACATGCCTACTTAGTGCTAGAATATTATTAAAATATAGGCCCAAAACATGCTAAAAATCGATATTTTAGGTGGCCAAAATCGATATCTCAAATTCTGGCCCAAAACACCCGAAAATTCGATATTTTGGGGTCCCAGAAGCGAACTCTACATGCCTACTCCGTGTTAGAGTATTTTCAAAATACAGGCCCAAAACATACTGAAAATCGATATTTTAGGTGCCCAAAGTCAATATGTGTATGCATCTTCTGCACCCGTTTCTATTCCAAATTCAACCTCAAAACACCCGATAATTCGATATTTTTGGGTCACAGAAGCGATCTGTACATGCTTACTCAGATACAGGCCCAAAGTATGCTGAAAATCGATATTTTAGGTGCCCAAAATCAATATGTGTATGTATCTTCTGCACCCGTTTATATCCCAAATTCAACCTAAAACACCTGAAAATTCGATATTTTTGGGTCCCAGAAGCGATCTGTATATGCCTACTCAGTGCTAGAATGTTTTCAAAATATAGGCTTAGAACATGCTAAAAATCGATATTTTAAGTGTCCAAAGTCGATATGTGCATGCATCTTTTGTACCCGTTTATATCTCAAATTCAGGCTCAAAACACCTGAAAATTCGGTATTTTTGGGTCCTAGAAGCGATCTGTACATACCTACTCCTAGTTAGAGTGTTTTCATGATACAGACCCAAAACATGCTAAATTCAATATTTTCGGTGCCCAAAGTCAATATCTGTATGCATCTTCTGTACCCGTTTATATCTCAAATTCAGGCTCCAAACACCCGAAAATTCGATATTTTGGGGTCCCAGAAGGGATCTGTACTTGCCTACTCCGTGTTAGAGTATTTTCAAAATACAGGCCCAAAACATGCTGAAAATCGATATTTAAGGTGACCATAGTCAATATGTGTATGCATCTTCTACACCAGTTTATATCCGAAATTCAACCTCAAAACACCCGAAAATTCGAAATTTTTGGGTCCCAGAAGCTATCTGTACATGCCTACTTAGTGCTAGAATGTTTTCAAAATATAGGCTCAAAACATGCTAAAAATCGATATTTTAAGTGTCCAAAGTCGATATGTGCATGCATTTTCTGTACCCGTTTATATCTCAAATTCAGGCTCAAAACACCCTGAAAATTCGGTATTTTTGGGTCCTAGAAGCGATCTGAACATGCCTACTCCGTGTTAGAGTATTTTCAAAATACAGGCCCAAAACATGCTGAAAATCGATATTTTAGGTGCCCAAAGTCAATATGTGCATGTATTTTATGTACCCGTTTATATCTCAAATTCAGGCTCAAAACACCCGAAAATTCGATATTTTGGGGTCCCAGAAGTGATCTGTACATGCCTACTTAGTGCTAGAATATTTTCAAAATATAGGCCCAAAACATGCTAAAAATCGATATTTTAGGTGCCCAAAGTCGATATCTCAAATTCAGGCCCAAAACACCCGAAAATTCGATATTTGGGGTCCAGAAGCGATCTGTTCATGCCTACTCCGTGTTAGAGTATTTTTAATATACAGGCCCAAAACATACTGAAAATCGATCTTTTAGGTGCCCAAAAGTCGATATGTGGATGCATCTTCTGTACCCGTTTACATCTCAAATTCAGGCTCCAAACACCGAAAATTTGATATTTTGGGGTCCTAGAATCGATTTGTACTTGCCTATACGTGTTAGAGTATTTTCAAAATACAGGCCCAAAACATGCTAAAAATCGATATTTTAAGTGTCGAAAGTCGAAATGTGCATGCATCTTCTGTACCCGTTTATATCTCAAATTCATGCTCCAAACACCCGAAAATTCGATATTTTGGGGTCCCAGAAGTGATCTGTACATGCCTACTTAGTGCTAGAGTATTTTAAAAATATAGGCCCAAAACATGCTAAAAATCGATATTTTAGGTGCCCAACGTCGATATCTCAATTTCAGGCCCAAAACACCCGAAAATTCGATATTTGGGGTCCCAGAAGCGATCTGTACATGCCTACTCCGTGTTAGAGTATTTTTAATATACAGGCCCAAAACATACTGAAAATCGATCTTTTAGGTGCCCAAAAGTCGATATGTGCATGCATCTTCTGTACCCGATTATATCTCAAATTCAGGCTCCAAACTCCCGAAAATTCGATATTTTGGGGTCCCAGAAGGGATCTGTACTTGCCTACTCCGTGTTAAAGTATTTTCAAAATACATGCCCAAGACAAGCTGAAAATCGATATTTAAGGTGACCAAAGTCAATATGTGTATGCATCTTCTACACCCGTTTATATCCCAAATTAAACCTCAAAACACCCGAAAATTCGATATTTTTGGGTCCAAGAAGCGATATGTACATGCCTACTCAGTGCTAGACTGTTTTCAAAATATAGGCTTAAAGCATGCTAAAAATCGATATTTTAAGTGTCCAAAGTCGATATGTGCATGCATCTTCTGTACCCGTTTATATCTCAAATTCAGTCCCAAAACACCCGAATATTCTATGTTTTAGGGGTTCCAGAAGCGAACTGTACATGCCTACTCCGTGTCAGAGTATTTTCAAAATACAGGCCCAAAACATACTGAAAATCGATCTTTTAGGTGCCCAAAAGTCGATATGTGCATGCATCTTTTGTACTCGTTTATATCTCAAATTCAGGCTCCAAACACCAGGAAATTCGATATTTTTGGGTCCTAGAAGCGATCTGTACATGCCTACTTAGTGCTAGAATATTTTCAAAATATAGGCCCATAACATGCTAAAAATCGATATTTTAGGTGCCCAAAGTCGATATCTCAAATTCAAGCCCAAAACACCCGAAAATTCGATATTTTGGGGTCACAGAAGCGAACTGTACATGCCTACTCCGTGTTAGAGTATTTTTAAAATACAGGCCCAAAACATACTGAAAATCGATATTTTAGGTGCCCAAAGTCAATATGTGTATGCATCTTCTGCACCCGTTTCTATTCCAAAATCAACCTCAAAACACCCGATAATTCGATATTTTTGGGTCCCAGAAGCGATCTGTACATGCATACTCAGTGCTAGAATGTTTTCAAAATATAGGCTCAGAATATGCTAAAAATCGATATTTTAAGTGTCCAAAGTTGATATGTGCATGCATCTTCTGTACCCGTTTATATCTCTAATTCAGGCTCCAAACACCCGAAAATTCGGTATTTTTGGGTCCTAGAAGCGATCTGAACATGCCTACTCCGTGTTAGAGTATTTTAAAAATACAGGCCCAAAACATGCTGAAAATCGATATTTTAGGTGCCCAAAGTCAATATGTGTATGGATCTTCTGTACCCGTTTACATCCCAAATTCAGCCTCAAAACACTCGAAAAATCGATATTTTTGGGTCCCAGAAGCGATCTGTACATGCCTACTCAGTGCTGTAATGTTTTCAAAATATAGGCTCATAACATGCTAAAAATCGATATTTTAGGTGTCTAAAGTCGAAATGTGCATGTAGTTTCTGTACCCGTTTATATCTCAAATTCAGGCTCAAAACACCCGAAAATTCAATATTTTGGGGTCGCAGAAGCTATCTGTACATGCCTACTCAGTGCAATAATATTTTCAAAATATAGGCCCAAAACATGCTAAAAATCGATATTTTAGTTGCCCAAAGTCGATATCTCAAATTCAGGCCCAAAACACCCGAAAATTCGATATTTTGTGGTCACAGAACGGATCTGTACATGCCTACTCCGTGTTAGAGTATTTTTAAAATACAGGCCCAAAACATACAGAAAATCGATATTTTAGGTGCCCAAAAGTTGGTATGTGCATGCATCTTCTGTACCCGTTTATATCTCAAATTCAGGCTCAAAACACCGAAAATTCGATATTTTGGGTTCCCAGATGCGATCTGTACATGCCTACTCAGATACAGGCCCAAAGTATGCGGAAAATCGATATTTTAGGTGCCCAAAATCAATATGTGTATGTATCTTCTGCACCCGTTTATATCCCAAATTCAACCTCAAAACACCCGAAAATTCGATATTTTTGGGTCCCAGAAGCGATCTGTACATGCCTACTCAGTGCTAGAATGTTTTCAAAATATAGGCTTAAAACATGCTAAAAATCAATATTTTAAGTGTCCAAAGTCGATATGTGCATGCATCTTCTGTACCCGTTTATATCTCAAATTCATGCTCAAAACACCTGAAAATTCGGTATTTTTGGGTCCTTGAAGCGATCTGTACATACCTACTCCTAGTTAGAATGTTTTCAAGATACAGACCCAAAACATGCTCAAAATCGATATTTTAGATGCCCAAAAGTCGATAAGTGCATGCACCTTCTGTACCCGTTTATATCTTAAATTCAGGGTCAAAACACTCGAAAATTCGATATTTTGGGGTCCCAGAAGCGATCTGGATATGCCTACTCCGTTTTAGAGTATTTTCAAAATACAGGCCCAAAACATGCTAAAATCAATATTTTCGGTGCCCAAAGTCAGTATGTGTATGGATCTTCTGTACCCGTTTACATCCCAAATTCAGCCTCAAAACACTCGAAAATTCGATATTTTGGGGTCCCAGAAGCAAACTGTACATGCCTACTCCGTGTTAGAGTATTTTTAAAATACAGGCCCAAAACATACTGAAAATCGATATTTTAGGTGCCCAAAGTCAATATGTGTATGCATCTTCTGAACCCGTTTCTATTCCAAATTCAACCTCAAAACACCCGATAATTCGATATTTTTTGGGTCCCAGAAGCGATCTGTACATGCCTACTCAGTGCTAGAATGTTTTCAAAATATAGGTTCAGAATATGCTAAAAATCGATATTTTAAGTGTCCAAAGTCGATATGTGCATGCATCTTCTGTACCCGTTTATATCTCTAATTCAGGCTCCAAACACCCGAAAATTCGGTATTTTTGGGTCCTAGAAGCGATCTGAACATGCCTACTCCGTGTTAGAGTATTTGAAAATACAGGCCCAAAACATGCTGAAAATCGATATTTTAGGTGCCCAAAGTCAATATATGTATGGATCTTCTGTACCCGTTTACATCCCAAATTCAGCCTCAAAACACTCGAAAATTCGATATTTTTGGGTCCCAGAAGCGATCTGTATATGCCTACTCAGTGCTATAATGTTTTCAAAATATAGGCTCATAACATGCTAAAAATCGATATTTTAGGTGTCTAAAGTCGAAATGTGCATGTAGTTTCTGTATCCGTTTATATCTCAAATTCAGGCTCAAAACACCCGAAAATTCAATATTTTGGGGTTGCAGAAGCGATCTGTACATGCCTACTCAGTGCTATAATATTTTCAAAATATAGGCCCAAAACATGCTAAAAATCGATATTTTAGTTGCCCAAAGTCGATATCTCAAATTCAGGCCCAAAACACCCGAAAATTCGATATTTTGTGGTCCCAGAACTGATCTGTACATGCCTACTCCGTGTTAGAGTATTTTTAAAATACAGGCCCAAAACATACAGAAAATCGATATATTTAGTGCATGCATCTTCTGTACCCGTTTATATCTCTAATTCAGGCTCAAAACACCTGAAAATTCGGTATTTTCGGGTCCTAGAAGCGATCTGTACATACCTACTCCTAGTTAGAATGTTTTCAAGATACAGACCCAAAACATGCTCAAAATCGATATTTTAGATGCCCAAAAGTCGATATGTGCATGCATCTTCTGTACCCGTTTATATCTCAAATTCAGGCTCAAAACACCCGAAAATTCGATATTTTGGGGTCCCAGAAGCGATCTGGATATGCCTACTCCGTTTTAGAGTATTTTCAAAATACAGGCCCAAAACATGCTGAAAATCGATATTTTATGTGTCCAAAGCCGATATAAGCATGCATCTTCTGTACCCGTTTATATCTCAAATTCAGGCTCAAAACACCCGAAAACTCGATATTTTTTGGTGCCAGAACTAATCTGTACACACCTAGTCAGTGCTATAATGTTTTCAAAATATAGGCTCATAACATGCTAAAAATCGATATTTTAGGTGTCTAAAGTCGATATGTGCATGCATCTGAATTACCCGTTTCAATTCCATATTCGGGCTCAAAACACCCGAAAATTTGATTTTTGTTTGTCCCAGATGCGATATGTACATGCATAGTCAGTGCTAGAATATTTTCAAAATACAGGCCCAGAACAAGCTGAAAATCGATTTTTTAGGTTACCAAAGTCAATATGTGCATGCATCTTCTGTACCCGTTTCTATCCCATATTCGGGCTCAAAACACCTGAATATTCGATTTTATTGGGTCCCAGAAGCGATCTGTACATGCCTACTCCGTTCTAGAGTATTTTCAAAATACAGGCCAAAAACATGCTGAAAATCGATATTTTATGTGACCAAAGTCAATATGTGAATTCATCTGATTTACCAGTTTATATCCCAAATTCCGGCTCAAAAACACCCGAAAATTTGATATTTTTGGGTCCCAGAAGCGATCTGTACATACCTATTCATTGTTAGAGCATTTTCAAAATACAGGCCCAAAACATGCTTAAAATCGATATTTTATGTGTCCAAAGTCGATATGAGCATGCATCTTCTGTACCCGTTTATATCTCAAATTCAGGCTCAGAACAACCAAAAATTCGATATTTTTGGGTCCCAGAAGCGATTTGTACATGTCTACTCAATGCTAGAATATTTTCAAAATATAGGCCTAAAACATGCTAAAAATCGATTTTTTGGGTGCCCAAAGTCAATATGTGCATGTATCTTCTGTACCCGTTTATATCCCAAATTCAGGCTCAAAACATACGAAATTTCGATATATTTAGGTCCCAGATGCAAAATGTACATGCATAGTCAGTGCTAGAATATTTTCAAGATACAGGCCCAGAACAAGCTGAAAATCGATATTTTAGGTTACCAAAGTCAATATGTGCATGCATCTTCTGTACCCGTTTCTATCCCATATTCGGGCTCAAAACACCTGAATATTCGATTTTATTGGGTCCCCGAAGTGATCTGTACATGACAACTTAGTAATAGAATACTTTCAAAATACAGGCCCAAAACATGCTGAAAATCGATAATTCATGTGCCCAAAGTTGATATGTGCATGCATCTTCTGTACCCGTTTATATCTCAAATTCAGTCTCAAAACACCCGAATATTCGATTTTATTTAGGCCTAGAAGCGATCTGTACATAACTACTCAGTGCTAGAATATTTTCAAGATATAGGCCAAAAAAATGCTCAAAACTAATATTTTAGGTGTCCAAAGTCGATATTTGCATGCATCTTCAGTACTCGTTGATATCTCATATTCAGGCTCAAAACACCCGAAAATTCGATATTTTTGAGTCTCAGAAGCAATCTGTTCATGCCTACTCCATGTTAGAATATTTTCATAATACAGGCCGAAAAAATGCTAAAATCGATATTTTAGGTGCCCAAACTCAATATGTGTGTGCATCTTCAGTACACGTATATATCTCAAAATCAGGATCAAAACACCCGAAAATTCGATATTTATGGGTCCTATAAGCGATCTGTACATGCCTACTCAATGTTAGAATATTTTCAAAATACAGCATAAAAACAAGTTGAAAATCGATATTTCAGGTGCCCAAAATCGATATGTGCATGCATCTTCAGTACCCGTTTATATATCAAATTCAGGTCAAAACACCCGAAAAATCAATATTTTTGGGTCCCAGAAGCGATATGTACAGGCCTACTCCTTAATAGAATGTTTTCAAGATACAGACCCAAAACATGCTCAAAATCGGTATTTTATGTGCAAAAAGTCGATATGTGCATGCATCTTCAGTACCCGTTTATATCTCAAATTCTTGCTCAAAACACCCGAAAATTCGAAATTTTTGCGTCCATAAAGCGATCTGTACATGCCTACTCAGTGTTAGAATATTTTCAAAATACAGGCTCAAAACATGCTGAAAATCGATATTTTGGGTGCCCAAAGTCAATATGTGCATGCATCTTCTGTACCCGTTTTTATCCCAAATTCAGGCTCCAAACACTCGAAAATTCGATATTTTGGGGTCCCAGAAACGATATGTACATACCTACTCCTTGCTAGAATGTTTTCAAGATACAGACCCAAAACATGCTCAAAATCGATATTTTAGGTGCAAAAAGTCGATATGTGCATGCATCTTCAGTACCCGTTTATATCTCAAATTCATGCTCAAAACAACAGAAAAGTCAATATGTGCATGCATCTTCTGTACCCGTTTATATCTCAAATTCAGTCTCAAAACACCCGAATATTTGATTTTGTTTATGCCCAGAAGAGATCTGTACATGGCTACTCAGTGCTAGAATATTTTCAAAATATAGGCCCAAAACATGCTCAAAATCAATATTTTAGGTGTCCAAAGTCGATATTTGCATGCATCTTCAGTACTAGTTGATATCTCATATTCAGACTTAAAACACCCGAAAATTTGATATTTTTGAGTCCCAGAAGCGATCTGTACATGCCTAGTCCATGTTCGAATATTTTCATAATACAGGCCGAAAACATGCTAAAAACGATATTTTAGGTGCCCAAAGTCAATATGTGTGTGGATCTTCAGTACCCGTTTATATCTCAAATTCAGGCTCAAAACACCCGAAAATTCGATATTTTTGGGTCCCAGAAGCGATCTGTACATGCCTACTCAGTAACAGTATATTTTTATAATACAAGTCCAATACATGCTGAAAATCGATATTTTAGGTTCAAGCATCTTCAGTACCCGGTAATATCTCAAATTCAGGCTCAAAACACACGAAAATTCGATATTTTTGGGTTGCAGAAGCGACCTGTACATGCCTACTCAGTAATAGAATATTTTCAAAATACAGGCCCAAAACATGTTAAAAATCGATATTTTATGTGCCCAAAGTCGATATGTGCATGTATCTTCTGTACCCGTTTATATATCAAATTCAGGTTCAAAACGCCCGAAAAATCAATATTTTTGGGTCCCAGAAGCGATATGTACATGCCTACTCCGTTTTAGAGTATTTTCAAAATACAGGCCCAAAACATGGTGAAAATCGATTTATTAGGTGCCCAAAGTCAATATGTGCATGCATCTTCTGTACACATTTATATCCCAAATTCAGGCTCAAAACACCCGAAAATTCGATATTTTTGGGTCACAGAGGCAATCTGTACATGCATACTCAGATACAGGCCCAAAACATGCTGAAAATCGATATTTTAGGTGCCCAAAGTCAATATGTGTATGCATCTCCTGCACCCGTTTATATCATAAATTCAACCTCAAAACACCCAAAAATTCGATATTTTTTGGTCTCAGACGAGGTCTGTAGATGCCTACTCAGTGCTAGAATGTTTTCAAAATATAGGCTTAAAACATGCTAAAAATCGATATTTTAAGTTTCCAAATTCGATATGTGCATGCATCTTCTGTACCCGTTTATATCACAAAATAAGTCTCAAAACACAAGAAAATTCGATATTTTGGGTTCCCAGAAGCGATCTGTACATGCCTACTCCGTGTTAGAGTAATTTCAAAATACATGCCCAAAACATACTGAAAATCGATATTTTAGGTGCCCAAAATTGATATGTGTATGCATCTTCTGCACCCTTTTATATCCCAAATTCAACCTCAAAAAAACATCCGAAAATTCGATATTTTGGGGTCCTAGAAGCGACCTGTACATGCCTACCCAGTGCTAGAATGTTTTCAAAATATAGGCTCAAAACATGCTTAAAATCGATATTTTAAGTGTCCAAAGTCGATATGTACATGCATCTTCAGTACCCGTTTATATCTCAAATTCAGGCTCAAAACACCCGAAAATTCGATACTTTGGGGTCCCAGAAGCGATCTGTACATGCCTACTCCGTGTTAGAGTATTTTCAAAATGCAAGCCCAAAACATGCTGAAAATCGATATTATAAGTGCCCAAAGTCAATATGTGCATGCATATTCTGTACCCGTTTATATCTCAAATTCAGGCTCAAAACACCCGAAAATTTGATATTTTGGGGACCCAAAAGCGATCTGTGTACATGCCTACTCAGTGCTAGAATATTTTCAAAATATAGGCCCAAAACATGCTAAAAAGTCGATATTTTATGTGCCCAAAGTCGATACCTCAAATTCAGGCCCAAAACACCCGAAAATTCGATATTTTGGGGTCCCAGAATCGATCTGTAAATGCCTACTCAGTGCTAGAATGTTTTCAAAATATAGGCTCAAAATATGCTAAAAATCGATATTTTAAGTGTCCAAAGTCGATATGTGCATGCATCTTCTGTACCCGTTATTATCTCAAATTCACGCTCAACACACCCGAAAATTCGGTATTTTTGGGTCCTAGAAGCAATCTGTACATGCCTACTCCTAGTTAGAATGTTTTCAAGATACAGACCCAAAACATGCTCAAAACCGATATTTTAGGTCCCCAAAAGTCGATATGTGCATGCATCTTCAGTACCCGTTTATATATCAAATTCAGGCTCAAAACACCCGAAAATTCGATATTTTTGGGTCCCAGAAGCGATCTGTATATGCCTACTCAGTGCTAGAATATTTCCAAAATATAGGCCTAAAACATGCTAAAAATCGATATTTTATGTGCCCAAAGTCAATATCTCAAATTCTGGCCGAAAACACCGGAAAATTCAATATTTTGGGGTCCCTGAAGCGATCTGTACATGCCTACTCTGTGTTAGAGTATTTTCAAAATACAGGCCCGACACATACTGAAAATCGATATTTTAGGTGCCCAAAGTTAATATGGGTATGCATCTTCTGCACCCGTTTATATCCCAAATTCAACCTTAAAACATCCGAAAATTCGATATTTTGGGGTCCCAGAAGCGATCTGTACATCCCTACTCTGTGTTAGAGTATTTTCAAAATACAGGCCATAAGCATACTGAAAATCGATCTTTTAGGAGCCCAAAAGTCGATATGTGCATGCATCTTCTGTAACAGTTTATATCTCAAATTCAGTCTCCAAACACCCGAAAATTCGATATTTTGGAGTCCAAGAAACGATCCGTACATGCCTACTCAGATACAGGCAAAAAACATGCTGAAAATCGATATTTTAGGTGCCAAACTCAATATGTGTGTATGCATCTTCTTCACCCGTTTATATCCCAAATTCAACCTCAAAACACCCGAAAATTCGATATTTTGGGGTCCCAGAAGCTATCTGTACCTGCCTACTCAGTGCTAGAATGTTTTCAAAATATAGGCTCAAAACATGCAAAAAATCGATATTTTAAGTGTCCAAAGTCGATATGTGAATGCATCTTCTGTACCCGTTTATATCTCAAATTCAGGATCAAAACACCCGAAAATTCGGCATTTTTAGGTCCTAGAAGCGATCTGTACATGCCTACTCCTAGTTAGAATGTTTTCATGATGTAGACCCAAAACATGCTCAAAATCGATATTTTAGGTGCCCAAAGTCGATATGTGCATGCATCTTCTGTACCCGTTTATATCTCAAATTCAGCCTCAGAACACCCGAAAATTCAATATTTTGGGGTCCCAGAAGCGATCTGTACATGCCTACACAGATACAGGCCCAAAACATACTGAAAATCGATATTTTATGTGCACAAAGTCAATATGTGTATGCATCCTAAGCACTCGTTTATATCTTAAATTCAACATTAAAACACCCGAAAATTCGATATTATTGGGTCCCAGAAGCGATCTGTACATGCCTACTCAGTGCTAGAATGTTTTCAAAATATAGGCTCAAAACATGCTAAAAATCGATATTTTAAGTGTCCAAAGTCGATATGTGCATGCATCTTCTGTACCCGTTTATATCTCAAATTCAGCCTCAGAACACCCGAAAATTCGATATTTTGGAGTCCCAGAAGCGATCTGTACATGCCTACTCAGATACAGGCCCAAAACATGCTGAAAATCGATATTTTAGGTGACCTAAGTCAATATGTGTATGCATCTTCTGCACCCGTTTATATCCCAAGTTCAACCTCAAACAACCCGAAAATTCTATATTTTTGGGTCGCAGAAGCGATCTGTACATGTCTACTCAGTGCTAGAATGTTTTCAAAATATAGGCTCAAAACATGCTAAAAATCGATATTTTAGGTGACCAAAGTCAATATGTGTATGCATCTTCTGCACCCGTTTATATCCCAAATTCAACCTCAAAACACCCTAAAATCCGATATTTTTGGGTCCCAGAAGCAATTTGTACATGCCTACTTAGTGCTAGAATATTTTCAAAATATAGGCCCAAAACATACTAAAAATCGATAATTTAGGTGCCCAAAGTCGATATATCAAATTCAGGCCCAAAACACCCGAAAATTCGATATTTTGGGGTCCCAGAAGCAAACTGTACATGCCTACTCCGTGTTAGAGTATTTTCAAAATACAGGCCCAAAACATACTGCATGCATGCATCTTCTGTACCCGTTTATATCTCAAATTCAGGCTCCAATCACCCGAAAATTCGATATTTTGGGGTTCCAGAAGCGATCTGTACATGCCTACTCAGATACAGGCCCAAAACTTGCTGAAAATCGATATTTTAGGTGCCCAATGTCAATAAGTGTATGCATCTTCTGCACTCGTTTATATCTCAAATTCAACCTCAAAACACCCGAAAATTCGATATTTTTGCGTCCCAGAAGTGATGTATACATGCCTACTCCGTGATAGAGTATTTTCAAAATGCAGGCCCAAAACATACAGAAAATCGATATTTTAGGTGCCTAAAAGTCGATATGTGCATGCATCTTCTGTACCCGTTTATATCTCAAATTCAGGCTCCAAACACCCGAAAATTCGATATTTTTGGGTCCCAGAAGCGATCTGTACATGCCTACTCAGTGCTAGAATGTTTTCAAAATATAGGCTCAAAACATACTAAAAATCGATATTTTAAGTGTCCAAAGTCGATATGTGCATGCATCTTCTGTACCCGTTTATATCTCAAATTCAGGATCAAAACACAAGAAAATTCGGCATTTTTGAGTCCTAGAAGCGATCTGTACATGCCTACTCCTAGTTAGAATGTTTTCATGATGCAGACCCAAAACATGCTCAAAATCGATATTTTATGGGTCCCAAAGTCGATATGCGCATGCATCTTCTGTACCCGTTTATATCTCAATTTCAGCCTCAAAACACTCGAAAATTCGATATTTTGGGGTCCCAGAGGCGATCTGTACATGCCTACTCAGTGCTAGAATATTTTTAAAATATAGGCCTAAAACATGCTAAAAATCGATATTTTAGGTGCCCAAAGTCGATATCTCAAATTCAGGCTCAAAACACCCGAAAATTCGATATTTTGGGGTCCCAGAAACGATTTGTACATACCTACTCCGTGTTTTAGTATTTTCAATATACAGGCCCAAAACATACTGAAAATCGATCTTTTAGGTGCTCAAAAGTCGATATTTGCATGCATCTTCTGTACCCGTTTATATCTCAAATTCAGGCTCAAAACACCCGAAAATTCGATATTTTGGGGTTCCAGAAGTGATCTGTACATGCCTACTCAGATACAAGCCCAAAACATGCTGAAAATCGATATTTTAGGTGCCCAAAGACAATATGTGTATGTATCTTCTGCACTCGTTTATATCTCAAATTCAACCTCAAAACACCCGAAAATTCGATATTTTTGGGTCGCAGAAGCTATCTGTACATGCCTACTCAGTGCTAGAATGTTTTTAAAATAAAGGCACAAAACATGTTAAAAATCGATATTTTAAATGTTCAAAGTCGATATGTGCATACATCTTCTGTACCCGTTTATATCTTAAATTCAGGCTCAAAACACCCGAAAATTCGGTATTTTTGGGTAATAGAAGCGATCTGTACATGCCTACTCCTAGTTAGAATGTTTTCAAGATACACACCAAAACATGCTCAAAATCGATATTTTAGGTCCCCAAAAGTCGATATGTGTATGCATCTTCAGTACCTGTTTATATTTCAAATTCAGGCTCAAAACACCCGAAAATTCGATATTTTGTGGTCCCAGAAGCGACCTGTACATGCCTACTCAGTGCTATAATATTTTCAAAAAATAGGCCCAAACCATGCTGAAAATCGATATTTTAGGTGCCCAAAGTCGATATCTCAAATTCAGGCCCAAAACACCCGAAAGTCGATATTATGGGATCCCAGAAGCGATCTGTACATGCCTACTCCGTGTTAGAGTATTTTCAAAATACAGGCCCAAAACATACAGAAAATCGATCTTTTAAGTGCCCAAAAGTCGATATGTATATGCATCATCATCTGTACCCGTTTATATCTCAAATTCAGGCTCCAAACACCCGAAAATTCGATATTTTGGGGTCCCAGAAGAGATCTGTACATGCCTACTCAGATACACGCCCAAAACATGCTGAAAATCGATATTTTAATTGTACAAAGTCAATATGTGTATGCATCTTCTGCACCCGTTTATATCCCAAATTCTACCTCAAAACACCCGAAAATTCGATATTTTTGGGTCCCAAGACCGATCTGTACATGCCTATTTAGTGCTAGAATGTTTTTAAAATATAGGCTCAAAACATGCTAAAAATCTATATTTTAAGTGACCAAAGTCGATATGTGCATGCATCTTCTGTACCCGTTTATATCTCAAATTCAGGCTCAAAACTCCCGAAAATTCGATATTTTGGGGTCCCAGAAGCGATCTGTACATGCCTACTTAGTGCTAGAATATTTTCAAAATATAGACCTAAAATATGCTAAAAATCGATATTTTGGGTGCTCAAAGTCAATATGTGCATGCATTTTGTGTACCCTTTTATATATCAAATTCAGGCTCAAAACACCCGAAAATTCGATATTTTTGGGTCCCAGAAGCGATCTGTACATGCCTACTCAGTGCTAGAATGTTTTCAAAATATAGGCTCAAAACATGCTAAAAATCGATATTTTAAGTGTCCAAAGTCGATATGTGCATGCATCTTCTGTACCCGTTAATATCTCAAATTCAGGATCAAAACACCCGAAAATTCGGTATTTTTGGGTCCAAGAAGCGATCTGTACATGCCTACTCCTAGTTATAATGTTTTCATGATGCAGACCCAAAACATGCTCAAAATCGATATTTTAAGGGGCCCAAAGTCGATATGTTCATGCATCTTTTGTACCCGTTTATATCTCAAATTCATCCTCAAAACACTCGAAAATTCGATATTTTGGGGTCCCAGAAATGATCTGTACATGCCTACTTAGTGCTAGAATATTTTCAAAATATAGGAGCAAAACATGCTAAAAATCGATATTTTAAGTGCCCAAAGTCGATTTCTCAAATTCAGGCCAAAAACACCCGAAAATTCGATATTTTGGGGTCCCAGAAGCGATCTGTACATGCCTACTCCATGTTAGAGTATTTTCAAAATACATGCCTAAAACATACAGAAAATTGATATTTTTGGTGCCCGAAAGTCGATATATGCATGCATCTTCTGTACCCATTTATATCTCAATTTCAGGCTCAAAACACCCGAAAATTCGATATTTTGGGGTTCCAGAAGTGATCTGTACATGCCTACTTAGTACTAGAATATTTTCAAAATAAAGGCCCAAAACATGCTGAAATTCGATATTTTAGGTGCCCAAATTCAATATATGTATGCGTCTTCTGCACTCGTTTTTATCTTAAATTAAGGCCCAAAACACCCGAAAATTCGATATTATGGGGTCCCAGAAGCGAACTGTACATGGCTACTCCGTGTTAGAGTATTTTCAAAATACAGGCCCAAAACATACTGCATGCATGCATCTTCTGTTCCCGTTTATATCTCAAATTCAGGATCCAAACACCTGAAAATTCGATATTTTGGGGTCCCAGAAGCGATCTGTACATGCCTACTCAGATACAGGCCCAAAACATGCTGAAAATCGATATTTTAGGTGCCCAAATTACATATATGTATGCGTCATCTGCACTTGTTTATATCCCAAATTCAACCTCAAAACACCAGAATATTTAATATTTTTGGGTCCTAGAAACGATCTGTACATGCCTACTCAGTGCTAGAATGTTTCCAATATATAGGCTCAAAACATGCTAAAAATCGATATTTTAAGTGTCCAAAGTCGATATGTGCATTCATCTTCTGTACCCGTTTATATATCAAATTCAGGCTCAAAACACCCGAAAATTCGGTATTTTGGGGTCCCAGAAGCAATATGTACTTGCCTACTCCGTGTTAGAGTATTTTCAAAATACAGGCCCAAAACATGCTGAAAATCGATATTATAGGTGCCCAAAGTCAATATGTGCATGCATTTTCTATACCCGTTTATATCTCAAATTCAGACTCAAAACACCCGAAAATTCGAAATTTTGGGGTCCCAGAAGAGATCTGTACATGCCTACTCAGTGCTAGAATATTTTTAAAATATAGGCCCAAAACATGCTAAAAATCGATATTTTAGTTGCCCAAAGTCGATATCTCAAATTCAGGCCCAAAACACCCGAAAATTCGATATTTTGGGGTCCCAGAAGCGAACTGTACATTCCTACTCCATGTTAGAGTATTTTCAAAATACAGGCCCAAAACATACAGAAAATCGATATTTTAGGTGCCTAAAAGTCGATATGAGCATGCATCTTCTGTACCCATTTATATCTCAAATTCCGGCTCCAAACACCCGAAAATTCAATATTTTGGGGTCCTAGAAGCGATCTGTACATGCCTACTCAGATACAGGCCCAAAACATGCTGAAAATCGATATATCAGGTGCCCAAAGTCGATATGTCTATTCATCTTCTGCACCCGTTTATATCCCAAATTAAACCTCAAAACACCCGACCATTCGATATTTTTGGGTCCCAGAAGCAATCTGTACATGCCTACTCAGTGCTAGAATGTTTTCAAAATATAGGCTCAAAAAATGCTAAAAATCGATATTTTAAGTGTCCAAAGTCGATATGTGCATGAATATTCTGTCCCCGTTTATATCTCAAATTCAGGCTCAAAACACCCAAAAATTCTTTTTTTTTGGGTCCTAGAAGCCATCTGTACATGCCTACTCCGTGTTAGAGTATTTTCAAAATACAGGCCCGAAACATGCTGAAAATCGATATTTTAGGTGCCCAAAGCCAATATGTGCATGCATTTTCTGTACCCGTTTATATATCAAATTCAGGCTCAAAACACCCGAAAATTCGGTATTTTGGGGTCCCAGAAGCAATATGTACTTGCCTACTCCGTGTTAGAGTATTTTCAAAATACAGGCCCAAAACATGCTGAAAATCGATATTATAGGTGCCCAAAGTCAATATGTGCATGCATATTCTGTACCCGTTTATATCTCAAATTCAGGCTCAAAAAACCCAAAAATTCTTTTTTTTTGGGTCCTAGAAGCCATCTGTACATGCCTACTCCTAGTTAGAATGTTTTCAAAATACAGACCCAAAACATGCTCAAAATCGATATTTTAGGTGCCTAAAAGTCGATATGTGCATGCATCTTCAGTACCTGTTTATATCTCAAATTCAGGCTCAAAACACCCGAAAAATCGAAATTTTTGGGTCCCAGAAGCGATCTGTACATGCCTACTCCGTGTTAGAGTATTTTCAAAATATAGGCCCGAAACATGCTGAAAATCGATATTTTAGGTGCCCAAAGCCAATATGTGCATGCATTTTCTGTACCCGTTTATATCTCAAATTCAGGCTCAAAACACCCGAAAATTCGATATTTTGGGGTCCCAGAAGCGATCTGTACATGCCTACTCAGTGCTAGAATATTTTCGAAATATAGGCCCAAAACATGCTAAAAATCGATATTTTAAGTGCCCAAAGTCGATTTCTCAAATTCAGGCCCAAAACACCCGAAAATTCAAAATATTGGGGTCCCAGAAGCGATCTGTACTTGCCTACTCCGTGTTAGAGTATTTTCAAAATACAGTCCCAAAACATGCTGAAAATCGATATTTTAGGTGACCAAAGTCAATATGTTTATGCATTTCTGCACCCGTTTATATCCCAAATTCAACCTCAAAACACCCGAAAATTCGATATTTTTTGGTCCTAGAAGCGATCTGTACATACCTACTCAGTGCTAGAATTTTTTTTATAATATAGGCCCAAAACATGCTAAAAATCGATATTTTAAGTGTCCAAAGCCGATATGTGCATGCATCTTCTGTACCCGTTTATATCACAAATTCAGGCTCAAAACACCCGAAAATTCGATATTTTGGGGTCCCAGAAGCGATCTGTACATGCCTACTCAGTGCTAGAATATTTTCATAATATAGGCCCAAAACATGCTAAAAATCGATAATTTAGGTGCCCAAAGTCGATATCTCAAATTCAGGCCTAAGACACCCGAAAATTCGATATTTTGGGGTCCCAGAAGCGATCTGTACATGCCTAGTCTATGTTAGAGTATTTTCAATATACAGGCCCAAAACATACTGAAAATCGATCTTTTAGGTGCCCAAAAGTGAATATGTGGATGCATTTTCTGTACCCGTTTATACCTCAAATTCAGGCTCCAAACACCCGAAAATTCGATATTTTGGGGTCCCAGAAGCGATCTGTATATGCATACTCAGTGCTAGAATGTTTTCAAAACATAAGCTCAAAACATGCTAAAATCGATATTATAAGTGTCCAAAGTCAATATGTGCATGCATCTTCTGTACCCGTTTATATCTCAAATTCAATCTCAAAACACCCGAAAATTCGGTATTTTGGGTCCTAGAAGCGAAATGTACATGCCTACTCCAAGTTTGAATGTTTTCAAGAAACAGACCCAAAACATGCTCAAAATCGATATTTTAGGTGCCCAAAAGTCGATATGTGGATGCATCTTCTGTACCCGTTTATATCTCAAATTCAGGCTCCAAACACTCGAAAATTCGATATTTTGGGGTCCCAGAAGCAATCTGTACTTGCCTACTCCGTGTTAGAGTATTTTCAAAATACAGGCCCAAAACATGCTAAAAATCGATATTTTAGGTGACCAAAGTCAATATGTTTATGCATCTTGTGCACCCGTTTATATCCCAAATTCAACCTCAAAACACCCGAAAATTCGATATTTTTGGGTCCCACAAGCGATCTGTACATGCCTAGTTAGTGCTAGAATATTTTTAAAATATAGGCCCAAAACATGCTAAAAATCGATATTTTAGGTGCCCAAAGTCGATATCTCAAATTCAGGCCCAAAACACCCGAAAAATTTGATATTTTGGGGTTCCAGAAGCGAACTGTACATGCCTACTCCGTGTTAGAGTATTTTCAAAATACAGGCCCAAAACATACTGAAAATCGATCTCTTAGGTGCCCAAAAGTCGATATGTTCATGCATCTTCTGTACCCGTTTGTATCTCAAATTCAGGCTCCAATCACCCGAAAATTCGATATTTTTGGGTCATAGAAGCGATCTGTACAAGCCTACTCAGTGCTAGAATATTTTCATAATATAGGCCCAAAACATGCTAAAAATCGATATTTTAGGTGCCCAAAGTCGATATCTCAAATTCAGGCCTAAGACACCCGAAAATTCGATATTTTGGGGTTCCAGAAGCGATCTGTACATGCCTACTCTGTGTTAGAGTATTTTCAATATACAGTCCCAAAACATAATGAAAATCGATCTTTTAGGTGCCGAAAAGTCAATATGTGGATGCATCTTCTGTACCCGTTTATATCTCAAATTCAGGCTCCAAAAACCCGAAAATTCGATATTTTGGGGTGCCATAAGCGATCTGTATATGCATACTCAGTTCTAGAATGTTTTCAAAATATAGGCTCAAAACATGCTAAAATCGATATTATAAGTGTCCAAAGTCAATATGTGCATGCATCTTCTGTACCCGTTTTTATCTCAAATTCAGGCTCAAAACACCCGAAAATTCGGTATTTTGGGTCCTAGAAGCGAACTGTACATGCCTACTCCAAGTTAGAATGTTTTCAAGATACCGACCCAAAACATGCTCAAAATCGATATTTTAGGTGCCCAAAAGTCGATATGTGCATGCATCTTCAGTACCCGTTTATATTTCAAATTCGGGCTCAAAACCCCTGAAAATTCGATATTTTTTGGTCCCAGAAGCGATCTGTACATGCCTACTCCGTGTTAGAGTATTTTCAAAATACAGGCCCAAAACATACAGAAAATCGATATTTTAGGTGCCCCAAAGTCGATATGTGCATGCATCTTCTGCACCCGTTTATATCCCAAATTCAACCTCAAAACACCCCGAAAATTCGATATTTTTGGGACCCAGAAGCTCTCTGTACATGAATACTCAGTGTTAGAAAGTTTTCAAAATATAGGCTCAACACATGCTAAAAATCGATATTTCACGTGTCCTAAGTCGATATGTGCATGCATCTTCTGTACCCGTTTATATCTCAAATTCAGGCTCAAAACACTCGAAAATTCGATATTTTGGGGTCCCAGAATCGATCTGTACATGCCTACTTAGTGCTAGAATATTTTCAAAATATAGGCCCAAAAAATGATAAAAATCGTCATTTTAGGTGCCCAAAGTCGATATCTCAAATTCAGACCCAAAACACCCGAAAATTCGATAAATTGGGGTCCCAAAAGCGATCTGTACATGTCGATTCCGTGTTAGAGTATTTTCAATATACAGGCCCAAAACATACAGAAAATCGATATTTTAGGTGCCCAAAAGTCGATATGTGCATGCATCTTCTGTACCCGTTTATACCTCAAATTCAGGCTCAAAACACCCGAAAATTCGGTATTTCTGGGTCCTAGAAGCGATCTGTACATGCCTACTCCTAGCTAGAATGTTTTCAAGATACAGACCCAAAACATGCTGAAAATCGATATTTTAGGTTCCCCAATTCAATATGTGGATGCATCTTCTGTACCCGTTTATATCTCAAATTCAGGCTCCAAACACCCGAAAATTCGATATTTTTGGGTCCCAGAAGCGATCTGTACTTGCCTACTCCGTGTTAGAGTATTTTCAAAATACAGGCCCAAAACATGCTGAAAATCAATCTTTTAGGTGCCCAAAAGTCGATATGTGGATGCATCTTCTGTACCCGTTTATATCTCTAATTCAGGCTCCAAACACCCGAAAATTCGGTATTTTTTGGTCCTAGAACATTCTGTACATGCCTATTCCTAGTTAGAATGTTTTCAAGATACAGACCCAAAACATGCTCAAAATCGATATTTTAGGTGCCCAAAAGTCGATATGTGCATTCATCTTCTGTACCCGTTTATATCTCAAATTCAGGCTTAAAACACCCATAAATTCGATATTTTGGGGTCCCAGAAACGATCTGTTTATGCCTACTCAGTGCTAGAATATTTTCAAAATATAGGACCAAAACATGCTATAAATCGATATTTTAGGTGCCCAAAGTCGATTTCTCAAATTCAGGCCCAAAACACCCGAAAATTCGATATTTTGGGGTCCCTGAAGCGATCTGTACATGCCTACTCCGTGTTAGAGTATTTTCAAAATACAGGTCCAAAACATACAGAAAATCGATATTTTAGGTGCCCAAAAGTCGATATGTGCTAGCATCTTCTGTACCCGTTTATATCTCAAATTCAGGCTTAAAATACACGAAAATTCGATATTTTGGGGTCCCAGAAGCGATCTGTACATGCCTACTCCGTGTTTGAGTATTTTCAAAATACAGGCCCAAAACATGCTGAAAATCGATCTTTTAGGTGCCCAAAAGTCGATATGTGGATGCATCTTCTGTACCCGTTTATATCTGAAATTCAGGCTCCAAACACCCGAAAATTCGATATTTTGGGGTCCCAGAAGCGATCTGTACTTGCCTACTCCGTGTTCGAGTATTTTCAAAATACAGGCCGAAATCATGCTGAAAATCGATATTTTAGGTGACCAAAGTCAATATGTTTATGCATCTTCTGCACCCGTTTATATCCCAAATTCAACCTCAAAACACCCGAAAATTCGATATTTTTGGGTCCCACAAGCGATCTCTACATGCCTACTTAGTGCTAGAATATTATCAAAATATAGGCCCAAAGCATGCTAAAAATCGATATTTTAGGTGCCCAAAGTCGATATCTCAAATTCAGGCCCAAAACACTCGAAAATTCGATATTTTGGGGTTCCAGAAGCGAACTGTACATTCCTACACCGTGTTAGAGTATTTTCAAAATACATGCCCAAAACATGCTGAAAATCGATATTTTAAGTGTCCAAAGTCGATATGTGCATGCATCTTTTGTACCCTTTTATATCTCAAATCAGGCTCAAAACACCCAAAAATTCGATATTTTTGGGTCCTAGAAGCGATCTGTACATGCCTACTCAG
The DNA here is from genome assembly GCA_033782935.1 of Petrolisthes cinctipes. Classification (NCBI taxonomy): domain Eukaryota; kingdom Metazoa; phylum Arthropoda; class Malacostraca; order Decapoda; family Porcellanidae; genus Petrolisthes; species Petrolisthes cinctipes. The sequence goes on along the minus strand of JAWQEG010000062.1, from coordinate 12,415,664 downwards.
TGCTAGAATTTTTTTTATAATATAGGCCCAAAACATGCTAAAAATCGATATTTTAGGTGCCCAAAGTCGATATCTCAAATTCAGGCCTAAGACACCCGAAAATTCGATATTTTGGGGTCCCAGAAGCGATCTGTACATGCCTACTATGTGTTAGAGTATTTTCAAAATACAGGCCCAAAACATACAGAAAATCGATATTTTAAGTGCCAAAAAGTCGATATGTGCATGCATCTTCTGTCCCCGTTTATATCTCAAATTCTGGCTCCAAACACCCGAAAATTCGATATTTTGGGGTCCCAGAAGCGATCTGTACATGCCTACTCAGTGCTAGAATTTTTTTTAAATTTAGGCCCAAAACATGCTAAAAATCTATATTTTAGGTGCCCAAATTCGATATCTCAAATTCAAGCCCAAAACACCCGAAAATTCGATATTTTGGGGTTCCAAAAGCGAACTGTACATGCCTACTCCATGTTAGAGTATTTTCAAAATACAGGCCCAAAACATACTGAAAATCGATCTTTTAGGTGCCCAAAAGTCGATATGTTCATGCATCTTCTGTACCCGTTTGTATCTCAAATTCAGGCTCCAAACACCCGAAAATTCGATATTTTTGGGTCCCAGAAGCGATCTGTACAAGCCTACTCAGTGCTAGAATGTTTTCAAAATATAGGCTTAAAACATGCTAAAAATCGATATTTTAATTGTCCAAAGTCGATATGTGCATGCATCTTCTGTACCCGTTTATATCACAAATTCAGGCTCAAAACACCCGAAAATTCGATATTTTGGGGTCCCAGAAGCGATCTGTACATGCCTACTCAGTTCTAGAATATTTTCATAATATAGGCCCAAAACATGCTAAAAATCGATATTTTAGGTGCCCAAAAGTCGATATGTGCATTTATCTTCAGTACCCCTTTTTATCTCAAATTCGGGCTCAAAACACCTGAAAATTCGATATTTTGGGGTCCCAGAAGCGATCTGTACATGCCTACTCCGTGTTAAAGTATTTTAAAAATACAGGCCCAAAACATGCAGAAAATTGATATTTTAGGTGACCAAAGTCAATATGTTTATGCATCTTCTGCACCCGTTTATATCCCAAATTCAACCTCAAAACACCCGAAAATTCGATATTTTTGGGTCCCACAAGCGATCTCTACATGCCTACTTAGTGCTAGAATATTATCAAAATATAGGCCCAAAGCATGCTAAAAATCGATATTTTAGGTGCCCAAAGTCGATATCTCAAATTCAGGCCCAAAACACTCGAAAATTCGATATTTTGGGGTTCCAGAAGCGAACTGTACATTCCTACACCGTGTTAGAGTATTTTCAAAATACATGCCCAAAACATGCTGAAAATCGATATTTTAAGTGTCCAAAGTCGATATGTGCATGCATCTTTTGTACCCTTTTATATCTCAAATCAGGCTCAAAACACCCAAAAATTCGATATTTTTGGGTCCTAGAAGCGATCTGTACATGCCTACTCAGTGCTAGAATTTTTTTTATAATATAGGCCCAAAACATGCTAAAAATCGATATTTTAGGTGCCCAAAGTCGATATCTCAAATTCAGGCCTAAGACACCCGAAAATTCGATATTTTGGGGTCCCAGAAGCGATCTGTACATGCCTACTATGTGTTAGAGTATTTTCAAAATACAGGCCCAAAACATACAGAAAATCGATATTTTAAGTGCCAAAAAGTCGATATGTGCATGCATCTTCTGTCCCCGTTTATATCTCAAATTCTGGCTCCAAACACCCGAAAATTCGATATTTTGGGGTCCCAGAAGCGATCTGTACATGCCTACTCAGTGCTAGAATTTTTTTTAAATTTAGGCCCAAAACATGCTAAAAATCTATATTTTAGGTGCCCAAATTCGATATCTCAAATTCAAGCCCAAAACACCCGAAAATTCGATATTTTGGGGTTCCAAAAGCGAACTGTACATGCCTACTCCATGTTAGAGTATTTTCAAAATACAGGCCCAAAACATACTGAAAATCGATCTTTTAGGTACCCAAAAGTCGATATGTTCATGCATCTTCTGTACCCGTTTGTATCTCAAATTCAGGCTCCAAACACCCGAAAATTCGATATTTTTGGGTCCCAGAAGCGATCTGTACAAGCCTACTCAGTGCTAGAATGTTTTCAAAATATAGGCTTAAAACATGCTAAAAATCGATATTTTAATTGTCCAAAGTCGATATGTGCATGCATCTTCTGTACCCGTTTATATCACAAATTCAGGCTCAAAACACCCGAAAATTCGATATTTTGGGGTCCCAGAAGCGATCTGTACATGCCTACTCAGTTCTAGAATATTTTCATAATATAGGCCCAAAACATGCTAAAAATCGATATTTTAGGTGCCCAAAAGTCGATATGTGCATTTATCTTCAGTACCCCTTTTTATCTCAAATTCGGGCTCAAAACACCTGAAAATTCGATATTTTGGGGTCCCAGAAGCGATCTGTACATGCCTACTCCGTGTTAAAGTATTTTAAAAATACAGGCCCAAAACATGCAGAAAATTGATATTTTAGGTGCCCAAAGTCAATATGTGCATGTATCTTCTGTACACGTTTATATCTCAAATTCAGGCTTAAAACACCGAAAATTCGATATTTTGGGGTCCCAGAAGCGATCTGTACATGCCTACTCAGTGCTAGTATATTTTCAAAATATATACCTAAACATGCTAACAATCGATATTTTAGGTGCCCAAAGTCGATATCTCAAATTCAGGCCCAAAACACACGAAAATTCGATATTTTGGGGTTCCTGATGCGATCTGTACATGCCTACTCCGTGTTAGTGTTTCCAAAATACAGGCCCAAAACATGCCGAAAATCGATATTTTTGGTGCCCAAAGTCAATATGTGTATGCATCTTCTACACCCGTTTATATCCCAAATTCAACCTCAAAACACCCGAAAATTCGATATTTTTGGGTCCCAGAAGCAGTCTGTACATGCCTACTGAGTGCTAGAATGTTTTAAAAATATAGGCTCAAAACATGCTAAAAATCGATATTTTAAGTGTCCAAAGTCGATATGTGCATGCATCTTCTGTACCCGTTTATATCTGAAATTCAGGCTCAAAACACCCGAAAATTAGGTATTTTTGGGTCCTAGAAGCGATATGTACATGCTTACTCAGATACATCCCCAAAACATGCTGAAAATCGATATTTTAGGTGCCCAAAGTCAATATGAGTATGAATCTTCTGCACCCGTTAATATCCCAAATTGAACCTCGAAAATTCGATATTTTTGGGTCCCAGAAGCGGTCTGTACATGCCTACTCAGTGCTAGAATGTTTTCAAAATATAGGCCCAAAACATGCTGAAAATCGATATTTTAGGTGCCCAAAGTCAATATGTGTATGCATCTTCTGCACCCATTTATATCTCAAATTCAGGTTAAAAACACCCGAAAATTCGATATTTTTGGGTCCCAGAAGGGATCTGTACATGCCTACTCCGTGTTAGAGTATTTTCAAAATACAGGCCCAAAACATTCTGACAATCGATCTTTTAGGTGCCCAAAAGTCGATATGTGCATGCATGTTCTGTACCCGTTTATATTTCAAATTCAGGCTCCAAACACCCGAAAATACGATATTTTGGGGTCCCAGAAGCGATCTGTACATGCCTACTCGGATACAGTCCCAAAACATGCTGAAAATCGATATTTTAGGTGCCCAAAGTCAATATGTGTAAGCATCTTCTGTACCCGTTTATATCCTAAATTCAACCTCAAAACACCCGAAAATTCGATATTTTTGGGTCCCAGAAGCGATCTGTAGATGCCAACTCAGTGCTAGAATGTTTTCAAGATACAGACCCCAAACATGCTCAAAATCGATATTTTAGGTGCCCAAAAGTCGATATGTGCATGCATCTTCAGTACCCGTTTATATCTCAAATTCAGGCTCAAAACACCTGAAAATTCGATATTTTGGGGTACCGGAAGCGATCTGTACATGCCTACTCCGTGTTAAAGTATTTTCAAAATACATGCCCAAAACATGCTGAAAATCGATATTTTAGGTGCCGAAAGTCAATATGTGCATGCATCTTCTTTACCCGTTTATATCTCAAATTCATGCTCAAAACACCGAAAATTCGATATTTTGGGGTCCCAGAAGCGATCTGTACATGCCTACTCAGTGCAAGTATATTTTCAAAATATATACCCAAAACATGCTAAAAATCGATATTTTAGGTGGCTAAGGTCGATATCTCAAATTCAGGCCCAAAACACCCGAAAATTCGATATTTTGGAGTCCCAACAGCGATCTGTACATGCCTACTCCGTGTTAGAGTATTTTCAAAATACATGCCCGAAACATGCTGAAAATCGATATTATAAGTGTCCAATGTCGATATGTGCATGCATCTTCTGTACCCGTTTATATCTCAAATTCAGACTCAAAACACCCGAAAATTAGGTATTTTGGGTCCTAGAAGCGAACTGTACATGCCTACTCCTAGTTAGAATGATTTCAAGATACAGACCCAAAACATGCTCAAAATCGATATTTTAGGTGCCGAAAATTCGATATGTGCATTCATCTTCAGTACCCGTTTATATCTCAAATTCAGGCTTAAAACATCTGAAAATTCGATATTTTGGGGTCCAAGAAGCGATCTGTACATGCCTACTCAGTGCTAGAATATTTTCTAAATATGGGCCCAAAAAATGTTAAAATCGATATTTTAGGTGCATAAAGTCGATATCTCCAATTCAGGCCCAAAACACCCCGAAATTCGATATTTTGGGGTCCCAGAAGCGATGTGTACATGCCTACTCCTAGTTAGAATGTTTTCAAGATACAGACCCAAAACATGCTCAAAATCGATATTTTAGGTGCCCAAAATTCGATATGCGCATGCATCTTCAGTACCCGTTTATATCTTAAATTCAGGCTCAAAACACCTGAAAATTCGATATTTTGGGGTCCAAGAAGCGATCTGTACATGCCTACTCCGTGTTAGAGTATTTTCAAGATACAGGTCCAAAACATGCTGAAAATCGATATTTTAGGTGCTCAAAGTCAATATGTGCATGCATCTTATGTACCCGTTTATATCTCAATTTCAGGCTCAAAACACACGAAAATTCAATATTTTGGGGTCCCAGAAGCGATCTGTACATGCCTACTCAGTGCTAGAATATTTTCAAAATATAGGCCCAAAACATGCTAAAGATCGATATTTTAGGTGCCCAAAGTCGATATCTCAAATTCAGGCCCAAGACGCCCGAAAATTCGATATTTAGGGGTCCTAGAATTGATCTGTACATGCCTACTCCTAGTTAGGATGTTTTCAAGATACAGACCCAAAACATACTCAAAATCGATATTTTAGGTGCCCAAAAGTCTATATGTGCATTCATCTTCAGTACCCATTAATATCTCAAATTCAGGCTCCAAACACCCGAAAATTCGATATTTTGGGGTCCCAGAAGCGATCTGTACATGCCTACTCAGATACAGGCCTAAAACATGCTGAAAACGAATATTTTAAGTGCCTAAAGTCAATATGTGTATGCATCTTCTGCACACGTTCATATCCCAAATTCAACCTCAAAACATCCGAAAATCGATATTCTTGGGTCCCAGAAGCGATCTGTACATGCCTACTCCGTGTTAGAGTATTTTCAAAATGCAGCCCCAAAACATGCTAAAAATCGATATTTTAGGTGCCCAAAGTCAATATGTGTATGCAAACTCTGCACCCGTTTATGTCTAGTGACCTCCAGACTTATACTTCTTCCTTTTAAGCCTAAATGCTTAGCCATGCGATTAGTAATTAGATTCATATCACTACCCGGGTCCCACAGTGTTGTTATCGGATAGGCATTACTGTAAACAGAACTTATCATCAAAAGTGCCTTGCTCCAGGACAGTACATTACTACTAGCGTGCGCTTCTGGCTTTGAAAGGCAACTGTGGATCATCCAGTGGTGATTTCTACCACATTCACTACATGATACACTTCGAGTGCACTGACGTCCTACATGTCTTAAACGTAAACAGCGGAAACATGCTCCCATTTGCCGCACAGCATCCATTTTATCATTGTTGGCAAGCCTTTGAAACCCTGAGCACTTTGTGATGTCGTGAGCATTTGTGCCATGGTACCAACATTCGCTAGAATTCTTCACTCCAGTTTCAGTCCTCTGGATATTTTCAGCTAAAGTTGACATTTGTTTAGTTAGATTAATCATGCACTCCTCTATTTTCTCTTGTTTCCCCTGAAGTTTAGTTACTGCAGTAGTCAAGGATTCAGGTTCACTGTCAAAACTCGTGGCATGCACTCGCGCTTTACTAGCATTGTCAGTTACTCTCACATCAGAATTCATGTACTCTAGTGCCTGCTTTTCTTTCAACAAATATTGTAGTAGCTCACTGAATAACTTATCTTTATTCGTAATAGCTTGTAAAATGTTCACCCATTCCCTTTTCTGAACGGCAGGAAGGAGTTTTTCTATGTGGCTAACCATCGTGACCGTGTTCATCTCAGCACACAATTTAAGTTTTTTGAGATCTAAGTATGCCCTTTCCACAATATCTACCATCTCTATGAATCCCTTTGAACTGCCTTCGGGTACTAGCTTTAGATCTTTAATGTCACTCAAAACCGCCTCCACCAGCTTTGATGGGTTGCCATATCTGTCATCTAATCTTTTCATCATATCTTTAAATGAATCATCTGCACCTTGCACGATTTCCAATGCTTCCCCCGATAGGCAAGACCGCAATACGTAAGGATCATCCTCGTACACGGGTTTCATTATTCGTTCATAATCCTTGCAAAAAGTGGGATACTTTCGTATGCTACCGTTAAAGTGTGGTGGAGTCAGCCGTTGCATCCTAAGTTTAGGCAAATCACTTACAGGTTTAGAAATCATTGCATGTGCATCGTTTTTCACTCTTTCAACGTCCGTAATGTAAATCTCAAGTTCATCAATCATCTTGTCATAGTTCTCATCACTAGAATTAAGAGACTTTACCAACTTTTCATTGATCTCTTCCATCACTTTGAACTGCACTAAAATATCATCACTGTAAATATCTTGCAATACTGCCATTGGATCATTCTGCGAATGTGCCTCCCTCAGCAGGTTCACTTTCCGCGTAAACTTGCGCTTGGCAACAGCACGGCTGTCCTTCAGATCCTGGTCCATTTTGACTGGGGCTTGTGTTGGACTGTTTCACCAGGTGATGTAAGATAGCACTGGCAGTAACACTCTTTATTGTAAGGTCCAACCTGTTAACAATCGTACAGAATAATACATGGAGCTAATAATCGATATTCAATGAACTATTCATATAAATATATCACTAAACATACTATATGCATTATCACAAACACCACAAAACTCACACAGTGACTCCACTACATCGCACTGGTGATATGCGCCAGCCATACTGCCTGCTCGAACAGCAATCATCAAATCCATGACCCTCAGGTTGCACAAGCACTGCAACGCAATACCTAAATTAATGGTTATTATAGACAAGACTATACCACACGAATCCACATAGGTAGTACAACTATAAAAATATTAATTAACGTAATTAATTTCTATAGATCATGAGATACTGACATAAAAACACAATTTATCACTAATAAACACTGTCGCCACAACACTTCACTGCAAACAGCGAACACTAACTTACCCGAAATGTTGCTCCCACAAACATGCAAAATTATCACCAAATTCCTATAAATTCCCACTTAAACCATCACCGCTGGCAAGCGTACGTATTCAATGTCTACGTCTGACTGAGGGTAAAGGCAAACGGTTGCCACTACCTTGAGTTGGTGGGATCGACAAGATGCCACGTCACCACTCTACACCTACACGTCACACATTATACAAAATTATCGTTTAACAATAACAATATTCTTTACCAGAAGCAATACACAAATATATCAGAAATTCATACATATCACACCAATTTATCACAAATACTAATCTTAAAATTAAAAGGTTTACAGAAACTGTGTAGAGGAGATACTGAGAGATTCTCAATACATGATTCCCGTGTCGGGAATCGAACCCGGGCTTTTAAGGGTCGACCTTAACTGAAAAGAGATATTGAGACATCCTCAGTACAGCTCAATACACCCAAAAATTCGATATTTTTGGGTCCCAGAAGCGATCTGTACATGCCTACTCAGTGCTAGAATGTTTTTAAAATATAGGCTCAAAACATGCAAAAAATCGATATTTTAAGTGTCCAAAGTCGATATTTGCATGCATCTTCTGTACTCGTTTATATCTCAAATTCAGGCTCAAAACAACCGAAAATTCGATATTTTGGGTGCCCAAAAGTCGATATGTGCATGCATCTTCTGTACCCGTTTATATCTCAAATTCAGGCTCCAAATACACGAAAATTCGATATTTTGGGGTCCCAGAAGCGATCTGTACATGCCTACTCAGATAGAGGCCCAAAACATGCTGAAAATCGATATTTTAGGTGCCCAAAGTCAATATGTGTATGCATCTTCTGAACCCGTTTATATCCAAAATTCAACCTCAATACACCCGAAAAATCGATATTTTTGAGTCCCAGAAGCGATCTGTACATGCCTACTCAGAGCTAGAATGTTTTTAAAATATAGGCTCAAAACATGCTCAAATTCGATATTTTAAGTGTTCAAAGTCAATATGTGCATGCATCTTCTGTACCCGTTTATATCTCAAATTCAGGCTCAAAACACCCAAAAATTCGATATTTTGGGGTCCCAGAAGCGATCTGTACATGCCTACTCAGATACAGGCCCAAAACATGCTGAAAATCGATATTTTAGGTGCCCAAAGTCAATATGTGTATTCATCTTCTGCACCCGTTTATATCCCAAATTCAACCTCAAAACACCCGAAAATTCGATATTTTTGGGTAACAAAAGCGATCTGTACATCTAACTCAGTGGTAGAATGTTTTCAAAATATAGGCTCAAAACATGCTAAAAATCGATATTTTAAGTGTCCAAAGTCGATATGTTCATGCATCTTCTGTACCCGTTTATATCTAAAATTAAGTTTCAAAACTCCCGAAAATTCAGTATTTATGGGTCCTAGAAGCAATATGTACATACCTACTCAGTGCTAGAATGTTTTCAAAATGCAGGCCCATAACATGCTGAAAATCGATATTTTAGGTGCCTAAAGTCAATATGTGCATGTATCTTCTGTACCCGTTTATATCTCAAATTCAGGCTCAAAACACCTGAAACTTAGGTATTTTTGGGTCCTAGAAGCGATCTGTACATCCCTACTCCTAGTTAGAATGTTTTCAAGATACAGACCCAAAACATGCTCAAAATCGAAATTTTAGGTGCCCAAAAGTCGGTATGTGAATTTATCTTCAGTACCCGTTTAAATCTCAAATTCAGGCTCCAAAAACCCGAAAGTTCGATATTTTGGGGTCCCAGAAGAGATCTGTACATGCCTACACAGATACAGGCCCAAAACATGCTGAAAATCGACATTTTAGGTGGCCAAAGTCAATATGTGTATTCATCTTCTGCACCAGTTTATATCCCAAATTCAACCTCAAAACACCCAAAAATTCGATATTTTTCAGTACCAGAAGCGATCAGTACATCTAACTCAGTGCTAGAATGTTTTCAAAATATAGGCTCAAAACATGCTAAAAATCGATATTTTAAGTGTCCAAAGTCGATATGTGCAGACATCTTCTGTGCCCGTTTATATCTCAAATAGAGGCTCAAAACACTCAAAAATTCGGTATTTGTGGGTCCTAGAAGCGATCTGTACATGCCTACTCCTATTTAGAATGTTTTCAAAATACAGGCCCTAAACATACTGAAAATCGATCTTTTAGGTGCCCAAAAGTCGATATGTGCATGCATCTTCTGTACCCGTTTATATCTTAAATTCAGGCTCCAAACAAACGAAAATTCGATATTTTGGGGTCGAAGAAGCGATCTGTACATTCCTACTCAGATACAGGCCCAAAACATGCTGAAAATCGATATTTTAGGTGCCCAAAGTCAATATGTGTATGCATCTTCTGCAAGCGTTTATATCCCCAAATTCAAGCTCAAAACACCCGAAAATTCGATATTTTTGGGTCCCAGAAGCGATCTGAACATGCTTACTCAGTTCAAGAATGTTTTCAAAATATAGGCTCAAAACATGCTAGATATCGATATTTTAAGTGTCCAAAGTCAATATGTGCATGCATATTTTGTACCCGTTTATATCTCAAATTCAGGCTCAAAACACAAAAAATTCGGTATTTTTGGGTCCCAGAAGCGATCTGTACATGCCTACTCCGTGTTAGAGTATTTTCAAAATACAGGCCCAAAACATACTGAAAATCGATCTTTCAGGTGCCCAAAAGTCGATATGTGCATGCATCTTCTGTACCCGTTTATATCTCAAATTCAGTCTCCAAACACCCGAAAAATCGATATTTTGCGGTCGAAGAAGTGATCTGTACATGCCTACTCAGATGCAGGCCCAAAACATGCTGAAAATCGATATTTTAGGTGCCCAAAGTCAATATGTGTATGCATCTTCTGAACCCGTTTATATCTCAAATTCAACTTCAAAACACCCGAAAATTCGATATTTTTGGGTCCCAGAAGCGATCTGTACATGCCTACTCAGTGCTAGAATGTTTTCAAAATATAGGCTCAAAACATGCAAAAAATCGATATTATAAGTGTCCAAAGTCAATATGTGCTTGCATCTTCAGTACCCGTTTATATCTCAAATTCAGGCTCCAAACACCCGAAAATTCGATATTTTGGGGTCCCAGAAGCGATATGTACATGCCTACTCCGTGTTAGAGTATTTTCAAAATACAGGGCCAAAACATACTGAAAATCGATCTTTTAGGTGCCCAAAAGTCGATATGTGCATGCATCTTCTGTACCCGTTTATATCTCAAATTCAGGCTCCAAACACTCGAAAAGTCGATAATTTTAGGGTCGAAGAAGCAAACTGTACATGCCTACTCAGATACAGGACCAAAACATGCTGAAAATCGATATTTTAGGTGCCCAAAGTCAATATGTGTATGCATCTTCGGCACCTGTTTATATCCCAAATTCAACCTTATAACACCCGAAAATTCGATTTTTTTGGGTCCCAGAAGCGATCTGTACATGCCTACTCAGTGCTAGAATGTTTTCAAAATATAGGCTCAAAACATGCTAAAAATCGATATTTTAAGTGTCCAAAGTCGATATGTGCATGCATCTTCAGTACCCGTATATATCTCAAATTCAACCTCAAAACACCCGAAAATTCGATATTTTTGGGTCCCAGAAGCGATCTGTACATGCCTACTCAGTGCTAGAATGTTTTTAAAATATAGGCTCAAAACATGCAAAAAATCGATATTTTAAGTGTCCAAAGTCGATATTTGCATGCATCTTCTGTACTCGTTTATATCTCAAATTCAGGCTCAAAACAACCGAAAATTCGATATTTTGGGTGCCCAAAAGTCGATATGTGCATGCATCTTCTGTACCCGTTTATATCTTAAATTCAGGCTCCAAATACACGAAAATTCGATATTTTGGGGTCCCAGAAGCGATCTGTACATGCCTACTCAGATACAGGCCCAAAACATGCTGAAAATCGATATTTTAGATTCCCAAAAGTCGATATATCTAAAATTAAGTTTCAAAACTCCCGAAAATTCAGTATTTTTGGGTCCTAGAAGCAATCTGTACATACCTACTCCTAGTTAGAATGTTTTCAAGATACAGACCCAAAACATGCTCAAAATCGATATTTTAGGTGCCTAAAAGTCATTATGTGCATGCATCTTCAGTACCCGTTTATATCTCAAATTTAGGGTCTAAACACCCGAAAATTCGATATTTTGGAGTACCAGAAGCGATCTGTACATGCCTACTCCGTGTTAGCGTATTTTCAAAATACAGGCCTAAAACATACTAAAAATCGATATTTTAGGTGCCCAAAGTCGATATCTCAAATTCACGCCCAAAACACCCGAAAATTTGATATTATTGGGGTCCTAGAAGCGATCTGTACATGCCTACTCCGTGTTAGAGTATTTTCAAAATACAGGCCCAAAACATACTGAAAATCGATCTTTTAGGTGCCCAAAAGTCGATATGTGCATGCATCATCAGTACCCGTTTATATCTCAAATTCAGGCTCCAAACACTCGAAAATTCGATATTTTTGGGTCCCAGAAGCGATCTGTACATGCCTACTCCGTGTTAGAGTATTTTCAAAATACAGGCCCAAAACATACTGAAAATCGATCTTTTAGGTGCACAAAAGTCGATATGTGCATGCATCTTCTGTACCCGTTTATATATCAAATTCAGGCTCCAAACACACGAAAAATTCTATATTTTGGGGTCGAAGAAGCGATCTGTACATGCCTTCTCAGATACAGGCCCAAAACATGCTGAAAATCGATATTTTAGGTGCCCAAAGTTAATATGTGAATGCATCTTCTGCACCCGTTTATATCCCAAATTCAACCTCAAAACACCCGAAAATTCGGTATTTTTGGGTCCTGGAAGCGATCTGTACATGCCTACTCCTAGTTAGAATGTTTTCAAGATACAGACCCAAAACATGCTCAAAATCGATATTTTCAGTGCACAAAAGTCGATATGTGCATGCATCTTCAGTACCCGTTTATATCTCAAATTCAGGCTCAAAAAACCCGAAAATTCGATATTTTGGGGTCACAGAAGCGATCTGTACATGCCTACTTCGTGTTAGAATATTTTCAAAATATAGGTCCAAAACATGCTAAAAATCGATATTTTAGGTGCCCAAAGTCGATATCTCAAATTCAGGCCCAAAACACCCGAAAATTCGATATTTTGGGGTCCCAGATGCGATCTGTACATGCCTACTCCGTGTTAGAGTTTTTTCAAAATACAGGCCCAAAACATACTGAAAATCGATCGTTTAGGTGTCAAAAAGTCGATATGTGCATGCATCTTCTGTACCCGTTTATATCTCAAATTGAGGGTCAAAACACCCGAAAATTCGTTTTTTTCGGTCTTAGAAGCGATTAATACATGCCTACTCCTAGTTATAATGTTTTCAAGAAACAGACCCAAAACATGCTAAAAATCAATATTTTAAGTGTCCAAAGTCGATATGTGCATGCATCTTCTGTACCCGTTTATATCTCAAATTGAGGGTCAAAACACCCAAAATTTCGGTAATTTTGGGTCTTAGAAGCGATCTGTACATGCCTACTCCTAGTTATAATGTTTTCAAGATACAGACCCAAAACATGCTCAAAATCGATATTTTCGGTGCACAAAAGTCGATATGTGCATGCATCTTCTGTACCCGTTTATATCTCAAATTCAGGCTCCAAACACCCGAAAGTTCGATATTTTTGGGTCCCAGAAGAGATCTGTACATGCCTAGTCAGATACAGGCCCAAAACATGCTGAAAATCGACATTTTAGGTGGCCAAAGTCAATATGTGTATTCATCTTCTGCACCAGTTTATATCCCAAATTCAACCTCAAAACACCCAAAAATTCGATATTTTTCAGTACCAGAAGCGATCAGTACATCTAACTCAGTGCTAGAATGTTTTCAAAATATAGACTCAAAACATGCTAAAAATCGATATTTTAAGTGTCCAAAGTCGATATGTGCATACATCTTCTGTGCCCGTTTATATCTCAAATTGAGGCTCAAAACACTCAAAAATTCGGTATTTGTGGGTCCTAGAAGCGATCTGTACATGCCTACACCTAGTTAGAATGTTTTCAAGATACAGACCCAAAACATGCTCAAAATCGATATTTTAGGTGCCCAAAAGTCGATATGTGCATGCATCTTCAGTACCCGTTTATATCTCAAATTCAGGCTCAAAACACCCGAAAATTCGATATTTTGGGGTCCTAGAAGCGATCTGTACATGCCTACTCAGTGCTAGAGTATTATCAAAATACAGGCCCAATACATGCTAAAATTCGATATTTTTGGTGCCCAAAGTCGATATCTCAAATTCAGGCCCAAAACACCCGAAAATTCGATATTTTGGGGTCCTAGAAGCGATCTGTACATGCCTACTCCGTGTTAGAGTATTTTCAAAATACAGGCCCAAAACATACTGAAAATCGATCTTTTAGGTGCCCAAAAGTCGATATGTGCATGCATCTTCTGTACCCGTTTATATCTTAAATTCAGGCTCCAAACACCCGAAAAATCGATATTTTGGGGTCGAAGAAGCGATCTGTATATGCCTACTCAGATACAGGCCCAAAACATGCTGAAAATCGATATTTTAGGTGCCCAAAAATCAATATGTGCTTGCATCTTCAGTACCCGTTTATATCTCAAATTCAGGCTCAAAACACCCGAAAATTCGATATTTTAGGGTCCCAGAAGCGATATGTACATGCCTACTCCGTGTTAGAGTATTTTCAAAATACAGGCCCAAAACATAATGAAAATCGATATTTTAGGTGCACAAAAGTCGATATGTGCATGCATCTTCTGTACCCGTTTATATATCAAATTTAGGCTCCAAACACCCGAAAAATTCTATATTTTGGGGTCGAAGAAGCGATCTGTACATGCCTTCTCAGATACAGGCCCAAAACATGCTAAAATCGATATTTTAGGTGCCCAAAGTTAATATGTGTATGCATCTTCTGCACCCTTTTATATTCCAAATTCAACCTCAAAACACCCGAAAATTCGGTATTTTTGGGTCCTGGAAGTGATCTGTACATGCCTACTCCTAGGTAGAATGTTTTCAAGATACAGACCCAAAATATGCTCAAAATCGATATTTTCAGAGCACAAAAGTCGATATGTGCAAGCATCTTCTGTACCCGTTTATATCTCAAATTCAGGCTCAAAACACCCGAAAATACGATATTTTGGGGTCCCAGAAGCGATCTGTACATGCCTACTCCTAGTTATAATGTTTTCAAGATACAGACCCAAAACATGCTCAAAATCGATATTTTCAGAGCACAAAAGTCGATATGTGCAAGCATCTTCTGTACCCGTTTATATCTCAAATTCAGGCTCAAAACACCCAAAAATTCGATATTTTGGGGTCCCAGAAGCGATCTGTACATGCCTACTCCGTGTTAGAGTATTTTCAAAATTCAGGCCCAAAACATACTGAAAATCGATCTTTTAGGTGCCCAAAAGTCGATATATGCATGCATCTTCTGTACCCGTTTATATCTCAAATTCAGGCTCCAAACAAACGAAAATTCGATATTTTGGGGTCCAAGAAGCGATCTGTACATGCCTACTCAGTTACAGTCCCAAAACATGCTGAAAATCGATATTTTAGGTGCCCAAAGTCAATATGTGTATGCATCTTCTGCACCCGTTTATATCCCAAATTCAACCTCAAAACACCCGAAAATTCGATATTTTTGGGTCCCAGAAGCGATCTGTACATGCCCATTCAGTGCTAGAATATTTTCAAAATATAGGCTAAAACCATGCTAAAAATCGATATTTTAAGTGTCCAAAGTCGATATGTGCATGCATCTTCTGTACCCGTTTATATCTCAAATTCAGGCTCAAAACACCCTAAACTTCGGTATTTTTGGGTCCTAAAAGCGATCTGTACATGCCTACTCCTAGTTAGAATGTTTTCAACATACAGACCAAAATATGCTCAAAATCGATATTTTTGGTGCCTAAAAGTCGATATGTGCATGCATCTTCAGTACCCGTTTATATCTCAAATTCATTCTCAAAACACCCGAAAAATCGATATTTTGGGGTCCCAGAAGCGATCTGTACAAGCTTACTCCGTGTTAGAGTATTTTCAAAATACAGGCCCAAAACATGCTGAAAATCGATATTTTATGTGCCCAAAGTCAATATGCGCATGCATCTTCTGTACCCGTTTATATCTCAAATTCAGGCTCAAAACACCCGAAAATTCGATATTTTGGAGTCCCAGAAGCAATCTGTACATACCAATTCATTGCTAGAATATTTTCAAAATATAGGCCCAAAACATGCTAAAAATCGATATTTTAAGTGCCCAAAGTAGACATCTCAAATTCAGGTCCAAAACACCCGAAAATTCGATATTTTGGGGTCCCAGAAGCGATCTGTACAAGCTTAGTCCGTGTTAGAGTATTTTCAAAATACAGGCCCTAAACATAATGAAAATCGATCTTTTAGGTACCCAAAGGTCGATATGTGCATGCATCTTCTATTCCCGTTTATATATCAAATTCAGACTCCAAACACCCGAAAATTCGATATTTTGGGTTTCCATAAGCGATCTGTACATGCCTACTCAAATACAGGCCCAAAACATGTTAAAAATCGATATTTTAGATGCCCAAAGTCAATATGTGTATGCATCTTCTGCACCCGTTTATATCCCAAATTTAACCTCAAAACACCCTAAAATTCGATATTTTTGGGTCCCAGAAGCGATCTGTACATGCCTACTCAGAGCTAGAATGTTTTCAAAATATAGGCTGAAAACATGTTAAAAATCGATATTTTAAGTGTCCAAAGTCGATATGTGCATGCATCTTCTGTACCCGTTTATATCTCAAATTCAGGCTCAAAACACCCGAAAATTCGGTATTTTTTGGGTCCTGGAAGCGATATGTACATGCCTACTCCTAGTTAGAATGTTTTCAAGATACAGACCCAAAACATGCTCAAAATCGATATTTTCGGTGCCCAAAAGTCGATATGTGCATTCATCTTCAGTACCCGTTTATATCTCAAATTCAGGCTCAAAACACCCGAAAATTCGATATTTTGGGGTCCCAGAAGCGACCTGTACATGCATACTCAGAAACAGGCCCAAAACAAGCTGAAAATCGATATTTTAGGTGCCCAAAGTCAATATTGTGTATGCATCTTCTGCACCCGTTTACATCCCAAATTCAGGCTCCAAACACGCGAAAATTCAATATTTTGGGTTCCCATAAGCGATTTGTACATGCCTACTTAGATACAGGCCCAAAACAAGCTGAAAATCGAAATTTTAGGTGCCCAAAGTCAATATGTGTATGCATCTTCTGCACCCGTTTATATCCCAAATTCAACCTCAAAACACCCGAAAATTCGATATTTTTGGGTCCCAGAAGCGATCTGTACATGCCTACTCAGAGCTAGAATGTTTTCAAAATATAGGCTGAAAACATGTTAAAAATCGATATTTTAAGTGTCCAAAGTCGATATGTGCATGCATCTTCTGTACCCGTTTATATCCCAAATTCAACCTCAAAACACCCAAAAATTTGATATTTTTGGGTACCAGAAGCGATCTCTACATCTAATTCAGTTCTAGAATGTTTTTAAAATATTGGCTCAAAACATGCTAAAAATTGATATTTTAAGTGTTCAGAGTCAATATGTGCTTGCAGCTTCTGTACCAGTTTATATCTCAAATTCAGGCTCAAAACACCCCAAAAATTCGGTATTTTTCGGTCCCAGAAGCGATCTGTACATGCCTATTTAGTGCTAGAATATTTTCAAAATATAGGTCCAAAACATGCTAAAAATCAATATTTTAAGTGCCCAAACTCGATATCTCAAATTCAGGCCAAAAACACCCGAAAATTCGATATTTTGGGGTCCCAGAAGCGATCTCTACATGCCTACTCCGTGTTAGAGTATTTTCAAAATACAGGCCCAAAACATACTGAAAATCGATCTTTTAGGTAACCAAATGTCCATATGTGCATGCATCTTCTGTACACTTTTATATCTCAGTTTCAGGCTCAAAACACCCGAAAATTTGATATTTTGGGGTCCCAGATGCTATCTGTACATGCCTACTCCGTGTTAGAGTATTTTCAAAATACAGGCCCAAAACGTGCTAAAAATCGATATTTTAGGTGCCCAAAGTCGATATCTCAAATTCAGGCTCAAAACACCCGAAAATTCGATATTTTGAAGTCCCAGAAGCGATCTATACATGCCTACTGCTAGTTAGAGTATTTTCAAGATTCAGACCCAAAACATGCTTAAAAATCGATATTTTAGGTGCCCTAAAGTCGATATGTGCATGCATCTTCAGTACCCGTTTATATCTCAAATTCAGGCTCAAAACACCCGAAAACTCGATATTTTGGGGTCCCAGAAGCGATCTGTACATGCCTACTCAGTGCTAGAATATTTTCAAATTATAGGCCCAAAACGTGCTAAAAATCGATATTTTAGGTGCCCAAAGTCGATATCTCAAATTCAGGCCCAAAACACCCGAAAATTCGACATTTTGGGGTCCCAAAAGCGATCGGTACATGCCTACTCCGTGTTAGAGTATTTTCAAAATACAGGCCCAAAACATACTGAAAATCGTTCTTTTAGGTAACCAAATGTCGATATGTGCATGCATCTTCTGTACCGTTTTATATCTCAGTTTCAGGCTCAAAACACCCGAAAATTTGATATTTTGGGGTCCCAGATGCGATCTGTACATGCCTACTCCGTGTTAGAGTATTTTCAAAATACAAGCCCAAAACATGCTGAAAATCGATATTTTAGGTGCCCAAAGTCAATATGTGTATGCATCTTCTGCACCCGTTTATATCCCAAATTCAACCTCAAAACACCCAAAAATTCAATATTTTTGGATCCCAGAAACGATCTGTATATGTCTACTCATTGCTAGATTTCTTTCAAAATATAGGCTCAAAACATGCTAAAAATCGTGTACCAGTCCTCTAAGGCTTTAACTCGTTCAGGATCTGATACAGTACCTTATTCTGGAGTTGTAGTCATAGTAGTTGTTGTTGTTGTTGTGGTTGTTGTGGTCTTAGGTAGCGAGCTCGGCGTCGTGGTGTTCTTAGGTAAGTGACTTCACAAGTTTCTTTAGGCTTAATTTATTTATACATACTTATCTCTATACAGGGAATTATATTAGATGCCTTGTCTTATATGACTGTATTTCTCTCTTATGGAAACAGTTTGTAGCCCTGGGAGTCAGTTTAGGAAATCCTACATATTAGTTAAACTACACTGCTTATATACATTCTCTATTGGGAGTTCCTGGTACTTTTGAAAAGGGGTGGAGTTGTTTAAGCTCCACCCAATTCTCCTCTCTCTCTCTCTCTTGCTTTCTCTCCCTCACTCTCTCTTTCTCTCTCACTTTCTCTCCCTCTCTCTCTTGAGTTTAGAGATGACAGTGAGAAATTGGAGGTAAGAAGGTTGGCCCTCTTGTGTTTGTTATTGTCAGAAGGTCTTCTGTTTATGTTGCTTCAAGTGGGGAAGCTGTGTGAGACCCTCATATACAGTACTGTACAATCGATATTTTAGGTGCCCAAAAGTCGATATGTGCATGCATCTTCAGTACCCGTTTATATCTCAAATTCAGGCTCAAAACACCCGAAAATTCGATATTTTGAAGTCCCAGAACCGATCTATACATGCCTACTCCGTGTTAGAGTATTTTCAAGATTCAAACCCAAAACATGCTTAAAAATCGATATTTTAGGTGCCCTAAAGTCGATATGTGCATGCATCTTCAGTACCCGTTTATATCTCTAATTCAGGCTCAAAACACCCGAAAACTCGATATTTTGGGGTCCCAGAAGCGATCTGTACATGCCTACTCAGTGCTAGAATATTTTCAAATTATAGGCCCAAAACGTGCTAAAAATCGATATTTTAGGTGCCCAAAGTCGATATCTCAAATTCAGGCCCAAAACATCCGAAAATTCGACATTTTGGGGTCCCAAAAGCGATCGGTACATGCCTACTCCGTGTTAGAGTATTTTCAATATACAGGCCCAAAACATACTGAAAATCGATCTTTTAGGTAACCAAAAGTCGATATGTGCATGCATCTTCTGTACCCTTTTATATCTCAGTTTCAGGCTCAAAACACCCGAAAATTTGATATTTTGGGGTCCCAGATGCGATCTGTACATGCCTACTCCGTGTTAGAGTATTTTCAAAATACAGGCCTAAAACATGCTGAAAATCGATATTTTAGGAGCCCAAAGTCAATACGTGCATGCATCTACTGTACCCGTTTATATCTCAAATTCAGGCTCAAAACACCCGAAAATTCGATATTTTGAAGTCCCAGAAGCGATCTATACATGCCTAGTGCGTGTTAGAGTATTTTCAAGATTCAGACCCAAAACATGCTTAAAAATCGATATTTTAGGTGCCCTAAAGTCGATATGTGCATGCATCTTCAGTACCCGTTTATATCTCTAATTCAGGCTCAAAACACCCGAAAACTCGATATTTTGGGGTCCCAGAAGCGATCTGTACATGCCTACTCAGTGCTAGAATATTTTCAAATTATAGGCCCAAAACGTGCTAAAAATCGATATTTTAGGTGCCCAAAGTCGATATCTCAAATTCAGGCCCAAAACACCCGAAAATTCGACATTTTGGGGTCCCAAAAGCGATCGGTACATGCCTACTCCGTGTTAGAGTATTTTCAAAATACAGGCCCAAAACATACTGAAAATCGATCTTTTAGGTAACCAAATGTCGATATGTGCATGCATCTTCTGTACCCTTTTATATCTCAGTTTCATGCTCAAAACACCCGATAATTTGATATTTTGGGGTCCCAGATGCGATCTGTACATGCCTACTCCGTGTTAGAGTATTTTCAAAATACAGGCCCAAAACATGCTGAAAATCGATATTTTAGGAGCCCAAAGTCAATACGTGCATGCATCTTCTGTACCCGTTTATATCTCAAATTCAGGCTCAAAACACCCGAAAATTCGATATTTTGAAGTCCCAGAAGCGATCTATACATGCCTACTGCGTGTTAGAGTATTTTCAAGATTCAGACCCAAAACATGCTTAAAAATCGATATTTTAGGTGCCCTAAAGTCGATATGTGCATGCATCTTCAGTACCCGTTTATATCTCAAATTCAGGCTCAAAACACCCGAAAACTCGATATTTTGGGGTCCCAGAAGCTATCTGTACATGCCTACTCAGTGCTAGAATATTTTCAAATTATAGGCCCAAAACGTGCTAAAAATCGATATTTTAGGTGCCCAAAGTCGATATCTCATATTCAGGCCCAAAACACCCGAAAATTCGACATTTTGGGGTCCCAAAAGCGATCGGTACATGCCTACTCCGTGTTAGAGTATTTTCAAAATACAGGCCCAAAACATACTGAAAATCGATCTTTTAGGTAACCAAATGTCGATATGTGCATGCATCTTCTGTACCGTTTTATATCTCAGTTTCAGGCTCAAAACACCCGAAAATTTGATATTTTGGGGTCCCAGATGCGATCTGTACATGCCTACTCCGTGTTAGAGTATTTTCAAAATACAAGCCCAAAACATGCTGAAAATCGATATTTTAGGTGCCCAAAGTCAATATGTGTATGCATCTTCTGCACCCGTTTATATCCCAAATTCAACCTCAAAACACCCAAAAATTCAATATTTTTGGATCCCAGAAACGATCTGTATATGTCTACTCATTGCTAGATTTCTTTCAAAATATAGGCTCAAAACATGCTAAAAATCGTGTACCAGTCCTCTAAGGCTTTAACTCGTTCAGGATCTGATACAGTACCTTATTCTGGAGTTGTAGTCATAGTAGTTGTTGTTGTTGTTGTGGTTGTTGTGGTCTTAGGTAGCGAGCTCGGCGTCGTGGTGTTCTTAGGTAAGTGACTTCACAAGTTTCTTTAGGCTTAATTTATTTATACATACTTATCTCTATACAGGGAATTATATTAGATGCCTTGTCTTATATGACTGTATTTCTCTCTTATGGAAACAGTTTGTAGCCCTGGGAGTCAGTTTAGGAAATCCTACATATTAGTTAAACTACACTGCTTATATACATTCTCTATTGGGAGTTCCTGGTACTTTTGAAAAGGGGTGGAGTTGTTTAAGCTCCACCCAATTCTCCTCTCTCTCTCTCTCTTGCTTTCTCTCCCTCACTCTCTCTTTCTCTCTCACTTTCTCTCCCTCTCTCTCTTGAGTTTAGAGATGACAGTGAGAAATTGGAGGTAAGAAGGTTGGCCCTCTTGTGTTTGTTATTGTCAGAAGGTCTTCTGTTTATGTTGCTTCAAGTGGGGAAGCTGTGTGAGACCCTCATATACAGTACTGTACAATCGATATTTTAGGTGCCCAAAAGTCGATATGTGCATGCATCTTCAGTACCCGTTTATATCTCAAATTCAGGCTCAAAACACCCGAAAATTCAATATTTTGAAGTCCCAGAACCGATCTATACATGCCTACTCCGTGTTAGAGTATTTTCAAGATTCAAACCCAAAACATGCTTAAAAATCGATATTTTAGGTGCCCTAAAGTCGATATGTGCATGCATCTTCAGTACCCGTTTATATCTCTAATTCAGGCTCAAAACACCCGAAAACTCGATATTTTGGGGTCCCAGAAGCGATCTGTACATGCCTACTCAGTGCTAGAATATTTTCAAATTATAGGCCCAAAACGTGCTAAAAATCGATATTTTAGGTGCCCAAAGTCGATATCTCAAATTCAGGCCCAAAACACCCGAAAATTCGACATTTTGGGGTCCCAAAAGCGATCGGTACATGCCTACTCCGTGTTAGAGTATTTTCAAAATACAGGCCCAAAACATACTGAAAATCGATCTTTTAGGTAACCAAAAGTCGATATGTGCATGCATCTTCTGTACCCTTTTATATCTCAGTTTCAGTCTCAAAACACCCGAAAATTTGATATTTTGGGGTCCCAGATGCGATCTGTACATGCCTACTCCGTGTTAGAGTATTTTCAAAATACAGGCCCAAAACATGCTGAAAATCGATATTTTAGGAGCCCAAAGTCAATACGTGCATGCATCTAATGTACCCGTTTATATCTCAAATTCAGGCTCAAAACACCCGAAAATTCGATATTTTGAAGTAACAGAATCGATCTATACATGCCTAGTGCGTGTTAGAGTATTTTCAAGATTCAGACCCAAAACATGCTTAAAAATCGATATTTTAGGTGCACTAAAGTCGATATGTGCATGCATCTTCAGTACCCGTTTATATCTCTAATTCAGGCTCAAAACACCCGAAAACTCGATATTTTGGGGTCCCAGAAGCGATCTGTACATGCCTACTCTGTGCTAGAATATTTTCAAATTATAGGCCCAAAACGTGCTAAAAATCGATATTTTAGGTGCCCAAAGTCGATATCTCAAATTCAGGCCTAAAACACCCGAAAATTCGACATTTTGGGGTCCCAAAAGCGATCGGTACATGCCTACTCCGTGTTAGAGTATTTTCAAAATACAGGCCCAAAACATACTGAAAATCGATCTTTTAGGTAACCAAATGTCCATATGTGCATGCATCTTCTGTACCCTTTTATATCTCAGTTTCAGGCTCAAAACACCCGAAAATTTGATATTTTGGGGTCCCAGATGCGATCTGTACATGCCTACTCCGTGTTAGAGTATTTTCAAAATACAGGCCCAAAACATGCTGAAAATCGATATTTTAGGAGCCCAAAGTCAATACGTGCATGCATCTTCTGTACCCGTTTATATCTCAAATTCAGGCTCAAAACACCCGAAAATTCGATATTTTGAAGTCCCAGAAGCGATCTATACATGCCTACTGCGTGTTAGAGTATTTTCAAGATTCAGACCCAAAACATGCTTAAAAATCGATATTTTAGGTGCCCTAAAGTCGATATGTGCATGCATCTTCAGTACCCGTTTATATATCAAATTCAGGCTCAAAACACCCGAAAACTCGATATTTTGGGGTCCCAGAAGCGATCTGTACATGCCTACTCAGTGCTAGAATATTTTCAAATTATAGGCCCAAAACGTGCTAAAAATCGATATTTTAGGTGCCCAAAGTCGATATCTCAAATTCAGGCCCAAAACACCCGAAAATTCGACATTTTGGGGTCCCAAAAGCGATCGGTACATGCCTACTCCGTGTTAGAGTATTTTCAAAATACAGGCCCAAAACATACTGAAAATCGATCTTTTAGGTAACCAAATGTCGATATGTGCATGCATCTTCTGTACCGTTTTATATCTCAGTTTCAGGCTCAAAACACCCGAAAATTTGATATTTTGGGGTCCCAGATGCGATCTGTACATGCCTACTCCGTGTTAGAGTATTTTCAAAATACAAGCCCAAAACATGCTGAAAATCGATATTTTAGGTGCCCAAAGTCAATATGTGTATGCATCTTCTGCACCCGTTTATATCCCAAATTCAACCTCAAAACACCCAAAAATTCAATATTTTTGGATCCCAGAAACGATCTGTATATGTCTACTCATTGCTAGATTTCTTTCAAAATATAGGCTCAAAACATGCTAAAAATCGTGTACCAGTCCTCTAAGGCTTAAACTCGTTCAGGATCTGATACAGTACCTTATTCTGGAGTTGTAGTCATAGTAGTTGTTGTTGTTGTTGTGGTTGTTGTGGTCTTAGGTAGCGAGCTCGGCGTCGTGGTGTTCTTAGGTAAGTGACTTCACAAGTTTCTTTAGGCTTAATTTATTTATACATACTTATCTCTATACAGGGAATTATATTAGATGCCTTGTCTTATATGACTGTATTTCTCTCTTATGGAAACAGTTTGTAGACCTGGGAGTCAGTTTAGGAAATCCTACATATTAGTTAAACTACACTGTTTATATACATTCTCTATTGGGAGTTCCAGGTACTTTTGAAAAGGGGTGGAGTTGTTTAAGCTCCACCCAATTCTCTTCTCTCTCTCTCTCTTGCTTTCTCTCCCTCACTCTCACTCTCTCTCTCACTTTCTCTCCCTCTCTCTCTTGAGTTTAGAAATGACAGTGAGAAATTGGAGGTAAGAAGGTTGGCCCTCTTGTGTTTGTTATTGTCAGAAGGTCTTCTGTTTATGTTGCTTCAAGTGGGGAAGCTGTGTGAGACCCTCATATACAGTACTGTACAATCGATATTTTAGGTGCCCAAAAGTCGATATATGCATGCATCTTCAGTACCCGTTTATATCTCAAATTCAGGCTCAAAACACCCGAAAATTCGATATTTTGAAGTCCCAGAACCGATCTATACATGCCTACTCCGTGTTAGAGTATTTTCAAGATTCAAACCCAAAACATGCTTAAAAATCGATATTTTAGGTGCCCTAAAGTCGATATGTGCATGCATCTTCAGTACCCGTTTATATCTCTAATTCAGGCTCAAAACACCCGAAAACTCGATATTTTGGGGTCCCAGAAGCGATCTGTACATGCCTACTCAGTGCTAGAATATTTTCAAATTATAGGCCCAAAACGTGCTAAAAATCGATATTTTAGGTGCCCAAAGTCGATATCTCAAATCCAGGCCCAAAACACCCGAAAATTCGACATTTTGGGGTCCCAAAAGCGATCGGTACATGCCTACTCCGTGTTAGAGTATTTTCAAAATACAGGCCCAAAACATACTGAAAATCGATCTTTTAGGTAACCAAAAGTCGATATGTGCATGCATCTTCTGTACCCTTTTATATCTCAGTTTCAGGCTCAAAACACCCGAAAATTTGATATTTTGGGGTCCCAGATGCGATCTGTACATGCCTACTCCGTGTTAGAGTATTTTCAAAATACAGGCCCAAAACATGCTGAAAATCGATATTTTAGGAGCCCAAAGTCAATACGTGCATGCATCTACTGTACCCGTTTATATCTCAAATTCAGGCTCAAAACACCCGAAAATTCGATATTTTGAAGTCCCAGAAGCGATCTATACATGCCTAGTGCGTGTTAGAGTATTTTCAAGATTCAGACCCAAAACATGCTTAAAAATTGATATTTTAGGTGCCCTAAAGTCGATATGTGCATGCATCTTCAGTACCCGTTTATATCTCTAATTCAGGCTCAAAACACCCGAAAACTCGATAATTTGGGGTCCCAGAAGCGATCTGTACATACCTACTCAGTGCTAGAATATTTTCTAATTATAGGCCCAAAACGTGCTAAAAATCGATATTTTAGGTGCCCAAAGTCGATATCTCAAATTCAGGCCCAAAACACCCGAAAATTCGACATTTTGGGGTCCAAAAAGCGATCGGGACATGCCTACTCCGTGTTAGAGTATTTTCAAAATACAGGCCCAAAACATACTGAAAATCGATCTTTTAGGTAACCAAATGTCGATATGTGCATGCATCTTCTGTACCCTTTTATATCTCAGTTTCAGGCTCAAAACACCCGAAAATTTGATATTTTGGGGTCCCAGATGCGATCTGTACATGCCTACTCCGTGTTAGAGTATTTTCAAAATACAGGCCCAAAACATGCTGAAAATCGATATTTTAGGAGCCCAAAGTCAATACGTGCATGCATCTTCTGTACCCGTTTATATCTCAAATTCAGGCTCAAAATACCCGAAAATTCGATATTTTGAAGTCCCAGAAGCGATCTATACATGCCTACTGCGTGTTAGAGTATTTTCAAGATTCAGACCCAAAACATGCTTAAAAATCGATATTTTAGGTGCCCTAAAGTCGATATGTGCATGCATCTTCAGTACCCGTTTATATCTCAAATTCAGGCTCAAAACACCCGAAAACTCGATATTTTGGGGTCCCAGAAGCGATCTGTACATGCCTACTCAGTGCTAGAATATTTTCAAATTATAGGCCCAAAACGTGCTAAAAAATCGATATTTTAGGTGCCCAAAGTCGATATCTCAAATTCAGGCCCAAAACACCCGAAAATTCGACATTTTGTGGTCCCAAAAGCGATCGGTACATGCCTACTCCGTGTTAGAGTATTTTCAAAATACAGGCCCAAAACATACTGAAAATCGATCTTTTAGGTAACCAAATGTCGATATGTGCATGCATCTTCTGTACCGTTTTATATCTCAGTTTCAGGCTCAAAACACCCGAAAATTTGATATTTTGGGGTCCCAGATGCGATCTGTACATGCCTACTCTGTGTTAGAGTATTTTCAAAATACAGACCCAAAACATGCTTAAAAATCGATATTTTAGGTGCCCTAAAGTCGATATGTGCATGCATCTTCAGTACCCGTTTATATCTCTAATTCAGGCTCAAAACACCCGAAAACTCGATATTTTGGGGTCCCAGAAGCGATCTGTACATGCCTACTCAGTGCTAGAATATTTTCAAATTATAGGCCCAAAACGTGCTAAAAATCGATATTTTAGGTGCCCAAAGTCGATATCTCAAATTCAGGCCCAAAACACCCGAAAATTCGACATTTTGGGGTCCCAAAAGCGATCGGTACATGCTTACTCCGTGTTAGAGTATTTTCAAAATACAGGTCCAAAACATACTGAAAATCGATCTTTTAGGTTACCAAATGTCGATATGTGCATGCATCTTCTGTACCCTTTTATATCTCAGTTTCAGGCTCAAAACACCCGAAAATTTGATATTTTGGGGTCCCAGATGCGATCTGTACATGCCTACTCCGTGTTAGAGTATTTTCAAAATACAGGCCCAAAACATGCTGAAAATCGATATTTTAGGAGCCCAAAGTCAATACGTGCATGCATCTTCTGTACCCGTTTATATCTCAAATTCAGGCTCAAAACACCCGAAAATTCGATATTTTGAAGTCCCAGAAGCGATCTATTCATGCCTACTGCGTGTTAGAGTATTTTCAAGATTCAGACCCAAAACATGCTTAAAAATCGATATTTTAGGTGCCCTAAAGTCGATATGTGCATGCATCTTCAGTACCCGTTTATATCTCAAATTCAGGCTCAAAACACCCGAAAACTCGATATGTTGGGGTCCCAAAAGCGATCTGTACATGCCTACTCAGTGCTAGAATATTTTCAAATTATAGGCCCAAAACGTGCTAAAAATCGATATTTTAGGTGCCCAAAGTCGATATCTCAAATTCAGGCCCAAAACACCCGAAATTTCGACATTTTGGGGTCCCAAAAGCGATCGGTACATGCCTACTCCGTGTTAGAGTATTTTCAAAATACAGGCCCAAAACATACTGAAAATCGATCTTTTAGGTAACCAAATGTCGATATGTGCATGCATCTTCTGTACCCTTTTATATCTCAGTTTCAGGCTCAAAACACCCGAAAATTTGATATTTTGGGGTCCCAGATGCGATCTGTACATGCCTACTCCGTGTTAGAGTATTTTCAAAATACAGGCCCAAAACATGCTGAAAATCGATATTTTAGGAGCCCAAAGTCAATACGTGCATGCATCTTCTGTACCCGTTTATATCTCAAATTCAGGCTCAAAACACCCGAAAATTCGATATTTTGAAGTCCCAGAAGCGATCTATTCATGCCTACTGCGTGTTAGAGTATTTTCAAGATTCAGACCCAAAACATGCTTAAAAATCGATATTTTAGGTGCCCTAAAGTCGATATGTGCATGCATCTTCAGTACCCGTTTATATCT
This sequence comes from Petrolisthes cinctipes, assembly GCA_033782935.1. Classification (NCBI taxonomy): domain Eukaryota; kingdom Metazoa; phylum Arthropoda; class Malacostraca; order Decapoda; family Porcellanidae; genus Petrolisthes; species Petrolisthes cinctipes. Next base: position 12,387,313 of record JAWQEG010000062.1, on the reverse strand, counting down.
CAAATTCAGGCTCAAAACACCCGAAAAATCGACATTTTGGGGTCCCAAAAGCGATCGGTACATGCCTACTCCGTGTTAGAGTATTTTCAAAATACAGGCCCAAAACATACTGAAAATTGATCTCTTAGGTAACCAAAAGTCGATATGTGCATACATCTTCTGTACCATTTTATATCTCGAATTCAGGCTCAAAACACCGAATATTCGATATTTTGGGGTCCCAGAAGCGATCTGTACATGCCTACTCCGTGTTAGAGTAATTTCAAAATACAGGCCCAAAACATGCTGAAAATCGATATTTTAGGTGCCCAAAGTCAATATGTGCGTGCATCTTCTGTAACCGTTTATATCTCAAATTCAGTCTCAAAACACCCGAAAAATCGATATTATGGGGTCCCAGAAGCGATTTGTACATGCGTACTCAGTGCTAGAATATTTTCAAAATCTAGGCCCAAAACATGCCAAAAATCGATATTTTAGGAGCCCAAAGTCAATACGTGCATGCATCTTCTGTACCCGTTTATATCTCTAATTCAGGCTCAAAACACCCGAAAAATCGATATTTTTGGGTCCCAGAAGCGATCTGTACATGCCTACTCCGTGTTAGAGTATTTTCAGAATACAGGCCCAAAACATGCTGAAAATCGATATTTTAGGAGCCCAAAGTCAATACGTGCATGCATCTTCTGTACCCGTTTATATCTCAAATTCAGTCTCAAAACACCCGAAAATTCGATATTTTGAAGTCCCAGAAGCGATCTATACATGCCTACTGCGTGTTAGAGTATTTTCAAGATTCAGACCCAAAACATGCTTAAAAATCGATATTTTAGGTGCCCTAAAGTCGATATGTGCATGCATCTTCAGTACCCGTTCATATCTCAAATTCAGGCTCAAAACACCCGAAAACTCGATATTTTGGGGTCCCAGAAGCGATCTGTACATGCCTACTCAGTGCTAGAATATTTTCAAATTATAGGCCCAAAACGTGCTAATAAATCGATATTTTAGGTGCCCAAAGTCGATATCTCAAATTCAGGCCCAAAACACCCGAAAATTCAACATTTTGGGGTCCCAAAAGCCATCGGTACATGCCTACTCCGTGTTAGAGTATTTTCAAAATACAGGCCCAAAACATACTGAAAATCGATCTTTTAGGTAACCAAATATCGATATGTGCATGCATCTTCTGTACCGTTTTATATCTCAGTTTCAGGCTCAAAACACCCGAAAATTTGATATTTTGGGGTCCCAGATGCGATCTGTACATGCCTACTCCGTGTTAGAGTATTTTTAAAATACAGGCCCATAACATGCTGAAAATCGATATTTTAGGAGCCCAAAGTAAATACGTGCATGCATCTTCTGTACACGTTTATATCTCTAATTCTGGCTCAAAACACCCGAAAAATCGATATTTTTGGGTCACAGAAGCGATCTGTACATGCCTACTCCGTGTTAGAGTATTTTCAAAATACAGGCCCAAAACACGCTGAAAATCGATCTTTTAGGTGCCCAAAGTCAATATGTGCATGCATCTTCTGTATCCGTTTATATCTCAAATTCAGGCTCAAAACACCCGAAAATTCGATATTTTGGGGTCCCAGAAGCGATCTGTACATGCCTACTCAGTGCTAGAATATTTTCAAAATATAAGCCCAAAACGTGCTAAAATTCGATATTTTAGGTGCCCAAAGTCGATATCTCAAATTCAAGCCCAAAACACCCGAAAAATCGACATTTTGGGGTCCCAAAAGCGATCGGTACATGCCTACTCCGTGTTAGAGTATTTTCAGAATACAGGCCCAAAACATACTGAAAATCGATCTCTTAGGTAACCAAAAGTCGATATGTGCATGCATCTTCTGTTCCATTTTATATCTCAAATTCAGGCTCAAAACACCGAATATTCGATATTTTGGGGTCCCAGAAGCGATCTGTACATGCCTACTCCTTCTTAGAGTATTTTTTAAAAACAGGCCCAAAACATGCTGAAAATCGATATTTTAGGGGCCCAAAGTCAATACGTGCATGCATCTTCTGTAACCTTTTATATCTCAAATTCAGGCTCAAAACAACCGAAAATTCGGTATGTTTGGATCCTAGAAGCGATCTGTACATGCGTACTCCTAGTTAGAATGTTTTCAAGATTCAGACCCAAAACATGCTGAAAATCGATATTTTAGGGGCCCAAAGTCAATACGTGCATGCATCTTCTGTACCCGTTTATATCTCAAATTCAGGCTAGAAACACCCGAAAAATCGACATTTTGGGGTCCCAAAAGCGATCGGTACATGCCTACTCCGTGTTAGAGTATTTTCAAAATACAGGCCCAAAACATACTGAAAATTGATCTCTTAGGTAACCAAAAGTCGATATGTGCATACATCTTCTGTACCATTTTATATCTCGAATTCAGGCTCAAAACACCGAATATTCGATATTTTGGGGTCCCAGAAGCGATCTGTACATGCCTACTCCGTGTTAGAGTAATTTCAAAATACAGGCCCAAAACATGCTGAAAATCGATATTTTAAGTGCCCAAAGTCAATATGTGCGTGCATCTTCTGTACCCGTTTATATCTCAAATTCAGGCTCAAAACACCCGAAAAATCGATATCATGGGGTCTCAGAAGCGATTTGTACATGCGTACTCAGTGCTAGAATATTTTCAAGATCTAGGCCCAAAACATGCCAAAAACCGATATTTTAGGAGCCCAAAGTCAATACGTGCATGCATCTTCTGTACCCGTTTATATCTCTAATTCAGGCTCAAAACACCCGAAAAATCGATATTTTTGGGTCCCAGAAGCGATCTGTACATGCCTACTCCGTGTTAGAGTATTTTCAAAATACAGGCCCAAAACATGCTGAAAATCGATATTTTAGGAGCCCAAAGTCAATACGTGCATGCATCTTCTGTACCCGTTTATATCTCAAATTCAGGCTCAAAACACCCGAAAATTCGATATTTTGAAGTCCCAGAAGCGATCTATACATGCCTACTGCGTGTTAGAGTATTTTCAAGATTCAGACCCAAAACATGCTTAAAAATCGATATTTTAGGTGCCCTAAAGTCGATATGTGCATGCATCTTCAGTACCCGTTCATATCTCAAATTCAGGCTCAAAACACCCGAAAACTCGATATTTTGGGGTCCCTGAAGCGATCTGTACATGACTACTCAGTGCTAGAATATTTTCAAATCATAGGCCCAAAACGTGCTAATAAATCGATATATTAGGTGCCCAAAGTCGATATCTCAAATTCAGGCCCAAAACACCCGAAAATTCGACATTTTGGGGTCCCAAAAGCGATCGGTACATGCCTTCTCCGTGTTAGAGTATTTTCAAAATACAGGCCCAAAACATACTGAAAATCGATCTTTTAGGTAACCAAAAGTCGATATGTGCATGCATCTTCTATACCCGTTTATATCTCAAATTCAGGCTCCAAACACCCGAATATTTAATATTTTGGGGTCCCAGAAGCGATCTGTACATGCCTAATCAGATACAGGCCCAAAACATGCTGAAAATCGATATTTTAGGTGCCCAAAGTCAATATGTGTATGCACCTTCTGCACTCGTTTATATCTCATATTTAACCTCAAAACACCCAAAAATTATATATTTTTTTTTGTCCCAGAAGCGATCTGTACATGCCTACTCAGTGCTAGAATTTTTTTCAAAATATAGGCCCAAAACATGCTAAAATTCTATATTTTAGGTGCCCAAAGTCGATATCTCAAAATCAGGCCCAAAACACCCGAAAATTCGGTATTTTTGGGTCCCAGAAGCGATCTGTACATGCCTACTCCTAGTTAGAATGTTTTCAAGATACAGACCCAAAACATGCTCAAAATCGATATTTTAGGTGCCCAAAAGTCGATATGTGCATGCATCTTCTGTACCCGTTTATATCTCAAATTCAGGCTCAAAACACCCGAAAATTTGGTATTTTGGGGTCCCAGAAGCGATCTGTACATGCCTAATCAGTGCTAGAATATTTTCAAAATATAGGCCCAAAACATGCTAAAAATCGATATTTTAGGTGCCCAAAGTTGATATCTCAAATTCAGGCCAAAAACACCCGAAAATTCGAAGTTTTTGGGTCCCAGAAGCGATCTGTACATGCCTACTCAGTGCTAGAATGTTTTCAAAATATAGGCTCAAAACATGCTAAAAATCGATATTTTATGTGTCTAAAGTCGATATGTGCATGCATCTTCTGTACCCGTTTATACCTCAAATTCAGGCTCCAAACACCCGAAAATTCGATATTTTAGGGTCCCAGAAGCGATCCGTACATGCCTATTCAGATACAGGCCCAAAACATGCTGAATATCGATATTTTAGGTGCCCAAAGTCCAATATGTGCATGCATCTTCTGCACTCGTTTATACCTCAAATTCAACCTCAAAAAACCCGAAAACTCGAAATTTTTGGGTCCCATAAGCGATCTGTACATGCCTACTCAGTGCTAGAATGTTTTCAAAATATAGGCTGAAAACATGCTAAAAATCAATATTTTATGTGTCTAAAGTCGATATGTGAATGCATCTTCTGTACCCGTTTTACCTCAAATTCAGGCTCCAAACACCCGAAAATTCGATATTTTGGGGTCCCAGAAGCGATCTGTACATGCCTACTCAGATACAGGCCCAAAACATGCTGAATATCGATATTTTAGGTGCCCAAAAGTCGATATGTGGATGCATCTTCAGTACCTGTTTATATCTCAAATTCAGGCTCAAAACACCCGAAAATTCAGTATTTTAGGGTCCTAGAAGCGATCTGTACATGCCTACTCCTAGTTAGAATGTTTTCAAGATACAGACCCAAAACATGCTCAAAATCGATATTTTAGGTGCCCAAAAGTCGATATGTGTATGCATCTTCAATACCGGTTTATATCTCAAATTCAGGCTCAAAACACCCGAAAATTCGATATTTTTGGGTCCCAGAATCGATCTGTACATGCCTACTCCGTGTTAGAGTATTTTCGAATTACAGGACCAAAACATGCTCAAAATCGATATTTTAGGTGCCCAAAAGTCGATATGTGCATGCATCTTCTGTACCCGTTTATATCTCAAATTCAGGCTCAAAACACCCGAAAATTTGATATTTTGGGGTCCCAGAAGCGATCTGTACATGCCTAATCAGTGCTAGAATATTTTCAAAATATAGGCCCAAAACATGCTAAAAATCGATATTTTAAGTGCCCAAAGTTGATATCTCAAATTCAGGCCCAAAACACCCGAAAATTCGATTTATTTGGGTCCCAGAAGCGATCTGTACATGCCTACTCAGTGCTAGAATGTTTTCAAAATATAGGCTCAAAACATGCTAAAAATCGATATTTTATTTGTCTAAAGTCGATATGTGCATGCATCTTCTGTACCCGTTTATACCTCAAATTCAGGCTCCAAACACCCGAAAATTCGATTTTTTGGGGTCCCAGAAGCGATCTGTACATGCCTACTCAGATACAGGCCCAAAACATGCTGAAAATCTATATTTTATGTGTCTAAAGTCGATATGTGCATGCATCTTCATTACCCGTTTATATCTCAAATTCTGGCCCAAAACACCCAAAAAATCGATATTTTGAGGTCCCAGAAGCAATCTGTACATGCCTAATGCGTGTTAGAGTATTTTCAAAATAAACGCCTAAAACACGATGAAAATCGATATTTTAGGTGCCCAAAGTCAATATGTGCATGCATCTTATGTACCCGTTTAAAGTTCAAATTCAAGCTCCAAACACCCGAAAATTCGATATTTTGGGGTCCCAGAAGCGATCTGTACATGCCTACTCAGATACAGGCCCAAAACATGCTGAAAATCGATATTTTAGGTACCCAAAGTCAATATGTGTATGTATCTTCTGCATCCGTTTATATCCCAAATTCAACCTCAAAAAATCCGAAAATTCGATATTTTTGGGTCCCAGTACCGTTCTAAACATGCCTACTCAGTTCTAGAATGTTTTCAAAATATAGGCTCAAAACATGCTAAAAATCAATATTTTAAGATTCAAAAGTCGATTTGTGGATGCATCTTCTGTACTCGTTTATATCCCAAATTCAGGCTCAAAACACCTGAAAATTCGGTATTTTTGGGTCCTAGAAGCGATCTGTACATGCGTACTCCTAGTTAGAATGTTTTCAAGATACAGACCCAAAAGATGCTCAAAATCGATATTTTAGGTGCAAAAAGTCGATATGTGCATGCATCTTCAGTACTCGTTTATATCTGAAATTCAGGCTCAAAACACCCGCAAATTCGATAATTTGGGGTCCCAGAAGCGATCTGTACATGCCTATTCAGTGCTAGAATATTTTCAAAATATAGGCCCAAAGCATGCTAAAAATCGATATTTTAGGTGCCCAAAGTCGATATCTCAAATTCAGGATCAAAACACCCGAAAATTCGATATTTTGGGGTCCATGAAGCGATCTGTACATGCCTACTTCGTGTTAGAGTATTTTCAAAATACAGGCCCAAAACATACTGAAAATCTTTCTTTTAGGTGCCCAAAAGACGACATGTGCATGCATCTTCTGTACTCGTTTATATCTCAAATTCAGGCTCAAAACACCTGAAAATTCGGTATTTTTGGGTCCTAGAAGCGATCTGTACATGCCTACTCCTAGTTAGAGTATTTTCAAAAAAGAGGCCCAAAACATACTGAAAATCGATCTTTTAGGTCCCCAAATGTCGATATGTGCATGTATCTTCTGTACCCGTTTATATCTCAAATTCAGGCTCAAAACACCTGAAAACTTGGTATTTTTGGGTCCTAGAAGCGATCTGTACATGCCTACTCCTAGTTAGAATGTTTTCAAGATACAGACCCAAAACATACTCAAAATCGATATTTTAGGTGCCCAAAAGTCGATATGTGCATGCATCTTCAGTACCCGTTTATATCTCAAATTCAGGCTCAAAACACCCGAAAATTCGATATTTTTTGGTCTCAGAAGCGATCTGCACATGCTTTCTCAGTGCTAGAATATTTTCAAAATATAGGCCCAAAACATGCTAAAAATCGATATTTTAGGTGCCCAAAGTCGATATCTCAAATTCATGCCTAAAACACCCGAAAATTCGATATTTTGGGGTCCCAGAAGCGATCTGTACATGCCTACTCCGTGTTAGAGTATTTTCAAAATATAGGCCCAAAACATGCTGAAAATCGATATTTTAGGTGCCCAAAGTCAATATGTGCATGGATCTTCTGTACCCGTTTATATCTCAAATTCAGGCAAAAACACCCGAAAATTCGATATTTTGGGGTCCCAGAAGCGATCTCTACATGCCTACTCAGTGCTAGAATATTTTCAAAATATAGGCCCAAAACATGCTAAAAATCGATATTTAAGGTGCCCAAAGTCGATATCTCAAATTCAGGCCTAAAACACCCGAAATTTCGATATTTTGGGGTCCCAGAAGATATCTGTACATGCCTACTCTGTGTTAGAGTATTTTCAAAATACAGGCCCAAAACATACTGAAAATCGATATTTTAGGTGCCCAAAGCCAATATGTGTATGCATCTTCTGCACCCGTTTATATCCCAAATTCAACCTCAAAACACCAGAAAAATTCGATATTTTTGGGTCCCAGAAGCGATCTGTACATGCCTACTTAGTGCTAGAATGTTTACAAAATATAGGCTCAAAACATGCTAAAAATCGATATTTTAAGTTTTAAGTGTCCAAAGTCGATATGTGCATTCATCTTCTGTACCCGTTTATATCTCAAATAAAGGCTCAAAACACTCGAGAATATGGTATTTTTGGGTCCTAGAAGGCGATTTGTACATGCCTACTCCTAGTTAAAATGTTTTCAAGATACAGACCCAAAACATGCTCAAAATCGATATTTTAGGTTCCCAAAGTCAATATGTGCATGCATCTTTTGTACCCGTTTATATCTCAAATTCAGGCTCAAAACACCCGAAAATTCGATATTTTGGGGTCCCAGAAGCGATCTGTACATGCCTACTCAGATACAGGCTCAAAACATGCTGAAAATCGATATTTTAGGTGCCTAAAATCAATATGTGTATGCATCTTCTGCAACCGTTTATATCCCAAATTCAACCTCAAGACACCCGAAAAATCGGTATTTTGGGTCCTAGAAGCGATCTGTACATGCCTACTCCTAGTTAGAATGTTGTCAAGATACAGACCCAAAAAATGCTCAAAATCGATATTTTAGGTGCCCAAAAGTCGATATGTGCATGCATCTTCATTACCCGTTTATATCTCAAATTCAGGCCCAAAACACACAAAAATTCGATATTTTGGGGTCCCAGAAGCGATCTGTACATGCCTACTCCGTGTTAGAGTATTTTCAAAATACAGGCCCAAAACATGCTGAAAATCGATATGTAAGGTGACCAAAGTCAATATGTGTATGCATCTTCTGGACCCGTTTATATCCCAAATTCAACCTCAAAACACCCTAAAATTCGATATTTTGGGGTCCCAGAAGCGATCTGTACATGCCTACTCAGTGCTATAATATTTTCAAAATATAGGCCCAAAACATGCTAAAAATCGATATTTTAGATGCCCAAACTTGATATCTCAAATTCAGGCCCAAAACACCCGAAATTTCGATATTTTGGGTTCCCAGAAGGGATCTGTACATGCCTACTCCGTGCTAGAGTATTTTCAATATACAGGCCCAAAGCATACTGAAAATCGATATTTTAGGTGACAAAAGTCAATATGTGTATGCATCTTCTGCACCCGTTTATATCCCAAATTCAACCTCAAAACTTCCGAAAATTCGATATTTTTGGGTCTCAGAAGCGATCTGTACATGCCTACTCAGTGCTAGAATGTTTTCAAAATATAGGCTTAAAACATGCTCAAAATCGATATTTTAAGTGTCCAAAGTCGATATGTGCATGAATCTTCTGAAGCCGTTTATATCTCAAATTCAGGCTCAAAACACCCGAAAATTTGATATCTTGGGGTCCCAGAAGCGATCTGTACATGCCTAATCAGTGCTAGAATATTTTCAAAATATAGGCCCAAAACATGCTAAAAATCGATATTTTAGGTGCCCAAAGTTGATATCTCAAATTCAGGCCCAAAACACCCGAAAATTCGATATTTTGGGGTCCCAGAAAAACTGTACTGTACATGCCTACTCCTTTTTAGAGTATTTTCGAAATACAGGCCCATAACATACAGAAAATCGATATCTTAGGTGCCCAAAAGTCGATATGTGCATGCATCTTCTGTACCCGTTTATATCTCAAATTCAGGCTCCAAACACCCGAAAATTCGATATTTTGGGGTCCCAGAAGCGATCTGTACATGCCTACTCAGATACAGGCCCAAAACATGCTGAATATCGATATTTTAGGTGCCCAAAGTCAATATGTGTATGCATCTTCTGCACTCGTTTATATCTCAAATTCAACCTCAAAACACCCGAAAATTCGAAATTTTTGGGTCCCAGAAGCAATCTGTACATGCCTACTCAGTGCTAGAATGTTTTCAAAATATAGGCTCAAAACATGCTAAAAATCGATATTTTATGTGTCTAAAGTCGATATGTGCATGCATCTTCTGTACCCGTTTATATCTCAAATTCAGGCTCCAAACACCCGAAAATTCGATATTTTGGGGTCCCAGAAGCGATCTGTACATGCCTATTCAGATACTGGCCCAAAACATGCTGAAAATCGATATTTTCGGTGCCCAAAGTTAATATGTGTATGCATCTTCTGCACTCGTTTATATCTCAAATTCAACCTCAAAACACCCGAAAATTCGAAATTTTTGGGTGCCAGAAGCGATCTATACATGCCTACTCAGTGCTAGAATGTTTTCAAAATATAGGCTCAAAACATGCTAAAAATCGATATTTTATGTGTCTAAAGTCGATATGTGCATGCATCGTCTGTACCCGTTTATATCTCAAATTCAGGCTCAAAACACCCGAAGATTCGATATTTTTGGGTCCCAAAAGCGATCTGTACATGGCTACTCAGATACAGGCCCAAAACATGCTAAAAATCGATATTTAAGGTGCCCAAAGTCAATATGTGTATGGATCTTTTGCTCTAGTTTATATCTGAAATTCAAACTCAAAACACCCGGAAATTCGATATTTTGGGGTCCCAGAAGCGATCTGTACATGCCTACTTAGTGCTAGAATATTAGCAATATATAGGCCCAAAACATGCTAAAAATCGATATTTTAGGTGCCCAAAGTCGATATCTCAAATTCAGGCCCAAAACACCCGAAAAATCGATAATTTGGAGCCCCAGAAGCGATCTGTACATACCTACTCCGTGTTAGAGTATTTTCAATATACAGGCCCAAAACATACTGAAAATCGATCTTTTCCGTGCCCAAAAGTCGATATGTGGATGCATCTTCTTTACCCGTTTATATCTCAAATTCAGGCTCCAAACACCCGAAAATTCGATATTTTGAGGTCCCAGAAGCGATCTGTACTTGCATTCTCCGTGTAAGTGTATTTTCAAAATACAGGCCCAAAACATACTGAAAATCGATATCTTCGGTGCCCAAAAGTCGATATGTGCATGCATCTTCTGTACCCGTTTATATCTCAAATTCAGGCTCCAAACACCCGAAAATTCGATATTTCGGGGTCCCAGAAGCGATCTGTACATGCCTACTCCTAGTTAGAATGTTTTCAAGATACAGACCCAAAACATGCTCAAAATCGATATTTTAGGTGCCCAAAAGTCGATATGTGCATGCATCTTCTGTACCCGTTTATATCTCAAATTCAGGCTCAAAACACCCAAAAATTTGATATTTTGGGGTCCCAGAAGCGATCTGTACATGCCTAATCAGTGCTAGAATATTTTCAAAATATAGGCCCAAAACATGCTAAAAATCGATATTTTAGATGCCCAAAGATGATATTTCAAATTCAGGACCAAAACACCCGAAAATTCGAAATTTTTGGGTCCCAGAAGCGATCTGTACATGCCTACTCAGTGGTAGAATGTTTTCAAAATATAAGCTCAAAACATGCTAAAAATCGATATTTTATGTGTCTAAAGTCGATATGTGCATGCATCTTCTGTACCCGTTTATACCTCAAATTCAGGCTCCAAACACCCGAAAATTCGATATTTTGGGGTCCCAGAAGCAATCTGTACATGTCTACTCAGTGCTAGAATTTTTTCAAAATATAGGCTCAAAACATGCTAAAAATCGATATTTTAAGTGTCCAAAGTCGATATGTGCATGCATCTTCTGTACCCGTTTATATCTCAAATTCAGGCTCAAAACACCCGAAGATTCGATATTTTTGGGTCCCAAAAGCGATCTGTAAATGGCTACTCAGATACAGGCCCAAAACATGCTAAAAATCGATATTTTAGGTGCCCAAAGTTAATATGTGTATGCATCTTCTGCACTCGTTTATATCTCAAATTAAACCTCAAAACACCCGAAAATTCGAAATTTTTGGGTCCCAGAAGTAATCTGTACATGCCTACTCAGTGCTAGAATGTTTTCAAAATATAGGCTCAAAACATGCTAAAAATCGATATTTTATGTGTCTTAAGTCGATAAGTGCATGCATCTTCTGTACCCGTTTATACCTCAAATTCAGGCTCCAAACACCCGAAAATTCGATATTTTGGGGTCCCAGAAGCGATCTGTACATGCCTACTCAGATACAGGCCCAAAACATGCTGAATATCGATATTTTAGGTGCCCAAAAGTTGATATGTGTATGCATCTTCAGTACCTGTTTATATCTCAAATTCAGGCTCAAAACACCCGAAAATTCAGTGTTTTAGGGTCCTAGAAGCGATCTGTACATGCCTACTCCTAGTTAGAATGTTTTCAAGATACAGACCCAAAACATGCTCAAAATCGATATTTTAGGTGCCCAAAAGTCGATATGTGCATGAATCTTCAGTACCCGTTTATATCTCAAATTCAGGCTCAAAACACCCGAAAATTCGATATTTTTTGGTCTCAGAAGCGATCTGCACATGCTTTCTCAGTGCTAGAATATTTTCAAAATATAGGCCCAAAACATGCTAAAAATCGATATTTTAGGTGCCCAAAGTCGATATCTCAAATTCATGCCTAAAACACCCGAAAATTCGATATTTTGGGGTCCCAGAAGCGATCTGTACATGCCTACTCCGTGTTAGAGTATTTTCAAAATATAGGCCCAAAACATGCTGAAAATCGATATTTTAGGTGCCCAAAGTCAATATGTGCATGGATCTTCTGTACCCGTTTATATCTCAAATTCAGGCAAAAACACCCGAAAATTCGATATTTTGGGGTCCCAGAAGCGATCTCTACATGCCTACTCAGTGCTAGAATATTTTCAAAATATAGGCCCAAAACATGCTAAAAATCGATATTTAAGGTGCCCAAAGTCGATATCTCAAATTCAGGCCTAAAACACCCGAAATTTCGATATTTTGGGGTCCCAGAAGATATCTGTACATGCCTACTCTGTGTTAGAGTATTTTCAAAATACAGGCCCAAAACATACTGAAAATCGATATTTTAGGTGCCCAAAGCCAATATGTGTATGCATCTTCTGCACCCGTTTATATCCCAAATTCAACCTCAAAACACCAGAAAAATTCGATATTTTTGGGTCCCAGAAGCGATCTGTACATGCCTACTTAGTGCTAGAATGTTTACAAAATATAGGCTCAAAACATGCTAAAAATCGATATTTTAAGTTTTAAGTGTCCAAAGTCGATATGTGCATTCATCTTCTGTACCCGTTTATATCTCAAATTCAGGCTCAAAACACTCGAGAATATGGTATTTTTGGGTCCTAGAAGGCGATTTGTACATGCCTACTCCTAGTTAAAATGTTTTCAAGATACAGACCAAAAACATGCTCAAAATCGATATTTTAGGTTCCCAAAGTCAATATGTGCATGCATCTTTTGTACCCGTTTATATCTCAAATTCAGGCTCAAAACACCCGAAAATTCGATATTTTGGGGTCCCAGAAGCGATCTGTACATGCCTACTCAGATACAGGCTCAAAACATGCTGAAAATCGATATTTTAGGTGCCCAAAGCCAATATGTGTATGCATCTTCTGCACCCGTTTATATCCCAAATTCAACCTCAAAACACCCGAAAATTCGATATTTTGGGGTCCCAGAAGCGATCTGTACATGCCTACTCAGTGCTATAATATTTTCAAAATATAGGCCCAAAACATGCTAAAAATCGATATTTTAGATGCCCAAACTTGATATCTCAAATTCAGGCCCAAAACACCCGAAATTTCGATATTTTGGGTTCCCAGAAGGGATCTGTACATGCCTACTCCGTGCTAGAGTATTTTCAATATACAGGCCCAAAGCATACTGAAAATCGATATTTTAGGTGACAAAAGTCAATATGTGTATGCATCTTCTGCACCCGTTTATATCCCAAATTCAACCTCAAAACTTCCGAAAATTCGATATTTTTGGGTCTCAGAAGCGATCTGTACATGCCTACTCAGTGCTAGAATGTTTTCAAAATATAGGCTTAAAACATGCTCAAAATCGATATTTTAAGTGTCCAAAGTTGATATGTGCATGAATCTTCTGAAGCCGTTTATATCTCAAATTCAGGCTCAAAACACCCGAAAATTTGATATTTTGGGGTCCCAGAAGCGATCTGTACATGCCTAATCAGTGCTAGAATATTTTCAAAATATAGGCCCAAAACATGCTAAAAATCGATATTTTAGGTGCCCAAAGTTGATATCTCAAATTCAGGCTCCAAACACCCGAAAATTCGATATTTTGGGGTCCCAGAAGCGATCTGTACATGCCTACTCAGATACAGGCCCAAAACATGCTGAATATCGATATTTTAGGTGCCCAAAGTCAATATGTGTATGCATCTTCTGCACTCGTTTATATCTCAAATTCAACCTCAAAACACCCGAAAATTCGAAATTTTTGGGTGCCAGAAGCGATCTGTACATGCCTACTCAGTGCTAGAATGTTTTCAAAATATAGGCTCAAAACATGCTAAAAATCGATATTTTATGTGTCTAAAGTCGATATGTGCATGCATCGTCTGTACCCGTTTATATCTCAAATTCAGGCTCAAAACACCCGAAGATTCGATATTTTTGGGTCCCAAAAGCGATCTGTACATGGCTACTCAGATACAGGCCCAAAACATGCTAAAAATCGATATTTAAGGTGCCCAAAGTCAATATGTGTATGGATCTTTTGCTCTAGTTTATATCTGAAATTCAACCTCAAAACACCCGGAAATTCGATATTTTGGGGTCCCAGAAGCGATCTGTACATGCCTACTTAGTGCTAGAATATTAGCAAAATATAGGCCCAAAACATGCTAAAAATCGATATTTTAGGTGCCCAAAGTTGATATCTCAAATTCAGGCCCAAAACACCCGAAAATTCGATATTTTGGAGCCCCAGAAGCGATCTGTACATACCTACTCCGTGTTAGAGTATTTTCAATATACAGGCCCAAAACATACTGAAAATCGATCTTTTCCGTGCCCAAAAGTCGATATGTGGATGCATCTTCTTTACCCGTTTATATCTCAAATTCAGGCTCCAAACACCCGAAAATTCGATATTTTGAGGTCCCAGAAGCGATCTGTACTTGCATTCTCCGTGTAAGTGTATTTTCAAAATACAGGCCCAAAACATACTGAAAATCGATATCTTCGGTGCCCAAAAGTCGATATGTGCATGCATCTTCTGTACCCGTTTATATCTCAAATTCAGGCTCCAAACACCCGAAAATTCGATATTTCGGGGTCCCAGAAGCGATCTGTACATGCCTACTCCTAGTTAGAATGTTTTCAAGATACAGACCCAAAACATGCTCAAAATCGATATTTTAGGTGCCCAAAAGTCGATATGTGCATGCATCTTCTGTACCCGTTTATATCTCAAATTCAGGCTCAAAACACCCAAAAATTTGATATTTTGGGGTCCCAGAAGCGATCTGTACATGCCTAATCAGTGCTAGAATATTTTCAAAATATAGGCCCAAAACATGCTAAAAATCGATATTTTAGGTGCCCAAAGTTGATATTTCAAATTCAGGACCAAAACACCCGAAAATTCGAAATTTTTGGGTCCCAGAAGCGATCTGTACATGCCTACTCAGTGGTAGAATGTTTTCAAAATATAGGCTCAAAACATGCTAAAAATCGATATTTTATGTGTCTAAAGTCGATATGTGCATGCATCTTCTGTACCCGTTTATACCTCAAATTCAGGCTCCAAACACCCGAAAATTCGATATTTTGGGGTCCCAGAAGCAATCTGTACATGTCTACTCAGTGCTAGAATTTTTTCAAAATATAGGCTCAAAACATGCTAAAAATCGATATTTTAAGTGTCCAAAGTCGATATGTGCATGCATCTTCTGTACCCGTTTATATCTCAAATTCAGGCTCAAAACACCCGAAGATTCGATATTTTTGGGTCCCAAAAGCGATCTGTAAATGGCTACTCAGATACAGGCCCAAAACATGCTAAAAAGCGATATTTTAGGTGCCCAAAGTTAATATGTGTATGCATCTTCTGCACTCGTTTATATCTCAAATTAAACCTCAAAACACCCGAAAATTCGAAATTTTTGGGTCCCAGAAGTAATCTGTACATGCCTACTCAGTGCTAGAATGTTTTCAAAATATAGGCTCAAAACATGCTAAAAATCGATATTTTATGTGTCTTAAGTCGATAAGTGCATGCATCTTCTGTACCCGTTTATACCTCAAATTCAGGCTCCAAACACCCGAAAATTCGATATTTTGGGGTCCCAGAAGCGATCTGTACATGCCTACTCAGATACAGGCCCAAAACATGCTGAATATCGATATTTTAGGTGCCCAAAAGTTGATATGTGTATGCATCTTCAGTACCTGTTTATATCTCAAATTCAGGCTCAAAACACCCGAAAATTCAGTATTTTAGGGTCCTAGAAGCGATCTGTACATGCCTACTCCTAGTTAGAATGTTTTCAAGATACAGACCCAAAACATGCTCAAAATCGATATTTTAGGTGCCCAAAAGTCGATATGTGTATGCATCTTCAATACCTGTTTATATCTCAAATTCAGGCTCAAAACACCCGAAAATTCGATATTTTTGGGTCCCAGAATCGATCTGTACATGCCTACTCCGTGTTAGAGTATTTTCAAATTACAGGCCCAAAACATGCTAAAAATCGATATTTTAGGTGCCCAAAGTCAATATGTGCATGCATTTTCTGTTCCCGTTTATATCTCAAATTCAGGCTCAAAACACCCGAAATTCGATATTTTGGGGTCCCAGAAGCGATCTGTACATGCCTACTCGATGCTAGAATATTTTCAAAATATAGGCCCAAATCATGCTAAAAATCGATATTTTAGGTGCCCAAAGTCGATATTTCAAATTCAGGCCCAAAACAACCGAAAAATTCGATATTTTGGGGTCCCAGAAGCGAACTGTACATGCCTACTCCGTGTTAGAGTATTTTCAAAATACAGGCCCAAAACATACTGAAAATCGATCTTTTAGGTGCCCAAAAGTCGATATTTGTGCATGCATCTTCTGTACCTGTTTATATCTCAAATTCAGGCTCCAAACACCCGAAAATTCGATATTTTGGGGTCACAGAAGCGATCTGTACATGCCTACTCAGATAGAGGCCCAAAACATGCTGAAAATCGATATTTTAGGTGCCCAAAAGTCAATATGTGTATGTATCTTCAGTACCTGTTTATATCTCAAATTCAGGCTCAAAACACCCGAAAATTCGATATTTTTGGGTCCCAGAATCGATCTGTATATGCCTACTCCGTGTTAGAGTATTTTCAAATTACAGGCCCAAAACATGCTCAAAATCGATACTTTAGGTGCCCAAAGTCAATATGTGCATGCATTTTCTGTACCCGTTTATATCTCAAATTCAGGCTCAAAACACCCAAAAGTTCGATATTTTGTGGTCCAAGAAG
Organism: Petrolisthes cinctipes; assembly: GCA_033782935.1. Lineage (NCBI taxonomy): Eukaryota > Metazoa > Arthropoda > Malacostraca > Decapoda > Porcellanidae > Petrolisthes > Petrolisthes cinctipes. Next base: position 12,370,320 of record JAWQEG010000062.1, on the reverse strand, counting down.
CAAACTGTACATGCCTACTCGGTGCTAGAATATTTTCAAAATATTGGCCCAAAACATGCTAAAAATCGATATTTTGGGGTCCCAGAAGCGATCTGTACATGCCTACTCCGTGTTAGAGTATTTTCAAAATACAGGCCCAAAACATGCTGAAATTCGATATTTTAGGTGCCCAAAGTCAATATGTGTATGCATCTTCTGCACTCGTTTATATATCAAATTCAACCTCAAAACACCCGAAAATACGATATTCTTGGGTCCCAGAAGCGATCTATACATGCCTACTCAGTGCTAGAATGTTTTCAAAATATAGGCTCAAAACATGCTAAAAATCGATATTTTAAGTGTCCAAAGTCGATATTTGCATGCATCTTCTTTACCCGTTTATATCTCAAATTCAGATTCAAAACACCCGAAAATTCAGTATTTTTGGGTCCTAGAAGCGATCTGTACATGCCTACTCCTAGTTTGAATGTTTTCAAGATACAGACCCAAAACATGCTCAAAATCGATATTTTAGGTGCCCAAAAGTCGATATGTGTATGCATCTTCAGTACCTGTCTATATCTCAAATTCAGGCTCAAAACACCCGAAAATTCGATATTTTTGGGTCCCAGAATCGATCTGTACATGCCTACTCCGTGTTAGAGTATTTTCAAATAACAGGCCCAAAACATGCTAAAAATCGATATTTTAGGTGCCCAAAGTCAATATGTGCATGCATTTTCTGTACCCGTTTATATCTCAAATTCAGGCTCAAAACACCCGAAAATTCAATATTTTGTGGTCCAAGAAGCGATCTGTAGATGCCTACTCGGTGCTAGAATATTTTCAAAATATAGGCCCAAATCATGCTAAAAATCGATATTTTAGGTGCCCAAAGTCGATATCTCAAATTCAGGCCCAAAACAACCTAAAAATCGAAATTTTGGGGTCCCAGAAGCGAACTGTACATGCCTACTCCGTGTTAGAGAATTTTCAAAATACAGGCCCAAAACAAACTAAAAATCGATCTTTTAGGTGCCCAAAAGTCGATATTTGTGCATGCATCTTCTGTACCCGTTTATATCTCAAATTCAGGCTCCAAACACCCGAAAATTCGATATTTTGGGGTTACAGAAGCGATCTGTACATGCCTACTCAGATACAAGCCCAATCCATGTTGAAAATCGATATTTTAGGTGCCCAATGTCAATATGTGTATGCATCTTCTGCACTCGTTTATAACTCAAATTCAACCTCAAAACACACGAAAATTCGATATTTTTGGGTCCCAGAAACGATCTGTACATGCCTACTCAGTGCTAGAATTTTTTCAAAATATAGGCTCAAAACAAACTAAAAATCGATATTTTAAGTGTCAAAAGTCGATATATGCATGCATCTTCTGTACCCGTTTATATCTCAAATTCAGGCTCAAAACACCCGAAAATTCGATATTTTGGGGTCCCAGAAGCGATATATACATGCCTACTCAGATACAGGCCCAAAACATGCTGAAAATCGATATTTTATGTGTCTAAAGTCGATATGTGCATGCATCTTCATTACCCGTTTATATCTCAAATTCAGGCCCAAAACACCCAAAAAATCGATATTTTGGGGTCCCAGAAGCAATCTGTACATGCCTACTGCGTGTTAGAGTATTTTCAAAATATAGGCCTAAAACACGATGAAAATCGATATTTTAGGTGCCCAAAGTCAATATGTGCATGCATCTTATGTACCCGTTTATAGTTCAAATTCAATCTCCAAACACCCGAAAATTCGATATTTTGGGGTCCCAGAAGCGATCTGTACATGCCTACTCAGATACAGGCCCAAAACATGCTGAAAATCGATATTTTAGGTGCCCAAATTCAGTATGTGTATGTATCTTCTGCATCCGTTTATATCCCAAATTCAACCTCAAAAAACCCGAAAATTCGATATTTTTTGGGTCCCATAACCGTTCTGTACATGCCTACTTAGTTCTAGAATGTTTTCAAAATATAGGATCAAAACATGCTAAAAATCGATATATTAAGTGTCCAATGTCGATTTGTGGATGCATCTTCTGTACGCGTTTATATATCAAATTCAGGTTCAAAACACCTGAAAATTCGGTATTTTTGGGTCCTAGAAGCGATCTGTACATGCCTACTCCTAGTTAGAATGTTTTCAAGATACAGACCCAAAAGATGCTCAAAATCGATATTTTAGGTGCAAAAAGTCGATATGTGCATGCATCTTCAGTACTCGTTTATATCTGAAATTCAGGCTCCAAACACCCGAAAATTCGATAATTTGGGGTCCCAGAAGCGATCTGTACATGGCTATTCAGTGCTAGAATATTTTCAAAATATAAACCCAAAACATGCTAAAAATCGATATTTCAGGTGCCCAAAGTCGATATCTCAAATTCAGGATCAAAACACCAGAAAATTCGATATTTTGGGGTCCAAGAAGCGATCTGTACATGCCTACTCCGTGTTAGAGTATTTTCAAAATACAGGCCCAAAACATACTGAAAATATTTCTTTTAGGTGCCCAAAAGTTGACATGTGCATGCATCTTCTGTACCCGTTTAAATCTCAAATTCAGGCTCAAAACACCTGAAAATTCGGTATTTTTGGGTCCTAGAAGCGATCTGTACATGCCTACTCCTAGTTAGAATGTTTTCAAGATGCAGACCCAAAACATGCTCAAAATCGATATTTTAGGTGCCCTAAAGTCGATATGTGCATGCATCTTCAGTACCCGTTTATATCTCAAATTCAGGCTCAAAACAACCGAAAATTCGATATATTTTGGTCTCAGAAGCGATCAGCACATGCTTTCTCAGTGCTAGAATATTTTCAAAATATAGGCCCAAAACATGCTAAAATTCGATATTTTAGGTGCCCAAAGTCGATATCTAAAATTCAGGCCTAAAACACCCGAAAATTCGATACTTTGGGGTCCCAGAAGCGATCTATACATGCCTACTCCGTGTTAGAGTATTTTCAAAATATAGGCCCAAAACATGCTGAAAATCGATATTTTAGGTGCCCAAAAGTCGATATTTGTGCATGCATCTTCTGTACCCGTTTATATCTCAAATTCAGGCTCCAAACACCCGAAAATTCGATATTTTGGGGTTACAGAAGCGATCTGTACATGCCTACTCAGATACAAGCCCAATACATGTTGAAAATCGATATTTTAGGTGCCCAATGTCAATATGTGTATGCATCTTCTGCACTCGTTTATAACTCAAATTCAACCTCAAAACACACGAAAATTCGATATTTTTGGGTCCCAGAAACGATCTGTACATGCCTACTCAGTGCTAGAATTTTTTCAAAATATAGGCTCAAAACAAACTAAAAATCGATATTTTAAGTGTCCAAAGTCGATATATGCATGCATCTTCTGTACCCGTTTATATCTCAAATTCAGGCTCAAAACACCCGAAAATTCGATATTTTGGGGTCCCAGAAGCGATATATACATGCCTACTCAGATACAGGCCCAAAACATGCTGAAAATCGATATTTTATGTGTCTAAAGTCGATATGTGCATGCATCTTCATTACCCGTTTATATCTCAAATTCAGGCCCAAAACACCCAAAAAATCGATATTTTGGGGTCCCAGAAGCAATCTGTACATGCCTACTGCGTGTTAGAGTATTTTCAAAATATAGGCCTAAAACACGATGAAAATCGATATTTTAGGTGCCCAAAGTCAATATGTGCATGCATCTTATGTACCCGTTTATAGTTCAAATTCAAGCTCCAAACACCCGAAAATTCGATATTTTGGGGTCCCAGAAGCGATCTGTACATGCCTACTCAGATACAGGCCCAAAACATGCTGAAAATCGATATTTTAGGTGCCCAAATTCAGTATGTGTATGTATCTTCTGCATCCGTTTATATCCCAAATTCAACCTCAAAAAACCCGAAAATTCGATATTTTTTGGGTCCCATAACCGTTCTGTACATGCCTACTTAGTTCTAGAATGTTTTCAAAATATAGGATCAAAACATGCTAAAAATCGATATATTAAGTGTCCAATGTCGATTTGTGGATGCATCTTCTGTACGCGTTTATATATCAAATTCAGGTTCAAAACACCTGAAAATTCGGTATTTTTGGGTCCTAGAAGCGATCTGTACATGCCTACTCCTAGTTAGAATGTTTTCAAGATACAGACCCAAAAGATGCTCAAAATCGATATTTTAGGTGCAAAAAGTCGATATGTGCATGCATCTTCAGTACTCGTTTATATCTGAAATTCAGGCTCCAAACACCCGAAAATTCGATAATTTGGGGTCCCAGAAGCGATCTGTACATGCCTATTCAGTGCTAGAATATTTTCAAAATATAAACCCAAAACATGCTAAAAATCGATATTTCAGGTGCCCAAAGTCGATATCTCAAATTCAGGATCAAAACATCAGAAAATTCGATATTTTGGGGTCCAAGAAGCGATCTGTACATGCCTACTCCGTGTTAGAGTATTTTCAAAATACAGGCCCAAAACATACTGAAAATATTTCTTTTAGGTGCCCAAAAGTTGACATGTGCATGCATCTTCTGTACCCGTTTAAATCTCAAATTCAGGCTCAAAACACCTGAAAATTCTGTATTTTTGGGTCCTAGAAGCGATCTGTACATGCCTACTCCTAGTTAGAATGTTTTCAAGATGCAGACCCAAAACATGCTCAAAATCGATATTTTAGGTGCCCTAAAGTAGATATGTGCATGCATCTTCAGTACCCGTTTATATCTCAAATTCAGGCTCAAAACAACCGAAAATTCGATATATTTTGGTCTCAGAAGCGATCAGCACATGCTTTCTCAGTGCTAGAATATTTTCAAAATATAGGCCCAAAACATGCTAAAATTCGATATTTTAGGTGCCCAAAGTCGATATCTAAAATTCAGGCCTAAAACACCCGAAAATTCGATACTTTGGGGTCCCAGAAGCGATCTATACATGCCTACTCCGTGTTAGAGTATTTTCAAAATATAGGCCCAAAACATGCTGAAAATCGATATTTTAGGTGCCCAAAAGTCGATATTTGTGCATGCATCTTCTGTACCCGTTTATATCTCAAATTCAGGCTCCAAACACCCGAAAATTCGATATTTTGGGGTTACAGAAGCGATCTGTACATGCCTACTCAGATACAAGCCCAATACATGTTGAAAATCGATATTTTAGGTGCCCAATGTCAATATGTGTATGCATCTTCTGCACTCGTTTATAACTCAAATTCAACCTCAAAACACACGAAAATTCGATATTTTTGGGTCCCAGAAACGATCTGTACATGCCTACTCAGTGCTAGAATTTTTTCAAAATACAGGCCCAAAACATACTGAAAATCGATATTTTAGATGCCCAAAGCCAATATGTGTATGCATCTTCTGCACCCGTTTATATCCCAAATTCAACCTCAAAACACCCAAAAATTCGATATTTCTGGGTCCCAGATGCGATCTGTACATGCCTACATAATGCTAGAATGTTTACAAAGTATAGGCTCAAAACAAGCTAAAAATCGATATTTTAAGTGTCCAAAGTCGATATGTGCATGCATCTTCTGTACCCGTTTATATCTCAAATTCAGGCTCAAAACACCGGAAAATTCGATATTTTGGGGTCCCAGAAGCGATCTGCACATGCTTTCTAAGTGCTAGAATATTTTCAAAATATAGGCCCAAAACATGCTATAAATCGATATTTTAGGTGCCCAAAGTCGATATCTCAAATTCAGGCCTAAAACAACCGAAAATTCGATATTTTGGGGTCCCAGAAGATATCTGTGCATGCCTACTCCGTGTTAGAGTATTTTCAAAATACAGGAGTAAAACACGATGAAAATCGATATTTTAGGTGCACAAAGTCAATATGTGCATGCATCTTCTGCACCCGTTTATATCCCAAATTAAAACCTCAAAATCCCCGAAAATTCTATATTTTTGGGTCCCAGAAGCGATCTGTACATGCCTACTTAGTGCTAGAATGTTTACAAAATATAGGCTCAAAACATGCTAAAAATCGATATTTTAAGTGTCCAAAGTCGATATGTGCATGCATCTTCATTACCCGTTTATATCTCAAATTCAGGCCCAAAACACCCAAAAATTCGATATTTTGGGGTCCCAAAAGCAATCTGTACATTCCTACTGCGTGTTAGAGTATTTTCAAAATACAGGAGTAAAACATGCTAAAAATCGATATTTTAGGTGCCCAAAGTCAATATGTGTATGTATCTTCTGCATCCGTTTATATCCCAAATTCAACCTCAAAACACCCGAAAATTCGATATTTTTTGGGTCCCAGAACCGTTCTGTACATGCCTACTTAGTGTTAGAGTATTTTCAAAATATAGGCCCAAAACATGCTGAAAATCGATATTTTAGGTGCCCAAAGTCAATATGTGCATGGATCTTCTGTACCCGTTTATATCTCAAATTCAGGCAAAAACACCCGAAAATTCGATATTTTGGGGTCCCAGAAGCGATCTCTACATGCCTACTCAGTGCTAGAATATTTTTAAAATATAGGCCCAAAATATGCTAAAAATCGATATTTAAGGTGCCCAAAGTCGATATCTCAAATTCATGCCCAAAACACCCGAAAATTCGACATTTTGGGGTTCCATAAGCGATCTGTACATGCCTACTCTGTGTTAGAGTATTTAAAAAAAAAAGGCCCAAAACATACTGAAAATCGATCTTTTAGGTGCCCTAAAGTCGATAAGTGCATGCATCTTCTGTACCCGTTTATATCTCAAATTCAGGCTCCAAACACCCGAAAATTCGATATTTTGGGGTCCCAGAAGATATCTGTACATGCCTACTCCGTGTTAGAGTATTTTCAAAATACACTCCCGAAACATACTGAAAATCGATATTTTAGGTGCCCAAAGCCAATATGTGTATGCATCTTCTGCACCCGTTTATATCCCAAATTCAACCTCAAAACACCCGAAAATTCGATATTTTTGGGTCCCAGATGCGATCTGTACATGCCTTCTTAATGCTAGAATGTTTACAAAATATAGGCTCAAAACATGCTAAAAATCGATATTTTAAGTGTCCAAAGTCGATATGTGCATGCATCTTCTGTACCCGTTTATATCTCAAATTCAGGCTCAAAACACCCGAAAATACGGTATTTTTGGGTCCTAGAAGGTGATCTGTACATGCCTACTCCTAGTTAGAATGTTTTCAAGATACAGACCCAAAACATGCTCAAAATCGATATTTTAGGTTCCCAAATTCAATATGTGCATGCATCTTTTGTACCCGTTTATATCTCAAATTCAGGCCCAAAACACCCGAAAATTCGATATTTTGGGGTCCCAGAAACAATCTGTACATGCCTATTGCGTGTTAGAGTATTTTCAAAATACAGGCCTAAAACACGATGAAAATCGATATTTTAGGTGCCCAAGGTCAAAAAGTGCATGCATCTTCTGTACCCGTTTATATCTCAAATTCAGGCTTAAAACACCTGAAAATTCGGTATTTTTGGGTCCTAGAAGCGATCTGTACATGCCTACTCCTAGTTAGAATGTTTTCAAGATACAGACGCAAAACATGCTCAAAATCGATATTTTAGGTGCCCAAAACTCGATATCTCAAATTCAGGCCCAAAATACCCGAAAATTCGATATTTTGGGGTCCAAAAAGCGATCTGTACATGCCTACTACGTGTTAGAGTATTTTCAAAATACAGGCCCAAAACATACTGAAAATCGATCTTTTAGGTGCCCAAAAGTCGACATGTGCATGCATCTTCTGTACCCGTTTCTATCTCAAATTCAGGCTCCAAACACCCGAAAATTCGATATTTTGGGGTCGCAGAAGCGATCTGTACATGCCTACTCAGATACAGGCCCAAAACATGCTGAAAATCGATATTTTAGGTGCCCTAAGTCAGTATGTGTATACATCTTCTGCATCCGTTTATATCCCAAATTCAACCTCACAACACCCTAAAATTCGATATTTTTGGGTCCCAGAACCGATCTGTATATGCCTACTCAGTGCTAAAATGTTTTCAAAATATAGGCTCAAAACATGTTAAAAATCAATATTTTAAGTGTCCAAAGTCGATTTGTGGATGCATCTTCTGTACCCGTTTATATCTCAAATTCAGGCTCAAAACACCTGAAAATTCGGTATTTTTGGGTCCTAGAAGCGATCTGTACATGTCTAATAGGCCCAAAACATGCTAAAAATCGATATTTTAGGTGCCCAAAGTCAATATCTCAAATTCAGGCCCAAAACACCCGAAAATTCGATATTTTGGGGTCCCAGAAGATATCTGTGCATGCCTACTCCGTGTTAGAGTATTTTCAAAATACAGGAGTAAAACACGATGAAAATCGATATTTTAGGTGCACAAAGTCAATATGTGCATGCATCTTCTGCACCCGTTTATATCCCAAATTAAAACCTCAAAATCCCCGAAAATTCTATATTTTTGGGTCCCAGAAGCGATCTGTACATGCCTACTTAGTGCTAGAATGTTTACAAAATATAGGCTCAAAACATGCTAAAAATCGATATTTTAAGTGTCCAAAGTCGATATGTGCATGCATCTTCATTACCCGTTTATATCTCAAATTCAGGCCCAAAACACCCAAAAATTCGATATTTTGGGGTCCCAAAAGCAATCTGTACATTCCTACTGCGTGTTAGAGTATTTTCAAAATACAGGAGTAAAACATGCTAAAAATCGATATTTTAGGTGCCCAAAGTCAATATGTGTATGTATCTTCTGCATCCGTTTATATCCCAAATTCAACCTCAAAACACCCGAAAATTCGATATTTTTTGGGTCCCAGAACCGTTCTGTACATGCCTACTTAGCGTTAGAGTATTTTCAAAATATAGGCCCAAAACATGCTGAAAATCGATATTTTAGGTGCCCAAAGTCAATATGTGCATGGATCTTCTGTACCCGTTTATATCTCAAATTCAGGCAAAAACACCCGAAAATTCGATATTTTGGGGTCCCAGAAGCGATCTCTACATGCCTACTCAGTGCTAGAATATTTTTAAAATATAGGCCCAAAATATGCTAAAAATCGATATTTAAGGTGCCCAAAGTCGATATCTCAAATTCATGCCCAAAACACCCGAAAATTCGACATTTTGGGGTTCCATAAGCGATCTGTACATGCCTACTCTGTGTTAGAGTATTTAAAAAAAAAAGGCCCAAAACATACTGAAAATCGATCTTTTAGGTGCCTTAAAGTCGATAAGTGCATGCATCTTCTGTACCCGTTTATATCTCAAATTCAGGCTCCAAACACCCGAAAATTCGATATTTTGGGGTCCCAGAAGATATCTGTACATGCCTACTCCGTGTTAGAGTATTTTCAAAATACACTCCCGAAACATACTGAAAATCGATATTTTAGGTGCCCAAAGCCAATATGTGTATGCATCTTCTGCACCCGTTTATATCCCAAATTCAACCTCAAAACACCCGAAAATTCGATATTTTTGGGTCCCAGATGCGATCTGTACATGCCTTCTTAATGCTAGAATGTTTACAAAATATAGGCTCAAAACATGCTAAAAATCGATATTTTAAGTGTCCAAAGTCGATATGTGCATGCATCTTCTGTACCCGTTTATATCTCAAATTCAGGCTCAAAACACCCGAAAATACGGTATTTTTGGGTCCTAGAAGGTGATCTGTACATGCCTACTCCTAGTTAGAATGTTTTCAAGATACAGACCCAAAACATGCTCAAAATCGATATTTTAGGTTCCCAAATTCAATATGTGCATGCATCTTTTGTACCCGTTTATATCTCAAATTCAGGCCCAAAACACCCGAAAATTCGATATTTTGGGGTCCCAGAAACAATCTGTACATGCCTATTGCGTGTTAGAGTATTTTCAAAATACAGGCCTAAAACACGATGAAAATCGATATTTTAGGTGCCCAAGGTCAAAAAGTGCATGCATCTTCTGTACCCGTTTATATCTCAAATTCAGGCTTAAAACACCTGAAAATTCGGTATTTTTGGGTCCTAGAAGCGATCTGTACATGCCTACTCCTAGTTAGAATGTTTTCAAGATACAGACGCAAAACATGCTCAAAATCGATATTTTAGGTGCCCAAAACTCGATATCTCAAATTCAGGCCCAAAATACCCGAAAATTCGATATTTTGGGGACCAAAAAGCGATCTGTACATGCCTACTACGTGTTAGAGTATTTTCAAAATACAGGCCCAAAACATACTGAAAATCGATCTTTTAGGTGCCCAAAAGTCGACATGTGCATGCATCTTCTGTACCCGTTTCTATCTCAAATTCAGGCTCCAAACACCCGAAAATTCGATATTTTGGGGTCGCAGAAGCGATCTGTACATGCCTACTCAGATACAGGCCCAAAACATGCTGAAAATCGATATTTTAGGTGCCCTAAGTCAGTATGTGTATACATCTTCTGCATCCGTTTATATCCCAAATTCAACCTCACAACACCCTAAAATTCGATATTTTTGGGTCCCAGAACCGATCTGTATATGCCTACTCAGTGCTAAAATGTTTTCAAAATATAGGCTCAAAACATGTTAAAAATCAATATTTTAAGTGTCCAAAGTCGATTTGTGGATGCATCTTCTGTACCCGTTTATATCTCAAATTCAGGCTCAAAACACCTGAAAATTCGGTATTTTTGGGTCCTAGAAGCGATCTGTACATGTCTAATAGGCCCAAAACATGCTAAAAATCGATATTTTAGGTGCCCAAAGTCAATATCTCAAATTCAGGCCCAAAACACCCGAAAATTCGATATTTTGGGGTCTAAGAAGCGATCTGTACATGCCTGCTCCGTGTTAGAGTATTTTCAAAATAAAGTCCCAAAACATACTGAAAATCGATAATTTAGGTGCCCAAAGTCAATATGTGTATGCATCTTCTGCACCCGTTTATATCCCAAATAAAACTTCAAAACACCCGAAAATTCGATATTTTTGGGTCCAAGAAGCGATCTGTACATGCCTACTCCGAGTTAGAATGTTTTCAAGATTCAGACCCAAAACATGCTCAAAATCGATATTTTAGGTGCCTAAAAGTCGATATGTGCATGCATCTTCAGTACCCGTTTATATATCAAATTCAGGCTCAAAACACCCGAAAATTCAATATTTTTGGGTCCCAGAAGCGATCTGTACATGCCTACTCAGATACAGGCCCAAAACAAGCTGAAAATCGATATTTTAGGTGCCCAAAGTCAATTTGTGTATGCATCTTCTGCACCCGTTTATATCTCAAATTCAATCTCAAGACACCCGAAAATTCGGATTTTTTGGGTCCTAGAAGCGATCTGTACATGCCTACTCCTAGTTAAAATGTTTTCAATATACAGACCCAAAACATGCTCAAAATCGATATTTTAGGTGCCCAAAAGTTGATATGTGCATTCATCTTCAGTACCAGTTTATATCTCAAATTCAGGCCCAAAACACTCGTAAATTCGATATTTTTGGGTCCTAGAAGCAATCTGTACATGCCTACTCAGTGTTAGAGTATTTTCAAAATACAGGCCCAAAACATACTGAAAATCGATCTTTTATGTGCGAAATGTCGATATGTGCATGCATCTTCTGTACCCGTTTATATCCAAAATTCTACCTCAAAACACCCGTAAATTCGATATTTTTGGGTCCCAGAAATGATCTGAACATGCCTACTCAGTGCTAGAATGTTTTCAAAATAAAGGCTCAAAACATGCTAAAAATCGATATTTTAACTGTCCAAAGTCGATATGTGCATGCATCTTCTGTACCCGTTTATATCTCAAATTCAGGCGTTTAACACCTGAAAACTCGCTATTTTAGAGTCCTAGAAGCGATCTGTACATGCCAACTCCTAGTTAGAATGTTTTCAAGATATAAACCCAAACATGCTCAAAATCGATATTTTAGGTGCCAAAAAGTCGATATGTGCAAGCATATTCAGTACCCGTTTATATCTCAAATTCAGGCTCAAAACACCCGAAAATTCGATATTTTGGGGTTCCAAAAGCGATCTGTACATGCCTACTCCATGTTAGAGTATTTTAAAATTACAGGCCTAAAACATGCTGAAAATTGATATTTTAGGTGCCCAAAGTCAATATGTTCATGCAACTTCTGTACCCGTGTATATCTCAAATTCAGGCTCAAAACACCCGAAAATTCGATATTTTTGGGTCCCAGAAGCGATCTGTACATGCCTACTCCGTGTTAGAGTATTTTCAAAATATAGGCCCAAAACATACTGAAAATCGATCTTTTAGGTGCTTAAAAGTCGATATGTGCATGCATCTTCTGCACCCGTTTATATCTCAAATTCAGGCTCCAAACACTCGAAAATTCGGTATTTTTGGGCCCTAGAAGCGATCTGTACATGCCTACTCAGTGCTAGAATGTTTTCAAAATATATGGCCAAAACATGCTAAAAATCGATATTTTAAGTGTCCAAAGTCGATATGTGCATGCATCTTCTGTACCCGTTTATATCTCAAATTCAGGCTCAAAACACTCGAAAATTCGGTATTTTTGGGTCCTAGAAGCGATCTGTACATGCCTACTCCTAGTTAGAATGTTTTCAATATACAGACCCAAAACATGCTCAAAATCGATATTTTAGGTGCCCAAAAGTCGATATGTGCATGCTTCTTCAGTACCAGTTTATATCTCAAATTCAGGCTCAAAACACCCGAAAATTCGATATTTTGGGGTCCCAGAATAGATCTGTACATGCCTACTCCGTGTTAGAGTATTTTCAAAATACAGGCCCAAAGCATGCTGAAAATCGATATTTTAGGTGCCCAAAGTCAATATCTCAAATTCAGGCCCAAAACACTCGTAAATTCGATATTTTGGGGTTCCAGAAGCGATCTGTACATGCCTACTCCGTGTTAGAATATTTTCAAAATATAGGCCCAAAACATGCTAAAAATCGATAATTTAGGTGCCTAAAGTCGATATCTCAAATTCAGGCCCAAAACACCCGAAAATTCGATATTTTGGGGTCCCAGAAGCGATCTGTACATGCCTACTCCGTGTTAGAATATTTTCAAAATACAGGCGCAAAACATACTGAAAATCGATCTTTTAGGTGCCCAAAAGTCAATTTGTGTATGCATCTTCTGCACCCGTTTATATCTCAAATTCAATCTCAAGACACCCGAAAATTCGGATTTTTTGGGTCCTAGAAGCGATCTGTACATGCCTACTCCTAGTTAGAATGCTTTCAATATACGGACCCAAAACATGCTCAAAATCGATATTTTAGGTGCTAAAAGTCAATATGTGCATGCATCTTCTGTACCCGTTTATATCTCAAATTCAGGCTCAAAACACACGAAAATTCTATATTTTGGGGTCCCAGACGCGATATGTACATGCCTACTCAGTGCCAGAATATTTTAAAAATATAGGCCCAAAACATGCTAAAAATCGATATTTTAGGTGCCTAAAGTCGATATCTCAAATTCAGGCCCAAAACACCCGAAAATTCGATATTTTGGGGTCCCAGAAGCGATCTGTACATGCCTACTCCGTGTTAGAGTATTTTCAAAATACAGGCCCAAAACATACTGAAAATCGATCTTTTATGTGCGAAATGTCGATATGTGCATGCATCTTCTGTACCCGTTTATATCCAAAATTCTACCTCAAAACACCCGTAAATTCGATATTTTTGGGTCCCAGAAACGATATGAACATGCCTACTCAGTGCTAGAATGTTTTCAAAATATAGGCTCAAAACATGCTAAACATCGATATTTTAACTGTCCAAAGTCGTTATGTGCATGCATCTTCTGTACCCGTTTATATCTCAAATTCAGACGTTAAACACCCGAAAACTCGCTATTTTAGAGTCCTAGAAGCGTTCTGTACATGCCAACTCCTAGTTAGAATGTTTTCAAGATATAAACCCAAAACATGCTCAAAATCGATATTTTAGGTGCCAAAAAGTCGATATGTGCAAGCATATTCAGTACCCGTTTATATCTCAAATTCAGGCTCAAAACACCCGAAAATTCGATATTTTGGGGTTCCAAAAGCGGTCTGTACATGCCTACTCCATGTTAGAGTATTTTAAAAATACAGGCCTAAAACATGCTGAAAATTGATATTTTAGGTGCCCAAAGTCAATATGTGCATGCAACTTCTGTACCCGTGTATATCTCAAATTCAGGCTCAAAACACCCGAAAATTCAATATTTTTGGGTCCCAGAAGCGATCTGTACATGCCTACTCCGTGTTAGAGTATTTTCAAAATATAGGCCCAAAACATACTGAAAATCGATCTTTTAGGTGCTTAAAAGTCGATATGTGCATGCATCTTCTGCACCCGTTTATATCTCAAATTCAGGCTCCAAACACTCAAAAATTCGGTATTTTTGGGTCGTAGAAGCGATCTGTCCATGCCTACTCAGTGCTAGAATGTTTTCAAAATATATGGCCAAAACATGCTAAAAATCGATATTTTAAGTGTCCAAAGTCGATATGTGCATGCATCTTCTGTACCCGTTTATATCTCAAATTCAGGCTCAAAACACTCGAAAATTCGGTATTTTTGGGTCCTAGATACGATCTGTACATGCCTACTCCTAGTTAGAATGTTTTCAATATACAGACCCAAAACATGCTCAAAATCGATATTTTAGGTGCCCAAAAGTCAATATGTGCATGCATCTTCAGTACCAGTTTATATCTCAAATTCAGGCTCAAAACACCCGAAAATTCGATATTTTGGGGTCCCAGAATAGATCTGTACATGCCTACACCGTGTTAGAGTATTTTCAAAATACAGGCCCAAAGCATGCCTAAAATCGATATTTTTGGTGCCCAAAGTCAATATCTCAAATTCAGGCCCAAAACACTCGTAAATTCGATATTTTGGGGTTCCAGAAGCGATCTGTGCATGCCTACTCCGTGTTAGAATATTTTCAAAATATAGGCCCAAAACATGCTAAAAATCGATAATTTAGGTGCCTAAAGTCGATATCTCAAATTCAGGCTCCAAACACCCGAAAATTCGATATTTTGGGGTCCCAGAAGCGATATGTACATGCCTACTCAGATAAAGGCCCAAAACATGCTGAAAATCGATATTTTAGGTGCCTAAACTCAATATGTGTATGCATCTTCTGCACCCGTTTATATCCCAAATTCAACCTCAAAACACCCGGAAATTCGATATTTTTGGGTCCCAGAAGCTATCTGTACATGCCTACTCCGTGTTAGAGTATTTTCAAAATACAGGCCCAAAACATATTGAAAATCGATCTTTTATGTGCGAAATGTCGATATGTGCATGCATCTTCTGTACCAGTTTATATCCAAAATTCTACCTCAAAACACCCGTAAATTCGATATTTTTGGGTCCCAAAAGCGATCTGTACATGCCTACTCCGTGTTAGAGTATTTTCAAAATACGGGCCCAAAACATACTGAAAATCGATCTTTTATGTGCTAAATGTCGATATGTGCATGCATCTTCTGTACCCGTTTATATCCAAAATTCTAACTCAAAACACCCGTAAATTCGATATTTTTGGGTCCCAGAAGCGATCTGTACATGCCTACTCAGTGCTAGAATGTTTTCAAAATATAGGCTCAAAACATGCTAAAAATCGATATTTTAACTGTCCAAAGCCGATATGTGCATGCATCTTCTGTACCCGTTTATATCTCAAATTCAGGCGTTAAACACCCGAAAACTCGCTATTTTAGAGTCCTAGAAGCGATCTGTACATGCCAACTCCTAGTTAGAATGTTTTCAAGATACAAACCCAAAACATGCTCAAAATCGATATTTTAGGTGCCCAAAGTCAATATGTGCATGCAACTTCTGTACCCGTGTATATCTCAAATTAAGGCTCAAAAAACCCGAAAATTCGATATTTTTGGGTCCCAGAAGCGATCTGTACATGCCTACTCCGTGTTAGAGTATTTTCAAAATATAGGCCCAAAACATACTGAAAATCGATCTTTTAGGTGCCCAAAAGTCGATATGTGCATTCATCTTCTGCACCCGTTTATATCTCAAATTCAGGCTCCAAACACCCGAAAATTCGATATTTTGGGGTCCCAGAAGCGATATGTACATGCCTACTCAGATACAGGCCCAAAACATGCTGAAAATCGATATTTTAGGTGCCTAAAGTCAATATGTGTATGCATCTTCTGCACCCGTTTATATCCCGAATTCAACCTCAAAACACCCGGAAATTCGATATTTTTGGGTCCCAGAAGCGATCTGTACATGCCTACTCAGTGCTAGAATGTTTTCAAAATATATGGCCAAAACATGCTAAAAATCGATATTTTAGGTGTCCACAGTCGATATGTGCATGCATCTTCTGTACCCGTTTATATCTCAAATTCAGGCTCAAAACACACGAAAATTCTATATTTTGGGGTCCCAGACGCGATAAGTACATGCCTACTCAGTGCCAGAATATTTTAAAAATATAGGCCCAAAACATGCTAAAAATCGATAATTTAGGTGCCTAAAGTCGATATCTCAAATTCAGGCCCAAAACACCCGAAAATTCGATATTTTGGGGTCCCAGAAGCGATCTGTACATGCCTACTCCGTGTTAGAGTATTTTCAAAATACAGGCGCAAAACATACTGAAAATCGATCTTTTAGGTGCCCAAAATTCGATATGTGAATGCATCTTCTGCATCCGTTTATATCTCAAATTCAGGCTCCAAACACCCGAAAATTCGATATTTTGGGGTCCCAGAAGCGATATGTACATGCCTACTCAGATACAGGCCCAAAACATGCTGAAAATCGATATTTTAGGTGCCTAAACTCAATATGTGTATGCATCTTCTGCACCCGTTTATATCCCAAATTCAACCTCAAAACACCCGGAAATTCGATATTTTTGGGTCCCAGAAGCTATCTGTACATGCCTACTCCGTGTTAGAGTATTTTCAAAATACAGGCCCAAAACATACTGAAAATCGATCTTTTATGTGCGAAATGTCGATATGTGCATGCATCTTCTGTACCCGTTTATATCCAAAATTCTACCTCAAAACACCCGTAAATTCGATATTTTTGGGTCCCAGAAGCGATCTGTACATGCCTACTCCGTGTTAGAGTATTTTCAAAATACAGGCCCAAAACATATTGAAAATCGATCTTTTATGTGCGAAATGTCGATATGTGCATGCATCTTCTGTACCCGTTTATATCCAAAATTCTACTTCAAAACACCCGTAAATTCGATATTTTTGGGTCCCAGAAGCGATCTGTACATGCATACTCAGTGCTAGAATGTTTTCAAAATTTAGGCTCAAAACATGCTAAAAATCGATATTTTAACTGTCCAAAGTCGATATGTGCATGAATCTTCTGTACTCGTTTATATCTCAAATTCAGGCGTTAAACACCCGAAAACTCGCTATTTTAGAGTCCTAGAAGCGATCTGTACATGCCAACTCCTAGTTAGAATGTTTTCAAGATACAAACCCAAAACATGCTCAAAATCGATATTTTAGGTGCCAAAAAGTCGATATGTGCAAGCATATTCAGTACCCGTTTATATCTCAAATTCAGGCTCAAAACACCCGAAAA
The DNA here is from genome assembly GCA_033782935.1 of Petrolisthes cinctipes. NCBI lineage: Eukaryota > Metazoa > Arthropoda > Malacostraca > Decapoda > Porcellanidae > Petrolisthes > Petrolisthes cinctipes. Next base: position 12,352,721 of record JAWQEG010000062.1, on the reverse strand, counting down.
TTCGATATTTTGGGGTTCCAAAAGCGATCTGTACATGCCTACTCCATGTTAGAGTATTTAAAAAATACAGGCCTAAAACATGATGAAAATTGATATTTTAGGTGCCCAAAGTCAATATGTGCATTCAACTTCTGTACCCGTGTATATCTCAAATTCAGGCTCAAAACACCCGAAAATTCGATATTTTTGGGTCCCAGAAGCGATCTGTACATGCCTACTCCGTGTTAGAGTATTTTCAAAATATAGGCCCAAAACATACTGAAAATCGATCTTTTAGGTGCCCAAAAGTCGATATGTGCATGCATCTTCTGCACCCGTTTATATCTCAAATTCAGGCTCCAAACACCCGAAAATTCGATATTTTGGGGTCCCAGATACGATATGTACATGCCTACTCAGATACAGGCCCAAAACATGCTGAAAATCGATATTTTAGGTGCCTAAAGTCAATATGTGTATGCATCTTCTGCACCCGTTTATATCCCGAATTCAACCTCAAAACACCCGGAAATTCGATATTTTTGGGTCCCAGAAGCGATCTGTACATGCCTACTCAGTGCTAGAATGTTTTCAAAATATATGGCCAAAACATGCTAAAAATCGATATTTTAAGTGTCCAAAGTCGATATGTGCATGCATCTTCTGTACCCGTTTATATCTCTAATTCAGGCTCAAAACACTCGAAAATTCGGTATTTTTGGGTCCTAGAAGCGATCTGTACATGCCTACTCCTAGTTAGAATGTTTTCAATATACAGACCCAAAACATGCTCAAAATCGATATTTTAGGTTCCCAAAAGTCGATATGTGCATGCATCTTCAGTACCAGTTTATATCTCAAATTCAGGCTCAAAACACCCGAAAATTCGATATTTTGGGGTCCCAGAATAGATCTGTACATGACTACTCCGTGTTAGAGTATTTTCAAAATACAGGCCCAAAGCATGCTGAAAATCGATATTTTAGGTGCCCAAAGTCAATATCTCAAATTCAGGCCCAAAACACTCGTTAATTCGATATTTTGGGGTCCCAGAAGCGATCTGTACATGCCTACTCCGTGTTAGAGTATTTTCAAAATACAGGCCTAAAACATACTGAAAATCGATCTTTTAGGTGCCCAAAAGTCGATATGTGCAAGCATCTTCAGTACCTGTTTATATATCCAATTCAGGCTCAAAACACCCGAAAATTCGATATTATCGGGTCCCAGAAGCGATCTGTACATGCCTACTCCGTGTTAGAGTATTTTCAAAATAAAGCCCAAAACATACTGAAAATCGATCTTTTATGTGCGAAATGTCGATATGTGCATGCATCTTCTGTACCCGTTTATATCTCAAATTCAGGCTCAAAACACCCGAAAATTTAATATTTTGGGGTCCCAGAAGCGATCTGTACATGCCTACTTCGTGTTAGAGTATTTTAAAAATACAGGCCTAAAACATACTGAAAATCGTTCTTTTAGGTGCCCAAAAGTTGATATGTGCATTCATCTTCTGTACCCGTTTATATCTCAAATTCAGGCTCCAAACACCCGAAAATTCAATATTTTGGGGTCTCAGAAGCGATCTGTACATGCCTACTCCGTGTTAGAGTATTTTCAAAATACAGGCCCAAAACATACTGAAAATCGATCTTTTAGGTACCCAAAAGTCGATATGTGCATGCATCTTCTGTACCCGTTTGTATCTTAAATTCAGGCTCAAAACATCCGCAAATTTGATAATTTGGGGTCCCAGAAGCGATCTGTACATGCCTACTCCGTGTTAGAGTATTTTCAAAATACAGGCCCATAACATGCTCAAAATCGATATTTTAGGTGCCCAAATTCAATATGTGCATGCATCTTCTGTACCCATTATATCTCAAATTCAGGCTCAAAACACCCAAAAATTAGATATTTTGGGGTCCTAGAAGCGATCTGTACATTCCTACTCCGTGTTAGACTATTTTCAAAATACAGGCCCATAACATACTGAAAATCGATCTTTTAGGTGCCTAAAAGTCGATAAGTGCATGCATCTTCTGTACTAGTTTATATCTTAAATTCAGGCTCCAAACACCCGAAAAATCGATATTTTCGGGTCCAAGAAGCGATCTTTACATGCCTACTTCGTGTTAGAGTATTTTCAAAATACAGGCCCATAACATGCTCAAAATCGATATTTTAGGTGCCAAAAGTAGATATCTCAAATTCAGGCCCAAAACACTCGAAAATTCATTATTTTGGGGTCCCAGAAGCGATCTGTACATGCCTACTTCGTGTTAGAGTATTTTAAAAATACAGGCCTAAAACATACTGAAAATCGTTCTTTTGGGTGCCCAAAAGTTGATATGTGCATTCATCTTCTGTACCCGTTTATATCTCAAATTCAGGCTCCAAACACCCGAAAATTCAATATTTTGGGGTCTCAGAAACAATCTGTAGGCTACATGCCTATTCAGTGTTAGAATATTTTCAAATTATAGGCCCAAAATATGCTAAAAATCGATATTTTAGGTGCCCAAAGTCGATATCTCAAATTCAGGCTCAAAACACCCGAAAATTCTATATTTTTGGGTCTCAGAAGCGATCTGTACTTGCCTACTCAGTGCTAAAATGTTTTCAAAATATAAGCTCAAAACATGCTAAAAATCGATATTTTATGTGTCTCGAGTCGATATGTGCATCCATCTTCTGTACCCGTTTATATCTCAAATTCAGTCTCAAAACACCCGAAAATTCGGTATTTTTGGGTTCTAGAAGCGATCTGTACATGCCTACTCCTAGTTAGAATGTTTTCAAAATACAGGCCCAAAACATGCTGAAAATCGATATTCTAGGTGCCAAAAGTCAATATGTGCATGCATCTTCTGTACCCGTTTATATCTCAAATTCAGGCTCAAAACACCCGAAAATTTGATATTTTGGGGTCCCAGAAGAGATCTGTAAATGCCTACTCAGTGCTAGAATATTTTCCAAATATAGGCCTAAAACATGCTAAAAATCGATATTTTAGGTGCCCAAAATTCGATATGTGCATGCATCTTCAGTACCCTATTATATCTCAAATTCTGGCTCAAAACACCCGAAAATTCGATATTTTGGGGACCCAGAAGCGACCTGTACATGCCTACTCCGTGTTAGAGTATTTTCAAAATACAGGCCCAAAACATACTGAAAATCGATATTTTATGTGCCCAAAAGTCGATATGTGCATGCATCCTCTCTACCCGTTTATATCTCAAATTGAGGCTCCAAACAACCCGAAAATTCGATATTTTGGGGTCCCAGAAGCGATCTGTACATACCTACTCAGATACAGGGCCAAAACATGCTGAAAATCGATTTTTTTGGTGCCCAAAGTCAATATGTGCATGCATCTTCTGTACTCGTTTATATATCAAATTCAGGCTCAAAACACCCCAAAGATCGATATTTTGGGGTCCCAGAAGCGATCTGAACATGCCTACTCAGTGCTAGAATATTTTCAAAATATAGGCCCAAAACATGCTAAAAATCGATATTTTAGGTGCCAAAAGTCGATATCTCAAATTCAGGCTAAAAAAAACCCGAAAATTTGATATTTTGGGGTCCCAGAAGCAATCTGTACATGCCTACTCCGTGTTAGAGTATTTTCAAAATACAGGCCCAAAACATATTGAAAATCGATCTTTTAGGTGCTTAAAAGTCAATATGTGCAAGCATCTTCAGTACCCGTTTATAACCCAAATTCAACCTCAAAACACCCGAAAATTCGATATTTTGAAGTCCCAGAAGCGATCTGTACGTGCATAGTCAGTGCTAGAATGTTTTCAAAATATAAGCTCAAAACATGCTAAAAATCGATATTTTAAGTATCTAAAGTCGATATGTGCATTCTTCCTCTGTACCCGTTTATATCTCAAATTCAGGCTCAAAACACACGAAAATTCGGTATTTTTGGGTCCTAGGAGCGATCTGTACATGTCTACTCTGTGTTAGAGTATTTTCAAAATACAGGCCCAAAACATACTAAAAAAATCCATCTTTTATGTGTCCAAAAGTCGATATGTGCATGCATCTTCTGTACCCGTTTATATCTCAAATTCAGGCTCAAAACACCCGAAAATTCAATATCTTGGGGTCCCAGAAGCGATCTGTGCATGCCTACTCAGATATAGGCCCAAAATATGCTGGAAATCGATATTTTAGTTCCCAAAGTCAATATGTGTATGCATCTTCTGCACCTGTTCATATCCCAAATTAAACCTCAAAACACCTGAAAATTCGATATTTTTGGGTCCCAGAAGCGATCTGTATATGCTTACATAGTGCTAGAATGTTTTCAAAATATCGGCTCAAAACATGCTAAAAATAGATATGAACAGATCGCTTCTGGGACCCCAAAATATCGAAGTTTTGGGTGTATGGAGCCTGAATTTGAGATATAAACGGGTACAGGAGATGCACGCACATATCGACTTTTGGGCACCTAAAAGATCGATTTTCAGTATGTTTTGGGCCTTTTTATTTTAAATACTCTAACACGGACTAGGCATGTACAGATCGCTTCAGGGACCCCAAAATATCAAATTTTCGGGTGTTTTGAGCCTGAATTTGAGATATAAACGGGTACTGAAGATGCATCCACATATCGACTTTTGGGCACCTAAAATATCGATTTTTAGCATCTTTTGGGTCTGTATCTTGAAAACATTCTTATTAAGAGTAGGCATGTACAGATCGCTTCTAGGACCCAAAAATACCGAATTTTCGGGTGTTTTAAGCCTGAATTTGAGATATAAACGGGTACAGAAGATGTATGCACATATCGACTTTGGACACTTAAAATATCAATTTTTAGCATGTTTTGAGCATATATTGTGAAAACATTCTAACACTGAGTAGGAAAGTACAGATCGCTTCTGGGACCCAAAAATATTGAATTCTCGGGTGTTTTGAGGTTGAATTTGGGATATAAACGTGTGCAGAAGATGCATACACAATTTGACGTTGGGCACCTAATATATCGATTTTCAGCATGTTTTGGGCCTGTATCTGAGTAGGCATGTACAGATCGGTTCTGGGACCCAAAAAATATCGAATTTTCGAGTGTTTGGAGCATGAACTTGAGATATAAACGGGTACAGAAGATGCATGCACATTTTGACTTTTGGGCACCTAAAAGATCGATTTTCAGAATGTTTTGGGCCTGTATTTTGAAAATACTTTAACACTGGGTAGGCATATACAGATCGCTTCTAGGACCTCAAAATATCGAATTTTCTGTTGTTTTGAGCCTGAATTTGCGATATACACTTTGAACACCTAAAATATCGATTTATAGCATGTTTTGGGCCTGTATCCTGAAAATACTCTATCACGGAGTAGGCAAGTACAGATTGCTTCTGTGACCCAAAAATATCGAATTTTCGGGTGTGTTGGCCTGAATTTGAGATATCGACTTTGGGCACCAAAAATAGCGATTTTTAGCATGTTTTCGTCCTATATTTTGAAAATATTCTAGCACTGATTAGGCATGTACAGATCGCTTCTGGGACCCCAAATTATCGAATTTTCGGGTGTTTTGAGCCTGAATTTGAGATATAAATGGGTACAGAAGATGCATGCACATATCGACTTTGGACACTTAAAATATCGATTTTTAGCATGTTTTGAGCCTATATTTTGAAAACATTCTAGCACTGAGTAGGCATGTACAGATCGCTTCTGGGACACTTTAATATCAAATTTTCGGGTGTTTTGAGGCTGAATTTGAGATATAAACGGGTACTGAAGATGCATGCACATATCGACTTTTGGGAACCTAAAATATCGATTTTGAGCATGTTTTTGGTCTGTATCTTGGAAACATTCTAACTAGGAGTAGGCATGTACGGATCGCTTTTGGGATCCAAAAATATCGAATTTTCGGGTGTTTGGAGCCTGAATTTGAGATATAAACGGGTACAGAAGATGCATGCACATATCGACTTTAGGGCACCAAAAAGATCGATTTTCAGTATGTTTTGGGCCTTTATTTTGAAAATACTCTAACACGGAGTAGGCATGCACCGATCGCTTCTGGGACCCCGAAATATCGAATTTTCGAGTGTTTTGGCCCTGAATTTGAGATATCGACTTTGTGCACCTAAAATATCGATTTTTAGCATGTTTTGGGCTTATATTTTGAAAATACTCTAACACGGAGTAGGCATGTACAGATCGCTTCTGGGACCCCAAAATATCAAATTTTCGGGTGTTGTGAGGCTGAATTTGAGATATAAATGGGTACAGAAGATTCATGCACATATTGACTTTGTGCACAAAAAATATCGATTTTCAGCATGTTTTGGGCCTGTATATTATAAAATACTCTAACACGGAGTAGGCATGTACAGATCGCTTCTGGGACACTAAAATATCAAATTTTCGGGTGTTTTGAGGCTGAATTTGAGAAATAAACGGGTAATGAAGATGCATGCACATATCGACTTTTGGGCACCTAAAATATCGATTTTGAGCATGTTTTTGGTCTGTATCTTGGAAACATTCTAACTAGGAGTAGGCATGTACAGATCGCTTTTGGGACCCAAAAATACCGAATTTTCGGGTGTTTTGAGCCTGAATTTGAGAAATAAACGGGGACAGAAGATGCATGCACATATCTACTTTGGACACTTATAATATCGATTTTTAGCATGTTTTGAGCCTATATTTTGAAAACATTCTAGCACTGAGTAGGCATGTACAGATCGCTTCTGGGACACAAAAATATCGAATTTTCGGGTGTTTTGAGGTTGAATTTGGGATATAAACGGGTGCAGAAGATGCATGCACATATCGACTTGGAGCACCTAAAATATCGATTTTCAGCATGTTTTGGGCGTGTATCTGAGTAGGCATGTAGAGATCGCTTCGGGAACCCCATAATATCAAATTTTCGAGTGTTTGGAGCCAGAATTTAAGATATAAACGGTTACAGAAGACGCATGCACATATCGACTTTTGGGCACCTAAAAGATCGATTTTCAGTATGTTTTGGGCCTGTATTTTGAAAATACTCTAACATGGAGTAGGCTTGTACAAATCGCTTCTGGGACCCCAAAATATCGAATTTTCGGGTGTTTTGGGCCTGAATTTTAGATATCGACTTTGGGCACCTAAAATATCGATTTTGAGCATGTTTTGGGTAGGTATCCTGAAAACATTCTAACTATTAGAAGGCATGTACAGATCGCCTCTAGAACCCAAAAATACCGAATTTTCGGGTGTTTTGAGCCTGAATTTGAGATATAAACGGGTACCGAAGATGCATACACATATCGACTTTGGACACTAAAAATATCGATTTTTAGCATGTTTTGAGCCTATATTTTGAAAACATTCTAGCACTGAGTAGGCATGTATAGATCGCTTGTGGGACCCAAAAATATCGAATTTTCGGATGTTTTGAGGTTGAATTTGGGATATAAACGGGTGCAGAAGATGCATACACATATTGACTTTGGGAACCAAAAATATCGATTTTCAGCATTTTTTATTCCTGTATTTTGAAAATACTCTAACACGGTGTAAGCATGTACAGATCGCTTCTGGGACCCCAAAATATCGAATTTTCGGGTGTTTGGAGCCTGAATTTGAGATATAAACGGGTGCAGAAGATTCATACACATATTGACTTTGGTTACTTAAAATATCGATTTTAAGCATGTTTTGGGCCTGTATCTGAGTAGGCATGTACAGATCGCTTCTGGGACCCAAAAATATCGAATATTCGTGTTTTTGGAGCCTATATTTGAGATATAAACGGGTACAGAAGATGCATGCACATAACGACTTTTGGGCACCTAAAAGATCGATTTTCAGTATGTTTTTGGCCTGTATTTTGAAAATACACTAACACGGAGTAGGCATGTACAGATCGCTTCTGGGACCACAAAATATCGAATTTTCGGGTGTTTTGAGCCTGAATTTGAGATATAAACGGGTACAGAAGATGCATACACATGTCGACTTTGGACATTTAAAATATCAATTTTTAGCATGTATTGAGTATATATTTTGAAAACAATCTAGCACTGAGTAGGCATGTACAGATCGCTTCTGAGACCCAAAAATATTGAATTTTTGTGTGTTTTGAGGTTGAATTTGGGATATAAACGGGTGCAGAAGATGAATACACATATTGACTTTGGGAACCTAGAATATCGATTTTCAGCATGTTTTATTCCTGTATATTGAAAATACTCTAACACGGAGTAAGCATGTACATATCGCTTCTGGGACCCCAAAATATCGAATTTTCGGGTGTTTGGAGCCTGAATTTGCGATATAAACGGGTACAGAAGATACATGCACATATCGACTATTGGGAACCTAAAATATCGATTTTAAGCATGTTTTGGGTCTGTATCTTGAAAACATTCTAACTAAGAGTAGGCATGTACAGATCGCTTCTAGGACCCAAAAATACCAAATTTTCGGGTGTCTTGAGCCTTAATTTGAGATATAAACAGTTACAGAACATGCATGCACATATTGTCTTTGAGTACCTAAAATATCGATTTTCAGCATGTTCTGGGCCTGTATTTTGAAAATACACTAACACGGAGTAGGCATGTACAGATCGCTTCTAGGACCCCAAAATATCAAATTTTCGAGTGTTTGGAGCCTTAATTTGAGATATAAACGGGTACAGAAGATGCATGCACATATCGACATTTGACACCTAAAATATCGATTTTTAGCATGTTTTGGGCCTATATTATGAAAATATTCTAGCACTGAGTAGGCATGTACAGAACGCTTCTGTGACCCCAAAATATCTAATTTTTGGGTGTTTTGAGCCTAAATTTGAGATATAAACGGGTACTGAAGATGCATGCACATATCGAGTTTTATGCACCTAAAATATCGATTTTGAGCATGTTTTAGGTCTGTATCTTGAAACCATTCTAACTAGGAGTAGGCATGTACAGATCGCTTCTAGGACCCAAATATACCGAATTTTCGGGTGTTTTGAGCCTGCATTTGAGATATAAACGGGTACAGAAGATGCATGCACATATTGACTTTGGGCACCTAAAATATCGATTTTCACCATGTTTTGGGCCTGTATTTTGAAAATACTCTAACACGGAACAGGCATGTACAATTCGCTTCTGGGACCCCAAAATATCGAATTTTCGGGTGTTTTGGGCCTGAATTTGATATCTCGACTTTAGGCACCTAAAATATCGATTTTGAGCATGTTTTGGGTCTGTATCTTTAAAACATTCTAACTATTAGTAGGCATGTACAGATCGCTTCTAGAACCCAAAAATACCGAATTTTCGGGTGTTTTGAGCCTGAATTTGAGATATAAACGGTACCGAAGATGCAAGCACATATCGACTTTGGACACTAAAAATATAGATTTTTAGTATGTTTTGAGCCTATATTTTGAAAACATTCTAGCACTGACTAGGCATGTACAGATCGCTTATGGAACCCAAAAATACCAAATTTTCGGGTGTTTTGAGGTTGGATTTGGGATATAAACGGTTGCTGAAGATGCATACACATTGACTTTGGGAACCTAAAATATCGATTTTGAGCATGTTTTGGGTCTGTATCTTGAAAACATTTTAACTAGGAGTAGGCATGTACAGATCGCTTCTAGGACCCAAAAATACCAAATTTTCGGGTGTTTTGAGCCTGAATTTGAGATATAAACGGGTACAGAACATGCATGCACATATTGACTTTGAGTACCTAAAATATCGATTTTCAGCATGTTTTGGGCCTGTATTTGGAAAATACTCTAACACGGAGTAGGCATGTACAGATTGCATCTAGGGCCTAAAAACATAGAATTTTCGGGTGTTTTAAGCCTGAATTTGAGATATAAACGGGTACAGAAGATGCATACACATGTCGAGTTTGGACATTTAAAATATCGATTATTAGCATGTTTTGGACCGATATTTTGAAAATATTCTAGCACTGAGTAGGCATGTACAGATCTCTTCTGGGACCTAAAAATATTGAATTTTCGGGTGTTTTGAGGTTGAATTTGGGATATAAACGGGTGCAGATGATGCATACACATATTGAATTTGGGCACCTAAAATATCGATTTTCAGCATGTTTTGGGCCTGTATCTGAGTAGGAATGTACAGATCGCTTCTGGGACCCCTAAATATCAAATTTTCGGGTGTTTGGAGCCTTAATTTGAGATATAAACGGGTACAGAAGATGCATGCACAAATCGACTTTGGGCACCTAAAATATCGATTTTTAGCATATTTTGGGCCTATATTATGAAAATATTCTAGCACTGAGTAGGCATGTACAGAACGCTTCTGTGACCTCAAAATATCTAATTTTTGGGTGTTTTGAGCCGGAATTTGAGATATAAACGGGTGCAGAAGATGCAGGCACATATTAACTTTGGGCACCTAAAAGATCGATTTTCAGTATGTTTTGGGCCTGTACTTTGAAAATACTCTAACACGGAGTAGGCATGTACAGATCGCATCTGGAACTCCAAAATATCGAATTTTCGGGTGTTTTGGGCCTGAATTTTAGATCTCGACTTTGGGCACCTAAAATATCGATTTTGAGCATGTTTTGAGTCTGTATCTTGAAAACATTCTAACTATTAGTAGGCTTGTACAGATCGTTTCTAGAACCCAAAAATACCGAATTTTCGGGTGTTTTGAGCCTGAATTTGAGATATAAACGGGTACTGAAGATGCATGCACATATTGACTTTGGGCACCTAAAATATCGATTTTCAGCATGTTTTGGGCCTGTATTTTGAAAATACTCTAACATGGAGTAGGCATGTACAGATCGCTTTTGGGACCCCAAAATATCGAATTTTCGGGTGTTTTGAGGTTGGATTTGGGATGTAAACGGGTGCAGAAGATGCATACACATATTGACTTTGGGAACCTATAATATCGATTTTCAGCATAATTTATTCATGTATTTTGAAAATACTCTAACACATGCTCAAAATCGATATTTTAGGTGCCCAAAAGTCGATATGTGCATGCATCTTCTGTACCCGTTTTTTTTTCAAATTCAGGTTCAAAACACCAGAAAATTCAATATTTTGGGGTCCCAGAAGCGATATGTACATACCTACTCCGTGTTAGAGTATTTTCAAAATACAGGCCGAAAACATACTGAAAATCGATATTATAGGTGCCCAAAGTAAATATGTGTATGCATCTTCTGTACCCGTTTATATCTCAAATTCAGACTCAAAACACCTAAAAATTCGATATTTTGGGGTCCCTCAAGCGATCTGTACATGCCTACTCAGTGCTAGAATATTTTCAAAATATCGGTCCAAAACATGCTAATAATCGATATTTTAGGTGCCCAAAGTCGATATATCTTAAATTCAGGGACAAAACACCCGAAAATTCGATATTTTGGGGTCCCAGAAGCGATCTGTACATGCCTACTCAGATACAAGCCGAAAACATGCAGAAAATCAATATTTTAAGTGCCCAAAGTCAATATGTGTAAGCATCTTCTGCACCCGTTTATATTCCAAATTCAACCACAAAACACCCGAAAATTAGATATTTTTGGGTCCCAGAAGCCATCTGTACATGCCTACTCCGTGTTAGAGAATTTTCAAAATACTGACCCAAAACATAATGAAAATCGATCTTTTAGGTGCCCAAATGTCGATATGTGCATGCATCTCCTGTACCCGTTTATATCTCAAATTCAACCTCAAAACACCCGAAAATTCGGTATTTTTGGGTCCTAGAAACGATCTGTACATGCCTACTCCTAGTTTGAATGTTTTCAAGATACAGACCCAAAACATGCTCAAAATCGATATTTTATGTGCCCAAAAGTCGATATGTGCATGCATCTTCAGTATCCGTTTATATCTCAAATTCAGGCTCAAAACACCCGAAAATTCGATATTTTGGGGTCCAAGAAGCAATCTGTACATGCCTACTCCGTATTAGAGTATTTTTAAAATGCAGGCCCAAAATATGCTTAAAATCGATATTTTAGTTGCCCAAAGTCAAAATGTGCATACATCTTCTGTACCCGTTTATATCTCATATTCAGGCTCCAAACACCCGAAAACTCGATATTTTGGGGTCCCAGAAGCGATCTGTACATGCCTACTCAGATACATGCCCAAAACATGCTGAAAATAGATATTTTAGTTGCCTAAAATCAATATGTGTATGAATCTTCTGCACCCGTATATAAACCAAATTCAATCTCAAAACACCCGAAAAAACAAAATTTTGGGGTCCCAGAAGCGATCTGTACATGCCTACTCAGTGCTAGAATGCTTTCAAAATATAGGCTCAAAACATGCTAAAAATCGATATTTTAAGTATCCAAAGTCGATATGTGCATGCATCTTCTGTACCCGTTTTTATCTCAAATTCAGGCTCAAAACATCCGAAAATTGGGTATTTTTGGGTCCTAGAAGCGAACTGTATATGCCTACTCCTAGTAAGAATGTTTTCAAGATACAGACCCAAAACATGCTAAAAATCGATATTTTAGGTGTTCAAAGTCGATATCTCAAATTCAGGCCCAAAACACCCAAAAATTCGATATTTTGGGGTCCCAGAAGCAATCTGTACATGCCTACTCCGTGTTAGAGTATTTTCAAAGTACAGGCCCAAAACATGCTGAAAATTGATATTTTAGTTGCCCAAAGTCAAAATGTGCATGCATCTTTTGTACCCGTTTATATCTCAAATTCAGGCTCAAAACACCCGAAAATTCGATATTTTGGGGTCCCAGATGCGATCTGTATATGCCTACTGCTAGTGAGAATGTTTTCAGATACAGACTCAAAACATGCCTAAAATCGATATTTTAAGTGCACAAAAGTTGATATGTGCATGCATCTTCAGTACCCGTTTATATCTCATATTCAGGCTCAAAACACCCGAAGCTTCGATATTTTAGGGTCCCAGAAGCGATCTGTACATGCTTACTCCTAGTTAAAATATTTTCAAGATACAGACCCAAAAGATGCTCAAAATCGATATTTTAGGTGCCCAAAAGTCGATATGGGCATGCATCTTCAGTACCCGTTTATATCACAAATTCAGACTCAAAACACCAGAAAATTCGAAATTTTGGGGTCCCAGAAGCGATCTGTACTTGCCTACTCCGTGTTAAAGTATTTTCAAAGCACAGGCCCAAAACATGCTGAAAATCGATATTTTAGGTGCCCAAAGTCAAAATGTGCATGCATCTTTTGTACCCGTTTATATCTCAAATTCAGGCTCAAAACACCCGAAAATTCGATATTTTGGGGTCCCAGAAGCGATCTGTACATGACTACTCGGTGTTAGAGTATTTTCAAAATACAGGCCCGAAACATACTGATAATTGATCTTTTGGGTGCCCAAAAGTCGTTATGTGCATGCATCTTCAGTACACGCTTATATCTCAAATTCAGGCTCAAAATACCCGAAAATTCGATATTTTGGTGTCCCAGAAGCGATCTGTACATGCCTACTCTGTGTTAGAGTATTTTCAAAATACAGGCCTAAAACATTCTGAAAATCGATATTTTAGGTGCCCAAAGTCAATATGTGTATGCATCTTCTGCACCCGTTTATATCCCAAATTCAATCTCAAAACACCCGAAAAAACAAAATTTTGGGTTCCCAGAAGCGATCTGTACATGCCTACTCAGTGCTAGAATGCTTTCAAAATATAGGCTCAAAACATGCTAAAAATCAATATTTTAAGTATCCAAAGTCGATATGTGCATGCATCTTCTGTACCCGTTTTTATCTCAAATTCAGGCTCAAAACATCCGAAAATTGGGTATTTTTGGGTCCTAGAAGCGAACTGTATATGCCTACTCCTAGTAAGAATGTTTTCAAGATACAGACCCAAAACATGCTAAAAATCGATATTTTAGGTGCTCAAAGTCGATATCTCAAATTCAGGCCCAAAACACCCAAAAATTCGATATTTTGGGGTCCCAGAAGCAATCTGTACATGCCTACTCCGTGTTAGAGTATTTTTAAAGTACAGGCCCAAAACATGCTGAAAATTGATATTTTAGTTGCCCAAAGTCAAAATGTGCATGCATCTTCTGTACCCGTTTCAGGCTCAAAACACCCGAAAATTCGATATTTTGGGTTCCCAGATGAGATCTGTATATGCCTACTGCTAGTGAGAATGTTTTCAAGATACAGACACAAAACATGCCGAAAATCGATATTTTAAGTGCACAAAAGTTGATATGTGCATGCATCTTCAGTACCCGTTTATATCTCATATTCAGGCTCAAAACACCCGAAGCTTCGATATTTTAAGGTCCCAGAAGCGATCTGTACATGCTTACTCCTAGTTAAAATATTTTCAAGATACAGACCCAAAAGATGCTCAAAATCGATATTTTAGGTGCCCAAAAGTCGATATGGGCATGCATCTTCAGTACCCGTTTATATCTCAAATTCAGCCTCAAAACACCAGAAAATTCGAATTTTTGGGGTCCCAGAAGCGATCTGTACTTGCCTACTCCGTGTTAAAGTATTTTCAAAGCACAGGCCCAAAACATGCTAAAAATCGATATTTTAGGTGCCCAAAGTCAAAATGTGCATGCATCTTTTGTACCCGTTTATATCTCAAATTCAGACTCAAAACACCCGAAAATTCGATATTTTTGGGTCCCAGAAGCGATCTGTACATACCTACTAAGTGTTAGAGTATTTTCAAAATACAGGCCCAAAACATGCTGAAAATCGATATTTTAGGTGCCTAAAGTCAATATGTGCATGCATCTTCTGTACCCGTTTATATCTCAAATTCACGCTCAAAACAACCGAAAATTCGATATTTTGGGGTCCCAGAAGCGATCTGTACATGCCTACTCCGTGTTAGAGTATTTTCAAATAACAGGCCCGAAACATACTAAAAATCAATCTTTTGGGTGCCCAAAAGTCGTTATGTGCATGCATCTTCAGTACACTCTTATATCTCAAATTCAGGCTCAAAACTCCCGAAAATTCGATAATTTGGTGTCCCAGAAGCGATCTGTACATACCTACTCAGTGCTAGAATATTTTAAAAATATTGGCCCAAAAAATGCTAAAATCGATATTTTAGGTGCTCAAAGTCGATATCTCAAATTCAGGCCCAAAACACCCGAAAATTCGATATTTTGGGGTCCCAGAAGCGATCTGTACATGCCTACTCCGTGTTAGAGTATTTTCAAAATACAGGCCCAAAACATGCAGAAAATCGATATTTTAGGTGCACAAAGTCAATATGTGCATGCATCTTCTGTACCCGTTTTTATCTCAAATTCAGGCTCAAAACAACCGAAAATTGGGTATTTTTGGGTCCTAGAAGCGAACTGTATATGCCTACTTTTAGTAAGAATGTTTTCAAGATACAAACCCAAAACATGCTCAAAATCGGTATTTTAAGTGCCCAAAAGTCGAAATGTTCATGCATCTTCAGTACGCGTTTATATCTCATATTCAGGCTCAAAATACCCGAAAATTCGATATTTTGGGGTCCCAGAAGCGATCTGTACATGCCTACTCCGTGTTAGAGTATTTTCAAAATACAGGCCCAAAACATGCTGAAAATCGATATTTTAGGTGCCCAAAGTCAATATGTGAATGCATCTTCTGTAACCGTTTATATCTCAAATTCAGGCTCAAAACAACCGAAAATTCGATATTTTAGTGTCCCAGAAGCGATCTGTACATGCCTACTCAGTGCTAGAGAATTTTCAAAATATAGGCCCAAAACATGCTAAAAATCGATATTTTAGGCGCCCAAATTCGATATCTCAAATTCAGGCCCAAAACACCCAAAAATTCGATATTTTGGGGTCCTAGAAGCGATCTGTAGATGCCTACTCCGCGTTAGAGTATTTTCAAAATACAAGCCCGTAACATACTGATAATTGATCTTTTGGGTGCCCAAAAGTCGATATGTGCATGCATCTTCAGAACCAGCTTATATCTCAAATTCAGGCTCAAAACACAAGAAAATTCGTAATTTGGGGGTCCCAGAAGCGATCTGTACTTGCCTACTCCGTGTTAGAGTATTTTCAAAGTACAGGCCCAAAACATGCTGAAAATTGATATTTTAGTTGCCCAAAGTCAAAATGTGCATGCATCTTTTGTACCCGTTTATATCTCAAATTCAGGCTCAAAACACCCGAAAATTCGATATTTTGGGGTCCCAGAAGCGATCTGTACATACCTACTCAGTGCTAGAATAGTTTAAAAATATTGGCCCAAAATATGCTAAAAATCGATATTGTAGGTGCTCAAAGTCGATATCTCAAATTCATGCCCAAAACACCCGAAAATTCGATATTTTGGGGTCCCAGAAGTAATATGTACATGCCTACTCCGTGTTAGAGAATTTTAAAAATACAGGCCCAAAACATACTAAAAATCAATCTTTTTGGTGCCCAAAAGTCGAAATGTGCATGCATCTTCTGTATGCGTTTATATCTCAAATTCAGGCTCCAGACACCCGAAATTTCGATGTTTTTGGGTCCAAGAAGCGATCTGTACATTCCTACTCCGTGTTAAAGTATTTTCAAATTACAGGCCCAAAACATGCTGAAAATCGATATTTTAGGTGCACAAAGTCAATATGTGTATGCATCTTCTGCACCCGTTTATATCCCAAACTCAATCTCAAAACACCCGAAAATTCGAATTTTTTGGGTCCCAGAAGCGATCTGTACATGCCTAATCAGTGCTAGAATGCTTTCAAAATATAGGCTAAAAACATGCTAAAAATCGATATTTTAAGTATCCAAAGTCGATATGTGCATGCATCTTCTGTACCCGTTTTTATCTCAAATTCAGGCTCAAAGCACCCGAAAATTCGGTATTTTTGGGTCCTAGAAGCGATCTGTATATGCCTACTCCTAGTGAGAATGTTTTCAAGATACAGACACAAAACATGCTCAAAATCGATATTTTAAGTGCCCAAAAGTCGATATGTGCATGCATCTTCAGTACCCGTTTATATCTCATATTCAGGCTCAAAACACCCGAAAATTCGATATTTTGGGGTCCCAGAAGCGATCTGTACATACCTACTAAGTGTTAGAGTATTTTCAAAATACAGGCCCAAAACATGCTGAAAATCGATATTTTAGGTGCCAAAAGTCAATATGTGCATGCATCTTCTGTACCCGTTTATATCTCAAATTCAGGCTCAAAACAACCGAAAATTCGATATTTTGGGGTCCCAGAAGCGATCTGTACATGCCTACTCCGTGTTAGGGTATTTTCAAAATACGGGCCCGAAACATACTGATAATTGATCTTTTGGGTGCCCAAAAGTCGATATGTGCATTCATCTTCTGTACCCGTTTATATCTCAAATTCAGGCTCCAAACACCCGAATATTCGATATTTTGGGGTCCCAGAAGCGATCTGTACATGCCTACTCTGTGTTAGAGTATTTTCAAAATACAGGCCCAAAACATTCTGAAAATCGATATTTTAGGTGCCCAAAGTCAATATGTGTATGCATCTTCTGCACCCGTTTATTTCCCAAATTCAATCTCAAAACACCCGAAAAAAAAATTTGGGGGGTCCCAGAAGCGATCTGTACATGCCTACTCAGTGCTAGAATGCTTTCAAAATATAGGCTCAAAACATGCTAAAAATCGATATTTTAAGTATCCAAAGTCGATATGTGCATGCATCTTCTATACCCGTTTTTATCTCAAATTCAGGCTCAAAACACCCGAAAATTGGGTATTTTTGGGTCCTAGAAGCGATCTGTATTTGCCTACTCCTAGTAAGAATGTTTTTAAGATACAGACCCAAAACATGCTCAAAATCGATATTTTAAGTGCCCAAAAGTCGATATCTGCATGCATCTTCAGTACCCGTTTATATCTCATATTCAGGCTCAAAACACCAGAAAATTCGAAATTTGGGGGTCCCAGAAGCTATCTGTACATGCCTACTCCGTGTTAGAGTATTTTCAAAATACAGGCCCAAAACCTGCTGAAAATCGATATTTTAGGTGCCCAAAGTCAATATGTGTATGCATCTTCTGCACCCGTTTATTTCCCAAATTCAATCTCAAAACACCCGAAAAAAATATTTGGGGGGTCCCAGAAGCGATCTGTACATGCCTACTCAGTGCTAGAGTATTTTCAAAATATAGGCCCAAAACATGCTAAAAATCGATATTTTAGGCGCCCAAATTCGATATCTCAAATTCAGGCCCAAAACACCCAAAAATTCGATATTTTGGGGTCCTAGAAGCGATCTGTAGATGCCTACTCCGCGTTAGAGTATTTTCAAAATACAAGCCCGTAACATACTGATAATTGATCTTTTGGGTGCCCAAAAGTCGATATGTGCATGCATCTTCAGTACCAGCTTATATCTCAAATTCAGGCTCAAAACACAAGAAAATTCGTAATTTGGGGGTCCCAGAAGCGATCTGTACTTGCCTACTCCGTGTTAGAGTATTTTCAAAGTACAGGCCCAAAACATGCTGAAAATTGATATTTTAGTTGCCCAAAGTCAAAATGTGCATGCATCTTTTGTACCCGTTTATATCTCAAATTCAGGCTCAAAACACCCGAAAATTCGATATTTTGGGGTCCCAGAAGCGATCTGTACATACCTACTCAGTGCTAGAATAGTTTAAAAATATTGGCCCAAAATATGCTAAAAATCGATATTGTAGGTGCTCAAAGTCGATATCTCAAATTCATGCCCAAAACACCTGAAAATTCGATATTTTGGGGTCCCAGAAGTAATATGTACATGCCTACTCCGTGTTAGAGAATTTTAAAAATACAGGCCCAAAACATACTAAAAATCAATCTTTTTGGTGCCCAAAAGTCGAAATGTGCATGCATCTTCTGTATGCGTTTATATCTCAAATTCAGGCTCCAGACACCCGAAATTTCGATGTTTTTGGGTCCAAGAAGCGATCTGTACATTCCTACTCCGTGTTAAAGTATTTTCAAATTACAGGCCCAAAACATGCTGAAAATCGATATTTTAGGTGCACAAAGTCAATATGTGTATGCATCTTCTGCACCCGTTTATATCCCAAACTCAATCTCAAAACACCCGAAAATTCGAATTTTTTGGGTCCCAGAAGCGATCTGTACATGCCTACTCAGTGCTAGAATGCTTTCAAAATATAGGCTAAAAACATGCTAAAAATCGATATTTTAAGTATCCAAAGTCGATATGTGCATGCATCTTCTGTACCCGTTTTTATCTCAAATTCAGGCTCAAAGCAACCGAAAATTCGGTATTTTTGGGTCCTAGAAGCGATCTGTATATGCCTACTCCTAGTGAGAATGTTTTCAAGATACAGACACAAAACATGCTCAAAATCGATATTTTAAGTGCCCAAAAGTCGATATGTGCATGCATCTTCAGTACCCGTTTATATCTCATATTCAGGCTCAAAACACCCGAAAATTCGATATTTTGGGGTCCCAGAAGCGATCTGTACATACCTACTAAGTGTTAGAGTATTTTCAAAATACAGGCCCAAAACATGCTGAAAATCGATATTTTAGGTGCCAAAAGTCAATATGTGCATGCATCTTCTGTACCCGTTTATATCTCAAATTCAGGCTCAAAACAACCGAAAATTCGATATTTTGGGGTCCCAGAAGCGATCTGTACATGCCTACTCCGTGTTAGGGTATTTTCAAAATACGGGCCCGAAACATACTGATAATTGATCTTTTGGGTGCCCAAAAGTCGATATGTGCATTCATCTTCTGTACCCGTTTATATCTCAAATTCAGGCTCCAAACACCCGAATATTCGATATTTTGGGGTCCCAGAAGCGATCTGTACATGCCTACTCTGTGTTAGAGTATTTTCAAAATACAGGCCCAAAACATTCTGAAAATCGATATTTTAGGTGCCCAAAGTCAATATGTGTATGCATCTTCTGCACCCGTTTATATCCCAAATTCAATCTCAAAACACCCGAAAAAACAGAATTTTGGAGTCCCAGAAGCGATCTGTACACGCCTACTCAGTGCTAGAATGCTTTCAAAATATAGGCTCAAAAAATGCTAAAAATCGATATTTTACGTATCCAAAGTCGATATGTGAATGCATCTTCTGTACCCGTTTTTATCTCAAATTCAGTCTCAAAACACCCGAAAATTGGGTATTTTTGGGTCCTAGAAGCGAACTGTATATGCCTACTCCTAGTAAGAATGTTTTCAAGATACAGACCCAAAACATGCTCAAAATCGATATTTTAAGTGCCCAAAAGTCGATATGTGCATGCATCTTCAGTACCCGTTTATATCTCATATTCCGGCTCAAAATACCCGAAAATTCGATATTTTGGGGTCCCAGAAGCGATCTGTACATGCCTACTAAGTGTTAGAGTATTTTCAAAATACAGGCCCAAAACATGCTGAAAATCGATATTTTAGGTGCCCAAAGTCAATATGTGAATGCATCTTCTGTACCCGTTTATATCTCAAATTCAGGCTCAAAGCACCCGAAAATTCGGTATTTTTGGGTCCTAGAAGCGATCTGTATATGCCTACTCCTAGTGAGAATGTTTTCAAGATACAGACACAAAACATGCTCAAAATCGATATTTTAAGTGCCCAAAAGTCGATATGTGCATGCATCTTCAGTACCCGTTTATATCTCATATTCAGGCTCAAAACACCCGAAAATTCGATATTTTGGGGTCCCAGAAGCGATCTGTACATACCTACTAAGTGTTAGAGTATTTTCAAAATACAGGCCCAAAACATGCTGAAAATCGATATTTTAGGTGCCAAAAGTCAATATGTGCATGCATCTTCTGTACCCGTTTATATCTCAAATTCAGGCTCAAAACAACCGAAAATTCGATATTTTGGGGTCCCAGAAGCGATCTGTACATGCCTACTCCGTGTTAGGGTATTTTCAAAATACGGGCCCGAAACATACTGATAATTGATCTTTTGGGTGCCCAAAATTCGATATGTGCATTCATCTTCTGTACCCGTTTATATCTCAAATTCAGGCTCCAAACACCCGAATATTCGATATTTTGGGGTCCCAGAAGCGATCTGTACATGCCTACTCTGTGTTAGAGTATTTTCAAAATACAGGCCCAAAACATTCTGAAAATCGATATTTTAGGTGCCCAAAGTCAATATGTGTATGCATCTTCTGCACCCGTTTATATCCCAAATTCAATCTCAAAACACCCGAAAAAACAGAATTTTGGAGTCCCAGAAGCGATCTGTACACGCCTACTCAGTGCTAGAATGCTTTCAAAATATAGGCTCAAAAAATGCTAAAAATCGATATTTTAAGTATCCAAAGTCGATATGTGAATGCATCTTCTGTACCCGTTTTTATCTCAAATTCAGTCTCAAAACACCCGAAAATTCGGTATTTTTGGGTCCTAGAAGCGAACTGTATATGCCTACTCCTAGTAAGAATGTTTTCAAGATACAGACCCAAAACATGCTCAAAATCGATATTTTAAGTGCCCAAAAGTCGATATGTGCATGCATCTTCAGTACCCGTTTATATCTCATATTCCGGCTCAAAATACCCGAAAATTCGATATTTTGGGGTCCCAGAAGCGATCTGTACATGCCTACTAAGTGTTAGAGTATTTTCAAAATACAGGCCCAAAACATGCTGAAAATCGATATTTTAGGTGCCCTAAGTCAATATGTGAATGCATCTTCTGTACCCGTTTATATCTCAAATTCAGGCTCAAAACAACCGAAAATTCGATAATTTAGGGTCCCAGAAGCGATCTGTACCTGCCTACTCAGTGCTAGAGTATTTTCAAAATATAGGCCCAAAATGCTAAAAATCGATATTTTAGGTGCACAAAGTCGATATCTCAAATTCAGGCCCAAAACACCCGAAAATTAGATATTTTGGGGTCCCAGAAGCGATCTGTACATGCCTACTCCGTGTTAGAGTATTTTCAAAATACAGGCCCAAAACATGCTGAAAATCGATATTTTAGGTACCCAAAGTCAATATGTGTATGCATCTTCTGCACCCGTTTATATCCCAAATTCAATCTCAAAACACCCGAAAAAACAGAATTTTGGGGTCCCAGAAGCGATCTGTACATGCCTACTCAGTGCTAGAATGCTTTCAAAATATAGGCTCAAAACATGCTAAAAATCGATAATTTAAGTATCCAAAGTCGATATGTGCATGTATCTTCTGCACCCGTTTTTATCTCAAATTCAGGCTCAAAACACCCGAAAATTGGGTATTTTTGGGTACTTGAAGCGAACTGTATATGCCTACTCCTTGTAAGAATGTTTTCAAGATACAGACCCAAAACATGCTCAAAATCGATATTTTAAGTGCCCAAAGGTCGATATGTGCATGCATCTTCAGTACCCGTTTATATCTCATATTTAGGCTCAAAATACCCGAAAATTCGATATTTTGGGGTCCCAGAAGCGATCTGTACAGTGTTAGAGTGTTAGAGTATTTTCAAAATACAGGCCCAAAACATGCTGAAAATCGATATTTTAGGTGCCCAAAGTCAATATGTGAATGCATCTTCTGTACCCGTTTATATCTCAAATTCAGGCTCAAAACAACCGAAAATTCGATATTTTAGGGTCCCAGAAACGATCTGTACATGCCTACTCAGTGTTAGAGTATTTTCAAAATATAGGCCCAAAACATGCTGAAAATCGATATTTTAGGTGCCCAAAGTCAATATGTGTATGCATCTTCTGCACCCGTTTATATCCCAAATTCAACCTCAAAACACCCGAAAATTCTACATTTTTGGGTCCCAGAAGCGATCTGTACATGCCTACTCAGTGCTAGAATGTTTTCAAAATATAGGTTTAAAACATGCTAAAAATCTATATTTTAAGTGTCTAAAGTCGATATGTGCATGCATCTTCTGTACCCGTTTATTTCCCAAATTCAACCTCAAAACACCCGAAAATTCTATATTTTTGGGTCCCAGAAGCGATCTGTACATGCCTACTCAGTGCTAGAGTATTTTCAAAATATAGGCCCAAAATGCTAAAAATTGATATTTTAGGTGCACAAAGTCGATATCTCAAATTCAGGCCCAAAACACCCGAAAATTCAATATTTTGGGGTCCCAGAAGCGATCTGTACATGCCTACTCCGTGTTAGAGTATTTTCAAAATACAGGCCCAATACATGCTGAAAATCGATATTTTAGGTGCCCAAAGTCAATATGTGTATGCATCTTCTTCACACGTTTATATCCCAAATTCAATGTCAAAACACCAAAAAATTCGAATTCTTTTTGGTACCAGAATCAATCTGTACATGCCTACTCAGTGCTAGAATGCTTTCATAATATAGGCTCAAAACATGCTAAAAATCGATATTTTAAGTATCCAAAGTCGATATGTGCATGCATATTCTGTACCCGTTTTTATCTCAAATTCAGGCTCAAAACACCCGAGAATTGGGTATTTTTGGGTCCTAGAAGCAATCTGTACATGCCTACTAAGTGTTAGAGTATTTTAAAAATACAGGCCCAAAACATGCTGAAAATCGATATTTTAGGTGCCCAAAGTCAATATGTGAATGCATCTTCTGTACCCGTTTATATCTCAAATTCAGGCTAAAAACAACCGAAAATTCGATATTTTAGGGTCCCAGAAGCGATCTGTACATACCTACTCATTGCTAGAATATTTTAAAAATATTGGCCCAAAACATGCTAAAAATCGATATTTTAGGTGCTCAAAGTCGATATCTCAAATTAAGGCCCAAAACACCCGAAAATTCGATATTTCGGGGTCCCAGAAGTAATATGTACATGTCTACTCCGTGTTAGAGTATTTTCAAAATACAGGCCAAAAACATACTAAAAATCGATCTTTTAGGTGCCCAAAAGTCGAAATGTTCATGCATCTTCTGTATCCGTTTATATCCCAAATTCAGGCTCCAAACACCCGAAATTTCGATGTTTTGGGGTCCAAGAAGCGATCTGTACATGCCTACTCCGTGTTAGAGTATTTTCAAATTACAGGCCCAAAACATGCTGAAAATAGATATTTTAGGTGCCCAAAGTCAATATGTGTATGCATCTTCTGCACCCGTTTATATCACAAATTCAATCTCAAAACACCCGAAAAAAAAAAATTTGGGGTCCCAGAAGCGATCTGTACATGCCTACTCAGTGCTAGAATGCTTTAAAATATAGGCTAAAAACATGCTAGAAATCGATATTTTAAGTATCCAAAGTCGATATGTGCATGCATCTTCTGTACCCGTTTTTATCTCAAATTCAGGCTCAAAACACCCGAAAATTCGGTATTTTTGGGTCCTAGAAGCGATCTGTATATGCCTACTCCTAGTGAGAATGTTTTCAAGATACAGACACAAAACATGCTCAAAATCGATATTTTAAGTGCCCAAAAGTCGATATGTGCATGCATCTTCAGTACCCGTTTATATCTCATATTCAGGCTCAAAACACCCAAAAATTCGATATTTTGGGGTCCCAGAAGCGATCTGTACATACCTACTAAGTGTGAGAGCATTTTCAAAATACAGGCCCAAAACATGCTGAAAATCGAAATTTTAGGTGCCCAAAGTCAATATGTGCATGCATCTTCTGTACCCGTTTATATCTCAAATTCAGGCTCAAAACAACCGAAAATTCGATATTTTGGGGTCCCAGAAGCGATCTGTACATGCCTACTCCGTGTTAGAGTATTTTCAAAATACAGGCCCAAAACATTCTGAAAATCGATATTTTAGGTGCCCAAAGTCAATATGTGTATGCATCTTCTGCACCCGTTTATTTCCCAAATTCAATCTCAAAACACCCGAAAAAAAAATTTGGGGGGTCCCAGAAGCGATCTGTACATGCCTACTCAGTGCTAGAATGCTTTCAAAATATAGGCTCAAAACATGCTAAAAATCGATATTTTAAGTATCCAAAGTCGATATGTGCATGCATCTTCTATACCCGTTTTTATCTCAAATTCAGGCTCAAAACACCCGAAAATTGGGTATTTTTGGGTCCTAGAAGCGATCTGTATTTGCCTACTCCTAGTAAGAATGTTTTTAAGATACAGACCCAAAACATGCTCAAAATCGATATTTTAAGTGCCCAAAAGTCGATATCTGCATGCATCTTCAGTACCCGTTTATATCTCATATTCAGGCTCAAAACACCAGAAAATTCGAAATTTGGGGGTCCCAGAAGCGATCTGTACATGCCTACTCCGTGTTAGAGTATTTTCAAAATACAGGCCCAAAACCTGCTGAAAATCGATATTTTAGGTGCCCAAAGTCAATATGTGTATGCATCTTCTGCACCCGTTTATTTCCCAAATTCAATCTCAAAACACCCGAAAAAAATATTTGGGGGGTCCCAGAAGCGATCTGTACATGCCTACTCAGTGCTAGAATGCTTTCAAAATATAGGCTCAAAACATGCTAAAAATCGATATTTTAAGTATCCAAAGTCGATATGTGCATGCATCTTCTATACCCGTTTTGATCTCAAATTCAGGCTCAAAACACCCGAAAATTGGGTATTTTTGGGTCCTAGAAGCGATCTGTATTTGCCTACTCCTAGTAAGAATGTTTTCAAGATACAGACCCAAAAGATGCTCAAAATCGATATTTTAAGTTCCCAAAAGTCGATATCTGCATGCATCTTCAGTACCCGTTTATATCTCATATTCAGGCTCAAAACACCAGAAAATTCGAAATTTGGGGGTCCCAGAAGCGATCTGTACATGCCTACTCCGTGTTAGAGTATTTTCAAAATACAGGCCCAAAACATTCTGAAAATCGATATTTTAGGTGCCCAAAGTCAATATGTGTATGCATCTTCTGCACCCGTTTATTTCCCAAATTCAATCTCAAAACACCCGAAAACAAAATTTGGGGGGTCCCAGAAGCGATCTGTACATGCCTACTCAGTGCTAGAATGCTTTCAAAATATAGGCTCAAAACATGCTAAAAATCGATATTTTAAGTATCCAAAGTCGATATGTGCATGCATCTTCTATACCCGTTTTTATCTCAAATTCAGGCTCAAAACACCCGAGAATTGGGTATTTTTGGGTCCTAGAAGCAATCTGTACATGCCTACTAAGTGTTAGAGTATTTTAAAAATACAGGCCCAAAACATGCTGAAAATCGATATTTTAGGTGCCCAAAGTCAATATGTGAATGCATCTTCTGTACCCGTTTATATCTCAAATTCAGGCTAAAAACAACCGAAAATTCGATATTTTAGGGTCCCAGAAGAGATCTGTACATACCTACTCAGTGCTAGAATATTTTAAAAATATTGGCCCAAAACATGCTAAAAATCGATATTTTAGGTGCTCAAAGTCGATATCTCAAATTAAGGCCCAAAACACCCGAAAATTCGATATTTCGGGGTCCCAGAAGTAATATGTACATGTCTACTCCGTGTTAGAGTATTTTCAAAATACAGGCCAAAAACATACTAAAAATCGATCTTTTAGGTGCCCAAAAGTCGAAATGTGCATGCATCTTCTGTATCCGTTTATATCCCAAATTCAGGCTCCAAACACCCGAAATTTCGATGTTTTGGGGTCCAAGAAGCGATCTGTACATGCCTACTCCGTGTTAGAGTATTTTCAAATTACAGGCCCAAAACATGCTGAAAATCGATATTTTAGGTTCCCAAAGTCAATATGTGTATTCATCTTCTGCACCCGTTTATATCCCAAATTCAATCTTAAAACACCCGAAAAAAAAAAATTTGGGGTCCCAGAAGCGATCTGTACATGCCTACTCAGTGCTAGAATGCTTTAAAATATAGGCTAAAAACATGCTAAAAATCGATATTTTAAGTATCCAAAGTCGATATGTGCATGCATCTTCTGTACCCGTTTTTATCTCAAATTCAGGCTCAAAACACCCGAAAATTCGGTATTTTTGGGTCCTAGAAGCGATCTGTATATGCCTACTCCTAGTGAGAATGTTTTCAAGATACAGACACAAAACATGCTCAAAATCGATATTTTAAGTGCCCAAAAGTCGATATGTGCATGCATCTTCAGTACCCGTTTATATCTCATATTCAGGCTCAAAACACCCAAAAACTCGATATTTTGGGGTCCCAGAAGCGATCTGTACATACCTACTAAGTGTGAGAGCATTTTAAAAATACAGGCCCAAAACATGCTGAAAATCGAAATTTTAGGTGCCCAAAGTCAATATGTGCATGCATCTTCTGTACCCGTTTATATCTCAAATTCAGGCTAAAAAAACAACCGAAAATTCGATATTTTGGGGTCCCAGAAGCGAACTGTACATGCCTACTCCGTGTTAGAGTATTTTCAAAATACAGGCCCAAAACATTCTGAAAATCGATATTTTAGGTGCCCAAAGTCAATATGTGTATGCATCTTCTGCACCCGTTTATTTCCCAAATTCAATCTCAAAACACCCGAAAAAAAAATTTGGGGGGTCCCAGAAGCGATCTGTACATGCCTACTCAGTGCTAGAATGCTTTCAAAATATAGGCTCAAAACATGCTAAAAATCGATATTTTAAGTATCCAAAGTCGATATGTGCATGCATCTTCTATACCCGTTTTTATCTCAAATTCAGGCTCAAAACACCCGAAAATTGGGTATTTATGGGTCCTAGAAGCGATCTGTATTTGCCTACTCCTAGTAAGAATGTTTTCAAGATACAGACCCAAAACATGCTCAAAATCGATATTTTAAGTTCCCAAAAGTCGATATCTGCATGCATCTTCAGTACCCGTTTATATCTCATATTCAGGCTCAAAACACCAGAAAATTCGAAATTTGGGGGTCCCAGAATCGATCTGTACATGCCTACTCCGTGTTAGAGTATTTTCAAAATACAGGCCCAAAACCTGCTGAAAATCGATATTTTAGGTGCCCAAAGTCAATATGTGTATGCATCTTCTGCACCCGTTTATTTCCCAAATTCAATCTCAAAACACCCGAAAAAAATATTTGGGGGGTCCCAGAAGCGATCTGTACATGCCTACTCAGTGCTAGAATGCTTTCAAAATATAGGCTCAAAACATGCTAAAAATCGATATTTTAAGTATCCAAAGTCGATATGTGCATGCATCTTCTATACCCGTTTTGATCTCAAATTCAGGCTCAAAACACCCGAAAATTGGGTATTTTTGGGTCCTAGAAGCGATCTGTATTTGCCTACTCCTAGTAAGAATGTTTTCAAGATACAGACCCAAAACATGCTCAAAATCGATATTTTAAGTGCCCAAAAGTCGATATCTGCATGCATCTTCAGTACCCGTTTATATCTCATATTCAGGCTCAAAACACCAGAAAATTCGAAATTTGGGGGTCCCAGAAGCGATCTGTACATGCCTACTCCGTGTTAGAGTATTTTCAAAATACAGGCCCAAAACCTGCTGAAAATCGATATTATAGGTGCCCAAAGTCAATATGTGTATGCATCTTCTGCACTCGTTTAAATCTCAAATTCAACCTCAAAACAACCATAAATTCGATATTTTTGGGTCCCAGAAGCGATATGTACATGCCTACTCAGTGCTAGAATGTTTTCAAAATATAGGCTCAAAACATGCCAAAAATCGATATTTTAATTGTCCAAAGTCGATATGTGCATGCATCTTCAGTACCCGTTTATATCTCAAATTCAGGCTCAAAACACCCGAAAATCCTATATTTTTGGGTCCTAGAAGCAATCTGTACATGCCTACTCCTAGATAGAATGTTTTCGAGATTCAGACCCAAAACATGCTCAAAGTCGATATTTTAGGTGCCCAAAAGTCGATATGTGCATGCATCTTCTGTACCCGTCTATATCTCAAATTCAGGCTCAAAACACCCGACAATTCGATATTTTGGGGTCCCAGAAGCGATCTGTACATGCCTACTCCGTGTTAGAGTATTTTCAAAATACAGGCCCAAAACATACTGAAAATCGATCTTTTAGGTGCCAAAAAGTCGATATGTGCATGCATCTTCTGTACCCGTTTATATCTCAAATTCAGGCTCAAAACACCCGAAAATTCGATATTTTGGAGTCCCAGAAGCAATCTGTACATGCCTACTCAGTGGTAGAATGTTTTCAAAATATAGGCTGAAAACAAGCTAAAAATCGATATTTTAAGTGTCCAAAGTCGATATGTGCATGCATCTTCTATACCCGTTTATATCTCAAATTCAGGCTCAAAACACCCGAAAATTCGGTATTTTTGGGTAATAGAAGCGATCTGTACATGCTTACTCCTAATTAGAATGTTTTCAAGATACCGACCAAAAACATGCTCAAAATCGATATTTTAGGTGCACAAAAGTCGATATGTGCATGCATCTTCTGTATCCGTTTATATCTCAAATTCAGGCTCAAAACACCCGAAAATTCGATATTTTGGGGTCCCATAAGAGATCTGTACATGCCTACTTAGTGCTAGAATATTTTCAAAATATAGGCCCAAAACAAGCTAAAAATCGATATTTTAGGTGCCCAAAGTCGATATCTCAAATTCAGGCCTAAAACATCCGAAAATTGATATTTTTGGGTCTCAGAAGCGATCTGTACATGCCTACTCAGATAAAAGCCCAAAACATGCTGTAAATCGATATTTTAGGTTCCGAAAGTCAATATGTGTATGCATCTTCTGCACTCGTTTATATATCAAATTCAACGTCAAAACATCCGAAAATTCGATATTTTTGGGTCCCAGAAGCGTTCTGTACATGCCTACTCAGTGCTAGAATGTTTTCAAAATATAGGCTCAAAATATGCTGAAAATCTATATTTTAAGTGTCCAAAGTCGATATGTGAATGCATCTTCTTTACCTGTTTATATCTCAAATTCAGGCTCAAAACACCCGATAATTCGGTATTTTTGGGTCCTAGAAGCAATCTGTACATGCCTACTCCTAGATAGAATATTTTCGAGATTCAGACCCAAAACATGCTCAAAATCGATATTTTAGGTGCCCAAAAGTCGATATGTGCATGCATCTTCTGTACCCGTTTATATCTCAAATTCAGGCTCAAAACACCCCACAATTCGATATTTTGGGGTCCCAGAAGCAAACTGTACATGCCTACTCAGTGCTAGAATATTTTTAAAATATAGGCCCAAAACATGCTAAAAATCGATATTTTAAGTGTCCAAAGTCAATATGTGCATGCATCTTCTGTACCCGTTTATATCTCAAATTCAGGCTCAAAACACCCGAAAAATCGATATTTTGGGGTCCTATAAGAGATCTGTACATGCCTACTTAGTGCTAGAATATTTTCAAAATATAGGCCCAAAACATGCTAAAAATCGATATTTTAGGTGCCCAAAGTCGATATTTCAAATTCAGGACCAAAACACCCGAAAATTCGATATTTTGGGGTCCCAGAAGCAATCTGTACATGCCTACTCAGTGCTAGAATGTTTTCAAAATATAGGCTGAAAACAAGCTAAAAATCGTTATTTTAAGTGTCCAAAGTCGATATGTGCATGCATCTTCTATACCCGTTTATATCTCAAATTCAGGCTCAAAACACCCGAAAATTTGGTATTTCTGGGTAATAGAAGCGATCTGTACATGCTTACTCGTAATTAGAATGTTTTCAAGATACAGACCAAAAACATGCTAAAAATCGATATTTTAGGTGCACAAAAGTCGATATGTGCATGCATCTTCAGTACCTGTTTATATCTCAAATTCAGGCTCAAAACATCCGAAAATTCGATATTTTTGTGCCCAAGAAGCGATCTGTACATGCCTACTCAGTGCTAGAATGTTTTTAAAATACAGGCTTAAAACATGCAATAAATCGATATTTTAGGTGTCCAAAGTCGATATGTGCATGCATCTTCTGTACCCGTTTCTATCTCAAATTCAGGCTCAAAACTCCCAAAAAATCAATATTTTTGTGTCCCAGATGCGATCTGTACATGCCTAGTCCGAGTTAGAGTATTTTCAAAATACAGGCCCAAAACATGCTCAAAATCGATATTTTTGGTGCCCAAAGTCGATATGTGCATGCATCTTCTGTATCCGTTTATATCTCAAATTCAGGCTCAAAACACACGAAAATTCGATATTTTTGGGTCTCAGAAGCGATCTGTACATGCCTACTCCGTGTTAAAGTATTTTCAAAATACAGGCCCAAAACATGCTGAAAATCTATATTTTAGGTGCCCAAAGTCAATATGTGTATGCATCTTCTGTACCCGTCTATATCCCAAATTCAGGTTCAAAACACCCGAAAATTCGATATTTTTGGGTCCCAGAAGCGATCTGTACATGCCCACTCCGTGTTAGAGTATTTTCAAAATACAGGCCCAAAACATGCTCAAAATCGATATTTTAGGTGCCCAAAGTCGATATGTGCATTCATCTTCTGTATCCGTTTATATCTCAAATTCAGGCTCAAAACACCCGAAAAGTCGATATTTTTGGGTCCCAGAAGCGATCTGTACATGCCTACTCAGTGCTAGAATATTTTCAAATTATACAGCGAAAACATACTAAAAATCGATATTTTGGGTGCCAAAGTCGATATGTGCATGCATCTTCTGTACCCGCTTATATCTCAAATTCAGGATCAAAACACCCAAAAAATCGATATTTTTGTGGCCCAGAAGCAATCTGTACATGTCTACACCGTGTTTGAGTATTTTCAAAATACAGGCCCAAAAGATGCTCAAAATAGATATTTTAGGTGCCCAAAGTCGATATGTGCTTGAATCTTCTGTACCCGGTTATATCTCAAATTCAGGCTCAAAACACCCGAAAATTCACTGTTTTTGGGTCCCAGAAGCGATCTGTACGTGCATACTCCTTGCTAGAATGTTTTCAAGATACAGACCAAAAACATGCTCAAAATCGATATTTTAGGTGCACAAAAGTCGATATGTGCATGCATCTTCAGTACCTGTTTATATCTCAAATTCAGGCTCAAAACATCCGAAAATTCGATATTTTTGTGCCCAAGAAGCGATCTGTACATGCCTACTCAGTGCTAGAATGTTTTTAAAATACAGGCTTAAAACATGCAATAAATCGATATTTTAGGTGTCCAAAGTCGATATGTGCATGCATCTTCTGTACCCGTTTATATCTCAAATTCAGGCTCAAAACTCCCAAAAAATCAATATTTTTGTGTCCCAGATGCGATCTGTACATGCCTAGTCCGAGTTAGAGTATTTTCAAAATACAGGCCCAAAACATGCTCAAAATCGATATTTTTGGTGCCCAAAGTCGATATGTGCATGCATCTTCTGTATCCGTTTATATCTCAAATTCAGGCTCAAAACACACGAAAATTCGATATTTTTGGGTCTCAGAAGCGATCTGTACATGCCTAATCCGTGTTAAAGTATTTTCAAAATACAGGCCCAAAACATGCTGAAAATCTATATTTTAGGTGCCCAAAGTCAATATGTGTATGCATCTTCTGTACCCGTCTATATCCCAAATTCAGGTTCAAAACACCCGAAAATTCGATATTTTTGGGTCCCAGAAGCGATCTGTACATGCCCACTCCGAGTTAGAGTATTTTCAAAATACAGGCCCAAAACATGCTCAAAATCGATATTTTAGGTGCCCAAAGTCGATATGTGCATTCATCTTCTGTATCCGTTTATATCTCAAATTCAGGCTCAAAACACCCGAAAAGTCGATATTTTTGGGTCCCAGAAGCGATCTGTACATGCCTACTCAGTGCTAGAATATTTTCAAATTATACAGCGAAAACATACTAAAAATCGATATTTTGGGTGCCAAAGTCGATATGTGCATGCATCTTCTGTACCCGCTTATATCTCAAATTCAGGATCAAAACACCCAAAAAATCGATATTTTTGTGGCCCAGAAGCAATCTGTACATGTCTACACCGTGTTTGAGTATTTTCAAAATACAGGCCCAAAAGATGCTCAAAATAGATATTTTAGGTGCCCAAAGTCGATATGTGCTTGAATCTTCTGTACCCGGTTATATCTCAAATTCAGGCTCAAAACACCCGAAAATTCACTGTTTTTGGGTCCCAGAAGCGATCTGTACGTGCATACTCCTTGCCAGAATGTTTTCAAGATACAGACCCAAAACATGTTAAAAATCGATATTTTAAGTGCAAAAGTCGATATGTGCATGCATCTTCTGTACCCGTTCATATCTCAAATTCAGGCTCAAAACTCCGAAAATTCGATATTTTTGGGTCCCTTAAGCAATCTGCACATGCCTACTCATTGCTAGAATGTTTTTAAAATTCAGGCCCAAAACATGCTCAAAATCGATATTTTAGGTGCCCAAAGTCGATATGTGCATGCATCTTCTGTATCGGTTTATATCTCAAATTCAGGCTCAAAACACCCGAAAATTCGATATTTTTGGGTCCCAGAAGCGATCTGTACATGCCTACTCCGTGTTAAAGTATTTTCAAAATACAGGCGCCAAACATGCTGAAAATCTATATTTTAGGTGCCCAAAGTCAATATGTGTATGCATCTTCTGTACCCGTCTATATCCCAAATTCAGGTTCAAAACACCAGAAAATTCGGTATTTTTGGGTCCCAGAAGC
This sequence comes from Petrolisthes cinctipes, assembly GCA_033782935.1. Lineage (NCBI taxonomy): Eukaryota > Metazoa > Arthropoda > Malacostraca > Decapoda > Porcellanidae > Petrolisthes > Petrolisthes cinctipes. Next base: position 12,319,214 of record JAWQEG010000062.1, on the reverse strand, counting down.
GATCTGTACATGCCTACTCCTTGCTAGAATGTTTTCAATATACAGACGCAAAACATGCTCAAAATCGATATTTTAGGTGCAAAAAGTCGATATGTGCATGCATCCTCTGTACCCGGTTATATTCCAAATTCTGGCTAAACCCCCGAAAATTCGATATTTTTGGGTCACAGAAGCGATCTGTACATGCCTACTCAGTGCTAGAATATTTTCAAATTATACGGCGAAAACATACTAGAAATCGATATTTTGGGTGCCCAAAGTCGATATGTGCATGAATCTTCTGTACCCGGTTATATCTCAAATTCAGGCTCAAAACACCCGAAAATTCACTGTTTTTGGGTCCCAGAAGCGATCTGTACGTGCATACTCCTTGCTAGAATGTTTTCAAGATACAGACCCAAAACATGCTCAAAATCGATATTTTAAGTGCAAAAGTCGATATGTGCATGCATCTTCTGTACCCGTTTATATCTCAAATTCAGGCTCAAAACTCCGAAAATTCGATATTTTTGGGTCCCTTAAGCAATCTGCACATGCCTACTCATTGCTAGAATGTTTTTAAAATTCAGGCCCAAAACATGCTCAAAATCGATATTTTAGGTGCCCAAAGTCGATATGTGCATGCATCTTCTGTATCGGTTTATATCTCAAATTCAGGCTCAAAACACCCGAAAATTCAATATTTTTATGTCCCAGAAGCGATCTGTACATGCCTACTCCGTGTTAATGTATTTTCAAATTACAGGTCCAAAACATGCTGAAAATCTATATTTTAGGTGCCAAAGTCAATATGTGTATGCATCTTCTGTACCCGTCTATATCCCAAATTCAGGTTCAAAACGCCAGAAAATTCAGTATTTTTGGGTCCCAGAAGCGATCTGTACATGCCTACTCCTTGCTAGAATTTTTTCAAGATACAGACCCAAAACATGCTCAAAATCGATATTTTAGGTGCAAAAAGTCGATATGTGCATGCATCCTCTGTACCCGGTTATATCCCAAATTCTGGCTCAAAACCCCCGAAAATTCGATATTTTTGGGTCCCAGAAGCGATCTGTACATGCCTACTCAGTGCTAGAATATTTTCAAATTATACGCCGGAAACATACTAAAAATCGATATTTTGGGTGCCAAAGTCGATATGTGCATGCATCATCTGTACCCGTTTATATCTCAAATTCAGGCTCAAAACATCTGAAAATTCAATATTTTTGGGTCCCAGAAGCGATCTGTACGTGCACACTCCGTGTTAGAGTGTTTTTAAAATACAGACCCAAAACATGCTGAAAATCGATATTTTATGTGCCCAAAATCAAAATGTGTATGCATCTTCTGTACACGTGTATATCCCTAATTCAGGTTCAAAACACCAGAAAATTCGATTTTTTTGGGTCCCAGAAGCGGTCTGTACATGCCTACTCCTTGCTAGAATGTTTTCAAGATACAGACCCAAAACATGTTAAAAATCGATATTTTAAGTGCAAAAAGTCGATATGTGCATGCATCTTCTGTACCCGTTTATATCTCAAATTCAGTCTCAAAACTCCGAAAATTCGATATTTTTGGGTCCCTTAAGCAATCTGCACATGCCTACTCAGTGATAGAATTTCTTTTAAATACAGGCCTAAAACATGCTATAAATCGATATTTTAGGTGTCCAAAGTCGATTTGTGCATACATCTTCTGAACCCGTTTATATCTCAAATTCAGGCTCAAAACACCCAAAAAATCGATATTTTTGTGTCCCAGAAGCGATCTGTTCATGCCTAGTCCGTGTTAGAGTATTTTCAAAATACAGGCCCAAAACATGCTCAAAATCGATATTTTAGGTGCCCAAAGTCGATATGTGCATACATCTTCTGTATCCGTTTATATCTCAAATTCAGGCTCAAAACACCCTAAAATTCAATATTTTTGGGTCCCAGAAGCAATCTGTACATGCCTACTCCGTGTTAATGTATTTTCAAAATACAGGTCCAAAACATGCTGAAAATCTATATTTTAGGTGCCAAAGTCAATATGTGTATGCATCTTCTGTACCCGTCTATATCCCAAATTCAGGTTCAAAACACCAGAAAATTCAGTATTTTTGGGTCCCAGAAGCGATCTGTACATGCCTACTCCTTGCTAGAATTTTTTCAAGATACAGACCCAAAACATGCTCAAAATCGATATTTTAGGTGCAAAAAGTCGATATGTGCATGCATCCACTGTACCCGGTTATATCCCAAATTCTGGCTCAAAACCCCCGAAAATTCGATATTTTTGGGTCCCAGAAGCGATCTGTACATGCCTACTCAGTGCTAGAATATTTTCAAATTATACGCCAGAAACATACTAAAAATCGATATTTTGGGTGCCAAAGTCGATATGTGCATGCATCTTCTGCACCCGTTTATATCTCAAATTCAGGCTCAAAACACCCAAAAAACCGATATTTTTGTGTCCCAGAAGCTATCTGTACATGACTACACCGTGCTATAGTATTTTCAAAATACAGGCCCAAAACATGCTCAAAATCGATATTTTAGGTGCCCAAAGTCGATATGTGCGTGCATCTTCTGTACCCGTTCATATCTCAAATTCCGGGTCAAAACACCCGAAAATTCGATATATTTGGGTTCCAGAAGCGATCTGTACGTGTCTACTCAGTGTTGGAGTATTTTAAAAATACAGGCCCAAAACATGCTCAAAATCGATATTTTGGGTGCCCAAAGTCGATATGTGCATGCATCTTCTGTACCCGTTTATATCTCAAATTCAGGCTGAAAACACCCAAAAAAACTATATTTTTGTGTCCCAGAAGCGATCTGTACATGTCTACACCGTGCTATAGTATTTTCAAAATACAGGCCCAAAACATGCTCAAAATCGATATTTTATGTGCCCAAAGTCAAAATGTGTATGCATCTTCTGTACACGTGTATATCCCTAATTCAGGTTCAAAACACCAGAAAATTCGATTTTTTTGGGTCCCAGAAGCGATCTGTACATGCCTACTCCTTGCTAGAATGTTTTCAAGATACAGACCCAAAACATGTTAAAAATCGATATTTTAAGTGCAAAAAGTCGATATGTGCATGCATCTTCTGTACCCGTTTATATCTCAAATTCAGGCTCAAAACTCAGAAAATTCGATATTTTTGGGTTCCAGAAGAGATCTGTACGTGTCTACTCAGTGTTAGTGTATTTTTAAAAATACTGGTCCAAAACATGCTTAAAATCGATATTTTGGGTACCCAAAGTCGATATTTGCATGCATCTTCTGTACCCGTTTATATCTCAAATTAAGACTCAAAACACCCGAATATTCGATATTTTTGGGTCCCAAAAGCAATGTGTACATGCATACTCCGTGTTAGAGTATTTTTAAAGTACAGGCCTAAAACATGCTGAAAATCGATATTTTAGCTGCCTAAAGTCAATATGTGTATGCATCTTCTGTACCCGTCTATATCCCAAATTCAGGTTCAAAACACTCGAAAATTCTATATTTTTGGGTCCCAGAAGTAATCTGTACATGCCTACTTCTTGCTAGAATGTTTTCAAGATACAGACCCAAAACATGCTCAAAATCGTTATTTTAGGTGCAAAAAGTCGAAATGTGCATGCATCTTCTGTACCCGTTTATATCTCAAATTCAGGCTCAAAACACCCGAAAATTCGATGTTTTTGGGTCCCAGAAGCGATCTTTACATGCCTACTCCGTGTTAGAGTATTTTCAAAATACATGCCCAAAACATGCTCAAAATCGATATTTTAGGTGCCCAAAGTCAATATGTGTATGCATCTTCTGTACCCGTCTATTACCCAAATTCAGGGTCAAAACACCAGAAAATTCGGTATTTTTGGGTCCCAGAAGCGATCTGTACATGCCTACTCCTTGCTAGAATTTTTTCAAGATACAGACCCAAAACATGCTCAAAATCGATATTTTAGGTGCCCAAAGTCGATATGTGCATGCATCCTCTGTACCCGGTTATATCGCAAATTCAGGCTCAGAACACCCTAAAATTCGATTTATTTGGGTTCCAGAAGCGATCTGTACGTGTCTACTCAGTGTTAGAGTATTTTAAATATACAGGCCCAAAACATGCTCGAAATCGATATTTTTGGTGCCCAAAGTCGATATGTGCATGTATCTTCTGTACCCGTTTATATCTCAAATTCAGACTCAAAACACCCGAATATTCGATATTTTTGGGTCCCCGAAGCCATCTGTACATGCCTACTCCGTGTTAGAGTATTTTCAAAATACAGGCCCAAAACATGCTCAAAATCGATATTTTAGGTGCCCAAAGTCGATATGTGCATGAATCTTCTGTATCCGTCTATATCCCAAATTCAGGTTCAAAACACCAGAAAATTCGATATTTTTGGGTCCCAGAAACGATCTGTACATGCCTACTTCTTGATAGAATTTTTTAAGATACAAACCAAAGACATGATCAAAATCGATATCTTAGGTGCAAAAAGTCGATATGTGCATGTATCTTCTGTACCTGTTTATATCTCAAATTCAGGTTGAAAACACCCGAAAATTCCATATTTTTGGGTCCCTTAAGCGATCTGTACATGCATACTCAGTGCTAGAATGTTTTCAAAATATAGGCTCAAAACATGCTAAAAATCGATATTTTAAGTGTCCAAAGTCGATATGTGCATGCATCTTCTGTACCCGTTTATATCTAAAATTCAGACTCAAAACATCCGAAAATTCGATATTTTTGGGTCCCAAAAGCGATCTGTACATGTCTACTCCGTGTTAGAGTATTTTTAAAATACAGGCCCAGAACATGCTAAAAATCGATATTTTAAGTGCCCAAAGTCGATATGTGCATGCATCTTCTGTACCCGTTTATATCTCAAATTCAGGCTCAAAACACCCGAAAATTCCATATTTTTGGGTCCCAGAAGCAATCTGTACGTGCATACTCCGTGTTAGAGTGTTTTTAAAATACAGGCCCAAAACAAGCTGAAAATCGATATTTTATGTGCCCAAAGTCAATATGTGTAAACATCTTCTGTACACGTGTATATCCCTAATTCAGGTTCAAAACACCAGAAAATTCCGTTTTTTTGGGTCCCAGAAGCGATCTGTACATGCCTACTCCTTGCTAGAATGTTTTAAAGATACAGACCCAAAACATGTTAAAAATCGATATTTTAAGTGCAAAAAGTCGATATGTGCATGCATCTTCTGTACCCGTTTATATCTCAAATTCAGGCTCAAAACTCCGAAAATTCGATATTGTTTGGTCCCTTAAGCAATCTGCACATGCCTACTCAGTGCTAGAATTTTTTTAAAATACAGGCTTAAAACATGCTATAAATCGATATTTTAGGTGTCCAAAGTCGATATGTGCATGCATCTTCTGAACCCGTTTATATCTCAAATTCAGGCTCAAAACACCCAAAAAATCGATATTTTTGTGTCCCAGAAGCGATCTGTACATGCCTACTCCGTGTTAGAGTATTTTTAAAATACAGGCCCAAAACATGTTATAAATCGATATTTTAGGTGCCCAAAGTAGATATGTGCATGCATCTTCTGAATCCGTTTATATCTCAAATTGAGGCTCAAAACACCCGAAAAATCTATATTTTTGGGTCCCAGAAGCAATCTGTACATGCCTACTCCGTGTTAATGTATTTTCAAAATACAGGCCCAAAACATGCTGAAAATCTATATTTTAGGTGCCCAAAGTCAATATGTGTATGCATCTTCTGTACCCGTTTATATCCCAAATTCAGGTTCAAAACACCAGAAAATTCGGTATTTTTGGGTCCCAGAAGCGATCTGTACATGCCTACTCCTTGCTAGAATTTTTTCAAGATACAGACCCAAAAAATGCTCAAAATCGATATTTTAGGTGCAAAAAGTCGATATATATGTGCATGCATCCTCTGTACCCGGTTATATCCCAAATTCTGGCTCAAAACACCCGAAAATTCGATATTTTTGGGCCCCAGAAGCGATCTGTACATGCCTACTCAGTGCTAGAATATTTTCAAATTATACGGCGAAAACATACTAAAAATCGATATTTTGGGTGCCAAAGTCGATATGTGCATGCATCTTCTGTACCCGTTTATATCTCAAATTCAGGCTCAAAACACCCAAAAAATCGATATTTTTGTTTCCCAGAAGCGATCTGTACATGTCTACACCGTGCTATAGTATTTTCAAAATACAGGCCCAAAACATGCTCAAAATCGATATTTTTGGTGCCCAAAGTCGATATGTGCATGCATCTTCTGTACCCGTTCATATCTCAAATTCAGGCTCAGAACACCCTAAAATTCGAATTATTTGGGTTCCAGAAGCGATCTGTACGTGTCTACTCAGTGTTAGAGTATTTTTAAAAATACAGGCCTAAAACATGCTTAAAATCGATATTTTAGGTGCCCAAAGTCGATATGGGCATGCATCTTCTGTACCCGTTTATATCTCAAATTGAGACTCAAAACACCCGAATATTCGATATTTTTGGGTCCCAAATGCAATGTGTACATGCATACTCCGTGTTAGAGTATTTTCAAAGTACAGGCCTAAAACATGCTGAAAATCGATATTTTAGCTGCCCAAAGTCAATATGTGTAAGCATCTTCTGTATCCGTCTATATCCCAAATTCAGGTTCAAAACACTCGAAAATTCGATATTTTTGGGTCCCAGAAGCAATCTGTACATGCCTACTTCTTGCTAGAATTTGTTCAAGATACAGACCCAAAACATGCTAAAAATCGATATTTTAGGTGCAAAAAGTCGATATGTGCATGCATCCTCTGTACCCGGTTATATCCCAAATTCTGGCTCAAAACCCTCAAAAATTCGATATTTTTGGGTCCCAGAAGCGATCTGTACATGCCTACTCATTGCTAGAATATTTTTTAAATTATACGCCGAAAACATACTAAAAATCGATATTTTGGGTGCCAAAGTCGATATGAGCATGTATCTTCTGTACCCGTTTATATCTCAAATTCAGGCTCAAAACACCCAAAAAATCGATATTTTTGTGTCCCTGAAGCGATCTGTACATGTCTACACCGTACTATAGTATTTTCAAAATACAGGCCCAAAACATGCTAAAAATCGATATTTTAGGTGCTCAAAGTCGATATGTGCATGCATCTTCTGTACCCGTTCATATCTCAAATTCAGGCTCAGAACACCCTAAAATTCGATTTATTTGGGTTCCAGAAGCGATCTGTACGTGTCTACTCAGTGTTAGAGTATTTTAAAAATACAGGCCCAAAACATGCTCAAAATCGATATTTTGGGTGCCCAAAGTCGATATGTGTATGCATCTTCTGTACCCGTTTATATCTCAAATTCAGACTCAAAACACCCGAATATTCGATATTTTTGGGTCCCAAAAGCAATGTGTACATGCATACTCCGTGTTAGAGTATTTTCAAATTACAGGCCTAAAATATGCTGAAAATCGATATTTTAGCTGTCCAAAGTCAATATGTGTATGCAACTTCTGTAACCGTCTATATCCCAAATTCAGGTTCAAAACACTCGAAAATTCGATATTTTTGGGTCCCAGAAGCAATCTGTACGTGCATACTCCGTGTTAGAGTGTTTTTAAAATACAGGCCCAAAACATGCTGAAAATCGATATTTTAGCTGCCCAAAGTCAATATGTGTATGCATCTTCTGTACCCGTCTATATCCCAAATTCAGGTTCAAAACACCCGAAAATTCGATATTTTTGGGTCCCAGAAGCGATCTGTACATGCCTACTTCTTGATAGAATTTTTTAAGATACAAACCCAAGACATGCTCAAAATCGATATTTTAGGTGCCCAAAGTCGATATGTGCATGCATCTTCTGTACCCGTTTATATCTCAAATTCAGGCTCAAAACTCCGAAAATTCGATATTTCTGGGTCCCTTGAGCAATCTGCACATGCCTACTCAGTGCTAGAATGTTTTTAAAATACAGGCTTAAAACATGCTATAAATCGATATTTTAGGTGTCCAAAGTCGATAAGTGCATGCATCTTTTGTACCCGTTTATATCCCAAATTCAGGCTACAAACACCCGAAAAATCGATATTTTTGTGTTCCAGAAATGATCTGTACATGCCTACTCCGTGTTAGAGTATTTTCAAAATACCGGCACAAAACATGCTCAAAATCGATATTTTTGGTGCCCAAAGTCGATATGTACATGCATCTTCTGTATCCGTTTATATCACAAATTCAGACTCAAAACAACCGAATATTCGATTTTTTTGGGTACCAGAAGCGATCTGTACATGCCTACTCCTTGCTAGAATGTTTTCAAGATACAGACCCAAAACATGTTAAAAATCGATATTTTAAGTGCAAAAAGTCGATATGTGCATGCATCTTCTGTACCCGTTTATATCTCAAATTCAGGCTCAAAACACCCAAAAAATTGATATTTTTGTGTACCAGAAGCGATCTGTACATGCCTACTCCGTGTTAGAGTATTTTTAAAATACAGGCCCAAAACATGTTAAAAATCGATATTTTAGGTGCCCAAAGTAGATATGTGCATGCATCTTCTGAATCCGTTTATATCTCAAATTGAGGCTCAAAACACCCGAAAATTCGATATTTTTGGGTCCCAGAAGCAATCTGTACATGCCTACTCCGTGTTAATGTATTTTCAAAATACAGGCCCAAAACATGCTGAAAATCTATATTTTAGGTGCCCAAAGTCAATATGTGTATGCATCTTCTGTACCCGTTTATATCCCAAATTCAGGTTCAAAACACCAGAAAATTCGGTATTTTTGGGTCTCAGAAGCGATCTGTACATGCCTACTCCTTGCTAGAATTTTTTCAAGATACAAACCCAAAACATGCTCAAAATCGATATTTTAGGTGCAAAAAGTCGATATATATGTGCATGCATCCTCTGTACCCGGTTATATCCCAAATTCTGGCTCAAAACACCCGAAAATTCGATATTTTTGGGTCCCAGAAGCGATCTGTACATGCCTACTCAGTGCTAGAATATTTTCAAATTATACGGCGAAAACATACTAAAAATCGATATTTTGGGTGCCAAAGTCGATATGTGCATGCATCTTCTGTACCCGTTTATATCTCAAATTCAGGCTCAAAACACCCAAAAAATCGATATTTTTGTTTCCCAGAAGCGATCTGTACATGTCTACACCGTGCTATAGTATTTTCAAAATACAGGCCCAAAACATGCTCAAAATCGATATTTTTGGTGCCCAAAGTCGATATGTGCATGCATCTTCTGTACCCGTTCATATCTCAAATTCAGGCTCAGAACACCCTAAAATTCGAATTATTTGGGTTCTAGAAGCGATCTGTACGTGTCTACTCAGTGTTAGAGTATTTTTAAAAATACAGGCCTAAAACATGCTTAAAATCGATATTTTAGGTGCCCAAAGTCGATATGGGCATGCATCTTCTGTACCCGTTTATATCTCAAATTGAGACTCAAAACACCCGAATATTCGATATTTTTGGGTCCCAAATGCAATGTGTACATGCATACTCCGTGTTAGAGTATTTTCAAAGTACAGGCCTAAAACATGCTGAAAATCGATATTTTAGCTGCCCAAAGTCAATATGTGTAAGCATCTTCTGTATCCGTCTATATCCCAAATTCAGGTTCAAAACACTCGAAAATTCTATATTTTTGGGTCCCAGAAGCAATCTGTACATGCCTACTTCTTGCTAGAATTTGTTCAAGATACAGACCCAAAACATGCTAAAAATCGATATTTTAGGTGCAAAAAGTCGATATGTGCATGCATCCTCTGTACCCGGTTATATCCCAAATTCTGGCTCAAAACCCTCAAAAATTCGATATTTTTGGGTCCCAGAAGCGATCTGTACATGCCTACTCATTGCTAGAATATTTTTTAAATTATACGCCGAAAACATACTAAAAATCGATATTTTGGGTGCCAAAGTCGATATGAGCATGTATCTTCTGTACCCGTTTATATCTCAAATTCAGGCTCAAAACACCCAAAAAATCGATATTTTTGTGTCCCTGAAGCGATCTGTACATGTCTACACCGTACTATAGTATTTTCAAAATACAGGCCCAAAACATGCTAAAAATCGATATTTTAGGTGCTCAAAGTCGATATGTGCATGCATCTTCTGTACCCGTTCATATCTCAAATTCAGGCTCAGAACACCCTAAAATTCGATTTATTTGGGTTCCAGAAGCGATCTGTACGTGTCTACTCAGTGTTAGAGTATTTTAAAAATACAGGCCCAAAACATGCTCAAAATCGATATTTTGGGTGCCCAAAGTCGATATGTGTATGCATCTTCTGTACCCGTTTATATCTCAAATTCAGACTCAAAACACCCGAATATTCGATATTTTTGGGTCCCAAAAGCAATGTGTACATGCATACTCCGTGTTAGAGTATTTTCAAATTACAGGCCTAAAATATGCTGAAAATCGATATTTTAGCTGCCCAAAGTCAATATGTGTATGCATCTTCTGTAACCGTCTATATCCCAAATTCAGGTTCAAAACACTCGAAAATTCAATATTTTTGGGTCCCAGAAGCAATCTGTACGTGCATACTCCGTGTTAGAGTGTTTTTAAAATACAGGCCCAAAACATGCTGAAAATCGATATTTTAGCTGCCCAAAGTCAATATGTGTATGCATCTTCTGTACCCGTCTATATCCCAAATTCAGGTTCAAAACACCCGAAAATTCGATATTTTTGGGTCCCAGAAGCGATCTGTACATGCCTACTTCTTGATAGAATTTTTTAAGATACAAACCCAAGACATGCTCAAAATCGATATTTTAGGTGCCCAAAGTCGATATGTGCATGCATCTTCTGTACCCGTTTATATCTCAAATTCAGGCTCAAAACTCCGAAAATTCGATATTTCTGGGTCCCTTGAGCAATCTGCACATGCCTACTCAGTGCTAGAATGTTTTTAAAATACAGGCTTAAAACATGCTATAAATCGATATTTTAGGTGTCCAAAGTCGATAAGTGCATGCATCTTTTGTACCCGTTTATATCTCAAATTCAGGCTACAAACACCCGAAAAATCGATATTTTTGTGTTCCAGAAATGATCTGTACATGCCTACTCCGTGTTAGAGTATTTTCAAAATACCGGCACAAAACATGCTCAAAATCGATATTTTTGGTGCCCAAAGTCGATATGTACATGCATCTTCTGTATCCGTTTATATCACAAATTCAGACTCAAAACAACCGAATATTCGATTTTTTTGGGTCCCAGAAGCGATCTGTACATGCCTACTCCTTGCTAGAATGTTTTCAAGATACAGACCCAAAACATGTTAAAAATCGATATTTTAAGTGCAAAAAGTCGATATGTGCATGCATCTTCTGTACCCGTTTATATCTCAAATTCAGGCTCAAAACTCCGAAAATTCGATATTGTTTGGTCCCTTAAGCAATCTGCACATGCCTACTCAGTGCTAGAATGTTTTTAAAATACAGGCTTAAAGCATGCTATAAATCGATATTTTAGGTGTCCAAAGTCGATATGTGCATGCATCTTCTGAACCCGTTTATATCTCAAATTCAGGCTCAAAACACCCAAAAAATTGATATTTTTGTGTCCCAGAAGCGATCTGTACATGCCTACTCCGTGTTAGAGTATTTTTAAAATACAGGCCCAAAACATGTTAAAAATCGATATTTTAGGTGCCCAAAGTAGATATGTGCATGCATCTTCTGAATCCGTTTATATCTCAAATTGAGGCTCAAAACACCCGAAAATTCGATATTTTTGGGTCCCAGAAGCAATCTGTACATGCCTACTCCGTGTTAATGTATTTTCAAAATACAGGCCCAAAACATGCTGAAAATCTATATTTTAGCTGCCCAAAGTCAATATGTGTAAGCATCTTCTGTATCCGTCTATATCCCAAATTCAGGTTCAAAACACTCGAAAATTCGATATTTTTGGGTCCCAGAAGCAATCTGTACATGCCTACTTCTTGCTAGAATTTGTTCAAGATACAGACCCAAAACATGTTAAAAATCGATATTTTAGGTGCAAAAAGTCGATATGTGCATGCATCCTCTGTACCCGGTTATATCCCAAATTCTGGCTCAAAACCCTCAAAAATTCGATATTTTTGGGTCCCAGAAGCGATCTGTACATGCCTACTCATTGCTAGAATATTTTTTAAATTATACGCCGAAAACATACTAAAAATCGATATTTTGGGTGCCAAAGTCGATATGAGCATGTATCTTCTGTACCCGTTTATATCTCAAATTCAGGCTCAAAACACCCAAAAAATCGATATTTTTGTGTCCCTGAAGCGATCTGTACATGTCTACACCGTACTATAGTATTTTCATAATACAGGCCCAAAACATGCTAAAAATCGATATTTTAGGTGCTCAAAGTCGATATGTGCATGCATCTTCTGTACCCGTTCATATCTCAAATTCAGGCTCAGAACACCCTAAAATTCGATTTATTTGGGTTCCAGAAGCGATCTGTACGTGTCTACTCAGTGTTAGAGTATTTTAAAAATACAGGCCCAAAACATGCTCAAAATCGATATTTTGGGTGCCCAAAGTCGATATGTGTATGCATCTTCTGTACCCGTTTATATCTCAAATTCAGACTCAAAACACCCGAATATTCGATATTTTTGGGTCCCAAAAGCAATGTGTACATGCATACTCCGTGTTAGAGTATTTTCAAATTACAGGCTTAAAATATGCTGAAAATCGATATTTTAGCTGCCCAAAGTCAATATGTGTATGCATCTTCTGTACCCGTCTATATCCCAAATTCAGGTTCAAAACACCCGAAAATTCGATATTTTTGGGTCCCAGAAGCGATCTGTACATGCCTACTTCTTGATAGAATTTTTTAAGATACAAACCCAAGACATGCTCAAAATCGATATTTTAGGTGCCCAAAGTCGATATGTGCATGCATCTTCTGTACCCGTTTATATCTCAAATTCAGGCTCAAAACTCCGAAAATTCGATATTTCTGGGTCCCTTGAGCAATCTGCACATGCCTACTCAGTGCTAGAATGTTTTTAAAATACAGGCTTAAAACATGCTATAAATCGATATTTTAGGTGTCCAAAGTCGATAAGTGCATGCATCTTTTGTACCCGTTTATATCCCAAATTCAGGCTACAAACACCCGAAAAATCGATATTTTTGTGTTCCAGAAATGATCTGTACATGCCTACTCCGTGTTAGAGTATTTTCAAAATACCGGCACAAAACATGCTCAAAATCGATATTTTTGGTGCCCAAAGTCGATATGTACATGCATCTTCTGTATCCGTTTATATCACAAATTCAGACTCAAAACAACCGAATATTCGATTTTTTTGGGTCCCAGAAGCGATCTGTACATGCCTACTCCTTGCTAGAATGTTTTCAAGATACAGACCCAAAACATGTTAAAAATCGATATTTTAAGTGCAAAAAGTCGATATGTGCATGCATCTTCTGTACCCGTTTATATCTCAAATTCAGGCTCAAAACTCCGAAAATTCGATATTGTTTGGTCCCTTAAGCAATCTGCACATGCCTACTCAGTGCTAGAATGTTTTTAAAATACAGGCTTAAAGCATGCTATAAATCGATATTTTAGGTGTCCAAAGTCGATATGTGCATGCATCTTCTGAACCCGTTTATATCTCAAATTCAGGCTCAAAACACCCAAAAAATTGATATTTTTGTGTCCCAGAAGCGATCTGTACATGCCTACTCCGTGTTAGAGTATTTTTAAAATACAGGCCCAAAACATGTTAAAAATCGATATTTTAGGTGCCCAAAGTAGATATGTGCATGCATCTTCTGAATCCGTTTATATCTCAAATTGAGGCTCAAAACACCCGAAAATTCGATATTTTTGGGTCCCAGAAGCAATCTGTACATGCCTACTCCGTGTTAATGTATTTTCAAAATACAGGCCCAAAACATGCTGAAAATCTATATTTTAGGTGCCCAAAGTCAATATGTGTATGCATCTTCTGTACCCGTTTATATCCCAAATTCAGGTTCAAAACACCAGAAAATTCGGTATTTTTGGGTCCCAGAAGCGATCTGTACATGCCTACTCCTTGCTAGAATTTTTTCAAGATACAAACCCAAAACATGCTCAAAATCGATATTTTAGGTGCAAAAAGTCGATATATATGTGCATGCATCCTCTGTACCCGGTTATATCCCAAATTCTGGCTCAAAACACCCGAAAATTCGATATTTTTGGGTCCCAGAAGCGATCTGTACATGCCTACTCAGTGCTAGAATATTTTCAAATTATACGGCGAAAACATACTAAAAATCGATATTTTGGGTGCCAAAGTCGATATGTGCATGCATCTTCTGTACCCGTTTATATCTCAAATTCAGGCTCAAAACACCCAAAAAATCGATATTTTTGTTTCCCAGAAGCGATCTGTACATGTCTACACCGTGCTATAGTATTTTCAAAATACAGGCCCAAAACATGCTCAAAATCGATATTTTTGGTGCCCAAAGTCGATATGTGCATGCATCTTCTGTACCCGTTCATATCTCAAATTCAGGCTCAGAACACCCTAAAATTCGATTTATTTGGGTTCCAGAAGCGATCTGTACGTGTCTACTCAGTGTTAGAGTATTTTTAAAAATACAGGCCTAAAACATGCTTAAAATCGATATTTTAGGTGCCCAAAGTCGATATGGGCATGCATCTTCTGTACCCGTTTATATCTCAAATTGAGACTCAAAACACCCGAATATTCGATATTTTTGGGTCCCAAATGCAATGTGTACATGCATACTCCGTGTTAGAGTATTTTCAAAGTACAGGCCTAAAACATGCTGAAAATCGATATTTTAGCTGCCCAAAGTCAATATGTGTAAGCATCTTCTGTATCCGTCTATATCCCAAATTCAGGTTCAAAACTCTCGAAAATTCGATATTTTTGGGTCCCAGAAGCAATCTGTACATGCCTACTTCTTGTTAGAATTTGTTCAAGATACAGACCCAAAACATGCTAAAAATCGATATTTTAGGTGCAAAAAGTCGATATGTGCATGCATCCTCTGTACCCGGTTATATCCCAAATTCTGGCTCAAAACCCTCAAAAATTCGATATTTTTGGGTCCCAGAAGCGATCTGTACATGCCTACTCATTGCTAGAATATTTTTTAAATTATA
The DNA here is from genome assembly GCA_033782935.1 of Petrolisthes cinctipes. Classification (NCBI taxonomy): domain Eukaryota; kingdom Metazoa; phylum Arthropoda; class Malacostraca; order Decapoda; family Porcellanidae; genus Petrolisthes; species Petrolisthes cinctipes. The sequence continues at coordinate 12,304,040 of JAWQEG010000062.1, read as the reverse complement.
CGCAGAAAACATACTAAAAATCGATATTTTGGGTGCCAAAGTCGATATGAGCATGTATCTTCTGTACCCGTTTATATCTCAAATTCAGGCTCAAAACACCCAAAAAATCGATATTTTTGTGTCCCTGAAGCGATCTGTACATGTCTACACCGTACTATAGTATTTTCATAATACAGGCCCAAAACATGCTAAAAATCGATATTTTAGGTGCTCAAAGTCGATATGTGCATGCATCTTCTGTACCCGTTCATATCTCAAATTCAGGCTCAGAACACCCTAAAATTCGATTTATTTGGGTTCCAGAAGCGATCTGTACGTGTCTACTCAGTGTTAGAGTATTTTAAAAATACAGGCCCAAAACATGCTCAAAATCGATATTTTGGGTGCCCAAAGTCGATATGTGTATGCATCTTCTGTACCCGTTTATATCTCAAATTCAGACTCAAAACACCCGAATATTCGATATTTTTGGGTCCCAAAAGCAATGTGTACATGCATACTCCGTGTTAGAGTATTTTCAAATTACAGGCTTAAAATATGCTGAAAATCGATATTTTAGCTGCCCAAAGTCAATATGTGTATGCATCTTCTGTACCCGTCTATATCCCAAATTCAGGTTCAAAACACCCGAAAATTCGATATTTTTGGGTCCCAGAAGCGATCTGTACATGCCTACTTCTTGATAGAATTTTTTAAGATACAAACCCAAGACATGCTCAAAATCGATATTTTAGGTGCCCAAAGTCGATATGTGCATGCATCTTCTGTACCCGTTTATATCTCAAATTCAGGCTCAAAACTCCGAAAATTCGATATTTCTGGGTCCCTTGAGCAATCTGCACATGCCTACTCAGTGCTAGAATGTTTTTAAAATACAGGCTTAAAACATGCTATAAATCGATATTTTAGGTGTCCAAAGTCGATAAGTGCATGCATCTTTTGTACCCGTTTATATCCCAAATTCAGGCTACAAACACCCGAAAAATCGATATTTTTGTGTCCCAGAAACGATCTGTACATGCCTACTCCGTGTTAGAGTATTTTGAAAATACCGGCACAAAACATGCTCAAAACCGATATTTTTGGTGCCCAAAGTCGATATGTACATGCATCTTCTGTATCCGTTTATATCACAAATTCAGACTCAAAACAACCGAATATTCGATTTTTTTGGGTCCCAGAAGCAATCTGTACATGCCTACTCCTTGCTAGAATGTTTTCAAGATACAGACCCAAAACATGTTGAAAATCGATATTTTAAGTGCAAAAAGTCGATATGTGCATGCATCTTCTGTACCCGTCTATATCTCAAATTCAGGCTCAAAACTCCGAAAATTCGATATTGTTTGGTCCCTTAAGCAATCTGCACATGCCTACTCAGTGCTAGAATGTTTTTAAAATACAGGCTTAAAACATGCTATAAATCGATATTTTAGGTGTCCAAAGTCGATATGTGCATGCATCTTCTGAACTCGTTTATATCTCAAATTCAGGCTCAAAACACCAAAAAAATCGATATTTTTGTGTCCCAGAAGCGATCTGTACATGCCTACTCCGTGTTAGAATATTTTCAAAATACAGGCCCAAAACATGTTAAAAATCGATATTTTAGGTGACCAAAGTCGATATGTGCATGCATCTTCTGAATCCGTTTATATCTCAAATTCAGGCTTAAAACACCCGAAAATTCGATATTTTTGGGTCCCAGAAGCGATCTGTACATGCCTACTCCGTGTTAATGTATTTTCAAAATACAGGCCCAAAACATGCTGAAAATCTATATTTTAGGTGCCCAAAGTCAATATGTGTATGCATCTTCTGTACCCGTTTATATCCCAAATTCAGGTTCAAAACACCAGAATATTCGGTATTTTTGGGTCCCAGAAGCGATCTGTACATGCCTACTCCTTGCTAGAATTTTGTCAAGATACAGACACAAAACATGCTCAAAATCGATATTTTATGTGCAAAAAGTCGATATATATGTGCATGCATCCTCTGTACCCGGTTATATCCCAAATTCTGGCTCAAAACACCCGAAAATTCGATATTTTTGGGTCCCAGAAGCGATCTGTACATGCCTACTCAGTGCTAGAATATTTTCAAATTATGCGGCAAAAACATACTAAAAATCGATATTTTGGGTGCCAAAGTCGATATGTGCATGCATCTTCTGTACCCGTTTATATCTCAAATTCAGGCTCAAAACACCCAAAAAATCGATATTTTTGTGTCCCAGAAGCGATCTGTACATGTCTACACCGTGCTATAGTATTTTCAAAATACAGGCCCAAAACATGCTGAAAATCGATATTTTAGGTGCCCAAAGTCGATATGTGCATGCATCTTCTGAATCCGTTTATATCTCAAATTCAGGCTGAAAACTCCGAAAATTCGATATTTCTGGGTCCTTTAAGCAATCTGCACATGCCTACTCAGTGCTAGAATGTTTTTAAAATACAGGCTTAAAACATGCTATAAATCGATATTTTAGGTGTCCAAAGTCGATAAGTGCATGCATCTTCTGTACCCGTTTATATCACAAATTCAGGCTCAAAACACCTGAAAATTTAATATTTTTGGGTCCCAGAAGCGATCTGTACATGTCGACACCGTGCTATAGTAATTTCAAAATACAGGCAAAAAACATGCTCAAAATCGATATTTTAGGTGCCCAAAGTCGATATGTGCATGCATCTTCTGTACCCGTTCATATCTCAAATTCAGGCTCAGAACACCCTAAAATTCGATTTATTTGAGTTCCAGATGCGATCTATACGTGTCTACTCAGTGTTGGAGTATTTTAAAAATACAGGCCCAAAACATGCTCAAAATCGATATTTTGGGTGCCCAAAGTCGATATGTGCATGCATCTTCTGTACCCGCTTATATCTCAAATTCAGACTCAAAACAACCGAATATTCTATATTTTTGGGTCCCAGAAGCGATCTGTACATGCCTACTCTGTGTTAGAGTATTTTCAAAATACAGGCCCAAAACATGCTCAAAATCGATATTTTATGTGCCCAAAGTCAAAATGTGTATGCATCTTCTGTACACGTGTATATCCCTATTTCAGGTTCAAAACACCAGAAAATTCGATGTTTTTTGCTAGAATGTTTTCAAGATACGGACCCAAAACATGTTAAAAAACGATATTTTAAGTGCAAAAAGTCAATATGTGCATGCATCTTCTGTACCCGTTTATATCTCAAATTCAGGCTCAAAACTCCGAAAATTCGATATTTTTTGGTCCCTTAAGCAATCTGCACATGCCTACTCAGTGCTAGAATGTTTTTAAAATACAGGCTTAAAACATGCTATAAATCGATATTGTAGGTGTCCAAAGTCGATATGTGCATGCATCTTCTGAACCCGTTTATATCTCAAATTCAGGCACAAAACACCAAAAAAATCGATATTTTTGTGTCCCAGAAGCGATATGTACATGCCTACTCCGTGTTAGAGTATTTTTAAAATACAGGCCAAAAACATGTTAAAAATCTATATTTTAGGTTCCCAAAGTCAATATGTGTATGCATCTTCTGTACCCGTTTAAATCCCAAATTAAGGTTCAAAACACCAGAAAATTCGGTATTTTTTGGTCCCAGAAGCGATCTGTACATGTCTACTACTTGCTAGAATTTTTTCAAGATACAGACCCAAAACATGCTCAAAATCGATATTTTAGGTGCAAAAAAGTCGATATGTGCATGCATCTTCTGTACCCGTTTATATCTCAAATTCAGGCTCAAAACACCCAAAAAATCGATATTTTTGTGTCCCAGAAGCGATCTGTACATGTCTACACCGTGCTATAGTATTTGCAAAATACAGGCCCAAAACATGTTAAAAATCGATATTTAAGGTGCCCAAAGTCGATATGTGCATGCATCTTCTGTACCCGTTTATATCTCAAATTCAGGCTCAGAACACCCTAAAATTCGATTTATTTGGATTCCAGAAGCGATCTGTACGTGTCTACTCAGTGTTAGAGTTTTTTTTTAAATACAGGCCTAAAACATGCTTAAAATCGATATTTTAGGTGCCCAAAGTCGATATGTGCATGCATCTTCTGTACCCGTTTATATCTCAAATTCAGGCTCAGAACACCCTAAAATTCGATTTATTTGGGTTCCAGAAGCGATCTGTACGTGTCTACTCAGTGTTAGAGTTTTTTTTTAAATACAGGCATAAAACATGCTGAAAATCGATATATTAGCTGCCCAAAGTCAATATGTGTATGCATCTTCTGTATCCGTCTATATCCCAAATTCAGGTTCAAAATACTCGAAAATTCGATATTTTTGGGTCTTAGAAGCAATCTGTACATGCCTACTTCTTGCTAGAATTTGTTCAAGATACAGACCCAAAACATGCTCAATATCGATATTTTAGGTGCAAAAAGTCGATATGTGCATGCATCCTCTGTACCCGGTTATATCCCAAATTCTGGCTCAAAACCCCCGAAAATTCGATAGTTTTGGGTCCCAGAAGCGATCTGTACATGCCTACTCATTGCTAGAATATTTTCAAATTATACGCCGAAAACATACTAAAAATCGATATTTTTGGTGCCAAAGTCGATATGAGCATGCATCTTCTGTACCCGTTTATATCTCAAATTCAGGCTCAAAACACCCAAAAAATCGATATTTTTGTGTCCCAGAAGCGATCTGTACATGTCTACACCGTGCTATAGTATTTGCAAAAAATAAAGGCCTAAAACATGCTCAAAATCGATATTTAAGGTGCCCAAAGTCGATATGTGCATGCATCTTCTGTACCCGTTTATATCTCAAATTCAGGCTCAGAACACCCTAAAATTCGATTTATTTGGGTTCCAGAAGCGATCTGTACGTGTCTACTCAGTGTTAGAGTATTTTAAAAATACAGGCCCAAAACATGCTCAAAATCGATATTTTGGGTGCCCAAAGTCCATATGTGCATGCATCTTCTGTACCCGTTTATATCTCAAATTGAGACTCAAAACACCCGAATATTCGATATTTTTGGGTCCCAAAAGCAATGTGTACATGCATACTCCGTGTTAGAGTATTTTCAAATTACAGGCCTAAAACATGCTGAAAATCGATATTTTAGCTGCCCAAAGTCAATATGTGTATGCATCTTCTGTAACCGTCTATATCCCAAATTCAGGTTCAAAACACTCGAAAATTCGATATTTTTGGGTCCCAGAAGCGATCTGTACATGCCTACTCCGTGTTAATGTATTTTCAAAATACAAGCCCAATGCATGCTGAAAATCTATATATTAGGTGCCCAAAGTCAATATGAGTATGCATCTTCTGTACCCGTCTATATCCCAAATTCAGGTTCAAAACACCAGAAAATTCGGTATTTTTGGTTCCCAGAAGCGATCTGTACATGCCTACTCCTTGCTAGAATTTTTTCAAGATACAGACCCAAAACATGCTCAAAATCGATATTTTAGGTGCAAAAAAGTCGATATGTGCATGCATCTTCTGTACCCGTTTATATCTCAAATTCAGGCTCAGAACACCCTAAAATTCGATTTATTTGGGTTCCAGAAGCGATCTGTACGTGTCTACTCAGTGTTAGAGTATTTTTAAAAATACAGGCCTAAAACATGCTTAAAATCGATATTTTAGGTGCCCAAAGTCGATATGGGCATGCATCTTCTGTACCCGTTTATATCTCAAATTCAGACTCAAAACACCCGAATATTCGATATTTTTGGGTCCCAAATGCAATGTGTACATGCATACTCCGTGTTAGAGTATTTTCAAAGTACAGGCCTAAAACATGCTGAAAATCGATATTTTAGCTGCCCAAAGTCAATATGTGTAAGCATCTTCTGTATCCGTCTATATCCCAAATTCAGGTTCAAAACACTCGAAAATTCGATATTTTTGGGTCCCAGAAGCAATCTGTACATGCCTACTTCTTGCTAGAATTTGTTCAAGATACAGACCCAAAACATGCTAAAAATCGATATTTTAGGTGCAAAAAGTCGATATGTGCATGCATCCTCTGTACCCGGTTATATCCCAAATTCTGGCTCAAAACCTCAAAAATTCGATATTTTTGGGTCTCAGAAGCGATCTGTACATGCCTACTCATTGCTAGAATATTTTTTAAATTATACGCCGAAAACATACTAAAAATCGATATTCTGGGTGCCAAAGTCGATATGAGCATGCATCTTCTGTACCCGTTTATATCTCAAATTCAGGCTCAAAACACCCAAAAAATCGATATTTTTGTGTCCCTGAAGCGATCTGTACATGTCTACACCGTGCTATAGTATTTTCAAAATACAGGCCCAAAACATGCTAAAAATCGATATTTTAGGTGCTCAAAGTCGATATGTGCATGCATCTTCTGTACCCGTTCATAACTCAAATTCAGGCTCAGAACACCCTAAAATTCGATTTATTTGGGTTCCAGAAGCAATCTGTACGTTTCTACTCAGTGTTAGAGTATTTTAAAAATACAGGCCCAAAACATGCTCAAAATCGATATTTTGGGTGCCCAAAGTCGATATGTGTATGCATCTTCTGTACCCGTTTATATCTCAAATTCAGACTCAAAACACCCGAATATTCGATATTTTTGGGTCCCAATAGCAATGTGTACATGCATACTCCGTGTTAATGTATTTTCAAAATACAAGCCCAATGCATGCTGAAAATCTATATATTAGGTGCCCAAAGTCAATATGAGTATGCATCTTCTGTACCCGTCTATATCCCAAATTCAGGTTCAAAACACCAGAAAATTCGGTATTTTTGGGTCCCAGAAGCGATCTGTACATGCCTATTCCTTGCTAGAATTCTTTCAAGATACAGACCCAAAACATGCTCAAAATCGATATTTTAGGTGCAAAAAAGTCGATATGTGCATGCATCTTCTGTACCCGTTTATATCTCAAATTCAGGCTCAGAACACCCTAAAATTCGATTTATTTGGGTTCCAGAAGCGATCTGTACGTGTCTACTCAGTGTTAGAGTATTTTTAAAAATACAGGCCTAAAACATGCTTAAAATCGATATTTTAGGTGCCCAAAGTCGATATGGGCATGCATCTTCTGTACCCGTTTATATCTCAAATTCAGACTCAAAACACCCGAATATTCGATATTTTTGGGTCCCAAATGCAATGTGTACATGCATACTCCGTGTTAGAGTATTTTCAAAGTACAGGCCTAAAACATGCTGAAAATCGATATTTTAGCTGCCCAAAGTCAATATGTGTAAGCATCTTCTGTATCCGTCTATATCCCAAATTCAGGTTCAAAACACTCGAAAATTCGATATTTTTGGGTCCCAGAAGCAATCTGTACATGCCTACTTCTTGCTAGAATTTGTTCAAGATACAGACCCAAAACATGCTAAAAATCGATATTTTAGGTGCAAAAAGTCGATATGTGCATGCATCCTCTGTACCCGGTTATATCCCAAATTCTGGCTCAAAACCTCAAAAATTCGATATTTTTGGGTCTCAGAAGCGATCTGTACATGCCTACTCATTGCTAGAATATTTTTTAAATTATACGCCGAAAACATACTAAAAATCGATATTTTGGGTGCCAAGGTCGATATGAGCATGCATCTTCTGTACCCGTTTATATCTCAAATTCAGGCTCAAAACACCCAAAAAATCGATATTTTTGTGTCCCTGAAGCGATCTGTACATGTCTACACCGTGCTATAGTATTTTCAAAATACAGGCCCAAAACATGCTAAAAATCGATATTTTAGGTGCTCAAAGTCGATATGTGCATGCATCTTCTGTACCCGTTCATAACTCAAATTCAGGCTCAGAACACCCTAAAATTCGATTTATTTGGGTTCCAGAAGCAATCTGTACGTTTCTACTCAGTGTTAGAGTATTTTAAAAATACAGGCCCAAAACATGCTCAAAATCGATATTTTGGGTGCCCAAAGTCGATATGTGTATGCATCTTCTGTACCCGTTTATATCTCAAATTCAGACTCAAAACACCCGAATATTCGATATTTTTGGGTCCCAATAGCAATGTGTACATGCATACTCCGTGTTAGAGTATTTTCAAATTACAGGCCTAAAATATGCTGAAAATCGATATTTTAGCTGCCCAAAGTCAATATGTGTATGCATCTTCTGTAACCGTCTATATCCCAAATTCAGGTTCAAAACACTCAAAAATTCGATATTTTTGGGTCCCAGATGCAATCTGTACGTGCATACTCCGTGTTAGAGTGTTTTTAAAATACAGGCCCAAAACATGCTGAAAATCGATATTTTATGTGCCCAAAGTCAATATGTGTAAGCATCTTCTGTACACGTGTATATCCCTAATTCAAGTTCAAAACACCCGAAAATTCGATATTTTTGGGTCCTAAAAGCGATCTGTACATGCCTACTCCTTGCAAGAATGTTTTCAAGATACAGACCAAAAACATGCTCCAAATCGATATTTTAAGTGCAAAAAGTCGATATGTATATGCATCTTCTGTATCCGTTTATATCACAAATTCAGGCTCAAAACACCCGAAAATTCGATATTTTTGGGTCCCAGAAGCGATCTGTACATGCCTACTCCGTGTTAATGTATTTTCAAAATACAAGCCCAAAACATGCTGAAAATCTATATATTAGGTGCCCAAAGTCAATATGAGTATGCATCTTCTGTACCCGTCTATATCCCAAATTCAGGTTCAAAACCCCAGAAAATTCGGTATTTTTGGGTCCCAGAAGCGATCTGTACATGCCTACTCCTTGCTAGAATTTTTTCAAGATACAGACCCAAAACATGCTCAAAATCGATATTTTAGGTGCAAAAAGTCGATATGTGCATGCATCCTCTGTACCCGGTTATATCCCAAATTCTGGCTCAAAACACCCGAAAATTCGATATTTTTGGGTCCGAGAAGCGATCTGTACATGCCTACTCAGTGCTAGAATATTTTCAAATTATAAGCTGAAAACATACAAAAAATCGATATTTTGGGTGCCAAAGTCGATATGTGCATGCATCTTCTGTACCCGTTTATATCTCAAATTCAGGCTCAAAACTCCGAAAATTCGTTATTTCTGGGTCCCTTAAGCAATCTGCACATGCCTACTCAGTGCTAGAATGTTTTTAAAATACAGGCTTAAAACATGCTATAAATCGATATTTTAGGTGTCCAAAGTCGATAAGTGCATGCATCTTCTGTACCCGTTTATATCACAAATTCAGGCTCAAAACACCCGAAAATTCAATATTTTTGGGTCCCAGAAGCGATCTGTACATGTCGACACCGTGCTATAGTAATTTCAAAATACAGGCAAAAAACATGCTCAAAATCGATATTTTTGGTGCCCAAAGTCGATATGTGCATGCATCTTCTGTACCCGTTCATATCTCAAATTCAGGCTCAGAACACACTAAAATTCGATTTATTTGGGTTCCAGAAGCGATCTATACGTGTCTACTCAGTGTTGGAGTATTTTAAAAATACAGGCCCAAAACATGCTCAAAATCGATATTTTGGGTGCCCAAAGTCAAAATGTGTATGCATCCTCTGTACACGTGTATATCCCTAATTCAGGTTCAAAACACCAGAAAATTCGATTTTTTTTGCTAGAATGTTTTCAAGATACAGACCCAAAACATGTTAAAAATCGATATTTTAAGTGCAAAAAGTCAATATGTGCATGCATCTTCTGTACTCGTTTATATCTCAAATTCAGGCTCAAAACTCCGAAAATTCGATATTTTTTGGTCCCTTAAGCAATCTGCACATGCCTACTAAGTGCTAGAATGTTTTTAAAATACAGGCTTAAAACATGCTATAAATCGATATTTTAGGGGTCCAAAGTCGATATGTGCATGCATCTTCTGAACCCGATATCTCAAATTCAGGCTCAAAACACCAAAAAAATCGATATTTTTGTGTCCCAGAAACGATCTGTACATGCCTACTCCGTGTTAGAGTATTTTCAAAATACCGGCCCAAAACATGCTCAAAATCGATATTTTAGGTGCCCAAAGTCGATATGTACATGCATCTTCTGTATCCGTTTATATCACAAATTCAGGCTCAAAACACCCGAAAATTCGATATTTTTGGGTCCCAGAAGCGATCTGTACATGCCTACTCCGTGTTAATGTATTTTCAAAATACAAGCCAAAACATGCTGAAAATCTATATATTAGGTGCCTAAAGTCAATATGAGTATGCATCTTCTGTACCCGTCTATATCCCAAATTCAGGTTCAAAACCCCAGAAAATTCGGTATTTTTGGGTCCCAGAAGCGATCTGTACATGCCTACTCAGTGCTAGAATATTTTCAAATTATAAGCTGAAAACATACAAAAAATCGATATTTTGGGTGCCAAAGTCGATATGTGCATGCATCTTCTGTACCCGTTTATATCTCAAATTCAGGCTCAAAACTCCGAAAATTCGATATTTCTGGGTCCCTTAAGCAATCTGCACATGCCTACTCAGTGCTAGAATGTTTTTTAAAATACAGGCTTAAAACATGCTATAAATCGATATTTTAGGTGTCCAAAGTCGATAAGTGCATGCATCTTCTGTACCCGTTTATATCACAAATTCAGGCTCAAAACACCCGAAAATTCAATATTTTTGGGTCCCAGAAGCGATCTGTACATGTCGACACCGTGCTATAGTAATTTCAAAATACAGGCAAAAAACATGCTCAAAATCGATATTTTTGGTGCCCAAAGTCGATATGTGCATGCATCTTCTGTATCCGTTCATATCTCAAATTCAGGTTCACAACACCCTAAAATTCGATTTATTTGGGTTCCAGAAGCGATCTATACGTGTCTACTCAGTGTTGGAGTATTTTAAAAATACAGGCCCAAAACATGCTCAAAATCGATATTTTGGGTGCCCAAAGTCGATATGTGCATGCATCTTCTGTACACGCTTATATCTCAAATTCAGACTCAAAACAACCGAATATTCGATATTTTTGGGTCCCAGAAGCGATCTGTACATGCCTACTACGTGTTAGAGTATTTTCAAAATACAGGCCCAAAACATGCTAAAAATCGATATTTTATGTGCCCAAAGTCAAAATGTGTATGCATCCTCTGTACACGTGTATATCCCAAATTCAGGTTCAAAACACTCGAAAATTCAATATTTTTGGGTCCCAGAAGCGATCTGTACATGCCTACTCCGTGTTAATGTATTTTCAAAATACAAGCCCAATGCATGCTGAAAATCTATATATTAGGTGCCCAAAGTCAATATGAGTATGCATCTTCTGTACCCGTCTATATCCCAAATTCAGGTTCAAAACACCAGAAAATTCGGTATTTTTGGTTCCCAGAAGCGATCTGTACATGCCTACTCCTTGCTAGAATTTTTTCAAGATACAGACCCAAAACATGCTCAAAATCGATATTTTAGGTGCAAAAAAGTCGATATGTGCATGCATCTTCTGTACCCGTTTATATCTCAAATTCAGGCTCAGAACACCCTAAAATTCGATTTATTTGGGTTCCAGAAGCGATCTGTACGTGTCTACTCAGTGTTAGAGTATTTTTAAAAATACAGGCCTAAAACATGCTTAAAATCGATATTTTAGGTGCCCAAAGTCGATATGGGCATGCATCTTCTGTACCCGTTTATATCTCAAATTCAGACTCAAAACACCCGAATATTCGATATTTTTGGGTCCCAAATGCAATGTGTACATGCATACTCCGTGTTAGAGTATTTTCAAAGTACAGGCCTAAAACATGCTGAAAATCGATATTTTAGCTGCCCAAAGTCAATATGTGTAAGCATCTTCTGTATCCGTCTATATCCCAAATTCAGTTTCAAAACACTCGAAAATTCGATATTTTTGGGTCCCAGAAGCAATCTGTACATGCCTACTTCTTGCTAGAATTTGTTCAAGATACAGACCCAAAACATGCTAAAAATCGATATTTTAGGTGCAAAAAGTCGATATGTGCATGCATCCTCTGTACCCGGTTATATCCCAAATTCTGGCTCAAAACCTCAAAAATTCGATATTTTTGGGTCTCAGAAGCGATCTGTACATGCCTACTCATTGCTAGAATATTTTTTAAATTATACGCCGAAAACATACTAAAAATCGATATTCTGGGTGCCAAAGTCGATATGAGCATGCATCTTCTGTACCCGTTTATATCTCAAATTCAGGCTCAAAACACCCAAAAAATCGATATTTTTGTGTCCCTGAAGCGATCTGTACATGTCTACACCGTGCTATAGTATTTTCAAAATACAGGCCCAAAACATGCTAAAAATCGATATTTTAGGTGCTCAAAGTCGATATGTGCATGCATCTTCTGTACCCGTTCATAACTCAAATTCAGGCTCAGAACACCCTAAAATTCGATTTATTTGGGTTCCAGAAGCAATCTGTACGTTTCTACTCAGTGTTAGAGTATTTTAAAAATACAGTCCCAAAACATGCTCAAAATCGATATTTTGGGTGCCCAAAGTCAATATGTGTATGCATCTTCTGTACCCGTTTATATCTCAAATTCAGACTCAAAACACCCGAATATTCGATATTTTTGGGTCCCAATAGCAATGTGTACATGCATACTCCGTGTTAATGTATTTTCAAAATACAAGCCCAATGCATGCTGAAAATCTATATATTAGGTGCCCAAAGTCAATATGAGTATGCATCTTCTGTACCCGTCTATATCCCAAATTCAGGTTCAAAACACCAGAAAATTCGGCATTTTTGGGTCCCAGAAGCGATCTGTACATGCCTATTCCTTGCTAGAATTCTTTCAAGATACAGACCCAAAACATGCTCAAAATCGATATTTTAGGTGCAAAAAAGTCGATATGTGCATGCATCTTCTGTACCCGTTTATATCTCAAATTCAGGCTCAGAACACCCTAAAATTCGATTTATTTGGGTTCCAGAAGCAATCTGTACGTGTCTACTCAGTGTTAGAGTATTTTTAAAAATACAGGCCTAAAACATGCTTAAAATCGATATTTTAGGTGCCCAAAGTCGATATGGGCATGCATCTTCTGTACCCGTTTATATCTCAAATTCAGACTCAAAACACCCGAATATTCGATATTTTTGGGTCCCAAATGCAATGTGTACATGCATACTCCGTGTTAGAGTATTTTCAAAGTACAGGCCTAAAACATGCTGAAAATCGATATTTTAGCTGCCCAAAGTCAATATGTGTAAGCATCTTCTGTATCCGTCTATATCCCAAATTCAGGTTCAAAACACTCGAAAATTCGATATTTTTGGGTCCCAGAAGCAATCTGTACATGCCTACTTCTTGCTAGAATTTGTTCAAGATACAGACCCAAAACATGCTAAAAATCGATATTTTAGGTGCAAAAAGTCGATATGTGCATGCATCCTCTGTACCCGGTTATATCCCAAATTCTGGCTCAAAACCTCAAAAAATCGATATTTTTGGGTCTCAGAAGCGATCTGTACATGCCTACTCATTGCTAGAATATTTTTTAAATTATACGCCGAAAACATACTAAAAATCGATATTTTGGGTGCCAAGGTCGATATGAGCATGCATCTTCTGTACCCGTTTATATCTCAAATTCAGGCTCGAAACACCCAAAAAATCGATATTTTTGTGTCCCTGAAGCGATCTGTACATGTCTACACCGTGCTATAGTATTTTCAAAATACAGGCCCAAAACATGCTAAAAATCGATATTTTAGGTGCTCAAAGTCGATATGTGCATGCATCTTCTGTACCCGTTCATAACTCAAATTCAGGCTCAGAACACCCTAAAATTCGATTTATTTGGGTTCCAGAAGCAATCTGTACGTTTCTACTCAGTGTTAGAGTATTTTAAAAATACAGGCCCAAAACATGCTCAAAATCGATATTTTGGGTGCCCAAAGTCGATATGTGTATGCATCTTCTGTACCCGTTTATATCTCAAATTCAGACTCAAAACACCCGAATATTCGATATTTTTGGGTCCCAATAGCAATGTGTACATGCATACTCCGTGTTAGAGTATTTTCAAATTACAGGCCTAAAATATGCTGAAAATCGATATTTTAGCTGCCCAAAGTCAATATGTGTATGCATCTTCTGTAACCGTCTATATCCCAAATTCAGGTTCAAAACACTCAAAATTTCGATATTTTTGGGTCCCAGATGCAATCTGTACGTGCATACTCCGTGTTAGAGTGTTTTTAAAATACAGGCCCAAAACATGCTGAAAATCGATATTTTATGTGCCCAAAGTCAATATGTGTAAGCATCTTCTGTACACGTGTATATCCCTAATTCAAGTTCAAAACACCCGAAAATTCGATATTTTTGGGTCCTAAAAGCGATCTGTACATGCCTACTCCTTGCAAGAATGTTTTCAAGATACAGACCAAAAACATGCTCCAAATCGATATTTTAAGTGCAAAAAGTCGATATGTATATGCATCTTCTGTATCCGTTTATATCACAAATTCAGGCTCAAAACACCCGAAAATTCGATATTTTTGGGTCCCAGAAGCGATCTGTACATGCCTACTCCGTGTTAATGTATTTTCAAAATACAAGCCCAAAACATGCTGAAAATCTATATATTAGGTGCCCAAAGTCAATATGAGTATGCATCTTCTGTACCCGTCTATATCCCAAATTCAGGTTCAAAACCCCAGAAAATTCGGTATTTTTGGGTCCCAGAAGCGATCTGTACATGCCTACTCCTTGCTAGAATTTTTTCAAGATACAGACCCAAAACATGCTCAAAATCGATATTTTAGGTGCAAAAAGTCGATATGTGCATGCATCCTCTGTACCCGGTTATATCCCAAATTCTGGCTCAAAACACCCGAAAATTCGATATTTTTGGGTCCGAGAAGCGATCTGTACATGCCTACTCAGTGCTAGAATATTTTCAAATTATAAGCTGAAAACATACAAAAAATCGATATTTTGGGTGCCAAAGTCGATATGTGCATGCATCTTCTGTACCCGTTTATATCTCAAATTCAGGCTCAAAACTCCGAAAATTCGTTATTTCTGGGTCCCTTAAGCAATCTGCACATGCCTACTCAGTGCTAGAATGTTTTTAAAATACAGGCTTAAAACATGCTATAAATCGATATTTTAGGTGTCCAAAGTCGATAAGTGCATGCATCTTCTGTACCCGTTTATATCACAAATTCAGGCTCAAAACACCCGAAAATTCAATATTTTTGGGTCCCAGAAGCGATCTGTACATGTCGACACCGTGCTATAGTAATTTCAAAATACAGGCAAAAAACATGCTCAAAATCGATATTTTTGGTGCCCAAAGTCGATATGTGCATGCATCTTCTGTACCCGTTCATATCTCAAATTCAGGCTCAGAACACACTAAAATTCGATTTATTTGGGTTCCAGAAGCGATCTATACGTGTCTACTCAGTGTTGGAGTATTTTAAAAATACAGGCAAAAAAAACATGCTCAAAATCGATATTTTGGGTGCCCAAAGTCAAAATGTGTATGCATCCTCTGTACACGTGTATATCCCTAATTCAGGTTCAAAACACCAGAAAATTCGATTTTTTTTGCTAGAATGTTTTCAAGATACAGACCCAAAACATGTTAAAAATCGATATTTTAAGTGCAAAAAGTCGATATGTGCATGCATCTTCTGTACCCGTTTATATCTCAAATTCAGGCTCAAAACTCCGAAAATTCGATATTTTTTGGTCCCTTAAGCAATCTGCACATGCCTACTAAGTGCTAGAATGTTTTTAAAATACAGGCTTAAAACATGCTATAAATCGATATTTTAGGGGTCCAAAGTCGATATGTGCATGCATCTTCTGAACCCGATATCTCAAATTCAGGCTCAAAACACCAAAAAAATCGATATTTTTGTGTCCCAGAAACGATCTGTACATGCCTACTCCGTGTTAGAGTATTTTCAAAATACCGGCCCAAAACATGCTCAAAATCGATATTTTAGGTGCCCAAAGTCGATATGTACATGCATCTTCTGTATCCGTTTATATCACAAATTCAGGCTCAAAACACCCGAAAATTCGATATTTTTGGGTCCCAGAAGCGATCTGTACATGCCTACTCCGTGTTAATGTATTTTCAAAATACAAGCCCAAAACATGCTGAAAATCTATATATTAGGTGCCCAAAGTCAATATGAGTATGCATCTTCTGTACCCGTCTATATCCCAAATTCAGGTTCAAAACCCCAGAAAATTCGGTATTTTTGGGTCCCAGAAGTGATCTGTACATGCCTACTCCTTGCTAGAATTTTTTCAAGATACAGACCCAAAACATGCTCAAAATCGATATTTTAGGTGCAAAAAGTCGATATGTGCATGCATCCTCTGTACCCGGTTATATCCCAAATTCTGCCTGAAAACACCCGAAAATTCGATATTTTTGGGTCCGAGAAGCGATCTGTACATGCCTACTCAGTGCTAGAATATTTTCAAATTATAAGCTGAAAACATACAAAAAATCGATATTTTGGGTGCCAAAGTCGATATGTGCATGCATCTTCTGTACCCGTTTATATCTCAAATTCAGGCTCAAAACTCCGAAAATTCGATATTTCTGGGTCCCTTAAGCAATCTGCACATGCCTACTCAGTGCTAGAATGTTTTTAAAATACAGGCTTAAAACATGCTATAAATCGATATTTTAGGTGTCCAAAGTCGATAAGTGCATGCATCTTCTGTACCCGTTTATATCACAAATTCAGGCTCAAAACACCCGAAAATTCAATATTTTTGGGTCCCAGAAGCGATCTGTACATGTCGACACCGTGCTATAGTAATTTCAAAATACAGGCAAAAAACATGCTCAAAATCGATATTTTTGGTGCCCAAAGTCGATATGTGCATGCATCTTCTGTATCCGTTCATATCTCAAATTCAGGCTCAGAACACCCTAAAATTCGATTTATTTGGGTTCCAGAAGCGATCTATACGTGTCTACTCAGTGTTGGAGTATTTTAAAAATACAGGCCCAAAACATGCTCAAAATCGATATTTTGGTGCCCAAAGTCGATATGTGCATGCATCTTCTGTACACGCTTATATCTCAAATTCAGACTCAAAACAACCGAATATTCGATATTTTTGGGTCCCAGAAGCGATCTGTACATGCCTACTACGTGTTAGAGTATTTTCAAAATACAGGCCCAAAACATGCTAAAAATCGATATTTTATGTGCCCAAAGTCAAAATGTGTATGCATCCTCTGTACACGTGTATATCCCTAATTCAGGTTCAAAACACCAGAAAATTCGATTTTTTTTGCTAGAATGTTTTCAAGATACAGACCCAAAACATGTTAAAAATCGATATTTTAAGTGCAAAAAGTCGATATGTGCATGCATCTTCTGTACCCGTTTATATCTCAAATTCAGGCTCAAAACTCCGAAAATTCGATATTTTTTGGTCCCTTAAGCAATCTGCACATGCCTACTCAGTGCTAGAATGTTTTTAAAATACAGGCTTAAAACATGCTATAAATCGATATTTTAGGTGTCCAAAGTCGATATGTGCATGCATCTTCTGAACCCGTTTATATCTCAAATTCAGGATCAAAACACCCAAAAAATCGATATTTTTGTGTACCACAAGCGATCTGTACATGCCTACTCCGTGTTAGATTATTTTTAAAATACAGGCCCAAAACATGTTAAAAATCGATATTTTAGGTGCCCAAAGTCGATATGTGCATGCATCTTCTGAATCCGTTTATATCTCAAATTCAGGCTCAAAACACCCGAAAATTCGATATTTTTGGGTCCCAGAAGCGATCTGTACATGCCTACTCCGTGTTAATGTATTTTCAAAATACAGGCCCAAAACATGCTGAAAATCTATATTTTAGGTGCCCAAAGTCAATATGTGTATGCATCTTCTGTACCCGTTTATATCCCAAATTCAGGTTCAAAACACCAGAAAATTCGGTATTTTTGGGTCCCAGAAGCGATCTGTACATGCCAACTCCTTGCTAGAATTTTGTCAAGATACAGACACAAAACATGCTCAAAATCGATATTTTAGGTTCAAAAAGTCGATATATATGTGCATGCATCCTCTGTACCCGGTTATATCCCAAATTCTGGCTCAAAACACCCGAAAATTCGATATTTTTGGGTCCCAGAAGCGATCTGTACATGCCTACTCAGTGCTAGAATATTTTCAAATTATACGGCAAAAACATACTAAAAATCGATATTTTGGGTGCCAAAGTCGATATGTGCATGCATCTTCTGTACCCGTTTATATCTCAAATTCAGGCTCAAAACACCCAAAAAATCGATATTTTTGTGTCCCAGAAGCGATCTGTACATGTCTACACCGTGCTATAGTATTTTCAAAATACAGGCCCAAAACATGCTAAAAATCGATATTTTAGGTGCCCAAAGTCGATATGTGCATGCATCTTCTGAATCCGTTTATATCCCAAATTCAGGTTCAAAACACCAGAAAATTCGGTATTTTTGGGTCCCAAAAGCGATCTGTACATGCCTACTCCTTGCTAGAATTTTTTCAAGATACAGACCCAAAACATGCTCAAAATCGATATTTTAGGTGCAAAAAAGTCGATATGTGCATGCATCTTCTGTACCCGTTTATATCTCAAATTCAGGCTCAGAACACCCTAAAATTCGATTTATTTGGGTTCCAGAAGCGATCTGTACGTGTCTACTCAGTGTTAGAGTATTTTTAAAAATACAGGCCTAAAACATGCTTAAAATCGATATTTTAGGTGCCCAAAGTCGATATGGGCATGCATCTTCTGTACCCGTTTATATCTCAAATTCAGACTCAAAACACCCGAATATTCGATATTTTTGGGTCCCAAATGCAATGTGTACATGCATACTCCGTGTTAGAGTATTTTCAAAGTACAGGCCTAAAACATGCTGAAAATCGATATTTTAGCTGCCCAAAGTCAATATGTGTAAGCATCTTCTGTATCCGTCTATATCCCAAATTCAGGTTCAAAACACTCGAAAATTCGATATTTTTGGGTCCCAGAAGCAATCTGTACATGCCTACTTCTTGCTAGAATTTGTTCAAGATTCAGACCCAAAACATGCTAAAAATCGATATTTTAGGTGCAAAAAGTCGATATGTGCATGCATCCTCTGTACCCGGTTATATCCCAAATTCTGGCTCAAAACCTCAAAAATTCGATATTTTTGGGTCTCAGAAGCGATCTGTACATGCCTACTCATTGCTAGAATATTTTTTAAATTATACGCCGAAAACATACTAAAAATCGATATTTTAGGTGCCCAAAGTCGATATGTGCATGCATCTTCTGAATCCGTTTATATCTCAAATTCAGGCTCAAAACACCCGAAAAGTCGATATTTTTGGGTCCCAGAAGCGATCTGTACATGCCTACTCCGTGTTAATGTATTTTCAAAATACAGGCCCAAAACATGCTGAAAATCTATATATTAGGTGCCCAAAGTCAATATGTGTATGCATCTTCTGTACCCGTTTATATCCCAAATACAGGTTCAAAACACCAGAAAATTCGGTATTTTTGGGTCCCAGAAGCGATCTGTACATGCCTACTCCTTGCTAGAATTTTGTCAAGATACAGACACAAAACATGCTCAAAATCTATATTTTAGGTTCAAAAAGTCGATATATATGTGCATGCATCCTCTGTACCCGGTTATATCCCAAATTCTGGCTCAAAACACCCGAAAATTCGATATTTTTGGGTCCCAGAAGCGATCTGTACATGCCTACTCAGTGCTAGAATATTTTCAAATTATACGGCAAAAACATACTAAAAATCGATATTTTGGGTGCCAAAGTCGATATGTGCATGCATCTTCTGTACCCGTTTATATCTCAAATTCAGGCTCAAAACACCCAAAAAATCGATATTTTTGTGTCCCAGAAGCGATCTGTACATGTCTACACCGTGCTATAGTATTTTCAAAATACAGGCCCAAAACATGCTAAAAATCGATATTTTAGGTGCCCAAAGTCGATATGTGCATGCATCTTCTGAATCCGTTTATATCCCAAATTCAGGTTCAAAACACCAGAAAATTCGGTATTTTTGGGTCCCAAAAGCGATCTGTACATGCCTACTCCTTGCTAGAATTTTTTCAAGATACAGACCCAAAACATGCTCAAAATCGATATTTTAAGTGCAAAAAGTCGATATGTGCATGCATCTTCTGTACCCGTTTATATCTCAAATTCAGGCTCAGAACACCCTAAAATTCGATTTATTTGGGTTCCAGAAGCGATCTGTACGTGTCTACTCAGTGTTAGAGTATTTTTAAAAATACAGGCCTAAAACATGCTTAAAATCGATATTTTAGGTGCCCAAAGTCGATATGGGCATGCATCTTCTGTACCCGTTTATATCTCAAATTCAGACTCAAAACACCCGAATATTCGATATTTTTGGGTCCCAAATGCAATGTGTACATGCATACTCCGTGTTAGAGTATTTTCAAAGTACAGGCCTAAAACATGCTGAAAATCGATATTTTAGCTGCCCAAAGTCAATATGTGTAAGCATCTTCTGTATCCGTCTATATCCCAAATTCAGGTTCAAAACACTCGAAAATTCGATATTTTTGGGTCCCAGAAGCAATCTGTACATGCCTACTTCTTGCTAGAATTTGTTCAAGATACAGACCCAAAACATGCTAAAAATCGATATTTTAGGTGCAAAAAGTCGATATGTGCATGCATCCTCTGTACCCGGTTATATCCCAAATTCTGGCTCAAAACCTCAAAAATTCGATATTTTTGGGTCTCAGAAGCGATCTGTACATGCCTACTCATTGCTAGAATATTATTTAAATTATACGCCGAAAACATACTAAAAATCGATATTTTGGGTGCCAAAGTCGATATGAGCATGCATCTTCTGTACCCGTTTATATCTCAAATTCAGGCTCAAAACACCCAAAAAATCGATATTTTTGTGTCCCTGAAGCGATCTGTACATGTCTACACCGTGCTATAGTATTTTCAAAATACAGGCCCAAAACATGCTAAAAATCGATATTTTAGGTGCTCAAAGTCGATATGTGCATGCATCTTCTGTACCCGTTCATAACTCAAATTCAGGCTCAGAACACCCTAAAATTCGATTTATTTGGGTTCCAGAAGCAATCTGTACGTGTCTACTCAGTGTTAGAGTATTTTAAAAATACAGGCCCAAAACATGCTCAAAATCGATATTTTGGGTGCCCAAAGTCGATATGTGTATGCATCTTCTGTACCCGTTTATATCTCAAATTCAGACTCAAAACACCCGAATATTCGATATTTTTGGGTCCCAATAGCAATGTGTACATGCATACTCCGTGTTAGAGTATTTTCAAATTACAGGCCTAAAATATGCTGAAAATCGATATTTTAGCTGCCCAAAGTCAATATGTGTATGCATCTTCTGTAACCGTCTATATCCCAAATTCAGGTTCAAAACACTCGAAAATTCGATATTTTTGGGTCCCAGATGCAATCTGTACGTGCATACTCCGTGTTAGAGTGTTTTTAAAATACAGGCCCAAAACATGCTGAAAATCGATATTTTAGCTGCCCAAAGTCAATATGTGTATGCATCTTCTGTAACCGTCTATATCCCAAATTCAGGTTCAAAACACTCGAAAATTCGATATTTTTGGGTCCCAGATGCAATCTGTACGTGCATACTCCGTGTTAGAGTGTTTTTAAAATACAGGCCCAAAACATGCTGAAAATCGATATTTTAGCTGCCCAAAGTCAATATGTGTATGCATCTTCTGTAACCGTCTATATCCCAAATTCAGGCTCAAAATACCCGAAAAATCGATATTTTTGTGTCCCAGAAGCGATCTGTACATGCCTACTCCGTGTTAGAGTATTTTCAAAATACCGGCCCAAAACATGCTCAAAATCGATATTTTAGGTGCCCAAAGTCGATATGTACATGCATCTTCTGTATCCGTTTATATCACAAATTCAGGCTCAAAACACCCGAAAATTCGATATTTTTGGGTCCCAGAAGCGATCTGTACATGCCTACTCCGTGTTAATGTATTTTCAAAATACAAGCCCAAAACATGCTGAAAATCTATATATTAGGTGCCCAAAGTCAATATGAGTATGCATATTCTGTACCCGTCTATATCCCAAATTCAGGTTCAAAACCCCAGAAAATTCGGTATTTTTGGGTCCCAGAAGCGATCTGTACATGCCTACTCCTTGCTAGAATTTTTTCAAGATACAGACCCAAAACATGCTCAAAATCGATATTTTAGGTGCAAAAAGTCGATATGTGCATGCATCCTCTGTACCCGGTTATATCCCAAATTCTGGCTCAAAACACCCGAAAATTCGATATTTTTGGGTCCGAGAAGCGATTTGTACATGCCTACTCAGTGCTAGAATATTTTCAAATTATAAGCTGAAAACATACAAAAAATCGATATTTTGGGTGCCAAAGTCGATATGTGCATGCATCTTCTGTACCCGTTTATATCTCAAATTCAGGCTCAAAACTCCGAAAATTCGATATTTCTGGGTCCCTTAAGCAATCTGCACATGCCTACTCAGTGCTAGAATGTTTTTAAAATACAGGCTTAAAACATGCTATAAATCGATATTTTAGGTGTCCAAAGTCTATAAGTGCATGCATCTTCTGTACCCGTTTATATCACAAATTCAGGCTCAAAACACCCGAAAATTCAATATTTTTGGGTCCCAGAAGCGATCTGTACATGTCGACACCGTGCTATAGGAATTTCAATATACAGGCAAAAAACATGCTCAAAATCGATATTTTTGGTGCCCAAAGTCGATATGTGCATGCATCTTCTGTACCCGTTCATATCTCAAATTCAGGCTCAGAACACCCTAAAATTCGATTTATTTGGGTTCCAGAAGCGATCTATACGTGTCTACTCAGTGTTGGAGTATTTTAAAAATACAGGCCCAAAACATGCTCAAAATCGATATTTTGGGTGCCCAAAGTCAAAATGTGTATGCATCCTCTGTACACGTGTATATCACTAATTCAGGTTAAAAACACCAGAAAATTCGAGTTTTTTTGCTAGAATGTTTTCAAGATACAGACCCAAAACATGTTAAAAATCGATATTTTAAGTGCAAAAAGTCGATATGTGCATGCATCTTCTGTACCCGTTTATATCTCAAATTCAGGCTCAAAACTCCGAAAATTCGATATTTTTTGGTCCCTTAAGCAATCTGCACATGCCTACTCAGTGCTAGAATGTTTTTAAAATACAGGCTTAAAACATGCTATAAATCGATATTTTAGGTGTCCAAAGTCGATATGTGCATGCATCTTCTGAACCCGATATCTCAAATTCAGGCTCAAAACACCAAAAAAATCGATATTTTTGTGTCCCAGAAACTATCTGTACATGCCTACTCCGTGTTAGAGTATTTTCAAAATACCGGCCCAAAACATGCTCAAAATCGATATTTTAGGTGCCCAAAGTCGATATGTACATGCATCTTCTGTATCCGTTTATATCACAAATTCAGGCTCAAAACACCCGAAAATTCGATATTTTTGGGTCCCAGAAGCGATCTGTACATGCCTACTCCGTGTTAATGTATTTTCAAAATACAAGCCCAAAACATGCTGAAAATCTAAATATTAGGTGCCCAAAGTCAATATGAGTATGCATCTTCTGTACCCGTCTATATCCAAAATTCAGGTTCAAAACCCCAGAAAATTCGGTATTTTTAGGTCCCAGAAGCGATCTGTACATGCCTACTCCTTGCTAGAATTTTTTCAAGATACAGACCCAAAACATGCTCAAAATCGATATTTTAGGTGCAAAAAGTCGATATGTGCATGCATCCTCTGTACCCGGTTATATCCCAAATTCTGGCTCAAAACACCCGAAAATTCGATATTTTTGGGTCCGAGAAGCGATCTGTACATGCCTACTCAGTGCTAGAATATTTTCAAATTATAAGCTGAAAACATACAAAAAATCGATATTTTGGGTGCCAAAGTCGATATGTGCATGCATCTTCTGTACCCGTTTATATCTCAAATTCAGGCTCAAAACTCCGAAAATTCGATATTTCTGGGTCCCTTAAGCAATCTGCACATGCCTACTCAGTGCTAGAATGTTTTTAAAATACAGGCTTAAAACATGCTATAAATCGATATTTTAGGTGTACAAAGTCGATAAGTGCATGCATCTTCTGTACCCGTTTATATCACAAATTCAGGCTCAAAACACCCGAAAATTCAATATTTTTGGGTCCCAGAAGCGATCTGTACATGTCGACACCGTGCTATAGTAATTTCAAAATACAGGCAAAAAACATGCTCAAAATCGATATTTTTGGTGCCCAAAGTCGATATGTGCATGCATCTTCTGTACCCGTTCATATCTCAAATTCAGGCTCAGAACACCCTAAAATTCGATTTATTTGGGTTCCAGAAGCGATCTATACGTGTCTACTCAGTGTTGGAGTATTTTAAAAATACAGGCCCAAAACATGCTCAAAATCGATATTTTGGGTGCCCAAAGTCAAAATGTGTATTCATCCTCTGTACACGTGTATATCCCTAATTCAGGTTCAAAACACCAGAAAATTCGATTTTTTTTGCTAGAATGTTTTCAAGATACAGACCCAAAACATGTTAAAAATCGATATTTTAAGTGCAAAAAGTCGATATGTGCATGCATCTTCTGTACCCGTTTATATCTCAAATTCAGGCTCAAAACTCCGAAAATTCGATATTTTTGGGTCCCTTAAGCAATCTGCACATGCCTACTCAATGCTAGAATGTTTTTAAAATACAGGCTTAAAACATGCTATAAATCGATATTTTAGGTGTCCAAAGTCGATATGTGCATGCATCTTCTGAACCCGATATCTCAAATTCAGGCTCAAAACACCAAAAAAATCGATATTTTTGTGTCCCAGAAACGATCTGTACATGCCTACTCCGTGTTAGAGTATTTTCAAAATACCGGCCCAAAACATGCTCAAAATCGATATTTTAGGTGCCCAAAGTCGATATGTACATGCATCTTCTGTATCCGTTTATATCTCAAATTCAGGCTCAGAACACCCTAAAATTCGATTTATTTGGGTTCCAGAAGCGATCTGTACGTGTCTACTCAGTGTTAGAGTTTTTTTTTAAATACAGGCCTAAAACATGCCTAAAATCGATATTTTAGGTGCCCAAAGTCGATATGTGCATGCATCTTCTGTACAAGTTTATATCTCAAATTCAGGCTCAAAACACCCGAATATTCGATATTTTTGGGTCCCAAATGCAATGTGTACATGCATACTCCGTGTTAGAGTATTTTGAAAGTACAGGCCTAAAACATGCTGAAAATCGATATTTTAGCTGCCCAAAGTCAATATGTGTATGCATCTTCTGTATCCGTCTATATCCCAAATTCAGGTTCAAAACACTCGAAAATTCATTATTTTTGGGTCCCAGAAGCAATCTGTACATGCCTACTTCTTGCTAGAATTTGTTCAAGATACAGAACCAAAACATGCTCAAAATCGATATTTTAGGTGCAAAAAGTCGATATGTGCATGCATCCTCTGTACCCGGTTATATCCCAAATTCTGGCTCAAAACACCCGAAAATTCGATATTTTTGGGTCCCAGAAGCGATCTGTACATGCCTACTCATTGCTAGAATATTTTCAAATTATACGCCGAAAACATACTAAAAATCGATATTTTGGGTGCCAAAGTCGACATGAGCATGCATCTTCTGTACCCGTTTATATCTCAAATTCAGGTTCAAAACACCCAAAAAATCGATATTTTTGTGTCCCAGAAGCGATCTGTACATGTCTACACCGTGCTATAGTATTTTCAAAATACAGGCTTAAAACATGCTAAAAATCGATATTTTAGGTGCTCAAAGTCGATATGTGCATTCATCTTCTGTACCCGTTCATATCTCAAATTCAGGCTCAGAACACCCTATAATTCGATTTATTTGGGTTCCAGAAGCGATCTGTACGTGTCTACTCAGTGTTAGAGTATTTTTTAAAATACAGGCCCAAAACATGCTTAAAATCGATATTTTATGTGCCCAAAGTCAAAATGTGTATGCATCTTCTGTACACGTGTATATCCCTAATTCAGGTTCAAAACACCAGAAAATTCGATTTTTTGGGGTTCCAGAAGCGATCTGTACATGCCTACTCCTTGCTAGAATGTTTTCAAGATACAGACCCAAAACATGTTAAAAATCGATATTTTAAGTGCAAAAAGTCGATATGTGCATGCATCTTCTGTACCCGTTTATATCTCAAATTCAGGCTCAAAACTCCGAAAATTCGATATTTTTTGGTCCCTTAAGCAATCTGCACATGTCTACTCAGTGCTAGAATGTTTTTAAAATACAGGCTTAAAACATGCTATAAATCGATATTTTAGGTGTCCAAAGTCGATATGTGCATGCATCTTCTGAACCCGTTTATATCTCAAATTCAGGCTCAAAACACACAAAAAATCGATATTTTTGTGTCCCAGAAGCGATCTGTACATGTCTACACCGTGCTATAGTATTTTCAAAATACAGGCCCAAAACATGCTCAAAATCGATATTTTAGGTGCCCAAAGTCGATATGTGCATGCATCTTCTGTATCCGTCTATATCCCAAATTCAGGTTCAAAAAACCCGAAAATTCGATATTTTTGGGTCCCAGAAGCGATCTGTACATGCCTACTCCTTGCTAGAATTTTTTCAAGATACAGACCCAAAACATGCTCAAAATCGATATTTTAGATGCTCAAAGTCGATATGTGCATGCATCTTCTGTGCCCGTTCATATCTCAAATTCAGGCTCAGAACACCCTAAAATTCGATTTATTTGGGTTCCAGAAGCGATCTGTACGTGTCTACTCAGTGTTAGAGTATTTTAAAAATACAGGCCCAAAACATGCTTAAAATCGATATTTTGGGTGCCCAAAGTCGATATGTGCATGCATCTTCTGTACCCGTTTATATCTCAAATTCAGA
This sequence comes from Petrolisthes cinctipes, assembly GCA_033782935.1. Taxonomy (NCBI): domain Eukaryota; kingdom Metazoa; phylum Arthropoda; class Malacostraca; order Decapoda; family Porcellanidae; genus Petrolisthes; species Petrolisthes cinctipes. The sequence continues at coordinate 12,277,065 of JAWQEG010000062.1, read as the reverse complement.
CTCAAAACACCCGAATATTCGATATTTTTGGGTCCCAAAAGCAATGTGTACATGCATACTCCGTGTTAGAGTATTTTCAAATTACAGGCCTAAAACATGCTAAAATCGATATTTTAGCTGCCCAAAGTCAATATGTGTATGCATCTTCTGTACACGTGTATATCCCTAATTCAGGTTCAAAACACCAGAAAATTCGATTTTTTGGGGTTCCAGAAGCGATCTGTACATGCCTACTCCTTGCTAGAATGTTTTCAAGATACAGACCCAAAACATGTTAAAAATCGATATTTTAAGTGCAAAAAGTCGATATGTGCATGCATCTTCTGTACCCGTTTATATCTCAAATTCAGGCTCAAAACTCCGAAAATTCGATATTTTTTGATCCCTTAAGCAATCTGCACATGCCTACTCAGTGCTAGAATGTTTTTAAAATACAGGCTTAAAACATGCTATAAATCGATATTTTAGGTGTCCAAAGTCGATATGTGCATGCATCTTCTGAACCCGTTTATATCTCAAATTCAGGATCAAAACACCCAAAAAATCGATATTTTTGTGTACCACAAGCGATCTGGACATGCCTACTCCGTGTTAGAGTATTTTTAAAATACAGGCCCAAAACATGTTAAAAATCGATATTTTAGGTGCCCAAAGTCGATATGTGCATGCATCTTCTGAATCCGTTTATATCTCAAATTCAGGCTCAAAACACCCGAAAAGTCGATATTTTTGGGTCCCAGAAGCGATCTGTACATGCCTACTCCGTGTTAGAGTATTTTCAAAATACAGGGCCAAAACATTCTCAAAATCGATATTTTAGGTGCCCAAAGTCGATATGTGCATGCATCTTCTGTATTCGTCTATATCCCAAATCCAGGTTCAAAAAACCCGAAAATTCGATATTTTTGGGTCCCAGAAGCGATCTGTACATGCATACTCATTGCTAGAATATTTTCAAATTATACGCAGAAAACATACTACAAATCGATATTTTGGGTGCCAAAGTCGATATGTGCATGCATCTTCTGTACCCGTTTATATCTCAAATTCAGGCTCAAAACACCCAAAAAATCGATATTTTTGTGTCCCTGAAGCGATCTGTACATGTCTACACCGTGCTATAGTATTTTCAAAATACAGGCACAAAACATGCTAAAAATCGATATTTTAGATGCTCAAAGTCGATATGTGCATACATCTTCTGTACCCGTTCATATCTCAAATTCAGGCTCAGAACACCCTAAAATTCGATTTATTTGGGTTCCAGAAGCGATCTGTACGTGTCTACTCAGTGTTAGAGTATTTTAAAAATACAGGCCCAAAACATCCTCAAAATCGATATTTTGGGTGCCCTAAGTCGATATGTGCATGCATCTTCTGTACCCGTTTATATCTCAAATTCAGACTCAAAACACCCGAATATTCGATATTTTTGGGTCCCAAAAGCAATGTGTACATGCATACTACGTGTTAGAGTATTTTCAAATTACAGGCCTAAAACATGCTGAAAATCGATATTTTAGCTTCTCAAAGTCAATATGTGTATGCATCTTCTGTAACCGTCTATATCCCAAATTCAGGTTCAAAACACTCGAAAATTCGATATTTTTGGGTCCCAGAAGCAATCTGTACGTGCATACTCCGTGTTAGAGTGTATTTAAAATACAGGCCCAAAACATGCTGAAAATCGATATTTTAGGTGCCGAAAGTCAATATGTGTAAGAATCTTCTGTACACGTGTATATCCCTAATTCAAGTTCAAAACACCCGAAAATTCGATATTTTTGGGTCCCAAAAGCGATCTGTACATGCCTACTCCTTACTAGAATGTTTTCAAGATACAGACCAAAAACATGTTCAAAATCGATATTTTAAGTGCAAAAAGTCGATATGTGCATGCATCTTCTGTACACGTTTATATCTCAAATTCAGGCTCAAAACTCCGAAAATTCGATATTTTTGGGTCCCTTAAGCAATCTGCACATGCCTACTCAGTGCTAGAATGTTTTTAAAATACAGGCTTAAACATGCTATAAATCGATATTTTAGGTGTCCAAAGTCGCTAAGTGCATGCATCTTCTGTACCCGTTTATATATCAAAATCAGGCTCAAAACACCCGAAAAATCGATATTTTTGTGTCCCAGAAACGATCTGTGCATGCCTACTCCGTGTTAGAGTATTTTCAAAATACAGGCCCAAAAAAAGCTCAAAATCGATATTTTAGGTGCCCAAAGTCGATATGTACATGCATCTTCTGTATCCGTTTATATCACAAATTCAGGCTCAAAACACCCGAAAATTCGATATTTTTGGGTCCCAGAAGCGATCTGTACATGCCTACTCCGTGTTAATGTATTTTCAAAATACAGGCCCAAAACATGCTGAAAATTTATATATTAGGTGCCCAAAGTCAATATGAGTATGCATCTTCTGTACCCGTCTATATCCCAAATTCAGGTTCAAAACACCAGAAAATTCGGTATTTTTGGGTCCCAGAAGCAATCTGTACATGCCTACTCCTTGCTAGAATTTTTTCAAGATGCAGACCCAAAACATGCTCAAAATCGATATTTTAGGTGCAAAAAGTCGATATGTGCATGCATCCTCTGTACCCGTCTATATCCCAAATTCAGGTTCAAAACACTCGAAAATTCGATATTTTTGGGTTCCAGAAGCAATCTGTACATGCCTACTTCTTGCTAGAATGTTTTCAAGATACAGACCCAAAACATGCTCAAAATCGATATTTTAGGTGCCCAAAGTCGATATGTGCATGCATCTTCTGTACCCGTTTATATCTCAAATTCAGGCTCAAAACACCCGAAAATTCGATATTTTTGGGTCCCCGAAGCCATCTGTACATGCCTACTCCGTGTTAGAGTATTTTCAAAATACAGGCCCAAAACATGCTCGAAATCGATATATTAGGTGCCCAAAGTCGATATGTGCATGCATCTTCTGTATCCGTCTATATCCCAAATTCTGGTTCAAAACACCCGAAAATTCGATATTTTTTGGTCCCAGAAGCGATCTGTACATGCCTACTTCTTGATAGAATTTTTTAAGATACAAACCCAAGACATGCTCAAAATCGATAATTTAGGTGCAAAAAGTCGATATGTGCATGCATCTTCTGTACCCGTTTATATCTCAAATTCAGGCTCAAAACACCCGAAAATTCCATATTTTTGGGTCCCTTAAGCGATCTGTACATGCATACTCAGTGCTAGAATGTTTTCAAAATATAGGCTCAAAACATGCTAAAAATCGATATTTTAGGTGTCCAAAGTCGATATGTGCATGCATCTTCTGTACCCGTTTATATCTCAAATTCAGACTCAAAACACCCGAAAATTCGATATTTTTGGGTCCCAGAAGCAATCTGTACGTGCATACTCCGTGTTAGAGTGTTTTTAAAATACAGGCCCAAAACATGCTGAAAATCGATATTTTATGTGCCGAAAGTCAATATGTGTAAGAATCTTCTGTACACATGTATATTCCTAATTCAAGTTCAAAACACCCGAAAATTCGATATTTTTGGGTCCCAAAAGCGATCTGTACATGCCTACTCCTTGCTAGAATGTTTTCAAGATACAGACCAAAAACATGCTCAAAATCGATATTTTAGGTGTCCAAAGTCGATAAGTGCATGCATCTTCTGTACCCGTTTATACCTCAAATTCAGGCTCAAAACACCCGAAAATTCCATATTTTTGGGTCCCAGAAGCAATCTGTACGTGCATACTCCGTGTTAGAGTATTTTTAAAATACAGACCCAAAACATGCTAAAAATCGATATTTTAGGTGCCCAAAGTCGATATGTGCATGCATCTTCTGTACCCGTTTATATCTCAAATTCAGGCTAAAAAACCCCCGAAAATTCCATATTTTTGGGTCCCAGAAGCAATCTGTAGGTGCATACTCCGTGTTAGAATGTTTTCAAGATACAGACCAAAAACATGCTAAAAATCGATATTTTACGTGTCCAAAGTCGATATGTGCATGCATCTTCTGTTTAAGTGCCCAAAGTCAATATGTGTAAGCATCTTCTGTACACGTGTATATCCCTAATTCAAGTTCAAAACACCCGAAAATTCGATATTTTTGGGTTCCAAAAGCGATCTGTACATGCCTACTCCTTGCTAGAATGTTTTCAAGATACAGACCAAAAACATGCTCAAAATCGATATTTTAGGTGTCCAAAGTCGATAAGTGCATGCATCTTCTGTACCCGTTTATACCTCAAATTCAGGCTCAAAACACCCGAAAATTCCATATTTTTGGGTCCCAGAAGCAATCTGTACGTGCATACTCCGTGTTAGAGTATTTTTAAAATACAGGCCCAAAACATGCTAAAAATCGATATTTTAGGTGCCCAAAGTCGATATGTGCATGCATCTTCTGTACCCGTTTATATCTCAAATTCAGGCTAAAAACCCCCCGAAAATTCCATATTTTTGGGTCCCAGAAGCAATCTGTAGGTGCATACTCCGTGTTAGAATGTTTTCAAGATACAGACCAAAAACATGCTCAAAATCGATATTTTAAGTGCAAAAAGTCGATATGTGCATGCATCTTCTGTACCCGTTTATATCTCAAATTCAGGCTCAAAACTCCGAAAATTCGATATTTTTGGGTCCCTTAAGCAATCTGCACATGCCTACTCAGTGCTAGAATGTTTTTAAAATACAGGCTTAAAACATGCTATAAATCGAGATTTTAGGTGTCCAAAGTCGTTAAGTGCATGCATCTTCTGTACCCGTTTATATCTCAAATTCAGGCTCAAAACACCCGAAACATCGATATTTTTGTGTCCCAGAAACGATCTGTACATGCCTACTCCGTGTTAGAGTATTTTCAAAATACCGGCCCAAAACATGCTCAAAATCGATATTTTAGGTGCCCAAAGTCGATATGTACATGCATCTTCTGTATCCGTTTATATCACAAATTCAGGCTCAAAACACCCGAAAATTCGATATTTTTGGGTCCCAGAAGCGATCTGTACATGTCTACTCCGTGTTAATGTATTTTCAAAATACAGGCCCAAAACATGCTGAAAATCTATATATTAGGTGCCCAAAGTCAATATGAGTATGCATCTTCTGTACCCGTCTATATCCCAAATTCAGGTTCAAAACACCAGAAAATTCGGTATTTTTGTGTCCCAGAAGCGATCTGTACATGCCTAGTCCTTGCTAGAATTTTTTCAAGATACAGACCCAAAACATGCTCAAAATCGATATTTTAGGTGCAAAAAGTCGATATGTGCATGCATCCTCTGTACCCGGTCATATCCCAAATTCTGGCTCAAAACACCCGAAAATTCGATATTTTTGGGTCCCTGAAGCGATCTGTACATGCCTACTCAGTGCTAGAATATTTTCAAATTATATGCTGAAAACATACTAAAAATCGATATTTTGGGTGCCAAAGTCGATATGTGCATGCATCTTCTGTACCCGTTTATATCTCAAATTCAGGCTCAAAACACCCAAAAAAATCGATATTTTTGTGTCCCAGAAGCGAATTTTACATGTCTACGCTGTGCTATAGTATTTTCAAAATACAGGCCCAAAACATGCTCAAAATCGATATTTTAGGTGCCCAAAGTCGATATGTGCATGCATCTTCTGTACCCGTTCATATCTCAAATTCAGGCTCAGAACACCCTAAAATTCGATTTATTTGGGTTCCAGAAGCGATCTGTACGTGTCTACTCAGTGTTAGAGTATTTTAAAAATACAGGCCCAAAACATGCTCAAAATCGATATTTTGGGTGCCCAAAGTCCATATGTGCATGCATCTTCTGTACCCGTTTATATCTCAAATTCAGACTCAAAACACCCGAATATTCAATATTTTTGGGTCCCAAAAGCAATGTGTACATGCATACTCCGTGTTAGAGTATTTTCAAATTACAGGCCTAAAACATGCTGAAAATCGATATTTTAGCTGCCCAAAGTCAATATGTGTATGCATCTTCTGTACCCGTCTATATCCCAAATTCAGGTTCAAAACACCCGAAAAATCGATATTTTTGTGTCCCAGAAGCGATCTGTACATGCCTACTCAGTGCTAGAATATTTTCAAATTATACGCCGAAAACATACTAAAAATCGATATTTTGGGGGCCAAAGTCGATATGTGCATGCATCTTCTGTACCCGTTTATATCTCAAATTCAGGCTCAAAACTCCTAAAATTCGATATTTTTGGGTCCCTCAAGCAATCTGCACATGCCTACTCAGTGCTAGAATGTTTTTAAAATACAGGCTTAAAACATGCTATAAATCGATATTTCAGGTGTCCAAAGTCGTTAAGTGCATGCATCTTCTGTACCCGTTTATATCTCAAATTCAGGCTCAAAACACCCGAAACATCGATATTTTTGTGTCCCAGAAACGATCTGTACATGCCTACTCCGTGTTAATGTATTTTCAAAATACAGGCCCAAAACATGCTGAAAATCTATATATTAGTTGCCCAAAGTCAATATGAGTATGCATCTTCTGTACCCGTCTATATCCCAAATTCAGGTTCAAAACACCAGAAAATTCGGTATTTTTGGGTCCCAGAAGCGATCTGTACATGCCTACTCCTTGCTAGAATTTTTTCAAGATACAGACCCAAAACATGCTAAAAATCGATATTTTAGGTGCAAAAAGTCGATATGTGCATGCATCCTCTGTACCCGGTTATATCCCAAATTCTGGCTCAAAACCCCCGAACATTCGATATTTTTGGGTCCGAGAAGCGATCTGTACATGCCTACTCAGTGCTAGTATATTTTCAAATTATACGCTGAAAACATACTAAAAATCGATATTTTGGGTGCCAAAGTCGATATGTGCATTCATCTTCTGTACCCGTTTATATCTCAAATTCAGACTCAAAAAAACCCGAATATTCGATATTTTTGGGTCCCAAAAGCAATGTGTACATGCATACTCCGTGTTTGAGTATTTTCAAATTACAGGTCTAAAACATGCTGAAAATCGATATTTTAGCTGCCCAAAGTCAATATGTGTATGCATCTTCTGTATCCGTCTATATCCCAAATTCAGGTTCAAAACACCCGAAAAATCGATATTTTTGGGTCCCAGAAGCGATCTGTACATGCCTACTTCTTGATAGAATTTTTTAAGATACAAACCCAAGACATGCTCAAAATCGATATTTTAGGTGCAAAAAGTCGATATGTGCATGCATCTTCTGTACCCGTTTATATCTCAAATTCAGGCTCAAAACACCCGAAAATTCGATATTTTTGGGTCCCTTAAGCGATCTGTACATGCATACTCAGTGTTAGAATGTTTTCAAAATATAGGCTCAAAACATGCTAAAAATCGATATTTTAGGTGTCCAAAGTCGATATGTGCATGCATCTTCTGTACCCGTTTATATCTTAAATTCAGGCTCAAAACACCCGAAAATTCGATATTTTTGGGTCCCAAAAGCAATCTGTACTTGTCTACTCCGTGTTAGAGTATTTTTTAAATACAGGCCCAAAACATGCTAAAAATCGATATTTTAGGTGCCCAAAGTCGATATGTGCATGCATCTTCTGTACCCGTTTATATCTCAAATTCAGGCTCAAAACACCCAAAAAAATCGAAATTTTTGTGTCCCAGAAGCAATCTGTACGTGCATACTCCGTGTTAGAGTGTTTTTATAATACAGGCCCAAAACATGCTGAAAATCGATATTTTAAGTGCCCAAAGTCGATATGTGCATGCATCTTCTGTACCCGTTTATATCTCAAATTCAGGCTCAAAACCCCCCAAAAATTCCATATGTTTGGGTCCCAGAAGCAATCTGTAGGTGCATACTCCGTGTTAGAATATTTTCAAGATACAGACCCAAAACATGCTCAAAATCGATATTTTAGGTGCAAAAAGTCGATATGTGCATGCATCCTCTGTACACGGTCATATCCCAAATTCTGGCTCAAAACCCCCTAAAATTCGATATTTTTGGGTCCCAGAAGCGATCTGTACATGCCTACTCAGTGAAAGAATATTTTCAAATTATACGCTGAAAACATACTAAAAATCGATATTTTGGGTGCCAAAGTCGATATGTGCATGCATCTTCTGTACCCGTTCATATCTCAAATTCAGGCTCAGAACACCCTAAAATTCGATTTATTTGGGTTCCAGAAGCGATCTGTACGTGTCTACTCAGTGTTAGAGTATTTTAAAAATACAGGCCCAAAACATGCTCAAAATCGATATTTTGGGTGCCCAAAGTCCATATGTGCATGCATCTTCTGTACCCGTTTATATCTCAAATTCAGACTCAAAACACCCGAATATTCAATATTTTTGGGTCCCAAAAGCAATGTGTACATGCATACTCCGTGTTAGAGTATTTTCAAATTACAGGCCTAAAACATGCTGAAAATCGATATTTTAGCTGCCCAAAGTCAATATGTGTATGCATCTTCTGTACCCGTCTATATCCCAAATTCAGGTTCAAAACACCCGAAAAATCGATATTTTTGTGTCCCAGAAGCGATCTGTACATGCCTACTCAGTGCTAGAATATTTTCATATTATACGTCGAAAACATACTAAAAATCGATATTTTGGGTGCCAAAGTCGATATGTGCATGCATCTTCTGTACCCGTTTATATCTCAAATTCAGGCTCAAAACTCCGAAAATTCGATATTTTTGGGTCCCTTAAGCAATCTGCACATGCCTACTCAGTGCTAGAATGTTTTTAAAATACAGGCTTAAAACATGCTATAAATCGATATTTTAGGTGTCCAAAGTCGTTAAGTGCATGCATCTTCTGTACCCGTTTATATCTCAAATTCAGGCTCAAAACACCCGAAACATCGATATTTTTGTGTCCCAGAAACGATCTGTACATGCCTACTCCGTGTTAGAGTATTTTCAAAATACCGGCCCAAAACATGCTCAAAATCGATATTTTAGGTGCCCAAAGTCGATATGTACATGCATCTTCTGTATCCGTTTATATCACAAATTCAGGCTCAAAACACCCGAAAATTCGATATTTTTGGGTCCCAGAAGCGATCTGTACATGCCTACTCCGTGTTAATGTATTTTCAAAATACAGGCCCAAAACATGCTGAAAATCTATATATTAGGTGCCCAAAGTCAATATGAGTATGCATCTTCTGTACCCGTCTATATCCGAAATTCAGGTTCAGAACACCAGAAAATTCGGTATTTTTGGGTCGCAGAAGCGATCTGTACATGCCTACTCCTTGCTAGAATTTTTTCAAGATACAGACCCAAAACATGCTCAAAATCGATATTTTAGGTGCAAAAAGTCGATATGTGCATGCATCCTCTGTACCCGGTTATATCCCAAATTCTGGCTCAAAACCCCCGAACATTCGATATTTTTGGGTCCGAGAAGCGATCTGTACATGCCTACTCAGTGCTAGAATATTTTCAAATTATACGCTGAAAACCTACTAAAAATCGATATTTTGGGTGACAAAGTCGATATGTGCATGCATCTTCTGTACCCGTTTATATCTCAAATTCATACTCAAAACACCCGAATATTCGATATTTTTGGGTCCCAAAAGCAATGTGTACATGCATACTCCGTGTTAGAGTATTTTCAAATTACAGGCCTAAAACATGCTGAAAATCGATATTTTAGCTGCCCAAAGTCAATATGTGTATGAATCTTCTGTATCCGTCTATATCCCAAATTCAGGTTCAAAACACCCGAAAAATCGATATTTTTGGGTCCCAGAAGCGATCTGTACATGCCTACTTCTTGATAGAATTTTTTAAGATACAAACCCAAGACATGCTCAAAATCTATATTTTAGGTGCAAAAAGTCGATATGTGCATGCATCTTCTGTACCCGTTTATATCTCAAATTCAGGCTCAAAACACCCGAAAATTACATATTTTTGGGTCCCTTAAGCGATCTGTACATGCATACTCAGTGCTAGAATGTTTTCAAAATATAGGCTCAAAACATGCTAAAAATCGATATTTTAGGTGTCCAAAGTCGATATGTGCATGCATCTTCTGTACCCGTTTATATCTCAAATTCAGGCTCAAAACACCCGAAAATTCGATATTTTTGGGTCCCAAAAGCAATCTGTACTTGTCTACTCCGTGTTAGAGTATTTTTTAAATACAGGCCCAAAACATGCTAAAAATCGATATTTTAGGTGCCCAAAGTCGATATGTGCATGCATCTTCTGTACCCGTTTATATCTCAAATTCAGGCTCAAAACACCCAAAAAAATCGATATTTTTGTGTCCCAGAAGCGATCTGTACGTGCATACTCCGTGTTAGAGTGTTTTTATAATACAGGCCCAAAACATGCTGAAAATCGATATTTTAAGTGCCCAAAGTCGATATGTGCATGCATCTTCTGTACCCGTTTATATCTCAAATTCAGGCTCAAAACCCCCCGAAAATTCCATATGTTTGGGTCCCAGAAGCAATCTGTAGGTGCATACTCCGTGTTAGAATGTTTTCAAGATACAGACCAAAAACATGCTCAAAATCGATATTTTAAGTGCAAAATGTCGATATGTGCATGCATCTTCTGTATCCGTTTATATCTCAAATTCAGGCTCAAAACACCCGAAACATCGATATTTTTGTGTCCCAGAAACGATCTGTACATGCCTACTCCGTGTTAGATTATTTTCAAAATACCGGCCCAAAACATGCTCAAAATCGATATTTTAGGTGCAAAAAGTCGATATGTGCATGCATCTTCTGTACCCGTTCATATCTCAAATTCAGGCTCAGAACACCCTAAAATTCGATTTATTTGGGTTCCAGAAGCGATCTGTACGTGTCTACTCAGTGTTAGGGTATTTTAAAAATACAGGCCCAAAACATGCTCAAAATCGATATTTTGGGTGCCCAAAGTCGATATGTGCATGCATCTTCTGTACCCGTTTATATCTCAAATTCAAACTCAAAACACCCGAATATTCGATATTTTTGGGTCCCAAAAGCAATGTGTACATGCATACTCCGTGTTAGAGTATTTTCAAATTACAGGCCTAAAACATGCTGAAAATCGATATTTTAGCTGCCCAAAGTCAATATGTGTATGCATCTTCTGTACCCGTCTATATCCCAAATTCAGGTTCAAAACACTCTAAAATTCGATATTTTTGGGTCCCAGAAGCAATCTGTACATGCCTACTTCTTGCTAGAATGTTTTCAAGATACAGACCCAAAACATGCTCAAAATCGATATTTTAGGTGCAAAAAGTCGAAATGTGCATGCATCTTCTGTACTCGTTTATATCTCAAATTCAAGCTCAAAACACCCGAAAAGTCGATATTTTTGGGTCCCCGAAGCCATCTGTACATGCCTACTCCGTGTTAGAGTATTTGTAAAATACAGGCCCAAAACATGCTCTAAATCGATATTTTAGGTGCCCAAAGTCGATATGTGCATGCATCTTCTGTATCCGTCTATATCCCAAATTCAGGTTGAAAACACCCGAAAATTCGATATTTTTGGGTCCCAGAAGCGATCTGTACATGCCTACTTCTTGATAGAATTTTTTAAGATACAAACCCAAGACATGCTCAAAATCGATATTTTAGGTGCAAAATGTCGATATGTGCATGCATCTTCTGTACCCGTTTATATCTCAAATTCAGGCTCAAAACACCCGAAAATTCGATATTTTTGGGTCCTAAAAGCGATCTGTACATGTCTACTCCGTGTTAGAGTATTTTTTAAATACAGGCCCAAAACATGCAAAAAATCGATATTTTAGGTGCCCAAAGTCGATATGTGCATGCATCTTCTGTAACTGTTTATATCTCAAATTCAGGCTCAAAACACCCGAAAATTCGATATTTTTGGGTCCCAGAAACAATCTGTACGTGCATACTCCGTGTTAGAGTGTTTTTAAAATACAGGCCCAAAACATGCTGAAAATCGATATTTTTTGTGCCCAAAGTCAATATGTGTATGCATCTTCTGTACACGTGTATATCCCTAATTCAAGTTCAAAACACCCGAAAATTCGATATTTTTGGGTTCCAAAAGCGATCTGTACATTCCTACTCCTTGCTAGAATGTTTTCAAGATACAGACCAAAAACATGCTCAAAATCAATATTTTAGGTGTCCAAAGTCGATAAGTGCATGCATCTTCTGTACCCGTTTATATCTAAAATTCAGGCTCAAAACACCCGAAAATTCCATATTTTTGGGTCCCAGAAGCAATCTGTACGTGCATACTCCGTGTTAGAGTATTTTTAAAATACAGGCCCATAACATGCTAAAAATCGATATTTTAGGTGCCCAAAGTCGATATGTGCATGCATCTTCTGTATCCGTTTATATCTCAAATTCAGGCTCAAAACCCCCCGAAAATTCCATATTTTTGGGTCCCAGAAGCAATCTGTACGTGCATACTCCGTGTTAGAGTGTTTTTAAAATACAGGCCCAAAACATGCTGAAAATCGATATTTTATGTGCCCAAAGTCAATATGTGTAAGAATCTTCTGTACCCGTTTATATCTCAAATTCAGGACCAAAACTCCGAAAATTCGATATTTTTGGGTCCCTTAAGCAATCTGCACATGCCTACTCAGTGCTAGAATGTTTTTAAAATACAGGCTTTAAACATGCTATAAATCGATATTTTAGGTATCCAAAGTCGATAAGTGCATGCATCTTCTGTACCCGTTTATATCTCAAATTCAGGCTCAAAACACCCGAAAAATCGATATTTTTGTGTCCCAGAAACGATCTGTACATGCCTACTCCGTGTTAGAGTATTTTCAAATTACAGTCCAAAAACATGCTGAAAATCGATATTTTAGCAGCCCAAAGTCAATATGTGTATGCATCTTCTGTACCTGTCTATATCCCAAATTCAAGTTCAAAACACTCGAAAATTCGATATTTTTGGGTCCCAGAAGCAATTTGTACATGCCTACTTCTTGCTAGAATGTTTTCAAGATACAGACCCAAAACATGCTCAAAATCGATATTTTAGGTGCAAAAAGTCGAAATGTGCATGCATCTTCTGTACCCGTTTATATCTCAAATTCAAGCTCAAAACACCCGAAAAATCGATATTTTTGGGTCCCCGAAGCCATCTGTATATGCCTACTCCGTGTTTTTTTTTTCAAAATACAGGCCCAAAACATGCTCTAAATCGATATTTTAGGTGCCCAAAGTCGATATGTGCATGCATCTTCTGTATCCGTCTATATCCCAAATTCAGATTCAAAACACCCGAAAATTCGATATTTTTGGGTCCCAGAAGCGATCTGTACATGCCTACTTCTTGATAGAATTTTTTAAGATACAAACCCAAGACATGCTCATAATCGATATTTTAGCTGCTCAAAGTCAATATGTGTATGCATCTTCTGTACCCGTCTATATCCCAAATTCAGGTTCAAAACACTCTAAAATTCGATATTTTTGGGTCCCAGAAGCAATCTGTACATGCCTACTTCTTGCTAGAATGTTTTCAAGATACAGACCCAAAACATGCTCAAAATCGATATTTTAGGTGCAAAAAGTCGAAATGTGCATGCATCTTCTGTACTCGTTTATATCTCAAATTCAAGCTAAAAACACCCGAAAAGTCGATATTTTTGGGTCCCCGAAGCCATCTGTACATGCCTACTCCGTGTTAGAGTATTTGTAAAATACAGGCCCAAAACATGCTCTAAATCGATATTTTAGGTGCCCAAAGTCGATATGTGCATGCATCTTCTGTATCCGTCTATATCCCAAATTCAGGTTGAAAACACCCGAAAATTCGATATTTTTGGGTCCCAGAAGCGATCTGTACATGCCTACTTCTTGATAGAATTTTTTAAGATACAAACCCAAGACATGCTCAAAATCGATATTTAAGGTGCAAAATGTCGATATGTGCATGCATCTTCTGTACCCGTTTATATCTCAAATTCAGGCTCAAAACACCCGAAAATTCGATATTTTTGGGTCCTAAAAGCGATCTGTACATGTCTACTCCGTGTTAGAGTATTTTTTAAATACAGGCCCAAAACATGCAAAAAATCGATATTTTAGGTGCCCAAAGTCGATATGTGCATGCATCTTCTGTAACTGTTTATATCTCAAATTCAGGCTCAAAACCCGAAAATTCGATATTTTCGGGTCCCAGAAACAATCTGTACGTGCATACTCCGTGTTAGAGTGTTTTTAAAATACAGGCCCAAAACATGCTGAAAATCGATATTTTTTGTGCCCAAAGTCAATATGTGTATGCATCTTCTGTACACGTGTATATCCCTAATTCAAGTTCAAAACACCCGAAAATTCGATATTTTTGGGTTCCAAAAGCGATCTGTACATTCCTACTCCTTGCTAGAATGTTTTCAAGATACAGACCAAAAACATGCTCAAAATCAATATTTTAGGTGTCCAAAGTCGATAAGTGCATGCATCTTCTGTACCCGTTTATATCTAAAATTCAGGCTCAAAACACCCGAAAATTCCATATTTTTGGGTCCCAGAAGCAATCTGTACGTGCATACTCCGTGTTAGAGTATTTTTAAAATACAGGCCCATAACATGCTAAAAATCGATATTTTAGGTGCCCAAAGTCGATATGTGCATGCATCTTCTGTATCCGTTTATATCTCAAATTCAGGCTCAAAACCCCCCGAAAATTCCATATTTTTGGGTCCCAGAAGCAATCTGTACGTGCATACTCCGTGTTAGAGTGTTTTTAAAATACAGGCCCAAAACATGCTGAAAATCGATATTTTATGTGCCCAAAGTCAATATGTGTAAGAATCTTCTGTACCCGTTTATATCTCAAATTCAGGACCAAAACTCCGAAAATTCGATATTTTTGGGTCCCTTAAGCAATCTGCACATGCCTACTCAGTGCTAGAATGTTTTTAAAATACAGGCTTTAAACATGCTATAAATCGATATTTTAGGTATCCAAAGTCGATAAGTGCATGCATCTTCTGTACCCGTTTATATCTCAAATTCAGGCTCAAAACACCCGAAAAATCGATATTTTTGTGTCCCAGAAACGATCTGTACATGCCTACTCCGTGTTAGAGTATTTTCAAATTACAGTCCAAAAACATGCTGAAAATCGATATTTTAGCAGCCCAAAGTCAATATGTGTATGCATCTTCTGTACCTGTCTATATCCCAAATTCAAGTTCAAAACACTCGAAAATTCGATATTTTTGGGTCCCAGAAGCAATTTGTACATGCCTACTTCTTGCTAGAATGTTTTCAAGATACAGACCCAAAACATGTTCAAAATCGATATTTTAGGTGCAAAAAGTCGAAATGTGCATGCATCTTCTGTACCCGTTTATATCTAAAATTCAAGCTCAAAACACCCGAAAAATCGATATTTTTGGGTCCCCGAAGCCATCTGTATATGCCTACTCCGTGTTAGAGTATTTTCAAAATACAGGCCCAAAACATGCTCTAAATCGATATTTTAGGTGCCCAAAGTCGATATGTGCATGCATCTTCTGTATCCGTCTATATCCCAAATTCAGATTCAAAACACCCGAAAATTCGATATTTTTGGGTCCCAGAAGCGATCTGTACATGCCTACTTCTTGATAGAATTTTTTAAGATACAAACCCAAGACATGCTCATAATCGATATTTTAGGTGCAAAAAGTCGATATGTGCATGCATCTTCTGTACCCGTTTATATCTCAAATTCAGGCTCAAAACACCCAAAAAAATCGATATTTTTGTGTCCCAGAAGCGATTTGTACATGTCTACACCGTGCTATAGTATTTTTAAAATACAGGCCCAAAACATGCTCAAAATCGATATTTTGGGTGCCCAAAGTCGATATGTGCATGCATCTTCTGTACCCGTTTATATCTCAAATTCAGACTCAAAACACCCGAATATTCAATATTTTTGGGTATCAAAAGCAATGTGTACATGCATACTCCGTGTTAGAGTATTTTCAAAATACAGGCCTAAAACATGCTGAAAATCGATATTTTAGCTGCCCAAAATCAATATGTGTATGTATCTTCTGTACCCGTCTATATCCCAAAATAAGTTTCAAAACACTCGAAAATTCGATATTTTTGGGTTCCAGAAGCAATCTGTACATGCCTACTTCTTGCTAGAATGTTTTCAAGATACAGACCCAAAACATGCTCAAAATCGATATTTTAGGTGCAAAAAATCGAAATGTGCATGCATCTTCTGTACCCGTTTATATCTCAAATTCAGGCTCAAAACACACAAAAATTCGATATTTTTGTGTCCCCGAAGCGATCTGTACATGCTTACTCCGTGTTAGAGTATTTTCAAAATACAGGCCCAAAACATGCTCAAAATCGATATTTTAGGTGCCCAAAGTCGATATGTGCATGCATCTTCTGTATCCGTCTATATCCCAAATTCAGGTTCAAAACACCCGAAAATTCAATATTTTTGGGTCCCAGAAGCGATCTGTACGTGCACACTCCGTGTTAGAGTGTTTTTAAAATACAAGGCCAAAACATGCTGTAAATCGATATTTTATGTGCCCAAAGTCAAAATGTGTATGCATCATCTGTACACGTGTATATCCCTAATTCAGGTTCAAAACACCAGAAAATTCGATATTTTTGGGTCCCAGAAGCGATCTGTACATGCCTACTCCGTGTTAATGTATTTTCAAAATACAGGCCCAAAACATGCTGAAAATCTATATTTTAGGTGCCCAAAGTCAATATGTGTATGCATCTTCTGGACCCGTCTATTACCCAAACTCAGGTTCAAAACACCAGAAAATTCGGTATTTTTGGGTGCCAGAAGCGATCTGTACATGCCTACTCCTTGCTAGAATTTTTTCAAGATACAGACCCAAAACATGCTCAAAATCAATATTTTAGGTGCAAAAAGTCGATATGTGCATGCATTGCCTGTACTCGGTTATATCCCAAATTCTGGCTCAAAACCCCCGAAAATTCGATATTTTCGGGTCCCAGAAGCGACCTGTACATGCCTACTCAGTGCTAGAATATTTTCAAATTATACGTCCAAAACATACTAAAAATCTATATTTTGGGTGCCAAAGTCGATATGTGCATGCATCTTCTGTACCCGTTTATATTTCAAATTCAGGCTCAAAACACCCAAAAAAACGATATTTTTGTGTCCCTTAAGCGATCTGTACATGTCTACACCGTACTATAGTATTTTCAAAATACAGGCTCAAAACAAGGTCAAAATCGATATTTTAGGTGCCCAAAGTCGATATGTGCATGCATCTTCTGTACCCGTTTATATCTCAAATTCAGACTCAAAACACCCGAATATTCGATATTTTTGGGTCCCAAAAGCAATGTGTACATGCATACTCCGTGTTAGAGTATTTTCAAATTACAGGCCTAAAACATGCTGAAAATTGATATTTTAGCTGCCCAAAGTCAATATGTGTATGCATATTCTGTACCCGTCTATATCCCAAATTCAGGTTCAAAACACTCGAAAATTCGATATTTTGGGGTCCCAGAAGCAATCTGTAGATGCCTACTTCTTGCTAGAATGTTTTCAAGATACAGACCCAAAACATGCTCAAAATCGATATTTTTGGTGCAAAAAGTCGAACTTTGCATGCATCTTCTGTACCCGTTTATATCTCAAATTCAGGCTCAAAACACCGGAAAATTCGATATTTTTGGGTCCCCGAAGCCATCTTTACATGCCTACTCCGTGTTAGAGTATTTTCAAAATACAGGCCCAAAACATGCTCAAAATCGATATTTTAGGTGCCGAAAGTCGATATGTGCATGCATCTTTTGTATCCGTCTATATCACAAATTCAGGTTCAAAACACCCGAAAATTCGATATTTTTGGGTCCAAGAAGCGATCTGTACATGCCTACTCCGTGTTAGAGTATTTTCAAAATACAGGCCCAAAACATGCTGAAAATCGATATTTTAGGTGCCCAAATTCAATATGTGCATGCATTTTCTGTACCCGTTTATATCTCAAATTCAGGATCAAAACACCCGAAAATTTGATATTTTGGGGTCCCAGAAGCGATCTGTACATGCTTACTCAGTGCTAGAATATTTTCAAAATATAGGCCCAAAACATGCTAAAAATCGATATTTTAGGTGCCTAAAGTCGATATCTCAAATTTATCCCCAAAACACCCGAAAATTCGATATTTTGGGGTCTCAGAAGCGATTTGTACATGCCTACTCCGTGTTAGAGTATTTTCAAAATACAGTCCCAAAACATGCTAAAAATCGATATTTTAGGTGCCCAAAGTCGATATCTCAAATTCAGGCCCAAAACACCCGAAAATTCGATATTTTGGGGTTCCAGAATCGATCTGTACATGCTTACTCCGTGTTCGAGTATTTTCAATATACAGGCCCAAAACATACTGAAAATCGATCTTTTAAGTGCCCAAAAGTCGATATGTGGATGCATCTTCTGTACCCGTTTATATCTCAAATTCAGGCTCCAAACACCCGAAAATTCGATATTTTGGGGTCCCAGAAGCGATCTGTACTTGCCTACTCCGTTTTAGAGTATTTTCAAAATACAAGCCCAAAACATGCTGAAAATCGATATTTTAGGTGCCCAAAGTCAATATGTGCACGCATTTTCTGTACCCGTTTATATCTCAAATTCAGGGTGAAAACACCCGAAAATTCGATATTTCGGGGTCCCAGAAGCGATCTGTACATGCCTAGTCAGTGCTAGAATATTTTCAAAATATAGCCCCAAAACATGCTAAAAATCGATATTTTAGGTGCCCAAAGTCGATATCTCAAATTCAGGCCCAAAACACCCGAAAATTCGATATTTTTTTGTCCCAGAAGCGATCTGTAAATGCCTACTCAGATACAGGCTGAAAACATTCTAAAAATCGATATTTTAAGTGTCCAAAGTCGATATGTGCAGGCATCTTCTGCACCCGTTTATATCCCAAATTCAGCCTCAAAACACCCGAAAATTCTATATTTTGGGTCACAGAAGCGATCTGTACATGCCTACTCCGTGTTAGAGCATTTTCAAAATACTGGCCCAAAACATGCTGAAAATCGATATTTTAGGTGACCAAAAGTCGATATGTGCATGCATCTTCTAAACCCGTTTATATCTCAAATTCAGGCTCCAAACACCCGAAAATTCCATATGTTTTGGTCCCAGAAGCGATCTGTACATGCTTACTCAGTGCTAGAATATTTTCAAAATATAGGCCCAAAACATGCTAAAAATCGATATTTTAGGTGCCCAAAGTCGATATCTCAAATTTATCCCCAAAACACCCGAAAATTCTGTATTTTGGGTTCCCAGAAGCGATCTGTACATACCTACTCCGTGTTAGAGTATTTTCAAAATACAGGCCCAAAACATACAGAAAATCGATCTTTTAGGTGGCCAAAAGTCGATATGTGCATGCATCTTCTATACTCGTTTATATCTCAAATTCAGGCTCCAAACACCCGAAAATTCGATATTTTTGAGTCCCAGAAGCGATCTGTACATGCCTACTCAGATACAGGCCCAAAACATGATGAAAATCGATATTTTTGGTGCCCAAAGTCAATATGTGTATGCATCTTCTGCACCCGTTTATATCCCAAATTCAACCTCAAAACACCCGAAAATTCGAAATATTTGGGTCCCAGAAGCGATCTGTACATGCCTACTCAGTGCTAGAATGTTTTCAAAATATAGGCTCAAAACATACAAAAAATCGATATTTTAAATGTCCAAAGTCGATATGTGCATGCGTCTTCTGTACCCTTTTATATCTCAAATTAAGGCTCAAAACATCCGAAAATTCGGTATTTTTGGGTCCTAGAAGCGATCAGTACATGCCTAGTCCTAGTTAGAATGATTCCAAAATACAGACCCAAAACATGCTCAAAATCGATATTTTAGGTGCCCAAAAGTCGATATGTGCATGCATCTTCTGTATCCGTTTATATCTCAAATTCAGGCTCAAAACACCCGAAAATTCGATATTTTGGGGTTCCAGAAGCGATCTGTACATGCCTACGCAGTGCTAGAAATTTTTCAAAATACAGGCCCAAAACATGCTGAAAATCGATATTTTAGGTGCCCAAAGTCAATATGTGCATGCATTTTCTGTACCCGTTTATATCTCTAATTCAGGCTCAAAACACCCGAAAATTCGATATTTTGGGGTCCCAGAAGCGATCTGTACATGCTTACTCAGTGCTAGAATATTTTCAAAATATATGCCCAAAACATGCTAAAAATCGATATTTTAGGTGCCCAAAGTCGATATCTCAAATTCAGGCCCAAAACACCCGAAAATTCGATATTTTGGGGTTCCAGAAGCGATCTGTACATGCTTACTCCGTGTTAGAGTATTTTCAATATACAGGCCCAAAACATACTGAAAATCGATCTTTTAGGTGCCCAAAAGTCGATATGTGGATGCATCTTCTGTACCCGTTTATATCTCAAATTCAGGCTCCAAACACCCGAAAATTCGATATTTTGGGGTCCCAGAAGCGATCTGTACTTGCCTACTCCGTTTTAGAGCATTTTCAAAATACAGGCCCAAAACATACTGATAATCGACATTTTAGGTGCCCAAAGTCAATATGTGCACGCATTTTCTGTACCCGTTTATATCTCAAATTCAGGCTCAAAACACCCGAAAATTCGACATTTCCGGGTTCCAGAGGCGATATGTACATGCCTACTCAGTGCTAGAATATTTTCAAAATACAGTCCCAAAACATGCTAAAAATCGATATTTTAGGTGCCCAAAGTCGATATCTCAAATTCAGGCCCAAAACACCCGAAAATTCGATATTTTGGGGTTCCAGAATCGATCTGTACATGCTTACTCCGTGTTCGAGTATTTTCAATATACAGGCCCAAAACATACTGAAAATCGATCTTTTAGGTGCCCAAAAGTCGATATGTGGATGCATCTTCTGTACCCGTTTATATCTCAAATTCAGGCTCCAAACACCCGAAAATTCGATATTTTGGGGTCCCAGAAGCGATCTGTACTTGCCTACTCCGTTTTAGAGCATTTTCAAAATACAGGCCCAAAACATACTGATAATCGACATTTTAGGTGCCCAAAGTCAATATGTGCACGCATTTTCTGTACCCGTTTATATCTCAAATTCAGGCTCAAAACACCCGAAAATTCGACATTTCCGGGTTCCAGAGGCGATATGTACATGCCTACTCAGTGCTAGAATATTTTCAAAATATAGCCCCAAAACATGCTAAAAATCGATATTTTAGGTGCCCAAAGTCGATATCTCAAATTCAGGCCCAAAACACCCGAAAATTCGATATTTTTTGGTCCCAGAAGCGATCTGTAAATGCCTACTCAGATACAGGCTCAAAACATTCTAAAAATCGATATTTTAAGTGTCCAAAGTCGATATGTGCATGCAACCTCTGCACCCGTTTATATCCCAAATTCAGCCTCAAAACACCCGAAAATTCGATATTTTTGGGTGTCTAAAGCGATCTGTACATGCCTACTCCGTGTTAGAATATTTTCAAAATACAGGCCCAAAACATGCTGAAAATCGATATTTTAGGTGCCCAAAGTCAATATGTGCATGCATTTTCTGTACCCGTTTATATCTCAAATTCAGGCTCAAAACACCCGAAAATTCGATATTTTGGTGTCCCAGAAGCGATCTGTTTATGCTTACTCAGTGCTAAAATATTTTCAAAATATAGGCCCAAAACATGCTAAAAATCGATATTTTAGGTGCCCAAAGTCGATATCTCAAATTTATCCCCCAAACACCCGAAAATTCGATATTTTGGGGTCCCAGAAGCGATTTGTACATGCCTACTCCGTGTTAGAGTATTTTCAAAATACAGTCCCAAAACATACAGAAAATCGATATTTTAAGTGTCCAAAGTCGATATGTGCATGCATATTCTGTACCCGTTTATATATCAAATTCAGGCTCAAAACACCCGAAAATTCGGTATTTTTGGGTTCTAGAAGTGATCTGTACATGCCTACTCCTAGTTAGAATGTTTTCAAGATACAGACCCAAAACATGCTCAAAATCGATATTATTAGTGCCCAAAAGTCGATATGTGCATGCATCTTCTGTACCCGTTTATATCTCAAATTCAGGCTCCAAACACCCGAAAATTCGATATTTTGGGGTCCCAGAAGCGATCTGTACATGCCTACTCAGATACAGGCCCAAAACATGCTGAAAATCGATATTTTAGGTGCCCAAAGTCAATATGTGTATGCATCTTCTGCACTCGTTTAAATCTCAAATTCAACCTCAAAACAACCATAAATTCGATATTTTTGGGTCCCAGAAGCGATCTGTACATGCCTACTAAGTGCTAGAATACTTTCAAAATATAGGCTCAAAACATGCCAAAAATCGATATTCTAAGTGTCCAAAGTCGATATGTGCATGCATCTTCAGTACCCATTTATATCTCAAATTCAGTCTCAAAACACCCGAAAATTCGGTATTTTTGGGTAATAGAAGCTATATGTACATGCCTACTCCTAGTTAGAATGTTTTCAAGATACAGACCAAAAACATGCTCAAAATCGATATTTTAGGTGCCCAAAAGACGATATGTGCATGCATCTTCAGTACCTGTTTATATCTCAAATTCAGGCTCACAACATCCGAAAATTCGATATTTTTGGGCCCAAGAAGCGATCTGTACATGCCTACTCCGTGTTAGAGTATTTTCAAACTACAGGCCCAAAACATGCTGAATATCGATATTTTAGGTGCCCAAAGTCAATATGTGTAGGCATGTTCTGCACTCGTTTATATCTCAAATTCAACGTCAAAACATCCGAAAATTCGATATTTTTGGGTCCTAGAAGCGATCTGTACATGCCTACTCAGTGCTAGAATGTTTTCAAAATATAGGCTCAAAATATGCTAAAAATCGATATTTTACGTGTCCAAAGTCGATATGTGAATGCATCTTCTTTACCTGTTTATATCTCAAATTCAGGCTCAAAACACCTGAAAATTCGGTATTTTTGGGTCCTAGAAGCAATCTGTACATGCCTACTCCTAGATAGAATATTTTCGAGATTCAGACCCAAAACATGCTCAAAATCGATATTTTAGGTGCCCAAAAGTCGATATGTGCATGCATCTTCTGTACCCGTTTATATCTCAAATTCAGGCTCAAAACAAACGACAATTCGATATTTTGGGGTCCCAGAAGCGATCTGTACATGCCTACTCAGTGCTAGAATGTTTTCAAAATATAGGCTGAAAACAAGCTAAAAATCGATATTTTAAGTGTCCAAAGTCGATATGTGCATGCATCTTCTATACCCGTTTATATCTTAAATTCAGGCTCAAAACACCCGAAAATTCGGTATTTTTGGGTAATAGAAGCAATCTGTACATGCTTAGTCCTAATTAGAATGTTTTCAAGATACAGACCAAAAACATGCTCAAAATCGATATTTTAGGAGCACAAAAGTCGATATGTGCATGCATCTTCAGTACCTGTTTATATCTCAAATTCAGGCTCAAAACATCCGAAAATTCGATATTTTTGTGCCTAAGAAGCGATCTGTACATGCCTACTCAGTGCTAGAATGTTTTCAAAATATAGGCCCAAAACAAGCTAAAAATCGATATTTTAAGTGTCCAAAGTCAATATGTGCATGCATCTTCTGTACCCGTTTATATCTCAAATTCAGGCTCAAAACACCCGAAAATTCTGTATTTTTGGGTAATAGAAGCGATATGTACATGCCTACTCCTAGTTAGAATGTTTTTAAGATACAGACCTAAAACATGCTCAAAATCGATATTTTAGGTGCCTAAAAGTCGATATGTGCATGCAACTTCAGTACCTGTTTATATCTCAAATTCAGGCTCACAACATCCGAAAATTCGATATTTTTGGGTAATAGAAGCAATCTGTACATGCTTACTCCTAGTTAGAATGTTTTCAAGATACAGGCCCAAAACATGCTCAAAATCGATATTTTAGGTCCCCAAAAGTCTTCAGTACCTGTTTATATTTCAAATTCACGCTGAAAACAACCGAAAATTCGATATTTTTGGTCCCAAGAAGAGATCTGTGCATGCCTTCTCCGTGTTAGAGTATTTTCAAACTACAGGCCCAAAACATGTTTAATATCGATATTTTAGGTGCCCAAAGTCAATATGTGCATGCATTTTCTGTATCCGTTTATATCTCAAATTCAGGCTCAAAACACCCGAAAATTCGATATTTTGGGGTCCCATAAGAGATCTGTACATGCCTACTTAGTGCTAGAATATTTTCAAAATAAAGGCCCTAAACATGCTAAAAATCGATATTTTAGGTGCCCAAAGTCGATATCTCAAATTCAGGCCTAAAACATCCGAAAATCGATATTTTGTGGTCCCAGAAGCTATCTGTACATGCCTACATAGATAAAAGCCCAAAACATGCTGTAAATCGATATTTTAGGTTCCGAAAATCAATATGTGTATGCATCTTCTGCACTCGTTTATATCTCAAATTCAACGTCAAAACATCCGAAAATTCGATATTCTTGGGTCCCAAAATCGATCTGTACATGCCTACTCAGTGCTAGAATGTTTTCAAAATATAGGCTCAAAATATGCTAAAAATCGATATTTTAAGTTTCCAAAGTCGATATGTGAATGCATCTTCTTTACCTGTTTATATCTCAAATTCAGGCTCAAAACACCCGTAAATTCGGTATTTTTGGGTCCTAGAAGCAATCTGTACATGCCTACTCCTAGATAGAATGTTTTCGAGATTCAGACCCAAAACATGCTCAAAATCGATATTTTACGTGCCAAAAAGTCGATATGTGCATGCATCTTCTGTACCCGTTTATATCTCAAATTGAGGCTCAAAACACCCGACAATTCGATATTTTGGGGTCCCAGAAGCGATCTGTACATGCCTACTCAGTGCTAGAATATTTTTAAAATATTGGCCCAAAACATGCTAAAAATCGATATTTTAAGTGTCCAAAGTCAATATGTGCATGCATCTTCTGTACCCGTTTATATCTCAAATTCAGGCTCAAAACACCCGAAAATTCGATATTTTGGGGTCCCATAAGAGATCTGTACATGCCTACTTAGTGCTAGAATATTTTCAAAATATAGGCCCAAAACATGCTAAAAATCGATATTTTAGGTGCCCAAAGTCGATATCTCAAATTCAGGCCTAAAACATCCGAAAATCGATATTTTGGGGTCCCAGAAGCGATCTGTACATGCCTACTCAGATAAAAGCCCAAAACATGCTGTAAATCGATATTTTAGGTTTCGAAAGTCAAAATGTGTATGCATCTTCTGCACTCGTTTATATCTCAAATTCAACGTCAAAACATCCGAAAATTCGATATTTTTGGGTCCCAGAAGCGATCTGTACATGCTTACACCTAATTAGAATGTTTTCAAGATACAGACCAAAAACATGCTCAAAATCGATACCTGTATATATCTCAAATTCAGGCTAAAAAACATCCGAAAATTCGATATTTTTGTGCCCAAGAAGCGATCTGTACATGCCTACTCAGTGCTAGAATGTTTTCAAAATAAAGGCTCAAAACAAGCTAAAAATCGATATTTTAAGTGTCCAAAGTCAATATGTGCATGCATCTTCTGTACCCGTTTATATCTCAAATTCAGGCTCAAAACACCCGAAAATTCGGTATTTTTGGGTAATAGAAGCGATATGTACATGCCTACTCCTAGTTAGAATGTTTTCTAGATACAGACCTAAAACATGCTCAAAATCGATATTTTAGGTGCCTAAAAGTCGATATGTGCATGCAACTTCAGTACCTGTTTATATCTCAAATTCAGGCTCACTACATCCGAAAATTCGATATTTTTGGGTAATAGAAGCAATCTGTACATGCTTACTCCTAGTTAGAATGTTTTCAAGATAGAGACCCAAAACATGCTCAAAATCGATATTTTAGGTCCCCAAAAGTCTTCAGTACCTGTTTATATTTCAAATTCAGGCTCAAAACAACCGAAAATTCGATATTTTTGGGCCCAAGAAGCGATCTGTACATGCCTACTCCGTGTTAGAGTACTTTCAAACTACAGGCCCAAAACATGTTTAATATCGATATTTTAGGTGCCCAAAGTCAATATGTGCATGCATTTTCTGTATCCGTTTATATCTCAAATTCAGGCTAAAAACACCTGTAAATTCGATTATTTGGGGTCCCAGAAGTAATCTGTACATGCCTACTCCGTGCTAGAATATTTTCAAAATATAGGCCCAAAACATGCTAAAAATCGATATTTTAGGTGCCCAAAGTCGATATCTCAAATTCAGGAATAAAACATCCGAAAATCGATATTTTGGGTTCCCAGAAGCGATCTGTACATGCCTACTCAGATAAAAGCCCAAAACATGCTGTAAATCGATATTTTAGGTTCCGAAAGTCAATATGTGTATGCATCTTCTGCACTAGTTTATATCTCAAATTCAACGTCAAAACATCCGAAAATTCGATATTTTAGGGTCCCAGAAGCGATCTGTACATGCCTACTCAGTGCTAGAATGTTTTCAAAATATAGGCTCAAAATATGCTAAAAATCGATATTTTAAGTGTCCAAAGTCGATATGTGAATGCATCTTCTTTACCTGTTTATATCTCAAATTCAGGCTCAAAACACCCGAAAATTCGGTATTTTTGGGTCCTAGAAGCAATCTGTACATGCCTACTCCTAGATAGAATGTTTTCGAGATTCAGACCCAAAACATGCTCAAAATCGATATTTTAGGTGCCTAAAAGTCGATATGTGCATGCATCTTCTGTACCCGTTTATATCTCAAATTCAGGCTCAAAACACCCGACAATTCGATATTTTGGGGTCCCAGAAGCAAACTGTACATGCCTACTCAGTGCTAGAATATTTTTAAAATATAGGCCCAAAACATGCTAAAAATCGATATTTTAAGTGTCCAAAGTCAATATGTGCATGCATCTTCTGTACCCGTTTATATCTCAAATAAAGGCTCAAAACACCCGAAAATTCGATATTTTGGGGTCCTATAAGAGATCTGTACATGCCTACTTAGTGCTAGAATATTTTCAAAATATAGGCCCAAAACATGCTAAAAATCGATATTTCAGGTGCCCAAAGTCGATATTTCAAATTCAGGCCCAAAACACCCGAAAATTCGATATTTTGGGGTCCCAGAAGCGAACTGTACATGCCTACTCCGTGTTAGAGTATTTTCAAAATACAGGCCCAAAACATAGTGAAAATCGATCTTTTAGTTGCCCAAAAGTCGATATGTGCATGCATCTTCTGTACCCGTTTATATCTCAAATTCAGGCTCCAAACACCCGAAAATTCGATATTTTGGGGTCCCAGAAGCAATCTGGACATGCCTACTCAGTGCTAGAATGTTTTCAAAATATAGGCGGAAAACAAGCTAAAAATCGTTATTTTAAGTGTCCAAAGTCGATATGTGCATGCATCTTCTATACCCGTTTATATCTCAAATTCAGGCTCAAAACACCCGAACATTCAATATTTTGGGGTCCCACAAGCGATCTCTACATACCTACTCATTGCTAGAATATTTTCAAATTATAGGTCCAAAACATGCTAAATATCGATATTTTAGGTGCCTAAAGTTGATATCTCAAATTCAGGCCCAAAACACCCGAAAATTCGATCTTTTGGGGTCCAAGAAGCGATCTGTACATGCCTACTCCGTGTTAGAGTATTTTCAAAATACAGGCCCAAAACATACTGAAAATCGATCTTTTAGGTGCCCAAAAGTCGATATGTGCATGCATTTTCTGTACCAGTTTATATCTCAAATTTAGGCTCAAAACACCCGAAAATTCCATATTTTGGGGTCCCAGAAGCGATCTGTACATGCCTACTTCGTGTTAGAGTATTTTCAAAATACAGGCCCAAAACATGCTAAAAATCGATATTTTAGGTGCTCAAAGTCGATATCTCAAATTAAGGCCCAAAACACCCGAAAATTCGATATTTTGGGGTCCCAGAAGCGATCTGTACATACCTACTCATTGCTAAAATATTTTCAAAACATAGGCCCAAAACATGTTAAAAATCGATATTTCAGGTGCCCAAAGTTGATATCTCAAATTCAGGCTCAAAAAACCCGAAAATTTGATATTTTGGGGTCCCAGAAGCGATCTGTACATGCCTACTTCGTGTTAGAGTATTTTCAAAATACAGGCCTAAAACATGCTAAAAATCGATATTTTAGGTGCTCAAAGTCGATATCTCAAATTAAGGCCCAAAACACCCGAAAATTCGATATTTTGGGGTCCCAGAAGCGATCTGTACATACCTACTCATTGCTAAAATATTTTCAAAACATAGGCCCAAAACATGTTAAAAATCGATATTTCAGGTGCCCAAAGTTGATATCTCAAATTCAGGCTCAAAACACCCGAAAATTTGATATTTTTGGGTCCCAGAAGCGATCTGTACATGCCTCCTCAGTGCTAGAATATTTTCAAAATATAGGTCCAAAACATGCTAAAAATCGATATTTTAGGTGCCCAAAGTCGATATCTCAAATTCAGGCCCAAAACACCCGAAAATTCGATATTTTTGGTTCTAGAAGCGATCTGTACGTGCCTACTCAGTGCTAGAATGTTTTCAAAATATAGGCTCAAAACATGCTAAAAATCGATATTTTAAGTGTCCAAAGTCGATATGTGCATGCATCTTCTCTACCTGTTTATATCTCAAATTCAGGCTCAAAACACCCGAAAATTCGATATTTTTGGGTCCCAGAAGCGATCTGTACATGCCTACTCAGTGCTAGAATATTTTCAAAATATAGGTCCAAAACATGCTAAATATCGATATTTTAAGTGCCTAAAATCGATATCTCGAATTCAGGCCCAAAACACTCGAAAATTCGATATTTTGGTGTCCCAGAAGCGATCTGTACATGCCTACTCCGTGTTAGAGTATTTTCAAAATACTGGCCGATTTAAACATGCTAAAAATCGATATTTTAAGTGTCCAAAGTCGATATGTGCATGCATCATCTGTACCCGTTTATATCTCAAATTTAACGTCAAAACACCCGAAAATACGGTATTTTTTGGTCCTAGAAGCGATCTGTACATGCCTACTTCGTGTTAGAGTATTATCAATATACAGGCCCAGAACATGCTAAAAAAATATATTTTTGGTGCCCAAAGTCGTTAACTCAAATAAAGGCCCAAAACACCCGAAAATTCGATATTTTGGGGTCCCAGAAGCGATCTGTACATGCCTACTCCGTGTTAGAGTATTTTGAAAATACAGGCCGAAAACATACTGAAAATCGATCTTTTAGTTGCCCAAAAGTCGATATGTGTATGCATCTTCTGTACCCGTTTATATCTCAAATTTAGGCTCAAAACACCCAAAAATTCGATATTTTGGTGTCCCTGAAGCAATCTGTACATGCTTACTTCGTGTTAGAGTATTTTCAAAATACAGGCCCAAAACATGCTAAGAAAAAATATTTTAGGTGCCCAAAGTCGATATCTCAAATTAAGCATCAAAACACCCGAAAATTCGATATTTTGGGGTCCAAGAAGCGATCTGTACATGCCTACTCCGTGTTAGAGTATTTTCAAAATACAGGCCCAAAACATACTGAAAATCGATATTTTAGGTGCCCAAAGTTAATATGTGCATGCATCTTCTGTACCCGTTTATATCTCAAATTCAGGCTCAAAACACCCGAACATTCAATATTTTGGGGTCCCACAAGCGATCTCTACATACCTACTCATTGCTAGAATATTTTCAAATTATAGGTCCAAAACATGCTAAATATCGATATTTTAGGTGCCTAAAGTTGATATCTCAAATTCAGGCCCAAAACACCCGAAAATTCGATCTTTTGGGGTCCAAGAAGCGATCTGTACATGCCTACTCCGTGTTAGAGTATTTTCAAAATACAGGCCCAAAACATACTGAAAATCGATCTTTTAGGTGCCCAAAAGTCGATATGTGCATGCATTTTCTGTACCAGTTTATATCTCAAATTTAGGCTCAAAACACCCGAAAATTCCATATTTTGGGGTCCCAGAAGCGATCTGTACATGCCTACTTCGTGTTAGAGTATTTTCAAAATACAGGCCCAAAACATGCTAAAAATCGATATTTTAGGTGCTCAAAGTCGATATCTCAAATTAAGGCCCAAAACACCCGAAAATTCGATATTTTTGGGTCCCAGAAGCGATCTGTACATGCCTACTCAGTGCTAGAATATTTTCAAAATATAGGTCCAAAACATGCTAAAAATCGATATTTTAGGTGCCCAAAGTCGATATCTCAAATTCAGGCCCAAAACACCCAAAAATTCGATATTTTTGGTTCTAGAAGCGATCTGTACGTGCCTACTCAGTGCTAGAATATTTTCAAAAAATAGGCTCAAAACATGCTAAAAATCGATATTTTAAGTGTCCAAAGTCGATATGTGCATGCATCTTCTGTACCTGTTTATATCTCAAATTCAGGCTCAAAACACCCGAAAATTCGGTATTTTTGGGTCCTGGAAGCGATCTGTACATGCCTACTCTTAGTTAGATTGTTTTCTAGATACAGACCCAAAACATGCTCAAAATTGATATTTTCGGTGCCCAAAAATCGATATGTGCATGCATCTTCAGTACCCGTTTATATCTCAAATTCAGGCTCAAAACACCCGAAAATTCGATATTTTTGGGTCCCAGAAGCGATCTGTACATGCCTACTCAGTGCTAGAATATTTTCAAAATATAGGTCCAAAACATGCTAAATATCGATATTTTAAGTGCCTAAAATCGATATCTCAAATTCAGGCCCAAAACACCCGAAAATTCGATATTTTGGTGTCCCAGAAGCGATCTGTACATGCCTACTCCGTGTTAAAGTATTTTCAAAATACTGGCCGAAAACATACTGAAAATCGATCTTTTAAGTGCCCAAAAGTCGATATGTGTATGCATCTTCTATACCCGTTTATATCTCAAATTTAGGCTCAAAACACCCGAAAATTCTATATTTTGGGGTCCCCGAAGCGATCTGTACATGCCTACTTCGTGTTAGAGTATTTTCAAAATACAGGCCCAAAACATGCTAAAAAAAAATATTTTAGGTGCCCAAAGTCAATATCTCAAATTAAGGCCCAAAACACCCGAAAATTCGATATTTTGGGGTCCCAGAAGCGATCTGTACATACCTACTCATTGCTAAAATATTTTCAAAACATAGGTCCAAAACATGTTAAAAATCGATATTTCAGGTGCCCAAAGTTGATATCTCAAATTCAGGCTCAAAACACCCGAAAATTTGATATTTTTGGGTCCCAGAAGCGATCTGTACATGCCTACTCAGTGCTAGAATATTTTTAAAATATAGGTCCAAAACATGCTAAAAATCGATATTTTAGGTGCCCAAAGTCGATATCTCAAATTCAGGCCCAAAACACCCGAAAATTTAATATTTTTGGTTCTAGAAGCGATCTGTACGTGCCTACTCAGTGCTAGAATGTTTTCAAAATATGGGCTCAAAACATGCTAAAAATCGATTTTTTAAGTGTCCAAAGTCGATATGTGCATGCATCTTCTCTACCTGTTTATATCTCAAATACAGGCTCAAAACACCCGAAAATTCGGTATTTTTGGGTCCTGGAAGCGATCTGTACATGCCTACTCCTAGTTAGAATGTTTTCTAGATACAGACCCAAAACATGCTCAAAATCGATATTTTCGGTGCCCAAAAGTCGATATGTGCATGCATCTTCAGTACCCGTTTATATCTCAAATTCAGGCTCAAAACACCCGAAAATTCGATATTTTGGGGTCCCTGAAGCGATCTGTACATGCCTACTTATTGTTAGGGTATTTTCAAAATACAAGCCCAAAACATGCTACAAAAAAATATTTTAGGTGCCCAAAGTCGATATCTCAAATTAAGGCCCAATATAAGAGATCCAGCCATCATAACAAACTCATGTGATCTCTCAGAGAATGGGATTGAAATCTTGCAAATTGAACTAGAAAAAATGACAGTAACATCAGTCTATAAACCACCTGCAACCCCTTTCGCCTGGCCAAGTAATCAAAATATCAGAAATGGCATGAAACCACATCTGATCATAGGCGATTTTAATAGTCATAACACCACATGGGGCTACAGTAATAATAACAAAGATGGTGAGGAAGTAGAACTTTAGGCACTTAACCAAGGCCTCACTCTCCTCCATGATGCCAAACAAAAACCATCTTTCCTTAGTGCCAGATGGAGGAGAGGGTACAATCCAGACCTAGCCTTTGTTACATCAAGGCACTCTAATACTTTTGAGAAATTAGTCCTGGATCCAGTCCCTAGATCCCAACATCGACCACTTGCAATAGACATCAGACCCATCATAAGACCACACATGGGCAAGCCAATAAAAAGATTCAACTTTCGTAAAGCTAACTGTGAAAAATTTACATCAATGCTTGATGCTGCAATCAACAGCATTAATGCATACCCTGACAACTATGAAACCTTCAAAAACCATGTATGGAAATCTGCAACAGCAAGTATACCAAGAAGTGGCAGAAAGCAATACATCCCTTGCCTCACAGAACAAAGCAAGACTCTGTATTCTGAATACAAACAGGCCTATGAAAATGATCCTTTTGCCGAAGACACCATCGAAATTGGCGAATCACTGCTCAGCTCTATTGGCAGTGAAAAGAGAGATCGCTGGCAGGAGCTTATCACTGGTATTGATCTAACACATAATAGCAAAAAAGCCTGGAAAACTATCAAGAAACTTAACTCAGAATCAAACACCAATACTAGCATACCAGAAACAACACCAAACAAAGTCGCTCACCAACTCCTGCTTAATGGTAAACCCAATAACAAACCACGTGGGTACAAAAAGAAATTAAAAGAGGACACTAACAAAATCATGAATGAGAGCAGCACACAATTCCCTCCATTTTCTATCGAGGAGGTGGATGCAGGAATAAAAACCATCAAACTTGGCAAAGCTGCCGGAATTGATGGAATCACACCAGAAATGGTACACCACCTCGGCCCAAGAGCCAGAGAATGGATCACCAGGTTGTTCAACAAATGTGTGATAACAAAGAAAGTCCCCAAAGTCTGGAAAAAGACTAAAGTTGTAGCTCTCCTGAAACCAGGGAAAGATCCTAAGTCCCCAAAGAGCTATAGACCTATATCTCTCTTATGTGTTTTATACAAACTATATGAGAGACTAATCATGACCCGAATCTCACCAATAGTTGACGACCAGCTATCATGTGATCAAGCAGGTTTTAGACCTGGCCGTTCCTGCTGTGGACAGGTTCTAAACCTAACACAATTTATAGAAGATGGCTACGAAAACCAACTTAAAACAGGAGCTGTGTTTGTGGACCTCACAGCGGCCTATGACACTGTGAACCACAAGGCCCTCCTCTTCAAGGTAGCTAAAATGATAAAAAACACCACAATAATCAAAGTCCTGGAATCTCTGCTTAACAACCGGCAGTATTTCGTTGAGATGAACTCAAAGAAAAGCCGATGGAGACTCCAAAAAAACGGACTCCCACAGGGCTCAGTTCTTGCCCCAATGCTCTTTAATATATACACAAACGACCAGCCACAATTTAGAAATATCCGCAGATTCATCTATGCAGATGACCTCTGCATTGCCACACAATCTAAAACATTTGAAATAATTGAAAACAGACTCACAGAAGCACTGTCCATACTTTCAGGTTACTATAAACAATGGTTTTTAAATGCTAACCCAGGAAAAACACAAGTCTGCACCTTCCACCTCAACAACCATCAGGCTAACCGAATTCTCAGAGTCAAATGGGAAAATGAAGAACTTGAAAATACCAAATTCCCTGTATACCTTGGGGTTACTCTCGACAGAACCCTCTCATTTAAAGAACATATGAGAAAACTTAAAGAAAAAGTTGCAAGCCGTAACAACCTCCTCAGGAAACTTGCAAATTCAAAATGGGGCACAGATCCGAACACCCTCAAAACTACAGCAGTTGCTCTGTGTTTCTCCACAGCTGAGTACTGTGCCCCAGTCTGGGCTAGGTCTTGCCATGCATCAGCAGTAGATGCTGAGCTTAACCAGGCTTGTCGCACCATCACAGGCAACCTGAAACCCACACCACTACCAGCTGTGTACCGCATGGCCAGTATCGCACCACCAGCCATCAGACGTGATACTCTTACAAGACAAGAGCGCGACAAACAGCTAAGTGGCAGTAGACACCCATTATATGGCCACCAACAACCCCCACAGAGACATAAATCTCGCAAGAGTTTTGCAACAACTAATGGTCTAGATGGGAGCAACCCAGCACAACATCGGCTGGAGCAATGGGAGATATGGGACAGGTCTACCTTCCATCCTACGGTACCACCACCATCCGAATCACTCCCAAATGGAACGTCCTTTAAAAGGAATGAATGGGTGGCCCTGAACAGAGCCAGGGCAAAAGTTGGCCGCACACAAGACAATCTCCACAAATGGGGGCTTGTTCCCCAACCAACCTGTCCCTGTGGAGAACCCATCCAAACAATGGACCACATCCTCCGAGAATGCACACTGGGTCCACATTGCACCGACCAAGATCTTCTGGATGCAAACCAATCAGCCTCACAGTGGTGCCAGTGGTGGCATGAAAAGATATGATGAAGGCCCAAAACACCCGAAAATTCGATATTTTGGGGTCCTAGAAGCGATCTGTACATGCCTACTCCGTGTTAGAGTATTTTCAAAATACAGGCCCAAAACATGCTGAAAATCGATATTTTAGGTGCCCAAAGTCAATATGTGCATGCATCTTCTGTACCCGTTTATATCTCAAATTCAGTCTCAAAACACCCGAAAATTTGATATTTTTGGGTCCCAGAAGCGATCTGTACATGCCTACTCAGTGCTAGAATATTTTCAAAATATAGGTCCAAAACATGCTAAATATCGATATTTTAGGTGCCTAAAGTCGATATCTCAAATTCAGGCCCAAAACACCGGAAAATTCGATATTTTGGGGTCCCAGAAGCGATCTGTACATGCCCACTCCGTGTTAGAGTATTTTCAAAATACAGGCCCAAATATACTGAAAATCGATCTTTTAGGTGCCCAAAAGTCGATAAGTGCATGCATCTTCTGTACCCGTTTATATCTCAAATTTAGGCTCAAAACACCCGAAAATTCGATATTTTGGGGTCCCAGAAGCGATCTGTACATGCCTACTTCGTGTTAGAGGATTTTCAAAATACAGGCCCATAACATGCTGAAAATCGATATTTTAGGTGCCCAAGCTCAATATGTACATGCATCTTGTGTACCCGTTTATATCTCAAATTTAGGCTCAAAACACCCGAAAATTCGATATTTTGGGGTCCCAGAAGCGATCTGTACATGCCTACTCCGTGTTAGAGTATTTTCAAAATAAAGGCCCAAAACATGCTGAAAATCGATATTTTAGATGCCCAAAGTCAATATGTGCATGCATCTTCTGTACCCGTTTTTATTTAAAATTTAGGCTCAAAACACCCGAAAATTCGATATTTTGGGGTCCCAGAAGCGATCTGTACATGCCTACTCAGTGCTAGAATAATTTCAAAATATAGGCCCAAAACGTGCTAAATATTGATATTTTAGGTGCCCTAAGTCGATATCTCAAATTCAGGCTCAAAACACCCGAAAATTCGATATTTTGGGGTCCCAGAAGCGATCTGTACATGCCTACTTCGTGTTAGAGTATTTTCAAAATACAGGCCCAAAACGTGCTAAAAATTGATATTTTAGGTGCCCGAAGTCGATATCTCAAATTAAGGGCCAAAAGACCCGAAAATTCGATATTTTGGGGTCCCAGAAGCGATCTGTACATACCTACTCATTGCTAAAATATTTTCAAAACGTAGGTCCAAAACATGTTAAAAATCGATATTTCAGGTGCCCAAAGTTGATATCTCAAATTCAGGCTCAAAACACCCGAAAATTCGATATTTTTAGGTCCCAGATTCGATCTGTACATGCCTACTCAGTGCTAGAATATTTTCAAAATATAGGTCCAAAACATGCTAAAATCGATATTTTAGGTGCCCAAAGTCGATATCTCAAATTCAGGCCCAAAACACCCGAAAATTCGATATTTTTGGTTCTAGAAGCGATCTGTACGAGCCTACTCAGTGTTAGAGTATTTTCAAAATACAGGCCCAAAACATGCTGAAAATCGATATTTTAGGTGCCCAAAGTCAATATGTGCATGCATCTTATGTACCCGTTTATATCTCAAATTCAGGCTCAAAACACCCGAAAATTCGATATTTTTGGGTACCAGAAGCGATCTGTACATGCCTACTCAGTGCTAGAATATTTTCAAAATATAGGTCCAAAACACGCTAAATATCGATATTTTAAGTGCCTAAAATCGATATCTCAAATTCAGGCCCAAAACACCCGAAAATTCGATATTTTGGTGTCCCAGAAGCGATCTGTACATGCTTACTCCGTGTTAGAGTATTTTCAAAATACAGGCCGAAAACTTACTGAAAATCGATCTTTTAAGTGCCCAAAAGTCGATATGTGTATGCATCTTCTATACCCGTTTATATCTCAAATTTAGGCTCAAAACACCCGAATATTCGATATTTTGGGGTCCCAGAAGCGATCTGTACATGCCTACTTCGTGTTAGAGTATTTTCAAAATACAAGCCCAAAACATGCTAAAAAAAAATATTTTAGGTGCCCAAAGTCGATATATCAAATTAAGGCCCAAAACACCCGAAAATTCGATATTTTGGGGTCCTAGAAGCGATCTGTTCATGCCTACTCCGTGTTAGAGTATTTTCAAAATACAGGCCCAAAACATGCTAAAAATCGATATTTTAGGTGCCCAAAGTCAATATGTGCATGCATCTTCTGTACCCGTTTATATCTCAAATTCAGGCCCAAAACACCCGAAAATTCGATATTTTTGGTTCTTGAAGCGATCTGTACGAGCCTACTCAGTGCTAGAATGTTTTCAAAATATGGGCTCAAAACATGCTAAAAATCGATATTTTCGGTGCCCAATAGTCGATATGTGCATGCATCTTCAGTACCCGTTTATATCTCAAATTCAGGCTCAAAACACCCGAAAATTCGATATTTTTGGGTACCAGAAGCGATCTGTACATGCCTACTCAGTGCTAGAATATTTTCAAAATATAGGTCCAAAACACGCTAAATATCGATATTTTAAGTGCCTAAAATCGATATCTCAAATTCAGGCCCAAAACACCCGAAAATTCGATATTTTGGTGTCCCAGAAGCGATCTGTACATGCCTACTCCGTGTTAGAGTATTTTCAAAATACAGGCCGAAAACTTACTGAAAATCGATCTTTTAGGTGCCCAAAAGTCGATATGTGCATGCATCTTCTGTACCCGTTTATATCTCATATTTAGGCTCAAAACACCCGAAAATTCGATATTTTGGGGTCCCAGAAGCGAACTGTACATGCCTACTTCGTGTTAGAGGATTTTCAAAATACAGGCCCATAACATGCTGAAAATCGATATTTTAGGTGCCCAAAGTCAATACGTGTATGCATTTTCTGTACCCGTTTATATCTCAAATTCAGGCTCAAAACACCCGAAAATTCGATATTTTGGGGTCCCAGAAGGGATCTGTACATGCCTACTCAGATACAGGCCCAAAACATGCTGAAAATAGATATTTTAGGTGCCCAAACTCAATGTGTATGCATCTTTTGCACCTGTTTATATCCCAAATTTAACCTCAAAACACCCGAAAATTCGATATTTTGGGGTCCCAGAAGCGATTTGTACATGCCTACTCCGTGTTAGAGTATTTTCAAAATATAGGCCCAAAACATGCTGAAAATCGATCTTTTAGGTGCCCAAAGTCAATATGTGCATGCATCTTATGTACCCGTTTATATTTAAAATTTAGGCTCAAAACACACGAAAATTCGATATTTTGGGGTCCCAGAAGCGATCTGTACATGCCTACTCAGTCCTAGAATATTTTCAAAATATAGGCCCAAAACGTGCTAAAAATTGATATTTTAGGTGCCCTAAGTCGATATCTCAAATTCAGGCTCAAAAAACACGAAAATTCGATATTTTGGGGTCCCAGAAGCTATATGTACATGCCTACTATATGTTAGAGTATTTTCAAAGTACAGGCCCAAAACATGCTGAAAATCGATCTTTTAAGTGCCCAAAAGTCGATATGTGCATGAATCTTGTGTACCCGTTTATATCTCAAATTCAGGCTCCAAACACTCGAAAATTCGATATTTTGTGGTCCCAGAAGCGATTTGTACATGCCTACTCAGTGCTAGAGTGTTTTCAAAACATAGGCTCAAAACATGCTAAAAATCGATATTTTAAGTGTCCAAAGTCGATATGTGCATGCATCTTCTGTACCCGTTTATATCTCAAATTTAGGCTCAAAACACCCGAAAATTCCATATTTTGGGGTCCCAGAAACGATCTGTACATGCCTACTTTGTGTTAGAGTATTTTCAAAATATAGGCCCAAAACATGCTAGAAATCGATATTTTACGTGCACAAAGTCGATATCTCAAATTAAGGCCCAAAACACCCGAAAATTCGATATTTTGGGGTCCCAGAAGCGATCTGTACATACCTACTCATTGCTAAAATATTTTCAATACATAGGCCCAAAACATGTTAAAAATCGATATTTCAGGTGCCCAAAGTTGATATCTCAAATTCAGGCGCAAAATACCCGAAAATTTGATATTTTAGGGTCCCAGAAGCGATCTGTACATGCCTACTCAGTGCTAGAATATTTTCAAAATATAGGTCCAAAACATGCTATAAATCGATATTTTAGGTGCCCAAAGTCGATATCTCAAATTCAGGCCCAAAACACCTGAAAATTCGATATTTTTGGTTCTAGAAGCGATCTTTACGTGCCTACTCAGTGCTAGAATGTTTTCAAAATATAGGCTAAAAACATGATAAAAAATCGATATTTTAAGTGTCCAAAGTCGATATGTGCATGCATCTTCTGTACCCGTTTATATCTCAAATTCAGGCTCAAAACACCCGAAAATTCGGTATTTTTGGGTCCTGGAAGCGATCTGTACATGCCTACTCCTAGTTAGAATGTTTTCTAGATACAGACCCAAAACATGCTCAAAATCGATCTTTTAGGTACCCAAAAGTCGATATGTGTATGCATCTTCGGTACCCGTTTATATCTCAAATTCAGGCTTCAAACACCCGAAAATTCGATATTTTGAAGTCCCAGAAGCGATCTGTACATGCCTACTCCGTGTTAGAGTATTTTCAAAATACAGGCCCAAAACATGCTGAAAATCGATCTTTTATTTGCCCAAAGTCAATATGTACATGCATCTTGTGTACCCGTCTATATCTCAAATTAAGGCTCCAAACACCCGAAAATTCGATATTTTGGGGCCCCAGAAGCGATCTGTACATGCCTACTCAGATACATGCCCAAAACATGCTTAAAAAAGATATTTTAGGTGCCCAAACTCAATATGTGTATGCATCTTTTGCACCCGTTTATATCGCAAATTTATCCTCAAAACACCCGAAAATTCGATATTTTGGGGTCCCAGAAGCGATATGTACATGCCAAATCCGTGTTAGAGTTTTTTTTTAAATTCATCCCCAAAACATACTTAAAATCGATATTTTAGGTGCCCAAAGTCAATACGTGCATGCATCTTCTGTACCCGTTTATATCTCAAATTCAGGTTCAAAACACCCGAAAACTCGATATTTTGGGGTCCCAGAAGCGATCTGTACATGCCTACTAAGTGCTAGAATATTTCCAAAATATAGGCCCAAAACATGCTAAAAATCGATATTATAGGTGCCCAAGGTCGATATCTCAAATTCAGGCCCAAAACACCCGAAAATTCGATATTTTGGGGTCCCAGAAGCGATCTGTACATGCCTACTCCGTGTTAGCGTATTTTCAAAATACAGGCCCAAAACATGCTGAAAATCGATATTTTAGGTGCCCAAAGTCAATATGTGTATGCATCTTCTATACCCGTTTATATCTCAAATTAAGGCTGAAAACACCCGA
This sequence comes from Petrolisthes cinctipes, assembly GCA_033782935.1. NCBI lineage: Eukaryota > Metazoa > Arthropoda > Malacostraca > Decapoda > Porcellanidae > Petrolisthes > Petrolisthes cinctipes. The sequence goes on along the minus strand of JAWQEG010000062.1, from coordinate 12,236,991 downwards.
AAATTTAATACTTTGGGGTCCCAGAAGCGATCTGTACATGTCTACTCAGTGCTAGAATGTTTTCAAAATATAGGCTCAAAACATGTTAAAAATCGATATTTTAAGTGTCCAAAGTCGATATGTGCATGCATCTTCTGTACCTGTTTATATCTCAAATTCATGCTCAAAACACCCAAAAGATCGGTATTTTTGGGTCCTAGAAGCGATCTGTACATGCCTACTCCTAATTAGAATGTTTTCAAGATACAGACCCAAAACATGCTCAAAATCGATATTTTAGGTGTCCAAAAGTTGATATGTGCATGCATCTTCAGTACCCATTTACATCTCAAATTCAGGCTCAAAACACCCGAAAAATAAATATTTTGGGGTCCCAGAAGCAATCTGTACATGCCTACTCATTGCTAGAATATTTTCAAAATATAGGCCCAAAACGTGCTAAAAATCTATATTTGAGGTGCCCAAAGTCGATATCTCAAATTTAGGCCCAAAACACCCGAAAATTCGATATTTTGGGGTCCCAGAAGCGATCTGTACATGCCTACCCCGTGTTATAGAATTTTCTGAATACAGGCCCAAAACATGCTAAAAATCGATCTTTTAGGTGCCCAAAGTCAATATGTGCATGGATCTTCTGTCCCCGTTTATATCACAAATTCAGGCTCAAAACACCCGAAAATTCGGTATTTTTGGGTCCTAGAAGCGATCTGTACATGCCTACTCCGTGTTAGAGTATTTTCAAAATACAGGCCCAAAACATGTTGAAAATCGATATTTTAGGTGACGAAAGTTAATATGTGTTAGCATCTTCTGCACCCGTTTATATCCCAATTTCAACCTCAAAACACCTGAAAATTCGATATTGTGGGGTCGCAGATGCGATCTGTACATGCCTACCCCGCGTTAGAGAATTTTCAAAATATAGGCTCAAAACATGCTAAAAATCGATATTTTAGGTGTCCAAAGTCTATATGTGCATGCATCTTCTGTACGCGTTTATATCTCAAATTCAGGCTCAAAACACCCGAAAATTCGATATTTTGGGGTCCCAGAAGCGATCTGTACATGCCTACGCAGTGCTAGAATATTTTCAAAATACAGGCCCAAAACATGCTAAAAATCGATATTTTAGGTGCCCAAAGTCGATATCTCAAATTCATGTCCAAAACACCCGAAAATTCGATATTTTGGGGTCCCAGAAGCGATCTGTACATGCCTACTCCGTGTTAGAGTATTTTTAATATACACGCTCAAAACATACTGAAAATCGATCTTTTAGGTGCCCAAAAGTCGATATGTGTATGCATCTTCTGCACTCGTTTATATCCCAAATTCAACCTCAAAACACCCGAAAATTCGATATTTTAGGGTCCCAGAAGCGATCTGTACATGCCTACTCAGTGCTAGAATGTTTTCAAAATATAGGCTCAAAACATGCTCAAAATCGATATTTTAGGTGCCCAAAGTCAATACGTGCATGCATCTTCGGCACCAGATTATATTCCAAATTCATCCTCAAAACACCTGAAAATATGATATTTTGGGTTCCCAGAAGCGATCTGTACATTCCTACTCAGTGTTAGAACATTTTCAAAATATAGACCCAAAACATGCTAAAATCGATATTTTAAGTGCCTAGAGTCGATATATCAAATTCAAGCCCAAAACACCCGAAAATTCGATATTTTTCGGTCCCAGAAGCGATCTGTACATGCCTATTCAGATACAGGCCCAAAACATGCTGAAAATCGATATTTTAGGTGCCCAAAGTCAATATGTGTATGTATCTTCTGCAACCGTTTATATCTCAAATTCAACCCCAAAACACCCGAAAATTCGATATTTTTCGGTCCCAGAAGCGATCTGTACATGCCTACTCAGTGCTAGAATGTTTTCAAAATATAGGCCAAAAAACAAGCTAAAAATCGATATTTTTAGTGTCCAAAGTCGATCTTCTGTACCCGTTTGTATCTTAAATTCAGGCTCAAAACACCCGAAAATTCGGTATTTTTAGGTCCTAGAAGCGATATGTACATGCCTACTCCTAGTTAGAATGTTTTCAAGATACAGACCCAAAATATGGTCAAAATCGATATTTTAGATGCCCAAGAGTCGATATGTGCATGAATCTTCAGAACCAGTTTATATCTCAAATTCAGGCTCAAAACACCCGCAAATTCGATATTTTGAGGTCCCAGAAGCGATCTGTACATGCCTACCCCGTGTTAGAGTATTTTCTAAATACAGGCTCAAAACATGCTCAAAATCGATATTTTAAGTGTCCAAAGTCGATATGTGCATACATCTTCTGTACCCGTTTATATCTCAAATTCAGGCTCAAAACACCCGAAAATTCGGTATTTTTGGGTCCTAGAAGCGATCTGTACATGGCTACTCCTAGTAAGAATGTTTTCAAGATACAGACCCAAAACATGCTCAAAATCGATATTTTAGGAGCCCAAAAGTCGATATGTGCATTCATCTTCTGTACCCGTTTATATCTCAAATTCAGGCCCAAAACACCTGAAAATTCGATATTTTGCGGTCCCAGAAGCGATCTGTACATGCCTACTCAGTGCTAGAATGTTTTCAAAATATAGGCTCAAAACATGCTAAAAATCGATATTTTAAGTGTTTAAAGTCGATATGTGCATACATCTTCTGTACCCGTTTATATCTCAAATTCAGGCTCAAAACACCCGAAAATTCGATATTTTGGGGTCCCAGAAGAGATCTGTACATGCCTACTCAGTGCTAGAATATTTTCAAAATATAGACCCAAAACATGCACAAAATCGATATTTTAAGTGTCCAAAGTCAATATGTGCATGCATCTTCTGTACCCGTTTATATCTCAAATTCATGCTCAAAACACCCGAAAATTCGATATTTTGGAGTCCCAGAAGCGATATATACATGCTTACTCCGTGTTAGAGTATTTTCAAAATATTGGCTCAAAACATGCTAAAAATCGATATTTTAAGTGTCCAAAGTCGATATGTGCATGCATCTTCTGTACCCGTTTATATCTCAAATTCAGGATCAAAACACCCGAAAATTCGGTATTTCGGGGTCCTAGAAGCGATCAGTACATGCCTACTCCTAGTTAGAATGTTTTCAAGATACAGACCCAAAACATACCTAAAAATCGATATTTTAGGTGCCCAAAAGTCGATATGTGCCTGCATCTTCTGTACCCGTTTGTATCTCAAATTCAACCTCAAAACACCCTAAAATTCGATATTTTTGGGTCCCCGAAGCGATCTGTACATGCCTACTCAGTGCTAGAATTTTTTTTTTAAATATAGGCTCAAAACATGCTAAAAATCGATATTTTTAGTGTCCAAAGTCGTACTTTTGTACCCGTTTATATCTTAAATTCAGGCTCAAAACACTCGAAAATTCGGTATTTTTGGGTCCTAGAAGCGATATGTACATGCCTACTACTAGTTAGAATGTTTTCAAAATATAGGCTCAAAACATGCTAAAAATCGATATTTTAAGTGTTCAAAGTCGATATGTGCATACATCTTCTGTACCCGTTTATATCTCAAATTCAGGCTCTAAACACCCGAAAATTCGATATTTTGGGGTCCCAGAAGCGATCTGTACATGCCTACTCAGTGCTAGAATGTTTTCAAAATATTGGCTCAAAACATGCTAAAAATCGATATTTTAAGTGTCCAAAGTCGATATGTGCATGCATCTTCTGTACCCGTTTATATCTCAAATTCAGGATCAAAACACCCGAAAATTCGGTATTTCGGGGTCCTAGAAGCGATCTGTACATGCCTACTCCTAGTTAGAATGTTTTCAAGATAAAGACCCAAAACATGCTCAAAATCGATATTTTAGGTGCCCAAAAGTCGATATGTGCATGCATCTTCTGTACCCGTTTATATCTCAAATTCAGGCTCAAAACACCCGAAAATTCGATATTTTGGGGTCCCAGAAGCGATCTGTACATGCCTACGCAGTGCTAGAATATTTTCAAAATACAGGCCCAAAACATGCTAAAAATCGATATTTTAGGTGCCCAAAGTCGATATCTCAAATTCATGTCCAAAACACCCGAAAATTCGATATTTTGGGGTCCCAGAAGCGATCTGTACATGCCTACTCCGTGTTAGAGTATTTTTAATATACACGCTCAAAACATACTGAAAATCGATCTTTTAGGTGCCCAAAAGTCGATATGTGTATGCATCTTCTGCACTCGTTTATATCCCAAATTCAACCTCAAAACACCCGAAAATTCGATATTTTAGGGTCCCAGAAGCGATCTGTACATGCCTACTCAGTGCTAGAATGTTTTCAAAATATAGGCTCAAAACATGCTCAAAATCGATATTTTAGGTGCCCAAAGTCAATACGTGCATGCATCTTCGGCACCAGATTATATTCCAAATTCATCCTCAAAACACCTGAAAATATGATATTTTGGGTTCCCAGAAGCGATCTGTACATTCCTACTCAGTGCTAGAACATTTTCAAAATATAGACCCAAAACATGCTAAAATCGATATTTTAAGTGCCTAGAGTCGATGTATCAAATTCAAGCCCAAAACACCCGAAAATTCGATATTTTTCGGTCCCAGAAGCGATCTGTACATGCCTATTCAGATACAGGCCCAAAACATGCTGAAAATCGATATTTTAGGTGCCCAAAGTCAATATGTGTATGTATCTTCTGCAACCGTTTATATCCCAAATTCAACCCCAAAACACCCGAAAATTCGATATTTTTGGGTCCCAGAAGCGATCTGTATATGCCTACTCAGGGCTCGAATGTTTTCAAAATACAGGCCCAAATCATGCTCAAAATCGATATTTTAGGTGACCAGAAGTTGATATGTGCATGCATCTTCAGTACCCGTTTATATCTCAAATTCAGGCTCAAAACACCCGAAAATTCGATATTTTTGGGTCCCAGAAGCGATCTGTACATGCCTTCTCCGTGTTAAAGTATTTTCAAAATACAGGCTTAAAACATGCTGAAAATCTATATTTTAGGTGCCAAAAGTCAATATGTGTATGCATCTTCTTTACCCGTCTATATCTCAAATTCAGGTTCAAAACACCAGAAAATCCGGTATTTTTGGGTCCCAGAAGCGATCTGTACATGCCTACTCCTTGCTAGAATGTTTTCAAGATACAGACCCAAAACATGCTCAAAATCGATATTTTAGGTGCAAAAAGTCGATATGTGCATGCATCCTTTGTACCCGGTTATATCCCAAATTCAGGCTCAAAACCCCCGAAAATTCGATATTTTTGGGTCCCAGAAGCGATCTGTACATGCCTACTCAGTGCTAAAATATTTTCAAATTTTACGCCCAAAACATACTAAAAATCGATATGTTGGGTCCCAAAGTCGATATGTGCATGCATCTTCTGTACCCGTTTATATCTCAAATTCAGGCTCAAAACACCCAAAAAATCGATATTTTTGTGTCCCAGAAGCGATCTGTACATGTCTACACTGTGTTTGAGTATTTTCAAAATACAGGCCCAAAAGATGCTCAAAATCGATATTTTAGGTGCCCAAAGTCGATATGTGCATGCATCTTCTGTACCCGTTTATATCTCAAATTCATGCTCAAAACACCCGAAAATTCAATGTTTTTGGGTCCCAGAAGCGATCTGTACGTGCATACTCCGTGTTAGAGTGTTTTTAAAATACAGGCCCAAAACATGCTGAAAATCGATATTTTATGTGCCCAAAGTCAATATGTGTATGCATCTTCTGTACCCGTCTATATCCCAAATTCAGGTTCAAAACATTCGAAAATTCGATATTTTTGAGTCCCAGAAGCAATCTGTACATGCCTACTTCTTGCTAGAATGTTTTCAAGATACAGACTCAAAACATGCTCAAAATCGATATTTTAGGTGCAAAAAGTCGATATGTGCATGCATCTTCAGTACCCGTTTATATCTCAAATTCAGGCTCAAAACACCCGAAAATTCGATATTTTTGTGTCCCAGAAGCGATCTGTACGTGTCTACTCCGTGTTAAAGTATTTTAAAAATACAGGCCCAAAATATGCTCAAAATCGATATATTGGGTGCCCAAAGTCGATATGTGCATGCATCTTCTGTACCCGTTTATATCTCAAATTCAGACTCAAAACACCCGAATATTCGATATTTTTGGGTCCCAAAAGTCATCTGTACATGCCTACTCCGTGTCAAAGTATTTTTAAAATACAAGCCTAAAACATGCTGAAAATCTATATTTTAGCTGCCCAAAGTCAATATGTGTATGCATCTTCGGTACACGTCTATATCCCAAATTCAGGTTCAAAACATTCGAAAATTCGATATTTTTGGGTCCCAGAAGCAATCTGTGCATGCCTACTTCTTGCTAGAATGTTTTCAAGATACAGTCTCAAAACATGCACAAAATCGATATTTTAAGTGTCCAAAGTCGATATGTACATACATCTTCTGTACCCGTTTATATCTCAAATTCAGGCTCAAAACACCCGAAAATTCAGTGTTTTTGGGTCCTAAAAGCGATCTGTACATGCCTACTCCTAGTTAGAATGTTTTCAAGATACAGACCCAAAACATGTTAAAAATCGATATTTTAGGAGCCCAAAAGTCGATATGTGCATGCATCTTCTGTACCCGTTTATATCTCAAATTCAGGCCCAAAACACCTGAAAATTCGATATTTTGGGGTCCCAGAAGCGATCTGTACATACCTACTCAGTGCTAGAATGTTTTCAAAATATAGTCTCAAAACATGCTAAAAATCGATATTTTATGTGTTCAAAGTCAATATGTGCATGCATCTTCTGTACCCGTTTATATCTCAAATTCAGGCTCAAAACACCCGAAAATTCGATATTTTGGAGTCCCAGAAGCGATATGTACATGCTTACTCCGTGTTAGAGTATTTTCAAAATATAGGCTCAGAACATGCTAAAAATCGATATTTTAAGTGTCCAAAGTCGATATGTGCATGCATCTTCTGTACCCGTTTAAATCACAAATTCAGGCTCAAAACAACCGAAAATTCGATATTTTGGGGTCCCAGAAGCGATCTGTACATGCCTACTCAGTGCTAGAATATTTTCAAAATATAGACCCAAAACATGCTAGAAATAGATATTTTTGGTGCCCAAAGTCGATATCTCAAATTCAGGCCCAAAACACCCGAAAATCCTATATTTTGGAGTCCCAGAAGCGATCTGTACATGCCTACTCCGTGTTAGAGTATTTTCAAAATACAGGCCCAAATTACTGTATACTGAAAATCGATCTTTTAGGTGCCCAAAGTCGATATGTGCATGCATCTTCTGTTTCCGTTTATATCTCAAATTCAGGTTCCTAACACCCGGAAACTCGATATTTTGGGGTCCCAGAAGCGATCTGTACATGCCTACTCAGATACAGGCCCAAAACATGCTGAAAATCGATGTTTTAGGTGCCCAAAGTCGATATGTGAATGCATCTTCTGCAACCGTTTATATCCCAAATTCAACCTCAAAACACCCGAAAATTCGATATTTTTGGGTCCCAGAAGCGATCTGTACATGCCTACTCAGGGCTAAAATGTTTTCAAAATATAGGCTCAAAACATGCTCAAAATCGATATTTTAGGTGCCCAAAAGTTGATATGTGCAGGCATCTTCAGTACCCGTTTATATCTCAAATTCAGGCTCAAAACACCCGAAAATTTGATATTTTGGGGTACCAAAAGCGATCTGTACATGCCTACTCAGTGCTAGAATATTTTCAAAATATAGACCCAAAACATGCTAGAAATAGATATTTTAGGTGCCCAAAGTCGATATCTCAAATTCAGGCCCAAAACACCCGAAAATTCGTTATTTTGGGGTCCCAGAAGCGATCTGTACATGCCTAATCCGTGTTAGAGTATTTTCAAAATACAGGCCCAAAACATACTGAAAATCGATCTTTTAGGTGCCTAAAAGTCGATATGTGCATGCATCTTCTGTACCCGTTTAAATCTCAAATTCAGGTTCCAAACACCCGAAAATTCGATGTTTTGGGGTCCCAGAAGCGATCTGTACATGCCTATTCAGATACAGGCCCAAAACATGATGAAAATCGATATTTTAGGTGCCCAAAGTCAATATGTGTATGCATCTTCTACAACCGTTTATATCCCAAATTCAACCCCAAAACACCCGAAAATTCGATATTTTTCGGTCCCAGAAGCGATCTGTACATGCCTACTCAGTGCTATAATGTTTTCAAAATTTAGGCTCAAAACAAGCTAAAAATCGATATTTTTAGTGTCCAAAGTCGATCTTCTGTACCCTTTTATATCTTAAATTCAGGCTCAAAACACCCGAAAATTCGGTATTTTTGGGTCCTAGAAGCGATATGTACATGCCTACTCCTAGTTTGAATGTTTTCAAGATACAGACCCAAAACATGCTAAAAATCGATATTTTAGGTGCCCACAAGTCGATATGTGCATGCATCTTCAGTACCCGTTTATATCTCAAATTTAGGCTCAAAACACCCGCAAAGTCGATATTTTGAGGTCCCAGAAGCGATCTGTACATGCCTACTCCTAGTAAGAATGTTTTCAAGATACAGACCCAAAACATGCTCAAAATCGATATTTTAGGAGCCCAAAAGTCGATATGTGCATGCATCTTCTGTACCCGTTTATATCTCAAACTCAGACCCAAAACACCTGAAAATTTGATATTATGGGGTCCCAGAAGCGATCTGTACATGCCTACTCAGTGCTAGAATGTTTTCAAAATATAGGCTTAAAACAAGCTAAAAATCGATATTTTAAGTGTTCAAAGTCGATATGTGCATACATCTTCTGTACCCGTTTATATCTCAAATTCAGGCTCAAAACACCCGAAAATACGGTATTTTTGGGTCCTAGAAGCGATCTGTACATGCCTACTCCTAGTAAGAATGTTTTCAAGATACAGACTAAAAACATGCTAAATATCGATATTTTAGGAGCACAAAAGTCGATATGTGCATTCATCTCCTGTACCCGTTTATATCTCAAATTCAGGCTCAAAACACCTGAAAATTCGATATTTTGGGGTCCCAGACGCGATCTGTACATGCCTACTCAGTGCTATAATATTTTTAAAAATATAGGGCCAAAACATGCTAAAAATCGATATTTTAGGTGCCCAAAGTCGATATCTCAAATTCAGGCCCAAAACACCCGAAAATTCGATATTTTGGGGTCCCTGATGCGATTTGTACATGCCAACTCCGTGTTAGAGCATTTTCAAAATACAGGCCCAAAACATGCTAAAAATCGATATTTTAGGTGTCCAAAGTCGATATGTGCATGCATCTTCTGTACCCGTTTATATCTCAAATTCAGGCTCAAAACACCTGAAAATTCGATATTTTGGGATCCCAGAAGCGATCTGTACATGCCTACTCCGTGTTAGAGCATTTTCAAAATACAGGCCCAAAGCATGCTGAAAATCACTAGTTTAGGTGCCCAAAGTCAATATGTGTATGCATCTTCTTCACCCGTTTATATAAAATATTCAACCTCAAAACACCCGAAAATTCGATATTTTTGGGTCCCAAAAGCAATCTGTACATGCCTACTCAGTGCTAGAATGTTTTCAAAGTAAAGGCTCAAAACATGCTAAAAATCGATATTTTAAGTGTCTAAAGTCGATATGTGCATGCATCTTCTGTACCCGTTTATATCTCAAATTCAGGCTCAACACACCGAAAATTCGGTATTTTTGGGTCCTAGAAGCGAACTGTACATGCCTACACCTAGTGAGAATGTTTTCAAGATACAGACCCAAAACATGCTGATAATTAATATTTTAGTTGCCCAAAGTCTATATTTCAAATTCAGGCCCAAAACACCCGAAAATTCTATATATTTTGGGGTCCCAGAAGCGATCTGTACATGCCTACTCAGTGCTAGAATGTTTTCAAAATATAGGCTCAAAATATGCTAAAAATCGATATTTTAAGTGTTCAAAGTCGATATGTGTATGCATCTTCTGTACCCGTTTATATCTCAAATTCAGGCTCAAAACACCCGAAAATTCTATATTTTGGGGTCCCAGAAGCGATCTGTACATGCCTACTCAGTGCTAGAATATTTTCAAAATATATGCCCAAAACATGCTAAAAATCGATATTTTAGGTGCCCAAAGTCGATATCTCAAATTCAGGCCAAAACTCCCGAAAATTCTATATTTTGGGGTCCCAGAAGCGATCTGGACTTGCCTACTCCGTGTTAGAGTATTTTCAAAATACAGGACCAAAACATACTGAAAATCGATTTTTTAGGTGCCCAAAAGTCGATATGTGCATGCATCTTCTGTATCCGTTTATATCTCAAATTCAGGCTCAAAACACCCGATTATTCTATATTTTGGGGTCCCAGAAGCGATCTGGACTTGCCTACTCCGTGTTAGAGTATTTTCAAAATACAGGACCAAAACATACTGAAAATCGATTTTTTAGGTGCCCAAAAGTCGATATGTGCATGCATCTTCTGTACCCGTTTATATCTCTTTGAGGCTCAAAACACCCGAAAATTCGATATTTTGGGGTCCCAGTGCGATCTGTACATGCCTACGCAGTGCTAGAATATTTTCAAAATACAGGCCCAAAACAAGATAAAAATCGATATTTTAGGTGCCCAAAGTCGATATCTAAAATTCAGGCCCAAAACACCCGAAAATTCGATATTTTGGGGTCCCAGAAGCGATCTGTACATGCCTACTCCGTGTTAGAGTATTTTTAATATACAGGCCAAAAACATACTGAAAATCGATCTTTTAGGTGCCCAAAAGTCGATATGTGTATTCATCTTCTGCACCCGTTTATATCCCAAATTCAACCTCAAAACACCCGAAAATTCGATATTTTTGGGTCCCAGAAGCGATCTGTACATGCCTACTCAGTGCTAGAATGTTTTCAAAATATAGGCTCAAAACATGCTAAAAATCGATATTTTAAGTGTCCGAAGTCGATATGTGCATGCATCTTCTGTGCCCGTTTATATCTCAAATTCATGTTCAAAACCCAAGAAAATTCAATGTTTTTTGGTCCCTGAAGCGATCTGTACGTGCATACTCCGTGTTAGAGTGTTTTTAAATAACATTCCCAAAACATGCTCAAAATCGATATTTTATGTGCCCAAAGTCAATATGTGTATGCATCTTCTGTACCCGTGTATATCCCTAAATCTGGTTCAAAACACCAGAAAATTGGATATTTTTGGGTCCCAGAAGCGATCTGTATATGACTACTCCTTGCTAGAATGTTTTCAAAATACAGACCCAAAACATGCTCAAAATCGATATTTTAAGTGCAAAAAGTCGATATGTGCATGCATCTTCTGTACCCGTTTATATCTCAAATTCAGGCTCAAACTCCGAAAATTCGATATTTTTGGGTCCCAGAAGCGATCTGTACATGCATACTCCGTGTTAGAGTGTTTTTAAAATACAGGCCCAAAACATGCTAAAAAATTGATATTTTAGGTGCACAAAGTCAATATGTGTATGCATTCTCTGTACCCGGTTATATCCCAAATTCAGGCTCAAAACTCCCGAAAATTCGATATATTTGGGTCCCAGGAGCGATCTGTACATGCCTACTACTTGCTAGATTTTTTTCAAGAAACAGACCCAAAACATGAACAAAATCGATATTTTAGGTGCAAAAAGTCGATATGTGCATGCATCTTCTGTACCCGTTTATATCTCAAATTTAAGCTCAAAACACCCGAAAATTCGATATTTTTGGGTCCCTTAAGCGATCTGTACATGCATACTCAGTGCTAGAATGTTTTCAAAATGTAGTCTCAAAACATGCTAAAAACCCATATTTTAGGTGTCCAAAGTCGATATGTGAATGCATCTTCTGTACCCATTTATATCTCAAATTTGGCTCAAAACTCCGAAAATTCGATATTTTTGGGTACTTTAAGCGATCTGCACATGCCTACTCATTGCTAGAATGTTTTTAAAATAGAGGCTTAAAACATGCTATAAATCGATATTTTAGGTGTCCAAAGTGGATATGTGCATGCATCTTCTGTATCCGTCTATATCTCAAATTCAGGCTCAAAACACCCGAAAATTCGATATTTTTGGGTCCCAGAAGCGATCTGTACATGCCTACTTCGTATTAAAGTATTTTCAAAATACAGGCCCAAAACATGCTCAAAATCGATATTTTAGGTGTCCAAAGTCGATATGTGCATGTATCATCAGTTCCCGTTTATTTATCAATTTCAGGCTCAAAACACCCGATAATTTAATATTTTTGGGCCCCTGAATGAATCTGTACATGCCTACTCAGTGCTAGAATGTTTTCAAAATATAGGCTCAAAACATGCTAAAAATTGATATTTTAGGTGTCCAAAGTCGATATGTGCATGCATCTTCCGTACCCGTTTATATCTCAAATTCATGTTCAAAACAACCGAAGATTTGATATTTTTGGGTCCCAGGAGCGATCTGTACATGCCTATTCCTTGCTAGATTTTTTTCAAGATACAGACCCAAAACATGATCAAAATCGATATTTTAGGTGCAAAAAGTCGATATGTGCATGCATCTTCCGTACCCGTTTATATCTCAAATTCAGGCTCAAAACACCCGAAAATTCGATATTTTTGGGTCCCAAAATCGATCTGTACATGTCTTCTCAGTGCTAGAATTTTTTTCAAAATATATCCCCAAAACATGCTAAAAATCGATATTTTAGGTGCCCTAAGTCGATATGTGCATGCATCTTCAGTACCCGTTTATATCTCAAATTTAGGCTCAAAACACCCGAAAATTCAATATTTTTGAATCCCAGGAGCAATCTGTACATGCCTACTCAGTGCTAGAATATTTTTAAAATATAGGCCCAAAACATACTAAAAATCGATATTTTGGCTGCAAAAGTCGATATGTGCATGCATCTTCTGTACCCGTTTATATCTCAAATTCGGGCTCAAAACACCCGAAAATTCGATATTTTTGGGTACCAGAAGCGATCTGTACATGCCTACTCAGTGCTAGAATATTTTCAAATTATACGACGAAAACATACTAAAAATCGATATTTTGGGTGCCAAAGTCGATATGTGCATGAATCTTCTGTACCCGTGTATATCTCAAATTCAGGCTCAAAACACCCAAAAAATCGATATTTTTTTGGCCAAGAAGCGATCTGTACATGTCTACACCGTGTTAGAGTATTTTCAAAATACAGGCCCAAAACATGCTCAATATCGATATTTTAGGTGCCCAAAGTCAATATGTGCATGCATCTTTTGCACCCATTTATATCCCAAATTCAGGTTCAAAACACTCGAAAATTCGATATTTTGTGTCCCAGAAGCGATCTGTACATGCATACTCCGTGTTAGAGTATTTTTAAAATACAGGCCCAAAACATGCTGAAAATTGATATTTTAGGTGCACAAAGTCAATATGTGTATGCATCTTCTGTACCCGTGTATATCCCAAATTCAGGTTCAAAACACCAGAAAATTCGGTATTTTTGGGTCCCAGAAGCGATCTGTACATGCCTACTCCTTGCTAGAATGTTTTCAAGATACAGACCCAAAACATGCTCAAAATCGATATTTTAGGTGCAAAAAGTCGATATGTGCATGCATCCTCTGTACCCGGTTATATCCCAAATTCTGGCTCAAAACCCCCGAAAATTCGATATTTTTGGGTCCAAGAAGCGATCTTTACATGCTTACTCAGTGCTAGAATATTTTCAAATTATACGCCCAAAAGAAACTAAAAATCGATATTTTGGGTGCCAAAGTCGATATGTGCATGCATCTTCTGTAGCCGTTTATATCTCAAATTCAGGCTCAAAACACCCAAAAAATCGATATTTTTGTGTCCCAGAAGCGATCTGTACATGCCTACTCCGTGTTAGAGTATTTTCAAAATACAGGCCCAAAACATGCTCAAAATCGATATTTTAGGTGCCCAAAGTCGATATGTTCATGCATCTTCTGTATCCGTTTATATCTCAAATTCAGGCTCAAAACACAAGAAAATTCGATATTTTTGGGTCCCAGAAGCGATCTGTACATGCCTACTCCGTGTTAAAGTATTTTCAAAATACAGGCCCAAAACATGCTAAAAATCTATATTTTAGGTGCCCAAAGTCAATATGTCTATGCATCTTCTGTACCCTTCTATATCATAGATTCAGGTTCAAAGCACCCAAAAATTCGATATCTTTGGGTCCCAGAAGCGATCTGTACATGGCTACTCCTTGCTAGAATGTTTTCAAGATACAGACCAAAAACATGCTCAAAATCGATATTTTAAGTGCAAAAAGTCGATATGTGCATGCATCTTCTGTACCCGTTTATATCTCAAATTCAGGCTCAAAACTCCGAAAATTCGATATTTTTGGGTCCCTTAAGCGATCTGTACATGCATACTCCGTGTTAATGTGTTTTCAAAATACAGGCCCAAAACATGCTGAAAATCGATATTTTAGGTTCCCAATGTCAATATGTGTATGCATCTTCTGTATCCGTCTATATCCCAAATTCAGGTTCAAAACACCAGAAAATTCGATATTTTGGGGTCCCAGAAGCGACCTGTACATGCCTACTCCTTGCTAGAATGTTTTCAAGATACAGACCCAAAACATGCTTTAAATCGATATTTTAGGTGCAAAAAGTCGATATGTGCAGCCATCCACTGTACCCGGTTATATCCCAAATTCTGGCTCAAAACAAACGAAAATTCGATATTTTTGGGTCCTAGAAGCGATCTGTACATGCACACTAAGTGCTAGAATATTTTCAAATTATACGCCCAGAACATACTAAAAATCGATATTCTGGGTGCCAGAGTCGATATGTGCATGCATCTTCTGTACCCATTTATATCTCAAATTCAGGCTCAAAACACCCGAAAATTCAATGTTTTTGGGTCCCAGAAGCGATCTGTACATGTCTACACCATGTTAGAGTATTTTCAAAATGCTGGCCCAAAACATGCTCAAAATCGATATTTTTGGTGCCCAAAGTCGATATGTGCATGCATCTTCTGTACCCGTTTATATCTCAAATTCAGACTCAAAACACCCGAATATTCGATATTTTTGGGTCCCAAAAGCCATCTGTACATGCATACTCCGTGTTAGAGTATTATCAAAATACAGGCCTAACACATGATGTAAATCTATATTTTAGCTGCCCAAAGTCAATATGTGTATGCATCTTCTGTACCCGTCTATACCCCAAATTCAGGTTCAAAACACTCGAAAATTCGATATTTTTGGGTCCCAGAAGCAATCTGTACATGCCTACTTCTTGCTAGAAAGTTTTCAAGATACAGACCCAAAACATGCTCAAAATCGATATTTTAGGTGCAAAAAGTCGATATGTACATGCATCTTCTGTAATCGTTTATATCTCAAATTCAGGCTCAAAACTTCGAAAATTCGATATTTTTGTGTCCCCGAAGCGATCTGTACATGCAGACTCCGTGTTAGAGTGTTTTTAAAATGCAGGCCCATAACATGCTCAAAATCGATATTTTAGGTGCCCAAAGTCGATATGTGCATGCATCCTCTGTACCCGGTTATATCCCAAATTCAGGCTCAAAACACCCGAAAATTCGATATTTTTGGTTCCCAGAAGCGATCTCTACATGCCTGCACTCAGTGCTAGAATATTTTCAAATTATACGCCCAAAACATACTAAAAATCGATATTTTGGGTGCCAAAGTCGATATGTGCATGCATCTTCTGTACCCGTTTATATCTCAAATTCAGGCTCAAAACACCCAAAAAATCGATATTTTTGTGTCCCAGAAGCGATCTGTACATGTCTACACCGTGTTTAAGTATTTTCAAAATACAGGCCCAAAAGATGCTCAAAATCGATATTTTAGGTGCCCAAAGTCGATATGTGCATGCATCTTCTGTACCCGTTTATATCTCAAATTCATGCTCAAAACACCCGAAAATTCAATGTTTTTTGGTCCCAGAAGCGATCTGTACGTGCATACTCTGTGTTAGAGTGTTTTTAAAATACAGGCCCAAAACATGCTGAAAATCGATATTTTATTTGCCCAAAGTCAATATGTGTATGCATCTTCTGTACCCGTGTATATCCCTAATTCTGGTTCAAAACACCAGTAAAATTCGATATTTTTGGGTCCCAGAAGCGATCTGTACATTCCTACTCCTTGCTAGAATGTTTTCAAGATACAAACCCAGAACATGCTCAAAATCGATATTTTTGGTGCAAAAAGTCGATATGTGCATGCATCCTCTGTACCCGGTTATATCCCAAATTCAGGCTCAAAACACCCAAAAATTCGATACTTTTGGGTCCCAAAAGCGATCTGTACATGCCTTCTCAGTGCTAGAATATTTTCAAAATATATCCCCAAAACATGCTGAAAATCGATATTTTAGGTGCCCAAAGTCGATATGTGCATGCATCTTCTGAACCCGTTTATATCTCAAATTCATGCTCAAAACTACGAAAATTCGATATTTTGTGTCCCAGAAGCAATCTGTACATGCATACTCCGTGTTAGAGTGTTTTTAAAATACAGGCCCAAAACATGCTGAAAATTGATATTTTAGGTGCACAAAGTCAATATGTGTATGCGTTTTCTGTACTCGGTTATATCTCAAATTCAGGCTCAAAACACCCGAAAATTCAATATTTTTGGGTCCCAGAAGCGATCTGTACATGCCTACTCAGTGCTAGAATGTTTTCAAAATAGAGGCTCAGAACATGCTAAAAATCGATATTTTGGGTGCCCAAAGTCGATATGTGCATGCATCTTCTGTACACGTTTATATCTCAAATTCATGCTCAAAACACTGGAAAATTCGATATTTTTATGTCCCTTAAGCAATCTGCACATGCCTACTCAGTGATAGATAGTTTTTAAAATACAAGCTTAAAACATGCTATAAATCGATATTTTAGGTGTCAAAAGTCGAAATGTGCATGCATCTTCTATACCCGTTTATATCTCAAATTCAGGCTCAAAACACCCAAAAACGATATTTTTGTGTCCCAAAAGCGATCTGTACATGCCTACTCCGTGTTAGAGTATTTTCAAAATACAGGCCCAAAACATGCTGAAAATCTATATTTTAGGTGCCCTAAGTCAATATGTGTATGCATCTTCTGTACCCGTCTATATCCCACATTCAGGTTCAAAACACCAGAAAAATCGGTATTTTTGGGTCCCAGAAGCGATCTGTACATGCCTACTCCTTGCTTGAATGTTTTCAATATACAGACCCAAAACATGCTCAAAATCGATATTTTATGTGCAAAAAGTCGATATGTGCATGTACCCGGTTATATCCCAAATTCTGGCTGAAAAATCCCGAAGATTCAAAATTTTTGGGTCCCAGAAGCGATTTGTACATGCCTACTCAGTGCTAGAATATTTTCAAATTATACACCCAAAACATACTAAAAATCGATATTTTGGGTGCCAAAGTCGATATGTGCATGCATCTTCTGTACCCGTTTATATCTCAAATTCAGGCTCAAAACACCCAAAAAATCGATATTTTTGTGTCCCAGAAGCGATCTGTTCATGTCTACACCGTGTTAGAGTATTTTCAAAATACAGGCCCAAAAGATGCTCAAAATCGATATTTTAGGTGCCCAAAGTCGATATGTGCATGCATCTTCTGTACCCGTTCATATCTCAAATTCTGGCTCAAAACACCCGAAAATTCAATATTTTTGGGTCCCAGAAGCGATCTGTACATGCCTACTCCGTGTTAATATATTTTCAAAATACAGGTCCAAAACATGCTGAAAATCTATATTTTAGGTGCCCAAAGTCAATATGTGTATGCATCTTCTGTACCCGTCTATATCCCAAATTCAGGTTCAAAACACCAGAAAATTCGGTATTTTTGGGTCCCAGAAGCGATCTGTACATGCCTACTCCTTGCTAGAATTTTTTCAAGATACAGACCCAAAACATGCTCAAAATCGATATTTTAGGTGCAAAAACTCGAAATTTGCATGCATCTTCTGTATCCGTTTATATGTCAAATTCAGGCTCAAAACACCCGAAAATTCGATATTTTTGGGTCTATGAAGCGATCTGTACATGCCTACTCCGTGTTAGAGTATTTTCAAAATACAGGCCCAAAACATGCTCAAAATCGATATTTTAGGTGCCCAAAGTCGATATGTGCATGCATCTTCTGTATCCGTCTGTATCCCAAATTCAGGTTCAAAACACCCGAAAATTCGATATTTTTGGGTCCCAGAAGCGATCTGTACATGCCTACTCCTTGCTAGAATTTTTTCAAGATACAGACCCAAATCATGCTAAAAATCGATATTTTAGGTGTCCAAAGTCGATATGTGCATGCATCTTTTGTACCCGTTTATATCTCAAATTCAGGCTCAAAACACCCGAAAATTCGATATTTTTGGGTCCCAGAAGCGATCTGTACATGCCTACTCCTTGCTAGAATTTTTTCAAGATACAGACCCAAAACATGCTCAAAATCGATATTTTAGGTGCAAAAACTCGAAATGTGCATGCATCTTCTGTATCCGTTTATATGTCAAATTCAGGCTCAAAACACCCGAAAATTCGATATTTTTGGGTCCATGAAGCGATCTGTACATGCCTAATCCGTGTTAGAGTAGTTTCAAAATACAGGCCCAAAACATGCTCAAAATCGATATTTTAGGTTCCCAAAGTCGATATGTGCATGCATCTTCTGTATCCGTCTGTATCCCAAATTCAGGTTCAAAACACCCGAAAATTCGATATTTTTTGGTCCCAGAAGCGATCTGTACATGCCTACTCCTTGCTAGAATTTTTTCAAGATACAGACCCAAATCATGCTATAAATCGATATTTTAGGTGTCCAAAGTCGATATGTGCATGCATCTTTTGTACCCGTTTATATCTCAAATTCAGGCTCAAAATAATCGAAAATTCGATATTGTTGGGTCGCAAAAGCGATCTGTACATGTCTACTCCGTGTTAGAGTGTTTTTAAAATACAGACCCAAAACATGCTGAAAATCGATATTTTATGTGCCCAAAGTCAAAATGTGTATGCATCTTCTGTACACGTTTATATCCCTAATTCAGGTTCAAAACACCAGAAAATTCGATTTTTTTTGGTCCAAGAAGCGATCTGTACATGCCTACTCCTTGCTAGAATGTTTTCAAGATACAGACCCAAAACATGTTAAAAATCAATATTTTAAGTGCAAAAAGTCGATATGTGCATGCATCTTCTGTACCCGTTTATATCTCAAATTCAGGCTCAAAACACCCTAAAAATCGATATTTTTGTGTCCCAGAAGCGATCTGTACATGCCTACTCCGTGTTAGAGTATTTTCAAAATACAGGCCCAAAACATGCTCAAAATCGATATTTTAGGTGCCCAAAGTCGATATGTGCATACATCTTCTGTATCCGTTTATATCTCAAATTCAGGCTCAAAACACCCGAAAATTCAATATTTTTGGGTCCCAGAAGCGATCTGTACATGCCTACTCCGTGTTAATATATTTTCAAAATACAGGTCCAAAACATGCTGAAAATCTATATTTTAGGTGCCCAAAGTCAATATGTGTATGCATCTTCTGTACGCGTCTATATCCCAAATTCAGGTTCAAAACACCAGAAAATTCGGTATTTTTGGGTCCCAGAAGCGATCTGTACATGCCTACTCCTTGCTAGAATTTTTTCAAGATACAGACCCAAAACATGCTCAAAATCGATATTTTAGGTGCAAAAACTCGAAATGTGCATGCATCTTCTGTATCCGTTTATATGTCAAATTCAGGCTCAAAACACCCGAAAATTCGATATTTTTGGGTCCATGAAGTGATCTGTACATGCCTACTCCGTGTTAGAGTATTTTCAAAATACAGGCCCAAAACATGCTCAAAATCGATATTTTAGGTGCCCAAAGTCGATATGTGCATGCATCTTCTGTATCCGTCTGTATCCCAAATTCAGGTTCAAAACACCCGAAAATTCGATATTTTTTGGTCCCAGAAGCGATCTGTACATGCCTACTCCTTGCTAGAATTTTTTCAAGATACAGACCCAAATCATGCTAAAAATCGATATTTTAGGTGTCCAAAGTCGATATGTGCATGCATCTTTTGTACCCGTTTATATCTCAAATTCAGGCTCAAAACACCCGAAAATTCGATATTTTTGGGTCCCAGAAGCGATCTGTACATGCCTACTCCTTGCTAGAATTTTCTCAAGATACAGACCCAAAACATGCTCAAAATCGATATTTTATGTGCAAAAACTCGAAATGTGCATGCATCTTCTGTATCCGTTTATATGTCAAATTCAGGCTCAAAACACCCGAAAATTCGATATTTTTGGGTCCATGAAGCGATCTGTACATGCCTACTCCGTGTTAGAGTATTTTCAAAATACAGGCCCAAAACATGCTCAAAATCGATATTTTAGGTGCCCAAAGTCGATATGTGCATGCATCTTCTGTATCCGTCTGTATCCCAAATTCAGGCTCAAAACACCCAAAAAATCGATATTTTTGTGTCCCAGAAGCGATCTGTACATGCCTACTCCGTGTTAGAGTATTTTTATAATACAGGCAAAAAACATGCTAAAAATCGATATTTTAGGTGCCCAAGGTCGATATGTGCAGGCATCTTCTGTACCCGTTTATATCTCAAATTCAGTCTCAAAACTCCGAAAATTCGATATTTTTGGGTCCCTTAAGCAATCTGCACATGCCTACTCAGTGATAGAATGTTTTTAAAATACAGGCTTAAAACATGCTATAAATCGATATTTTAGGTGTCCAAAGTCGATTTGTGCATGCATCTTCTGAACCCGTTTATATCTCAAATTCAGGCTCAAAACACCCGAAAATTCGATATTTTTGGGTCCCAGAAGCGATCTGTACATGCCTACTCCTTGCTAGAAATTTTTCAAGATACAGACCCAAAACATGCTCAAAATCGATATTTTAGGTGCAAAAACTCGAAATGTGCATGCATCTTCTGTATCCGTTTATATGTCAAATTCAGGCTCAAAACACCCGAAAATTCGATATTTTTGGGTCCATGAAGCGATCTGTACATGCCTACTCCGTGTTAGAGTATTTACAAAATACAGGCCCAAAACATGCTCAAAATCGATATTTTAGGTGCCCAAAGTCGATATGTGCATGCATCTTCTGTATCCGTCTGTATCCCAAATTCAGGTTCAAAACACCCGAAAATTCGATATTTTTGGGTCCCAGAAGCGATCTGTACATGCCTACTCCTTGCTAGAATGTTTTCAAGATACAGACCCAAATCATGCTAAAAATCGATATTTTAGGTGTCCAAAGTCGATATGTGCATGCATCTTTTGTACCCGTTTATATCTCAAATTCAGGCTCAAAATAATCGAAAATTCGATATTTTTTGGTCGCAAAAGCGATCTGTACATGTCTACTCCGTGTTAGAGTGTTTTTAAAATACAGACCCAAAACATGCTCAAAATCGATATTTTATGTGCCCAAAGTCAAAATGTGGATGCATCTTCTGTACACGTTTATATCCCTAATTCAGGTTCAAAACACCAGAAAATTCGATTTTTTTGGGTCCAAGAAGCGATCTGTACATGCCTACTCCTTGCTAGAATGTTTTCAAGATACAGACCCAAAACATGTTAAAAATCAATATTTTAAGTGCAAAAAGTCGATATGTGCATGCATATTCTGTACCCGTTTATATCTCAAATTCAGGCTCAAAATACCCAAAAAATCGATATTTTTGTGTCCCAGAAGCGATCTGTACATGCCTACTCCGTGTTAGAGTATTTTCAAAATACAGGCCCAAAACATGCTCAAAATCGATATTTTAGGTGCCCAAAGTCGATATGTGCATACATCTTCTGTATCCGTTTATATCTCAAATTCAGGCTCAAAACACCCGAAAATTCAATATTTTTGGGTCCCAGAAGCGATCTGTACATGCCTACTCCGTGTTAATATATTTTCAAAATACAGGTCCAAAACATGCTGAAAATCTATATTTTAGGTGCCCAAAGTCAATATGTGTATGCATCTTCCGTACCCGTCTATATCCCAAATTCAGGTTCAAAACACCAGAAAATTCGGTATTTTTGGGTCCCAGAAGCGATCTGTACATGCCTACTCCTTGCTAGAATTTTTTCAAGATACAGACCCAAAACATGCTCAAAATCGATATTTTAGGTGCAAAAACTCGAAATGTGCATGCATCTTCTGTATCCGTTTATATGTCAAATTCAGGCTCAAAACACCCGAAAAATCGATATTTTTGGGTCCATGAAGCGATCTGTACATGCCTACTCCGTGTTAGAGTATTTTCAAAATACAGGCCCAAAACATGCTCAAAATCGATATTTTAGGTGCCCAAAGTCGATATGTGCATGCATCTTCTGTATCCGTCTGTATCCCAAATTCAGGTTCAAAACACCCGAAAATTCGATATTTTTGGGTCCCAGAAGCGATCTGTACATCCCTACTCCTTGCTAGAATTTTTTCAAGATACAGACCCAAATCATGCTAAAAATCGATATTTTAGGTGTCCAAAGTCGATATGTGCATGCATCTTTTGTACCCGTTTATATCTCAAATTCAGGCTCAAAACACCCGAAAATTCGATATTTTTGGGTCCATGAAGCGATCTGTACATGCCTACTCCGTGTTAGAGTATTTTCAAAATACAAGCCCAAAACATGCTCAAAATCGATATTTTAGGTACCCAAAGTCGATATGTGCATGCATCTTCTGTATCCGTCTGTATCCCAAATTCAGGTTCAAAACACCCGAAAATTCGATATTTTTGGGTCCCAGAAGCGATCTGTACATGCCTACTCCTTGCTAGAATTTTTTCAAGATACAGACCCAAATCATGCTAAAAATCGATATTTTAGGTGTCCAAAGTCGATATGTGCATGCATCTTTTGTACCCGTTTAAATCTCAAATTCAGGCTCAAAATAATCGAAAATTCGATATTTTTGGGTCGCAAAAGCGATCTGTACATGTCTACTCCGTGTTAGAGTGTTTTTAAAATACAGACCCAAAACATGCTGAAAATCGATATTTTATGTGCCCAAAGTCAAAATGTGGATGCATCTTCTGTACACGTTTATATCCCTAATTCAGGTTCAAAACACCAGAAAATTCGATTTTTTTGGGTCCAAGAAGCGATCTGTACATGCCTACTCCTTGCTAGAATGTTTTCAAGATACAGACCCAAAACATGTTAAAAATCAATATTTTAAGTGCAAAAAGTCGATATGTGCATGCATCTTCTGTACCCGTTTATATCTCAAATTCAGGCTCAAAACACCCAAAAAATCGATATTTTTGTGTCCCAGAAGCGATCTGTACATGCCTACTCCGTGTTAGAATATTTTCAAAATACAGGCCCAAAACATGCTCAAAATCGATATTTTAGGTGCCCAAAGTCGATATGTGCATACATCTTCTGTATCCGTTTATATCTCAAATTCAGGCTCAAAACACCCGAAAATTCAATATTTTTGGGTCCCAGAAGCGATCTGTACATGCCTACTCCGTGTTAATATATTTTCAAAATACAGGTTCAAAACATGCTGAAAATCTATATTTTAGGTGCCCAAAGTCAATATGTGTATGCATCTTCTGTTCCCGTCTATATCCCAAATTCAGGTTCAAAACACCAGAAAATTCGGTATTTTTGGGTCCCAGAAGCGATCTGTACATGCCTACTCCTTGCTAGAATTTTTTCAAGATACAGACCCAAAACATGCTCAAAATCGATATTTTAGGTGCAAAAACTCGAAATGTGCATGCATCTTCTGTATCCGTTTATATGTCAAATTCAGGCTCAAAACACCCGAAAATTCGATATTTTTGGGTCCATGAAGCGATCTGTACATGTCTACTCCGTGTTAGAGTATTTTCAAAATACAGGCCCAAAACATGCTCAAAATCGATATTTTAGGTGCCCAAAGTCGATATGTGCATGCATCTTCTGTATCCGTCTGTATCCCAAATTCAGGTTCAAAACACCCTAAAATTCGATATTTTTTGGTCCTAGAAGCGATCTGTACATGCCTACTCCTTGCTAGAATTTTTTCAAGATACAGACCCAAATCATGCTAAAAATCGATATTTTAGGTGTCCAAAGTCGATATGTGCATGCATCTTTTGTACCCGTTTATATCTCAAATTCAGGCTCAAAATAATCGAAAATTCGATATTTTTGGGTCGCAAAAGCGATCTGTACATGTCTACTCCGTGTTTGAGTGTTTTAAAAATACAGACCCAAAACATGCTGAAAATCGATATTTTATGTGCCCAAAGTCAAAATGTGTATGCATCTTATGTACACGTTTATATCCCTAATTCAGGTTCAAAACACCCGAAAATTCGATTTTTTTGGGTCCAAGAAGCGATCTGTACATGCCTACTCCTTGCTAGAATGTTTTCAAGATACAGACCCAAAACATGTTAAAAATCAATATTTTAAGTGCAAAAAGTCGATATGTGCATGCATCTTCTGTACCCGTTTATATCTCAAATTCAGGCTCAAAACACCCAAAAAATCGATATTTTTGTGTCCCAGAAGCGATCTGTACATGCCTACTCCGTGTTAGAGTATTTTCAAAATACAGGCCCAAAACATGCTCAAAATCGATATTTTAGGTGCCCAAAGTCGATATGTGCATACATCTTCTGTATCCGTTTATATCTCAAATTCAGGCTCAAAACACCCGAAAATTCAATATTTTTGGGTCCCAGAAGCGATCTGTACATGCCTACTCCGTGTTAATATATTTTCAAAATACAGGTCCAAAACATGCTGAAAATCTATATTTTAGGTGCCCAAAGTCAATATGTGTATGCATCTTCTGTACCCGTCTATATCCCAAATTCAGGTTCAAAACACCAGAAAATACGGTATTTTTGGGTCCCAGAAGCGATCTGTACATGCCTACTCCTTGCTAGAATTTTTTCAAGATACAGACCCAAAACATGCTCAAAATCGATATTTTAGGTGCAAAAACTCGAAATGTGCATGCATCTTCTGTATCCGTTTATATGTCAAATTCAGGCTCAAAACCCCCGAAAATTCGATATTTTTGGGTCCATGAAGCGATCTGTACATGCCTACTCCGTGTTAGAGTATTTTCAAAATACAGGCCCAAAACATGCTCAAAATCGATATTTTAGGTGCCCAAAGTCGATATGTGCATGCATCTTCTGTATCCGTCTGTATCCCAAATTCAGGTTCAAAACACCCGAAAATTCGATATTTTTGGGTCCCAGAAGCGATCTGTACATGCCTACTCCTTGCTAGAATTTTTTCAAGATACAGACCCAAATCATGCTAAAAATCGATATTTTAGGTGTCCAAAGTCGATATGTGCATGCATCTTTTGTACCCGTTTATATCTCAAATTCAGGCTCAAAACACCCGAAAATTCGATATTTTTGGGTCGCAAAAGCGATCTGTACATGCCTACTCCGTGTTAGAGTGCTTTTAAAATACAGACCCAAAACATGCTGAAAATCGATATTTTATGTGCCCAAAGTCAAAATGTGTATGCATCTTCTGTACACGTTTATATCCCTAATTCAGGTTCAAAACACCAGAAAATTCGATTTTTTGGGGTCCAAGAAGCGATCTGTACATGCCTACTCCTTGCTAGAATGTTTTCAAGATACAGACCCAAAACATGTTAAAAATCAATATTTTAAATGCAAAAAGTCGATATGTGCATGCATCTTCTGTACCCGTTTATATCTCAAATTCAGTCTCAAAACTCCGAAAATTCGATATTTTTGGGTCCCTTAAGCAATCTGCACATGCCTACTCAGTGATAGAATGTTTTTAAAATACAGGCTTAAAACATGCTATAAATCGATATTTTAGGTGTCCAACGTCGATTTGTGCATGCATCTTCTGAACCCGTTTATATCTCAAATTCAGGTTCAAAACACCCGAAAATTCGATATTTTTGGGTCCCAGAAGCGATCTGTACATGCCTACTCCTTGCTAGAATTTTTTCAAGATACAGACCCAAATCATGCTAAAAATCGATATTTTAGGTGTCCAAAGTCGATATGTGCATGCATCTTTTGTACCCGTTTATATCTCAAATTCAGGCTCAAAACACCCGAAAATTCGATATTTTTGGGTCGCAAAAGCGATCTGTACATGCCTACTCCGTGTTAGAGTGCTTTTAAAATACAGACCCAAAACATGCTGAAAATCGATATTTTATGTGCCCAAAGTCAAAATGTGTATGCATCTTCTGTACACGTTTATATCCCTAATTCAGGTTCAAAACACCAGAAAATTCGATTTTTTGGGGTCCAAGAAGCGATCTGTACATGCCTACTCCTTGCTAGAATGTTTTCAAGATACAGACCCAAAACATGTTAAAAATCAATATTTTAAATGCAAAAAGTCGATATGTGCATGCATCTTCTGTACCCGTTTATATCTCAAATTCAGTCTCAAAACTCCGAAAATTCGATATTTTTGGGTCCCTTAAGCAATCTGCACATGCCTACTCAGTGATAGAATGTTTTTAAAATACAGGCTTAAAACATGCTATAAATCGATATTTTAGGTGTCCAACGTCGATTTGTGCATGCATCTTCTGAACCCGTTTATATCTCAAATTCAGGCTCAAAACACCTAAAAAATCGATATTTTTGTGTCCCAGAAGCGATCTGTACATGCCTACTCCGTGTTAGAGTATTTTCAAAATACAGGCCCAAGTTCGATATGTGCATACATCTTCTGTATCCGTTTATATCTCAAATTCAGGCTCAAAACACCGGAAAATTTAATATTTTTGGGTGCCAGAAGCGATCTGTACGTGCACACTCCGTGTTAGAGTGTTTTTAAAATACAGGCCCAAAACATGCTGAAAATCGATATTTTATGTGCCCAAAGTCAAAATGTGTATGCATCTTCTGTACCCGTCTATATCCCAAATTCAGGTTCAAAACACTCGAAAATTCGATATTTTTGGGTCCCAGAAGCAATCTGTACATGCCTACTTCTTGCTAGAATGTTTTCAAGATACAGACCCAAAACATGCTCAAAATCGATATTTTAGGTGCAAAAAGTCGAAATGTGCATGCATCTTCTGTATCCGTTTATATGTCAAATTCAGGCTCAAAACACCCGAAAATTCGATATTTTTGGGTCCCAGAAGCGATCTGTACATGCCTACTCCTTGCTAGAATTTTTTCAAGATACAGACCCAAATCATGCTAAAAATCGATATTTTAGGTGTAAAAAGTCGATATGTGCATGCATCTTCTGTACCCGTTTATATCTCAAATTCAGGCTCAAAACACCCGAAAATTCGATATTTCTGGGTCCCAAAAGCGATCTGTACATGTCTACTCCGTGTTAGAGTATTTTTAAAATACAGGCCCATAACATGCTAAAAATCGATATTTTAGGTGCCCAAAGTCGATATGTGCATGCATCTTCTGTACCCGTTTATATCTCAAATTCAGGTTCAAAACACCAGAAAATTCGATATTTTTGGGTCCCAGAAGCGATCTGTACATGCCTACTCCTTGCTAGAATTTTTTCAAGATACAGACCCAAATCATGCTAAAAATCGATATTTTAGGTGTCCAAAGTCGATATGTGCATGCATCTTCTGTACCCGTTTATATCTCAAATTCAGGCTCAAAACTCCGAAAATTCGATATTTTTGGGTCCCTTAAGCAATCTGTACATGCCTACTCAGTGCTAGAATGTTTTTAAAATACAGGCCTAAAACATGCTATAAATCGATATTTTAGGTGTCCAAAGTCGATATGTGCATGCATCTTCTGTACCCGTTTATATCTCAAATTCAGGCTCAAAACACCCGAAAATTCGATATTTTTGGGTCGCAAAAGCGATCTGTACATGTCTACTCCGTGTTAGAGTATTTTTATAATACAGGCACAAAACATGCTAAAAATCGATATTATAGGTGCCCAAAGTCGATATGTGCATGTATCATCTGTACCCGTTTATATCTCAAATTCTGGCTCAAAACATCCGAAAATTCAATATTTTTGGGTCCCAGAAGCGATCTGTACGTGCATACTCCGTGTTAGAGTGTTTTTAAAATCCAGACCTAAAACATGCTGAAAATCGATATTTTATGTGCCCAAAGTCAAAATGTGTATGCATCTTCTGTATACGTGTATATCCCAAATTCAGGTTCAAAACACAAGAAAATTCGATTTTTTGGGGTCCAAGAAGCGATCTGTACATGCCTACTCCTTGCTAGAATGTTTTCAAGATACAGACCCAAAACATGTTAAAAATCGATATTTTAAGTGCAAAAAGTCGATATGTGCATGCATCTTCTGTACCCGTTTATATCTCAAATTCAGTCTCAAAACTCCGAAAATTCGATATTTTTGGGTCCCTTAAGCAATCTGCACATGCCGACTCAGTGATAGAATGTTTTTAAAATACAGGCTTAAAACATGCTATAAATCGATATTTTAGGTGTCCAAAGTCGATTTGTGCATGCATCTTCTGAACCCGTTTATATCTCAAATTCAGGCTCAAAACACCCAAAAAATCGATATTTTTGTGTCCCAGAAGCGATCTGTACATGCCTACTCCGTGTTAGAGTATTTTCAAAATACAGGCCCAAGTTCGATATGTGCATACATCTTCTGTATCCGTTTATATCTCAAATTCAGGCTCAAAACACCGGAAAATTTAATATTTTTGGGTGCCAGAAGCGATCTGTACGTGCACACTCCGTGTTAGAGTGTTTTTAAAATACAGGCCCAAAACATGCTGAAAATCGATATTTTATGTGCCCAAAGTCAAAATGTGTATGCATCTTCTGTACCCGTCTATATCCCAAATTCAGGTTCAAAACACTCGAAAATTCGATATTTTTGGGTCCCAGAAGCAATCTGTACATGCCTACTTCTTGCTAGAATGTTTTCAAGATACAGACCCAAAACATGCTCAAAATCGATATTTTAGGTGCAAAAAGTCGAAATGTGCATGCATCTTCTGTATCCGTTTATATGTCAAATTCAGGCTCAAAACACCCGAAAATTCGATATTTTTGGGTCCCAGAAGCGATCTGTACATGCCTACTCCTTGCTAGAATTTTTTCAAGATACAGACCCAAATCATGCTAAAAATCGATATTTTAGGTGTAAAAAGTCGATATGTGCATGCATCTTCTGTACCCGTTTATATCTCAAATTCAGGCTCAAAACACCCGAAAATTCGATATTTCTGGGTCCCAAAAGCGATCTGTACATGTCTACTCCGTGTTAGAGTATTTTTAAAATACAGGCCCATAACATGCTAAAAATCGATATTTTAGGTGCCCAAAGTCGATATGTGCATGCATCTTCTGTACCCGTTTATATCTCAAATTCAGGTTCAAAACACCAGAAAATTCGATATTTTTGGGTCCCAGAAGCAATCTGTACATGCCTACTCCTTGCTAGAATGTTTTCAAGATACAGACCAAAAAAATGCTCAAAATCGATATTTTTAGTGCAAAAAGTCGATATGTGCATGCATCTTCTGTACCCGTTTATATCTCAAATTCAGGCTCAAAACTCCGAAAATTCGATATTTTTGGGTCCCTTAAGCAATCTGTACATGCCTACTCAGTGCTAGAATGTTTTTAAAATACAGGCCTAAAACATGCTATAAATCGATATTTTAGGTGTCCAAAGTCGATATGTGCATGCATCTTCTGTACCCGTTTTATATCTCAAATTCTGGCTCAAAACACCCGAAAATTCGATATTTTTGGGTCGCAAAAGCGATCTGTACGTGCATACTCCGTGTTAGAGTGTTTTTAAAATCCAGACCTAAAACATGCTGAAAATCGATATTTTATGTGCCCAAAGTCAAAATGTGTATGCATCTTCTGTATACGTGTATATCCCAAATTCAGGTTCAAAACACAAGAAAATTCGATTTTTTGGGGTCCAAGAAGCGATCTGTACATGCCTACTCCTTGCTAGAATGTTTTCAAGATACAGACCCAAAACATGTTAAAAATCGATATTTTAAGTGCAAAAAGTCGATATGTGCATGCATCTTCTGTACCCGTTTATATCTCAAATTCAGTCTCAAAACTCCGAAAATTCGATATTTTTGGGTCCCTTAAGCAATCTGCACATGCCGACTCAGTGATAGAATGTTTTTAAAATACAGGCTTAAAACATGCTATAAATCGATATTTTAGGTGTCCAAAGTCGATTTGTGCATGCATCTTCTGAACCCGTTTATATCTCAAATTCAGGCTGAAAACACCCAAAAAATCGATATTTTTGTGTCCCAGAAGCGATCTGTACATGCCTACTCCGTGTTAGAGTATTTTCAAAATACAGGCCCAAGTTCGATATGTGCATACATCTTCTGTATCCGTTTATATCTCAAATTCAGGCTCAAAACACCGGAAAATTTAATATTTTTGGGTGCCAGAAGCGATCTGTACGTGCACACTCCGTGTTAGAGTGTTTTTAAAATACAGGCCCAAAACATGCTGAAAATCGATATTTTATGTGCCCAAAGTCAAAATGTGTATGCATCTTCTGTACCCGTCTATATCCCAAATTCAGGTTCAAAACACTCGAAAATTCGATATTTTTGGGTCCCAGAAGCAATCTGTACATGCCTACTTCTTGCTAGAATGTTTTCAAGATACAGACCCAAAACATGCTCAAAATCGATATTTTAGGTGCAAAAAGTCGAAATGTGCATGCATCTTCTGTATCCGTTTATATGTCAAATTCAGGCTCAAAACACCCGAAAATTCGATATTTTTGGGTCCCAGAAGCGATCTGTACATGCCTACTCCTTGCTAGAATTTTTTCAAGATACAGACCCAAATCATGCTAAAAATCGATATTTTAGGTGTAAAAAGTCGATATGTGCATGCATCTTCTGTACCCGTTTATATCTCAAATTCAGGCTCAAAACACCCGAAAATTCGATATTTCTGGGTCCCAAAAGCGATCTGTACATGTCTACTCCGTGTTAGAGTATTTTTAAAATACAGGCCCATAACATGCTAAAAATCGATATTTTAGGTGCCCAAAGTCGATATGTGCATGCATCTTCTGTACCCGTTTATATCTCAAATTCAGGTTCAAAACACCAGAAAATTCGATATTTTTGGGTCCCAGAAGCAATCTGTACATGCCTACTCCTTGCTAGAATGTTTTCAAGATACAGACCAAAAAAATGCTCAAAATCGATATTTTTAGTGCAAAAAGTCGATATGTGCATGCATCTTCTGTACCCGTTTATATCTCAAATTCAGGCTCAAAACTCCGAAAATTCGATATTTTTGGGTCCCTTAAGCAATCTGTACATGCCTACTCAGTGCTAGAATGTTTTTAAAATACAGGCCTAAAACATGCTATAAATCGATATTTTAGGTGTCCAAAGTCGATATGTGCATGCATCTTCTGTACCCGTTTTATATCTCAAATTCAGGCTCAAAACACCCGAAAATTCGATATTTTTGGGTCGCAAAAGCGATCTGTACGTGCATACTCCGTGTTAGAGTGTTTTTAAAATCCAGACCTAAAACATGCTGAAAATCGATATTTTATGTGCCCAAAGTCAAAATGTGTATGCATCTTCTGTATACGTGTATATCCCAAATTCAGGTTCAAAACACAAGAAAATTCGATTTTTTGGGGTCCAAGAAGCGATCTGTACATGCCTACTCCTTGCTAGAATGTTTTCAAGATACAGACCCAAAACATGTTAAAAATCGATATTTTAAGTGCAAAAAGTCGATATGTGCATGCATCTTCTGTACCCGTTTATATCTCAAATTCAGTCTCAAAACTCCGAAAATTCGATATTTTTGGGTCCCTTAAGCAATCTGCACATGCCGACTCAGTGATAGAATGTTTTTAAAATACAGGCTTAAAACATGCTATAAATCGATATTTTAGGTGTCCAAAGTCGATTTGTGCATGCATCTTCTGAACCCGTTTATATCTCAAATTCAGGCTCAAAACACCCAAAAAATCGATATTTTTGTGTCCCAGAAGCGATCTGTACATGCCTACTCCGTGTTAGAGTATTTTCAAAATACAGGCCCAAAACATGCTCAAAATCGATATTTTAGGTGCCCAAAGTCGAAATGTGAATACATCTTCTGTATCCGTTTATATCTCAAATTCAGGCTCAAAACACCCGAAAATTCAATATTTTTGGGTCCCAGAAGCGATCTGTACATGCCTACTCCGTGTTAATGTATTTTCAAAATACAGGTCCAAAACATGCTAAAAATCTATATTTTAGGTGCCCAAAGTCAATATGTGTATGCATCTTCTGTACCCGTCTATATCCCAAATTCAGGTTCAAAACACCAGAAAATTCGGAATTTTTGGGTCCCAGAAGCGATCTGTACATGCCTACTCCTTGCTAGAATTTTTTCAAGATACAGACCCAAAACATGCTCAAAATCGATATTTTAGGTGCAAAAAGTCGATATGTGCATGCATCCTCTGTACCCGGTTATATCCCAAATTCTGGCTCAAAACCCCCGAAAATTCGATATTTTTGGGTCCCAGAAGCGATCTGTACATGCCTACTCAGTGCTAGAATATTTTCAAATTATACGCCGGAAACATACTAAAAATCGATATTTTGGGTGCCAAAGTCGATATGTGCATGCATCTTCTGTACCCGTTTATATCTCAAATTCAGGCTCAAAACTCCAAAAAAATCGATATTTTTGTGTCCCAGAAGCGATCTGTACATGACTAGACCGTGCTATAGTATTTTCAAAATACAGGCCCAAAACATGCTCAAAATCGATATTTTAGTTGCCCAAAGTCGATATGTGCGTGCATCTTCTGTACCTGTTCATATCTCAAATTCAGGCTCAAAACACCCGAAAATTCGATGTATTTGGGTTCCAGAAGCGATCTGTACGTGTCTACTCAGTGTTTGAGTATTTTAAAAATACAGGCCCAAAACATGTTCAAAATCGATATTTTGGGTGTCCAAAGTCGATATGTGCATGCATCTTCTGTACCCGTTTATATCTCAAATTCAGGCTCAAAACATCCGAAAATTCAATATTTTTGGGTCCCAGAAGCGATCTGTACATGCATACTCCGTGTTAGAGTGTTTTTAAAATACAGACCTAAAACATGCTGAAAATCGATATTTTATGTGCCCAAAGTCAAAATGTGTATACATCTTCTGTACCCGTCTATATCCCAAATTCACTTTCAAAACACTCGACAATTCGATATTTTTGGGTCCCAGAAGCAATCTGTACATGCCTACTTCTTGCTAGAATGTTTTCAAGATACAGACCCAAAACATGCTCAAAATCGATATTTTAGGTGCAAAAAGTCGAAATGTGCATGCATCTTCTGTACCCGTTTATATCTCAAATTCAGGCTCAAAACACCCTAAAATTCGATATTTGTGGGTCCCCGAAACGATCTGTACATGCCTAATCCGTGTTAGAGTATTTTTAAAATACAGGCCCAAAACATTCTCAAAATCGATATGTTAGGTGCCCAAAGTCGATATGTGCATGCATCTTCTGTATCCGTCTATATCCCAAATTCAGGTTCAAAACACCCGAAAATTCGATATTTTTGGGTCCCAGAAGCGATTTGTACATGCCTACTCCTTGCTAGAATTTTTTCAAGATACAGACCCAAAACATGCTCAAAATCGATATTTTAGGTGCAAAAAGTCGATATGTGCATGCATCTTCTGTACCCGTTTATATCTCAAATTCAGGCTCAAAACACCCGAAAATTCGATATTTTTGGGTCCCTTAAGCGATCTGTACATGCATACTCAGTGCTAGAATGTTTTCAAAATATAGGCTCAAAACATGCTAAAAATCGATATTTTAGGTGTCCAAAGTCGATATGTGCATGCATCTTCTGTACCTGTTCATATCTCAAATTCAGGCTCAAAACACACGAAAAATCGATATTTTTGGGTCCCAAAAGCGATCTGTACATGTCTACTCCGTGTTAGAGTATTTTTAAAATACAGGCCCAAAACATGCTCAAAATCGATATTTTAGGTGCCCAAAGTCGATATGTGCATGCATCTTCTGTATCCGTCTATATCCCAAATTCAGGTTCAAAACAAACGAAAATTCGATATTTTTGTGTCCCAGAAGCGATCTGTACATGCCTACTCCTTGCTAGAATTTTTTCAAGATACAGACCCAAATCATGCTAAAAATCGATATTTTAGGTGCCCAAAGTCGATATGTGCATGCATCTTCTGTACCCGTTTATATCTCAAATTCAGGCTCAAAACACCCGAAAATTCAATATTTTTGGGTCCCAGAAGCGATCTGTACGTGCATACTCTGTGTTAGAGTGTTTTAAAAATACAGGCCTAAAACATGCTGAAAATCGATATTTTATGTGCCCAAAGTCAATATGTGTATGCATCTTCTGTACACGTGTATATCCCTAATTCAGGTTCAAAACACCAGAAAATTCGATATTTTTGGGTCCCAGAAGCAATCTGTACATGCCTACTCCTTGCTAGAATGTTTTCAAGATACAGACCAAAAAAATGCTCAAAATCGATATTTTTAGTGCAAAAAGTCGATATGTGCATGTATCTTCTGTACCCGTTTATATCTCAAATTCAGGCTCAAAACTCCGAAAATTCGATATTTTTGGGTCCCTTAAGCAATCTGTACATGCCTACTCAGTGCTAGAATGTTTTTAAAATACAGGCCTAAAACATGCTATAAATCGATATTTTAGGTGTCCAAAGTCGATATGTGCATGCATCTTCTGTACCCGTTTATATCTCAAATTCAGGCTCAAAACACCCGAAAATTCGATATTTTTGGGTCGCAAAAGCGATCTGTACATGTCTACTCCGTGTTAGAGTATTTTTATAATACAGGCACAAAACATGCTAAAAATCGATATTTTATGTGCCCAAAGTCGATATGTGCATGTATCATCTGTACCCGTTTATATCTCAAATTCAGGCTCAAAACATCCGAAAATTCAATATTTTTGGGTCCCAGAAGCGATCTGTACGTGCATACTCCGTGTTAGAGTGTTTTTAAAATCCAGACCTAAAACATGCTGAAAATCGATATTTTATGTGCCCAAAGTCAAAATGTGTATGCATCTTCTGTATACGTGTATATCCCAAATTCAGGTTCAAAACACAAGAAAATTCGATTTTTTGGGGTCCAAGAAGCGATCTGTACATGCCTACTCTTTGCTAGAATGTTTTCAAGATACAGACCCAAAACATGTTAAAAATCGATATTTTAAGTGCAAAAAGTCGATATGTGCATGCATCTTCTGTACCCGTTTATATCTCAAATTCAGTCTCAAAACTCCGAAAATTCGATATTTTTGGGTCCCTTAAGCAATCTGCACATGCCGACTCAGTGATAGAATGTTTTTAAAATACAGGCTTAAAACATGCTATAAATCGATATTTTAGGTGTCCAAAGTCGATTTGTGCATGCATCTTCTGAACCCGTTTATATCTCAAATTCAGGCTCAAAACACCCAAAAAATCGATATTTTTGTGTCCCAGAAGCGATCTGTACATGCCTACTCCGTGTTAGAGTATTTTCAAAATACAGGCCCAAAACATGCTCAAAATCGATATTTTAGGTGCCCAAAGTCGATTTGTGCATACATCTTCTGTATCCGTTTATATCTCAAATTCAGGCTCAAAACACCCGAAAATTCGATATTTTTGGGTCCCAGAAGCGATCTGTACATGCCTACTCCGTGTTAATGTATTTTCAAAATACAGGTCCAAAACATGCTAAAAATCTATATTTTAGGTGCCCAAAGTCAATATGTGTATGCATCTTCTGTACCCGTCTATATCCCAAATTCAGGTTCAAAACACCAGAAAATTCGGTATTTTTGGGTCCCAGAAGCGATCTGTACATGCCTACTCCTTGCTAGAATTTTTTCAGGATACAGACCCAAAACATGCTCAAAATCGATATTTTAGGTGCAAAAAGTCGATATGTGCATGCATCCTCTGTACCCGGTTATATCCCAAATTCTGGCTCAAAACCCCCGAAAATTCGATATTTTTGGGTCCCAGAAGCGATCTGTACATGCCTACTCAGTGCTAGAATATTTTCAAATTATACGCCGGAAACATACTAAAAATCGATATTTTGGGTGCCAAAGTCGATATGTGCATGCATCTTCTGTACCCGTTTATATCTCAAATTCAGGCTCAAAACTTCAAAAAAATCGATATTTTTGTGTCCCAGAAGCGATCTGTACATGACTAGACCGTGCTATAGTATTTTTAAAATACAGGCCCAAAACATGCTCAAAATCGATATTTTAGTTGCAAAAAGTCGATATGTGCGTGCATCTTCTGTACCTGTTCATATCTCAAATTCAGGCTCAAAACGCCTGAAAATTCGATATATTTGGGTTCCAGAAGCGATCTGTACGTGTCTACTCAGTGTTGGAGTATTTTAAAAATACAGGCCCAAAACATGCTCAAAATCGATATTTTGGGTGTCCAAAGTCGATATGTGCATGCATCTTCTGTACCCGTTTATATCTCAAATTCAGGCTCAAAACATCCGAAAATTCAATATTTTTGGGTCCCAGAAGCGATCTGTACGTGCATACTCCGTGTTAGAGTGTTTTTAAAATACAGACCTAAAACATGCTGAAAATCGATATTTTATGTGCCCAAAGTCAAAATGTGTATACATCTTCTGTACCCGTCTATATCCCAAATTCAGGTTCAAAACACTCGACAATTCGATATTTTTGGGTCCCAGAAGCAATCTGTACATGCCTACTTCTTGCTAGAATGTTTTCAAGATACAGACCCAAAACATGCTCAAAATCGATATTTTAGGTGCAAAAAGTCGAAATGTGCATGCATCTTCTGTACCCGTTTATATCTCAAATTCAGGCTCAAAACACCCTAAAATTCGATATTTGTGGGTCCCCGAAACGATCTGTACATGCCTAATCCGTGTTAGAGTATTTTTAAAATACAGGCCCAAAACATTCTCAAAATCGATATGTTAGGTGCCCAAAGTCGATATGTGCATGCATCTTCTGTATCCGTCTATATCCCAAATTCAGGTTCAAAACTCCCGAAAATTCGATATTTTTGGGTCCCAGAAGCGATTTGTACATGCCTACTCCTTGCTAGAATTTTTTCAAGATACAGACCCAAAACATGCTCAAAATCGATATTTTAGGTGCAAAAAGTCGATATGTGCATGCATCTTCTGTACCCGTTTATATCTCAAATTCAGGCTCAAAACACCCGAAAATTCGATATTTTTGGGTCCCTTAAGCGATCTGTACATGCATACTCAGTGCTAGAATGTTTTCAAAATATAGGCTCAAAACATGCTAAAAATCGATATTTTAGGTGTCCAAAGTCGATATGTGCATGCATCTTCTGTACCTGTTCATATCTCAAATTCAGGCTCAAAACACACGAAAAATCGATATTTTTGGGTCCCAAAAGCGATCTGTACATGTCTACTCCGTGTTAGAGTATTTTTAAAATACAGGCCCAAAACATGCTAAAAATCGATATTTTAGTTGCCCAAAAGTCAATATGTGCATTCATCTTCTGTACCCGTTTATATCTCAAATTCAGGTTCAAAACACCCGAAAATTCAATATTTTTGGGTCCCAGAAGCGATCTGTACGTGCATACTCCGTGTTAGAGTGTTTTCAAAATACAGACCCTAAACATGCTGAAAATCGATATTTTATGTGCCCAAAGTCAATATGTGTATGCATCTTCTGTTCACGTGTATATCCCAAATTCAGGTTCAAAACACTCGAAAATTCGA
The DNA here is from genome assembly GCA_033782935.1 of Petrolisthes cinctipes. NCBI lineage: Eukaryota > Metazoa > Arthropoda > Malacostraca > Decapoda > Porcellanidae > Petrolisthes > Petrolisthes cinctipes. The sequence continues at coordinate 12,199,151 of JAWQEG010000062.1, read as the reverse complement.
TATTTTTGGGTCCCAGAAGCAATCGGTACATGCCTACTTCTTGCTAGAATGTTTTCAAGATACAGACCCAAAACATGCTCAAAATCGATATTTTAGGTGCAAAAAGTCGAAATGTGCATGCATCTTCTGTATCCGTTTATATGTCAAATTCAGGCTCAAAACACCCGAAAATTCGATATTTTTAGGTCCCCGAAGCGATCTGTACATGCCTAATCCGTGTTAGAGTATTTTCAAAATAAAGGCCCAAAACATGCTCAAAATCGATATTTTAGGTGCCCAAAGTCGATATGTGCATGCATCTTCTGTATCCGTCTATATCCCAAATTCAGGTTCAAAACAAACGAAAATTCGATATTTTTGTGTCCCAGAAGCGATCTGTACATGCCTACTCCTTGCTAGAATTTTTTCAAGATACAGACCCAAATCATGCTAAAAATCGATATTTTAGGTGCCCAAAGTCGATATGTGCATGCATCTTCTGTACCCGTTTATATCTCAAATTCAGGCTCAAAACACCCGAAAATTCAATATTTTTGGGTCCCAGAAGCGATCTGTACGTGCATACTCTGTGTTAGAGTGTTTTAAAAATACAGGCCTAAAACATGCTGAAAATCGATATTTTATGTGCCCAAAGTCAATATGTGTATGCATCTTCTGTACACGTGTATATCCCAAATTCAGGTTCAAAACACCAGAAAATTCGATATTTTTGGGTCCCAGAAGCAATCTGTACATGCCTACTCCTTGCTAGAATGTTTTCAAGGTACAGAACAAAAAAATGCTCAAAATCGATATTTTTAGTGCAAAAAGTCGATATGTGCATGCATCTTCTGTACCCGTTTATATCTCAAATTCAGGCTCAAAACACCCGAAAATTCGATATTTTTGGGTTGCAAAAGCGATCTGTACATGTCTACTCCGTGTTAGAGTATTTTTATAATACAGGCACAAAACATGCTAAAAATCGATATTTTAGGTGCCCAAAGTCGATATGTGCATGCATCATCTGTACCCGTTTATATCTCAAATTCTGGCTCAAAACATCCGAAAATTCAATATTTTTGGGTCCCAGAAGCGATCTGTACGTGCACACTCCGTGTTAGAGTGTTTTCAAAATACAGACCCTAAACATGCTGAAAATCGATATTTTATGTGCCCAAAGTCAATATGTGTATGCATCTTCTGTTCACGTGTATATCCCAAATTCAGGTTCAAAACACTCGAAAATTCAATATTTTTGGGTCCCAGAAGCAATCGGTACATGCCTACTTCTTGCTAGAATGTTTTCAAGATACAGACCCAAAACATGCTCAAAATCGATATTTTAGGTGCAAAAAGTCGAAATGTGCATGTATCTTCTGTATCCGTTTATATGTCAAATTCAGGCTCAAAACACCCGAAAATTCGATATTTTTAGGTCCCCGAAGCGATCTGTACATGCCTAATCCGTGTTAGAGTATTTTCAAAATAAAGGCCCAAAACATGCTCAAAATCGATATTTTAGGTGCCCAAAGTCGATATGTGCATGCATCTTCTGTATCCGTCTATATCCCAAATTCAGGTTCAAAACAAACGAAAATTCGATATTTTTGTGTCCCAGAAGCGATCTGTGCATGCCTACTCCTTGCTAGAATTTTTTCAAGATACAGACCCAAATCATGCTAAAAATCGATATTTTAGGTGCCCAAAGTCGATATGTGCATGCATCTTCTGTACCCGTTTATATCTCAAATTCAGGCTCAAAACACCCGAAAATTCAATATTTTTGGGTCCCAGAAGCGATCTGTACGTGCATACTCTGTGTTAGAGTGTTTTAAAAATACAGGCCTAAAACATGCTGAAAATCGATATTTTATGTGCCCAAAGTCAATATGTGTATGCATCTTCTGTACACGTGTATATCCCTAATTCAGGTTCAAAACACCAGAAAATTCGATATTTTTGGGTCCCAGAAGCAATCTGTACATGCCTACTCCTTGCTAGAATGTTTTCAAGGTACAGAACAAAAAAATGCTCAAAATCGATATTTTTAGTGCAAAAAGTCGATATGTGCATGCATCTTCTGTACCCGTTTATATCTCAAATTCAGGCTCAAAACACCCGAAAATTCGATATTTTTGGGTTGCAAAAGCGATCTGTACATGTCTACTCCGTGTTAGAGTATTTTTATAATACAGGCACAAAACATGCTAAAAATCGATATTTTATGTGCCCAAAGTCGATATGTGCATGCATCATCTGTACCCGTTTATATCTCAAATTCAGGCTCAAAACATCCGAAAATTCAATATTTTTGGGTCCCAGAAGCGATCTGTACGTGCACACTCCGTGTTAGAGTGTTTTTAAAATACCGACCCAAAACATGCTGAAAATCGATATTTTATGTGCCCAAAGTCAAAATGTGTGTGCATCTTCTGTACACGTGTATATCCCTAATTCAGGTTCAAAACACCAGAAAATTCGATTTTTTTGGGTCCAAGAAGCGATCTGTACATGCCTACTCCTTGCTAGAATGTTTTCAAGATACAGACCCAAAACATGTTAAAAATCGATATTTTAAGTGCAAAAAGTCGATATGTGCATGCATCTTCTGTACCCGTTTATATCTCAAATTCAGTCTCAAAACTCCGAAAATTCGATATTTGTGGGTCCCTTAAGCAATCTGCACATGCCTACTCAGTGATAGAATGTTTTTAAAATACAGGCTTAAAACATGCTATAAATCGATATTTTAGGTGTCAATAGTCGATTTGGGCATGCATCTTCTGAACCCGTTTATATCTCAAATTCAGGCTCAAAACACCCGAAAAATCGATATTTTTGTGTCCCAGATGCGATCTGTACATGCCTACTCCGTGTTAGAGTATTTTCAAAAAACAGGCCCAAAACATGCTCAAAATAGATATTTTAGGTGCCCAAAGTCGATATGTGCATACATCTTCTGTACCCGTTTATATCTCAAATTCAGGCTCAAAACACCCGAAAATTCAATATTTTTGGGTCCCAGAAGCGATCTGTACGTGCACACTCCGTGTTAGAGTGTTTTTAAAATACAGACCCAAAACATGCTGAAAATCGATATTTTATGTGCCCAAAGTCAAAATGTGTATGCATCTTCTGTACATGTGTATATCCCTAATTCAGGTTCAAAACACCAGAAAATTCGATTTTTTGGGGTCCAAGAAGCGATCTGTACATGCCTACTCCTTGCTAGAATGTTTTCAAGATACAGACCCAAAACATGTTAAAAATAGATATTTTAAGTGCAAAAAGTCGATATGTGCATGCATCTTCTGTACCCGTTTATATCTCAAATTCAGTCTCAAAACTCCGAAAATTCGATATTTTTGGGTCCCTTAAGCAATCTGCACATGCCTACTCAGTGATAGAATGTTTTTAAAATACAGGCTTAAAACATGCTATAAATCGATATTTTAGGTGTCCAAAGTCGATTTGTGCATGCATCTTCTGAACCCGTTTATATCTCAAATTCAGGCTCAAAACACCCAAAAATTCAATATTTTGGGTCCCAGAAGCGACCTGTACATGCCTACTCCGTGTTAATGTATTTTCAAATTACAGGTCCAAAACATGCTGAAAATCTATATTTTAGGTGCCCAAAGTCAATATGTATATGCATCTTCTGTACCCGTCTATATCCGAAATTCAGGTTCAAAATACCAGAAAATTCGGTATTTTTAGCCCTGAAGCGATCTGTACATGCCTACTCCTTGCTAGAATTTTTTCAAGATACAGACCCAAAACATGCTCAAAATCGATATTTTAGGTGCAAAAAGTCGATATGTAGATGCATCCTCTGTACCCGGTTATATCCCAAATTCTGGCTCAAAACCCCCGAAAATTCAATATTTTTGGGTCCCAGAAGCGATCTGTACATGCCTACTCAGTGCTAGAATATTTTCAAATTATACGCCGGAAACATACTAAAAATCGATATTTTGGGTGCCAAAGTCGATATATGCATGCATCTTCTGTACACGTTTATATCTCAAAATCAGGCTCAAAACACCCAAAAAATCGATATTTTTGTGTCCCAGAAGCGATCTGTACATGCCTACTCCGTGTTAATGTATTTTCAAAATACAGGCCCAAAACATGCTGAAAATCTATATTTTAGGTGCCCAAAGTCAATATGTGTATGCATCTTCTGTACCCGTCTATATCCCAAATTCAGGTTCAAAAAACCGAAAATTCGATATTTTTGGGTCCCAAAAGCAATGTGTACATGCATACTCCATGTTAGAGTATTTTCAAAATACAGGTCTAAAACATGCTGAAAATCGATATTTTAGCTGCCCAAAGTCAATATGTGTATGTATCTTCTGTACCCGTTTATATCTCAAATTCAGGCTCAAAACACCCGAAAATTCGATATTTTTGGGTCCCCGAAGCGATCTGTACATGCCTACTCCGTGTTAGAGTCTTTTAAAAAAAAAGGCCCAAAACATACTCAAAATCGATATTTTAGGTGCCCAAAGTCGATATTTGCATCCATCTTCTGTATCCGTCTATATCCCAAATTCTGGTTCAAAATACCCGAAAATTCGATATTTTTGGGTCCCAGAAGCGATCTGTACATGCCTACTCCTTGCTAGAATTTTTTAGGATACAAACCCAAGACATGCTCAAAATCGATATTTTAGGTGCCCAAAGTCGATATGTGCATGCATCTTCTGTACCCGTTTATATCTCAAATTCAGGCACAAAACACCCAAAAAAATCGATATTTTTGTGTCCCAGAAGCGATTTGTACATGTCTACACCGTGCTATAGTATTTTTAAAATACAGGCCCAAAACATGCTCAAAATCGATATTTTAGGTGCACAAAGTCGATATGTGCATGCATCTTCTGTACCCGTTCATATCTCAAATTCAGGCTCAGAACACCCTAAAATTCGATTTATTTGGGTTCCAGAAGCGATCTGTACGTGTCTACTCAGTGTTAGAGTATTTTAAAAATACAGGCCCAAATCATGCTCAAAATCGATATTTTGGGTGCCCAAAGTCGATATGTGCATGCATCTTCTGTACCCGTTTATATCACAAATTCAGACTCAAAACACCCGAATATTTAATATTTTTGGGTCTCAAAAGCCATCTGTACATGCATACTCCGTGTTAGAGTATTTTCAAAATACAGGCCTAAAACATGCTGAAAATCGATATTTTAGCTGCCCAAAGTCAATATGTGTATGTATCTTCTGTACCCGTCTATATCCCAAATTCAGGTTCAAAACACCCGAAAATTCGATATTTTTGGGTCCCAGAAGCGATCTGTACATGCCTACTCAGTGCTACAATTTTTTAAGATACAAACCCAAGACATGCTCAAAATCGATATTTTAGGTGCAAAAAGTCGATAAGCGCATGCATCTTCTGTACTCGTTTATATCTCAAATTCAGGCTCAAAACACCTGAAAATTCCATATTTTTGGGTCCCTTAAGTGATCTGTACATGCATACTCATTGCTAGAATGTTTTCAAAATATAGGCTCAGAACATGCTAAAAATCGATATTTTAGGTGTCCAAAGTCGATATGTGCATGCATCTTCTGAACCCGTTTATATCTAAAATTCAGGTTCAAAACACCCGAAAATTCGATAATTTTTGGTCCCAGAAGCGATCTGTACATGCCTACTCCTTGCTAGAATATTTTCAAGATACAGACCCAACACATGTTCAAAATCGATATTTTAAGTGCAAAAAGTCGATATGTGCATGCATCTTCTGTACCCGTTTATATCTCAAATTCAGGCTCAAAACTCCGAAAATTCGATATTTTTGGGTCCCTTAAGCAATATGCACATGCCTACTCAGTGCTAGAATGTTTTTAAAATACAGGCTTAAAACATGCTATAAATCGATATTTTAGGTGTCCAAAGTCGATATGTGCATGCATCTTCTAAACCCGTTTATATCTCAAATTCAGGCTCAAAACACCCAAAAAATCGATATTTTTGTGTCCCAGAAGCGATCTGTACATGCCTACACAGTGTTAGAGTATTTTAAAAATACAGGCCCAAAACATGCTCAAAATCGATATTTTAGGTGCCCAAAGTCGATATGTGCATGCATCTTCTGTACCCGTTTATATCTCAAATTCAGACTCAAAACACCCGAATATTCGATATTTTTGGGTCCCAAAAGCAATGTGTACATGCATACTCCGTGTTAGAGTATTTTCAAAGTACAGGCCTAAAACATGCTGAAAATCGATATTTTAGCTGCCCAAAGTCAAAATGTGTATGCATCTTCTGTACACGTGTATATCCCTAATTCAGGTTCAAAACACCAGAAAATTCGATTTTTTGGGGTCCCAGAAGCGATCTGTACATGCCTTATTCCTTGCTAGAATGTTTTCAAGATATAGACCCAAAACATGCTCAAAATCGATATTTTAAGTGCAAAAAGTCGATATGTGCATGCATCTTCTGTACCCGTTTATATCTCAAATTCAGGCTCAAAACTCCGAAAATTCGATATTTTTGGGTCCCAGAAGCAATCTGCACATGCCTAGTCAGTGCTAGAATGTTTTTAAAATAAAGGCTTAAAACATGCTATAAATCGATATTTTAGGTGTCCAAAGTCGATATGTGCATGCATCTTCTGTACCCGTTTATATCTCAAATTCAGGCTCAAAACCCCCGAAAATTCGATATTTTTGGGTCCCAGAAGCGATCTGTACGTGCACACTCCGTGTTAGAGTGTTTTTAAAATACAGGCCCAAAACATGCTGAAAAACGATATTTTATGTGCCCAAAGTCAAAATGTGTATGCATCTTCTGTACACGTGTATATCCCTAATTCAGGTTCAAAACACCAGAAAATTCGATTTTTTTGGGTCCCAGAAGCGATCTGTACATGCCTACTCCTTGCTAGAATGTTTTCAAGATACAGACCCAAAACATGTTAAAAATCGATATTTTAAGTGCATAAAGTCGATATGTGCATGCATCTTCTGTACCTGTTTATATCTCAAATTCAGGCTCAAAACTCCGAAAATTCGATTTTTTTGGGGTCCCTTAAGCAATCTGCACATGCCTACTCAGTGCTAGAATTATTCGTTTTTAAAATACAGGCCTAAAACATGCTATAAATCGATATTTTATGTGTCCAAAGTCGATATGTGCATGCATCTTCTGAACCCGTTTATATCTTAAATTCAGGCTCAAAACACCCAAAAAAACGATATTTTTGTGTCCCAGAAACGATCTGTACATGCCTACTCCGTGTTAGAGTATTTTCAAAATACAGGCCCAAAACATGCTCAAAATCGATAATTTAGGTGCACAAAGTCGATATGTGCATGAATCTTCTGTATCCGTTTATATCTCAAATTCAGGCTCAAGACACCCGAAAATTCGATATTTTTGGGTCCCAGAAGCGATCTGTACATGCCTACTCAGTGTTAATGTATTTTCAAAATACAGGCCAAAAACCTTCCTGAAAATGTATATTTTAGGTGCCCAAAGTCAATATGTGTATGCATCTTCGGTACCTGTCTATATCCCAAATTCAGGTTCAAAACACCAGAAAATTCGGTATTTTTTGGTCCCAGAAGCGATCTGTACATGCCTACTCCTTGCTAGAATGTTTTCAAGATACAGACCCAAAACATGCTCAAAATCGATATTTTAGGTGCAAAAAGTCGATATGTGCATGCATCCTCTGTACCCGGTTATATCCCAAATTCTGGCTCAAAACAACCAAAAATTCGATATTTTTGGGTCCCAGAAGTGATCTGTATATGCCTACTCAGTGCTAGAATATTTTCAAATTATACGCCGAAAACATACTAAAAATCGATATTTTTGGGTGCCAAAGTCGTTATGTGCATGCATCTTCTGTACCCGTTTATATCTCAAATTCACGCTCGAAACACCCAAAAAATCGATATTTTTGTGTCCCAGAAGCGATCTGTACATGTCTACACTGTGCTATAGTATTTTCAATATACAGGCCCAAAACATGCTCAAAATCGTTATTTTAGGTGCCCAAAGTCGATATGTGCATGCATCTTCTGTACCCGTTCATTACTCAAATTCAGGATCAGAACACCCTAAAATTCGATTTATTTGGGTTCCAGAAGCGATCTGTACGTGTCTACTCAGTGTTAGAGTATTTTTTAAAATACAGGCCCAAAACATGCTTAAAATCGATATTTTGGGTGCCCAAAGTCGATATGTGCATGCATCTTCTGTACCCGTTTATATCTCAAATTCAGACTCAAAACACCCTAAAATTCGATATTTTTTGGTCCCTTAAGCAATCTGCACATGCCTACTCAGTGCTAGAATGTTTTTAAAATACAGGCTTAAAACATGCTATAAATCGATATTTTAGGTGTCCAAAGTCGATATGTGCATGCATCTTCTGAACCCGTTTATATCTCAAATTCAGGCTCAAAACACCCAAAAAATCGATATTTTTGTGTCCCAGAAGCGATCTGTACATGCCTACACAGTGTTAGAGTATTTTAAAAATACAGGCCCAAAACATGCTCAAAATCGATATTTTAGGTGCCCAAAGTCGATATGTGCATGCATCTTCTGTACCCGTTTATATCTCAAATTCAGACTCAAAACACCCGAATATTCGATATTTTTGGGTCCCAAAAGCAATGTGTACATGCATACTCCGTGTTAGAGTATTTTCAAAGTACAGGCCTAAAACATGCTGAAAATCGATATTTTAGCTGCCCAAAGTCAAAATGTGTATGCATCTTCTGTACACGTGTATATCCCTAATTCAGGTTCAAAACACCAGAAAATTCGATTTTTTGGGGTCCCAGAAGCGATCTGTACATGCCTTATTCCTTGCTAGAATGTTTTCAAGATATAGACCCAAAACATGCTCAAAATCGATATTTTAAGTGCAAAAAGTAGATATGTGCATGCATCTTCTGTACCCGTTTATATCTCAAATTCAGGCTCAAAACTCCGAAAATTCGATATTTTTGGGTCCCAGAAGCAATCTGCACATGCCTAGTCAGTGCTAGAATGTTTTTAAAATAAAGGCTTAAAACATGCTATAAATCGATATTTTAGGTGTCCAAAGTCGATATGTGCATGCATCTTCTGTACCCGTTTATATCTCAAATTCAGGCTCAAAACCCCCGAAAATTCGATATTTTTGGGTCCCAGAAACGATCTGTACGTGCACACTCCGTGTTAGAGTGTTTTTAAAATACAGGCCCAAAACATGCTGAAAAACGATATTTTATGTGCCCAAAGTCAAAATGTGTATGCATCTTCTGTACACGTGTATATCCCTAATTCAGGTTCAAAACACCAGAAAATTCGATTTTTTTGGGTCCCAGAAGCGATCTGTACATGCCTACTCCTTGCTAGAATGTTTTCAAGATACAGACCCAAAACATGTTAAAAATCGATATTTTAAGTGCATAAAGTCGATATGTGCATGCATCTTCTGTACCTGTTTATATCTCAAATTCAGGCTCAAAACTCCGAAAATTCGATTTTTTTGGGGTCCCTTAAGCAATCTGCACATGCCTACTCAGTGCTAGAATTATTCGTTTTTAAAATACAGGCCTAAAACATGCTATAAATCGATATTTTATGTGTCCAAAGTCGATATGTGCATGCATCTTCTGAACCCGTTTATATCTTAAATTCAGGCTCAAAACACCCAAAAAACGATATTTTTGTGTCCCAGAAACGATCTGTACATGCCTACTCCGTGTTAGAGTATTTTCAAAATACAGGCCCAAAACATGCTCAAAATCGATAATTTAGGTGCACAAAGTCGATATGTGCATGAATCTTCTGTATCCGTTTATATCTCAAATTCAGGCTCAAGACACCCGAAAATTCGATATTTTTGGGTCCCAGAAGCGATCTGTACATGCCTACTCCGTGTTAATGTATTTTCAAAATACAGGCCAAAAACCTTCCTGAAAATGTATATTTTAGGTGCCCAAAGTCAATATGTGTATGCATCTTCGGTACCTGTCTATATCCCAAATTCAGGTTCAAAACACCAGAAAATTCGGTATTTTTTGGTCCCAGAAGCGATCTGTACATGCCTACTCCTTGCTAGAATGTTTTCAAGATACAGACCCAAAACATGCTCAAAATCGATATTTTAGGTGCAAAAAGTCGATATGTGCATGCATCCTCTGTACCCGGTTATATCCCAAATTCTGGCTCAAAACACCCTAAAATTCGATTTATTTGGGTTCCAGAAGCGATCTGTACGTGTCTACTCAGTGTTAGAGTATTTTTTAAAATACAGGCCCAAAACATGCTTAAAATCGATATTTTGGGTGCCCAAAGTCGATATGTGCATGCATCTTCTGTACCCGTTTATATCTCAAATTCAGACTCAAAACACCCTAAAATTCGATATTTTTTGGTCCCTTAAGCAATCTGCACATGCCTACTCAGTGCTAGAATGTTTTTAAAATACAGGCTTAAAACATGCTATAAATCGATATTTTAGGTGTCCAAAGTCGATATGTGCATGCATCTTCTGAACCCGTTTATATCTCAAATTCAGGCTCAAAACACCCAAAAAATCGATATTTTTGTGTACCAGAAGCGATCTGTACATTCCTACTCCGTGTTAGAGTATTTTTAAAATACAGGCCCAAAACATGTTAAAAATCGATATTTTAGGTGCCCAAAGTCGATATGTGCATGCATCTTCTGAATCCGTTTATATCTCATATTCTGGCTCAAAACCCCCGAAAATTCGATATTTTTGGGTCCCAGAAGCGATCTGTACGTGCACACTCCGTGTTAGAGTGTTTTTAAAATAAAGGCCCAAAACATGCTGAAAAACGATATTTTATGTGCCCAAAGTCAAAATGTGTATGCATCTTCTGTACACGTGTATATCCCTAATTCAGGTTCAAAACACCAGAAAATTCGATTTTTTTGTGTCCCAGAAGCGATCTGTACATGCCTACTCCTTGCTAGAATGTTTTCAAGATACAGACCCAAAACATGTTAAAAATCGATATTTTAAGTGCATAAAGTCGATATGTGCATGCATCTTCTGTACCTGTTTATATCTCAAATTCAGGCTCAAAACTCCGAAAATTCGATTTTTTTGGGGTCCTTTAAGCAATCTGCACATGCCTACTCAGTGCTAGAATTATTTGTTTTTAAAATACAGGCCTAAAACATGCTATAAATCGATATTTTATGTGTCCAAAGTCGATATGTGCATGCATCTTCTGAACCCGTTTATATCTTAAATTCAGGCTCAAAACACCCAAAAAAACGATATTTTTGTGTCCCAGAAACGATCTGTACATGCCTACTCCGTGTTAGAGTATTTTCAAAATACAGGCCCAAAACATGCTCAAAATCGATAATTTAGGTGCACAAAGTCGATATGTGCATGAATCTTCTGTATCCGTTTATATCTCAAATTCAGGCTCAAGACACCCGAAAATTCGATATTTTTGGGTCCCAGAAGCGATCTGTACATGCCTACTCCGTGTTAATGTATTTTCAAAATACAGGCCAAAAACCTTCCTGAAAATGTATATTTTAGGTGCCCAAAGTCAATATGTGTATGCATCTTCGGTACCTGTCTATATCCCAAATTCAGGTTCAAAACACCAGAAAATTCGGTATTTTTTGGTCCCAGAAGCGATCTGTACATGCCTACTCCTTGCTAGAATGTTTTCAAGATACAGACCCAAAACATGCTCAAAATCGATATTTTAGGTGCAAAAAGTCGATATGTGCATGCATCCTCTGTACCCGGTTATATCCCAAATTCTGGCTCAAAACAACCAAAAATTCGATATTTTTGGGCCCCAGAAGTGATCTGTATATGCCTACTCAGTGCTAGAATATTTTCAAATTATACGCCGAAAACATACTAAAAATCGATATTTTTGTGTGCCAAAGTCGATATGTGCATGCATCTTCTGTACCCGTTTATATCTCAAATTCACGCTCGAAACACCCAAAAAATCGATATTTTTGTGTCCCAGAAGCGATCTGTACATGTCTACACTGTGCTATAGTATTTTCAAAATACAGGCCCAAAACATGCTCAAAATCGATATTTTAGGTGCCCAAAGTCGATATGTGCATGCATCTTCTGTACCCGTTCATTACTCAAATTCAGGATCAGAACACCCTAAAATTCGATTTATTTGGGTTCCAGAAGCGATCTGTACGTGTCTACTCAGTGTTAGAGTATTTTTTAAAATACAGGCCCAAAACATGCTTAAAATCGATATTTTGGGTGCCCAAAGTCGATATGTGCATGCATCTTCTGTACCCGTTTATATCTCAAATTCTGACTCAAAACACCCTAAAATTCGATATTTTTAGGTCCCTTAAGCAATCTGCACATGCCAACTCAGTGCTAGAATGTTTTTAAAATACAGGCTTAAAACATGCTATAAATCGATATTTTAGGTGTCCAAAGTCGATATGTGCATGCATCTTCTGAACCCGTTTATATCTCAAATTCAGGCTCAAAACACCCAAAAAATCGATATTTTTGTGTACCAGAAGCGATCTGTACATTCCTACTCCGTGTTAGAGTATTTTTAAAATACAGGCCCAAAACATGTTAAAAATCGATATTTTAGGTGCCCAAAGTCGATATGTGCATGCATCTTTTGAATCCGTTTATATCTCATATTCTGGCTCAAAACCCCCGAAAATTCGATATTTTTGGGTCCCAGAAGCGATCTGTACGTGCACACTCCGTGTTAGAGTGTTTTTAAAATACAGGCCCAAAACATGCTAAAAATCGATATTTTAGGTGCCCAAAGTCAAAATGTGTATACATCTTCTGTACACGTTTATATCCCTAATTCAGGTTCAAAACACCAGAAAATTCGATTTTTATGTGTCCCAGAATCGATCTGTACATGCCTACTCCTTGCTAGAATGTTTTCAAGATACAGACCCAAAACATGTTAAAAATCGAAATTTTAAGTGCAAAAAGTCGATATGTGCATGCACCTTCTGTACCCGTTTATATCTCAAATTCAGGCTCAAATCTCCGAAAATTCAATTTTTTTGGGTCCCTTAAGGAATCTGCACATGCCTACTCAGTGCTAGAATGTTTTTAAAATACAGGCTTAAAACATGCTATAAATCGATATTTTAGGTGTCCAAAGTCGATATGTGCATGCATCTTCTGAACCCGTTTATATCTAAAATTCAGGCTCAAAACACCCAAAAAATCGATATTTTTGTGTCCCAGAAGCGATCTGTACATGTCTAAACCGTGCTATAGTATTTTCAAAATACAGGCCCAAAACATGCTCAAAATCGATATTTTAGGTGCCCAAAGTCGATATGTGCATGCATCTTCTGTATCCGTCTATATCCCAAATTCAGGTTCAAAACACCCGAAAATTCGATAATTTTGGGTCCCAGAAGCGATCTGTACATGCCTACTCCTTGCTAGAATATTTTCAAGATACAGACCAAACACATGTTCAAAATCGATATTTTAAGTGCAAAAAGTCGATATGTGCATGCACCTTCTGTACCCGTTTATATCTCAAATTCAGGCTCAAAACTTCGAAAATTCGATATTTTTGGGTCCCTTAAGCAATCTGCACATGCCTACTCAGTGCTAGAATGTTTTTAAAATACAGGCTTAAAACATGCTATAAATCGATATTTTAGGTGTCCAAAGTCGATATGTGCATGCATCTTCTGAACCCGTTTATATCTCAAATTCAGGCTCAAAACACCCAAAAAATCGATATTTTTGTGTCCCAGAAGCGATCTGTACATGCCTACACAGTGTTAGAGTATTTTAAAAATACAGGCCCAAAACATGCTCAAAATCGATATTTTAGGTGCCCAAAGTCGATATGTGCATGCATCTTCTGTACCCGTTTATATCTCAAATTCAGACTCAAAACACCCGAAAATTCGATATTTTTGGGTCCCAAAAGCAATGTGTACATGCATACTCCGTGTTAGAGTATTTTCAAAATACAGGCCTAAAACATGCTGAAAATCGATATTTTAGCTTCCCAAAGTCAAAATGTGTATGCATCTTCTGTACACGTGTATATCCCTAATTCAGGTTCAAAACACCAGAAAATTCGATTTTTTGGGGTCCCAGAAGCGATCTGTACATGCCTACTCCTTGCTAGAATGTTTTCAAGATACAGACCCAAAACATGTTAAAAATCGATATTTTAAGTGCAAAAAGTCCATATGTGCATGTATCTTCTGTACCCGTTTATATATCAAATTCAGGCTCAAAACTCCGAAAATTCAATATTTTTGGGTCCCTTAAGCAATCTGCACATGCCTACTCAGTGCTAGAATGTTTTTAAAATACAGGCTTAAAACATGCTATAAATCGATATTTTAGGTGTCCAAAGTCGATATGTGCATGCATCTTCTGAACCCGTTTATATCTCAAATTCAGGCTCAAAACACCCAAAAAATCGATATTTTTGTGTCCCCGAAGCGATCTGTACATGCCTACACATTGTTAGAGTATTTTCAAAATAAAGGCCCAAAACATGCTAAAAATCGATATTTTAGGTGCCCAAAGTCGATATGTGCATGCATCTTCTGTACCCGTTTATATCTCAAATTCAGACTCAAAACACCCGAATATTCGATTTATTTGGGTCCCAAAAGCAATGTGTACATGCATACTCCGTGTTAGAGTATTTTCAAAATACAGGCCTAAAACATGCTGAAAATCGATATTTTAGCTTCCCAAAGTCAAAATGTGTATGCATCTTCTGTACACGTGTATATCCCTAATTCAGGTTCAAAACACCAGAAAATTCGATTTTTTTGTGTCCCAGAAGCGATCTGTACATGCCTACTCCTTGCTAGAATGTTTTAAAGATACAGACCCAAAACATATTAAAAATCGATATTTTAAGTGCAAAAATCGATATGTGCATGCATCTTCTGTACCCGTTTATATCTCAAATTCAGGCTCAAAAACTCCGAAAATTCAATTTTTCTGGGTCCCTTAAGGAATCTGCACATGCCTACTCAGTGCTAGAATGTTTTTAAAATACAGGCTTAAATCATGCTATAAATCGATATTTTAGGTGTCCAAAGTCGATATGTGCATGCATCTTCTGAACCCGTTTATATCTGAAATTCAGGCTCAAAACACCCAAAAAATCGATATTTTTGTGTCCCAGAAGCGATCTGTACATGTCTAAACCGTGCTATAGTATTTTCAAAATACAGGCCCAAAACATGCTCAAAATCGATATTTTAGGTGCCCAAAGTCGATATGTGCATGCATCTTCTGTATCCGTCTATATCCCAAATTCAGGTTCAAAACACCCGAAAATTCGATAATTTTGGGTCCCAGAAGCGATCTGTACATGACTACTCCTTGCTAGAATTTTTTCAAGATACAGACCCAACACATGTTCAAAATCGATATTTTAAGTGCAAAAAGTCGATATGTGCATGCATCTTCTGTACCCGTTTATATCTCAAATTCAGGCTCAAAACTCCGAAAATTCGATTTTTTGGGGTCCCTTAAGCAATCTGCACATGCCTACTCAGTGCTAGAATGTTTTTAAAATACAGGCTTAAAACATGCTATAAATCGATATTTTAGGTGTCCAAAGTCGATATGTGCATGCACATTCTGAACCCGTTTATATCTCAAATTCAGGCTCAAAACACCCAAAAAATCGATATTTTTGTGTCCCAGAAGCGATCTGTACATGCCTACACAGTGTTAGAGTATTTTAAAAATACAGGCCCAAAACATGTTCAAAATCGATATTTTAGGTGCCCGAAGTCGATATGTGCATGCATCTTCTGTACCCGTTTATATCTCAAATTCAGACTCAAAACACCCGAATATTCGATATTTTTGGGTCCCAAAAGCAATGTGTACATGCATACTCCGTGTTAGAGTATTTTCAAAATACAGGCCTAAAACATGCTCAATATCGATATTTTAGCTTCCCAAAGTTAATATGTGTATGCATCTTCTGTACCCGTCTATATCCCAAATTCATGTTCAAATCACTCGAAAATTCGATATTTTTGGGTCCCAGAAGCAATCTGTACATGCCTACTTCTTGCTAGAATGTTTTCAAGATACAGACCAAAAACATGCTAAAAATCGATATTTTAGGTGCAAAAAGTCGATATGTGCATGCATCCTTTGTACCCGGTTACATCCCAATTTATGGTTCAGAACACCCGAAAATTCGATATTTTTGGGTCCCAGAAGCGATCTGTACATGCCTACTCAGTGCTAGAATATTTTCAAATTATACGCCGAAAACATACTAAAAATCGATATTTTGGGTGCCCAAAGTCAATATGTCTATGCATCTTCTGTATCCGTTTATATCTCAAATTCAGTCTCAAAACACCCAAAAAATCGATATTTTTGTGTCCCAGAAGCGTTCTGTACATGTCTACACCGTGCTATAGTATTTTCAAAATACAGGCCCAAAACATGCTCAAAATCGATATTTAAGGTGTCCAAAGTCGATATGTGCATGCATCTTCTGTACCCGTTCATATCTCATATTCAGGCTCAGAACACCCTAAAATTCGATATTTTTGGGTCCCAGAAGCGATCTGTTCATGCCTACTCAGTGCTAGAATATTTTTAAATATTACGCTAAAAAAAACATACTAAAAATCAATATTTTGGGTACCAAAGTCGATATGTGCATGCATCTTCTGTACCCGTTCATATCTCAAATTCAGGCTCAGAACACCCTAAAATTCGATTTATTTAGGTTCCAGAAGCGATCTGTACGTGTCTACTCAGTGTTAGAGTATTTTAAAAATACAGGCCCAAAACATGCTCAAAATCGATATTTTGGGTGCCCAAAGTCGATATGTGCATGCATCTTCTGTACCCGTTTATATCTCAAATTCAGACTCAAAATACCCGAATATTCAATATTTTTGGGTCCCAAAAGCAATGTGTACATGCATACTCCGTGTTAGAGTATTTTCAAAATACAGGCCTAAAACATGCTGAAAATCGATATTTTAGCTGCCCAAAGTCAATATGTGTATGTATCTTCTTTACCCGTCTATATCCCAAATTCAGGTTCAAAACACTCGAAAATAAGATATTTTTGGGTCCCAGAAGCAATCTGTACATGCCTACTTTTTGCTAGAATGTTTTAAAGATACAGACCCAAAACATGCTAAAAATCGATATTTTAGGTGCAAAAAGTCGATATGTGCATGCATCTTCTGTACCCGTTTATATCTCAAATTCAGGCTCAAAACACCCGAAAAATCGATATTTTTGGGTCCCCGAAGCGATCTGTACATGCCTACTCCGTGTTAGAGTATTTTCAAAATACAGGCCCAAAACATACTCAAAATCGATATTTTAGGTGCCCAAAGTCGATATTTGCATGCATCTTCTGTATCCGTCTATATCCCAAATTCAGGTTCAAAACACTCGAAAATTCGATATTTTTGGGTCCCAGAAGCGATCTGTACATGCCTAGTCCTTGCTACAATTTTTTAAGATACAAACCCAAGACATGCTCAAAATCAATATTTTAGGTGCAAAAAGTCGATATGTGCATGCATTTTCTGTACCCGTTTATATCTCAAATTCAGGCTCAAAACACCCGAAAATTCCATATTTTTGGGTCCCTTAAGCGATCTGTATATGCATACTCAGTGCTAGAATGTTTTCAAAATATAGGCCCAAACATGCTAAAAATCGATATTTTAGGTGTCCAAAGACGATATGTGCATGCATCTTCTGTACCCGTTTATATCTAAAATACAGGCTCAAAACACCCGAAAATTCGATATTTTTGGGTCCCAAAAGCGATCTGTACATGTCTACTCCGAGTTAGAGTATTTTTTAAATACAGGAAACAAAACATGCTAAAAATCGATATTTTAGGTGCCCAAAGTCGATATGTGCATGCATAATCTGTACCCGTTTATATCTCAAATTCAGGCTCAAAACACCCGAAAATTCTATATTTTAGGGTCCCAGAAGCGATCTGTACGTGCACACTCCGTGTTAGAGTGTTTTTTAAAATACAGGCCTAAAACATGCTGAAAATCGATATTTTATGTGCCCAAAGTCAAAATGTGTATGCATCTTCTGTACACGTGTATATCCCTAATTCAGGTTCAAAACACCAGCAAATTCGATTTTTTTGTGTCCCAGAAGCGATGTGTACATGCCTACTCCTTGCTAGAATGTTTTCAAGATACAGACCCAAAACATGTTAAAAATCGATATTTTAAGTGCAAAAAGTCGATATGTGCATGCATCTTCTGTACCCGTTTATATCTCAAATTCAGGCTCAAATCTCCGAAAATTCAATTTTTTTGGGTCCCTTAAGGAATCTGCACATGCCTACTCAGTGCTAGAATGTTTTTAAAATACAGGCTTAAAACATGCTATAAATCGATATTTTAGGTGTCCAAAGTCGATATGTGCATGCATCTTCTGAACCCGTTTATATCTAAAATTCAGGCTCAAAACACCCAAAAAATCGATATTTTTGTGTCCCAGAAGCGATCTGTACATGTCTAAACCGTACTATAGTATTTTCAAAATACAGGCCCAAAACATGCTCAAAATCGATATTTTAGGTGCCCAAAGTCAATATGTGCATGCATCTTCTGTATCCGTTTATACCTCAAATTCAGGCTCAAAACACCCGAAAATTCGATATTTTTGGGTCCCAGAAGCGATCTGTACATGCCTACTCAGTGCTAGAATATTTTCAAATTATACGCCCAAAACATACTAAAAATCGATATTTTGGGTCCCAAAGTCGATATGTGCATGCATCTTCTGTACCCGTTTATATCTCAAATTCAGGCTCAAATCACCCAAAAAATCGATATTTTTGTGTCCCAGAAGCGATCTGTACATGTCTACACCGTGTTTGAGTTTTTTCAAAATACAGGCCCAAAAGATGCTCAAAATCGATATTTTAGGTGCCCAAAGTCGATATGTGCATGCATCTTCGGTACCCGTTTATATCTCAAATTCATGCTCAAAACACCCGAAAATTCAATGTTTTTGGGTCCCAGAGGCGATCTGTACATGCCTACTTCTTGCTAGAATGTTTTCAAGATACAAACCCAAAACATGCTCAAAAATCGATATTTTAGGTGCAAAAAGGCGATATGTGCATGCATCTTCTGTATCCGTCTATATCCCAAATTCAGGTTCAAAACACCCGAAAATTCGATAATTTTGGGTCCCAGAAGCGATCTGTACATGCCTACTCCTTGCTAGAATATTTTCAAGATACAGACCCAACACATGTTCAAAATCGATATTTTAAGTGCAAAAAGTCGATATGTGCATGCATCTTCTGTACCCGTTTATATCTCAAATTCAGGCTCAAAACTCCGAAAATTCGATGTTTTTGGGTCCCTTAAGCGATCTGCACATGCCTACTCAGTGCTATAATGTTTATAAAATACAGGCTTAAAACATGCTATAAATCGATATTTTAGGTGTCCAAAGTCGATATGTGCATGCATCTTCTGAACCTGTTTATATCTCAAATTCAGGCTCAAAACACCCAAAAAATCAATATTTTTGTGTTCCAGAAGCGATCTGTACATGCCTACACAGTGTTAGAGTATTTTCAAAATACAGGCCCAAAACATGCTCAAAATCGATATTTTAGGTGCCCAAAGTCGATATGTGCATGCATCTTCTGTACCCGTTTATATCTCAAATTCAGACTCAAAACACCCGAAAATTCGATATTTTTGGGTCCCAAAAGCAATGTGTACATGCATACACCGTGTTAGAGTATTTTCAAAATACAGGCCGAAAACATGCTGAAAATCGATATTTTAGCTTCCCAAAGTCAAAATGTGTATGCATCTTCTGTACACGTGTATATCCCTAATTCAGGTTCAAAACACCCGAAAATTCGATTTTTTGGGGTCCCAGAAGCGATCTGTACATGCCTACTCCTTGCTAGAATGTTTTCAAGATACAGACCCAAAACATGTTAAAAATCGATATTTTAAGTGCAAAAAGTCGATATGTGCATGCATCTTCTGTACCCGTTTATATCTCAAATTCAGGCTCAAAACTCCGAAAATTCGATATTTTTGGGTCCCTTAAGCAATCTGCACATGCCTACTCAGTGCTAGAATGGTTTTAAAATACAGTCTTAAAACATGCTATAAATCGATATTTTAGGTGTCCAAAGTCGATATGTGCATGCATCTTCTGAACCCGTTTATATCTAAAATTCAGGCTCAAAACACCCAAAAAATCGATATTTTTGTGTCCCAGAAGCGATCTGTACATGTCTAAACCGTGCTATAGTATTTTCAAAATACAGGCCCAAAACATGCTCAAAATCGATATTTTAGGTGCCCAAAGTCGATATGTGCATGCATCTTCTGTATCCGTCTATATCCCAAATTCAGGTTCAAAACACCCGAAAATTCGATAATTTTGGGTCCCAGAAGCGATCTGTACATGCCTACTCCTTGCTAGAATTTTTTCAAGATACAGACCCAACACATGTTCAAAATCGATATTTTAAGTGCAAAAAGTCGATATGTGCATGCATCTTCTGTACCCGTTTATATCTCAAATTCAGGCTCAAAACTCCGAAAATTCGATATTTTTGGGTCCCTTAAGCAATCTGCACATGCCTACTCAGTGCTAGAATGTTTTTAAAATACAGGCTTAAAACATGCTATAAATCGATATTTTAGGTGTCCAAAGTCGATATGTGCATGCATCTTCTGAACCCGTTTATATCTCAAATTCAGGCTCAAAACACCCAAAAAATCGATATTTTTGTGTCCCAGAAGCGATCTGTACATGCCTACACAGTGTTAGAGTATTTTAAAAATACAGGCCTAAAACATGCTTAAAATCGATATTTTAGGTGTCCAAAGTCGATATGTGCATGCATCTTCTGAACCCGTTTATATTTAAAATTCAGGCTCAAAACACCCGAATATTCGATATTTTTGGGTCCCAAAAGCAATGTGTACATGCATACTCCGTGTTAGAGTATTTTCAAAATACAGGCCTAAAACATGCTTAAAATCGATATTTTAGCTTCCCAAAGTCAATATGAGTATGCATCTTCTGTACCCGTCTATATCCCAAATTCATGTTCAAATCACTCGAAAATTCGATATTTTTGGGTCCCAGAAGCAATCTGTACATGCCTACTTCTTGCTAAAATGTTTTCAAAATACAGACCCAAAACATGCTAAAAATCGATATTTTAGGTGCAAAAAGTCGATATGTGCATGCATCCTTTGTACCCGGTTACATCCCAATTTCTGGTTCAGAACACCCGAAAATTCGATATTTTTGGGTCCCTTAAGCGATCTGTACATGCCTACTCAGTGCTAGAATATTTTCAAATTATACGCCGAAAACATACTAAAAATCGATATTTTGGGTGCCCAAAGTCGATATGTGAATGCATCTTCTGTATCCGTTTATATCTCAAATTCAGTCTCAAAACACCCAAAAAATCGATATTTTTGTGTCCCAGAAGCGTTCTGTACATGTCTACACCGTGCTATAGTATTTTCAAAATACAGGCCCAAAACATGCTCAAAATCGATATTTTGGGTGTCCAAAGTCGATATGTGCATGCATCTTCTGTACCCGTTCATATCTCATATTCAGGCTCAGAACACCCTAAAATTCGATATTTTTGGGTCCCAGAAGCGATCTGTTCATGCCTACTCAGTGCTAGAATATTTTTAAATTTTACGCTAAAAAAAACATACTAAAAATCAATATTTTGGGTACCAAAGTCGATATGTGCATGCATCTTCTGTACCCGTTCATATCTCAAATTCAGGCTCAGAACACCCTAAAATTCGATTTATTTGGGTTCCAGAAGCGATCTGTACGTGTCTACTCAGTGTTAGAGTATTTTAAAAATACAGGCCCAAAACATGCTCAAAATCGATATTTTAGGTGCCCAAAGTCGATATGTGTATGTATCTTCTTTACCCGTCTATATCCCAAATTCAGGTTCAAAACACTCGAAAATTCGATATTTTTGGGTCCCAGAAGCAATCTGTACATGCCTACTTTTTGCTAGAATGTTTTCAAGATACAGACCCTAAACATGCTCAAAATCGATATTTTAGGTGCAAAAAGTCGAAATGTGCATGCATCTTCTGTACCCGTTTATATCTCAAATTCAGGCTCAAAACACCCGAAAATTCGATATTTTTGGGTCCCCGAAGCGATCTGTACATGCCTACTCCGTGTTAGAGTATTTTCAAAATATAGGCCCAAAACATGCTCAAAATCGATATTTTAGGTGCCCAAAGTCGATATTTGCATGCATCTTCTGTATCCGTCTATATTCCAAATTCAGGTTCAAAACACCCGAAAATTCGATATTTTTGTGTCCCAGAAGCGATCTGTACATGCCTACTCCTTGCTAGAATTTTTTAAGATACAAACCCAAGACATGCTCAAAATCAATATTTTAGGTGCAAAAAGTCGATATGTGCATGCATTTTCTGTACCCGTTTATATCTCAAATTCAGGCTCAAAACACCCGAAAATTCGATATTTTTGGGTCCCTTAAGCGATCTGTACATGCATACTCAGTGCTAGAATGTTTTCAAAATATAGGCCCAAACATGCTAAAAATCGATATTTTAGGTGTCCAAAGACGATATGTGCATGCATCTTCTGTACCCGTTTATATCTAAAATTCAGGCTCATAACACCCGAAAATTCGATATTTTTGGATCCCAAAAGCGATCTGTACATGTCTACTCCGGGTTAGAGTATTTTTTAAATACAGGCCCAAAACATGCTAAAAATCGATATTTTAGGTGCCCAAAGTCGATATGTGCATGCATAATCTGTACCCGTTTATATCTCAAATTCAGGCTCAAAACACCCGAAAATTCGATATTTTTGGGTCCCAGAAGCGATCTGTACGTGCACACTCCGTGTTAGAGTGTTTTTAAAATACAGGCCCAAAACATGCTTAAAATCGATATTTTATGTGCCCAAAGTCAAAATGTGTATGCATCTTCTGTACCCGTCTATATCCCTAATTCAGGTTCAAAACACCAGAAAATTCGATTTTTTTGGGTCCCAGAAGCGATCTGTACATGCCTACTCCTTGCTAGAATGTTTTCAAGATAAAGACCAAAAACATGTTAAAAATCGATATTTTAAGTGCAAAAAGTCGATATGTGCATGCATCTTCTGTACCCGTTTATATCTCAAATTCAGGCTCAAAACTCCGAAAATTCGATTTTTTTGGTTCCCTTAAGCAATCTGCACATGCCTACTCAGTGCTAGAGTGTTTTTTAAATACAGGCTTAAAACATGCTATAAATCGATATTTTAGGTGTCCAAAGTCGATATGTGCATGTATCTTCTGAACCCGTTTATATCTCAAATTCAGGCTCAAAACACCCAAAAAATCGATATTTTTGTGTCCCAGAAACGATCTGTACATGCCTACTCCGTGTTAGAGTATTTTCAAAATACAGGCCCAAAACATGCTCAAAATCGATATTTTAGGTGCCCAAAGTCGATATTTGCATGTATCTTCTGTATCCGTCTATATCCCAAATTCAGGTTCAAAACACCCGAAAATTCGATATTTTTGTGTCCCAGAAGCGATCTGTACATGCCTACTCCTTGCTAGAATTTTTTAAGATACAAACCCAAGACATGCTCAAAATCAATATTTTAGGTGCAAAAAGTCGATATGTGCATGCATTTTCTGTACCCGTTTATATCTCAAATTCAGGCTCAAAACACCCGAAAATTCCATATTTTTGGGTCCCTTAAGCGATCTGTACATGCATACTCAGTGCTAGAATGTTTTCAAAATATAGGCCCAAACATGCTAAAAATCGATATTTTAGGTGTCCAAAGACGATATGTGCATGCATCTTCTGTACCCGTTTATATCTAAAATTCAGGCTCATAACACCCGAAAATTCGATATTTTTGGGTCCCAAAAGCGATCTGTACATGTCTTCTCCGGGTTAGAGTATTTTTTAAATACAGGCCCAAAACATGCTAAAAATCGATATTTTAGGTGCCCAAAGTCGATATGTGCATGCATAATCTGTACCCGTTTATATCTCAAATTCAGGCTCAAAACACCCGAAAATTCGATATTTTTGGGTCCCAGAAGCGATCTGTACGTGCACACTCCGTGTTAGAGTGTTTTTAAAATACAGGCCCAAAACATGCTGAAAATCGATATTTTATGTGCCCAAAGTCAAAATGTGTATGCATCTTCTGTACCCGTCTATATCCCTAATTCAGGTTCAAAACACCAGAAAATTCGATTTTTTTGTGTCCCAGAAGCGATCTGTACATGCCTACTCCTTGCTAGAATGTTTTCAAGATTCAGACCCAAAACATGCTCAAAATCGATATTTTAGGTGCAAAAAGTCGATATGTGCATGCATCCTCTGTACCCGGTTATATCCCAAATTCTGGCTCAAAACCCCCGAAAATTCTATATTTTTGGGTCCTAGAAGTGATCTGTACATGCCTACTCAGTGCTAGAATATTTTCAAAATATACGCCCAAATCAAACAAAAAATCGATATTTTGGGTGCCAAAGTTGATATGTGCATGCATCTTCTGTACCCGTTTATATCTCAAATTCAGGCTCAAAACACCAAAAAAATCGATATTTTTGTGTCCTAGAAGCGATCTGTACATGTCTACTCCGGGTTAGAGTATTTTTTAAATACAGGCCCAAAACATGCTCAAAATCGATATTTTAGGTGCCCAAAGTCGATATGTGCATGCATCTTCTGTATCCGTCTATATCCTAAATTCAGGTTCAAAACACCCGAAAATTCGATAATTTTGGGTCCCAGAAGCGATCTGTACATGCCTACTCCTTGCTAGAATATTTTCAAGATACAGACCCAAAACATGCTCAAAATCGATATTTTAAGTGCAAAAAGTCGATATGTGCATGCATTTTCTGTACCCGTTTATATCTCAAATTCAGGCTCAAAACACCCAAAAAATCGATATTTTTGTGTCCCAGAAGCGATCTGTACATGTCTAGACCGTGCTATAGTATTTTAAAAATACAGGCCCAAAACCTGCTCAAAATCGATATTTTAGGTGCCCAAAGTCGATATGTGCATGCAACTTCTGTATCCGTCTATATCACAAATTCAGGTTCAAAACACCCGAAAATTCGATATTTTTGGGTCCCAAAAGCGATCTGTACATGTCTACTCCGAGTTAGAGTATTTTTTAAATACAGGCCCAAAACATGCTAAAAATCGATATTTTAGGTGCCCAAAGTCGATATGTGCATGCATCTTCTGTACCTGTTTATATCTCAAATTCAGGCTCAAAACACCCGAAAATTCAATATTTTTGGGTCCCTGAAGCGATCTGTACGTGCATACTCTGTGTTAGAGTGTTTTTAAAATACCGGCCCAAAACATGCTGAAAATCGATATTTTAGGTGCCCAAAGTCGATATGTGCATGCATCTTCTGTACCCGTTTATATCTCAAATTCATGCTCAAAACTCCGAAAATTCGATATTTTTGGGTCCCAGAAGCAATCTGCACATGCCTACTCAGTGTTAGAATGTTTTTAAAATACAGGCTTAAAACATGCTATAAATCGATATTTTAGGTGTCCAAAGTCGATATGTGCATGCATCTTCTGTACCCGTTTATATCTCAAATTCAGGGTCAAAACACCCGAAAATTCGATATATTTGGGTCCCAAAAGCGATCTGTACATGTCTACTCCGTGTTAGAGTATTTTTAAGATACAGGCCCAAAACATGCTAAAAATTGATATTTTAGCTGCCTTAAGTCGATATGTGCATGCATCATCTGTACCCGTTTATATCTCAAATTCAGGCTCAAAACACCTGAAAATTCAATATTTTTGGGTCCCAGAAGCGATCTGTACGTGCACACTCCGTGTTAGAGTATTTTAAAAATACAGGCCCAAAACATGCTCAAAATCGATATTTTAGGTGCCCAAAGTCGATATTTGCATGTATCTTCTGTATCCGTCTATATCCCAAATTCAGGTTCAAAACACCCGAAAATTCGATATTTTTGGGTCCCAGAAGCGATCTGTACATGCCTACTCCTTGCTAGAATTTTTTAAGATACAAACCCAAGACATGCTCAAAATCAATATTTTAGGTGCAAAAAGTCGATATGTGCATGCATTTTCTGTACCCGTTTATATCTCAAATTCAGGCTCAAAACACCCGAAAATTCCATATTTTTGGGTCCCTTAAGCGATCTGTACATGCATACTCAGTGCTAGAATGTTTTCAAAATATAGGCCCAAACATGCTAAAAATCGATATTTTAGGTGTCCAAAGACGATATGTGCATGCATCTTCTGTACCCGTTTATATCTAAAATTCAGGCTCATAACACCCGAAAATTCGATATTTTTGGGTCCCAAAAGCGATCTGTACATGTCTACTCCGAGTTAGAGTATTTTTTAAATACAGGCCCAAAACATGCTAAAAATCGATATTTTAGGTGCCCAAAGTCGATATGTGCATGCATAATCTGTACCCGTTTATATCTCAAATTCAGGCTCAAAACACCCGAAAATTCGATATTTTTGGGTCCCAGAAGCGATCTGTACGTGCACACTCCGTGTTAGAGTGTTTTTAAAATACAGGCCCAAAACATGCTGAAAATCGATATTTTATGTGCCCAAAGTCAAAATGTGTATGCATCTTCTGTACCCGTCTATATCCCTAATTCAGGTTCAAAACACCAGAAAATTCGATTTTTTTGTGTCCCAGAAGCGATCTGTACATGCCTACTCCTTGCTAGAATGTTTTCAAGATAAAGACCAAAAACATGTTAAAAATCGATATTTTAAGTGCAAAAAGTCGATATGTGCATGCATCTTCTGTACCCGTTTATATCTCAAATTCAGGCTCAAAACTCCGAAAATTCGATTTTTTTGGTTCCCTTAAGCAATCTGCACATGCCTACTCAGTGCTAGAATGTTTTTTAAATACAGGCTTAAAACATGCTATAAATCGATATTTTAGGTGTCCAAAGTCGATATGTGCATGTATCTTCTGAACCCGTTTATATCTCAAATTCAGGCTCAAAACACCCAAAAAATCGATATTTTTGTGTCCCAGAAACGATCTGTACATGCCTACTCCGTGTTAGAGTATTTTCAAAATACAGTCCCAAAACATGCTCAAAATCGATATTTTAGGTGCCCAAAGTCGATATGTGCATGAATCTTCTGTATCCGTTTATATCTCAAATTCAGGCTGAAAACACCCGAAAATTCGATATTTTTGGGTCCCTGAAGCGATCTGTACATGCCTACTCCGTATTAATGTATTTTCGAAATACAGTCCCAAAACATGCTGAAAATCTATATTTTGGGTGCCCAAAGTCAATATGTGTATGCATCTTCTGTACAAGTCTATATCCCAAATTCAGGTTCAAAACTCCAGAAAATTCGGTATTTTTGGGTCCCAGAAGCGATCTGTACATGCCTACTCCTTGCTAGAATGTTTTCAAGATACAGACCCAAAACATGCTCAAAATCGATATTTTAGGTGCAAAAAGTCGATATGTGCATGCATCCTCTGTACCCGGTTATATCCCAAATTCTGGCTCAAAACCCCCGAAAATTCTATATTTTTGGGTCCTAGAAGCGATCTGTACATGCCTACTCAGTGCTAGAATATTTTCAAAATATACGCCCAAATCAAACGAAAAATCGATATTTTGGGTGCCAAAGATGATATGTGCATGCATCTTCTGTACCCGTTTATATCTCAAATTCAGGCTCAAAACACCCAAAAAATCGATATTTTTGGGTCCCAGAAGCGATCTGTACATGTCTCGACCGTGCTATAGTATTTTCAAAATACCGGCCCAAAACATGCTCAAAACCGATATTTTAGGTGCCCAAAGACGATATGTGCATGCATCTTCTGTATCCGTCTATATCCTAAATTCAGGTTCAAAACACCCGAAAATTCGATAATTTTGGGTCCCAGAAGCGATCTGTACATGCCTACTCCTTGCTAGAATATTTTCAAGATACAGACCCAAAACATGCTCAAAATCGATATTTTAAGTGCAAAAAGTCGATATGTGCATGAATCTTCTGTACCCGTTTATATCTCAAATTAAGGCTCAAAACACCCAAAAAATCGATATTTTTGTGTCCCAGAAGCGATCTGTACATGTCTAGACCGTGCTATAGTATTTTAAAAATACAGGCCCAAAACCTGCTCAAAATCGATATTTTAGGTGCCCAAAGTCGATATGTGCATGCATCTTCTGTATCCGTCTATATCACAAATTCAGGTTCAAAACACCCGAAAATTCGATATTTTTGGGTCCCAAAAGCGATCTGTACATGTCTACTCCGAGTTAGAGTATTTATTAAATACAGGCCCAAAACATGCTAAAAATCGATATTTTAGGTGCCCAAAGTCGATATGTGCATGCATTTTCTGTACCCGTTTATATCTCAAATTCAGGCTCAAAACTCCGAAAATTCGATATTTTTGGGTCCCTTAAGCAATCTGCACATGCCTACTCAGTGCTAGAATGTTTTTAAAATACAGGCTTAAAACATGCTATAAATTGATATTTTAGGTGTCCAAAGTCGATATGTGCATGCATCTTCTGAACCCGTTTATATCTGAAATTCAGGCTCAAAACACCCAAAAAATCGATATTTTTGTGTCCCAGAAGCGATCTGTACATGCCTACACAGTGTTACAGTATTTTCAAAATACAGGCCCAAAACATGCTCAAAATCGATATTTTAGGTGCCCAAAGTCGATATGTGCATGCATCTTCTGTACCCGTTTCTATCTCAAATTCAGACTCAAAACACCCGAATATTCGATATTTTTGGGTTCCAAAACCAATGTGTACATGCATACTCCGTGTTAGAGTATTTTCAAAATACAGGCCTAAAACATGCTGAAAATCGATATTTTAGCTTCCCAAAGTCAATATGTGTATTCATCTTCTGTACCCGTCTATATCCCAAATTCATGTTCAAATCACTCGAAAATTCGATATTTTCGGGTCCCAGAAGCAATCTGTACATGCCTACTTCTTGCTAGAATGTTTTCAAGATACAGACCCAAAACATGTTAAAAATCGATATTTTAGGTGCAAAAAGTCGATATGTGCATGCATCTTCTGTACCCGTTTATATCTCAAATTCAGGATCAAAACACCCTAAAATTCAATGTTTTTGGGTCCCAGAAGCGATCTGTACGTGCATACTCCGTGTTAGAGTGTTTTTATATTACAGGCCCAAAACATGCTGAAAATCGATATTTTATGTGCCCAAAGTCAATATGTGTATGCATCTTCTGTACTCGTGTATATCCCTAATTCTGGTTCAAAACACCAGAAAATTCGATATTTTTGGGTCTCAGAAGCGATCTGTACATGCCTACTCCTTGCTAGAATGTTTTTAAGATACAGACCCAAAACATACTCAAAATCGATATTTTAAGTGCAAAAAGTCGATATGTGCATGCATCTTCTGTACCCGTTTATATCTCAAATTCAGGCTCAAAACTCCGAAAATTCGATATTTTTGGGTCCCTTAAGCGATCTGCACATGCCTACTCAGTGCTAGAATGTTTTTAAAATACATGCTTAAAACATGCTATAAATCGATATTTTAGGTGTGAAAAGTCGATATGTGCATGCATCTTCTGTACCCGTTTATATCTCAAATTCAGGCTCAAAACACCCCAAAAATCAATATTTTTGTGTCCCAGAAGCGATCTGTACATACATACTCCGTGTTAGAGTATTTTCAAAATACAGGCCTAAAACATACTCAAAATCGATATTTTAGGTGCCCAAAGTCGATATGTGCATGCATCTTCTGTACCCGTTTATATCTCAAATTCAGGCTCAAAACACCCGAAAATTCGATATTTTTGGGTCCCAGAAGCGATCTGTACATGCCTACTCCGTGTTAATGTATTTTCAAAATACAGGCCCAAAACATGCTGAAAATCTATATTTTAGGTGCCCAAAGTCAATATGTGTATGCATCTTCTGTACCCGTCTATATCCCAAATTCAGGTTCAAAACACCAGAAAATTCTTTATTTTTGGGTCCCAGAAGCGACCTGTACATGCGTACTCCTTGCTAGAATATTTTCAACATACAGACCCAAAACATGCTTAAAATCGATATTTTAGGTGCAAAAAGTCGATATGTGCATGCATCCTCTGTACACGGTTGTATCCCAAATTCTGGCTCAAAACCCCCGAAAATTCGATATTTTTGGGTCCCAGAAGCGATCTGTACATGCCTACTCAGTGCTAGGATATTTTCAAAATATACGCCCAAAACATAATAAAAATCGATATTTTGTGTGCCAAAGTCGATATGTGCATGCATCTTCTGTACCCGTTTATATCTCAAATTCAGGCTCAAAACACCCAAAAAATCGATATTTTTGTGTCCCAGAAGCGATCTGTACATGTCTACACCGTGCGATAGTATTTTCAAAATACAAGCCCAAAACATGCTCAAAATCGATATTTTAGGTGACCAAAGTCGATATGTGCATGCATCTTCTGTATCCGTTCATATCTCAAATTCAGGCTCAGAACACCCTAAAATTCGATTTATTTGGGTTCCAGAAGCGGTCTGTACGTGTCTACTCAGTGTTAGAGTATTTTAAAAATACAGGCCCAAAACATCCTCAAAATCGATATTTTGGGTGCCCAAAGTCGATATGTGCATGCATCTTCTGTACCCGTTTATATCTCAAATTCAGACTCAAAACACCCGAATAATCGATATTTTTGGGTTCCAAAAGCAATGTGTACATGCATACTCCGTGTTAGAGTATTTTCAAAATACAGGCCTAAAACATGCAGAAAATCGATATTTTAGCTACCCAAAGTCAATATGTGTATGGATCTTCTGTACCCGTCTATATCCCAAATTCAGGTTCAAAACACTCGAAAATTCGATATTTTTGGGTCCCAGAAGCAATCTGTACATACCTACTTCTTGCTAGAATGTTTTCAAGATACAGACCCAAAACATGCTGAAAATCGATATTTTAGGTGCAAAAAGTCGAAATGTGCATGCATCTTCTGTACCCGTTTATATCTCAAATTCAGGCTCAAAACCCCCGAAAATTCGATATTTTTGGGTCCCCGAAGCAATCTGTACATGCCTACTCCGTGTTAGAGTATTTTCAAAATCCAGGCCAAAAACATGCTCAAAATCAATATTTTACGTGCAAAAAGTCGATATGTGCATTCATCCTCTGTACCCGGTTATATCCCAATTTCTGGCTCAAAACACCCGAAAATTCGATATTTTTGGGTCCCAGAAGCGATCTGTACATGCCTACTCAGTGCTAGAATGTTTTTAAAATACATGCTTAAAACATGCTATAAATCGATATTTTAGGTGTGAAGAGTCGATATGTGCATGCATCTTCTGTACCCGTTTATATCTCAAATTCAGACTCAAAACACCCGAAAATACGATATTTTTGGGTCCCCGAAGCGATCTGTACATGCCTACACCGTGTTAGAGTATTTTCAAAATACAGGCCCAAAACATGCTCAAAATCGATATTTTAGGTGCAAAAAGTCGATATGTGCATGGATCCTCTGTACCCGGTTATATCCCAATTTCTGGCTCAAAACACCCGAAAATTCGATATTTTTGGGTCCCAGAAGCGATCTGTACATACCTACTAAGTGCTAGAATGTTTTGAAAATACATGCTTAAAACATGCTATAAATCGATATTTTAGGTGTGAATAGTCGATATATGCATGCATCTTCTGTACCCGTTTATATCTCAAATTCAGGCTCAAAACACCCAAAAAATCAATATTTTTGTGTCCCAGAAGCGATCTGTACATGCATACTCCGTGTTAGAGTATTTTCAAAATACAGGCCCAAAACATACTCAAAATCGATATTTTAGGTGCCCAAAGTCGATATGTGCATGCATCTTCTGTACCCGTTTATATCTCAAATTCAGGCTCAAAACACCCGAAAAGTCGATATTTTTGGGTCCCAGAAGCGATCTGTACATGCCTACTCCGTGTTAATGTATTTTAAAAATACAGGCCCAAAACATGCTGAAAATCTATATTTTAGGTGCCCAAAGTCAATATGTGTATGCATCTTCTGTACCCGTCTATATCCCAAATTCAGGTTCAAAACACCAGAAAATTCGATATTTTTGGGTCTCAGAAGCGACCTGTACATGCCTACTCCTTTGTAGAATGTTTTCAACATACAGACCCAAAACATGCTTAAAATCGATATTTTAGGTGCAAAAAGTCGATATGTGCATGCATCCTCTGTACCCGGTTATATCCCAAATTCTGGCTCAAAACCCCCGAAAATTCGATATTTTTGGGTCCCAGAAGCGATCTGTACATGCCTAATCAGTGCTAGAATATTTTCAAAATATTCGCCCAAAACATACTAAAAATCGATATTTTGTGTGACAAAGTCGATATGTGCATGCATCTTCTGTACCCGTTTATATCTCAAATTCAGGCTCAAAACACCCAAAAAATCGATATTTTTGTGTCCCAGAAGTGATCTGTACATGTCTACACCGTGCTATAGTATTTTCAAAATACAGGCCCAAAACATGCTCAAAATCGATATTTTAGGTGCCCAAAGTCGATATGTGCATGCATCTTCTGTATCCGTTCATATCTCAAATTCAGGCTCAGAACACCCTAAAATTCGATTTTTTTGGGTTCCAGAAGCGATCTGTACGTGTCTACTCAGTGTTAGAGTATTTTAAAAATACAGGCCCAAAACATCCTCAAAATCGATATTTTGGGTGCCCAAAGTCGATATGTGCATGCATCTTCTGTACCCGTTTATATCTCAAATTCAGACTCAAAACACCCGAATAATCGATATTTTTGGGTCCCAAAAGCAATGTGTACATGCATACTCCGTGTTAGAGTATTTTCAAAATACAGGCCTAAAACATGCAGAAAATCGATATTTTAGCTGCCCAAAGTCAATATGTGTATGGATCTTCTGTACCCGTCTATATCCCAAATTCAGGTTCAAAACACTCGAAAATTCGATATTTTTGGGTCCCAGAAGCAATCTGTACATGCCTACTTCTTGGTAGAATGTTTTCAAGATACAGACCCAAAACATGCTCAAAATCGATATTTTAGGTGCAAAAAGTCGAAATGTGCATGCATCTTCTGTACCCGTTTATATCTCAAATTCAGGCTCAAAACACCCGAAAATTCGATATTTTTGGGTCCCCGAAGCGAACTGTACATGCCTACTCCGTGTTAGAGTATTTTCAAAATACAGGCCTAAAACATGCAGAAAATCGATATTTTAGCTGCCCAAAGTCGATATGTGCATGCATCTTCTGTACCCGTTTATATCTCAAATTCAGACTCAAAACACCCGAATATTCGATATTTTTGGGTCCCATAAGCCATCTGTACATGCATACTCCGTGTTAGAGTATTTTTAAAATACAGGCATAAAATATTCTGTAAATCGATATTTTTGCTGCCCAAAGTCAATATGTGTATGCATCTTCTGTACCCGTCTATATCCCAAATTCAGGTTCAAAACACTCGAAAATTCGATATTTTTGAGTCCCAGAAGCAATCTGTACATGCCTACTTCTTGCTAGAAAGTTTTCGTGATACAGACCCAAAACATGCTCAAAATCGATATTTTAGGTGCAAAAAGTCGATATGTGCATGCATCTTCTGTACCCGTTTATATCTCAAATTCAGGCTCAAAACACCCATAAAATCGATATTTTTGTGTCCCAGAAGCGATCTGTACATGTCTACAAAGTGTTATAGTATTTTTAAAATACAGGCCTAAAACATGCTCAAAATCGATGTTTTAGGTGCCCAAAGTCGATATGTGCATGCATCTTCTGTACCCGTTCATATCTCAAATTCAGGCTCAGAACACCCAAAAATTCGATTTATTTGGGTCCCAGAAGCGATCTGTACGTGTCTACTCAGTGTTAGAGTATTTTAAAAATTCAGGCCCAAAACATGCTCAAAATCGATATTTTGGGTGCTCAAAGTCGATATGTGCATGCATCTTCTGTACCCGTTTATATCTCAAATTCAGGCTCAAAACACCCGAAAATTCAATGTTTTTGGGTCCCAGAAGCGATCTGAACATGCGTACTCCGTGTTAATGTATTTTCAAAATACAGGCCCAAAACATGCTGTAAATCGATATTTTAGCTGCCCAAAGTCAATATGTGCATGCATCTTCTGTATCCGTCTATATCCCAAATTCAGGTTCAAAACACCCGAAAATTCAATGTTTTTGGGTCCCAGAAGCGACCTGTACATGCCTACTCCTTCGTAGAATGTTTTCAAGATACAGACCCAAAACATGTTAAAAATCGATATTTTAAGTGCAAAAAGTCGATATGTGCATGCAACTTCGGTACCCGTTTATATCTCAAATTCAGACTCAAAACACCAGAATATTCGATATTTTTTGGTCCCAAAAGCAATGTGTACATGCATACTCCGTGTTAGAGTATTTTCAAAATACAGGCCTAAAACATGCACAAAATCGATATTTTGGGTGCCCAAAGTCGATATGTGCATGCATCTTCTGTACCCGTTTATATCTCAAATTCAGACTCAAAACACCAGATAATTCGATTTTTTTGGGTCCCAGAAGCGATCTGTACATGCCTACTCCTTGCTAGAATATTTTCAAGATACAGACCCAAAACATGTTAAAAATCGATATTTTAATTGCAAAAAGTCGATATGTGCATGCATCTTCTGTACCCGTTTATATCTCAAATTCAGGCTCAAAACTCCGAAAATTCAATTTTTTTGGGTCCCTTAAGGAATCTGCACATGCCTACTCAGTGCTAGAATGTTTTTAAAATACAGGCTTAAAACATGCTATAAATCGATATTTTAGGTGTCCAAAGTCGATATGTGAATGAATCTTCTGTATCCGTTTATATCTCAAATTCATGCTCAAAACACCCGAAAATTCGATATTTTTGGGTCCCAGAAGCGATCTGTACATGCCTACTCCGTGTTAATGTATTTTCAAAATACAGGCCCAAAACATGCTGTAAATCGATATTTTAGCTGCCCAAAGTCAATATGTGTATGCATCTTCTGTACCCGTCTATATCCCAAATTCAGGTTCAAAACTCCAGAAAATTAGGTATTTTTGGGTCCCAGAAGCGATCTGTACATGCCTACTCCTTTCTAGAATGTTTTCAAGATACAGACCCAAAACATGCTCAAAATCGATATTTTAGGTGCAAAAAGTCGATATGTGCATGCATCCTCTGTACCCGGTTATATCCCAAATTCTGGGTCAAAACCCCCGAAAATTCGATTTATTTGGGTCCCAGATGCGATCTGTACATGCCTACTCAGTGCTAGAATATTTTCAAATTATACGCCCAAATCATACAAAAAATCGATATTTTCGGTGCCAAAGTCGATATGTGCATGCATCTTCTGTACCCGTTTATATCTCAAATTCAGGCTCAAAACACCCAAAACATCGATATTTTTGTGTCCCAGAAGCGATCTGTACATGTCTAGACCGTGCTATAGTATTTTCAAAATACAGGCCCAAAACCTGCTCAAAATCGATATTTAAGGTGCCCAAAGTCAATATGTGCATGCATCTTCTGTATCCGTCTATATCCCAAATTCAGGTTCAAAACACCCGAAAATTCGATTATTTTGGGTCCCAGAAGCGATCTGTACATGCCTACTCCTTGCTAGATTTTTTTCAAGATACAGACCCAAAACATGTTCAAAATCGATATTTTAAGTGCAAAAAGTCGATATGTGGATGCATCTTCTGTACCCGTTTATATCTCAAATTCAGGCTCAAAACTCCGAAAATTCGATAATTTTGGGTCCCTTAAGCAATCTGCACATGCCTACTCAGTGCTAGAATGTTTTTAAAATACAGGCTTAAAACATGCTCAAAATCGATATTTTAGGTGCCCAAAGTCGATATGTGCAAGCATCTTCTGTACCCGTTTATATCTCAAATTCAGACTCAAAACACCCGAATATTCGATATTTTTGGGTCCCAAAAGCAATGTGTACATGCATACTCCGTGTTAGAGTATTTTCAAAATATAGGCCTAAAACATGCTGAAAATCGATATTTTAGATTCCCAAAGTCAATATGTGTATGCATCTTCTGTACCCGTCTATATCCCAAATTCAGGTTCAAATCACTCGAAAATTCGATATTTTTGGGTCCCAGAAGCAATCTGTACATGCCTACTTCTTGCTAGAATATTTTCAAGATACAGACCCAAAACATGCTAAAAATCGATATTTTAGGTGCAAAAAGTCGATATGTGCATGCATCCTCTGTACCCGGTTACATCCCAATTTCTGGCTCAGAACACCCGAAAATTCGATATTTTTGGGTCCCAGAAGCGATCTGTACATGCCTACTCAGTGCTAGAATATTTTCAAATTATACGCCGAAAACATACTAAAAATCGATATTTTGGGTGCCCAAAGTCGATATGTGAATGCATCTTCTGTATCCGTTTATATCTCAAATTCAGGCTCAAAAAAACCCAAAAAATCGATATTTTTGTGTCGCAGAAGCGATCTGTACATGTCTACACCGTGTTTGAGTATTTTCAAAATACAGGCCCAAAACATGCTCAAAATCGATATTTT
This sequence comes from Petrolisthes cinctipes, assembly GCA_033782935.1. NCBI lineage: Eukaryota > Metazoa > Arthropoda > Malacostraca > Decapoda > Porcellanidae > Petrolisthes > Petrolisthes cinctipes. The sequence goes on along the minus strand of JAWQEG010000062.1, from coordinate 12,162,460 downwards.
AGGTGCCCGAAGTCGATATGTACATGCATCTTCTGTACCTGTTCATATCTCAAATTCAGGCTCAGAACAACCGAAAATTCGATTTATTTGGGTCCCAGAAGCGATCTGTACGTGTCTACTCAGTGTTAGAGTATTTTAGAAATTCAGGCCCAAAACATGTTCAAAATCGATATTTTGGGTGCCCAAAGTCGATATGTGCATGCATCTTCTGTACCCGTTTATATCTCAAATTCAGGCTCAAAACACCCGAAAATTCAATGTTTTTGGGTCCCAGAAGCGATCTGTACGTGCATACTCCGTGTTAGAGTGTTTTTAAAATACAGGCCCAAAACATGCTAAAAATCGATATTTTATGTGCCCAAAGTCAATATGTGTATGCATCTTCTGTACCCGTGTATATCCCTAATTCTGGTTCAAAACACCTGAAAATTCGATAATTTTGGGTCCCAGAAGCGATCTGTACATGCCTACTCCTTGCTAGAATGTTTTTAAGATACAGACCCAAAACATGCTCAAAATCGATATTTTAAGTGCAAAAAGTCGATATGTGCATGCATCTTCTGTACCCGTTTATATCTAAAATTCAGGCTTAAAACACCCATAAAATCAATATTTTTGGGTCCCAGAAGCGATCTGTACATGCATATTCCGTGTTAGAGTATTTTCAAAATACAGGCCCAAAACATGCTGTAAATCGATATTTTAGCTGCCCAAAGTCAATATGTGTATGGATCTTCTGTACCCGTCTATATCCCAAATTCAGGTTCAAAACTCCAGAAAATTCGGTATTTTTGGTTCCCAGAAGCGATCTGTACATGCCTACTCAGTGCTAGAATGTTTTTAAAATACATGCTTAAAACATGCTATAAATCGATATTTTAGGTGTGAAAAGTCGATATGTGCATGCATCTTCTGTACCCGTTTATATCTCAAATTCAGACTCAAAACACCCGAATATTCGATATTTTTGGGTTCTAAAAGCAATGTGTACATGCATACTCCGTGTTAGAGTATTTTTAAAATACAGGCCTAAAACATGCTGAAAATTGATATTTTATGTGCCCTAAGTCAATATGTGTATGCATCTTCTGTACCCGTGTATATCCCAAATTCTGGTTCAAAACACCAGAAAATTCGATATTTTTGGGTCCCAGAAGCGATCTGTACATGCCTACTTGCTAGAATGTTTTTAAGATACAGACCCAAAACCTGCTCAAAATCGATATTATAAGTGCAAAAAGTCGATATGTGCATGCATCTTCTGTACCCGTTTATATCTCAAATTCATTCTCAAAACACCCAAAAAATCGATATTTTTGTGTCCCAGAAGCGATTTGTACATGTCTACACCGTGTTTGAGTATTTTCAAAATACAGGCCCAAAACATGCTCAAAATCGATATTTTAGGTGCCCGAAGTCGATATGTGCATGCATCATCTGTACCTGTTCATATCTCAAATTCAGGCTCAGAACAACCGAAAATTCGATTTATTTTGGTCCCAGAAGCGATCTGTACGTGTCTACTCCGTGTTAGAGTATTTTAAAAATACAGGCTCAAAACATGCTCAAAATCGATATTTTGGGTGCAAAAAGTCGAAATGTGCATGCATCTTCTGTACCCGTTTATATCTCAAATTCAGGCTCAAAACACCCAAAAATTCGATATTTTTGGGTCCCTTAAGCGATCTGCACATGCCTACTCAGTGCTAGAATGTTTTTAAAATACATGCTTAAAACATGCTATAAATCGATATTTTAGGTGTGAAAAGTCGATATGTGCATGCATCTTCTGTACCCGTTTATATTTCAAATTCAGCCTCAAAAGACCCAAAAAATCAATATTTTTGGGTCCCAGAAGCGATCTGTACATGCATACTCCGTGCTAGAGTATTTTCAAAATACAGGCCCAAAACATACTCAAAATCGATATTTTAGGTGCCCAAAGTCGATATGTGCATGCATCTTCTGTACCCGTTTATATCTCAAATTCAGGCTCAAAACACCCGAAAATTCGATAATTTTGGGTCCCAGAAACGATCTGTACATGCCTACTCCTTGCTAGAATTTTTTCAAGATACAGACCCAAAACATGCTCAAAATCGATATTTTAGGTGCAAAAAGTCGATATGTGCATGCATCCTCTGTACCCGGTTACATCCGAATTTCTGGCTCAGAACCCCCGAAAATTCGATATTTTTGGGTCCCAGAAGCGATCTGTACATGCCTACTCAGTGCTAGAATATTTTCAAATTATACGCCCAAAACATACTAAAAATCGATATTATGGGTGCCCAAAGTCGATATGTGAATGCATCTTCTGTATCCGTTTATATCTCAAATTCAGGCTCAAAACACCCAAAAAATCGATATTTTTGTGTCCCAGAAGCGATCTGTACATGTCTACACCGTGTTAGAGTGTTTTTAAAATACAGGCCCAAAACATGCTGAAAATCGATATTTTATGTGCCCTAAGTCAATATGTGTATGCATCTTCTGTACCCGTGTATATCCCTAATTCTGGTTCAAAACACCAGAAAATTCGATATTTTTGGGTCCCAGAAGCGATCTGTACATGCCTACTTGCTAGAATGTTTTTAAGATACAGACCCAAAACCTGCTAAAAATCGATATTATAAGTGCAAAAAGTCGATATGTGCATGCATCTTCTGTACCCGTTTATATCTCAAATTCATTCTCAAAACACCCAAAAAATCGATATTTTTGTGTCCCAGAAGCGATTTGTACATGTCTACACCGTGTTTGAGTATTTTCAAAATACAGGCCCAAAACATGCTCAAAATCGATATTTTAGGTGCCCGAAGTCGATATGTGCATGCATCATCTGTACCTGTTCATATCTCAAATTCAGGCTCAGAACAACCGAAAATTCGATTTATTTTGGTCCCAGAAGCGATCTGTACGTGTCTACTCCGTGTTAGAGTATTTTAAAAATACAGGCTCAAAACATGCTCAAAATCGATATTTTGGGTGCCCAAAGTCGATATGTGCATGCATCTTCTGTACCCGTTTATATCTCAAATTCAGACTCAAAACACCCGAATATTCGATATTTTTGGGTCCCAAAAGCAATGTATACATGCATACTCCGTGTTAGAGTATTTTCAAAATACAGGCTTAAAACATGCTGAAAATCGATATTTTAGCTGCCCAAAGTCAATATGTGTATGCATCTTCTGTACCGGTCTATATCCCAAATTCAGATTCAAAACACTCAAAAATTCGATATTTTTGGGTCCCAGAAGCAATCTGTACATGCCTACTTCTTGCTAGAATGTTTTCAAGATACAGACCCAAAACATACTAAAAATCGATATTTTAGGTGCAAAAAGTCGAAATGTGCATGCATCTTCTGTACCCGTTTATATCTCAAATTCAGGCTCAAAACACCCAAAAATTCGATATTTTTGGGTCCCTTAAGCGATCTGCACATGCCTACTCAGTGCTAGAATGTTTTTAAAATACATGCTTAAAACATGCTATAAATCGATATTTTAGGTGTGAAAAGTCGATATGTGCATGCATCTTCTGTACCCGTTTATATTTCAAATTCAGCCTCAAAAGACCCAAAAAATCAATATTTTTGGGTCCCAGAAGCGATCTGTACATGCATACTCCGTGTTAGAGTATTTTCAAAATACAGGCCCAAAACATACTCAAAATCGATATTTTAGGTGCCCAAAGTCGATATGTGCATGCATCTTCTGTACCCGTTTATATCTCAAATTCAGGCTCAAAACACCCGAAATTCGATAATTTTGGGTCCCAGAAACGATCTGTACATGCCTACTCCTTGCTAGAATTTTTTCAAGATACAGACCCAAAACATGCTCAAAATCGATATTTTAGGTGCAAAAAGTCGATATGTGCATGCATCCTCTGTACCCGGTTATATCCCAATTTCAGGCTCAAAACACCCGAAAATTCGATATTTTTGGGTCCCAGAAGCGATCTGTACATACCTACTCAGTACTAGAATATTTTCAAATTATACGCCCGAAACATACTAAAAATCGATATTTTGGGTGCCAAAGTCGATATGTGCATGCATTTTCTGTACCCGTTTATATCTCAAATTCATGCTCAAAACAGCCAAAAAATCGATATTTTTGTGTCCCAGAAGCGATCTGTACATGTCTACACCGTGTTTGAGTATTTTCAAAATACAGGCCCAAAACATGCTCAAAATCGATATTTTAGGTGCCCGAAGTCGATATGTGCATGCATCTTCTGTACCTGTTCATATCTCAAATTTAGGCTCAGAACAACCGAAAATTCGATTTATTTGGGTCCCAGAAGTGATCTGTACGTGTCTACTCAGTGTTAGAGTATTTTAAAAATTCAGGCCCAAAACATGTTCAAAATCGATATTTTGGGTGCCCAGTGTCGATATGTGCATGCATCTTCTGTACCCGTTTATATCTCAAATTCAGGCTTAAAACACCCGAAAATTCAATGTTTTTGGGTCCCAGAAGCGATCTGTACGTGCATACTCCGTGTTAGAGTGTTTTTTAAATACAGGCCCAAAACATGCTGAAAATCGATATTTTATGTGCCCAAAGTCAATATGTGTATTCATCTTCTGTACCCGTGTATATCCCTAATTCTGGTTCAAAACACCAGAAAATTCGATATTTTTGGGTCCCAGAAGCGATCTGTACATGCCTACTCCTTGCTAGAATGTTTTTTAGATACAGACCCAAAACATGCTCAAAATCGATATTTTAGGTGCAAAAAGTCGATATGTGCATGCATCTTCTGTACCCGTTTATATCTCAAATTCAGGCTCAAAACTCCGAAAATTCGATATTTTTGGGTCCCTTAAGCGATCTGCACATGCCTACTCAGTGCTAGAATGTTTTTAAAATACATGCTTAAAACATGCTATAAATCGATATTTTAGGTGTGAAAAGTCGATATGTGCATGCATCTTCTGTACCCGTTTATATCTCAAATTCAGGCTCAAAACACCCATAAAATCAATATTTTTGGGTCCCAGAAGCGATCTGTACATGCATATTCCGTGTTAGAGTATTTTCAAAATACAGGCCCAAAACATGCTGTAAATCGATATTTTAGCTGCCCAAAGTCAATATGTGTATGCATCTTCTGTACCCGTCTATATCCCAAATTCAGGTTCAAAACTCCAGAAAATTCGGTATTTTTGGGTCCCAGAAGCGATCTGTACATGCCTACTCCTTTCTTGAATGTTTTCAAGATACAGACCCAAAACATGCTCAAAATCGATAATTTAGGTGCAAAAAGTCGATATGTGCATGCATCCTCTGTAACCGGTTACATCCGAATTTCTGGCTCAGAACTACCGAAAATTCGATATTTTTGGGTCCCAGAAGCGATCTGTACATGCCTACTCAGTGCTAGAATATTTTCAAATTATACGCCCAAAACATACTAAAAATCGATATTTTTGGTGCCAAAGTCGATATGTGCATGCATCTTCTGTATCCGTCTATATCCCAAATTCAGGTTCAAAACACCCGAAAATTCGATTATTTTGGGTCCCAGAAGCGATCTGTACATGCCTACTCCTTGCTAGATTCTTTTCAAGATACAGACCCAAAACATGCTATAAATCGATATTTTAGGTGTCCAAAGTCGATATGTGCATGCATCTTCTGAACCCGTTTATATCTCAAATTCAGGCTCAAAACACCCAAACAATCGATATTTTTGTGTCCCAGAAGCGATCTGTACATGCCTACACAGTGTTAGAGTATTTTCAAAATACAGGCCCAAAACATGCTCAAAATCGATATTTTAGGTGCCCAAAGTCGATATGTGCATGCATCTTCTGTACCCGTTTATATCTCAAATTCAGACTCAAAACACCCGAATATTCGATATTTTTGGGTCCTAAAAGCAATGTGTACATGCATACTCCGTGTTAGAGTATTTTCAAAATACAGGCCTAAAACATGCTGAAAATCGATATTTTAGATTCCCAAAGTCAATATGTGTATGCATCTTCTGTACCCGTCTATATCCCAAATTCAGGTTCAAATCACTCGAAAATTCGATATTTTTGGGTCCCAGAAGCAATCTGTACATGCCTACTTCTTGCTAGAATATTTTCAAGATACAGACCCAAAACATGCTCAAAATCGATATTTTAGGTGCAAAAAGTCGATATGTGCATGCATCCTCTGTACCCGGTTACATCCGAATTTCTGGCTCAGAACACCCGAAAATTCGATATTTTTGGGTCCCAGAAGCGATCTGTACATGCCTACTCAGTGCTAGAATATTTTCAAATTATACGACCAAAACATACTAAAAATCGATATTTTGGGTGCCCAAAGTCGATATGTGAATGCATCTTCTGTATCCGTTTATATCTCAAATTCAGGCTCAAAACACCCAAAAAATCGATATTTTTGTGTCCCAGAAGCGATCTGTACATGTCTACACCGTGTTTGAGTATTTTCAAAATACAGGCCCAAAACATGCTCAAAATCGATATTTTAGGTGCCCGAAGTCGATATGTGCATGCATCTTCTGTACCTGTTCATATCTCAAATTCAGGCTCAGAACAACCGAAAATTCGATTTATTTGGGTCCCAGAAGCGATCTGTACGTGTCTACTCAGTGTTAGAGTATTTTAAAAATTCAGGCCCAAAACATGTTCAAAATCGATATTTTGGGTGCCCAAAGTCGATATGTGCATGCATCTTCTGTACCCGTTTATATCTCAAATTCAGGCTCAAAACACCCGAAAATTCAATGTTTTTGGGTCCCAGAAGCGATCTGTACGTGCATACTCCGTGTTAGAGTGTTTTTAAAATACAGGCCCAAAACATGCTGAAAATCGATATTTTATGTGCCCTAAGTCAATATGTGTATGCATCTTCTGTACCCGTGTATATCCCTAATTCTGGTTCAAAACACCTGAAAATTCGATATTTTTGGGTCCCAGAAGCGATCTGTACATGCCTACTTGCTAGAATGTTTTTAAGATACAGACCCAAAACCTGCTCAAAATCGATATTATAAGTGCAAAAAGTCGATATGTGCATGCATCTTCTGTACCCGTTTATATCTCAAATTCATGCTCAAAACACCCAAAAAATCGATATTTTTGTGTCCCAGAAGCGATCTGTACATGTCTACACCGTGTTTGAGTATTTTCAAAATACAGGCCCAAAACATGCTCAAAATCGATATTTTAGGTGCCCGAAGTCGATATGTGCATGCATCATCTGTACCTGTTCATATCTCAAATTCAGGCTCAGAACAACCGAAAATTCGATTTATTTTGGTCCCAGAAGCGATCTGTACGTGTCTACTCCGTGTTAGAGTATTTTAAAAATACAGGCTCAAAACATGCTCAAAATCGATATTTTGGGTGCCCAAAGTCGATATGTGCATGCATCTTCTGTACCCGTTTATATCTCAAATTCAGACTCAAAACACCCGAATATTCGATATTTTTGGGTCCCAAAAGCAATGTATACATGCATACTACGTGTTAGAGTATTTTCAAAATACAGGCTTAAAACATGCTGAAAATCGATATTTTAGCTGCCCAAAGTCAATATGTGTATGCATCTTCTGTACCGGTCTATATCCCAAATTCATATTCAAAACACTCAAAAATTCGATATTTTTGGGTCCCAGAAGCAATCTGTACATGCCTACTTCTTGCTAGAATGTTTTCAAGATACAGACCCAAAACATACTCAAAATCGATATTTTAGGTGCAAAAAGTCGAAATGTGCATGCATCTTCTGTACCCGTTTATATCTCAAATTCAGGCTCAAAACACCCAAAAATTCGATATTTTTGGGTCCCTTAAGCGATCTGCACATGCCTACTCAGTGCTAGAATGTTTTTAAAATACATGCTTAAAACATGCTATAAATCGATATTTTAGGTGTGAAAAGTCGATATGTGCATGCATCTTCTGTACCCGTTTATATTTCAAATTCAGCCTCAAAAGACCCAAAAAATCAATATTTTTGGGTCCCAGAAGCGATCTGTACATGCATACTCCGTGTTAGATTATTTTCAAAATACAGGCCCAAAACATACTCAAAATCGATATTTTAGGTGCCCAAAGTCGATATGTGCATGCATCTTCTGTACCCGTTTATATCTCAAATTCAGGCTCAAAACACCCGAAATTCGATAATTTTGGGTCCCAGAAACGATCTGTACATGCCTACTCCTTGCTAGAATTTTTTCAAGATACAGACCCAAAACATGCTCAAAATCGATATTTTAGGTGCAAAAAGTCGATATGTGCATGCATCCTCTGTACCCGGTTATATCCCAATTTCAGGCTCAAAACACCCGAAAATTCGATATTTTTGGGTCCCAGAAGCGATCTGTACATACCTACTCAGTACTAGAATATTTTCAAATTATACGCCCGAAACATACTAAAAATCGATATTTTGGGTGCCAAAGTCGATATGTGCATGCATTTTCTGTACCCGTTTATATCTCAAATTCATGCTCAAAACAGCCAAAAAATCGATATTTTTGTGTCCCAGAAGCGATCTGTACATGTCTACACCGTGTTTGAGTATTTTCAAAATACAGGCCCAAAACATGCTCAAAATCGATATTTTAGGTGCCCGAAGTCGATATGTGCATGCATCTTCTGTACCTGTTCATATCTCAAATTTAGGCTCAGAACAACCGAAAATTCGATTTATTTGGGTCCCAGAAGTGATCTGTACGTGTCTACTCAGTGTTAGAGTATTTTAAAATTTCAGGCCCAAAACATGTTCAAAATCGATATTTTGGGTGCCCAGTGTCGATATGTGCATGCATCTTCTGTACCCGTTTATATCTCAAATTCAGGCTTAAAACACCCGAAAATTCAATGTTTTTGGGTCCCAGAAGCGATCTGTACGTGCATACTCCGTGTTAGAGTGTTTTTTAAATACAGGCCCAAAACATGCTGAAAATCGATATTTTATGTGCCCAAAGTCAATATGTGTATTCATCTTCTGTACCCGTGTATATCCCTAATTCTGGTTCAAAACACCAGAAAATTCGATATTTTTGGGTCCCAGAAGCGATCTGTACATGCCTACTCCTTGCTAGAATGTTTTTTAGATACAGACCCAAAACATGCTCAAAATCGATATTTTAGGTGCAAAAAGTCGATATGTGCATGCATCTTCTGTACCCGTTTATATCTCAAATTCAGGCTCAAAACTCCGAAAATTCGATATTTTTGGGTCCCTTAAGCGATCTGCACATGCCTACTCAGTGCTAGAATGTTTTTAAAATACATGCTAAAAACATGCTATAAATCGATATTTTAGGTGTGAAAAGTCGATATGTGCATGCATCTTCTGTACCCGTTTATATCTCAAATTCAGGCTCAAAACACCCATAAAATCAATATTTTTGGGTCCCAGAAGCGATCTGTACATGCATATTCCGTGTTAGAGTATTTTCAAAATACAGGCCCAAAACATGCTGTAAATCGATATTTTAGCTGCCCAAAGTCAATATGTGTATGCATCTTCTGTACCCGTCTATATCCCAAATTCAGGTTCAAAACTCCAGAAAATTCGGTATTTTTGGGTCCCAGAAGCGATCTGTACATGCCTACTCCTTTCTTGAATGTTTTCAAGATACAGACCCAAAACATGCTCAAAATCGATAATTTAGGTGCAAAAAGTCGATATGTGCATGCATCCTCTGTAACCGGTTACATCCGAATTTCTGGCTCAGAACTACCGAAAATTCGATATTTTTGGGTCCCAGAAGCGATCTGTACATGCCTACTCAGTGCTAGAATATTTTCAAATTATACGCCCAAAACATACTAAAAATCGATATTTTTGGTGCCAAAGTCGATATGTGCATGCATCTTCTGTATCCGTCTATATCCCAAATTCAGGTTCAAAACACCCGAAAATTCGATTATTTTGGGTCCCAGAAGCGATCTGTACATGCCTACTCCTTGGTAGATTCTTTTCAAGATACAGACCCAAAACATGCTATAAATCGATATTTTAGGTGTCCAAAGTCGATATGTGCATGCATCTTCTGAACCCGTTTATATCTCAAATTCAGGCTCAAAACACCCAAACAATCGATATTTTTGTGTCCCAGAAGCGATCTGTACATGCCTACACAGTGTTAGAGTATTTTCAAAATACAGGCCCAAAACATGCTCAAAATCGATATTTTAGGTGCCCAAAGTCGATATGTGCATGCATCTTCTGTACCCGTTTATATCTCAAATTCAGACTCAAAACACCCGAATATTCGATATTTTTGGGTCCTAAAAGCAATGTGTACATGCATACTCCGTGTTAGAGTATTTTCAAAATACAGGCCTAAAACATGCTGAAAATCGATATTTTAGATTCCCAAAGTCAATATGTGTATGCATCTTCTGTACCCGTCTATATCCCAAATTCAGGTTCAAATCACTCGAAAATTAGATATTTTTGGGTCCCAGAAGCAATCTGTACATGCCTACTTCTTGCTAGAATATTTTCAAGATACAGACCCAAAACATGCTCAAAATCGATATTTTAGGTGCAAAAAGTCGATATGTGCATGCATCCTCTGTACCCGGTTACATCCGAATTTCTGGCTCAGAACACCCGAAAATTCGATATTTTTGGGTCCCAGAAGCGATCTGTACATGCCTACTCAGTGCTAGAATATTTTCAAATTATACGACCAAAACATACTAAAAATCGATATTTTGGGTGCCCAAAGTCGATATGTGAATGCATCTTCTGTATCCGTTTATATCTCAAATTCAGGCTCAAAACACCCAAAAAATCGATATTTTTGTGTCCCAGAAGCGATCTGTACATGTCTACACCGTGTTTGAGTATTTTCAAAATACAGGCCCAAAACATGCTCAAAATCGATATTTTAGGTGCCCGAAGTCGATATGTGCATGCATCTTCTGTACCTGTTCATATCTCAAATTCAGGCTCAGAACAACCGAAAATTCGATTTATTTGGGTCCCAGAAGCGATCTGTACGTGTCTACTCAGTGTTAGAGTATTTTAAAAATTCAGGCCCAAAACATGTTCAAAATCGATATTTTGGGTGCCCAAAGTCGATATGTGCATGCATCTTCTGTACCCGTTTATATCTCAAATTCAGGCTCAAAACACCCGAAAATTCAATGTTTTTGGGTCCCAGAAGCGATCTGTACGTGCATACTCCGTGTTAGAGTGTTTTTAAAATACAGGCCCAAAACATGCTGAAAATCGATATTTTATGTGCCCTAAGTCAATATGTGTATGCATCTTCTGTACCCGTGTATATCCCTAATTCTGTTTCAAAACACCTGAAAATTCGATATTTTTGGGTCCCAGAAGCGATCTGTACATGCCTACTTGCTAGAATGTTTTTAAGATACAGACCCAAAACCTGCTCAAAATCGATATTATAAGTGCAAAAAGTCGATATGTGCATGCATCTTCTGTACCCGTTTATATCTCAAATTCATGCTCAAAACACCCAAAAAATCGATATTTTTGTGTCCCAGAAGCGATCTGTACATGTCTACACCGTGTTTGAGTATTTTCAAAATACAGGCCCAAAACATGCTCAAAATCGATATTTTAGGTGCCCGAAGTCGATATGTGCATGCATCATCTGTACCTGTTCATATCTCAAATTCAGGCCCAGAACAACCGAAAATTCGATTTATTTTGGTCCCAGAAGCGATCTGTACGTGTCTACTCCGTGTTAGAGTATTTTAAAAATACAGGCTCAAAACATGCTCAAAATCGATATTTTGGGTGCCCAAAGTCGATATGTGCATGCATCTTCTGTACCCGTTTATATCTCAAATTCACACTCAAAACACCCGAATATTCGATATTTTTGGGTCCCAAAAGCAATGTATACATGCATACTCCGTGTTAGAGTATTTTCAAAATACAGGCCTAAAACATGCTGAAAATCGATATTTTAGCTGCCCAAAGTCAATATGTGTATGCATCTTCTGTACCGGTCTATATCCCAAATTCAGATTCAAAACACTCAAAAATTCGATATTTTTGGGTCCCAGAAGCAATCTGTACATGCCTACTTCTTGCTAGAATATTTTCAAGATACAGACCCAAAACATACTCAAAATCAATATTTTAGGTGCAAAAAGTCGAAATGTGCATGCATCTTCTGTACCCTTTTATATCTCAAATTCAGGCTCAAAACACCCAAAAATTCGATATTTTTGGGTCCCTTAAGCGATCTGCACATGCCTACTCAGTGCTAGAATGTTTTTAAAATACATGCTTAAAACATGCTATAAATCGATATTTTAGGTGTGAAAAGTCGATATGTGCATGCATCTTCTGTACCCGTTTATATTTCAAATTCAGGCTCAAAACACCCAAAAAATCAATATTTTTGGGTCCCAGAAGCGATCTGTACATGCATACTCCGTGTTAGAGTATTTTCAAAATACAGGCCCAAAACATACTCAAAATCGATATTTTAGGTGCCCAAAGTCGATATGTGCATGCATCTTCTGTACCCGTTTATATCTCAAATTCAGGCTCAAAACACCCGAAAAATCGATAATTTTGGGTCCCAGAAGCGATCTGTACATGCCTACTCCTTGCTAGAATTTTTTCAAGATACAGACCCAAAACATGCTCAAAATCGATATTTTAGGTGCAAAAAGTCGATATGTGCATGCATCCTCTGTACCCGGTTATATCCCAATTTCTGGCTCAAAACACCCGAAAATTCGATATTTTTTTGTCCCAGAAGCGATCTGTACATGCCTACTCAGTACTAGAATATTTTCAAATTATACGCCCGAGACATACTAAAAATCGATATTTTGGGTGCCAAAGTCGATATGTGCATGCATCTTCTGTACCCGTTTATATCTCAAATTCATGCTCAAAACAGCCAAAAAATCGATATTTTTGTGTCCCAGAAGCGATATGTACATGTCTACACCGTGTTTGAGTATTTTCAAAATACAGGCCCAAAACATGCTCAAAATCGATATTTTAGGTGCCCGAAGTCGATATGTGCATGCATCATCTGTACCTGTTCATATCTCAAATTCAGGCCCAGAAAAACCGAAAATTCGATTTATTTTGGTCCCAGAAGCGATCTGTACGTGTCTACTCCGTGTTAGAGTATTTCAAAAATACAGGCTCAAAACATGCTCAAAATCGATATTTTGGGTGCCCAAAGTCGATATGTGCATGCATCTTCTGTACCCGTTTATATCTCAAATTCAGACTCAGAACACCCGAATATTCGATATTTTTGGGTCCCAAAAGCAATGTGTACATGCATACTCCGTGTTAGAGTATTTTCAAAATACAGGCCTAAAACATGCTGAAAATCGATATTTTAGCTGCCCAAAGTCAATATGTGTATGCATCTTCTGTACCCGTGTATATCCATAATTCTGGTTCAAAACAACAGAAAATTCGATATATTTGGGTCCCAGAAGCGATCTGTACATGCCTACTCAGTGCTAGAATATTTTCAAATTATACGCCCAAAACATACTAAAAATCGATATTTTTGGTGCCAAAGTCGATATGTGCATGCATCTTCTGTACCCGTTTATATCTCAAATTTAGGCTCAAAACACCCAAAAAATCGATATTTTTTTGTCCCAGAAGCGATCTGTACATGTCTACACCGTGTTATAGTATTTTTAAAATACAGGCCCAAAACATGCTCAAAATCGATGTTTTAGGTGCCCAAAGTCGATATGTGCATGCATCTTCTGTACCCGTTCATATCTCAAATTCAGTCTCAGAACTCCCGAAAATTCGATTTATTTGGGTCCCAGAAGCGATCTGTACGTGTCTATTCAGTGTTAGAGTATTTTAGAAATTCAGGCCCAAAACATGCTCAAAATCGATATTTTGGGTGCCCAAAGTCGATATGTGCATGCATCTTCTGTACCCGTTTATATCTCAAATTTAGGCTCAAAACACCCGAAAATTCAATGCTTTTGGGTCCCAGAAGCGATATGTACGTGCATACTCCGTGTTAGAGTGTTTTTAAAATACAGGCCCAAAACATGTTGAAAATCGATATTTTATGTGCCCAAAGTCAATATGTGTATGCATCTTCTGTACCCGTGTATATCCCTAATTCTGGTTCAAAACACCAGAAAATTCGGTATATTTGGGTCCCAGAAGCGATCTGTACATGCCTACTCAGTGCTAGAATATTTTCAAATTATACGCCTAAAACATTCTAAAAATCGATATTTTGGGTGCCAAAGTCGATATGTGCATGCATCTTCTGTACCCGTTTATATCTCAAATTCAGGCTGAAAACACCCAAAAAATCGATATTTTTGTGTCCCAGAAGCGATCTGTACATGTCTACACCGTGCTAGAGTATTTTCAAAATACAGGCCCAAAACATGCTCAAAATCGATATTTTGGGTGCCCAAAGTCGATATGTGCATGCATCTTCTGTACCCGTTTATATCTCAAATTCAGACTCAAAACACCCGAATATTCGATATTTTTGGGTCCCAAAAGCAATGTGTACATGCATACTCTGTTTTAGAGTATTTTCAAAATACAGGCCTAAAACATGCTGAAAATCGATATTTTAGCTGCCCAAAGTCAATATGTGTATGCATCTTCTGTACCCGTCTATATCCCAAATTCAGATTCAAAACACTCGAAAATTCTATATTTTTGGGTCCCAGAAGCGATCTGTACATGCCTGGCACTCAGTGCTAGAATATTTTCAAATTATACGCCCAAAAAATACTAAAAATCGATATTTTGGGTGCCAAAGTCGATATGTGCATGCATCTTCTGTACCCGTTTATATCTCAAATTCAGGCTCAAAACACCCAAAAAATCGATATTTTTGTGTCCCAGAAACGATCTGTACATGTCTACACCGTGCTATAGTATTTTCAAAATACAGGCCCAAAACATGCTCAAAATCGATATTTTAGGTGCCCAAAGTCGATATGTGCATGCAACTTCTGTATCCGTTCATATCTCAAATTCAGGCTCAGAACACCCTAAAATTCGATTTATTTGGGTTTCAGAAGCGATCTGTACGTGTCTACTCAGTGTTAGAGTATTTTAAAAATACAGGCCCAAAACATGCTCAAAATCGATATTTTGGGTGCCCAAAGTCGATATGTGCATGCATCTTCTGTACCCGTTTATATCTCAAATTCAGACTCAAAACACCCGAATATTCGATATTTTTGGGTCCCAAAAGCAATGTGTACATGCATACTCTGTTTTAGAGTATTTTCAAAATACATGCCTAAAACATGCTGAAAATCGATATTTTAGCTGCTCAAAGTCAATATGTGTATGCATCTTCTGTACCCGTCTATATCCCAAATTCAGATTCAAAACATTAAAAAATTAGATATTTTTGGGTCCCAGAAGCAATCTGTACATGCCTACTTCTTGCTAGAATATTTTCAAGATACAGACCCAAAACATACTCAAAATCAATATTTTAGGTGCAAAAAGTCGAAATGTGCATGCATCTTCTGTACCCTTTTATATCTCAAATTCAGGCTCAAAACACCCAAAAATTCGATATTTTTGGGTCCCTTAAGCGATCTGCACATGCCTACTCAGTGCTAGAATGTTTTTAAAATACATGCTTAAAACATGCTATAAATCGATATTTTAGGTGTGAAAAGTCGATATGTGCATGCATCTTCTGTACCCGTTTATATTTCAAATTCAGGCTCAAAACACCCAAAAAATCAATATTTTTGGGTCCCAGAAGCGATCTGTACATGCATACTCCGTGTTAGAGTATTTTCAAAATACAGGCCCAAAACATACTCAAAATCGATATTTTAGGTGCCCAAAGTCGATATGTGCATGCATCTTCTGTACCCGTTTATATCTCAAATTCAGGCTCAAAACACCCGAAAAATCGATAATTTTGGGTCCCAGAAGCGATCTGTACATGCCTACTCCTTGCTAGAATTTTTTCAAGATACAGACCCAAAACATGCTCAAAATCGATATTTTAGGTGCAAAAAGTCGATATGTGCATGCATCCTCTGTACCCGGTTATATCCCAATTTCTGGCTCAAAACACCCGAAAATTCGATATTTTTTTGTCCCAGAAGCGATCTGTACATGCCTACTCAGTACTAGAATATTTTCAAATTATACGCCCGAGACATACTAAAAATCGATATTTTGGGTGCCAAAGTCGATATGTGCATGCATCTTCTGTACCCGTTTATATCTCAAATTCATGCTCAAAACAGCCAAAAAATCGATATTTTTGTGTCCCAGAAGCGATATGTACATGTCTACACCGTGTTTGAGTATTTTCAAAATACAGGCCCAAAACATGCTCAAAATCGATATTTTAGGTGCCCGAAGTCGATATGTGCATGCATCATCTGTACCTGTTCATATCTCAAATTCAGGCCCAGAAAAACCGAAAATTCGATTTATTTTGGTCCCAGAAGCGATCTGTACGTGTCTACTCCGTGTTAGAGTATTTCAAAAATACAGGCTCAAAACATGCTCAAAATCGATATTTTGGGTGCCCAAAGTCGATATGTGCATGCATCTTCTGTACCCGTTTATATCTCAAATTCAGACTCAGAACACCCGAATATTCGATATTTTTGGGTCCCAAAAGCAATGTGTACATGCATACTCCGTGTTAGAGTATTTTCAAAATACAGGCCTAAAACATGCTGAAAATCGATATTTTAGCTGCCCAAAGTCAATATGTGTATGCATCTTCTGTACCCGTGTATATCCATAATTCTGGTTCAAAACAACAGAAAATTCGATATATTTGGGTCCCAGAAGCGATCTGTACATGCCTACTCAGTGCTAGAATATTTTCAAATTATACGCCCAAAACATACTAAAAATCGATATTTTTGGTGCCAAAGTCGATATGTGCATGCATCTTCTGTACCCGTTTATATCTCAAATTTAGGCTCAAAACACCCAAAAAATCGATATTTTTTTGTCCCAGAAGCGATCTGTACATGTCTACACCGTGTTATAGTATTTTTAAAATACAGGCCCAAAACATGCTCAAAATCGATGTTTTAGGTGCCCAAAGTCGATATGTGCATGCATCTTCTGTACCCGTTCATATCTCAAATTCAGTCTCAGAACTCCCGAAAATTCGATTTATTTGGGTCCCAGAAGCGATCTGTACGTGTCTATTCAGTGTTAGAGTATTTTAGAAATTCAGGCCCAAAACATGCTCAAAATCGATATTTTGGGTGCCCAAAGTCGATATGTGCATGCATCTTCTGTACCCGTTTATATCTCAAATTTAGGCTCAAAACACCCGAAAATTCAATGCTTTTGGGTCCCAGAAGCGATATGTACGTGCATACTCCGTGTTAGAGTGTTTTTAAAATACAGGCCCAAAACATGTTGAAAATCGATATTTTATGTGCCCAAAGTCAATATGTGTATGCATCTTCTGTACCCGTGTATATCCCTAATTCTGGTTCAAAACACCAGAAAATTCGGTATATTTGGGTCCCAGAAGCGATCTGTACATGCCTACTCAGTGCTAGAATATTTTCAAATTATACGCCTAAAACATTCTAAAAATCGATATTTTGGGTGCCAAAGTCGATATGTGCATGCATCTTCTGTACCCGTTTATATCTCAAATTCAGGCTGAAAACACCCAAAAAATCGATATTTTTGTGTCCCAGAAGCGATCTGTACATGTCTACACCGTGCTAGAGTATTTTCAAAATACAGGCCCAAAACATGCTCAAAATCGATATTTTGGGTGCCCAAAGTCGATATGTGCATGCATCTTCTGTACCCGTTTATATCTCAAATTCAGACTCAAAACACCCGAATATTCGATATTTTTGGGTCCCAAAAGCAATGTGTACATGCATACTCTGTTTTAGAGTATTTTCAAAATACAGGCCTAAAACATGCTGAAAATCGATATTTTAGCTGCCCAAAGTCAATATGTGTATGCATCTTCTGTACCCGTCTATATCCCAAATTCAGATTCAAAACACTCGAAAATTCTATATTTTTGGGTCCCAGAAGCGATCTGTACATGCCTGGCACTCAGTGCTAGAATATTTTCAAATTATACGCCCAAAAAATACTAAAAATCGATATTTTGGGTGCCAAAGTCGATATGTGCATGCATCTTCTGTACCCGTTTATATCTCAAATTCAGGCTCAAAACACCCAAAAAATCGATATTTTTGTGTCCCAGAAACGATCTGTACATGTCTACACCGTGCTATAGTATTTTCAAAATACAGGCCCAAAACATGCTCAAAATCGATATTTTAGGTGCCCAAAGTCGATATGTGCATGCAACTTCTGTATCCGTTCATATCTCAAATTCAGGCTCAGAACACCCTAAAATTCGATTTATTTGGGTTTCAGAAGCGATCTGTACGTGTCTACTCAGTGTTAGAGTATTTTAAAAATACAGGCCCAAAACATGCTCAAAATCGATATTTTGGGTGCCCAAAGTCGATATGTGCATGCATCTTCTGTACCCGTTTATATCTCAAATTCAGACTCAAAACACCCGAATATTCGATATTTTTGGGTCCCAAAAGCAATGTGTACATGCATACTCTGTTTTAGAGTATTTTCAAAATACATGCCTAAAACATGCTGAAAATCGATATTTTAGCTGCTCAAAGTCAATATGTGTATGCATCTTCTGTACCCGTCTATATCCCAAATTCAGATTCAAAACATTAAAAAATTAGATATTTTTGGGTCCCAGAAGCAATCTGTACATGCCTACTTCTTGCTAGAATGTTTTCAAGATACAGACCCAAAACATACTCAAAATCGATATTTTAGGTGCAAAAAGTCGAAATGTACATGCATCTTCTGTACCCGTTTATATCTCAAATTCAGGCTCAGAACACCCGAAAATTCGATTTATTTGGGTCCCAGAAGCGATCTGTACGTGTCTACTCAGTGTTAGAGTATTTTAAAAATTCAGGCCCAAAACATGCTCAAAATCGATATTTTGGGTGCCTAAAGTCGATATGTGCATGCATCTTCTGTACCCATTTATATCTCAAATTCAGGCTCAAAACACCCGAAAATTCAATATTTTTGGGTCCCAGAAGCGATCTGTACGTGCATACTCCGTGTTAGAGTGTTTTTAAAATACAGGCCCAAAATATGCTGAAAATCGATATTTTATGTGACCAAAGTCAATATGTGTATGTATCTTCTGTACCCGTGAATATCCCTAATTCGGGTTCAAAACACCCGAAAATTCGATATTTTTGGGTCCCAGAAGCGATCTGTACATCCCTACTCAGTGCTAGAATATTTTCAAATTATACGCCCAAAACATACTAAAAATCGATATTTTGGGTGCCCAAAGTCGATATGTGCATGCATCTTCTGTATCCGTTTATATCTCAAATTCAGGCTCAAAACACCCAAAAAATCGATATTTTTGTGTCCCAGAAGCGATCTGTACATGTCTACACCGTGTTTGAGTATTTTCAAAATACAGGCCCAAAACATGCTCAAAATCGATATTTTAGGTGCCCGAAGTCGATATGTGCATGCATCTTCTGTACCTGTTTATATCTCAAATTCAGGCTCAGAACAACCGAAAATTCGATTTATTTGGGTCCCAGAAGCGATCTGTACGTGTCTACTCAGTGTTAGAGTATTTTAAAAATTCAGGCCCAAAACATGTTCAAAATCGATATTTTGGGTGCCCAAAGTCGATATGTGCATGCATCTTCTGTACCCGTTTATATCTCAAATTCAGGCTCAAAACACCCGAAAATTCAATGTTTTTGGGTCCCAGAAGCGATCTGTACGTGCATACTCCGTGTTAGAGTGTTTTTAAAATACAGGCCCAAAACATGCTGAAAATCGATATTTTATGTGCCCTAAGTCAATATGTGTATGCATCTTCTGTACCCGTGTATATCCCTAATTCTGGTTCAAAACACCAGAAAATTCGATATTTTTGGGTCCCAGAAGCGATCTGTACATGCCTACTTGCTAGAATGTTTTTAAGATACAGACCCAAAACCTGCTCAAAATCGATATTATAAGTGCAAAAAGTCGATATGTGCATGCATCTTCTGTACCCGTTTATATCTCAAATTCATGCTCAAAACACCCAAAAAATCGATATTTTTGTGTCCCAGAAGCGATCTGTACATGTCTACACCGTGTTTGAGTATTTTCAAAATACAGGCCCAAAACATGCTCAAAATCGATATTTTAGGTGCCCGAAGTCGATATGTGCATGCATCATCTGTACCTGTTCATATCTCAAATTCAGGCCCAGAACAACCGAAAATTCGATTTATTTTGGTCCCAGAAGCGATCTGTACGTGTCTACTCCGTGTTAGAGTATTTTAAAAATACAGGCTCAAAACATGCTGAAAATCGATATTTTAGCTGCCCAAAGTCAATATGTGTATGCATCTTCTGTACCGGTCTATATCCCAAATTCAGATTCAAAACACTCAAAAATTCGATATTTTTGGGTCCCAGAAGCAATCTGTACATGCCTACTTCTTGCTAGAATATTTTCAAGATACAGACCCAAAACATACTCAAAATCGATATTTTAGGTGCAAAAAGTCGAAATGTGCATGCATCTTCTGTACCCGTTTATATCTCAAATTCAGGCTCAAAACACCCAAAAATTCGATATTTTTGGGTCCCTTAAGCGATCTGCACATGCCTACTCAGTGCTAGAATGTTTTTAAAATACATGCTTAAAACATGCTATAAATCGATATTTTAGGTGTGAAAAGTCGATATGTGCATGCATCTTCTGTACCCGTTTATATTTCAAATTCAGGCCCAGAACAACCGAAAATTCGATTTATTTTGGTCCCAGAAGCGATCTGTACGTGTCTACTCCGTGTTAGAGTATTTTAAAAATACAGGCTCAAAACATGCTGAAAATCGATATTTTAGCTGCCCAAAGTCAATATGTGTATGCATCTTCTGTACCGGTCTATATCCCAAATTCAGATTCAAAACACTCAAAAATTCGATATTTTTGGGTCCCAGAAGCAATCTGTACATGCCTACTTCTTGCTAGAATATTTTCAAGATACAGACCCAAAACATACTCAAAATCGATATTTTAGGTGCAAAAAGTCGAAATGTGCATGCATCTTCTGTACCCGTTTATATCTCAAATTCAGGCTCAAAACACCCAAAAATTCGATATTTTTGGGTCCCTTAAGCGATCTGCACATGCCTACTCAGTGCTAGAATGTTTTTAAAATACATGCTTAAAACATGCTATAAATCGATATTTTAGGTGTGAAAAGTCGATATGTGCATGCATCTTCTGTACCCGTCTATATCCCAAATTCAGATTCAAAACACTCGAAAATTCGATATTTTTGGGTCCCAGAAGCGATCTGTACATGCCTGGCACTCAGTGCTAGAATATTTTCAAATTATACGCCCAAAAAATACTAAAAATCGATATTTTGGGTGCCAAAGTCGATATGTGCATGCATCTTCTGTACCCGTTTATATCTCAAATTCAGGCTCAAAACACCCAAAAAATCGATATTTTTGTGTCCCAGAAACGATCTGTACATGTCTACACCGTGCTATAGTATTTTCAAAATACAGGCCCAAAACATGCTCAAAATCGATATTTTAGGTGCCCAAAGTCGATATGTGCATGCAACTTCTGTATCCGTTCATATCTCAAATTCAGGCTCAGAACACCCTAAAATTCGATTTATTTGGGTTTCAGAAGCGATCTGTACGTGTCTACTCAGTGTTAGAGTATTTTAAAAATACAGGCCCAAAACATGCTCAAAATCGATATTTTGGGTGCCTAAAGTCGATATGTGCATGCATCTTCTGTACCCGTTTATATCTCAAATTCAGACTCAAAACACCCGAATATTCGATATTTTTGGGTCCCAAAAGCAATGTGTACATGCATACTCTGTTTTAGAGTATTTTCAAAATACATGCCTAAAACATGCTGAAAATCGATATTTTAGCTGCTCAAAGTCAATATGTGTATGCATCTTCTGTACCCGTCTATATCCCAAATTCAGGTTCAAAACATTAAAAAATTAGATATTTTTGGGTCCCAGAAGCAATCTGTACATGCCTACTTCTTGCTAGAATGTTTTCAAGATACAGACCCAAAACATACTCAAAATCGATATTTTAGGTGCAAAAAGTCGAAATGTGCATGCATCTTCTGTACCCGTTTATATCTCAAATTCAGGCTCAGAACACCCGAAAATTCGATTTATTTGGGTCCCAGAAGCGATCTGTACGTGTCTACTCAGTGTTAGAGTATTTTAAAAATTCAGGCCCAAAACATGCTCAAAATCGATATTTTGGGTGCCTAAAGTCGATATGTGCATGCATCTTCTGTACCCATTTATATCTCAAATTCAGGCTCAAAACACCCGAAAATTCAATATTTTTGGGTCCCAGAAGCGATCTGTACGTGCATACTCCGTGTTAGAGTGTTTTTAAAATACAGGCCCAAAACATGCTGAAAATCGATATTTTATGTGCCCAAAGTCAATATGTGTATGTATCTTCTGTACCCGTGAATATCCCTAATTCGGGTTCAAAACACCCGAAAATTCGATATTTTTGGGTCCCAGAAGCGATCTGTACATCCCTACTCAGTGCTAGAATATTTTCAAATTATACGCCCAAAACATACTAAAAATCGATATTTTGGGTGCCCAAAGTCGATATGTGCATGCATCTTCTGTATCCGTTTATATCTCAAATTCAGGCTCAAAACACCCAAAAAATCGATATTTTTGTGGCCCAGAAGCGATCTGTACATGTCTACACCGTGTTTGAGTATTTTCAAAATACAGGCCCAAAACATGCTCAAAATCGATATTTTAGGTGCCCGAAGTCGATATGTGCATGCATCTTCTGTACCTGTTTATATCTCAAATTCAGGCTCAGAACAACCGAAAATTCGATTTATTTGGGTCCCAGAAGCGATCTGTACGTGTCTACTCAGTGTTAGAGTATTTTAAAAATTCAGGCCCAAAACATGTTCAAAATCGATATTTTGGGTGCCCAAAGTCGATATGTGCATGCATCTTCTGTACCCGTTTATATCTCAAATTCAGGCTCAAAACACCCGAAAATTCAATGTTTTTGGGTCCCAGAAGCGATCTGTACGTGCATACTCCGTGTTAGAGTGTTTTTAAAATACAGGCCCAAAACATGCTGAAAATCGATATTTTATGTGCCCTAAGTCAATATGTGTATGCATCTTCTGTACCCGTGTATATCCCTAATTCTGGTTCAAAACACCAGAAAATTCGATATTTTTGGGTCCCAGAAGCGATCTGTACATGCCTACTTGCTAGAATGTTTTTAAGATACAGACCCAAAACCTGCTCAAAATCGATATTATAAGTGCAAAAAGTCGATATGTGCATGCATCTTCTGTACCCGTTTATATCTCAAATTCATGCTCAAAACACCCAAAAAATCGATATTTTTGGGTCCCAGAAGCAATCTGTACATGCCTACTTCTTGCTAGAATATTTTCAAGATACAGACCCAAAACATACTCAAAATCGATATTTTAGGTGCAAAAAGTCGAAATGTGCATGCATCTTCTGTACCCGTTTATATCTCAAATTCAGGCTCAAAACACCCAAAAATTCGATATTTTTGGGTCCCTTAAGCGATCTGCACATGCCTACTCAGTGCTAGAATGTTTTTAAAATACATGCTCAAAACATGCTATAAATCGATATTTTAGGTGTGAAAAGTCGATATGTGCATGCATCTTCTGTACCCGTTTATATTTCAAATTCAGGCTCAAAACACCCAAAAAATCAATATTTTTGGGTCCCAGAAGCGATCTGTTCATGCATACTCCGTGTTAGAGTATTTTCAAAATACAGGCCCAAAACATACTCAAAATCGATATTTTAGGTGCCCAAAGTCGATATGTGCATGCATCTTCTGTACACGTTTATATCTCAAACTCTGGCTCAAAACACCCGAAAAATCGATAATTTTGGGTCCCAGAAGCGATCTGTACATGCCTACTCCTTGCTAGAATTTTTTCAAGATACAGACCCAAAACATGCTCAAAATCGATATATTAGGTGCAAAAAGTCGATATGTGCATGCATCCTCTGTACCCGGTTATATCCCAATTTCTGGCTCAAAACACCCGAAAATTCGATATTTTTGGGTCCCAGAAGCGATCTGTACATGCCTACTCAGTACTAGAATATTTTCAAATTATACGCCCGATACATACTAAAAATCGATATTTTGGGTGCCAAAGTCGATATGTGCATGCATCTTCTGTACCCGTTTATATCTCAAATTCATGCTCAAAACAGCCAAAAAATCGATATTTTTGTTTCCCAGAAGCGTTCTGTACATGTCTACACCGTGTTTGAGTATTTTCAAAATACAGGCCCAAAACATGCTCAAAATCGATATTTTAGGTGCCCGAAGTCGATATGTGCATTTATCTTCTGTACCTGTTCATATCTCAAATTCAGGCTCAGAAAAACCGAAAATTCGATTTATTTGGGTCCCAGAAGCGATCTGTACGTGTCTACTCAGTGTTAGAGTATTTTAAAAATTCAGGCCCAAAACATGCTGAAAATCGATATTTTATGTGCCCAAAGTCGATATGTGCATGCATCTTCTGTACCCGTTTATATCTCAAATTCAGACTCAGAACACCCGAATATTCGATATTTTTGGGTCCCAAAAGCAATGTGTACATGCATACTCCGTGTTAGAGTATTTTCAAAATACAGGCCTAAAACATGCTGAAAATCGATATTTTAGCTGCCCAAAGTCAATATGTGTATTCATCTTCTGTACCCGTGTATATCCATAATTCTGGTTCAAAACAACAGAAAATTCGATATATTTGGGTCCCAGAAGCGATCTGTACATGCCTACTCAGTGCTAGAATATTTTCAAATTATACGCCCAAAACATACTAAAAATCGATATTTTTGGTGCCAAAGTCGATATGTGCATGCAT
Organism: Petrolisthes cinctipes; assembly: GCA_033782935.1. NCBI lineage: Eukaryota > Metazoa > Arthropoda > Malacostraca > Decapoda > Porcellanidae > Petrolisthes > Petrolisthes cinctipes. The sequence continues at coordinate 12,137,467 of JAWQEG010000062.1, read as the reverse complement.
CTTCTGTACCCGTTTATATCTCAAATTTAGGCTCAAAACACCCAAAAAATCGATATTTTTGTGTCCCAGAAGCGATCTGTACATGTCTACACCGTGTTATAGTATTTTTAAAATACAGGCCCAAAACATGCTCAAAATCGATGTTTTAGGTGCCCAAAGTCGATATGTGCATGCATCTTCTGTACCCGTTTATATCTCAAATTCAGTCTCAGAACTCCCGAAAATTCGATTTATTTGGGTCCCAGAAGCGATCTGTACGTGTCTATTCAGTGTTAGAGTATTTTAAAAATTCAGGCCCAAAACATGCTCAAAATCGATATTTTGGGTGCCCAAAGTCGATATGTGCATCTTCTGTACCCGTTTATATCTCAAATTTAGGCTCAAAACACCCGAAAATTCAATGCTTTTGGGTCCCAGAAGCGATCTGTACGTGCATACTCCGTGTTAGAGTGTTTTTAAAATACAGGCCCAAAACATGTTGAAAATCGATATTTTATGTGCCCAAAGTCAATATGTGTATGCATCTTCTGTACCCGTGTATATCCCTAATTCTGGTTCAAAACACCAGAAAATTCGGTATATTTGGGTCCCAGAAGCGATCTGTACATGCCTACTCAGTGCTAGAATATTTTCAAATTATACGCCTAAAACATTCTAAAAATCGATATTTTGGGTGCCAAAGTCGATATGTGCATGCATCTTCTGTACCCGTTTATATCTCAAATTCAGGCTGAAAACACCCAAAAATTCGATATTTTTGTGTCCCAGAAGCGATCTGTACATGTCTACACCGTGCTAGAGTATTTTCAAAATACAGGCCCAAAACATGCTCAAAATCGATATTTTGGGTGCTTAAAGTCGATATGTGCATGCATCTTCTGTACCCGTTTATATCTCAAATTCAGACTCAAAACACCCGAATATTCGATATTTTTGGGTCCCAAAAGCAATGTGTACATGCATACTCTGTTTTAGAGTATTTTCAAAATACAGGCCTAAAACATGCTGAAAATCGTTATTTTAGCTGCCCAAAGTCAATATGTGTATGCACATTCTGTACCCGTCTATATCCCAAATTCAGATTCAAAACACTCGAAAATTCGATATTTTTGGGTCCCAGAAGCGATCTGTACATGCCTGGCACTCAGTGCTAGAATATTTTCAAATTATACGCCCAAAAAATACTAAAAATCGATATTTTGGGTGCCAAAGTCGATATGTGCATGCATCTTCTGTACCCGTTTATATCTCAAATTCAGGCTCAAAACACCCAAAAAATCGATATTTTTGTGTCCCAGAAACGATCTGTACATGTCTACACCGTGCTATAGTATTTTCAAAATACAGGCCCAAAACATGCTCAAAATCGATATTTTAGGTGCCCAAAGTCAATATGTGCATGCAACTTCTGTATCCGTTCATATCTCAAATTCAGGCTCAGAACACCTTAAAATTCGATTTCTTTGGGTTTCAGACGCGATCTGTACGTGTCTACTCAGTGTTAGAGTATTTTAAAAATACAGGCTCAAAACATGCTCAAAATCGATATTTTGGGTGCCCAAAGTCGATATGTGCATGCATCTTCTGTACCCGTTTATATCTCAAATTCAGACTCAAAACACCCGAATATTCGATATTTTTGGGTCCCAAAAGCAATGTGTACATGCATACTCTGTTTTAGAGTATTTTCAAAATACATGCCTAAAACATGCTGAAAATCGATATTTTAGCTGCTCAAAGTCAATATGTGTATGCATCTTCTGTACCCGTCTATATCCCAAATTCAGATTCAAAACATTAAAAAATTAGATATTTTTGGGTCCCAGAAGCAATCTGTACATGCCTACTTCTTGCTAGAATGTTTTCAAGATACAGACCCAAAACATACTCAAAATCGATATTTTAGGTGCAAAAAGTCGAAATGTGCATGCATCTTCTGTACCCGTTTATATCTCAAATTCAGGCTCAGAACACCCGAAAATTCGATTTATTTGGGTCCCAGAAGCGATCTGTACGTGTCTACTCAGTGTTAGAGTATTTTAAATATTCAGGCCCAAAACATGCTCAAAATCGATATTTTGGGTGCCTAAAGTCGATATGTGCATGCATCTTCTGTACCCATTTATATCTCAAATTCAGGCTCAAAACACCCGAAAATTCAATATTTTTGGGTCCCAGAAGCGATCTGTACGTGCATACTCCGTGTTAGAGTGTTTTTAAAATACAGGCCCAAAACATGCTGAAAATCGATATTTTATGTGCCCAAAGTCAATATGTGTATGTATCTTCTGTACCCGTGAATATCCCTAATTCGGGTTCAAAACACCAGAAAATTCGATATATTTGGGTGCCAGAAGCGATCTGTACATGCCTACTCAGTGCTAGAATATTTTCAAATTATACGCCCAAAACATACTAAAAATCGATATTTTGGGTGCCAAAGTCGAAATGTGATTGCATCTTCTGTACCCGTTTATATCTCAAATTCAGGCTCAAAACACCCAAAAAATCGATATTTTTGTGTCCCAGAAGCAATCTGTACATGTCTACACCGTGTTATAGTATTTTCAAAATACAGGCCAAAAACATGCTCAAAATCGATATTTTAGGTGCCCAAAGTCGATATGTGCATGCATCTTCTGTATCCGTTCATATCTCAAATTCAAGCTCAGAACACCCTAAAATTCGATTTATTTGGGTTCCAGAAGCGATCTGTACGTGTCTACTCAGTGTTAGAGTATTTTAAAAATACAGGTCCAAAACATGCTCAAAATCGATATTTTGGGAGGCCAAAGTTGATATGTGCATGCATCTTCTGTACCCGTTTATATCTCAAATTCAGAGTCAAAACACCCGAATATTCGATATTTTTGGGTCCCAAAAGCAATGTGTACATGCATACTCTGTTTTAGAGTATTTTCAAAATACATGCCTAAAACATGCTGAAAATCGATATTTTAGCTGCTCAAAGTCAATATGTGTATGCATCTTCTGTACCCGTCTATATCCCAAATTCAGGTTCAAAACATTAAAAAATTAGATATTTTTGGGTCCCAGAAGCAATCTGTACATGCCTACTTCTTGCTAGAATGTTTTCAAGATACAGACCCAAAACATACTCAAAATCGATATTTTAGGTGCAAAAAGTCGAAATGTGCATGCATCTTCTGTACCCGTTTATATCTCAAATTCAGGCTCAGAACACCCGAAAATTCGATTTATTTGGGTCCCAGAAGCGATCTGTACGTGTCTACTCAGTGTTAGAGTATTTTAAAAATTCAGGCCCAAAACATGCTCAAAATCGATATTTTGGGTGCCTAAAGTCGATATGTGCATGCATCTTCTGTACCCATTTATATCTCAAATTCAGGCTCAAAACACCCGAAAATTCAATATTTTTGGGTCCCAGAAGCGATCTGTACGTGCATACTCCGTGTTAGAGTGTTTTTAAAATACAGGCCCAAAACATGCTGAAAATCGATATTTTATGTGCCCAAAGTCAATATGTGTATGTATCTTCTGTACCCGTGAATATCCCTAATTCGGGTTCAAAACACCCGAAAATTCGATATTTTTGGGTCCCAGAAGCGATCTGTACATCCCTACTCAGTGCTAGAATATTTTCAAATTATACGCCCAAAACATACTAAAAATCGATATTTTGGGTGCCCAAAGTCGATATGTGCATGCATCTTCTGTATCCGTTTATATCTCAAATTCAGGCTCAAAACACCCAAAAAATCGATATTTTTGTGGCCCAGAAGCGATCTGTACATGTCTACACCGTGTTTGAGTATTTTCAAAATACAGGCCCAAAACATGCTCAAAATCGATATTTTAGGTGCCCGAAGTCGATATGTGCATGCATCTTCTGTACCTGTTTATATCTCAAATTCAGGCTCAGAACAACCGAAAATTCGATTTATTTGGGTCCCAGAAGCGATCTGTACGTGTCTACTCAGTGTTAGAGTATTTTAAAAATTCAGGCCCAAAACATGTTCAAAATCGATATTTTGGGTGCCCAAAGTCGATATGTGCATGCATCTTCTGTACCCGTTTATATCTCAAATTCAGGCTCAAAACACCCGAAAATTCAATGTTTTTGGGTCCCAGAAGCGATCTGTACGTGCATACTCCGTGTTAGAGTGTTTTTAAAATACAGGCCCAAAACATGCTGAAAATCGATATTTTATGTGCCCTAAGTCAATATGTGTATGCATCTTCTGTACCCGTGTATATCCCTAATTCTGGTTCAAAACACCAGAAAATTCGATATTTTTGGGTCCCAGAAGCGATCTGTACATGCCTACTTGCTAGAATGTTTTTAAGATACAGACCCAAAACCTGCTCAAAATCGATATTATAAGTGCAAAAAGTCGATATGTGCATGCATCTTCTGTACCCGTTTATATCTCAAATTCATGCTCAAAACACCCAAAAAATCGATATTTTTGGGTCCCAGAAGCAATCTGTACATGCCTACTTCTTGCTAGAATATTTTCAAGATACAGACCCAAAACATACTCAAAATCGATATTTTAGGTGCAAAAAGTCGAAATGTGCATGCATCTTCTGTACCCGTTTATATCTCAAATTCAGGCTCAAAACACCCAAAAATTCGATATTTTTGGGTCCCTTAAGCGATCTGCACATGCCTACTCAGTGCTAGAATGTTTTTAAAATACATGCTCAAAACATGCTATAAATCGATATTTTAGGTGTGAAAAGTCGATATGTGCATGCATCTTCTGTACCCGTTTATATTTCAAATTCAGGCTCAAAACACCCAAAAAATCAATATTTTTGGGTCCCAGAAGCGATCTGTTCATGCATACTCCGTGTTAGAGTATTTTCAAAATACAGGCCCAAAACATACTCAAAATCGATATTTTAGGTGCCCAAAGTCGATATGTGCATGCATCTTCTGTACACGTTTATATCTCAAACTCTGGCTCAAAACACCCGAAAAATCGATAATTTTGGGTCCCAGAAGCGATCTGTACATGCCTACTCCTTGCTAGAATTTTTTCAAGATACAGACCCAAAACATGCTCAAAATCGATATATTAGGTGCAAAAAGTCGATATGTGCATGCATCCTCTGTACCCGGTTATATCCCAATTTCTGGCTCAAAACACCCGAAAATTCGATATTTTTGGGTCCCAGAAGCGATCTGTACATGCCTACTCAGTACTAGAATATTTTCAAATTATACGCCCGATACATACTAAAAATCGATATTTTGGGTGCCAAAGTCGATATGTGCATGCATCTTCTGTACCCGTTTATATCTCAAATTCATGCTCAAAACAGCCAAAAAATCGATATTTTTGTTTCCCAGAAGCGTTCTGTACATGTCTACACCGTGTTTGAGTATTTTCAAAATACAGGCCCAAAACATGCTCAAAATCGATATTTTAGGTGCCCGAAGTCGATATGTGCATTTATCTTCTGTACCTGTTCATATCTCAAATTCAGGCTCAGAAAAACCGAAAATTCGATTTATTTGGGTCCCAGAAGCGATCTGTACGTGTCTACTCAGTGTTAGAGTATTTTAAAAATTCAGGCCCAAAACATGCTGAAAATCGATATTTTATGTGCCCAAAGTCGATATGTGCATGCATCTTCTGTACCCGTTTATATCTCAAATTCAGACTCAGAACACCCGAATATTCGATATTTTTGGGTCCCAAAAGCAATGTGTACATGCATACTCCGTGTTAGAGTATTTTCAAAATACAGGCCTAAAACATGCTGAAAATCGATATTTTAGCTGCCCAAAGTCAATATGTGTATTCATCTTCTGTACCCGTGTATATCCATAATTCTGGTTCAAAACAACAGAAAATTCGATATATTTGGGTCCCAGAAGCGATCTGTACATGCCTACTCAGTGCTAGAATATTTTCAAATTATACGCCCAAAACATACTAAAAATCGATATTTTTGGTGCCAAAGTCGATATGTGCATGCATCTTCTGTACCCGTTTATATCTCAAATTTAGGCTCAAAACACCCAAAAAATCGATATTTTTGTGTCCCAGAAGCGATCTGTACATGTCTACACCGTGTTATAGTATTTTTAAAATACAGGCCCAAAACATGCTCAAAATCGATGTTTTAGGTGCCCAAAGTCGATATGTGCATGCATCTTCTGTACCCGTTTATATCTCAAATTCAGTCTCAGAACTCCCGAAAATTCGATTTATTTGGGTCCCAGAAGCGATCTGTACGTGTCTATTCAGTGTTAGAGTATTTTAAAAATTCAGGCCCAAAACATGCTCAAAATCGATATTTTGGGTGCCCAAAGTCGATATGTGCATGCATCTTCTGTACCCGTTTATATCTCAAATTTAGGCTCAAAACACCCGAAAATTCAATGCTTTTGGGTCCCAGAAGCGATCTGTACGTGCATACTCCGTGTTAGAGTGTTTTTAAAATACAGGCCCAAAACATGTTGAAAATCGATATTTTATGTGCCCAAAGTCAATATGTGTATGCATCTTCTGTACCCGTGTATATCCCTAATTCTGGTTCAAAACACCAGAAAATTCGGTATATTTGGGTCCCAGAAGCGATCTGTACATGCCTACTCAGTGCTAGAATATTTTCAAATTATACGCCTAAAACATTCTAAAAATCGATATTTTGGGTGCCAAAGTCGATATGTGCATGCATCTTCTGTACCCGTTTATATCTCAAATTCAGGCTGAAAACACCCAAAAATTCGATATTTTTGTGTCCCAGAAGCGATCTGTACATGTCTACACCGTGCTAGAGTATTTTCAAAATACAGGCCCAAAACATGCTCAAAATCGATATTTTGGGTGCTTAAAGTCGATATGTGCATGCATCTTCTGTACCCGTTTATATCTCAAATTCAGACTCAAAACACCCGAATATTCGATATTTTTGGGTCCCAAAAGCAATGTGTACATGCATACTCTGTTTTAGAGTATTTTCAAAATACAGGCCTAAAACATGCTGAAAATCGTTATTTTAGCTGCCCAAAGTCAATATGTGTATGCATCTTCTGTACCCGTCTATATCCCAAATTCAGATTCAAAACACTCGAAAATTCGATATTTTTGGGTCCCAGAAGCGATCTGTACATGCCTGGCACTCAGTGCTAGAATATTTTCAAATTATACGCCCAAAAAATACTAAAAATCGATATTTTGGGTGCCAAAGTCGATATGTGCATGCATCTTCTGTACCCGTTTATATCTCAAATTCAGGCTCAAAACACCCAAAAAATCGATATTTTTGTGTCCCAGAAACGATCTGTACATGTCTACACCGTGCTATAGTATTTTCAAAATACAGGCCCAAAACATGCTCAAAATCGATATTTTAGGTGCCCAAAGTCAATATGTGCATGCAACTTCTGTATCCGTTCATATCTCAAATTCAGGCTCAGAACACCTTAAAATTCGATTTCTTTGGGTTTCAGACGCGATCTGTACGTGTCTACTCAGTGTTAGAGTATTTTAAAAATACAGGCTCAAAACATGCTCAAAATCGATATTTTGGGTGCCCAAAGTCGATATGTGCATGCATCTTCTGTACCCGTTTATATCTCAAATTCAGACTCAAAACACCCGAATATTCGATATTTTTGGGTCCCAAAAGCAATGTGTACATGCATACTCTGTTTTAGAGTATTTTCAAAATACATGCCTAAAACATGCTGAAAATCGATATTTTAGCTGCTCAAAGTCAATATGTGTATGCATCTTCTGTACCCGTCTATATCCCAAATTCAGATTCAAAACATTAAAAAATTAGATATTTTTGGGTCCCAGAAGCAATCTGTACATGCCTACTTCTTGCTAGAATGTTTTCAAGATACAGACCCAAAACATACTCAAAATCGATATTTTAGGTGCAAAAAGTCGAAATGTGCATGCATCTTCTGTACCCGTTTATATCTCAAATTCAGGCTCAGAACACCCGAAAATTCGATTTATTTGGGTCCCAGAAGCGATCTGTACGTGTCTACTCAGTGTTAGAGTATTTTAAATATTCAGGCCCAAAACATGCTCAAAATCGATATTTTGGGTGCCTAAAGTCGATATGTGCATGCATCTTCTGTACCCATTTATATCTCAAATTCAGGCTCAAAACACCCGAAAATTCAATATTTTTGGGTCCCAGAAGCGATCTGTACGTGCATACTCCGTGTTAGAGTGTTTTTAAAATACAGGCCCAAAACATGCTGAAAATCGATATTTTATGTGCCCAAAGTCAATATGTGTATGTATCTTCTGTACCCGTGAATATCCCTAATTCGGGTTCAAAACACCAGAAAATTCGATATATTTGGGTGCCAGAAGCGATCTGTACATGCCTACTCAGTGCTAGAATATTTTCAAATTATACGCCCAAAACATACTAAAAATCGATATTTTGGGTGCCAAAGTCGAAATGTGATTGCATCTTCTGTACCCGTTTATATCTCAAATTCAGGCTCAAAACACCCAAAAAATCGATATTTTTGTGTCCCAGAAGCAATCTGTACATGTCTACACCGTGTTATAGTATTTTCAAAATACAGGCCAAAAACATGCTCAAAATCGATATTTTAGGTGCCCAAAGTCGATATGTGCATGCATCTTCTGTATCCGTTCATATCTCAAATTCAAGCTCAGAACACCCTAAAATTCGATTTATTTGGGTTCCAGAAGCGATCTGTACGTGTCTACTCAGTGTTAGAGTATTTTAAAAATACAGGTCCAAAACATGCTCAAAATCGATATTTTGGGAGGCCAAAGTTGATATGTGCATGCATCTTCTGTACCCGTTTATATCTCAAATTCAGAGTCAAAACACCCGAATATTCGATATTTTTGGGTCCCAAAAGCAATGTGTACATGCATACTCCGTGTTAGAGTATTTTCAAAATACAGGCCTAAAACATGCTGAAAATAGATATTTTAGCTGCCCAAAGTCAATATGTGTATGCATCTTCTGTACACGTCTATATCCCAAATTCAGATTCAAAACACTCAAAAATTCGATATATTTGGGTCCCAGAAGCAATCTGTACATGCCTACTTCTTGCTAGAATGTTTTCAAGATACAGACCCAAAACATACTCAAAATCGATATTTTAGGTGCAAAAAGTCGAAATGTGCATGCATCTTCTGTACCCGTTTATATCTCAAATTCAGGCTCAAAACACCCAAAAAATCGATATTTTTGTGTCCCAGAAGCGATCTGTACATGCATACTCCGTGTTAGAGTATTTTTTTAAAATACAGGCCCAAAACATGCTCAAAATCGATATTTTAGGTGCCCAAAGTCGATATGTGAATGCATATTCTGTACCCGTTTATATCTCAAATTCAGGCTCAAAACACCCGAAAATTCAATATTTTTGGGTCCCAGAAGCGATCTGTACATGCCTACTCCGTGTTAGAGTGTTTTTAAAATACAGGCCCAAAACATGATGAAAATCGATATTTTATGTGCCCAAAGTCAATATGTGTATGTATCTTCTGTACCCGTGAATATCCCTAATTCGGGTTCAAAACAACAGAAAATTCGATATATTTGGGTCCCAGAAGCGATCTGTACATGCCTACTCAGTGCTAGAATATTTTCAAATTATACGCCCAAAACATACTAAAAATCGATATTTTGGGTGCCAAAGTCGAAATGTGCATGCATCTTCTGTACCCGTTTATATCTCAAATTCAGGCTCAAAACACCCAAAAAATCGATATTTTTGTGTCCCAGAAGCGATCTGTACATGCCTACTCCGTGTTAATGTATTTTCAAAATTCAGGCCCAAAACATGCTGAAAAACGATATTTTAGGTGCCCAAAGTCAATATGTGTATGCATCTTCTGTACCCGTCTATATCCCAAATTCAGGTTCAAAACACCAGAAAATTCGATATTTTTGGGTCCCAGAAGCGACCTGTACATTTCTACTCTTTGCTAGAATGTTTTCAAGATACAGACCCAAAACATGCTTAAAATCGATATTTTAGGTGCAAACAGTCGATATGTACATGCATCCTCTGTACCCGGTTATATCCCAAATTCTGGCTCAAAACCCCCGAAAATTCGATATTTTTGGGTTCCAGAAGCGATCTGTACATGCCTACTCAGTGTTAGAATATTTTCAAATTATACGCCCAAAAAATACTAAAAATCGATATTTTGGGTGCCAAAGTCGATATGTGCATGCATCTTCTGTACCCGTTTATATCTCAAATTCAGGCTCAAAACACCCAAAAAATCGATATTTTTGTGTCCCAGAAGCGATCTGTACATGTCTACACCGTGTTAGAGTATTATCAAAATGCAGGCCCAAAACATGCTCAAAATCGATATTTTTGGTGCCCAAAGTCGATATGTGCATGCATCTTCAGTACCCGTTCATATCTCAAATTCAGGCTCAGAACACCCGAAAATTCGATTTATTTGGGTCCCAGAAGTGATCTGTACGTGTCTACTCCGTGTTAGAGTGTTTTAAAAATACAGGCCTAAAACATGCTCAAAATCGATATTTTGGGTGCCTCAAAGTCGATATGTGCATGCATCTTCTGTACCCGTTTATATCTCAAATTCAGACTCAAAACACCCGAATATTCGATATTTTTGGGTCCCAAAAGCCATCTGTACATGCATACGCCGTGTTAGAGTATTTTCAAAATACAGGCCTAAAACATGATGTAAATCGATATTTTAGCTGCCCAAAGTCAATATGTGTATGCATCTTCTGTACCCGTCTATATCCCAAATTCAGGTTCAAAACACTCGAAAATTCGATATTTTTGGGTCCCAGAAGCAATCTGTACATGCCTACTTGTTGCTAGAAAGTTTTCAAGATACAGACCCAAAACATGCTCAAAATCGATATTTTAGGTGCAAAAATTCGATATGTGCATGCATCTTCTGTACTCGTTTATATCTCAAATTCAGGCTCAGAACACCCGAAAATTCGATATTTTTGGGTCCCAGAAGCGATCTGTACATGTCTACACTGTGTTATAGTATTTTCAAAATACAGGCCCAAAACATGCTCAAAATCGATATTTTAGGTGCCCAAAGTCGATATGTGCATGCATCTTCTGTACCCTTTCATATCTCAAATTCAGGCTCAGAACACCCGAAAATTCGATTTATTTGGGTCCTAGGAGCGATCTGTACGTGTCTACTCATTGTTAGAGTATTTTAAAAATTCAGCCCCAAAACATGCTCAAAATCGATATTTTGGGTGCCCAAAGTAGATATGTGCATGCATCTTTTGTACCCGTTTATATCTCAAATTCAGACTCAAAACACCCGAATATTCGATATTTTTGGGTCCCAAAAGCAATGTGTACATGCATACTCCGTGTTAGAGTATTTTTAAAATATAGGCCTAAAACATGCTGTAAATCGATATTTTAGCTGCCCAAAGTCAATATGTGTATGCATCCTCTGTACCCGGTTATATCCCAATTTCTGGGTCAAAACACCGAAAATTCGATATTTTTGGGTCCCGTAAGCGATCTGCACATGCCTACTCAGTGCTAGAATGTTTTCAAGATACAGACCCAAAACATGCTCAAAATCGATATTTTAGGTGCAAAAAGTCGAAATGTACATGCATCTTCTGTATCCGTTTATATCTCAAATTCAGGCTCAAAACACCCTAAAATTCGATATTTTTGGGTCCCCGAAGCGATCTGTACATGCCTACTCCGTGTTAGAGTATTTTAAAAATACAGGCCCAAAACATGCTCAAAATCGATATTTTAGGTGCCCAAAGTCGATATGTGCATGCATCTTCTGTATCCGTCTATATCCCAAATTCAGGTTCAAAACACCCGAAAATTCGACAATTTTGGGTCCCAGAAGCGATCTGCACATGCCTACTCAGTGCTAGAATATTTTCAAATTATACGCCCAAAACATACTAAAACTCGATATTTTGGGTGCCAAAGTCGATATGTGTATGCATCTTCTGTACCCGTTTATATCTCAAATTCAGGCTCAAAATACCCAAAAAATTGATATTTTTGTGTCCCAGAAGCGATCTGTACATGTCTACACCGTGTTTGAGTATTTTCAAAATACAGGCCCAAAACATGCTCAAAATCGATATTTTAGGTGCCCGAAGTCGATATGTGCATGCATCTTCTGTACCTGTTCATATCTCAAGTTTAGGCTCAGAACAACCGAAAATTTGATTTATTTGGGTCCCAGAAGTGATCTGTACGTGTCTACTTCGTGTTAGAGTGTTTTAAAAATACAGGCCCAAAACATGCTCAAAATCGATATTTTGGGTGCCCAAAGTCGATATGTGCATGCATCTTCTGTACCCGTTTATATCTCAAATTCAGACTCAAAACACCCGAATATTCGATATTTTTGGGTCCCAAAAGCCATCTGTACATGCATACTCCGTGTTAGAGTATTTTCAAAATACAGGCCTAAAACATGATGTAAATCGATATTTTAGCTGCCCAAAGTCAATATGTGTATGCATCTTCTGTACCCGTCTATATCCCAAATTCAGGTTCAAAACACTCGAAAATTCGATATTTTTGGGTCCCGGAAGCAATCTGTACATGCCTACTTCTTGCTAGAAAGTTTTCAAGATACAGACCCAAAACATGCTCAAAATCGATATTTTAGGTGCAAAAAGTCGATATGTGCATGCATCTTTTGTACTCGTTTATATCTCAAATTCAGGCTCAAAACTCCAGAAAATTCGATATTTTTGTGTCCCAGAAGCGATCAGTACATGTCTACACTGTGTTAAAGTATTTTCAAAATACAGGCCCAAAACATGCTCAAAATCGATATTTTAGGTGCCCAAAGTCGATATGTGCATGCATCTTCTGTACCCTTTCATATCTCAAATTCAGGCTGAGAACACTCGAAAATTCGATCTATTTGGGTCCTAGAAGCGATCTGTACGTGTCTATTCAGTGTTAGAGTATTTTAAAAATTCAGGCCCAAAACATGTTAAAAATCGATATTTTGGGTGCCCAAAGTCGATATGTGCATGCATCTTCTGTACCCGTTTATATCTCAAATTCAGACTCAAAACACCCGAATATTCGATATTTTTGGGTCCCAAAAGCAATGTGTACATGCATACTACGTGTTAGAGTATTTTCAAAATACAAGCCTAAAACATGCAGAAAATCGATATTTTAGCTGCCCAAAGTCAATATGTGTATGCATCTTCTGTACACGTCTATATCCCAAATTCAGGTTCAAAACACTCGAAAATTCGATATTTTTGGGTCCCAGAAGCATTCTGTACATGCCTACTTCTTGCTAGAATGTTTTCAAGATACAGACCCAAAACATGCTCAAAATCGATATTTTAGGTGCAAAAAGTCGAAATGTGCATGCATCTTCTGTACCCGTTTATATCCCAAATTCAGGCTCAAAACACCCAAAAAATCGATATTTTTGTGTCCCAGAAGCGATCTGTACATGTCTACACCGTGCTATAGTATTTTCAAAATACAGGCCCAAAACATGCTCAAAATCGATATTTTAGGTGCCCAAAGTCGATATGTGCATGCATCTTCTGTATCCGTTCATATCTCAAATTCAGGCTCAGAACACCCTAAAATTCGATTTATTTGGGTTCCAGAAGCGATCTGTACGTGTCTACTCAGTGTTAGAGTATTTTAAAAATACAGGCCCAAAACATGCTCAAAATCGATATTTTGGGTGCCCAAAGTCGATATGTGCATGCATCTTCTGTACCCGTTTATATCTCAAATTCAGACTCAAAACACCCGAATATTCGATATTTTTGGGTCCCCGAAGCGATCTGTACATGCCTACTCCGTGTTAGAGTATTTTCAAATTATACGCCCAAAACATACTAAAAATCGATATTTTGGGTGCCAAAGTCGATATGTGTATGCATCTTCTGTACCCGTTTATATCTCAAATTCAGGCTCAAAACACCCAAAAAATCGATATTTTTGTGTCCCAGAAGCGATCTGTACATGTCTACACCGTGTTTGAGTATTTTCAAAATACAGGCCCAAAACATGCTCAAAATCGATATTTTAGGTGCCCGAAGTCGATATGTGCATGCATCTTCTGTACCTGTTCATATCTCAAATTCAGGCTCAGAACAACCGAAAATTCGATTTATTTGGGTACCAGAAGTGATCTGTACGTGTCTACTTCGTGTTAGAGTGTTTTAAAAATACAGGCCAAAAACATGCTCAAAATCGATATTTTTGGTGCCTAAAGTCGATATGTGCATGCATCTTCTATACCCGTTTATATCTCAAATTCAGACTCAAAACACCCGAATATTCGATATTTTTGGGTCCCAAAAGCCATCTGTACATGCATTCTCCGTGTTAGAGTATTTTTAAAATACAGGCCTAAAACATGCTGTAAATCGATATTTTAGCTGCCTAAAGTCAATATGTGCATGCATCCTCTGTACCCGGTTATATCCCAATTTCAGGCTCAAAACTCCGAAAATTCGATATTTTTGGGTCCCGTAAGCGATCTGCACATGCCTACTCAGTGCTAGAATGTTTTTAAAATACAGGCTTAAAACATGCTATAAATCGATATTTTAGGTGTGAAAAGTCGATATGTGCATGCATCTTCTGTACCCGTTTATATCTCAAATTCAGGCTCAAAACACCCGAAAAGTCGATATTTTTGTGTCCCAGAAGCGATCTGTACATGCCTACTCCGTGTTAATGTATTTTCAAAATACAGGCCCAAAACATGCCGAAAATCTATATTTTAGTTGCCCAAAGTCAATATGTGCATGCATCTTCTGTACCCTTTCATATCTCAAATTCAGGCTCAGAACACTCGATAATTCGATTTATTTGGGTCCTAGAAGCGATCTGTACGTGTCTATTCAGTGTTAGAGTATTTTAGAAATTCAGGCCCAAAACATGCTCAAAATCGATATTTTGGGTGCCCAAAGTCGATATGTGCATGCATCTTCTGTACCCGTTTATATCTCAAATTCAGACTCAAAACACCCGAATATTCGATATTTTTGGGTCCCAAAAGCAATGTGTACATGCATACTCCGTGTTAGAGTATTTTCAAATTACAAGCCTAAAACATGCAGAAAATCGATATTTTAGCTGCCCAAAGTCAATATGTGTATGCATCTTCTATACCCGTCTATATCCCAAATTCAGGTTCAAAACACTCGAAAATTCGATATTTTTGGGTCCCAGAAGCAATCTGTACATGCCTACTTCTTGCTAGAATGTTTTCAAGATACAGACCCAAAACATGCTCAAAATCGATATTTTAGGTGCAAAAAGTCGAAATGTGCATGCATCTTCTGTACCCGTTTATATCCCAAATTCAGGCTCAAAACACCCAAAAAATCGATATTTTTGTGTCCCAGAAGCGATCTGTACATGTCTACACCGTGTTTGAGTATTTTCAAAATACAGGCCCAAAACATGCTCAAAATCGATATTTTAGGTGCCAGAAGTCGATATGTGCATGCATCTTCTGTACCTGTTCATATCTCAAATTCAGGCTCAGAACAACCGAAAATTTGATTTATTTGGGTCCCAAAAGTGATCTGTACGTGTCTACTCCGTGTTAGAGTGTTTTAAAAATAAAGGCCCAAAACATGCTCAAAATCGATATTTTGGGTGCCCAAAGTCGATATGTGCATGCATCTTCTGTACCCGTTTATATCTCAAATTCAGACTCAAAACACCCGAATATTCGATATTTTTGGGTCCCAAAAGCCATCGGTACATGCATACTCCGTGTTAGAGTATTTTCGAAATACAGGCCTAAAACATGATGTAAATCGATATTTTAGCTGCCCAAAGTCAATATGTGTATACATCTTCTGTACCCGTCTATATCCCAAATTCAGGTTCAAAACACTCGAAAATTCGATATTTTTGGGTCCCAGAAGCATTCTGTACATGCCTACTTCTTGCTAGAATGTTTTCAAGATACAGACCCAAAACATGCTCAAAATCGATATTTTAGGTGCAAAAAGTCGAAATGTGCATGCATCTTCTGTACCCGTTTATATCCCAAATTCAGGCTCAAAACACCCAAAAAATCGATATTTTTGTGTCCCAGAAGCGATCTGTACATGTCTACACCGTGCTATAGTATTTTCAAAATACAGGCCCAAAACATGCTCAAAATCGATATTTTAGGTGCCCAAAGTCGATATGTGCATGCATCTTCTGTATCCGTTCATATCTCAAATTCAGGCTCAGAACACCCTAAAATTCGATTTATTTGGGTTCCAGAAGCGATCTGTACGTGTCTACTCAGTGTTAGAGTATTTTAAAAATACAGGCCCAAAACATGCTCAAAATCGATATTTTGGGTGCCCAAAGTCGATATGTGCATGCATCTTCTGTACCCGTTTATATCTCAAATTCAGACTCAAAACACCCGAATATTCGATATTTTTGGGTCCCCGAAGCGATCTGTACATGCCTACTCCGTGTTAGAGTATTTTCAAATTATACGCCCAAAACATACTAAAAATCGATATTTTGGGTGCCAAAGTCGATATGTGTATGCATCTTCTGTACCCGTTTATATCTCAAATTCAGGCTCAAAACACCCAAAAAATCGATATTTTTGTGTCCCAGAAGCGATCTGTACATGTCTACACCGTGTTTGAGTATTTTCAAAATACAGGCCCAAAACATGCTCAAAATCGATATTTTAGGTGCCCGAAGTCGATATGTGCATGCATCTTCTGTACCTGTTCATATCTCAAATTCAGGCTCAGAACAACCGAAAATTCGATTTATTTGGGTACCAGAAGTGATCTGTACGTGTCTACTTCGTGTTAGAGTGTTTTAAAAATACAGGCCAAAAACATGCTCAAAATCGATATTTTGGGTGCCTAAAGTCGATATGTGCATGCATCTTCTATACCCGTTTATATCTCAAATTCAGACTCAAAACACCCGAATATTCGATATTTTTGGGTCCCAAAAGCCATCTGTACATGCATTCTCCGTGTTAGAGTATTTTTAAAATACAGGCCTAAAACATGCTGTAAATCGATATTTTAGCTGCCTAAAGTCAATATGTGCATGCATCCTCTGTACCCGGTTATATCCCAATTTCAGGCTCAAAACTCCGAAAATTCGATATTTTTGGGTCCCGTAAGCGATCTGCACATGCCTACTCAGTGCTAGAATGTTTTTAAAATACAGGCTTAAAACATGCTATAAATCGATATTTTAGGTGTGAAAAGTCGATATGTGCATGCATCTTCTGTACCCGTTTATATCTCAAATTCAGGCTCAAAACACCCGAAAAGTCGATATTTTTGTGTCCCAGAAGCGATCTGTACATGCCTACTCCATGTTAATGTATTTTCAAAATACAGGCCCAAAACATGCCGAAAATCTATATTTTAGTTGCCCAAAGTCAATATGTGCATGCATCTTCTGTACCCTTTCATATCTCAAATTCAGGCTCAGAACACTCGATAATTCGATTTATTTGGGTCCTAGAAGCGATCTGTACGTGTCTATTCAGTGTTAGAGTATTTTAGAAATTCAGGCCCAAAACATGCTCAAAATCGATGTTTTGGGTGCCCAAAGTCGATATGTGCATGCATCTTCTGTACCCGTTTATATCTCAAATTCAGACTCAAAACACCCGAATATTCGATATTTTTGGGTCCCAAAAGCAATGTGTACATGCATACTCCGTGTTAGAGTATTTTCAAATTACAAGCCTAAAACATGCAGAAAATCGATATTTTAGCTGCCCAAAGTCAATATGTGTATGCATCTTCTATACCCGTCTATATCCCAAATTCAGGTTCAAAACACTCGAGAATTCGATATTTTTGGGTCCCAGAAGCAATCTGTACATGCCTACTTCTTGCTAGAATGTTTTCAAGATACAGACCCAAAACATGCTCAAAATCGATATTTTAGGTGCAAAAAGTCGAAATGTGCATGCATCTTCTGTACCCGTTTATATCCCAAATTCAGGCTCAAAACACCCAAAAAATCGATATTTTTGTGTCCCAGAAGCGATCTGTACATGTCTACACCGTGTTTGAGTATTTTCAAAATACAGGCCCAAAACATGCTCAAAATCGATATTTTAGGTGCCAGAAGTCGATATGTGCATGCATCTTCTGTACCTGTTCATATCTCAAATTCAGGCTCAGAACAACCGAAAATTTGATTTATTTGGGTCCCAAAAGTGATCTGTACGTGTCTACTCCGTGTTAGAGTGTTTTAAAAATAAAGGCCCAAAACATGCTCAAAATCGATATTTTGGGTGCCCAAAGTCGATATGTGCATGCATCTTCTGTACCCGTTTATATCTCAAATTCAGACTCAAAACACCCGAATATTCGATATTTTTGGGTCCCAAAAGCCATCGGTACATGCATACTCCGTGTTAGAGTATTTTCGAAATACAGGCCTAAAACATGATGTAAATCGATATTTTAGCTGCCCAAAGTCAATATGTGTATGCATCTTCTGTACCCGTCTATATCCCAAATTCAGGTTCAAAACACTCGAAAATTCGATATTTTTGGGTCCCAGAAGCAATCTGTACATGCCTACTTCTTGCTAGAAAGTTTTCAAGATACAGACCCAAAACATGCTCAAAATCGATATTTTAGGTGCAAAAAGTCGATATGTGCATGCATCTACTGTACCCTTTCATATCTCAAATTCAGGCTCAGAACACTCGAAAATTCGATTTATTTGGGTCCTAGAAGCGATCTGTACGTGTCTATTCAGTGTTAGAGTATTTTAAAAATTCAGGCCCAAAACATGCTCAAAATCGATATTTTGGGTGCCCAAAGTCGATATGTGCATGCATCTTCTGTACCCGTTTATACCTCAAATTCAGACTCAAAACACCCGAATATTCGATATTTTTGGGTCCCAAAAGCAATGTGTACATGCATACTCCGTGTTAGAGTATTTTCAAAATACAAGCCTAAAACATGCAGAAAATCGATATTTTAGCTGCCCAAAGTCAATATCTGTATGCATCTTCTGTACCCATTTATATCCCAAATTCAGGCTCAAAACACCCAAAAAATCGATATTTTTGTGTCCCTGAAGCGATCTGTACATGTCTACACCGTGCTATAGTATTTTCAAAATACAGGCCCAAAACATGCTCAAAATCGATATTTTAGGTGCCCAAAGTCGATATGTGCATGCATCTTCTGTATCCGTTCATATCTCAAATTCAGGCTCAGAACACCCTAAAATTCGATTTATTTTGGTTCCAGAAGCGATCTGTACGTGTCTACTCAGTGTTAGAGTATTTTAAAAATACAGGCCCAAAACATGCTCAAAATCGATATTTTGGGTGCCCAAAGTCGATATGTGCATGCATCTTCTGTACCCGTTTATATCTGAAATTCAGACTCAAAACACCCGAATATTCGATATTTTTGGGTCCCCCAAGCGATCTGTACATATCTACTCCGTGTTAGAGTATTTTCAAATTATACGCCTAAAACATACTAAAAATCGATATTTTGGGTGCCAAAGTCGATATGTGTATGCATCTTCTGTACCCGTTTATATCTCAAATTCAGGCTCAAAACACCCAAAAAATCGATATTTTTGTGTCCCAGAAGCGATCTGTACATGTCTACACCTTGTTTGAGTATTTTCAAAATACAGGCCCAAAACATGCTCAAAATCGATATTTTAGGTGCCCGAAGTCGATATGTGCATGCATCTTCTGTACCTGTTGATATCTCAAATTCAGGCTCAGAACAACCGGAAATTCGATTTATTTGGGTCCCAAAAGTGATCTGTACGTGTCTACTCCGTGTTACAGTGTTTTAAAAATACAGGCCCAAAACATGCTCAAAATCGATATTTTGGGTGCCCAAAGTCGATATGTGCATGCATCTTCTGTACCCGTTTATATCTCAAATTCAGACTCAAAACACCCGAATATTCGATATTTTTGGGTCCCAAAAGCCATCTGTACATGCATACTCCGTGTTAGAGTATTTTCAAAATACTGGCCTAAAACATGCAGAAAATCGATATTTTAGCTGCCCAAAGTCAATATGTGTATGTATCTTCTGTACCCGTCTATATCCCAAATTCAGGTTCAAAACACTCGAAAATTCGATATTTTTGGGTCCCAGAAGCAATCTGTACTTGCCTACTTCTTGCTAGAATGTTTTCAAGATACAGACCCAAAACATGCTCAAAATCGATATTTTAGGTGCAAAAAGTCGATATGTGCATGCATCTTCTGTACTCGTTTATATCTCAAATTCAGGCTCAAAACTCCGAAAATTCGATATTATTGGTATAGTGAAACCAGCACAGCTGTTTGCTATAGAATAGGCCCCTTCACAAGCCCAGGCCCCGTATAGGCATAATCTGGGTTGGAAGGGTCAATTCCGTGACGTTCATCAGAAGTAAATAAAATTCAAATCTGGCGCTGTACTGATAGTGGAGCCACCTGGTGGTGGTGAGGTGAGGTATTAAGCCCCTCCTCCGCTGAATACCGCTCGTCCACTCTGTCGCGGAACACGTCTCAGTCAACATCTACGCTCCTCGCTGCTACGCTATGGTATTGTGTCGCGTGTTCCTGCTAATTTTTTCTTTTGTGTTCTAGTGGCTAGCCTGCTTTGCAGATGTTTCATGTGTGTTTTCTAGGAGGGTTTTAGGTGTTTATGTTTTTTTTTTTTTTTCTTCGTTAGGACTTAGTCTTTTCCTTAAGCGAAGGGGGCTTTTCAGCCCCTGTTTTCGGAGTTTTTCTCCTTCTGTCCCCCCTTTCACTGTCCCTCCTGCCACTAGTACATGCTTCGTGTGTATTTTATCGGGGTTTCTGGGGTTTTTTAGCGAGGTTAGTGGGCGCCACGTGGGACTTCTCCGCCCCACGTGGTGAGCACATGGGGTCTTTGCAACCCTTCCTCTTGCCTTCCCCGATTATTATGTGTCCCCTCTCGGTAAGGGGGAGTGAGAATTGTGCCCTGGTTCTCTCTTCCTCTCCCGGGCGGGGGTTTTTTATTTTATTTTTGGGGTTTTTCCATTATTTTCAGCCTGGAGTGTTTCTTCTCAGGCTATCGGGTCCCCTCCTACCCCTCCTTCTGGTTCTTTCTGTCCGGAGGGCCCTTATTTACCCACTCCATGTGGCGGACGGTTTTGGTTTTACGGGGTTTTTCCCTGGGCGGCTGCGCGAGTGTGGGGGATCGTGTCCTGGTCCCCAGGTTCAGCGGGCGTGTCCCGCGCTTTTTTCCTTCGGGGAGGATGGGTTTCGTGTCTTCTGTGTTCCAGTGTTTGCACGTGTTAACCCATGTTTGTGTATTCTTTTCTCCCCCAGCCTACTCGTGCCCTTTGTGCTGCCTCAGGATGTACCGTGCGGGTCTCGCCTGACGGACACCTGCACTGTTCACCTCACGCACCCTGCTTCACTCCCTTGGGTTACGACCCTTTGGCGTGTGGTGTGTGCCGCCCCTGGGCTGAGTTGTGTCGGGTTACCTCCCCTTCTGCCCGCTCCAAGCTCCCTGCCCTTGCTTCTCTTCGTATGGCGTGGACGAGGGCTAGGAGAATGGCCCACAAACGAGACGGTTCTTCTTTGGCGTGGGTGGACCCGATTTTGGGAGCGGACCTGGGTTTATTCAGGACCCGTTACCCTTCTTCCTGTCTCTCGGAGTCTCAGGGGCTAGAACCTCCTGAGGCCCGAGAGATTGAGCCTCCTTCCCTAGGCGGTACTACGACTCCTTCTCGGGGCTTATCCCCCCGGGAAACAAGCGAGTCTGTCGCGCTGGTTCTCCCGACTGCCTCACCGGTACAAGGGCCCAGCAGGGAACCCCCAGCTTCGCCTCCTGCTAGAGCTGGCTCCTCAGGCCTCTCTAGAGGACGCAAGCGTTCAGCTAAGAGGTCCCGCCACTCCAGGAAGTCCCGTGCTCGTCGCCGTTCTCCTTCCTCCTCTTCTTCGTCGTCCTCTTCCTCTTCTTCGTCGTCGGGGAGCTCTCCTTCGCCCGCCCGCAAATCCCGCAAGGGTAAGCGGGGGGGGGGGGACAGCCCCTCGTCGAGGAAGATAGTTAAGATCTTCCACGCCCTTATTCCTCACGCTTTTCCTGGGGCTTCCGTCGCGCAGCCTCCGGCTGTCGCTACGGAACCCGCTCCTGTTCCCCCGCCTCCCGCTGCTGCTCCCGTCGAGGGCGCGAGTCCTCCCAGGGATGTGGGAGTCCTTTTCGTGCCTCCCGTTTCCCCGGGGCTCGTAGCTGAGGAGTTGGTTACCTCCGCACCTCCGTCCCCGTCACCCCCTCCTTCGGGAGACGGATACCTTCCCTACTCTTGGTCTCTTCTCCCTCCTACCTGGACCCACTCTTCGGAGGAGGGCAGACTGGTGGCTTGGTCTCCGGACACGGCTCAACCAGACGTGTGGATCCGGAGGGATGACGTCGTGGTGAAGTGGGGGCCGGATGAGAAGGGCGAGGCTATTCCCTTCTACAAGGTCCGTCCTATCTCAGCGCCCGTACCCACTTCATCTAGGGTGTCCTCTGCGGCGACCCTGGACGCGATGGGTTTTCTGGTGGAGTACAGCCAGCTACACTTGTCCGGGGCTTGGAGGATTGACCGCTCCCACGGTAACACGGCTCTCCTCCTTTCCCCGGACGCGTACTTCCCGTGGGATAAGGGCGAAGGGGACCTGGACATTCCAGCCCTTCTCCTTAAGTCCCTGGACCACCAGAGAAACAACGCGCCCAGGAAGCCCCCTCCTCCGTCTTTCCCCGTCATCCTCCCTCATTCCCGGGCCCCCCAGGGCTTGAGGGAGTGCCTGTGGAAGACGGAGAAGGAGCCCCCGGTCCCCTATCAGCTGAAGGAGCCCGATGGCAAGTTGCGACAGGCGGAGTCTGCTACCCGTCTAGAGTTGGCCCACACCATCTCCACGGGAGCAGCCGCCTCGTTGATTAGGGACTGCCTCAACGCCCTAACCAACTCCTACCACGAGATGTCGGGTGTACAGCTAGCGTGAGTACCTTACTCGTGTGTCATGTTTTTTAGGGATACTGGGTAGAGGGTCTCTCTGTTACTCCCGGGTACTTATCCCCGGGTTCGCTCGGTTTTTTCCTTGTTTACCCCTTACAGTGACACCCTCTCTTCCATGGCCACCGTGATGGAGGGCGTGGCGGCGATGGCGACCCACTTCATGCGGGAGGAGGCGAAGGCGTTCGCCGAGGCGAGACTGGCAGCCCGCCAGGCGGCGGCTAAATCTGCGCCGGAGATGGCACAGAGGGGAGTGGTGCGAGCTGCCCCCTTGTCCCCCGCCCTCTTTGACCAACCGGCGACAGACACGATCTTCGCCTCCCTCCCAGCGGTAATCAATTTACCAAAACCCTCCACCTCCAAGTAAGTACCTCTCGTGTTCGTCTTACCCGAGTTGTCACGGGGATGAAATGAAAGGATTTTCGGGTCTACTTTGGTTCCTAATCATTCTGTTTGTCCGTAGGCCACGTGCCCCACAGCCAGCCAGACCAGCCTACCAGCCCCGGAGGCCCTCCCAGCCCTCCAGGCTACCGAGGCCCTCCTATCCCACTCCCCCGAGAGCACACAACAGGCCCTCCCAGAGGGGCCAGCAGCCGTTTCGAGGAAGGGGACAGGGCTCCAAGTCCTACTCGAAGCCCAAGTCCTCCTTCAACCACCCTGCCCAGAAGGACCGTGCCACTTGAGGGTCCCACTCTGGGCTGCCTCACAGGGTGGTCAGCAGCCTGGCCCACCCACGGCTGGGC
The DNA here is from genome assembly GCA_033782935.1 of Petrolisthes cinctipes. Lineage (NCBI taxonomy): Eukaryota > Metazoa > Arthropoda > Malacostraca > Decapoda > Porcellanidae > Petrolisthes > Petrolisthes cinctipes. The sequence continues at coordinate 12,113,746 of JAWQEG010000062.1, read as the reverse complement.
AGCAAGGATAATTCGCCAGGGCCTGTCATGGCCCTGGATTACTGTTCCGGTGAGTAACTGTCATCTTTACTTTCTGACATATGAATTATGCCTAATCCCGTCCTTGGGCTACCGTTAGGTCAAAATCAGATTTTCCCTTGCGGTCAAAATCTCTGCCTCTCCTGTCATTCACCCCCCAACCACCCCCGGGTCCCTCGGGCCCCGGGGGATTAGGATTAACGGTACTCTCACTGACACCTGTCTTCTCCCGTTACAGCCACTACGTCTACCTCCTGCCTCAACCAAAGTGTCACTTTCGGTCGTCCCGCATGTGTTAGAAATACGGGAAAAAGGGGTAGTGGAGCGGGCGACGGGAAGGGTCTTTCTTTCTCGTTTATTCACGGTCCCCAAAAAGGACCAGGGAAAAACGAGATTGGTGATGGACCTGAGCAAGCTAAACAAATTCGTGAAAACGTTACATTTCAGGATGGTTTCGGTTGCTCAGGTCCGCACAGTTCTGAGGAAGGGAGACTGGTTAGCATCCCTGGATCTCAAGGATGCGTACTGGCACGTCCCGATCCACCCCAGGTTTCGCCGCTTTCTGGCCTTCCAGGTGGGGACCGAGACGTTCCAGTTTACCAGGCTCTCTTTCGGTCTTTCTCTAGCTCCGCGAGTCTTCACAAAACTCGTGAGGGTAGTGGCATCCCGTCTGGCAGAGGCGGGTGTCCCCACCCTCATGTACCTGGACGATTGGTTGCTTCACGCCCCTTCCAAGGAGCAGGTAGCAAACAACGTCCGGGTAGCGAGGAGAGTGCTAGAGGAAATGGGGTTCCTGTTGAACATCCCCAAGTCCTCTCTCACCCCCACTCGCAAGCTGTGTTGGCCAGGAATAGAGTGGGACTCTCTTTCGGCCACCCTCTCTCTCGCTCCAGACAACGCCCGCCGGACCCTCCGCCACGTCCGCCAGGCGCATTTTTCCCGTACTTTCTCTCGCCGCCAGTGGGAATCATTGCTCGGGTCCCTAAATTTCGCGGCCCCTGCAATGCCCCTGGGACGATTGAAACACAGGAGGCTGACGCGGGAGGTAAACCTCCACCTGTCCCCCGCACACAGGGACCTTCCCAGGCAAGTGTCCCCCTCTCTCCACCGCCTCCTTCGCCCCTGGCTACGTCCCGGTGCCCTGCGTCAGCGGGTCCCCTGGGTGTTCCCTCCCCCGGGGATCACGGTGGCGACAGACGCATCGGACGTAGGCTGGGGATACCAGTCTTGCCGGGGACATCAACGGTGCGGGGGATGGAAGGAAGGGGAAAGGCTACTGCACATCAACGCCCGGGAGTTGATGGTAGCGAAGGAATGGCTCAACAGACACCCTCAGTTTGCCAGGATAGGCGTCCGCTTCGATATGGACAACGTTGCGGCCGTGCGGTGCCTACAGAAACAGGGCACCGTACGGTCGGAAATTCTCCTGTCCCTGTCAGAACAGATTTTCGCAATAGCGGCCAAGAGGGACATTCACCTCTTGGCCCGCTACGTGCCAGGGCGGGAGAACGATTGGGCGGACGCCCTATCCAGGTTCAGGGGGACGTCAGTCGAGTGGCAACTGCGTCCCCTCGTGTTCGAGTCTCTCTGCCTTCGCTACGGGACACCGGAGGTGGACCTATTCGCCTCCCCATCCACGGCCCTACTCCCTCTGTTCCTGACTTTCTCATCCAGAACAGAGGCGGGAGGCCCGGACGCCTTCACGGAGGACTGGAACAGGTGGGGTCATCTCTACCTCTTCCCACCCCCAGCCACTTCAGTCCTCCTGAAGGCGATCCTCAAGCTGCGCACTTTCAGGGGGAGGGTTCTCCTCATAGCCTCCCTCTGGCCAGCACAGCCGTGGTTCGGAGAGTTGTCCCGGTGGTGCCCTCATCCCCTTCAGTTGGGATCGGCGTGCCTCTCCAGCACCCTGTCTGCACCACTCCAAGCGTCACTGAAACTACACGCTTGGAGTTTCTACGGGGAGTCCTCAGCAAAAGGTTCACTAAGGAGACAGTGGACAAGATGTTGAGGGCTCATCGTCAGTCTTCGGTGCGACAATACGAATCGTGCTGGAAAAGATTCCAGGGCTTCTTGCGAAGACACCCCTCCAGGGTCATCTCGGAGGACACAGTCCTGGAATTCCTCACGTGGCTCGCCGATTCCACCAACAGGGCCCCGGCGACGGTGCTTGCGCATCACGCAGCCCTGTCTGATCCCCTCCTCCTGGGTTTTAACATTAAGGTTTCGGAGAGGCCTCTTTCTCTCCTGAGGATGGGGATTCGGGCGGGGACCGCACCTCACCGGGCCCAGACACCTTCCTGGTCCCTTCATCGTGTCCTTTCCTACCTGACCTTCGAGCGGGTCCCTCTGGAGGTTTGTCACCTCCTCCAGAAAGCTCTCTTCCTGCTCGCCTTAGCTACAGGTTACAGGGCTTCTCAGTTGGCAGCCCTGACCCGTCACACAGCCTTTTCTTCAGTAACCCCTAACCTTACTTCCTTAACCATTTCCCCCTCTCCTGCTTTTCTAGCTAAGAACGAGCAGGCTGACGACAGAATTGGCCCTCTCGCAGTACCCTCGTTTCTGAGGGATGGAAATTTCCACCCCCTCTGCCCAGTCCACGCCTTTGTTGCATACGTGGAGGCGACGAGAGGGGCTTCTCCGGACCACCTCTTCTACAACTCTAGGTCCGGTAACCCTCTCTTCCCTAGGTCAATCGCTCGCCTTCTCTGCCGAGTGATAGAGAACGGGGATCCCGGACACGCCCCGAGGGCTCACAGCGTTAGGGGCGTGGCCGCCTCCCTCGCCTTCCTCAGGACTCACTCGGTGGAGAGGGTCAGGGATTTGGGGGGCTGGGCGTCCACTTCCTCCTTCAGGACGAGGTACCTGTTCCACTCGCTCTCCCCTACCCCCTGTGTGGCTATGGGTACTCCACCTTCTATTCCCCAGGGTCCCCGCGGGAGACACATGGGGGGGAGGGGCCGCCCGAAGAGAAAAGGTCGGGTGATTTAAGTCCCGTCACATCATCCCATACCTCATCCACATCTTGTACAGCTTCATACTCATCCCCATTCTTTACGTGTACATATGGTGAAAGAGAGACTAAAATAAATTACATTGTTACGGAATTCTTGTGTATTTATTTTCCAAACAATTACTTTACTACGATGAGTGACAGGAGATATTATTACACAGGATATCTGGATCCTAGTGTCCTCCTTCATCCCCTCGGGATCACATTACCTGAGCGAGGGCCATAGCCCTAACTCAGAAGACTTGAATAAGGGGGGGGGGGGGAAGGGGGGGGGTTGCCATGGGCACCTCCCCCCCTCCTCTCCTAGGCCCGAACCCTCGAGTCTACCTATAAAGACTTTATGTGTAACAATTCTGGTCTATAACAGAATGGTCTACGGTTATATGGTATAAGCTACTTCTCCCCCACCACGGCTATTCACCTAGCCAGTGTCGGGAGGGGCGTTAGCTGCTGCCTCACCGGGCTCGGTTATCTTTCCTGCCCTCCGCTCTCAACCACTCTTAACTAGCACGTGATTGCCTCCACCTCACCTCCCACCTACCGCATCGCATGCATAGCAAACAGCTGTGCTGGTTTCAATATACCAATAATAGTGCATTTGTCGCGGCTTCTAGCCGCTTAAATTGTATTTATTGGTTGTGAAACCAGCACAGCTTCTACTGTCCCACCCACCTCCCGATGCGGCAGGCACTCACTTCTTTCTCATTGGAGTGGGCGAGCGGTATTCAGCGGAGGAGGGGCTTAATACCTCACCTCACCACCACCAGGTGGCTCCACTATCAGTACAGCACCAGATTTGAATTTTATTTACTTCTGATGAACGTCACGGAATTGACCCTTCAAACCCAGATTATGCCTATACGGGGCCTGGGCTTGTGAAGGGGCCTATTCTATAGCAAACAGCTGTGCTGGTTTCACAACCAATAAATACAATTTAAGCGGCTAGAAGCCGCGACAAATGCACTATTTTTGTGTCCCAGAAGCGATCTGTACATGTCTACACTGTGTTATAGTATTTTCAAAATACAGGCCCAAAACATGCTCAAAATCGATATTTTAGGTGCCCAAAGTCGATATGTGCATGCATCTTCTGTACCCTTTCATATCTCAAATTCAGGCTCAGAATACTCGAAAATTCGATTTATTTGGGTCCTAGAAGCGATCTGTTCGTGTCTATTCAGTGTTAGAGTATTTTAAAAATTCAGGCCCAAAACATGCACAAAATCGATATTTTGGGTGCCCAAAGTCGATATGTGCATGCATCTTCTGTACCCGTTTATATCTCAAATTCAGACTCAAAACACCCGAATATTCGATAGTTTTGGGTCCCAAAAGCAATGTGTACATGCATACTCCGTGTTAGAGTATTTTCAAAATACAAGCCTAAAACATGCAGAAAATCGATATTTTAGCTGCCCAAAGTCAATATGTGTATGCATCTTCTGTACCCGTCTATATCCCAAATTCAGGTTCAAAACACTCGAAAATTCGATATTTTTGGGTAACAGAAGCAATCTGTACATGCCTACTTCTTGCTAGAATGTTTTCAAGATACAGACCCAAAACATGCTCAAAATCGATATTTTAGGTGCAAAAAGTCGAAATGTGCATGCATCTTCTGTACCCGTTTATATCCCAAATTCAGGCTCAAAACACCCAAAAAATCGATATTTTTGTGTCCCAGAAGCGATCTGTACATGTCTACACCGTGCTATAGTATTTTCAAAATACAGGCCCAAAACATGCTCAAAATCGATATTTTAGGTGCCCAAAGTCGATATGTGCATGCATCTTCTGTATCCGTTCATATCTCAAATTCAGGCTCAGAACACCCTAAAATTCGATTTATTTGGGTTCCAGAAGCGATCTGTACGTGTCTACTCAGTGTTAGAGTATTTTAAAAATACAGGCCCAAAACATGCTCAAAATCGATATTTTGGGTGCCCAAAGTCGATATGTGCATGCATCTTCTGTACCCGTTTATATCTCAAATTCAGACTCAAAACACCCGAATATTCGATATTTTTGGGTCCCCCAAGCGATCTGTACATGTCTACTCCGTGATAGAGTATTTTCAAATTATACGCCCAAAACATACTAAAAATCGATATTTTGGGTGCCAAAGTCGATATGTGTATGCATCTTCTGTACCCGTTTATATCTCAAATTCAGGCTCAAAACACCCAAAAAAATCGATATTTTTGTGTCCCAGAAGCGATCTGTACATGTCTACACCGTGTTTGAGTAATTTCAAAATACAGGCCCAAAACATGCTCAAAATCGATATTTTAGGTGCCCGAAGTCGATATGTGCATGCATCTTCTGTACCTGTTCATATCTCAAATTCAGGCTCAGAACAACCGGAAATTCGATTTATTTGGGTCCCAAAAGTGATCTGTACGTGTCTACTCCGTGTTAGAGTGTTTTAAAAATACAGGCCCAAAACATGCTCAAAATCGATATTTTGGGTGCCCAAAGTCGATATGTGCATGCATCTTCTGTACCCGTTTATATCTCAAATTCAGACTCAAAACACCTGAATATTCGATATTTTTGGGTCCCAAAAGCCATCTGTACATGCATACTCCGTGTTAGAGTATTTTCAAAATACTGGCCTAAAACATGCAGAAAATCGATATTTTAGCTGCCCAAAGTCAATATGTGTATGCATCTTCTGTACCCGTCTATATCCCAAATTCAGGTTCAAAACACTCGAAAATTCGATATTTTTGGGTCCCAGAAGCAATCTGTACTTGCCTACTTCTTGCTAGAATGTTTTCAAGATACAGAACCAAAACATGCTCAAAATCGATATTTTAGGTGCAAAAAGTCGATATGTGCATGCATCTTCTGTACTCGTTTATATCTCAAATTCAAGCTCAAAACTCCGAAAATTCGATATTTTTGTGTCCCAGAAGCGATCTGTACATGTCTACACTGTGTTATAGTATTTTAAAAATTCAGGCCCAAAACATGCTCAAAATCGATATTTTGGGTGCCCAAAGTCGATATGTGCATGCATCTTCTGTACCCGTTTATATCTCAAATTCAGACTCAAAACACCCGAATATTCGATATTTTTGGGTCCCAAAAGCAATGTGTACATGCATACTCCGTGTTAGAGTATTTTCAAAATACAAGCCTAAAACATGCAGAAAATCGATATTTTAGCTGCCCAAAGTCAATATGTGTATGCATCTTCTGTACCCGTCTATATCCCAAATTCAGGTTCAAAACACTCGAAAAATCGATAATTTTGGGTCCCAGAAGCAATCTGTACATGCCTATTTCTTGCTAGAATGTTTTCAAGATACAGACCCAAAACATGCTCAAAATCGATATTTTAGGTGCAAAAAGTCGAAATGTACATACATCTTCTGTACCCGTTTATATCCCAAATTCAGGCTCAAAACACCCAAAAATTCGAAATTTTTGTGTCCCAGAAGCGATCTGTACATGTCTACACCGTGCTATAGTATTTTCAAAATACAGGCCCAAAACATGCTCAAAATCGATATTTTATGTGCCCAAAGTCGATATGTGCATGCATCTTCTGTATCCGTTCATATCTCAAATTCAGGCTCAGAACACCCTAAAATTCGATTTATTTGGGTTCCAGAAGCGATCTGTACGTGTCTACTCAGTGTTAGAGTATTTTAAAAATACAGGCCCAAAACTTGCTCAAAATCGATATTTTGGGTGCCCAAAGTCGATATGTGAGTGCATCTTCTGTACCCGTTTATATCTCAAATTCAGACTCAAAACACCCGAATATTCGATATTTTTGGGTCCCCCAAGCGATCTGTACATGTCTACTCCGTGTTAGAGTATTTTCAAATTATACGCCCAAAACATACTAAAAATCGATATTTTGGGTGCCAAAGTCGATATGTGTATGCATATTCTGTACCCGTTTATATCTCAAATTCAGGCTCAAAACACCCAAAAAATCGATATTTTTGTGTCCCAGAAGCGATCTGTACATGTCTACACCGTGTTTGAGTATTTTCAAAATACAGGCCCAAAACATGCTCAAAATCGATATTTTAGGTGCCCGAAGTCGATATGTGCATGCATCTTCTGTACCTGTTCATATCTCAAATTCAGGCTCAGAACAACCGGAAATTCGATTTATTTGGGTCCCAAAAGTGATCTGTACGTGTCTACTACGTGTTATAGTGTTTTAAAAATACAGGCCGAAAACATGCTCAAAATCGATATTTTGGGTGCCCAAAGTCGATATGTGCATGCATCTTCTGTACCCGTTTATATCTCAAATTCAGACTCAAAACACCCGAATATTCGATATTTTTGGGTCCCAAAAGCAATGTGTACAGCTCCGGACAGATCAAGGGACCCCACCTCTTCCACCAGCTACTTGGTGTGAGCCTCAGTGGATCTGGTATCACTGGCAGGTGGAGGGGGGGAGGGGAGAAATGTGGGCGGAGTTATATAGGGGGTAATGTGGAGGCGTTACCAATGTTGAGCCATCCAGAAATTTGAATCCCGAACCACTTGTGATCATGGATGTGAACCACTCACTGGAAGGTGGTAGGAGGGGTTGGGTTGAGGAGAGGGTGTAAAGCTTCACAAGTGATCGAGTAGTAGTATTATAGATGGAGAGAATTATTGGATCAAGTAGCTAAAGATTATAAACGAACAAAGCCGACTGTCGCCTTTATTATGTTTTCTTCTGTAATCTAAATCCAACTCTGATGCTACATTCTATAGGATATTATTTATTTGAAATGAATCCAGATTTTACGTAATACAATTCACACGACACTATTATTTTATGACTAATATATCAAGCCATGCACCACCTACACAGTGTTGAAATAAATTTCAAGTAAATCCTTTATCGTTACCCTGTATTATTCACGACATTTTCTAAGAAACTTTTAGTGTGTAACTGGTTACCAAAGGATAATAGTTATATAGTGTAAGTTAATCTTTACCCAATAACCACTCCATCTGTTCTCCCCCACCCCATCCTCCCTTATTCCATTCGCTGTTTCCTCTCCCTCCTTCCCAGCAATCCTTTACTCTCCATCTTACCACCATCACCAACATTCTGTGTGTTGCTGCATAATCTGTTAATGCGCAAACAAGACCAGAATAGAAATAAAAGTGATATTTGGTATGCAAATACAATCCGTTATATATGACGAATATATTTATTACCCTTATTTATTTATCTGAGGTCAACATTCAGACGCCGGTGTTAGTGAACCAATCACAAGATTTAGAGGATATTGTGTCAGCACTAATGTTATTACAAATTAAAACAGGGAAAAATTGAAATAAGACATTTATTGGTTATTGTTTACATGACTTGTCACTTTAGGTGAAAACTCCACAAGTCCTCGTTACGAATCCTTCCACACCCATAACCCAACTGTGACTAGGCACCACACTGTAAATGATGAACACGTTATATGTATAGTTGTTGTTATTGATTGGTGTCATACAATTATAATACCTGTTAACTTAATATAACCTCAAGTTTTTACTTCGACCTCACGTTTGCATTAAGCATGTGTAATGTTTTTTTTTATTATTATTATAATCACCTGGATATGTATTGCTTTAGACCCTTAGCCACGATGAGATACAGTGTATACACTATTTATATACGGTACACTTCTATGAACACATTAAGGCTTGAAATACTGTAGATTACATATTTCATGTTCTTACTCATCAATTTGTTACTAGTATCGTGTCCAGCCACCCTCCTTCTCAATGACAGCCTGCAGTCGCTCGGGCATTGAGGCGCCATGCCTTCTCACTATATCGGGTTTTCCCCGAAAAATCTCCCACTGTGCTCTGGTGTGCCGTAACAACTCTGCTGTGGTTCTCTCTCGTTCCGGCTCCCACGTGTTAACAATAGAACCCCATAGATTTTCTATGGGGTTCATATCACAGTTCTAACTAGACCAATCTATCACCTGCAAATTATCTTGAGCAGCAAACCATTCTTGAACTATCCTGGCCATATGGATAGGGCATCGGTCGTGTTTAGGACAGATGAGGGTGAGTAGTTGACACTGTCTATTGTTCACCCCTGTAGAGAGATACTGATTATTATCATTTGGATATTAAGCAACAAATAACGGAGCCGAGACAATCCCTTTTCTGTCTTCAGCTCTCCCTGTATTCTTTTCGCCCCTCATGCTGGCAGTCCCCCTCTTTATCTCCTTTTCTCGCTGTAAAATAAATAAACTTATGCCTATATCTTTCAAGTAACTGGCAACCTCACACAACCTCCTCTCACTTGTCTTCTCTCTCTCACACTCCCCCTTCCTTCCTTGCCTTCTGTAGTATTCTTTATCTTTTCTTTATCATATTTTTAACCTTCTCATTCGTTCTTTCAAAGTTTTAATCACATAGGCCTTTCTCCCTTATCACCTATAGTGCTTCAAATTTATGCAAGCGAAATGCTGCGGCTGGGATAATATGGTTAATACCGTTTTGGTTCTTTGTATTCTGTGGATTTACAAAACAACTAGAAATTCATAGCGAAGGATATGATAATAGTTATGTAGAACAAGTGTTGGCAGATACATATTCTTGACGGGATAATCCCAGCCACAGCATTTCGCCTTCTTAAAACAGAAGGACTATAGGTTTCATGCATTGCCATTTGCCAGTCTGTTGCTAGTCAGAATATTAACTTGTTAAACCATTTTGCAGGAAAGAGAAATATATATATATTTTTTTTTAAGTTACTTATGGGCATTATTTAGATATATTAACTTACTTTTACTTACGTCCAGCATTACTGTGCAGAACATGTGACACAATAAGGACCACAAGGACAATAATGGTGGTCAACGTGATTCTCATTAATCTCTCTATATGCTACTGAAAACAATGTTTTATGCTCAACTACAGAATTATGTTCTCAGCATGATAATGATAGCCAAAGATAATGAAAACAATATAAACAAATTAACATTTATTGCACAACAAATATGCTTATGCCTCGGTGCTACTGTTTCAAGGGAGTAACCAGCCCACACTGAATCACATGGAACCTGAAAAGTTTGAATAAAAGATCAATTATATATATATAAATACAATACCATATTATATCTGTTTGTCTATCTACGTCTTTGTGTATATGGCACTTTTATTAATATTCATGATCAGCACTGTGAAATATAAATTTAAATTTATTTGGCAAAGCAGAGGACACTGACTAGTATGGCAACCTACCATACGGAAGACCTCCACGTTGCACTACACACCGCAGAAGCCGATGCACAGACCTTGCTGTCAGCGAGAGGACCATCAGGAGAGTGTTGCACGAAGCGGGGGTGCATCACCGGACTCCAGCAAACAAGGAATTTTTGACTGACCAACATCGCGAGGGAAGGCTACGGTTTGCCCAACAATATGTTGACAAGCCAGAGGAGTTTTGGAAGAGAGTGATCTGGACGGATGAGAAAACCTTCTCATCTTCGTGTCACGGAAGGCGCCACTGCTGGAGGAGAAATGATACTCGGTGAGTATAATTTTTGAGGTTGTCGTTTCTATAAACTATTCAGTCATAAGCAACCATAAGAATATACTCGAATAAAAAATTACTGCCGGGTGACAACCAGTATCGTTACAACGTTACAGCGGTGCATATAACCCACACACACACTGTCAAGAAATTTAATACTGCGCAACCCTATATGCCAAAAGTAATTTACTCTGAATCGACTTACAGCAGTATCTGTTTTATTAATGTTGCTGACGTTGTAACGATACTGGTTGTCACCCGGCAGTAATTTTTTATTCGAGTATATTCTTATGGTTGCTTATGACTGAATAGTTTATAGAAACGACAACCTCAAAATTATACTCACCAAGTATCATTTCTCCTCCAGCAGTGGCGCCTTCCGTGACACGAAGATGAGAAGGTTTTCTCATCCGTCCAGATCACTCTCTTCCAAAACTCCTCTGGCTTGTCAACATATTGTTGGGCAAACCGTAGCCTTCCCTCGCGATGTTGGTCAGTCAAAAATTCCTTGTTTGCTGGAGTCCGGTGATGCACCCCCGCTTCGTGCAACACTCTCCTGATGGTCCTCTCGCTGACAGCAAGGTCTGTGCATCGGCTTCTGCGGTGTGTAGTGCAACGTGGAGGTCTTCCGTATGGTAGGTTGCCATACTAGTCAGTGTCCTCTGCTTTGCCAAATAAATTTAAATTTATATTTCACAGTGCTGATCATGAATATTAATAAAAGTGCCATATACACAAAGACGTAGATAGACAAACAGATATAATATGGTATTGTATTTATATATATATAATTGATCTTTTATTCAAACTTTTCAGGTTCCATGTGATTCAGTGTGGGCTGGTTACTCCCTTGAAACAGTAGCACCGAGGCATAAGCATATTTGTTGTGCAATAAATGTTAATTTGTTTATATTGTTTTCATTATCTTTGGCTATCATTATCATGCTGAGAACATAATTCTGTAGTTGAGCATAAAACATTGTTTTCAGTAGCATATAGAGAGATTAATGAGAATCACGTTGACCACCATTATTGTCCTTGTGGTCCTTATTGTGTCACATGTTCTGCACAGTAATGCTGGACGTAAGTAAAAGTAAGTTAATATATCTAAATAATGCCCATAAGTAACTTAAAAAAAAATATATATATATTTCTCTTTCCTGCAAAATGGTTTAACAAGTTAATATTCTGACTAGCAACAGACTGGCAAATGGCAATGCATGAAACCTATAGTCCTTCTGTTTTAAGAAGGCGAAATGCTGTGGCTGGGATTATCCCGTCAAGAATATGTATCTGCCAACACTTGTTCTACATAACTATTATCATATCCTTCGCTATGAATTTCTAGTTGTTTTGTAAATCCACAGAATACAAAGAACCAAAACGGTATTAACCATATTATCCCAGCCGCAGCATTTCGCTTGCATAAATTTGAAGCACTATAGGTGATAAGGGAGAAAGGCCTATGTGATTAAAACTTTGAAAGAACGAATGAGAAGGTTAAAAATATGATAAAGAAAAGATAAAGAATACTACAGAAGGCAAGGAAGGAAGGGGGAGTGTGAGAGAGAGAAGACAAGTGAGAGGAGGTTGTGTGAGGTTGCCAGTTACTTGAAAGATATAGGCATAAGTTTATTTATTTTACAGCGAGAAAAGGAGATAAAGAGGGGGACTGCCAGCATGAGGGGCGAAAAGAATACAGGGAGAGCTGAAGACAGAAAAGGGATTGTCTCGGCTCCGTTATTTGTTGCTTAATATCCAAATGATAATAATCAGTATCTCTCTACAGGGGTGAACAATAGACAGTGTCAACTACTCACCCTCATCTGTCCTAAACACGACCGATGCCCTATCCATATGGCCAGGATAGTTCAAGAATGGTTTGCTGCTCAAGATAATTTGCAGGTGATAGATTGGTCTAGTTAGAACTGTGATATGAACCCCATAGAAAATCTATGGGGTTCTATTGTTAACACGTGGGAGCCGGAACGAGAGAGAACCACAGCAGAGTTGTTACGGCACACCAGAGCACAGTGGGAGATTTTTCGGGGAAAACCCGATATAGTGAGAAGGCATGGCGCCTCAATGCCCGAGCGACTGCAGGCTGTCATTGAGAAGGAGGGTGGCTGGACACGATACTAGTAACAAATTGATGAGTAAGAACATGAAATATGTAATCTACAGTATTTCAAGCCTTAATGTGTTCATAGAAGTGTACCGTATATAAATAGTGTATACACTGTATCTCATCGTGGCTAAGGGTCTAAAGCAATACATATCCAGGTGATTATAATAATAATAAAAAAAAACATTACACATGCTTAATGCAAACGTGAGGTCGAAGTAAAAACTTGAGGTTATATTAAGTTAACAGGTATTATAATTGTATGACACCAATCAATAACAACAACTATACATATAACGTGTTCATCATTTACAGTGTGGTGCCTAGTCACAGTTGGGTTATGGGTGTGGAAGGATTCGTAACGAGGACTTGTGGAGTTTTCACCTAAAGTGACAAGTCATGTAAACAATAACCAATAAATGTCTTATTTCAATTTTTCCCTGTTTTAATTTGTAATAACATTAGTGCTGACACAATATCCTCTAAATCTTGTGATTGGTTCACTAACACCGGCGTCTGAATGTTGACCTCAGATAAATAAATAAGGGTAATAAATATATTCGTCATATATAACGGATTGTATTTGCATACCAAATATCACTTTTATTTCTATTCTGGTCTTGTTTGCGCATTAACAGATTATGCAGCAACACACAGAATGTTGGTGATGGTGGTAAGATGGAGAGTAAAGGATTGCTGGGAAGGAGGGAGAGGAAACAGCGAATGGAATAAGGGAGGATGGGGTGGGGGAGAACAGATGGAGTGGTTATTGGGTAAAGATTAACTTACACTATATAACTATTATCCTTTGGTAACCAGTTACACACTAAAAGTTTCTTAGAAAATGTCGTGAATAATACAGGGTAACGATAAAGGATTTACTTGAAATTTATTTCAACACTGTGTAGGTGGTGCATGGCTTGATATATTAGTCATAAAATAATAGTGTCGTGTGAATTGTATTACGTAAAATCTGGATTCATTTCAAATAAATAATATCCTATAGAATGTAGCATCAGAGTTGGATTTAGATTACAGAAGAAAACATAATAAAGGCGACAGTCGGCTTTGTTCGTTTATAATCTTTAGCTACTTGATCCAATAATTCTCTCCATCTATAATACTACTACTCGATCACTTGTGAAGCTTTACACCCTCTCCTCAACCCAACCCCTCCTACCACCTTCCAGTGAGTGGTTCACATCCATGATCACAAGTGGTTCGGGATTCAAATTTCTGGATGGCTCAACATTGGTAACGCCTCCACATTACCCCCTATATAACTCCGCCCACATTTCTCCCCTCCCCCCCTCCACCTGCCAGTGATACCAGATCCACTGAGGCTCACACCAAGTAGCTGGTGGAAGAGGTGGGGTCCCTTGATCTGTCCGGAGCTGTACATGCATACTCCGTGTTAGAGTATTTTCAAAAATACAAGCCTAAAACATGCAGAAAATCGATATTTTAGCTGCCCAAAGTCAATATGTGTATGCATCTTCTGTACCCGTCTATATCCCAAATTCAGGTTCAAAACACTCGAAAATTCGATATTTTTGGGTCCCAGAAGCAATCTGTACTTGCCTACTTCTTGCTAGAATGTTTTCAAGATACAGACCCAAAACATGCTCAAAATCGATATTTTAGGTGCAAAAAGTCGATATGTGCATGCATCTTCTGTACTCGTTTATATCTCAAATTCAAGCTCAAAACTCCGAAAATTCGATATTTTTGTGTCCCAGAAGCGATCTGTACATGTCTACACTGTGTTATAGTATTTTAAAAATACAGGCCCAAAACATGCTCAAAATCGATATTTTAGGTGCCCAAAGTCGATATGTGCATGCATCTTCTGTACCCTTTCATATCTCAAATTCAGGCTCAGAATACTCGAAAATTCGATTTATTTGGGTCCTAGAAGCGATCTGTTCGTGTCTATTCAGTGTTAGAGTATTTTAAAAATTCAGGCCCAAAACATGCTCAAAATCGATATTTTGGGTGCCCAAAGTCGATATGTGCATGCATCTTCTGTACCCGTTTATATCTCAAATTCAGACTCAAAACACCCGAATATTCGATATTTTTGGGTCCCAAAAGCAATGTGTACATGCATACTCCGTGTTAGAGTATTTTCAAAAATACAAGCCTAAAACATGCAGAAAATCGATATTTTAGCTGCCCAAAGTCAATATGTGTATGCATCTTCTGTACCTCTCTATATCCCAAATTCAGGTTCAAAACACTCGAAAATTCGATATTTTTGGGTCCCAAAAGCAATCTGTACATGCCTACTTCTTGCTAGAATGTTTTCAAGATACAGACCCAAAACATGCTCAAAATCGATATTTTAGGTGCAAAAAGTCGAAATGTGCATGCATCTTCTGTACCCGTTTATATCCCAAATTCAGGCTCAAAACACCCAAAATATCGATATTTTTGTGTCCCAGAAGCGATCTGTACATGTCTACACCGTGCTATAGTATTTTCAAAATACAGGCCCAAAATATGCTCGAAATCGATATTTTAGGTGCCCAAAGTCGATATGTGCATGCATCTTCTGTATCCGTTCATATCTCAAATTCAGGCTCAGAACACCCTAAAATTCGATTTATTTGGGTTCCAGAAGCGATCTGTACGTGTCTACTCAGTGTTAGAGTATTTTAAAATTACAGGCCCAAAACATGCTCAAAATCGATATTTTGGGTGCCCAAAGTCGATATGTGCATGCATCTTCTGTACCCGTTTATATCTCAAATTCAGACTCAAAACACCCGAATATTCGATATTTTTGGGTCCCAAAAGCAATGTGTACATGCATACTCCGTGTTAGAGTATTTTCAAAATACAAGCCTAAAACATGCAGAAAATCGATATTTTAGTTGCCCAAAGTCAATATGTGTATGCATCTTCTGTACCTGTCTATATCCCAAATTCAGGTTCAAAACACTCGAAAATTCGATATTTTTGGGTCCCAGAAGCAATCTATACATGCCTACTTCTTGCTAGAATGTTTTCAAGATACAGACCCAAAACATGCTCAAAATCGATATTTTAGGTGCAAAAAGTCGAAATGTGCATGCATCTTCTGTACCCGTTTATATCCCAAATTCAGGCTCAAAACACCCAAAAAATCGATATTTTTGTGTCCCAGAAGCGATCTGTACATGTCTACACCGTGCTATAGTATTTTCAAAATACAGGCCCAAAATATGCTCGAAATCGATATTTTAGGTGCCCAAAGTCGATATGTGCATGCATCTTCTGTATCCGTTCATATCTCAAATTCAGGCTCAGAACACCCTAAAATTCGATTTATTTGGGTTCCAGAAGCGATCTGTACGTGTCTACTCAGTGTTAGAGTATTTTAAAAATACAGGCCCAAAACATGCTCAAAATCGATATTTTGGGTGCCCAAAGTCGATATGTGCATGCATCTTCTGTACCCGTTTATATCTCAAATTCAGACTCAAAACACCCGAATATTCGATATTTTTGGGTCCCAAAAGCAATGTGTACATGCATACTCCGTGTTAGAGTATTTTCAAAAATACAAGCCTAAAACATGCAGAAAATCGATATTTTAGCTGCCCAAAGTCAATATGTGTATGCATCTTCTGTACCTGTCTATATCCCAAATTCAGGTTCAAAACACTCGAAAATTCGATATTTTTGGGTCCCAGAAGCAATCTGTACATGCCTACTTCTTGCTAGAATGTTTTCAAGATACAGACCCAAAACATGCTCAAAATCGATATTTTAGGTGCAAAAAGTCGAAATGTGAATGCATCTTCTGTACCCGTTTATATCCCAAATTCAGGCTCAAAACACCCAAAAAATCGATATTTTTGTGTCCCAGAAGCGATCTGTACATGTCTACACCGTGCTATAGTATTTTCAAAATACAGGCCCAAAATATGCTCGAAATCGATATTTTAGGTGCCCAAAGTCGATATGTGCATGCATCTTCTGTATCCGTTCATATCTCAAATTCAGGCTCATAACACCCTAAAATTCGATTTATTTGGGTTCCAGAAGCGATCTGTACGTGTCTACTCAGTGTTAGAGTATTTTAAAAATACAGGCCCAAAACATGCTCAAACTCGATATTTTGGGTGCCCAAAGTCAATATGTGCATGCATCTTCTGTACCCGTTTATATCTCAAATTCAGATTCAAAACACCCGAATATTCGATATTTTTGGGTCCCCCAAGTGATCTGTACATGTCTACTCCGTGTTAGAGTATTTTCAAATTATACGCCCAAAACATACTAAAAATCGATATTTTGGGTGCCAAAGTCGATATGTGTATGCATCTTCTGTACCCGTTTATATCTCAAATTCAGGTTCAAAACACTCGAAAATTCGATATTTTTGGGTCCTAGAAGCAATCTGTACATGCCTACTTCTTGCTAGAATGTTTTCAAGATACAGACCCAAAACATGCTCAAAATCGATATTTTAGGTGCAAAAAGTCGAAATGTGCATGCATCTTCTGTACCCGTTTATATCTCAAATTCAGGCTCAAAACACCCGAAAATTCGATATTTTTGGGTCTCCGAAGCGATCTGTACATGCCTACTCCGTGTTAGAGTATTTTTAAAATACAGGCTTAAAACATTCTGTAAATCGATATTTTAGCTGCCCAAAGTCAATATGTGCATGCATCCTCTGTACCCGGTTATATCCCAATTTCTGGCTCAAAACTCCGAAAATTCGATATTTTTGTGTCCCTTAAGCGATCTGTACATGCCTAGTCCGTGTTAATGTATTTTCAAAATACAGGCCCAAAACATGCCGAAAATCTATATTTTAGGTGCCCAAAGTCAATATGTGCATGCATCTTCTGTACCCTTTCATATCTCAAATTCAGGCTCAGAACACTCGAAAATTCGATTTATTTGGGTCCTAGAAGCGATCTGTACGTGTCTATTCAGTGTTAGAGTATTTTAAATATTCAGGCCCAAAACATGCTCAAAATCGATATTTTGGGTGCCCAAAGTCGATATGTGCATGCATCTTCTGTACCCGTTTATATCTCAAATTCAGACTCAAAACACCCGAATATTCGATATTTTTGGGTCCCAAAAGCCATCTGTACATGCATACTCCGTGTTAGAGTATTTTCAAAATACAGGCCTAAAACATGCTCAAAATCGATATTTTAGCTGCCCAAAGTCAATATGTGTATGCATCTTCTGTACCCTTCTATATCCCAAATTCAGGTTCAAAACACTCGGAAATTCGATATTTTTGGGTCCCAGAAGCAATCTGTACATGCCTACTTCTTGCTAGAAAGTTTTCAAGATACAGACCCAGAACATGCTCAAAATCGATATTTTAGGTGCAAAAAGTCTATATGTTTATTCATCTTCTGTACTCGTTTATATCTCAAATTCAGGCTCAAAATTCCGAAAATTCGATATTTTTGTGTCCCTTAAGCGATCTGTACATGCCTAGTCCGTGTTAATGTATTTTCAAAATACAGGCCCAAAACATGCCGAAAATCTATATTTTAGGTGCCCAAAGTCAATATGTGCATGCATCTTCTGTACCCTTTCATATCTCAAATTCAGGCTCAGAACAACCGGAAATTCGATTTATTTGGGTCCCAAAAGTGATCTCTACGTGTCTACTCCGTGTTAGAGTGTTTTAAAAATACAGGCCCAAAACATGCTTAAAATCGATATTTTGTGTGCCCAAAGTCGATATGTGCATGCATCTTCTGTACCCGTTTATATCTCAAATTCAGGCTCAAAACACCCAAAAAATCGATATTTTTGTGTCCCAGAAGCGATCTGTACATGTCTACACCGTGTTTGAGTATTTTCAAAATACTGGCCTAAAACATGCTGAAAATCGATATTTTAGCTGCCCAAAGTCAATATGTGTATGCATCTTCTGTACCCGTCTATATCCCAAATTCAGGTTCAAAACACTCTAAAATTCGATGTTTTTGGGTCCTAGAAACAATCTGTACATGCCTACTTCTTGCTAGAATGTTTTCAAGATACAGACCCAAAACATGCTCAAAATCGATATTTTAGGTGCAAAAAGTCGAAATGTGCATGCATCTTCTGTACCCGTTTATATCTCAAATTCAGGCTCAAAACACCCGAAAATTCGATATTTTTGGGTCCCCGAAGCGATCTGTACATGCCTACTCCGTGTTAGAGTATTTTTAAAATACAGGCCTAAAACATGCTGTAAATCGATATTTTAGCTGCCCAAAGTCAATATGTGCATGCATCCTCTGTACCCGGTTATATCCCAATTTCTGGCTCAAAACTCCGAAAATTCGATATTTTTAGGTCCCGTAAGCGATCTGCACATGCCTACTCAGTGCTAGAATGTTTTTAAAATACAGGCTTAAAACATGCTATAAATCGATATTTTAGGTGTGAAAAGTCGATATGTGCATGCATCTTCTGTACCGGTTTATATCTCAAATTCAGGCTCAAAACACCCGAAAAGTCGATATTTTTGTGTCCCTTAAGCGATCTGTACATGCCTACTCCGTGTTAATGTATTTTCAAAATACAGGCCCAAAACATCCCAAAAGTCTATATTTTAGGTGCCCAAAGTCAATATGTGCATTCATCTTCTGTACCCTTTCATATCTCAAATTCAGGCTCAGAACACTCGAAAATTCGATTTATTTGGGTCCTAGAAGCGATCTGTACGTGTCTATTCAGTGTTAGAGTATTTTAAAAATTCAGGCCCAAAACATGCTCAAAATCGATATTTTGGGTGCCCAAAGTCGATATGTGCATGCATCTTCTGTACCCGTTTATATCTCAAATTCAGACTCAAAACACCCGAATATTCGATATTTTTGGGTCCCAAAAGCAATGTGTACATGCATACTCCGTGTTAGAGTATTTTCAAAATACAAGCCTAAAACATGCAGAAAATCGATATTTTAGTTGCCCAAAGTCAATATGTGTATGCATCTTCTGTACCTGTCTATATCCCAAATTCAGGTTCAAAACACTCGAAAATTCGATATTTTTGGGTCCCAGAAGCAATCTATACATGCCTACTTCTTGCTAGAATGTTTTCAAGATACAGACCCAAAACATGCTCAAAATCGATATTTTAGGTGCAAAAAGTCGAAATGTGCATGCATCTTCTGTACCCGTTTATATCCCAAATTCAGGCTCAAAACACCCAAAAAATCGATATTTTTGTGTCCCAGAAGCGATCTGTACATGTCTACACCGTGCTATAGTATTTTCAAAATACAGGCCCAAAATATGCTCGAAATCGATATTTTAGGTGCCCAAAGTCGATATGTGCATGCATCTTCTGTATCCGTTCATATCTCAAATTCAGGCTCAGAACACCCTAAAATTCGATTTATTTGGGTTCCAGAAGCGATCTGTACGTGTCTACTCAGTGTTAGAGTATTTTAAAAATACAGGCCCAAAACATGCTCAAAATCGATATTTTGGGTGCCCAAAGTCGATATGTGCATGCATCTTCTGTACCCGTTTATATCTCAAATTCAGACTCAAAACACCCGAATATTCGATATTTTTGGGTCCCAAAAGCAATGTGTACATGCATACTCCGTGTTAGAGTATTTTCAAAAATACAAGCCTAAAACATGCAGAAAATCGATATTTTAGCTGCCCAAAGTCAATATGTGTATGCATCTTCTGTACCTGTCTATATCCCAAATTCAGGTTCAAAACACTCGAAAATTCGATATTTTTGGGTCCCAGAAGCAATCTGTACATGCCTACTTCTTGCTAGAATGTTTTCAAGATACAGACCCAAAACATGCTCAAAATCGATATTTTAGGTGCAAAAAGTCGAAATGTGAATGCATCTTCTGTACCCGTTTATATCCCAAATTCAGGCTCAAAACACCTAAAAAATCGATATTTTTGTGTCCCAGAAGCGATCTGTACATGTCTACACCGTGCTATAGTATTTTCAAAATACAGGCCCAAAATATGCTCGAAATCGATATTTTAGGTGCCCAAAGTCGATATGTGCATGCATCTTCTGTATCCGTTCATATCTCAAATTCAGGCTCAGAACACCCTAAAATTCGATTTATTAGGGTTCCAGAAGCGATCTGTACGTGTCTACTCAGTGTTAGAGTATTTTAAAAATACAGGCCCAAAACATGCTCAAACTCGATATTTTGGGTGCCCAAAGTCAATATGTGCATGCATCTTCTGTACCCGTTTATATCTCAAATTCAGATTCAAAACACCCGAATATTCGATATTTTTGGGTCCCCCAAGTGATCTGTACATGTCTACTCCGTGTTAGAGTATTTTCAAATTATACGCCCAAAACATACTAAAAATCGATATTTTGGGTGCCAAAGTCGATATGTGTATGCATCTTCTGTACCCGTTTATATCTCAAATTCAGGTTCAAAACACTCGAAAATTCGATATTTTTGGGTCCTAGAAGCAATCTGTACATGCCTACTTCTTGCTAGAATGTTTTCAAGATACAGACCCAAAACATGCTCAAAATCGATATTTTAGGTGCAAAAAGTCGAAATGTGCATGCATCTTCTGTACCCGTTTATATCTCAAATTCAGGCTCAAAACACCCGAAAATTCGATATTTTTGGGTCTCCGAAGCGATCTGTACATGCCTACTCCGTGTTAGAGTATTTTTAAAATACAGGCTTAAAACATTCTGTAAATCGATATTTTAGCTGCCCAAAGTCAATATGTGCATGCATCCTCTGTACCCGGTTATATCCCAATTTCTGGCTCAAAACTCCGAAAATTCGATATTTTTGTGTCCCTTAAGCGATCTGTACATGCCTAGTCCGTGTTAATGTATTTTCAAAATACAGGCCCAAAACATGCCGAAAATC
Organism: Petrolisthes cinctipes; assembly: GCA_033782935.1. Classification (NCBI taxonomy): domain Eukaryota; kingdom Metazoa; phylum Arthropoda; class Malacostraca; order Decapoda; family Porcellanidae; genus Petrolisthes; species Petrolisthes cinctipes. The sequence continues at coordinate 12,092,231 of JAWQEG010000062.1, read as the reverse complement.
TATATTTTAGGTGCCCAAAGTCAATATGTGCATGCATCTTCTGTACCCTTTCATATCTCAAATTCAGGCTCAGAACACTCGAAAATTCGATTTATTTGGGTCCTAGAAGCGATCTGTACGTGTCTATTCAGTGTTAGAGTATTTTAAATATTCAGGCCCAAAACATGCTCAAAATCGATATTTTGGGTGCCCAAAGTCGATATGTGCATGCATCTTCTGTACCCGTTTATATCTCAAATTCAGACTCAAAACACCCGAATATTCGATATTTTTGGGTCCCAAAAGCCATCTGTACATGCATACTCCGTGTTAGAGTATTTTCAAAATACAGGCCTAAAACATGCTCAAAATCGATATTTTAGCTGCCCAAAGTCAATATGTGTATGCATCTTCTGTACCCTTCTATATCCCAAATTCAGGTTCAAAACACTCGGAAATTCGATATTTTTGGGTCCCAGAAGCAATCTGTACATGCCTACTTCTTGCTAGAAAGTTTTCAAGATACAGACCCAGAACATGCTCAAAATCGATATTTTAGGTGCAAAAAGTCTATATGTTTATTCATCTTCTGTACTCGTTTATATCTCAAATTCAGGCTCAAAATTCCGAAAATTCGATATTTTTGTGTCCCTTAAGCGATCTGTACATGCCTAGTCCGTGTTAATGTATTTTCAAAATACAGGCCCAAAACATGCCGAAAATCTATATTTTAGGTGCACAAAGTCAATATGTGCATGCATCTTCTGTACCCTTTCATATCTCAAATTCAGGCTCAGAACAACCGGAAATTCGATTTATTTGGGTCCCAAAAGTGATCTCTACGTGTCTACTCCGTGTTAGAGTGTTTTAAAAATACAGGCCCAAAACATGCTTAAAATCGATATTTTGTGTGCCCAAAGTCGATATGTGCATGCATCTTCTGTACCCGTTTATATCTCAAATTCAGGCTCAAAACACCCAAAAAATCGATATTTTTGTGTCCCAGAAGCGATCTGTACATGTCTACACCGTGTTTGAGTATTTTCAAAATACTGGCCTAAAACATGCTGAAAATCGATATTTTAGCTGCCCAAAGTCAATATGTGTATGCATCTTCTGTACCCGTCTATATCCCAAATTCAGGTTCAAAACACTCTAAAATTCGATGTTTTTGGGTCCTAGAAACAATCTGTACATGCCTACTTCTTGCTAGAATGTTTTCAAGATACAGACCCAAAACATGCTCAAAATCGATATTTTAGGTGCAAAAAGTCTATATGTTTATTCATCTTCTGTACTCGTTTATATCTCAAATTCAGGCTCAAAATTCCGAAAATTCGATATTTTTGTGTCCCTTAAGCGATCTGTACATGCCTAGTCCGTGTTAATGTATTTTCAAAATACAGGCCCAAAACATGCCGAAAATCTATATTTTAGGTGCACAAAGTCAATATGTGCATGCATCTTCTGTACCCTTTCATATCTCAAATTCAGGCTCAGAACAACCGGAAATTCGATTTATTTGGGTCCCAAAAGTGATCTCTACGTGTCTACTCCGTGTTAGAGTGTTTTAAAAATACAGGCCCAAAACATGCTTAAAATCGATATTTTGTGTGCCCAAAGTCGATATGTGCATGCATCTTCTGTACCCGTTTATATCTCAAATTCAGGCTCAAAACACCCAAAAAATCGATATTTTTGTGTCCCAGAAGCGATCTGTACATGTCTACACCGTGTTTGAGTATTTTCAAAATACTGGCCTAAAACATGCTGAAAATCGATATTTTAGCTGCCCAAAGTCAATATGTGTATGCATCTTCTGTACCCGTCTATATCCCAAATTCAGGTTCAAAACACTCTAAAATTCGATGTTTTTGGGTCCTAGAAACAATCTGTACATGCCTACTTCTTGCTAGAATGTTTTCAAGATACAGACCCAAAACATGCTCAAAATCGATATTTTAGGTGCAAAAAGTCGAAATGTGCATGCATCTTCTGTACCCGTTTATATCTCAAATTCAGGCTCAAAACACCCGAAAATTCGATATTTTTGGGTCTCCGAAGCGATCTGTACATGCCTACTCCGTGTTAGAGTATTTTTAAAATACAGGCTTAAAACATTCTGTAAATCGATATTTTAGCTGCCCAAAGTCAATATGTGCATGCATCCTCTGTACCCGGTTATATCCCAATTTCTGGCTCAAAACTCCGAAAATTCGATATTTTTGTGTCCCTTAAGCGATCTGTACATGCCTAGTCCGTGTTAATGTATTTTCAAAATACAGGCCCAAAACATGCCGAAAATCTATATTTTAGGTGCCCAAAGTCAATATGTGCATGCATCTTCTGTACCCTTTCATATCTCAAATTCAGGCTCAGAACACTCGAAAATTCGATTTATTTGGGTCCTAGAAGCGATCTGTACGTGTCTATTCAGTGTTAGAGTATTTTAAATATTCAGGCCCAAAACATGCTCAAAATCGATATTTTGGGTGCCCAAAGTCGATATGTGCATGCATCTTCTGTACCCGTTTATATCTCAAATTCAGACTCAAAACACCCGAATATTCGATATTTTTGGGTCCCAAAAGCCATCTGTACATGCATACTCCGTGTTAGAGTATTTTCAAAATACAGGCCTAAAACATGCTCAAAATCGATATTTTAGCTGCCCAAAGTCAATATGTGTATGCATCTTCTGTACCCTTCTATATCCCAAATTCAGGTTCAAAACACTCGGAAATTCGATATTTTTGGGTCCCAGAAGCAATCTGTACATGCCTACTTCTTGCTAGAAAGTTTTCAAGATACAGACCCAGAACATGCTCAAAATCGATATTTTAGGTGCAAAAAGTCTATATGTTTATTCATCTTCTGTACTCGTTTATATCTCAAATTCAGGCTCAAAATTCCGAAAATTCGATATTTTTGTGTCCCTTAAGCGATCTGTACATGCCTAGTCCGTGTTAATGTATTTTCAAAATACAGGCCCAAAACATGCCGAAAATCTATATTTTAGGTGCACAAAGTCAATATGTGCATGCATCTTCTGTACCCTTTCATATCTCAAATTCAGGCTCAGAACAACCGGAAATTCGATTTATTTGGGTCCCAAAAGTGATCTCTACGTGTCTACTCCGTGTTAGAGTGTTTTAAAAATACAGGCCCAAAACATGCTTAAAATCGATATTTTGTGTGCCCAAAGTCGATATGTGCATGCATCTTCTGTACCCGTTTATATCTCAAATTCAGGCTCAAAACACCCAAAAAATCGATATTTTTGTGTCCCAGAAGCGATCTGTACATGTCTACACCGTGTTTGAGTATTTTCAAAATACTGGCCTAAAACATGCTGAAAATCGATATTTTAGCTGCCCAAAGTCAATATGTGTATGCATCTTCTGTACCCGTCTATATCCCAAATTCAGGTTCAAAACACTCTAAAATTCGATGTTTTTGGGTCCTAGAAACAATCTGTACATGCCTACTTCTTGCTAGAATGTTTTCAAGATACAGACCCAAAACATGCTCAAAATCGATATTTTAGGTGCAAAAAGTCGAAATGTGCATGCATCTTCTGTACCCGTTTATATCTCAAATTCAGGCTCAAAACACCCGAAAATTCGATATTTTTGGGTCCCCGAAGCGATCTGTACATGCCTACTCCGTGTTAGAGTATTTTTAAAATACAGGCCTAAAACATGCTGTAAATCGATATTTTAGCTGCCCAAAGTCAATATGTGCATGCATCCTCTGTACCCGGTTATATCCCAATTTCTGGCTCAAAACTCCGAAAATTCGATATTTTTAGGTCCCGTAAGCGATCTGCACATGCCTACTCAGTGCTAGAATGTTTTTAAAATACAGGCTTAAAACATGCTATAAATCGATATTTTAGGTGTGAAAAGTCGATATGTGCATGCATCTTCTGTACCGGTTTATATCTCAAATTCAGGCTCAAAACACCCGAAAAGTCGATATTTTTGTGTCCCTTAAGCGATCTGTACATGCCTACTCCGTGTTAATGTATTTTCAAAATACAGGCCCAAAACATCCCAAAAGTCTATATTTTAGGTGCCCAAAGTCAATATGTGCATTCATCTTCTGTACCCTTTCATATCTCAAATTCAGGCTCAGAACACTCGAAAATTCGATTTATTTGGGTCCTAGAAGCGATCTGTACGTGTCTATTCAGTGTTAGAGTATTTTAAGAATTCAGGCCCAAAACATGCTCAAAATCGATATTTTGGGTGCCCAAAGTCGATATGTGCATGCATCTTCTGTACCCGTTTATATCACAAATTCAGACTCAAAACACCCGAATATTCGATATTTTTGGGTCCCAAAAGCAATGTGTACATGCATACTCCGTGTTAGAGTATTTTCAAAATACAAGCCTAAAACATGCAGAAAATCGATATTTTAGCTGCCCAAAGTCAATATGTGTATGCATCTTCTGTACCCGTCTATATCCCAAATTCAGGTTCAAAATACTCGAAAATTCGATATTTTTGGGTCCCAGAAGCAATCTGTAAATGCCTACTTCTTGCTAGAATGTTTTCAAGATACAGACCCAAAACATGCTCAAAATCGATATTTTAGGTGCCAGAAGTCGATATGTGCTTGCATCTTCTGTACCTGTTCATATCTCAAATTCAGGCTCAGAACAACCGAAAATTTGATTTATTTGGGTCCCAGAAGTGATCTGTACGTGTCTACTCCGTGTTAGAGTGTTTTAAAAATACGGGCCCAAAACATGCTCAAAATCGATATTTTGGGTGCCCAAAGTCGATATGTGCATGCATCTTCTGTACCCGTTTATATCTCAAATTCAGACTCAAAACACCCGAATATTCGATATTTTTAGGTCCCGTAAGCGATCTGCACATGCCTACTCAGTGCTAGAATGTTTTTAAAATACAGGCTTAAAATATGCTATAAATCGATATTTTAGGTGTGAAAAGTCGATATGTGCATGCATCTTCTGTACCCGTTTATATCTCAAATTCAGGCTCAAAACACCCGAAAAGTAGATATTTTTGTGTCCCTTAAGCGATCTGTACATGCCTACTCCGTGTTAATGTATTTTCAAAATACAGGCCCAAAACATCCCAAAAATCTATATTTTAGGTGCCCAAAGTCAATATGTGCATGCATCTTCTGTACCCTTTCATATCTCAAATTCAGGCTCAGAACACTCGAAAATTCGATTTATTTGGGTCCTAGAAGCGATCTGTACGTGTCTATTCAGTGTTAGAGTATTTTAAAAATTCAGGCCCAAAACATGCTCAAAATCGATATTTTGGGTGCCCAAAGTCGATATGTGCATGCATCTTCTGTACCCGTTTATATCTCAAATTCAGACTCAAAACACCCGAATATTCGATATTTTTGGGTCCCAAAAGCAATGTGTACATGCATACTCCGTGTTAGAGTATTTTCAAAATACAAGCCTAAAACATGCAGAAAATCGATATTTTAGCTGCCCAAAGTCAATATGTGTATGCATATTCTGTACCCGTCTATATCCCAAATTCAGGTTCAAAACACTCGAAAATTCGATATTTTTGGGTCCCAGAAGCAATCTGTAAATGCCTACTTCTTGCTAGAATGTTTTCAAGATACAGACCCAAAACATGCTCAAAATCGATATTTTAGGTGCAAAAAGTCGATATGTGCTTGCATCTTCTGTACCTGTTCATATCTCAAATTCAGGCTCAGAACAACCGAAAATTTGATTTATTTGGGTCCCAGAAGTGATCTGTACGTGTCTACTCCGTGTTAGAGTGTTTTAAAAATACGGGCCCAAAACATGCTCAAAATCGATATTTTGGGTGCCCAAAGTCGATATGTGCATGCATCTTCTGTACCCGTTTATATCTCAAATTCAGACTCAAAACACCCGAATATTCGATATTTTTGGGTCCCAAAAGCCATCTGTACATGCATACTCCGTGTTAGAGTATTTTCAAAATACAGGCCTAAAACATGATGTAAATCGATATTTTAGCTGCCCAAAGTCAATATGTGTATGCATCTTCTGTACCCGTCTATATCCCAAATTCAGGTTCAAAACACTCGAAAATTCGATATTTTTGGGTCCCAGAAGCAATCTGTACATGCCTACTTCTTGCTAGAAAGTTTTCAAGATACAGACCCAAAACATGCTCAAAATCGATATTTTAGGTGCAAAAAGTCGATATGTGCATGCATCTTCTGTACTCGTTTATATCTCAAATTCAGGCTCAAAACTCCGAAAATTCGATATTTTTGTGTCCCAGAAGCGATCTGTACATGTCTACACTGTGTTATAGTATTTTCAAAATACAGGCCCAAAACATGCTCAAAATCGATATTTTAGGTGCCGAAAGTCGATATGTGCATACATCTTCTGTACCCTTTCATATCTCAAATTCAGGCTCAGAATACTCGAAAATTTGATTTATTTGGGTCCTAGAAGCGATCTGTACGTGTCTATTCAGTGTTAGAGTATTTTAAAAATACAGGCTCTAAACATGCTCAAAATCGATATTTTGGGTGCCCAAAGTCGATATGTGCATGCATCTTCTATACCCGTTTATATCTCAAATTCAGACTCAAAACACCCGAATATTTGATATTTTTGGGTCCCAAAAGCCATCTGTACATGCATACTCCGTGTTAGAGTATTTTTAAAATACAGGCCTAAAACATGCTGTAAATCGATATTTTAGCTGCCCAAAGTCAATATGTGCATGCATCCTCTGTACCCGGTTATATCCCAATTTCTGGCTCAAAACTCCGAAAATTCGATATTTTTGGGTCCCTTAAGCGACCTGCACATGCCTACTCTGTGCTAGAATGTTTTTAAAATACAGGCTTAAAACATGCAATAAATCGATATTTTAGGTGTGAAAAATCGATATGTGCATGCATCTTCTGTACCCGTTTATATCTCAAATTCAGGCTCAAAACACCCGAAAAGTCGATATTTTTGTGTCCCAGAAGCGATCTGTACATGTCTACACCGTTTTTTAGTATTTTCAAAATACAGGCCCAAAACATGCTCAAAATCGATATTTTAGGTGCCCAAAGTCAATATGTGCATGCATCTTCTGTATCCGTTTATATCTCAAATTCAGGCTCAAAACACCCGAAAATTCGATATTTTTGGGTTCCAGAAGCGATCTGTACATGCCTTCTCCGTGTTAAAGTATTTTCAAAATATAGGCTTAAAACATGCTGAAAATCTATATTTTAGGTGCCAAAAGTCAATATGTGCATGCATCTTCTGTACCCGTTTATATCTCAAATTCAGGCTCAAAACACCCAAAAAATCGATATTTTTGTGTCCCAGAAGCGATCTGTACGTGCATACTCCGTGTTAGAGTGTTTTTAAAATACAGGCCCAAAACATGCTGAAAATCGATATTTTATGTGACCAAAGTCAATATGTGTATGCATCTTCTGTACCCGTGTATATCCCTAATTCTGGTTCAAAACACCAGAAAATTCGATATGTTTGGGTCCCAGAAGCGATCTGTACATGCCTACACCTTGCTAGAATGTTTTCAAGATACAGACCCAAAACATGCTCAAAATCGATATTTTAGGTGCAATAAGTCGAAATGTGCATGCATCTTCTGTACCCGTTTATATCCCAAATTCAGGCTCAAAACACCCAAAAAATCGATATTTTTGTGTCCCAGAAGCGATCTGTACATGTCTACACCGTGCTATAGTATTTTCAAAATACAGGCCCAAAACAAGCTCAAAATCGATATTTTAGGTGCCCAAAGTCGATATGTGCATTTATCTTCTGTACCCGTTCATATCTCTAATTCAGGCTCAGAACACCCTAAAATTTGATTTATTTGGGTTCCAGAAGCGATCTGTACGTGTCTACTCAGTGTTATAGTATTGTAAAAATACAGGCCCAAAACATGCTCAAAATCGATATTTTGGGTGCCCAAAGTCGATATGTGCATGCATCTTCTGTACCCGTTTATATCTCAAATTCAGACTCAAAACAACCGAATATTCGATATTTTTGGGTCCCAAAAGCCATCTGTACATGCATACTCCGTGTTAGAGTATTTTTAAAATACAGGCCTAAAACATGCTGTAAATCGATATTTTAGCTGCCCAAAGTCAATATGTGTATGCATCTTCTGTACCCGTCTATATCCCAAATTCAGGTTCAAAACACCAGAAAATTCGATATTTTTGGGTCCCAGAAGCGATCTGTACATGCCTACTCCTTACTAGAATGTTTTCAATTTACAGACCCAAAACTTGCTCAAAATCGATATTTTAAGTGCTAAAAGTCGATATGTGCATGCATCTTCTGTACCCGTTCATATCTCAAATTCAGACTCAAAACACCCGAATATTCGATATTTTTGGGTCCCAAAAGCCATCTGTACATGCATACTCCGTGTTAGAGTATTTTTAAAATACAGGCCTAAAACATGCTGTAAATCGATATTTTAGCTGCCCAAAGTCAATATGTGTATGCATCTCCTGTACCCGTCTATATCCCAAATTCAGGTTCAAAACACTCGAAAATTCGATATTTTTGAGTCTCAGAAGCAATCTGTACATGCCTTCTTCTTGCTAGAAAGTTTTCATGATACAGACCCAAAACATGCTCAAAATCGATATTTTATGTGCAAAAAGTCGATATGTGCATGCATCTTCTGTACCCGTTTATATCTCAAATTCAGACTAAAAAAACCCAAAAAATCGATATTTTTGTGTCCCAGAAGCGATCTGTACATGTCTATACCGTGTTATAATATTTTTAAAATACAAGCCCAAAACATGCTCAAAATCGATATTTTAGGTGCCCAAAGTCGATATGTGCATGCATCTTCTGTACCCGTTCATATCTCAAATTCAGGCTCAGAACACCCGAAAATTCGATTTATTTGGGTTCCAGAAGCGATCTGTACGTGTCTACTCAGTGTTAGAGTATTTTAAAAATACAGGCATAAAACATGCTCAAAATCGATATTTTGGGTGCCCAAAGTCGATATGTGCATGCATCTTCTGTACCCGTTTACATCTCAAATTCAGGCTCAAAACTCCGAAAATTCGATATTTTTGGGTTCCTTAAGCGATCTGCACATGCCTACTCAGTGCGAGAATGTTTTTAAAATACAGGCTTAAAACATGCTATAAATCGATATTTAAGGTGTGAAAAGTCGATATGTGCATGCATCTTCTGTACCCGTTTATATCTCAAATTCAGGCTCAAAACACCCAAAAAATCGATATTTTTGTGTCCCAGAAGCGATCTGTACATGCATACTCCGTGTTAGAGTATTTTCAAAATACAGGCCCAAAACATACTCAAAATCGATATTTTAGGTGCCCAAATTCGATATGTGCATGCATCTTCTGTACCCGTTCATATCTCAAATTCAGGCTCAGAACACCCGAAAGTTCGATTTATTTGGGTCCCAAAAGCGATCTGTACGTGTCTACTCCGTGTTAGAGTAATTTCAAAATACAGGCCTAAAACATGCAGAAAATCGATATTTTAGCTGCCTAAAGTCAATATGTGTATGCATCTTCTGTACCCGTCTATATCCCAAATTTAGGTTCAAAACACTCTAAAATTCGATATTTTTGGGTCCCAGAAGCAATCTGTACATGCCTACTTCTTGCTAGAATGTTTTCAAGATACAGACCCAAAACATGCTCAAAATCGATATTTTAGGTGCAAAAAGTCGAAATGTGCATGCATCTTCTGTACCCGTTTATATCCCAAATTCAGGCTCAAAACACCCAAAAAATCGAAATTTTTGTGTCCCAGAAGCGATCTGTACATGTCTACACCGTGCTATAGTATTTTCAAAATACAGGCCCAAAACATGCTCAAAATCGATATTTTAGGTGCCCAAAGTCGATATGTGCATGCATCTTCTGTATCCGTTCATATCTCAAATTCAGGCTCAGAACACCCTAAAATTCGATTTATTTGGGTTCCAGAAGCGATCTGTACGTGTCTACTCAGTGTTAGAGTATTTTAAAAATACAGGCCCAAAACATGCTCAAAATCGATATTTTGGGTGCTCAAAGTCGATATGTGCATGCATCTTCTGTACCCGTTTATATCTCAAATTCAGACTCAAAACACCCGAATATTCGATATTTTTGGGTCCCAAAAGCAATGTGTACATGCATACTCTGTGTTAGAGTATTTTAAAAATACATGCCTAAAACATGCTGAAAATCGATATTTTAGCTGCACAAAGTCAATATGTGTATGCATCTTCTGTACCCGTCTATATCCCAAATTCAGGTTCAAAACACTCGAAAATTCGATATTTTTGGATCCCAGAAGCAATCTGTACATGCCTACTTCTTGCTAGAATGTTTTCAAGATACAGACCCAAAACATGCTCAAAATCGATATTTTAGGTGCAAAAAGTCGAAATGTGCATGCATCTTCTGTACCCGTTTATATCTCAAATTCAGGCTCAAAACCCCCGAAAATTCGATCTTTTTGGGTCCCAGAAGCGATCTGTACATGCCTACTCCGTGTTAGAGTATTTTCAAATTATACGCCCAAAACATACTAAAAATCGATATTTTGGGTGCCAAAGTCGATATGTGTATGCATCTTCTGTACCCGTTTATATCTCAAATTCAGGCTCAAAACACCCAAAAAATCGATATTTTTGTGTCCCAGAAGCGATCTGTACATGTCTACACCGTGCTATAGTATTTTCAAAATACAGGCCCAAAACATGCTCAAAATCGATATTTTAGGTGCCCAAAGTCGATATGTGCATTCATCTTCTGTATCCGTTCATATCTCAAATTCAGGCTCAGAACACCCTAAAATTCGATTTATTTGGGTTCCAGAAGCGATCTGTACATGCCTACTCCGTGTTAATGTATTTTAAAAATACAGGCCCAAAACATGCTGAAAATCTATATTTTAGGTGCCCAAAGTCGAAATGTGCATGCATTATCTGTACCCGTTTATATCTCAAATTCAGGCTCAAAACACCCGAAAAGTCGATATATTTGGGTCCCCGAAGCGATCTGTACATGCCTACTCCGTGTTAGAGTATTTTCAAAATACAGGCCGAAAACATGCTCAAAATCGATATTTTAGGTGCAAAAAGTCGATATGTGCATGCATTTTCGGTATCCGTCTATATCCCAAATTCAGGTTCAAAACACCCGAAAATTCGATAATTTTGGATCCCAGAAGCGATCTGTACATGCCTACTCCTTGCTAGAATTTTTTCAAGATACATACCCAAAACATGCTCAAAATCGATATTTTAGGTGCAAAAAGTAGATATGTGCATGCATCCTCTGTACCCGGTTATATCCCAATTTCTGGCTCAAAACACCCGAAAATTCGATATTTTTGGGTCCCAAAAGCGATCTGTACATGCCTACTCAGTGCTAGAATATTTTCAAATTAAACGCCCAAAACATACTAAAAATCGATATTTTGGGTTCCAAAGTCGATATGTGCATGCATCTTCTGTACCCGTTTATATCTCAAATTCAGGCTCAAAACACCCAAAAAATCGATATTTTTGTGTCCCAGAAGCGATCTGTACATGTCTACACCGTGTTTGAGTATTTTCAAAATACAGGCCAAAAACATGCTCAAAATCGATATTTTAGGTGTCCGAAGTCGATATGTGCATGCATCTTCTGTTCCCGTTCATATCTCAAAATCAGGCTCAGAACCACCGAAAATTCGATTTATTTGGGTCCCAGAAGCGATCTGTACGTGTCTACTCCGTGTTAGAGTATTTTAAAAATACAGGCTCAAAACATGCTTAAAATCGATATTTTGGGTGCCCAAAGTCGATATGTGCATGCATCTTCTGTATCCGTTCATATCTCAAATTCAGGCTCAGAACACCCTAAAATTCGATTTATTTGGGTTCCAGAAGCGATCTGTACATGCCTACTCCGTGTTAATGTATTTTCAAAATACAGGCCCAAAACATGCTGAAAATCTATATTTTAGGTGCCCAAAGTCGAAATGTGCATGCATTATCTGTACCCGTTTATATCTCAAATTCAGGCTCAAAACACCCGAAAAGTCGATATATTTGGGTCCCCGAAGCGATCTGTACATGCCTACTCCGTGATAGAGTATTTTCAAAATACAGGCCGAAAACATGCTCAAAATCGATATTTTAGGTGCAAAAAGTCGATATGTGCATGCATTTTCGGTATCCGTCTATATCCCAAATTCAGGTTCAAAACACCCGAAAATTCGATAATTTTGGATCCCAGAAGCGATCTGTACATGCCTACTCCTTGCTAGAATTTTTTCAAGATACATACCCAAAACATGCTCAAAATCGATATTTTAGGTGCAAAAAGTCGATATGTGCATGCATCCTCTGTACCCGGTTATATCCCAATTTCTGGCTCAAAACACCCGAAAATTCGATATTTTTGGGTCCCAGAAGCGATCTGTACATGCCTACTCAGTGCTAGAATATTTTCAAATTAAACGCCCAAAACATACTAAAAATCGATATTTTGGGTTCCAAAGTCGATATGTGCATGCATCTTCTGTACCCGTTTATATCTCAAATTCAGGCTCAAAACACCCAAAAAATCGATATTTTTGTGTCCCAGAAGCGATCTGTACATGTCTACACCGTGTTTGAGTATTTTCAAAATACAGGCCAATAACATGCTCAAAATCGATATTTTAGGTGTCCGAAGTCGATATGTGCATGCATCTTCTATTCCCGTTCATATCTCAAAATCAGGCTCAGAACAACAGAAAATTCGATTTATTTGGGTCCCAGAAGCGATCTGTACGTGTCTACTCCGTGTTAGAGTATTTTAAAAATACAGGCTCAAAACATGCTTAAAATCGATATTTTGGGTGCCCAAAGTCGATATGTGCATGCATCTTCTGTACCCGTTTATATCTCAAATTCAGACTCAAAACACCCGAATATTCGATATTTTTGGGTCCCAAAAGCCATCTGTACATGCATACTCCGTGTTAGAGTATTTTTAAAATACAGGCCTAAAACATGCTGTAAATCGATATTTTAGCTGCCCAAAGTCAATATGTGTATGCATCTTCTGTACCCGTCTATATCCCAAATTCAGGTTCAAAACACCAGAAAATTCGATATTTTTGGGTCCCAGAAGCGATCTGTACATGCCTACTTCTTGCTAGAATGTTTTCAAGATACAGACCCAAAACATGCTCAAAATCGATATTTTAGGTGCAAAAAGTCGATATGTGCATGCATCCTCTGTACCCGGTTATATCCCAATTTCTGGCTCAAAACACCCGAAAATTCGATATTTTTGGGTCCCAGAAGCGATCTGTACATGCCTACTCAGTGCTAGAATATTTTCAAATTAAACGCCCAAAACATACTAAAAATCGATATTTTGGGTTCCAAAGTCGATATGTGCATGCATCTTCTGTACCCGTTTATATCTCAAATTCAGGCTCAAAACACCCAAAAAATCGATATTTTTGTGTCCCAGAAGCGATCTGTACATGTCTACACCGTGTTTGAGTATTTTCAAAATACAGGCCAATAACATGCTCAAAATCGATATTTTAGGTGTCCGAAGTCGATATGTGCATGCATCTTCTATTCCCGTTCATATCTCAAAATCAGGCTCAGAACAACAGAAAATTCGATTTATTTGGGTCCCAGAAGCGATCTGTACGTGTCTACTCCGTGTTAGAGTATTTTAAAAATACAGGCTCAAAACATGCTTAAAATCGATATTTTGGGTGCCCAAAGTCGATATGTGCATGCATCTTCTGTACCCGTTTATATCTCAAATTCAGACTCAAAACACCCGAATATTCGATATTTTTGGGTCCCAAAAGCCATCTGTACATGCATACTCCGTGTTAGAGTATTTTTAAAATACAGGCCTAAAACATGCTGTAAATCGATATTTTAGCTGCCCAAAGTCAATATGTGTATGCATCTTCTGTACCCGTCTATATCCCAAATTCAGGTTCAAAACACCCGAAAATTCGATATTTTTGGGTCCCAGAAGCGATCTGTACATGCCTACTTCTTGCTAGAATGTTTTCAAGATACAGACCCAAAACTTGCTCAAAATCGATATTTTAGGTGCAAAAAGTCGAAATGTGCATGCATCTTCTGTACCCGTTTATATCCCAAATTCAGGCTCAAAACACCCAAAAAATCGAAATTTTTTTGTCCCAGAAGCAATCTGTACATGTCTACACCGTGCTATAGTATTTTCAAAATATAGGCCCAAAACATGCTCAAAATCGATATTTTAGGTGCCCAAAGTCGATATGTGCATGCATCTTCTGTATCCGTTCATATCTCAAATTCAGGCTCAGAACACCCTAAAATTCGATTTATTTGGGTTCCAGAAGCGATCTGTACGTGTCTACTCAGTGTTAGAGTATTTTAAAAATACAGACCCAAAACATGCTCAAAATCGATATTTTGGGTGCTCAAAGTCGATATGTGCATGCATCTTCTGTACCCGTTTATATCTCAAATTCAGACTCAAAACACCCGAATATTCGATATTTTTGGGTCCCAAAAGCAATGTGTACATGCATACTCTGTGTTAGAGTATTTTAAAAATACATGCCTAAAACATGCTGAAAATCGATATTTTAGCTGCACAAAGTCAATATGTGTATGCATCTTCTGTACCCGTCTATATCCCAAATTCAGGTTCAAAACACTCGAAAATTCGATATTTTTGGATCCCAGAAGCAATCTGTACATGCCTACTTCTTGCTAGAATGTTTTCAAGATACAGACCCAAAACATGCTCAAAATCGATATTTTAGGTGCAAAAAGTCGAAATGTGCATGCATCTTCTGTACCCGTTTATATCTCAAATTCAGGCTCAAAACCCCCGAAAATTCGATCTTTTTGGGTCCCAGAAGCGATCTGTACATGCCTACTCCGTGTTAGAGTATTTTCAAATTATACGCCCAAAACATACTAAAAATCGATATTTTGGGTGCCAAAGTCGATATGTGTATGCATCTTCTGTACCCGTTTATATCTCAAATTCAGGCTCAAAACACCCAAAAAATCGATATTTTTGTGTCCCAGAAGCGATCTGTACATTTTCTACACCGTGCTATAGTATTTTCAAAATACAGGCCCAAAACATGCTCAAAATCGATATTTTAGGTGCCCAAAGTCGATATGTGCATTCATCTTCTGTATCCATTCATATCTCAAATTCAGGCTCAGAACACCCTAAAATTCGATTTATTTGGGTTCCAGAAGCGATCTGTACATGCCTACTCCGTGTTAATGTATTTTCAAAATACAGGCCAAAAAACATGCTGAAAATCTATATTTTAGGTGCCCAAAGTCGAAATGTGCATGCATTATCTGTACCCGTTTATATCTCAAATTCAGGCTCAAAACACCCGAAAAGTCGATATATTTGGGTCCCCGAAGCGATCTGTACATGCCTACTCCGTGATAGAGTATTTTCAAAATACAGGCCGAAAACATGCTCAAAATCGATATTTTAGGTGCAAAAAGTCGATATGTGCATGCATTTTCGGTATCCGTCTATATCCCAAATTCAGGTTCAAAACACCCGAAAATTCGATAATTTTGGATCCCAGAAGCGATCTGTACATGCCTACTCCTTGCTAGAATTTTTTCAAGATACATACCCAAAACATGCTCAAAATCGATATTTTAGGTGCAAAAAGTCGATATGTGCATGCATCCTCTGTACCCGGTTATATCCCAATTTCTGGCTCAAAACACCCGAAAATTCGATATTTTTGGGTCCCAGAAGCGATCTGTACATGCCTACTCAGTGCTAGAATATTTTCAAATTAAACGCCCAAAACATACTAAAAATCGATATTTTGGGTTCCAAAGTCGATATGTGCATGCATCTTCTGTACCCGTTTATATCTCAAATTCAGGCTCAAAACACCCAAAAAATCGATATTTTTGTGTCCCAGAAGCGATCTGTACATGTCTACACCGTGTTTGAGTATTTTCAAAATACAGGCCAAAAACATGCTCAAAATCGATATTTTATGTGTCCGAAGTCGATATGTGCATGCATCTTCTGTTCCCGTTCATATCTCAAAATCAGGCTCAGAACAACCGAAAATTCGATTTATTTGGGTCCCAGAAGCGATCTGTACGTGTCTACTCCGTGTTAGAGTATTTTAAAAATACAGGCTCAAAACATGCTTAAAATCGATATTTTGGGTGCCCAAAGTCGATATGTGCATGCATCTTCTGTATCCGTTCATATCTCAAATTCAGGCTCAGAACACCCTAAAATTCGATTTATTTGGGTTCCAGAAGCGATCTGTACATGCCTACTCCGTGTTAATGTATTTTCAAAATACAGGCCCAAAACATGCTGAAAATCTATATTTTAGGTGCCTAAAGTCGAAATGTGCATGCATTATCTGTACCCGTTTATATCTCAAATTCAGGCTCAAAACACCCGAAAAGTCGATATATTTGGGTCCCCGAAGCGATCTGTACATGCCTACTCCGTGTTAGAGTATTTTCAAAATACAGGCCGAAAACATGCTCAAAATCGATATTTTAGGTCCAAAAAGTCGATATGTGCATGCATTTTCGGTATCCGTCTATATCCCAAATTCAGGTTCAAAACACCCGAAAATTCGATAATTTTGGATCCCAGAAGCGATCTGTACATGCCTACTCCTTACTAGAATTTTTTCAAGATATAGACCCAAAACATGCTCAAAATCGATATTTTAGGTGCAAAAAGTCGATATGTGCATGCATCCTCTGTACCCGGTTATATCCCAATTTCTAGCTCAAAACACCCGAAAATTCGATATTTTTGGGTCCCAGAAGCGATCTGTATGTGTCTACTCCGTGTTAGATTATTTTAAAAATACAGGCTCAAAACATACTAAAAATCGATATTTTGGGTTCCAAAGTCGATATGTGCATGCATCTTCTGTACCCGTTTATATCTCAAATTCAGGCTCAAAACACCCAAAAAATCGATATTTTTGTGTCCCAGAAGCGATCTGTACATGTCTACACCGTGTTTGAGTATTTTCAAAATACAGGCCAAAAACATGCTCAAAATCGATATTTTAGGTGTCCGAAGTCGATATGTGCATGCATCTTTTGTTCCCGTTCATATCTCAAAATCAGGCTCAGAACAACCGAAAATTCGATTTATTTGGGTCCCAGAAGCGATCTGTACGTGTCTACTCCGTGTTAGAGTATTTTAAAAATACAGGCTCAAAACATGCTTAAAATCGATATTTTGGGTGCCCAAAGTCGATATGTGCATGCATCTTCTGTACCCGTTTATATCTCAAATTCAGACTCAAAACACCCGAATATTCGATATTTTTGGGTCCCGAAAGCCATCTGTACATGCATACTCCGTGTTAGAGTATTTTTAAAATACAGGCCTAAAACATGCTGTAAATCGATATTTTAGCTGCCCAAAGTCAATATGTGTATGCATCTTCTGTACCCGTCTATATCCCAAATTCAGGTTCAAAACACCAGAAAATTCGATATTTTTGGGTCCCAGAAGCGATCTGTACATGCCTACTCCTTGCTAGAATGTTTTCAATATACAGACCCAAAACTTGCTCAAAATCGATATTTTAAGTGCTAAAAGTCGATATGTGCATGCATCTTCTGTACCCGTTCATATCTCAAATTCAGACTCAAAACACCCGAATATTCGATATTTTTGGGTCCCAAAAGCCATCTGTACATGCATACTCCGTGTTAGAGTATTTTTAAAATACAGGCCTAAAACATGCTGTAAATCGATATTTTAGCTGCCCAAAGTCAATATGTGTATGCATCTTCTGTACCCGTCTATACCCCAAATTCAGGTTCAAAACACTCGAAAATTCGATATTTTTGAGTCTCAGAATCAATCTGTACATGCCTTCTTCTTGCTAGAAAGTTTTCATGATACAGACCCAAAACATGCTCAAAATCGATATTTTATGTGCAAAAAGTCGATATGTGCATGCATCTTCTGTACCCGTTTATATCTCAAATTCAGACTCAAAAAACCCAAAAAATCGATATTTTTGTGTCCCAGAAGCGATCTGTACATGTCTATACCGTGTTATAGTATTTTTAAAATACAAGCCCAAAACATGCTCAAAATCGATATTTTAGGTGCCCAAAGTCGATATGTGCATGCATCTTCTGTACCCGTTCATATCTCAAATTCAGGCTCAGAACACCCGAAAATTCGATTTTTTTGGGTTCCAGAAGCGATCTGTACGTGTCTACTCAGTGTTAGAGTATTTTAAAAATACAGGCATAAAACATGCTCAAAATCGATATTTTGGGTGCCCAAAGTCAATATGTGCATGCATCTTCTGTACCCGTTTATATCTCAAATTCAGGCTCAAAACTCCGAAAATTCGATATTTTTGGGTTCCTTAAGCGATCTGCACATGCCTACTCAGTGCGAGAATGTTTTTAAAATACAGGCTTAAAACATGCTATAAATCGATATTTAAGGTGTGAAAAGTCGATATGTGCATGCATCTTCTGTACCCGTTTATATCTCAAATTCAGGCTCAAAACACCCAAAAAATCGATATTTTTGTGTCCCAGAAGCGATCTGTACATGCCTACTCCTTGCTAGAATGTTTTCAATATACAGACCCAAAACTTGCTCAAAATCGATATTTTAAGTGCTAAAAGTCGATATGTGCATGCATCTTCTGTACCCGTTCATATCTCAAATTCAGACTCAAAACACCCGAATATTCGATATTTTTGGGTCCCAAAAGCCATCTGTACATGCATACTCCGTGTTAGAGTATTTTTAAAATACAGGCCTAAAACATGCTGTAAATCGATATTTTAGCTGCCCAAAGTCAATATGTGTATGCATCTTCTGTACCCGTCTATATCCCAAATTCAGGTTCAAAACACTCGAAAATTCGATATTTTTGAGTCTCAGAAGCAATCTGTACATGCCTTCTTCTTGCTAGAAAGTTTTCATGATACAGAAACAAAACATGCTCAAAATCGATATTTTATGTGCAAAAAGTCGATATGTGCATGCATCTTCTGTACCCGTTTATATCTCAAATTCAGACTCAAAAAACCCAAAAAATCGATATTTTTGTGTCCCAGAAGCGATCTGTACATGTCTATACCGTGTTATAGTATTTTTAAAATACAAGCCCAAAACATGCTCAAAATCGATATTTTAGGTGCCCAAAGTCGATATGTGCATGCATCTTCTGTACCCGTTTATATCTCAAATTCAGGCTCAAAACTCCGAAAATTCGATATTTTTGGGTTCCTTAAGCGATCTGCACATGCCTACTCAGTGCGAGAATGTTTTTAAAATACAGGCTTAAAACATGCTATAAATCGATATTTAAGGTGTGAAAAGTCGATATGTGCATGCATCTTCTGTACCCGTTCATATCTCAAATTCAGGCTCAGAACACCCGAAAGTTCGATTTATTTGGGTCCCAAATAGCGATCTGTACGTGTCTACTCCGTGTTAGAGTAATTTCAAAATACAGGCCTAAAACATGCAGAAAATCGATATTTTAGCTGCCCAAAGTCAATATGTGTATGCGTCTTCTGTACCCGTCTATATCCCAAATTCAGGTTCAAAACACTCGAAAATTCGATATTTTTGGGTCCCAGAAGCAATCTGTACATGCCTACTTCTTGCTAGAAAGTTTTCAAGATACAGACCCAAAACATGCTCAAAATCGATATTTTAGGTGCAAAAAGTCGATATGTGCATGCATCTTCTGTACTCGTTTATATCTCAAATTCAGGCTCAAAACTCCGAAAATTCGATATTTTTGTGTCCCAGAAGCGATCTGTACATGTCTACACTGTGTTATAGTATTTTCAAAATACAGGCCCAAAACATGCTCAAAATCGATATTTTAGGTGCCCAAAGTCGATATGTGCATGCATCTTCTGTACCCTTTCATATCTCAAATTCAGGCTCAGAACACTCGAAAATTCGATATTTTTGGGTCCTAGAAGGGATCTGTACGTGTCTATTCAGTGTTACAGTATTTTAAAAATTCAGGCCCAAAACATGCTCAAAATCGATATTTTGGGTGCCCAAAGTCGATATGTGCATGCATCTTCTGTACCCGTTTATATCTCAAATTCAGACTCAAAACACCCGAATATTCGATATTTTTGGGTCCCAAAAGCAATGTGTACATGCATACTCCGTGTTAGAGTATTTTTAAAATACAAGCCTAAAACATGCAGAAAATCGATATTTTAGCTGCCCAAAGTCAATATGTGTATGCATCTTCTGTACCCGTCTATATCCCAAATTCTGGTTCAAAACACTCGAAAATTCGATATTTTTGGGTCCTAGAAGCAATCTGTACATGCCTACTTCTTGCTAGAATGTTTTCAAGATACAGACCCAAAACATGCTCAAAATCGATATTTTAGGTGCAAAAAGTCGATATGTGCATGCATCTTCGGTATCCGTCTATATCCCAAATTCAGGTTCAAAACACCCCAAAATTCGATAATTTTGGGACCCAGAAGCGATCTGTACATGCCTACTCCTTGCTAGAATGTTTTCAAGATACAGACCCAAAACATGCTCAAAATCGATATTTTAGGTGCAAAAAGTCGATATGTGCATGCATCCTCTGTACCTGGTTATATCCCAATTTCTGGCTCAAAACACCCAAAAAATAGATATTTTTGTGTCCCAGAAGCGATCTGTACATGTCTACACCGTGTTTGAGTATTTTAAAAATACAGGCTCAAAACATGTTCAAAATCGATATTTTGGGTGCCCAAAGTCGATATGTGCATGCATCTTCTGTACCCGTTTATATCTCAAATACAGACTCAAAACACCCTAAAAATCGATATTTTTGTGTCCCAGAAGCGATCTGTACATGCCTACTCCGTGTTAATGTATTTTCAAAAAACAGGCCCAAAACATGCCGAAAATCTATATTTTAGGTGCCCAAAGTCAATATGTGAATGCATCTTCTGTACCCGTCTATATCCCAAATTCAGGTTCAAAACACCAGAAAATTCGGTATTTTTGGGTCCCAGATGCGACCTGTACATGCCTACACCTTCCTAGAATGTTTTCAAGATACAGACCCAAAACATGCTTAAAATCGATATTTTAGGCGCAAAAAGTCGATATGTGCATGCATCCTCTGTACCCGGTTATATCCCAAATTCTGGCTCAAAACCCCCGAAAATTCGATCTTTTTGGGTCCCAGAAGCGATCTGTACATGCCTACTCAGTGCTAGAATATTTTCAAATTATACGCCCAAAACATACTAAAAATCGATATTTTGGGTGCCAAAGTCGATATGTGCATGCATCTTCTGTACCCGTTTATATCTCAAATTCAGGCTCAAAACACCCAAAAAATCGATATTTTTGTGTCAAAGAAGCGATTTGTACATGTCTACACCGTGCTATAGTATTTTCAAAATACAGGCCCAAAACATGCTAAAAATCGATATTTTAGGTGCCCAAAGTCGATATGTGCATTCATCTTCTGTATCCGTTCATATCTCAAATTCAGGCTCAGAACACCCTAAAATTCAATTTTTTGGGTTCCAGAAGCGATCTGTACGTGTCTACTCAGTGTTAGAGTATTGTAAAAATACAAGCCCAAAACATGCTCAAAATCGATATTTTGGGTGCCCAAAGTCGATATGTGCATGCATCTTCTGTACCCGTTTATATCTCAAATTCAGACTCAAAACACCCGAATATTCGATATTTTTGGGTCCCAAAAGCAATGTGTACATGCATACTCCGTGTTAGAGTATTTTCAAAATACAGGCCTAAAACATGCTGAAAATCGATATTCTAGCTGCCCAAAGTCAATATGTGTATGCATCTTCTGTACCCGTCTATATCCCAAATTCAGGTTCAAAACACTCGAATATTAGATAATTTTGGGTCCCAGAAGCAATCTGTACATGCCTACTTCTTGCTAGAATGTTTTCAAGATACAAACCTAAATATGCTCAAAATCGATATTTTAGGTGCAAAAAGTCGATATGTGCATGCATCTTCTGTACCCGTTTATATCTCAAATTCAGGCTCAAAACACCCGAAAATTCGATATTTTTGGGTCCCTGAAGCGATCTGTACATGCCTACTCCGTATTAGAGTATTTTTAAAATACAGGCCCAAAACATGCTCAAAATCGATATTTTAGGTCCAAAAAGTCGATATGTGCATGCATCTTCGGTATCCGTCTATATCCCAAATTCAGGTTCAAAACACCCGAAAATTCGATAATTTTGGGACCCAGAAGCGATCTGTACATGCCTACTCCTTGCTAGAATTTTTTCAAGATACAGACCCAAAACATGCTCAAAATCGATATTTTAGGTGCAAAAAGTCGATATGTGCATTCATCCTCTGTACCCGGTTATATCCCAATTTCTGGTTCAAAACACCCGAAAATTCGATATTTTTGTGTCCCAGAAGCGATCTGTACATGCCTACTCAGTGCTAGAATATTTTCAAATTATACGAACAAAACATACTAAAAATCGATATTTTGGGTGCCAAAGTCGATATGTGCATGCATCTTCTGTACCCGTTTATATCTCAAATTCAGGCTCAAAACACCCAAAAAATCGATATTTTTGTGTCCCAGAAGCGATCTGTACATGTCTACACCGTGTTTGAGTATTTTCAAAATACAGGCCCAAAACATGCTCAAAATCGATATTTTAGGTGCCCGAAGTCGATATGTGCATGCATCTTCTGTACCTGTTCATATCTCAAATTCAGGCTCAGAACAACCGAAAATTCGATTTATTTGGGTCCCAGAAGCGATCTGTACGTGTCTACTCCGTGTTAGAGTATTTTAAAAATACAGGCTCAAAACATGCTCAAAATCGATATTTTGGGTGCCCAAAGTCGATATGTGAATGCATCTTCTGTACCCGTTTATATCTCAAATACAGACTCAAAACACCCTAATATTCGATATTTTTGGGTCCCAAAAGCCATCTGTACATGCATACTCCATGTTAGAGTATTTTTAAAATACAGGCCTAAAACATGCTGTAAATCGATATTTTAGCTACCCAAAGTCAATATGTGTATTCATCTTCTGTACCCGTTTATATCTCAAATTTAGGTTCAAAACACCAGAAAATTCGATTTTTTTGGGTCCCAGAAGCGATCTGTACATGCCTACTCCTTGCTGGAATGTTTTCAAGATACAGACCCAAAACTTGCTCGAAATCGATATTTTAAGTGCAAAAAGTCGATATGTGCATGCATCTTCTGTACCCGTTTATATCTCAAATTCAGGCTCAAAACACCCAAAAAATCGATATTTTTGTGTCCCAGAAGCGATCTGTACATGTCTACACCGTGTTATAGTATTTTTAAAATACAAGCCCAAAGCATGCTCAAAATCGATATTTTAGGTGCCCTAAAGTCGATATGTGCATGCATCTTCTGTACCCGTTTATATCTCAAATTCAGACTCAAAACTCCGAAAATTCGAAATTTTTGGGTCCCTTAAGCGATCTGGACATGCCTACTCAGTGCTAGAATGTTTTTAAAATACAGGCTTAAAACATGCTATAAATCGATATTTTAGGTGTGAAAAGTCGATATGTGCATGCATCTTCTGTACCCGTTTATATCTCAAATTCAGGCTCAAAACACCCAAAAAATCGATATTTTTGTGTCCCAGAAGCGATCTGTACATGCATACTCCGTGTTAGAGTATTTTCAAAATACAGGCCCAAAACATACTCAAAATCGATATTTTAGGTGCCCAAAGTCGATATGTGCATGCATCTTCTGTACCCGTTTATATCTCAAATTCAGGCTCAAAACACCCGAAAAGTCGATATTTATGGGTCCCAGAAGCGACCTGTACATGCCTACTCCGTGTTAATGTATTTTCAAAATACTTGCCCAAAACATGCTCAAAATCGATATTTTAGGTGCAAAAAGTCGATATGTGCATGCATCTTCGGTATCCGTCTATATCCCAAATTCAGGTTCAAAACACCCGAAAATTCGATAATTTTGGGTCCCAGAAGCGATCTGTACATGCCTACTCCTTGCTAGAATTTTTTTAAGATACAGACCTAAAACATGCTCAAAATCGATATTTTAGGTGCAAAAAGTCGATATGTGCATGCATCCTCTGTACCCGGTTATATCCCAATTTTTGGCTCAAAACACCCGAAAATTCGATATTTTTGGGTCCCCGAAGCGATCTGTAGGTGTCTACTCCGTGTTAGAGTATTTTCAAAATACAGGCCTAAAACATGCAGAAAATCGATATTTTAGCTGCCCAAAGTCAATATGTGTACGCATCTTCTGTACCCGTCTATATCCCAAATTCAGGTTCAAAACACTCGAAAATTCGATTTTTTTGGGTCCCAGAAGCAATCTGTACATGCCTACTTCTTGCTAGAATGTTTTCAAGATACAGACCCAAAACATGCTCAAAATCGATATTTTAGGTGCAAAAAGTCGAAATGTGCATGCATCTTCTGTACCCGTTTATATCTCAAATTCAGTCTCAAAACACCCGAAAATTCGATATTTTTGGATCCCCGAAGCGATCTGTACATGCCTACTCCGTGTTAGAGTATTTTCAAAATACATGCCCAAAACATGCTCAAAATCGATATTTTAGGTGCAAAAAGTCGATATGTGCATGCATCTTCGGTATCCGTCTGTATCCCAAATTCAGGTTCAAAACACCCGAAAATTCGATAATTTTGTGTCCCAGAAGCGATCTGTACATGCCTACTCCTTGCTAGAATTTTTTTAAGATACAGACCTAAAACATGCTCAAAATCGATATTTTAGGTGCAAAAAGTCGATATGTGCATGCATCTTCTGTACCCGTTTATATCTCAAATTCAGGCTCAAAACACCCAAAAAATCGATATTTTTGTGTCCCAGAAGCGATCTGTACATGTCTACACCGTGTTATAGTATTTTTAAAATACAAGCCCAAAGCATGCTCAAAATCGATATTTTAGGTGCCCAAAGTCGATATGTGCATGCATCTTCTGTACCCGTTCATATCTCAAATTCAGGCTCAGAACACCCGAAAATTCGATTTATTTGGGTCCCAGAAGCGATCTGTACGTGTCTACTCAGTGTTAGAGTATTTTAAAAATACAGGCCCAAAACATGCTCAAAATCGATATTTTAGGTGCCCAAAGTCGATATGTGCATGCATCTTCTGTACCCGTTCATATCTCAAATTCAGGCTCAGAACACCCGAAAATTCGATTTATATGGGTCCCAGAAGCGATCTGTACGTGTCTACTCAGTGTTAGAGTATTTTAAAAATACAGGCCGAAAACATGCTCAAAATCGATATTTTGGGTGCCCAAAGTCGATATGTGCATGCATCTTCTGTACCCGTTTATATCTCAAATTCAGACTCAAAACACCGAAAATTCGATATTTTTGGGTCCCTTAAGCGATCTGGACATGCCTACTCAGTGCTAGAATGTTTTTAAAATACAGGCTTAAAACATGCTATAAATCGATATTTTAGGTGTGAAAAGTCGATATGTGCATGCATCTTCTGTACCCGTTTATATCTCAAATTCAGGCTCAAAACACCCAAAAAATCGATATTTTTGTGTCCCAGAAGCGATCTGTACATGCATACTCCGTGTTAGAGTATTTTCAAAATACAGGCCCAAAACATACTCAAAATCGATATTTTAGGTGCCCAAAGTCGATATGTGCATGCATCTTCTGTACCCGTTTATATCTCAAATTCAGGCTCAAAACACCCGAAAAGTCGATATTTATGGGTCCCAGAAGCGACCTGTACATGCCTACTCCGTGTTAATGTATTTTCAAAATACATGCCCAAAACATGCTCAAAATCGATATTTTAGGTGCAAAAAGTCGATATGTGCATGCATCTTCAGTATCCGTCTATATCCCAAATTCAGGTTCAAAACACCCGAAAATTCGATAATTTTGGGTCCCAGAAGCGATCTGTACATGCCTACTCCTTGCTAGAATTTTTTTAAGATACAGACCTAAAACATGCTCAAAATCGATATTTTAGGTGCAAAAAGTCGATATGTGCATGCATCCTCTGTACCCGGTTATATCCCAATTTTTGGCTCAAAAAACACCCGAAAATTCGATATTTTTGGGTCCCCTAAGCGATCTGTAGGTGTCTACTCCGTGTTAGAGTATTTTCAAAATACAGGCCTAAAACATGCAGAAAATCGATATTTTAGCTGCCCAAAGTCAATATGTGTACGCATCTTCTGTACCCGTCTATATCCCAAATTCAGGTTCAAAACACTCGAAAATTCGATTTTTTTGGGTCCCAGAAGCAATCTGTACATGCCTACTTCTTGCTAGAATGTTTTCAAGATACAGACCCAAAACATGCTCAAAATCGATATTTTAGGTGCAAAAAGTCGAAATGTGCATGCATCTTCTGTACCCGTTTTTATCTCAAATTCAGGCTCAAAACACCCGAAAATTCGATATTTTTGGGTCCCCGAAGCGATCTGTACATGCCTACTCCGTGTTAGAGTATTTTCAAAATACATGCCCAAAACATGCTCAAAATCGATATTTTAGGTGCAAAAAGTCGATATGTGCATGCATCTTCGGTATCCGTCTGTATCCCAAATTCAGGTTCAAAACACCCAAAAATTCGATAATTTTGTGTCCCAGAAGCGATCTGTACATGCCTACTCCTTGCTAGAATTTTTTTAAGATACAGACCTAAAACATGCTCAAAATCGATATTTTAGGTGCAAAAAGTCGATATGTGCATGCATCTTCTGTACCCGTTTATATCTCAAATTCAGGCTCAAAACACCCAAAAAATCGATATTTTTGTGTCCCAGAAGCGATCTGTACATGTCTACACCGTGTTATAGTATTTTTAAAATACAAGCCCAAAGCATGCTCAAAATAGATATTTTAGGTGCCCAAAGTCGATATGTGCATGCCTCTTCTGTACCCGTTCATATCTCAAATTCAGGCTCAGAACACCTGAAAATTCGATTTATTTGGGTCCCAGAAGCGATCTGTACGTGTCTACTCAGTGTTAGAGTATTTTAAAAATACAGGCCCAAAACATGCTCAAAATCGATATTTTGGGTGCCCAAAGTCGATATGTGCATGCATCTTCTGTACCCGTTTATATCTCAAATTCAGGCTCAAAACACCCAAAAAATCGATATTTTTGGGTCCCAGAAGCAATCTGTACATGCCTACTTCTTGCTAGAATTTTATCAAGATACAGACCCAAAACATGCTCAAAATCGATATTTTAGGTGCAAAAAGTCGATATGTGCATGCATCCTCTGTACCCGGTTATATCCCAATTTCTGGCTCAAAACACCCGAAAATTCGATATTTTTGGGTCCCAGAAGCGATCTGTACATGCCTACTCAGTGCTAGAATATTTTCAAATTATACGCCCAAAACATACTAAAAATCGATATTTTGGGTGCCAAAGTCGATATGTGCATGCATCTTCTGTACCCGTTTATATCTTAAATTCAGCGTCAAAACACCCGAAAATTCAATGTTTTTGGGTCCCAAAAGCGATCTGTACATGTCTACTCCGTGTTAGAGTATTTTTAGAATACAGGCCCAAAACATACTCAAATCGATATTTTAGGTGCCCAAAGTCGATATGTGCATGCATCTTCTGTACCCGTTTATATCTCAAATTCAGGCTCAAAACACCCGAAAATTCAATATTTTTGGGTCCCAGAAGCAATCTGTACATGCCTACTCCGTGTTAGAGTGTTTTTAAAATACAGGCCCAAAACATGCTAAAAATCGATATTTTAAGTGCAAAAAGTCGATATGTGCATGCATCTTCTGTACCCGTTTATATCTCAAATTCAGGCTCAAAACTCCGAAAATTAGATATTTTTGGGTCCCTTAAGCAATCTGCACATGCCTACTCAGTGCTAGAATATTTTTAAAATACAGGCCCAAAACATGCTATAAATCGATATTTTAGGTGTCCAAAGTCGATATGTGCATGCATCTTCTGTACCCGTTTATATCTCAAATTCATGCTCAAAACACCCAAAAAATCGATATTTTCGGGTCCCAGAAGCAATCTGTACATGCCTACTTCTTGCTAGAATTTTATCAAGATACAGACCCAAAACATGCTCAAAATCGATATTTTAGGTGCAAAAAGTCGATATGTGCATGCATCCTCTGTACCCGGTTATATCCCAATTTCTGGCTCAAAACACCCGAAAATTCGATATTTTTGGGTCCCAGAAGCGATCTGTACATGCCTATTCAGTGCTAGAATATTTTCAAATTATACGCCCAAAACATACTAAAAATCGATATTTTGGGTGCCAAAGTCGATATGTGCATGCATCTTCTGTACCCGTTTATATCTCAAATTCAGGCTCAAAACACCCAAAAAATCGATATTTTTGTGTCCCAGAAGCGATCTGTATATGTCTACACCGTGTTTGAGTATTTTCAAAATACAGGCCCAAAACATGCTCAAAATCGATATTTTGGGTGCCCAAAGTCGATATGTGCATGCATCTTCTGTACCCGTTTATATCTCAAATTCAGACTCAAAACTCCGAAAATTCGATATTTCTTGGGTCCCTTAAGCGATCTGGACATGCCTACTCAGTGCTAGAATGTTTTTAAAATACAGGCTTAAAACATGCTATAAATCGATATTTTAGGTGTGAAAAGTCGATATGTGCATGCATCTTCTGTACCCGTTTATATCTCAAATTCAGGCTCAAAACACCCAAAAAATCGATATTTTTGTGCCCCAGAAGCGATCTGTACATGCATACTCCGTGTTAGAGTATTTTCAAAATACAGGCCCAAAACATACTCAAAATCGATATTTTAGGTGCCCAAAGTCGATATGTGCATGCATCTTCTGTACCCGTTTATATCTCAAATTCAGG
Organism: Petrolisthes cinctipes; assembly: GCA_033782935.1. Taxonomy (NCBI): domain Eukaryota; kingdom Metazoa; phylum Arthropoda; class Malacostraca; order Decapoda; family Porcellanidae; genus Petrolisthes; species Petrolisthes cinctipes. The sequence continues at coordinate 12,063,321 of JAWQEG010000062.1, read as the reverse complement.
CTCAAAACACCCGAAAAGTCGATATTTATGTGTCCCAGAAGCGACCTGTACATGCCTACTCCGTGTTAATGTATTTTCAAAATACAGGCCCAAAACATGCTGAAAATCTATATTTTAGGTGCCCAAAGTCAATATGTGCATGCATCTTCTGTACCCGTTCATATCTCAAATTCAGGCTCAGAACACCCGAAAATTCGATTTATTTGGGTCCCAGTAGCGATCTGTAAGTGTCTACTCCGTGTTAGAGTATTTTCAAAATACAGGCCTAAAACATGCAGAAAATCGATATTTTATCTGCCCAAAGTCAATATGTGTACGCATCTTCTGTACCCGTCTATATCCCAAATTCAGGTTCAAAACACTCGAAAATTCGATATATTTGGGTCCCAGAAGCAATCTGTACATGCCTACTTCTTGCTAGAATGTTTTCAAGATACAGACCCAAAACATGCTCAAAATCGATATTTTAGGTGCAAAAAGTCGAAATGTGCATGCATCTTCTGTACCCGTTTATATCTCAAATTCAGGCTCAAAACACCCGAAAATTCGATATTTTTGGGTCCCCGAAGCGATCTGTACATGCCTACTCCGTGTTAGAGTATTTTCAAAATACATGCCCAAAACATGCTCAAAATCGATATTTAAGGTGCAAAAAGTCGATATGTGCATGCATCTTCGGTATCCGTCTGTATCCCAAATTCAGGTTCAAAACACCCGAAAATTCGATAATTTTGGGTCCCAGAAGCGATCTGTACATGCCTACTCCTTGCTAGAATTTTTTTAAGATACAGACCTAAAACATGCTCAAAATCGATATTTTAGGTGCAAAAAGTCGATATGTGCATGCATCTTCTGTACCCGTTTATATCTCAAATTCAGGCTCAAAACACCCAAAAAATCGATATTTTTGTGTCCCTGAAGCGATCTGTACATTTCTACACCGTGTTATAGTATTTTTAAAATACAAGCCCAAAGCATGCTCAAAATCGATATTTTAGGTGCCCAAAGTCGATATGTGCATGCATCTTCTGTACCCGTTCATATCTCAAATTCAGGCTCAGAACACCCGAAAATTCGATTTATTTGGGTCCCAGAAGCGATCTGTACGTGTCTACTCAGTGTTAGAGTATTTTAAAAATACAGGCCCAAAACATGCTCAAAATCGATATTTCGGGTGCCCAAAGTCGATATGTGCATGCATCTTCTGTACCCGTTTATATCTCAAATTCAGACTCAAAACTCCGAAAATTCGATATTTTTGGGTCCCTTAAGCGATCTGGACATGCCTACTCAGTGCTAGAATGTTTTTAAAATACAGGCTTAAAACATGCTATAAATCGATATTTAAGTTGTGAAAAGTCGATATGTGCATGCATCCTCTGTACCCGGTTATATCCCAATTTCTGGCTTAAAACACCCGAAAATTCGATATTTTTGGGTCCTAGAAGCGATCTGTAAATGCCTACTCAGTGCTAGAATATTTTCAAATTATACGCCCAAAACATACTAAAAATCGATATTTTGGGTGCCAAAGTCGATATGTGCATGCATCTTCTGTACCCGTTTATATCTCAAATTCAGGCTCAAAACACCCAAAAAATCGATATTTTTGGGTCCCAGAAGCAATCTGTACATGCCTACTTCTTGCTAGAATTTTATCAAGATACAGACCCAAAATTTGCTCAAAATCGATATTTTAGGTGCAAAAAGTCGATATGTGCATGCATCCTCTGTACCCGGTTATATCCCAATTACTTGCTCAAAACATCCGAAAATTCGATATTTTTGGGTCCCAGAAGCGATCTGTACATGCCTACACAGTGCTAGAATATTTTCAAATTATACGCCCAAAACATACTAAAAATCGATATTTTGGGTGCCAAAGTCGATATGTGCATGCATCTTCTGTACCCGTTTATATCTCAAATTCAGGCTCAAAACACCCAAAAAATCGATATTTTTGTGTCCCAGAAGCGATCTGTATATGTCTACACCGTGTTTGAGTATTTTCAAAATACAGGCCCAAAACATGCTCAAAATCGATATTTTGGGTGCCCAAAGTCGATATGTGCATGCATCTTCTGTACCCGTTTATATCTCAAATTCAGACTTAAAACTCCGAAAATTCGATATTTTTGGGTACCTTAAGCGATCTGGACATGCCTACTCAGTGCTAGAATGTTTTTAAAATACAGGCTTAAAACATGCTATAAATCGATATTTTAGGTGTGAAAAGTCGATATGTGCATGCATCTTCTGTACCCGTTTATATCTCAAATTCAGGCTCAAAACACCCAAAAAATCGATATTTTTGTGTCCCAGAAGCGATCTGTACATGCCTACTCCGTGTTAGAGTATTTTCAAAATACAGGCCCAAAACATACTCAAAATCGATATTTTAGGTGCCCAAAGTCGATATGTGCATGCTTCTTCTGTACCCGTTTATATCTCAAATTCAGGCTCAAAACACCCGAAAAGTCGATATTTATGGGTCCCAGAAGCGACCTGTACATGCCTACTCCGTGTTAATGTATTTTCAAAATACAGGCCCAAAACATGCTGAAAATCTATATTTTAGGTGCCCAAAGTCAATATGTGCATGCATCTTCTGTACCCGTTCATATCTCAAATTCATGCTCAGAACACCCGAAAATTCGATTTATTTGGGTCCCAGAAGCGATCTGTACGTGTCTACTCCGTGTTAGAGTATTTTCAAAATACAGGCCTAAAACATGCAGAAAATCGATATTTTAGCTGCCCAAAGTCAATATGTGTACGCATCTTCTGTACCCGTCTATATCCCAAATTCAGGTTCAAAACACTCGAAAATTCGATATTTTTGGGTCCCAGAAGCAATCTGTACATGCCTACTTCTTGCTAGAATGTTTTCAAGATACAGACCCAAAACATGCTCAAAATCGATATTTTAGGTGCAAAAAGTCGAAATGTGCATGCATCTTCTGTACCCGTTTATATCTCAAATTCAGGCTCAAAACACCCGAAAATTCGATATTTTTGGGTCCCCGAAGCGATCTGTACATGCCTACTCCGTGTTAGAGTATTTTCAAAATACATGCCCAAAACATGCTCAAAATCGATATGTTAGGTGCAAAAAGTCGATATGTGCATGCATCTTCGGTATCCGTCTGTATCCCAAATTCAGGTTCAAAACACCCGAAAATTCGATATTTTTGGGTCCCAGAAGCGATCTGTACATGCATACTCCGTGTTAGAGTATTTTTAAAATACAGGCCTAAAACATGCTGAAAAACGATATTTTAACTGCCCAAAGTCAATATGTGTATGCATCTTCTGTACCCGTTTATATCTTAAATTCAGGGTCAAAACACCCAAAAAATCGATATTTTTGTGTTCCAGAAGCGATCTGTACATGTCTACACCGTGTTAGAGTATTTTCAAAATGAAGGCCCAAAACATGCTCAAAATCGATATTTTTGGTGCCCAAAGTCGATATGTGCATGCATCTTCTGTACCCGTTCATATCTCAAATTAAGGCTCAGAACACCCGAAAATTCGATTTATTTGGGTCCCAGAAGCAATCTGTACATGCATACTTCTTGCTAGAAAGTTTTCATGATAGAGACCCAAAACATGCTCAAAATCGATATTTTAGGTGCAGAATGTCGATATGTGCATGCATCTTCTGTACCCGTTTATGTCTCAAATTCAGACTCAAAACACCCGAATATTCGATATTTTTGGGTCCCAAAAGCCATCTGTACATGCATACTCCGTGTTAGAGTATTTTTAAAATACAGGCCTAAAACATGCTGAAAAACGATATTTTAACTGCCCAAAGTCAATATGTGTATGCATCTTCTGTACCCGTTTATATCTCAAATTCAGGCTCAAAACACCCGAAAATTCGATATTTTTGGGTCCCCGAAGCGATCTGTACATGCCTACTCCGTGTTAGAGTATTTTCAAAATACATGCCCAAAACATGCTCAAAATCGATATGTTAGGTGCAAAAAGTCGATATGTGCATGCATCTTCGGTATCCGTCTGTATCCCAAATTCAGGTTCAAAACACCCGAAAATTCGATATTTTTGGGTCCCAGAAGCGATCTGTACATGCATACTCCGTGTTAGAGTATTTTTAAAATACAGGCCTAAAACATGCTGAAAAACGATATTTTAACTGCCCAAAGTCAATATGTGTATGCATCTTCTGTACCCGTTTATATCTTAAATTCAGGGTCAAAACACCCAAAAAATCGATATTTTTGTGTTCCAGAAGCGATCTGTACATGTCTACACCGTGTTAGAGTATTTTCAAAATGAAGGCCCAAAACATGCTCAAAATCGATATTTTTGGTGCCCAAAGTCGATATGTGCATGCATCTTCTGTACCCGTTCATATCTCAAATTAAGGCTCAGAACACCCGAAAATTCGATTTATTTGGGTCCCAGAAGCAATCTGTACATGCATACTTCTTGCTAGAAAGTTTTCATGATAGAGACCCAAAACATGCTCAAAATCGATATTTTAGGTGCAGAATGTCGATATGTGCATGCATCTTCTGTACCCGTTTATGTCTCAAATTCAGACTCAAAACACCCGAATATTCGATATTTTTGGGTCCCAAAAGCCATCTGTACATGCATACTCCGTGTTAGAGTATTTTTAAAATACAGGCCTAAAACATGCTGAAAAACGATATTTTAACTGCCCAAAGTCAATATGTGTATGCATCTTCTGTACCCGTTTATATCTTAAATTCAGGGTCAAAACACCCGAAAATTCGATATTTTTGGGTCCCTTAAGCAATCTGCACATGCCTACTCAGTGCTAGAATATTTTTAAAATACAGGCCCAAAACATGCTATAAATCGATATTTTAGGTGTCCAAAGTCGATATGTGCATGCATCTTCTGTACCCGTTTATATCTCAAATTCAGGCTCAAAACACCCGAAAAGTCGATATTTTTGGGTCCCAGAAGCGATCTGTACATGCCTACTTCGAGTTAATGTATTTTCAAAATACAGGCCCAAAACATGCTGAAAATCGATATTTTAGGTGCCCAAAGTCAATATGTGTATGCATCTTCTATACCCATCTATATCCCAAATTCAGGTTCAAAATACCAGAAAATTCGGTATTTTTGGTTCCCAGAAGCGACTTGTACATGCCTACTCCTTGCTAGAATGTTTTCAAGATACAGACCCAAAACATGCTTAAAATCGATATTTTAGGTACAAAAAGTCGATATGTGCATGCATCCTCTGTACCCGGTTATATCCCAAATTCTGGCTCAAAACCCCCGAAAATTCGATATTTTTGGGTCCCAGAAGCGATCTGTACATGCCTACTCAGTGCTAGAATATTTTCAAATTATACGCCAAAAACATACTAAAAATCGATATTTTGGGTGCCAAAGTCGATATGTGCATGCATCTTCTGTACCCGTTTATATCTTAAACTCAGCGTCAAAACACCCGAAAATTCGATGTTTTTGGGTCCCAAAAGCGATCTGTACATGTCTACTCCGTGTTAGAGTATTTTTAGAATGCAGGCCCAAAACATACTCAAATCGATATTTTAGGTGCCCAAATTCAATATGTGTATGCATCTTCTGTACCCGTTTATATCTTAAATTCAGGATCAAAACACCCGAAAATTCGATATTTTTGGGTCCCAAAAGCGATCTGTACATGTCTACTCGGTGTTAGAGTATTTTTAAAATACAGGCCCAAAACATACTCAAAATCGATATTTTATGTGCCCAAAGTCAATATGTGTATGCATCTTCTGTACCCATCTATATCCCAAATTCAGGTTCAAAAAACCAGAAAATTCGATATTTTTGGGTCCCAGAAGCGACTTGTACATGCCTACTCCTTGCTAGAATGTTTTCAAGATACAGACCCAAAACATGCTGAAAATCGATATTTTAGCTGCCCAAAGTCGATATGTGTATGCATCTTCTGTACCCGTTTATATCTCAAATTCAGGCTCAAAACACCCAAAAAATCGATATTTCTGTGTTCCAGAAGCGATCTGTACATGTCTACACCGTGTTAGAGTATTTTCAAAATGCAGGCCCAATACATGCTAAAAATCGATATTTTAGGTGCAAAAAGTCGATATTTGACTGAATCTTCAGTACCCGTTTATATCTCGAATTCAGGCTCAAAACACCCAAAATTTTGATATTTTTGTGTCACAGAAGATATCTGTACATGCCTACTTCGTGTTAGAGTATTTTCAAAATACAGGCCAAAAACATGCTCAAAATCGATATTTTGGTTGCGCAAAGTCGATATGTGCATGCATCTTCTGTACCCGTTTATATCTCAAATTGAGACTCAAGACACCCTAAAATTCGATATTTTTGGGACCCAGAAGCGATTTTGTACATGCCTACTCTTTGCTAGAATGTTTTCAAGATACAGACCCAAAATATGCTCAAAATCGATATTTTAGGTGAAAAAAGTCGATATATGCATGCATCTTCAGTATCCGTTTATATCTCAAATGCAGGCTCAAAACACCCAAAAATTCAATATTTTTTTGGTTCCCGAAGCGATCTGTACATGTCTACTTAGTGCTAGAATTTTTTCAAAATATAGGCTTAAAACATTCTAAAAATCGATATTTTACGTGTCCAAAGTCGATATGTGCATACATCTTTTGTACCCGTTTATATCCCAAATTTCGGCTCAAAACACCCGAAAATTCGATGTTTTTGGGTCACAGAAGCTATCTGTACATGCCTACTCAGTGAAAGAACATTTTCAAAATATAGGCCCAAAACAAGCTAAAAATCGATATTATAGGTGCCCAATGTCGATATGTGCATGCATATGCTGTACCCGTTTATATCTCAAATTTAGGCTCAAAATACCCGAAAATTTAATATTTTTGGGTCCCAGAAGCGATCTGTACATGCCTACTTCGTGTTAGAGTACTTTCAAAATACAGGCCATAAAACCTGCTGAAAATCGATATTTTAGGTGCCCAAAGTCGATATGTGCATGCATCTTCTGTACCCGTTTATATCTCAAATTTAGGCTCAAAACACCCGAAAATTCGAGGTTTTTGGGTGCCAGAAGCGATCTGTACATGCCTACTCCGTGTTAGAGTATTTTCAAAATACATGCCCAAAACATGCTGAAAAACGATATTTTAGCTCCACATAGTCGATATGTGCATGCATCTTCTGTACCCGTTTATATCCCATATTCAGTCTCAAAACATCCGAAAATTTGATATTTTTGGGTCCCAGAAGCGATCTGTACATGCCTACTCCGTGTTTGAGTACTTTAAAAAAACAGACCAAAATCATGCTAAAATCGATATTTTATGTGCCCAAAGTGGATATGTGCATGCATCTTCTGTACCCGATTATATCTCAAATTCAGGCTCAAAATTCCCGAAAATTCGATGTTTTTGGGCCCCAGAAGCAATCTGAACATGCCTATTCCGTGTTAGAGTATTTTCAAAATACAGGCCCAAAACATGCTTAAAATCGATATTTGAGGTGCCCAAAGTCAATATGTGTATGCATCTTCTGTACCCGTTTATATTCCAAATTCAGGCTGAAAATACCCATAAATTCGATATTTTTGGGTCCCAGAAGCGATCTGTACATGCCTACTCTGTGTTAGAGTATTTTCAAAATATAGGTCCAAAACATGTTAAATATCGATATCTTGGGTGCCGAAAGTTGATATCTGCATGCATCTTCAGTACACGTTTATATCTCAAATTCAGGCTCAAATTGACGGAAAATTCAATTTTTTTATGTCCCAGAAGCGATCTGTACATGCCTACTCAGTGCTAGAATGTTTTCAAAATATAGGCTCAAAACATGCTAAAAATCGATATTTTAGGTGCCCAAAGTCGATATGTGCATGCATCTTCTGTACCCGTTTATATCTCAAATTCAGGCTCAAAACACCCGTAAAATTCTATATTTTTGGGTCAGACAAGCGATCTGTACATGTCTACTCAGTGCTAGATTGTTTTGAAAATAAAGGTATAAAACATGCTAAAAATCGATATTTAATGTGTCCCAAGTCGATATGTGCATGCATGTTCTGTACCCGATTATATCTCAAATTTAGGCTCAAAACACCCGAAAATTCTATATTTTTGGGTCCCAGAAGCGATCTGTATATGCCTACTCCGTGTTTGAGTATTTTCAAAATACATGCCAAAAACATGCTGAAAATCGATATTTTAGCTGCCCATAGTCGATATGTGCACGCATCTTCTGTACCCGTTTATATCTCAAATTCAGGCTCAAAACACCTGAACATTTAATATTTTTGGGTCCCAGAAGCGATCTGTACATGCCTACTCCGTGTTAGAGTACTTTCAAAATACAGGCCATAAAAAAAGCTGAAAATCGATATTTTAGGTTCCCAAAGTCGATATGTGCATGCATCTTCTATACCCGTTTATATCTCAAATTCAGGCTCAAAACACCCGAAAAATTGATATTTTTTGGTCTGAGAAGCGATCTGTGCATGCCTACTCCGTGTTAGAGTACTTTATAAATTCAGGCCCAAAACATGCTCAAAATCGATATTTAAGGTGCCCAAAGTGGATATGAGCATGCATTTTCTGTATCCGATTATATCTCAAATTCAGGCTCAAAATACCCGAAAATTCGATATTTTGTGGTCCCAGAAGCGATCTGTACATGCCTACTCCGTGTTAGAGTACTTTCAAAATTCAGGCCCAAAACATGCTGAAAATCGATATTTTAGGTGCCCAAAGTCGATATGTGCATGCATCTTCTGTACCCGTTTATATCTCAAATTCAGGCTCAAAACACCCGAGAATTCGATATTTTTAGGTCCCAGAAGCGATCTGTGCACTCCGTGTTAGAGTATTTTCAAAATATAGGCTTGAAACATGCTAAAAATCGTTATTTTACGTGTCCAAAGTCGATATGTGCATACATCTTTTGTACCCGTTTATATCTCAAATTCAGACTCAAAACACCCTAAAATTCTATATTTTTGGGTCACAGAAGCGATCTGTACATGCCTACTCAGTAATAGAATATTTTCAAAATACAGGCCAAAAACATGCTCAAAATCGATATTTTTGGTGTAAAGAGTCGATATGTGCATGCATCTTCATTACCTGTTTACATATCAAATTCAAGCTCAAAAAACCCGAAAATTTGATATTTTTGGTCCCAGACGCGATCTGTACATGCCTACTCCGTGTTAGAGTACTTTCAATATACAGGCCCAAAACAAGCTGAAAATCGATATTCTAGGTGCCCAAAGTCGATATGTGCATGCATGTTCTGTACCCTTTTATATCCCAAATTCAGGCTCAAAACACCTGAAAATTCGATATTTTTGGGTCCCAGAAGCGATCTGTACATGTCTACTCAGTGCTAAAATGTTTTTAAAATATAGGCTTAAAACATGCTAAAATTCGATATTTTAGCTCCACATAGTCGATATGTGCATGCATCTTCAGTACCTGTTCATATCTCAAATTCAGGCTCGAAACACCCGAAAATTCGATATTTTTGGGTCCCAGTAGCAATCTGTACATGCCTATTCCGTGTTAGAATATTTTCAAAATACAGGCCCAAAACATGCTGAAAATCGATATTTGAGGTGCACAAAGTCCTTATGTGTATGCATCTTCTGTACCCGTTTATATCCCAAATTCAGGCTCAAGACAACCGAAAATTCGATATTTTTGGGTCACAGAAGCGATCTGTACATGCCTACTCAGTGCCAGAATGTTTTCAAAATATAGGCTCAAAACATGCTAAAAATCGATTATTTAGGTGTCCAAAGTCGATATGTGCATTCATCTTCTGTACCCGTTTATATCTCGAATTCAGGCTCAAAACACCCGAAAATTCGATATTTTTGTGTCACAGAAGATATCTGTACATGCATACTTCGTGTTAGAGTATTTTCAAAATTCAGGCCCAAAACATGCTGAAAATCGATATTTTAGGTGCCCAAAGTGGATATGAGCATGCATCTTCTGTACCCGATTATATCTCAAATTCAGGCTCAAAATTCCCGAAAATTCGATATTTTTGGGCCCCAGAAGCAATCTGTACATGCCTATTCCGTGTTATAGTATTTCCAAATTCAGGCCCAAAACATGCTAAAAATCGATGTTTGAGGTGCCCAAAGTCAATATGTGTATGCATCTTCTGTACCCGTTTATATCCTAAATTCAGGCTCAAAACACCCGAAAATTAGATATTTTTGGGTCCCAGAAGCGATATGTACATGCCTAATCAGTGCTAGAATCTTTTCAAAATATAGGCTCAAAACATGCTAAAAATCGAAAATTTAGGTGTCCAAAGTCGATATGTGCATGCATCTTCTGTACCCGTTTATATCCCAAATTCAGGCTCAAAACACCCGAAAATTAGATATTATTGTGTCACAGAAGATATCTGTACATGCCTAATTCGTGTAAGAGTATTTTCAAAATACATGCCCAAAACATGCTGAAAATCGATATTTTGGGTGCCCAAAGTCGATATGTGCATGCATCTTCTGTACCCGTATATATCTAAAATTCAGACTCAAGACACCCGAAAATTCGATATTTTTGGGTCCTAGAAGCGACTTGTAAATGCCTACTCTTTTCTAGAATGTTTTCAAGATACAGACCAAAAATATGCTCAAAATCGATAGTTTTTTGGTGCAAAAAGTCGATATGTGCATGCATCTTCCGTAGCCGTTTATATCTCAAATGCAGGCTCAAAACACCCGAAAATTCAATATTTTTGGGTCAGAAAAGCGATCTGTACATGCCTACTTCTTGTTAGAGTATTTTCACAATACAGACCCAAAACATGCTCAAAATCGATATTTTAGGTGCAAAGAGTCGATATGTGCATGCATCTTCATTACCTGTTTACATATCAAATTCAAGCTCAAAACACCCGAAAATTCAATATTTTTGGGTTCCAGAAGCGATCTGTATATGCCTACTCAGTGTTAGAATCTTTTCAAAATATAGGCTCAAAACATGCTAAAAATCGATAATTTAGGAGTCCAAAGTCGATATGTGCATGCATCTTCTGTACCCGTTTATATCTCAAATTCAGGCTCAAAACATCCGAAAATTAGATATTATTGTGTCACAGAAGATATCTGTACATGCCTACTTCGTGTTAGAGTATTTTTAAAATACATGCCAAAAACATGCTGAAAATCGATATTTTGGGTGCCCAAAGTCGATATGTGCATACATCTTCTGTACCCGTTTATATCTCAAATTCAGACTCAGGACACCCGAAAATTCGATATTTTTGGGTCCCCGAAGCGATCTGTACATGCCTACACAGTCCTAGAATGTTTTCAAAATATAGGCTCAAAACATGCTAAAAATCGATATTTTAGGTGTCCCAAGTCAATAAGTGCATGCATGTTCTGTACCCGTTTATATCTCAAATTCAAGCTCAAAACACCCGAATATTCGATATTTTTGGGTCCCGGAAGCGATCTGTGTATGCCTACTCCGTGTTAGAGTATTTTCAAAATACATGCCCAAAACATGCTGAAAATCGATATTTTTGCTGACCATAGTCGATAAGTGCATGCATCTTCTGTACCCGTTTATATCTAAAATTCTGGCACAAAACACCCGAAAATTCGAGATTTTTGGGTGACAGAAGCGATCTGTACATGCCTACTCCGTGTTAGAGTATTTTCAAAATACATGCTCAAAACATGCTGAAAATCGATATTTTAGTTCCACATAGTCGATATGTGCATTCATCTTCTGTACCCGTTTATATCTCAAATTCAGGCTCAAAACACCCGAAAATTCGATATTTTTGGGTCCCCGAAGCGATCTGTACATGAATACTCCATGTTAGAGTACTTTCTGAATTTCAGGCCCAAAACATGCTGAAAATCGATATTTGAGGTGCCCAAAGTCAATATGTGTATGAATCTTCTGTACACGTTTATAACCCAAATTCAGGCTCAAAACACCGAAAATTCGATATTTTTGGGTCACAGAAGCGATCTGTACATGCCTATTCAGTGATAGAATATTTTTAAAATATAGGCCCAAAACAAGCTAAAAATCGATATTTTAGGTGCCCAATGTCGATATGTGCATGCATATGCTGTACCCGTTTTTATTTAAAATTCAGGCTCAAAACACCCGAAAATTTAATATTTTTAGGTCCCAGAAGCGATCTCTAGATGCCTACTCCGTGTTAGAGTACTTTATAAAAAAAGGCCCGAAACATGATGAAAGTCGATATTTTAGGTGCCCAAAGTGGATATTAGCATGCATCTTCTGTACCCGATTATATCTCAAATTCAGGCTCAAAATTCCCGAAAATTCGATGTTTTTGGGCCCCAGAAGCAATCTGTACATGCCTATTCCGTGTTAGAGTATTTTCAAAATACAGGCCCAAAACATGCTGAAAATCGATATTTGAGGTGCCAAAAGTCAATATGTGTATGTATCTTCTGTTCCCGTTTATATCCCAAATTCAGGCTCAAAACATCCGAAAATTCGATATTTTTGGGTCCCAGAAGCGATCTGTACATGCCTACTCTGTGTTAGAGTATTTTCAAAATATAGGCCCAAAACATGCTAAAAATCGATATTTTAGGTGTCCAAAGTCGATATGTGCATGCATCTTCTGTACCCGTTTATATCCCAAATTCAGGCTCAAAACACCCGAAAATTAGATATTTTAGTGTCACAGAAGATATCTGTACATGCCTACTTCGTATTAGAGTATTTTCAAAATACATGAACAAAACATGCTGAAAATCGATATTTTTGGTGCCCAAAGTCGATATGTGCATGCATCTTCTGTACCCGTTTATATCTCAAATGCAGGCTCAAAACACACAAAAATTCGATATTTTTGGTTCTAGAAGCGATTTGTACATGCCTACACTTTGTTAGAATGTTTTCAAGAAACAGACCCAAAATATGCTCAAAATCGATATTTTTGGTGCATAAAGTCGATATGTGAATGCATCTTCATTACCTGTTTACATATCAAAATCAGGCTCAAAACTCCCGAAAATTCAATATTTTTGGGTTCCAGAAGCGATCTATACATGCCTACTCAGTCCTATAATGTTTTCAAAATATAGGCTCATAACATGCTAAAAATCGATATTTTAGGTGTCCCAAGTCAATAAGTGCATGCATGTTCTGTACCCGTTTATATCTCAAATTCAAGCTGAAAACACTCGAAAATTCGTTATTTTTGGGTCCCAGAAGCGATCTGTACATGCCTACTCCGTGTTAGAGTATTTTCAAAATATAGGCCCAAAACATGCTAAAAATCGATATTTTAGGTGTCCAAAGTCGATATCTGCATGCATCTTCTGTACCTGTTTATATCCCAAATTCAGGCTCAAAACACCCGAAAATTAGATATTTTTGTTTCACAGAAGATATCTGTACATGCCTACTTCGTGTTAGAGTATTTTCAAAATACATGCCCAAAACATGCTGAAAATCGATATTTTGGGTGCCCAAAGTCGATATGTGCATAGATCTTCAGTAGCCGTTTATATCTCAAATTTTGACTCAAGACACCCGAAAATTCGATATTTTTGGGTCCCAGAAGCGACTTGTACATGCCTACTCTTTGCTAGAATGTTTTCAAGATACAGACCCAAAATATGCTCAAAATCGATATTTTTGGTGCAAAAAGTCGATATGTGCATGCATTTTCAGTAGCCGTTTATATCTCAAATGCAGGCTCAAAACACACGAAAATTCGATATTTTTGGTTCCAGAAGCGATCTGTACATGCCTACTAAGTAATAGAATATTTTTAAAATATAGGCCCAAAACAAGCTAAAATCGATATTTTGGGTGCCCAAAGACGATATGTACATGTATTTTCTGTACCCGATTATATCTCAAATTCAGGCTCAAAACACCCAAAAATTCGATATTTTTGTGTCCCAGAAGCGATCTGTACATGCCTACTCCGTGTTAGAATACTTTCAAAATATAGGCCCAAAACATGCTCAAAATCGATATTTTGGGCGCCCAAAGTCGATATCTGTATGCATCTTCTGTACCCGTTTATATCTCAAATTCAGGCTCAAAACACCCGAAAATTCGGTATTTTTGGGTCCCAGAAGCGATCTGTACATGCCTACTCAGTGCTAGAACTTTTTTCAAAATATAGGCTTAAAACATGCTAAAAATCGATATTTTAGGTGCAAAAAGTCGATATGTGCCTGCATCTTCAGTACCCGTTTATATCTCAAATTCAGGCTCAAAACACCCAAAAATTTAATATTTTTGGGTCCCAGAAGCGATCTGTACATGCCTACTCAGTGCTAGAATAATTTCAAAATATTGGTCCAAAACATGTTAAAAATCGATATTTTGGGTGCCCAAAGTCGATATGTGCATGCATCCTCTGTACCCGTTTATATTTCAAATTCAGGCTCAAAACACCCGAAAATTCGATATTTTTAGGAACGAGAAGCGATATGTACATGCCTACTCCGTGTTAGAGTATTTTCAAAATACAGGTCCAAAACATGCTCAAAATCGATATTTTGGGTGCCCAAAGTCGATATGTGCATGCATCTTCTTTACGCGTTTTTTATATTTCAAATTCATGCTGAAAACACCCGAAAATTCGATGTTTTTGGATCCCAGAAGCAATCTGTACATGCCTACTCCTTGCTTGAATGTTTTCAAGATACAGACCCAAAACAAGCTTAAAATCGATATTTTATGTGCAAAAAGTCGATATGTGCATGTATCTTCAGTACCGGTTTACATCCCAAATTCAGGCTCAAAACACCCGAATATTCAATAGTTTTAAGTTCCAGAAGCGATCTGTACATGTTTACTCAGTGCTAGAATGTTTTTTAAATATGGGTTTAAAACATGCTAAAAATTTATATTTTAGGTGTCCAAAGTCGATATGTGCATGCATCTTCTGTACTCATTTATATCTCAAATTCAGGCTCAAAACACCCGAAAATTCGATATTTTTTGGTCCCAGAAGCAACCTGTATATGCCTACTCCATGCTAGAATGTTTTCAAGATACAGACCCAAAACATGCCCAAAATATGTATTTTAGGTGCAAAAAGTCGATATGTGCATGCATCTTCAGTACCCGTTTATATCTTAAATTCAGGCTCAAAACACCGAAAAATTCGATATTTTTGGGTCCCAGAAGCGATCTGTATATGCCTACGCAGTGCTAAAATGTTTTCAAAATATAGACTCAGTACATGCTAAAAATCGATATCTTTGGTGTCCAAAGTCGATATGTGCATGCATCTTCTGTACCCGTTTATATTTCAAATTCAGGCTCAAAAAACCCGAAAATTCGATATTTTTAGGAACGAAAAGCGATATGTACATGCCTACTACGTGTTAGAGTATTTTCAAAATACAGGTCCAAAACAAGCTTAAAATCGAAATTTTAGGTGCCCAAAGTCGATATGTGCATGCATCTTCAGTACCGGTTTACATCTCAAATTCAAGCTCAAAACACCCGAATATTCAGTAGTTTTAGGTTCCAGAAGCCATCTGTACATGTTTACTCAGTGCTAGAATGTTTTTAAAATATAGGTTTAAAACATGCTATAAATTTATATTTTAGGTGTCCCAAGTCGTTATGTGCATGGATGTTCTGTACCAGTTTATATCTCAAATTTAGGCTCAAAACACCCGAAAATTCGATATTTTTGGGTACCAGATGCAATCTGTATATGCCTACTCCGTGTTTAAGTAATTTCAAAATACATGCCCAAAACATGCTGAAAATCGATATTTTAGCTGCCCATAGTCAATATGTGCCTGCATCTTCTGTACCCGTTTATATCTTAAATTCAGGCTCTAAACACCCGGAAATTCAGTATTTTTGGGTTCCAGAAGCGATCTGGTATACATGCTTACTCAGTGTTAGAGTACTTTAAAAATACAGGCAATAAAACATGCTGAAAATCGATATTTTAGGTGCCCAAAGTCGATATGTGCATGCATCTTATGCACCCGTTTATATCTCAAATTCAGGCTCAAAACACCCGAAAATTAGGTATTTTTTGGTCCCAGAAGCGATCTGTACATGCCTACTTCTTGCTAGAATGTTTTCAAGATACAGACCCAAAACATGCTCAAAATCGATATTTTATGTGCAAAAAGTCGATATGTGCATGTATCTTCAGTACCGGTTTACATCTCAAATACATGCTCAAAACACCCGAAAATTCAATATTTTTGGGTCCCAGAAGCGATCTGTACATGCCTACTCGGTGTTAGAGTATTTTCAAAATACAATCCGAAAATATGCTCACGATCGATATTTTAGGTGCCCATAGTCGATATGTGCATGCATCTTAAGTATCCGTTTATATCTCAAATTTAGGCTCAAAACACCCGAAAATTCGATATTTTTGGGTCCCATAAGCAATCTGTACATGCCTACTCCTTGCTAGAATATTTTCAAGATACAGACCCAGAACATGCTTAAAATCGATAATTTAGGTGCAAAAAGTCGATATGTGCATGTATCTTCAGTACCGGTTTACATCTCAAATACATGCTCAAAACACCCGAAAATTCAATATTTTTGTGTCCCAGAAACGATCTGTAGATGAATACTCAGTGTTAGAGTACTTTCAAAATACAGGCCCAAAACATGCTGAAAATTGATATTTTAGGTGCACAAAGTCAATATGTGTATGCATTCTCTCTACCCGGTTATATCTCAAATTCAGGCTCAAAACACCCGAAAATTCAATATTTTTGGAACCCAGAAGCGATCTGTACATGCCTACTCAGTGCTAGAATGTTTTCAAAATAGAGGTCTAGAACATGCTAAAAATCGATATTTTAGGTGTCCAAAGTCGATATGTGCATGCATCTTCTGTACCCGTTTATATCTCAAATTCAGGCTCAAAACACCTGAAAATTCGATATTTTTGGGTCCCAGAAGCGATCTGTACATGCCTACTCGGTGTTAGAGTATTTTCAAAATACAATCCGAAAATATGCTCACGATCGATATTTTAGGTGCCCATAGTCGATATGTGCATGCATCTTAAGTATCCGTTTATATCTCAAATTCAGGCTCAAAACACCCGAAAATTCGATATTTTTGGGTCCCATAAGCAATCTGTACATGCCTACTCCTTGCTAGAATATTTTCAAGATACAGACCCAGAACATGCTTAAAATCGATAATTTAGGTGCAAAAAGTCGATATGTGCATGTATCTTCAGTACCCGTTTATATCTCAAATTCAAGCTCTAAACACCCGAAAAGTCAATATTTTTGGGTCCCAGAAGCGATCTGTACATGCCTAGACCGTGTTAGTGTATTTTAAAAATACAGGCCCAAAACATGCTAAAAATCAATATTTTAGGTGCCCAAAGTCGATATGTGCATGCATCTTCTGTACCCGTTTATATCCCAAATTTAGGCTCGAAACATCCGAAAATTCGATATTTTTTGTCCCAGAAGCGATCTGTACATGCCTACTCAGTGCTAAAATATTTTCAACATATAGTCCCAAAACATGCTAAAAATCGATATTTTAGGTGTCCAAAGTCGATATGTCATTGCATCTTATGTACCTGTTTATATCTCAAATTCTGGCTCAAAACCCCCGAAAAATCGATATTTTTGGGTCCCAAAAGCGATCTGTACATGCCTACACCGTGTTAGTGTATTTTCAAAATACAGGCCCAAAACATGCTAAAAATCGATATTTTAGGTGCCCAAAGTCGATATGTGCATGCATCTTCTGTACCCGTTTATATCTCAAATTCAGGCTCAAAATACCCAAAAATTCGATATTTTTGTGTCCCAGAAGCAATCTGTACATTCTTACTCCGTGTTAGAGTATTTTAAAAATACATGCCCAAAACATGCTCAAAATCGATATTTGGGGTGCCCAAAGTCGATATATGCATGCATCTTCTGTACCCGTTTATATCTCAAATTCAGGTTCAAAACACCCGAATATTCGATATTTTTGTGTCCCAGAAGCGATCAGTACATGCCTACTCCGTGTTAGAGTATTTTCAAATTACAGGCCAAAAACATGCTGAAAATCGATATTTTGGGTGCCCAAAGTCGATATGTGCAAGCATCTACTGTACCCATTTATATCTGAAATACAGGCTCAAAACACCCGAAAACTCGATATTTTTGGGTCACATAAGCGATCTGTACATGCCTACTACTTTCAAGAATGTTTTCAAGATATAGACCCAAAACATGCACAAAATCGATATTTTAGGATAAAAAAGTCGATATGTGCATGTATCTTCATTACCCGTTTATATATCAAATTGATTCTAAAACACCCGAAAATTGAACATTTTTGGGTCTTAAAAACGATCTGTATATGCCTACTCAGTGCAAGAATGTTTTCAAAATATAGGCTCAAAACATGCTAAAAATCGATATTTTAGGTGCCCAAAGTCAATATGTGCATGCATCTTCTGTACCCGTTTATATATCAAATTCAGGCTCAAAACACCCGAAAATTCGATATTTTTGGGTCCCAGAAGCTATCTGTACGTGCATACTCCGTCTTAGAGTGTTTTTAAAATACAGGGCCAAAACATGCTAAAAATCGAAATTTTACGTGCCCAAAGTCAATATGTGTATGCATCCTCTGTACCCGGTTATATCCCAAATTCAGGTTCAAAACACCCGAAAATTCGATATTTTTGGGATTCCAGAAGCGATCTGTACATGCCTACTCCTTGCTAGAATGTTTTCAAGATACAAACCCAAAACATGCTCAAAATCGATATTTTAGGTGCAAAAAGTCGATATGTGCATGAATCTTCTGTACCCGTTTATATCTCAAATTCAGGCTCAACACTCCCGAAAATTTGATATTTTTGGGTCCCATAAGCGATCTGTACATGCCTACTCCGTGTTAAGTATTTTCAAAATACAGGCCCAAAACATGCTAAAAAACTATATTTTAGGTGCCCAAAGTCAATATGTGTATGCATTATCTGTACCCGGTTATATCCCAAATTCAGGCTCAAAACACCCGAAAATTCGATATTTTTGGGATTCCAGAAGCGATCTGTACATGCCTACTCCTTGCTAGAATGTTTTCAAGATACAAAACCAAAACATGCTCAAAATCGATATTTTAGGTGCAAAAAGTCGATATGTGCATGAATCTTCTGTATCCGTTTATATCTCAAATTCAGGCTCAAAACACCCGAAAATTCGATATTTTTGGGTCCCATAAGCGATCTGTACATGCCTACTCCGTGTTAAGTATTTTCAAAATACAGGCCCAAAACATGCTAAAAAACTCTATTTTAGGTGCCCAAAGTCAATATGTGTATGCATCTTCTGTACCCGTTTATATCTCAAATTCAGGCTCAAAACACCCTAAAATTTGATATTTTGGGGTCCCAAAAGCGATCTGTACATGCCTACTCCGTGTTAGAGTATTTCCAAATTACAGGCCCAAAACATGCTAAAAATCGATATTTTAAGTGACCAAAGTCGATATGTGCATGCATCTTCTGTACCCGTTTATATCTCAAATTCAGGCTCAAAACACTCAAAAATTCGATATTTTTGTGTCCCAGAAGCAATCTGTACATGCCTACTCCATGTTAGAGTGTTTTAAAAATACATGCCCAAAACATGCTCAAAATCGATATTTGGGGTGCCCAAAGTCAATATGTGTATGCATCTTCGGTACCCGTCTATATCCCAAATTCAGGTTCAAAACTTTCGTAAATTCGATATTTTTGTGTCCCAGAAGCGACCTGTACATGCCTACTTCTTGCTAGAATGTTTTCAAGATACAGACCCAAAACATGCACAAAATCGATATTTTAGGTGCAAAAAGTCGATATGTGCATGCATCCTCTGTACCCGGTTATATCCCAAATTCTGGCTCAAAACACCCGAAAATTCGATATTTTTGGGTCCCAGAAGCGATCTGTACATGTCTACACCGTGGTAGAGTATTTTCAAAATACAGGCCAAAAACATGCTCAAAATCTATATTTTAGGTGCCCAAAGTCAATATGTGTATGCATCTTATGTACCCATCTATATCCCAAAATCAGGTTCAAAACACCAGAAAATTCGATATTTTTTGGTCCCAGAAGCGATCTGTACATGCCTACTCCTTGCTAGAATATTTTCAAGATACAAACCCAAAACATGCTCAAAATCGATATTTTAGGTGCAAAAAGTCGATATGTGCATGCATCCTCTGTACACGGTTATATCCCAAATTCAGGCTCAAAACACCCGAAAATTCGATATTTTCGGGTCCCAATAGCGATCTGTACATGCCTTCTCAGTGCTAGAATATTTTCAAAATATATCCCCAAAACATGCTGAAAATCGATATTTTAGGTGCCCAAAGTCGATATGTGCATGCATCTTCAGTACCCGTTTATATCTCAAATTCAGGCTCAAAACTCCGAAAATTCGATATTTTTGGTGCCCTTAAGCGATCTGTACATGCCTACTCCGTGTTAAGTATTTTCAAAATACAGGCCTAAAACATGCTGAAAATCTATATTTTAGGTGCCCAAAGTCAATTAGTGTATGCATCTTCTGTACCCGTCTATATCCCAAATTCAGGTTCAAAACACCCGAAAATTCGATATTTTTTGGTCCCAGAAGCGATCTGTACATGCCTACTCCTTGCTAGAATGTTTTCAAGATACAAAGCCAAAACATGCTGAAAATCGATATTTTACGTGCCCAAAGTCGATATGTGCATGCATCTTCAGTACCCGTTAATATCTCAAATTCAGGCTCAAAACACCCGAAAATTCAATATTTTTGAATCCCAGGAGCGATCTGTACATGCCTACTCAGTGCTAGAATATTTTCAAAATATAGGCCCAAAACATACTAAAAATCGATATTTTGGCTGCAAAAGTCGATATGTGCATGCATCTTCTGTACCCGTTTATATCTCAAATTCAGGCTCAAAACACCCAAAAAATCGATATTTTTTTGTCCCAGAAGCGATCTGTACATGTCTACACCGTGTTAGAGTATTTTCAAAATACAGGCCCAAAACATGCTCAAAATCGATATTTTATGTGCCCAAAGTCGATATGTGCATGCATCTTCTGTACCCGTCTATATCCCAAATTCAGGTTCAAAACATTCGAAAATTCGATATTTTTGGGTCCCAAAAGCCATTTGTACATGCATACTCCTTGTTAGAGTATTCTCAAAATACAGGCCTAAAACATGCTCAAAATCGATATTTTAGGTGCCCAAAGTCGATATGTGCATGCATCTTCTGTATCCGTCTATATCCCAAATTCAGGTTCAAAACACCCTAAAATTCGATATTTTTTGGTCCCAGAAGCGATCTGTATATGCCTACTCCTTGCTAGAATTTTTTCAAGATACAGACCGAAAACATGATCCAAATCGATATTTCAGGTGCAAAAAGTCGATATGTGCATGCATCTTCTGTACCCGTTTATATCTCAAATTCAGGCTCAAAACACTCGAAAATTCCATATTTGCGGGTCCTTTAAGCGATCTGTACATGCATACTCAGTGCTAGAATGTTATCAAAATATAGGCACAAAACATGCTAAAAATCGATATTTCAGGTGTCCAAAGTCGATATGTGCATGCATCTTCTGTACCCGTTTATATCTCAAATTCAGGCTCAAAACACTCAAAAAATCGATATTTTTTTATCCCAGAAGCGATCTGTACATGTCTACACGGTGTTAGAGTATTTTCAAAATACAGGCCAAAAACATGCTGAAAATCTATATTTTAGGTGCCCAAAGTCAATATGTGTATGCATCTTCTGTACCCATCTATATCCCAAAATCAGGTTCAAAACACCAGAAAATTCGATATTTTTTGGTCCCAGAAGCGATCTGTACATGCCTACTCCTTGCTAGAATATTTTCAAGATACAAACCCAAAACAGGCTCAAAATCGATATTTTAGGTGCAAAAAGTCGATATGTGCATGCATCCTCTGTACACGGTTATATCCCAAATTCAGGCTCAAAACCCCCGAAAATTCGATATTTTCGGGTCCCAAAAGCGATCTGTACATACCTACTCCGTGGTAAAGTTTTTTCAAAATACAGGCCCAAAACATGCTGAAAATCTATATTTTAGGTGCCCAAAGTCAATATGTGTATGCATCTTCTGTACCCATCTATATCCCAAATTCAGGTTCAAAACACCCGAAAATTCGATATTTTTTGGTCCCAGAAGCGATCTGTACATGCCTACTCCTTGCTAGAATGTTTTCAAGATACAAACCCAAAACATGCTGAAAATCGATATTTTACGTGCCCAAAGTCGATATGTGCATGCATCTTCAGTACCCGTTAATATCTCAAATTCAGGCTCAAAACACCCGAAAATTCAATATTTTTGAATCCCAGGAGCGATCTGTACATGCCTACTCAGTGCTAGAATATTTTCAAAATATAGGCCCAAAACATACTAAAAATCGATATTTTGGCTGCAAAAGTCGATATGTGCATGCATCTTCTGTACCCGTTTATATCTCAAATTCAGGCTCAAAACACCCAAAAAATCGATATTTTTTTGTCCCAGAAACGATCTGTACATGTCTACACCGTGTTAGAGTATTTTCAAAATACAGGCCCAAAACATGCTCAAAATCGATATTTTATGTGCCCAAAGTCGATATGTGCATGCATCTTCTGTATCCGTCTATATCCCAAATTCAGGTTCAAAACACCCGAAAATTCGATATTTTTTGGTCCCAGAAGCGATCTGTATATGCCTACTCCTTGCTAGAATTTTTTCAAGATACAGACCGAAAACATGATCCAAATCGATATTTCAGGTGCAAAAAGTCGATATGTGCATGCATCTTCTGTACCCGTTTATATCTCAAATTCAGGCTCAAAACACTCGAAAATTCCATATTTGCGGGTCCTTTAAGCGATCTGTACATGCATACTCAGTGCTAGAATGTTATCAAAATATAGGCTCAAAACATGCTAAAAATCGATATTTCAGGTGTCCAAAGTCGATATGTGCATGCATCTTCTGTATCCGTTTATATCTCAAATTCAGGCTGAAAACACCCAAAAATTCAATATTTTTGGGTCCCAGAAGCGATCTGTACGTGCATACTCCTTGCTAGAATGTTTTCAAGATACAGACCCAAAACATGCTCAAAATCTATATTTTAAGTGCAGAAAGTCTATATGTGCATGCATCTTCTGTACCCGTTTATATCTCAAATTCGGGCTCAAAACTCCGAAAATTCGATATTTTTGGGTCCCTTAAGCAATCTGCACATGCCTACTCAGTGCTAGAATGTTTTTAAAATACAGGCTTAAAACATACTATAAATCGATATTTTAGGTGTCCAAAGTCAATATGTGCATGCATCTTCTGTACCCGTTTATATCTCAAATTCAGGCTCAAAACACCCAAAAAATTGATATTTTTGTGTCCCAGAAGCGATCTGTACATGCTTACTACGTGTTAGAGTATTTTCAAAATGCAGGCCCAAAACATGCTCAAAATCGATATTTTAGGTGCCCAAAGTGGATATGTGCATGCATCTTCTGTACCCGTTTATATCTCAAATTTAGGCTCAAAACACCCAAAAATTCAATATTTTTGGGTCCCAGAAGCGATCTGTACGTGCATACTCCGTGGTAGAGGGTTTTTAAAATACAGGCCCAAAACATGCTAAAAATCGATATTTTAAGTGACCAAAGTCAATATGTGTATGCATCTTCTGTACCCGTCTATATCCTAAATTCAGGTTCAAAACACCCAAAAATTCGATATTTTTGGGTCCCAGAAGCGATCTGTACATGCCTACTACTTGCTAGAATGTTTTCAAGATACAGACACAAAACATGCTCAACATCGATATTTTGGCTGCAAAAGTCGATATGTGCATGCATCTTCTGTACCCGTTTATATTTCAAATTCAGGCTCAAAACTCCGAAAATTCGATATTTTTCGGTCTCAGAAGCGATCTGTACATGCATACTCCGTGTTAGAGTGTTTTTTAAATACAGGCCCAAAACATGCTAAAAAATTGATATTTTAGGTGCACAAAGTCAATATTGGTATGCATTCTCTGTACCCGGTTATATCTCAAATTCAGGCTCAAAACTCCCGAAAATTCAATATTTTTGGGTCCCAGAAGCGATCTGTACATGCCTACTCAGTGCTAGAATGTTTTCAAAATAACGGCTCAGAACATGCTAAAAATCGATATATTGGGTGCCCAAAGTCGATATGTGCATGCATCTTCTGTACCCGTTTATATCTCAAATTCAGACTCAAAACACCCGAATATTCGATATTTTTGGGTCCCAAAAGCCATCTGTACATGCCTTCTCCGTGTTAAAGTATTTTCAAAATACAGGCCCAAAAGATGCTCAAAATCAATATTTTAGGTGCCCAAAGTCGATATGTGCATGCATCTTCGGTACCCGTTTATATCTCAAATTCATGCTCAAAACACCCGAAAATTCAATGTTTTTGGGTCCCAGAAGCGATCTGTACGTGCATACTCCTTGTTAGAGTGTTTTTAAAATACAGGCCCAAAACATGCTTAAAATCGATATTTTTTGTGCACAAAGTCAATATGTGTATGCATCTTCTGTACCCGTTTATATCCCAAATTCAGGTTCAAAACATTCGAAAATTCGATATTTTTGGATCCCAGAAGCAATCTGTAAATGCCTACTTCTTGCTAGAATGTTTTCAAAATACAGACCCAAAACATGCTCAAAATCGATATTCTAGGTGCAAAAAGTAGATATGTGCATGCATCTTCTGTACCCGTTTATATCTCAAATTCAGGCTCAAAACACCCAAAAATTCGATATTTTTGTGTCCCAGAAGCGATTTGTACGTGTCTACTCCGTGTTAGAGTATTTTAAAAATACAGGCCCAAAATATGCTCAAAATCGATATATTGGGTGCCCAAAGTCGATATGTGCATGCATCTTCTGTACCCGTTTATATCTCATATTCAGACTCAAAACACCCGAATATTCGATATTTTTGGGTCCCAAAAGCCATCTGTACATGCCTACTCCGTGTTAGAATATTTTTAAAATAAAAGCCTAAAACATGCTGAAAATCGATATTTTAGCTGCCCAAAGTCAATATGTGTATGCATCTTATATACCCGTCTATATCCCAAATTCAGGTTCAAAACATTCGAAAATTCGATATTTTTGGGTCCCAGAAGCAATCTGTACATGCCTACTTCTTGCTAGAATGTTTTCAAGATACAGTCCCAAAACATGCTCAAAATCGATATTTTATGTGCAAAAAGTCGATATGTGCATGCATCTTCTGTTCCCGTTAATATCTCAAATTCAGTCTCAAAACACCCGAAAATTCGATATTTTTGGGTCCCAGAAGCGATCTGTACATGCCTACTCCGTGTTAGAGTATTTTCAAAATACAGGTCCAAAACATGCTCAAAATTGATATTTTAGGTGCCCAAAGTCGATATGTGCATACATCTTCTGTATCCGTCTATATCCCAAATTCAGGTTCAAAACACCCGAAAATTCGATATTTTTGTGTCCCAGGAGCGATCTGTACATGCCTACTCCTTGCTAGAATTTTTTCAAGATACAGACACAAAACAAGATCAAAATCGATATTTTAGGTGCAAAAAGTCGATATGTGCATGCATCTTCTGTACCCGTTTATATCTCAAATTCAGGCTCAAAACACCCGAAAATTGGATATTTTTGGGTCCCAAAAGCGATCTGTACATGTCTACTCCGTGTTAGAGTATTTTTAAAATACAGGCCCAAAACATACTAAAAATCGATATTTTAGGTGTCCAAAGTCGATATGTGCATGCATCTTCTGTACCCGTTTATATCTCAAATTCAGGCTCAAAACACCCAAAAAATCGATATTTTTGTGTCCCAGAAGCGATCTGTACAAGCCTACTCCGTGGAACAGTATTTTCAAAATACAGGCCCAAAACATGCTCAAAATCGATATTTTAGGTGCCCAAAGTCAATATGTGCATGCATCTTCTGTATCCGTTTATACCTCAAATTCAGGCTCAAAACACCCGAAAATTCGATATTTTTGGGTCCCAGAAGCGATCTGTACATGCCTACTCAGTGCTAGAATATTTTCAAATTATACGCCCAAAACATACTAAAAATCGATATTTTGGGTCCCAAAGTCGATATGTGCATGCATCTTCTGTACCCGTTTATATCTCAAATTCAGGCTCAAATCACCCAAAAAATCGATATTTTTGTGTCCCAGAAGCGATCTGTACATGTCTACACCGTGTTTGAGTTTTTTCAAAATACAGGCCCAAAAGATGCTCAAAATCGATATTTTAGGTGCCCAAAGTCGATATGTGCATGCATCTTCGGTACCCGTTTATATCTCAAATTCATGCTCAAAACACCCGAAAATTCAATGTTTTTGGGTCCCAGAGGCGATCTGTACATGCCTACTTCTTGCTAGAATGTTTTCAAGATACAAACCCAAAACATGCTCAAAAATCGATATTTTAGGTGCAAAAAGGCGATATGTGCATGCATCTTCTGTACTAGTTTATATCTCAAATTCAGGCTCAAAACACCCAAAAATACGATATTTTTGTGTCCCAGAAGCGATCTGTACGTGTCTACTCCGTGTTAGAGTATTTTAAAAATACAGGCCCAAAATATGCTCAAAATCGATATATTGGGTGCCCAAAGTCGATATGTGCATGCATCTTCTGTACCCGTTTATATCTCATATTCAGACTCAAAACACCCGATTATTCGATATTTTTGGGTCCCAAAAGCCATCTGTACATGCCTACTCCGTGTTAGAATATTTTTAAAATACAAGCCTAAAACATGCTGAAAATCGATATTTTAGCTGCTCAAAGTCAATATGTGTATGCATCTTATATACCCGTCTATATCACAAATTCAGGTTCAAAACATTCGAAAATTCGATATTTTTGGGTCCCAGAAGCAATCTGTACATGCCTACTTCTTGCTAGAATGTTTTCAAGATACAGTCCCAAAACATGCTCAAAATCGATATTTTATGTGCAAAAAGTCGATATGTGCATGCATATTCTGTACCCGTTTATATCTCAAATTCAGGCTCAAAACACCCGAAAATTCGATATTTTTGGGTCCCAGAAGCAAACTGTACATGCCTACTCAGTGCTAGAATATTTTCAAATTATGCGCACAAAACATACTAAAAATCTATATTTTGGGTGCCAAAGTCGATATGTGCAAGCATCTTCTGTACCCGTTTATATCTCAAATTCAGGCTCAAAACACCCAAAAAATCGATATTTTTGTGTCCCAGAAGCGATCTGTACATGTCTACACCGTGTTTGAGTATTTTCAAAATACAGGCCCAAAAGATGCTCAAAATCGATATTTTAGGTGCAAAAGTCAATATGTGCATTCATCTTCTGTACCCGTTTATATCTCAAATTCATGCTCAAAACACCCGAAAATTCAATGTTTTTGGGTCCCAGAAGCGATCTGTACGTGCATACTCCGTGTTAGAGTGTTTTTAAAATTCAGGCCCAAAACATGCTCAAAATCGATATTTTATGTGACCAAAGTCAATATGTGTATGCATCTTCTGTACCCGTGTATATCCCTAATTCTGGTTCAAAACACCAGAAAATTTGATATGTTTGGGTCCCAGAAGCGATCTGTACATGCCTACTCCTTGCTAGAATGTTTTCAAGATACAGACCAAAAACATGCTCAAAATCGATATTTTAAGTGCATAAAGCCGATATGTGCATGCATCTTCTGTACCCGTTTATATCTCAAATTCAGGCTCAAAGCTCCGTAAATTCGATATTTTTGGGTCCGAGAAGCGATCTGTACATGCCTACTCCTTGCAAGAATTTTTTCAAGATACAGACCCAAAACATGATCAAAATCGATATTTTAGGTGCCCAAAGTCAATATGTGCATGCATCTTCTGTACCCGTCTATATCTCAAATTCAGGTTTAAAACACCAGAAAATTCGGTATTTTTGGGTCCCAGAAGCGATCTGTACATGCCTACTCCTTGCTAGAATGTTTTCAAGATACAGACCCAAAACATGCTCAAAATCGATATTTTAGGTGCAAAAAGTCGATATGTGCATGCATCCACTGTACCCGGTTATATCCCAAAATCAGGCACAAAACCCCCGAAAATTCGATATTTTTGGGTCCCAGAAGCGATCTGTACATCCCTACTCAGTGCTAGAATATTTTCAAATTATACGCCCAAAACATACTAAAAATCGATATTTTGGGTCATAAAGTCGATATGTGCATGCATCTTCTGTACCCGTTTATATCTCAAATTCAGGCTCAAAACACCCAAAAAATCGATATTTTTGTGTCCCAGAAGCGATCTGTACATGTCTAAACCGTGTTTGAGTATTTTCAAAATACAGGCCCAAAAGATGCTCAAAATCGATATTTTAGGTGCCCAAAGTCGATATGTGCATGCATCTTCGGTACCCGTTTATATCTCAAATTCATGCTCAAAACACCCGAAAATTCAATGATTTTGGGTCCCAGAAGCAATCTGTACATGCCTACTTCTTGCTAGAATTTTTTCAAGATACAGACCCAAAACATGATCAAAATCGATATTTTAGGTGCCCAAAGTCAATATGTGCATGCATCTTCTGTACCCGTCTATATCTCAAATTCAGGTTTAAAACACCAGAAAATTCGGTATTTTTGTGTCCCAGAAGCGATCTGTACATGCCTACTCCTTGCTAGAATTTTTTCAAGATACAGACCCAAAACATGCTCAAAATCGATATTTTAGCTGCAAAAAGTCGATATGTGCATGCATCCACTGTACCCGGTTATATCCCAAAATCAGGCACAAAACCCCCGAAAATTCGATATTTTTGGGTTCCAGAAGCGATCTGTACATGCCTACTCAGTGCTAGAATATTTTCAAATTATACGCCCAAAACATACTAAAAATCGATATTTTGGGTCATAAAGTCGATATGTGCATGCATCTTCTGTACCCGTTTATATCTCAAATTCTGGCTGAAAACACCCAAAAAATCTATATTTTTGTGTCCCAGAAGCGATCTGTACATGTCTAAACCGTGTTTGAGTATTTTCAAAATACAGGCCCAAAAGATGCTCAAAATCGATATTTTAGGTGCCCAAAGTCGATATGTGCATGCATCTTCGGTACCCGTTTATATCTCAAATTCATGCTCAAAACACCCGAAAATTCAATGATTTTGGGTCCCAGAAGCAATCTGTACATGCCTACTTCTTGCTAGAATGTTTTAAAGATACAGACCCAAAACATGCTCAAAATCGATATTTTAGGTGCAAAAGTCGATATGTGCATGCATCTTCTGTACCCGTTTATATTTCAAATTCAGGCTCAAAACACCCAAAAATTCGATATTTTTGTGTCCCAGAAGCGATCTGTACGTGTCTACTCCGTGTTAGAGTATTTTAAAAATACAGGCCCAAAATATGCTCAAAATCGATATATTTGGTGCCTAAAGTCGATATGTGCATGCATCTTCTGTACCCGTTTATATCTCATATTCAGACTCAAAACACCCGAATATTCGATATTTTTGGGTCCCAAAAGCCATCTGTACATGCCTAGTCCGTGTTAGAATATTTTTAAAATACAAGCCTAAAACATGCTGAAAATCGATATTTTAGCTGCCCAAAGTCAATATGTGTATGCATCTTATATACCCGTCTATATCCCAAATTCAGGTTCAAAACATTCCAAAATTCGATATTTTTGGGTCCCAGAAGCAATCTGTACATGCCTACTTCTTGCTAGAATGTTTTCAAGATACAGTCCCAAAACATGCTCAAAATCGATATTTTATGTGCAAAAAGTCGATATGTGCATGCATCTTCTGTACCCGTTTATATCTCAAATTCAGGCTCAAAACACCCAAAAAATCCATATTTTTGTGTCCCTGAAGCGATCTGTACATGCCTACTCCGTGGTACAGTATTTTCAAAATACAGGCCCAAAACATGCTCAAAATCGATATTTTAGGTGCCCAAAGTCAATATGTGCATGCATCTTCTGTATCCGTTTATATCTCAAATTCAGGCTCAAAAGACCCGAAAATTCGATATTTTTGGGTCCCAGAAGCGATTTGTACATGCCTTCTCCGTGTTAAAGTATTTTCAAAATACAGGCTTAAAACATGCTGAAAATCTATATTTTAGGTGCCAAAAGTCAATATGTGTATGCATCTTATATACCCCTCTATATCCCAAATTCAGGTTCAAAACATTCGAAAATTCGATATTTTAGGGTCCCAGGAGCAATCTGTACATGCCTACTTCTTGCTAGAATGTTTTCAAGATACAGTCCCAAAACATGCTCAAAATCGATATTTTATGTGCAAAAAGTCGATATGTGCATGCATCTTCTGTACCCGTTTATATCTCAAATTCAGGCTCAAAACACCCCCAAAATTCGATATTTTTGGGTCCCAGAAGTGATCTGTACATGCCTACTCAGTGCTAGAATATTTTCATATTATACGCACAAAACATACTAAAAATCTATATTTTGGGTGCCAAAGTCGATATGTGCATGCATCTTCTGTACCCGTTTATATCTCAAATTCAGGCTCAAAACACCTAAAAAATCGATATTTTTGTGTCCCAGAAGCGATCTGTACGTGCATACTCCGTGTTAGAGTGTTTTTAAAATACAGGCCCAAAACATGCTGAAAATCGATATTTTATGTGACCAAAGTCAATATGTGTATGCATCATCTGTACCCGTGTATATCCCTAATTCTGGTTCAAAACACCAGAAAATTCGATGTGTTTGGGTCCCAGAAGCGATCTGTACATGCCTACACCTTGCTAGAATGTTTTCAAGATACAGACCCAAAACATGCTCAAAATCGATATTTTAAGTGCAAAAAGCCGATATGTGCATGCATCTTCTGTACCCGTTTATATCTCATATTCAGGCTCAAAGCTCCGTAAATTCGATATTTTTGGGTCCGAGAAGCGATCTGTACATGCCTACTCCTTGCAAGAATTTTTTCAAGATACAGACCCAAAACATGATCAAAATCGATATTTTAGGTGCCCAAAGTCGATATGTGCATGCATCTTCTGTACCCGTTTATATCTCAAATTCAAGCTCAAAACACCCAAAAATTCCATATTTTTGGGTCCCTTAAGCGATCTGTACATGCATACTCCGTGTTAGAGTATGTTCAAAATGCAGGCCTAAAACATGCTGTAAATCGATATTTTAGCTGCCCAAAGTCAATATGTGTATGCATCTTCTGTACCAGTCTATATCCCAAATTCAGGTTCAAAACACTCGAAAATTCGATATTTTTGGATCCCAGAAGTGATCTGTACATGCATACTCCGTGTTAGAGTGTTTTTAAAATACAGGCCCAAAACATGCTGAAAATTGATATTTTAGGTGCACAAAGTCAATATGTGTATGCATTCTCTGTACCCGGTTATATCTCAAATTCAGGCTCAAAACACCCAAAAATTCGATATTTTTGTGTCCCAGAAGCGATCTGTACGTGTCTACTCCGTGTTAGAGTATTTTAAAAATACAAGCCCAAAACATGCTCAAAATCGATATATTGGGTGCCCAAAGTCGATATGTGCATGCATCTTCTGTACCCGTTTATATCATAAATTCAGACTCAAAACACCCGAATAATCGATATTTTTGGGTCCCAAATGCCATCTGTACATGCATACTCCGTGTTAGAGTATTTTCAAAATTCAAGCCTAAAACATGCTGAAAATCGATATTTTATCTGCCCAAAGTCAATATTTGTATGCATCTTCTGTACCCGTCTATATCCCAAATTCAGGTTCAAAACACCCGAAAATTCGATATTTTTGGGTCCCAGGAGCGATCTGTACATGCCTACTCCTTGCTAGAATTTTTTCAAAATACAGACCCAAAACAAGATCAAAATCGATATTTTAGGTGCAAAAAGTCGATATGTGCATGCATCTTCTGTACCCGTTTATATCTCAAATTCAGGCTCAAAACACCCGAAAATTCGATATGTTTGGGTCCCAAAAGCGATCTGTACATGTCTATTCCGTGTTATAGTATTTTCAAAATACAGGCCCAAAACATACTAAAAATCTATATTTTAGGTGTCCAAAGTCGATATGTGCATGCATCTTCTGTACCCGTTTATATCTCTAATTCAGGCTCAAAACACCCAAAAAATCCATATTTTTGTGTCCCAGAAACGATCTGTACATGCCTACTCCGTGGTATAGTATTTTCAAAATACAGGCCCAAAACATGCTCATAATCGATATTTTAGGTGCCCAAAGTCAATATGTGCATGCATCTTCTGTATCCGTTTATATCTCAAATTCAGGCTCAAAACACCCGAAAATTCGATATTTTTGGGTTCCAGAAGCGATCTGTACATGCCTTCTCCGTGTTAAAGTATTTTCAATATATAGGCTTAAAACATGCTGAAAATCTATATTTTAGGTGCCAAAAGTCAATATGTGTATGCATCTTCTGTACCCGTCTATATCTCAAATTCAGGTTCAAAACACCAGAAAATTCGATATTTTTGGGTCCCAGAAAGGATCTGTACATGCCTACTCCTTGCTAGAATGTTTTCAAGATACAGACCCAAAACATGCTCAAAATCGATATTTTAATTAAGTGCAAAAAGTCGATATGTGCATGCATCTTCTGTACCCGTTTATATCTCAAATTCAGGCTCAAAACTTCGAAAATTCGATATTTTTGGGTCCAAGAAGCGATCTGTACATGCATACTCCGTGTTAGAGTGTTTTTAAAGTACAGGCCCAAAACATGCTAAAAAATTGATATTTTAGGTGCACAAAGTCAATATGTGTATGCATTCTCTGTACCCGGTTATATCTCAAATTCAGGCTCAAAACTCCCGAAAATTCAATATTTTTGGGTCCCAGAAGCGATCTGTACATGCCTACTCAGTGCTAGAATGTTTTCAAAATATAGGCTTAGAACATGCTAAAAATCGATATTTTGGGTGCCAAAAGTCGATATGTGCATGCAACTTCTGTACCCGTTTATATCTCAAATTCAGGCTCAAAACACCCAAAAATTCGATATTTTTGTGTTCCAGAAGCGATCTGTACGTGTCTACTCCCTGTTAGATTATTTTAAAAATACAGGCCCAAAATATGCTCAAAATCGATATATTGAGTGCCTAAAGTCGATAAGTGCATTCATTTTCTGTACCCGTTTATATCTCAAATTCAGACTCAAAACACCCGATTATTCGATATTTTTGGGTCCCAAAAGCCATCTGTACATGCATACTTCGTGTCAGAGTATTTTCAAAATACAAGCCTAAAACATGCTGAAAATCGATATTTTAGGTGCATAAAGTCAATATGTGTATGCATCTTCTGTACCCGTCTATATCTC
This sequence comes from Petrolisthes cinctipes, assembly GCA_033782935.1. NCBI lineage: Eukaryota > Metazoa > Arthropoda > Malacostraca > Decapoda > Porcellanidae > Petrolisthes > Petrolisthes cinctipes. Next base: position 12,029,904 of record JAWQEG010000062.1, on the reverse strand, counting down.
AAATTCAGGTTCAAAACACCAGAAAATTCGGTATTTTTGGGACCCAGAAGCGATCTGTACATGCCTACTCCTTGCTAGAATTTTTTCAAGATACAGACCTAAAACATGCTCAAAATCGATATTTTAGGTGCAAAAAGTCGATATGTGCATGCCTCCTCTGTACCCGGTTATATCCCAAATTCAGGCTCAAAACACCACAAAATTCGATACTTTTTGGTTCCAGAAGCGATCTGTACATGCCCACTCAGTGTAAGAATATTTTCAATTTATACGCCCAAAACATACTAAAAATCGTTATTTTGGGTCCCAAAGTCAAAATGTGCATGCATCTTCTGTACCCGTTTATATCTCAAATTCAGGCTCAAAACACCCAAAAAATCGATATTTTTGTGTCCCAGAAGCGATCTGTACATTTCTACACCGTGTTTGAGTATTTTCAAAATACAGACCCAAAACATGCTCAAAATTGATATTTTAGGTGCCCAAAGTCGATATTTGCATGCATCTTCTGTATCCATTTATATCCCAAATTCAGACTCAAAACACCAGAATATTCGATATTTTTGGGTCCCAAAAGCCATCTGTACATGCATACTCCGTGTTAGAGTATGTTCAAATTACAGGCCTAAAACATGCTGTAAATCGATATTTTAGCTGCCCAAAGTCAATATGTGTATGCATCTACTGTACCAGTCTATATCCCAAATTCAGGTTCAAAACACTCGAAAATTCGATATTTTTGGGTACCAGAAGCGATCTGTACATGCATACTCCGTGTTTGAGTGTTTTTAAAATACAGGCCCAAAACATGCTGAAAATTGATATTTTAGGTGCACAAAGTCAATATGTGTATGCATTCTCTGTACCCGGTTATATCTGAAATTCAGGCTCAAAACACCCGAAAATTCAATATTTTTCGTTTCCAGAAGCGATCTGTACATGCCTACTCAGTGCTAGAATGTTTTCAATATATAGGCTCAGAACATGCTAAAAATCGATATTTTGGGTGCCCAAAGTCGATATGTGCATTCATCTTCTGTACCCGTTTATATCTCAAATTCAGGCTTAAAACACCCAAAAATTCGATATTTTTGTGTCCCAGAAGCGATCTGTACGTGTCTACTCCGTGTAAGAGTATTTTAAAAATACAGGCCCAAAACATGCTCAAAATCGATATATTGGGTGCCCAAAGTCGATAAGTGAATGCATCTTCTGTACCCGTTTATATCATAAATTCAGACTCAAAACACCCGAATAATCGATATTTTTGGGTCCCAAAAGCCATCTGTACATGCATACTCCGTGTTAGAGTATTTTCAAAATACAAGCCTAAAACATGCTGAAAATCGATATTTTAGCTGCTCAAAGTCAATATGTGTATGCATCTTATATACCCGTCTATATCCCAAATTCAGGTTCAAAACATTCGAAAATTCGATATTTTTGGGTCCCAAAAGCAATCTGTACATGCCTACTTCTTGCTAGAATGTTTTCAAGATACAGTCCCAAAACATGCTCAAAATCGATATTTTATGTGCAAAAAGTCGATATGTGCATGCATATTCTGTACCCGTTTATATCTCAAATTCAGGCTCAAAACACCCGAAAATTCGATATTTTTGGGTCCCAGAAGCGAACTGTACATGCCTACTCAGTGCTAGAATATTTTCAAATTATACGCACAAAACATACTAAAAATCTATATTTTGGGTGCCAAAGTCGATATGTGCAAGCATCTTCTGTACCCGTTTATATCTCAAATTCAGGCTCAAAACACCCAAAAAATCGATATTTTTGTGTCCCAGAAGCGATCTGTACATGTCTACACCGTGTTTGAGTATTTTCAAAATACAGGCCCAAAAGATGCTCAAAATCGATATTTTAGGTGCAAAAGTCGATATGTGCATTCATCTTCTGTACCCGTTTATATCTCAAATTCATGCTCAAAAACACCCGAAAATTCAATGTTTTTGGGTCCCAGAAGCCATCTGTACGTGCATACTCCGTGTTAGAGTGTTTTTAAAATACAGGCCCAAAACATGCTTAAAATCGATATTTTATGTGACCAAAGTCAATATGTGTATGCATCTTCTGTACCCGTGTATATCCCTAATTCTGGTTCAAAACACCAGAAAATTCGATATGTTTGGGTCCCAGAAGCGATCTGTACATGCCTACTCCTTGCTAGAATGTTTTCAAGATACAGACCAAAAACATGCTCAAAATCGATATTTTAAGTGCAAAAAGCCGATATGTGCATGCATCTTCTGTACCCGTTTATATCTCAAATTCAGGCTCAAAGCTCCGTAAATTCGATATTTTTGGGTCCGAGAAGCGATCTGTTCATGCCTACTCCTTGCAAGAATTTTTTCAAGATGCAGACCCAAAACATGATCAAAATCGATATTTTAGGTGCCCAAAGTCAATATGTGCATGCATCTTCTGTACCCGTCTAAATCTCAAATTCAGGTTTAAAACACCAGAAAATTCGGTATTTTTGGGTCCCAGAAGCGATCTGTACATGCCTACTCCTTAATAGAATGTTTTCAAGATACAGACCCAAAACATGCTCAAAATCGATATTTTAGGTGCAAAAAGTCGATATGTGCATGCATCCACTGTACCCGGTTATATCCCAAAATCAGGCACAAAACCCCCGAAAATTCGATATTTTTGGGTCCCAGAAGCGATCTGTACATGCCTACTCAGTGCTAGAATATTTTCAAATTATACGCCCAAAACATACTAAAAATCGATATTTTGGGTCATAAAGTCGATATGTGCATGCATCTTCTGTACCCGTTTATATCTCAAATTCAGGCTCAAAACACCCAAGAAATCGATATTTTTGTGTCCCAGAAGCGATCTGTACATGTCTAAACCGTGTTTGAGTATTTTCAAAATACAGGCCCAAAAGATGCTCAAAATCGATATTTTAGGTGCCCAAAGTCGATATGTGCATGCATCTTCGGTACCCGTTTATATCTCAAATTCATGCTCAAAACACCCGAAAATTCAATGATTTTGGGTCCCAGAAGCAATCTGTACATGCCTACTTCTTGCTAGAATGTTTTAAAGATACAGACCCAAAACATGCTCAAAATCGATATTTTAGGTGCAAAAGTCGATATGTGCATGCATCTTCTGTACCCGTTTATATTTCAAATTCAGGCTCAAAACACCCAAAAATTCGATATTTTTGTGTCCCAGAAGCGATCTGTACGTGTCTACTCCGTGTTAGAGTATTTTAAAAATACAGGCCCAAAATATGCTCAAAATCGATATATTTGGTGCCTAAAGTCGATATGTGCATGCATCTTCTGTACCCGTTTATATCTCATATTCAGACTCAAAACACCCGAATATTCGATATTTTTGGGTCCCAAAAGCCATCTGTACATGCCTACTCCGTGTTAGAATATTTTTAAAATACAAGCCTAAAACATGCTGAAAATCGATATTTTAGCTGCCCAAAGTCAATATGTGTATGCATCTTATATACCCGTCTATATCCCAAATTCAGGTTCAAAACACCCGAAAATTCGATATTTTTGGGTCCCAGGAGCGATCTGTACATGCCTACTCCTTGCTAGAATTTTTTCAAGATACAGACCCAAAACAAGATCAAAATCGATATTTTAGGTGCAAAAAGTCGATATGTGCATGCATCTTCTGTACCCGTTTATATCTCAAATTCAGGCTTAAAACACCCAAAAAATCCATATTTTTGTGTCCCAGAAGCGATCTGTACATGCCTACTCCGTGGTATAGTATTTTCAAAATACAGGCCCAAAACATGCTCAAAATCGATATTTTAGGTGCCCAAAGTCAATATGTGCATGCATCTTCTGTATCCGTTTATATCTCAAATTCAGGCTCAAAACACCCGAAAATTCGATATTTTTGGGTTCCAGAAGCGATCTGTACATGCCTTCTCCGTGTTAAAGTATTTTCAAAATATAGGCTTAAAACATGCTGAAAATCTATATTTTAGGTGCCAAAAGTCAATATGTGCATGCATCTTCTGTACCCGTTTATATCTCAAATTCAGGCTCAAAACACCCAAAAAATCGATATTTTTGTGTCCCAGAAGCGATCTGTACGTGCATACTCCGTGTTAGAGTGTTTTTAAAATACAGGCCCAAAACATGCTGAAAATCGATATTTTATGTGACCAAAGTCAATATGTGTATGCATCTTCTGTACCCGTGTATATCCCTAATTCTGGTTCAAAACACCAGAAAATTCGATATGTTTGGGTCCCAGAAGCGATCTGTACATGCCTACACCTTGCTAGAATGTTTTCAAGATACAGACCCAAAACATGCTCAAAATCGATATTTTAAGTGCAAAAACCCGATATGTGCATGCATCTTCTGTACCCGTTTATATCTCATATTCAGGCTCAAAGCTCCGTAAATTCGATATTTTTGGGTCCGAGAAGCGATCTGTACATGCCTACTCCTTGCAAGAATTTTTTCAAGATACAGACCCAAAACATGATCAAAATCGATATTTTAGGTGCCCAAAGTCGATATGTGCATGCATCTTCTGTACCCGTTTATATCTCAAATTCAAGCTCAAAACACCCAAAAATTCCATATTTTTGGGTCCCTTAAGCGATCTGTACATGCATACTCCGTGTTAGAGTATGTTCAAAATACAGGCCTAAAACATGCTGTAAATCGATATTTTAGCTGCCCAAAGTCAATATGTGTATGCATCTTCTGTACCAGTCTATATCCCAAATTCAGGTTCAAAACACTCGAAAATTCGATATTTTTGGATCCCAGAAGTGATCTGTACATGCATACTCCGTGTTAGAGTGTTTTTAAAATACAGGCCCAAAACATGCTGAAAATTGATATTTTAGGTGCACAAAGTCAATATGTGTATGCATTCTCTGTACCCGGTTATATCTCAAATTCAGGCTCAAAACACCCAAAAATTCGATATTTTTGTGTCCCAGAAGCGATCTGTACGTGTCTACTCCGTGTTAGAGTATTTTAAAAATACAAGCCCAAAACATTCTCAAAATCGATATATTGGGTGCCCAAAGTCGATATGTGCATGCATCTTCTGTACCCGTTTATATCATAAATTCAGACTCAAAACACCCGAATAATCGATATTTTTGGGTCCCAAATGCCATCTGTACATGCATACTCCGTGTTAGAGTATTTTCAAAATTCAAGCCTAAAACATGCTGAAAATCGATATTTTATCTGCCCAAAGTCAATATTTGTATGCATCTTCTGTACCCATCTATATCCCAAATTCAGGTTCAAAACACCCGAAAATTCGATATTTTTGGGTCCCAGGAGCGATCTGTACATGCCTACTCCTTGCTAGAATTTTTTCAAGATACAGACCCAAAACAAGATCAAAATCGATATTTTAGGTGCAAAAAGTCGATATGTGAATGCATCTTCTGTACCCGTTTATATCTCAAATTCAGGCTCAAAACACCCGAAAATTCGATATGTTTGGGTCCCAAAAGCGATCTGTACATGTCTATTCCGTGTTAGAGTATTTTCAAAATACAGGCCCAAAACATACTAAAAATCGATATTTTAGGTGTCCAAAGTCGATATGTGCATGCATCTTCTGTACCCGTTTATATCTCTTATTCAGGCTCAAAACACCCAAAAAATCGATATTTTTGTGTCCCAGAAGCTATCTGTACATGCCTACTCCGTGGTATAGTATTTTCAAAATACAGGCCCAAAACATGCTCAAAATCGATATTTTAGGTGCCCAAAGTTGATATGTGCATGCATCTTCTGTACCCGTTTATATCTCAAATTCATGCTCAAAATACCCGAAAATTCAATGTTTTTGGGTCCCAGAAGCGATCTGTACGTGCATACTCCGTGTTAGAGTGTTTTTAAAATACAGGCCCAAAACATGCTGAAATTCGATATTTTATGTGCCCAAAGTCAATATGTGTATGCATCTTCTGTACCCGTCTATATCCCAAATTCAGGTTCAAAACATTCGAAAATTCGATATTTTTGGGTCCCAGAAGCAATCTGTACATGCCTACTTATTGCTAGAATGTTTTCAAGATACAGACCCAAAACATGCTCAAAATCGATATTTTAGGTGCAAAAAGTCAATATGTGCATGCATTTTCTGTACCCGTTTATATCTCAAATTCAGGCTCAAAAGACCCGAAAATTCAATATTTTTGGGTTCCAGAAGCGATCTGTACATGCCTACTCAGTGCTAGAATGTTTTCAAAATATAGGCTCAGAACATGCTAAAAATCGATATTTTGGGTGCCCAAAGTCGATATGTGCATACATCTTCTGTATCCGTCTATATCCCAAATTCAGGTTCGAAACACCCGAAAATTCGTTATTTTTGGGTCCCAGGAGCGATCTGTACATGCCTACTCCGTGGTACAGTATTTTCAAAATACAGGCCCAAAACATGCTCAAAATCGATATTTTAGGTGCCTAAAGTGTATATGTGCATGCATCTTCTGTACCCGTTTATATCTCAAATTCATGCTCAAAACACCCAAAAATTCAATGTTTTTGGGTCCCAGAAGCGATCTGTACGTGCATACTCCTCGTTAGAGTGTTTTTAAAATACAGGCCCAAAACATGCTGAAAATCGATATTTTAAGTGCAAAAAGTCGATATGTGCATGCATCTTCTGTACCTGTTTATATCTCAAATTCAGGCTCAAAACACCCAAAAAATCGATATTTTTGTGTCCCAGAAGCGATCTGTACATGTCTACACCGTGTTTAAGTATTTTCAAATTACAGGCCCAAAACATGCTCAAAATCGAGATTTTAGGTGCCCAAAGTTGATATGTGCATGCATCTTCTGTACCCGTTTATATCTCAAATTCAGACTCAAAACACCCGAATATTCGATATTTTTGGGTCCCAAAAGCCATCTGTACATGCATACTCCGTGTTAGAGTGTTTTTAAAATACAGGCTCAAAACATGCTCAAAATCGATATTTTAGGTGCAAAAAGTCGATATGTGCATGCATCTTCTGTACCCGTTTGTATCTCAAATTCAGGCTCAAAACACCCGAAAATTCGATATTTTTGGGTCCCAATAGCGATCTGTACATGCCTACTTATTGCTAGAGTATTTTCAAAATACAGGTCCAAAACATGCTCAAAATCGATATTTTAGGTGCCCAAAGTCGATATGTGCATACATCTTCTGTATCCGTCTATATCCCAAATTCAGGTTCAAAACACCCAAAAATTCGATATTTTTGGGTCCCAGGAGCGATCTGTACATGCCTACTCCGTGGTACAGTATTTTCAAAATACAGGCCCAAAACATGCTCAAAATCGATATTTTAGGTGCTCAAAGTCAATATGTGCATGCATCTTCTGTATCCGTTTATATCTCAAATTCAGGCTCAAAATACCGGAAAATTCGATATTGTTGGGTCCCAGAAGCGATCTGTACATGCCTACTCCTTGCTAGAATGTTTTCAAGATACAGACCCAAAACATGCTCAAAATCGATATTTTAGGTGCAAAAAGTCGATATGTGCATGCATCCTCTGTACCCGGTTATATCCCAAATTCAGGCTCAAAACCCCCGAAAATTCGATATGTTTCGGTCCCAGAAGCGATCTGTACATGCCTACTCAGTGCTAGAATATTTTCAAATTATACGCCCAAAACATACTAAAAATCGATATTTTGGGTCCGAAAGTCGATATGTGCATGCATCTTCTGTACCCGTTTATATCTCAAATTCATGCTCAAAACACCCGAAAATTCAATGTTTTTGGGTCCCAGAAGCGATCTGTACGTGCATACTCCGTGTTAGAGTGTTTTTAAAATACAGGCCCAAAACATGCTGAAATTCGATATTTTATGTGCCCAAAGTCAATATGTGTATGCATCTTCTGTACCCGTCTATATCCCAAATACAGGTTCAAAACATTCGAAAATTCGATATTTTTGGGTCCCAGAAGCGATCTGTACATGCCTACTTATTGCTAGAATGTTTTCAAGATACAGACCCAAAACATGCTCAAAATCGATATTTTAGGTGCAAAAAGTCGATATGTGCATGCATCTTCTGTACCCGTTTATATCTCAAATTCATTCTCAAAACATCCGAAAATTCGATATTTTTGGGTCCTAGAAGCGATCTGTACATGCCTTCTCCGTGTTAAAGTAATTTCAAAATACAGGAACAAAACATGCTGAAAATCTATATTTTAGGTGCCCAAAGTCAATATGTGTATGCATCTTCTGTACCCGTGTATATCCCAAATTCTGGCTCAAAACCCCCGAAAATTCGATATTTTTGGGTTCCAGAAGCGATCTGTACATGCCTACTCTGTGCTAGAATATTTTAAAATTATACGCCCAAAACAAACTAAAATTCGATATTTTGGGTGCCAAAGTCGATATGTGCATGCATCTTCTGTACCCGTTTATATCTCAAATTCAGGCTCAAAACACCCAAAAAATCGATATTTTGGTGTCCCAGAAGCGATCTGTTCGTTCATACCCCGTGTTAGAGTGTTTTTAAATTACAGGCCCAAAACATGCTAAAAATCGATATTTTATGTGCCCAAAGTCAATATGTGTATGCATCTTCTGTACCCGTGTATATCCCTAATTCATGTTCAAAACACCCGAAAATTCGATATTTTTGGGTCCCAGGAGCGATCTGTACATGCCTACTCCTTGCTAGAATGTTTTCAAGATACAGACCCAAAACAAGATCAAAATCGATATTTTAGGTGCAAAAAGTCGATATGTGCATGCATATTCTGTACCCGTTTATATCTCAAATTCAGGCTCAAAACACCCGAAAATTCGATATTTTTGGGTCCCAAAAGCTATCATTACATGTCTACTCCGTGTTAGAGTATTTTTTAAATACAGGCCCAAAACATACTAAAAATCGATATTTCAGGTGTCCAAAGTCGATATGTGCATGCATCTTCTGTACCCGTTTATATCTCAAATTCAGGCTCAAAACACCCAAAAAATCCATATTTTTGTGTCCCAGAAGCGATCTGTACATGCCTAGTCCGTGGTACAGTATTTTCAAAATACAGGCCCAAAACATGCTCAAAATCGATATTTTAGGTGCCCAAATTCATTATGTGCATGCATCTTCTGTATCCGTTTATATCTCAAATTCAGGCTCAAAACAACCGAAAATTCGATATTTTTGGGTCCCAGAAGCGATCTGTACATGCCTTCTCCGTGTTAAAGTATTTTCAAAATATAGGCTTAAAACATGCTGAAAATCTATATTTTAGGTGCCCAAATTCAATATGTGTATGCATCTCCTGTACCCGTGTATATCCCAAATTCAGGTTCAAAACACCAGAAAATTCGGTATTTTTGGGTCCCAGAAGCGATCTGTACATGCCTACTCTTTGCTAGAATGTTTTCAAGATACAGACCCAAAACATTCTCAAAATCGATATTTTAGGTGCCCAAAGTCAATATGTACATGCATCTTCTGTACCCGGTTATATCTCAAATTCAGGCTCAAAACACCCAAAAATTCGATATTTTTGGGTCCCAGAAGCGATCTGTACATGCATACTCCGTGTTAGAGTGTTTTTAAAGTACAGACCCAAAACATGCTAAAAAATTGATATTTTAGGTGCACAAAGTCAATATGTGTATGCATTCTCTGTACCCGGTTATATCTCAAATTCAGTCTCAAAACTCCCGAAAATTCAATATTTTTGGGTCCCAGAAGTGATCTGTACATGCCTACTCAGTGCTAGAATGTTTTCAAAATATTGGATCAGAACATGCTAAAAATCGATATTTTGGGTGCCCAAAGTCGATATGTGCATGCAACTTCTGTACCCGTTTATATCTCAAATTCAGGCTCAAAACACCCCAAAATTCGATATTTTTGGGTCCCAAAAGCCATCTGTACATGCATACTCCGTGTCAGAGTATTTTCAAAATACAAGCCTAAAACATGCTGAAAATCGATATTTTAGCTGCCCAAAGTCAACATGTGTATGCATCTTCTGTACCCGTCTATATCCCAAATTCAGGTTCAAAACATTCGAAAATTCGATATTTTTGGGTCACAGAAGCAATCTGTACATGCCTACTTCTTGCTAGAATGTTTTCAAGATACAGTCCCAAAACATGCTCAAAATCGATATTTTAGGTGCAAAAATTCGATATGTGCATGCATCTTCTGTACCCATTTATATCTCAAATTCATTCTCAAAACATCCGAAAATTCGATATTTTTGGGTCCTAGAAGCGATCTGTACATGCCTTCTCCGTGTTAAAGTAATTTCAAAATACAGGAACAAAACATGCTGAAAATCTATATTTTAGGTGCCCAAAGTCAATATGTGTATGCATCTTCTGTACCCGTGTATATCCCAAATTCTGGCTCAAAACCCCCGAAAATTCGATATTTTTGGGTTCCAGAAGCGATCTGTACATGCCTACTCTGTGCTAGAATATTTTAAAATTATACGCCCAAAACAAACTAAAATTCGATATTTTGGGTGCCAAAGTCGATATGTGCATGCATCTTCTGTACCCGTTTATATCTCAAATTCAGGCTCAAAACACCCAAAAAATCGATATTTTTGTGTCCCAGAAGCGATCTGTACGTGCATACTCCGTGTTAGAGTGTTTTTAAAATACAGGCCCAAAACATGCTGAAAATCGATATTTTATGTGACCAAAGTCAATATGTGTATGCATCTTCTGTACCCGTGTATATCCCTAATTCTGGTTCAAAACACCAGAAAATTCGATATGTTTGGGTCCCAGAAGCGATCTGTACATGCCTACACCTTGCTAGAATGTTTTCAAGATACAGACCCAAAACATGCTCAAAATCGATATTTTAAGTGCAAAAAGCCGATATGTGCATGCATCTTCTGTACCCGTTTATATCTCATATTCAGGCTCAAAGCTCCGTAAATTCGATATTTTTGGGTCCGAGAAGCGATCTGTACATGCCTACTCCTTGCAAGAATTTTTTCAAGATACAGACCCAAAACATGATCAAAATCGATATTTTAGGTGCCCAAAGTCGATATGTGCATGCATCTTCTGTACCCGTTTATATCTCAAATTCAAGCTCAAAACACCCAAAAATTCCATATTTTTGGGTCCCTTAAGCGATCTGTACATGCATACTCCGTGTTAGAGTATGTTCAAAATACAGGCCTAAAACATGCTGTAAATCGATATTTTAGCTGCCCAAAGTCAATATGTGTATGCATCTTCTGTACCAGTCTATATCCCAAATTCAGGTTCAAAACACTCGAAAATTCGATATTTTTGGATCCCAGCAGTGATCTGTACATGCATACTCCGTGTTAGAGTGTTTTTAAAATACAGGCCCAAAACATGCTGAAAATTGATATTTTAGGTGCACAAAGTCAATATGTGTATGCATTCTCTGTACCCGGTTATATCTCAAATTCAGGCTCAAAACACCCAAAAATTCGATATTTTTGTGTCCCAGAAGCGATCTGTACGTGTCTACTCCGTGTTAGAGTATTTTAAAAATACAAGCATAAAACATGCTCAAAATCGATATATTGGGTGCCCAAAGTCGATATGTGCATGCATCTTCTGTACCCGTTTATATCATAAATTCAGACTCAAAACACCCGAATAATCGATATTTTTGGGTTCCAAATGCCATCTGTACATGCATACTCCGTGTTAGAGTATTTTCAAAATTCAAGCCTAAAACATGCTGAAAATCGATATTTTATCTGCCCAAAGTCAATATTTGTATGCATCTTCTGTACCCGTCTATATCCCAAATTCAGGTTCAAAACACCCGAAAATTCGATATTTTTGGGTCCCAGGAGCGATCTGTACATGCCTACTCCTTGCTAGAATTTTTTCAAGATACAGACCCAAAACAAGATCAAAATCGATATTTTAGGTGCAAAAAGTCGATATGTGCATGCATCTTCTGTACCCGTTTATATCTCAAATTCAGGCTCAAAACACCCGAAAATTCGATATGTTTGGGTCCCAAAAGCGATCTGTACATGTCTATTCCGTGTTAGAGTATTTTCAAAATACAGGCCCAAAACATACTAAAAATCGATATTTTAGGTGTTCAAAGTCGATATGTGCATGCATCTACTGTACCCGTTTATATCTCTTATTCAGGCTCAAAACACCCAAAAAATCAATATTTTTGTGTCCCAGAAGCGATCTGTACATGCCTACTCCGTGGTATAGTATTTTCAAAATACAGGCCTAAAACATGCTCAAAATCGATATTTTAGGTGCCCAAAGTTGATATGTGCATGCATCTTCTGTACCCGTTTATATCTCAAATTCATGCTCAAAATACCCGAAAATTCAATGTTTTTGGGTCCCAGAAGCGATCTGTACGTGCATACTCCTCGTTAGAGTGTTTTTAAAATACAGGCCCAAAACATGCTGAAATTCGATATTTTATGTGCCCAAAGTCAATATGTGTATGCATCTTCTGTACCCGTCTATATCCCAAATTCAGGTTCAAAACATTCGAAAATTCGATATTTTTGGGTCCCAGAAGCGATCTGTACATGCCTACTTATTGCTAGAATGTTTTCAAGATACAGACCCAAAACATGCTCAAAATCGATATTTTAGGTGCAAAAAGTCAATATGTGCATGCATTTTCTGTACCCGTTTATATCTCAAATTCAGGCTCAAAAGACCCGAAAATTCAATATTTTTGGGTTCCAGAAGCGATCTGTACATGCCTACTCAGTGCTAGAATGTTTTCAAAATATAGGCTCAGAACATGCTAAAAATCGATATTTTGGGTGCCCAAAGTCGATATGTGCATACATCTTCTGTATCCGTCTATATCCCAAATTCAGGTTCAAAACACCTGAAAATTCGTTATTTTTGGGTCCCAGGAGCGATCTGTACATGCCTACTCCGTGGTACAGTATTTTCAAATTACAGGCCCAAAACATGCTCAAAATCGATATTTTAGGTGCCTAAAGTGTATATGTGCATGCATCTTCTGTACCCGTTTATATCTCAAATTCATGCTCAAAACACCCAAAAATTCAATGTTTTTGGGTCCCAGAAGCGATCTGTACGTGCATACTCCTCGTTAGAGTGTTTTTAAAATACAGGCCAAAAACATGCTGAAAATCGATATTTTAAGTGCAAAAAGTCGATATGTGCATGCATCTTCTGTACCTGTTTATATCTCAAATTCATGCTCAAAACACCCAAAAAATCGATATTTTTGTGTCCAAGAAGCGATCTGTACATGTCTACACCGTGTTTAAGTATTTTCAAATTACAGGCCCAAATAATGCTCAAAATCGAGATTTTAGGTGCCCAAAGTTGATATGTGCATGCATCTTCTGTACCCGTTTATATCTCAAATTCAGACTCAAAACACCCGAATATTCGATATTTTTGGGTCCCAAAAGCCATCTGTACATGCCTACTCCGTTTCAGAGTATTTTTAAAATACAAGCCTAAAACATGCTGAAAATCGATATTTTAGCTGCCCAAAGTCAATATGTGTATGCATCTTATGTACCCGTCTATATCCCAAATTCAGGTTCAAAACATTCGAAAATTCGATATTTTTGGGTCCCAGAAGCGATCTGTACATGCATACTCCGTGTTAGAGTGTTTTTAAAATACAGGCTCAAAACATGCTCAAAATCGATATTTTAGGTGCAAAAAGTCGATATGTGCATGCATCTTCTGTACCCGTTTGTATCTCAAATTCAGGCTCAAAACACCCGAAAATTCGATATTTTTGGGTCCCAATAGCGATCTGTACATGCCTACTTATTGCTAGAGTATTTTTAAAATACAGGTCCAAAACATGCTCAAAATCGATATTTTAGGTGCCCAAAGTCGATATGTGCATACATCTTCTGTATCCGTCTATATCCCAAATTCAGGTTCAAAACACCCGAAAATTCGATATTTTTGGGTCCCAGGAGCGATCTGTACATGCCTACTCCGTGGTACAGTATTTTCAAAATACAGGCCCAAAACATGCTCAAAATCGATATTTTAGGTGCTCAAAGTCAATATGTGCATGCATCTTCTGTATCCGTTTATATCTCAAATTCAGGCTCAAAATACCGGAAAATTCGATATTGTTGGGTCCCAGAAGCGATCTGTACATGCCTACTCCTTGCTAGAATGTTTTCAAGATACAGACCCAAAACATGCTCAAAATCGATATTTTAGGTGCAAAAAGTCGATATGTGCATGCATCCTCTGTACCCGGTTATATCCCAAATTCAGGCTCAAAACCCCCGAAAATTCGATATGTTTCGGTCCCAGAAGCGATCTGTACATGCCTACTCAGTGCTAGAATATTTTCAAATTATACGCCCAAAACATACTAAAAATCGATATTTTGGGTCCGAAAGTCGATATGTGCATGCATCTTCTGTACCCGTTTATATCTCAAATTCATGCTCAAAACACCCGAAAATTCAATGTTTTTGGGTCCCAGAAGCGATCTGTACGTGCATACTCCGTGTTAGAGTGTTTTTAAAATACAGGCCCAAAACATGCTGAAATTCGATATTTTAGGTGCAAAAAGTCGATATGTGCATGCATCTTCTGTACCCGTTTATATCTCAAATTCAGGCTCAAAACACCCAAAAATTCGATATTTTTGGGTCCCAGGAGCGATCTGTACATGCCTACTCCTTGCTAGAATGTTTTCAAGATACAGACCCAAAACAAGATCAAAATCGATATTTTAGGTGCAAAAAGTCGATATGTGCATGCATATTCTGTACCCGTTTATATCTCAAATTCAGGCTCAAAACACCCGAAAATTCGATATTTTTGGGTCCCAAAAGCGATCATTACATGTCTACTCCGTGTTAGAGTATTTTTTAAATACAGGCCCAAAACATACTAAAAATCGATATTTTAGGTGCCCAAATTCAATATGTGCATGCATCTTCTGTATCCGTTTATATCTCAAATTCAGGCTCAAAACAACCGAAAATTCGATATTTTTGGGTCCCAGAAGCGATCTGTACATGCCTTCTCCGTGTTAAAGTATTTTCAAAATATAGGCTTAAAACATGCTGAAAATCTATATTTTAGGTGCCCAAATTCAATATGTGTATGCATCTCCTGTACCCGTGTATATCCCAAATTCAGGTTCAAAACACCAGAAAATTCGGTATTTTTGGGTCCCAGAAGCGATCTGTACATGCCTACTCAGTGCTAGAATGTTTTCAAGATACAGACCCAAAACATTCTCAAAATCGATATTTTAGGTGCCCAAAGTCAATATGTACATGCATCTTCTGTACCCGGTTATATCTCAAATTCAGGCTCAAAACACCCAAAAATTCGATATTTTTGGGTCCCAGAAGCTATCTGTACATGCATACTCCGTGTTAGAGTGTTTTTAAAGTACAGACCCAAAACATGCTAAAAAATTGATATATTAGGTGCACAAAGTCAATATGTGTATGCATTCTCTGTACCCGGTTATATCTCAAATTCAGGCTCAAAACTCCCGAAAATTCAATATTTTTGGGTCCCAGAAGTGATTTGTACATGCCTACTCAGTGCTAGAATGTTTTCAAAATATAGGATCAGAACATGCTAAAAATCGATATTTTGGGTGCCCAAAGTCGATATGTGCATGCAACTTCTGTACCCGTTTATATCTCAAATTCAGGCTCAAAACACCCCAAAATTCGATTTTTTTGTGTCCCAGAAGCGATCTGTATGTGTCTACTCCGTGTTAGAGTATTTTAAAAATACAGGCCCAAAATATGCTCAAAATCGATATATTGGGTGCCTTAAGTCGATATGTGCATGCATCGTCTGTACCCGTTTATATCTCAAATTCAGACTCAAAACACCCGAATATTCGATATTTTTGGGTCCCAAAAGCCATCTGTACATGCATACTCCGTGTCAGAGTATTTTCAAAATACAAGCCTAAAACATGCTGAAAATCGATATTTTAGCTGCCCAAAGTCAACATGTGTATGCATCTTCTGTACCCGTCTATATCCCAAATTCAGGTTCAAAACATTCGAAAAATCGATATTTTTGGGTCACAGAAGCAATCTGTACATGCCTACTTCTTGCTAGAATGTTTTCAAGATACAGTCCCAAAACATGCTCAAAATCGATATTTTAGGTGCAAAAAGTCGATATGTGCATGCATCTTCTGTACCCATTTATATCTCAAATTCATTCTCAAAACATCCGAAAATTCGATATTTTTGGGTCCTAGAAGCGATCTGTACATGCCTTCTCCGTGTTAAAGTAATTTCAAAATACAGGAACAAAACATGCTGAAAATCTATATTTTAGGTGCCCAAAGTCAATATGTGTATGCATCTTCTGTACCCGTGTATATCCCAAATTCTGGCTCAAAACCCCCGAAAATTCGATATTTTTGGGTTCCAGAAGCGATCTGTACATGCCTACTCTGTGCTAGAATATTTTAAAATTATACGCCCAAAACAAACTAAAATTCGATATTTTGGGTGCCAAAGTCGATATGTGCATGCATCTTCTGTACCCGTTTATATCTCAAATTCAGGCTCAAAACACCCAAAAAATCGATATTTTGGTGTCCCAGAAGCGATCTGTTCGTTCATACCCCGTGTTAGAGTGTTTTTAAATTACAGGCCCAAAACATGCTAAAAATCGATATTTTATGTGCCCAAAGTCAATATGTGTATGCATCTTCTGTACCCGTGTATATCCCTAATTCTGGTTCAAAAAACCAGAAAATTCGATATTTTTGGGTCCCAGAAGCGATCTGTACATGCCTACTCTTTGCTAGAATGTTTTCAAGATACAGACCCAAAACATGCTCAAAATCGATATTTTAAGTGCAAAAAGTCGATATGTGCATGCATCTTCTGTACCCGTTTATATCTCAAATTCAGGCTCAAAACTCCGAAAATTCGATATTTTTGGGTCCCAGGAGCGATCTGTACATCCTTACTGCTTGCTAGAATGTTTTCAAGATACAGACCCAAAACATGCTAAAAACCGATATTTTAGGTGTTTAAAGTCGATATGTGCAAGCATCTTCTGTACCCGTTTATATCTCAAATTCAGGCTCAAAACACCCGAAAATTCGATATTTTTGGGTCCCAGAAGCGATCTGTACATGCCTACTCCGTGTTAAAGTTTTTTCAAAATACAGGCCCGAAACATGCTAAAAATCTATATTTTAGGTGCCCAAAGTTAATATGTGTATGCATCTTCTGTACCCATCTATATCCCAAATTTAGGTTCAAAACACCCGAAAATTCGATATTTTTGGGTCCCAGAAGCGATCTGTACATGCCTTCTCCGTGTTAAAGTATTTTCAAAATACAGGCTTAAAACATGCTGAAAATCTATATTTTAGGTGCCAAAAGTCAATATGTGTATGCATCTTCTGTACCCGTCTATATCTTAAATTCAGGTTCAAAACTCCAGAAAATTCGGTATTTTTGGGTCCCAGAAGCGATCTGTACATGCCTACTGCTTGCTAGAATTTTTTCAAGATACAGACCCAAAACATGCTAAAAGCCGATATTTTAGGTGTTTAAAGTCGATATGTGCATGCATCTTCTGTACCCGTTTATATCTCAAATTCAGGCTCAAAACACCCGAAAATTCGATATTTTTGGGTCCCAGAAGCGATCTGTACATGCCTACTCCGTGTTAAAGTTTTTTCAAAATACAGGCCCGAAACATGCTAAAAATCTATATTTTAGGTGCCCAAAGTTAATATGTGTATGCATCTTCTGTACACATCTATATCCCAAATTTAGGTTCAAAACACCCGAAAATTCGATGTTTTTGGGTCCCAGAAGCGATCTGTACATGCCTTCTCCGTGTTAAAGTATTTTCAAAATACAGGCTTAAAACATGCTGAAAATCTATATTTTAGGTGCCAAAAGTCAATATGTGTATGCATCTTCTGTACCCGTCTATATCTTAAATTCAGGTTCAAAACTCCAGAAAATTCGGTATTTTTGGGTCCCAGAAGCGATCTGTACATGCCTACTGCTTGCAAGAATTTTTTCAAGATACAGACCCAAAACATGCTAAAAACCGATATTTTAGGTGTTTAAAGTCGATATGTGCATGCATCTTCTGTACCCGTTTATATCTCAAATTCAGGCTCAAAACACCCGAAAATTCGATATTTTTGGGTCCCAGAAGCGATCTGTACATGCCTACTCCGTGTTAAAGTTTTTTCAAAATACAGGCCCGAAACATACTAAAAATCTATATTTTAGGTGCCCAAAGTTAATATGTGTATGCATCTTCTGTACCCATCTATATCCCAAATTTAGGTTCAAAACACCCGAAAATTCGATATTTTTGGGTCCCAGACGCGATCTGTACATGCCTTCTCCGTGTTAAAGTATTTTCAAAATACAGGCTTAAAACATGCTGAAAATCTATATTTTAGGTGCCAAAAGTCAATATGTGTATGCATCTTCTGTACCCGTCTATATCTTAAATTCAGGTTCAAAACTCCAGAAAATTCGGTATTTTTGGGTCCCAGAAGCGATCTGTACATGCCTACTCCTTGCTAGAATGTTTTCAAGATACAGACCAAAAACATGCTCAAAATCGATATTTTAGGTGCAAAAAGTCGATATGTGCGTGCATCCTCTGTACCCGGTTATATCCCAAATTCAGGCTCAAAACCCCCGAAAATTCGATATTTTTGGGTCCCAGAAGCGATCTGTACATGCCTACTCCTTGCTAGAATGTTTTCAAGATACAGACCCAAAACATGCTCAAAATCGATATTTTAAGTGCAAAAAGTCGATATGTGCATGCATCTTCTGTACCCGTTTATATCTCAAATTCATGCTCAAAACTCCGAAAATTCAATGTTTTTGGGTTCCAGAAGCGATCTGTACGTGCATACTCCGTGTTAGAGTGTTTTTAAAATACAGGCCGAAAACATGCTGAAAATCGATATTTTATGTGCCCAAAGTCAATATGTGTATTCATCTTCTTTACCCGTCTATATCCCAAATTCAGGTTCAAAACATTCGAAAATTCGATATTTTTGGGTCCCAGAAGCAATCTGTACATGCCTACTTATTGCTAGAATGTTTTCAAGATACAGACCCAAAACATGCTCAAAATCGATATTTTAGGTGCAAAAAGTCGATATGTGCATGCATCTTCTGTTCCCGTTTATATCTCAAATTCAGGCTCAAAACACCCGAAAATTCGATATTTTTGGGTCCCTGAAGCGATCAGTACATGCCTACTCCGTGTTAGAGTATTTTCAAAATACAGGTCCAAAACATGCTCAAAATCGATATTTTAGGTGCCCAAAGTCGATATGTGCATGCATCTTCTGTATCCGTCTATATCCCAAATTCAGGTTCAAAACACCCGAAAATTCGATGTTTTTGGGTCCCAGGAGCGATCTGTACATGCCAACTCCTTGCTAGAATTTTTTCAAGATACAGACCCAAAACAAGATCAAAATCGATGTTTTAGGGGCAAAAAGTCGATATGTGCATGCATCTTCTGTACCCGTTTATATCTGTACGTGCATACTCCGTGTTAGAGTGTTTTTAAAATACAGGCCGAAAACATGCTGAAAATCGATATTTTATGTGCCCAAAGTCAATATGTGTATTCA
The DNA here is from genome assembly GCA_033782935.1 of Petrolisthes cinctipes. Classification (NCBI taxonomy): domain Eukaryota; kingdom Metazoa; phylum Arthropoda; class Malacostraca; order Decapoda; family Porcellanidae; genus Petrolisthes; species Petrolisthes cinctipes. The sequence goes on along the minus strand of JAWQEG010000062.1, from coordinate 12,010,284 downwards.
TCTTCTTTACCCGTCTATATCCCAAATTCAGGTTCAAAACATTCGAAAATTCGATATTTTTGGGTCCCAGAAGCAATCTGTACATGCCTACTTATTGCTAGAATGTTTTCAAGATACAGACCCAAAACATGCTCAAAATCGATATTTTAGGTGCAAAAAGTCGATATGTGCATGCATCTTCTGTTCCCGTTTATATCTCAAATTCAGGCTCAAAACACCCGAAAATTCGATATTTTTGGGTCCCTGAAGCGATCAGTACATGCCTACTCCGTGTTAGAGTATTTTCAAAATACAGGTCCAAAACATGCTCAAAATCGATATTTTAGGTGCCCAAAGTCGATATGTGCATGCATCTTCTGTATCCGTCTATATCCCAAATTCAGGTTCAAAACACCCGAAAATTCGATGTTTTTGGGTCCCAGGAGCGATCTGTACATGCCAACTCCTTGCTAGAATTTTTTCAAGATACAGACCCAAAACAAGATCAAAATCGATGTTTTAGGGGCAAAAAGTCGATATGTGCATGCATCTTCTGTACCCGTTTATATCTCAAATTCAGGCTCAAAATACCCGAAAATTCGATATTTTTGGGTCACAAAAGCGATCTGTACATGTCTACTCCGTGTTAGAGTATTTTTAAAATACAGGCCCAAAACATACTAAAAATCGATATTTTAGGTGTCCAAAGTCGATATGTGCATGCATCTTCTGTACCCGTTTATATCTCAAATTCAGGCTCAAAACACCCGAAAATTCGATTTTTTTGGGTCCCAGAAGCGATCTGTACATGCCTTCTCCGTGTTAAAGTATTTTCAAAATACAGGCTTAAAACATGCTGAAAATCTATATTTTAGGTGCCCAAAGTCAATATGTGTATGCATCTTCTGTACCCGTCTATATCTCAAATTCAGGTTCAAAACACCAGAAAATTAGGTATTTTTGGGTCCAAGAAGCGATCTGTACATGCCTACTTCTTGCTAGAATGTTTTCAAGATACAGACCCAAAACATGCTCAAAATCGATATTTTAGGTGCAAAAAGTCGATATGTGAATGCATCCTCTGTACCCGGTTATATCCCAAATTCTGGCTCAAAACACCCGAAAATTTGATATTTTTGGGTCCCAGAAGCGATCTGTACATGCCTACTCAGTGCTAGAATATTTTCAAATTATACGCCCAAAACATACTAAAAATCGATATTTTGGGTCCCAATGTAGATATGTGCATGTTTCTTCTGTACCCGTTTATATCTCAAATTCAGGCTCAAAACACCCAAAAAATCCATATTTTTGTGTCCCAGAAGCGATCTGTACATGTCTACACCGTGTTTGAGTATTTTCAAAATACAGGCCCAAAACATGCTCAAAATCGATATTTTAGGTGCCCAAAGTCAATATGTGCATTCATCTTCTGTACCCGTTTATATCTCAAATTCAGGCTCAAAACACCCGAAAATTCAATGTTTTTGGGTCCCAGAAGCGATCTGTACGTGCATACTCCGTGTTAGAGTGTTTTTAAAATACAGGCCCAAAACATGCTGAAAATCGATATTTTATGTGCCCAAAGTCAATATGTGTATGCATCTTCTGTACCCGTGTATATCCCGAATTCTGGTTCAAAACATCAGAAAATTCAATATTTTTGGGTCCCAGAAGCGATCTGTACATGCCTACTCCTTGCTAGAATGTTTTTAAGATACAGACCCAAAACATGCTCAAAATCGATATTTTAATTAAGTGCAAAAAGTCGATATGTGCATGCATCTTCTGTACCCGTTTTATATCTCAAATTCAGGCTCAAAACTCCGAAAATTCGATATTTTTCGGTCCCAGAAGCGATCTGTACATGCATACTCCGTGTAAGCGTGTTTTTAAAGTACAGGCCCAAAACATGCTAAAAAATTGATATTTTAGGTGCACAAAGTCAATATGTGTATGCATTCTCTGTACCCGGTTATATCTCAAATTCAGGCTCAAAACTCCCGAAAATTCAATATTTTTGGGTCCCAGAAGCGATCTGTACATGCCTACTCAGTGCTAGAATGTTTTCAAAATATAGGCTCAGAACCTGCTAAAAATCGATATTTTGGGTGCCCAAAGTCTATATGTGCATGCAACTTCTGTACCCGTTTATATCTCAAATTCAGGCTCAAAACACCCAAAAATTCGATATTTTTGTGTCCCAGAAGCGATCTGTACGTGTCTACTCCGTGTTAGAGTATTTTAAAAATACAGGCCCAAAATATGCTCAAAATCGATATATTGGGTGCCTAAAGTCGATATGTGCATGCATCTTCTGTACCCGTTTATATCTCAAATTCAGACTCAAAACACCCGAATATTCTATATTTTTGGGTCCCAAAAGCCATCTGTACATGCATACTCCGTGTCAGAGTATTTTCAAAATAAAAAGCCTAAAACATGCTGAAAATCGATATTTTAGCTGCCCAAAGTCAATATGTGTATGCATCTTCTGTACCCGTCTATGTCCCAAATTCAGGTTCAAAACATTCGAAAATTCGATATTTTTGGGTCCCAGAAGCAATCTGTACATGGCTACTTCTTCCTAGAATGTTTTCAAGATACAGTCCGAAAACATGCTCAAAATCGATATTTTAGGTGCAAAAAGTCGATATGTGCATGCATCTTCTGTACCCGTTTATATCTCAAATTCAGGCTCAAAACACCCGAAAATTCGATATTTTTGGGTCCCAGAAGCGATCTGTACATGCCTTCTCCGTGTTAAAACATTTTCAAAATACAGCCTCTAAACATGCTGAAAATCGATATTTTAGGTGCCCAAAGTCAATATGTGTATGCATCTTCTGTACCCGTGTATATCCCAAATTCAGGTTCAAAACACCAGAAAATTCGGTATTTTTGGGTACCAGAAGCGATCTGTACATGCCTACTCCTTGCTAGAATGTTTTCTAGATACAGACCCAAAACATGCTCAAAATCGATATTTTAGGTGCAAAAAGTCGATATGTGCATGCATCCTCTGTACCCGGTTATATCCCAAATTCTGGCTCAAAACTCCCGAAAATTCGATATTTTTGGGTCCCAGAAGCGATCTTTACATGCATACTCAGTGCTAGAATATTTTCAAATTATACGCCCAAAAGAAACTAAAAATCGATATTTTGGGTGCCTAAGTCGATATGTGCATGCATCTTCTGTACCCGTTTATATCTCAAATTCAGGCTCAAAACATCCGAAAATTCAATGTTTTTGGGTCCCAGAAGCGATCTGTACGTGCATAGTCCGTGTTAGAGTGTTTTTAAATTACAGGCCCAGAACATGCTCAAAATCGATATTTTAGGTGCCCAAAAGTCGATATGTGCATGCATCTTCTGTACCCGTTTATATCTCAAATTCAGGCTCAAAACACCAGAAAATTCGATATTTTGGGGTCCCAGAAGGGATCTGTACATGCCTACGCAGTGCTAGAATATTTTCAAAATACAGGCCCAAAACATGCTAAAAATCGATATTTTAGGTGCCCAAAGTCGATATCTCAAATTCATGTCCAAAACACCCGAAAATTCGATATTTTGGGGTCCCAGAAGCGATCTGTACATGCCTACTCCGTGTTAGAGTATTTTTAATATACAGGCTCAAAACATACTGAAAATCGATCTTTTAGGTGCCCAAAAGTCGATATGTGTATGCATCTTCTGCACCCGTTTATATCCCAAATTCAACCTCAAAACATTCGAAAATTCGATATTTTAGGGTCCCAGAAGCGATCTGTACATGCCTACTTAGTACTAGAATGTTTTCAAAATATAGGCCCAAAACATGCTAAAAATCGATATTTTAAGTGTCCAAAGTCGATATGTGCATGCATCTTCTGTACCCGTTTATATATCAAATTCAGGCTTAAAACACCCGAAAATTCGATATTTTGGGGTCCCAGAAGTGATCTGTACATATCTACTTTGTGCTAGAATATTTTTATAATATAGGCTCAAAACATGCTAAAAAGCGATATTATAAGTGTACAAAGTCGATATGTGCATGCATCTTCTGTACCCGTTTATATCTCAAATTCAGGCTGGAAACACCCGAAAATTCGATATTTGGGGTCCCAGAATTGATCTGTACATGCCTACTCAGATACAGGCCCAAACCACGCTGAAAATCGATATTTTAGGTGCCCAAAGTCAATATGTGTATGCATCTTCTGCACCCGTTTATATCTCAAATTCAACCACAAAACACCCGAAAATTCGATATTTTTCGGTCCCAGAAGCGATCTGTACATGCCTACTCAGTGCTAGAATGTTTTCGAAATATAGGCTCAAAACATGCTAAAAATCGATATTTTAAGTGTCCAAAGTCGATATGTGCATTCATCTTCTGTACCCGTTTATATCTCAAATTCAGGCTCAAAACACCCGAAAAATCGGTATTTTTGGGTCCCAGAAGCGATCTGTACTTGCCTACTCCTAGTTAGAATGTTTTCAAGATACTGACCCAAAACATGCTCAAAATCGATATTTTAGTTGACCAAAAGTCGATATGTGCATGCATCTTCAGTACCTGTTTATATCTCAAATTCAGGCTCAAAACACCCGAAAATTCGATATTTTTGGGTCCCTGAAGCGATCTGTACATGCCTACTCAGTAACAGGCTCAAAACATGCTCAAAATCGATATTTTTAGTGACCAAAGTCGATATGTGCATGCATCTTCTGCACCCGTTTATATCCCAAATTCAGGCTCAAAACACCCGAAAATTCGATATTTTTGGGTCCCAGAAGCGATCTGTACATGCCTACTCCGTGTTAGAGTATTTTCAAAATACAGGCCCAAAACATGCTGAAAATCGATATTTTAGCTGCCCAAAGTCAATATGTGTATGCATCTTCTGTACCCGTCTATGTCCCAAATTCAGGTTCAAAACATTCGAAAATTCGATATTTTTGGGTCCCAGAAGCAATCTGTACATGGCTACTTCTTCCTAGAATGTTTTCAAGATACAGTCCCAAAACATGCTCAAAATCGATATTTTAGGTGCAAAAAGTCGATATGTGCATGCATCTTCTGTACCCGTTTATATCTCAAATTCAGGCTCAAAACACCCGAAAATTCGATAGTTTTGGGTCCCAGAAGCGATCTGTACATGCCTTCTCCGTGTTAAAACATTTTCAAAATACAGGCTCAAAACATGCTGAAAATCGATATTTTAGGTGCCCAAAGTCAATATGTGTATGCATCTTCTGTACCCGTGTATATCCCAAATTCAGGTTCAAAACACCAGAAAATTCGGTATTTTTGGGTCCCAGAAGCGATCTGTACATGCCTACTCCTTGCTAGAATGTTTTCTAGATACAGACCCAAAACATGCTCAAAATCGATATTTTAGGTGCAAAAAGTCGATATGTGCATGCATCCTCTGTACCCGGTTATATCCCAAATTCTGGCTCAAAACCCCCGAAAATTCGATATTTTTGGGTCCCAGAAGCGATCTTTACATGCTTACTCAGTGCTAGAATATTTTCAAATTATACGCCCAAAAGAAACTAAAAATCGATATTTTGGGTGCCTAAGTCGATATGTGCATGCATCTTCTGTACCCGTTTATATCTCAAATTCAGGCTCAAAACATCCGAAAATTCAATGTTTTTGGGTCCCAGAAGCGATCTGTACGTGCATAGTCTGTGTTAGAGTGTTTTTAAATTACAGGCCCAGAACATGCTCAAAATCGATATTTTAGGTGCCCAAAAGTCGATATGTGCATGCATCTTCTGTACCCGTTTATATCTCAAATTCAGGCTCAAAACACCCGAAAATTCGATATTTTGGGGTCCCAGAAGGGATCTGTACATGCCTACGCAGTGCTAGAATATTTTCAAAATACAGGCCCAAAACATGCTAAAAATCGATATTTTAGGTGCCCAAAGTCGATATCTCAAATTCATGTCCAAAACACCCGAAAATTCGATATTTTGGGGTCCCAGAAGCGATCTGTACATGCCTACTCCGTGTTAGAGTATTTTCAAAATACAAGCCCAAAACATGCTGAAAATCGATATTTTAGCTGCCCAAAGTCAATATGTGTATGCATCTTCTGTACCCGTCTATGTCCCAAATTCAGGTTCAAAACATTCGAAAATTCGATATTTTTGGGTCCCAGAAGCAATCTGTACATGGCTACTTCTTCCTAGAATGTTTTCAAGATACAGTCCCAAAACATGCTCAAAATCGATATTTTAGGTGTCCAAAGTCGATATGTGCATGCATCTTCTGTACCCGTTTATATATCAAATTCAGGCTTAAAACACCCGAAAATTCGATATTTTGGGGTCCCAGAAGTGATCTGTACATATCTACTTTGTGCTAGAATATTTTTATAATATAGGCTCAAAACATGCTAAAAAGCGATATTATAAGTGTACAAAGTCGATATGTGCATGCATCTTCTGTACCCGTTTATATCTCAAATTCAGGCTGGAAACACCCGAAAATTCGATATTTGGGGTCCCAGAATTGATCTGTACATGCCTACTCAGATACAGGCCCAAACCATGCTGAAAATCGATATTTTAGGTGCCCAAAGTCAATATGTGTATGCATCTTCTGCACCCGTTTATATCTCAAATTCAACCACAAAACACCCGAAAATTCGATATTTTTCGGTCCCAGAAGCGATCTGTACATGCCTACTCAGTGCTAGAATGTTTTCGAAATATAGGCTCAAAACATGCTAAAAATCGATATTTTAAGTGTCCAAAGTCGATATGTGCATTCATCTTCTGTACCCGTTTATATCTCAAATTCAGGCTCAAAACACCCGAAAAATCGGTATTTTTGGGTCCCAGAAGCGATCTGTACTTGCCTACTCCTAGTTAGAATGTTTTCAAGATACTGACCCAAAACATGCTCAAAATCGATATTTTAGTTGACCAAAAGTCGATATGTGCATGCATCTTCAGTACCTGTTTATATCTCAAATTCAGGCTCAAAACACCCGAAAATTCGATATTTTTGGGTCCCTGAAGCGATCTGTACATGCCTACTCAGTAACAGGCTCAAAACATGCTCAAAATCGATATTTTTAGTGACCAAAGTCGATATGTGCATGCATCTTTTGCACCCGTTTATATCCCAAATTCAGGCTCAAAACACCCGAAAATTCGATATTTTTGGGTCCCAGAAGCGATCTGTACATGCCTACTCCGTGTTAGAGTATTTTCAAAATACAGGCCCAAAACATGCTGAAAATCGATATTTTAGGTGCCCAAAGTCAATATGTGCATGCATTTTCTGTACCCGTTTATATCTCAAATTCAGGCTAAAAACACCCGAAAATTCGATATTTTGGGGTCCCAGAAGCGATCTGTACATGCTTACTCAGTGCTAGAATATTTTCAAAATATAGGCCAAAAACATGCTAAAAAATCGATATTTTAGGTGCCCAAAGTCGATATCTCAAATTTATCCCCAAAACACCCGAAAATTCGATATTTTGAGGTCCCAGAAGCGATCTGTACATGCTTACTCCGTGTTAGAGTATTTTCAATATACAGGCCCAAAACATACTGAAAATCGATCTTTTAGGTGCCCAAAAGTCGATATGTGGATGCATCTTCTGTACCCGTTTATATCTCAAATTCAGGCTCCAAACACCCGAAAATTCGATATTTTTTGGTCCCAGAAGCGATCTGTACATGCTTACTCAGATACAGGCTCAAAACATGGTAAAAATCGATATTTTAAGTGTCCAAAGTCGATATGTGCATGCATCTTCTGCACCCGTTTATATCCCAAATTCAAGCTCAAAACACCCGAAAATTTGATATTTTGGGGTCCCAGAAGCGATCTGTACATGCCTCCTCCGTGTTAGAGTATTTTCAAAATATTGGCCCAAAACATGCTAAAAATCGATATTGTGGGTGCCCAAAGTCGATATGTGCATGCATTTTCTGTACCCGTTATATCTCAAATTCAGGCTCAAAACACCCGAAAATTCGATATTTTTGGATCCCAGAAGCGATCTGTACATGCCTACTCCGTGTTGGAGTATTTTCAATATACAGGCCAAAAACATGCTCAAAATCGATATTTTGGGTGCCCATAGTCGATATGTGCATGCATCTTCAGTACCCGTTTACATTCCAAATTGAGGTTCAAAACACCCGAAAATTCAATATTTTTGGGTCCCAGAAGCGATCTGTACATGCTCACTCTAGGCTAGAATATTTTACAAAATATAGGCCTAAAACATGCTGAAAATCGTTTTTTTTTGTGAAGAAAGTCGATATGTGCATGCATCTTCTGTACCCGTTTATATCCCAAATTCATTCTCAAAACACCAGAAAATTCGGTATTTTTGGGTCTTAGAAGCGCTCTGTACATGCTTACCCAGTGCTAGATTAAATTCAAAATATAGGGCCAAAACATACTAAAAATCGATATTTTAGGTGCCCAAAGTCGAAATGTTCATGCATCTTCTGTACCCGTTTATATCCCAAATTCAGTCTCAAAACACCTGAAAATTCGATATTTTTGGATCCCAGAAGCAATCTCCACATGTATAGTCAGTGCTAGAATATTTTCAAAATACAGTCCCAAAACATGCTTAAAATCGATATTATAGGTGATCAAAGTCGATTTCTGCATGCATCTTCTGTTCCCGTTTATATCCCATATTCAGGCTAAAAACACCTGAAAATTTGATTTTTTTGGGTCCCAGAAGCGATCTGTACATGCCTACTCAGTGTTAGAATATTTTCAAAAAAAAGGCCCAAAATAAGCTGAAAATCGCTATTTTTGGTGCCCAAAATCGATATGTGCATGAATCATCAGCACTCGCTTGTATCCCAAATTCAGGCCTAAAACACCTTAAAATTCGATACTTTTTGTTCCCAGAAGGGATCTGTAAATGCCTACTCAATGTTAAAATATTTTCAAAATACAGACACAAAACAAGCTAACAACCGATATTTTATGTGCCCAAAATAAATATGTGCATTCATCTTCTGTACCCGTTTATATCCCAAATTCAGGATCAAAACACCCGAAAATTCGATATTTTTGGGTCTCAGAAGCAATCTGAACATGCTTACACAATGCTAGAATACATTCAAAATATAGGGCCAAAACATCCTGAAAATCGATACCAAAGTGACCAAAGTCGATATGTGCATGTATCTTCAGTACCGGTTTCTATCTCAAATTCAGTCTCAAAACACCCGAAAATTCGATATTTTTGGGTCCTAGAAGCGATCTGTACATGCCTACTCCTAGTTAGAATGTTTTCAAGATACAGACCAAAAACATGCTGAAAATCGATATTTTAGGTGCCCAAAAGTCGATATGTGCATGCATCTTCTGTACCCGTTTATATCTCAAATTCAGGCTCAAAACACCCGAAAATTCTATATTTTTGGGTCCTAGAAGCGATCTGTACATGCCTACTCCTAGTTAGAATGTTTTCAAGATACAGTCCCAAAACATGCTTACTCAGTGCTAGAATATTTTCAAAATATAGGCCCAAAACATGCTAAAAAATCAATATTTTAGGTGCCCAAAGTCGATATCTCAAATATATCCCCAAAACACCCGAAAATTCGATATTTTGGGGTCCCAGAAGCGATCTGTACATGCTTACTCCGTGTTAGAGTATTTTCAATATACAGGCCCAAAACATACTGAAAATCGATCTTTTAGGTGCCCAAAAGTCGATATGTGGATGCATCTTCTGTACCCGTTTATATCTCAAATTCAGGATCCAAACACCCGAAAATTCGATATTTTGGGGTCCCAGAAGCGATCTGTACATGCCTACTCAGATACAGGCTCAAAACATGCTAAAAATCGATATTTTAAGTGTCCAAAGTTGATATGTGCATGCATCTTCTGCACCCGTTTATATCCCAAATTCATGCTCAAAACACCCGAAAATTTGATATTTTGGGGTCCCAGAAGCGATCTGTACATGCCTCCTCCGTGTTAGAGTATTTTCAAAATATTGGCCCAAAACATGCTAAAAATCGATATTGTGGGTGCCCAAAGTCGATATGTGCATGCATTTTCTGTACCCGTTATATCTCAAATTCAGGCTCAAAACACCCGAAAATTCGATATTTTTGGATCCCAGAAGCGATCTGTACATGCCTACTCCGTGTTGGAGTATTTTCAATATACAGGCCAAAAACATGCTCAAGATCGATATTTTGGGTGCCCAAAGTCGATATGTGCATGCATCTTCAGTACCCGTTTACATTCCAAATTGAGGTTCAAAACACCCAAAAATTCAATATTTTTGGGTCCCATAAGCGATCTGTACATGCTCACTCTAGGCTAGAATATTTTACAAAATATAAGCCTAAAACATGCTGAAAATCGTTTTTTTTTGTGAAGAAAGTCGATATGTGCATGCATCTTCTGTACCCGTTTATATCCCAAATTCATTCTCAAAACACCAGAAAATTCGGTATTTTTGGGTCTTAGAAGCGCTCTGTACATGCTTACCCAGTGCTAGATTAAATTCAAAATATAGGGCCAAAACATACTAAAAATCGATATTGTAGGTGCCCAAAGTCGAAATGTTCATGCATCTTCTGTACCCGTTTATATCCCAAATTCAGTCTCAAAACACTTGAAAATTCGATATTTTTGGATCCCAGAAGCAATCTCCACATGTATAGTCAGTGCTAGAATATTTCCAAAATACAGGCCCAAAACATGCTTAAAATCGATATTATAGGTGATCAAAGTCGATATCTGCATGCATTTTCTGTTCCCGTTTATATCCCAAATTCAGGCTAAAAACACCTTAAAATTCGATACTTTTTGTTCCCAGAAGCGATCTGTACATGCCTACGCAGTGCTAGAATATTTTCAAAATGCAGGCCCAAAACATGCTAAAAATCGATATTTTAGGTGCCCAAAGTCGATATCTCAAATTCAGGCCCAAAACTCCCGAAAATTCGATATTTTGGGGTCCCAGAAGCGATCTGTACATGTCTACTCCGTGTTAGAGTATTTTTAATATACAGGCCCAAAACATACTGAAAATCGATTTTTTAGGTGCCCAAAAGTCGATATGTGTATGCATCTTCTGCACCCGTTTATATCCCAAATTCAACCTCAAAACACCCGAAAATTCGATATTTTAGGGTCCCAGAAGCGATCTGTACATGCCTATTTAGTGCTAGAATGTTTTCAAAATATAGGCTCAAAACATGCTAAAAATCGATATTTTAAGTGTCCACAGTCGATATGTGCATGCATCTTCTGCACACGTTTATATCTCAAATTCAACCACAAAACACCCGAAAATTCGATATTTTTCGGTCTCAGAAGCGATCTGTACATGCCTACTCAGTGCTAAAATGTTTTTAAAAAATAGGCTCAAAACATGCTAAAAATCGATATTTTAAGTGTCCAAAGTCGATATGTGCATGCATCTTCTGTACCCGTTTATATCTCAAATTCAGGCTCAAAACACCCGAAAATCAGTATTTTTGGGTCCCAGAAGCGATCTGTACTTGCCTACTCCTAGTTAGTATGTTTTCAAGATACAGACCCAAAATATGCTCAAAATCGATATTTTAGGTGCCCAAAAGTCGATATGTGCATGCATCTTCAGTACCTGTTTATATCTCAAATTCAGGCTCAAAACACCCGAAAATTCGATATTTTTGGGTCTCAGAAGCGATCTGTACATGCCTACTCCGTGTTAGAATATTTTCAAAATACAGGCCCAAAACATGCTGAAAATCGTTATTTTAGGTGCCCAAAGTCAATATGTGCATGCATTTTCTGTACCCGTTTATATCTCTAATTCAGGCTCAAAACACCCGAAAATTCGATATTTTGGGGTCCCAGAAGCGATCTGTACATGCTTACTCAGTGCTAGAATATTTTCAAAATATATGCCAAAAAACATGCTAAAAATCGATATTTTAGGTGCCCAACGTCGATATCTCAAATTTATCCCCAAAACACCCGAAAATTCGATATTTTTGGGTCCCAGAAGCGATTTGTACATGCCTACTCCGTTTTAGAGTATTTTCAAAAAACAGGCCCAAAACATACAGAAAATCGATATTTTAGGTGCCCAAAAGTCGATATGTGCATGCATCTTCTATACCCGTTTATATATAAAATTCAGGCTCCAAACACCCGAAAATTCGATATTTTGGGTCCCAGAAGCGATTTGTACATGCCTACTCAGATACAGGCCCAAAACATGCTGAATATCGATATTTTAGGTGCCCAAAGTCAATATGTGTTTGCATCTTCTGCACCCGTTTATATCCCAAAATCAACCTCAAAACACCCGAAAATTCGATATTTTTGGGTCCCAGAAGCGATCTGTTCATGCCTACTCAGTGCTAGAATGTTTTCAAAATATAGGCTCAAAACATACTAAAAATCGATATTTTAAGTGTCCAAAGTCGATATGTGCATGCATATTCTGTACCCGTTTATATCTCAAATTCAGGCTCAAAACACCCGAAAATTCGTTTTTTTGGGTTCTAGAAGTGATCTGTACATGCCTACTCCTAGTTAGAATGTTTTCAAGATACAGACCCAAAACATGCTCAAAATCGATATTTTAGGTGCCCAAAAGTCGATATGTGCATGCATCTTCTGTACCCGTTTATATCCCAAATTCAGGCCCAAAACACCCGAAAATTCGATATTTTGGGGTCCCAGAAGCGATCTGTACATGCTTACTCAGTGCTAGAATATTTTCAAAATATAGGCCCAAAACATGCTAAAAATCGATATTTTAGGTGTCCAAAGTCGATATGTGCATGCATCTTCTGTACCCGTTTATATCTCAAATTAAGGCTCAAAACACCCGAAAATTCGGTATTTTTGGGTCCTAGAAGCGATCTGTACATGCCTACTCCTAGTTAGAATGATTCCAAAATACAGACCCAAAACATGCTCAAAATTGATATTTTAGGAGCCCAAAAGTCGATAAGTGCATGCATCTTATGTACCCGTTTATATCTCAAATTCAGCCTCAAAACACCAGAAAATTCGATATTTTGGGGTCCCAGAAGCGATCTGTACATGCCTACGCAGTGCTAGAATATTTTCAAAATACAGGCCCAAAACATGCTAAAAATCGATATTTTAGGTGCCCAAAGTCGATATCTCAAATTCAGGCCCAAAACACCCGAAAATTCGATATTTTGGGGTCCCAGAAGCGATCTGTACATGCCTACTCCGTGCTAGAGTATTTTTAATATACAGGCCCAAAACATACTGAAAATCGATCTTTTAGGTGCCCAAAAGTCGATATGTGTATGCATCTTCTGCACCCGTTTATATCCCAAATTCAGGCTTAAAACACCCGAAAATTCGATATTTTTGGGTCCCAGAAGCGATCTGTACATGACTACTCAGAGCTAGAATGTTTTCAAAATATAGGCTCAAAACATGCTAAAAATCGATATTTTAAGTGTCCAAAGTCGATATGTGCATGCATCTTCTGTACCCGTTTATATCCCAAATTCATTCTCAAAACACCAGAAAATTCGGTATTTTTGGGTCTTAGAAGCGCTCTGTACATGCTTACCCAGTGCTAGATTAAATTCAAAATATAGGGCCAAAACATACTAAAAATAGATATTTTAGGTGCCCAAAAGTCGATACGTGCATGCATCTTCTGTACCCGTTTATATCCCAAATTCAGTCTCTAAACACCTGAAAATTCGATATTTTTGGATCCCAGAAGCAATCTCCACATGCATAGTCAGTGCTAGAATATTTTCAAAATTCAGGCCCAAAACATGCTTAAAATCGATAATATAGGTGATCAAAGTCGATATCTGCATGCATCTTCTGTTCCCGTTTATATCCCAAATTCAGGCTAAAAACACCCGAAAAATCGATATTTTGGGGTCCCAGAAGTGATGTGTACATATCTACTTTGTGCTAGAATATTTTCAAAATATAGGCCCAAAACATGCTAAAAATTGATATTTTAAGTGTCCAAAGTCGATATGTGCATGCATCTTCTGTACCCGTTTATATTTCAAATTCAGGCTCTAAACACCCAAAAATTCGATATTTTGGGGTCCCAGAAGCGATCTGTACATGCCTACTCAGATACAGGCCCAAAACATGCTGAAAATCGATATTTTAGGTGCCCAAAGTCAATATGTGTATGTATCTTCTGCACCCGTTTATATCTCAAATTCAACCACAAAACACCCGAAAATTCGATATTATTCGGTCCCAGAAGCGATCTGTACATGCCTACTCAGTGCTAGAATGTTTTCAAAATATAGGCTCAAAATATGCTAAAAATCGATATTTTAAGTGTCTAAAGTCGATATGTGCATGCATCTTCTGTACCCGTTTATATCTCAAATCCAGGCTCAAAACACCCGAAAAATCAGTATTTTTGGGTCCTAGAAGCGATCTGTACTTGCCTACTCCTAGTTAGAATGTTTTCAAGATACAGACCCAAAACATGCTCAAAATCGATATTTTAGGTGCCCAACGTCGATATCTCAAATTTATCCCCAAAACACCCGAAAATTCGATATTTTGGGGTCCCAGAAGCGATTTGTACATGCCTACTCCGTTTTAGAGTATTTTCAAAATACAGGCCCAAAACATACAGAAAATCGATATTTTAGGTGCCCAAAAGTCGATATGTGCATGCATCTTCTATACCCGTTTATATCTCAAATTCAGGCTCCAAACACCCGAAAATTCGATATTTTGAGTCCCAGAAGCGATTTGTACATGCCTACTCAGATACAGGCCCAAAACATGCTGAATATCGATATTTTAGGTGCCCAAAGTCAATATGTGTATGCATCTTCTGCACCCGTTTATATCCCAAAATCAACCTCAAAACACCCGAAAATTCGATATTTTTGGGTCCCAGAAGCGATCTGTTCATGCCTACTCAGTGCTAGAATGTTTTCAAAATATAGGCTCAAAACATACTAAAAATCGATATTTTAAGTGTCCAAAGTCGATATGTGCATGCATATTCTGTACCCGTTTATATCTCAAATTCAGGCTCAAAACACCCGAAAATTCGTTTTTTTTTGGGTTCTAGAAGTGATATGTACATGCCTACTCCTAGTTAGAATGTTTTCAAGATACAGACCCAAAACATGCTCAAAATCGATATTTTAGGTGCCCAAAAGTCGATATGTGCATGCATCTTCTGTACCCGTTTGTATCTCAAATTCAGGCTCAAAACACCCAAAAATTCGATATTTTGGGGTCCCAGAAGCGATCTGTACATGCCTACTCAGTGCTAGAATATTTTCCAAAAATAGGCCCAAAACATGCTAAAAATCGATATTTTAGGTGCCCAAAGTCGATATCTCAAATTCAGGCCCAAAACACCCGAAAATTCGATATTTTGGGGTTCCAGAAGCGATCTGTACATGCTTACTCCGTGTTAGAGTATTTTCAATATACAGGCCCAAAACATGCTAAAAATCGATATTTTAGGTGCCCAAAGTCGATATCTCAAATTCAGGCCCAAAACACCCGAAAATTCGATATTTTGGGGTCCCAGAAGCGATCTGTACATGCCTACTCAGATACAGGCTCAAAACATTCTAAAAATCGATATTTTAAGTGCCCAAAACCGATATGTGCATGCATCTTCTGCACCCGTTTATATCTCAAATTCAGGCTCAAAACACCCGAAAATTCGATATTTTTGGGTCCCAGAAGCGATCTGTACATGCCTACTCCGTGTTAGAGTATTTTCAAAATACAGGCACAAAACATGCTGAAAATCGATATTTTAGGTGCCCAAATTTAATATGTGCATGCATCTTCTGTACCCGTTTATATCTCAAATTCAGGCTCAAAACACCCGAAAAATCGGTATTTTTGGGTCCCAGAAGCGATCTGTACTTGCCTACTCCTAGTTAGTATGGTTTCAAGATACATACCCAAAACATGCTCAAAATCGATATTTTAGGTGCCCAAAAGTCGATATGTGCATGCATCTTCAGTACCTGTTTATATCTCAAATTCAGGCTCAAAACACCCGAAAATTCGATATTTTTGGGTGTCTGAAGCGATCTGTACATGCCTACTCCGTGTTAGAATATTTTCAAAATACAGGCCCAAAACATGCTGAAAATCGATATTTTTGGTGCCCAAAGTCAATATGTGCATGCATTTTCTGTAGCCGTTTATATCTCAAATTCAGGCTCAAAACACCCGAAAATTCGATATTTTGGGGTCCCAGAAGCGATCTGTACATACTTACTCGGTGCTAGAATATTTTCAAAATATAGGCCCAAAACATGCTAAAATTCGATATTTTAGGTGCCCAAAGTCGATATCTCAAATTTATCCCCAAAACACCCGAAAATTCGATATTTTTGGGTCCCAGAAGCGATCTGTACATGCCTACTCCGTGTTAGAGTATTTTCAAAATACAGGCCCAAAACATACAGAAAATCGATATTTTAGGTGCCCAAAAGTCGATATGTGCATGCATCTTCTGTACCCGTTTATATCCCAAAATCAACCTCAAAACACCCGAAAATTCGATATTTTTGGGTCCCAGAAGCGATCTGTTCATGCCTACTCAGTGCTAGAATGTTTTCAAAATATAGGCTCAAAACATACTAAAAATCGATATTTTAAGTGTCCAAAGTCGATATGTGCCTGCATATTCTGTACCCGTTTATATCTCAAATTCAGGCTCAAAACACCCGAAAATTCGTTTTTTTTTTGGGTTCTAGAAGTGATCTGTACATGCCTACTCCTAGTTAGAATGTTTTCAAGATACAGACCCAAAACATGCTCAAAATCGATATTTTAGGTGCCCAAAAGTCGATATGTGCATGCATCTTCTGTACCCGTTTGTATCTCAAATTCAGGCTCAAAACACCCAAAAATTCGATATTTTGGGGTCCCAGAAGCGATCTGTACATGCCTACTCAGTCCTAGAATATTTTTAAAATTCAGGCCCAAAACATGCTAAAAATCGATATTTTAGGTGCCCAAAGTCGATATCTCAAATTCAGGCCCAAAACACCCGAAAATTCGATATTTTGGGGTTCCAGAAGCGATCTGTACATGCTTACTCCGTGTTAGACTTTTTTCAATATACAGGCCCAAAACATGCTAAAAATCGATATTTTAGGTGCCCAAAGTCGATATCTCAAATTCAGGCCCAAAACACCCGAAAATTCGATATTTTGGGGTCCCAGAAGCGATCTGTACATGCCTACTCAGATACAGGCTCAAAACATTCTAAAAATCGATATTTTAAGTGTCCAAAACCGATATGTGCATGCATTTTCTGTACCCGTTTATATCTCAAATTCAGGCTCAAAACACCCGAAAACTCGATATTTTGGGGTCCCAGACGCGATCTGTACATGCTTACTCAGTGCTAGAATATTTTCAAAATATAGGCCCAAGACATGCTAAAAATCGATATTTTAGGTGCCCAAAGTCGATATCTCAAATTTATCCCCAAAACACCCGAAAATTCGATATTTTTGGGTCCCAGAAGCGATCTGTACATGCCTACTCCGTGTTAGAGTATTTTCAAAATACAGGCCCAAAACATACAGAAAATCGATATTTTAGGTGCCCAAAAGTCGATATGTGCATGCATCTTCTGCACCCGTTTATATCCCAAAATCAACCTCAAAACACCCGAAAATTCGATATTTTTGGGTCCCAGAAGCGATCTGTTCATGCCTACTCAGTGCTAGAATGTTTTCAAAATATAGGCTCAAAACATACTAAAAATCGATATTTTAAGTGTCCAAAGTCGATATGTGCATGCATATTCTGTACCCGTTTATATCTCAAATTCAGGCTCAAAACACCCGAAAATTCGTTTTTTTTTGGGTTCTAGAAGTGATATGTACATGCCTACTCCTAGTTAGAATGTTTTCAAGATACAGACCCAAAACATGCTCAAAATCGATATTTTAGGTGCCCAAAAGTCGATATGTGCATGCATCTTCTGTACCCGTTTGTATCTCAAATTCAGGCTCAAAACACCCAAAAATTCGATATTTTGGGGTCCCAGAAGCGATCTGTACATGCCTACTCAGTCCTAGAATATTTTCAAAATTCAGGCCCAAAACATGCTAAAAATCGATATTTTAGGTGCCCAAAGTCGATATCTCAAATTCAGGCCCAAAACACCCGAAAATTCGATATTTTGGGGTTCCAGAAGCGATCTGTACATGCTTACTCCGTGTTAGAGTATTTTCAATATACAGGCCCAAAACATGCTAAAAATCGATATTTTAGGTGCCCAAAGTCGATATCTCAAATTCAGGCCCAAAACACCCGAAAATTCGATATTTTGGGGTCCCAGAAGCGATCTGTACATGCCTACTCAGATACAGGCTCAAAACATTCTAAAAATCGATATTTTAAGTGTCCAAAACCGATATGTGCATGCATTTTCTGTACTCGTTTATATCTCAAATTCAGGCTCAAAACACCCGAAAACTCGATATTTTGGGGTCCCAGACGCGATCTGTACATGCTTACTCAGTGCTAGAATATTTTCAAAATATAGGCCCAAAACATGCTAAAAATCGATATTTTAGGTGCCCAAAGTCGATATCTCAAATTTATCCCCAAAACACCCGAAAATTCGATATTTTTGGGTCCCAGAAGCGATCTGTACATGCTTACTCCGTGTTAGAGTATTTTCAAAATACAGGCCCAAAACATACAGAAAATCGATATTTTAGGTGCCCAAAAGTCGATATGTGCATGCATCTTCTATACCCGTTTATATCTAAAATTCAGGCTCCAAACGCCCGAAAATTCTATATTTTTTGGTCCCAGAAGCGATCTGTACATGCCTACTCCGATACAGGCCCAAAACATGCTGAAAATCGATATTTTAGGTGCCCAAAGTCAATATGTGTATGCATTTTCTGCACCCGTTTATATCCCAAATTCAACCTCAAAACACCCGAAAATTCGATATTTTTGGGTCCCAGAAGCGATCTGTACATGCTTACTCAGTGCTAGAATGTTTTCAAAATATAGGCTCAAAACATGCTCAAAGTCGATATTTAAAGTGTCCAAAGTCGATATGTGCATGCATCTTCTGTACCCGTTTATATCTCAAATTCAGGCTCAAAACACCCGAAAATTCGATATTTTGGGGTCCCTGAAGCGATCTGCACATGCCTACTCAGTGCTAGAATATTTTCAAAATATAGACCTAAAACATGCTAAAAATCAATATTTTAGGTGCCCTGAGTCGATATCTCAAATTCAGGCCCAAAACACCCGAAAATTCGATATTTTGGGGTCCCAGAAGCGATCTGTACATGCCTACTCCGTCTTAGAGTATTTTCAAAATACAGGCCCAAAACATGCTGAAAATCGATATTTTAGGTGCCCAAAGTCAATATGTGTAAGCATCTTCTGCACCCGTTTATATCCCAAATTCAACCTCAAAACACCTGAAAATTCGATATTGTGGGGTCGCAGATGCGATCTGCACATGCCTACCCCGTGTTAGAGAATTTTCTGAATACAGGCGCAAAACATGCTAAAAATCGATCTTTTAGGTGCCCAAAGTCAATATGTGCATGCATCTTCTGTACCCGTAAATATCTCAAATTAAGACTCCAAACACCCGAAAATTCGATATTTTGAGGTCCCAGAAGCGATCGATACATGCCTAATCCGTGTTAGAATATTTTTTAAATACAGGCAAAAAACATGCTAAAAATCGATCTTTTAGGTGTCCAAAGTCAATATGTGTATGCATCTTCTGCACCCGTTTCCATCCCAAATTCAGCCTCAAAACACCCGAAAATTCGATATTTTTGGGTCCCAGAAGCGATCTGTACATGCCTACACAGTGCTAGAATTTTATCAAAATATAGGCTCAAAACATGCTAAAAATCGATATTTTAAGTGTCCAAAGTCGATATGTGCATGCATCTTCTGTACCCGTTTATATCTCAAATTCAGGATCAAACCACCCGAAAATTCGGTATTTCGGTGTCCTAGAAGCGATCAGTACATGCCTACTCCTAGTTAGAATGTTTTCAAGATACAGACCCAAAACATACTTAAAAATCGATATTTTAGGTGCCCAAAAATCGATATGTGAATGCATCTTCAGTACCCGTTCATATCTCAAATTCAGGCTGAAAACACCCGAAAATTCGATATTTTGAGGTCCCAGAAGCGATCTATACATGCCTACTCCGTGTTAGAGTATTTTCAAAATACAGGCCCAAAACATGCTGAAAATCGATATTTTAGGTGCCCAAAAGTCGATATGTGCATGCATCTTCAGTACCCGTTTATATATCAAATTCAGGCTCAAAACAACCGAAAATTCGATATTTTGGGGTCCCAGAAGCGATCTGTACATGCCTACTCAGTGCTAGAATATTTTCAAAATATAGACCGAAAACATGCTAGAAATAGATATTTTAGGTGTAAAAAAAGTCGATATCTCAAATTCAGGCCCAAAACACCCGAAAATCCGATATTTTGGAGTCCCAGAAGCGATCTGTACATTCCTACTCCGTGTTAGAGTATTTTCAAAATACAGGCCCAAATTACTGTATACTGAAAATCGATCTTTTAGGTGACCAAAGTCGATATGTGCATGCATCTTCTGTTTCCGTTTATATCTCAAATTCAGGTTCCTAACACCCGGAAATTCGATATTTTGGGGTCCCAGAAGCGATCTGTACATGCCTACTCAGATACAGGCCCAAAACATGCTGAAAATCGATATTTTAGGTGCCCAAAGTCGATATGTGTATGCATCTTCTGCAACCGTTTATATCCAAAATTCAACCTCAAAACACCCGAAAATTCGATATTTTTGGGTCCCAGAAGCGATCTGTACATGCCTACACAGGGCTAGAATGTTTTCAATATATAGGCACAAAACATGCTCAAAATCGATATTTTAGGTGCCCAAAAGTTTATATGTGCATTCATCTTCAGTACCCGTTTATATCTCAAATTCAGGCTCAAAACACCCGAAAATTTGATATTTTGGGGTCCCAAAAGCAATCTGTACATGCCTACTCAGTGCTAGAATATTTTCCAAATATAGGCCCAAAACATGCTAAAAATTGATATTTTAGGTGCCCAAAGTCGATATCTCAAATTCAGGCCCAAAACACCCGAAAATTCGTTATTTTGGGGTCCCAGAAGCGATCTGTACATGCCTAATCCGTGTTAGAGTATTTTCAAAATACAGGCCCAAAACATACTGAAAATCGATCGTTTAGGTGCCCAAAAGTCGATATGTGCATGCATCTTTTGTACCCGTTTAAATCTCAAATTCAGGTTCCAAACACCCTGAAATTCGATATTTTGGGGTCCCAGAAGCGATCTGTACATGCCTATTCAGATACAGGCCCAAAACATGCTGAAAATCGATATTTTAGGTGCCCAAAGTCAATATGTGTATGCATCTTCTGCAACCGTTTATATCCCAAATTCAAACCCAAAACACCCGAAAATTCGATATTTTTCGGTCCCAGAAGCGATCTGTACATGCCTACTCAGTGCTAGAATGTTTTCAAAATATAAGCTCAAAACAAGCTAAAAATCGATATTTTTAGTGTCCAAAGTCGATCTTCTGTACCCGTTTATATCTTAAATTCAGGCTCAAAACACCCGAAAATTCGGTATTTTTGGGTCCTAGAAGCGATATGTACATGCCTACTCCTAGTTAGAATGTTTTCAAGATACAGACCCAAAATATGCACAAAATCGATATTTTAGGTGCCCACAAGTCGATATGTGCATGAATCTTCAGAACCCGTTTATATCTCAAATTCAGGCTCAAAACACCCGAAAATTCGATATTTTTGGGTCCCAGAAGCGATCTGTACATGCCTACTCCTAGTTAGTATGTTTTCAAGATACATACCCAAAACATGCTCAAAATCGATATTTTAGGTGCCCAAAAGTCGATATGTGCATGCATCTTCAGTACCTGTTTATATCTCAAATTCAGGCTCAAAACACCCGAAAATTCGATATTTTTGGGTGTCTGAAGCGATCTGTACACGCCTACTCCGTGTTAGAATATTTTCAAAATACAGGCCCAAAACATGCTGAAAATCGATATTTTAGGTGCCCAAAGTCAATATGTGCATGCATTTTCTGTAGCCGTTTATATCTCAAATTCAGGCTCAAAACACCCGAAAATTCGATATTTTTGGGTCCCAGAAGCGATCTGTACATGCTTACTCAGTGCTAGAATATTTTCAAAATATAGGCCCAAAACATGCTAAAAATCGATATTTTAGGTGCCCAAAGTCAATATCTCAAATTTATCCCCAAAACACCCGAAAATTCGATATTTTGGGTTCCCAGAAGCGATCTGTACATGCCTACTCCGTGTTAGAGTATTTTCAAAATACAGGCCCAAAACATACAGAAAATCGATATTTTAGGTGGCCAAAAGTCGATATGTGCATGCATCTTCTATACTCGTTTATACCTCAAATTCAGGCTCCAAACACCCGAAAATTCGATATTTTTGAGTCCCAGAAGCGATCTGTACATGCCTACTCGGATACAGGCCCAAAACATGCTAAAAATCAATATTTTAAGTGCCTAAAGTCAATATGTGTATGAATCTTCTGCACCCGTTTATATCCCAAATTCAACCTCAAAACACCCGAAAATTCGATATATTTGTGTCCCAGAAGCGATCTGTACATGCCTACTCAGTGCTAGAATGTTTTCAAAATATAGGCTCAAAACATACAAAAATCGATATTTTAAGTGTCCAAAGTCGATATGTGCATGCATCTTCTGTACCCGTTTATATCTCAATTTTAGGCTCAAAACACCCGAAAATTCGGTATTTTTGGGTCCTAGAAGCGATCTGTACATGCCTACTCCTAGTTAGAATGATTCCAAAATACAGACCCAAAACATGCTCAAAATCGATATTTTAGGAGCCCAAAAGTCGATAAGTGCATGCATCTTCTGTACCCGTTTATATCTCAAATTCAGCCTCAAAACACCAGAAAATTCGTTATTTTGGGGTCCCAGAAGCGATCTGTACATGCCTACGCAGTGCTAGAATATTTTCAAAATACAGGCCCAAAACATGCTAAAAATCGATATTTTAGGTGCCCAAAGTCGATATCTCAAATTCAGGCCCAAAACACCCGAAAATTCGATATTTTGGGGTCCCAGAAGCGATCTGTACATGCCTACTCCGTGCTAGAGTATTTTAAATATACAGGCCCAAAACATACTGAAAATCGATCTTTTAGGTGCCCAAAAGTCGATATGTGTATGCATCTTCTGCACCCGTTTATATCCCAAATTCAGGCTTAAAACACCCGAAAATTCGATATTTTTGGGTCCCAGAAGCGATCTGTACATGACTACTCAGAGCTAGAATGTTTTCAAAATATAGGCTCAAAACATGCTAAAAATCGATATTTTTAAGTGTCCAAAGTCGATATGTGCATGCATCTTTTGTACCCGTTTATATCTCAAATTCAGGCTCGAAACACCCGAAAATTCAATATTTTGGGGTCCCAAAAGCGATCTGTACATGCCTACTGAGATACAGTCCCAAAACATGCTGAAAATCAATATTTTAGGTGCCCAAAGTCAATACGTGTATGCGTCTTCTGCACACGTTTATATCTCAAATTTATTCTCAAAACACCCGAAAATTCGATATTTTGGGGTCCCAGAAGCGATCTGTACATGCCTACTCAGTGCTAGAATGTTTTCAAAATATAGGCCCAAAACATGCTAAAAATCGACATTTTAGGTGCCCAAAGTCGATATCTCAAATTCAGGCCCAAAACTCCCGAAAATTCAATATTTTTGGGTCCCAGAAGCGATCTGTACATGGTCACTCTGTGCTAGAATATTTTTACAAAATATAGGCCTAAAACATGCTGAAAATCGTTTTTTTTTTTTTGTGAAGAAAGTCGATATGTGCATGCATCTTCTGTACCCGTTTATATCCCAAATTCATTCTCAAAACACCAGAAAATTCGGTATTTTTGGGTCTTAGAAGCGCTCTGTACATGCTTACCCAGTGCTAGATTAAATTCAAAATATAGGGCCAAAACATACTAAAAATAGATATTTTAGGTGCCCAAAAGTCGATACGTGCATGCATCTTCTGTACCCGTTTATATCCCAAATTCAGTCTCTAAACACCTGAAATTTCGATATTTTTGGATCACAGAAGCAATCTCCACATGCATAGTCAGTGCTAGAATATTTTCAAAATTCAGGCCCAAAACATGCTTAAAATCGATAATATAGGTGATCAAAGTCGATATCTGCATGCATCTTCTGTTCCCGTTTATATCCCAAATTCAGGCTAAAAACACCCGAAAATTCGATATTTTGGGGTCCCAGAAGTGATGTGTACATATCTACTTTGTGCTAGAATATTTTCAAAATATAGGCCCAAAACATGCTAAAAATTGATATTTTAAGTGTCCAAAGTCGATATGTGCATGCATCTTCTGTACCCGTTTATATTTCAAATTCAGGCTCCAAACACCCAAAAATTCGATATTTTGGGGTCCCAGAAGCGATCTGTACATGCCTACTCAGATACAGGCCCAAAACATGCTGAAAATCGATATTTTAGGTGCCCAAAGTCAATATGTGTATGTATCTTCTGCACCCGTTTATATCTCAAATTCAACCACAAAACACCCGAAAATTCGATATTATTCGGTCCCAGAAGCGATCTGTACATGCCTACTCAGTGCTAGAATGTTTTCAAAATATAGGCTCAAAACATGCTAAAAATCGATATTTTAAGTGTCTAAAGTCGATATGTGCATGCATCTACTGTACCCGTTTATATCTCAAATCCAGGCTCAAAACACCCGAAAAATCAGTATTTTTGGGTCCTAGAAGCGATCTGTACTTGCCTACTCCTAGTTAGAATGTTTTCAAGATACAGACCCAAAACATGCTCAAAATCGATATTTTAGGTGCCTAACGTCGATATCTCAAATTTATCCCCAAAACACCCGAAAATTCGATATTTTGGGGTCCCAGAAGCGATTTGTACATGCCTACTCCGTTTTAGAGTATTTTCAAAATACAGGCCCAAAACATACAGAAAATCGATATTTTAGGTGCCCAAAAGTCGATATGTGCATGCATCTTCTATACCCGTTTATATCTCAAATTCAGGCTCCAAACACCCGAAAATTCGATATTTTGGGTCCCAGAAGCGATTTGTACATGCCTACTCAGATACAGGCCCAAAACATGCTGAATATCGATATTTTAGGTGCCCAAAGTCAATATGTGTATGCATCTTCTGCACCCGTTTATATCCCAAAATCAACCTCAAAACACCCGAAAATTCGATATTTTTGGGTCCCAGAAGCGATCTGTTCATGCCTACTCAGTGCTAGAATGTTTTCAAAATATAGGCTCAAAACATACTAAAAATCGATATTTTAAGTGTCCAAAGTCGATATGTGCATGCATATTCTGTACCCGTTTATATCTCAAATTCAGGCTCAAAACACCCGAAAATTCGTTTTTTTTTGGGTTCTAGAAGTGATCTGTACATGCCTACTCCTAGTTAGAATGTTTTCAAGATACAGACCCAAAACATGCTCAAAATCGATATTTTAGGTGCCCAAAAGTCGATATGTGCATGCATCTTCTGTACCCGTTTGTATCTCAAATTCAGGCTCAAAACACCCAAATATTCGATATTTTGGGGTCCCAGAAGCGATCTGTACATGCCTACTCAGTCCTAGAATATTTTCAAAATTCAGGCCCAAAACATGCTAAAAATCGATATTTTAGGTGCCCAAAGTCGATATCTCAAATTCAGGCCCAAAACACCCGAAAATTCGATATTTTGGGGTTCCAGAAGCGATCTGTACATGCTTACTCCGTGTTAGAGTATTTTCAATATACAGGCCCAAAACATGCTAAAAATCGATATTTTAGGTGCCCAAAGTCGATATCTCAAATTCAGGCCCAAAACACCCGAAAATTCGATATTTTGGGGTCCCAGAAGCGATCTGTACATGCCTACTCAGATACAGGCTCAAAACATTCTAAAAATCGATATTTTAAGTTTCCAAAACCGATATGTGCATGCATCTTCTGCACCCGTTTATATCTCAAATTCAGGCTCAAAACACCCGAAAATTCGATATTTTTGGGTCCCAGAAGCGATCTGTACATGCCTACTCCGTGTTAGAGTATTTTCAAAATACAGGCACAAAACATGCTGAAAATCGATATTTTAGGTGCCCAAATTTAATATGTGCATGCATCTTCTGTACCCGTTTATATCTCAAATTCAGGCTCAAAACACCCGAAAAATCGGTATTTTTGGTTCCCAGAAGCGATCTGTACTTGCCTACTCCTAGTTAGTATGTTTTCAAGTTACATACCCAAAACATGCTCAAAATCGATATTTTAGGTGCTCAAAAGTCGATATGTGCATGCATCTTCAGTACCTGTTTATATCTCAAATTCAGGCTCAAAATACCCGAAAATTCGATATTTTTGGGTGTCTGAAGCGATCTGTACATGCCTACTCCGTGTTAGAATATTTTCAAAATACAGGCCCAAAACATGCTGAAAATCGATATTTTAGGTGCCCAAAGTCAATATGTGCATGCATTTTCTGTAGCCGTTTATATCTCAAATTCAGGCTCAAAACACCCGAAAATTCGATATTTTGGGGTCCCAGAAGCGATCTGTACATGCTTACTCAGTGCTAGAATATTTTCAAAATATAGGCCCAAAACATGCTAAAAATCGATATTTTAGGTGCCCAAAGTCGATATCTCAAATTTATCCCCAAAACACCCGAAAATTCGATATTTTTGGGTCCCAGAAGCGATCTGTACATGCCTACTCCGTGTTAGAGTATTTTCAAAATACAGGCCCAAAACATACAGAAAATCGATATTTTAATTGCCCAAAAGTCGATATGTGCATGCATCTTCTGCACCCGTTTATATCCCAAAATCAACCTCAAAACACCCAAAAATTCGATATTTTTGGGTCCCAGAAGCGATCTGTTCATGCCTACTCAGTGCTAGAATGTTTTCAAAATATAGGCTCAAAACATACTAAAAATCGATATTTTAAGTGTCCAAAGTCGATATGTGCATGCATATTCTGTACCCGTTTATATCTCAAATTCAGGCTCAAAACACCCGAAAATTCGTTTTTTTTTGGGTTCTAGAAGTGATCTGTACATGCCTACTCCTAGTTAGAATGTTTTCAAGATACAGACCCAAAACATGCTCAAAATCGATATTTTAGGTGCCCAAAAGTCGATATGTGCATGCATCTTCTGTACTCGTTTGTATCTCAAATTCAGGCTCAAAACACCCAAAAATTCGATATTTTGGGGTCCCAGAAGCGATCTGTACATGCCTACTCAGTCCTAGAATATTTTCAAAATTCAGGCCCAAAACATGCTAAAAATCGATATTTTAGGTGCCCAAAGTCGATATCTCAAATTCAGGCCCAAAACACCCGAAAATTCGATATTTTGGGGTTCCAGAAGCGATCTGTACATGCTTACTCCGTGTTAGAGTATTTTCAATATACAGGCCCAAAACATGCTAAAAATCGATATTTTAGGTGCCCAAAGTCGATATCTCAAATTCAGGCCCAAAACACCCGAAAATTCGATATTTTGGGGTCCCAGAAGCGATCTGTACATGCCTACTCAGATACAGGCTCAAAACATTCTAAAAATCGATATTTTAAGTGTCCAAAACCGATATGTGCATGCATTTTCTGTACTCGTTTATATCTCAAATTCAGGCTCAAAACACCCGAAAATTCGATATTTTGGGGTCCCAGACGCGATCTGTACATGCTTACTCAGTGCTAGAATATTTTCAAAATATAGGCCCAAAACATGCTAAAAATCGATATTTTAGGTGCCCAAAGTCGATATCTCAAATTTATCCCCAAAACACCCGAAAATTCGATATTTTTGGGTCCCAGAAGCGATCTGTACATGCCTACTCCGTGTTAGAGTATTTTCAAAATACAGGCCCAAAACATGCTGAAAATCGATATTTTAGGTGCCCAAAGTCAATATGTGTAAGCATCTTCTGCACCCGTTTATAACCCAAATTCAACCTCAAAACACCTGAAAATTCGATATTGTGGGGTCGCAGATGCGATCTGCACATGCCTACCCCGTGTTAGAGAATTTTCTGAATACAGGCGCAAAACATGCTAAAAATCGATCTTTTAGGTGCCCAAAGTCAATATGTGCATGCATCTTCTGTACCCGTAAATATATCAAATTCAGACTCCAAACACCCGAAAATTCGATATTTTGGGGTCCCAGAAGCGATCTGTACATGCCTCCTCCATGTTAGAGTATTTTCAAAATACCGGCCCAAAACATACTGAAAATCGATCTTTTAGGTGCCCAAAAGTCTATATGTGCATGCATCTTCTGTACCCGTTTATATCTCAAATTCAACCTCAAAACACCCGAAAATTCGATATTTTGAGGTCCCAGAAGCGATAGATACATGCCTAATCCGTGTTAGAGTATTTTTTAAATACAGGCAAAAAACATGCTGAAAATCGATATTTTAGGTGCCCAAAGTCAATATGTGTATGCATTTTCTGCACCCATTTATATCCCAAATTCAACCTCAAAACTCCCGAAAATTCGATATTTTTGGGTCCCAGAAGCGATCTGTACATGCTTACTCAGTGCTAGAATGTTTTCAAAATATAGGCTCAAAACATGCTCAAAATCGATATTTTAAGTGTCCAAAGTCGATATGTGCATGCATCTTCTGTACCCGTTTATATCTCAAATTCAGGCTCAAAACACCCGAAAATTCGATATTTTGGGGTCCCTGAAGCGATCTGCACATGCCTACTCAGTGCTAGAATATTTTCAAAATATAGACCTAAAACATGCTAAAAATCAATATTTTAGGTGCCCTGAGTCGATATCTCAAATTCAGGCCCAAAACACCCGAAAATTCGATATTTTGGGGTCCCAGGAGCGATCTGTACATGCCTACTCCGTGTTAGAGCATTTTCAAAATACAGGCCCAAAACATGCTGAAAATCGATATTTTAGGTGCCCAAAGTCAACATGTGTAAACATCTTCTGCACCCGTTTATATCCCAAATTCAACCTCAAAACACCTGAAAAATCGATATTGTGGGGTCGCAGATGCGATCTGCACATGCCTACCCCGTGTTAGAGAATTTTCTGAATACAGGCGCAAAACATGCTAAAAATCGATCTTTTAGGTGCCCAAAGTCAATATGTGCATGCATCTTCTGTACCCGTAAATATATCAAATTCAGACTCCAAACACCCGAAAATTCGATATTTTGGGGTCCCAGAAGCGATCTGTACATGCCTCCTCCATGTTAGAGTATTTTCAAAATACCGGCCCAAAACATACTGAAAATCGATCTTTTAGGTGCCCAAAAGTCGATATGTGCATGCATCTTCTGTACCCGTTTATATCTCAAATTCAACCTCAAAACACCCGAAAATTCGATATTTTGAGGTCCCAGAAGCGATAGATACATGCCTAATCCGTGTTAGAGTATTTTTTAAATACAGGCAAAAAACATGCTGAAAATCGATATTTTAGGTGCCCAAAGTCAATATGTGTATGCATTTTCTGCACCCATTTATATCCCAAATTCAACCTCAAAACTCCCGAAAATTCGATATTTTTGGGTCCCAGAAGCGATCTGTACATGCTTACTCAGTGCTAGAATGTTTTCAAAATATAGGCTCAAAACATGCTCAAAATCGATATTTTAAGTGTCAAAAGTCGATATGTGCATGCATCTTCTGTACCCGTTTATATCTCAAATTCAGGCTCAAAACACCCGAAAATTCGATATTTTGGGGTCCCTGAAGCGATCTGCACATGCCTACTCAGTGCTAGAATATTTTCAAAATATAGACCTAAAACATGCTAAAAATCAATATTTTAGGTGCCCTGAGTCGATATCTCAAATTCAGGCCCAAAACACCCGAAAATTCGATATTTTTGGGTCCCAGGAGCAATCTGTACATGCCTACTCCGTGTTAGAGGATTTTCAAAATACAGGCCCAAAACATGCTGAAAATCGATATTTTAGGTGCCCAAAGTCAATATGTGTAAACATCTTCTGCACCCGTTTATATCCCAAATTCAACCTCAAAACACCTGAAAAATCGATATTGTGGGGTCGCAGATGCGATCTGCACATGCCTACCCCGTGTTAGAGAATTTTCTGAATACAGGCACAAAACATGCTAAAAATCGATTTTTTTAGGTGCCCAAAGTCAATATGTGCATGCATCTTCTGTACCCGTAAATATCTCAAATTCAGACTCCAAACAACCGAAAATTCGATATTTTGGGGTCCCAGAAGCGATCTGTACATGCCTCCTCCATGTTAGAGTATTTTCAAAATACCGGCCCAAAACATACTGAAAATCGATCTTTTAGGTGCCCAAAAGTCGATATGTGCATGCATCTTCTGTACCCGTTTATATCTCAAATTCAACCTCAAAACACCCGAAAATTCGATATTTTGAGGTCCCAGAAGCGATAGATACATGCCTAATCCGTGTTAGAGTATTTTTTAAATACAGGCAAAAAACATGCTGAAAATCGATCTTTTAGGTGTCCAAAGTCAATATGTGTATGTATCTTCTGCACCCGTTTCCATCCCAAATTCAGCCTCAAAACACCCGAAAATTCGATATTTTTGGGTCCCAGAAGCGATCTGTACATGCCTACAAAGTGCTAGAATTTTATCAAAATATAGGCTCAAAACATGCTAAAAATCGATATTTTAAGTGTCCAAAGTCGATATATGCATGCATCTTCTGTACTCGTTTATATCTCAAATTCAGGCTCAAAACACCCGAAAACTCGATATTTTGGGGTCCCAGACGCGATCTGTACATGCTTACTCAGTGCTAGAATATTTTCAAAATATAGGCCCAAAACATGCTAAAAATCGATATTTTAGGTGCCCAAAGTCGATATCTCAAATTTATCCCCAAAACACCCGAAAATTCGATATTTTTGGGTCCCAGAAGCGATCTGTACATGCCTACTCCGTGTTAGAGTATTTTCAAAATACAGGCCCAAAACATACAGAAAATCGATATTTTAGGTGCCCAAAAGTCGATATGTGCATGCATCTTCTATACCCGTTTATATCTCAAATTCAGGCTCCAAACGCCCGAAAATTCGATATTTTTTGGTCCCAGAAGCGATCTGTACATGCCTACTCCGATACAGGCCCAAAACATGCTGAAAATCGATATTTTAGGTGCCCAAAGTCAATATGTGTATGCATTTTCTGCACCCGTTTATATCCCAAATTCAACCTCAAAACACCCGAAAATTCGATATTTTTGGGTCCCAGAAGCGATCTGTACATGCTTACTCAGTGCTAGAATGTTTTCAAAATATAGGCTCGAAACATGCTCAAAATCGATATTTTAAGTGTCCAAAGTCGATATGTGCATGCATCTTCTGTACCCGTTTATATCTCAAATTCAGGCTCAAAACACCCGAAAATTCGATATTTTGGGGTCCCTGAAGCGATCTGCACATGCCTACTCAGTGCTAGAATATTTTCAAAATATAGACCTGAAACATGCTAAAAATCAATATTTTAGGTGCCCTGAGTCGATATCTCAAATTCAGGCCCAAAACACCCGAAAATTCGATATTTTGGGGTCCCAGAAGCGAT
This sequence comes from Petrolisthes cinctipes, assembly GCA_033782935.1. Classification (NCBI taxonomy): domain Eukaryota; kingdom Metazoa; phylum Arthropoda; class Malacostraca; order Decapoda; family Porcellanidae; genus Petrolisthes; species Petrolisthes cinctipes. The sequence continues at coordinate 11,978,583 of JAWQEG010000062.1, read as the reverse complement.
CTGTACATGCCTACTCCGTGTTAGAGTATTTTCAAAATACAGGCCCAAAACATGCTGAAAATCGATATTTTAGGTGCCCAAAGTCAATATGTGTAAGCATCTTCTGCACCCGTTTATATCCCAAATTCAACCTCAAAACACCTGAAAATTCGATATTGTGGGGTCGCAGATGCGATCTGCACATGCCTACCCCGTGTTAGAGAATTTTCTGAATACAGGCGCAAAACATGCTAAAAATCGATCTTTTAGGTGCCAAAAGTCAATATGTGCATGCATCTTCTGTACCCGTAAATATCTCAAATTCAGACTCCAAACACCCGAAAATTCGATATTTTGGGGTCCCAGAAGCGATCTGTACATGCCTCCTCCATGTTAGAGTATTTTCAAAATACCGGCCCAAAACATACTGAAAATCGATCTTTTAGGTGCCCAAAAGTCGATATGTGCATGCATCTTCTGTACCCGTTTATATCTCAAATTCAACCTCAAAACACCCGAAAATTCGATATTTTGAGGTCCCAGAAGCGATCGATACATGCCTAATCCGTGTTAGAGTATTTTTTAAATACAGGCAAAAAACATGCTGAAAATCGATCATTTAGGTGTCCAAAGTCAATATGTGTATGCATCTTCTGTACCCATTTCCATCCCAAATTCAGCCTCAAAACACCCGAAAATTCGATATTTTTGGGTCCCAGAAGCGATCTGTACATGCCTACACAGTGCTAGAATTTTATCAAAATATAGGCTCAAAACATGCTAAAAATCGATATTTTAAGTGTCCAAAGTCGATATGTGCATGCATCTTCTGTACCCGTTTATATCTCAAATTTAGGATCAAAACACCCGAAAATTCGGTATTTCGGTGTCCTAGAAGCGATCAGTACATGCCTACTCCTAGTTAGAATGTTTTCAAGATACAGACCCAAAACATACTTAAAAATCGATATTTTAGGTGCCCAAAAGTCGATATGTGAATGCATCTTCAGTACCCGTTCATATCTCAAATTCAGGCTGAAAACACCCGAAAATTCGATATTTTGAGGTCCCAGAAGCGATCTGTACATGCCTACTCCGTGTTAGAGTATTTTCAAAATACAGGCAAAAAACATGCTGAAAATCGATATTTTAGGTGCCCAAAAGTCGATAAGTGCATGCATCTTCAGTACCCGTTTATATATCAAATTCAGGCTCAAAACAACCGAAAATTCGATATTTTGGGGTCCCAGAAGCGATCTGTACATGCCTATTCAGATACAGGCCCAAAACATGCTAAAAATCGATATTTTTAGTGTCCAAAGTCGATCTTCTGTACCCGTTTATATCTTAAATTCAGGCTCAAAAAACCCGAAAATTCGGTATTTTTGGGTCATAGAAGCGATATGTACATGCCTACTCCTAGTTAGAATGTTTTCAAGATACAGACCCAAAATATGCACAAAATCGATATTTTAGGTGCCCACAAGTCGATATGTGCATGCATCTTCAGAACCCGTATATATCTCAAATTCAGGCTCAAAACACCCGCAAATTCGATATTTTGAGGTCCCAGAAGCGATCTGTACATGCCTACCCCGTGTTAGAGTATTTTCTAAATACAGGCTCAAAACATGCTCAAAATCGATATTTTAAGTGTCCAAAGTCGATATGTGCATACATCTTCTGTACCCATTTATATCTCAAATTCAGGCTCAAAACACCCGAAAATTCGGTATTTTTGGGTCCTAGAAGCGATCTGTACATGCCTACTCCTAGTAAGAATGTTTTCAAGATACAGACCCAAAACATGCTCAAAATCGATATTTTAGGAGCCCAAAAGTCGATATGTGCATGCATCTTCTGTACCCGTTTATATCTCAAATTCAGGCCCAAAACACCTGAAAATTCGGTATTTTTTGGTCCTCGAAGCGATATGTACATGCCTACTCCTAGTTAGAATGTTTTCAAGATACAGACCCAAAACATGCTCAAAATCGATATATTAGGTGCCCAAAGTTGATATGTGCATGCATCTTCAGTACCCGTTTATATATCAAATTCAGGGTCAAAACACCCGAAAATTCAATATTTTGGGGTCCCAAAAGCGATCTGTACATGCCTACTCACTGCTAGAATATTTTTAAAATATTGTCCCAAAACATGCTAAAAATCGATATTTTAGGTGCCCAAAGTCGATATCTCAAATTCAGGCCCAAAACACCCGAAAATTCGATATTTTGGGGTCCCAGAAGCGATCTGTACATGCTTACTCCATATTAGAGTATTTTCAAAATACAGGCCCAAAACATACTAAAATCGATCTTTTAGGTGCCCAAAAGTCGATATGTACATGCATCTTCTGTACCTGTTTATATCTCAAATTCAGGTTCCGAACATCCGGAAATTCGATATTTTGGTGTCAAAGAAGCGATCTGTACTGGCCCATTCAGATACAGGCCCAAAACATGCTGAAAATCGATATTTTAGGTGCCCAAAGTCAATATGTGCATGCATCTTCTGTACCCGTTTATATCTCAAATTCAGGCTCAAACACCCGAAAATTCGATATTTTGGAGTCCCAGAAGCGATATGTACATGCTTACTCCGTGTTAGAGTATTTTCAAAATATAGGCTCAAAACATGCTAAAAATCGATATTTTAAGTGTCCAAAGTCGATATGTGCATGCATCTTCTGTACCCGTTTATATATCAAATTCTGGATCAAAACACCCGAAAATTCGGTATTTCGGGGTCCTAGAAGCGATCAGTACATGCCTACTCCTAGTTAGAATGTTTTCAAGATACAGACCCAAAACATACTTAAAAATCGATATTTTAGGTGCCCAAAAGTCGATATGTGCCTGCATCTTCTGTACCCGTTTATATCTCAAATTCAAGCTCAAAACACCCTAAAATTCGATATTTTTGGGTCCCAGAAGCGATCTGTACATGCCTACTCAGTCCTAGAATTTTTTTAAAAAAATAGGCTCAAAACATGCTAAAAATCGATATTTTTAGTGTCCAAAGTCATACTTTTGTACCCGTTTATATCTTAAATTCAGGCTCAAAACACTCGAAAATTCGGTATTTTTAGGTCCTAGAAGCGATATGTACATGCCTACTCCTAGTTAGAATGTTTTCAAGATACAGACCCAAAACATGCTGAAATTCGATATATTAGGTGCCCAAAGTTGATATGTGCATGCATCTTCAGTACCCGTTTATATATCAAATTCAGGGTCAAAACACCCGAAAATTCAATATTTTGGGGTCCCAAAAGCGATCTGTACATGCCTACTCACTACTATAATATATTTTTAAAATATAGTCCCAAAACATGCTAAAAATCGATATTTTAGGTGCCCAAAGTCGATATCTCAAATTCAGGCCCAAAACACCCGAAAATTCGATATTTTGGGGTCCCAGAAGCGATCTGTACATGCTTACTCCATGTTAGAGTATTTTCAAAATACAGGCCCAAAACATACTGAAAATCGATCTTTTAGGTGCCCAAAAGTCGATATGTGCATGCATCTTCTGTACCCGTTTATATATCAAATACAAGTTCCAAACACCCGGAAATTCGATATTTTGGGTTCCCAGAAGCGATCTGTACTGGCCTATTCAGATACAGGCCCAAAACATGCTGAAAATCGATATTATAGGTGCCCAAAGTCGATATCTCAAATTCAGGCCCAAAACACCCGAAAATCCGATATTTTGGAGTCCCAGAAGCGATCTGTACATGCCTACTCCGTGTTAGAGTATTTTCAAAATACAGGCTCAAATTACTGTATACTGAAAATCGATCTTTTAGGTGCCCAAAAACGATATGTGCATGCATCTTCTGTACCCGTTTATATCTCAAATTCAGGCTCAAAACACCCGAAAATTCCATATTTTGGAGTCCCAGAAGCGATATGTACATGCTTACTCCGTGTTAGAGTATTTTCAAAATATAGGCTCAAAACATGCTCAAAATCGATATTTTATGTGTCCAAAGTCGATATGTGCATGCATCTTCTGTACCCGTTTATATCTCAAATTCAGGCCCAAAACACCTGAAAATTCGATATTTTGGGGTCCCAGAAGCGATCAGTACATGCCTACTCCAAGTTAGAATGTTTTCAAGATACAGACCCAAAACATACTTAAAAATCGATATTTTATGTGCCCAAAAGTCGATATGTGCATGCATCTTCAGTACCCGTTTATATCTCAAATTCAGGCTGAAAACACCCGAAAATTCGATATTTTGAGGTCCCAGAAGCGATCTGTACATGCCTACTCCGTGTTAGAGTATTTTCAAAATACAGGCCCAAAACATGCTGAAAATCGATATTTTAGGTGCCCAAAAGTCGATATGTGCATGCATCTTCTGTACCCGTTTAAATCTCAAATTCAGGTTCCAAACACCCGGAAATTCGATATTTTGGGGTCCCAGAAGCTATCTGTACATGCCTATTCAGATACAGGCCCAAAACATGCTGAAAATCGATATTTTAAGTGCCCAAAGTCAATATGTGTATGCATCTTCTGCAACCGTTTATATCCCAAATTCAACCCCAAAACACACGAAAATTCGATATTTTTCGGTCCCAGAAGCGATCTGTACATGCCTACTCAGTGCTAGAATGTTTTCAAAATATAGGCTCAAAACAAGCTAAAAATCGATATTTTTAGTGTCCAAAGTCGATCTTCTGTACACTTTTATATCTTAAATTCAGGCTCAAAACACCCGAAAATTCGGTATTTTTGGGTCCTAGAAGCGATATGTACATGCCTACTCCTAGTTTGAATGTTTTTAAGATACAGACCCAAAACATGCTCAAAATCGATGTTTTAGGTGCCCACAAGTCGATATGTGTATGCATCTTCAGTACCCGTTTATATCTCAAATTCAGGCTCAAAACACCAGCAAATTCGATATTTTGAGGTCCCAGAAGCGATATGTACATGCCTACCCCGTGTTAGAGTATTTTCTAAATACAGGCTCAAAACATGCTCAAAATTGATATTTTAAGTGTCCAAAGTCGATATGTGCATACATCTTCTGTACCCGTTTATATCTCAAATTCAGGCTCAAAACACCCGAAAATTCGGTATTTTTGGGTCCTAGAAGCGATCTGTACATGCCTACTCCTAGTTAGAATGTTTTCAAGATACAGACCCAAAACATGCTGAAATTCGATATATTAGGTGCCCAAAGTTGATATGTGCATGCATCTTCAGTACCCGTTTATATATCAAATTCAGGGTCAAAACACCCGAAAATTCAATATTTTGGGGTCCCAAAAGCGATCTGTACATGCCTACTCAGTCCTAGAATTTTTTTAAAAAAATAGGCTCAAAACATGCTAAAAATCGATATTTTTAGTGTCCAAAGTCATACTTTTGTACCCGTTTATATCTTAAATTCAGGCTCAAAACACTCGAAAATTCGGTATTTTTAGGTCCTAGAAGCGATATGTACATGCCTACTCCTAGTTAGAATGTTTTCAAGATACAGACCCAAAACATGCTGAAATTCGATATATTAGGTGCCCAAAGTTGATATGTGCATGCATCTTCAGTACCCGTTTATATATCAAATTCAGGGTCAAAACACCCGAAAATTCAATATTTTGGGGTCCCAAAAGCGATCTGTACATGCCTACTCACTACTATAATATATTTTTAAAATATAGTCCCAAAACATGCTAAAAATCGATATTTTAGGTGCCCAAAGTCGATATCTCAAATTCAGGCCCAAAACACCCGAAAATTCGATATTTTGGGGTCCCAGAAGCGATCTGTACATGCTTACTCCATGTTAGAGTATTTTCAAAATACAGGCCCAAAACATACTGAAAATCGATCTTTTAGGTGCCCAAAAGTCGATATGTGCATGCATCTTCTGTACCCGTTTATATATCAAATACAAGTTCCAAACACCCGGAAATTCGATATTTTGGGTTCCCAGAAGCGATCTGTACTGGCCTATTCAGATACAGGCCCAAAACATGCTGAAAATCGATATTATAGGTGCCCAAAGTCGATATCTCAAATTCAGGCCCAAAACACCCGAAAATCCGATATTTTGGAGTCCCAGAAGCGATCTGTACATGCCTACTCCGTGTTAGAGTATTTTCAAAATACAGGCTCAAATTACTGTATACTGAAAATCGATCTTTTAGGTGCCCAAAAACGATATGTGCATGCATCTTCTGTACCCGTTTATATCTCAAATTCAGGCTCAAAACACCCGAAAATTCCATATTTTGGAGTCCCAGAAGCGATATGTACATGCTTACTCCGTGTTAGAGTATTTTCAAAATATAGGCTCAAAACATGCTCAAAATCGATATTTTATGTGTCCAAAGTCGATATGTGCATGCATCTTCTGTACCCGTTTATATCTCAAATTCAGGCCCAAAACACCTGAAAATTCGATATTTTGGGGTCCCAGAAGCGATCAGTACATGCCTACTCCAAGTTAGAATGTTTTCAAGATACAGACCCAAAACATACTTAAAAATCGATATTTTATGTGCCCAAAAGTCGATATGTGCATGCATCTTCAGTACCCGTTTATATCTCAAATTCAGGCTGAAAACACCCGAAAATTCGATATTTTGAGGTCCCAGAAGCGATCTGTACATGCCTACTCCGTGTTAGAGTATTTTCAAAATACAGGCCCAAAACATGCTGAAAATCGATATTTTATTTGCCCAAAAGTCGATATGTGCATGCATCTTCTGTACCCGTTTAAATCTCAAATTCAGGTTCCAAACACCCGGAAATTCGATATTTTGGGGTCCCAGAAGCTATCTGTACATGCCTATTCAGATACAGGCCCAAAACATGCTGAAAATCGATATTTTAAGTGCCCAAAGTCAATATGTGTATGCATCTTCTGCAACCGTTTATATCCCAAATTCAACCCCAAAACACACGAAAATTCGATATTTTTCGGTCCCAGAAGCGATCTGTACATGCCTACTCAGTGCTAGAATGTTTTCAAAATATAGGCTCAAAACAAGCTAAAAATCGATATTTTTAGTGTCCAAAGTCGATCTTCTGTACACTTTTATATCTTAAATTCAGGCTCAAAACACCCGAAAATTCGGTATTTTTGGGTCCTAGAAGCGATATGTACATGCCTACTCCTAGTTTGAATGTTTTTAAGATACAGACCCAAAACATGCTCAAAATCGATGTTTTAGGTGCCCACAAGTCGATATGTGTATGCATCTTCAGTACCCGTTTATATCTCAAATTCAGGCTCAAAACACCAGCAAATTCGATATTTTGAGGTCCCAGAAGCGATATGTACATGCCTACCCCGTGTTAGAGTATTTTCTAAATACAGGCTCAAAACATGCTCAAAATTGATATTTTAAGTGTCCAAAGTCGATATGTGCATACATCTTCTGTACCCGTTTATATCTCAAATTCAGGCTCAAAACACCCGAAAATTCGGTATTTTTGGGTCCTAGAAGCGATCTGTACATGCCTACTCCTAGTTAGAATGTTTTCAAGATACAGACCCAAAACATGCTGAAATTCGATATATTAGGTGCCCAAAGTTGATATGTGCATGCATCTTCAGTACCCGTTTATATATCAAATTCAGGGTCAAAACACCCGAAAATTCAATATTTTGGGGTCCCAAAAGCGATCTGTACATGCCTACTCACTGCTATAATATATTTTTAAAATATAGTCCCAAAACATGCTAAAAATCGATATTTTAGGTGCCCAAAGTCGATATCTCAAATTCAGGCCCAAAACACCCGAAAATTCGATATTTTGGGGTCCCAGAAGCGATCTGTACATGCTTACTCCATGTTAGAGTATTTTCAAAATACAGGCCCAAAACATACTGAAAATCGATCTTTTAGGTGCCCAAAAGTCGATATGTGCATGCATCTTCTGTACCCGTTTATATCTCAAATTCAAGTTCCAAACACCCGGAAATTCGATATTTTGGGTTCCCAGAAGCGATCTGTACTGGCCTATTCAGATACAGGCCCAAAACATGCTGAAAATCGATATTATAGGTGCCCAAAGTCGATATCTCAAATTCAGGCCCAAAACACCCGAAAATCCGATATTTTGGAGTCCCAGAAGCGATCTGTACATGCCTACTCCGTGTTAGAGTATTTTCAAAATACAGGCTCAAATTACTGTATACTGAAAATCGATCTTTTAGGTGCCCAAAAACGATATGTGCATGCATCTTCTGTACCCGTTTATATCTCAAATTCAGGCTCAAAACACCCGAAAATTCGATATTTTGGAGTCCCAAAAGCGATATGTACATGCTTACTCCGTGTTAGAGTATTTTCAAAATATAGGCTCAAAACATGCTCAAAATCGATATTTTATGTGTCCAAAGTCGATATGTGCATGCATCTTCTGTACCCGTTTATATCTCAAATTCAGGCTCAAAACACCCGAAAATTCGATATTTTTGGGTCCTAGAAGCGATCTGTACATGCCTACTCCTAGTTAGAATGTTTTCAAGATACAGACCCAAAACATGCTCAAAATCGATATTTTAGGAGCCCAAAAGTCGATATGTGTATGCATCTTCAGTACCCGTTTATATCTCAAATTCAGGCTCAAAACACCAGCAAATTCGATATTTTGAGGTCCCAGAAGCGATCTGTACATGCCTACTCCGTGTTAGAGTATTTTCAAAATACAAACCCAAAACATGCTGAAAATCGATATTTTAGGTGCCCAAAAGTCGATATGTGCATGCATATTCTGTACCCGTTTAAATCTCAAATTCAGGTTCCAAACACCCGGAAATTCGATATTTTGGGGTCCCAGATGCGATCTGTACATGCCTATTCAGATACAGGCCCAAAACATGCTGAAAATCGATATTTTAAGTGCCCAAAGTCAATATGTGTATGCATCTTCTGCAACCGTTTATATCCCAAATTCAACCCCAAAACACACGAAAATTCGATATTTTTCGGTCCCAGAATGCCTACTCAGTGCTAGAATGTTTTCAAAATATAGGCTCAAAACAAGCTAAAAATCGATATTTTTAGTGTACAAAGTCGATCTTCTGTACACTTTTATATCTTAAATTCAGGCTCAAAACACCCGAAAATTCGGTATTTTTGGGTCCTAGAAGCGATATGTACATGCCTACTCCTAGTTTGAATGTTTTTAAGATACAGACCCAAAACATGCTCAAAATCGATGTTTTAGGTGCCCACAAGTCGATATGTGTATGCATCTTCAGTACCCGTTTATATCTCAAATTCAGGCTCAAAACACCAGCAAATTCGATATTTTGAGGTCCCAGAAGCGATATGTACATGCCTACCCCGTGTTAGAGTATTTTCTAAATACAGGCTCAAAACATGCTCAAAATTGATATTTTAAGTGTCCAAAGTCGATATGTGCATACATCTTCTGTACCCGTTTATATCTCAAATTCAGGCTCAAAACACCCGAAAATTCGGTATTTTTGGGTCCTAGAAGCGATCTGTACATGCCTACTCCTAGTAAGAATGTTTTCAATATACAAACCCAAAACATGCTCAAAATCAATATTTTAGGAGCCCAAAAGTCGATATGTGCATGCATCTTCTTTACCCGTTTATATCTCAAATTCAGGCCCAAAACACCTGAAAATTTGATATTATGGGGTCCCAGAAGCGTTCTGTACATGCCTACTCAGTGCTAGAATGTTTTCAAAATATAGGCTCAAAACAAGCTAAAAATCGATATTTTAAGTGTTCAAAGTCGATATGTGCATACATCTTTTGTACCCGTTTATATCCCAAATTTAGGCTCAAAACACCCGAAAATTCGATATTTTGGGTTCCCAGAAGCGATCTGTACATGCCTACTCAGTGCTAGAATATTTTCAAAATAAAGACCAAAAACATGCTCAAAATCGATATTTTAAGTGTCCAAAGTCGATATGTGCATACATCTTCTGTACCCGTTTATATCTCAAATTCAGGCTCAAAACACCCGAAAATTCGGTATTTTTTGGTCCTAGAAGCGATCTGTACATGCCTACTCCTAGTAAGAATGTTTTTAAGATACAGACCAAAAACATGCTAAATATCGATATTTTAGGAGCCCAAAAGTCGATATGTGCATGCATCTTCTGTACCCGTTTATATCTCAAATTCAGGCTCAAAACACCTGAAAATTCGATATTTTGGGGTCCCGGACGCGATCTGTACATGCCTACTCAGTGCTATAATATTTTTAAAAATATAGGCCCAAAACATGCTAAAAATCGATATTTTAGGTGCCCAAAGTCGATATCTCAAATTCAGGCCCAAAACACTCGAAAATTCGATATTTTGGGGTCCCTGATGCGATTTGTACATGGCTACTCCTTGTAAGAGTTCTCTCAAAATACAAGCCCAAAACATACTGAAAATCGATCTTTTAGGTGCCCAAAAGTCGATATGTGCATGCATCTTCTGTACCCGTTTATATCCCAAATTCAGGCTCAAAACACCCGAAAATTCAATATTTTGGGGTCCCAGATGCGATCTGTACATGCCTACTCAGTGCTAGAATATTTTCAAAATATAGACCCAAAACATGCTCAAAATCGATATTTTAAGTGTCCAAAGTCGATATGTGCATACATCTTCTGTACCCGTTTATATCCCAAATTCAGGCTCAAAACACCCGAAAATTCGATATTTTGGGTTCCCAGAAGCGATCTGTACATGCCTACTCAGTGCTAGAATATTTTCAAAATATAGACCCAAAACATGCTAAAAATTGATATTTTAAGTGCCCAAAGTCGATATCTCAAATTCAGGCCAAAAACACCTGAAAACTCGATATTTTGGGATCCCAGAAGCGATCTGTACATGCCTACTCCGTGTTAGAGCATTTTCAAAATACAGGCCCAAAGCATGCTGAAAATCGCTAGTTTAGGTGCCCAAAGTCAATATGTGTATGCATCTTCTGCACTCGTTTATATAAAATATTCAACCTCAAAACACCCGAAAATTCGATATTTTTGGGTCCCAGAAGCGATCTGTACATGCCTACTCAGTGCTAGAATGTTTTCAAAGTAAAGGCTCAAAACATGCTAAATATCGATATTTTAAGTGTCTAAAGTCGATATGTGCATGCATCTTCTGTACCCGTTTATATCCCAAATTCAGGCTCAAAACACCCGAAAATTCGATATTTTGGGGTCCCAGAAGCGATCTGTACATGCCTACACAGTGCTAGAATATTTTCAAAATATAGACCCAAAACATGCTCAAAATCAATATTTTAAGTGTCCAAAGTCGATATGTGCATACATCTTCTGTACCCGTTTATATCTCAAATTCAGGCTCAAAATACCCGAAAATTCGGTATTTTTTGGTCCTAGAAGCGAACTGTACATGCCTACACCTAGTGAGAATGTTTTCAAGATACAGACCCAAAACATGCTCAAAATCAATATTTTAGGTGCCCAAAAGTCGGTATGTACATGCATCTTCAGTACCCGTTTATATCTCAAATTCAGGCTCAAAACACCCGACAATTCGATATTTTGGGGTCCAAGAAGCGATCTGTACATGCCTACTCCGTGTTAGAGTATTTTCAAAATACAGGCCCAAAACATGCTGAAAATCAATATTTTAGTTGCCCAAAGTCTATATTTCAAATTCAGGCCCAAAACACCCGAAAATTCTATATATTTTGTGGTCCCAGAAGCGATCTGTACATGCCTACTCAGTGCTAGAATGTTTTCAAAATATAGGCTCAAAACATGCTAAAAATCGATATTTTAAGTTTTCAAAGTCGATATGTGTATGCATCTTCTGTACCCGTTTATATCTCAAATTCAGGCTCAAACACCCGAAAATTCGATATTTTGGGGTCCCAGAAGCGATCTGTACATGCCTACTCGGTGCTAGAATATTTTCAAAATATATGCCCAAAACATGCTAAAAATCGATATTTTAGGTGCCCAAAGTCGATATCTGAAATTCAGGCCAAAACTCCCGCAAATTCTATATTTTGGGGTCTTAGAAGCGATCTGTACTTGCCTACTCAGTGTTAGAGTATTTTCAAAATACAGGACCAAAACATACTGAAAATCGATTTTTTAGGTGCCCAAAAGTCGATTTGTGCATGCATCTTCTGTACCCGTTTATATTTCAAATTCAGGCTCCAAACACCCGAAAATTCGATATTTTGGTGTCCCAGAAGCGATCTGTACATGCCTACTCAGATACAGGCCCAAAACATGCTGAAAATCGATATTTTAGGTGCCCAAAGTCAATATGTGTATGCATCTTCTGCAACCGTTTATTTCCCAAATTCAACCCCAAAACACCCGAAAATATGATATTTTTTGGCCCCAGAAGCGATCTGTACATGCCTACTCAGTGCTAGAATGTTTTCAAAATATAGGCTCAAAACATGCTAAAAATCGATATTTTAAGTGTTCAAAGTCGATATGTGCATGCATCTTCTGTACCCGTTTATATCTCAAATTCAGCCTCAAAACACCAGAAAATTCGATATTTTGGGGTCCCAGAAGCGATCTGTACATGCCTACTCAGTGCTAGAATATTTTTAAAATACAGGACAAAAACATACTGAAAATCGATTTTTTAGGTGCCCAAAAGTCAATATGTGGATGCATCTTCTGTACCCGTTTATTTCTCAAATTCAGTTTCCAAACACCCGGAAATTCGATATTTTGGGGTCCCAGAAGCGATCTGTACAAGCCTATTCAGATACAGGCCTAAAACATGCTAAAAATCGATATTTTAGGTGCCCCAAGTCAATATGTGTATGCATCTTCTGCAACCGTTTATATCCCAAATTCGACCCCAAAACACACGAAAATTCGATATTTTTTGGTCCCAGAAACGATCTGTACATGCCTACTCAGTGCTAGAATTTTTTCAAAATATAGGCTCAAATCATACTGAAAATCGATCTTTTAGGTGCCCAAAAGTCGATATGTGCTTGCATCTTCTGTACCCGTTTATATCTCAAATTCAGGCTCCAAACACCCGAAAATTCGATATTTCATGGTCCCAGAAGCGATCTGTACATGCCTACTCAGATACAGGTCCTAAACATGCTGAAAATCGATATTTTAGGTTCCCAAAGTCAATATGTGTATGCATCTTCTGCACCCGTTTATATTCCAAAATCAACCTCAAAACATCCAAAAATTCGATATTTTTTGGTCCCAGAAGCGATCTGTACATGCCTACTCAGTGCTAGAAATTTTTCAAAATAAAGGCTCAAAACATACTGAAAATCGATCTTTTAGGTGCCCAAAAGTCGATATGTGCGTGCATCTTCTGTACCCGTTTATATCTCAAATTCAGGCTCCAAACACCCGAAAATTCGATATTTCATGGTCCCAGAAGCGATCTGTACATGCCTAGTCAGATACAGGTCCTAAACATGCTGAAAATCGATATTTTAGGTTCCCAAAGTCAATATGTGTATGCATCTTCTGCACCCGTTTATATTCCAAAATCAACCTCAAAACATCCAAAAATTCGATATTTTTTGGTCCCAGAAGCGATTTGTACATGCCTACTCAGTGCTAGATATTTTTCAAAATATAGGCCCAAAACATGCTAAAAATCGATATTTTAGGTGCCCAAAGTCGATATCTCAAATTCAGGCCCAAAACACCCGAAAATTCGATATTTTGGGGTCCCAGAAGTGATCTGTACATGCCTAATCCGTGTTAGAGTATTTTCGAAATACAGGCCCAAAACATACTGAAAATCGATCTTTTAGGTGCCCAAAAGTCGATATGTGTATGCATCTTCTGTACCCGTTTATATCTCAAATTCAACCTCAAAACACCCTAAAATTCGATATTTTAGGGTCCCAGAAGCGATCTGTACATGCCTACTCAGTGCTAGAATGTTTTCAAAATATAGGCTCAAAACATACTAAAAATCGATATTTTTAGTGTCAAAAGTCGATCTTCTGTACCCGTTTATATCTTAAATTCAGGCTCAAAACACTCGAAAATTCGTTATTTTTGGGTCCTAGATGCGATATGTACATGCCTACTCCTAGTTAGAATGTTTTCAAGATACAGACCCAAAACATGCTCAAAATCGATATTTTAGGTGCCCAAAAGTTGATATGTGCATGCATCTTCTGTACCCGTTTATATATCAAATTCAGTGTCAAAACACCCGAAAATTCGATATTTTGGGGTCCCAGAAGCGATCTGTACATGCCTACTCACTGCTAGAATATTTTCAAAATATAGTCCCAAAACATGCTAAAAATCGATATTTTAGGTGCCCAAAGTCGATATCTCAAATTCAGGCCCAAAACACCCGAAAATTCGATATTTGGGGGTCCCAGAAGCGATCTGTACATGCCTACTCCGTATTAGAGTATTTTCAAAATACAGGCCCAAAACATACTGAAAATTGATCTTTTAGGTGCCCAAAAGTCGATATGTGCATGCATTTTCTGTACCCGTTTATATCTCAAATTCAGGTTCCGAACATCCGGAAATTCGATATTTTGGGGTCCCAGAAGCGATCTGTACTGGCCTATTCAGATACAGGCCCAAAACATGCTGAAAATCGGTATTTTAGGTGCCCAAAGTCAATATGTGCATGCATCATCTGTACCCGTTTATATCTCAAATTCAGGCTCAAAACACCCGAAAATTCGATATTTTGGAGTCCCTGAAGCGATATGTACATGCCTACTCCGTATTAGAGTATTTTCAAAATACAGGCCCAAAACATACTGAAAATCGATCTTTTAAGTACCCAAAAGTCGATATGTGCATGCATTTTCTGTACCCGTTTATATCTCAAATTCAGGTTCCAAAAATCCGGAAATTCGATATTTTGGGGTCCCAGAAGCGATCTGTACTGGCCTATTCAGATACAGGCCCAAAACATGCTGAAAATCGATATTTTAGGTGCCCAAAGTCAATATGTGCATGCATCATCTGTACCCGTTTATATCTCAAATTCAGGCTCAAAACACCCGAAAATTCGATATTTTGGAGTCCCTGAAGCGATATGTACATGCCTACTCAGTGCTAGAATGTTTTCAAAGTAAAGGCTGAAAACATGCTAAAAATCGATATTTTAAGTGTCTAAAGTCGATATGTGCATGCATCTTCTGTACCCGTTTATATCTCAAATTCAGGCTCAAAACACCCGAAAATTCTGTATTTTTGGGTCCTAGAAGCGAACTGTACATGCCTACACCTAGTGAGAATGTTTTCAAGATACAGACCCAAAACATACTGAAAATCGATCTTTTAGGTGCCCAAAAGTCGATATGTGCATGCATCTTCTGTACCCGTTTATATCTCAAATTCAGGCTCAAAACCCCCGAAAATTCGATATTTTTGGGTCCCAAAAGCGATCTGGACATTCCTACTCCGTGGTAGAGTATTTTCAAAATACAGGCCCAAAACATGCTAAAAAATCGATATTTTAGGTGCCCAAAGTCGATATCTTAAATTGAGGCCCAAAACACCCGAAAATTCGATATTTTGGGGTCCCAAAAGCGATCTGTACATGCCTACTCCGTGTGAGAGTATTTTCAATATACAGGCCCAAAACATACTGAAAATCGATATTTTAGGTGACCAAAGTCAATATGTGTATGCATCTTCTGCACCCGTTTATATCCCAAATTCAACCTCAAAACACCCGAAAATTTGATATTTTTGGGGTCCCTGAAGCGAACTGTACATGCCTAGTCAGTGCTAGAATGTTTTCAAAATATATATATATGCTTAAAACATGCTAAAAATCGATATTTTGAATGTCCAAAGTTGATATGTGCATGCATCTTCTATACCCATTTATATCTCAAATTCAGGCTCACAACACCCGAAAATTCGATATTTTGGAGTGCCAGAAGCGATCTGTACATGCCTATTCTGTGTTAGAGTATTTTCAAATATAGGCCCAAAACATGCTAAAAATCGAAATATTAGGTGCCCAAAGTAGATATCTCAAATTCAGGCACAATCAACACGAAAATTCGAACTTTTGGGGTCAGAGAAGTGATCTGTACATACCTACTCCGTTTTAGAGTATTTTCAAAATACAGGCCCAAAACATACAGAAAATCGATATTTTAGGTGCCCAAAATTCGATAAGTGCATGCATCTTCTGTACCTGTTTATACCTCAAATTCAGGCTCCAAACACCCGAAAATTCGATATTTTTTGGTCCTAAAAGTGATCTGTACTTGCCTACTCCGTGTTAGAGTATTTTCAAAATACAGGCCCAAAACTTGCTGAAAATCGATATTTTAGGTGACCAAAGTCAATATGTGTATGCATCTTCTGCACCCGTTTATATCCCAAATTCAACCTCAAAACTCCCGAAAATTCGATATTTTTGGGGTCCCAGAAGCGAACTGTATATGCAAGAATGTTTTCAAAATATAGGCTCAAAACACGCTAAAAATCGATATTTTAAGTATCCAAAGTCGATATGTGCATGCATCTTCTGTACCCGTTTATATCTCAAATTCAGGATCAAAACACCCGAAAATTCAATATTTTGGGGTCCCAGAAGTGATCTGTACATGCCTACTTAGTTCTAGAATATTTTCAAAATATAGGCCCAAAACATGCTAAAATCGATATTTTAGGTGCCCAAAGTCGATATCTCAAATTCAGGCCCAAAACACCCGAAAATTCGATATTTTGGGGTCCCAGAAGCGAACTGTACATGCCTACTCCGTGTTAGAGTATTTTCAAAATACAGGCCCATATCATACTGAAAATCGATCTTTTACGTGCCCAAAAGTCGATATGTGCATGCATCTTCTGTACCCGTTTATATCTCAAACTCAGTCTCCAAACACCCGAAAATTCGATATTTTGGGGTCCCAGAAGCGATATGTACATGCCTACTCGGATAGAGGCCCAAACCATGCTGAAAATCGATATTTTAGGTGCCCAAAGTTAATATATGTATGCATCTTCCGCACTCGTTTATATCTCAAATTCAACCTCAAAACACCCGAAAATTCGATATTTTTGGGTCCCAGAAGCAATCTGTACATGCCTATTCAGTGCTAGAATGATTTCAAAATATAGGCTTAAAACATGCTAAAAATAAATATTTTAAGTGTCCTAAGTCGATATGTGCATGCATCTTCTGTAACCGTTTATATCTCAAATTCAGGATCAAAACACCCGAAAATTCGGTATTTTTTTGTCCTAGAAGCGATCTGTACATGCCTACTCCTAGTTAGAATGTTTTCAAGATACAGACCCAAAACATGCTCAAAATCGATATTTTAGTGGCCCAAAAGTCGATATGTTCATGCATCTTCAGTACCCGTTTATATCTCAAATTCAGGCTCAAAACACCCGAAAATTCGATATTTTGGAGTGCCAGAAGCAATCTGTACATGCCTACTCTGTGTTAGAGTATTTTCAAATATAGGCCCAAAACATGCTAAAAATCGATATTTTAGGTGCCCAAAGTAGATATCTCAAATTCAGGCCCAAAACACCCGAAAATTCGAAATTTTGGGGTCCCAGAAGCGATCTGTACATGCCTACTCCGTATTAGAGTATTTTCAAAATACAGGCCCAAAACATACTGAAAATTGATCTTTTAGGTGCCCAAAAGTCGATATGTGCATGCATCTTCTGTACCTGTTTATACCTCAAATTCAGGCTCCAAACACCCGAAAATTCGATATTTTTTGGTCCTAGAAGTGATCTGTACTTGCCTACTCCGTGTTAGAGTATTTTCAAAATACAGGCCCAAAACATGCTGAAAATCGATATTTTAGGTGACCAAAGTCAATATGTGTATGCATCTTCTGCACCCGTTTATATCCCAAATTCAACCTCAAAACTCCCGAAAATTCGATATTTTTGGGGTCCCAGAAGCGAACTGTATATGCCTAGTCAGTGCAAGAACGTTTTCAAAATATAGGCTCAAAACACGCTTAAAATCGATATTTTAAGTATCCAAAGTCGATATGTGCATGCATCTTCTGTACCCGTTTATATCTCAAATTCAGGATCAAAACACCCGAAAATTCGATATTTTGGGGTCCCAGAAGTGATCTGTACATGCCTACTTAGTGCTAGAATATTTTCAAAATATAGGCCCAAAACATGCTAAAAATCGATATTTTAGGTGCCCAAAGTCGATATCTCAAATTCAGGCCCAAAACACCCGATAATTCGATATTTTGGGGTCCCAGAAGCGAACTGTACATGCCTACTCCGTGTTAGAGTATTTTCAAAATACAGGCCCATATCATACTGAAAATCGATCTTTTACGTGCCCAAAAGTCGATATGTGCATGCATCTTCTGTACCCGTTTATATCTCAAACTTAGGCTCCAAACACCCCAAAATTCGATATTTTGGGGTCCCAGAAGCGATATGTACATGCCTACTCGGATAGAGGCCCAAACCATGCTGAAAATCGATATTTTAGGTGCCCAAAGTTAATATATGTATGCATCTTCTGCACTCGTTTATATCTCAAATCCAACCTCAAAACACCCGAAAATTCGATATTTTTGGGTCCCAGAAGCAATCTGTACATGCCTACTCAGTGCTAGAATGTTTTAAAATATAGGCTTAAAACATGCTAAAATTTAATATTTTAAGTGTCCTAAGTCGATATGTGCATGCATCTTCTGTAACCGTTTATATCTCAAATTCAGGATCAAAACACCCGAAAATTCGGTATTTTTTTGTCCTAGAAGCGATCTGTACATGCCTACTCCTAGTTAGAATGTTTTCAAGATACAGACCCAAAACATGCTCAAAATCGATATTTTAGTGGCCCAAAAGTCGATATGTTCATGCATCTTCAGTACCCGTTTATATCTCAAATTCAGGCTCAAAATACCCGAAAATTCGATATTTTGGAGTGCCAGAAGCAATCTGTACATGCCTACTCTGTGTTAGAGTATTTTCAAATATAGGCCCAAAACATGCTAAAAATCGAAATATTAGGTGCCCAAAGTAGATATCTCCAATTCAGGCCCAAAACACCCGAAAATTCGAAATTTTAGGGTCAGAAAAGCGATCTGTACATACCTACTCAGTTTTAGAGTATTTTCAAAATACAGGCCCAAAACATACAGAAAATCGATATTTTAGGTGCCCAAAAGTCGATATGTGCATGCATCTTCTGTACCTGTTTATACCTCAAATTCAGGCTCCAAACACCTGAAAATTCGATATTTTTTGGTCCTAGAAGTGATCTGTACTTGCCTACTCCGTGTTAGAGTATTTTCAAAATACAGGCCCAAAACATGCTGAAAATCGATATTTTAGGTGACCAAAGTCAATATGTGTATGCATCTTCTGCACCCGTTTATATCCCAAATTCAACCTCAAAACTCCCGAAAATTCGATATTTTTGGGGTCCCAGAAGCGAACTGTATATGCCTAGTCAGTGCAAGAATGTTTTCAAAATATAGGCTCAAAACACGCTAAAAATCGATATTTTAAGTATCCAAAGTCGATATGTGCATGCATCTTCTGTACCCGTTTATATCTAAAATTCAACCTCAAAACACCCGAAAAATCGATATTTTTGGGTCCCAGAAGCAATCTGTACATGCCTACTCAGTGCTAGAATGTTTTCAAAATATAGGCTCAAAACATGCTAAAAATAAATATTTTAAGTGTCCTAAGTCGATATGTGCATGCATCTTCTGTAACCGTTTATATCTCAAATTCAGGATCAAAACACCCGAAAATTCGGTATTTTTTTCTCCTACAAGCAATCTGTAAATGCCTACTCCGAGTTAGAATGTTTTTTAAGATACAGACCCAAAACATGCTCAAAATCGATATTTTAGTGGCCCAAAAGTCGATATGTTCATGCATCTTCAGTACCCGTTTATATCTCAAATTCAGGCTCAAAACACCCGAGAATTCGATATTTTGGAGTGCCAGAAGCGATCTGTACATGCCTACTCTGTGTCAGAGTATTTTCAAATATAGGCCCAAAACATGCTAAAAATCGAAATTTTAGGTTCCCAAAGTCGATATCTCAAATTCAGGCCCAAAACACCCGAAAATTCGATATTTTGGGATCCCAGAAGCGAACTGTACATGCCTACTCCGTGTTAGAGTATTTTCAAAATACAGGCCCATAACATACTGAAAATCGATCTTTTAGGTGCCCAAAAGTTGATATGTGCATGCATCTTCTGTACCCGTTTATATCTCATATTCAGGCTCCAAACACCCGAAAATTTGATATTTTGGGGTCCCAGAAGCGATCGGTACATGCCTATTCAGTTACAGGCCCAAAACATGCTGAAAATCGATATTTTAGGTGCCCAAAGTTAATATGTGTATGCATCTTCTGCACTCGTTTATATTTCAAATTCAACTTCAAAACACCCGAAAATTAGAGATTTTTGGTTCCCAGAAGCGATCTGTACATGCCTACTCCTAGTTAGAATGTTTTCAAGATACAGACCCAAAACATGCTTAAAATCGATATTTTAGTGGCCGAAAAGTCGATATGTTCATGCATCTTCAGTACCCGTTTATATCTCAAATTCAGGCTCAAAACACCCGAAAATTCGATATTTTGGAGTGCCAGAAGCGATCTGTACATGCCTACTCTGTGTTAGAGTATTTTCAAAAATAGGCCCAAAACATGCTAAAAATCGAAATATTAGGTGCCCAAAGTAGATATCTCAAATTCAGGCCCAAAACACCCGAAAATTCGAAATTTTTAGGTCAGAGAAGCGATCTGTACATACCTACTCCGTTTTAGAGTATTTTCAAAATACAGGCCCAAAACATACAGAAAATCGATCTTTTAGGTGCCCAAAAGTCGATATGTGCATGCATCTTCTGTACCTGTTTATACCTCAAATTCAGGCTCCAAACACCTGAAAATTCGATATTTTTTGGTCCTAGAAGTGATCTGTACTTGCCTACTCCGTGTTAGAGTATTTTCAAAATACAGGCCCAAAACATGCTGAAAATCGATATTTTAGGTGACCAAAGTCAATATGTGTATGCATCTTCTGCACCCGTTTATATCCCAAATTCAACCTCAAAACTCCCGAAAATTCGATATTTTTAGGGTCCCAGAAGCGAAATGTATATGCCTAGTCAGTGCAAAAATGTTTTCAAAATATAGGCTCAAAACACGCTAAAAATCGATATTGTAAGTATAAAAAGTCGATATGTGCATGCATCTTCTGTACCCGTTTATATCTCAAACTCAGGCTCCAAACACCCAAAAATTCGATATTTTGGGGTCCCAGAATCGATCTGTACATGCCTACTCAGATACAGGCCCAAAACATGCTGAAAATCGATATTTTAGGTGCCCAAAGTTAATATGTGTATGCATCTTCTGCACTCGTTTATATCACAAATTCAATCTCAAAACACCCGAAAATTCGATATTTTTGGATCCCAGAAGCGATCTGTGAATGCCTACTCAGTGCTAGAATGCTTTCAAAATATAGGCTCAAAACATGCTAGAAATAGATATTTTAAGTGTCCAAAGTCGATATGTGCATGCATCTTCTGTACCCGTTTATATCTCAAATTCAGGCTCAAAACACCTGAAAATTCGATATTTTGGAGTGCCAGAAGCGATCTGTACATGCCTACTCTGTGTCAGAGTATTTGCAAATATAGGCCCAAAACATGCTAAAAATCGATATTTTAGGTGCCCAAAGTCGATATATTTAAAATTCAGGCCCAAAACACCCGAAAATTCGATATTTTGGGGTCCCAGAAGCGAACTGTACATGCCTACTCCGTGTTAGAGTATTTTCAAAATACAGGCCCATAACATACTGAATATCGATCTTTTAGGTGCCCAAAAGTCGATATGTGCATGCATCTTCTGTACCCGTTTATATCTCAAATTTAGGCTCCAAATACCCGAAAATTTGATATTTTGGGGTCCCAGAAGCGATCGGTACATGCCTATTCAGATACAGGCCCAAAACATGCTGAAAATCGATATTTTAGGTGCCCAAAGTTAATATGTGTATGCATCTTCTGCACTCGTTTATATCTCAAATTCAACTTCAAAACACCCGAAAATTAGAGATTTTTGGTTCCCAGAAGTGATCTGTACATGCCTACTCCTAGTTAGAATGTTTTCAAGATACAGACCCAAAACATGCTCAAAATCGATATTTTAGTGGCCCAAAAGTCGATATGTTCATGCATCTTCAGTACCCGTTTATATCTCAAATTCAGACTCAAAACACCCGAAAATTCGATATTTTGGAGTGCCAGAAACGATCTGTACATGCCTACTCTGTGTTAGAGTATTTTCAAATATAGGCCCAAAACATGCTAAAAATCGAAATATTAGGTGCCCAAAGTAGATATCTCAAATTCAGGCCCAAAACACCCGAAAATTCGAAATTTTGGGGTCAGAGAAGCGATCTGTACATACCTACTCCGTTTTAGAGTATTTTCAAAATACAGGCCTAAAACATACAGAAAATCGATATTTTAGGTGCCCAAAAGTCGATATGTGCAAGCATCTTCTGTACCTGTTTATACCTCAAATTTAGGCTTCAAACACCTGAAAATTCGATATTTTTTGGTCCTAGAAGTGATCTGTACTTGCCTACTCCGTGTTAGAGTATTTTCAAAATACAGGCCCATAACATACTGAAAATCGATCTTTTAGGTGTCCAAAAGTCGATATGTGCATGCATCTTCTGTACCCGATTATATCTCAAATTCAGGCTCAAAATACCCGAAAATTTATGTTTTTGGGTCCTAGAAGCAATTTGTACATGCCTATTCCGTGTTAGAGTATTTTAAAAATACAGGCCCAAAACATGCTGAAAATCAATATTTGAGGTTCCCAAAGTCAATATGTGTATGCATCTTCTGTACACGTTTATATAACAAATTCAGGCTCAAAACACCCGAAAACTCGATATTTTTGTGTCACAGAAGATATCTGTACATGCCTACTTCGTTTTAGAGTATTTTCAAAATACAGACCCAAAACAAGCTCAAAATCGATATTTTAGGTGCAAAAAGTCGATATGTGCCTGCATCTTCAGTACCCGTTTATATCTCAAATTCAGGCTCAAAAGAACCAAAATTCAATATTTTTGGGTCCCAGAAGCGATCTGTACATGTCTACTCAGTGCTAGACTGTTTGCAAAATTTAGGCCCAATACATGCTAAATATCGATATTTTAGATGTCCAAAGTCGATATGTGCATACATCTTTTGTACCCGTTTATATCCCAAATTCAAGCTCAAAACACCCGTAAAATTAGATATTTTTCGGTCAAAGAAGTGATCTGTACATGCCTACTCAGTGCTAGAATGTTTTCAAAATATAGAGTCAAAACATGCTAAAAATCGATATTTTATGTGTAACAAGTCGATATGTGTATGCATGTTCTGTACCCTTTTATATCCCAAATTCAGGCTTAAAACACCCGAAAATTCGATAATTTTGGATCCCAGAAGCGATCGGTACATATCTACTCAGTGCTAGAATGTTCCCAAAATATAGGCTTAAAACATGCTAAAATTCGATATTTTAGGTGTCCAAAGTCGATATGTGCATACATCTTTTGTACCCGTTTATATCCCAAATTCAGGCTCAAAACACCCGAAAATTAGATATTTTTGTGTCCCAGAAGCGATATGTCTATGCCTACTCCTTCTTAGAATGTTTTCAAGATACAGACCCAAAACATGCTAAAAATACATATAATAGGTGCAAAAAGTCGATATGTGCATGCATCTTCAGTATCCATTTATATCTCAAAATAAAGCTCAAAACACCCGAAAATTCGGTATTTTTGAGTCCCATAAGCGATATGTACATGCCTACTCCTTACTAGAATGTTTTTAAGGTACAGACCCAAAACAAGTTCAAAATCAATATTTTAGGTGCAAAAAGTCGATATGTGCATGTATGTTCTGTACCCGTTTATATCTAAAATTTAGGCTCAAAACACCCGAAAATTCGATATTTTTTGCTCCCAGAAGCGATCTGTACATGCCTACTCCGTGTTAGAGTATTTTTAAAATACATGCCCAAAACATGCTGAAAATCGATATTTTAGCTCCACATAGTCAATATGTGCATGCATCTTCTGTACCCGTTTATATCTCAAATTCAGGCTTAAAACACCCGAAAATTCGATATTTTTGGGTCCTAGAAGCGATCTGTACATGCCTACTCCGTATTAGAGTACTTTCAAAATTAAGGCCCAAAACATGCTGAAAATCAATATCTTAGGTGCCCAAAATGGATATGAGCATGCATCTTCTGTAACCGATTATATCTCAAATTCAGGCTTAAAATACCCGAAAATTCAATATTTTTGGGTCCTAGAAGCAATCTGTACATGCTTATTCCGTGTTAGAGTATTTTTAAAAATACAGGCCCAAAACATGCTGAAAATCAATATTTGAGGTTCCCAAAGTCAATATGTGTATGCATCTTCTGTACACGTTTATATCCAAAATTCAGGCTCAAAACAACCGAAAACTCGATATTTTTGTGTCACAGAAGATATCTGTACATGCCTACTTCGTTTTAGAGTATTTTTAAAATGCAGACCCAAAACAAGCTCAAAATCGATATTTTAGGTGCAAAAAGTCGATATGTGCCTGCATCTTCAGTACCCGTTTATATCTCAAATTCAGGCTCAAAACAACCAAAAATTCAATATTTTTGGGTCCCAGAAGCGATCTGTACATGTCTACTCAGAGCTAGACTGTTTTCAAAATATAGGCTTAAAACATGCTAAATATCGATATTTTAGGTGTCCAAAGTCGATATGTGCATACATCTTTTGTACCCGTTTATATCCCAAATTCAGGCTCAAAACACCCATAAAATTTATATTTTTGGGTCCCAGAAGCGATATGTACATGCCTACTCAGTACTAGAACATTTTCAAAATATAGGCACAGTACATGCTAAATATCGATATTTTAGGTGCTAAAAGTCGATATTTGCCTGCATCTTCAGTACCCGTTTATATCTCGAATTCAGGCTCAAAACACCCAAAAATTTGATATTTTTGTGTCACAGAAGATATCTGTACATGCCTACTTCTTGTTAGAGTATTTTCAAAATACAGGCCAAAAACATGCTCAAAATCAATATTTTCGTTGCGCAAAGTCGATATGTGCATGCATCTTCTGTACCCGTTTATATCTCAACTTCAGACTCAAGACACCCGAAAATTCGATATTTTTGGGTCCCAGAAGCGACTTGTACATGCCTACTCTTTGCTAGAATGTTTTCAAGATACAGACCCAAAATATGCTCAAAATCGATATTTTAGGTGAAAAAAGTCGATATATGCATGCATCTTCAGTATCCGTTTATATCTCAAATGCAGGCTCAAAACACCCAAAAATTCGATATTTTTGGGTCACAGAAGCTATCTGTACATGCCTACTCAGTGAAAGAATATTTTCAAAATATAGGCCCAAAACATGCTAAAAATCGATATTTTAAGCGTCCAAAGTCGATATGTGCATGCATATGCTGTACCCGTTTATATCTCAAATTCAGGCTCAAAATACACGAAAATTTAATATTTTTGGGTCCCAGAAGCGATCTGTACATGCCTACTCCGTATTAGAGTACTATCAAAATAACAGGCCATAAAACCTGCTGAAAATCGATATTTTAGGTGCCCAAAGTCGATATGTGTATGCATCTTCTGTACCCGTTTATATCTCAAATTCTGGCTCAAAACACCCGAAAATTCGAGGTTTTTGGGTGCCAGAAGCGATCTGTACATGCCTACTCCGTGTTAGAGTATTTTCAAAATACATGCCCAAAACATGCTGAAAATCGATATTTTAGCTCAACATAGTCGATATGTGCATGCATCTTCTGTACCCGTTTATATCTAAAATTCAGGCTCAAAACATCCGAAAATTTGATATTTTTAGGTCCCAGAAGCGATCTGTACATGCCTACTCCGTGTTTGAGTACTTTCAAAATACAGGCCCAAAACATGCTAAAAATCGATATTTTAGGTGCCCAAAGTGGATATGAGCATGCATATTCTGTACCCGATTATATCTCAAATTCAGGCTCAAAATTCCCGAAAATTCGATATTTTTGGGCCCCAGAAGCAATCTGTACATGCCTACTCCGTGTTAGAGTATTTTCAAAATACAGGCCCAAAACATGCTGAAAATCGATATTTGAGGTGCCCAAAGTCAATATGTGTATGCATCTTCTGTACCCGTTTATATCCCAAATTCAGGCTCAAAACACCCGAAAATTCGATATTTTTGGGTCACAGAAGCGATCTGTACATGCCTACTCTGTGTTAGAGTATTTTCAAAATATAGGCCCAAAACATGCTAAATATTGATATCTTGGGTGCCAAAAGTTGATATCTGCATGCATCTTCAGTACCCGTTTATATCTCAAATTCAGGCTCAAAACGACGGAAAATTCAATGTTTTTGTGTCCCAGAAGCGATCTGTACATGCCTACTCAGTGCTAAAATGTTTTCAAAATATAGGCTCAAAACATGCTAAAAATCGATATTTTAGGTGCCCAAAGTCGATATGTGCATGCATCTTCTGTACCCGTTTATATCTCAAATTCAGGCTCAAAACACCCGAAAATTCGAGATTTTTGGGTGCCAGAAGCAATCTGTACATGCCTACTCCGTGTTAGAGTATTTTCAAAATACATGCCCAAAACATGCTGAAAATTGATATTTTACCTCCACATAGTCGATATGTGCATGCATCTTCTGTACCCGATTATATCTCAAATTCAGGCTCAAAATTCCCGAAAATTCGATGTTTTTGGGCCCCAGAAGCAATCTGAACATGCCTATTACGTGTTAGAGTATTTTCAAAATACAGGCCCAAAACATGCTGAAAATCGATATTTGAGGTGCCCAATGTCAATATGTGTATGCATCTTTTGTACCCGTTTATATTCCAAATTCAGGCTGAAAACACCCGAAAATTCGATATTTTTGGGTCCCAGAAGCGATCTGTACATGCCTACTCTGTGTTA
The DNA here is from genome assembly GCA_033782935.1 of Petrolisthes cinctipes. Lineage (NCBI taxonomy): Eukaryota > Metazoa > Arthropoda > Malacostraca > Decapoda > Porcellanidae > Petrolisthes > Petrolisthes cinctipes. The sequence goes on along the minus strand of JAWQEG010000062.1, from coordinate 11,951,611 downwards.
GAGTATTTTCAAAATATAGGTCAAAAACATGTTAAATATCGATATCTTGGGTGCCGAAAGTTGATATCTGCATGCATCTTCAGTAGACGTTTATATCTCAAATTCAGTCTCAAATTGACGGAAAATTCAATTTTTTTATGTCCCAGAAGCGATCTGTACATGCCTACTCAGTGCTAGAATGTTTTCAAAATATAGGCTCAAAACATGCTAAAAATCGATAATTTAGGTGCCCAAAGTCGATATGTGCATGCATCTTCTGTACCCGTTTATATCTCAAATTCAGGCTCAAAACACCAGAAAATTCAATATTTTTGGGTCAGACAAGCGATCAGTACATGCCTACTCAGTAATAGAATATTTTTAAAATATAGGCCCAAAACAAGCTAAAAATCGATATTTTAGGTGCCCAAAGTCGATATGTGCCTGCATCTTCAGTACCCGTTTATATCTCAAATTCAGGCTCAAAACAACCAAAAATTCAATATTTTTGGGTCCCAGAAGCGATCTGTACATGTCTACTCAGTGCTAGACTGTTTTCAAAATATAGGCCAAAACATGCTAAATATCGATATTTTAGGTGTCCAAAGTCGATATGTGCATACATCTTTTGTACCCGTTTATATCCCAAATTCAGGCTCAAAACACCCGAAAATTTAATATTTTTGGGTCCCAGAAGCGATCTGTACATGCTTACTCAGAGATAGAATATTTTCAAAATATTGGCCCAAAACATACTAAAAATCGATATTTTGGGTGCCCAAAGTGCATGCATCTTCTGTACCCGTTTATATCTCAAATTCAGGCTGAAAATACCTGAAAATTAGATATTTTTTTGTCCCAGAAGCAATATGTACATGCCTACTCCTTACTAGAATGTTTTCAAGATACATACCCAAAACAAGCTCAAAATCGATATTTTAGGTGCAAAAAGTCGATATGTGCATGCATCTTCAGTACCGGTTTATATCTCAAATTCAGGCTCAAAACACCCAAAAATACAATATTTTTGGGTCCCAGAAGCGATCTGTACATGTCTACTCAGTGCTAGTTTGTTTTGAAAATATAGGCTTAAAACATGCTAAAAATCGATATTTAATGTGTCCCAAGTCGATATGTGCATGCATGTTCTGTACCCGTTTATATCTAAAATTTAGGCTCAAAACACCCGAAAATTCTATATTTTTAGGTCCCAGAAGCGATCTGTATATGCCTACTCCGTGTTTGAGTATTTTCAAAATACATGCCCAAAACGTGCTGAAAATCGATATTTTAGATGCCCAAAGACGATATGTGCACGCATCTTCTGTACCCGTTTATATCTCAAATTCAGGCTCAAAACACCTGAACATTTAATATTTTTGGGTCCCAGAAACGATCTGTACATGCCTACTCCGTGTTAGAGTACTTTCAAAATACAGGCTATAAAAAATGCTGAAAATCGATATTTTAGGTTCCTAAAGTCGATATTTGCATGCATCTTCTATACCCGTTTATATCTCAAATTCAGGCTCAAAACACCCGAAAAATTGATATTTTTGGGTCTGAGAAGCTATCTGTGCATGCCTACTCCGTGTTAGAGTACTTTATAAATTCAGGCCCAAAACATGCTCAAAATCGATATTTAAGGTGCCCAAAGTCAATATGAGCATGCATTTTCTGTACCCGATTATATCTCAAATTCAGGCTCAAAATACCCGAAAATTCGATATTTTGGGGTCCCAGAAGCGATCTGTACATGCCTACTCCGTGTTATAGTACTTTCAAAATTCAGGCCCAAAACATGCTGAAAATCGATATTTTAGGTGCCCAAAGTCGATATGTGCATGCATCTTCTGTACCAGTTTAGATCTCAAATTCAGGCTCAAAACACCCGAGAATTCGATATTTTTAGGTCCCAGAAGCGATCTGTGCATGCCTACTCCGTGTTAGAGTATTTTCAAAATATAGGCTTGAAACATGCTAAAAATTGTTATTTTACGTGTCCAAAGTCGATATGTGCATACATCTTTTGTACCCGTTTATATCCCAAATTCAGGCTCAAAACACCCGAAAATTCTATATTTTTGGGTCACAGAAGCGATCTGTACATGCCAACTCAGTAATAGAATATTTTCAAAATACAGGCCAAAAACATGCTCAAAATCGATATTTTTGGAGCAAAGAGTCGATATGTGCATGCATCTTCATTACCTGTTTACATATCAAATTCAGGCTCAAAACACCCGAAAATTCAATATTTTTGGGTCCCAGACGCGATCTGTACATGCCTACTCCGTGTTAGAGTACTTTCAATATACAGGCCCAAAACAAGCTGAAAATCGATATTTTAGGTGCCCAAAGTCGATATGTGCATGCATGTTCTGTACCCTTTTATATCCCAAATTCAGGCTCAAAGCACCCGAAAATTCGATATTTTTGGGTCCCAGAAGCGATCTGTACATGTCTACTCAGTGCTAAAATGTTTTTAAAATATAGGCTTAAAACATGCTAAAATTCGATATTTTAGCTCCACATAGTCGATATGTGCATGCATCTTCAGTACCTGTTCATATCTCAAATGCTGGCTCAAAACACCCAAAAATTCAATATTTTTGGGTAACCGAAGCGATCTGTACATGTCTACTTAGTGCTAGAATGTTTTCAAAATATAGGCTTAAAATATGCTAACAATCGATATTTTACCTATCCAAAGTCGATATGTGCATACATCGTTTGTACCCGTTTATATCACAAATTCTCGATCAAAACACCCGAAAATTCGATATTTTTGGGTCACAGAAGCTATCTGTACATGCCTACTCAGTAAAAGAATATTTTCAAAATATAGGCCCAAAACAAGCTAAAAATCGATATTATAGGTGCCAAATGTCGATATGTGCATGCATATGCTGTACCCGTTTATATCTCAAATTCAGGCTCAAAACACCCGAAAATTTAATATTTTTGGGTCTCAAAAGCGGTCTGTACAAGCCTACTCCGTGTTAGAGTACTTTCAAAATACAGGCCATAAAACATGCTGAAAATCGATAGTTTAGGTGCCCAAAGTCGATATGTGCATGCATCTTCTGTACCAGTTTATATCTCAAATTCAGGCTCAAAACACCCGAAAATTCGATATTTTGGGGTCCCAGAAGATATCTGTACATGCCTACTCAGTGTTAGAGTACTTTCAAAATAAATGCCCAAAACATGCTGAAAATCGATATTTTAGCTCCACATAGTCGATATGTGCATGCATCTTCTGTACCCGTTTATATCTCAAATTCAGGCTCAAAACACCCGAAAATTCGATATTTTTGGGTCCCAGAAGCGATCTGTACATGCCTACTCCGTGTTAGAGTACTTTCAAAATACATGCCCAAAACATGCTGAAAATCGATATCTTAGGTGCCCAAAGCGGATATGAGCATGCATCTTCTGTACCCGATTATATCTCAAATTCATGCTCAAAATACCCGAAAATTCGATATTTTTTGGTCCCAGAAGCAATCTAAACATGCCTATTCCGTGTTAGAATATTTTCAAAATACAGGCCCAAAACATGCTGAAAATCGATATTTGAGGTGCACAAAGTCCATATGTCTATGCATCTTCTGTACCCGTTTATATCCCAAATTCAGGCTCAAGACAACCGAAAATTCGATATTTTTGGGTCACAGAAGCGATCTGTACATGCCTACTCAGTGCCAGAATGTTTTCAAAATATAGGCTCAAAACATGCTAAAAATCGATTATTTAGGTGTCCAAAGTCGATATGTGCATGCATCTTCTGTACCCGTTTATATATCGAATTCAGGCTCAAAACACCCGAAAATTCGATATTTTTGTGTCACAGAAGATATCTGTACATGCATACTTCGTGTTAGAGTATTTTCAAAATAAATGCCCAAAACATGCTGAAAATCGATATTTTAGCTCCACATAGTCGATATGTGCATGCATCTTCTCTACCCGTTTATATCTTAAATTCAGGCTCAAAACAACCGAAAATTCGATATTTTTGGGTCCCAGAAGCGATCTGTACATGCCTACTCCGTGTTGGAGTACTTTCAAAATACAGGCCCAAAACATGCTGAAAATCGATGTTTGAGGTGCCCAAAGTCAATATGTGTATGCATCTTCTGTAACCGTTTATATCCTAAATTCAGGCTCAAAACACCCGAAAATTAGATATTTTTGGGTCCCAGAAGCGATCTGTACATGCCTACTCTGTGTTAGAGTATTTTCAAAATATTGGCCCAAAACATGCTAAAAATCGATATTTTGGGTGCCGAAAGTTGATATCTGCATGCATCTTAAGTACCCGTTTATATCTCAAATTCAGGCTCAAAACGACGGAAAATTCAATATTTTTTGGTCCCAGAAGCGATCTGTACATGCCTACTCAGTGCTAGAATCATTTCAAAATATAGGCTCAAAACATGCTAAAAATCGAAAATTTAGGTGTCCAAAGTCGATATGTGCATGCATCTACTGTACCCGTTTATATCCCAAATTCAGGCTCAAAACACCCGAAAATTAGATATTATTGTGTCACAGAAGATATCTGTACATGCCTAATTCGTGTAAGAGTATTTTCAAAATACATGCCGAAAACATGCTGAAAATCGATATTTTGGGTGCCCAAAGTCGATATGTGCATGCATCTTCTGTACCCGTATATATCTAAAATTCAAACTCAAGACACCCGAAAATTCGATATTTTTGGGTCCTAGAAGCGACTTGTACATGCCTACTCTTTGCTAGAATGTTTTCAAGATACAGACCAAAAATATGCTCAAAATCGATAGTTTTTTGGTGCAAAAAGTCGATATGTGCTTGCATCTTCAGTAGCCGTTTATATCTCAAATGCAGTCTCAAAACACCCGAAAATTCAATATTTTTGGGTCAAAAAAGCGATCTGTACATGCCTACTCAGTAACAGAATATTTTTAAAATATAGGCCCAAAACAAGCTAAAAATCGAGATTTTTGGTACCCAAAGTCGATATGTGCATTCATCTTCTGTACCCGTTTATATCTCAATTTCAGTCTCAAAACACCCGAAAATTCGATATTTTTGGGTCCCCGAAGCGATCTGTACATGCCTACTTCTTGTTAGAGTATTTTCACAATACAGACCCAAAACATGCTCAAAATCGATATTTTAGGTGCAAAGTGTCGATATGATTATCCATCTTCATTACCTGTTTACATATCAAATTCAGGCTCAAAACACCCGAAAATTCAATATTTTTGGGTTCCAGAAGCGATCTGTACATGCCTACTCAGTCCTAGAATGTTTTCAAAATATAGGCTCAAAACATGCTAAAAATCAATATTTTAGGTGTCCCAAGTCAATAAGTGCATGCATGTTCTGTTCCCGTTTATATCCCAAATTCAGGCTCAAAACACCCGAAAATTTAATATTTTTGGGTCCCAGAAGCGATCTGTACATGCTTACTCAGAGATAGAATATTTTCAAAATATTGGCCCAAAACATACTAAAAATCGATATTTTGGGTGCCCAAAGTCTATAAGTGCATGCATCTTCTGTACCCGTTTATATCTCACATTCAGGCTGAAAATACCTGAAAATTAGATATTTTTTTGTCCCAGAAGCAATATGTACATGCCTACTCCTTCTTAGAATGTTTTTAAGATACAGACCCAAAACAAGCTCAAAATCGATATTTTAGGTGCAAAAAGTCGATATGTGCATGCATCTTCAGTACCGGTTTATATCTCAAATTCAGTCTCAAAACACCCAAAAATTCAATATTTTTGGGTCCCAGAAGCGATCTGTACATGTCTACTCAGTGCTAGATTGTTTAGAAAATATAGGCTTAAAACATGCTAAAAATAGATATTTAATGTGTCACAAATCGATATGTGCATGCATGTTCTGTACCCGTTTATATCTAAAATTTAGGCTCAAAACACCCAAAAATTCTATATTTTTAGGTCCCAGAAGCGATCTGTATATGCCTACTCCGTGTTTGAGTATTTTCAAAATACATGCCCAAAACATGCTGAAAATCGATATTTTAGATGCCCATAGTCGATATGTGCACGCATCTTCTGTACCCGTTTATATCTCAAATTCAGGCTCAAAACACCTGAACATTTAATATTTTTGGGTCCCAGAAGCGATCTGTACATGCCTACTCCGTGTTAGAGTACTTTCAAAATACAGGCCATAAAAAATGCTGAAAATCGATATTTTAGGTTCCCAAAGTCGATATGTGCATGCATCTTCTATACCCGTTTATATCTCAAATTCAGGATCAAAACACCCGAAAAATTGATATTTTTGGGTCTGAGAAGCGATCTGTGCATGCCTACTCCGTGTTAGAGTACTTTATAAATTCAGGCCCAAAACATGCTCAAAATCGATATTTAAGGTGCCCAAAGTGGATATGAGCATGCATTTTCTGTACCCGATTATATCTAAAATTCAGGCTCAAAATACCCGAAAATTCGATATTTTTGGGTCCCAGAAGCAATCTGTACATGCCTACTTCTTGCTAGAATGTTTTCAATATACAGACCCAAAACATGCTCAAAATCCATATTTTAGGTGCAAAAAGTCGATATGTGCATGCATCTTCTGTGCCCATTTATATCTCAAATTCAGGCTCAAAACATCCGAAAATTCGATATTTTTGGGTCCCAGAAGCGATTTGTACATGCCTTCTCCGTGTTAAAGTATTTTAAAAATACAGGCTCAAAACATGCTGAAAATCTATATTTTAGGTGCCCAAAGTCAATATGTGTATGCATCTTCTGTACCCGTGTATATCCCAAATTCAGGTTCAAAACACCAGAAAATTGGGTATTTTTGGGTCCCAGAAGCGATCTGTACATGCCTACTCCTTGCTAGAATATTTTAAAATTATACGCCCAAAACAAACTAAAAATCGATATTTTGGGTGCCAAAGTCGATATGTGCATGCATCTTCTGTACCCGTTTATATCTCAAATTCAGGCTCAAAACACCCAAAAAATCGATATTTTTGTGTCCCAGAAGCGATCTGTACGTGCATACTCCGTGTTAGAGTGTTTTTAAATTAAAGGCCCAAAACATGATGAAAATCGATATTTTATGTGCCCAAAGTCAATATGTGTATGCATCTTCTGTACCCGTGTATATCCCTAATTCTGGTTCAAAACATCAGAAAATTCGATATTTTTGGGTCCCAGAAGCGATCTGTACATGCCTACTCCTTCCTAGAATGTTTTCAAGATACAGACCCAAAACATGCTCAAAATCGATATTTTAAGTGCAAAAAGTCAATATGTGCATGCATCTTCTGTACCCGTTTATATCTCAAATTCAGGCTCAAAACACCCGAGAATTCGATATGTTTAGGTCCCAGAAGCGATCTGTGCATGCCTACTCCGTGTTAGAGTATTTTCAAAATATAGGCTTGAAACATGCTAAAAATTGTTATTTTACGTGTCCAAAGTCGATATGTGCATACATCTTTTGTACCCGTTTATATCCCAAATTCAGGCTCAAAACACCCGAAAATTCTATATTTTTGGGTCACAGAAGCGATCTGTACATGCCAACTCAGTAATAGAATATTTTCAAAATACAGGCCAAAAACATGCTCAAAATCGATATTTTTGGAGCAAAGAGTCGATATGTGCATGCAACTTCATTACCTGTTTACATATCAAATTCAGGCTCAAAATACCCGAAAATTCAATATTTTTGGGTCCCAGACGCGATCTGTACATGCCTACTCCGTGTTAGAGTACTTTCAATATACAGGCCCAAAACAAGCTGAAAATCGATATTTTAGGTGCCCAAAGTCGATATGTGCATGCATGTTCTGTACCCTTTTATATCCCAAATTCAGGCTCAAAGCACCCGAAAAAACGATATTTTTGGGTCCCAGAAGCGATCTGTACATGTCTACTCAGTGCTAAAATGTTTTTAAAATATAGGCTTAAAACATGCTAAAATTCGATATTTTAGCTCCACATAGTCGATATGTGCATGCATCTTCAGTACCTGTTCATATCTCAAATGCTGGCTCAAAACACACAAAAATTCAATATTTTTGGGTAACCGAAGCGATCTGTACATGTCTACTTAGTGCTATAATGTTTTCAAAATATAGGCTTAAAATATGCTAACAATCGATATTTTACCTGTCCAAAGTCGATATGTGCATACATCGTTTGTACCCGTTTATATCACAAATTCTCGATCAAAACACCCGAAAATTCGATATTTTTGGGTCACAGAAGCTATCTGTACATGCCTACTCAGTAAAAGAATATTTTCAAAATATAGGCCCAAAACAAGCTAAAAATCGATATTATAGGTGCCCAATGTCGATATGTGCATGCATATGCTGTACCCGTTTATATCTCAAATTCAGGCTCAAAACACCCGAAAATTTAATATTTTTGGGTCCCAGAAGCGGTCTGTACAAGCCTACTCCGTGTTAGAGTACTTTCAAAATACAGGCCATAAAACATGCTGAAAATCGATAGTTTAGGTGCCCAAAGTCGATATGTGCATGCATCTTCTGTACCAGTTTATATCTCAAATTCAGGCTCAAAACACCCGAAAATTCGATATTTTGGGGTCCCAGAAGATATCTGTACATGCCTACTCCGTGTTAGAGTACTTTCAAAATACATGCCCAAAACATGCTGAAAATCGATATTTTAGCTCCACATAGTCGATATGTGCATGCATCTTCTGTACCCGTTTATATCTCAAATTCAGGCTCAAAACACCCGAAAATTCGATATTTTGGGGTCCCAGAAGATATCTGTACATGCCTACTCCGTGTTAGAGTACTTTCAAAATACATGCCCAAAACATGCTTAAAATCGATATTTTAGGTGCCCAAAGTGGATATTAGCATGCATCTTCTGTACCCGATTATATCTCAAATTCATGCTCAAAATTCCCGAAAAATTCGATGTTTTTGGGCCCCAGAAGCAATCTGTACATGCCTATTCCGTGTTAGAGTATTTTAAAAATACAGGCCCAAAACATGCTGAATCTCGATATTTGAGGTGCCCAAAGTCAATATGTGTATGCATCTTCTGTACCCGTTTATATCCCAAATTCAGGCTCGAAACACCCGAAAATTCGATATTTTTGGGTCAGAGAAGCGATCTGTACATGCCTATTCAGTGATAGAATATTTTTAAAATATAGGCCCAAATTAAAGCTAAAAATCGATATTATAGGTGCCCAATGTCGATATGTGCATGCATCTTCTGTACCCGTTTATATCTCAAATTCAGGCTCTAAACACCCGAAAATTCGATATTTTGGGTCCCAGAAGCGATCTGTGCATGCCTACTCCGTGTTAGAGTACTTTCAAAATTCAGGCCCAAAACATGCTGAAAATCGATATCTTAGGTGCCCAAAGCGGATATGAGCATGCATCTTCTGTACCCGATTATATCTCAAATTCAGGCTCAAAACATCCGAAAATTCGATATTTTTGGGCCCCAGAAGCAATCTGTTCATGCCTATTCCGTGTTATAGTATTTCCAAATTCAGGCCCAAAACATGCTGAAAATCGATGTTTGAGGTGCCCAAAGTCAATATGTGTATGCATCTTCTGTACCCGTTTATATCCTAAATTCAGGCTCAAAACACCCGAAAATTAGATATTTTTGGGTCCCAGAAGCGATCTGTACATGCCTACTCTGTGTTAGAGTATTTTCAAAATATTGGCCCAAAACATGCTAAAAATCGATATTTTGGGTGCCGAAAGTTGATATCTGCATGCATCTTAAGTACCCGTTTATATCTCAAATTCAGGCTCAAAATGACGGAAAATTCAATATTTTTTGGTCCCAGAAGCGATATGTACATGCCTACTCAGTGCTAGAATATTTTCAAAATATAGGCTCAAAACATGCTAAAAATCGAAAATTTAAGTGTCCAAAGTTGATATGTGCATGCATCTTCTGTACCCGTTTATATCCCAAATTCAGGCTCAAAACACCCGAAAATTCGATATTTTTGTGTCCCAGAAGCGATCTGTACATGCCTACTTCTTGTTAGAGTATTTTCACAATACAGACCCAAAACATGCTCAAAATCGATATTTTAGGTGCCCAAAGTCGATATGTGCATGCATCTTCTGTATCCGTCTATATCCCAAATTCTGGTTCAAAACACCCGAAAATTCGATATTTTTGGGTCCCAGGAGCGATTTGTACATGCCTACTCCTTGCTAGAATTTTTTCAAGATACAGACCCTAAACAAGATCAAAATCGATATTTTAGGTGCAAAAAGTGGATATGTGCATGCATCTTCTGAACCCGTTTATATCTCAAATTCAGGCTCAAAACACCCGAAAATTCGATATTTTTGGGTCCCAAAAGCGATCTGTACATGTCTACTCCGTGTTAGAGTATTTTTAAAATACAGTCCCAAAACATCCTAAAAATCGATATTTTAGGTGTCCAAAGTCGATATGTGCATGCATCTTCTGTACCCGTTTATATCTCAAATTCAGGCTCAAAATACCCAAAAAATCCATATTTTTGTGTCCCAGAAGCGTTCTGTACATGCCTACTCCGTGGTACAGTATTTTCAAAATACAGGCACAAAACATGCTCAAAATCGATATTTTAGGTGCCCAAAGTCGATATGTGCATGCATCTTCTGTATCCGTTTATATCTCAAATTCAGGCTTAAAACACCCGATAATTCGATATTTTTGGGTCCCAGAAGCGATCTGTACATGCCTTCTCCGTGTTAAAGTATTTTCAAAATACAGGCTTAAAACATGCTGAAAATCTATATTTTAGGTGCCCAAAGTTAATATGTGTATGCATCTTCTGTACCCGTCTATATCTCAAATTCAGGTTTAAAACACCAGAAAATTCGGTATTTTTGGGTCCGAGAAGCGATCTGTACATGCCTACTCCTTGCAAGAATTTTTTAAAGATACAGACCCAAAACATGATCGTAATCGATATTTTAGGTGCCCAAAGTCGATATGTGCATGTATCTTCTGTACCCGTTTATATCTCAAATTCAAGCTCAAAACACCCGAAAATTCCATATTTTTGGGTCCCTTAAGCGATTTGTACATGCATACTCCGTGTTAGAGTATGTTCAAAATACAGGCCTAAAACATGCTGCAAATCGATATTTTAGCTGCCCAAACTCAATATGTGTATGCATCTTCTGTACCAGTCTATATCCCAAATTCAGGTTCAAAACACTCGAAAATTCGATATTTTTGGATCCCAGAAGCGATCTGTATATGCATACTCCGTGCTAGAGTATGTTCAAAATACAGACCTAAAACATGCTGTAAATCGATATTTTAGCTGCCGAAAGTCAATATGTGTATGCATCTTCTGTACCAGTCTATATCCCAAATTCAGGTTTAAAACACCAGAAAATTCGGTATTTTTGGGTCCGAGAAGCGATCTGTACATGCCTACTCCTTGCTAGAATGTTTTCAAGATACAGACCCAAAACATGCTCAAAATCGATATTTTAAGTGCAAAAAGCCGATATGTGCATGCATCTTCTGTACCCGTTTATATCTCAAATTCAGGCTCAAAGCTCCGTAAATTCGATATTTTTGGGTCCGAGAAGCGATCTGTACATGCCTACTCCTTGCAAGAATTTTTTAAAGATACAGACCCAAAACATGATCGTAATCGATATTTTAGGTGCCCAAAGTCGATATGTGCATGCATCTTCTGTACCCGTTTATATCTCAAATTCTGGCTCAAAACTCCGAAAATTCGATATTTTTGGGTCCCAGAAGCGATCTGTACATGCATACTCCGTGTTAGAGTGTTTTTAAAGAACAGGCCCAAAACATGCTAAAAAATTGATATTTTAGGTGCACAAAGTCGATATGTGCATGCATCTTCTGTACCCGTTTATATCTCAAATTCAAGCTCAAAACACCCGAAAATTCCATATTTTTGGGTCCCTTAAGCGATCTGTACATGCATACTCCGTGTTAGAGTATGTTCAAAATACAGGCCTAAAACATGCTGCAAATCGATATTTTAGCTGCCCAAACTCAATATGTGTATGCATCTTCTGTACCAGTCTATATCCCAAATTCAGGTTCAAAACACTCGAAAATTCGATATTTTTGGATCCCAGAAGCGATCTGTATATGCATACTCCGTGTTAGAGTGTTTTTAAAATACAGGCCCAAAACATGCTGAAAATTGATATTTTAGGTGCACAAAGTCAATATGTGTATGCATTCTCTGTACCCGGTTATATCATAAATTCAGACTCAAAACACCCGAATAATCGAAATTTTTGGGTCCCAAAAGCCATCTGTACATACATACTCCGTGTTAGAGTATTTTCAAAATACAAGCCTAAAACATGCTGAAAATCGATATTTTAGCTGCCCAAAGTCAATATGTGTATGCATCTTCTGTACCCGTGTATATCCCAAATTCAGGTTCAAAACACCCGAAAATTCGATATTTTTGGGTCCCAGGAGCGATCTGTACATGCCTACTCCTTGCTAGAATTTTTTCAAGATACAGACCCAAAACAAGATTAAAATCGATATTTTAGGTGCAAAAAGTCGATATGTGCATGCATCTTCTGTACCCGTTTATATATCAAATTCAGGCTCAAAACACCCGAAAATTAGATATTTTTGGGTCCCAAAAGCGATCTGTACATGTCTACTCCGTATTAGAGTATTTTTAAAATACAGGCCCAAAACATACTAAAAATCGATATTTTAAGTGTCCAAAGGCGATATGTGCATGCATCTTCTGTACCCGTTTATATCTCAAATTTAGGCTCAAAACACCCAAAAAATTCATATTTTTGTGTCCCAGAAGCGATCTGTACATGCCTACTCCGTGGTACAGTATTTTCAAAATACAGGCCCAAAACATGCTCAAAATCGATATTTTAGGTGCCCAAAGTCAATATGTTCATGCATCTTCTGTACCCGTTTATATATCAAATTCAGGCTCAAAACACCCGAAAATTAGATATTTTTGGGTCCCAAAAGCGATCTGTACATGTCTACTCCGTGTTAGAGTATTTTTAAAATACAGGCTTAAAACATGCTCAAAATCGATATTTTAGGTGCAAAAAGTCGATATGTGCATGGATCCTCTGTACCCGTTTATATCCCAAATTCTGGCTCAAAACACCAGAAAATTCGATATTTTTGGGTTCCAGAAGCGATCTGTACATGCCTTCTCTGTGTTAAAGTATTTGCAAAATACAGGCTCAAAACATGCTGAAAATCTATATTTTAGGTGCACAAACTCAATATGTGTATGCATCTTCTGTACACGTGTATATCCCAAATAAATTCAGGTTCAAAAAACCAGAAAATTCGGTATTTTTTTGTCCCAGAAGCGATCTGTACATGCCTACTCCTTGCTAGAATGTTTTCAAGATACAGACCCAAAACATGCTCAAAATCGATATTTTAGGTTCAAAAAGTCGATATGTGCATGCATCCTCTGTACCCGGTTATATCCCAAATTCTGGCTCAAAACCCCCGAAAATTCGATATTTTTGGGTTGCAGAAGCGATCTGTACATGCCTACTCAGTGCTAGAATATTTTAAAATTATACGCCCAAAACAAACTAAAAATCGATATTTTGGGTGCCAAAGTCGATATGTGCATGCATCTTCTGTACCCGTTTATATCTCAAATTCAGGCTCAAAACACCCAAAAAATCGATATTTTTGTGTCCCAGAAGCGATCTGTACGTGCATACTCCGTGTTAGAGTGTTTTTAAATTAAAGGCCCAAAACATGCTGAAAATCTATATTTTATGTGCCCAAAGTCAATATGTGTATGCATCTTCTGTACCCGTGTATATCCCTAATTCTGGTTCAAAACACCAGAAAATTCGATATTTTTGGGTCCCAGAAGCGATCTGTACATGCATACTCCGTGTTGGAGTGTTTTTAAAATACAGGCCCAAAACATGCTAAAAATTTGATTTTTTAGGTGCACAAAGTCAATATGTGTATGCATTCTCTGTACCCGGTTATATCTCAAATTCAGGCTCAAAACTCCCGAAAATTCGATATTTGTGGGTCCCAGGAGCGATCTGTACATGCCTACTCCTTGCTAGAATTTTTTCAAGATACAGACCCAAAACATGATCAAAATCGATATTTTAGGTGCAAAAAGTCGATATGTGTATGCATCTTCTGTACCCGTTTATATCTCAAATTCAGGCTCAAAACTCCGAAAATTCGATATTTTTGGGTCCCTTAAGCAATCTGCACATGCCTACTCAGTGCTAGAATGTTTTTAAAATAGAGGCTTAAAACATGCTATAAATCGATATTTTAGGTGTCCAAAGTCGATATGTGCATGCATCTTCTGTACTCGTTTATATCTCAAATTCAGGCTCAAAACACCCAAAAAAGCAATATTTTTGTGTCCCAGAAGCGATCTGTACATGCCTACTCCGTGGTACAGTATTTTCAAAATACAGGCCCAAAACATGCTCAAAATCGATATTTTAGGTGCCTAAAGTCAATATGTGCATGCATCTTCTGTATCCGTTTATATCTCAAATTCTGGCTCAAAACACCCGAAAATTCGATTTTTTTGGGTCCAAGAAGCGATCTGTACATGCCTTCTTCGTGTTAAAGTATTTTCAAAATACAGGCTTAAAACATGCTGAAAATCTATATTTTAGGTGCCCAAAGTTAATATATGTATGCATCTTCTGTACCCGGTTATATCCCAAATTCAGGCTCAAAACCCCCGAAAATTCGATATTTTTGGGTCCCATGGCAGAAGCGATCTGTACATGCCTACTCAGTGCTAGAATATTTTCAAATTATACGCCCAAAACATACTAAAAATTGATATTTTGGGTCCCAAAGTCGATATGTGCATGCATCTTCTGTACCCGTTTATATCTCAAATTCAGGCTCAAAACACCCAAAAAATCGATATTTTTGTGTCCCAGAAGCGATCTGTACATGTCTACACCGTGTTTGAGTATTTTCAAAATACAGGCCCATAACATGCTCAAAATCGATATTTTAGGTGCCCAAAGTCGATATGTGCATGCATCTTCTGTACCCGTTTATATCTCAAATTCATGCTCAAAACACCCGAAAATTCAATGTTTTTGGGTCCCAGAAGCGATCTGTACGTGCATACTCCGTGTTAGAGTGTTTTTAAAATACAGGCCCAAAACATGCTGAAAATCGATTTTTTATGTGCCCAAAGTCAATATGTGTATGCATCTTCTGTACCCGTGTATATCCCTAATTCTGGTTCAAAACATCAGAAAATTCAATATTTTTGGGTCCCAGAAGCGATCTGTACATGCCTACTCCTTGCTAGAATGTTTTTAAGATACAGACCCAAAACATGCTCAAAATCGATATTTTAATTAAGTGCAAAAAGTCGATATGTGCATGCATCTTCTGTACCCGTTTATATCTCAAATTCAGGCTCAAAACTCCGAAAATTCGATATTTTTGGGTCCCATAAGCGATCTGTACATGCATACTCCGTGTTAGAGTGTTTTTAAAGTACAGGCCCAAAACATGCTAAAAAATTGATATTTTAGGTGCACAAAGTCAATATGTGTATGCATTCTCTGTACCCGGTTATATCTCAAATTCAGGCTCAAAACTCCCGAAAATTCAATATTTTTGGGTCCCTGAAGCGATCTGTACATGCCTACTCAGTGCTAGAATGTTTTCAAAATATAGGTCCAAAACATGCTAAAAATCGATATTTTGGGTGCCCAAAGTCGATATGTGCATGCAACTTCTGTACCCGTTTATATCTTAAATTCAGGCTCAAAACACCCAAAAAATCGATATTTTTGTGTCCCAGAAGCGATCTGTACGTGTCTACTCCGTGTTAGAGTATTTTAAAAATACAGGCCCAAAATATGCTCAAAATCGATATATTGGGTGCCTAAAGTCGATATGTGCATGCATATTCTGTACCCGTTTATATCTCAAATTCAGACTCAAAACACCCGAATATTCGATATTTTTGGGTCCCAAAAGCCATCTGTACATGCATACTCCGTGTCAGAGTATTTTCAAAATACAAGCCTAAAACATGCTGAAAATCGATATTTTAGCTGCCCAAAGTCAATATGTCTATGCATCTTCTGTACCCGTCTATATCCCAAATTCAGGTTCAAAACATTCGAAAATTCGATATTTTTGGGTCTCAGAAGCAATCTGTACATGCCTACTTCTTGCTAGAATGTTTTCAAGATACAGACCCAAAACATGCTCAAAACCGATATTTTAGGTGCAAAAAGTCAATATGTGCATGCATCTTCTGTACCCGTTTATATCTCAAATTCAGGCTCAAAACATCCGAAAATTCGATATTTTTGGGTCCCAGAAGCGATCTGTACATGCCTTCTCCGTGTTAAAGTATTTTCAAAATACAGGCTCAAAACATGCTGAAAATCTATATTTTAGGTGCCCAAAGTCAATATGTGTATGCATCTTCTGTACCCCTGTATATACCAAATTCAGGTTCAAAACACCAGAAAATTGGGTATTTTTGTGTCCCAGAAGCGATCTGTACATGCCTACTCCTTGCTAGAATGTTTTCAAGATACAGACCCAAAACATGCTCAAAATCGATATTTTAGGTGCAAAAAGTCGATATGTGCATGCATCCTCTGTACCCGGTTATATCCCAAATTCAGGCTCAAAACACCCAAAAAATCGATATTTTTGTGTCCCAGAAGCGATCTGTACGTGCATACTCCGTGTTAGAGTGTTTTTAAATTAAAGGCCCAAAACATGATGAAAATCGATATTTTATGTGCCCAAAGTCAATATGTGTATGCATCTTCTGTACCCGTGTATATCCCTAATTCTGGTTCAAAACATCAGAAAATTCGATATTTTTGGGTCCCAGAAGCGATCTGTACATGCCTACTCCTTCCTAGAATGTTTTCAAGATACAGACCCAAAACATGCTCAAAATCGATATTTTAAGTGCAAAAAGTCAATATGTGTATGCATTCTCTGTACCCGGTTATATCTCAAATTCAGGCTCAAAACACCCGAAAATTCAATATTTTTGGGTCCCAGAAGCGATCTGTATATGCCTACTCAGTGCTAGAATTTTTTCAAAATATAGGCTCAGAACATGCTAAAAATCAATATATTGGGTGCCCAAAGTCGATATGTGCATGCATCTTCTGTACCCGTTTATATCATAAATTCAGACTCAAAACACCCGAATAATCGATATTTTTGGGTCCCAAAAGCCATCTGTACATGCATACTCCGTGTTAGAGTATTTTCAAAATACAAGCCTAAAACATGCTGAAAATCGATATTTTAGCTGCCCAAAGTCAATATGTGTATGCATCTTCTGTACCCGTCTATATCCCAAATTCAGGTTCAAAACACCCGAAAATTCGATATTTTTGGGTCCCAGGAGCGATCTGTACATGCCTACTCCTTGCTAGAATTTTTTCAAGATACAGACCCAAAACAAGATTAAAATCGATATTTTAGGTGCAAAAAGTCGATATGTGCATGCATCTTCTGTACCCGTTTATATATCAAATTCAGGCTCAAAACACCCGAAAATTAGATATTTTTGGGTCCCAAAAGCGATCTGTACATGTCTACTCCGTGTTAGAGTATTTTTAAAATACAGGCCCAAAACATACTAAAAATCGATATTTTAAGTGTCCAAAGGCGATATGTGTATGCATCTTCTGTACACGTGTATATCCCAAATAAATTCAGGTTCAAAACACCAGAAAATTCGGTATTTTTGGGTCCCAGAAGCGATCTGTACATGCCTACTCCTTGCTAGAATGTTTTCAAGATTCAGACCCAAAACATGCTCAAAATCGATATTTTAGGTGCAAAAAGTCGATATGTGCATGCATCCTCTGTACCCGGTTATATCCCAAATTCTGGCTCAAAACCCCCGAAAATTCGATATTTTTGGGTTCCAGAAGCGATCTGTACATGCCTACTCAGTGCTAGAATATTTTAAAATTATACGCCCAAAACAAACTAAAAATCGATATTTTGGGTGCCAAAGTCGATATGTGCATGCATCTTCTGTACCCGTTTATATCTCAAATTCAGGCTCAAAACACCCAAAAAATCGATATTTTTGTGTCCCAGAAGCGATCTGTACGTGCATACTCCGTGTTAGAGTGTTTTTAAATTAAAGGCCCAAAACATGCTGAAAATCTATATTTTATGTGCCCAAAGTCAATATGTGTATGCATCTTCTGTACCCGTGTATATGCCTAATTCTGGTTCAAAACACCAGAAAATTCGATATTTTTGGGCCCCAGAAGCGATCTGTACATGCATACTCCGTGTTGGAGTGTTTTTAAAATACAGGCCCAAAACATGCTAAAAAATTGATATTTTAGGTGCACAAAGTCAATATGTGTATGCATTCTCTGTACCCGGTTATACCTCAAATTCAGGCTCAAAACTACCGAAAATTCGATATTTGTGGGTCCCAGGAGCGATCTGTACATGCCTACTCCTTGCTAGAATTTTTTCAAGATACAGACCCAAAACATGATCAAAATCGATATTTTAGGTGCAAAAAGTCGATATGTGTATGCATCTTCTGTACCCGTTTATATCTCAAATTCAGGCTCAAAACTCCGAAAATTCGATATTTTTGGGTCCCTTAAGCAATCTGCACATGCCTACTCAGTGCTAGAATGTTTTTAAAATAGAGGCTTAAAACATGCTATAAATCGATATTTTAGGTGTCCAAAGTCGACATGTGCATGCATCTTCTGTACCCGTTTATATCTCAAATTCAGGCTCAAAACACCCGAAAATTCGATATTTTTGGGTCCCAGAAGCGATCTGTACATGCCTACTCCGTGTTAAAGTATTTGCAAATTACAGGCCCAAAACATGCTGAAAATCTATATTTTAGGTGCCCAAAGTCAATATGTGTATGCATCTTCTGTATCCGTCTATATCCCAAATTCAGGTTCAAAACACCCGAAAATTCGATATTTTTGGGTCCCAGGAGCGATCTGTACATGCCAACTCCTTGCTAGAATTTGTTCAAGATACAGACCCAAAACAAGATCAAAATCGATGTTTTAGGTGCAAAAAGTAGATATGTGCATGCATCTTCTGTATCCGTTTATATCGCAAATTCAGGCTCAAAACACCCAAAAATTCGATATTTTTGGGTCCCAAAAGCGATCTGTACATCTCTACTCCGTGTTAGAGTATTTTTAAAATACAGGCCCAAAACATACTAAAAATCGATATGTTAGGTGTCCAAAGTCGATATGTGCATGCATCTTCTGTACTCGTTTATATCTCAAATTCAGGCTCAAAACACCCGAAAATTCGATATTTTGGGGTCCCAGAAGATATCTGTACATGCCTACTCAGTGTTAGAGTACTTTCAAAATACATGCCCAAAACATGCTGAAAATCGATATTTTAGCTCCACATAGTCGATATGTGCATGCATCTTCTGTACCCGTTTATATCTCAAATTCAGGCTCAAAACACCCGAAAATTCGATTTTTTTGGGTCCAAGAAGCGATTTGTACATGCCTTCTCCGTGTTAAAGTATTTTCAAAATACAGGCTTAAAACATGCTGAAAATCTATATTTTAGGTGCCCAAAGTTAATATGTGTATGCATCTTCTGTACCCGGTTATATCCCAAATTCAGGCTCAAAACCCCCGAAAATTTGATATTTTTGGGTCCCATGGCAGAAGCGATCTGTACATGCCTACTCAGTGCTAGAATATTTTCAAATTATACGCCCAAAACATACTAAAAATCGATATTTTGGGTCCCAAAGTCGATATGTGCATGCATCTTCTGTACCCGTTTATATCTCAAATTCAGGCTCAAAACACCCAAAAAATCGATATTTTTGTGTCCCAGAAGCGATCTGTACATGTCTACACCGTGTTTGAGTATTTTCAAAATACAGGCCCATAACATGCTCAAAATCGATATTTTAGGTGCCCAAAGTCGATATGTGCATGCATCTTCTGTAACCGTTTATATCTCAAATTCATGCTCAAAACACCCGAAAATTCAATGTTTTTGGGTCCCAGAAGCGATCTGTACGTGCATACTCCGTGTTAGAGTGTTTTTAAAATACAGGCCCAAAACATGCTGAAAATCGATATTTTATGTGCCCAAAGTCAATATGTGTATGCATCTTCTGTACCCGTGTATATCCCTAATTCTGGTTCAAAACATCAGAAAATTCAATATTTTTTGTTCCCAGAAGCGATCTGTACATGCCTACTCCTTGCTAGAATGTTTTTAAGATACAGACCCAAAACATGCTCAAAATCGATATTTTAATTAAGTGCAAAAAGTCGATATGTGCATGCATCTTCTGTACCCGTTTATATCTCAAATTCAGGCTCAAAACTCCGAAAATTCGATATTTTTGGGTCCCATAAGCGATCTGTACATGCATACTCCGTGTTAGAGTGTTTTTAAAGTACAGGCCCAAAACATGCTAAAAAATTGATATTTTAGGTGCACAAAGTCAATATGTGTATGCATTCTCTGTACCCGGTTATATCTCAAATTCAGGCTCAAAACTCCCGAAAATTCAATATTTTTTGGTCCCTGAAGCGATCTGTACATGCCTACTCAGTGCTAGAATGTTTTCAAAATATAGGTCCAAAACATGCTAAAAATCGATATTTTGGGTGCCCAAAGTCGATATGTGCATGCAACTTCTGTACCCGTTTATATCTTAAATTCAGGCTCAAAACACCCAAAAAATCGATATTTTTGTGTCCCAGAAGCGATCTGTACGTGTCTACTCCGTGTTAGAGTATTTTAAAAATACAGGCCCAAAATATGCTCAAAATCGATATATTGGGTGCCTAAAGTCGATATGTGCATGCATCTTCTGTACCCGTTTATATCTCAAATTCAGACTCAAAACACCCGAATATTCGATATTTTTGGGTCCCAAAAGCCATCTGTACATGCATACTCCGTGTCAGAGTATTTTCAAAATACAAGCCTAAAACATGCTGAAAATCGATATTTTAGCTGCCCAAAGTCAATATGTCTACGCATCTTCTGTACCCGTCTATATCCCAAATTCAGGTTCAAAACATTCGAAAATTCGATATTTTTGGGTCTCAGAAGCAATCTGTACATGCCTACTTCTTGCTAGAATGTTTTCAAGATACAGACCCAAAACATGCTCAAAATCGATATTTTAGGTGCAAAAAGTCGATATGTGCATGCATCTTCTGTACCCGTTTATATCTCAAATTCAGGCTCAAAACATCCAAAAATTCGATATTTTTGGGTCCCAGAAGCGATCTGTACATGCCTTCTCCGTGTTAAAGTATTTTCAAAATACAGGCTCAAAACATGCTGAAAATCTATATTTTAGGTGCCCAAAGTCAATATGTGTATGCATCTTCTGTACCCCTGTATATCCCAAATTCAGGTTCAAAACACCAGAAAATTGGGTATTTTTGTGTCCCAGAAGCGATCTGTACATGCCTACTCCTTGCTAGAATGTTTTCAAGATACAGACCCAAAACATGCTCAAAATCGATATTTTAGGTGCAAAAAGTCGATATGTGCATGCATCCTCTGTACCCGGTTATATCCCAAATTCAGGCTCAAAACACCCAAAAAATCGATATTTTTGTGTCCCAGAAGCGATCTGTACGTGCATACTCCGTGTTAGAGTGTTTTTAAATTAAAGGCCCAAAACATGATGAAAATCGATATTTTATGTGCCCAAAGTCAATATGTGTATGCATCTTCTGTACCCGTGTATATCCCTAATTCTGGTTCAAAACATCAGAAAATTCGATATTTTTGGGTCCCAGAAGCGATCTGTACATGCCTACTCCTTCCTAGAATGTTTTCAAGATACAGACCCAAAACATGCTCAAAATCGATATTTTAAGTGCAAAAAGTCAATATGTGTATGCATTCTCTGTACCCGGTTATATCTCAAATTCAGGCTCAAAACACCCGAAAATTCAATATTTTTGGGTCCCAGAAGCGATCTGTATATGCCTACTCAGTGCTAGAATTTTTTCAAAATATATGCTCAGAACATGCTAAAAATCGATATTTTGGGTGCCCAAAGTCGATATGTGCATGCATCTTCTGTACCCGTTTATATCATAAATTCAGACTCAAAACACCCGAATAATCGATATTTTTGGGTCCCAAAAGCCATCTGTACATGCATACTCCGTGTTAGAGTATTTTCAAAATACAAGCCTAAAACATGCTGAAAATCGATATTTTAGCTGCCCAAAGTCATTATGTGTATGCATCTTCTGTACCCGTCTATATCCCAAATTCAGGTTCAAAACACCCGAAAATTCGATATTTTTGGGTCCCAGGAGCGATCTGTACATGCCTACTCCTTGCTAGAATTTTTTCAAGATACAGACCCAAAACAAGATTAAAATCGATATTTTAGGTGCAAAAAGTCGATATGTGCATGCATCTTCTGTACCCGTTTATATATCAAATTCAGGCTCAAAAAACCCGAAAATTAGATATTTTTGGGTCCCAAAAGCGATCTGTACATGTCTACTCCGTGTTAGAGTATTTTTAAAATACAGGCCCAAAACATACTAAAAATCGATATTTTAAGTGTCCAAAGGCGATATGTGCATGCATCTTCTGTACCCGTTTATATCTCAAATTCAGGCTCAAAACACCCAAAAAATTCATATTTTTGTGTCCCAGAAGCGATCTGTACATGCCTACTCCGTGGTACAGTATTTTCAAAATACAGGCCCAAAACATGCTCAAAATCGATATTTTAGGTGCCCCAAGTCAATATGTGCATGCATCTTCTGTACCCGTTTATATATCAAATTCAGGCTCAAAACACCCGAAAATTAGATATTTTTGGGTCCCAAAAGCGATCTGTACATGTCTACTCCGTGTTAGAGTATTTTTAAAATACAGGCTTAAAACATGCTCAAAATCGATATTTTAGGTGCCTAAAGTCGATATGTGCATGGATCCTCTGTACCCGTTTATATCCCAAATTCTGGCTCAAAACACCAGAAAATTCGATATTTTTGGGTTCCAGAAGCGATCTGTACATGCCTTCTCTGTGTTAAAGTATTTGCAAAATACAGGCTCAAAACATGCTGAAAATCTATATTTTAGGTGCACAAAGTCAATATGTGTATGCATCTTCTGTACACGTGTATATCCCAAATAAATTCAGGTTCAAAACACCAGAAAATTCGGTATTTTTGGGTCCCAGAAGCGATCTGTACATGCCTACTCCTTGCTAGAATGTTTTCAAGATACAGACCCAAAACATGCTCAAAATCGATATTTTAGGTGCAAAAAGTCGATATGTGCATGCATCCTATGTACCCGGTTATATCCCAAATTCTGGCTCAAAACCCCCGAAAATTCGATATTTTTGGGTTCCAGAAGCGATCTGTACATGCCTACTCAGTGCTAGAATATTTTAAAATTATACGCCCAAAACAAACTAAAAATCGATATTTTGGGTGCCAAAGTCGATATGTGCATGCATCTTCTGTACCCGTTTATATCTCAAATTCAGGCTCAAAACACCCAAAAAATCGATATTTTTGTGTCCCAGAAGCGATCTGTACGTGCATACTCCGTGTTAGAGTGTTTTTAAATTAAAGGCCCAAAACATGCTGAAAATCTATATTTTATGTGCCCAAAGTCAATATGTGTATGCATCTTCTGTACCCGTGTATATCCCTAATTCTGGATCAAAACACCAGAAAATTCGATATTTTTGGGTCCCAGAAGCGATCTGTACATGCATACTCTGTGTTGGAGTGTTTTTAAAATACAGGCCCAAAACATGCTAAAAAATTGATATTTTAGGTGCACAAAGTCAATATGTGTATGCATTCTCTGTACCCGGTTATATCTCAAATTCAGGCTCAAAACTCCCGAAAATTCGATATTTGTGGGTCCCAGGAGCGATCTGTACATGCCTACTCCTTGCTAGAATTTTTTCAAGATACAGACCCAAAACATGATCAAAATCGATATTTTAGGTGCAAAAAGTCGATATGTGTATGCATCTTCTGTACCCGTTTATATCTCAAATTCAGGCTCAAAACTCCGAAAATTCGATATTTTTGGGTCCCTTAAGCAATCTGCACATGCCTACTCAGTGCTAGAATGTTTTTAAAATAGAGGCTTAAAACATGCTATAAATCGATATTTTAGGTGTCCAAAGTCGATATGTGCATGCATCTTCTGTACCCGTTTATATCTCAAATTTAGGCTCAAAACACCCGAAAATTCGATATTTTTGGGTCCCAGAAGCGATCTGTACATGCCTACTCCGTGTTAAAGTATTTGCAAATTACAGGCCCAAAACATGCTGAAAATCTATATTTTAGGTGCCCAAAGTCAATATGTGTATGCATCTTCTGTATCCGTCTATATCCCAAATTCAGGTTCAAAACACCCGAAAAGTCTATATTTTTGGGTCCCAGGAGCGATCTGTACATGCCAACTCCTTGCTAGAATTTGTTCAAGATACAGACCCAAAACAAGATCAAAATCGATGTTTTAGGTGCAAAAAGTAGATATGTGCATGCATCTTCTGTATCCGTTTATATCGCAAATTCAGGCTCAAAACACCCAAAAATTCGATATTTTTGGGTCCCAAAAGCGATATGTACATCTCTACTCCGTGTTAGAGTATTTTTAAAATACAGGCCCAAAACATACTAAAAATCGATATGTTAGGTGTCCAAAGTCGATATGTGCATGCATCTTCTGTACTCGTTTATATCTCAAATTCAGGCTCAAAACACCCAAAAAAGCAATATTTTTGTGTCCCAGAAGCGATCTGTACATGCCTACTCCGTTGTACAGTATTTTCAAAATACAGGCCCAAAACATGCTCAAAATCGATATTTTAGGTGCCCAAAGTCAATATGTGCATGCATCTTCTGTATCCGTTTATATCTCAAATTCTGGCTCAAAACACCCGAAAATTCGATTTTTTTGGGTCCAAGAAGCAATCTGTACATGCCTTCTCAGTGTTAAAGTATTTTCAAAATACAGGCTTAAAACATGCTGAAAATCTATATTTTAGGTGCCCAAAGTTAATATGTGTATGCATCTTCTGTACCCGGTTATATCCCAAATTCAGGCTCAAAACCCCCGAAAATTCGATATTTTTGGGTCCCATGGCAGAAGCGATCTGTACATGCCTACTCAGTGCTAAAATATTTTCAAATTATACGCCCAAAACATACTAAAAATCGATATTTTGGGTCCCAAAGTCGATATGTGCATGCATCTTCTGTACCCGTTTATATCTCAAATTCAGGCTCAAAACACCCAAAAAATCGATATTTTTGTGTCCCAGAAGCGATCTGTACATGTCTACACCGTGTTTGAGTATTTTCAAAATACAGGCCCAAAACATGCTCAAAATCGATATTTTAGGTGCCCAAAGTCGATATGTGCATGCATCTTCTGTACCCGTTTATATCTCAAATTCATGCTCAAAACACCCGAAAATTCAATGTTTTTGGGTCCCAGAAGCGATCTGTACGTGCATACTCCGTGTTAGAGTGTTTTTAAAATACAGGCCCAAAACATGCTGAAAATCGATATTTTATGTGCCCAAAGTCAATATGTGTATGCATCTTCTGTACCCGTGTATATCCCTAATTCTGGTTCAAAACATCAGAAAATTCAATATTTTTGGGTCCCAGAAGCGATCTGTACATGCCTACTCCTTGCTAGAATGTTTTTAAGATACAGACCCAAAACATGCTCAAAATCGATATTTTAATTAAGTGCAAAAAGTCGATATGTGCATGCATCTTCTGTACCCGTTTATATCTCAAATTCAGGCTCAAAACTCCGAAAATTCGATATTTTTGGGTCCCAGAAGCGATCTGTACATGCCTACTCAGTGCTAGAATGCTTTAAAAATATAGGTCCAAAACATGCTAAAAATCGATATTTTGGGTGCCCAAAGTCGATATGTGCATGCAACTTCTGTACCCGTTTATATCCCAAATTCTGGCTCAAAACACCAGAAAATTCGATATTTTTGGGTTCCAGAAGCGATCTGTACATGCCTTCTCTGTGTTAAAGTATTTGCAAAATACAGGCTCAAAACATGCTGAAAATCTATATTTTAGGTGCACAAAGTCAATATGTGTATGCATCTTCTGTACACGTGTATATCCCAAATAAATTCAGGTTCAAAACACCAGAAAATTCGGTATTTTTGGGTCCCAGAAGCGATCTGTACATGCCTACTCCTTGCTAGAATGTTTTCAAGATACAGACCCAAAACATGCTCAAAATCGATATTTTAGGTGCAAAAAGTCGATATGTGCATGCATCCTATGTACCCGGTTATATCCCAAATTCTGGCTCAAAACCCCCGAAAATTCGATATTTTTGGGTTCCAGAAGCGATCTGTACATGCCTACTCAGTGCTAGAATATTTTAAAATTATACGCCCAAAACAAACTAAAAATCGATATTTTGGGTGCCAAAGTCGATATGTGCATGCATCTTCTGTACCCGTTTATATCTCAAATTCAGGCTCAAAACACCCAAAAAAATCGATATTTTTGTGTCCCAGAAGCGATCTGTACGTGCATACTCCGTGTTAGAGTGTTTTTAAATTAAAGGCCCAAAACATGCTGAAAATCTATATTTTATGTGCCCAAAGTCAATATGTGTATGCATCTTCTGTACCCGTGTATATCCCTAATTCTGGTTCAAAACACCAGAAAATTCGATATTTTTGGGTCCCAGAAGCGATCTGTACATGCATACTCTGTGTTGGAGTGTTTTTAAAATACAGGCCCAAAACATGCTAAAAAATTGATATTTTAGGTGCACAAAGTCAATATGTGTATGCATTCTCTGTACCCGGTTATATCTCAAATTCAGGCTCAAAACTCCCGAAAATTCGATATTTGTGGGTCCCAGGAGCGATCTGTACACGCCTACTCCTTGCTAGAATTTTTTCAAGATACAGACCCAAAACATGATCAAAATCGATATTTTAGGTGCAAAAAGTCGATATGTGTATGCATCTTCTGTACCCGTTTATATCTCAAATTCAGGCTCAAAACTCCGAAAATTCGATATTTTTGGGTCCCTTAAGCAATCTGCACATGCCTACTCAGTGCTAGAATGTTTTTAAAATAGAGGCTTAAAACATGCTATAAATCGATATTTTAGGTGTCCAAAGTCGATATGTGCATGCATCTTCTGTACCCGTTTATATCTCAAATTTAGGCTCAAAACACCCGAAAATTCGATATTTTTGGGTCCCAGAAGCGATCTGTACATGCCTACTCCGTGTTAAAGTATTTGCAAATTACAGGCCCAAAACATGCTGAAAATCTATATTTTAGGTGCCCAAAGTCAATATGTGTATGCATCTTCTGTATCCGTCTATATCCCAAATTCAGGTTCAAAACACCCGAAAAGTCGATATTTTTGGGTCCCAGGAGCGATCTGTACATGCCAACTCCTTGCTAGAATTTGTTCAAGATACAGACCCAAAACAAGATCAAAATCGATGTTTTAGGTGCAAAAAGTAGATATGTGCATGCATCTTCTGTATCCGTTTATATCGCAAATTCAGGCTCAAAACACCCAAAAATTCGATATTTTTGGGTCCCAAAAGCGATCTGTACATCTCTACTCCGTGTTAGAGTATTTTTAAAATACAGGCCCAAAACATACTAAAAATCGATATGTTAGGTGTCCAAAGTCGATATGTGCATGCATCTTCTGTACTCGTTTATATCTCAAATTCAGGCTCAAAACACCCAAAAAAGCAATATTTTTGTGTCCCAGAAGCGATCTGTACATGCCTACTCCGTTGTACAGTATTTTCAAAATACAGGCCCAAAACATGCTCAAAATCGATATTTTAGGTGCCCAAAGTCAATATGTGCATGCATCTTCTGTATCCGTTTATATCTCAAATTCTGGCTCAAAACACCCGAAAATTCGATATTTTTGGGTCCAAGAAGCAATCTGTACATGCCTTCTCAGTGTTAAAGTATTTTCAAAATACAGGCTTAAAACATGCTGAAAATCTATATTTTAGGTGCCCAAAGTTAACATGTGTATGCATCTTCTGTACCCGGTTATATCCCAAATTCAGGCTCAAAACCCCCGAAAATTCGATATTTTTGGGTCCCATGGCAGAAGCGATCTGTACATGCCTACTCAGTGCTAAAATATTTTCAAATTATACGCCCAAAACATACTAAAAATCGATATTTTGGGTCCCAAAGTCGATATGTGCATGCATCTTCTGTACCCGTTTATATCTCAAATTCAGGCTCAAAACACCCAAAAAATCGATATTTTTGTGTCCCAGAAGCGATCTGTACATGTCTACACCGTGTTTGAGTATTTTCAAAATACAGGCCCAAAACATGCTCAAAATCGATATTTTAGGTGCCCAAAGTCGATATGTGCATGCATCTTCTGTACCCGTTTATATCTCAAATTCATGCTCAAAACACCCGAAAATTCAATGTTTTTGGGTCCCAGAAGCGATCTGTACGTGCATACTCCGTGTTAGAGTGTTTTTAAAATACAGGCCCAAAACATGCTGAAAATCGATATTTTATGTGCCCAAAGTCAATATGTGTATGCATCTTCTGTACCCGTGTATATCCCTAATTCTGGTTCAAAACATCAGAAAATTCAATATTTTTGGGTCCCAGAAGCGATCTGTACATGCCTACTCCTTGCTAGAATGTTTTTAAGATACAGACCCAAAACATGCTCAAAATCGATATTTTAATTAAGTGCAAAAAGTCGATATGTGCATGCATCTTCTGTACCCGTTTATATCTCAAATTCAGGCTCAAAACTCCGAAAATTCGATATTTTTGGGTCCCAGAAGCGATCTGTACATGCCTACTCAGTGCTAGAATGCTTTAAAAATATAGGTCCAAAACATGCTAAAAATCGATATTTTGGGTGCCCAAAGTCGATATGTGCATGCAACTTCTGTACCCGTTTATATCTTAAATTCAGGCTCAAAACACCCAAAAAATCCATATTTTTGTGTCCCAGAAGCGATCTGTACGTGTCTACTCCGTGTTAGAGTATTTTAAAAATACAGGCCCAAAATATGCTCAAAATCGATATATTGGGTGCCTAAAGTCGATATGTGCATGCATCTTCTGTACCCGTTTATATCTCAAATTCAGACTCAAAACACCCGAATATTCGATATTTTTGGGTCCCAAAAGCCATCTGTACATGCATACTCCGTGTCAGAGTATTTTCAAAATACAAGCCTAAAACATGCTGAAAATCGATATTTTAGCAGCCCAAAGTCAATATGTCTATGCATCTCCTGTACCCGTCTATATCCCAAATTCAGGTTCAAAACATTCGAAAATTCGATATTTTTGGGTCTCAGAAGCAATCTGTACATGCCTACTTCTTGCTAGAATGTTTTCAAGATACAGTCCCAAAACATGCTCAAAATCGATATTTTAGGTGCAAAAAGTCGATATGTGCATGCATTTTCTGTACCCGTTTATATCTCAAATTCAGGCTCAAAACTCCCGAAAATTCTATATTTTTGTGTCCCAGAAGCGATCTGTACATACCTTCTCCGTGTTAAAGTATTTTCAAAATACAGGCTCAAAACATGCTGAAAATCTATATTTTAGGTGCCCAAAGTCAATATGTGTATGCATCTTCTGTACCCGTGTATATCCCAAATTCAGGTTCAAAACACCAGAAAATTCGGTATTTTTGGGTCCCAGAAGCGATCTGTACATGCCTACTCCTTGCTAGAATGTTTTCAAGATACAGTCCCAAAACATGCTCAAAATCGATATTTTAGGTGCAAAAAGTCGATATTTGCATGCATCCTCTGTACCCGGTTATATCCCAAATTCTGGCTCAAAACCCCCGAAAATTCGACATTTTTGGGTCGCAGAAGCGATCTGTACATGCCTACTCAGTGCTAGAATATTTTCAAATTATACGCCCAAAACAAACTAAAAATCGATATTTTGGGTGCCAAAGTCGATATGTGCATGCATCTTCTGTACCCGTTTATATCTCAAATTCAGGCTCAAAACACCCAAAAAATCGATATTTTTGTGTCCCAGAAGCGATCTGTACATGTCTACACCGTGTTTGAGTATTTTCAAAATACAGACCCAAAAGATGCCCAAAATCGATATTTTAGCTGCCCAAAGTCGATATGTGCATTCATCTTTTGTTCCCGTTTATATCTCAAATTCAGGCTCAAAATACCCAAAAATTCAATGTTTTTGGGTCCGAGAAGCGATCTGTACATGCCTACTCCTTGCAAGAATTTTTTCAAGATACAGACCCAAAGCATGATCAAAATCGATATTTTAGGTGAAAAAAGCCGATATGTGCATGCATTTTCTGTACCCGTTTATATCTCAAATTCAAGCTCAAAACGCCCGAAAATTCCATATTTTTGGGTCCCTTAAGCGATCTGTACATGCATACTCAGTGCTTGAATGTTTTCAAAATACAGGCCCAAAACATGCTCAAAATTGATATTTTAGGTGCCCAAAGTCGATATGTGCATGCATCTTCTGTACCCATTTATATCCCAAATTCAGACTCAAAACACCAGAATATTCGATATTTTTTGGTCCCAAAAGTCATCTGTACATGCATACTCCGTGTTTGAGTGTTTTTAAAATACAGGCCCAAAACATGCTGAAAATTGATATTTTAGGTGCACAAAGTCAATATGTGTATGCATTCTCTGTACCCGGTTATATCTCAAATTCAGGCTCAAAACACCCGAAAATTCAATATTTTTGGTTTCCAGAAGCGATCTGTACATGCCTACTCAGTGCTAGAATTTTTTCAATATATAGGCTCAGAACATGCTCAAAATCGATATTTTGGGTGCCAAAAGTCGATATGTGCATGCATCTTCTGTACCCGTTTATATCTCAAATTTAGGCTCAAAACACTCAAAAATTCGATATTTTTGTTTCCCAGAAGCGATCTGTACGTGTCTACTCCGTGTTAGAGTATTTAAAAAATACAGGCCCAAAACATGCTCAAAATCGATATATTGGGTGCCCAAAGTCGATAAGTGCATGCATCTTCTGTACCCGTTTATATCATAAATTCAGACTCAAAACACCCGAATAATCGATATTTTTGGGTACCAAAAGCCATCTGTACATGCATACTCCGTGATAGAGTATTTTCAAAATACAAGCCTAAAGCATGCTGAAAATCGATATTTTAGCTGCCTAAAGTCAATATGTGTATGCATCTTCTGTACCCGTCTATATCCCTAATTCTGGTTCAAAACATTCGAAAATTCGATATTTTTGGGTCCCAGAAGCAATCTGTACATGCCTACTTCTTGCTAGAATGTTTTCAAGATACAGACCCAAAACATGCTCAAAATCGATATTTTAGGTGCAAAAAGTCGATATGTGCATGCATCTTCTGTACCCGTTTATATCTCAAATTCAGGCTCAAAACACCCGAAAATTCGATATTTTTGGGTCCCAATAGCGATCTGTACATGCCTACTCCGTGTTAGAGTATTTTCAAAATACAAGTCCAAAACATGCTCAAAATCGATATTTTAGGTGCCCAAAGTCGATATGTGCATACATCTTCTGTATCCGTCTATATCCCAAATTCAGGTTCAAAACACCTGAAAATTAGATATTTTTGGGTCCCAGAAGCGATCTGTACATGCCTTCTCCGTGTTAAAGTATTTTCAAAATACAGGCTTAAAACATTCTGAAAATCTATATTTTATGTGCCAAAAGTCAATATGTGTATACATCTTCTGTACCCGTCTATATCTCAAATTCAGGTTCAAAACACCCGAAAATTCAATGTTTTTGGGTCCCAGAAGCGATCTGTACATGCATACTCCGTGTTAGAGTGTTTTTAAAATACAGGCCCAAAACATGCTCAAAATCGATATTTTAGCTGCCCAAAGTCAATATGTGTATGCATCTTATGTATCCGTTTATATCTCAAATTCAGGTTCAAAACACCAGAAAATTCGGTATTTTTGGGTCCCAGAAGCGATCTGTACATGCCTACTCCTTTCTAGAATGTTTTCAAGATACAGACCCAAAACATGCTCAAAATCGATATTTTAGGTGCAAAAAGTCGATATGTGCATGCATCCTCTGTACCCGGTTATATCCCAAATTCAGGCTCAAAACCCCCGAAAATTCGATATTTTTGGGTCCCTGAAGCGATTTGTACATGCCTACTCAGTGCTAGAATATTTTCAAATTATAGGTCCAAAACATACTAAAAATCGATATTTTGGGTCCCAAAGTCGATATGTGCATGCATCTTTTGTACCCGTTTATATCTCAAATTCAGGCTCAAAACACCCAAAAAATCGATATTTTTGTGTCCCAGAAGCGATCTGTACATGTCTACACCGTGTTTGAGTATTTTCAAAATACAGGCCCAAAACATGCTCAAAATCGATATTTTAGGTACCCAAAGTCGATATGTGCATGCATCTTCTGTACCCGTTTATATCTCAAATTCATGCTCAAAACACCCGAAAATTCAATGTTTTTGGGTCCCAAAAGCGATCTGTACGTGCATACTCCGTGTTAGAGTGTTTTTAAAATACAGCCCCAAAACATGCTGAAAATCGATATTTTATGTGCCCAAAGTCAATATGTGTATGCATCTTCTGTACCCGTGTATATCCCTAATTCTGGTTCAAAACATCAGAAAATTCAATATTTTTGGGTCCCAGAAGCGATCTGTACATGCCTACTCCTTGCTAGAATGTTTTTAAGATACAGACCCAAAACATGCTCCAAATCGATATTTTAATTAAGTGCAAAAAGTCGATATGTGCATGCATCTTCTGTACCCGTTTATATCTCAAATTCAGGCTCAAAACTCCGAAAATTCGATATTTTTGGGTCCCAATAGCGATCTGTACATGCCTACTCCGTGTTAGAGTATTTTCAAAATACAAGTCCAAAACATGCTCAAAATCGATATTTTAGGTGCCCAAAGTCGATATGTGCATACATCTTCTGTATCCGTCTATATCCCAAATTCAGGTTCAAAACACCTGAAAATTAGATATTTTTGGGTCCCAGGAGCGATCTGTACATGCCTACTCCGTGGTACAGTATTTTCAAAATACAGGCCCAAAACATGCTCAAAATCGATATTTTAGGTGCCCAAAGTCAATATGTGCATGCATCTTCTGTATCCGTTTATATCTCAAATTCAAACTCAAAACACCCGAAAATTCGATATTTTTGGGTCCCAGAAGCGATCTGTACATGCCTTCTCCGTGTTAAAGTATTTTCAAAATACAGGCTTAAAACATTCTGAAAATCTATATTTTATGTGCCAAAAGTCAATATGTGTATACATCTTCTGTACCCGTCTATATCTCAAATTCAGGTTCAAAACACCCGAAAATTCAATGTTTTTGGATCCCAGAAGCGATCTGTACATGCATACTCCGTGTTAGAGTGTTTTTAAAATACAGGCCCAAAACATGCTGAAAATCGATATTTTAGCTGCCCAAAGTCAATATGTGTATGCATCTTATGTATCCGTTTATATCTCAAATTCAGGTTCAAAACACCAGAAAATTCGGTATTTTTGGGTCCCAGAAGCGATCTGTACATGCCTACTCCTTTCAAGAATGTTTTCAAGATACAGACCCAAAACATGCTCAAAATCGATATTTTAGGTGCAAAAAGTCGATATGTGCATGCATCCTCTGTACCCGGTTATATCCCAAATTCAGGCTCAAAAACCCTAAAATTCGATATTTTTGGGTCCCTGAAGCGATTTGTACATGCCTACTCAGTGCTAGAATATTTTCAAATTATAGGCCCAAAACATACTAAAAATCGATATTTTGGGTCCCAAAGTCGATATGTGCATGCATCTTTTGTACCCGTTTACATCTCAAATTCAGGCTCAAAACACCCAAAAAATCGATATTTTTGTGTCCCAGAAGCGATCTGTACATGTCTACACCGTGTTTGAGTATTTTCAAAATACAGGCCCAAAACATGCTCAAAATCGATATTTTAGGTACCCAAAGTCGATATGTGCATGCATCTTCTGTACCCGTTTATATCTCAAATTCATGCTCAAAACACCCGAAAATTCAATGTTTTTGGGTCCCAAAAGCGATCTGTACGTGCATACTCCGTGTTAGAGTGTTTTTAAAATACAGCCCCAAAACATGCTGAAAATCGATATTTTATGTGCCCAAAGTCAATATGTGTATGCATCTTCTGTACCCGTGTATATCCCTAATTCTGGTTCAAAACATCAGAAAATTCAATATTTTTGGGTCCCAGAAGCGATCTGTACATGCCTACTCCTTGCTAGAATGTTTTTAAGATACAGACCCAAAACATGCTCCAAATCGATATTTTAATTAAGTGCAAAAAGTCGATATGTTCATGCATCTTCTGTACCCGTTTATATCTCAAATTCAGGCTCAAAACTCCGAAAATTCGATATTTTTGGGTCCCAGAAGCGATCTGTACATGCATACTCCGTGTTAGAGTGTTTTTAAAGTACAGGCCCAAAACATGCTAAAAACTTAATATTTTAGGTGCACAAAGTCAATATGTGTATGCATTCTCTGTACCCGGTGATATCTCAAATTCAGGCTCAAAACCCCCGAAAATTCAATATTTTTGGGTCCCAGAAGCGATCTGTACATGCCTACTCAGTGCTAGAATGTTTTCAAAATATAGGTCCAAAACATGATAAAATTCGATATTTTGGGTGCCCAAAGTCGTTATGTGCATGCAACTTCTGTACCCGTTTATATCTCAAATTCAGGCTCAAAACACCCAAAAATTCGATATTTTTGTGTCCCAGAAGCGATCTGTACGTGTCTACTCCGTGTTAGAGTATTTTAAAAATACAGGCCCAAAGTATGCTCAAAATCGATATATTGGGTGCCTAAAGTCGATATGTGCATGCATCTTCTGTACCCGTTTATATCTCAAATTCAGACTCAAAACACCCGAATATTCGATATTTTTGGGTCCCAAAAGCCATCTGTACATGCATACTCCGTCTCAGAGTATTTTCAAAATACATGCCTAAAACATGCTGAAAATCGATATTTTAGCTGCCCAAAGTCAATATGTGTATGCATCTACTGTACCAGTCTATATCCCAAATTCAGGTTCAAAACACTCGAAAATTCGATATTTTTGGGTCCCAGAAGCGATCTGTACATGCATACTCCGTGTTTGAGTGTTTTTAAAATACAGGCCCAAAACATGCTGAAAATTGATATTTTAGGTGCACAAAGTCAATATGTCTATGCATTCACTGTACACGGTTATATCTCAAATTCATGCTCAAAACTCCCGAAAATTCAATATTTTTGGGTCCCAGAAGCGATCTGTACATGCCTACTCCGTGATAGAGTATTTTCAAAATACAGGTCCAAAACATGCTCAAAATCGATATTTTATGTTCCCAAAGTCGATATGTGCATACATCTTTTGTATCCGTCTATATCCCAAATTCAGGTTCAAAACACCCGAAAATTCGATATTTTTGTGTCCCAGGAGCGATCTGTACATGCCTACTCATTGCAAGAATTTTTTCAAGATACAGACCCAAAACATGATCAAAATCGATATTTTAGGTGCCCAAAGTCGATATGTGCATGCATCTTCTGTACCCGTTTATATCTCAAATTCTAGCTCAAAACACCCGAAAATTCCTTATTTTTGGGTCCCTTAAGCGATCTGTAAATGCATACTCCGTGCTAGAGTATGTTCAAAATACAGGCCTAAAACATGCTGTAAATCGATATTTTAGCTGCCGAAAGTCAATATGTGTATGCATCTTCTGTACCCGTTTATATCATAAATTCAGACTCAAAACACCCGAATAATCGATATTTTTGGGTCCCAAAAGCCATCTGTACATGCATACTCCGTGTTAGAGTATTTTCAAAATACAAGCCTAAAACATGCTGAAAATCGATATTTTAGCTGCCCAAAGTCAATATGTGTATCCATCTTCTGTACCCGTCTATATCCCAAATTCAGGTTCAAAACATTCGAAAATTCGATATTTTTGGGTCCCAGAAGCAATCTGTACATGCCTACTTCTTGCTAGAATATTTTCAAGATACAGACCCAAAACATGCTGAAAATCGATATTTTAGGTGCAAAAAGTCGATATGTTCATGCATCTTCTGTACCCGTTTATATCTCAATTTTAGGCTCAAAACACCCGAAAATTCGATATTTTTGGGTCCCAGAAGCGATCTGTACATGCCTACTCCGTGTTAGAGTATTTTCAAAATACTGGTCCAAAACATGCTCAAAATCGATATTTTAGGTGCCCAAAGTCGATATGTGCATACATTTTCTGTATCCGTCTATATCCCAAATTCAGGTTAAAAACACCCGAAAATTCGATATTTTTGTGTCCCAGGAGCGATCTGTATATGCCTACTCCTTGCTAGAATTTTTTCAAGATACAGACCCAAAACAAGATCAAAATCGATATTTTAGGTGCAAAAAGTCGATATGTGCATGCATCTTCTGTACCCGTTTATATCTCAAATTCAGGCTCAAAACACCCGAAAATTCGATATTTTTGGGTCCCAAAAGCGATCATTACATGTCTACTCCGTATTAGAGTATTTTTAAAATACAGGCCCAAAACATACTAAAAATCGATATTTTAGGTGTCCAAAGTCGATATGTGCATGCATCTTCTGTACCCGTTTATATCTCAAATTCAGGCTTAAAACACCCAAAAAATCCATATTTTTGTGTCCCAGAAGCGATCTGTACATGCCTACTCCGTGGTACAGTATTTTCAAAATACAGGCCCAAAACATGCTCAAAATCGATATTTTAGGTGCCCAAAGTCAATATGTGCATGCATCTTCTGTATCCGTTTATATTTCAAATTCATGCTCAAAACACCCGAAAATTCGATATTTTTGGGTCCCAGAAGCGATCTGTACATGCCTTCTCCGTGTTAAAGTGTTTTTAAAATACAGGCCCAAAACATGCTGAAAATCGATATTTTATGTGCCCAAAGTCAATATGTATATGGATCTTCAGTACCCGTGTATATTCCTAATTCTGGTTCAAAACATCAGAAAATTCGATATTTTTGGGTCCCAGAAGCGATCTGTACATGCCTACTCCTTGCTAGAATGTTTTCAAGTTACAGACCCAAAACATGCTCAAAATCGATATTTTAATTAAGTGCAAAAAGTCGATATGTGCATGCATCTTCTGTACCCGTTTATATCTCAAATTCAGGCTCAAAACTCCGAAAATTCGATATTTTTGGGTCCCAGAAGCGATCTGTACATGCATACTCCATGTTAGAGTGTTTTTAAAGTACAGGCCCAAAACATGCTAAAAAATTGATATTTTAGGTGTACAAAGTCAATATGTGTATGCATTCTCTGTACCCGGTTATATCTCAAATTCAGGCTCAAAACTCCCTAAAATTCAATATTTTTGGGTCCCAGAAGCGATCTGTACATGCCTACTCAGTGCTAGAATGTTTTCAAAATATAGGCTCAGAACATGCTAAAAATCGATATTTTGGGTGCCCACAGTCGATATGTGCATGCAACTTCTGTACTCGTTTATATCTCAAATTCAGGCTCAAAACTCCCAAAAATTAGATATTTTTCTGTCCCAGAAGCGATCTGTATGTGTCTACTCCGTGTTAGAGTATTTTAAAAATACAGGCCCAAAATATGCTCAAAATCGATATATTGGGTGCCTAAAGTCGATATGTGCATGCATCTTCTGTACCCGTTTATATCTCAAATTCAGACTCAAAACACCCGAATATTCGATATTTTTGGGCCCCAAAAGCCATCTGTACATGCATTCTCCGTGTCAGAGTATTTTCAAAATACAAGCCTAAAACATGCTGAAAATCGATATTTTAGCTGCCCAAAGTCAATATGTGTATGCTTCTTCTGTACCCGTCTATATCCCAAATTCAGGTTCAAAACATTCGAAAATTCGATATTTTTGGGTCCCAGAAGCAACCTGTACATGCCTACTTCTTGCTAGAATGTTTTCAAGATACAGACCCAAAACATGATCAAAATCGATATTTTAGGTGCCCAAAGTCGATATGTGCATGCATCTTCTGTACCCGTTTATATCTCAAATTCAGGCTCAAAACACCCAAAAATTCGATATTTTTGTGTCCCAGAAGCGATCTGTACGTGTCTACTCCGTGTTAGAGTTTTTTAAAAATACAGGCCCAAAACATGCTCAAAATCGATATATTGGGTGCCCAAAGTCGATATGTGCATGCATCTTCTGTACCCGTTTATATCATAAATTCAGACTCAAAACACCCCAATAATCGATATTTTTGGGTCCCAAAAGCCATCTGTACATGCATACTCCGTGTTAGAGTATTTTCAAAATACAAGCCTAAAACATGCTGAAAATCGATATTTTAGCTGCCCAAAGTCAATATGTGTATCCATCTTCTGTACCCGTCTATATCCCAAATTCAGGTTCAAAACATTCGAAAATTCGATGTTTTTGGGTCCCAGAAGCAATCTGTACATGCCTACTTCTTGCTAGAATATTTTCAAGATACAGACCCAAAACATGCTGAAAATCGATATTTTAGGTGCAAAAAGTCGATATGTTCATGCATCTTCTGTACTCGTTTATATCTCAAATTCAGGCTCAAAACACCCGAAAATTCGATATCTTTGTGTCCCAGAAGCGATCTGTACATGCCTACTCCGTGTTAGAGTATTTTCAAAATACAGGTCCAAAACATGCTCAAAATCGATATTTTAGATGCCCAAAGTCGATATGTGCATACATTTTCTGTATCCGTCTATATCCCAAATTCAGGTTCAAAACACCCGAAAATTCGATATTTTTGTGTCCCAGGAGCGATCTGTACATGCCTACTCCTTGCTAGAATTTTTTCAAGATACAGACCCAAAACAAGATCAAAATCGATATTTTAGGTGCAAAAAGTCGATATGTGCATGCATCTTCTGTACCCGTTTATATCTCAAATTCAGGCTCAAAACACCCGAAAATTCGATATTTTTGGGTCCCAAAAGCGATCATTACATGTCTACTCCGTATTAGAGTATTTTTAAAATACAGGCCCAAAACAAACTAAAAATCGATATTTTAGGTGTCCAAAGTCGATATGTGAATGCATCTTCTGTACCCGTTTATATCTCAAATTCAGGCTCAAAACACCCAAAAAATCCATATTTTTGTGTCCCAGAAGCGATCTGTACATGCCTACTCCGTGGTACAGTATTTTCAAAATACAGGCCCAAAACATGCTCAAAATCGATATTTTAGGTGCAAAAAGTCGATATGTGCATGCATCTTCTGTACCCGTTTATATCTCAAATTCAGGCTCAAAACACCCGAAAATTCGATGTTTTTGGGTCCCAGAAGCGATCTGTACATGCCTTCTCCGTGTTAAAGTGTTTTTAAAATACAGGCCCAAAACATGCTGAAAATCGATATTTTATGTGCCCAAAGTCAATATGTGTATGGATCTTCTGTACCCGTGTATATTCCTAATTCTGGTTCAAAACATCAGAAAATTCGATATTTTTGGGTCCCAGAAGCGATCTGTACATGCCTACTCCTTGCTAGAATGTTTTCAAGTTACAGACCCAAAACATGATCAAAATCGATATTTTAGGTGCAAAAAGTCGATATGTGTATGCATCTTCTGTACCCGTTTATATATCAAATTCAGGCTCAAAACTCTCGAAAATTCCATATTTTTGGGTCCGTTAAGCTATCTGTAGATGCATACTCAGTGCTAGAATGTTTTCAAAATGTAGGCTCAAAACATGCTAAAAACCGATATTTTAGGTGACCAAAGTCGATATGTGCATGCATCTTCTGTACCCGTTTATATCTCAAATTCAGGCTCAAAACACCCAAAAATTCGATATTTTTGGGTCCCAGAAGCGATCTGTACATGCCTACTCCGTGTTAAAGTATTTTCAAAATACAGGCCCAAAACATGCTGAAAATCTATATTTTAGGTGCCCAAAGGCAATATGTGTATGTATCTTCTGTACCCATCTATATCCCAAATTTAGGTTCAAAACACCCGAAAATTCGATATTTTTGGGTCCCAGAAGCGATCTGTACATGCCTTCTCCGTGTTAAAGTATTTTCAAAATACAGGCCCAAAACATGCTGAAAATCTATATTTTAGGTGCCAAAAGTCAATATCTGTATGCATCTTCTGTACCCGTCTACATCTCGAATTCAGGTTCAAAACTCCAGAAAAATCGGTATTTCTGGGTCCCAGAAGCGATCTGTACATGCCTACTCCTTGCTAGAATGTTTTCAAGATACAGACCAAAAACATGCTCAAAATTGATATTTTAGGTGCAAAAAGTCGATATGTGCATGAATCCTCTGTACCCTGTTATATCACAAATTCAGGCTCAAAACCCCCGAAAATTCGATATTTTTGGGTCCCAGAAGCGATCTGTACATGCCTACTCAGTGCTAGAATATTTTCAAATTATACGCCCAAAACATACTAAAAATCGATATTTTGGGTCCCAAAGTCGATATGTGCATGCATCTTCTGTACCCGTTTATATCTCAAATTCAGGCTCAAAACACCCGAAAATTCGATATTTTTGTGTCCCAGAAGAGATCTGTACATGCCTACTCCGTGTTAGAGTATTTTCAAAATACAGGTCCAAAACATGCTCAAAATCGATATTTTAGCTGCCCAAAGTCGATATGTGCATACATTTTCTGTATCCGTCTATATCCCAAATTCAGGTTCAAAACACCCGAAAATTCGATATTTTTGTGTCCCAGGAGCGATCTGTACATGCCTACTTCTTGCTAGAATTTTTTCAAGATACAGACCCAAAACAAGATCAAAATCGATATTTTAGGTGCAAAAAGTCGATATGTGCATGCATCTTCTGTACCCGTTTATATCTCAAATTCAGGCTCAAAACACCCGAAAATTCGATATTTTTGGGTCCCAAAAGCGATCATTACATGTCTACTCCTTATTAGAGTATTTTTAAAATACAGGCCCAAAACATACTAAAAATCGATATTTTAGGTGTCCAAAGTCGATATGTGAATGCATCTTCTGTACCCGTTTATATCTCAAATTCAGGCTCAAAACACCCAAAAAATCCATATTTTTGTGTCCCAGAAGCGATCTGTACATGCCTTCTCCGTGTTAAAGTGTTTTTAAAATACAGGCCCAAAACATGCTGAAAATCGATATTTTATGTGCCCAAAGTCAATATGTGTATGGATCTTCTGTACCCGTGTATATTCCTAATTCTGGTTCAAAACATCAGAAAATTCGATATTTTTGGGTCCCAGAAGCGATCTGTACATGCCTACTCCTTGCTAGAATATTTTCAAGTTACAGACCCAAAACATGCTCAAAATCGATATTTTAATTAAGTGCAAAAAGTCGATTTGTGCATGCATCTTCTGTACCCGTTTATATCTCAAATTCAGGCTCAAAACTCCGAAAATTCGATATTTTTGGGTCCCATAAGCGATCTGTACATGCATACTCCGTGTTGGAGTGTTTTTAAAATACAGGCCCAAAACATGCTAAAAAATTGATATTTTAGGTGCACAAAGTCAATATGTGTATGCATTCTCTGTACCCGGTTATATCTCAAATTCAGGCTCAAAACTCCCGAAAATTCGATATTTTTGGGTCCCAGGAGCGATCTGTACATGCCTACTCCTTGCTAGAATTTTTTCAAGATACAGACCCAAAACATGATCAAAATCGATATTTTAGGTGCAAAAAGTCGATATGTGTATGCATCTTCTGTACCCGTTTATATATCAAATTCAAGCTCAAAACTCCCGAAAATTCCATATTTTTGGGTCCGTTAAGCTATCTGTAGATGCATACTCAGTGCTAGAATGTTTTCAAAATGTAGGCTCAAAACATTCTAAAAACCGAAATTTTAGGTGTCCAAAGTCGATATGTGCATGTATCTTCTGTACCCGTTTATATCTCAAATTCAGGCTCAAAACACCCGAAAATTCGATATTTTTGGGTCCCAGAAGCGATCTGTACATGCCTACTCCGTGTTAAAGTACTTTCAAAATACAGACCCAAAACATGCTGAAAATCTATATTTTAGGTGCCCAAAGTCAATATGTGCATGCATCTTCTGTACCCATCTATATCCCAAATTTTGGTTCAAAACACCCGAAAATTCGATATTTTTGGGTCCCAGAAGCGATCAGCACATGCCTTCTCCGTGTTAAAGTATTTTCAAAATACAGGCCCAAAACATGCTGAAAATCTATATTTTAGGTGCCAAAAGTCAATATGTGTATACATCTTCTGTACCCGTCTACATCTCAAATTCAGGTTCAAAACTCCAGAAAATTCGGTATTTTTGGGTCCCAGAAGCGATCTGTACATACCTACTCCTTGCTAGAATGTTTTCAAGATACAGACCAAAAACATGCTCAAATTCGATATTTTAGGTGCAAAAAGTCGATATGTGCATGAATCCTCTGTACCCGGTTATATCCCAAATTCAGGCTCAAAACCCCCGAAAATTCGATATTTTTGGGTCCCAGAAGCGATCTGTACATGCCTACTCAGTGCTAGAATATTTTCAAATTATACGCCCAAAACATACTAAAAATCGATATTTTGGGTCCCAAAGTCGATATGTGCATGCATCTTCTGTACCCGTTTATATCTCAAATTCAGGCTGAAAACACCCAAAAAATCGATATTTTTGTGTCCCAGAAGCGATCTGTACATGTCTACTCCGTGTTAGAGTATTTTTAAAATACAGGCCCAAAACACACTAAAAATCGATATTTTAGGTGTCCAAAGTCAATATGTGCATGCATCTTCTGTACCCGTCTATATCTCAAATTCAGGTTCAAAACACCAGAAAATTCGGTATTTTTGGGTCCCAAAGCGATCTGTACATGCCTACTCCTTGCTAGAATGTTTTCAAGATACAGACCCAAAACATGCTCAAAATCGATATTTTAGTTGCAAAAAGTCGATATGTGCATGCATCCTCTGTACCCGGTTATATCCCAAATTCTGTCTCAAAACCCCTGAAAATTCGATATTTTTGGGTCCCAGAAGCGATCTGTACATGTCTACACCGTGTTTGAGTATTTTCAAAATACAGGCCCAAAACATGCTCAAAATCGATATTTTAATTAAGTGCAAAAAGTCGATATGTGCATGCATCTTCTGTACCCGTTTTATATCTCAAATTCAGGCTCAAAACTCCGAAAATTCGATATTTTTGGGTCCCAGAAGCGATCTGTACATGCATACTCCGTGTTAGAGTGTTTTTAAAGTACAGGCCCAAAACATGCTAAAAAATTGATATTTTATGTGCACAAAGTCAAAATGTGTATGCATTCTCTGTACCCGGTTATATCTCAAATTCAGGCTCAAAACTCCCTAAAATTCAATATTTTTGGGTCCCAGAAGCAATCTGTACATGCCTACTCAGTGCTAGAATGTTTTCAAAATATAGGTCCAAAACATGCTAAAAATCGATATTTTGGGTGCCCAAAGTCGATATGTGCATGCAACTTCTGTACCCGTTTATATCTCAAATTCAGGCTCAAAACACCCAAAAATTCGATATTTTTGTGTCCCAGAAGCGATCTGTACGTGTCTACTCCGTGATAGAGTATTTTAAAAATACAGGCCCAAAATATGCTCAAAATCGATATATTGGGTGCCTAAAGTCGATATGTGCATGCATCTTCTGTACCCGTTTATATCTCAAATTCAGACTCAAAACACCCGAATATTCGATATTTTTGGGTCCCAAAAGCCATCTGTACATGCATACTCCGTGTCAGAGTATTTTCAAAATACAAGCCTAAAACATGCTGAAAATCGATATTTTAGCTGCCCAAAGTCAATATGTGTATGCATCTTCTGTACCCGTCTATATCCCAAATTCAGGTTCAAAACATTCGAAAATTCGATATTTTTGGGTCCCAGAAGCAATCTGT
This sequence comes from Petrolisthes cinctipes, assembly GCA_033782935.1. NCBI lineage: Eukaryota > Metazoa > Arthropoda > Malacostraca > Decapoda > Porcellanidae > Petrolisthes > Petrolisthes cinctipes. The sequence continues at coordinate 11,907,579 of JAWQEG010000062.1, read as the reverse complement.
ACATGGCTACTTCTTGCTAGAATGTTTTCAAGATACAGTCCCAAAACATGCTCAAAATCGATATTTAAGGTGCAAAAAGTCGATATGTGCATGCATCTTCTGTACCCGTTTATATCTCAAATTCAGGCTCAAAACACCCGAAAAGTCGATATTTTTGGGTCCCAGAAGCGATCTGTACATGCCTTCTCCGTGTTAAAGTATTTTCAAAATACAGGCTCAAAACATGCTGAAAATCGATATTTTAGGTGCAAAAAGTCGATATGTGCATGCATCCTCTGTACCCGGTTATATCCCAAATTCTGTCTCAAAACCCCCGAAAATTCGATATTTTAGGGTCCCAGAAGCGATCTTTACATGCTTACTCAGTGCTTGAATATTTTCAAATTATACGCCCAAAAGAAACTAAAAATCGATATTTTGGGTGCCAAAGTCGATATGTGCATGCATCTTCTGTACCCGTTTATATCTCAAATTCAGGCTCAAAACACCCAAAAAATCGATATTTTTGTGTCCCAGAAGCGATCTGTACATGTCTACACCGTGTTTGAGTATTTTCAAAATACAGACCCAAAAGATGCTCAAAATCGATATTTTAGGTGCCCAAAGTCGATATGTGCATGCATCTTCTGTACCCGTTTATATCTCAAATTCTAGCTCAAAACACCCGAAAATTCCATATTTTTGGGTCCCTTAAGCGATCTGTAAATGCATACTCCGTGCTAGAGTATGTTCAAAATACAGACCTAAAACATGCTGTAAATCGATATTTTAGCTGCCGAAAGTCAATATGTGTATGCATCTTCTGTACCAGTCTATATCCCAAATTCAGGTTCAAAACACTCGAAAATTCGATATTTTTGGGTCCCAGAAGCGATCTGTACATGCATACTCCGTGTTAGAGTGTTTTTAAAACACAGGCCCAAAACATGCTAAAAATCGATATTTTGAGTGCACAAAGTCGATATGTGCATGCATCTTCTGTACCCGTTTATATCTCAAATTCAGGCTCAAAACACCCAAAAATTCGATATTTTTGTGTCCCAGAAGCGATCTGTACGTGTCTACTCCGTGTTAGAGTTTTTTAAAAATACAGGCCCAAAACATGCTTAAAATCGATATATTGGGTGCCCAAAGTCGATATGTTCATGCATCTTCTGTATCCGTTTATATCTCAAATTCAGGCTCAAAACATTCGAAAATTCGATATTTTTGGGTCCCAGAAGCAATCTGTACATGCCTACTTCTTGCTAGAATATTTTCAAGATACAGACCCAAAACATGCTGAAAATCGATATTTTAGGTGCCCAAAGTCGATATGTTCATGCATCTTCTGTACCCGTTTATATCTCAAATTCAGGCTCAAAACACCCGAAAATTCGATATTTTTGTGTCCCAGAAGCGATCTGTACATGCCTACTCCGTGTTAGAGTATTTTCAAAATACAGGTCCTAAACATGCTCAAAATCGATATTTTAGGTGCCCAAAGTCGATATGTGCATGCATCTTCTGTACCCGTTTATATCTCAAATTCAGGCTCAAAACACCCGAAAATTCGATATTTTTGGGTCCCAAAAGCGATCATTACATGTCTACTCCGTATTAGAGTATTTTTAAAATACAGGCCCAAAACATACTAAAAATCTATATTTTAGGTGCCCAAAGTCAATATGTGTATGCATCTTCTGTACCCGTGTATATCCCAAATTCAGGTTCAAAACACCAGAAAATTCGGTATTTTTGGGTCCCAGAAGCGATCTGTACATGCCTACTCCATGCTAGAATGTTTTCAAGATACAGACCCAAAACATGCTGAAAATCGATATTTTAGGTGCAAAAAGTCGATATGTGCATGCATCCTCTGTACCCGGTTATATCCCAAATTCTGGCTCAAAACCCCCGAAAATTCGATATTTTTGGGTCCCAGAAGCGATCTTTACATGCTTCCTCAGTGCTTGAATATTTTCAAATTATACGCCCAAAAGAAACTAAAAATCGATATTTTGGGTGCCAAAGTCGATATGTGCATGCATCTTCTGTACCCGTTTATATCTCAAATTCAGGCTCAAAACACCCAAAAAATCGATATTTTTGTGTCCCAGAAGCGATCTGTACATGTCTACACCGTGTTTGAGTATTTTCAAAATACAGACCCAAAAGATGCTCAAAATCGATATTTTAGGTGCCCAAAGTCGATATGTGCATTTATCTTTTGAACCCGTTTATATCTCAAATTCAGGCTCAAAACACCCGAAAATTCAATGTTTTTGGGTCCCAGAAGCGATCTGTACGTGCATAGTCCGTGTTAGAGTGTTTTTAAATTACGGGCCCAAAACATACTAAAAATCGATATTTTAGGTGTCCAAAGTCAATATGTGCATGCATCTTCTGTACCCGTCTATATCTCAAATTCAGGTTCAAAACACCAGAAAATTCGGTATTTTTGGGTCCCAGAAGCGATCTGTACATGCCTACTCCTTGCTAGAATGTTTTCAAGATACAGACCCAAAACATGCTCAAAATCGATATTTTAGTTGCAAAAAGTCGATATGTGCATGCATCCTCTGTACCCGGTTATATCCCAAATTCTGGCTCAAAACCCCGGAAAATTCGATATTTTTGGGTCCCAGAAGCGATCTGTACATGTCTACACCGTGTTTGAGTATTTTCAAAAATACAGGCCCAAAACATGCTCAAAATCGATATTTTATGTGCCCAAAGTCAATATGTGTATGCATCTTCTGTACCCGTGTATATCCCGAATTCTGGTTCAAAACATCAGAAAATTCAATATTTTTGGGTCCCAGAAGCGATCTGTACATGCCTACTCCTTGCTAGAATGTTTTTAAGATGCAGACCCAAAACATGCTCAAAATCGATATTTTAATTAAGTGCAAAATGTCGATATGTGCATGCATCTTCTGTACCCGTTTTATATCTCAAATTCAGGCTCAAAACTCTGAAAATTCGATATTTTTGGGTCCCAGAAGCGATCTGTACATGCATACTCCGTGTTAGAGTGTTTTTAAAGTACAGGCCCAAAACATGCTAAAAAATTGATATTTTAGGTGCACAAAGTCAAAATGTGTATGCATTCTCTGTACCCGGTTATATCTCAAATTCAGGTTCAAAACTCCCTAAAATTCAATATTTTAGGGTCCCATAAGCGATCTGTACATGCCTACTCAGTGCTAGAATGTTTTCAAAATATAGGTCCAAAACATGCTAAAAATCGATATTTTGGGTGCCCAAAGTCGATATGTGCATGCAACTTCTGTACCCGTTTATATCTCAAATTCAGGCTCAAAACACCCAAAAATTCGATATTTTTGTGTCCCAGAAGCGATCTGTACGTGTCTACTCCGTGTTAGAGTATTTTAAAAATACAGGCCCAAAATATGCTCAAAATCGATATATTGGGTGCCTAAAGTCGATATGTGCATGCATCTTCTGTACCCGTTTATATCTCAAATTCAGACTCAAAACACCCGAATATTCGATATTTTTGGGTCCCAAAAGCCATCTGTACATGCATACTCCGTGTCAGAGTATTTTCAAAATACAAGCCTAAAACATGCTGAAAATCGATATTTTAGCTGCCCAAAGTCAATATGTGTATGCATCTTCTGTACCCGTCTATATCCCAAATTCAGGTTCAAAACATTCGAAAATTCGATATTTTTGGGTCCCAGAAGCAATCTGTACATGGCTACTTCTTGCTAGAATGTTTTCAAGAAACAGTCCCAAAACATGCTCAAAATCGATATTTTAGGTGCAAAAAGTCGATATGTGCATGCATCTTCTGTACCCGTTTATATCTCAAATTCAGGCTCAAAACACCGGAAAATTCGATATTTTTGGGTCCCAGAAGCGATCTGTACATGCCTTCTCCGTGTTAAAGTATTTTCAAAATACAGGCTCAAAACATGCTGAAAATCTATATTTTAGGTGCCCAAAGTCAATATGTGTATGCATCTTCTGTACCCGTGTATATCCCAAATTCAGGTTCAAAACAAAAGAAAATTCGGTATTTTTGGGTCCCAGAAGCGATCTGTATATGCCTACTCCTTGCTAGAATGTTTTCAAGATACAGACCCAAAACATGCTCAAAATCGATATTTTAGGTGCAAAAAGTCGATATGTGCATGCATCCTCTGTACCCGGTTATATCCCAAATTCTGGCTCAAAACCCCCGAAAATTAGATATTTTTGGGTCCCAGAAGCGATCTTTACATGCTTACTCAGTGCTAGAATATTTTCAAATTATACGCCCAAAAGAAACTAAAAATCGATATTTTGGGTGCCAAAGTCGATATGTGCATGCATCTTCTGTACCCGTTTATATCTCAAATTCAGGCTCAAAACACCCAAAAAATCGATATTTTTGTGTCCCAGAAGTGATCTGTACATGTCTACACCGTGTTTGAGTATTTTCAAAATACAGACCCAAAAGATGCTCAAAATCGATATTTTAGGTGCCCAAAGTCGATATGTGCATTTATCTTTTGAACCCGTTTATATCTCAAATTCAGGCTCAAAACAACCGAAAATTCAATGTTTTTGGGTCCCAGAAGCGATCTGTACGTGCATAGTCCGTGTTAGAGTGTTTTTAAATTACAGGCCCAAAACATGCTGAAAATCGATATTTTATGTGCCCAAAGTCAATATGTGTATGCATCTTCTGCACCCGTGTATATCCCTAATTCTGGTTCAAAACACCAGAAAATTCGATATTTTTGGGTCCCAGAAGCGATCTGTACATGGCTACTCCTTGCTAGAATGTTTTCAAGATACAGACCAAAAACATGCTCAAAATCGATATTTTAAGTGCAAAAAGTCGATATGTGCATGCATCTTCTGTACCCGTTTATATCTCAAATTCATAATCAAAACTCCCGAAAATACGATATTTTTGGGTCCCAGGAGCGATCTGTACATGCCTACTCCTTGCTAGAATTTTATCAAGATACAAACCCAAAAAATGATCAAAATCGATATTTTAGGTGCAAAAAGTCGATATGTGTATGCATCTTCTGTACCTGTTTATATCTCAAATTCAAGCTCAAAACGCCCGAAAATTCCATATTTTTGGGTTCGTTAAGCGATCTGTACATGCATACTCAGTGCTAGAAAGTTTTCAAAATGTAGGCTCAAAACATGCTAAAAACCGATATTTTAGGTGTCCAAAGTCGATATGTGCATGCATCTTCTGTACCCGTTTATATATCAAATTCAGGCTCAAAACACTCAAAAATTCGATATTTTTGTGTCCCAGAAGCGATCTGTACGTGTCTACTCCGTGTTAGAGTATTTTAAAAATACAGGCCCAAAATATGCTCAAAATCGATATATTGGGTGCCTAAAGTCGATATGTGCATGCATCTTCTGTACCCGTTTATATCTCAAATTCAGACTCAAAACACCCGAATATTCGATATTTTTGGGTCCCAAAAGCCATCTGTACATGCATACTCCGTGTCAGAGTATTTTCAAAATACAAGCCTAAAACATGCTGAAAATCGATATTTTAGCTGCCCAAAGTCAATATGTGTATGCATCTTCTGTACCCGTCTATATCCCAAATTCAGGTTCAAAACATTCGAAAATTCGATATTTTTGGGTCCCAGAAGCAATCTGTACATGGCTACTTCTTGCTAGAATGTTTTCAAGATACAGTCCCAAAACATGCTCAAAATCGATATTTTAGGTGCAAAAAGTCGATATGTGCATGCATCTTCTGTACCCGTTTATATCTCAAATTCAGGCTCAAAACACCCGAAAATTGGATATTTTTGGGTCCCAGAAGCGATCTGTACATGCCTTCTCCGTGTTAAAGTATTTTCAAAATACAGGCTCAAAACATGCTGAAAATCTATATTTTAGGTGCCCAAAGTCAATATGTGTATGCATCTTCTGTACCCGTGTATATCCCAAATTCAGGTTCAAAACACCAGAAAATTCGGTATTTTTGGGTCCCAGAAGCGATCTGTACATGCCTACTCCTTGCTAGAATGTTTTCAAGATACAGACCCAAAACATGCTCAAAATCGATATTTTAGGTGCAAAAAGTCGATATGTGCATGCATCCTCTGTACCCGGTTATATCCCAAATTCTGGCTCAAAACCCCCGAAAATTCGATATTTTTGGGTCCCAGAAGCGATCTTTACATGCTTACTCAGTGCTAGAATATTTTCAAATTATACGCCCAAAAGAAACTAAAAATCGATATTTTGGGTGCCAAAGTCGATATGTGCATGCATCTTCTGTACCCGTTTATATCTCAAATTCAGGCTCAAAACACCCAAAAAATCGATATTTTTGTGTCCCAGAAGCGATCTGTACATGTCTACACCGTGTTTGAGTATTTTCAAAATACAGACCCAAAAGATGCTCAAAATCGATATTTTAGGTGCCCAAAGTCGATATGTGCATTTATCTTTTGAACCCGTTTATATCTCAAATTCAGGCTCAAAACACCCGAAAATTCAATGTTTTTGGGTCCCAGAAGCGATCTGTACGTGCATAGTCCGTGTTAGAGTGTTTTTAAATTACAGGCCCAAAACATGCTGAAAATCGATATTTTATGTGCCCAAAGTCAATATGTGTATGCATCTTCTGCACCCGTGTATATCCCTAATTCTGGTTCAAAACACCAGAAAATTCGATGTTTTTGGGTCCCAGAAGCGATCTGTACATGGCTACTCCTTGCTAGAATGTTTTCAAGATACAGACCAAAAACATGCTCAAAATCGATATTTTAAGTGCAAAAAGTCAATATGTGCATGCATCTTCTGTACCCGTTTATATCTCAAATTCATAATCAAAACACCCGAAAATTCGATATTTTTGGGTCCCAGGAGCGATCTGTACATGCCTACTCCTTGCTAGAATTTTTTCAAGATACAGACCCAAAAAATGATCAAAATCGATAATTTAGGTGCAAAAAGTCGATATGTGTATGCATCTTCTGTACCCGTTTATATCTCAAATTCAAGCTCAAAACACCCGAAAATTCCATATTTTTGGGTTCGTTAAGCGATCTGTACATGCATACTCAGTGCTAGAATGTTTTCAAAATGTAGGCTCAAAACATGCTAAAAACCGATATTTTAGGTGTCCAAAGTCGATATGTGCATGCATCTTCTGTACCCGTTTATATCTCAAATTCAGGCTCAAAACACTCAAAAAATCGATATTTTTGTGTCCCAGAAGCGATCTGTACATGCCTACTCCATGTTAGAGTATTTTCAAAATACAGGCCCTAAACATGCTCAAAATCGATATTTTAGGTGCCCAAAGTCGATATGTTTATGCATCTTCTGTATCCGTTTATATCTCAAATTCAGGCTCAAAACACAAGAAAATTCGATATTTTTGGGTCCCAGAAGCGATCTGTACATGCCTACTCCGTGTTAAAGTATTTTCAAAATACAGGCCCAAAACATGCTAAAAATCTATATTTTAGGTGCCCATAGTCAATATGTGCATGCATCCTCTGTACCCGGTTATATCCCAAATTCTGGCTCAAAACCCCCGAAAATTCTATATTTTTGGGTCCCAGAAGCGATCTGAACATGTCTACACCGTGTTTGAGTATTTTCAAAATACAGACCCAAAACATGCTCAAAATCGATATTTTAAGTTCAAAAAGTCGATATGTGCATGCATTTTCTGTACACGTTTATATCTCAAATTCAGGCTCAAAACATCCGAAAATTCGATATTTTTGGGTCCCAAAAGCGACCTGTACATGTCTACTCCGTGTTAGAGTATTTTTAAAATACAGGCCAAAAACATAATAAAAATCGATATTTTAGATGCCCAAAGTCGATATGTGCATGCATCTTCTGTACCCGTTTATATCTCAAATTCAAGCTCAAAACACCCTAAAATTCAATATTTTCGGGTCCCAGAAGTGATCTGTACGTGCATACTCCGTGTTAGAGTGTTTTTAAAATACAGGCCCAAAACATGCTCAAAATCGATATTTTAAGTGCAAAAAGTCGATATGTGCATACATTTTCTGTACCGGTTTATATCTCAAATTCAGGTTCAAAACACCGGAAAATTCGATATTTTTGGGTCACAGAAGCGATCTGTACATGCCTACTCCTTGCTAGAATGTTTTCAAGATACAGACCCAAAACATGCTGAAAATCGATATTTTAAGTGCAAAAAGTCGATATGTGCATGCATCTTCTGTACCCGTTGATATCTCAAATTCAGGCTCAAAACTCCGAAAATTCGATATTTTTGGGTCCCTTAAGCAATCTGCACATGCATACTCAGTGCTAGAATGTTTTTAAAATACAGGCTCAAAACATGCTAAAAATCAATATTTTAGGTGCCCAAAGTTGATATGTGCATGCATCTTCTGTATCCGTTTATATCTCAAATTGAGGCTCAAAACACCCGAAAATTCGATATTTTTGTGTCCCAGAAGCGATCTGTACATGCCTACTCCGTGTTAGAGTATTTTCAAAATACAGGCCCAAAAGATGCTCAAAATCGATATTTTAGGTGCCCAAAGTCGATATGTGCATGCATCTTCTGTACCCGTTTATTTCTCAAATTCAAGCTCAAAACACCCGAAAATTCGATATTTTTGGGTCCCAGAAGCGATCTGTACATGCCTACTCCGAGTTAGAGTATTTTCAAAATACAGGCCCAAAACATGCTCAAAATCAATATTTTAGGTGCCCAAAGTCGATATGTGTATGCATCTTCTGTACCCGTCTATATCCCAAATTCAGGTTCAAAACACCAGAAAATTCGGTATTTTTGGGTCCCAGAAGCGATCTGTACATGCCTACTCCTTGCTAGAATGTTTTCAAGATTCAGACCCAAAACATGTTAAAAATCGATATTTTAAGTGCAAAAAGTCGATATGTGCATGCATTTTCTGTACACGTTTATATCTCAAATTCAGGCTCAAAACACCCGAAAATTCGATATTTTTGGGTCCCAAAAGCGACCTGTACATGTCTACTCCGTGTTAGAGTATTTTTAAAATACAGGCCCAAAACATAATAAAAATCGATATTTTAGATGCCCAAAGTCGATATGTGCATGCATCTTCTGTACCCGTTTATATCTCAAATTCAAGCTCAAAACACCCTAAAATTCAATATTTTTGGGTCCCAGAAGTGATCTGTACGTGCATACTCCGTGTTAGAGTGTTTTTAAAATACAGGCCCAAAACATGCTCAAAATCGATATTTTAAGTGCAAAAAGTCGATATGTGCATACATTTTCTGTACCGGTTTATATCTCAAATTCAGGTTCAAAACACCAGAAAATTCGATATTTTTGGGTCACAGAAGCGATCTGTACATGCCTACTCCTTGCTAGAATGTTTTCAAGATACAGACCCAAAACATGCTGAAAATCGATATTTTAAGTGCAAAAAGTCGATATGTGCATGCATCTTCTGTACCCGTTGATATCTCAAATTCAGGCTAAAAACTCCGAAAATTCGATATTTTTGGGTCCCTTAAGCAATCTGCACATGCATACTCAGTGCTAGAATGTTTTTAAAATACAGGCTTAAAACATGCTAAAAATCAATATTTTAGGTGCCCAAAGTTGATATGTGCATGCATCTTCTGTATCCGTTTATATCTCAAATTCAGGCTCAAAACACCCGAAAATTCGACATTTTTGTGTCCCAGAAGCGATCTGTACATGCCTACTCCGTGTTAGAGTATTTTCAAAATACAGGCCCAAAAGATGCTCAAAATCGATATTTTAGGTGCCCAAAGTCGATATGTGCATGCATCTTCTGTACCCGTTTATTTCTCAAATTCAAGCTCAAAACACCCGAAAATTCGATATTTTTGGGTCCCAGAAGCGATCTGTACATGCCTACTCCGAGTTAGAGTATTTTCAAAATACAGGCCCAAAACATGCTCAAAATCAATATTTTAGGTGCCCAAAGTCGATATGTGTATGCATCTTCTGTACCCGTCTATATCCCAAATTCAGGTTCAAAACACCAGAAAATTCGGTATTTTTGGGTCCCAGAAGCGATCTGTACATGCCTACTCCTTGCTAGAATGTTTTCAAGATTCAGACCCAAAACATGTTAAAAATCGATATTTTAAGTGCAAAAAGTCGATATTTGCATGCATCTTCTGTACCCGTTTATATCTCAAATTCAGGCTCAAAACTCCGAAAATTCGATTTTTTTTGGTCCCTTAAACAACCTGCACATGCCTACTCAGTGCTAGAATGTTTTTAAAATACAGGCTTAAAACATGCTATAAATCGATATTTTAGGTGTCCAAAGTCGATATGTGCATGCATGTTCTGAACCCGTTTATATCTCAAATTCAGGCTCAAAACACCCAAAAAATCGATATTTTTGTGTCCCAGAAACGATCTGTACATGCCTACTCCGTTGTACAGTATTTTCAAAATACAGGCCCAAAACATACTCAAAATCGATATTTTAGGTGCCCAAAGTCGATATGTGCATGCATCTTCTGTATCCGTTTATATCTCAAATTCAGGCTCAAAACACCCGAAAATTCGATATTTTTGGGTACCAGAAGCGATCTGTACATGCCTACTCCGTGTTAATGTATTTTCAAAATACAGGCCCAAAACATGCTGAAAATCTATATTTCAGGTGCCCAAAGTCAATATGTGTATGCATCTTCTGTACCCGGTTATATCCCAAATTCAGGCTCAAAACCCCCGAAAATTCGATATTTTTGGGTCCCAGAAGCGATCTGTACATGCCTACTCAGTGCTAGAATATTTTCAAATTATACGCCGAAAACATACTAAAAATCGATATTTTGGGTGCTAAATTCGATATGTGCATGCATCTTCTGTACCCGTTTATATCTCAAATTCAGGCTCAAAACACCCAAAAAATCGATATTTTTGTGTCCCAGAAGCGATCTGTACATGTCTACACCGTGCTATAGTATTTTCAAAATTCAGGCCCAAAACATGCTCAAAATCGATATTTTAGGTGCCCAGAGTCGATATGTGCATGCATCTTCTGTTCCCGTTCATATCTCAAATTCAGGCTTAAAACACCCGAAAATTAAATATTTTTGGGTCCCAGAAGCGATCTGTACGTGCACACTCCGTGTTAGAGTGTTTTTAAAATACAGGCCCAAAACATGCTCAAAATCGATATTTTATGTGCCCAAAGTCAAAATGTGTATGCATCTTCTGTATACGTGTATATCCCTAATTCAGGTTCAAAACACCAGAAAATTCGATTTTTTGGGGTTCCAGAAGCGATCTGTACATGCCTACTCCTTGCTAGAATATTTTCAAGATACAGACCCAAAACATGATCAAAATCGATATTTTAAGTGCAAAAAGTCGATATGTGCATGCATCTTCTGTACCCGTTTATATCTCATATTCAGGCTCAAAACCCCGAAAATTCGATTTTTTTGGGTCCCTTAAGCAATCTGCACATGGCTACTCAGTACTAGAATGTTTTTAAAATACAGGCTCAAAACATGCTAAAAATCGATATTTTAGGTATCAAAAGTCGATATGTGCTTGCATCTTCTGAACCCGTTTATATCTCAAATTCAGGCTCAAAACACCCAAAAAATCGATATTTTTGTGTCCCAGAAGCGATCTGTACATGCCTACACCCGTGTTAGAGTATTTTCAAAATACAGGCCCAAAAGATGCTTAAAATCGATATTTTAGGTGCCCAAAGTCGATATGTGCATGCATCTTCTGTATCCGTTTATATCTCAAATTCAGGCTCAAAACACCCGAAAATTCGATATTTTTGGGTCCCAGAATCGATCTGTACGTGCATACTCCGTGTTAGAGTGTTTTTAAATTACAAGCCCAAAACATGCTGAAAATCGATATTTTATGTGCCCAAAGTCAATATGTGTATGCATCTTCTGTACCCGTGTATATCCCTAATTCAGGTTCAAAACACCAGAAAATTCGATATTTTGGGGCCCCAGAAGCGATCTGTACATGCCTACTCCTTGCTAGAATGTTTTCAAGATACAGAACCCAAAACATGCTCAAAATCGATATTTTAAGTGCAAAAAGTCGATATGTGCATGCATCTTCTGTACCCGTTTATATCTCAAATTCAGGCTCAAAACACTCAAAAAATCGATATTTTTGTGTCCCAGAAGCGATCTGTACATGCCTACTCCGTGTTAATGTATTTTCAAAATACAGGCCGAAAACATGCTGAAAATCGATATTTTAGGTGCCCAAAGTCAATATGTGTATGCATCTTCTGTACCCGTCTATATCCCAAATTCAGGTTCAAAACACCAGAAAATTTGATATTTTTGGGTCCCAGAAGTGACCTGTACATGCCTACTCCTTGCTAGAATGTTTTCAAGATACAGACCCAAAACATGCTTAAAATCGATATTTTAGGTGCAAAAAGTCGATATGTGCATGCATCCTCTGTACCCGGTTATATCCCAAATTCTAGCTCAAAACCCCCGAAAATTCGATATTTTTGGGTCCCAGAAGCGATCTGTACATGCCTACTCAGTGCTAGAATATTTTCAAATTATACGCTTAAAACATACTAAAAATCGATATTTTGGGTGCCAAAGTCGATATGTGCATGCATCATCTGTACCCGTTTATATCTCAAATTCAGGCTCAAAACACCCAAAAAATCGATATTTTTGTGTCCCAGAAGCGATCTGTACATGTCTACACCGTGCTATAGTATTTTCATAATATAGGCCCAAAACATCCTAAAAATCGATATTTTTGGTGACCAAAGTCGATATGTGCATGCATCTTCTGTACCCGTTCATATCTCAAATTCAGGCTCAGAACATCCGAAAATTCGATTTATTTGGGTCCCAGAAGTGATCTGTACGTGTCTACTCCTTGTTAGAGTGTTTTAAAAATACAGGCCCAAAACATGCTATAAATCGATATTTTGGATGCCCAAAGTCGATATGTGCATGCATCTTCTGTACCCGTTTATATCTCAAATTCAGGCTCCAAACACCCGAAAATTCAATGTTTTGGGGTCCCAGAAGCGATCTGTACGTGCATACTCCGTGTTAGAGTGTTTTTAAAATACAGGCCCAAATCATGCTGAAAATCGATATTTTATGTGCCCAAAGTCAATATGTGTATGCATCTTCTGTACCCGTGTATATCCCTAATTCTGGTTCAAAACACCAGAAAATTCGATATTTTTGGGTCCCAGAAGCGATCTGTACATGCCTACTCCTTCCTAGAATGTTTTCGAGATACAGACCCAAAACATGCTCAAAATCGATATTTTAAGTGCAAAAAGTCGATATGTGCATGCATCTTCTGTACCCGTTTATATCTCAAATTCAGGCTCAAAACTCCGAAAATTCGATATTTTTGGGTCCCTTAAGCGATCTGCCCATGCCTACTCAGTGCTAGAATGTTTTTAAAATACAGGCTTAAAACATGCTCAAAAATGATATTTTAGGTGTGAAAAGTCGATATGTGCATGCATCTTCTGTACCCGTTTATATCTCAAATTCAGGCTCAAAACAGCCAAAAAATCGATATTTTTGTGTCCCAGAAGCGATCTGTACATGCCTACTCCGTGTTAATGTATTTTCAAAATACAGACCCAAAACATGCTTTAAGTCGATATTTTAGGTGCAAAAAGTCGATATGTGCATGCATCCTCTGTACCCGGTTATATCCCAAATTCTGGCTCAAAACCCCCGAAAATTCGATATTTTTGGGTCCCAGAAGCGATTTGTACATGCCTACTCAGTGCTAGAATATTTTCAAATTATACACCCAAAACATACAAAAAAAATCGATATTTTGGGTGCCAAAGTCGATATGTGCATGCATCTTCTGTACCCGTTTATATCTCAAATTCAGACTCAAAACACCCGAATATTCGATATTTTTGGGTCTCAAAAAGCCATCTGTACATGCATACTCCGTGTTAGAGTATTTTCAAAATACAGGCTTAAAATATGATGTAAATCGATATTTTAGCTGCCCAAAGTCAATATGTGCATGCATCTTCTGTACCCGTCTATTTCCCAAATTCAGGCTCCAAACACCAGAAAATTCGATATTTTGGGGTCCCAGAAGCGATCTGTACATGCTTACTCAGATACAGGCCCAAAACATGCTGAAAATCGATATTTTTGGTGCCAAAAGTCAATATGTGTATGCATCTTCTGCACCCGTTTATATCTCAAATTCAACCACAAAACACCCGAAAATTCGATATTTTTCGGTCCCAGAAGCGATCTGTACATGCCTACTCAGTGCTAGAATGTTTTCAAAATATAGGCCCAAAACATGCTAAAAAATCGATATTTTAGGTGCCCAAAGTCGATATCTCAAATTTATCCCCAAAACACCCGAAAATTCGATATTTTGGGTTCCTAGAAGCGATCTGTACATGCCTACTCCGTATTAGAGTATTTTCAAAATACAGGCCCAAAACATGCTTAAAATCGATATTTTAGGTGCCCAAAAGTCGATATGTGCATGCATCTTCTGTACCCGTTTATATCTCAAATCCAGGCTTAAAACACCCGAAAAATCGATATTTTTGGGTCTCAGAAGCGATCTGTACATGACTACTCAGATACAGGCCCAAAACATGCTGAAAATCGATATTTTAGGTGCCCAAAGTCAATATGTGTATGCATCTTCTGCACCCGTTTATATCCCAAATTCAACCTCAAAACACCCGAAAATTCGATATTTTTGGGTCTCATAAGCAATCTGAACATGCTTACACAATGCTAGAATACATTCAAAATATAGGGCCAAAACATCCTAAAAATCGATACTTCAAGTGACCAAAGTCGATATGTGTATGTATCTTCAGTACCGGTTTCTGTCTCAAATTCAGGCTCAAAATACCCGAAAATTCTATATTTTTGGGTCCTAGAAGCGATCTGTACATGCCTACTCCTAGTTAGAATGTTTTCAAAATACAGACCCAAAACATGCTTAAAATCGATATTTTAGGTGCCCAAAAGTCGATATGTGCATGCATCTTCTGTACCTGTTTATATCTCAAATTCAGGCTCAAAACACCTGAAAATTCGATATTTTGGGGTCCCAGAAGCGATCTGTAAATGCCTACTCAGTGCTAGAATATTTTCAAAATTCAGGCCCAAAACATGCTAAAAATCGATATTTTAGGTGCCCAAAGTCGATATCTCAAATTCAGGCCCAAAACACCCGAAATTTCGATATTTTGGGGTCCCAGAAGCGATCTGTACATGCCTACTCCGTGTTAGAGTATTTTTAATATACAGGCCCAAAACATACTGAAAATCGATCTTTTAGGTGCCCAAAAGTCGATACGTGTATGCATCTTCTGCACCCGTTTATATCCCAAATTTAGGCTTAAAACACCAGCAAATTCGATATTTTGGGGTCCCAGAAGTGATCTGTACATGCCTACTCAGTGCTAGAATGTTTTCAAAATATAGGCTCAAAACATGCTAAAAATCGATATTTTAAGTGTCCAAAGTCGATATTTGCATGCATCTTCTGTACCCGTTTATATCTCAAATTCAGGCTCCAAACACCAGAAAATTCGATATTTTGGGGTCCCAGAAGCGATCTGTACATGCCAACTCCTAGTTAGAATGTTTTCAAGATACAGAGCCAAAACATGCTCAAAATCGATATTTTAGTTGACCAAAAGTCGATATGTGCATTCATCTTCAGTACCTGTTTATATCTCAAATTCAGGCTCAAAACACCCGAAAATTCGATATTTTTGGGTCCCTGATGCGATCTGTACATGCCTACTCAGTAACAGGCTCAAAACATGCTAAAATCGATATTTTAAGTGTCCAAAGTCGATATGTGCATGCATCTTCTGCACCCGTTTATATCCCAAATTCAGGCTCAAAACACCCGAAAATTCGATATTTTGGGGTCCCAGAAGCGATCTGTACATGCCTACTCCGTGTTAGAGTATTTTCAAAATACAGGCCCAAAACATGCTTAAAATCGATATTTTAGGTGCCCTAAGTCAATATGTGCATGCATTTTCAGTACCCGTTTATATCTCAAATTCAGGCTCAAAACACCCGAAAATTCGATATTTTGGGGTCCCAGAAGCGATCTGTACATGCTTACTCAGTGCTAGAATATTTTCAAAATATAGGCCCAAAACATGCTAAAAAATCGATATATTAGGTGCCCAAAGTCGATATCTCAAATTTATCCCCAAAACACCCGAAAATTCGATATTTTGGGTTCCCAGAAGCGATCTGTACATGCCTACTCAGTGATAGAGTATTTTCAAAATACAGGCCCAAAACATGCTTAAAATCGATATTTTAGGTGCCCAAAAGTCGATATGTGCATGCATCTTCTGTACCCGTTTATATCTCAAATCCAGGCTTAAAACACCCGAAAAATCGATATTTTTGGGTCTCAGAAGCGATCTGTACATGACTACTCAGATACAGGCCCAAAACATGCTGAAAATCGATATTTTAGGTGCCCAAAGTCAATATGTGTTTGCATCTTCTGCACCCGTTTATATCCCAAATTCAACCTCAAAACACCCGAAAATTCGATATTTTTGGGTCTCAGAAGCAATCTGAAAATGCTTACACAATGCTAGAATACATTCAAAATATAGGGCCAAAACATCCTAAAAATCGATACTTCAAGTGACCAAAGTCGATATGTGCATGTATCTTCAGTACCGGTTTCTGTCTCAAATTCAGGCTCAAAACACCCGAAAATTCGATATTTTTGGGTCCCAGAAGCGATCTGTACATGCCTACTCTGTGTTAGAGTATTTTCAAAATACAGGCCCAAAACATGCTGAAAATCGATATTTTAGGTGCCTAAAGTTAATATGTGCATGCATTTACTGTACCCGTTTATATCTCAAATTCAGGCTCAAAACACCAGAAAATTCGATATTTTGGAGTCCCAGAAGCGATCTGTACATGCTTACTCAGTGCAAGAATATTTTCAAAATATATGCCCAAAACATGCTAAAAATCGATATTTTAGGTGACTAAAGTCGATATCTCAAATTTATCCCCAAAACACCGAAAATTCGATATTTTGGGGTACCAGAAGCGATCTGTACATGTCTACTCCGTGTTAGAGTATTTTCAAAATACAGGCCCATAACATACAGAAAATCGATATTTTAGGTGCCCAAAAGTCGATATGTTCATGAATCTTCTATACCCGTTTATATCTCAAATTCAGGCTCCAAACACCCGAAAATTCGATATTTTGGGGTCCCAGAAGCGATCTGTACATGCCTACTCAGATACAGGCCCGAAACATGCTGAAAATCGATATTTTAGGTGCCAAAAGTCAATATGTGTATGCATCTTCTGCACCCGTTTATTTCCCAAATTCAACCTCAAAACACCCGAAAATTCGATATTTTTGGGTCCCAGAAGCGATCTGTACATGCCTACTCTTAGTTAGAATGTTTTCAAGATACAGACCCAAAACATGCTCAAAATCGATATTTTAGTTGCCCAAAAGTCGATATGTGCATGCATCTTCTGTACCCGTTTGTATCTCAAATTCAGGCTCAAAACACCCGAAAATTCGATATTTTGGGTTCCCAGAAGCGATCTGTACATGCCTACTCAGTGCTAGAATATTTTCAAAATTCAGGCCCAAAACATGCTAAAAATCGATATTTTAGGTGCCCAAAGTCGATATCTCAAATTCAGGCCCAAAACACCCGAAAATTCGATATTTTGGGGTCCCAGAAGCGATCTGTACATGCTTACTCCGTGTTAGAGTATTTTTAATATACAGGCCCAAAACATACTGAGAATCGATCTTTTAGGTGCCCAAAAGTCGATATGTGGATGCATCTTCTGTACCCGTTTATATCTCAAATTCAGGCTCCAAACACCCGAAAATTCGATATTTTTTGGTCCCAGAAGCGATCTGTACATGCCTACTCAGATACAGGCTCAAAACATGCTAAAAATCGATATTTTAAGTGTCCAAAGTCGATATGTGCATGCATCTTCTGCACCCGTTTATATCCCAAATTCAGGCTCAAAACACCCGAAAATTCGATATTTTGGGGTCCCAGAAGCGATCTGTACATGCCTCCTCCGTGTTAGAGTATTTTCAAAATATTGGCCCAAAACATGCTAAAAATCGATATTGTGGGTGCCCAAAGTCGATATGTGCATGCATTTTCTGTACCCGTTATATCTCAAATTCAGGCTCAAAACACCCGAAAATTCGATATTTTGGGGTCCCAGAAGCGATCTGTACATGCCTACGCAGTGCTAGAATATTTTAAAAATACAGGCCCAAAACTTGCTAAAAATCGATATTTTAGGTGCCCAAAGTCGATATCTCAAATTCAGGCCCAAAACACCCGAAAATTCGATATTTTGGGGTCCCAGAAGCGATCTGTACATGCCTACTCCGTGTTAGAGTATTTTTAATTGATAGGCCCATACCATACTGAAAATCGATCTTTTAGGTGCCCAAAAGTCGATATGTATATGCATCTTCTGCACCCGTTTATATCTCAAATTCAACCACAAAACACCCGAAAATTCGATATTTTTGGGTCCCAGAAACGATCTGTACATGCCTACTCAGTGCTAGAATGTTTTCAAATAATAGGCTCAAAATATGCTAAAAATCGATATTTTAAGTGTCCAAAGTCGATATGTGCATGCATCTTCTGTACCCGTTTATATCTCAAATTCAGGCTCAAAACACCCGAAAAATCGGTATTTTTGGGTCCTAGAAGCGATCTGTACATGCTCACTCTGTGCTAGAATATTTTACAAAATATAGGCCTAAAACATGCTGAAAATCGTTTTTTTTTTGTGAAGAAAGTCGATATGTGCATGCATCTTCTGTACCCGTTTATATCCCAAATTCATTCTCAGAACATCAGAAAATTCGGTATTTTTGGGTCCCAGAAGCAATCTCCGCATGCATAGTCAGTGCTAGAATATTTTCAAATTACAGGCCCAAAACATGCTTAAAATCGATATTATAGGTGATCAAAGTCGATATCTGCATGCATCTTCTGTTCCCGTTAATATCCCAAATTCAGGCTAAAAACACCTGAAAATTTGATTTTTTTGGGTCCCAGAAGCGATCTGTACATGCCTACTCAGTGTTAGAATATTTCCAAAATACACGCCCAAAATAAGCTGAAAATCGCAATTTTTGGTGCCCAAAATCGATATGTGCATGAATCATCAGCACTCGCTTGTATCACAAATTCAGGCTTAAAACAATTTAAAATTCGATACTTTTTGTTCCCAGAAGGGATCTGTAAATGCCTACTCAATATTAAAATATTTTCAAAATTCAGACCCAAAACAAGCTGAAAACCGATATTTTATGTGCCCAAAATCCATATGTGCATTCATCTTCTGTACCCGTTTATATCCCAAATTCAGGATCAAAACACCCGAAAATTCGATATTTTTTGGTCTCAGAAGCAATCTGAACATGCTTACACAATGCTAGAATACATTCAAAATATAGGGCCAAAACATCCTAAAAATCGATACTTCAGGTGACCAAAGTCGATATGTGAATGTATCTTCAGTACCGGTTTATATCTCAAATTCATGCTCAAAACACCCGAAAATTCGGTATTTTTGGGTCCTAGAAGCGATCTGTACATGCCTACTCCTAGTTAGAATGTTTTCAAGATACAGACCCAAAACATGCTCAAAATCGATATTTTAGGTGCCCAAAAGTCGATATGTGCATGCATCTTCTGTACCCGTTTATATCTCAAATTCAGGCTCAAAACACCCGAAAATTCGAT
Organism: Petrolisthes cinctipes; assembly: GCA_033782935.1. Taxonomy (NCBI): domain Eukaryota; kingdom Metazoa; phylum Arthropoda; class Malacostraca; order Decapoda; family Porcellanidae; genus Petrolisthes; species Petrolisthes cinctipes. The sequence goes on along the minus strand of JAWQEG010000062.1, from coordinate 11,887,813 downwards.
ATTTTGGGGTCCCAGAAGCGATCTGTACATGCCTACGCAGTGCTAGAATATTTTCAAAATACAGGCCCAAAACATGCTAAAAATCGATATTTTAGGAGCCCAAAGTCAATATGTGCATGCATTTTCTGTACCCGTTTATATCTCAAATTCAGGCTCAAAACACCCGAAAATTCGATATTTTTTGGTCCCAAAAGCGATCTGTACATGCCTACTTAGATACAGGCTCAAAACATGCTAAAAATCGATATTTTAAGTGTCCAAAGTCGATATGTGCATGCATCTTCTGCACCCGTTTATAACCCAAATTCAACCTCAAAACACCCGAAAATTCGATATTTTTGGGTCCCAGAAGCGATCTGTACATGCCTAATTAGAATGTTTTCAAGATACAGACCAAAAACATGCTCAAAATCGATATTTTAGGTGCACAAAAGTCGATATGTGCATGCATCTTCAGTACCTGTTTATATCTCAAATTCGGGCTCAAAACATCCGAAAATTCGATATTTTTGTGCCTAAGAAGTGATCTGTACATGCCTACTCAGTGCTAGAATGTTTTCAAAATATAGGCCCAAAACAAGCTAAAAATCGATATTTTAAGTGTCCAAAGTCAATTTGTGCATGCATCTTCTGTACCCGTTTATATCTCAAATTCAGGCTCAAAACACCCGAAAATTCGATATTTGGGGGTCCCATAAGAGATCTGTACTTGCCTACTAAGTGCTAGAATATTTTCAAAATACAGGTCCAAAACATGCTAAATATCGATATTTTAGGTGCCTAAAGTCGATATATCAAATTCAGGCACAAAACACCCGAAAATTCGATATTTTGGGGTCCCAGAAGCGATCTGTACATGCCTACTCCGTGTTAGAGTATTTTCAAAATACAGGCCCAAAACATACTGAAAATCGATCTTTTAGGTGCCCAAAAGTCGATATGTGCATGCATCTTCTGTACCCGTTTATATCTCAAATTTAGGCTCAAAACACCCGAAAATTCGATATTTTGGGGTCCTAGAAGCGATCTGTACATGCCTACTTTGTGTTAGAATATTTTCAAAATACAGGCCCAAAACATGCTGAAAATCGATATTTTAGGTGCCAAAAGTCGATATCTCAAATTAAGGCCCAAAACACCCGAGAATTCGATAATTTGGGGTCCCAGAAGCGATCTGTACATGCCTACTCCGTGTTAGAGTATTTTTAAAAATACAGGCCCAAAACATACTGAAAATCGATCTTTTAGGTGCCCAAAAGTCGATATGTGCATGCATCTTCTGTACCCGTTTATATCTCAAATTCAGGCTCAAAACACCCGGAAATTCGGTATTTTTGGGTCCTTGAAGCGATCCATACATGCCTACTCCGTGTTAGAGTATTTTCAAAATACAGGCCCAAAACATACTGAAAATCGATCTGTTAGGTGCCCAAAGTCAATATGAGCATGCATCTTCTGTACCCGTTTATATCTTAAATTAAGGCTCAAAACACCCGAAAATTCGATATTTTGGGGTCCCAGAAGCGATCTGTACATACCTACTCATTGCTAGAATATTTTCAAAATACAGGCCCAAAACATGCTAAAATTGATATTTTAGGTGCCCAAAGTCGATATCTCAAATTCAGGCTCAAAACACCCGAAAATTCTATATTTTTGGGTCCCAGAAGCGATCTGTACATGCCTACTGAGTGCTAGAATATTTTCAAAATATAGGGCCAAAACATGCTAAAAATCTATATTTTAGGTGCCCAAAGTCGATATCTCAATTTCAGGCCCAAAACACCCGAAAATTCGATATTTTTGGGTCTAGAAGCGATCTGTACATGCCTACTCCGTGTTAGAGTATTTTCAAAATACTGGACCAAAACATACTGAAAATCGATCTTTTAGGTGCACAAAAGTCGATATGTGCATGCATCTTCTGTACCCGTTTATATCTCAAATTCAGGCTCCAAACACCCGAAAATTCGATATTTTGGGGTCCCAGAAACGATCTGTACATGCCTACTCGTTGTTAGAGTATTTTCAAAATACAGGCCCAAAACATGCTAAAAAAAAATATTTTAGGTGCCCAAAGTCGATATCTCAAATTAAGCATCAAAACACTCGAAAATTCGATATTTTGGGGTCCCAGAAGCGATCTGTACATGCCTACTCGGTGTTAGAGTATTTTTAAAATACAGGCCCAAATCATGCTGAAAATCGATATTTTAGGTACCCAAAGTCAATATGTGCATGCATCTTCAGTACCCGTTTATATCTCAAATTCAGGCTCAAAACGCCCGAAAATTCGATATTTTGGGGTCCTTGAAGCGATCTGTACATGCCTACTCCGTGTTAGAGTATTTTCAAAATACAGGCCCAAAACATACTGAAAATCGATATTTTAGGTGCCCAAAGTTAATATGTGCATGCATCTTCTGTACCCGTTCATATCTCAAATTCAGGCTCAAAACACCCGAGCATTCAATGTTTTGGGGTCCCACAAGCGATCTCTACATACCTACTCATTGCTAGAATATTTTCAAATTATAGGTCCAAAACATGCTAAATATCGATATTTTAGGTGCCTAAAGTTAATATCTCAAATTCAGGCCCAAAACACTAGAAAATTCGATATTTTTGGGGTCCAAGAAGCGATCTGTACATGCCTACTTCGTGTTAGAGTATTTTCAAAATACAGGCCCAAAACATGCTAAAAAAAAATATTTTAGGTGCCCAAAGTCGATATCTCAAATTAAGGCCCAAAACACCCGAAAATTCGATATTTTGGGGTCCTAGAAGCGATCTGTACATGCCTACTCCGTGTTAGAGTATTTTCAAAATACAGGCCCAAAACATGTTGAAAATCGATATTTTAGGTGCCCAAAGTCAATATGTGCATGCATCTTCTGTACCCATTTATATCTCAAATTCAGTCTCAAAACACCCGATAATTCGATATTTTGGGGTCCCAGAAGCGATCTGTACATGCCCACTCCGTGTTAGTGTATTTTCAAAATATTGGCCCAAAACTTACTGAAAATCGATCTTTTAGGTGCCCAAAAGTCGATATCTGCATGCATCTTCTGTACCCGTTTATATCTCAAATTTAGGCTCAAAACACCCGAAAATTCGATATTTTGGGGTCCCAGAAGCGATCTGTACATGCCTACTTCGTGTTAGAGAATTTTCAAAATACAGGCCCATAACATGCTGAAAATCGATATTTTAGGTGCCTAAAGTTAATATGTACATGCATCTTGTGTACCCGTTTATATCTCAAATTAAGGCTCCAAACACCCGAAAATTCGATATTTTGGGGTCCCAGAAGCGATCTGTACATGCCTACTCCGTGTTAGAGTATTTTCAAAATAAAGGCCCAAAACATGCTGAAAATCGATATTTTAGGTGCCCAAAGTCAATACCTGCATGCATCTTCTGTACCCGTTTATATCTCAAATTCAGGCTCAAAACACCCGAAAATTCGAGATTTTGGGGTCCCAGAAGGGATCTGTACATGCCTACTAAGATACAGGCCCAAAACATGCTGAAAAAAGATATTTTAGGTGCCCAAACTCAATATGTGTATGCATCTTTTGCACCCGTTTATATCCCAAATTTAACCTCAAAACACCCGAAAATTCGATATTTTGGGGTCCCAGAAGCGATTTGTACATGCCTACTCCGTGTTAGAGTATTTTCAAAATATAGGCCTAAAACATGTTGAAAATCGATCTTTTAGGTGCCCAAAGTCAATATGTGCATGCATCTTCTGTACCCGTTTTTATTTAAAATTTAGGCTCAAAACACCCGAAAATTCGATATTTTGGGGTCCCAGAAGCGATCTGTACATGCCTACTCAGTGCTAGAATATTTTCAAAATATTGGCCCAAAACGTGCTAAAAATTGATATTTTAGGTGCCCTAAGTCGATATCTCAAATTCAGGCTCAAAACACCCGAAAATTCGATATTTTGGGGTCCCAAAAGCGATCTGTACATGCCTACTTCGTGTTAGAGTATTTTCAAAATACAGGCCCAAATCGTGCTAAAAATCGATATTTTAGGTGCCCAAAGTCGATATCTCAAATTAAGGGCCAAAACACCCGAAAATTCGATATTTTGGGGTCCCAGAAGCGATCTGTACATGCCTACTCAGTGCTAGAATATTTTCAAAATATAGGTCCAAAACATGCTAAAAATTGATATTTTAGGTGCCCTAAGTCGATATCTCAAATTCAGGCTCGAAACACCCGAAAATTTGATATTTTGGGGTCCCAGAAACGATCTGTACAGGCCCAAAACACCCGAAAATTCGATATTTTTGGTTCTAGAAGCGATCTGTACGTGCCTACTCAGTGCTAGAATGTTTTTAAAATATGGGCTCAAAACATGCTAAAAATCGATATTTTAAGTGTCCAAAGTCGATATGTGCATGAATCTTCTGTACCTGTTTATATCTCAAATTCAGGCTCAAAACACCCAAAAATTCGGTATTTTTGGGTCCTGGAAGCGATCTGTACATGCCTACTCCTAGTTAGAATGTTTTCTAGATACAGACCCAAAACATGCTAAAAATCGATATTTTCGGTGCCCAAAAGTCGATATGTGCATGCATCTTCAGTACCCGTTTATATCTCAAATTTAGGCTCAAAACGCCCGAAAATTCGATATTTTGGGGTTCTTGAAGCGATCTGTACATGCCTACTCCGTGTTAGAGTATTTTCAAAATACAGGCCCAAAACATACTGAAAATCGATATTTTAGGTGCCCAAAGTCAATATGTGCATGCATCTTCTGTACCCGTTTATATCTCAAATTCAGGCTCAAAACACCCGAACATTCAATATTTTGGGGTCCCACAAGCGATCTCTACATACCTACTCATTGCTAGAATATTTTCATATTATAGGTCTAAAACATGCTAAATATCGATATTTTAGGTGCCTAAAGTTAATATCTCAAATTCAGGCCCAAAACACTCGAAAATTCGATCTTTTTAGGGTCCAAGAAGCGATCTGTACATGCCTACTTCGTGTTAGAGTATTTTCAAAATACAGGCCCAAAACATGCTAAAAAAAAATATTTTAGGTGCCCAAAGTCGATATCTCAAATTAAGGCCCAAAACACCCGAAAATTCGATATTTTGGGGTCCTAGAAGCGATCTGTACATGCCTACTCCGTGTTAGAGTATTTTCAAAATACAGGCCCAAAACATGTTGAAAATCGATATTTTAGGTGCCCAAAGTCAATATGTGCATGCATCTTCTGTACCCATTTATATCTCAAATTCAGTCTCAAAACACCCGAAAATTCGATATTTTGGGGTCCCAGAAGCCATCTGTACATGCCCACTCCGTGTTAGAGTATTTTCAAAATACAGGCCCAAAACATACTGAAAATCGATCTTTTAGGTGCCCAAAAGTCGATATCTGCATGCATCTTCTGTACCCGTTTATATCTCAAATTTAGGCTCAAAACACCCGAAAATTCGATATTTTGGGGTCCCAGAAGCGATCTGTACATGCCTACTTCGTGTTAGAGAATTTTCAAAATACAGGCCCATAACATGCTGAAAATCGATATTTTAGGTGCCCAAAGTTAATATGTACATGCATCTTGTGTACCCGTTTATATCTCAAATTAAGGCTCCAAACACCCGAAAATTCGATATTTTGGGGTCCCAGAAGCGATCTGTACATGCCTACTCCGTGTTAGAGTATTTTCAAAATAAAGGCCCAAAACATGCTGAAAATCGATATTTTAGGTGCCCAAAGTCAATACGTGCATGCATCTTCTGTACCCGTTTATATCTCAAATTCAGGCTCAAAACACCCGAAAATTCGATATTTTGGGGTCCCAGAAGGGATCTGTACATGCCTACTAAGATACAGGCCCAAAACATGCTGAAAATAGATATTTTAGGTGCCCAAACTCAATATGTGTATGCATCTTTTGCACCCGTTTATATCCCAAATTTAACCTCAAAACACCCGAAAATTCGATATTTTGGGGTCCCAGAAGCGATTTGTACATGCCTACTCCGAGTTAGAGTATTTTCAAAATATAGGCCTAAAACATGCTGAAAATCGATCTTTTAGGTGCCCAAAGTCAATATGTGCATGCATCTTCTGTACCCGTTTTTATTTAAAATTTAGGCTCAAAACACCCGAAAATTCGATATTTTGGGGTCCCCGAAGCGATCTGTACATGCCTACTCAGTGCTAGAATATTTTCAAAATATAGGCCCAAAACGTGCTAAAAATTGATATTTTAGGTGCCCTAAGTCGATATCTCAAATTCAGGCTCAAAACACCCGAAAATTCGATATTTTGGGGTCCCAAAAGCGATCTGCACATGCCTACTTCGTGTTAGAGTATTTTCAAAATACAGGCCCAAAACGTGCTAAAAATCGATATTTTAGGTGCCCAAGGTTGATATCTCAAATTAAGGGCCAAAACAACCGAAAATTTGATATTTTTGGGTCCCAGAAGCGATCTGTACATGCCTACTCAGTGCTAGAATATTTTCAAAATATAGGTCCAAAACATGCTAAAAATTGATATTTTAGGTGCCCTAAGTCGATATCTCAAATTCAGGCTCGAAACACCCGAAAATTCGATATTTTGGGGTCCCAGAAGCGATCTGTACAGGCCCAAAATACCCGAAAATTCGATATTTTTGGTTCTAGAAGCGATCTGTACGTGCCTACTCAGTGCTTGAATGTTTTTAAAATATGGGCTCAAAACATGCTAAAAATCGATATTTTAAGTGTCCAAAGTCGATATGTGCATGAATCTTCTGTACCTGTTTATATCTCAAATTCAGGCTCAAAACACCCGAAAATTCGGTATTTTTGGGTCCTGGAAGCGATCTGTACATGCCTACTCCTAGTTAGAATGTTTTCTAGATACAGACCCAAAACATGCTAAAAATCGATATTTTCGGTGCCCAAAAGTCGATATGTGCATGCATCTTCAGTACTCGTTTATATCTCAAATTCAGGCTCAAAACACCCGAAAATTCGATATTTTGGGGTCCCAGAAGGGATCTGTACATGCCTACTAAGATACAGGCCCAAAACATGCTGAAAATCTATATTTTAGGTGCCCAAACTCAATATGTGTATGCATCTTTTGCAACCGTTTATATCCCAAATTTATCCTCAAAACACCCGAAAATTCGATATTTTGGGGTCCCAGAAGCGATTTGTACATGCCTACTCCGAGTTAGAGTATTTTCAAAATATAGGCCTAAAACATGCTGAAAATCGATCTTTTAAGTGCCCAAAGTCAATATGTGAAGGCATCTTCTGTACCCGTTTTTATTTAAAATTTAGGCTCAAAACCCCCGAAAATTCGATATTTTGGGGTCCCCGAAGCGATCTGTACATGCCTACTCAGTGCTATAATATTTTCAAAATATAGGCCCAAAACGTGCTAAAAATTGATATTTTAGGTGCCCTAAGTCGATATCTCAAATTCAGGCTCAAAACACCCGAAAATTCGATATTTTGGGGTCCCAAAAGCGATCTGTACATGCCTACTTCGTGTTAGAGTATTTTCAAAATACAGGCCCAAAACGTGCTAAAAATTGATATTTTAGGTGCCCTAAGTCGATATCTCAAATTCAGGCTCGAAACACCCGAAAATTCGATATTTTGGGGTCCCACAAGCGATCTGTACAGGCCCAAAACACCCGAAAATTCGATATTTTGGGGTCCCAGAAGGGATCTGTACATGCCTACTCAGATACAGGCCCAAAACATGCTGAAAATAGATATTTTAGGTGCCCAAACTCAATATGTTCATGCAACTTCTGTACCCGTTTTTATTTAAAATTTAGGCTCAAGACACCCGAAAATTCGATATTTTGGGGTCCCAGAAGCGATCTATACATGCCTACTCAGTGCTAGAATATTTTCAAAATATAGGCCCAAAACGTGCTAAAAATCAATATTTCAGGTGCCCAAAGTCGATATATTAAATTAAGGGCCAAAACACCCGAAAATTCGATATTTTTGGTTCTAAAAGCGATCTGTACGTGCCTACTCAGTGCTAGAATGTTTTCAAAAAAATGGGCTCAAAACATGCTAAAAATCGATATTTTAAGTGTCCAAAGTCGATATCTCAAATTCAGGCCCAAAACACCCGAAAATTCGATATTTTTGGTTCTAGAAGCGATCTGTACGTGCCGACTCAGTGCTAGAATGTTTTCAAAATATGGGCTCAAAACATGCTAAAAATCGATATTTTAAGTGTCCAAAGTCGATATGTGCATGCATCTTCTGTACCTGTTTATATCTCAAATTCAGGCTCAAAACACCCGAAAATTCGGTATTTTTGGGTCCTGGAAGCGATCTGTACATGCCTACTCCTAGTTAGAATGTTTTCTAGATACAGACCCAAAACATGCTCAAAATCGATATTTTCGGTGCCCAAAAGTCGATATGTGCATGCATCTTCAGTACCCGTTTATATCTCAAATTTAGGCTCAAAACACCCGAAAATTCGATATTTTGGGGTCCCAGAAGCGATCTGTACATGCCTACTTCGTGTTAGAGGATTTTCAAAATACAGGCCCATAACATGCTGAAAATCGATATTTTAGGTGCCCAAAGTCAATACGTGCATGCATCTTCTGTACCCGTTTATATCTCAAATTCAGGCTAAAAACACCCAAAAAATCGATATTTTTGGGTCCCAGAAGGGATCTGTATATGCCTACTCAGATACAGGCCCAAAACGTGCTAAAAATTGATATTTTAGGTGCCCTAAGTCGATATCTCAAATTCAGGCTCAAAACACCCGAAAATTCGATATTTTGGGGTCCCAGAAGCGATCTGTACATGCCTACATCGTGTTAGAGTATTTTCAAAATACAGGCCCAAAACGTGCTAAAAATCGATATTTTAGGTGCCCAAAGTCGATATCTCAAATTAAGGCCCAAAACACCCGAAAATTCGATATTTTTGGTTCTAGAAGCGATCTGTACGTGCCTACTCAGTGATAGAATGTTTTAAAAAAAATGGGCTCAAAACATGCTAAAAATCGATATTTTAAGTGTCCAAAGTCGATATCTCAAATTCAGGCCCAAAACACCCGGAAATTCGATATTTTTGGTTCTAGAAGCGATCTGTACGTGCCGACTCAGTGCTAGAATGTTTTCAAAATATGGGCTCAAAACATGCTAAAAATCGATATTTTAAGTGTCCAAAGTCGATATGTGCATGCATCTTCTGTACCTGTTTATATCTCAAATTCAGGCTCAAAACACCCGAAAATTCGGTATTTTTGGGTCCTGGAAGCGATCTGTACATGCCTACTCCTAGTTAGAATGTTTTATAGATACAGACCCAAAACATGCTCAAAATCGATATTTTCGGTGCCCAAAAGTCGATATGTGCATGCATCTTCAGTACCCGTTTATATCTCAAATTAAGGCTCTAAACGCCCGAAAATTCGATATTTTGGGGTCCCAGAAGCGATCTGTACATGCCTACTCCGTGTTAGAGTATTTTCAAAATAAAGGCCCAAAACATGCTGAAAATCGATATTTTAGATGCCCAAAGTCAATACGTGCATGCATCTTCTGTACCCGTTTATATCTCAAAATCAAGCTCAAAACACCCGAAAAATCGATATTTTGGGGTCCCAGAAGGGATCTGTACATGCCTACTCAGATACAGGCCCAAAACATGCTGAAAATAGATATTTTAGGTGCCCAAACTCACTATGTGTATGCATCTTTTGCACCCGTTTATATCCCAAATTTAACCTCAAAACACCCGAAAATTCGATATTTTGGGGTCCCAGAAGCGATTTGTACATGCCTACTCCGTGTTAGAGTATTTTCAAAATACAGGCCCAAAACATGCTGATAATCGATCTTTTAGGTGCCCAAAGTCAATATGTGCATGCATCTTCTGTACCCGTTTTTATTTAAAATTTAGGCTCAAAACACCCAAAAATTCGATATTTTGGGGTCACAGAAGCGATCTGTACATGCCTACTCAGTGCTAGAATATTTTCAAAATATAGGCCCAAAACGTGCTAAAAATTGATATTTTAGGTGCCCTAAGTCGATATCTCAAATTCAGGCTCAAAACACCCGAAAAATCGATATTTTGGGGTCCCAGAAGCGATCTGTACATGCCTACATCGTGTTAGAGTATTTTCAAAATACAGGCCCAAAACGTGCTAAAAATCGATATTTTAGGTGCCCAAAGTCGATATCTCAAATTAAGGGCCAAAACACCCGAAAATTCGATATTTTTGGTTCTAGAAGCGATCTGTACGTGCCTACTCAGTGCTAGAATGTTTTCAAAAAAATGGGCTCAAAACATGCTAAAAATCGATATTTTAAGTGTCCAAAGTCGATATCTCAAATTCAGGCCGAAAACACCCGAAAATTCGATATTTTTGGTTCTAGAAGCGATCTGTACGTGCCGACTCAGTGCTAGAATGTTTTCAAAATATGGGCTCAAAACATGCTAAAAATCGATATTTTAGGTGCCCAAATTTAATATGTGCATGCATCTTCTGTACCTGTTTATATCTCAAATTCAGGCTCAAAACACCCGAAAATTCGGTATTTTTGGGTCCTGGAAGCGATCTGTACATGCCTACTCCTAGTTAGAATGTTTTATAGATACAGACCCAAAACATGCTCAAAATCGATATTTTCGGTGCCCAAAAGTCGATATGTGCATGCATCTTCAGTACCCGTTTATATCTCAAATTAAGGCTCTAAACGCCCGAAAATTCGATATTTTGGGGTCCCAGAAGCGATCTGTACATGCCTACTCCGTGTTAGAGTATTTTCAAAATAAAGGCCCAAAACATGCTGAAAATCGATATTTTAGATGCCCAAAGTCAATACGTGCATGCATCTTCTGTACCCGTTTATATCTCAAAATCCGGCTCAAAACACCCGAAAAATCGATATTTTGGGGTCCCAGAAGGGATCTGTACATGCCTACTCAGATACAGGCCCAAAACATGCTGAAAATCTATATTTTAGGTGCCCAAACTCACTATGTGTATGCATCTTTTGCACCCGTTTATATCGCAAACTTAACCTCAAAACACCCGAAAATTCGATATTTTGGGGTCCCAGAAGCGATTTGTACATGCCTACTCCGTGTTAGAGTATTTTCAAAATATAGGCCCAAAACATGCTGAAAATCGATCTTTTAGGTGCCCAAAGTCATTATGTGCATGCATCTTCTGTACCCGTTTTTATTTAAAATTTTGGCTCAAAACACCCAAAAATTCGATATTTTGGGGTCCCAGAAGCGATCTGTACATGCATACTCAGTGCTAGAATATTTTCAAAATATAGGCCCAAAACGTGCTAAAAATTGATATTTTAGGTGCCCTAAGTCGATATCTCAAATTCAGGCTCAAAACACCCGAAAATTCGATATTTTGGGGTCCCAGAAGCGATCTGTACATGCCTACTTCGTGTTAGAGTATTTTCAAAATACAGGCCCAAAACGTGCTAAAAATCGATATTTTAGGTGCCCAAAGTCGATATCTCAAATTAAGGGCCAAAACACCCGAAAATTCGATATTTTTGGTTCTAGAAGCGATCTGTACGTGCCTACTCAGTGCTAGAATGTTTTCAAAATATGGGCTCAAAACATGCTAAAAATCGATATTTTAAGTGTCCAAAGTCGATATCTCAAATTCAGGCCCAAAACACCCGAAATTTCGATATTTTGGGGTCCCAGAAGCGATCTGTACATGCCTACTCCGTGTTAGAGTATTTTTAATATACAGGCCCAAAACATACTGAAAATCGATCTTTTAGGTGCCCAAAAGTCGATACGTGTATGCATCTTCTGCACCCGTTTATATCCCAAATTTAGGCTTAAAACACCTGCAAATTCGATATTTTGGGGTCCCAGAAGTGATCTGTACATGCCTACTCAGTGCTAGAATGTTTTCAAAATAAAGGCCCAAAACATGCTGAAAATCGATATTTTAGGTGCCCAAAGTCAATACCTGCATGTATCTTCTGTACCCGTTTATATCTCAAATTCAGGCTCAAAACACCCGAAAATTCGAGATTTTGGGGTCCCAGAAGGGATCTGTACATGCCTACTAAGATACAGGCCCAAAACATGCTGAAAAAAGATATTTTAGGTGCCCAAACTCAATATGTGTATGCATCTTTTGCACCCGTTTATATCCCAAATTTAACCTCAAAACACCCGAAAATTCGATATTTTGGGGTCCCAGAAGCGATTTGTACATGCCTACTCCGTGTTAGAGTATTTTCAAAATATAGGCCTAAAACATGTTGAAAATCGATCTTTTAGGTGCCCAAAGTCAATATGTGCATGCATCTTCTGTACCCGTTTTTATTTAAAATTTAGGCTCAAAACACCGAAAATTCGATATTTTGGGGTCCCAGAAGCGATCTGTACATGCCTACTCAGTGCTAGAATATTTTCAAAATATTGGCCCAAAACGTGCTAAAAATTGATATTTTAGGTGCCCTAAGTCGATATCTCAAATTCAGGCTCAAAACACCCGAAAATTCGATATTTTGGGGTCCCAGAAGCGATCTGTACATGCCTACATCGTGTTAGAGTATTTTCAAAATACAGGCCCAAAACGTGCTAAAAATCGATATTTTAGGTGCCCAAAGTCGATATCTCAAATTAAGGGCCAAAACACCCGAAAATTCGATATTTTTGGTTCTAGAAGCGATCTGTACGTGCCTACTCAGTGCTAGAATGTTTTCAAAAAAATGGGCTCAAAACATGCTAAAAATCGATATTTTAAGTGTCCAAAGTCGATATCCCAAATTCAGGCCGAAAACACCCGAAAATTCGATATTTTTGGTTCTAGAAGCGATCTGTACGTGCCGACTCAGTGCTAGAATGTTTTCAAAATATGGGCTCAAAACATGCTAAAAATCGATATTTTAAGTGTCCAAAATCGATATGTGCATGCATCTTCTGTACCTGTTTATATCTCAAATTCAGGCTCAAAACACCCGAAAATTCGGTATTTTTGGGTCCTGGAAGCGATCTGTACATGCCTACTCCTAGTTAGAATGTTTTATAGATACAGACCCAAAACATGCTCAAAATCGATATTTTCGGTGCCCAAAAGTCGATATGTGCATGCATCTTCAGTACCCGTTTATATCTCAAATTAAGGCTCTAAACGCCCGAAAATTCGATATTTTGGGGTCCCAGAAGCGATCTGTACATGCCTACTCCGTGTTAGAGTATTTTCAAAATAAAGGCCCAAAACATGCTGAAAATCGATATTTTAGATGCCCAAAGTCAATACGTGCATGCATCTTCTGTACCCGTTTATATCTCAAAATCCGGCTCAAAACACCCGAAAAATCGATATTTTGGGGTCCCAGAAGGGATCTGTACATGCCTACTCAGATACAGGCCCAAAACATGCTGAAAATCTATATTTTAGGTGCCCAAACTCACTATGTGTATGCATCTTTTGCACCCGTTTATATCGCAAACTTAACCTCAAAACACCCGAAAATTCGATATTTTGGGGTCCCAGAAGCGATTTGTACATGCCTACTCCGTGTTAGAGTATTTTCAAAATATAGGCCCAAAACATGCTGAAAATCGATCTTTTAGGTGCCCAAAGTCAATATGTGCATGCATCTTCTGTACCCGTTTTTATTTAAAATTTTGGCTCAAAACACCCAAAAATTCGATATTTTGGGGTCCCAGAAGCGATCTGTACATGCATACTCAGTGCTAGAATATTTTCAAAATATAGGCCCAAAACGTGCTAAAAATTGATATTTTAGGTGCCCTAAGTCGATATCTCAAATTCAGGCTCAAAACACCCGAAAATTCGATATTTTGGGGTCCCAGAAGCGATCTGTACATGCCTACTTCGTGTTAGAGTATTTTCAAAATACAGGCCCAAAACGTGCTAAAAATCGATATTTTAGGTGCCCAAAGTCGATATCTCAAATTAAGGGCCAAAACACCCGAAAATTCGATATTTTTGGTTCTAGAAGCGATCTGTACGTGCCTACTCAGTGCTAGAATGTTTTCAAAATATGGGCTCAAAACATGCTAAAAATCGATATTTTAAGTGTCCAAAGTCGATATCTCAAATTCAGGCCCAAAACACCCGAAATTTCGATATTTTGGGGTCCCAGAAGCGATCTGTACATGCCTACTCCGTGTTAGAGTATTTTTAATATACAGGCCCAAAACATACTGAAAATCGATCTTTTAGGTGCCCAAAAGTCGATACGTGTATGCATCTTCTGCACCCGTTTATATCCCAAATTTAGGCTTAAAACACCTGCAAATTCGATATTTTGGGGTCCCAGAAGTGATCTGTACATGCCTACTCAGTGCTAGAATGTTTTCAAAATAAAGGCCCAAAACATGCTGAAAATCGATATTTTAGGTGCCCAAAGTCAATACCTGCATGTATCTTCTGTACCCGTTTATATCTCAAATTCAGGCTCAAAACACCCGAAAATTCGAGATTTTGGGGTCCCAGAAGGGATCTGTACATGCCTACTAAGATACAGGCCCAAAACATGCTGAAAAAAGATATTTTAGGTGCCCAAACTCAATATGTGTATGCATCTTTTGCACCCGTTTATATCCCAAATTTAACCTCAAAACACCCGAAAATTCGATATTTTGGGGTCCCAGAAGCGATTTGTACATGCCTACTCCGTGTTAGAGTATTTTCAAAATATAGGCCTAAAACATGTTGAAAATCGATCTTTTAGGTGCCCAAAGTCAATATGTGCATGCATCTTCTGTACCCGTTTTTATTTAAAATTTAGGCTCAAAACACCGAAAATTCGATATTTTGGGGTCCCAGAAGCGATCTGTACATGCCTACTCAGTGCTAGAATATTTTCAAAATATTGGCCCAAAACGTGCTAAAAATTGATATTTTAGGTGCCCTAAGTCGATATCTCAAATTCAGGCTCAAAACACCCGAAAATTCGATATTTTGGGGTCCCAAAAGCGATCTGTACATGCCTACTTCGTGTTAGAGTATTTTCAAAATACAGGCCCAAATCGTGCTAAAAATCGATATTTTAGGTGCCCAAAGTCGATATCTCAAATTAAGGGCCAAAACACCCGAAAATTCGATATTTTGGGGTCCCAGAAGCGATCTGTACATGCCTACTCAGTGCTAGAATATTTTCAAAATATAGGTCCAAAACATGCTAAAAATTGATATTTTAGGTGCCCTAAGTCGATATCTCAAATTCAGGCTCGAAACACCC
Organism: Petrolisthes cinctipes; assembly: GCA_033782935.1. Classification (NCBI taxonomy): domain Eukaryota; kingdom Metazoa; phylum Arthropoda; class Malacostraca; order Decapoda; family Porcellanidae; genus Petrolisthes; species Petrolisthes cinctipes. Next base: position 11,872,566 of record JAWQEG010000062.1, on the reverse strand, counting down.
GAAAATTCGATATTTTGGGGTCCCAGAAACGATCTGTATAGGCCCAAAACACCCGAAAATTCGATATTTTTGGTTCTAGAAGCGATCTGTACGTGCCTACTCAGTGCTAGAATGTTTTTAAAATATGGGCTCAAAACATGCTAAAAATCGATATTTTAAGTGTCCAAAGTCGATATGTGCATGAATCTTCTGTACCTGTTTATATCTCAAATTCAGGCTCAAAACACCCAAAAATTCGGTATTTTTGGGTCCTGGAAGCGATCTGTACATGCCTACTCCTAGTTAGAATGTTTTCTAGATACAGACCCAAAACATGCTAAAAATCGATATTTTCGGTGCCCAAAAGTCGATATGTGCATGCATCTTCAGTACCCGTTTATATCTCAAATTTAGGCTCAAAACGCCCGAAAATTCGATATTTTGGGGTCCTTGAAGCGATCTGTACATGCCTACTTCGTGTTAGAGTATTTTCAAAATACAGGCCCAAAACATACTGAAAATCGATATTTTAGGTGCCCAAAGTCAATATGTGCATGCATCTTCTGTACCCGTTTATATCTCAAATTCAGGCTCAAAACACCCGAACATTCAATATTTTGGGGTCCCACAAGCGATCTCTACATACCTACTCATTGCTAGAATATTTTCATATTATAGGTCCAAAACATGCTAAATATCGATATTTTAGGTGCCTAAAGTTAATATCTCAAATTCAGGCCCAAAACACTCGAAAATTCGATCTTTTTAGGGTCCAAGAAGCGATCTGTACATGCCTACTTCGTGTTAGAGTATTTTCAAAATACAGGCCCAAAACATGCTAAAAAAAAATATTTTAGGTGCCCAAAGTCGATATCTCAAATTAAGGCCCAAAACACCCGAAAATTCGATATTTTGGGGTCCTAGAAGCGATCTGTACATGCCTACTCCGTGTTAGAGTATTTTCAAAATACAGGCCCAAAACATGTTGAAAATCGATATTTTAGGTGCCCAAAGTCAATATGTGCATGCATCTTCTGTACCCATTTATATCTCAAATTCAGTCTCAAAACACCCGAAAATTCGATATTTTGGGGTCCCAGAAGCCATCTGTACATGCCCACTCCGTGTTAGAGTATTTTCAAAATACAGGCCCAAAACATACTGAAAATCGATCTTTTAGGTGCCCAAAAGTCGATATCTGCATGCATCTTCTGTACCCGTTTATATCTCAAATTTAGGCTCAAAACACCCGAAAATTCGATATTTTGGGGTCCCAGAAGCGATCTGTACATGCCTACTTCGTGTTAGAGAATTTTCAAAATACAGGCCCATAACATGCTGAAAATCGATATTTTAGGTGCCCAAAGTTAATATGTACATGCATCTTGTGTACCCGTTTATATCTCAAATTAAGGCTCCAAACACCCGAAAATTCGATATTTTGGGGTCCCAGAAGCGATCTGTACATGCCTACTCCGTGTTAGAGTATTTTCAAAATAAAGGCCCAAAACATGCTGAAAATCGATATTTTAGGTGCCCAAAGTCAATACGTGCATGCATCTTCTGTACCCGTTTATATCTCAAATTCAGGCTCAAAACACCCGAAAATTCGATATTTTGGGGTCCCAGAAGGGATCTGTACATGCCTACTAAGATACAGGCCCAAAACATGCTGAAAATAGATATTTTAGGTGCCCAAACTCAATATGTGTATGCATCTTTTGCACCCGTTTATATCCCAAATTTAACCTCAAAACACCCGAAAATTCGATATTTTGGGGTCCCAGAAGCGATTTGTACATGCCTACTCCGAGTTAGAGTATTTTCAAAATATAGGCCTAAAACATGCTGAAAATCGATCTTTTAGGTGCCCAAAGTCAATATGAGCATGCATCTTCTGTACCCGTTTTTATTTAAAATTTAGGCTCAAAACACCCGAAAATTCGATATTTTGGGGTCCCCGAAGCGATCTGTACATGCCTACTCAGTGCTAGAATATTTTCAAAATATAGGCCCAAAACGTGCTAAAAATTGATATTTTAGGTGCCCTAAGTCGATATCTCAAATTCAGGCTCAAAACACCCGAAAATTCGATATTTTGGGGTCCCAAAAGCGATCTGTACATGCCTACTTCGTGTTAGAGTATTTTCAAAATACAGGCCCAAAACGTGCTAAAAATCGATATTTTAGGTGCCCAAGGTTGATATCTCAAATTAAGGGCCAAAACAACCGAAAATTTGATATTTTTGGGTCCCAGAAGCGATCTGTACATGCCTACTCAGTGCTAGAATATTTTCAAAATATAGGTCCAAAACATGCTAAAAATTGATATTTTAGGTGCCCTAAGTCGATATCTCAAATTCAGGCTCGAAACACCCGAAAATTCGATATTTTGGGGTCCCAGAAGCGATCTGTACAGGCCCAAAACACCCGAAAATTCGATATTTTTGGTTCTAGAAGCGATCTGTACGTGCCTACTCAGTGCTTGAATGTTTTTAAAATATGGGCTCAAAACATGCTAAAAATCGATATTTTAAGTGTCCAAAGTCGATATGTGCATGAATCTTCTGTACCTGTTTATATCTCAAATTCAGGCTCAAAACACCCGAAAATTCGGTATTTTTGGGTCCTGGAAGCGATCTGTACATGCCTACTCCTAGTTAGAATGTTTTCTAGATACAGACCCAAAACATGCTAAAAATCGATATTTTCGGTGCCCAAAAGTCGATATGTGCATGCATCTTCAGTACTCGTTTATATCTCAAATTTAGGCTCAAAACGCCCGAAAATTCGATATTTTGGTGTCCTTGAAGCGATCTGTACATGCCTACTCCGTGTTAGAGTATTTTCAAAATACAGGCTCAAAACATACAGAAAATCGATATTTTAGGTGCCCAAAGTCAATATGTGCATGCATCTTCTGTACCCGTTTATATCTCAAATTCAGGCTCAAAACACCCGAACATTCAATATTTTGGGGTCACACAAGCGATCTCTACATACCTACTCATTGCTAGAATATTTTCAAATTATAGGTCCAAAACATGCTAAATATCAATATTTTAGGTGCCTAAAGTTAATATCTCAAATTCAGGCCCAAAACACTCGAAAATTCGATCTTTTTAGGGTCCAAGAAGCGATCTGTACATGCCTACTTCGTGTTAGAGTATTTTCAAAATACAGGCACAAAACATGCTAAAAAAAAATATTTTAGGTGCCCAAAGTCGATATCTCAAATTAAGGCCCAAAACACCCGAAAATTCGATATTTTGGGGTCTTAGAAGCGATCTGTAAATGCCTACTCCGTGTTAGAGTATTTTCAAAATACAGGCCCAAAACATGTTGAAAATCGATATTTTAGGTGCCCAAAGTCAATATGTGCATGCATCTTCTGTACCCATTTATATCTCTAATTCAGTCTCAAAACACCCGAAAATTCTATATTTTGGGGTCCCAGAAGCGATCTGTACATGCCCACTCCGTGTTAGAGTATTTTAAAAATACAGGCCCAAAACATACTGAAAATCGATCTTTTAGGTGCCCAAAAGTCGATATCTGCATGCATCTTCTGTACCCGTTTATATCTCAAATTTAGGCTCAAAACACCCGAAAATTCGATATTTTGGGGTCCCAGAAGCGATCTGTACATGCCTACTTCGTGTTAGAGAATTTTCAAAATACAGGCCCATAACATGCTGAAAATCGATATTTTAGGTGCCCAAAGTTAATATGTACATGCATCTTGTGTACCCGTTTATATCTCAAATTCAGGCTCAAAACACCCGAAAATTCGATATTTTGGGGTCCCAGAAGGAATCTGTACATGCCTACTAAGATACAGGCCCAAAACATGCTGAAAATCTATATTTTAGGTGCCCAAACTCAATATGTGTATGCATCTTTTGCAACCGTTTATATCCCAAATTTATCCTCAAAACACCCGAAAATTCGATATTTTGGGGTCCCAGAAGCGATTTGTACATGCCTACTCCGAGTTAGAGTATTTTCAAAATATAGGCCTAAAACATGCTGAAAATCGATCTTTTAAGTGCCCAAAGTCAATATGTGCATGAATCTTCTGTACCTGTTTATATCTCAAATTCAGGCTCAAAACACCCAAAAATTCGGTATTTTTGGGTCCTGGAAGCGATCTGTACATGCCTACTCCTAGTTAGAATGTTTTCTAGATACAGACCCAAAACATGCTAAAAATCGATATTTTCGGTGCCCAAAAGTCGATATGTGCATGCATCTTCAGTACCCGTTTATATCTCAAATTTAGGCTCAAAACGCCCGAAAATTCGATATTTTGGGGTCCTTGAAGCGATCTGTACATGCCTACTCCGTGTTAGAGTATTTTCAAAATACAGGCCCAAAACATACTGAAAATCGATATTTTAGGTGCCCAAAGTCAATATGTGCATGCATCTTCTGTACCCGTTTATATCTCAAATTCAGGCTCAAAACACCCGAACATTCAATATTTTGGGGTCCCACAAGCGATCTCTACATACCTACTCATTGCTAGAATATTTTCATATTATAGGTCCAAAACATGCTAAATATCGATATTTTAGGTGCCTAAAGTTAATATCTCAAATTCAGGCCCAAAACACTCGAAAATTCGATCTTTTTAGGGTCCAAGAAGCGATCTGTACATGCCTACTTCGTGTTAGAGTATTTTCAAAATACAGGCCCAAAACATGCTAAAAAAAAATATTTTAGGTGCCCAAAGTCGATATCTCAAATTAAGGCCCAAAACACCCGAAAATTCGATATTTTGGGGTCCTAGAAGCGATCTGTACATGCCTACTCCGTGTTAGAGTATTTTCAAAATACAGGCCCAAAACATGTTGAAAATCGATATTTTAGGTGCCCAAAGTCAATATGTGCATGCATCTTCTGTACCCATTTATATCTCAAATTCAGTCTCAAAACACCCGAAAATTCGATATTTTGGGGTCCCAGAAGCCATCTGTACATGCCCACTCCGTGTTAGAGTATTTTCAAAATACAGGCCCAAAACATACTGAAAATCGATCTTTTAGGTGCCCAAAAGTCGATATCTGCATGCATCTTCTGTACCCGTTTATATCTCAAATTTAGGCTCAAAACACCCGAAAATTCGATATTTTGGGGTCCCAGAAGCGATCTGTACATGCCTACTTCGTGTTAGAGAATTTTCATAATACAGGCCCATAACATGCTGAAAATCGATATTTTAGGTGCCCAAAGTTAATATGTACATGCATCTTGTGTACCCGTTTATATCTCAAATTAAGGCTCCAAACACCCGAAAATTCGATATTTTGGGGTCCCAGAAGCGATCTGTACATGCCTACTCCGTGTTAGAGTATTTTCAAAATAAAGGCCCAAAACATGCTGAAAATCGATATTTTAGGTGCCCAAAGTCAATACGTGCATGCATCTTCTGTACCCGTTTATATCTCAAATTCAGGCTCAAAACACCCGAAAATTCGATATTTTGGGGTCCCAGAAGGGATCTGTACATGCCTACTAAGATACAGGCCCAAAACATGCTGAAAATAGATATTTTAGGTGCCCAAACTCAATATGTGTATGCATCTTTTGCACCCGTTTATATCCCAAATTTAACCTCAAAACACCCGAAAATTCGATATTTTGGGGTCCCAGAAGCGATTTGTACATGCCTACTCCGAGTTAGAGTATTTTCAAAATATAGGCCTAAAACATGCTGAAAATCGATCTTTTAGGTGCCCAAAGTCAATATGAGCATGCATCTTCTGTACCCGTTTTTATTTAAAATTTAGGCTCAAAACACCCGAAAATTCGATATTTTGGGGTCCCCGAAGCGATCTGTACATGCCTACTCAGTGCTAGAATATTTTCAAAATATAGGCCCAAAACGTGCTAAAAATTGATATTTTAGGTGCCCTAAGTCGATATCTCAAATTCAGGCTCAAAACACCCGAAAATTCGATATTTTGGGGTCCCAAAAGCGATCTGTACATGCCTACTTCGTGTTAGAGTATTTTCAAAATACAGGCCCAAAACGTGCTAAAAATCGATATTTTAGGTGCCCAAGGTTGATATCTCAAATTAAGGGCCAAAACAACCGAAAATTTGATATTTTTGGGTCCCAGAAGCGATCTGTACATGCCTACTCAGTGCTAGAATATTTTCAAAATATAGGTCCAAAACATGCTAAAAATTGATATTTTAGGTGCCCTAAGTCGATATCTCAAATTCAGGCTCGAAACACCCGAAAATTCGATATTTTGGGGTCCCAGAAGCGATCTGTACAGGCCCAAAACACCCGAAAATTCGATATTTTTGGTTCTAGAAGCGATCTGTACGTGCCTACTCAGTGCTTGAATGTTTTTAAAATATGGGCTCAAAACATGCTAAAAATCGATATTTTAAGTGTCCAAAGTCGATATGTGCATGAATCTTCTGTACCTGTTTATATCTCAAATTCAGGCTCAAAACACCCGAAAATTCGGTATTTTTGGGTCCTGGAAGCGATCTGTACATGCCTACTCCTAGTTAGAATGTTTTCTAGATACAGACCCAAAACATGCTAAAAATCGATATTTTCGGTGCCCAAAAGTCGATATGTGCATGCATCTTCAGTACTCGTTTATATCTCAAATTTAGGCTCAAAACGCCCGAAAATTCGATATTTTGGTGTCCTTGAAGCGATCTGTACATGCCTACTCCGTGTTAGAGTATTTTCAAAATACAGGCTCAAAACATACAGAAAATCGATATTTTAGGTGCCCAAAGTCAATATGTGCATGCATCTTCTGTACCCGTTTATATCTCAAATTCAGGCTCAAAACACCCGAACATTCAATATTTTGGGGTCACACAAGCGATCTCTACATACCTACTCATTGCTAGAATATTTTCAAATTATAGGTCCAAAACATGCTAAATATCAATATTTTAGGTGCCTAAAGTTAATATCTCAAATTCAGGCCCAAAACACTCGAAAATTCGATCTTTTTAGGGTCCAAGAAGCGATCTGTACATGCCTACTTCGTGTTAGAGTATTTTCAAAATACAGGCCCAAAACATGCTAAAAAAAAATATTTTAGGTGCCCAAAGTCGATATCTCAAATTAAGGCCCAAAACACCCGAAAATTCGATATTTTGGGGTCTTAGAAGCGATCTGTAAATGCCTACTCCGTGTTAGAGTATTTTCAAAATACAGGCCCAAAACATGTTGAAAATCGATATTTTAGGTGCCCAAAGTCAATATGTGCATGCATCTTCTGTACCCATTTATATCTCTAATTCAGTCTCAAAACACCCGAAAATTCTATATTTTGGGGTCCCAGAAGCGATCTGTACATGCCCACTCCGTGTTAGAGTATTTTAAAAATACAGGCCCAAAACATACTGAAAATCGATCTTTTAGGTGCCCAAAAGTCGATATCTGCATGCATCTTCTGTACCCGTTTATATCTCAAATTTAGGCTCAAAACACCCGAAAATTCGATATTTTGGGGTCCCAGAAGCGATCTGTACATGCCTACTTCGTGTTAGAGAATTTTCAAAATACAGGCCCATAACATGCTGAAAATCGATATTTTAGGTGCCCAAAGTTAATATGTACATGCATCTTGTGTACCCGTTTATATCTCAAATTCAGGCTCAAAACACCCGAAAATTCGATATTTTGGGGTCCCAGAAGGAATCTGTACATGCCTACTAAGATACAGGCCCAAAACATGCTGAAAATCTATATTTTAGGTGCCCAAACTCAATATGTGTATGCATCTTTTGCAACCGTTTATATCCCAAATTTATCCTCAAAACACCCGAAAATTCGATATTTTGGGGTCCCAGAAGCGATTTGTACATGCCTACTCCGAGTTAGAGTATTTTCAAAATATAGGCCTAAAACATGCTGAAAATCGATCTTTTAAGTGCCCAAAGTCAATATGTGAAGGCATCTTCTGTACCCGTTTTTATTTAAAATTTAGGCTCAAAACCCCCGAAAATTCGATATTTTGGGGTCCTCGAAGCGATCTGTACATGCCTACTCAGTGCTAGAATATTTTCAAAATATAGGCCCAAAACGTGCTAAAAATTGATATTTTAGGTGCCCTAAGTCGATATCTCAAATTCAGGCTCAAAACACCCGAAAATTCGATATTTTGGGGTCCCAAAAGCGATCTGTACATGCCTACTTCGTGTTAGAGTATTTTCAAAATACAGGCCCAAAACGTGCTAAAAATTGATATTTTAGGTGCCCTAAGTCGATATCTCAAATTCAGGCTCGAAACACCCGAAAATTCGATATTTTGGGGTCCCAGAAGCGATCTGTACAGGCCCAAAACACCCGAAAATTCGATATTTTGGGGTCCCAGAAGGGATCTGTACATGCCTACTCAGATACAGGCCCAAAACATGCTGAAAATAGATATTTTAGGTGCCCAAACTCAATATGTTCATGCAACTTCTGTACCCGTTTTTATTTAAAATTTAGGCTCAAGACACCCGAAAATTCGATATTTTGGGGTCCCAGAAGCGATCTATACTTGCCTACTCAGTGCTAGAATATTTTCAAAATATAGGCCCAAAACGTGCTAAAAATCAATATTTCAGGTGCCCAAAGTCGATATATTAAATTAAGGGCCAAAACACCCGAAAATTTGATATTTTTGGTTCTAGAAGCGATCTGTACGTGCCTACTCAGTGCTAGAATGTTTTCAAAAAAATGGGCTCAAAACATGCTAAAAATCGATATTTTAAGTGTCCAAAGTCGATATCTCAAATTCAGGCCGAAAACACCCGAAAATTCGATATTTTTGGTTCTAGAAGCGATCTGTACGTGCCGACTCAGTGCTAGAATGTTTTCAAAATATGGGCTCAAAACATGCTAAAAATCGATATTTTAAGTGTCCAAAGTCGATATGTGCATGCATCTTCTGTACCTGTTTATATCTCAAATTCAGGCTCAAAACACCCGAAAATTCGGTATTTTTGGGTCCTGGAAGCGATCTGTACATGCCTACTCCTAGTTAGAATGTTTTCTAGATACAGACCCAAAACATGCTCAAAATCGATATTTTCGGTGCCCAAAAGTCGATATGTGCATGCATCTTCAGTACCCGTTTATATCTCAAATTTAGGCTCAAAACACCCGAAAATTCGATATTTTGGGGTCCCAGAAGCGATCTGTACATGCCTACTTCGTGTTAGAGGATTTTCAAAAATACAGGCCCATAACATGCTGAAAATCGATATTTTAGGTGCCCAAAGTCAATACGTGCATGCATCTTCTGTACCCGTTTATATCTCAAATTCAGGCTAAAAACACCCAAAAAATCGATATTTTTGGGTCCCAGAAGGGACCTGTATATGCCTACTCAGATACAGGCCCAAAACGTGCTAAAAATTGATATTTTAGGTGCCCTAAGTCGATATCTCAAATTCAGGCTCAAAACACCCGAAAATTCGATATTTTGGGGTCCCAGAAGCGATCTGTACATGCCTACATCGTGTTAGAGTATTTTCAAAATACAGGCCCAAAACGTGCTAAAAATCGATATTTTAGGTGCCCAAAGTCGATATCTCAAATTAAGGGCCAAAACACCCGAAAATTCGATATTTTTGGTTCTAGAAGCGATCTGTACGTGCCTACTCAGTGCTAGAATGTTTTCAAAAAAATGGGCTCAAAACATGCTAAAAATCGATATTTTAAGTGTCCAAAGTCGATATCTCAAATTCAGGCCGAAAACACCCGAAAATTCGATATTTTTGGTTCTAGAAGCGATCTGTACGTGCCGACTCAGTGCTAGAATGTTTTCAAAATATGGGCTCAAAACATGCTAAAAATCGATATTTTAAGTGTCCAAAGTCGATATGTGTATGCATCTTCTGTACCTGTTTATATCTCAAATTCAGGCTCAAAACACCCGAAAATTCGGTATTTTTGGGTCCTGGAAGCGATCTGTACATGCCTACTCCTAGTTAGAATGTTTTCTAGATACAGACCCAAAACATGCTCAAAATCGATATTTTCGGTGCCCAAAAGTCGATATGTGCATGCATCTTCAGTACCCGTTTATATCTCAAATTAAGGCTCTAAACGCCCGAAAATTCGATATTTTGGGGTCCCAGAAGCGATCTGTACATGCCTACTCCGTGTTAGAGTATTTTCAAAATAAAGGCCCAAAACATGCTGAAAATCGATATTTTAGATGCCCAAAGTCAATACGTGCATGCATCTTCTGTACCCGTTTATATCTCAAAATCAGGCTCAAAACACCCGAAAAATCGATATTTTGGGGTCCCAGAAGGGATCTGTACATGCCTACTCAGATACAGGCCCAAAACATGCTGAAAATCTATATTTTAGGTGCCCAAACTCACTATGTGTATGCATCTTTTGCACCCGTTTATATCGCAAACTTAACCTCAAAACACCCGAAAATTCGATATTTTGGGGTCCCAGAAGCGATTTGTACATGCCTACTCCGTGTTAGAGTATTTTCAAAATATAGGCCCAAAACATGCTGAAAATCGATCTTTTAGGTGCCCAAAGTCAATATGTGCATGCATCTTCTGTACCCGTTTTTATTTAAAATTTTGGCTCAAAACACCCAAAAATTCGATATTTTGGGGTCCCAGAAGCGATCTGTACATGCATACTCAGTGCTAGAATATTTTCAAAATATAGGCCCAAAACGTGCTAAAAATTGATATTTTAGGTGCCCTAAGTCGATATCTCAAATTCAGGCTCAAAACACCCGAAAACTCGATATTTTGGGGTCCCAGAAGCGATCTGTACATGCCTACTTCGTGTTAGAGTATTTTCAAAAATACAGGCCCAAAACGTGCTAAAAATCGATATTTTAGGTGCCCAAAGTCGATATCTCAAATTAAGGACCAAAACACCCGAAAATTCGATATTTTTGGTTCTAGAAGCGATCTGTACGTGCCTACTCAGTGCTAGAATGTTTTCAAAATATGGGCTCAAAACATGCTAAAAATCGATATTTTAAGTGTCCAAAGTCGATATCTCAAATTCAGGCCCAAAACACCCGAAAATTCGATATTTTTGGTTCTAGAAGCGATCTGTACGTGCCTACTCAGTGCTAGAATGTTTTCAAAATATGGGCTCAAAACATGCTAAAAATCGATATTTTAAGTGTCCAAAGTAGATATGTGCATGCATCTTCTGTACCTGTAAATATCTCAAATTCAGGCTCAAAACACCCGAAAATTCGATATTTTGGGGTCCCTGAAGCGATCTGGACATGCCTACTCCGTGTTAGAGTATTTTCAAAATACAGGCCCAAAACATGCTGAAAATCGATATTTTAGGTGCCTAAAGTCAATATGTGCATGCATCTTCTGTACCCGTTTATATCTAAAATTCAGGCTCAAAACACCCGAAAATTCGATATTTTTGGGTACCAGAAGCGATCTGTACATGCCTACTCAGTGTTAGAATATTTTCAAAATATAGGTGCAAAACATGCTAAATATCGATATTTTAAGTGCCTAAAATCGATATCTCAAATTCAGGCCCAAAACACCCGAAAATTCGATATTTTGGTGTCCCAGAAGCGATCTGTACATGCCTACGCCGTGTTAGAGTATTTTCAAAATACAGGCCGAAAACATACTGAAAATCGATCTTTTAAGTGCCCAAAAGTCGATAAGTGTATGCATCTTCTATACCCGTTTATATCTCAAATTCAGGCTCAATACACCCGAAAATTCGATATTTTTGGGTCCCAGAAGCGATCTGTACATGCCTACTTCGTGTTAGAGTATTTTCAAAATACAAGCCCAAAACATGCTAAAAAAAAATATTTTAGGTGCCCAAAGTCGATATCTCAAATTAAGGCCCAAAACACCCGAAAATTCGATATTTTGGGGTCCTAGAAGCGATCTGTACATGCCTACTCCGTGTTAGAGTATTTTCAAAATACAGGCCCAAAACATGCTGAAAATTTATATTTTAGGTGCCCAAAGTCTATATGTGCATGCATCTTCTGTACCCGTTTATATCTCAAATTCAGGCTCAAAACACCCAAAAATTCGATATTTTTGGGTCCCAGAAGGGATCTGTACATGCCTACTCAGATACAGGCCCAAAACATGCTGAAAATAGATATTTTAGGTACCCAAACTCAATGTGTATGCATCTTTTGCACCTGTTTATATCCCAAATTTAACCTCAAAACACCCGAAAATTCGATATTTTGGGGTCCCAGAAGCGATTTGTACATGCCTACTCCGTGTTAGAGTATTTTCAAAATATAGGCCCAAAACATGCTGAAAATCAATCTTTTAGGTGCCCAAAGTCAATATGTGCATGCATCTTATGTACCCGTTTATATTTAAAATTTAGGCTCAAAACACCCGAAAATTCGACATTTTGGGGTCCCAGAAGCGATCTGTACATGCCTACTCAGTGCTAGAATATTTTCAAAATATAGGCCCAAAACGTGCTAAAAATTGATATTATAGGTGCCCTAAGTCGATATCTCAAATTCAGGCTCAAAACACCCGTAAATTCGATATTTTGGGGTCCCAGAAGCTATCTGTACATGCCTACTATGTGTTAGAGTATTTTCAAAGTACAGGCCCAAAACATGCTGAAAGTCGATCTTTTAAGTGCCCAAAAGTCGATATGTGCATGCATCTTTTGTACCTGTTTATATCTCAAATTCAGGCTCCAAACACCCGAAAATTCGATATTTTGGGGTCCCAGAAGCGATCTTTACATGCCTAATCAGATACAGGCCAAAAAACATGCTGAAAATCGATATTTTTGGTGCCCAAAGTCAATATGTGTATGCATCTTCTGCACCCGTTTATATCCCAAATTCAGGCTCAAAACACCCGAAAATTCGATATTTTTGGGTCCCAGAAGCGATTTGTACATGCCTACTCAGTGCTAGAGTGTTTTCAAAACATAGGCTCAAAACATGCTAAAAATCGATATTTTAAGTGTCCAAAGTCGATATGTGCATGCATCTTCTGTACCCGTTTATATCTCAAATTGAGGGTCAAAAAACCCGAAAATTCAGTATTTTTTGGTCCTAGAAGCGATCTGTACATGACTACTCCTAGTTATAATGTTTTCAAGATACAGACCCAAAACATGCTAAAAATCGATATTTTCGGTGCCCAAAAATCGATATTTGCATGCATCTTCAGTATCCGTTTATATCTCAAATTCAGGCTCAAAACACTCGAAAATTCGATATTTTGGGGTCCCAGAAGCGATCTGTACATGCCTACTTCGTGTTAGAGTATTTTCAAAATACAGGCCCAAAACATGCTAAAACAAAATATTTGAGGTGCCCAAAGTCGATAACTCAAATAAAGGCCCAAAACACCCGAAAATTCGATATTTTGGGGTCCCAGAAGCGATCTGTACATACCTACTCCGTGTTAGAGTATTTTCAAAATACAGGCCCAAAACATGCTGAAAATCGATATTTTAGGTGCCCAAAGTCAATATGTGTAAGCATCTTCTGCACCCGTTTATATCCCAAATTCAACCTCAAAACACCTGAAAATTCGATATTGTGGGGTCGCAGATGCGATCTGTACATGCCTACCCCGTGTTAGAGAATTTTCTGAATAAAGGCGCAAAACATGCTAAAAATCGATCTTTTAGGTGTCCAAAGTCAATATGTGCATACATCTTCTGTACCCGTAAATATCTCAAATTCAGACTCCAAACACCCGAAAATTCGATATTTTGGGGTCCCATAAGCGATCTGTACATGCCTGCTCCATGTAAGAGTATTTTCAAAATACAGGCCCAAAACATACTGAAAATCGATCTTTTAGGTGCCCAAAAGTCGATATGTGCATGCATCTTCTGTACCCGTTTATATCTCAAATTCAACCTCAAAACACCCGAAAAATTCGATATTTTGAGGTCCCAGAAGCGATCGATACATGCCTAATCCGTGTTAGAGTATTTTTTAAATACAGGCAAAAAGCATGCTGAAAATCGATCTTTTAGGTGTCCAAAGTCAATATGTGTATGCATCTTCTGCACCCGTTTCCATCCCAAATTCAGCCTCAAAACACCCGAAAATTCGATATTTTTGGGTCCCAGTAGCGATCTGTACATGCCTACACAGTGCTAGATTTTTTTCAAAATATAGGCTCAAAACATGCTCAAAATCGATATTTTAAGTGTCCAAAGTCGATATGTGCATGCATCTTCTGTACCCCTTTATATTTCAAATTCAGGCTCAAAACACCCCAAAATTCGGTATTTCGGGGTCTAAGAAGCGATCTGTACATGCCTAGTCCTAGTTAGAATGTTTTCAAGATACAGACCAAAAACATGCTCAAAATCGATATTTTAGGTGCCCAAAGTCAATACGTGCATGCATCTTCGGCACAAGATTATATTCCAAATTCATCCTCAAAACACCTGAAAATATGATATTTTGGGTTCCTAGAAGCGATCTGTACATGCCTAATAAGTGCGAGAATATTTTCAAAATATAGGCTCAAAACATGCTAACAATCGATATTTTAAGTCTTCAAAGTCGATATGTGCATGCATCTTCAGTACCTGTTTATATCTCAAATTCAGGCTCAAAACACTCTAAAATTCGATATTTTTAGGTTCCAGAAGCGATCTGTACATGCCTACCCCGTGTTAGAGAATTTTCTGAATACAGGCGCAAAACATGCTGAAAATCGATCTTTAAGGTGCCCAAAGTCAATATGTGCATTCATCTTCTGTACCCGTTTATATCTCAAATTCAACCACAAAACACCCGAAAATTCGATATTTTTCAGTCCCAGTAGTGATCTGTACATGCCTACTCAGTGCTAGAATGTTTTCAAAATATAGGCTCAAAACATGCTAAAAATCGATATTTTAAGTGTCCAAAGTCGATATGTGCATGCATCTTCTGTACCCGTTTATATCTCAAATTCAGGCTCAAAACCCCCGAAAATTCTATATTTTTGGGTCCTAGAAGCAATCTTTACATGCCTACTCCTAGTTAGAATGTTTTCAAGATACAGACCCAAAACATGCTCAAAATCGATATTTTAGGTGCCCAAAAGACGATATGTACATTCATCTTCTGTACCCGTTTATATCTCAAATTCCGGCTCAAAACACCCGAAAATTCGATATTTTGGGGTCCCAGAAGCGATCTGTACATGCCTACGCAGTGCTAGAATATTTTCAAAATACAGGCCAAAAACATGCTAAAAATCGATATTTTAGGTGCCCAAAGTCGATATCTCAAATTCATGTCCAAAACACCCGAAAATTCGATATTTTGGGGTCCCAGAAGCAATCTGTACATGCCTACTCCGTGTTAGAGTATTTTTAATATACAGGCTCAAAACATACTGAAAATCGATCTTTTATGTGCCCAAAAGTCGATATGTGTATGCATCTTCTGCACTCGTTTATATCCCAAATTCAACCTCAAAACACCCGAAAATTCGATATTTTAGGGTCCCAGAAGCGATCTGTACATACCTACTCAGTGCTAGAATGTTTTCAAAATATAGGCTCAAAAACATGCTCAAAATCGATATTATAGGTGCCCAAAGTCAATACGTGCATGCATCTTCGGCACCAGATTATATTCCAAATTCATCCTCAAAACAACTAAAAATATGATATTTTGGGTTCCCAGAAGCGATCTGTACATGCCTAGTCAGTGCTAGAATATTTTCAAAATATAGGCTCAAAACATGCTAACAATCGATATTTTAAGTCTGCAAAGTCGATATGTGCATGCATCTTCAGTACCAGTTTATATCTCAAATTCAACCTCAAAACACCCAAAAATTCGATATTTTGGGGTCCCAGAAGCGATCTGTACATGCCTACTCCGTATTAGAGTATTTTCAAAATACAGGCCCAAAACATACTGAAAATCGATCTTTTAGGTGCCCAAAAGTCGATATGTGCATGCATCTTCTGTACCCGTTTATATCTTATATTCAACCTCAAAACACCCTAAAATTAGATATTTTTGGGTCCCAGAAGCGATCTGTACATGCCTACTCAGTGCTAGAATTTTTTTAAAAATATAGGCTCAAAACATGCTAAAAATCGATATTTTTAGGGTCCAAAGTCGTACTTTTGTACCCGTTTATATCTTAAATTCAGGCTCAAAACACTCGAAAATTCGGTATTTTGGGGTCCTAGAAGCGATATGTACATGTCTACTCCTAGTTAGAATGTTTTCAAGATACAGACCCAAAACATGCTCAAAATCGATATTTTAGGTGCCCAAAGTTGATAGGTGCATGCATCTTCAGTACCCGTTTATATATCAAATTCAGGGTCAAAACACCCGAAAATTCAATATTTTGGGGTCCCAAAAGCGATCTGTACATGCCTACTCACTGCTAGAATATTTTCAAAATATAGTCCCAAAACATGCTAAAAATCGATATTTTAGGTGCCCAAAGTCGATATCTCAAATTCAGGCCCAAAACACCCGAAAATTCGATATTTTGGGGTCCCAGAAGCGATCTGTACATGCTTACTCCATATTAGAGTATTTTCAAAATACAGGCCCAAAACATACTGAAAATCGATCTTTTAGGTGCCCAAAAGTCGATATGTGCATGTATCTTCTGTACCCGTTTATATCTCAAATTCAGGTTCCAAACACCCGGAAATTCGATATTTTGGGGTCCCAGAAGCGATCTGTACTGGCCTATTCAGATACAGGCCCAAAACATGCTGAAAATCGATATTTTAGGTGCCCAAAGTTGATAGGTGCATGCATCTTCAGTACCCGTTCATATCTCAAATTCAGGCTGAAAACACCCGAAAATTCGATATTTTGAGGTCCCAGAAGCGATCTGTACATGCCTACTCCGTGTTAGAGTTTTTTCAAAATACAGGCCCAAAACATGCTGAAAATCGATATTTTTGGTGCCCAAAAGTCGATATATGCATGCATCTTCAGTACCCGTTTATATATCAAATTCAGGCTCAAAACACCCGAAAATTCGATATTTTGGGGTCCCAGAAGCGATCTGTACATGCCTACTAAGTGCTAGAATATTTTCAAAATATAGACCGAAAACATGCTAGAAATAGATATTTTAGGTGTAAAAAAAGTCGATATCTCAAATTCAGGCCCAAAACACCCGAAAATCCGATATTTTGGAGTTCCAGAAGCGATCTGTACATGTCTACTCCGTGTTAGAGTATTTTCAAAATACAGGCCCAAATTACTGTATAGTGAAAATCGATCTTTTAGGTGCCCAAATTCGATATGTGCATACATCTTCTGTTTCCGTTTATATCTCAAATTCAGTTTCCAAACACCCGGAAATTCGATATTTTGGGATCCCAGAAGCGATCTGTACATGCCTACTCAGGGCTAGAATGTTTTCAAAATATAGGCTCAAAACATGCTCAAAATCGATATTTTAGGTGCCCAAAAGTTTATATGTGCATGCATCTTCAGTACCCGTTTATATCTCAAATTCAGGCTCAAAACACCCGAAAATTTGATATTTTGGGGTCCCAGAAGCGATCTGTACATGCCTACTCAGTGCTAGAATATTTTCCAAAAATAGGCCCAAAACATGCTAAAAATCGATATTTTAGGTGCCCAAAGTCGATATCTCAAATTCAGGCCAAAAACACCCGAAAATTCGTTATTTTGGGGTCCCAGAAGCGATCTGTACATGCCTAATCCGTGTTAGAGTATTTTCAAAATACAGGCCCAAAACATACTGAAAATCGATCTTTTAGGTGCCCAAAAGTCGATATGTGCATGCATCTTCTGTACCCGTTTAAATCTCAAATTCAGGTTCCAAACACCCGGAAATTCTATATTTTGGGATCCCAGAAGCGATCTGTACATGCCTACTCAGTGCTAGAATGTTTTCAAAATATAGGCTCAAAACAAGCTAAAAATCGATATTTTTAGTGTCCAAAGTCGATCTTCTGTACCCGTTTATATCTTAAATTTAGGCTCAAAACACTCGAAAATTCGGTATTTTTGGGTCCTCGAAGCGATATGTACATGCCTACTCCTAGTTAGAATGTTTTCAAGATACAGACCCAAAATATGCCCAAAATCGATATTTTAGGTGCCCACAAGTCGATTTGTGCATTCATCTTCAGAACCCGTTTATATCTCAAATTCAGGCTCAAAACACCCGCAAATTCGATATTTTGAGGTCCCAGAAGCGATCTGTACAGGCCTACCCCGTGTAAGAGTATTTTCAAAATACAGGCTTAAAACATGCTCAAAATCGATATTTTAAGTGTCCAAAGTCGATATGTGCATACATCTTCTGTACCCGTTTATATCTCAAATTCAGGCTCAAAACACCCGAAAATTCGGTATTTTTGGGTCATAGAAGCGATCTGTACATGCCTACTCCTAGTAAGAATGTTTTCAAGATACAGACCCAAAACATGCTCAAAATCGATATTTTAGGAGCCCCAAAGTCGATATGTGCATGCATCTTCTGTACCCGTTTATATCTCAAATTCAGGCCCAAAACACCTGAAAATTCGATATTTTGGGGTCCCAGAAGCGATTTGTACATGCCTACTCAGTGCTAGAATGTTTTCAAAATATAGGCTCAAAACATGCTAAAAATCGATATTTTAAGTGTTCAAAGTCGATATGTGCATACATCTTCTGTACCCGTTTATATCTCAAATTCAGGATTAAAACACCCGAAAATTCGGTATTTCGGGGTCCTAGAAGCGATGAGTACATGCCTACTCCTAGTTAGAATGTTTTCAAGATACAGACCCAAAACATACTTAAAAATCGATATTTTAGGTGCCCAAAAGTCGATATGTGCCTGCATCTTCTGTACCCGTTTATATCTCAAATTCAACCTCAAAACACCCTAAAATTCGATATTTTTGGGTCCCAGAAGCGATCTGTACATGCCTACTCAGTGCTAGAATTTTTTTAAAAATATAGGCTCAAAACATGCTAAAAATCGATATTTTTAGTGTCCAAAGTCGTACTTTTGTACCCGTTTATATCTTAAATTCAGGCTCAAAACACTCGAAAATTCAGTATTTTTGGGTCCTAGAAGCGATATGTACATGCCTACTCCTAGTTAGAATGTTTTCAAGATACAGACCCAAAACATGCTCAAAATCGATATATTAGGTGCCCAAAGTTGATATGTGCATGCATCTTCAGTACCCGTTTATATATCAAATTCAGGGTCAAAACACCCGAAAATTCAATATTTTGGGGTCCCAAAAGCGATCTGTACATGCCTACTCACTGCTAGAATATTTTCAAAATATAGTCCCAAAACTTGCTAAAAATCGATATTTTAGGTGCCCAAAGTCGATATCTCAAATTCAGGCCCAAAACACCCGAAAATTCGATATTTTGGGGTTCCAGAAGCGATCTGTACATGCTTACTCCATATTAGAGTATTTTCAAAATACAGGCCCAAAACATACTGAAAATCGATCTTTTAGGTGCCCAAAAGTCGATATGTGCATGCATCTTCTCTACCCGTTTATATCTCAAATTCAGGTTCCAAACACCCGGAAATTCGATATTTTGGGGTCCCAGAAGCGATCTGTACTGGCCTATTCAGATACAGGCCCAAAACATGGTGAAAATCGATATTTTAGGTGCCCAAAGTCAATATGTGCATGCATCTTCTGTACCCGTTTATATCTCAAATTCAGGCTCAAAACACCCGAAAATTCGATATTTTGGAGTCCCAGAAGCGATATGTACATGCTTACTCCGTGTTAGAGTATTTTCAAAATATAGGCTCAAAACATGCTAAAAATCGATATTTTAAGTGTCCAAAGTCGATATGTGCATGCATCTTCTGTTCCCGTTTATATCTCAAATTCAGGATCAAAACACCCGAAAATTCGGTATTTCGGTGTCCTAGAAGCGATCAGTACATGCCTACTCCTAGTTAGAATGTTCTCAAGATACAGATCCAAAACATACTTAAAAATCGATATTTTAGGTGCCCAAAAGTCGATATGTGCATGCTTCTTCAGTACCCGTTCATATCTCAAATTCAGGCTGAAAACACCCGAAAATTCGATATTTTGAGGTCCCAGAAGCGATCTGTACATGCCTACTCCGTGTTAGAGTATTTTCAAAATACAGGCTTAAAACATGCTGAAAATCGATATTTTATGTGCCCAAAAGTCGATATGTACATGCATCTTCAGTACCCGTTTATATATCAAATTCAGGCTCAAAACACCCGAAAATTCGATATTTTGGGGTCCCAGAAGCGATCTGTACATGCCTACTCAGTGCTAGAATATTTTCAAAATATAGACCGAAAACATGCTAGAAATAGATATTTTAGGTGCCCAAAGTCGATATCTCAAATTCAGGCCCAAAACACCCGAAAATCCGATATTTTGGAGTCCCAGAAGCGATCTGTACATGCCTACTCCGTGTTAGAGTATTTTCAAAATACAGGCCCAAATTACTGTATATTGAAAATCGATCTTTTAGGTGCCCAAAAACGATGTGTGCATGCATCTTCTGTTTCCGTTTATATCTCAAATTCCGGTTCCTAACACCCGGAAATTCGATATTTTGGGGTCCCACAAGCGATCTGTACATGCCTACTCAGATACAGGCCCAAAACATGCTGAAAATCGATATTTTAGGTGCCCAAAGTCGATATGTGTATGCATCTTCTGCAACCGTTTATATCTCAAATTCAACCTCAAAACACCCGTAAATTCGATATTTTTGGGTCCCAGAAGCGATCTGTACATGCCTACTCAGGGCTAGAATGTTTTCAAAATATAGGCTCAAAACATACTCAAAATCGATATTTTAGGTGCCCAAAAGTTGATATGTGGATGCATCTTCAGTACCCGTTTATATATCTAATTCAGGCTCAAAACACCCGAAAATTTGATATTTTGGGGTCCCAAAAGCGATCTGTACATGCCTACTCAGTGCTAGAATATTTTCAAAATATAGACCCAAAACATGCTAAAAATCGATATTTTAGGTGCCCAAAGTCGATATCTCAAATTCAGTCCCAAAACACCCGAAAATCCGATATTTTGGAGTCCCAGAAGCGATCTGTACATGCCTACTCCGTGTTAGAGTATTTTCAAAATACAGGCCCAAATTACTGTATACTGAAAATCGATCTTTTAGGTGCCCAAAAACGATATATGCATGCATCTTCTGTACCCGTTTAAATCTCAAATTCAGTTTCCAAACACCCGGAAATTCGATATTTTGGGGTCCCAGAAGCGATCTGTACATGCCTATTCAGATACAGGCCCAAAACATGCTGAAAATCGATATTTTAGGTGCCCAAAGTCAATATGTGTATGCATCTTCTGCAACCGTTTATATCCCAAATTCAACCCCAAAACACCCAAAAATTCGATATTTTTCGGTCCCAGAAGCGATCTGTACATGCCTACTCAGTGCTAGAATGTTTTCAAAATATAGGCTCAAAACAAGCTAAAAATCGATATTTTTAGTGTCCAAAGTCGATCTTCTGTACCCGTTTATATCTTAAATTCAGGCTCAAAACACCTGAAAATTCGGTATTTCGGGGTCCTAGAAGCGATCAGTACATGCCAACTCCTAGTTAGAATGTTTTCAAGATACAGACCCAAAACATACTTAAAAATCGATATTTTAGGTGCCCAAAAGTCGATATGTGCCTGCATCTTCTGTACCCGTTTATATCTCAAATTCAGGCTGAAAACACCCGAAAATTCGATATTTTGAGGTCCCAGAAGCGATCTGTACATGCCTACTCCTAGTTAGAGTATTTTCAAAATACAAGCCCAAAACATGCTGAAAATCGATATTTTAGGTGCCCAAAAGTCGATATGTGCATGCATCTTCAGTACCCGTTTATATATCAAATTCAGGCTCAAAACACCCGAAATTTCGATATTTTGGGGTCCCAGAAGCGATCTGTACATGCCTACTCAGTGCTAGAATATTTTCAAAATATAGACCCAAAACATGCAAGAAATAGATATTTTAGGTGCCCAAAGTCGATATCTCAAATTCAGGCCCAAAACACCCGAAAATCCGATATTTTGGAGTCCCTTAAGCGATCTATACATGCCTACTCCGTGTTAGAGTATTTTCAAAATACAGGCCCAAATTACTGTATACTGAAAATCGATCTTTTAGGTGCCCAAAGTCGATATGTGCATGCATCTTCTGTTTCCGTTTATATCTCAAATTCAGGTTCCTAACACCTGGAAATTCGATATTTTGGGGTCCCAGAAGCGATCTGTACATGCCTACTCAGGGCTAGAATGTTTTCAAAATATAGGCTCAAAACATACTCAAAATCGATATTTTAGGTGCCCAAAAGTTGATATGTGCATGCATCTTCAGTACCTGTTTATATATCTAATTCAGGCTCAAAACACCCGAAAATTTGATATTTTGGGGTCCCAAAAGCGATCTGTACATGCCTACTCAGTGCTAGAATATTTTCAAAATATAGACCCAAAACATGCTAATAATCGATATTTTAGGTGCCCAAAGTCGATATCTCAAATTCAGGCCCAAAACACCCGAAAATCCGATATTTTGGAGTCCCAGAAGCGATCTGTACATGCCTACTCCGTGTTAGAGTATTTTCAAAATACAGGCCCAAATTACTGTATACTGAAAATCGATCTTTTAGGTGCCCAAAAACGATATATGCATGCATCTTCTGTACCCGTTTAAATCTCAAATTCAGTTTCCAAACACCCAGAAATTCGATATTTTGGGGTCCCAGAAGCGATCTGTACATGCCTATTCAGATACAGGCCCAAAACATGCTGAAAATCGATATTTTAGGTACCCAAAGTCAATATGTGTATGCATCTTCTGCAACCGTTTATATCCCAAATTCAACCCCAAAACACCCGAAAATTCGATATTATTCGGTCCCAGAAGCGATCTGTACATGCCTTCTCCGTGTTAAAGTATTTTCAAAATACAGGCTTAAAACATGCTGAAAATCTTTATTTTAGGTGCCAAAAGTCAATATGTGTATGCATCTTCTGTACCCGTCTATATCTCAAATTTAGGTTCAAAACACCAGAAAATTCGGTATTTTTGGGTCCCAGAAGCGATCTGTACATGCCTACTCCTTGCTAGAATGTTTTCAAAATACAGGCCCAAAAGATGCTCAAAATCGATATTTTAGGTGCCCAAAGTCGATATGTGCATGCATCTTCTGTACCCGTTTATATCTCAAATTCATGCTCAAAACACCCGAAAATTCAATGTTTTTGGATCCCAGAAGCCATCTGTACGTGCATACTCCGTGTTAGAATGTTTTTAAAATACAGGCCCAAAACATGCTCAAAATCGATATTTTGGGTGCCCAAAGTCGATATGTGCATGCATCTTCTTTACGCGTTTTTTATATATCAAATTCAGGCTGAAAACTCACGAAAATTCGATATTTTTGGATCCCAGAAGCAATCTGTACATGCCTACTCCTTGCTTGAATGTTTTCAAGATACAGACCCAAAACAAGCTTAAAATCGATATTTTATTTGCAGAAAGTCGATATGTGCATGTATCTTCAGTACCTGTTTACATATCAAATTCAGGCTCAAAACACCCGAATATTCAATAGTTTTAAGTTCCATAAGCGATCTGTATATGTTTACTCAGTGCTAGAATGTTTTTTAAATATAGGTTTAAAACATGCTAAAAATTTATATTTTAGGTGTCCCAAGTTGATATGTGCATGCATCTTCTGTACTCATTTATATCTCAAATTCAGGCTCAAAACACCCGAAAATTCGATATTTTTTGGTCCCAGAAGCAACCTGTATATGCCTACTCCATGCTAGAATGTTTTCAAGATACAGACCCAAAACATGCCCAAAATAGATATTTTAGGTGCAAAAAGTCGATATGTGCATGCATCTTCAGTACCCGTTTATATCTTAAATTCAGGCTCAAAACACCCAAAAATTCGATATTTTTGGGTCCCAGAAGCGATCTGTATATGCCTACGCAGTGCTAAAATGTTTTCAAAATATAGACTCAGTACATGCTAAAAATCGATATTTTTGGTGTCCAAAGTCGATATGTGCATGCATCTTCTGTACCCGTTTATATTTCAAATTGAGGCTCAAAACACCCGAAAATTCGATATTTTTAGGAACGAAAATCGATATGTACATGCCTACTACGTGTTAGAGTATTTTCAAAATACAGGTCCAAAACAAGCTTAAAATCGATATTTCAGGTGCCCAAAGTCGATATGTGCATGCATCTTCAGTACCGGTTTACATCTCAAATTCAAGCTCAAAACACCCGAATATTCAGTAGTTTTAGGTTCCAGAAGCGATCTGTACATGTTTACTCAGTGCTAGAATGTTTTTAAAATATAGGTTTAAAACATGCTAAAAAATTATATTTTAGGTGTCCCAAGTCGTTATGTGCATGGATGTTCTGTACCAGTTTATATCTCAAATTTAGGCTCAAAACACCCGAAAATTCGATATTTTTGGGTCCCAGATGCAATCTGTATATGCCTACTCCGTGTTTAAGTATTTTCAAAATACAGGCCCAAAACATGCTCAAAATCGATATTTTAGCTGCCCATAGTCAATATGTGCATGCATCTTCTGTACCCGTTCATATCTTAAATTCTGGCTCTAAACACCCGGAAATTCGGTATTTTTTGGTTCCAGAAGCGATCTGGTATACATGCCTACTCAGTGTTAGAGTCCTTTAAAAATACAGGCAATAAAACATGCTGAAAAAAGATATTTTAGGTGCCCAAAGTCGATATGTGCATGCATCTTCTGCACCCGTTAATATCTCAAATTCAGGCTCAAAACACCCGAAAATTCGGTATTTTTGGGTCCCATAAGCAATCTGTATATGCCTACTCCTTGCTAGAATGTTTTCAAGATACAGACCCAAAACATGCTTAAAATCGATAATTTAGGTGCAAAAAGTCGATATGTGCATGTATATTCAGTACCCGTTTATATCTCAAATTCAAGCTCTAAACACCCGAAAAGTCAATATTTTTGGGTTCCAGAAGCGATCTATACATGCTTACTTCGAGTTAAAGTATTTTCAAAATAATGGCCCAAAACATGCTGAAAATCGATATTTTAGGAGCCCAAAGTCGATATGTGCATGCATCTTCTGTACCCGTTTATATCTCAAATTCAGGCTCAAAACACCCAAAAATTCAATATTCTTGGGTCCCCGAAGCGATCTGTACATGTCTACTCAGTGCTAGAATGTTTTAAAATATAGGATTAAAACATGATAAAAATCAATATTTTAGGTGTCCAAAGTCGATATGTGCATACATCTTCAGTACCCGTTTATATATCAAATTCATGCTCAAAACACCCGAAAATTCGAAATTTTGGG
This sequence comes from Petrolisthes cinctipes, assembly GCA_033782935.1. Classification (NCBI taxonomy): domain Eukaryota; kingdom Metazoa; phylum Arthropoda; class Malacostraca; order Decapoda; family Porcellanidae; genus Petrolisthes; species Petrolisthes cinctipes. The sequence goes on along the minus strand of JAWQEG010000062.1, from coordinate 11,847,235 downwards.
GTCCCAAAAGCGATCTGTACATGCCTACTCACTGCTAGAATATTTTCAAAATAAAGGCCCAAAACATGCTGAAAATCGATATTTTAGGAGCCCAAAGTCGATATGTGCATGTATCTTCTGTACCCGTTTATATCTCAAATTCAGGTTCCAAACACCCGGAAATTCGATATTTTGGGGTCCCAGAAGCGATCTGTACTGGCCTATTCAGATACAGGCCCAAAACATGCTGAAAATCGATATTTTTGGTGCCCAAAAGTCGATATGTGCATGCATCTTCAGAACCCGTTTATATCTCAAATTCAGGCTCAAAACACCCGCAAATTCGATATTTTGAGGTCCCAGAAGCGATCTGTACATGCCTACCCCGTGTAAGAGTATTTTCAAATTACAGGCTCAAAACATGCTCAAAATCGATATTTTAAGTGTCCAAAGTCGATATGTGCATACATCTTCTGTACCCGTTTATATCTCAAATTCAGGCTCAAAACACCCGAAAATTCGGTATTTTTGGGTCCTAGAAGCGATCTGTACATGCCTACTCCTAGTAAGAATGTTTTCAAGATACAGACCCAAAACATGCTCAAAATCGATATTTTAGGAGCCCCAAAGTCGATATGTGCATGCATCTTCTGTACCCTTTTATATCTCAAATTCAGGCCCAAAACACCTGAAAATTCGATATTTTTGGGTCCCAGAAGCGATCTGTACATGCCTACTCAGTGCTAGAATGTTTTCAAAATATAGGCTCAAAACATGCTAAAAATCGATATTTTAAGTGTTCAAAGTCGATATGTGCATACATCTTCTGTACCCGTTTATATCTCAAATTCAGGTTCAAAACACCCGAAAATTCGGTATTTCGGGGTCGTAGAAGCGATCAGTACATGCCTACTCCTAGTTAGAATGTTTTCAAGATACAGACCCAAAACATACTTAAAAATCGATATTTTAGGTGCCCAAAAGTCGATATGTGCCTGCATCTTCTGTACCCGTTTATATCTCAAATTCAACCTCAAAACACCATAAAATTCGATATTTTTGGGTCCCAGAAGCGATCTGTACATGCCTACTCAGTGCTAGAATTTTTTTAAAAGTATAGGCTCAAAACATGCTAAAAATCGATATTTTTAGTGTCCAAAGTCGTACTTTTGTACCCGTTTATATCTTAAATTTTAGGCTCAAAACACTCGAAAATTCGGTATTTTTGGGTCCTAGAAGCGATATGTACATGCCTACTCCTAGTTAGAATGTTTTCAAGATACAGACCCAAAATATGCTCAAAATCGATATTTTAGGTGCCCACAAGTCAATATGTGCATGCATCTTCAGAACCCGTTTATATCTCAAATTCAGGCTCAAAACACCCGCAAATTCGATATTTTGAGGTCCCAGAAGCGATCTGTACATGCCTACCCCGTGTAAGAGTATTTTCAAAATACAGGCTCAAAACATGCTCAAAATCGATATTTTAAGTGTCCAAAGTCGATATGTGCATACATCTTCTGTACCCGTTTATATCTCAAATTCAGGCTCAAAACACCCGAAAATTCGGTATTTTTGGGTCCTAGAAGCGATCTGTACATGCCTACTCCTAGTAAGAATGTTTTCTAGATACAGACACAAAACATGCTCAAAATCGATATTTTAGGAACCCCAAAGTCGATATGTGCATGCATCTTCTGTACCCTTTTATATCTCAAATTCAGGCCCAAAACACCTGAAAATTCGATATTTTGGGGTCCCAGAAGCGATCTGTACATGCCTACTCAGTGCTAGAATGTTTTCAAAATATAGGCTCAAAACATGCTAAAAATCGATATTTTAAGTGTTCAAAGTCGATATGTGCATACATCTTCTGTACCCGTTTATATCTCAAATTCAGGTTCAAAACACCCGAAAATTCGGTATTTCGGGGTCGTAGAAGCGATCAGTACATGCCTACTCCTAGTTAGAATGTTTTCAAGATACAGACAAAAAACATACTTAAAAATCGATATTTTAGGTGCCCAAAAGTCGATATGTGCCTGCATCTTCTGTACCTGTTTATATCTCAAATTCAACCTCAAAACACCCTAAAATTCGATATTTTTGGGTCCCAGAAGCGATCTGTACATGCCTACTCAGTGCTAGAAATTTTTTAAAAGTATAGGCTCAAAACATGCTAAAAATCGATATTTTTAGTGTCCAAAGTCGTACTTTTGTACCCGTTTATATCTTAAATTTTAGGCTCAAAACACTCGAAAATTCGGTATTTTTGGGTCCTAGAAGCGATATGTACATGCCTACTCCTAGTTAGAATGTTTTCAAGATACAGACCCAAAACATGCTCAAAATCGATATATTAGGTGCCCAAAGTTGATATGTGCATGCATCTTCAGTACCCGTTTATATATCAAATTCAGGGTCAAAACACCCGAAAATTCAATATTTTGGGGTCCCAAAAGCGATCTGTACATGCCTACTCACTGCTAGAATATTTTCAAAATATAGTCCCAAAACATGCTAAAAATCGATATTTTAGGTGCCCAAAGTCGATATCTCATATTCAGGCCCAAAACACCCGGAAATTCGATATTTTGGGGTCCCAGAAGCGATCTGTACATGCTTACTCCATATTAGAGTATTTTCAAAATACAGGCCCAAAACATACTGAAAATCGATCTTTTAGGTGCCCAAAAGTCGATATGTGCATGCATCTTCTGTACCCGTTTATATCTCAAATTCAGGTTCCAAACACCCGGAAATTCGATATTTTGGGGTCCCAGAAGCGATCTGTACTGGCCTATTCAGATACAGGCCCAAAACATGGTGAAAATCGATATTTTAGGTGCCCAAAGTCAATATGTGCATGCATCTTCTCAAAACACCCGAAAATTCGATATTTTGGAGTCCCAGAAGCGATATGTACATGCTTACTCCGTGTTAGAGTATTTTCAAAATATAGGCTCAAAACATGCTAAAAATCGATATTTTAAGTGTCCAAAGTCGATATGTGCATGCATCTTCTGTTCCCGTTTATATCTCAAATTCAGGATCAAAACACCCGAAAATTCGGTATTTCGGTGTCCTAGAAGCGATCAGTACATGCCTACTCCTAGTTAGAATGTTCTCAAGATACAGATCCAAAACATACTTAAAAATCGATATTTTAGGTGCCCAAAAGTCGATATGTGCATGCATCTTCAGTACCCGTTCATATCACAAATTCAGGCTGAAAACACCCGAAAATTCGATATTTTGAGGTCCCAGAAGCGATCTGTACATTCCTACTCCGTGTTAGAGTATTTTCAAAATACAGGCTTAAAACATGCTGAAAATCGATATTTTATGTGCCCAAAAGTCGATATGTGCATGCATCTTCAGTACCCGTTTATATATCAAATTCAGGCTCAAAACACCCGAAAATTCGATATTTTGGGGTCCCAGAAGCGATCTGTACATGCCTACTCCGTGTTAGAGTATTTTCAAAATACAGGCCCAAATTACTGTATACTGAAAATCGATCTTTTAGGTGCCCAAAAAAGATGTGTGCATGCATCTTCTGTTTCCGTTTATATCTCAAATTCCGGTTCCTAACACCCGGAAATTCGATATTTTGGGGTCCCACAAGCGATCTGTACATGCCTACTCAGATACAGGCCCAAAACATGCTGAAAATCGATATTTTAGGTGCCCAAAGTCGATATGTGTATGCATCTTCTGCAACCGTTTATATCCCAAATTCAACCTCAAAACACCCGAAAATTCGATATTTTTGGGTCCAAGAAGCGATCTGTACATGCCTACTCAGGGCTAGAATGTTTTCAAAATATAGGCTCAAAACATACTCAAAATCGATATTTTAGGTGCCCAAAAGTTGATATGTGCATGCATCTTCAGTACCCGTTTATAAATCAAATTCAGGCTCAAAACACCCGAAAATTTGATATTTTAGGGTCCCAAAAGCGATCTGTACATGCCTACTCAGTGATAGAATATTTTCAAAATATAGACCCAAAACATGCTAAAAATCGATATTTTAGGTGCCCAAAGTCGATATATCAAATTCAGGCCCAAAACACCCGAAAATCCGATATTTTGGAGTCCCAGAAGCGATCTGTACATGCCTACTCCGTGTTAGAGTATTTTCAAAATACAGGCCCAAATTACTGTATACTGAAAATCGATCTTTTAGGTGCCCAAAAACGATATATGCATGCATCTTCTGTACCCGTTTAAATCTCAAATTCAGTTTCCAAACACCCGGAAATTCGATATTTTGGGGTCCCAGAAGCGATCTGTACATGCCTATTCAGATACAGGCCCAAAACATGCTGAAAATCGATATTTTAGGTGCCCAAAGTCAATATGTGTATGCATCTTCTGCAACCGTTTATATCCCAAATTCAACCCCAAAACACCCGAAAATTCGATATTTTTCGGTCTCAGAAGCGATCTGTACATGCCTACTCAGTGTTAGAATGTTTTCAAAATATAGGCTCAAAACAAGCTAAAAATCGATATTTTTAGTGTCCAAAGTCGATCTTCTGTACCCGTTTATATGTTAAATTCAGGCTCAAAACACCTGATAATTCGGTATTTCGGGGTCCTAGAAGCGATCTGTACATGCCTACTCCTAGTTAGAATGTTTTCAAGATACAGACCCAAAACATACTTAAAAATCGGTATTTTAGGTGCCCAAAAGTCGATATGTGCCTGCATCTTCTGTACCCGTTTATATCTCAAATTCAGGCTGAAAACACCCGAAAATTCGATATTTTGAGGTCCCAGAAGCGATCTGTACATGCCTACTCCTAGTTAGAGTATTTTCAAAATACAAGCCCAAAACATGCTGAAAATCGATATTTTAGGTGCCCAAAAGTCGATATGTGCATGCATCTTCAATACCCGTTTATATATCAAATTCAGGCTCAAAACACCCGAAATTGCGATATTTTGGGGTCCCAGAAGCGATCTGTACATGCCTACTCAGTGCTAGAATATTTTCAAAATATAGACCCAAAACATGCTAGAAATAGATATTTTAGGTGCCCAAAGTCGATATCTCAAATTCAGCCCCAAAACACCCGAAAATCCGATATTTTGGAGTCCCTTAAGCGATCTGTACATGCCTACTCCGTGTTAGAGTATTTTAAAAATACAGGCCCAAATTACTGTATACTGAAAATCGATCTTTTAGGTGCCCAAAGTCGATATGTGCATGCATCTTCTGTTTCCGTTTATATCTCAAATTCCGGTTCCTAACACCCGGAAATTCGATATTTTGGGGTCCCAGAAGCGATCTGTACATGCCTACTCAGATACAGGCCAAAAAACATTCTGAAAATCGATATTTTAGGTGCTTAAAGTCGATATGTGTATGCATCTTCTGCAACCATTTATATCCCAAATTCAACCTCAAACCACCCGAAAAATCGATATTTTTGGGTCCCAGAAGCGATCTGTACATGCCTTCTCCGTGTTAAAGTATTTTCAAAATACAGGCTTAAAACATGCTGAAAATCTATATTTTAGGTGCCAAAAGTCAATATGTGTATGCATCTTCTGTACCCGTCTATATCTCAAATTTCGGTTCAAAACACCAGAAAATTCGGTATTTTTGGGTCCCAGAAGCGATCTGTACATGCCTACTCCTTGCTAGAATGTTTTCAAAATACAGGCCCAAAAGTTGCTCAAAATCGATATTTTAGGTGCCCAAAGTCGATATGTGCATGCATCTTCTGTACCCGTTTTTATCTCAAATTCATGCTCAAAACACCCGAAAATTCAATGTTTTTGGGTCCCAGAAGCGATCTGTACGTGCATACTCCGTGTTAGAGTGTTTTTAAAATACAGGTCCAAAACATGCTCAAAATCGATATTTTGGGTGCCCAAAGTCGATATGTGCATGCATCTTCTTTACGCGTTTTTTATATTTCAAATTCAGGCTGAAAACACCCGAAAATTCGATATTTTTGGATCCCAGAAGCAATCTGTACATGCCTACTCCTTGCTTGAATGTTTTCAAGATACAGACCCAAAACAAGCTTAAAATCGATATTTTATGTGCAGAAAGTCGATATGTGCATGTATCTTCAGTACCTGTTTACATATCAAATTCAGGCTCAAAACACCCGAATATTCAATAGTTTTAAGTTCCAGAAGCGATCTTTACATGTTTACTCAGTGCTAGAAAGTTTTTTAAATATAGGTTTAAAACATGCTAAAAATTTATATTTTAGGTGTCCCAAGTCGATTTGTGCATGCATCTTCTGTACTCATTTATATCTCAAATTCAGGCTCAAAACACCCGAAAATTCGATATTTTTTGGTCCCAGAAGCAACCTGTATATGCCTACTCCATGCTAGAATGTTTTCAAGATACAGACCCAAAACATGCCCAAAATCGATATTTTAGGTGCAAAAAGTCGATATGTGCATGCATCTTCAGTACCCGTTTATATCTTAAATTCAGGCTCAAAACACCCAAAAATTAGATATTTTTGGGTCCCAGAAGCGATCTGTATATGCCTACGCAGTGCTTGAATGTTTTCAAATTATAGGCTCAAAACATGCTAAAAATTGATATTTTAGTTTTCCAAAGTCGATATGTCATTGCATCTTCTGTACCCATTTATATCTCAAATACAGGCTCAAAACACCCGAAAATTCGATATTTTTGGGTCACATAAGCGATCTGTACATGCCTACTCCTTTCTAGAATGTTTTCAAGATACGGACCCAAAACATGCACAAAATCGATATTTTAGGATCAAAAAGTCGATATGTGCAGGTATCTTCAGTACCCGTTTATATATTAAATTCATTCTAAAACACCCGAAAATTGAATATTTTTGGGTCCCAAAAACAAACTGTACATGCCTACTCCTTGCTAGAATGTTTTCAAGATACAGACCCAAAACATGCTAAAAATCGATATTTTAGGTGCCCAAAGTCAATATGTTCATGCAACTTCTGTACCCGTTTATTTATCAAATTCAGGCTCAAAACAACCGAAAATTCGATATTTTTGGGTCCTAGAAGCTATCTGTACGTGCATACTCCGTGTTAGAGTGTTTTTAAAATACAGGCCCAAAACATGCTAAAAATCGATATTTTAGATGCCCAAAGTCAATATATGTATGCATCCTCTGTACCCGGTTATATCCCAAATTCAGGCTCAAAACACCCGAAAATTCAATATTTTTTTGATTCCAGAAGCGATCTGTACATGCCTACTCCTTTCTAGAATGTTTTAAAGATACAGAATCAAAACATGCACAAAATCGATATTTTAGGTGCAAAAAGTAGATATGTGCATTTATCTTCAGTACCCGTTTATATCTCATATTCTGGCTCAAAACACCCGAAAATTCAATATTTTTGGGTCCCAGAAGCGATCTGTACATGCCTACTCCGTGTTAGAGCATTTTCAAATACAGGCCCAAAACATGAAGAAAATCGGTATTTTGGGTGCCCAAAGTCAATATGTGTATACATCTTCTGTACCCGTTTATATCCCAAATTCTGGCTCAAAACGCCGGAAAATTCGATATTTTTCGGTTCCAGAAGCGATCTGTACATGCCTACTCCGTGTTAGAGTATTTTTAAAATAACAAGCTCAAAACATGAAGAAAATCGATATTTTACTTTCCCAATGTCAATATGTGTATGTATCTTCTGTACCCGTTTATATCCCAAATTTAGGCTCGAAACATCCGAAAATTCGATATATTTTGTCCCATAAGCGATCTGTACATGCCTACTCAGTGCTAGAATATTTTCAACATATAGTCCCAAAACATGCTAAAAATCGATATTTTAGGTGCCCGAAGTCGATATGTGCATGCATCTTCTGTACCCATTTATATCTGAAATACAGGCTCAAAACACCCGAAAACTCGATATTTTTGGGTCACATAAGCGATCTGTACATGCCTACTCCTTTCAAGAATGTTTTCAAGACATAGACCCAAAACATGCACAAAATCGATATTTTAGGATAAAAAAGTCGATATGTGCATGTATCTTCAGTACCCGTTTATATATCAAATTGATTCTAAAACACCCGAAAGTTGAACATTTTTGGGTCTTAAAAACGATCTGTATATGCCTACTCAGTGCAAGAATGTTTTCAAAATATAGGCTCAAAACATGCTAAAAATCGATATTTTAGGTGCCCGAAGTAGATATGTGCATGCATCTTCTGTACCCGTTTATATCCCAAAATCAGGGTCAAAACACTCGAAAATTCGATATTTTTGGGTCCCAGAAGCAATCTGTACATGCCTACTCCTTGCTAGAATGTTTTCGAGATACAGACCCAAAACATGTTAAAAATCGATATGTTAGGTGCCCAAAGTCAATATGTGCATGCATCTTCTGTACCCGTTTATATATCAAATTCAGGCTCAAAACACCTGAAAATTCGATATTTTTGGATCCCAGAAGCTATCTGTACGTGCATACTCCTTGTTAGAGTGTTTTTAAAATACAGGGCCAAAACATGCTAAAAATCGATATTTTAGGTGCCCAAAGTCAATATGTGTATGCATCCTCTGTACCCGGTTATATCTCAAATTCAAGCTCAAAACACCCGAAAATTCGATATTTTTGGGATTCCAGAAGCGATCTGTACATGCCTACTCCTTGCTAGAATGGTTTCAAGATACAAACCCAAAACATGCTCAAAATCGATATTTTAGGTGCAAAAAGTCGATATGTGCATGAATCTTCTGTACCCGTTTATATCTCAAATTCAGGCTCAAAACACCCGTAAATTCGATATTTTTGGGTCCCATAAGCGATCTGTACATGCCTACTCCGTGTTAAGTATTTTCAAAATACAGGCCCAAAACATGCTAAAAAACTATATTTTAGGTGCCCAAAGTCAATATGTGTATGCATCTTCTGTACCCGTTTATATCTCAAATTCAGTCTCAAAACACCCGAAAATTTGATATTTTGGGGTCCCAAAAGCGATCTGTACATGCCTACTACGTGTTAAGTATTTCCAAATTACAGGCCCAAAACATGCTAAAAATCGATATTTTAGGTGCCCAAAGTCGATATGTGCATGCATCTTCTGTACCCGTTTATATCCCAAATTCAGGCTCAAAACACTCAAAAATTCGATATTTTTGTGTCCCAGAAGCAATCTGTACATGCCTACTCCATGTTAGAGTGTTTTAAAAATACATGCCCAAAACATGCTCAAAATCGATATTTGGGGTGCCCAAAGTCAATATGTGTAGGCATCTTCGGTACCCGTCTATATCCCAAATTCAGGTTCAAAACATTCGAAAATTCGGTATTTTTGGGTCCCAGAAGCGATCTGTACTTGCCTACTCCTTGCTAGAATTTTTTCAAAATACAGACCCATAACAAGATCAAAATCGATATTTTAGGTGCAAAAAGTCGATATGTGCATGCATCTTCTGTACCCGTTTATATCTCAAATTCAAGCTCAAAACACCCGAAAATTCCATGTTTTTGGGTCCCTTAAGCAAACTGTACATGCATACTCAGTGCTAGAATGTTTTCAAGATACAGACCCAAAACATGCTCAAAATCGATATTTTGGGTCCCAAAGTCGATATGTGCATGCATCTTCTGTACCCGTTTATATCTCAAATTCAGGCTCAAAACACCCAAAAAATCGATATTTTTGTGTCCCAGAAGCGACCTGTACATGTCTACACCGTGTTTGAGTATTTTCAAAATACAGGCCCAAAACATGCTCAAAATCGATATTTTAGGTGCCCAAAGTCGATATGTGCATGCATCTTCAGTACCCGTTTATATCTTAAATTCAGGCTCAAAACACCCAAAAATTCGATATTTTTGGGTCCCAGAAGCGATCTGTATATGCCTACGCAGTGCTAAAATGTTTTCAAAATATAGACTCAGTACATGCTAAAAATCGATATTTTTGGTGTCCAAAGTCGATATGTGCATGCATCTTCTGTACCCGTTTATATTTCAAATTGAGGCTCAAAACACCCGAAAATTCGATATTTTTAGGAACGAAAATCGATATGTACATGCCTACTACGTGTTAGAGTATTTTCAAAATACAGGTCCAAAACAAGCTTAAAATCGATATTTTATGTGCCCAAAGTCGATATGTGCATGCATCTTCAGTACCGGTTTACATCTCAAATTCAAGCTCAAAACACCCGAATATTCAGTAGTTTTAGGTTCCAGAAGCGATCTGTACATGTTTACTCAGTGCTAGAATGTTTTTAAAATATAGGTTTAAAACATGCTAAAAATTTATATTTTAGGTGTCCCAAGTCGTTATGTGCATGGATGTTCTGTACCAGTTTATATCTCAAATTTAGGCTCAAAACACACGAAAATTCGATATTTTTGGGTCCCAGATGCAATCTGTATATGCCTACTCCGTGTTTAAGTATTTTCAAAATACATGCCCAAAACATGCTGAAAATCGATATTTTAGCTGCCCATAGTCAATATGTGCATGCATCTTCTGTACCCGTTCATATCTTAAATTCTGGCTCTAAACACCTGGATTTTCGGTATGTTTTGGTTCCAGAAGCGATCTGGTATACATGCCTACTCAGTGTTAGAGTACTTTAAAAATACAGGCAATAAAACATGCTGAAAAAAGATATTTTAGGTGCCCAAAGTCGATATGTGCATGCATCTTCTGCACCCGTTAATATCTCAAATTCAGGCTCAAAACACCCGAAAATTCGGTATTTTTGGGTCCCATAAGCAATCTGTATATGCCTACTCCTTGCTAGAATGTTTTCAAGATACAGACCCAAAACATGCTTAAAATCGATAATTTAGGTGCAAAAAGTCGATATGTGCATGTATATTCAGTACCCGTTTATATCTCAAATTCAAGCTCTAAACACCCGAAAAGTCAATATTTTTGGGTTCCAGAAGCGATCTGTACATGCTTACTTCGAGTTAAAGTATTTTCAAAATAAAGGCCCAAAACATGCTGAAAATCGATATTTTAGGAGCCCAAAGTCGATATGTGCATGCATCTTCTGTACCCGTTTATATCTCAAATTCAGGCTCATAACACCCAAAAATTCAATATTCTTGGGTCCCCGAAGCGATCTGTACATGTCTACTCAGTGCTAGAATGTTTTAAAATATAGGATTAAAACATGCAAAAAATCAATATTTTAGGTGTCCAAATTCGATATGTGCATACATCTTTTGTACCCGTTTATATCCCAAATTCATGCTCAAAACACCCGAAAATTCGAAATTTTTGGGTCCCAGAAGCGATCTGTACATGCCTACTCAGTGATAGAATATTTTCAAAATATAGGCCCAAAATATGCTAAAAATCGATATTTTAGGTGCCCAATGTCGATATGTGCATGCATCTTCAGCACCCGTTTATATCTCAAATTCAGGCTCAAAACACCCGAAAAATCGATATTTTTGGGTTCCAGAACCGATCTGTACATGTCTACTAAGTGCTACAGAAGCGATCTATACATGCCAACTCCGTGTTATAGAATGTTTTAAAAATACAGGCCCAAAACATGATAAAAATCGATATTTTTGGTGCCCAAAGTCGATATGTGCATGCATCTTCTGTACTCGTTTATATCTCAAATTCATGCTCAAAACACTAGAAAATTCGATATTTTTGTGTCCCAGTAGCGATCTGTACATGCCTACTCCGTGTTAGAGTATTTTTAAAATACAGTCCCAAAACATGAAGAAAATCGATATTTTACTTGCCCAATGTCAATATGTGTATGTATCTTCTATACCCGTTTATATCCCAAATTCAGGCTTGAAACGTCCGAAAATTCGATATTATTTTGTCCCAGAAGCGATCTGTACATGCCTAGTCAGTGCTAGAATATTTTCAACATATAGTCCCAAAACATGCTAAAAATCGATATTTTAGGTGCCCGAAGTCGATATGTGCATGCATCTTCTGTACCCGTTTACATCTCAAATTCAGGCTCAAAACACCCGAAAATTCGATAATTTTGGGTCCCAAAAGCAATCTGTACATGCCTACTCCTTGCTAAAATGTTTTCAAGATACAGACCAAAAACATGCTCAAAATCGATATTTTAGGTGCAAAAAGTCGATATGTGCATGTATCTTCTGTACCCGTTAATATCTCAAATTCAGGCTCAAAACACCCGAAAATTCAATATTTTTGGCTCCCAGAAGCGATCTGTACATGCCTACTCAGTGCTAGAATGTTTTCAAATTATAGGCTCAAAACATGCTAAAAATTGATATTTTAGGTGTCCAAAGTCGATATGTCATTGCATCTTTTGTACCCGTTTACATCTCAAATTCAGGCTCAAAACACCCAAAAAATCGATATTTTTGGGTCCCAAAAGCGATCTGTACATGCCTACTCCGTGTTAGTGTATTTTCAAAATACATAATCAATATGTTAGGTGCCCGAAGTCGATATGTGCATGCATCTTCTGTACCGGTTTATATCTCAAATTCAGGCTCAAAACACCCGAAAATTCGATATTTTTGGGTTTTAGAAGCTATCTGTACATGCCTACTCAGTGCTTGAATGTTTTCAAATTATAGGCTCAAAACATGCTAAAAATTGATATTTTAGTTTTCCAAAGTCGATATGTCATTGCATCTTCTGTACCCATTTATATCTCAAATACAGGCTCAAAACACCCGAAAATTCGATATTTTTGGGTCACATAAGCGATCTGTACATGCCTACTCCTTTCTAGAATGTTTTCAAGATACGGACCCAAAACATGCACAAAATCGATATTTTAGGATCAAAAAGTCGATATGTGCAGGTATCTTCAGTACCCGTTTATATATTAAATTCATTCTAAAACACCCGAAAATTGAATATTTTTGGGTCCCAAAAACAAACTGTACATGCCTACTCCTTGCTAGAATGTTTTCAAGATACAGACCCAAAACATGCTAAAAATCGATATTTTAGGTGCCCAAAGTCAATATGTTCATGCAACTTCTGTACCCGTTTATTTATCAAATTCAGGCTCAAAACAACCGAAAATTCGATATTTTTGGGTCCTAGAAGCTATCTGTACGTGCATACTCCGTGTTAGAGTGTTTTTAAAATACAGGCCCAAAACATGCTAAAAATCGATATTTTAGATGCCCAAAGTCAATATATGTATGCATCCTCTGTACCCGGTTATATCCCAAATTCAGGCTCAAAACACCCGAAAATTCAATATTTTTTTGATTCCAGAAGCGATCTGTACATGCCTACTCCTTTCTAGAATGTTTTAAAGATACAGAATCAAAACATGCACAAAATCGATATTTTAGGTGCAAAAAGTAGATATGTGCATTTATCTTCAGTACCCGTTTATATCTCATATTCAGGCTCAAAACACCCGAAAATTCAATATTTTTGGGTCCCAGAAGCGATCTGTACATGCCTACTCCGTGTTAGAGCATTTTCAAATACAGGCCCAAAACATGAAGAAAATCGGTATTTTGGGTGCCCAAAGTCAATATGTGTATACATCTTCTGTACCCGTTTATATCCCAAATTCTGGCTCAAAACGCCGGAAAATTCGATATTTTTCGGTTCCAGAAGCGATCTGTACATGCCTACTCCGTGTTAGAGTATTTTTAAAATAACAAGCTCAAAACATGAAGAAAATCGATATTTTACTTTCCCAATGTCAATATGTGTATGTATCTTCTGTACCCGTTTATATCCCAAATTTAGGCTCGAAACATCCGAAAATTCGATATATTTTGTCCCATAAGCGATCTGTACATGCCTACTCAGTGCTAGAATATTTTCAACATATAGTCCCAAAACATGCTAAAAATCGATATTTTAGGTGCCCGAAGTCGATATGTGCATGCATCTTCTGTACCCATTTATATCTGAAATACAGGCTCAAAACACCCGAAAACTCGATATTTTTGGGTCACATAAGCGATCTGTACATGCCTACTCCTTTCAAGAATGTTTTCAAGACATAGACCCAAAACATGCACAAAATCGATATTTTAGGATAAAAAAGTCGATATGTGCATGTATCTTCAGTACCCGTTTATATATCAAATTGATTCTAAAACACCCGAAAGTTGAACATTTTTGGGTCTTAAAAACGATCTGTATATGCCTACTCAGTGCAAGAATGTTTTCAAAATATAGGCTCAAAACATGCTAAAAATCGATATTTTAGGTGCCCGAAGTAGATATGTGCATGCATCTTCTGTAACCGTTTATATCCCAAAATCAGGGTCAAAACACTCGAAAATTCGATATTTTTGGGTCCCAGAAGCAATCTGTACATGCCTACTCCTTGCTAGAATGTTTTCGAGATACAGACCCAAAACATGTTAAAAATCGATATGTTAGGTGCCCAAAGTCAATATGTGCATGCATCTTCTGTACCCGTTTATATATCAAATTCAGGCTCAAAACACCTGAAAATTCGATATTTTTGGATCCCAGAAGCTATCTGTACGTGCATACTCCGTGTTAGAGTGTTTTTAAAATACAGGGCCAAAACATGCTAAAAATCGATATTTTAGGTGCCCAAAGTCAATATGTGTATGCATCCTCTGTACCCGGTTATATCTCAAATTCAAGCTCAAAACACCCGAAAATTCGATATTTTTGGGATTCCAGAAGCGATCTGTACATGCCTACTCCTTGCTAGAATGTTTTCAAGATACAAACCCAAAACATGCTCAAAATCGATATTTTAGGTGCAAGAAGTCGATATGTGCATGAATCTTCTGTACCCGTTTATATCTCCAATTCAGGCTCAAAACACCCGTAAATTCGATATTTTTGGGTCCCATAAGCGATCTGTACATGCCTACTCCGTGTTAAGTATTTTCAAAATACAGGCCCAAAACATGCTAAAAAACTATATTTTAGGTGCCCAAAGTCAATATGTGTATGCATCTTCTGTACTCGTTTATATCTCAAATTCAGTCTCAAAACACCCGAAAATTTGATATTTTGGGGTCCCAAAAGCGATCTGTACATGCCTACTCCGTGTTAAGTATTTCCAAATTACAGGCCCAAAACATGCTAAAAATCGATATTTTAGGTGCCCAAAGTCGATATGTGTAGGCATCTTCGGTACCCGTCTATATCCCAAATTCAGGTTCAAAACATTCGAAAATTCGGTATTTTTGGGTCCCAGAAGCGATCTGTACTTGCCTACTCCTTGCTAGAATTTTTTCAAAATACAGACCCATAACAAGATCAAAATCGATATTTTAGGTGCAAAAAGTCGATATGTGCATGCATCTTCTGTACCCGTTTATATCTCAAATTCAAGCTCAAAACACCCGAAAATTCCATGTTTTTGGGTCCCTTAAGCAAACTGTACATGCATACTCAGTGCTAGAATGTTTTCAAGATACAGATCCAAAACATGCTCAAAATCGATATTTTGGGTCCCAAAGTCGATATGTGCATGCATCTTCTGTACCCGTTTATATCTCAAATTCAGGCTCAAAACACCCAAAAAATCGATATTTTTGTGTCCCAGAAGCGACCTGTACATGTCTACACCGTGTTTGAGTATTTTCAAAATACAGGCCCAAAACATGCTCAAAATCGATATTTTAGGTGCCCAAAGTCGATATGTGCATGCATCTTCTGTACCCGTTTATATCTCAAATTCATGCTCAAACACCCGAAAATTCAATGTTTTTGGGTCCCAGAAGCGATCTGTACGTGCATACTCCGTGTTAGAGTGTTTTTAAAATACAGGCCCAAAACATGCTGAAAATCGATATTTTATGTGCCCAAAGTCAATATGTGTATGGATCTTCTGTACCAGTCTATATCCCTAATTCTGGTACAAAACATCAGAAAATTCGATATTTTTGGGTCCCAGAAGAGATCTGTACATGCCTACTCCTTGCTAGAATGTTTTCAAGATACAGACCCAAAACATGCTCAAAATCGATATTTTAATTAAGTGCAAAAAGTCGATATGTGCATGCATCTTCTGTTCCCGGTTATATTATTATTATTATTATTATAGAAGCTGTCATAGCCTCCCAACAGGGTGCAGACACATCAATAGATGGATCCACACAAAATACCTGGGGAGTACTGAAGAGAGACTACAACAACTAAGAAAAAGGAAAGTGGCTACTGAGTATAGAGAGCCCAAAAGAGAAAACAAGTTGTCAATGAAAGCTTATACAAAAGAAAAGATATGATTTTTAAAAAATAGACAAACTACTGTTGCAATAAGACATTAACTTTAGATTTAAAACCAGTAATATCAGTTGACTGTACAACCTCGTTAGGCAGATGATTCCATAAGGTAATCATAGAAGGAATAAAACAACGAGAAAATTGAGATGTAGAAGCATTAATTAGAGTCATGGCAAAGTCATTAAGACTCCTTGTAAACCTTGTTATGCGAGTCGGAATAAAACGTTCAGGTAAAACACTATGCAGGGGATGCCGAGTATTGTTAAAAATTTTGAATACAAGACTAAGGGCACCAACCTGACGCCGATGATGGAGATCAAGAGATACAGCAGGTAGAACAAATTTTATAGAAGTAAGAGCTCTGTCAAGCAACTTTAGATGACAGTCAGCAGCAGAGTTCCAAACAGAAGAGCAATATTCAAAGTGAGGCAAAATAAAAGCATAAAAAGATTTTAAGACTATGGTTTCACACGCAAATTTTTTTAAAACACTTGCGGAGTAAACCAATCTTTTGTGCAATAGTAGAAGATAAGGAACGAATATGCCTTTCAAAGGTCAACTTGGGATCAAGAGTCACTCCCAACAAATGCAAACCTGTCACATCCTCAATTTTTGTTCACCAGAAATATGCAAACAAGGATGAGGAGGAACCAAAGTGCGTGATCTACTAATAATCATGGAGTGAGTTTTCTTGGCATTAAGCTTCATACCCCAAAGTTCACACCAAGAAGTAATCTTAGCTAAGTCCCTGCTGAGGGATGCTGCAACTTCAATTCTACTCCCTGGTGATGGAATGGGTGAATATAAAGTTGTGTCATCAGCATAAGAAATAAGCTTATTTTCGAGCTCAAAGCCCAAGTCAGCAGTAAAGAGAATAAAAAACAGAGGCCCAAGTACACTGCCCTGTGGAACACCCGAAACAACAGGTACAGGGACAGAAGTGCACCCATCAATGACAACACATTGTGACCTGTTCATCAGAAATTCTTTAAAAATTGATAAGAGACTACCACCAATACCAATAAGTTGCAGCTTATGTAAAAGTGCTTTATGATTAACCCGATCAAAAGCAGAGCTAAAATCAATAGCCACAACACGAGATTCATATCCCTTGTCCAACGAAGATTGAAGTGCGTGAGACAAGGTCAAAAGTGCATCGCAGGTACCCAAACCTTTGCGAAAACCAAATTGTGAAATGGGTATTAAATCATTATTATTACAATAAGAGTTAAGACGCCTCGCTAAAAGCCTCTCAAAGATCTTAGAAAGAATAGGTGTAATGGAAATGGGACGATACTCGGATGGATTTGATGACGCAGTGGCTCCCTTTGGAATTGGGGTAATTCTGGCTTTACGCCAGCAAAGAGGAAAACTACCAGATTTCAAGAGCAACCTAAATACCACAGCCAATTTAGGTGCTAAAACAACAGCAATCTTCTTAAGGAAGAGAGGGAAAAATCCATCAGGGTCAGTCCCACCATAAGTGTCAAGATCCAATAGATATTGTTTCAATTCAGCTGATTTAAAAGCCATTGACTTTAGACCAGGACTAGGGTAACATGTTGAAGGTAATTGCAATTCCTGATCACTCTGCTTACCAATGAATATATTTGAAAGCATATTAGCCTTAATCAATGGGTCAAAAGAAACAGAACCATCAGAATCACGAAGTGGAGGCATGGAGGAATCAATACCAAATAATGAGGCCTTAAGTGAAGCCCACCATTTATGTGGCTGAGTAGCACCTGCAAGAACCTCCTGTAAATGGGAATTGTAATCCCTCTCAGCATTACTATAAACTCTCTGCGCAACTGACCTAAGATGTATATAGTCATCCCAAAGCAACTGGTTTCGACCACGTCTCCAGCGATGGTATGCAGCCTGCTTGTTATTAAAAGCACGTTTGCAGTCATCATCAAACCAAGCTTTATCTTTTATACGGGATTTGATTAATTTTGATGGGACTCTTCTGTTAAGAATTTCCAAGAGAGAGTTATTGAGTGATGAAACTGGGTCATCAGATCTTAGTATGTGGTTCCACTGGATATTAGTAACATCATCACATACATTATCCCAGTTAACCCGAGATTTAAGATAGACTTTACGAGTGATAGTGATATCAGGCACAGTAAATTCAAGATTGATTTTACAGGATATGGAATTATGGTCAGAAGTACCCACAGGTGCAAGAACTATAGTCTCCACAACACCAGGAACATCTGTCAAAACGAGATCCAGACAGTTTCCAGAAATATGTGTAGGTCCAGTAATCAACTGTTCACACCCAGATAAATTAGTAAAATCCAGGGCAGCATGACCGTGTCTATTTGTTGGAGAAACAGAGTTCAGCCACTCTTGATGATGTGCATTTACATCTCCAACAAAGATGAAAGAGGACTTGACATCAACAGACTGAATTAATGCCATGGCATTTAAGAGACAGTCATATAGGTTGTCATTGGCGTCAGGATTTCTGTATAGGCTAAAAATGTAGTGGTTATGATATTTACTGGAAACTTTAACTAACTGGATCTCATGGCAACCGCAAATAAATTTTGTTAAAAGCTGGGCATTGAAGCCAGATCGGATGTACAAACTCATTCCACGAGCACGAGGAAAAGAGTCACGACGAATAAGAAGTGGTTTATTAAAGCCAGGCATAAGAAGTTCTGAAACGTGTCTATGGTTAGAGACAAGAGTTTCTGAACAAAAAACAATGTCATAATCTACTGATGCCAAAGTTAGATCTTTAATGTTCTTATGAAGTCCGCGGATGTTAGAATACAAAATACGGCAGCTTCTCACATGATGGGTAGGTCTACGTGGACCGGGATTTAATTCAATATCACCGGACAAAATAACAAGTAAAAACTTGAATAACTGAAAGAAGTAAAATGGGAAGATGAGAAGTAGAGAAATCGTGAAGCAAGTCCAAGTACAAGCAAAGGTCATATAACCGGAAGAACCAAGTATAAGGAAACCTGAGTCAGCAAGCTAGTAAAATTAACGTCATCCCTTTCAGACATTGGCCTAGAAGAGCTAGCTCAAACTCTCCAGGGGTGACGGGCAGGAGAAGAACCTACTGGCAAGGGACTGCCTTGCTTAGGCGGGCGTTACTTCTCAATAGATCAAAAATGATCTTCCCACCTTCACTATCTGAGCATGGCGACCAGAATAACTGCCATAATCTGATCTTATAACCGGATCAAAGATAGTAGCTGCGTGACTGCGGTTTGCACCAAGATGAGCAGCTTCACCTTTATAAGAGTAAGAATAAGAAAGAATAAATTGGAAAGTAAAGGTGAAATTAGTTAGATTGTGCCATCTAATAGTAGGGAAATGGATGAGTTGCGGAAAATCAGGCACATGACTATGGCATCAACCCATGACTCCATTTCAGAGATGCCGTTGGCAGCATAAAGCTGCTCTTCCGCCTTAAGGGCTACCCTGAACCCTACTAAGAAGAACACTCATACGCCCAATAAGAGCATTGGCCGGTGGTGTACTAATAGGATTTTGAGTGGCATTTCCTCCAACCCAGGGTTCCCAAACCCACCCAGGAAGACTCATCTGCTAAAAGAACCATTGGTCTTCCAGGGTTGCTGAGATATCCCGCCCAGCACGGATATATCTCAAATTCGGGCTCAAAACTCCCGAAAATTCGATATTTTTGGGTCCCAAAAACGATCTGTATATGTCTACTCCGTGTTAGAGTATTTTTAAAATACAGGCCCAAAACATACTAAAAATCGATATTTTAGGTGTCCAAAGTCGATATGTGCATGCATCTTCTGTACCCGTTTATATCTCAAATTCAGGCTCAAAACACCCAAAAAATCCATATTTTTGTGTCCCAGAAGCGATCTGTACATGCCTACTCCGTGGTACAGTATTTTCAAAATACAGGCCCAAAACATGCTCAAAATCGATATTTTAGGTGCCCAAAGTCAATATGTGCATGCATCTTCTGTATCCGTTTATATCTCAAATTCAGGCTCAAAACACCCGAAAATTCGATATTTTTGGGTCCCAGAAGCGATCTGTACATGCCTTCTCAGTGTTAAAGTATTTTCAAAATACAGGCTTAAAACATGCTGAAAATCTATATTTTAGGTGCCAAAAGTCAATATGTGTATGCATCTTCTGTACCCGTCTATATCTCAAATTCAGGTTCAAAACACCAGAAAATTCGGTACTTTTTTGTCCCAGGAGCGATCTGTACATGCCTACTCCTTGCTAGAATGTTTTCAAGATACAGACCTAAAACATGCTCAAAATCGATATTTTAGGTGCAAAAAGTCGATATGTGCATGCATCCTCTGTACCCGGTTATATCCCAAATTCAGGCTCAAAACACCCCAAAATTCGATATTTTTGGGTTCCAGAAGCGATCTGTACAGTGTAAGAATATTTTCAAATTATACGCCCAAAACATACTAAAAATCTATATTTTGGGTCCCAAAGTCGATATGTGCATGCATCTTCTGTACCCGTTTATATCTCAAATTCTGGCTCAAAACCCCCCAAAAATCGATATTTTTGTGTCCCAGAAGCGATCTATACATGTCTACACCGTGTTTGAGTATTTTCAAAATACAGGCCCAAAAGATGCTCAAAATCGATATTTTAGGTACCCAAAGTCGATATGTGCATGCATCTTCTGTTCCCGTTTATATCTCAAATTAATGCTCAAAACACCCGAAAATTCAATGTTTTTGGGTCCCAGAAGCGATCTGTACGTGCATACTCCGTGTTAGAGTGTTTTTAAAATTCAGGCCTAAAACATGCTGAAAATCGATATTTTATATGCCCAAAGTCAATATGTGTATGCATCTTCTGTACCCGTCTATATCCCAAATTGAGGTTAAAAACATTCGAAAATTCGATATTTTTGGGTCCCAAAAGCGATCTGTACATGCCTACTCCGTGTTAGAGTATTTTCAAAATACAGGTCCAAAACATGCTCAAAATCCATATTTTAGGTGACCAAAGTCAATACGTGCATGCATCTTCTGCATCCGTCTATATCCCAAATTCAGGTTCAAAACATCCGAAAATTCGATATTTTTGGGTCCCAGGAGCAATCTGTACATGCTTACTACTTGCCAGAATGTTTTCAAGATACAGACCAAAAACATGCTCAAAATCGATATTTTAAGTGCAAAAAGTCGATATGTGCATGCATCCTCTGTACACGGTTATATCCCAAATTCTGGCTCAAAACCTCCGAAAATTCGATATTTTTGGGTCCCAGAAGCGATCTGTACATGCCTACTCAGTGCTAGAATATTTTCAAATTATACGCCCAAAACATACTAAAAATCGATATTTTGGGTCCCAAAGTCGATATGTGCATGCATCTTCTGTACCCGTTTATATCTCAAATTCAGGCTCAAAACACCCAAAAAATCGATATTTTTGTGTCCCAGAAGCGATCTGTACATGTCTACACCGTGTTTGAGTATTTTCAAAATACAGGCCCAAAACATGCTCAAAATCGATATTTTAGGTGCCCAAAGTCGATATGTGCATGCATCTTCTGTACCCGTTTATATCTCAAATTCATGCTCAAAACACCCGAAAATTCAATGTTTTTGGGTCCCAGAAGCGATCTGTACGTGCATACTCCGTGTTAGAGTGTTTTTAAAATACAGGCCCAAAACAAGCTGAAAATCGATATTTTATGTGCCCAAAGTCAATATGTGTATGGATCTTCTGTACCCGTGTATATCCCTAATTCTGGTTCAAAACATCAGAAAATTCGATATTTTTGGGTCCCAGAAGAGATCTGTACATGCCTACTCCTTGCTAGAATGTTTTCAAGATACAGACCCAAAACATGCTCAAAATCGATATTTTAATTAAGTGCAAAAAGTCGATATGTGAATGCATCTTCTGTACCCGGTTATATCTCAAATTCAGGCTCAAAACTCCCGAAAATTCAATATTTTTGGGTCCCAGAAGCGATCTGTACATGCCTACTCAGTGCTAGAATGTTTTCAAAATATAGGCTCAGAACATGCTAAAAATCGATATTTTGGGTGCCCAAAGTCGATATGTGCATGCAACTTCTGTACCCGTTTATATCTCAAATTCTGGCTCAAAATACACAAAAATTCGATATTTTTGTGTCCCAGAAGCAATCTGTACATGCCTAGTTCTTGCTAGAATGTTTTCAAGATACAGTCCCAAAACATGCTCAAAATCGATATTTTAGGTGCAAAAAGTCGATATGTGCATGCATCTTCTGTACCCGTTTATATCTCAAATTCAGGCTCAAAACATCCGAAAATTCGATATTTTTTGGGTCCCAGAAGCGATCTGTACATGCCTTCTCCGTGTTAAAGTATTTTCAAAATACAGGCTTAAAACATGCTAAAAATCTATATTTTAGGTGCCCAAAGTCAATATGTGTATGCATCTTCTGTACCCGTGTATATCCCAAATAAATTCAGGTTCAAAACACCAGAAAATTCGGTATTTTTGGGTCCCAGAAGCGATCTGTACATGCCTACTCCTTGCTAGAATGTTTTCAAGATACAGACCCAAAACATGCTCAAAATCGGTATTTTAGGTGCAAAAAGTCGATATGTGCATGCATCCTTTGGACCCGTTTATTTCCCAAATTCTGGCTCAAAACCCCCGAAAATTCGATATTTTTGGGTTAAAGAAGCGATCTGTACATGCCTTCTCCGTGTTAAAGTATTTTTAAAGTACAGGCTCAAAACATGCTGAAAATCTATATTTTAGGTGCACAAAGTCAATATGTGTATGCATCTTCTGTACCCGTGTATATCCCAAATAAATTCAGGTTCAAAACACCCGAAAATTCGATATTTTTGGGTTCCAGAAGCGATCTGTACATGCCTACTCAGTGCTAGAATATTTTAAAATTATACGCCCAAAACAAACTAAAAATCGGTATTTTGGGTGCCAAAGTCGATATGTGCATGCATCTTCTGTACCCGTTTATATCTCAAATTCAGACTCAAAACACCCGAATAATCGATATTTTTGGGTCCCAAAAGCCATCTGTACATGCATACTCCATGTTAGAGTATTTTCAAAATACAAGCCTAAAACATGCTGAAAATCGATATTTTAGCTGCCTATAGACAATATGTGTATGCATCTTCTGTACCCGTCTATATCCCAAATTGAGGTTCAAAACATTCGAAAATTCGATATTTTTGGGTCCCAGAAGCAATCTGTACATGCCTACTTCTTGATAGAATGTTTTCAAGATACAGACCCAAAACATGTTCAAAATCAATATTTTAGGTGCAAAAAGTCGATATGTGCATGCATCTTCTGTACCCGTTTATATCTCAAATTCAGGCTCAAAACACCCGAAAA
This sequence comes from Petrolisthes cinctipes, assembly GCA_033782935.1. Classification (NCBI taxonomy): domain Eukaryota; kingdom Metazoa; phylum Arthropoda; class Malacostraca; order Decapoda; family Porcellanidae; genus Petrolisthes; species Petrolisthes cinctipes. The sequence goes on along the minus strand of JAWQEG010000062.1, from coordinate 11,823,717 downwards.
TTCGATATTTTTGGGTCCCAAAAGCGATCTGTACATGCCTACTCCGTGTTAGAGTATTTTCAAAATACAGGTCCAAAACATGCTCAAAATCCATATTTTAGGTGCCCAAAGTCGATATGTGCATGCATCTTCTGCATCCGTCTATATCCCAAATTCAGGTTCAAAACATCCGAAAATTCGATATTTTTGGGTCCCAGGAGCAATCTGTACATGCCTACTCCTTGCTAGAATTTTTTCAAGATACAGGCCCAAAACATGCTCAAAACCGATATTTTAGGTGCCCAAAGTCAATATGTGTATGGATCTTCTGTACCCGTGTATATCCCTAATTCTGGTACAAAACATCAGAAAATTCGATATTTTTGGGTCCCAGAAGAGATCTGTACATGCCTACTCCTTGCTAGAATGTTTTCAAGATACAGACCCAAAACATGCTCAAAATCGATATTTTAATTAAGTGCAAAAAGTCGATATGTGCATGCATCTTCTGTACCCGGTTATTACTCAAATTCAGGCTCAAAACTCCCGAAAATTCGATATTTTTGGGTCCCAAAAACGATCTGTACATGTCTACTCCGTGTTAGAGTATTTTTAAAATACAGGCCCAAAACATACTAAAAATCGATATTTTAGGTGTCCAAAGTCGATATGTGCATGCATCTTCTGTACCCGTTTATATCTCAAATTCCGGCTCAAAACACCCAAAAAATCGATATTTTTGTGTCCCAGAAGCGATCTGTACATGCCTACTCCGTGGTACAGTATTTTCAAAATACAGGCCCAAAACATGCTCAAAATCGATATTTTAGGTGCCCAAAGTCAATATGTGCATGCATCTTCTGTATCCGTTTATATCTCAAATTCAATCTCAAAACACCAGAAAATTCGATATTTTTGGGTCCCAGAAGCGATCTGTACATGCCTTCTCCGTGTTAAAGTATTTTCAAAATACTGGCTTAAAACATGCTGAAAATCGATATTTTAGCTGCCAAAAGTCAATATGTGTATGCATCTTCTGTACCCGTCTATATCTCAAATTCAGGTTCAAAACACCAGAAACTTCGGTATTTTTGGGTCCCAGAAGCGATCTGTACATGCCTACTCCTTGCTAGAATGTTTTCAAGATACAGACCTAAAACATGCTCAAAATCGATATTTTAGGTGCAAAAAGTCGATTTGTGCATGCATCCTCTGTACCCGGTTATATCCCAAATTCAGGCTCAAAACCCCCCAAAATTCGATATTTTTGGGTTCCAGAAGCGATCTGTACATGCCTACTCAGTGTAAGAATATTTTCAAATTATACGCCCAAAATATACTAAAAATCGATATTTTGGGTCCCAAAGTCGATATGTGCATGCATCTTCTGTACCCGTTTATATCTCAAATTCAGGCTCAAAACCCCCCAAAAATCTATATTTTTGTGTTCCAGAAGCGATCTATACATGTCTACACCGTGTTTGAGTATTTTCAAAATACAGGCCCAAAAGATGCTCAAAATCGATATTTTAGGTGCCCAAAGTCGATATGTGCATGCATCTTCTGTTCCCGTTTATATCTCAAATTAATGCTCAAAACACCCGAAAATTCAATGTTTTTGGGTCCCAGAAGCGATCTGTACGTGCATACTCCGTGTTAGAGTGTTTTTAAAATACAGGCCCAAAACATGCTGAAAATCGATATTTTATATGCCCAAAGTCAATATGTGTATGCATCTTCTGTACCCGTCTATATCCAAAATTGAGGTTAAAAACATTCGAAAATTCGATATTTTGGGGTCCCAAAAGCGATCTGTACATGCCTACTCCGTGTTAGAGTATTTTCAAAATACAGGTCCAAAACATGATCAAAATCCATATTTTAGGTGCCCAAAGTCGATATGTGCATGCATCTTCTGTACCCGTCTATATCTCAAATTCAGGTTCAAAATACCAGAAAATTCGGTATTTTTGGGTCCCAGAAGCGATCTGTACATGCTTACTCCTTGCCAGAATGTTTTCAAGATACAGACCCAAAACATGCTCAAAATCGATATTTTAAGTGCAAAAAGTCGATATGTGCATGCATCCTCTATACCCGGTTATATCCCAAATTCTGGCTCAAAACCTCCGAAAATTTGATATTTTTGGGTCCCAGAAGCGATCTGTACATGCTTACTCAGTGCTAGAATATTTTCAAATTATACGCCCAAAACATACTAAAAATCGATATTTTGGGTCCAAAAGTCGATATGTGCATGCATCTTCTGTACCCGTTTATATCTCAAATTCAGGCTCAAAACACCCATAAAATCGATATTTTTGTGTCCCAGAAGTGATCTGTACATGTCTACACCGTGTTTGAGTATTTTCAAAATACAGCCCCAAAACATGCTCAAAATCGATATTTTAGGTGCCCAAAGTCGATATGTGCATGCATCTTCTGTACCCGGTTATATCTCAAATTCATGCTCAAAACACCCGAAAATTCAATGTTTTTGGGTCCCAGAAGCGATCTGTACGCGCATACTCCGTGTTAGAGTGTTTTTAAAATACAGGCCCAAAACATGCTGAAAATCGATATTTTATGTGCCCAAAGTCAATATGTGTATGGATCTTCTGTACCCGTGTATATCCCTAATTCTGGTTCAAAACATCAGAAAATTCGATATTTTTGGGTCCCAGAAGAGATCTGTACATGCCTACTCAGTGCTAGAATGTTTTCAAAATATAGGCTCAGAACATGCTAAAAATCGATATTTTGGGTGCCCAAAGTCGATATGTGCATGAAACTTCTGTACCCGTTTATATCTCAAATTCTGGCTCAAAATACACAAAAATTCGATATTTTTGTGTCCCAGAAGCAATCTGTACATGCCTAGTTCTTGCTAGAATGTTTTCAAGATACAGTCCCAAAACATGCTCAAAATCGATATTTTAGGTGCAAAAAGTCGATATGTGCATGCATCTTCTGTACCCGTTTATATCTCAAATTCAGGCTCAAAACATCCGAAAATTCGATATTTTTTGGGTCCCAGAAGCGATCTGTACATGCCTTCTCCGTGTTAAAGTATTTTCAAAATACAGGCTTAAAACATGCTAAAAATCTATATTTTTGATGCCCAAAGTCAATATGTGTATGCATCTTCTGTACCCGTGTATATCCCAAATAAATTCAGGTTCAAAACACCAGAAAATTCGGTATTTTTGGGTCCCAGAAGCGATCTGTACATGCCTACTCCTTGCTAGAATGTTTTCAAGATACAGTCCCAAAACATGCTCAAAATCGATATTTTAGGTGCAAAAAGTCGATATGTGCATGCATCCTCTGTACCCGGTTATATCCCAAATTCTGGCTCAAAACCCCCGAAAATTCGATATTTTTGGATTCCAGAAGCGATCTGTACATGCCTACTCAGTGCTAGAATATTTTCAAATTATACACCCAAAACAAACTAAAAATCGATATTTTGGGTGCCAAAGTCGATATGTGCATACATCTTCTGTACCCGTTTATATCTCAAATTCAGGCTCAAAACACCCAAAAAATCGATATTATTGTGTCCCAGAAACGATCTGTACGTGCATACTCCGTGTTAGAGTGTTTTTAAAATACAGGCCCAAAACATGCTGAAAATCGATATTTTATGTGCCCAAAGTCAATATGTGTATGGATCTTCTGTACCCGTGTATATCCCTAATTCTGGTTCAAAACAACAGAATATTCGATATTTTTGGGTCCCAGAAGAGATCTGTACATGCCTACTCCTTGCTAGAATGTTTTTAAGATACAGACCCAAAACATGCTCAAAATCGATATTTTAATTAAGTGCAAAAAGTCGATATGTGCATGCATCTTCTGTACCCGGTTATATCTCAAATTCAGGCTCAAAACTCCCGAAAATTCGATATTTTTGGGTCCCAAAAGCGATCTGTACATGTCTACTCCGTGTTAGAGTATTTTCAAAATACAAGCCTAAAACATGCTGAAAATCGATATTTTAGCTGCCCAAAGTCCATAGGTGTATGCATCTTCTGTACCCGTCTATATCCCAAATTCAGGTTCAAACCATTCGAAAATTCGATATTTTTGGGTCCGAGAAGCAATCTGAACATGCCTACTTCTTGCTAGAATGTTTTCAAGATACAGTCCCAAAACATGCTCAAAATCGATATTTTATGTGCAAAAAGTCGATATGTGCATGCATCTTCTGTACCCGTTTATATCTCAAATTCAGGTTCAAAACATCCGAAAATTCGACATTTTTGGGTCCCAGAAGCGATCTGTACATGCCTTCTCCGTGTTAAAGTATTTTCAAAATACAGGCTCAAAATATGCTGAAAATCTATATTTTAGGTGCCCAAAGTCAATATGTGTATGCATCTTCTGTACCCATCTATATCCCAAATTCAGGTTCAAAACACCCGAAAATTCGATATTTTTGGGTCCCAGAAGCGATCTGTACATGCCTACTTCGTAGTACAGTATTTTCAAAATACAGGCCCAAAACATGCTCAAAATCGATATTTTAGGTGCCCAAAGTCAATATGTGCATGCATCTTCTGTATCCTTTTATATCTCAAATTCAGGCTCAGAACACCCGAAAATTCGATTTTTTTGGGTCCTAGAAGCGATCTGTACATGCCTTCTCCGTGTTAAAGTATTTTCAAAATACAGGCTTTAAACATGCTGAAAATCTATATTTTAAGTGCCCAAAGTCAATATGTGTATGCATCTTCTGTACCCGTCTATATCTCAAATTCAGATTCAAAACACCGGAAAATTCGGTATTTTTGGGTCCCAGAAGCGATCTGTACATGCCTACTCCTTTCTAGAATGTTTTCAAGATACAGACCCAAAACATGCTCAAAATCGATATTTTAGGTGCAAAAAGTCGATATGTGCATGCATCTTCTGTACCCGGTTATATCCCAAATTCAGGCTCAAAACTCCCGAAAATTAGATATTTTTGGGTCCTAAAAGCGATCTGTACATGCCTACTGAGTGCTAGAATATTTTCTTATTTTGCGCCCAAAACATACTAAAAATCGATATTTTGGGTCCCAAAGTCGATATGTGCATGCATCTTCTGTACCCGTTTATATCTCAAATTCAGGCTCAAAACACCCAAAAAATCGATATTTTTGTGTCCCAGAAGCGATCTGTACATGTCTACACCGTGTTTGAGTATTTTCAAAATACAGGCCCAAAACATGCTCAAAATCGATATTTTAGGTGCCCAAAGTCGATATGTGCATGCATCTTCTGTACCCGTTTATAACTCAAATTCATGCTCAAAACACCCGAAAATTCAATGTTTTTGGGTCCCAGAAGCGATCTGTACGTGCATACTCCGTGTTAGAGTATTTTTTAAAATACAGGCCCAAAACATGCTGAAAATCGATATTTTATGTGCTCAAAGTCAATATGTGTATGCATCTTCTGTACCCGTGTATATCCCTAATTCTGGTTCAAAACATCAGAAAATTCAATATTTTTGGGTCCCAGAAGCGATCTGTACATGCCTACTCCTTGCTAGAATGTTTTTAAGATACAGACCCAAAACATGTTCAAAATCGATATTTTAATTAAGTGCAAAAAGTCGATATGTGCATGCATCTTCTGTACCCGTTTATATCTCAAATTCAGGCTCAAAACTCCGAAAATTCGATATTTTTGGGTCCCAGAAGCGATCTGTACATGCATACTCCGTGTTAGAGTGTTTTTAAAGTACAGGCCCATAACATGCTAAAAATTTGATATTTTAGGTGCACAAAGTCAATATGTGTATGCTTTCTCTGTACCCGGTTATATCTCAAATTCAGGCTCAAAACTCCCAAAAATTCAATATTTTTGGGTCCCAGAAGCGATCTGTACATGCCTACTCAGTGCTAGAATGTTTTCAAAATATAGGTCCAAAACATGCTAAAAATCGATATTTTGCGTGCCCAAAGTCGATATGTGCATGCAACTTCTGTACCTGTTTATATCTCAAATTCAGGCTCAAAACACCCAAAAATTCGATATTTTTGTGTCCCAGAAGCGATCTGTACGTGTCTACTCCGTGTTAGAGTATTTTAAAAATACAGGCCCAAAATATGCTCAAAATCGATATATTGGGTGCCTAAAGTCGATATGTGCATGCATCTTCTGTACCCGTTTATATCTCAAATTCAGACTCAAAACACCCGAATATTCGATATTTTTGGGTCCCAAAAGCCATCTGTACATGCATACTCCGTGTCAGAGTATTTTCAAAATACAAGCCTAAAACATGCTGAAAATCGATATTTTAGCAGCCCAAAGTCAATATGGCTATGCATCTTCTGCACCCGTCTATATCCCAAATTCAGGTTCAAAACATTCGAAAATTCGATATTTTTGGGTCTCAGAAGCAATCTGTACATGCCTACTTCTTGCTAGAATGTTTTCAAGATACAGTCCCAAAACATGCTCAAAATCGATATTTTATGTGCAAAAAGTCGATATGTGCATGCATCTTCTGTACCCGTTTATATCTCAAATTCAGGCTCAAAACCCCCGAAAATTCGATATTTTTGGGACCCAGAAGCGATCTGTACATGCCTACTCCTTGCTAGAATGTTTTCAAGATACAGACCCAAAACATGCTCAAAATCGAAATTTTAAGTTAAAAAAGTCGGTATGTGCATGCATCTTCTGTACCCGTTTATATCTCAAATTCAGGCTCAAAACTCTGTAAATTCGATATTTTTGGGTCCCAGAAACGATCTGTACATGCCTACTCCTTGCAAGAATTTTTTCAAGATACAGACCCAAAACATGATCAAAATCGATATTTTAGGTGCCCAAAGTCGATATGTGCATGCATCTTCTGTACCCGTTTATATCTCAAATTCAAGCTCAAAACACCCGAAAATTCCATATTTTTGGGTCCCTTAAGCGATCTGTACATGCATACTCCGTGTTAGAGTATGTTCAAAATACAGGCCCAAAACATTCTGTAAATCGATATTTTAGCTGCCCAAAGTCAATATGTGTATGCATCTTCTGTACCAGTCTATATCCCAAATTCAGCTTCATAACACTCGAAAATTCGATATTTTTGGGTCCCAGAAGCGATCTGTACATGCATACTCCGTGTTAGAGTGTTTTTTAATTACAGGCCCAAAACATGCTGAAAATTGATATTTTAGGTGCACAAAGTCAATATGTGTATGCATTCTCTGTACCCGGTTATATCTCAAATTCAGGCTCAAAACACCCGAAAATTCAATATTTTTGGTTTCCCAGAAGCGATCTGTACATGCCTACTCAGTGCTAGAATGTGTTCAATATATAGGCTCAGAACATGCTCAAAATCGATATTTTGGGTGCCCAAAGTCGATATGTGCATGCATCTTCTGTACCCGTTTATATCTTAAATTCAGGCTCAAAACACCCAAAAATTCGATATTTTTGTGTCCCAGAAGCGATCTGTACGTGTCTACTCCGTGTTAGAGTATTTTAAAAATACAGGCCCAAAACATGCTCAAAATCGATATATTGGGTGCCCAAAGTCGATAAGTGCATGCATATTCTGTACCCGTTTATATCATAAATTCAGACTCAAAACACCCGAATAATCGATATTTTTGGGTCCCAAAAACCATCTGCACATGCATACTCCGTGTTAGAGTATTTTCAAAATACAAGCCTAAAAAATGCTGAAAATCGATATTTTAGCTGCCTAAAGTCAATATGTGTATGCATCTTCTGTACCCGTCTATATCCCAAATTCAGGTTCAAAACATTCGAAAATTCGATATTTTTGGGTCCCAGAAGCAATCTGTACATGCCTACTTCTTGCTAGAATGTTTTTAAGATACAGTCCCAAAACATGCTAAAAATCGATATTTTATGTGCAAAAAGTCGATATGTGCATGCATTTTCTTTACCCGTTTATATCTCAAATTCAGGCTCAAAACACCCGAAAATTCGATATTTTTGGGTCCCAGAAGCGATCTGTACATGCCTACTCAGTGCTAGAATATTTTCAAATTATACGCCCAAAACATACTAAAAATCGATATTTTGGGTCCCAAAGTCGATATGTGCATGCATCTTCTGTACCCGTTTATATCTCAAATTCAGGCTCAAAACACCCAAAAAATCGATATTTTTGTGTCCTAGAAGCGATCTGTACATGTCTACACCGTGTTTGAGTATTTTCAAAATACAGGCCCAAAAGATGATCAAAATCGAAATTTTAGGTGCCCAAAGTCGATATGTGCATTCATCTTCTGTGCCCGTTTATATCTCAAATTCATGCTCAAAACAATCGAAAATTCAATCTTTTTTGGTCCCAGAAGCGATCTGTACGTGCATACTCCGTGTTAGAGTGTTTTTAAAATACAGGCCCAAAACATGCTGAAAATCGATATTTTATGTGACCAAAGTCAATATGTGTATGCATCTTCTGTACCCGTGTATATCCCTAATTCTGGTTCAAAACAACAGAAAATTCGATATGTTTGGGTCCCAGAAGCGATCTGTACATGCCTACTCCTTGCTAGAATGTTTTCAAGATACAGACCCAAAACATGCTCAAAATCGAAATTTTAAGTTCAAAAAGTCGGTATGTGCATGCATCTTCTGTACCCGTTTATATCTCAAATTCAGGCTCAAAACTCCGTAAATTCGATATTTTTGGGTCCGAGAAGCGATCTGTACATGCCTACCCCTTGTAAGAATTTTTTCAAGATACAGACCCAAAACATGATTAAAATCGATATTTTGGGTGCCCAAAGTCGATATGTGCATGCATCTTCTGTACCCGTTTATATCTCAAATTCAAGCTCAAAACACCCGAAAATTCCATATTTTTGGGTCCCTTAAGCGATCTGTACATGCATACTCCGTGTTAGAGTATGTTCAAAATACAGGCTTAAAACATGCTCAAAATCGATATTTTAGCTGCCCAAAGTCAATATGTGTATGCATCTTCTGTACCAGTCTATATCCCAAATTCAGGTTCAAAACACTCGAAAATTCGATATTTTTGGGTCCCAGAAGCGATCTGTACATACATACTCCGTGTTAGAGTGTTTTTAAAATACAGGCCTAAAACATGCTGAAAATTGATATTTTAGGTGCACAAAGTCAATATGTGTATGCATTCTCTGTACCCGGTTATATCTCAAATTTAGGCTCAAAACACCCGAAAATTTAATATTTTTGGGTCCCAGGATCGATCTGTACATGCCTACTCAGTGCTAGAATATTTTCAAATTATACGCCCAAAACAATCTAAAAATCGATATTTTGGGTGCCAAAGTCGATATGTGCATGCATCTTCTGTACCCGTTTATATCTCAAATTCAGGCTCAAAACACCCAAAAAATCGATATTTTTGTGTCCCAGAAGCGATCTGTACGTGCATACTCCGTGTTAGAGTGTTTTTAACTTACAGGCCCAAAACATGCTAAAAATCGATATTTTATGTGCCCAAAGTCAATATGTGTATGCATCTTCTGTACCCGTGTATATCCCTAATTATGGTTCAAAACACCAGAAAATTCGATATTTTTGGGTCCCAGAAGCGATCTGTACATGCCTACTCCTTGCTAGAATGTTTTCAAGATACAGACCCAAAACATGCTCAAAATCGATATTTTAAGTGCAAAAAGTCGATATGTGCATGCATCTTCTGTACCAGTCTATATCCCAAATTCAGCTTCATAACACTCGAAAATTCGATATTTTTGGGTCCCAGAAGCGATCTGTACATGCATACTCCGTGTTAGAGTGTTTTTTAATTACAGGCCCAAAACATGCTGAAAATTGATATTTTAGGTGCACAAAGTCAATATGTGTATGCATTCTCTGTACCCGGTTATATCTCAAATTCAGGCTCAAAACACCCGAAAATTCAATATTTTTGGTTTCCCAGAAGCGATCTGTACATGCCTACTCAGTGCTAGAATGTGTTCAATATATAGGCTCAGAACATGCTCAAAATCGATATTTTGGGTGCCCAAAGTCGATATGTGCATGCATCTTCTGTACCCGTTTATATCTTAAATTCAGGCTCAAAACACCCAAAAATTCGATATTTTTGTGTCCCAGAAGCGATCTGTACGTGTCTACTCCGTGTTAGAGTATTTTAAAAATACAGGCCCAAAACATGCTCAAAATCGATATATTGGGTGCCCAAAGTCGATAAGTGCATGCATATTCTGTACCCGTTTATATCATAAATTCAGACTCAAAACACCCGAATAATCGATATTTTTGGGTCCCAAAAACCATCTGCACATGCATACTCCGTGTTAGAGTATTTTCAAAATACAAGCCTAAAAAATGCTGAAAATCGATATTTTAGCTGCCTAAAGTCAATATGTGTATGCATCTTCTGTACCCGTCTATATCCCAAATTCAGGTTCAAAACATTCGAAAATTCGATATTTTTGGGTCCCAGAAGCAATCTGTACATGCCTACTTCTTGCTAGAATGTTTTTAAGATACAGTCCCAAAACATGCTAAAAATCGATATTTTATGTGCAAAAAGTCGATATGTGCATGCATTTTCTTTACCCGTTTATATCTCAAATTCAGGCTCAAAACACCCGAAAATTCGATATTTTTGGGTCCCAGAAGCGATCTGTACATGCCTACTCAGTGCTAGAATATTTTCAAATTATACGCCCAAAACATACTAAAAATCGATATTTTGGGTCCCAAAGTCGATATGTGCATGCATCTTCTGTACCCGTTTATATCTCAAATTCAGGCTCAAAACACCCAAAAAATCGATATTTTTGTGTCCTAGAAGCGATCTGTACATGTCTACACCGTGTTTGAGTATTTTCAAAATACAGGCCCAAAAGATGATCAAAATCGAAATTTTAGGTGCCCAAAGTCGATATGTGCATTCATCTTCTGTGCCCGTTTATATCTCAAATTCATGCTCAAAACAATCGAAAATTCAATCTTTTTTGGTCCCAGAAGCGATCTGTACGTGCATACTCCGTGTTAGAGTGTTTTTAAAATACAGGCCCAAAACATGCTGAAAATCGATATTTTATGTGACCAAAGTCAATATGTGTATGCATCTTCTGTACCCGTGTATATCCCTAATTCTGGTTCAAAACAACAGAAAATTCGATATGTTTGGGTCCCAGAAGCGATCTGTACATGCCTACTCCTTGCTAGAATGTTTTCAAGATACAGACCCAAAACATGCTCAAAATCGAAATTTTAAGTTCAAAAAGTCGGTATGTGCATGCATCTTCTGTACCCGTTTATATCTCAAATTCAGGCTCAAAACTCCGTAAATTCGATATTTTTGGGTCCGAGAAGCGATCTGTACATGCCTACCCCTTGTAAGAATTTTTTCAAGATACAGACCCAAAACATGATTAAAATCGATATTTTGGGTGCCCAAAGTCGATATGTGCATGCATCTTCTGTACCCGTTTATATCTCAAATTCAAGCTCAAAACACCCGAAAATTCCATATTTTTGGGTCCCTTAAGCGATCTGTACATGCATACTCCGTGTTAGAGTATGTTCAAAATACAGGCTTAAAACATGCTCAAAATCGATATTTTAGCTGCCCAAAGTCAATATGTGTATGCATCTTCTGTACCAGTCTATATCCCAAATTCAGGTTCAAAACACTCGAAAATTCGATATTTTTGGGTCCCAGAAGCGATCTGTACATACATACTCCGTGTTAGAGTGTTTTTAAAATACAGGCCTAAAACATGCTGAAAATTGATATTTTAGGTGCACAAAGTCAATATGTGTATGCATTCTCTGTACCCGGTTATATCTCAAATTTAGGCTCAAAACACCCGAAAATTTAATATTTTTGGGTCCCAGGATCGATCTGTACATGCCTACTCAGTGCTAGAATATTTTCAAATTATACGCCCAAAACAATCTAAAAATCGATATTTTGGGTGCCAAAGTCGATATGTGCATGCATCTTCTGTACCCGTTTATATCTCAAATTCAGGCTCAAAACACCCAAAAAATCGATATTTTTGTGTCCCAGAAGCGGTCTGTACGTGCATACTCCGTGTTAGAGTGTTTTTAACTTACAGGCCCAAAACATGCTAAAAATCGATATTTTATGTGCCCAAAGTCAATATGTGTATGCATCTTCTGTACCCGTGTATATCCCTAATTATGGTTCAAAACACCAGAAAATTCGATATTTTTGGGTCCCAGAAGCGATCTGTACATGCCTACTCCTTGCTAGAATGTTTTCAAGATACAGACCCAAAACATGCTCAAAATCGATATTTTAAGTGCAAAAAGTCGATATGTGCATGCATCTTCTGTACCCGTTTATATCTCAAATTCAGGCTCAAAACTCCGAAAATTCGATATTTTTGGGTCCCTTAAGCAATCTGCACATGCCTACTCAGTGCTAGAATGTTTTTAAAATAGAGGCTTAAAACATGCTATAAATCGATATTTTAGGTGTCCAAAGTCGATATGTGCATGCATCTTCTGTACCCGTTTATATCTCAAATTCAGGCTCAAAACACCCGAAAATTCGATATTTTTGGGTCCCAGAAGCGATCTGTACATGCCTATTTCGTGTTAAAGTATTTTCAAAATACAGGCCCAAAACATGCTGAAAATCTATATTTTAGGTGCCCAAAGTCAATATGTGTATGCATCTTCTGTACCCATCTATATCCCAAATTCAGGTTCAAAACACCCGAAAATTCGATATTTTTGGGTCCCAGAAGCGATCTGTACATGCCTTCTCCGTGTTAAAGTATTTTCAAAATACAGGCTTAAAACATGCTAAAAATCTATATTTTAGGTGCCAAAAGTCAATATGTGTATGCATCTTCTGTACCCGTCTATATCTCAAATTCATGTTGAAAACTCCAGAAAATTCGGTATTTTTGGGTCCCAGAAGCGATCTGTACATGCCTACTCTTTGCTAGAATGTTTTCAAGATACAGACCAAAAACATGCTCAAAATCGATATTTTTGGTGGAAAAAGTCGATATGTGCATGCATCTTCTGTTCCCGTTTATATCTCAAATTCAGGCTCAAAACACCCGAAAATTCGATATTTTTGGGTCCTTGGAGCGATCTGTACATGCCTACTCTTTGCTAGAATGTTTTCAAGATACAGACCAAAAACATGCTCAAAATCGATATTTTAATTAAGAGCAAAAAGTCGATATGTGCATGCATCTTCTGTACCCGTTTATATCTCAAATTCAGGCTCAAAACTCCGAAAATTCGATATTTTTGGGTCCCAGAAGCGATCTGTACATGCATACTCCGTGTTAGAGTGTTTTTAAAGTACAGGCCAAAAACATGCTAAAAAATTAATATTTTAGGTGCACAAAGTCAATATGTGTATGCATTCTCTGTACCCGGTTATATCTCAAATTCAGGCTCAAAACTCCCGAAAATTCAATATTTTGGGTCCCAGAAGCGATCTGTACATGCCTACTCAGTGCTAGAATGTTTTCAAAATATAGGCTCAGAACATGCTCAAAATCGATATATTGGGTGCCTAAAGTCGATATGTGCATGCATCTTCTGTATCCGTTTATATCTCAAATTCAGACTCAAAACACCCGAATATTCGATATTTTTGGGTCCCAAAAGCCATCTGTACATGCATACTCCGTGTCAGAGTATTTTCAAAATATAAGCCTAAAACATGCTGAAAATCGATATTTTAGCTGCACAAAGTCAATATGTGTATGCATCTTCTGTACCCGTCTATATCCCAAATTCAGGTTCAAAACATTCGAAAATTCGATATTTTTGGGTCCCACAAGCGATCTGTACGTGCCTTCTCCGTGTTAAAGTATTTTCAAAATACAGGCTCAAAAAATGCTGAAAATCTATATTTTAGGTTCCCAAAGTCGATATGTGCATTCAACTTTTGTACCCGGTTATATCTCAAATTCAGGCTCAAAACTCCCGAAAATTCGATATTTTTGGGTCCCAGGAGCGATCTGTACATGCCTACTCCTTGCTAGAATTTTTTCAAGATACAGACCCAAAAAATGATCAAAATCGATATTTTAGGTGCAAAAAGTCGATATGTGTATGCATCTTCTGTACCCGTTTATATCTCAAAGTCAAGCTCAAAACACCCGAAAATTCCATATTTTTGGGTCCGTTAAGCGATCTGTACATGCATACTCAGTGCTAGAATGTTTTCAAAATGTAGGCTCAAAACATGCTAAAAACCGATATTTTAGGTGTCCAAAGTCGATATGTGCATGCATCTTCTGTACCCGTTTATATCTCAAATTCAGGCTCAAAACACTCAAAAAATCGATATTTTTGTGTCCCAGAAGCGATCTGTACATGCCTACTCCGTGTTTGAGTATTTTCAAAATAAAGGCCCAAAACATGCTCAAAATCGATACTTTAGGTGCCCAAAGTCGATATGTGAATGCATCTTCTGTATCCGTTTATATCTCAAATTCAAACTCAAAACACAAGAAAATTCAATATTTTTGGGTCCCAGAAGCGATCTGTACATGCCTAATCCGTGTTAAAGTATTTTCAAAATACAGGTCCAAAACATGCTGAAAATCGATATTTTAGGTGCCCAAAGTCAATATGTCTATGCATCTTCTGTACCCGTCTATATCATAGATTCAGGTTCAAAGCACCCAAAAATTCGATATCTTTGGGTCCCAGAAGCGATCTGTACATGCCTACTCCTTGCTAGAATGTTTTCAAGATACAGACCCAAAACATGCTCAAAATCGATATTTTAGGTGCCCAAAGTCGATATGTGCATGCATCCACTGTACCCGGTTACATCCCAAATTCTGGCTCAAAACCCCCGAAAATTCGATATTTTTGTGTCCCAAAAGCGATCTGAACATGTCTACACCGTGTTTGAGTATTTTCAAGATACAGACCCAAAACATGCTCAAAATCGATATTTTAAGTGCAAAAAGTCGATATGTGCATGCATTTTTCTGTACACGTTTATATCTCAAATTCAGGCTCAAAACACCCGAAAATTCGATATTTTTGGGTCCCAAAAGCGACCTGTACATGTCTACTCCGTGTTAGAGTATTTTAAAAATACAGGCCCAAAACATAATAAAAATCGATATTTTAGGTGCCCAAAGTCGATATGTGCATGCATCTTCTGTACCCGTTTATATCTCAAATTCAGGCTCAAAACACCCGAAAATTCAATATTTTTGGGTCCCAGAAGTGATCTGTACGTGCATACTCCGTGTTAGAGTGTTTTTAAAATACAGGCCCAAAACATGCTCAAAATCGATATTTTAAGTACAAAGAGTCGATATGTGCATGCATCTTCTGTACCCGTTGATATCTCAAATTCTGGCTCAAAACTCCGAAAATTCGATATTTTTGGGTCCCTTAAGCAATCTGCACATGCATACTCAGTGCTAGAATGTTTTTAAAATACAGGCCCAAAACATGCTCGTAATCGATATTTTAGGTGCCCAAAGTCGATATGTGCATGCATCTTCTGTATCCGTTTATATCTCAAATTCAGGCTCAAAACACCAGAAAATTCGTTTTTTTTTGGTCCCAGGAGCGATCTGTACATGCCTACTCCTAGCTAGAATGTTTTCAAGATACAGACCCAAAACATGCTCAAAATCGATATTTTAGGTGCAAAAAGTCGATATGTGCATGCATCTTCTGTACCCGGTTATATCCCAAATTCTGGCTCAAAACCCCCGAAAATTCGAAATTTTTGTGTCCCAGAAGCGATCTGTACATGTCTACACCGTATTTGAGTATTTTCATAATACACGCCCAAAAGATGCTCAAAATCGATATTTTAGGTGCCCAAAGTCGATATGTGCATGCATCTTCTGTACCCGTTTATATCTCAAATTCAGGCTTAAAACATCCGAAAATTCAATGTTATCGGGTCCCAGAAGCGATCTGTACGTGCATACTCCGTGATAGAGTGTTTTTAAAATACAGGCCCAAAACATGCTGAAAATCGATATTTTATGTGCCCAAAGTCAATATGTGTATGCATCTTCTGTACCCGTGTATATCCCTAATTCTGGTTCATAACACCAGAAAATTCGATATTTTTGGGTCCCAGAAGCGATCTGTACATGCCTACTCAGTGCTAGAATATTTTCAAATTATACGCACAAAACATACTAAAAATCGATATTTTGGGTGCCAAAGTCGATATGTGCATGCATCTTCTGTACCCGTTTATATCTCAAATTCAGGCTCAAAACACCCAAAAAATCGATATTTTTGTGTCCCAGAAGCGATCTGTACTTGTCTACACCATGTTAGAGTATTTTCAAAATATAGGCCCAAAACATGCTTAAAATCGATATTTTAGGTGCCCAAAGTCAATATGTGCATGCATCTTCTGTACCCGTTCATATCTCAAATTCAGGCTCAGAACACCCGAAAATTCGATTTATTTGGGTCCCAGAAGCGATCTGTACATGCCTACTCAGTGCTAGAATATTTTCAAATTATACGCCCAAAACATACTAAAAATCGATATTTTGGGTGCCAAAGTCGATATGTGCATTCATCTTCTGTACCCGTTTATATCTCAAATTCAGGCTCAAAACACCCAAAAAATCGATATGTTTGTGTCCCAGAAGCGATCTGTACATGTCTACACCGTGTTTGAGTATTTTCAAGACACAAATCCCAAAACATGCTCAAAATCGATATTTTAAGTGCATAAAGTCGATATGTGCATGCATCTTCTGTACCCGTTTATTTCTCAATTTCAAGCTCAAAACACCCGAAAATTCGATATTTTTGGGTCCCAGAAGCGATCTGTACAGGTCTACTCCGTGTTTAAGTATTTTTAAAATACAGGCCCAAAACATACTAAAAATCGATATTTTAGGTGCCCAAAGTCGATATGTGCATGCATCTTCTGTACCCGTTTATATCTCAAATTCAGGCTCAAAACACCCGAAAATTCGATATTTTTGGGTCCCAAAAGCGATCTGTACATGTCTACTCCGTGTTAGAGTACTTTTATAATACAGGCCCAAAACATGCTAAAAATCGATATTTTAGGTGCCCAAAGTCGATATGTGCATGCATCTTCTGTACCCGTTTATATCTGAAATTCAGGCTCTAAACACCCAAAAATTGATATTTTTGTGTCCCAGAAGCGATCTGTACATGCATACTCCGTGTTAGAGTATTTTCAAAATACAGGCCCAAAACATGCTGAAAATCTATATTTTTGGTGCAAAAAGTCGATATGTGCATGCATCCTCTGTACCCGGTTATATCCCAAATTCTGGCTCAAAAACCCCCGAAAATTCGATATTTTTGGGTCCCAGAAGCGATCTGTACATGCCTACTTCTTGCTAGAAAGTTTTCATGATACAGACCCAAAACATGCTCAAAATCGATATTTTATGTGCAAAAAGTCGATATGTGCATGCATCTTCTGTACCCGTTTATATTTCAAATTCAGGCTCTAAACACCCAAAAATTAATATTTTTGTGTCCCAGAAGCGATCTGTACATGCATACTCCGTGTTAGAGTTTTTTTTAAATACAGGCCCAAAACATGCTGAAAATCTATATTTTAGGTGCAAAAAGTCGATATGTACATGCATCCTCTGTACCCGGTTATATCCCAAATTCTGGCTCAAAACCCCCGAAAATTCGATATTTTTGGGTCCCAGAAGCGATCTGTACATGCCTACTCAGTGCTAAAATATTTTCAAATTATACGCCCAAAACATACTAAAAATCGATTTTTTGGGTGCCAAAGTCGATATGTGCATGCATCTTCTGTACCCGTTTATATCTCAAATTCAAGCTCAAAACACCCAAAAAATCGATATTTTTGTGTCCCAGAAGCGATCTGTACATTTCTACACCGTGCTATAGTTTTTTTCAAAATACAGGCCCAAAACATGCTCAAAATCGATATTTCAGGTGCCCAAAGTCGATATGTGCATGCATTTTCTGTATTCGTTCATATCTCAAATTCAGGCTCAGAACACCCTAAAATTCGATTTATTTGGGTTCCAGAAGCGATCTGTACGTGTCTACTCAGTGTTAGAGTATTTTAAAAATACAGGCTTAAAATATGCTCAAAATCGATATTTTGGGTGCGCGAAGTCTATATGTGCATGCATCTTCTGTACCCGTTTATATCTCAAATTCAGACTCAAAACACCCGAATATTCGATATTTTTGGGTCCCAAAAGCAATGTGTACATGCATACTCCGTGTTAGAGTATTTTCAAAATACAGGCCTAAAACATGCTGAAAATCGATATTTTAAGTGCAAAAAGTCGATATGTGCATGCATCTTCTGTACCCGTTTATATCTCAAATTCAGGCTCAAAACTCCGAAAATTCGATATTTTTGGGTCCCTTAAGCAATCTGCACATGCCTACTCAGTGCTAGAATGTTTTTAAAATAGAGGCTTAAAACATGCTATAAATCGATATTTTAGGTGTCCAAAGTCGATATGTGCATGCATCTTCTGTACCCGTTTATATCTCAAATTCAGGCTCAAAACACCCGAAAATTCGATATTTTTGGGTCCCAGAAGCGATCTGTACATGCCTATTTCGTGTTAAAGTATTTTCAAAATACAGGCCCAAAACATGCTGAAAATCTATATTTTAGGTGCCCAAAGTCAATATGTGTATGCATCTTCTGTACCCATCTATATCCCAAATTCAGGTTCAAAACACCCGAAAATTCGATATTTTTGGGTCCCAGAAGCGATCTGTACATGCCTACTTCTTGCTAGAATGTTTTCAAGATACAGACCCAAAACTTGCTCAAAATCGATATTTTAGGTGCAAAAAGTCGAAATGTGCATGCATCTTCTGTACCCGTTTATATCCCAAATTCAGGCTCAAAACACCCAAAAAATCGAAATTTTTGTGTCCCAGAAGCGATCTGTACATGTCTACACCGTGCTATAGTATTTTCAAAATACAGGACCAAAAAACATGCTCAAAATCGATATTTTAGGTGGAAAAAGTCGATATGTGCATGCATCTTCTGTTCCCGTTTATATCTCAAATTCAGGCTCAAAACACCCGAAAATTCGATATTTTTGGGTCCTTGGAGCGATCTGTACATGCCTACTCCTTGCTAGAATGTTTTCAAGACACAGACCAAAAACATGCTCAAAATCGATATTTTAATTAAGAGCAAAAAGTCGATATGTGCATGCATCTTCTGTACCCGTTTATATCTCAAATTCAGGCTCAAAACTCCGAAAATTCGATATTTTTGGGTCCCAGAAGCGATCTATACATGCATACTCCGTGTTAGAGTGTTTTTAAAGTACAGGCCAAAAACATGCTAAAAAATTAATATTTTAGGTGCACAAAGTCAATATGTGTATGCATTCTCTGTACCCGGTTATATCTCAAATTCAGGCTCAAAACTCCCGAAAATTCAATATTTTGGGTCCCAGAAGCGATCTGTACATGCCTACTCAGTGCTAGAATGTTTTCAAAATATAGGCTCAGAACATGCTCAAAATCGATATATTGGGTGCCTAAAGTCGATATGTGCATGCATCTTCTGTATCCGTTTATATCTCAAATTCAGACTCAAAACACCCGAATATTCGATATTTTTGGGTCCCAAAAGCCATCTGTACATGCATACTCCGTGTCAGAGTATTTTCAAAATATAAGCCTAAAACATGCTGAAAATCGATATTTTAGCTGCACAAAGTCAATATGTGTATGCATCTTCTGTACCCGTCTATATCCCAAATTCAGGTTCAAAACATTCGAAAATTCGATATTTTTGGGTCCCACAAGCGATCTGTACATGCCTTCTCCGTGTTAAAGTATTTTCAAAATACAGGCTCAAAAAATGCTGAAAATCTATATTTTAGGTGCCCAAAGTCGATATGTGCATTCAACTTTTGTACCCGGTTATATCTCAAATTCAGGCTCAAAACTCCCGAAAATTCGATATTTTTGGGTCCCAGGAGCGATCTGTACATGCCTACTCCTTGCTAGAATTTTTTCAAGATACAGACCCAAAAAATGATCAAAATCGATATTTTAGGTGCAAAAAGTCGATATGTGTATGCATCTTCTGTACCCGTTTATATCTCAAAGTCAAGCTCAAAACACCCGAAAATTCCATATTTTTGGGTCCGTTAAGCGATCTGTACATGCATACTCAGTGCTAGAATGTTTTCAAAATGTAGGCTCAAAACATGCTAAAAACCGATATTTTAGGTGTCCAAAGTCGATATGTGCATGCATCTTCTGTACCCGTTTATATCTCAAATTCAGGCTCAAAACACTCAAAAAATCGATATTTTTGTGTCCCAGAAGCGATCTGTACATGCCTACTCCGTGTTTGAGTATTTTCAAAATAAAGGCCCAAAACATGCTCAAAATCGATACTTTAGGTGCCCAAAGTCGATATGTGAATGTATCTTCTGTATCCGTTTATATCTCAAATTCAAACTCAAAACACAAGAAAATTCAATATTTTTGGGTCCCAGAAGCGATCTGTACATGCCTACTCCGTGTTAAAGTATTTTCAAAATACAGGTCCAAAACATGCTGAAAATCGATATTTTAGGTGCCCAAAGTCAATATGTCTATGCATCTTCTGTACCCGTCTATATCATAGATTCAGTTTCAAAGCACCCAAAAATTCGATATCTTTGGGTCCCAGAAGCGATCTGTACATGCCTACTCCTTGCTAGAATGTTTTCAAGATACAGACCCAAAACATGCTCAAAATCGATATTTTAGGTGCCCAAAGTCGATATGTGCATGCATCCTCTGTACCCGGTTACATCCCAAATTCTGGCTCAAAACCCCCGAAAATTCGATATTTTTGGGTCCCAAAAGCGATCTGAACATGTCTACACCGTGTTTGAGTATTTTCAAGATACAGACCCAAAACATGCTCAAAATCGATATTTTAAGTGCAAAAAGTCGATATGTGCATGCATTTTTCTGTACACGTTTATATCTCAAATTCAGGCTCAAAACACCCGAAAATTCGATATTTTTGGGTCCCAAAAGTGACCTGTACATGTCTACTCCGTGTTAGAGTATTTTAAAAATACAGGCCCAAAACATAATAAAAATCGATATTTTAGGTGCCCAAAGTCGATATGTGCATGCATCTTCTGTACCCGTTTATATCTGAAATTCAGGCTCAAAACACCCGAAAATTCAATATTTTTGGGTCCCAGAAGTGATCTGTACGTGCATACTCCGTGTTAGAGTGTTTTTAAAATACAGGCCCAAAACATGCTCAAAATCGATATTTTAAGTACAAAGAGTCGATATGTGCATGCATCTTCTGTACCCGTTGATATCTCAAATTCTGGCTCAAAACTCCGAAAATTCGATATTTTTGGGTCCCTTAAGCAATCTGCACATGCATACTCAGTGCTAGAATGTTTTTAAAATACAGGCCCAAAACATGCTCGTAATCGATATTTTAGGTGCCCAAAGTCGATATGTGCATGCATCTTCTGTATCCGTTTATATCTCAAATTCAGGCTCAAAACACCAGAAAATTCGTTTTTTTTTGGTCCCAGGAGCGATCTGTACATGCCTACTCCTAGCAAGAATGTTTTCAAGATACAGACCCAAAACATGCTCAAAATCGATATTTTAGGTGCAAAAAGTCGATATGTGCATGCATCTTCTGTACCCGGTTATATCCCAAATTCTGGCTCAAAACCCCCGAAAATTCGAAATTTTTGTGTCCCAGAAGCGATCTGTACATGTCTACACCGTATTTGAGTATTTTCATAATACACGCCCAAAAGATGCTCAAAATCGATATTTTAGGTGCCCAAAGTCGATATGTGCATGCATCTTCTGTACCCGTTTATATCTTAAATTCAGGCTTAAAACATCCGAAAATTCAATGTTATCGGGTCCCAGAAGCGATCTGTACGTGCATACTCCGTGATAGAGTGTTTTTAAAATACAGGCCCAAAACATGCTGAAAATCGATATTTTATGTGCCCAAAGTCAATATGTGTATGCATCTTCTGTACCCGTGTATATCCCTAATTCTGGTTCATAACACCAGAAAATTCGATATTTTTGGGTCCCAGAAGCGATCTGTACATGCCTACTCAGTGCTAGAATATTTTCAAATTATACGCACAAAACATACTAAAAATCGATATTTTGGGTGCCAAAGTCGATATGTGCATGCATCTTCTGTACCCGTTTATATCTCAAATTCAGGCTCAAAACACCCAAAAAATCGATATTTTTGTGTCCCAGAAGCGATCTGTACTTGTCTACACCATGTTAGAGTATTTTCAAAATATAGGCCCAAAACATGCTTAAAATCGATATTTTAGGTGCCCAAAGTCAATATGTGCATGCATCTTCTGTACCCGTTCATATCTCAAATTCAGGCTCAGAACACCCGAAAATTCGATTTATTTGGGTCCCAGAAGCGATCTGTACATGCCTACTCAGTGCTAGAATATTTTCAAATTATACGCCCAAAACATACTAAAAATCGATATTTTGGGTGCCAAAGTCGATATGTGCATTCATCTTCTGTACCCGTTTATATCTCAAATTCAGGCTCAAAACACCCAAAAAATCGATATGTTTGTGTCCCAGAAGCGATCTGTACATGTCTACACCGTGTTTGAGTATTTTCAAGACACAAATCCCAAAACATTCTCAAAATCGATATTTTAAGTGCATAAAGTCGATATGTGCATGCATCTTCTGTACCCGTTTATTTCTCAATTTCAAGCTCAAAACACCCGAAAATTCGATATTTTTGGGTCCCAGAAGCGATCTGTACAGGTCTACTCCGTGTTTAAGTATTTTTAAAATACAGGCCCAAAACATACTAAAAATCGATATTTTAGGTGCCCAAAGTCGATATGTGCATGCATCTTCTGTACCCGTTTATATCTCAAATTCAGGCTCAAAACACCCGAAAATTCGATATTTTTGGGTCCCAAAAGCGATCTTTACATGTCTACTCCGTGTTAGAGTACTTTTATAATACAGGCCCAAAACATGCTAAAAATCGATATTTTAGGTGCCCAAAGTCGATATGTGCATGCATATTCTGTACCCGTTTATATCTGAAATTCAGGCTCTAAACACCCAAAAATTGATATTTTTGTGTCCCAGAAGCGATCTGTACATGCATACTCCGTGTTAGAGTATTTTCAAAATACAGGCCCAAAACATGCTGAAAATCTATATTTTTGGTGCAAAAAGTCGATATGTGCATGCATCCTCTGTACCCGGTTATATCCCAAATTCTGGCTCAAAAACCCCCGAAAATTCGATATTTTTGGGTCCCAGAAGCGATCTGTACATGCCTACTTCTTGCTAGAAAGTTTTCATGATACAGACCCAAAACATGCTCAAAATCGATATTTTAGGTGCAAAAAGTCGATATGTGCATGCATCTTCTGTACCCGTTTATATTTCAAATTCAGGCTCTAAACACCCAAAAATTAATATTTTTGTGTCCCAGAAGCGATCTGTACATGCATACTCCGTGTTAGAGTTTTTTTTAAATACAGGCCCAAAACATGCTGAAAATCTATATTTTAGGTGCAAAAAGTCGATATGTGCATGCATCCTCTGTACCCGGTTATATCCCAAATTCTGGCTCAAAACCCCCGAAAATTCGATATTTTTGGGTCCCAGAAGCGATCTGTACATGCCTACTCAGTGCTAAAATATTTTCAAATTATACGCCCAAAACATACTAAAAATCGATTTTTTGGGTGCCAAAGTCTATATGTGCATGCATCTTCTGTACCCGTTTATATCTCAAATTCAAGCTCAAAACACCCAAAAAATCGATATTTTTGTGTCCCAGAAGCGATCTGTACATTTCTACACCGTGCTATAGTTTTTTTCAAAATACAGGCCCAAAACATGCTCAAAATCGATATTTTAGGTGCCCAAAGTCGATATGTGCATGCATTTTCTGTATTCGTTCATATCTCAAATTCAGGCTCAGAACACCCTAAAATTCGATTTATTTGGGTTCCAGAAGCGATCTGTACGTGTCTACTCAGTGTTAGAGTATTTTAAAAATACAGGCTTAAAATATGCTCAAAATCGATATTTTGGGTGCGCGAAGTCTATATGTGCATGCATCTTCTGTACCCGTTTATATCTCAAATTCAGACTCAAAACACCCGAATATTCGATATTTTTGGGTCCCAAAAGCAATGTGTACATGCATACTCCGTGTTAGAGTATTTTCAAAATACAGGCCTAAAACATGCTGAAAATCGATATTTTAGCTGCCCAAAGTCAATATGTGTATGCATCTTCTGTACCCGTCTATATCCCAAATTCAGGTTCAAAACACTCGAAAATTCGATATTTTTGGGTCCTAGAAGCAATCTGTACATGCCTACTTCTTGCTAGAAAGTTTTCAAGATACAGACCCAAAACATGCTCAAAATCGATATTTTAGGTGCAAAAAGTCGAAATGTGCATGCATCTTCTGTACCCGTTTATATCTCAAATTCAGGCTCAAAACACCCGAAAATTCGATATTTTTGGGTCCCCGAAGCGATCTGTACATGTCTACACCGTGTTATAGTATTTTCAAAATACAGGCCCAAAACATGCTCAAAATCGATATTTTAGGTGCCCAAAGTCGATATGTGTCTGCATCTTCTGTACCCGTTTATATCTCAAATTCAGGCTTAAAACACCCGAAAATTCAATATTTTTGGGCCCCAGATGCGATCTGTCCGTGCACACTCCGTGTTAGAGTGTTTTTTAAAAAAAAGGCCCGAAACATGCTGAAAATCGATATTTTATGTGCCCAAATTCAAAATGTGTATGCATCTTCTGTACACGTGTATATCCCTAATTCAGGTTCAAAACACCAGAAAATTCGATATTTTTGTGTCCCAGAAGCTATCCGTACATGTCTACACCGTGTTTGAGTATTTTCAAAATACAGGACCAAAACATGCTCAAAATCGATATTTTAGGTGCCCGAAGTCGATATGTGCATGCATCTTCTGTACCTGTTCATATTTCAAATTCAGGCTCAGAACAACCGAAAATTCGATTTATTTGGGTCCCAAAAGCCATCTGTACATGCATACTCCGTGTTAGAGTAATTTTAAAATACAGGCCTAAAACATGCTGTAAATCGATATTTTAGCTGCCCAAAGTCAATATGTGTATGCATCTTCTGTACCCGTCTATATCCCAAATTCAGGTTCAAAACACTCGAAAATTCGATATTTTTGAGTTCCAGAAGCAATCTGTACATGCCTACTTCTTGCTAGAAAGTTTTCATGATACAGACCCAAAACATGCTCAAAATCGATATTTTAGGTGCAAAAAGTCGATATGTGCATGCATCTTCTGTACCCGTTTATATCTCAAATTCAGGCTCAAAACACCCAAAAAATCGATATTTTTGTGTCCCAGAAGCGATCTGTACATGTCTACACCGTGTTATAGTATTTTCAAAATACAGGCCCAAAACATGCTCAAAATCGATATTTTAGGTGCCCAAAGTCGATATGTGCATGTATCTTCTGTACCCGTTCATAGCTCAAATTCTGGCTCAGAACACCCGAAAATTCGATTTATTTGGGTCCCAGAAGCGATCTGTACATGTCTACTCAGTGTTAGAGTATTTTAAAAATTCAGGCCCAAAACATGCTCAAAATCGATATTTTGGGTGCCCAAAGTCGATATGTGCATGCATCATCTGTACCCGTTTATATCACAAATTCAGGCTCAAAACACCCAAAAATTCAATGTTTTTGGGTCCCAGAAGCGATCTGTACGTGCGTACTCCGTGTTAGAGTGTTTTTAAAATACAAGCCCAAAACATGCTGAAAATCGATATTTTATGTGCCCAAAGTCAATATGTGTATGCATCTTCTGTACCCGTGTATATCCCAAATTCTGGTTCAAAACACCAGAAAATTCGATATTTTTGGGTCCCAGAAGCGATCTGTACATGCCTACTCCGTGTTAGAGTATTTTCAAAATACAGACCCAAAACATGCTCAAAATCGATATTTTAGTTGCCCAAAGTCGATATGTGTCTGCATCTTCTGTACCCGTTTATATCTCAAATTCAGGCTTAAAACACCCGAAAATTCAATATTTTTGGGTCCCAGATGCGATCTGTACGTGCACACTCCGTGTTAGAGTGTTTTTAAAAAAAAGGCCCGAAAAATGCTCAAAATCGATATTTTATGTGCCCAAAGTCAAAATGTGTATGCATCTTCTGTACACGTGTATATCCCTAATTCAGGTTCAAAACACCAGTAAATTCGATTTTTTTGGGTCCCAGAAGCGATCTGAACATGCCTACTCCTTGCTAGAATATTTTCAAGATACAGACACAAAACATGATCAAAATCGATATTTTAAGTGCAAAAAGTCGATATGTGCATGCATCTTCTGTACCCGTTTATATCTCAAATTCAGGCTCAAAACTCCGAAAATTCGATATATTTGGGTCCCTTAAGCAATCTGCACATGCCTACTCAGTACTAGAATGTTTTTGAAATACAGGCTCAAAACATGCTATAAATCGATATTTTAGGTGTCCAAAGTCGATATGTGCATGCATCTTCTGAACCCGTTTATATCTCAAATTCAGGCTCAAAACACCCAAAAAATCGATATTTTTGTGTCCCAGAAGCGATCTGTACATGCCTACTCCGTGTTAGAGTATTTTCAAAATACAGGCCCAAAACATGCTCAAAATCGATATTTTAGGTGCCCAAAGTCGATATGTGCATGCATCTTCTGAATCCATTTATATCTCAAATTCAGGCTCAAAACACCCGAAAATTCAATATATATTTGGGTCCCAGAAGCGATCTGTACATGCCTACTCCTTGCTAAAAAATGTTCAAGAAACAGACCCAAAACATGCTCAAAATCGATATTTTAGGTGCAAAAAGTCGATATGTGCATGCATCCTCTGTACCCGTTTATATCTCAATATCTGGCTCAGAACACCCGAAAATTCGATATTTTTGTGTCCCAGAAGCGATCTGTACATGTCTACACCGTGTTATAGTATTTTCAAAATACAGGCCCAAAACATGCTCAAAATCGATATTTTAGGTGCCCAAAGTCGATATGTGCATGCATCTTCTGTACCCGTTTATATCTCAAATTCTGGCTCAGAACACCCAAAAATTCGATTTATTTGGGTCCCAGAAGCGATCTGTACATGTCTACTCAGTGTTAGAGTATTTTAAAAATTCAGGCCCAAAACATGCTCAAAATCGATATTTTGGGTGCCCAAAGTCGATATGTGCATGGATCTTCTATACCCGTTTATATCACAAATTCAGGCTCAAAACACCCAAAAATTCAATGTTTTTGGGTCCCAGAAGCGATCTGTACGTGCGTACTCCGTGTTAGAGTGTTTTTAAAATACAGGCCCAAAACATGCTGAAAATCGATATTTTATGTGCCCAAAGTCAATATGTGTATGCATCTTCTGTACCCGTGTATATCCCTAATTCTGGTTCAAAACAACAGAAAATTCGATATTTTTGGGTCCCTTAAGCGATCTGCACATGCCTACTCAGTGCTAGAATGTTTTTAAAATACAGGCTTAAAACATGCTCAAAATCGATATTTTAGGTGTGAAAAGTCGATTTGTGCATGCATCTTCTGTACCCGTCTATATCCCAAATTCAGGTTCAAAACACTCGAAAATTCGATATTTTTGAGTCCCAGAAGCAATCTGTACATGCCTACTTCTTGCTAGAAAGTTTTCATGATACAGACCCAAAACATACTCAAAATCGATATTTTAGGTGCAAAAAGTCGTTATGTGCATGCATCTTCTGTACCCGTTTATATCTCAAATTCATGCTCAAAACACCCAAAAAATCGATATTTTTGTGTCCCAGAAGCGATCTGTACATGCATACTCCGTGTTAGAGTATTTTAAAAATACAGGCCCAAAACATGCTCAAAATCGATATTTTAGGTGCCCAAAGTCGATATGTGCATGCATCTTCTGTACCCGTTTATATCTCAAATTCAGGCTCAAAACACCCGAAGAGTCGATATTTTTGGGTCCCAGAAGTAATCTGTACATGCCTACTCCGTGTTAATGTATTTTCAAAATACAGGCCCAAAACATGCTGAAAAACTATATTTTAGGTGCCTAAAGTCAATATGTGTATGCATCTTCTGTACACGTCTATATCCCAAATTCAGGTTCAAAACACCAGAAAATGTTTTCAAGATACAGACCCAAAACATGCTTAAAATCGATATTTTAGGTGCAAAAAGTCGGTATGTGCATGCATCCTCTGTACCCGGTTATATCCCAAATTCTGGCTCAAAACCCCCGAAAATTCGAAATTTTTTTGTCCCAGAAGCGATCTGTACATGCCTACTCAGTGCTAGAATATTTTCAAATTATACGGCCAAAACATACTAAAAATCGAAATTTTGGGTGCCAAAGTCGATATGTGCATGCATCTTCTGTACCCGTTTATATCTCAAATTCAGGCTCAAAACACCCAAAAAATCGATATTTTTGTGTCCCAGAAGCGATCTGTGCATATCTACACTGTGCTATAGTTTTTTCAAAATATAGGCCCAAAACATGCTCGAAATCGATATTTTAGGTTCCCAAAGTCGATATGTGCATGCATCTTCAGTATCCGTTCATATCTCAAATTCAGGCTCAGAACACACTAAAATTCGATTTATTTGGGTTCCAGAAGCGATCTGTACGTGTCTACTCAGTGTTAGAGTATTTTAAATATACGGGCCAAAAACATGCTCAAAATCGATATTTTAGGTGCCCAAAGTCGATATGTGCATGCATCTTCTGTACCCGTTCATATCTCAAATTCAGGCTCAGAACACCCGAAAATTCGATTTATTTGGGTCCCAGAAGCGATCTGTACGTGTCTACTCAGTGCTAGAGTATTTTAAAAATTCAGGCTCAAAACATGCTATAAATCGATATTTTAGGTGTCCAAAGTCGATATGTGCATGCATCTTCTGAACCCGTTTATATCTCAAATTCAAGCTCAAAACACCCAAAAATTCGATATTTTTGTGTCCCAGAAGCGATCTGTACATGCCTACTCCGTGTTAGAGTATTTTCAAAATACAGGCCCAAAACATGCTCAAAATCGATATTTTAGGTGCCCAAAGTCGATATGTGTCTGCATCTTCTGTTCCCGTTTATATCTCAAATTCAGGCTTAAAACACCCGAAAATTCAATATTTTTGGGTCCCAGATGCGATCTGTACGTGCACACTCCGTGTTAGAGTGTTTTTAAAAAAAATTCCCGAAAAATGTTCAAAATCGATATTTTATGTGCCCAAAGTCAAAATGTGTATGCATCTTCTGTACACGTGTATATCCCTAATTCAGGCTCAAAACACCAGAAAATTCGATTTTTTTGGGTCCCAGAAGCGATCTGTACATGCCTACTCCTTGCTAGAATATTTTCAAGATACAGACCCAAAACATGAACAAAATCGATATTTTAAGTGCAAAAAGTCGATATGTGCACGCATCTTCTGTACCCGTTTATATCTCAAATTCAGGCTCAAAACTCCGAAAATTCGATATATTTGGGTCCCTTAAGCAATCTGTACATGCCTACTCAGTACTAGAATGTTTTTAAAATACAGGCTCAAAACATGCTATAAATCGATATTTTAGGTGTCCAAAGTCAATATGTGCATGCATCTTCTGAACCCGTTTATATCTCAAATTCAGGCTCAAAACACCCAAAAACTCGATATTTTTGTGTCCCAGAAGCGATCTGTACATGCCTACTCCGTGTTAGAGTATTTCATAAATACAGTCCCAAAACATGCTAAAAATCGATATTTTAGGTGCAAAAAGTCGATATGTGCATGCATCCTCTGTACCCGGTTATATCCCAATATCTGGATCAGAACACCCGAAAATTCGATATTTTTGTGTCCCAGTAGCGATCCGTACATGTCTACACCGTGTTTGAGTATTTTCAAAATACAGGACCAAAACATGCTCAAAATCGATATTTTAGGTGCCCGAAGTCGATATGTGCATGCATCTTCTGTACCTGTTCATATCTCAAATTCAGGCTCAGAACTACCGAAAATTCGATTTATTTGGGTCCCAAAAGCCATCTGTACATGCATACTCCGTGTTAGAGTATTTTTAAAATACAGGCCCAAAACATGCTGTAAATCGATATTTTAGCTGCCCAAAGTCAATATGTGTATGCATCTTCTGTACCCGTCTATATCCCAAATTCAGGTTCAAAACACTCGAAAATTCGATATTTTTGAGTCCCAGAAGCAATCTGTACATGCCTACTCCTTGCTAGAATATTTTCAAGATACAGACCCAAAACATGATCAAAATCGATATTTTAAGTGCAAAAAGTCGATATGTGCATGCATCTTCTGTACGCGTTCATATCTCAAATTCTGGCTCAGAACACCCGAAAATTCGATTTTTTTGGGTCCCAGAAGCGATCTGTACATGTCTACTCAGTGTTAGAGTATTTTAAAAATTCAGGCTAAAAACATGCTCAAAATCGATATTTTGGGTGCCCAAAGTCGATATGTGCATGCATCTTCTGGACCCGTTTATATCACAAATTCAGGCTCAAAACACCCGAAAATTCAATGTTTTTGGGTCCCAGAAGCGATCTGTACGTGCGTACACCGTGTTAGAGTGTTTTTAAAATACAAGCCCAAAACATGCTGAAAATCGATATTTTATGTGCCCAAAGTCAATATGTGTATGCATCTTCTGTACCCGTGTATATCCCTAATTCTGGTTCAAAACACCAGAAAATTCGATATTTTTGGGTCCCTTAAGCGATCTGCACATGCCTACTCAGTACTAGAATGTTTTTAAAATACAGGCTCAAAACATGCTATAAATCGATATTTTAGGTGTCCAAAGTCGATATGTGCATGCATCTTCAGTATCCGTTCATATCTCAAATTCAGGCTTAGAACACCCTAAAATTCGATTTATTTGGGTTCCAGAAGCTATCTGTACGTGTCTACTCAGTGTTAGAGTATTTTAAAAATACAGGCCAAAATCATGCTGAAAATCTATATTTTAGGTGCCCAAAGTCAATATGTGTATGCATCTTCTGTACACGTCTATATCCCAAATTCAGGTTCAAAACACCAGAAAATTCGGTATTTTTGGGTCCCAGAAGCGACCTGTACATGCCTACTCCTTGCTAGAATGTTTTCAAGATACAGACCCAAAACATGCCTAAAATCGATATTTTAGGTGCAAAAAGTCGATATGTGCATGCATCCTCTGTACTCGGTTATATCTAAAATTCTGGCTCAAAAACCCCTAAAATTCGATATTTTTTTGTCCCAGAAGCGATCTGTACATGCCTACTCAGTGCTAGAATATTTTCAAATTATACGGCCAAAACATACTAAAAATCGATATTTTGGGTGCCAAAGTCGATATGTGCATGCATCTTCTGTACCCGTTTATATCTCAAATTCAGGCTCAAAACACCCAAAAAATCGATATTATTGTGTCCCAGAAGCGATCTGTGCATGTCTACACTGTGCTATAGTTTTTTCAAAATACAGGCAAAAAACATGCTCGAAATCGATATTTTAGGTTCCCAAAGTCGATATGTGCATGCATCGTCAGTATCCGTTCATATCTCAAATTCAGGCTCAGAACACACTAAAATTCGATTTATTTGGGTTCCAGAAGCGATCTGTACGTGTCTACTCAGTGTTAGAGTATTTTAAATATACGGGCCAAAAACATGCTCAAAATCGATATTTTAGGTGCCCAAAGTCGATATGTGCATGCATCTTCTGTACCCGTTCATATCTCAAATTCAGGCTCAGAACACCCGAAAATTCGATTTATTTGGGTCCCAGAAGCGATCTGTACGTGTCTACTCAGTGTTAGAGTATTTTAAAAATTCAGGCTCAAAACATGCTATAAATCGATATTTTAGGTGTCCAAAGTCGATATGTGCATGCATCTTCTGAACCCGTTTATATCTCAAATTCAAGCTCAAAACACCCAAAAATTCGATATTTTTGTGTCCCAGAAGCGATCTGTACATGCCTACTCCGTGTTAGAGTATTTTCAAAATACAGGCCCAAAACATGCTCAAAATCGATATTTTAGGTGCCCAAAGTCGATATGTGTCTGCATCTTCTGTTCCCGTTTATATCTCAAATTCAGGCTTAAAACACCCGAAAATTCAATATTTTTGGGTCCCAGATGCGATCTGTACGTGCACACTCCGTGTTAGAGTGTTTTTAAAAAAAATTCCCGAAAAATGTTCAAAATCGATATTTTATGTGCCCAAAGTCAAAATGTGTATGCATCTTCTGTACACGTGTATATCCCTAATTCAGGCTCAAAACACCAGAAAATTCGATTTTTTTGGGTCCCAGAAGCGATCTGTACATGCCTACTCCTTGCTAGAATATTTTCAAGATACAGACCCAAAACATGAACAAAATCGATATTTTAAGTGCAAAAAGTCGATATGTGCACGCATCTTCTGTACCCGTTTATATCTCAAATTCAGGCTCAAAACTCCGAAAATTCGATATATTTGGGTCCCTTAAGCAATCTGTACATGCCTACTCAGTACTAGAATGTTTTTAAAATACAGGCTCAAAACATGCTATAAATCGATATTTTAGGTGTCCAAAGTCAATATGTGCATGCATCTTCTGAACCCGTTTATATCTCAAATTCAGGCTCAAAACACCCAAAAACTCGATATTTTTGTGTCCCAGAAGCGATCTGTACATGCCTACTCCGTGTTAGAGTATTTCATAAATACAGTCCCAAAACATGCTAAAAATCGATATTTTAGGTGCAAAAAGTCGATATGTGCATGCATCCTCTGTACCCGGTTATATCCCAATATCTGGATCAGAACACCCGAAAATTCGATATTTTTGTGTCCCAGTAGCGATCCGTACATGTCTACACCGTGTTTGAGTATTTTCAAAATACAGGACCAAAACATGCTCAAAATCGATATTTTAGGTGCCCGAAGTCGATATGTGCATGCATCTTCTGTACCTGTTCATATCTCAAATTCAGGCTCAGAACTACCGAAAATTCGATTTATTTGGGTCCCAAAAGCCATCTGTACATGCATACTCCGTGTTAGAGTATTTTTAAAATACAGGCCCAAAACATGCTGTAAATCGATATTTTAGCTGCCCAAAGTCAATATGTGTATGCATCTTCTGTACCCGTCTATATCCCAAATTCAGGTTCAAAACACTCGAAAATTCGATATTTTTGAGTCCCAGAAGCAATCTGTACATGCCTACTCCTTGCTAGAATATTTTCAAGATACAGACCCAAAACATGATCAAAATCGATATTTTAAGTGCAAAAAGTCGATATGTGCATGCATCTTCTGTACGCGTTCATATCTCAAATTCTGGCTCAGAACACCCGAAAATTCGATTTTTTTGGGTCCCAGAAGCGATCTGTACATGTCTACTCAGTGTTAGAGTATTTTAAAAATTCAGGCTAAAAACATGCTCAAAATCGATATTTTGGGTGCCCAAAGTCGATATGTGCATGCATCTTCTGGACCCGTTTATATCACAAATTCAGGCTCAAAACACCCGAAAATTCAATGTTTTTGGGTCCCAGAAGCGATCTGTACGTGCGTACACCGTGTTAGAGTGTTTTTAAAATACAAGCCCAAAACATGCTGAAAATCGATATTTTATGTGCCCAAAGTCAATATGTGTATGCATCTTCTGTACCCGTGTATATCCCTAATTCTGGTTCAAAACACCAGAAAATTCGATATTTTTGGGTCCCTTAAGCGATCTGCACATGCCTACTCAGTACTAGAATGTTTTTAAAATACAGGCTCAAAACATGCTATAAATCGATATTTTAGGTGTCCAAAGTCGATATGTGCATGCATCTTCAGTATCCGTTCATATCTCAAATTCAGGCTTAGAACACCCTAAAATTCGATTTATTTGGGTTCCAGAAGCTATCTGTACGTGTCTACTCAGTGTTAGAGTATTTTAAAAATACAGGCCAAAATCATGCTGAAAATCTATATTTTAGGTGCCCAAAGTCAATATGTGTATGCATCTTCTGTACACGTCTATATCCCAAATTCAGGTTCAAAACACCAGAAAATTCGGTATTTTTGGGTCCCAGAAGCGACCTGTACATGCCTACTCCTTGCTAGAATGTTTTCAAGATACAGACCCAAAACATGCCTAAAATCGATATTTTAGGTGCAAAAAGTCGATATGTGCATGCATCCTCTGTACTCGGTTATATCTAAAATTCTGGCTCAAAAACCCCTAAAATTCGATATTTTTTTGTCCCAGAAGCGATCTGTACATGCCTACTCAGTGCTAGAATATTTTCAAATTATACGGCCAAAACATACTAAAAATCGATATTTTGGGTGCCAAAGTCGATATGTGCATGCATCTTCTGTACCCGTTTATATCTCAAATTCAGGCTCAAAACACCCAAAAAATCGATATTATTGTGTCCCAGAAGCGATCTGTGCATGTCTACA
The DNA here is from genome assembly GCA_033782935.1 of Petrolisthes cinctipes. NCBI lineage: Eukaryota > Metazoa > Arthropoda > Malacostraca > Decapoda > Porcellanidae > Petrolisthes > Petrolisthes cinctipes. Next base: position 11,789,224 of record JAWQEG010000062.1, on the reverse strand, counting down.
CTGTGCTATAGTTTTTTCAAAATACAGGCAAAAAACATGCTCGAAATCGATATTTTAGGTTCCCAAAGTCGATATGTGCATGCATCGTCAGTATCCGTTCATATCTCAAATTCAGGCTCAGAACACCCTAAAATTCGATTTATTTGGGTTCCAGAAGCGATCTGTACGTGTCTACTCAGTGTTAGAGTATTTTAAAAATACAGGCCAAAATCATGCTCAAAATCGATATTTTGGGTGCCCAAAGTCGATATGTGCATGCATCTTCTGTACCCGTTTATATCTCAAATTCAGACTCAAAACACCCGAATATTCGATATTTTTGGGTCCCAAAAGCAATGTGTACATGCATACTCCGTGTTAGAGTATTTTAAAAATACAGGCCTAAAACCTGCTGAAAATCGATATTTTAGCTGCCCAAAGTCAATATGTGTATGCATCTTCTGTACCCGTCTATATCCCAAATTCAGGTTCAAAACCCTCGAAAATTCGATATTTTTGGGTCACAGAAGCAATCTGTAAATGCCTACTTCTTGCTAGAATGTTTTCAAGATACAGACCCAAAACATGCTCAAAATCGATATTTTAGGTGCCCAAAGTCGATATGTGCATGCATCTTCTGTATCCGTCTATATCCCAATTTCAGGTTCAAAAAACCCGAAAATTTGATATTTTTGGGTCCCAGAAGCGATCTGTACATGCCTACTCCTTGCTAGAATTTTTTAAGATACAGACCCAAGACATGCTCAAAATCGATATTTTAGGTGCAAAAAGTCGATATGTGCATGCATCTTCTGTTCCCGTTTATATCTCAAATTCAGGCTCAAAACACCCGAAAATTCCATATTTTTGGGTCCCTTAAGCGATCTGTACATGCATACTCAGTGCTAGAATGTTTTCAAAATATAGGCTCAAAACATGCTAAAAATCGATATTTTAAGTGTCCAAAGTCGATATGTGCATGCATCTTCTGTACCCGTTTATATCTCAAATTCAGGCTCAAAACACCCAAAAAATCGATATTTTTGTGTACCAGAAGCGATCTGTACATGCCTACTCCGTGTTAGAGTATTTTTAAAATACAGGCCCAAAACATGTTAAAAATCGATATTTTAGGTGCCCAAAGTCGATATGTGCATGCATCTTCTGAATCCGTTTATATCTCAAATTCAGGCTCAAAACACCCGAATATTCGATATTTTTGGGTCCCAGAAGCGATCTGTACGTGCCTACTCCGTGTTAATGTATTTTCAAAATACAGGCCCAAAACATGCTGAAAATCTATATTTTAGGTGCCCAAAGTCAATATGTGTATGCATCTTCTGTACCCGTTTATATCCCAAATTCAGGTTCAAAACACCAGAAATTTCGGTATTTTTGGGTCCCAGAAGCGATATGTACATGCCTACTCCTTGCTAGAATTTTTTCAAGATACAGACCCAAAACATGCTCAAAATCGATATTTTAGGTGCAAAAAAGTCGATATGTGCATGCATCCTCTGTACCCGTTTATATCCCAAATTCTGGCTCAAAACCCCCGAAAATTCGATATTTTTGGGTCCCAGAAGCGTTCTGTACATGCCTACTCAGTGCTAGCATATTTTTAAATTATACGCCGAAAGCATACTAAAAATCGATATTTTGGGTGCCAAAGTCGATATGTGCATGCATCTTCTGTACCCGTTTATATCTCAAATTCAGGCTCAAAACACCCAAAAAATCGATATATATGTGTCCCAGAAGCGATCTGTACATGTCTACACCGTGCTATAGTATTTTCAAAATACAGGCCCAAAACATGCTCAAAATCGATATTTAAGGTGCCCAAAGTTGATTTGTGCATCATCTTCTGTACCCGTTCATATCTCTAATTCAGGCTCAGAACACCCTAAAATTCGATTTATTTGGGTTCCAGAAGCGATCTGTACGTGTCTACTCAGTGTTAGAGTATTTTTTAAAATACAGGCCCAAAACATGCTTAAAATCGATATTTTGGGTGCCCAAAGTCGATATGTGCATGCATCTTCTGTACCCGTTTATATCTCAAATTCAGACTCAAAACACCCGAATATTCGATATTTTTGGGTCCCAAAAGCAATGTGTACATGCATACTCCGTGTTAGAGTATTTTCAAGATACAGCCCTAAAACATGCTGAAAATCGATATTTTAGCTGCCAAAAGTCAATATGTGAATGCATCTTCTGTACACGTCTATATCCCAAATTCAGGTTCAAAACACTCTAAAATTCGATATTTTTGGGTCCCAGAAGCAATCTGTACATGCCTACTTCTTGCTAGAATGTTTTCAAGATACAGACCCAAAACATGCTCAAAATTGATATTTTAGGTGCAAAAAGTCGAAATGTGCATGCATCTTCTGTACCCGTTTATATCTCAAATTTAGGCTCAAAACACCCGAAAATTCGATATTTTTGGGCCCCCGAAGTGATCTTTACATGCCTACTCCGTGTTAGAGTATTTTCAAAATAAAGGCCCAAAGCATGCTCAATATCGATATTTTAGGTGCCCAAAGTCGATATGTGCATGCATCTTCAGTATCCGTTCATATCTCAAATTCAGGCTTAGAACACCCTAAAATTCGATTTATTTGGGTTCCAGAAGCTATCTGTACGTGTCTACTCAGTGTTAGAGTATTTTAAAAATACAGGCCAAAATCATGCTGAAAATCTATATTTTAGGTGCCCAAAGTCAATATGTGTATGCATCTTCTGTACACGTCTATATCCCAAATTCTGGTTCAAAACACCAGAAAAATCGGTATTTTTGGGTCCCAGAAGCGACCTGTACATGCCTACTCCTTGCAAGAATGTTTTCAAGATACAGACCCAAAACATGCCTAAAATCGATATTTTAGGTGCAAAAAGTCGATATGTGCATGCATCCTCTGTACTCGGTTATATCTAAAATTCTGGCTCAAAAACCCCTAAAATTCGATATTTTTTTGTCCCAGAAGCGATCTGTACATGCCTACTCAGTGCTAGAATATTTTCAAATTATACGGCCAAAACATACTAAAAATCGATATTTTGGGTGCCAAAGTCGATATGTGCATGCATCTTCTGTACCCGTTTATATCTCAAATTCAGGCTCAAAACACCCAAAAAATCGATATTATTGTGTCCCAGAAGCGATCTGTGCATGTCTACACTGTGCTATAGTTTTTTCAAAATACAGGCCCAAAACATGCTCGAAATCGATATTTTAGGTTCCCAAAGTCGATATGTGCATGCATCGTCAGTATCCGTTCATATCTCAAATTCAGGCTCAGAACACCCTAAAATTCGATTTATTTGGGTTCCAGAAGCGATCTGTACGTGTCTACTCAGTGTTAGAGTATTTTAAAAATACAGGCCAAAATCATGCTCAAAATCGATATTTTGGGTGCCCAAAGTCGATATGTGCATGCATCGTCTGTACCCGTTTATATCTCAAATTCAGACTCAAAACACCCGAATATTCGATATTTTTGGGTCCCAAAAGCAATGTGTACATGCATACTCCGTGTTAGAGTATTTTAAAAATACAGGCCTAAAACATGCTGAAAATCGATATTTTAGCTGCCCAAAGTCAATATGTGTATGCATCTTCTGTACCCGTCTATATCCCAAATTCAGGTTCAAAACCCTCGAAAATTCGATATTTTTGGGTCACAGAAGCAATCTGTAAATGCCTACTTCTTGCTAGAATGTTTTCAAGATACAGACCCAAAACATGCTCAAAATCGATATTTTAGGTGCCCAAAGTCGATATGTGCATGCATCTTCTGTATCCGTCTATATCCCAATTTCAGGTTCAAAAAACCCGAAAATTTGATATTTTTGGGTCCCAGAAGCGATCTGTACATGCCTACTCCTTGCTAGAATTTTTTAAGATACAAACCCAAGACATGCTCAAAATCGATATTTTAGGTGCAAAAAGTCGATATGTGCATGCATCTTCTGTTCCCGTTTATATCTCAAATTCAGGCTCAAAACACCCGAAAATTCCATATTTTTGGGTCCCTTAAGCGATCTGTACATGCATACTCAGTGCTAGAATGTTTTCAAAATATAGGCTCAAAACATGCTAAAAATCGATATTTTAAGTGTCCAAAGTCGATATGTGCATGCATCTTCTGTACCCGTTTATATCTCAAATTCAGGCTCAAAACACCCAAAAAATCGATATTTTTGTGTACCAGAAGCGATCTGTACATGCCTACTCCGTGTTAGAGTATTTTTAAAATACAGGCCCAAAACATGTTAAAAATCGATATTTTAGGTGCCCAAAGTCGATATGTGCATGCATCTTCTGAATCCGTTTATATCTCAAATTCAGGCTCAAAACACCCGAATATTCGATATTTTTGGGTCCCAGAAGCGATCTGTACGTGCCTACTCCGTGTTAATGTATTTTCAAAATACAGGCCCAAAACATGCTGAAAATCTATGTTTTAGGTGCCCAAAGTCAATATGTGTATGCATCTTCTGTACCCGTTTATATCCCAAATTCAGGTTCAAAACACCAGAAATTTCGGTATTTTTGGGTCCCAGAAGCGATATGTACATGCCTACTCCTTGCTAGAATTTTTTCAAGATACAGACCCAAAACATGCTCAAAATCGATATTTTAGGTGCAAAAAAGTCGATATGTGCATGCATCCTCTGTACCCGTTTATATCCCAAATTCTGGCTCAAAACCCCCGAAAATTCGATATTTTTGGGTCCCAGAAGCGTTCTGTACATGCCTACTCAGTGCTAGCATATTTTTAAATTATACGCCGAAAGCATACTAAAAATCGATATTTTGGGTGCCAAAGTCGATATGTGCATGCATCTTCTGTACCCGTTTATATCTCAAATTCAGGCTCAAAACACCCAAAAAATCGATATATATGTGTCCCAGAAGCGATCTGTACATGTCTACACCGTGCTATAGTATTTTCAAAATACAGGCCCAAAACATGCTCAAAATCGATATTTAAGGTGCCCAAAGTTGATTTGTGCATCATCTTCTGTACCCGTTCATATCTCTAATTCAGGCTCAGAACACCCTAAAATACGATTTATTTGGGTTCCAGAAGCGATCTGTACGTGTCTACTCAGTGTTAGAGTATTTTTTAAAATACAGGCCCAAAACATGCTTAAAATCGATATTTTGGGTGCCCAAAGTCGATATGTGCATGCATCTTCTGTACCCGTTTATATCTCAAATTCAGACTCAAAACACCCGAATATTCGATATTTTTGGGTCCCAAAAGCAATGTGTACATGCATACTCCGTGTTAGAGTATTTTCAAGATACAGCCCTAAAACATGCTGAAAATCGATATTTTAGCTGCCAAAAGTCAATATGTGAATGCATCTTCTGTACACGTCTATATCCCAAATTCAGGTTCAAAACACTCTAAAATTCGATATTTTTGGGTCCCAGAAGCAATCTGTACATGCCTACTTCTTGCTAGAATGTTTTCAAGATACAGACCCAAAACATGCTCAAAATTGATATTTTAGGTGCAAAAAGTCGAAATGTGCATGCATCTTCTGTACCCGTTTATATCTCAAATTTAGGCTCAAAACACCCGAAAATTCGATATTTTTGGGCCCCCGAAGTGATCTTTACATGCCTACTCCGTGTTAGAGTATTTTCAAAATAAAGGCCCAAAGCATGCTCAATATCGATATTTTAGGTGCCCAAAGTCGATATGTGCATGCATCTTCTGTATCCGTCTATATCCCAAATTCAGGTTCAAAAAACCCGAAAATTCGATATTTTTGGGTCCCAGAAGCGATCTGTACATGCCTACTCCTTGCTAGAATTTTTTAAGATACAAACCCAAGACATGCTCAAAATCGATATTTTAGGTGCAAAAAGTCGATATGTGCATGCATCTTCTGTTCCCGTTTATATCTCAAATTCAGGCTCAAAACACCCGAAAATTCCATATTTTTGGGTCCCTTAAGCGATCTGTACATGCATACTCAGTGCTAGAATGTTTTCAAAATATAGGCTCAAAACATGCTAAAAATCGATATTTTAGGTGTCCAAAGTCGATATGTGCATGCATCTTCTGTACCCGTTTATATCTAAAATTCAGGCTCAAAAAACCCGAAAATTCGACACTTTTAGGTCCCAAAAGCGATCTGTACATGTCTACTCCGAGTTAGAGTATTTTTTAAATACAGGCCCAAAACATGCTAAAAATCGATATTTTATGTGCAAAAAGTCGATATGTGCATGCATCTTCTGTACCCGTTTATATCTTAAATTCAGGCTCAAAACTCCGAAAATTCGATATTTTTGGGTCCCTTAAGCAATCTGCACATGCCTACTCAGTGCTAGAATGTTTTTAAAATACAGGCTTAAAACATGCTATAAATCGATATTTTAGGTGTCCAAAGTCGTTAAGTGCATGCATCTTCTGTACCCGTTTATATCTCAAATTCAGGCTCAAAACACAGGAAAAATCGATAATTTTGTGTCCCAGAAACGATCTGTACATGCCTACTCCGTGTTAGAGTATTTTCAAAATACCGGCCCAAAACATGCTCAAAATCGATATTTTAGGTGCCCAAAGTCGATATGTACATGCATCTACTGTATCCGTTTATATCACAAATTCAGGCTCAAAACACCTGAAAATTCGATATTTTTGGGTCCCAGAAGCGATCTGTACATGCCTACTCCGTGTTAATGTATTTTCAAATTACAGGCCTAAAACATGCTGAAAATCTATATATTAGCTGCCCAAAGTCAATATGAGTATGCATCTTCTGTACCCGTCTATATCCCAAATTCAGGTTCAAAACACTCTAAAATTCGATATTTTTGGGTCCCAGAAGCAATCTGTACATGCCTACTTCTTGCTAGAATGTTTTCAAGATACAGACCCAAAACATGCTCAAAATCGATATTTTAGGTGCAAAAAGTCGAAATAGGAATGCATCTTCTGTACCCGTTTATATCTCAAATTCAGGCTCAAAACACCCGAAAATTCGATATTTTTGGGTCCCCGAAGCCATCTGTTCATGCCTACTCCGTGTTAGAGTATTTTCAAAATACAGGCCCAAAACATGCTCAAAATCGATATTTTAGGTGCCCAAAGTCGATATGTGCATGCATCTTCTGTATCCGTCTATATCATAAATTCAGGTTCAAAACACCCGAAAATTCGATATTTTTGGGTCCCAGAAGCGATTTGTACATGCCTACTTCTTGATAGAATTTTTTAAGATACAAACCCAAGACATGCTCAAAATCGATATTTTAGGTGCAAAAAGTCGATATGTGCATGCATCTTCTGTACCCGTTTATATATCAAATTCAGGCTCAAAGCACCCGAAAATTCCATATTTTAGGGTCCCTTAAGCGATCTGTACATGCATACTCAGTGCTAGAATGTTTGTAAATTATAGGCTCAAAACATGCTAAAAATCGATATTTTAGGTGTCCAAAGTCGATATGTGCATGCATCTTCTGTATCCGTTTATATCTCAAATTCAGGCTCAAAACACCCGAAAATTCGATATTTTTGGGTCCCAAAAGCGATCTGTACATGTCTACTCCGTGTTAGAGTATTTTTAAAATACAGGCCCAAAACATGCTAAAAATCGATATTTTAGGTGCCCAAAGTCGATATGTGCATGCATCTTCTGTACCCGTTTATATCTCAAATTCAGGCTCAAAACACCCGAAAATACCATATTTTTGGGTCCCAGAAGCAATCTGTACGTGCATACTCCGTGTTAGAGTGTTTTTAAAATACAGGCCCAAAACATGCTGAAAATCGATATTTTATGTGCCCAAAGTCAATATGTGTAAGCATCTTCTGTACACGTGTATATCCCTAATTCAAGTTCAAAACACCAGAAAATTCGGTATTTTTGGGTCCCAGAAGCGATCTGTACATGCCTACTCCTTGCTAGAATGTTTTCAAGATACAGACCCAAAACATGCTTAAAATCGATATTTTAGGTTCAAAAAGTCGATATGTGCATGCATCCTCTGTACCCGGTTATATCCCAAATTCTGGCTCAAAACCCCCGAAAATTCGATATTTTTGTGTCCCAGAAGCGATCTGTACATGCTGACTCAGTGTTAGAATATTTTCAAATTATACGCAGAAAACATACAAAAAATCGATATTTTGGGTGCCAAAGTCGATATGAGCATGCATCTTCTGTACCCGTTTATATATCAAATTCAGGCTCAAAACACCCAAAAAAATCGATATTTTTGTGTCCCAGAAGCGATTTGTACATGTCTACACCGTGCTATAGTATTTTCAAAATACAGGCCCAAAACATGCTCAAAATCGATATTTTAGGTGCCCAAAGTCGATATGTGCATGCATCATCTGTACCCGTTCATATCTCAAATTCAGGCTCAGAACACCCTAAAATTCGATTTATTTGGGTTCCAGAAGCGATCTGTACGTGTCTACTCAGTGTTAGAGTATTTTTTAAAATACAGGCCCAAAACATGCTTAAAATCGATATTTTGGGTGCACAAAGTCGATATGTGCATGCATCTTCTGTACCCGTTTATATCTCAAATTCAGACTCAAAACAACCGAATATTCGATATTTTTGTGTCCCAGAAGCGATCTGTACATGCCTACTCCGTGTTAGAGTATTTTCAAAATACAGGCCCACAACATGCTCAAAATTGATATTTTATGTGCCCAAAGTCAAAATGTGTATTCATCTTCTGTACACGTGTATATCCCTAATTCAGGTTCAAAACACCAGAAAATTCGATTTTTTTGGGTCCCAGAAGCGATCTGTACATGCCTACTCCTTGCTAGAATGTTTTCAAGATACAGACCCAAAACATGCTTAAAATCGATATTTTAGGTGCAAAAAGTCGATATGTGCATGCATCCTCTGTACCCGGTTATATCCCAAATTCTGGCTCAAAACCCCCGAAAATTCGATATTTTTGTGTCCAAGAAGCGATCTGTACATGCTGACTCAGTGCTAGAATATTTTCAAATTATACGCAGAAAACATACAAAAAATCGATATTTTGGGTGCCAAAGTCGATATGAGCATGCATCTTCTGTACCCGTATATATCTCAAATTCAGGCTCAAAACACCCAAAAAAATCGATATTTTTGTGTCCCAGAAGCGATTTGTACATGTCTACACCGTGCTATAGTATTTTCAAAATACAGGCCCAAAACATGCTCAAAATCGATATTTTAGGTGCCCAAAGTCGATATGTTCATGCATCTTCTGTACCCGTTCATATCTAAAATTCAGGCTCAGAACACCCTAAAATTCGATTTATTTGGGTTCCAGAAGCAATCTGTACGTGTCTACTCAGTGTTAGAGTATTTTTTTAAATACAGGCCCAAAACATGCTTAAAATCGATATTTTGGGTGCACAAAGTCGATATGTGCATGCATCTTCTGTACCCGTCTATATCTCAAATTCAGGCTCAAAACACCCAAAAAATCGATATTTTTGTGTACCACAAGCGATCTGTACATGCCTACTCCGTGTTAGATTATTTTTAAAATACAGGCCCAAAACATGTTAAAAATCGATATTTTAGGTGCCCAAAGTCGATATGTGCATGCATCTTCTGAATCCGTTTATATCTCATATTCAGGCTCAAAACAACCGAATATTCGATATTTTTGTGTCCCAGAAGCGATCTGTACATGCCTACTCCGTGTTAGAGTATTTTCAAAATACAGGCCCACAACATGCTGAAAATTGATATTTTATGTGCCCTAAGTCAAAATGTGTATTCATCTTCTGTACACGTGTATATCCCTAATTCAGGTTCAAAACACCAGAAAATTCGATTTTTTTGGGTCCTAGAAGCGATCTGTACATGCCTACTCCTTGCTAGAATGTTTTCAAGATACAGACCCAAAACATGCTTAAAATCGATATTTTAGGTGCAAAATGTCGATATGTGCATGCATCCTCTGTACCAGGTTATATCTCAAATTCTGGCTCAAAACCCCCGAAAATTCCATATTTTTGTGTCCCAGAAGCGATCTGTACATGCTGACTTAGTGCTAGAATATTTTCAAATTATACGCAGAAAACATACAAAAAATCGATATTTTGGGTGCCAAAGTCGATATGAGCATGCATCTTCTGTACCCGTATATATCTCAAATTCAGGCTCAAAACACCCAAAAAAATCGATATTTTTGTGTCCCAGAAGCGATTTGTACATGTCTACACCGTGCTATAGTATTTTCAAAATACAGGCCCAAAACATGCTCAAAATCGATATTTTAGGTGCCCAAAGTCGATATGTGCATGCATCTTCTGTACCCGTTCATATCTCAAATTCAGTCTCAGAACACCCTAAAATTCGATTTATTTGGGTTCCAGAAGCGATCTGTACATGCCTACTCCTTGCTAGAATGTTTTCAAGATACAGACCCAAAACATGCTTAAAATCGATATTTTAGGTGCAAAAAGTCGATATGTGCATGCATCCTCTGTACCAGGTTATATCCCAAATTCTGGCTCAAAACCCCCGAAAATTCCATATTTTTGTGTCCCAGAAGCGATCTGTACATGCTGACTTAGTGCTAGAATATTTTCAAATTATACGCAGAAAACATACAAAAAATCGATATTTTGGGTGCCAAAGTCGATATGAGCATGCATCTTCTGTACCCGTATATATCTCAAATTCAGGCTCAAAACACCCAAAAAAATCGATATTTTTGTGTCCCAGAAGCGATTTGTACATGTCTACACCGTGCTATAGTATTTTCAAAATACAGGCCCAAAACATGCTCAAAATCGATATTTTAGGTGCCCAAAGTCGATATGTGCATGCATCTTCTGTACCCGTTCATATCTCAAATTCAGGCTCAGAACACCCTAAAATTCGATTTATTTGGGTTCCAGAAGCGATCTGTACGTGTCTACTCAGTGTTAGAGTATTTTTTAAAATACAGGCCCAAAACATGCTTAAAATAGATATTTTGGGTGCCCAAAGTCGATATGTGCATGCATCTTCTGTACCCGTTTATATCTCAAATTCAGACTCAAAACAACCGAATATTCGATATTTTTGTGTCCCAGAAGCGATCTGTACATGCCTACTCCGTGTTAGAGTATTTTCAAAATACAGGCCCACAACATGCTCAAAATTGATATTTTATGTGCCCAAAGTCAAAATGTGTATGCATCTTCTGTACACGTGTATATCCCTAATTCAGGTTCAAAACACCAGAAAATTCGATTTTTTTGGGTCCCAGAAGCGATCTGTACATGCCTACTCCTTGCTGGAATGTTTTCAAGATACAGACCCAAAACATGTTAAAAATCGATATTTTAAGTGCAAAAAGTCGATATGTGCATGCATCTTCTGTACCCGTTTATATCTCAAATTCAGGCTCAAAACTCCGAAAATTCGATATTTTTTGGTCCCTTAAGCAATCTGCACATGCCTACTCAGTGCTAGAATATTTTTAAAATACAGGCTTAAAACATGCTATAAATCGATAATTTAGGTGTCCAAAGTCGATATGTGCATGCATCTTCTGAACCCGTTTATATCTCAAATTCAGGCTCAAAACACCCAAAAAATCGATATTTTTGTGTACCACAAGCGATCTGTACATGCCTACTCCGTGTTAGATTATTTTTAAAATACAGGCCCAAAACATGTTAAAAATCGATATTTTAGGTGCCCAAAGTCGATATGTGCATGCATCTTCTGAATCCGTTTATATCTCATATTCAGGCTTAAAACACTCAAAAATTCGATATTTTTGGGTCCCAGAAGCGATCTGTACATGCCTACTCCGTGTTAACGTATTTTCAAAATACACTCCCAAAACATGCTGAAAATCGATATTTTAGGTGCCCAAAGTCAATATGTGTATGCATCTTCTGTACCCGTTTATATCCCAAATTCAGGTTCAAAACACCAGAAAATTCGGTATTTTTGGGTCCCAGAAGCGATCTGTACATGCCTACTCCTTGCTAGAATTTTTTCAAGATACAGACCCAAAACATGCTCAAAATCGATTTTTTAGGCGCAAAAAAGTCGATATGTGAATGTATCTTCTGTACCCGTTTATATCTCAAATTCAGGCTCAAAAAACCCAAAAAATCGATATTTTTGTGTCCCAGAAGCGATTTGTACATGTCTACACCGTGCTATAGTATTTTCAAAATACAGGCCCAAAACATGCTCAAAATCGATATTTAAGGTGCCCAAAGTCGATGTGTGCATGCATCTTCTGTACCCGTTCATATCTCAAATTCAGGCTCAGAACACCTTAAAATTCGATTTATTTGGGTTCCAGAAGCGATCTGTACGTGTCTACTCAGTGTTAGAGTATTTCTAAAAATACAGGCCCAAAACATGCTTAAAATCGATATTTTAGGTGCCCAAAGTCGATATGTGCATGCATCTTCTGTACCCGTTTATATCTCAAATTCAGACTCAAAACACCCAAATATTCGATATTTTTGGGTCCCAAAAGCAATGTGTACATGCATATTCCGTGTTAGAGTATTTTCAAAGTACAGGCCTAAAACATGCTGAAAATCGATATTTTAGCTGCCCAAAGTCAATATGTGTATGCATCTTCTGTACCCGTCTATATCCCAAATTCAGGTTCAAAACACTCTAAAATACGATATTTTTGGGTCCCAGAAGCAATCTGTACATGCCTACTTCTTGCTAGAATTTGTTCAAGATACAGACCCAAAACATGCTCAAAATCGATATTTTAAATGCAAAAAGTCGATATGTGCATGCATCTACTGTACCCGTTTATATCTCAAATTCAGGCTCAAAACACCCGAAAATTCGATATTTTTGGGTCCCTGAAGGGATCTGTAAATGCCTACTCAGTGCTAGAATGTTTTTAAAATACAGGCTTAAAACATGCTATAAATCGATAATTTAGGTGTCCAAAGTCGATATGTGCATGCATCTTCTGAACCCGTTTATATCTCAAATTCAGGTTCAAAACACCCAAAAAATCGATATTTTTGTGTACCACAAGCGATCTGTACATGCCTACTCCGTGTTAGATTATTTTTAAAATACAGGCCCAAAACATGTTAAAAATCGATATTTTAGGTGCCCAAAGTCGATATGTGCATGCATCTTCTGAATCCGTTTATATCTCATATTCAGGCTCAAAACACCCAGAAATTTGATATTTTTGGGTCCCAGAAGCGATCTGTACATGCCTACTCCGTGTTAATGTATTTTCAAAATACACTCCCAAAACATGCTGAAAATCTATATTTTAGGTGACCAAAGTCAATATGTGTATGCATCTTCTGTACCCGTTTATATCCCAAATTCAGGTTCAAAACACCAGATAATTCGGTATTTTTGGGTCCCAGAAGCGATCTGTACATGCCTACTCCTTGCTAGAATTTTTTCAAGATACAGACCCAAAACATGCTCAAAATCGATTTTTTAGGCGCAAAAAAGTCGATATGTGCATGTATCTTCTGTACCCGTTTATATCTCAAATTCAGGCTCAAAAAACCCAAAAAATCGATATTTTTGTGTCCCAGAAGCGATCTGTACATGTCTTCACCGTGCTATAGTATTTTCAAGATACAGGCCCAAAACATGCTCAAAATCGATATTTAAGGTGCCCAAAGTCGATATGTGCATGCATCTTCTGTATCCGTTCATATCTCAAATTCAGGCTCAGAACACCCTAAAATTCGATTTATTTGGGTCCCAAAAGCAATGTGTACATGCATACTCAGTGTTAGAGTATTTTTAAAAATGCAGGCCCAAAACATGCTTAAAATCGATATTTTAGGTGCCCAAAGTCGATATGTGCATGCATCTTCTGTACCCGTTTATATCTCAAATTCAGGCTCAAAACACCCGAAAATTCCATATTTTTGGGTCCCTTAAGCGATCTGTACATGCATACTCAGTGCTAGAATGTTTTCAAAATATAGGCTCAAAACATGCTAAAAATCGATATTTTAGGTGTCCAAAGTCGATATGTGCATGCATCTTCTGTACCCGTTTATATCTCAAATTCTGGCTCAAAACACCCGAAAATTCCATATTTTTGGGTCCCTTAAGCGATCTGTACATGCATACTCAGTGCTAGAATGTTTTCAAAATATAGGCTCAAAACATGCTAAAAATCGATATTTTAGGTGTCCAAAGTCGATATGTGCATGCATCTTCTGTACCCGTTTATATCTCAAATTCAGGCTCAAAACACCAGAAAATTCGATATTTTTGGGTCCCAAAAGCGATCTGTACATGCATACTCCGTGTTAGAGTGTTTTTAAAATACAGGCCAAAAACATGCTCAAAATCGATATTTTAGGTGCCCAAAGTCGATATGTGCATGCATCTTTTGTACCCGTTTATATCTCAAATTCAGGCTCAAAACACCCGAAAATTCCATATTTTTGGGTCCCAGAAGCAATCTGTACTTGCATACTCCGTGTTAGAGTGTTTTTAAAATACAGGCCCAAAACATGCTGAAAATCGATATTTTATGTGCCCAAAGTCAATATGTGTAAGCATCTTCTGTACACGTGTATATCCCTAATTCAAGTTCAAAACACCCGAAAATTCGATATTTTTGGGTTCCAAAAGCGATCTGTACATGCCTACTCCTTGTTAGAATGTTTTCAAGATACAGACCAAAAACATTCTCAAAATCGATATTTTAGGTGTCCAAAGTCGATAAGTGCATGCATCTTCTGTACCCGTTTATATCTCAAATTCAGGCTGAAAACCCCCCGAAAATTCCATATTTTTGGGTCCCAGAAGCAATCTGTACGTGCATACTCCGTGTTAGAGTGTTTTTAAAATCCAGGGCCAAAACATGCTGAAAATCGATATTTTAGGTGCCCAAAGTCAATATGTGTAAGCATCTTCTGTACCCGTTTATATCTCAAATTCAGGCTCAAAAACTCCGAAAATTCGATATTTTTGGGTCCCTTAAGCAATCTGCACATGCATACTCAGTGCTAGAATGTTTTTAAAATACAGGCTTAAAACATGCTATAAATCGATATTTTAGGTGTCCAAAGTCGATAAGTGCATGCATCTTCTGTACCCGTTTATATCTCAAATTCAGGCTCAAAACACCCAAAAAATCGATATTTTTGTGTCCCAGAAACGATCTGTACATGCCTACTCCGTGTTAGAGTATTTTCAAAATACCGGCCCAAAACATGCTCAAAATCGATATTTTAGGTGCCCAAAGTCGATATGTACATGCATCTTCTGTACCCGGTTATATCTCAAATTCAGACTCAAAACACCCTAATATTCAATATTTTTGGATCTCAAAAGCAATGTGTACATGCATACTCCGTGTTAGAGTATTTTCAAAATACAGGCCAAAAACATGCTCAAAATCGATATTTTAGGTGCCCAAAGTCGATATGTGCATGCATCTTCTGTATCCGTCTATATCCCAAATTCAGGTTCAAAACTCCCGAAAATTCGATATTTTTGGGTCCCAGAAGTGATCTGTACATGCCTACTCTTTGCTAGAATTTTTTAAGATACAGACCCAAAACATGCTCAAAATCGATATTTTAGGTGCAAAAAGTCGAAATTTGCATGCATCTTCAGTACCCGTTTATATCTCAAATTCAGGCTCAAAACACCCGAAAATTCCATATTTTTGGGTCCCTTAAGTGATCTGTACATGCATACTCATTGCTAGAATGTTTTCAAAATATAGGCTCAAAACATGCTAAAAATCGATATTTTAGGTGTCCAAAGTCGATATGTGCATGCATCTTCTGTACCCGTTTATATCTAAAATTCAGGCTCAAAACACCCGAAAATTCGATATTTTTGGGTCCCAAAAACGATCTGTACATGTCTACTCCGAGTTAGAGTATTTTTTAAATACAGGCCCAAAACATGCTAAAAATCGATATTTTAGGTGCCCAAAGTCGATATGTGCATGCATCTTCTGTACCCGTTTATATCTCAAATTCAGACTCAAAACACCCGAATATTCGATATTTTTGGGTCTCAAAAGCCATCTGTACATGCATACTCCGTGTTAGAGTATTTTTAAAATACATGCCTAAAACATGCTGTAAATCGATATTTTAGCTGCCCAAAGTCAATATGTGTATGCATCTTCTGTACCCGTCTATATCCCAAATTCAGGTTCAAAACACTCGAAAATTCGATATTTTTGAGTCCCAGAAGCAATCTGTACATGCCTATTCCTTGCTAGAATGTTTTCAAGATACAGACCCAAAACATGCTCAAAATCGATATTTTAAGTGCAAAAAGTCGATATGTGCATGCATCCTCTGTACCCGGTTATATCCCAAATTCTGGCTCAAAACCCCCGAAAATTCGATATTTTTGGGTCCCAGAAGCGATCTGTACATGCCTACGTCGTGTTAGAGTATTTTCAAAATACAGGCCCAAAACATGCTCAAAATCGATATTTTAGGTGCCCAAAGTCGATATGTGCATGCACCTTCTGTATCCGTCTATATCCCAAATTCAGGTTCAAAAAACCCGTAAATTCGGTATTTTTGGGTCCCTGAAGCGATCTGTACATGCCTACTCCTTGCTAGAATTTTTTAAGATACAAGCCCAAGACATGCTAAAAATCGATATTTTAGGTGCAAAAAGTCGATATGTGCATGCATCTTCTGTACCCGTTTATATCTCAAATTCAGGCTCAAAACACCCAAAAAATCGATATTTTTGTGTCCCAGAAGCGATCTGTACATGTCTATACCGTGTTTGAGTATTTTCAAAATACAGGCCCAAAACATGCTCAAAATCGATATTTTAGGTGCCCGAAGTCGATATGTGCATGCATCTTCTGTACCCGTTTATATCTCAAATTCATTCTCAAAATACCCGAAAATTCGATTTATTTGGGTCCCAGAAGCGATCTGTACGTGTCTACTCAGTGTTAGAGTATTTTCAAAATACAGGCCCAAAAAATGCTGAAAATCTATATATTAGGTGCCCAAAGTCAATATGTGTATGCCACTTCTGTACCCGTCTATATCCCAAATTCAGGTTCAAAACACCAGAAAATTCGGTATTTTTTGGTCCCAGAAGCGATCTGTACATGCCCACTCCTTGCTTGAATTTTTTCAAGATACAGACCCAAAACATGCTCAAAATGGATATTTTAGGTGCAAAAAGTCGATATGTACATGCATCTTCTGTACCCGGTTATATCCCAAATTCTGGCTCAAAACCCCCGAAAATTCGATATTTTTGGGTCCCTGAAGCGATCTGTACATGCCTACTCAGTGCTAGAATGTTTTCAAAATATAGGCTCAAAACATGCTAAAAATCGATATTTTAGGTGCACAAAGTCGATATGTGCATGCATCTTCTATACCCGTTTATATCTCAAATTCAGGCTCAAAACACCCGAAAATTCAATATTTTTGGGTCCCAGAAGCGGTCTGTACGTGCATACTCCGTGTTAGAGTGTTTTTAAAATACAGGCCCAAAACATGCTGAAAATCGATATTTTAGGTGTCCAAAGTCGATAGGTGCATGCATCTTCTGAACCCGTTTATATCTCAAATTCAGGCTCAAAACACCTAAAAAATCGATATTTTTGTGTCCCAGAAGCGATCTGTACATGTCTAAACCGTGCTATAGTATTTTCAAATTACAGGCCCAAAACATGCTCAAAATCGATATTTTAGGTGCCCAAAGTCGATATGTGCATGCATCATCTGTACCCGTTTATATCTCAAATTCAGACTCAAAACACCCGAATATTCGATATTTTTGGGTCCCAAAAGCAATGTGTACATGCATACTCCGTGTTAAAGTATTTTCAAAATACAGGCCTAAAACATGCTAAAAATCGATATTTTAGCTTCCCAAAGACAATATGTGTATGCATCTTCTGTACCCGTCTATATCCCAAATTCATGTTCAAATCACTCGAAAATTCGATATTTTTGGGTCCCAGAAGCAATCTGTACATGCCTACTTCTTTCTAGAATATTTTCAAGTTACAGACCCAAAACATGCTCAAAATCGATATTTTAGGTGCAAAAAGTCAATATGTGCATGCATCCTCTGTACCCGATTACATCCCAATTTCTGGCTCAAAACACCCGAAAATTCGATATTTTTGGGTCCCAGAAGCGATCTGTACATGCCTACTCAGTGCTAGAATATTTTTAAATTATACGCCGAATACATACTAAAAATAGATATTTTGGGTGCCAAAGTCGATATGTGAATGCATCTTCTGTATCCGTTTATATCTCAAATTCAGGCTCAAAACACCCAAAAAATCGATATTTTTGTGTCCCAGAAGCGATCTGTACGTGCATACTCCGTGTTAGAGTGTATTTAAAATACAGGCCCAAAACATGCTGAAAATCGATATTTTATGTGCCCAAAGTCAATATGTGTATGCATCTTCTGTACCCGTGTATATCCCTAATTCTGGTTCAAAACACCAGAAAATTCGATATATTTGGGTCCCAGAAGCGATATGTACATGCCTACAGCGTGTTAGAGTATTTTAAAAATACAGGCTCAAAACATGCTCAAAATCGATATTTTGGGTGCCCAAAGTCGATATGTGCATGCATCTTTTGTACCCGTTTATATCTCAAATTCAGACTCAAAACACCCGAATATTCGATATTTTTGGGTCCCAAAAGCCATCTGTACATGCATACTCCGTGTTAGAGTATTTTTAAAATACAGGCCTAAAACATGCTGTAAATCGATATTTTAGCTGCCCAAAGTCGATATGTGCATGCATCTTCTGTACCCGTTTATATCTCAAATTCAGACTCAAAACACCAGATAATTCGAATTTTTTGGGTCCCAGAAGCGATCTGTACATGCCTACTCCTTGCTAGAATGTTTTCAAAATACATACCCAAAACATGTTAAAAATCGATATTTTAAGTGCAAAAAGTCGATATGTGCATGCATCTTCTGTACCCGTTTATATCTCAAATTCAGGCTCAAAACTCCAAAAATTCAATTTTTTTGGGTCCCTTAAGGAATCTGCACATGCCTACTCAGTGCTAGAATGTTTTTGTAATAAAAGCTTAAAACATGCTATAAATCGATATTTTAGGTGTCCAAAGTCGATATGTGCATGTATCTTCTGAACCCGTTTATATCTCAAATTCAGGCTCAAAACACCCAAAAAATCTATATTTTTGTGTCCCAGTAACGATCTGTACATGCCTACTCCGTGTTAGAGTATTTTCAAAATACAGGCCCAAAACATGCTCAAAATCGATATTTTAGGTGCCCAAAGTCGATATGTGCATGAATCTTCTGTATCCGTTTATATCTCAAATTCAGGCTCAAAACACCCGAAAATTCGATATTTTTGGGTCCCAGAAGCGATCTGTACATGCCTACTCCGTGTTAATGTATTTTCAAAATACAGGCCCAAAACATGCTGTAAATCGATATTTTAGCTGCCCAAAGTCAATATGTGTATGTATCTTCTGTACCCGTCTATATCCCAAATTCAGGTTTAAAACTCCAGAGAATTCGGTATTTTTGGGTCCCAGAAGCGATCTGTACATGCCTACTCCTTGCTAGAATGTTTTCAAGATACAGACCCAAAACATGCTCAAAATCGATATTTTAGTTGCAAAAAGTCGATATGTGCATGCATCCTCTGTACCCGGTTATATCCCAAATTATGGCTCAAAACCCCCGAAAATTCGATATTTTTGGGTCCCAGAAGCGATCTGTACATGCCTACTCCTTGCTAGAATATTTCCAAGATACAGACCCAAAACATGTTCAAAATCGATATTTTAAGTGCAAAAAGTCGATATGTGCATGCATCTTCTGTACTCGTTTATATCTCAAATTCAGGCTCAAAACTCCGAAAATTCGATATTTTTGGGTCCCTTAAGCAATCTGCACATGCCTACTCAGTGTTAGAATGTTTTTAAAATACAGGCTTAAAACATGCTATAAATCGATATTTTAGGTGTCCAAAGTCGATATGTGCATGCATCTTCTGAACCCGTTTATATCTCAAATTCAGGCTCAAAACACCCAAAAAATCGATATTTTTGTGTCCCAGAAGCGATCTGTGCATGCCTACACAGTGTTAGAGTATTTTCAAAATATAGGCCCAAAACATGCTCAAAATCGATATTTTAAGTGCCCAAAGTCGATATGTGCATGCATCTTCTGTACCCGTTTATATCTCAAATTCAGACTCAAAACACCCTAATATTCGATATTTTTGGGTCCCAAAAGCAATGAGTACATGCATACTCCGTGTTAAAGTATTTTCAAAATACAGGCCTAAAACATGCTGAAAATCGATATTTTAGATTCCCAAAGTCAATATGTGTATGCATCTTCTGTACCCGTTTATATCCCAAATTCAGGTTCAAATCACTCGAAAATTCGGTATTTTTGGGTCCCAGCAGCGATCTGTACATGCCTACTTCTTGCTAGAATGTTTTCAAGATACAGACCCAAAACATGCTAAAAATCGATATTTTAGGTTCAAAAAGTCGATATGTGCATGCATCCTCTGTACCCGGTTATATCCCAAATTCTAGCTCAAAACACCCGAAAATTTGATATTTTTCGGTCCCAGAAGCGATCTGTACATGCCTACTCAGTGCTAGAATATTTTCAAATTATACGCCCAAAACATACTAAAAATCGATATTTTGGGTGCAAAAGTCGATATGAGGATGCATCTTCTGTACCCGTTTATATCTCAAATTCAGGCTCATAACACCCAAAAAATCGATATTCTTGTGTCCCAGAAGCGATCTGTACATGTCTAGACTGTGCTAAAGTATTTTCAAAATACAGGCACAATACATGCTCAAAATCGATATTTTATGTGCTCAATGTCGATATGTGCATGCATCTTCTGTATCCGTCTATATCCCAAATTCAGGTTCAAAACACCCGAAAATTCGATAATTTTGGGTCCCAGAAGCGATCTGTACATGCCTACTCCTTGCTAGAATATTTTCAAGATACAGACCCAAAACATGTTCAAAATCGATATTTTAAGTGCAAAAAGTCGATATGTGCATGCATCTTCTGTACTCGTTTATATCTCAAATTCAGGCTCAAAAACTCCGAACATTCGATATTTTTGGGTACCTTAAGCAATCTGCACATGCCTACTCAGTGCTAGAATGTTTTTAAAATACCGGCTTAAAACATGCTATAAATCGATATTTTAGGTGTCCAAAGTCGATATGTGCATGCATCTTCTGAACCCGTTTATATCTCAAATTCAGGCTCAAAACACCCAAAAAATCGATATTTTTGTGTCCCAGAAGCGATCTGTACATGTCTACACCGTGTTTGAGTATTTTCAAATTACAGGCCCAAAACATGCTCAAAATCGATATTTTAGGTTCCCGAACTCGATATGTGCATGCATCTTCTGTACCTGTTCATATCTCAAATTCAGGCTCAGAACAACCGAAAATTCGATTTATTTGGGTCCCAGAAGCGATCTGTACGTTTCTACTCAGTGTTAGAGTATTTTAAAAATTCAGGCCCAAAACATGCTCAAAATCGATATTTTGGGTGCCCAAAGTCGATATGTGCATGCATCTTCTGTACCCGTTTATATCTCAAATTCAGGCTCAAAACACCCAAAAATTCAATGTTTTTGGGTCCCAGAAGCGATCTGTGCGTGCATACTCAGTGTTAGAGTGTTTTTAAAATACAGGCCCAAAACATGCTTAAAATCGATATTTTATGTGCCCAAAGTCAATATGTGTATGCATCTTCTGTACCCGTGTATATCCTAATTCTGGTTCAAAACACCAGAAAATTCGATATTTTTGGGTCCCATAAGCGATCTGTACATGCCTACTCCTTGCTAGAATGTTTTTAAAATACATGCCTAAAACATGCTATAAATCGATATTTTAGGTGTGAAATGTCAATATGTGCATGCATCTTCTGTACCCGTTTATATCTCAAATTCAGGCTCAAAACACCCAAACAATCAATATTTTTGTGTCCCAGAAGCGATCTGTACATGCATACTCCGTGTTCGAGTATTTTCAAAATACAGGCCCAAAACATACTCAAAATTGATATTTTAGGTGCCCAAAGTCGATATGTGCATGCATCTACTGTACCCGTTTATATCTCAAATTCAGGCTCAAAACACCCAAAAAATCGATATTTTTGTGTCCCAGAAGCGATCTGTACATGTCTACACCGTGCTATAGTATTTTCAAAATACAGGCCAAAAACATGCTCAAAATCGATATTTTAGGTGCAAAAAGTCGATATGTGCATGCATCTTCGGTATCCGTCTATTTCCCAAATTCAGGTTCAAAACACCTGAAAATTCGATAATTTTGGGTCCCAGAAGCGATCTGTACATGCCTACTTCTTCGTAGAATATTTTCAAGATACAGACCCAAAACATGCTTAAAATCGATATTTTAGGTGCAAAAAGTCGATATGTGCATGCATCCTCTGTACCCGGTTATATCCCAAATTCTGGCTCAAAACACCCGAAAATTCGATATTTTTGGGTCCCAGAAGCGATCTGTACATGCCTACTCAGTGCTAGAATATTTTAAAATTATACTCCCAAAACATACTAAAAATCGATATTTTGGGTGCCAAAGTCGATATGTGCATGCATCTTCTGTACCCGTTTATATCTCAAATTCAGGCTCAAAACACCCAAAAAATCGATATTTTTGTGTCCCAGAAGCGATCTGTACATGTCTACACCGTGCTATAGTATTTTCAAAATACAGGCCCAAAACATGCTCAAAATCGATATTTTAGGTGCCCAAAGTCGATATGTGCATGCATCTTCTGTATCCGTTCATATCTCAAATTCAGGCTCAGAACACCCTAAAATTCGATTTATTTGGGTTCCAGAAGCGATCTGTACGTGTCTACTCAGTGTTAGAGTATTTTAAAAATACAGGCACAAAACATGCTCAAAATCGATATTTTGGGTGCCCAAAGTCGATATGTGCATGCATCTTCTGTACCCGTTTATATCTCAAATTCAGACTCAGAACACCCGAATATTCGATATTTTTGGGTCACAAAAGCAATGTGTACATGCATACTCCGTGTTAGAGTATTTTCAAAATATAGGCCTAAAACATGCAGAAAATCGATATTTTAGCTGCCCAAAGTCAATATGTGCATGCATCTTCTTTACCCGTCTATATCCCAAATTCAGGTTAAAACACTCGAAAATTCGATATTTTTGGGTCCCAGAAGCAATCTGTACATGCCTACTTCTTGCTAGAATTTTTACAAGATACAGACCCAAAACATGCTCAAAATCGATATTTAGGTGCAAAAAGTCGAAATGTGCATGCATCTTCTATACCCGTTTATATCTCAAATTCAGGCTCAAAACCCCCGAAAATTCGATATTTTTGGGTCCCAGAAGCGATCTGTACATGCCTACTCAGTGATAGAATATTTTCAAATTATACGCCCAAAACATACTAAAAATCGATATTTTGGGTGCCAAAGTCGATATGTGCATGCATCTTCTGTACCCGTTTATATCTCAAATTCAGGCTCAAAACACCCAAAAAATCGATATTTTTGTGTCCCAGAAGCGATCTGTACATGTCTACACCGTGTTATAGTATTTTTAAAATACAGGCCCAAAACATGCTCAAAATCGATGTTTTAGGTGCAAAAGTCGATATGTGCATGCATCTTCTGTACCCGTTCATATCTCAAATTCAGGCTCAGAAAACCGGAAAATTAGATTTATTTGGGTCCCAGAAGCGATCTGTACGTGTCTACTCAGTGTTAGAGTGTTTTAAAAATACAGGCCCAAAACATGCTCAAAATCGATATTTTGGGTGCCCAAAGTCGATATGTGCATGCATCTTCTGTACCCGTTTATATCTCAAATTCAGGCTCAAAACACCCGAAAATTCAATGTTTTTGGGTCCCAGAAGCGATCTGTACATGTCTACACCGTGCTTTAGTATTTTCAAAATACAGGCCCAAAACATGCTCAAAATCGATATTTTAGGTGCCCAAAGTCGATATGTGCATGCATCTTCTGTATCCGTTCATATCTCAAATTCAGGCTCAGAACACCCTAAAATTCGATTTATTTGGGTTCCAGAAGCGATCTGTACTTATATACTCAGTGTTAGAGTATTTTAAAAATACAGGCCCAAAACATGCTCAAAATCGATATTTTGGGAGCCCAAAGTCGATATGTGCATGCATCTTCTGTACCCGTTTATATTTCAAATTCAGACTCAAAACACCCGAATATTCGATATTTTTGGGTCCCAAAAGCAATGTGTACATGCATACTCTGTTTTAGAGTATTTACAAAATACAGGCCTAAAACATGCTGAAAATCGATATTTTAGCTGCCCAAAGTCAATATGTGTATGCATCTTCTGTACCCGTCTATATTCCAAATTCACATTCAAAACACTCAAAAATTCGATATTTTTGGGTCCCAGAAGCAATCTGTACATGCCTACTTCTTGCTAGAATTTTTTCAAGATACAGACCCAAAACATACTCAAAATCGATATTTTAGGTGCAAAAAGTCGAAATGTGCATGCATCTTCTGTACCCGTTTATATCTCAAATTCAGGCTCAGAACACCCGAAAATTCGATTTATTTGGGTCCCAGAAGCGATCTGTACGTGTCTACTCAGTGTTAGAGTATTTTAAAAATTCAGGCCCAAAACATGCTCAAAATCGATATTTTGGGTGCCGAAAGTCGATATGTGCATGTATCTTCTGTACCCGTTTATATCTCAAATTCAGGCTCAAAACACCAGAAAATTCAATGTTTTTGGGTCCCAGAAGCGATCTGTACGTGCATACTCCGTGTTAGAGTGTTTTAAAAATACAGGCCCAAAACATGCTGAAAATCGATATTTTATATGCCCAAAGTCAATATGTGTATGCATCTTCTGTACCCGTGTATATCCCTAATTCTGGTTCAAAACACCAGAAAATTCGATATATTTGGGTCCCAGAAGCGATGTGTACATGCCTACTCAGTGCTAGAATATTTTCAAATTATACGCCCAAAACATACTAAAAATCGATATTTTGGGTGCCAAAGTCGATATGTGCATGCAACTTCTGTACCCGTTTATATCTCAAATTCAGGCTCAAAACACCCAAAAAATCGATATTTTTGTGTCCCAGAAGCGATCTGTACATGTCTACACCGTGCTATAGTATTTTATAAATACAGGCCCAAAACATGCTCAAAATCGATATTTTAGATGCCCAAAGTCGATATGTGCATGCATCTTCTGTACCCGTTCATATCTCAAATTCAGGCTCAGAACACCGGAAAATTCGATTTATTTGGGTCCCAGAAGCGATCTGTACGTGTCTACTCAGTGTTAGAGTATTTTCAAAATACAGGCCCAAAACATGCTCAAAATCGATATTTTGGGTGCCCAAAGTCGATATGTGCATGCATCTTCTGTACCCGTTTATATCTCAAATTCAGGCTCAAAACACCCGAAAATTCAATGTTTTTGGGTCCCAGAAGCGATCTGTACATGTCTACACCGTGCTATAGTATTTTCAAAATACAGGCCCAAAACATGCTCAAAATCGATATTTTAGGTGCCCAAAGTCGATATGTGCATGCATTTTCTGTATCCGTTCATATCTCAAATTCAGGCTCAGAACACCCTAAAATTCGATTTATTTGGGTTCCAGAAGCGATCTGTACGTATCTACTCAGTGTTAGAGTATTTTAAAAATACAGGCCCAAAACATGCTCAAAATCGATATTTTGGGAGCCCAAAGTCGATATGTGCATGCATCTTCTGTACCCGTTTATATTTCAAATTCAGACTCAAAACACCCGAATATTCGATATTTTTGGGTCCCAAAAGCAATGTGTACATGCATACTCTGTTTTAGAGTATTTACAAAATACAGGCCTAAAACATGCTGAAAATCGATATTTTAGCTGCCCAAAGTCAATATGTGTATGCATCTTCTGTACCCGTCTATATTCCAAATTCAGATTCAAAACACTCAAAAATTCGATATTTTTGGGTCCCAGAAGCAATCTGTACATGCCTACTTCTTGCTAGAATTTTTTCAAGATACAGACCCAAAACATACTCAAAATCGATATTTTAGGTGCAAAAAGTCGAAATGTGCATGCATCTTCTGTACCCGTTTATATCTCAAATTCAGGCTCAGAACACCCGAAAATTCGATTTATTTGGGTCCCAGAAGCGATCTGTACGTGTCTACTCAGTGTTAGAGTATTTTAAAAATTCAGGCCCAAAACATGCTCAAAATCGATATTTTGGGTGCCGAAAGTCGATATGTGCATGTATCTTCTGTACCCGTTTATATCTCAAATTCAGGCTCAAAACACCCGAAAATTCAATGTTTTTGGGTCCCAGAAGCGATCTGTACGTGCATACTCCGTGTTAGAGTGTTTTAAAAATACAGGCCCAAAACATGCTGAAAATCGATATTTTATATGCCCAAAGTCAATATGTGTATGCATCTTCTGTACCCGTGTATATCCCTAATTCTGGTTCAAAACACCAGAAAATTCGATATATTTGGGTCCCAGAAGCGATGTGTACATGCCTACTCAGTGCTAGAATATTTTCAAATTATACGCCCAAAACATACTAAAAATCGATATTTTGGGTGCCAAAGTCGATATGTGCATGCAACTTCTGTACCCGTTTATATCTCAAATTCAGGCTCAAAACACCCAAAAAATCGATATTTTTGTGTCCCAGAAGCGATCTGTACATGTCTACACCGTGCTATAGTATTTTATAAATACAGGCCCAAAACATGCTCAAAATCGATATTTTAGATGCCCAAAGTCGATATGTGCATGCATCTTCTGTATCCGTTCATATCTCAAATTCAGGCTCAGAACACCCTAAAATTCGATTTATTTGGGTTCCAGAAGCGATCTGTACGTGTCTACTCAGTGTTAGAGTATTTTAAAAATACAGGCCAAAAACATGCTCAAAATCGATATTTTGGGTGCCCAAAGTCGATATGTGCATGCTTCTTCTGTACCCGTTTATATCTCAAATTCAGACTCAAAACACCCGAATATTCGATATTTTTGGGTCCCAAAAGATATGTGTACATGCATACTCTGTTTTAGAGTTTTTTCAAAATACAGGCCTAAAACATGCTGAAAATCGATATTTTAGCTGCCCAAAGTCAATATGTGTATGCATCTTCTGTACCCGTCTATATTCCAAATTCAGATTCAAAACACTCAAAAATTCGATATTTTTGGGTCCCAGAAGCAATCTGTACATGCCTACTTCTTGCTAGAATGTTTTCAAGATACAGACCCAAAACATACTCAAAATCGATATTTTAGGTGCAAAAAGTCGAAATGTGCATGCATCTTCTGTACCCGTTTATATCTCAAATTCAGGCTCAAAACACCCAAAAAATCGATATTTTTGTGTCCCAGAAGCGATCTGTACATGTCTACACCGTGTTTGAGTATTTTCAAAATACAGG
This sequence comes from Petrolisthes cinctipes, assembly GCA_033782935.1. Taxonomy (NCBI): domain Eukaryota; kingdom Metazoa; phylum Arthropoda; class Malacostraca; order Decapoda; family Porcellanidae; genus Petrolisthes; species Petrolisthes cinctipes. Next base: position 11,761,753 of record JAWQEG010000062.1, on the reverse strand, counting down.
CCCAAAACATGCTCAAAATCGATATTTTAGGTGCCCGAAGTCGATATGTGCATGCATCTTCTGTACCTGTTCATATCTCAAATTCAGGCACAGAACAACCGAAAATTCGATTTATTTGGGTCCCAGAAGCGATCTGTACGTGTCTACTCCGTGTTAGAGTATTTTAAAAATGCAGGTTTAAAAACATGCTCAAAATCGATATTTTGGGTGCCCAAAGTCGATATGTGCATGCATCTTCTGTACCCGTTTATATCTCAAATTCAGACTCAAAACACCCGAATATTCGATATTTTTGGGTCCCAAAAGCCATCTGTACATGCATACTCCGTGTTAGAGTATTTTTAAAATACAGGCCTAAAACATGCTGTAAATCGATATTTTAGCTGCCCAAAGTCAATATGTGTATGCATCTTCTGTACCCGTCTATATCCCAAATTCAGGTTCAAAACACTCGAAAATTCGATATTTTTGAGTCCCAGAAGCAATCTGTACATGCCTACTTCTTGCTAGAAAGTGTTCATGATACAGACCCAAAACATGCTCAAAATCGATATTTTAGGTGCATAAAGTCGATATGTGCATGCATCTTCTGTACCCGTTTATATCTCAAATTAGGGCTCAAAACACCCAAAAAATCGATATTTTTGTGTCCCAGAAGCGATCTGTACATGTCTACACCGTATTATAGTATTTTTAAAATACAGGCCCAAAACATGCTCAAAATCGATGTTTTAGGTGCCCAAAGTCGATATGTGCATGCATCTTCTGTACCCGTTTATATCTCAAATTCAGGCTCAGAACACCGGAAAATTCGATTTATTTGGGTCCCAGAAGCGATCTGTACGTGTCTACTCAGTTTTAGAGTATTTTCAAAATACAGGCCCAAAACATGCTCAAAATCGATATTTTGGGTGCCCAAAGTCGATATGTGCATGCATCTTCTGTACCCGTTTATATCTCAAATTCAGGCTCAAAACACCCGAAAATTCAATGTTTTTGGGTCCCAGAAGCGATCTGTACATGCCTACACCGTGCTATAGTATTTTCAAAATACAGGCCAAAAACATGCTCAAAATCAATATTTTAGGTGCATAAGTCGATATGTGCATGCATCTTCTGTATCCGTTCATATCTCAAATTCAGGCTCAGAACACCCTAAAATTCGATTTATTTGGGTTCCAGAAGCGATCTGTACGTGTCTACTCAGTGTTAGAGTATTTTAAAAATACAGGCCCAAAACATGCTCAAAATCGATATATTGGGTGCCCAAAGTCGATATGTGCATGCATCTTCTGTACCCGTTTATATTTCAAATTCAGACTCAAAACACCCGAATATTCGATATTTTTGGGTCCCAAAAGCAATGTGTACATGCATACTCTGTTTTAGAGTATTTTCAAAATACAGGCCTAAAACATGCTGAAAATCGATATTTTATAAGCCCAAAGTCAATATGTGTATGCATCTTCTGTACCCGTCTATATTCCAAATTCAGATTCAAAACACTCAAAAATTCGATATTTTTGGGTCCCAGAAGCAATCTGTACATGCCTACTTCTTGCTAGAATTTTTTCAAGATACAGACCCAAAACATACTCAAAATCGATATTTTAGGTGCAAAAAGTCGAAATGTGCATGCATCTTCTGTACCCGTTTATATCTCAAATTCAGGCTCAGAACACCCGAAAATTCGATTTATTTGGGTCCCAGAAGCGATCTGTACGTGTCTACTCAGTGTTAGAGTATTTTAAAAATTCAGGCCCAAAACATGCTCAAAATCGATATTTTGGGTGCCGAAAGTCAATATGTGTATGCATCTTCTGTACCCGTGTATATCCCTAATTCTGGTTCAAAACACCAGAAAATTCGATATATTTGGGTCCCAGAAGCGATCTGTACATGCCTACTCAGTGCTAGAATAATTTCAAATTATACGCCCAAAACATACTAAAAATCGATTTTTTGGGTGCCAAAGTCGATATGTGCATGCAACTTCTGTACCCGTTTATATCTCAAATTCAGGCTCAAAACACCCAAAAAATCGATATTTTTGTGTCCCAGAAGCGATCTGTACATGTCTACACCGTGCTATAGTATTTTATAAATACAGGCCCAAAACATGCTCAAAATCGATATTTTGGGTGCCCAAAGTCGATATGTGCATGCATCTTCTGTACCCGTTTATATCTCAAATTCAGACTCAAAACACCCGAATATTCGATATTTTTGGGTCCCAAAAGATATGTGTACATGCATACTCTGTTTTAGAGTGTTTTCAAAATACAGGCCTAAAACATGCTGAAAATCGATATTTTAGGTGCCCAAAGTCAATATGTGTATGCATCTTCTGTACCCGTCTATATTCCAAATTCAGATTCAAAACACTCAAAAATTCGATATTTTTGGGTCCCAGAAGCAATCTGTACATGCCTACTTCTTGCTAGAATGTTTTCAAGATACAGACCCAAAACATACTCAAAATCGATATTTTAGGTGCAAAAAGTCGAAATGTGCATGCATCTTCTGTACCCGTTTATATCTCAAATTCAGGCTCAAAACACCCAAAAAATCGATATTTTTGTGTCCCAGAAGCGATCTGTACATGTCTACACCGTGTTTGAGTATTTTCAAAATACAGGCCCAAAACATGCTCAAAATCGATATTATAGGTGCCCGAAGTCGATATGTGCATGCATCTTCTGTACCTGTTCATATCTCAAATTCAGGCACAGAACAACCGAAAATTCGATTTATTTGGGTCCCAGAAGCGATCTGTACGTGTCTACTCCGTGTTAGAGTATTTTAAAAATGCAGGTTTAAAAACATGCTCAAAATCGATATTTTGGGTGCCCAAAGTCGATATGTGCATGCATCTTCTGTACCCGTTTATATCTCAAATTCAGACTCAAAACACCCGAATATTCGATATTTTTGGGTCCCAAAAGCCATCTGTACATGCATACTCCGTGTTAGAGTATTTTTAAAATACAGGCCTAAGACATGCTGTAAATCGATATTTTAGCTGCCCAAAGTCAATATGTGTATGCATCTTCTGTACCCGTCTATATCCCAAATTCAGGTTCAAAACACCCAAAAAATCGATATTTTTGTGTCCCAGAAGCGATCTGTACATGTCTATACCGTGTTTGAGTATTTTCAAAATACAGGCCCAAAACATGCTCAAAATCGATATTTTAGGTGCCCGAAGTCGATATGTGCATGCATCTTCTGTACCCGTTTATATCTCAAATTCTTTCTCAAAATTCCCTAAAATTCGATTTATTTGGGTTCCAGAAGCGATCTGTACGTGTCTACTCAGTGTTAGAGTATTTTCAAAATAAAGGCCTAAAACATGCTGAAAATCGATATTTTAGCTGCCCAAAGTCAATATGTGTATGCATCTTCTGTACCCGTCTATATCCCAAATTCAGATTCAAAACACTCAAAAATTCGATATTTTTGGGTCCCAGAAGCAATCTGTACATGCCTACTTCTTGCTAGAATTTTTTCAAGATACAGACCCAAAAGATACTCAAAATCGATATTTTAGGTGCAAATAGTCGAAATGTGCATGCATCTTCTGTACCCGTTTACATCTCAAATTCAGGCTCAGAACACCCGAAAATTCGATTTATTTGGGTCCCAGAAGCGATCTGTACGTGTCTACTCAGTGTTAGAGTATTTTAAAAATTTAGGCCCAAAACATGCTCAAAATCGATATTTTGGGTGCCCAAAGTTGATATGTGCATGCATCTTCTGTACCCGTTTATATCTCAAATTCAGGCTCAAAACACCCGAAAATTCAATGTTTTTGGGTCCCAGAAGCGATCTGTACGTGCATACTCCGTGTTAGAGTGTTTATAAAATACAGGTCCAAAACATGCTGAAAATCGATATTTTATATGCCCAAAGTCAATATGTGTATGCATCTTCTGTACCCGTGTATATCCCTAATTCTGGTTCAAAACACCAGAAAATTCGATATATTTGGGTCCCAGAAGCGATCTGTACATGCCTACTCAGTGCTAGAATATTTTCAAATTATACGCCCAAAACATACTAAAAATCGATATTTTGGGTGCCAAAGTCGATAGGTGCATGCAACTTCTGTACCCGTTTATATCTCAAATTCAGGCTCAGAACACCCAAAAAATCGATATTTTTGTGTCCCAGAAGCGATCTGTACATGTCTACACCGTGCTATAGTATTTTCAAAATACAGGCCAAAAACATGCTCAAAATCGATATTTTAGGTGCCCAAAGTCGATATGTGCATGCATCTTCTGTATCCGTTCATATCTCAAATTCAGGCTCAGAACACCCTAAAATTCGATTTATTTGGGTCCCAAAAGCAATGTGTACATGCATACTCCGTGTTAGAGTATTTTCAAAATACAGGCCTAAAACATGCTGAAAATCGATATTTTAGCTGCCCAAAGTCAATATGTGTATGCATCTTCTGTACACGTCTATATCCCAAATTCAGATTCAAAACACTCAAAAATTCGATATTATCGGGTCCCAGAAGCAATCTGTACATGCCTACTTCTTGCTAGAATGTTTTCAAGATACAGACCCAAAACATAATCAAAATCGATATTTTAGGTGCAAAAAGTCGAAATGTGCATGCATCTTCTGTACCCGTTTATATCTCAAATTCAGACTCAAAACACCCGAAAATTCGATATTTTTGGGTCCCAGAAGCGATCTGTACATCCATACTCCGTGTTAGAGTATTTTCAAAATACAGGCCTAAAATATGCTGTAAATCGATATTTTAGCTGCCGAAAGTCAATATGTGTATGCATCTTCTGTACCCGTCTATATCCCAAATTCAGGTTCAAAACACTCGAAAATTCGATATTTTTGAGTCCCAGAAGCAATCTGTACATGCCTACTTCTTGCTAGAAAGTTTTCATGATACAGACCCAAAACATGCTCAAAATCGATATTTTAGGTGCAAAAAGTCGAAATGTGCATGCATCTTCTGTACCCGTTTATATCTCAAATTAAGGCTCAGAACACCCGAAAATTCGATTTATTTGGGTCCCAGAAGCGATCTGTACGTGTCTACTCAGTGTTAGAGTATTTTAAAAATTTAGGCCCAAAACATGCTCAAAATCGATATTTTGGGTGCCCAAAGTCGATATGTGCATGCATCTTCTGTACCCGTTTATATCTCAAATTCAGGCTCAAAACACCCGAAAATTCAATGTTTTTGGGTCCCAGAAGCGATCTGTACGTGCATACTCCGTGTTAGAGTGTTTTTAAAATACAGGCCCAAAACATGCTGAAAATCGATATTTTATATGCCCAAAGTAAATATGTGTATGCATCTTCTGTACCCGTGTATATCCCAAATTCTGGTTCAAAACACCAGAAAATTCGATATATTTGGGTCCCAGAAGCGATCTGTACATGCGTACTCAGTGCTAGAATATTTTCAAATTATACGCCCAAAACATACTAAAAATCGATATTTTTGGGTGCTAAAGTCGATAGGTGCATGCAACTTCTGTACCCGTTTATATCTCAAATTCAGGCTCAGAACGCCCAAAAAATCGATATTTTTGTGTCCCAGAAGCGATCTGTACATGTCTACACCGTGCTATAGTATTTTCAAAATACAGGCCAAAAACATGCTCAAAATCGATATTTTAGGTGCCCAAAGTCGATATGTGCATGCATCTTCTGTATCCGTTCATATCTCAAATTCAGGCTCAGAACACCCAAAAAATCGATATTTTTGTGTCCCAGAAGCGATCTATACATGTCTACACCGTGTTATAGTATTTTTAAAATACAGGCCCAAAACATGCTCAAAATCGATGTTTTAGGTGCTCAAAGTCGATATGTGCATGCATCTTCTGTACCCCTTCATATCACAAATTCAGGCTCAGAACACCCTAAAATTCGATTTATTTGGGTTCCAGAAGCGATCTGTACGAGTCTACTCAGTGTTAGAGTATTTTCAAAATACAGGACTAAAACATGCTGAAAATCGATATTTTAGCTGCCCAAAGTCAATATGTGTATGCATCTTCTGTACACGTCTATATCCCAAATTCAGATTCAAAACACTCAAAAATTCGATATTTTTGGGTCCCAGAAGCAATCTGTACATGCCTACTTCTTGCTAGAATGTTTTCAAGATACAGACCCAAAACATACTCAAAATCGATATTTTAGGTGCAAAAAGTCGAAATGTGCATGCATCTTCTGTACCCGTTTATATCTCAAATTCAGGCTCAAAACACCCGAAAATTCGATATTTTTGGGTCCCAGAAGCGATCTGTACATGCATACTCCGTGTTAGAGTATTTTCAAAATACAGGCCTAAAATATGCTGTAAATCGATATTTTAGCTGCCCAAAGTCAATATGTGTATGCATCTTCTGTACCCGTCTATATCCCAAATTCAGGTTCAAAACACTCGAAAATTCGATATTTTTGAGTCCCAGAAGCAATCTGTACATGCCTACTTCTTGCTAGAAAGTTTTCATTATACAGACCCAAAACATGCTCAAAATCGATATTTTAGGTGCAAAAAGTCGATATGTGCATGCATCTTCTGTACCCGTTTATATCTCAAATTCAGGCTCAGAACACCCAAAAAATCGATATTTTTGTGTCCCAGAAGCGATCTGTACATGTCTACACCGTGTTATAGTATTTTTAAATTACAGGCCCGAAACATGCTGAAAATCGATATTTTATGTGCCCAAAGTCAATATGTGTATGCATCTTCTGTACCCGTGTATATCCCAAATTCAGATTCAAAACCCTCAAAAATTCGATATTTTTGGGTCCCAGAAGCAATCTGTACATGCCTACTTCTTGCTAGAATGTTTTCAAGATACAGACCAAAAACATGCTCAAAATCGATATTTTAGGTGCAAAAAGTCGAAATGTGCATGCATCTTCTGTACCCGTTTATATCTCAAATTAAGGCTCAGAACACCCGAAAATTCGATTTATTTGGGTCCCAGAAGCGATCTGTACGTGTCTACTCAGTGTTAGAGTATTTTAAAAATTTAGGCCCAAAACATGCTCAAAATCGATATTTTGGGTGCCCAAAGTCGATATGTGCATGCATCTTCTGTACCCGTTTATATCTCAAATTCAGGCTCAAAACACCCGAAAATTCAATGTTTTTGGGTCCCAGAAGCGATCTGTACGTGCATACACCGTGTTAGAGTGTTTTTAAAATACAGGTCCAAAACATGCTCAAAATCGATATTTTGGGTGCCCAAAGTCGATATGTGCATGCATCTTCTGTACCCGTTTATATCTCAAATTCAGACTCAAAACACCCGAATATTCGATATTTTTGGGTCTCAAAAGCCAACTGTACATGCATACTCCGTGTTAGAGTATTTTTAAAATACAGGCCCAAAACATGCTGTAAATCGATATTTTATGTGCCCAAAGTCAATATGTGTATGCATCTTCTGTACCCGTCTATATCCCAAATTCAGGTTCAAAACACTCGAAAATTCTATATTTTTGAGTCCCAGAAGCAATCTGTACATGCCTACTTCTTGCTAGAAAGTTTTCATGATACAGACCCAAAAAATGCTCAAAATCGATATTTTAGGTGCAAAAAGTCGATATGTGCATGCATCCTCTGTACCCGGTTATATCCCAATTTCTGGCTCAAAACACCCGTAAATTCGATATTTTTGGGTCCCAGAAGTGATCTGTACATGCCTACTCAGTGCTAGAATATTTTCAAATTATACGCCCAAAACATACTAAAAATCGATATTTTGGGTGCCAAAGTCGATATGTGCATGCATCTTCTGTACCCGTTTATATCTCAAATTCAGGCTCAAAACACCCAAAAAATCGATATTTTTGTGTCCCAGAAGTGATCTGTACATGTCTACACCGTGTTTGAGTATTTTCAAAATACAGGCCCAAAACATGCTCAAAATCGATATTTTAGGTGCAAAAAGTCGATATGTGCATGCATCTTCTGTACCTGTTCATATCTCAAATTCAGGCTCAGAAAAACCGAAAATTCGATTTATTTTGGTCCCAGAAGCGATCTGTACGTGTCTACTTAGTGTTAGAGTATTTTAAAAATACAGGCACAAAACATGCTCAAAATCGATATTTTGGGTGCCCAAAGTCGATATGTGCATGCATCTTCTGTACCCGTTTATATCTCAAATTCAGACTCAAAACACCCGAATATTCAATATTTTTGGGTCCCAAAAGCAATGTGTACATGCATACTCTGTTTTAGAGTATTTTCAAAATACAGGCCTAAAACATGCTGAAAATTTATATATTAGGTGCCCAAAGTCAATATGTGTATGCATCTTCTGTACCCGTTTATATCTCAAATTCAGGCTCAAAACACCCGAAAATTCAATGTTTTTGGGTCCCAGAAGCGATCTGTACGTGCATACTCCGTGTTAGAGTGTTTTCAAGATACAGACCCAAAACATACTCAAAATCGATATTTTAGGTGCAAAAAGTCGAAATGTACATGTATCTTCTGTACCCGTTTATATCTCAAATTCAGGCTCAGAACACCCGAAAATTCGATTTATTTGGGTCCCAGAAGCGATCTGTACATGCATATTCCGTGTTAGAGTATTTTAAAAATTCAGGCCGAAAACATGCTCAAAATCGATATTTTGGGTGCCCAAAGTTGATATGTGCATGCATCTTCTGTACCCGTTTATATCTCAAATTCAGGCTCAAAACACCCGAAAATCCAATGTTTTTTTGGTCCCAGAAGCGATCTGTACGTGCATACTCCGTGTTAGAGTGTTTTTAAAATACAGGCCCAAAACATGCTGAAAATCGATATTTTTTGTGCCCAAAGTCAATATGTGTATGCATCTTCTGTACCCGTGTATATCCCTAATTCTGGTTCAAAACACCAGAAAATTCGATATATTTGGGTCCCAGAAGCGATCTGTACATGCCTACTCAGTGCTAGAATATTTTCAAATTATACGCCCAAAACATACTAAAAATCGATATTTTGGGTGCCAAAGTCGATATGTGCATGCATCTCTTGTACCCGTTTATATCTCAAATTCAGGCTCAAAACACCCAAAAAATCGATATTTTAGTGTCCCAGAAGCGATCTGTACATGTCTACACCGTGCTATAGTATTTTTAAAATACAGGCCCAAAACATGCTCAAAATCGATATTTTAGGTGCCCAAAGTCGATATGTGCATGCATCTTCTGTACCCGTTTATATCTCAAATTCAGACTCAAAACACCCGAATATTCGATAATTTTGGGTCCCAAAAGCAATGTGTACATGCATACTCCGTGTTAGAGTATTTTCAAAATACAGGCCTAAAACATGCTGAAAATCGATATTTTAGCTGCCCAAAGTCAATAAGTGTATGCATATTCTGTACACGTCTATATCCCAAATTCAGATTCAAAACACTCAAAAATTCGATATTTTTGGGTCCCAGAAGCAATCTGTACATGCCTACTTCTTGCTAGAATGTTTTCAAGATACAGACCCAAAACATACTCAAAATCGATATTTTAGGTGCAAAAAGTCGAAATATGCATGCATCTTCTGTACCCGTTTATATCTCAAATTCAGGCTCAAAACACCCGAAAATTCGATATTTTTGGGTCCCAGAAGCGATCTGTACATGCATACTCCGTGTTAGAGTATTTTCAAAATACAGGCCTAAAATATGCTGTAAATCGATATTTTAGCTGCCCAAAGTCAATATGTGTATGCATCTTCCGTACCCGTCTATATCCCAAATTCAGGTTCAAAACACTCGAAAATTCGATATTTTTGAGTCCCAGAAGCAATCTGTACATGCCTACTTCTTGCTAGAAAGTTTTCATGATACAGACCCAAAACATGCTCAAAATCGATATTTTAGGTGCAAAAAGTCGATATGTGCATGCATCTTCTGTACCCGTTTATATCTCAAATTCAGGCTCAAAACACCCAAAAAATCGATATTTTTGTGTCCCAGAAGCGATCTGTACATGTCTACACCGTGTTTGAGTATTTTCAAAATACAGGCCCAAAACATGCTCAAAATCGATATTTTAGGTGCAAAAAGTCGATATGTGCATGCATCTTCTGTACCTGTTCATATCTCAAATTCAGGCTCAGAAAAACCGAAAATTCGATTTATTTTGGTCCCAGAAGCGATCTGTACGTGTCTACTTAGTGTTAGAGTATTTTAAAAATACAGGCACAAAACATGCTCAAAATCGATATTTTGGGTGCCCAAAGTCGATATGTGCATGCATCTTCTGTACCCGTTTATATCTCAAATTCAGACTCAAAACACCCGAATATTCAATATTTTTGGGTCCCAAAAGCAATGTGTACATGCATACTCTGTTTTAGAGTATTTTCAAAATACAGGCCTAAAACATGCTGAAAATTTATATATTAGGTGCCCAAAGTCAATATGTGTATGCATCTTCTGTACCCGTTTATATCTCAAATTCAGGCTCAAAACACCCGAAAATTCAATGTTTTTGGGTCCCAGAAGCGATCTGTACGTGCATACTCCGTGTAAGAGTGTTTTCAAGATACAGACCCAAAACATACTCAAAATCGATATTTTAGGTGCAAAAAGTCGAAATGTACATGTATCTTCTGTACCCGTTTATATCTCAAATTCAGGCTCAGAACACCCGAAAATTCGATTTATTTGGGTCCCAGAAGCGATCTGTACATGCATATTCCGTGTTAGAGTATTTTAAAAATTCAGGCCGAAAACATGCTCAAAATCGATATTTTGGGTGCCCAAAGTTGATATGTGCATGCATCTTCTGTACCCGTTTATATCTCAAATTCAGGCTCAAAACACCCGAAAATCCAATGTTTTTTGGTCCCAGAAGCGATCTGTACGTGCATACTCCGTGTTAGAGTGTTTTTAAAATACAGGCCCAAAACATGCTGAAAATCGATATTTTTTGTGCCCAAAGTCAATATGTGTATGCATCTTCTGTACCCGTGTATATCCCTAATTCTGGTTCAAAACACCAGAAAATTCGATATATTTGGGTCCCAGAAGCGATCTGTACATGCCTACTCAGTGCTAGAATATTTTCAAATTATACGCCCAAAACATACTAAAAATCGATATTTTGGGTGCCAAAGTCGATATGTGCATGCATCTCTTGTACCCGTTTATATCTCAAATTCAGGCTCAAAACACCCAAAAAATCGATATTTTAGTGTCCCAGAAGCGATCTGTACATGTCTACACCGTGCTATAGTATTTTTAAAATACAGGCCCAAAACATGCTCAAAATCGATATTTTAGGTGCCCAAAGTCGATATGTGCATGCATCTTCTGTACCCGTTTATATCTCAAATTCAGACTCAAAACACCCGAATATTCGATAATTTTGGGTCCCAAAAGCAATGTGTACATGCATACTCCGTGTTAGAGTATTTTCAAAATACAGGCCTAAAACATGCTGAAAATCGATATTTTAGCTGCCCAAAGTCAATAAGTGTATGCATATTCTGTACACGTCTATATCCCAAATTCAGATTCAAAACACTCAAAAATTCGATATTTTTGGGTCCCAGAAGCAATCTGTACATGCCTACTTCTTGCTAGAATGTTTTCAAGATACAGACCCAAAACATACTCAAAATCGATATTTTAGGTGCAAAAAGTCGAAATGTGCATGCATCTTCTGTACCCGTTTATATCTCAAATTCAGGCTCAAAACACCCGAAAATTCGATATTTTTGGGTCCCAGAAGCGATCTGTACATGCATACTCCGTGTTAGAGTATTTTCAAAATACAGGCCTAAAATATGCTGTAAATCGATATTTTAGCTGCCCAAAGTCAATATGTGTATGCATCTTCCGTACCCGTCTATATCCCAAATTCAGGTTCAAAACACTCGAAAATTCGATATTTTTGAGTCCCAGAAGCAATCTGTACATGCCTACTTCTTGCTAGAAAGTTTTCATGATACAGACCCAAAACATGCTCAAAATCGATATTTTAGGTGCAAAAAGTCGATATGTGCATGCATCTTCTGTACCCGTTTATATCTCAAATTCAGGCTCAAAACACCCAAAAAATCGATATTTTTGTGTCCCAGAAGCGATCTGTACATGTCTACACCGTGTTATAGTATTTTTAAATTACAGGCCCGAAACAAGCTGAAAATCGATATTTTATGTGCCCAAAGTCAATATGTGTATGCATCTTCTGTACCCGTGTATATCCCAAATTCAGATTCAAAACCCTCAAAAATTCGATATTTTTGGGTCCCAGAAGCAATCTGTACATGCCTACTTCTTGCTAGAATGTTTTCAAGATACAGACCCAAAACATACTCAAAATCGATATTTTAGGTGCAAAAAGTCGAAATGTGCATGCATCTTCTGTACCCGTTTATATCTCAAATTCAGGCTCAAAACACCCGAAAATTCGATATTTTTGGGTCCCAGAAGCCATCTGTACATGGCTACTCCGTGTTAGAGTATTTTCAAAATACAGGCACAAAACATGCTCAAAATCGATATTTTAGGTGCAAAAAGTCGATATGTGAATGCATCTTCTGTACCCGTTTATATCTCAAATTCAGACTCAAAACACCCGAATATTCGATATTTTTGGGTCCCAAAAGCAATGTGTACATGCATACTCTGTTTTAGAGTATTTTCAAAATACAGGCCTAAAACATGCTGAAAATCGATATTTTAGCTGCCCAAAGTCAATATGTGTATGCATCTTCTGTACCCGTCTATATCCCAAATTCAGATTCAAAACACTCAAAAATTCGATATCTTTGGGTCCCAGAAGCAATCTGTACATGCCTACACCGTGCTAGAGTATTTTCAAAATACAGGCCCAAAACATGCTCAAAATCGATATTTTAGGTGCCCAAAGTCGATATGTGCATGCATCTTCTGTATCCGTTCATATCTCAAATTCAGGCTCAGAACACCCTAAAATTCGATTTATTTGGGTTTCAGAAGCGATCTGTACGTGTCTACTCAGTGTTAGAGTATTTTAAAAATACAGGCCCAAAACATGCTCAAAATCGATATTTTGGGTGCCCAAAGTCGATATGTGAATGCATCTTCTGTACCCGTTTATATCTCAAATTCAGACTCAAAACACCCGAATATTTGATATTTTTTGGTCCCAAAAGCAATGTGTACATGCATACTCTGTTTTAGAGTATTTTCAAAATACAGGCCTAAAACATGCTGAAAATCGATATTTTAGCTGCCCAAAGTCAATATGTGTATGCATCTTCTGTACCCGTCTATATCCCAAATTCAGATTCAAAACACTCAAAAATTCGATATTTTTGGGTCCCAGAAGCAATCTGTACATGTCTACTTCTTGCTAGAATGTTTTCAAGATACAGACCCAAAACATACTCAAAATCGATATTTTAGGTGCAAAAAGTCGAAATGTGCATGCATCTTCTGTACCCGTTTATATCTCAAATTCAGGCTCAGAACACCCGAAAATTCGATTTATTTGTGTCCCAGAAGCGATCTGTACGTGTCTACTCCGTGTTAGAGTATTTTAAAAATTCAGGCCCAAAACATGCTCAAAATCGATATTTTGGGTGCCCAAAGTCGATATGTGCATGCATCTTCTGTACCCGTTTATATCTCAAATTCAGGCTCAAAACACCCAAAAAATCGATATTTTTGTGTCCCAGAAGCGATCTGTACATGTCTACACAGTGCTATAGTATTTTCAAAATACAGGCCCAAAACATGCTCAAAATCGATATTTTAGGTGCCCGAACTCGATATGTGCATGCATCTTCTGTACCTGTTCATATCTCAAATTCAGGCTCAGAACAACCGAAAATTCGATTTATTTGGGTCCCAGAAGCGATCTGTACGTGTCTACTCAGTGTTAGAGTATTTTAAAAATGCAGGTCCAAAACATGCTCAAAATCGATATTTTGGGTGCCCAAAGTCGATATGTGCATGCATCTTCTGTACCCGTTTATATCTCAAATTCAGACTCAAAACACCCGAATATTCGATATTTTTGGGTTCCAAAAGCAATGTGTACATGCATACTCCGTGTTAGAGTATTTTCAAAATACAGGCCTAAAACATGCTGAAAATCGATATTTTAGCTGCCCAAAGTCAATATGTGTATGCATCTTCTGTACACGTCTATATCCCAAATTTTGATTCAAAACACTCAAAAATTCGATATTTTTGGGTCCTAGAAGCAATCTGTACATGCCTACTTCTAGCTAGAATGTTTTAAAGATACAGACCCATAACATGCTCAAAATCGATATTTTAAGTGCAAAAAGTCGAAATGTGCATGCATCTTCTGTACCCGTTTATATCTCAAATTCAGGCTCAAAAAAAACGAAAATTCGATATTTTGGGGTCCCCGAAGCGATCTGTACATGCCTACTCCGTGTTAGAGTATTTTCAAAATACAGGACCAAAACATGCTCAAAATCGATATTTTAGGTGCCTAAAGTCGATATGTGCATGAATCTTCTGTATCCGTCTATATCCGACATTCAGGTTCAAAACACCCGAAAATTCGATAATTTTGGGTCTCAGAAGCGATCTGTACATACCTACTCCTTGCTAGAATTTTTTCAAGATACAGACCCAAAACATGCTCAAAATCGATATTTTAGGTGCAAAAAGTCGATATGTGCATGCATCCTCTGTACCCGGTTATATCCCAATTTCTGGCTCAAAACACCCGAAAATTCGATATTTTTGGGTCCCAGAAGCGATCATTACATGCCTACTCAGTGCTAGAATATTTTCAAATTATACGCCCAAAACATATTAAAAATCGATATTTTGGGTGCCAAAGTCGATATGTGCATGCATCTTCTGTACCCGTTTATATCTCAAATTCAGGCTCAAAACACCCAAAAAATCGATATTTTTGTGTCCCAGAAGCGATCTGTACATGTCTACACCGTGTTTAAGTATTTTCAAAATACAGGCCCAAAATATGCTCAAAATCGATATTTTTGGTGCCCGAAGTCGATATGTGCATGCATCTTCTGTACCTGTTCATATCTCAAATTCAGGCTCAGAACAACCGAAAATTCGATTTATTTGGGTCCCAGAAGCGATCTGTACGTGTCTACTCCGTGTTAGAGTATTTTAAAAATACAGGCTCAAAACATGCTCAAAATCGATATTATAGCTGCCCAAAGTCAATATGGGTATGCATCTTCTGTACCCGTTTATATCTCAAATTCAGGCTCAAAACACCCGAAAATTCAATGTTTTTGGGTCCCAGAAGCGATCTGTACGTGCATACTCCGTGTTAGAGTGTTTTTAAAATACAGGCCCAAAATATGCTGAAAATCGATATTTTATGTGCCCAAAGTCAATATGTGTATGCATCTTCTGTACCCGTGTATATCCCTAATTCTGGATCAAAACACCAGAAAATTCGATATTTTTGGGTCCCAGAAGCGATCTGTACATGCCTACTCAGTGCTAGAATATTTTCAAATAATACGCCCAAAACATACTAAAAATCGATATTTTGGGTGCCAAAGTCGATATGTGCATGCATCTTCTGTACCCGTTTATATCTCAAATTCAGGCTCAAAACACCCAAAAAATCGATATTTTTGTGTCCCAGAAGTGATCTGTACATGTCTACACCGTGTTTGAGTATTTTCAAAATACAGGCCCAAAACATGCTCAAAATCGATATTTTAGGTGCCCAAAGTCGATAAGTGCATGCATCTTCTGTATCCGTTCATATCTCAAATTCAGGCTCAGAGCACCCTAAAATTCGATTTATTTGGGTTCCAGAAGCGATCTGTACGTGTCTACTCAGTGTTAGAGTATTTTAGAAATACAGATCCAAAACATGCTCAAAATCGATATTTTGGGTGCCCAAAGTCGATATGTGCATGCATCTTCTGTACCCGTTTATATCTCAAATTCAGACTCAAAACACCCGAATATTCGATATTTTTGGGTCCCAAAAGCAATGTGTACATGCATACTCCGTGTTAGAGTACTTTCAAATTACAGGCCTAAAACATGCTGAAAATCGATATTTTAGCTGCCCAAAGTCAATATGTGTATGCATCTTCTGTACACGTCTATATCCCAAATTCAGATTCAAAACACTCAAAAATTCGATATATTTGGGTCCCAGAAGCAATCTGTACATGCCTACTTCTTGCTAGAATGTTTTCAAGATACAGACCCAAAACATACTCAAAATCGATATTTTAGGTGCCCAAAGTCGAAATGTGCATGCATCTTCTGTATCCGTCTATATCCCAAATTCTGGTTCAAAACACCCGAAAATTCGATAATTTTGGGTCCCAGAAGCGATCTGTACATACCTACTCCTTGCTAGAATTTTTTCAAGATACAGACCCAAAACATGCTCAAAATCGATATTTTAGGTGCAAAAAGTCGATATGTGCATGCATCCTCTGTACCCGGTTATATCCCAATTTCTGGCTCAAAACACCCGAAAATTCGATATTTTTGGGTCCCAGAAGCGATCTGTACATGCCTACTCAGTGCTAGAATATTTTCAAATTATACGCCCAAAACATACTAAAAATCGATATTTTGGGTGCCAAAGTCGATATGTGCATGCATCTTCTGTACCCGTTTATATCTCAAATTCAGGCTCAAAACACCCGAAAATTCGATATTTTTGGGTCCCAGAAGCGATCTGTACATGGCTACTCCGTGTTAGAGTATTTTCTAAATACAGGCCCAAAACATGCTCAAAATCGATATTTTAGGTGCAAAAAGTCGATATGTGCATGCATCTTCTGTACCCGTTTATATCTCAAATTCAGACTCAAAACACCCGAATATTCGATATTTTTAGGTCCCAAAAGCAATGTGTACATGCATACTCTGTTTTAGAGTATTTTCAAAATACAGGCCTAAAACATGCTGAAAATCGATATTTTAGCTGCCCAAAGTCAATATGTGTATGCATCTTCTGTACCCGTCTATATCCCAAATTCAGATTCAAAACACTCAAAAATTCGATATTTTTGGGTCCCAGAAGTAATCTGTACATGCCTACACCGTGCTAGAGTATTTTCAAAATACAGGCCCAAAACATGCTCAAAATCGATATTTTAGGTGCCCAAAGTCGATATGTGCATGCATTTTCTGTATCCGTTCATATCTCAAATTCAGGCTCAGAACACCCTAAAATTCGATTTATTTGGGTTCCAGAAGCGATCTGTACGTGTCTACTCAGTTTTAGAGTATTTTAAAAATACAGGCCCAAAACATGCTCAAAATCGATATTTTGGGTGCCCAAAGTCGATATGTGCATGCATCTTCTGTACCCGTTTATATCTCAAATTCAGACTCAAAACACCCGAATATTCGATATTTTTGGGTCCCAAAAGCAATGTGTACATGCATACTCTGTTTTAGAGTACTTTCAAAATACAGGCCTAAAACATGCTGAAAATCGATGTTTTAGCTGCCCAAAGTCAATATGTGTATGCATCTTCTGTACCCGTCTATATCCCAAATTCAGATTCAAAACACTCAAAAATTCGATATTTTTGGGTCCCAGAAGCAATCTGTACATGCCTACTTCTTGCTAGAATGTTTTCAAGATACAGACCCAAAACATACTCAAAATCGATATTTTAGGTGCAAAAAGTCGAAATGTGCATGCATCTTCTGTACCCGTTTATATCTCAAATTCAGGCTCAGAACACCCGAAAATTCGAATTATTTGGGTCCCAGAAGCGATCTGTACGTGTCTACTCAGTATTAGAGTATTTTAAAAATTCAGGCCCAAAACATGCTCAAAATCGATATTTTGGGTGCCCAAAGTCGATATGTGCATGCATCTTCTGTACCCGTTTATATCTCAAATTCAGGCTCAAAACACCCGAAAATTCAATGTTTTTGGGTCCCAGATGCGATCTGTACGTGCATACTCCGTGTTAGAGTGTTTTTAAAATACAGGCCCAAAACATGCTGAAAATCGATATTTTATGTGCCCAAAGTCAATATGTGTATGCATCTTCTGTACCCGTGTATATCCCTAATTCTGATTCAAAACACCAGAAAATTTGGGCCCCAGAAGCGATCTGTACATGCCTACTCAGTGCTAGAATATTTTCAAATTATACGCCCAAAACATACTAAAAATCGATATTTTGGGTGCCAAAGTCGATATGTGCATGCATCTTCTGTACCCGTTTATATCTCAAATTCAGACTCAAAACACCCGAATATTCGATATTTTTAGGTCCCAAAAGCAATGTGTACATGCATACTCTGTTTTAGAGTACTTTCAAAATACAGGCCTAAAACATGCTGAAAATCGATGTTTTAGCTGCCCAAAGTCAATATGTGTATGCATCTTCTGTACCCGTCTATATCCCAAATTCAGATTCAAAACACTCAAAAATTCGATATTTTTGGGTCCCAGAAGCAATCTGTACATGCCTACTTCTTGCTAGAATGTTTTCAAGATACAGACCCAAAACATACTCAAAATCGATATTTTAGGTGCAAAAAGTCGAAATGTGCATGCATCTTCTGTACCCGTTTATATCTCAAATTCAGGCTCAGAACACCCGAAAATTCGAATTATTTGGGTCCCAGAAGCGATCTGTACGTGTCTACTCAGTATTAGAGTATTTTAAAAATTCAGGCCCAAAACATGCTCAAAATCGATATTTTGGGTGCCCAAAGTCGATATGTGCATGCATCTTCTGTACCCGTTTATATCTCAAATTCAGGCTCAAAACACCCGAAAATTCAATGTTTTTGGGTCCCAGATGCGATCTGTACGTGCATACTCCGTGTTAGAGTGTTTTTAAAATACAGGCCCAAAACATGCTGAAAATCGATATTTTATGTGCCCAAAGTCAATATGTGTATGCATCTTCTGTACCCGTGTATATCCCTAATTCTGGATCAAAACACCAGAAAATTTGGGCCCCAGAAGCGATCTGTACATGCCTACTCAGTGCTAGAATATTTTCAAATTATACGCCCAAAACATACTAAAAATCGATATTTTGGGTGCCAAAGTCGATATGTGCATGCATCTTCTGTACCCGTTTATATCTCAAATTCAGGCTCAAAACACCCAAAAAATCGATATTTTTGTGTCCCAGAAGCGATCTGTACATGTCTACACAGTGCTATAGTATTTTCAAAATACAGGCCCAAAACATGCTCAAAATCGATATTTTAGGTGCCCAAAGTCAATATGTGTATGCATCTTCTGTACCCGTGTATATCCCTAATTCTGGATCAAAACACCAGAAAATTCGATATTTTTGGGTCCCAGAAGCGATCTGTACATGCCTACTCAGTGCTAGAATATTTTCAAATTATACGCCCAAAACATGCTCAAAATCGATATTTTGGGTGCCCAAAGTCGATATGTGCATGCATCTTCTGTACCCGTTTATATCTCAAATTCAGGCTCAAAACACTCGGAAATTCAATGTTTTTGGGTCCCAGAAGCGATCTGTACATGCATACTCCGTGTTAGAGTATTTTCAAATTACAGGCCTAAAACATGCTGAAAATCGATATTTTAGCTGCCCAAAGTCAATATGTGTATGCATCTTCTGTACACGTCTATATCCCAAATTCAGATTCAAAACACTCAAAAATTCGATATTTTTGGGTCCCAGAAGCAATCTGTACATGCCTATTTCTTGCTAGAATGTTTTCATGATACCGACCCAAAACATACTCAAAATCGATATTTTAGGTGCCCAAAGTCGAAATGTGCATGCATCTTCTGTATCCGTCTATATCTCAAATTCTGGTTCAAAACACCCGAAAATTCGATAATTTTGGGTCCCAGAAGCGATCTGTACATACCTACTCCTTGCTAGAATTTTTTCAAGATACAGACCCAAAACATGCTCAAAATCGATATTTTAGGTGCAAAAAGTCGATATGTGCATGCATCCTCTGTACCCGGTTATATCCCAATTTCTGGCTCAAAACACCCGAAAATTCGATATTTTTGGGTCCCTGAAGCGATCTGTACATGCCTACTCAGTGCTAGAATATTTTCAAATTATACGCCCAAAACATACTAAAAATCGATATTTTGGGTGCCAAAGTCGATATGTGCATGCATCTTCTGTACCCGTTTATATCTCAAATTCAGGCTCAAAACACCCAAAAAATCGATATTTTTGTGTCCCAGAAGTGATCTGTACATGTCTACACCGTGTTTGAGTATTTTCAAAATACAGGCCCAAAACATGCTCAAAATCGATATTTTAGGTGCCCGAAGTCGATATGTGCATGCATCTTCTGTACCTGTTCATATCTCAAATTCAGGCTCAGAACAACCGAAAATTCGATTTATTTGGGTCCCACAAGCGATCTGTACGTTTCTACTCAGTGTTAGAGTATGTTCAAAATACAGGTCCAAAACATGCTCAAAATCGATATTTTGGGTGCCCAAAGTCGATATGTGCATGCATCTTCTGTACCCGTTTATATCTCAAATTCAGACTCAAAACACCCGAATATTCGATAATTTTGGGTCCCAAAAGCAATGTGTACATGCATACTCTGTGTTAGAGTATTTTCAAAATACAGGCCTAAAACATGCTGAAAATCGATATTTTAGCTGCCCAAAGTCAATATGTGTATGCATATTCTGTACACGTCTATATCCCAAATTCAGATTCAAAACACTCAAAAATTCGATATTTTTGGGTCCCAAAAGCAATCTGTACATGCCTACTTCTTGCTAGAATGTTTTCAAGATACAGACCCAAAACATACTGAAAATCGATATTTTAGGTGCTAAAAGTCGATATGTGCATGCATCTTCTGTACCCGTTTATATCTCAAATTCAGACTCAAAACACCCGAATATTCGATATTTTTGGGTCCCAAAAGCAATGTGTACATGCATACTCTGTTTTAGAGTACTTTCAAAATACAGGCCTAAAACATGCTGAAAATCGATGTTTTAGCTGCCCAAAGTCAATATGTGTATGCATCTTCTGTACCCGTCTATATCCCAAATTCAGATTCAAAACACTCAAAAATTCGATATTTTTGGGTCCCAGAAGCAATCTGTACATGCCTACTTCTTGCTAGAATGTTTTCAAGATACACACCCAAAACATACTGAAAATCGATATTTTAGGTGCCCAAAGTCGAAATGTGCATGCATCTTCTGTACCCGTTTATATCTCAAATTCAGGCTCAGAACACCCGAAAATTCGATATTTTTGGGTCCCAGAAGCGATCTGTACATGGCTACTCCGTGTTAGAGTATTTTCAAAATACAGGCCCAAAACATGCTCAAAATCGATATTTTAGGTGCAAAAAGTCGATATGTGCATGCATCTTCTGTACCCGTTTATATCTCAAATTCAGACTCAAAACACCCGAATATTCGATATTTTTAGGTCCCAAAAGCAATGTGTACATGCATACTCTGTTTTAGAGTATTTTCAAAATACAGGCCTAAAACATGCTGAAAATCGATATTTTAGCTGCCCAAAGTCAATATGTGTATGCATCTTCTGTACCCGTCTATATCCCAAATTCAGATTCAAAACACTAAAAAATTCGATATTTTTGGGTCCCAGAAGTAATCTGTACATGCCTACACCGTGCTAGAGTATTTTCAAAATACAGGCCCAAAACATGCTCAAAATCGATATTTTAGGTGCCCAAAGTCGATATGTGCATGCATTTTCTGTATCCGTTCATATCTCAAATTCAGGCTCAGAACACCCTAAAATTCGATTTATTTGGGTTCCAGAAGCGATCTGTACGTGTCTACTCAGTTTTAGAGTATTTTAAAAATACAGGCCCAAAACATGCTCAAAATCGATATTTTGGGTGCCCAAAGTCGATATGTGCATGCATCTTCTGTACCCGTTTATATCTCAAATTCAGACTCAAAACACCCGAATATTCGATATTTTTGGGTCCCAAAAGCAATGTGTACATGCATACTCTGTTTTAGAGTACTTTCAAAATACAGGCCTAAAACATGCTGAAAATCGATGTTTTAGCTGCCCAAAGTCAATATGTGTATGCATCTTCTGTACCCGTCTATATCCCAAATTCAGATTCAAAACACTCAAAAATTCGATATTTTTGGGTCCCAGAAGCAATCTGTACATGCCTACTTCTTGCTAGAATGTTTTCAAGATACAGACCCAAAACATACTCAAAATCGATATTTTAGGTGCAAAAAGTCGAAATGTGCATTCATCTTCTGTACCCGTTTATATCTCAAATTCAGGCTCAGAACACCCGAAAATTCGAATTATTTGGGTCCCAGAAGCGATCTGTACGTGTCTACTCAGTATTAGAGTATTTTAAAAATTCAGGCCCAAAACATGCTCAAAATCGATATTTTGGGTGCCCAAAGTCGATATGTGCATGCATCTTCTGTACCCGTTTATATCTCAAATTCAGGCTCAAAACACCCGAAAATTCAATGTTTTTGGGTCCCAGATGCGATCTGTACGTGCATACTCCGTGTTAGAGTGTTTTTAAAATACAGGCCCAAAACATGCTGAAAATCGATATTTTATGTGCCCAAAGTCAATATGTGTATGCATCTTCTGTACCCGTGTATATCCCTAATTCTGGATCAAAACACCAGAAAATTTGGGTCCCAGAAGCGATCTGTACATGCCTACTCAGTGCTAGAATATTTTCAAATTATACGCCCAAAACATACTAAAAATCGATATTTTGGGTGCCAAAGTCGATATGTGCATGCATCTTCTGTACCCGTTTATATCTCAAATTCAGGCTCAAAACACCCAAAAAATCGATATTTTTGTGTCCCAGAAGCGATCTGTACATGTCTACACAGTGCTATAGTATTTTCAAAATACAGGCCCAAAACATGCTCAAAATCGATATTTTAGGTGCCCAAAGTCGATATATGCATGCATCTTCTGTATCCGTTCATATCTCAAATTCAGGCTCAGAACACCGTAAAATTCGATTTATTTGGGTTCCAGACGCGATCTGTACATACCTACTCCTTGCTAGAATTTTTTCAAGATACAGACCCAAAACATGCTCAAAATCGATATTTTAGGTCCAAAAAGTCGATATGTGCATTCATTCTCTGTACCCGGTTATATCCCAATTTTTGGCTCAAAACACCCGAAAATTCGATATTTTTGGGTCCCAGAAGCGATCTGTACATGCCTACTCAGTGCTAGAATATTTTCAAATAATACGCCCAAAACATACTAAAAATCGATATTTTGGGTGCCAAAGTCGATATGTGCATGCATCTTCTGTACCCGTTTATATCTCAAATTCAGGCTCAAAACACCCAAAAAATCGATATTTTTGTGTCCCAGAAGTGATCTGTACATGTCTACACCGTGTTTGAGTATTTTCAAAATACAGGCCCAAAACATGCTCAAAATCGATATTTTAGGTGCCCGAACTCGATATGTGCATGCATCTTCTGTACCTGTTCATATCTCAAATTCAGGCTCAGAACAACCGAAAATTCGATTTATTTGGGTCCCAGAAGCGATCTGTACGTGTCTACTCAGTGTTAGAGTATTTTAAAAATGCAGGTCCAAAACATGCTCAAAATCGATATTTTGGGTGCCCAAAGTCGATATGTGCATGCATCTTCTGTACCCGTTTATATCTCAAATTCAGACTCAAAACACCCGAATATTCGATATTTTTGGGTTCCAAAAGCAAGGTGTACATGCATACTCCGTGTTAGAGTATTTTCAAAATACAGGCCTAAAACATGCTGAAAATCGATATTTTAGCTGCCCAAAGTCAATATGTGTATGCATCTTCTGTACACGTCTATATCCCAAATTTTGATTCAAAACACTCAAAAATTCGATATTTTGGGGTCCTAGAAGCAATCTGTACATGCCTACTTCTTGCTAGAATGTTTTAAAGATACAGACCCATAACATGCTCAAAATCGATATTTTAGGTGCAAAAAGTCGAAATGTGCATGCATCTTCTGTACCCGTTTATATCTCAAATTCAGGCTCAAAACACCCGAAAATTCGATATTTTGGGGTCCCCGAAGCAATCTGTACATGCCTACTCCGTGTTAGAGTATGTTCAAAATACAGGCCCAAAACATGCTCAAAATCGATATTTTAGGTGCCCAAAGTCGATATGTGCATGAATCTTCTGTATCCATCTATATCCGACATTCAGGTTCAAAACACCCGAAAATTCGATAATTTTGGGTCCCAGAAGCGATCTGTACATACCTACTCCTTGCTAGAATTTTTTCAAGATACAGACCCAAAACATGCTCAAAATCGATATTTTAGGTGCAAAAAGTCGATATGTGCATGCATCCTTTGTAACCGGTTATATCCCAATTTCTGGCTCAAAACACCCGAAAATTCGATATTTTTTGGTCCCAGAAGCGATCATTACATGCCTACTCAGTGCTAGAATATTTTCAAATTATACGCCCAAAACATACTAAAAATCGATATTTTGGGTGCCAAAGTCGATATGTGCATGCATCTTCTGTACCCGTTTATATCTCAAATTCAGGCTCAAAACACCCAAAAAATCGATATTTTTGTGTCCCAGAAGCGATCTGTACATGTCTACACCGTGTTTAAGTATTTTCAAAATACAGGCTCAAAATATGCTCAAAATCGATATTTTAGGTGCCCGAAGTCGATATGTGCATGCATCTTCTGTACCTGTTCATATCTCAAATTCAGGCTCAGAACAACCGAAAATTCGATTTATTTGGGTCCCAGAAGCGATCAGTACGTGTCTACTCCGTGTTAGAGTATTTTAAAAATACAGGCTCAAAACATGCTCAAAATCGATATTTTGGGTGCCCCAAGTCGATATGTGCATGCATCTTCTGTACCCGTTTATATCTCAAATTCAGACTCAAAACACCCGAATATTCGATATTTTTGGGTCCCAAAAGCCATCTCTACATACATACTCCGTGTTAGAGTATTTTTAAAATACAGGCCTAAAACATGCTGTAAATCGATATTATAGCTGCCCAAAGTCAATATGTGTATGCATCTTCTGTACCCGTCTATATCCCAAATTTAGGTTCAAAACACTCGAAAATTCGATATTTTTGAGTACCAGAAGCAATCTGTACATGCCTACTTCTTGCTAGAAAGTTTTCATGATACAGACCCAAAACATGCTCAAAATCGATATTTTAGGTGCAAAAAGTCGATATGTGCATGCATCTTCTGTACCCGTTTATATCTCAAATTCAGGCTCAAAACTCCATAAAGTCGATATTTTTAGGTCCCTTAAGCGATATGCACATGCCTTCTCAGTGCTAGAATGTTTTTAAAATACAGGCTTAAAACATG
Organism: Petrolisthes cinctipes; assembly: GCA_033782935.1. NCBI lineage: Eukaryota > Metazoa > Arthropoda > Malacostraca > Decapoda > Porcellanidae > Petrolisthes > Petrolisthes cinctipes. The sequence continues at coordinate 11,736,438 of JAWQEG010000062.1, read as the reverse complement.
TTCAAAAATGATGTTTTAGGTGTGAAAAGTCGATATGTGCATGCATCTTCTGTACCCGTTTATATCTCAAATTCAGGCTCAAAACACCCAAAAAATCGATATTTTTGTGTCCCAGAAGCGATCTGTACATGCATATTCCGTGTTAGAGTATTTTTTTTAAATACAGGCCCAAAACATGCTCAAAATCGATATTTTAGGTGCCCAAAGTCGATGTGTGCATGCATCTTCTGTACCCGTTTATATCTCAAATTCAGGCTCAAAACACCCGAAAAGTCGATATTTTTGGGTCCCTGAAGCGATCTGTACATGCCTACTCCGTGTTAATGTATTTTCAAAATACGGGCCCAAAACATGCTGAAAATTGATATTTTAGGTGCCCTAAGTCAATATGTGTATGCATCTTCTGTACCCGTCTATATCCCAAATTCAGGTTTAAAACACCAGAAAATTCGATATTTTTGAGTCCCAGAAGCGACCTGTACATGCCTACTCCTTGCTAGAATGTTTTCAAGATACAGACCCAAAACATGCTTAAAATCGATATTTTAGGTGGAAAAAGTCGATATGTGCATGCATCCTCTGTACCCGGTTATATCCCAAATTCTGGCTCAAAACCCCCGAAAATTCGATATTTTTGGGTTCCAGAAGCGATCTGTACATGCCTACTCAGTGCTAGAATATTTTCAAATTATACGCCCAAAACATACTAAAAATCGATATTTTGGGTCCCAAAGTCGATATGTGCATGCATCTTCTGTACCCGTTTATATCTCAAATTCATGCTCAAAACACCCGAAAATTCAATGTTTTTGGGTCCCAGAAGCGATCTGTACGTGCATACTCCGTGTTTGAGTGTTTTTAAAATACAGGCCCAAAACATGCTGAAAATTGATATTTTATGTGCCCAAAGTCAATATGTGTATGCATCTTCTGTACCCGTGTATATCCCTAATTCTGGTTCAAAACATCAGAAAATTCAATATTTTTGTGTCCCAAAAGCGATCTGTACATGCCTACTCCTTGCTAGAATGTTTTTAAGATACAGACCCAAAACATGCTCAAAATCAATATTTTAATTAAGTGCAAAAAGTCGATATGTGCATGCATCTTCTGTACCCGTTTATATTTCAAATTCAGGCTCAAAACTCCGAAAATTCGATATTTTTGGGTCCCAGAAGCGATCTGTACATGCATACTCCGTGTTAGAGTGTTTTTAAAGTACAGGCCCAAAACATGCTAAAAAATTGATATTTTGGGTGCCCAAAGTCGATATGTGCATTCAACTTCTGTACCCGTTTATATCTCAAATTCAGGCTCAAAACACCCAAAAATTCGATATTTTTGTGTCCCAGAAGCGATCTGTACGTGTCTACTCCGTGTTAGAGTATTTTAAAAATACAGGCCCAAAATATGCTCAAAATCGATATATTGGGTGCCTAAAGTCGATATGTGCATGCATCTTCTGTACCCGTTTATATCTCAAATTCAGGCTCAAAACTCCGAAAATTCGATATTTTTGGGTCCCAGAAGCAATCTGTACATGCATACTCCGTGTTGGAGTGTTTTTAAAATACAGGCCCAAAACATGCTAAAAAATTGATATTTTAGGTGCACAAAGTCAATATGTGTATGCATTCTCTGTACCCGGTTATATCTCAAATTCATGCTCAAAACTCCCGAAAATTCGATATTTTTGGGTCCCAGGAGCAATCTGTACATGCCTACTCCTTGCTAGAATGTTTTCAAGATACAGACCCAAAAAATGATCAGAATCGATATTTTAGGTGCAAAAAGTCGATATGTGCATGCATCTTCTGTATCCGTTTATATCTCAAATTCAGGCTCAAAACACAATAAAATTCGATATTTTTGGGTCCCAGAAGCGATCTGTACTTTCCTACTCCGTGTTAAAGTATTTTCAAAATACAGGCCCAAAACATGCTGAAAATCTATATTTTAGGTGCCCAAAGTCAATATGTCTATGCATCTTCTGTACCCGTCTATATCATAGATTCAGGTTGAAAGCACCCAAAAATTCGATATCTTTGGGTCCCAGAAGCGATCTGTACATGCCTACTCCTTGCTAGAATGTTTTCAAGATACAGACCCAAAACATGCTCAAAATCGATATTTTAGGTGCCCAAAGTCGATATGTGCATGCATCCTCTGTACCCGGTTATATCCCAAATTCTGGCTCAAAACCCCCGAAAATTCGATATTTTTGGGTCCCAGAAGCGATCTGAACATGTCTACACCGTGTTTGAGTATTTTCAAGATACAGACCCAAAACATGCTGAAAATCGATACTTTAAGTGCAAAAAGTCGATATGTGCATGCATTTTCTGTACACGTTTATATCTCAAATTCAGGCTCAAAACACCCGAAATTTCGATATTTTTGGGTCCCAAAAGCGACCTGTACATGTCTAATCCGTGTTAGAGTATTTTTAAAATACAGGCATAAAACATAATAAAAATCGATATTTTAGGTGCCAAAGTCGATATGTGCATGCATCTTCTGTACCCGTTTATATCTCAAATTCAGGCTCAAAACACCCGAAAATTCAATATTTTTGGGTCCCATAAGTGATCTGTACGTGCATACTCCGTGTTAGAGTGTTTTTAAAATGCAGGCCCAAAACATGCTCAAAATCGATATTTTAAGTGCAAAAAGTCGATATGTGCATACATTTTATGTACCCGTTAATATCACAAATTCAGGTTCAAAGCACCAGAAAATTCGATATTATTGGGTCCCAGAAGCCATCTGTACATGCATACTCCGTGTTAGAGTGTTTTTTAAAATACAGGCCCAAAACATGCTGAAAATCTATATTTTATGTGCCCAAAGTCAATATGTGTATGGATCTTCAGTACCCGTGTATATATCTAATTCTGGTTCAAAACATCAGAAAATTCGATATTTTTGGGTCCCAGAAGCGATCTGTACATGCCTACTCCTTGCTAGAATGTTTTCAAGATACAGACCCAAAACATGCTCAGAATCGATATTTTAATTAAGTGCAAAAAGTCGATATGTGCATGCATCTTCTGTACCCGTTTATATCTCAAATTCAGGCTCAAAACTCCGAAAATTCGATATTTTTGGGTCTTAGAAGCGATCTGTACATGCATACTCCGTGTTAGAGTGTTTTTAAAGTACAGGCCCAAAACATGCTAAAACATTAATATTTTAGGTGCACAAAGTCAATATGTGTATGCATTCTCTGTACCCGGTTATATCTCAAATTCAGGCTCGAAACTCCCGAAAATTCAATATTTTTGGGTCCCAGAAGCGATCTGTACATGCCTACTCAGAGCTAGAATGTTTTCAAAATATAGGCTCAGAACATGCTAAAAATCGATATATTGGGTGCCTAAAGTCGATATGTGCATGCATCTTCTGTACCCGTTTATATCTCAAATTCAGACTCAAAACACCCGAATATTCGATATTTTTGGGTCCCAAAAGCCATCTGTACATGCATACTCCGTGTCAGAGTATTTTCAAAATACAAGCCTAAAATATGCTGAAAATCGATATTTTAGCTGCCCAAAGTCGATATGTGCATGCATCTTCTGTACCCGTTGATATCTCAAATTCAGGTTCAAAACTCCGAAAATTCGATATTTTTGGGTCCCTTAAGCAATCTCCACATGCATAATCAGTACTAGAATGTTTTTAAAATACAGGCTTAAAACATGCTAAAAATCGATATTTTGGGTTCCCAAAGTCGATATGTGCATGGATCTCCTGTACCCGTTTATATCTCAAATTCAGGCTCAAAATACCCAAAAAATCGATATTTTTGTGTCCCAGACGCGATCTGTACATGCCTACTCCGAGTTAGAGTATTTTCAAAATACAGGCCCAAAACATGCTCAAAATCGATATTTTAGGTGCAAAAAGTCGATATGTGCATGCATCTTCTGTATCCGTTTATATCTCAAATTCAGGCTCAAAACACCCGAAAATTCGATATTTTTTGGTCCCAGGAGCGATCTGTACATGCCTACTCCTTGCTAGAATGTTTTCAAGATACAGACCCAAAACATGCTCAAAATCGATATTTTAGGTGCAAAATGTCGATATGTGCATGCATCTTCTGTACCCGGTTATATCCCAAATTCTGGCTCAAAACACCCGAAAATTCGATATTTTTGTGTCCCTGAAGCGATCTGTACATGTCTACACCGTATTTAAGTATTTTCAAAATGCAAGCCCAAAAGATGCTCAAAATCGATATTTTAGGTGCAAAAAGTCGATATGTGCATGCATCTTCTGTACCCGATTATATCTCAAATTCAGGCTCAAAACATCCGAAAATTCAATGTTTTTGGGTCCCAGAAGCCATCTGTACATGCCTACTCAGTGCTAGAATATTTTCAAATTATACGCCCAATACATACTAAAAATCGATATTTTGGGTGCCAAAGTCGATATGTGCATGCATCTTCTGTACCCGTTTATTTCTCAAATTCAGGCTCAAAACACCCGAAATTTCGATATTTTTGGGTCCCAGAAGCGATCTGTACATGTCTACTCCGTGTTAGAGTATTTTTAAAATACAGGCCCAAAACATACTAAAAATCGATATTTTAGGTGCCCAAAGTCGATATGTGCATGCATCTTCTGTACCCGTTTATATCTCAAATTCAGACTCAAAACACCCGAATATTCGATATTTTTGGGTCCCAAAAGCAATGTGTACATGCATACTCTGTTTTAGAGTATTTTCAAAATACAGGCCTAAAACATGCTGAAAGTCGATATTTTAGCTGCCCAAAGTCAATATGTGTATGCATCTTCTGTACGCGTCTATATCCCAAATTCAGATTCAAAACACTCAAAAATTCGATATTTTTGGGTCCCAGAAGCAATCTGTACATGCCTACACCGTGCTAGAGTATTTTAAAAATACAGGCCCAAAACATGCTCAAAATCGATATTTTAAGTGCAAAAAGTCGATATGTGCATGCATCTTCTGTATCCGTTCATATCTCAAATTAAGGCTCAGAACACCCTAAAATTCGATTTATTTGGGTTTCAGAAGCGATCTGTACGTGTCTACTCAGTGTTAGAGTATTTTAAAAATACAGGCCCAAAACATGCTCAAAATCGATATTTTGGGTGCCCAAAGTCGATATGTGCATGCATCTTCTGTACCCGTTTATATCTCAAATTCAGGCTCAAAACACCCAAAAAATCGATATTTTTGTGTCCCTGAAGCGATCTGTACATGTCTACACCGTGCTATAGTATTTTCAAAATACAGGCCCAAAACATGCTGAAAATCGATATTTTAGGTGCCCAAAGTCGATATGTGCATGGATCTTCTGTACCCGTTTATATCTCAAATTCAAACTCAAAACACCCGAATATTCGATATTTTTGGGTCCCAGAAGCGATCTGTACATGCCTACTCCGTGTTAAAGTATTTTCAAAATACAGGCCCAAAACATGCTGAAAATCTATATTTTAGGTGCCCAAAGACAATATGTGTATGCATCTTCTGTTCCCGTCTATATCCCAAATTCAGGTTCAAAACACCAGAAAATTCGGTATTTTTTGGTCCCAAAAGCAATCTGTACATGCCTTCTCCTTGCTAGAATGTTTTCAAGATACAGACCCAAAACATGCTAAAAATCGATATTTTAGGTTCAAAAAGTCGATATGTGCATGCATCTTCTGTACCCGTTTATATCTCAAATTCAGGCTCAAAACACCCAGAAAATCGATATTTTTGTGTCCCAGAAGCGATCTGTACATGTCTACACCGTGTTTGAGTATTTTCAAGATACAAAACCCAAAATATGCTTAAAATCGATATTTTAAGTGCAAAAAGTCGATATGTGCATGCATCTCCTGTACCCGTTTATATCTCAAATTCAGGCTCAAAACACCCGAAAATTCGATATTTTTGGGTCCCAAAAGCGATCTGTACATGTCTACTCTGTGTTATAGTATTTTTAAAATACAGGCCCAAAACATACTAAAAATCGATATTTTAGGTGCCCAAAGTCGATATGTGCATGCATCTTCTGTACCCGTTTATATCTCAAATTCAGGCTCAAAACACCCGAAAATTCGATAATTTTGGGTCCCAGAAGCGATCTTTACGTGCATACTCCGTGTTAGAGTGTTTTTAAAATAAAGGCCCAAAACATGCTAAAAATCGATATTTTATGTGCCCAAAGTCAATATGTGTATGCATATTCTGTACCCGTGTATATACTTAATTCAGGTTCAAAACACCAGAAAATTCGATATTTTTGGTTCCCAGAAGCGATCTGTACATGCCTACTCCTTGCTTGAATGTTTTCAAGATACAGACCCAAAACGTGTCAAAATCGATATTTTAAATGTAAAAAGTTGATATGAGCATTCATCTTCTGTAACCGTTTATATCTCAAATTCAGGCTCAAAACTCCGAAAATTCGATATTTTTGGGTCCCTTAAGCAATCTGCACATGACTACTCAGTGCTAGAATGTTTTTAAAATACAGGCTTAAAACATGCTATAAATCGATATTTTAGGTGTCCAAAGTCGATATGTGCATGCATCTTCTGTACCCGTTTATATCTCAAATTCAGGCTCAAAACACCCAAAAAATCGATATTTTTGTGTCCCAGAAGCGATCTGTACATGCCTACTCCGAGTTCGAGTATTTTCAAAATACAGGCCCAAAACATGCTCAAAATCGATATTTTTGGTGCAAAAAGTCGATATGTGCATGCATCTTCTGTATCCGTTTATATCTCAAATACAGGCTCAAAACTCCCAAAAAATCGATATTTTTGGGTCCCAGAAGCGATCTGTACATGCCTACTCCGTGTTAAAGTATTTTCAAAATACAGGCCCAAAACATGCTGAAAATCTATATTTTAGGTGCCCAAAGACTATATGTGTATGCATCTTCTGTTCCCGTCTATATCCCAAATTCAGGTTCAAAACACCAGAAAATTCGGTATTTTTTGGTCCCAAAAGCGATCTGTACATGCCTACTCCTTGCTAGAATGTTTTCAAGATACAGACCCAAAACATGCTCAAAATCGATATTTTAGGTTCAAAAAGTCGATATGTGCATGCATCCTCTGTACCCGGATATATTCCAAATTCTGGCTCAAAACCACCGAAAATTCGATATTTTTGGGTCCCAGAAGCGATCTGTACATGCCTACTCAGTGCTAGAATATTTTCAAATTATACGCCCAAAACATACTAAAAATCGATATTTTGGGTGCCAAAGTCGATATGTGCATGCATCTTCTGTACCCGTTTATATCTCAAATTCAGGCTCAAAACACCCAAAAAATCGATATTTTTGTGTCCCAGAAGCGATCTGTACATGTCTCCACCATGTTTGAGTATTTTCAAAATACAGGCCCAAAACATGCTCAAAATCGATATTTTAGGTGCCCAAAGTCGATATGTGCTTGCATCTTCTGTACCCGTTTATATCTCAAATTCAGGCTTGAAACACCCGAAAATTCAATGTTTTTGGGTCCCAGAAGCGATCTGTACGTGCATACTCCGTGTTAGAGTGTTTTTAAAATACAGGCCCAAAACATGCTGAAAATCGATATTTTATGTGCCGAAAGTCGATATGTGCATGCATCTTCTGTACCCGTTTATATCTCAAATTCATGCTCAAAACTCCGAAAATTCGATATTTTTGGGTCCCTTAAGCAATCTGCACATGCCTACTCAGTGCTAGAATGTTTTCAAAATACACGCCCAAAACATGCTCAAAATCGATATTTTAGGTGCCCAAAGTCGATATGTGCATGCATCTTCTGTATCCGTTTATATCTCAAATTCAGGCTCAAAACACCCGAAAATTCGATATTTTTGGGTCCCAGAAGCGATCTGTACATGCCTACTCCGTGTTAATGTATTTTCAAAATACAGGCCCAAAACATGCTCAAAATCGATATTTTAGGTGCCCAAAGTCAATATGTGTATGCATCTTCAGTAACCGTCTATATCTCAAATTCAGGTTCAAAACACCAGAAAATTCGGTATTTTTGGGTACCAGAAGCGATCTGTACATGCCTACTCCTTGCTAGAAAGTTTTCAATATACAGACCCAAAACATGCTCAAAATCGATATTTTAGGTGCAAAAAGTCGATATGTGCATGCATCCTCTGTACCCGGTTATATCCCAAATTCTGGCTCAAAACCCCCGAAAATTCGATATTTTTGGGTCCCAGAAGCGATCTGTACATGCCTACTCAGTGCTAGAATATTTTCAAAATACAGGCCCAAAACATGCTCAAAATCGATATTTTTGGTGCCCAAAGTCGATATGTGCATGCATCTTCTGTACCCGTTCATATCTCAAATTCAGGCTCAGAACACCCGAAAATTCGATTTATTTGGGTCCCAGAAGCGATCTGTACGTGTCTACTCAGTGTTAGAGTATTTTAAAGATACAGGCCCAAAACATGTTCAAAATCGATATTTTGGGTGCACAAAGTCGATATGTGCATGCATCCAATGTACCCGTTTATATCTCAAATTCAAACTCAAAACACCCGAATATTAGATATTTTTGGGTACCAAAAGCAATGTGTACATGCATACTCCGTGTTAGAGTATTTTCAAAATACAGGCCTAAAACATGCTGAAAATCGATATTTTAGCTGCCCAAAGTCAATATGGGTATACATCTTCTGTACCCGTCTATATCCCAAATTCAAGTTCAAAACACTCGAAAATTCGATATTTTTGGGTCCCAGAAGCAATCTGTACATGCCTACTTCTTGCTAGAATTTTTTCAAGATACAGACCCAAAACATGCTCAAAATCGATATTTTAGGTGCAAAAAGTCGATTTGTGCATGCATCTTCTGTACCCGTTTATATCTCAAATTCAAGCTCAAAACACCCGAAAATTCGATATTTTTGGGTCCCTTAAGCGATCTGTACATGCATACTCCGTGCTAGAATGTTTTCAAAATATAGGGTCAAAACATGCTAAAAATCGATATTTTAGGTGTCTAAAGTCGATATGTGCATGCATCTTCTGTACCCGTTTATATCTCAAATTCAGGCTCAAAACACCCCAAAATTCGATATTTTTGGGTCCCAAAAGCGATCTGTACATGTCTACTCCGTGTTAGAGTATTTTTAAAATACAGGCCCAAAACATGCTAAAAATCGATATTTTTGGTGCCCAAAGTCGATATGTGCATGCATCTTCTGTACCCGTTTATATCTCAAATTCAGGCTCAAAACACCCGATAATTCAATATTTTTGGGTCCCATTAGCTATCTGTACGTGCATACTATGTGTTAGAGTGTTTTTAAAATACAGGCCCAAAACATGCTGAAAATCGATATTTTATGTGCCCAAAGTCAATATGTGTATGCAACTTCTGTACACGTGTATATCCCTAAGTCAGGTTCAAAACACCAGAACATTCGATATTTTTGGGTTCCAGAAGCGATCTGTACATGCCTACTCCTTGCTGGAATGTTCAAGATACAGACCAAAAACATGCTCAAAATTGATATTTTAAGTGCAAAAAGTCGATATGTGCATGCATCTTCTGTACCCGTTTATATCTCAAATTCAGGCTCAAAACTCCGAAAATTCGATATTTTTGGGTCCTTTAAGCAATCTGCACAAGCCTACTCAGTGCTAGAATGTTTTTAAAATACAGGCTTAGAACATGTTATAAATCGATATTTTAGGTGTCCAAAGTCGATATGTGCATGCATCTTCTGTACCCGTTAATATCTCAAATTCAGGCTCAAAACACCCGAAAAATCGATATTTTTGGGTCCCTAAAGCGATCTGTACATGTCTACTCCGTTTTAGAGTACTTTTATAATACAGGCCCAAAACATGCTAAAAATCGATATTTTAGGAGCCCAAAGTCGATATGTGCATGAATCATCTGTACCCGTTTATATCTCAAATTCAGACTGAAAACACCCGAATATTCGATATTTTTGTGTCTCAGAAGCGATCTGTACATGCCTACTCCGTGTTAGAGTATTTTCATAATACAGGCCCAAAACATGTTAAAAATCGATATTTTAAGTGCCCAAAGTCGATATGTGCATGCATCTTCTGTACCCGTTTATATCTCAAATTCAGGCTCAAAACACCCAAAAAATCGATATTTTTGTGTCCCAGAAGCGATCTGTACATGTCTACACCGTGCTATAGTATTTTCAAAATGCAGGCCCAAAACATGCTCAAAATCGATATTTTGGGTGCCCAAAGTCGATATGTGCATGCATCTTCTGTACCCGTTCATATCTCAAATTCAGGCTCAGAACACCCTAAAATTCGATTTATTTTGGTTCCAGAAGCGATCTGTACGTGTCTACTCAGAGTATAGAGTATTTTAAAAATACAGGCCCAAAACATGCTCAAAATCGATATTTTGGGTGCCCAAAGTCGATATGTGCATGCATCTTCTGTACCCGTTTATATCTCAAATTAAGACTCAAAACACCCGAATATTCAATATTTTTGGGTCCCGAAAGCAATGTGTACATGCATACTCCGTGTTAGAGTATTTTCAAAATACAGGCCCAAAACATGCTCAAAATCAATATATATGTGCCCAAAGTCGATATGTGCATGCATCTTCTGTATCCGTCTATATCCCAAATTCAGGTTCAAAACACCCGAAAATACGATATTTTTGGGCCCCAGAAGCGATCTAAACATGCCTACTCCTTGCTTGATTTTTTTAAGATACAAACCCAAGACATGCTCAAAATCTATGTTTTAGGTGTCCAAAGTCGATATGTGCATGCATCTTCTGTACCCGTTTATTTCTCAAATTCAGGCTCAAAACACCCGAAAATTCGATATTTTTGGGTCCCAAAAGCGATCTGTACATGCCTACTCCTTGCTAGAATGTTTTCAAGATTCAGACCAAAAACATGCTCAAAATCGATATTTTAAGTGCAAAAAGTCGATATGTGCATGCATCTTCTGTACCCGTTTATATCTCAAATTCAGGCTCAAAAGTCGGAAAATTCGATATTTTTGGGTCCCTTATGCAATCTGCACATGCCTACTCAGTGCTAGAATGTTTTTAAAATACAGGCTTAAAACATGCTATAAATCGATATTTTAGGTGTCCAAAGTCGATATGTGCATGCATCTTCTGTACCCGTTTATATCTCAAATTCAGGCTCAAAACACCCGAATATTCGATCTTTTTAGGTCCCAAAAGCGATCTGTACATGTCTACTCCGTGTTAGAGTATTTTTTAAATACAGGCCCAAAACATGCTAAAAATCGATATTTTAGGTGCCCAAAGTCGATATGTGCATGCATCTTCTGTACCCGTTTATATCTCAAATTCAGGCTCAAAACACCCGAAAATTCAATATTTTTGGGTCCCAGAAGCGATCTGTACGTGCATAGTCCATGTTAGAGTGTTTTTTAAAATACAGGCCCAAAACATGCTGAAAATCGATATTTTATGTGCCCAAAGTCAATATGTGTATGCATCTTCTGTACACGTGTATATCCCTAATTCAAGTTTAAAACACCAGAAAATTCGATATTTTTGGGTCCCAAAAGCGATCTGTACATGCCTACTCCTTGCTAGAATGTTTTCAAGATACAGACTAAAAACATGCTCAAAATCGATATTTTATGTGCAAAATGTCGATATGTGCATGCATCTTCTGTACCCGTTTATATTTCAAATTCAGGCTCAAAACTCCGAAAATTCGATATTTTTGGGTGCTTTAAGCAATCTGCACATGCCTACTCAGTGCTAGAATGTTTTTAAAATACAGGCTTAAAACATGCTATAAATCGATATTTTAGGTGTCCGAAGTCGATATGTGCATGCATCTTCTGTACCCGTTCATATCTCAAATTCAAGCTCAGAACACCCGAAAATTCGATTTATTTGGGTCCCAGAAGCGATCTGTACATGCCTACTCAGTGCTAGAATATTTTCAAATTATACGCCCAAAACATGCTAAAAATCGATATTTTGGGTGCCAAAGTCGATATGTGCATGCATCTTCTGTACCCGTTTATATCTCAAATTCAGGCTCAAAACACCAAAAAATCGATATTTTTGTGTCCCAGAAGCGATCTGTACATGCCTACTCCGAGTTAGAGTATTTTCAAAATACAGGCCTAAAACATGCTCAAAATCGATATTTTAGGTGCAAAAAGTTGATATGTGCATGAATCTTCTGTATCCGTTTATATCTCAAATTCAGGCTCATAACACCCGAAAAATCGATATTTTTGGGTCCCAGAAGCGATCTGTACATGCCTACTCCGTGTTAAAGTATTTTCAAAATACAGGCCCAAAACATGCTGAAAATCTATATTTTAGGTACCCAAAGTCAATATGTGTATGCATCTTCTGTTCCCGTCTATATCCCAAATTCAGGTTCAAAACACCAGAAAATTCGGTATTTTTTGGTCCCAAAAGCGATCTGTACATGCCTACTCCTTGCTAGAATGTTTTCAAGATACAGACCCAAAACATGCTCAAAATCGATATTTTAGGTGCAAAAAGTCGATATGTGCATGCATCCTCTGTACCCGGATATATTCCAAATTCAGGCTCAAAACCCCTGAAAATTCGATATTTTTGGGTCCCAGAAGCGATCTGTACATGCCTACTCAGTGCTAGAATATTTTCAAATTATATGCCCAAAACATACTAAAAATCGATATTTTGGGTGCCAAAGTCGATATGTGCATGCATCTTCTGTACCCGTTTATATCTCAAATTCAGGCTCAAAACACCCAAAAAATCGATATTTTTGTGTCCCAAAAGCGATCTGTACATGTCTACACCGTGTTTGAGTATTAACAAAATACAGGCCCAAAAGATGCTCAAAATCGATATTTTATGTGCCCAAAGTCAATATGTGTATGCATCTTCTGTACTCGTGTATATCCCTAATTCTGGTTCATAACACCAGAAAATTCGATATTTTTTGGTCCCAGAAGCGATCTGTACATGCCTACTCCTTGCTAGAATGTTTTCAAGATACAGACCAATAACATGCTCAAAATCGATATTTTAAGCGCAAAAAGTCGATATGTGCATGCATCTTTTGTACCTGTTTATATCTCAAATTCAGGCTCAAAACTCCGAAAATTCGATATTTTTGGATCCCTTAAGCAATCTGCACATGCCTACTCAGTGCTAGAATGTTTTTAAAATACAGGCCCAAAACATGCTCAAAATCGATATTTTGGGTGCACATAGTCGATATGTGCATGCATCTTCTGTTCCCGTTTATATCTCAAATTCAAACTCAAAACACCCGAATATTAGATATTTTTGTGTACCAAAAGCAATGTGTACATGCATACTCCGTGTTAGAGTATTTTCAAAATACATGCCCAAAACATGCTCAAAATCGATATTTTAGCTGTCCAAAGTCAATATGGGTATGCATCTTCTGTACCCGTCTATATCCCAAATTCAGGTTCAAAACACTCGAAAATTCCATATTTTTGGGTCCCAGAAGCAATCTGTACATGCCTACTTCTTGCTAGAATGTTTTCAAGATACAGACCCAAAACATGCTCAAAATCGATATTTTAGGTTCAAAATGTCGAAATGTGCATGCATCTTCTGTACCCGTTTATATCTCAAATTCAGGCTCAAAATACCCGAAAATTCAATATTTTTGGGTTCCAGAAGCGATTTGTACATGCCTACTCCGTGTTAGAGTATTGTCAAAATACGGGCCCAAAACATGCTCAAAATCGATATTTTAGGTGCCCAAAGTCGATATGTGCATGCATCTTCTGTATCCGTCTATATCCCAAATTCAGGTTCAAAACACCCGAAAATTCGATATTTTTGGGTCCCAGAAGCAATCTGTACATGCCTACTCCTTACTAGAATTTTTTCAAGATTCAGTCCCAAAACATGCTCAAAATCGATATTTTAGGTGCAAAAAGTCGATATGTGCATGCATCTTCTGTACCCGTTTATATCTCAAATTCAGGCTCAAAACACTCGAAAATTCGATATTTTTGGGTCCCTTAAGCGATCTGTACATGCATACTCAGTGCTAGAATGTTTTCAAAATATAGGGTCAAAACATGCTAAAAATCGATATTTTAGGTGTCTAAAGTCGATATGTGCATGCATCTTCTGTACCCGTTTATATCTCAAATTCAGGCTCAAAACACCCGAAAATTCGATATTTTCGGGTCCCAGAAGCGATCTGTACATGCCTACTCCGTGTTAGAGTATTTTCAAAATACATGCCCAAAACATGCTTAAAATCGATATTTTAGGTGCCCAAAGTCGATTTGTGCATGCATCTTCTGTATCCGTTTATATCTCAAAATCAGGCTCAAAACACCCGAAAATTCGATATTTTTGGGTCCCAGAAGCGATCTGTACATGCCTACTTCGTGTTAGAGTATTTTCAAAATAAAGCCCCAAAAAATGCTAAAAATCGATATTTTTGGTGCCCAAAGTCGATATGTGCACGCATTATCTGTACCCGTTTATATCTCAAATTCAGGCTCAAAACATCCTAAAATTCGGTATTTTTGTCTCCCAGAAGCGATCTGTACATCCCTACTCCATGCTAGAATGTTTTCAAAATACAGACCTAAAACATGCTCAAAATCGATATTTTAGGTGCAAAAAGTCGATATGTGCTTGCATCTTCGGTGCCCGTTTATATCTTAAATTCAGGCTTAAAACACCCAAAAATTCAATATTCTTTTGTCCCCGAAGCGAAATGTACATGTCTACTCAGTGCTAGAATGTTTTAAAATATAGGCTTAAAACATGCTAAAAATCAATATTTTACGTGTCCAAAGTCGATATGTGCATACATCTTTTGTACCTGTTTATATCCCAAATTCATGCTCAAAACACCCGAAAATTCAAAATTTTTGGGTCCTAGAAGCAATCTGTACATGCCTACTCAGTGATAGAATATTTTCAAAATATAGGCCCAAAACATGCTAAAAATCGATATTTTAGGTGCCCAATGTCGATATGTGTTTGCATCTTCTGTACCCGTTTATATCTCAAATTCAGGCTCAAAACACCCGAAAAATCGATATTTTTGGGTTCCAGAACCGATCTGTACATGTCTACTCAGTGCTACAGAAGCGATCTGTACATGCCTACTCCGTGTTAGAGAATGTTTTAATAAATACAGGCCAAAAATATGATAAAAATCGATATTTTTGGTGCCCAAAGTCAATATGTGCATGCAACTTCTGTACCCGTTTATATCTCAAATTCAGGCTCAAAACAACGGAAAATTCAATATTTTTAGGTTCCAGAACCGATCTGTACATGTCTACTCAGTGCAACAGAAGCGATCTGTACATGCCTACTCAGTGCTAGAATAATTTCAAGATATTGGCACAAAACATGCTAAAAATCGATATTCTGGGTGTCCAAAGTCGAAGTGTGCATGTATGCACTGTACCCGTTTATATTTCAAATTCAGGCTCAAAATACCCGAAAATTCAATATTTTTGGGTTCCAGAAGCGATTTGTACATGCCTACTCCGTGTTAGAGTATTGTCAAAATACGGGCCCAAAACATGCTCAAAATCGATATTTTAGGTGCCCAAAGTCGATATGTGCATGCATCTTCTGTATCCGTCTATATCCCAAATTCAGGTTCAAAACACCCGAAAATTCGATATTTTTGGGTCCCAGAAGCAATCTGTACATGCCTACTCCTTACTAGAATTTTTTCAAGATTCAGTCCCAAAACATGCTCAAAATCGATATTTTAGGTGCAAAAAGTCGATATGTGCATGCATCTTCTGTACCCGTTTATATCTCAAATTCAGGCTCAAAACACTCGAAAATTCGATATTTTTGGGTCCCTTAAGCGATCTGTACATGCATACTCAGTGCTAGAATGTTTTCAAAATATAGGGTCAAAACATGCTAAAAATCGATATTTTAGGTGTCTAAAGTCGATATGTGCATGCATCTTCTGTACCCGTTTATATCTCAAATTCAGGCTCAAAACACCCGAAAATTCGATATTTTCGGGTCCCAGAAGCGATCTGTACATGCCTACTCCGTGTTAGAGTATTTTCAAAATACATGCCCAAAACATGCTTAAAATCGATATTTTAGGTGCCCAAAGTCGATTTGTGCATGCATCTTCTGTATCCGTTTATATCTCAAAATCAGGCTCAAAACACCCGAAAATTCGATATTTTTGGGTCCCAGAAGCGATCTGTACATGCCTACTTCGTGTTAGAGTATTTTCAAAATAAAGCCCCAAAAAATGCTAAAAATCGATATTTTTGGTGCCCAAAGTCGATATGTGCACGCATTATCTGTACCCGTTTATATCTCAAATTCAGGCTCAAAACATCCTAAAATTCGGTATTTTTGTCTCCCAGAAGCGATCTGTACATCCCTACTCCATGCTAGAATGTTTTCAAAATACAGACCTAAAACATGCTCAAAATCGATATTTTAGGTGCAAAAAGTCGATATGTGCTTGCATCTTCGGTGCCCGTTTATATCTTAAATTCAGGCTTAAAACACCCAAAAATTCAATATTCTTTTGTCCCCGAAGCGAAATGTACATGTCTACTCAGTGCTAGAATGTTTTAAAATATAGGCTTAAAACATGCTAAAAATCAATATTTTACGTGTCCAAAGTCGATATGTGCATACATCTTTTGTACCTGTTTATATCCCAAATTCATGCTCAAAACACCCGAAAATTCAAAATTTTTGGGTCCTAGAAGCAATCTGTACATGCCTACTCAGTGATAGAATATTTTCAAAATATAGGCCCAAAACATGCTAAAAATCGATATTTTAGGTGCCCAATGTCGATATGTGTTTGCATCTTCTGTACCCGTTTATATCTCAAATTCAGGCTCAAAACACCCGAAAAATCGATATTTTTGGGTTCCAGAACCGATCTGTACATGTCTACTCAGTGCTACAGAAGCGATCTGTACATGCCTACTCCGTGTTAGAGAATGTTTTAATAAATACAGGCCAAAAATATGATAAAAATCGATATTTTTGGTGCCCAAAGTCAATATGTGCATGCAACTTCTGTACCCGTTTATATCTCAAATTCAGGCTCAAAACAACGGAAAATTCAATATTTTTAGGTTCCAGAACCGATCTGTACATGTCTACTCAGTGCAACAGAAGCGATCTGTACATGCCTACTCAGTGCTAGAATAATTTCAAGATATTGGCACAAAACATGCTAAAAATCGATATTCTGGGTGTCCAAAGTCGAAGTGTGCATGTATGCACTGTACCCGTTTATATTTCAAATTCAAGATCTAAACACTCGAAAAGTCAATATTTTTGGGTTCCAGAAGCGATCTGTACATGCCTACTCATTGCTAGAATTTTTTTAAAATATAAGTTTAAAACATGCTAAAAATATATATTTTAGGTTTCCCAAGTCGATATGTGCATGCATCTTCTGTACCCGTTTATATCTTAAATTTAGGCTCAAAACGCCCGAAAATTCGATATTTTTGGGTCCCAGAAGCGATCTGTACATGCCTACTCCGTGTTAGAGTATTTTCAAAATACAGGCCCAATATATGCTGAAAATCGGTATTTTAGGTACCCAAAGACAATATGTGCATGCATCTTCTGTACCCGTTTATAACTCAAATTCAGGCTCAAAACACCCGAAAATTCGATAATTTTGGGTCCAAGAAGCGATCTGTACATGCTTACTCCGTGTTAAAGTATTTTCAAAATACATGCCCAAAACATGCTGAAAATCGATATTTTAGGTGCCCAAAGTCGATTTGTGCATGCATCTTCTGTACCCGTTTATATCTCAAAATCAGGCTCAAAACACCCGAAAATTCGATATTTTTGGGTCCCAGAAGCGATCTGTACATGCCTACTCCGTGTTAGAGTATTTTCAAAATACAGGCCGAAAACATGCTGAAAATCAATATTTTAGGTGCCCAAAGTCAATATGTGCATGCTTCTTCTGTACCCGATTATATCTCAAATTCGGGCTCAAAATATCCGAAAATTCGATATTTTGGGTCCCAGAAGCGATCTGCACATGCCTACTTCGTGTTAGAGTATTTTCAAAATAAAGGCCCAAAACATGCTAAAAATCGATATTTTTGGTGCCCAAAGTCGATATGTGCATGCATTATCTGTACCCGTTAATATCTCAAATTCAGACTCAAAACATCCTAAAATTCGGTATTTTTGTGTCCCAGAAGCGATCTGTACATCCCTACACCATGCTAGAATGTTTTCAAGATACAGACCCAAAACATGCTCAAAATCGATATTTTAGGTGCAAAAAGTCGATATGTGCATTTATCTTCAGTACCGGTTTATATCTCAAATTCAGGCTCAAAACACCCGAATATTCAATAGTTTTAGGTTCCAGAAGCGATCTGTATATGTCTACTCAGTGCTAGAATGTTTTTAAAATATAGGTTTAAAACATGCTAAAAATTTATATTTTAGGTGTCAAAAGTCGATATGTGCATGCATCTTCTGTACTCGTTTATATCTTAAATTCAGTCTCAAAACACCCGAAAATTCGATATTTTTTGGTCCCAGAAGCGACCTGTATATGCCTACTCCATGCTAGAATGTTTTCAAGATACAGACCCAAAACATGCCCAAAATCGATATTTTAGGTGCAAGAAGTCGATATGTGCATGCATCTTCAGTACCCGTTTATATCTCAAATTCAGGCTCAAAAAGCCGGAAAATTCGATATTTTTGGGTCCAAGAAGCGATCTGTACATGCCTACTCCGTGTTAGATTATTTTCAAAATACAGGCCGAAAACATGCTGAAAATCAATATTTTAGGTGCCCAAAGTCAATATGTGCATGCTTCTTCTGTACCCGTTTATATCTCAAATTCGGGCTCAAAATATCCGAACATTCGATATTTTTGGGTCCCAGAAGCGATCTGTACATGCCTACTCCGTGTTAGAGTATTTTCAAAATACAGGCCGAAAACATGCTGAAAATCAATATTTTAGGTGCCCAAAGTCAATATGTGCATGCTTCTTCTGTACCCGTTTATATCTCAAATTCGGTCTCAAAATATCCGAAAATTCGATATTTTGGGTCCCAGAAGCGATCTGTACATGCCTACTTCGTGTTAGAGTATTTTCAAAATAAAGGCCCAAAACATGCTAAAAATCGATATTTTTGGTGCCCAAAGTCGATATGTGCATGCATTATCTGTACCCGTTAATATCTCAAATTCAGGCTCAAAACATCCTAAAATACGATATTTTTGTGTCCCAGAAGCGATCTGTACATCCCTACTCCATGCTAGAATGTTTTCAAGATACAGACCCAAAACATGCTCAAAATCGATATTTTAGGTGCAAAAAGTCGATATGTGCATTTATCTTCAGTACCGGTTTATATCTCAAATTCAGGCTCAAAAGACCCGAATATTCAATAGTTTTAGGTTCCAGAAGCTATCTGTATATGTCTACTCAGTGCTAGAATGTTTTTAAAATATAGGTTTAAAACATGCTAAAAATTTATATTTTAGGTGTCAAAAGTCGATATGTGCATGCATCTTCTGTACTCGTTTATATCTTAAATTCAGTCTCAAAACACCCGAAAATTCGATATTTTTTGGTCCCAGAAGCGACCTGTATATGCCTACTCCATGCTAGAATGTTTTCAAGATACAGACCGAAAACATGCCCAAAATCGATATTTTAGGTGCAAGAAGTCGATATGTGCATGCATCTTCAGTACCCGTTTATATCTCAAATTCAGGCTCAAAACGCCCGAAAATTCGATATTTTTGGGTCCCAGAAGCGATCTGTACATGCCTACTCAGTGCTAGAATAATTTCAAGATATTGGTCCAAAACATGCAAAAAATCGATATTTTGGGTGCCCAAAGTCGAAATGTGCATGCATGCTCTGTACCCGTTTATATTTCAAGTTCAGGCTCAAAACACCCGAAAATTCGATATTTTTGAATCCCAGAAGTGATCTGTACATGCCTACTCCGTGTTAGAATATTTTTAAAATACAGGCCCAAAATATGCTCAAAATCGATATTTTACGTGCCCATAGTCGATATGTACATGCATCTTCAGTATCCGTTAATATCTCAAATTCAAGCTCAAAACACCCGAAAATTCGGTATTTTTGGGTCCCAGAAGCGATCTGTACATGCCTACTTCTTGCTAGAATGTTTTCAAGATACAGACCCATAACAAGCTGAAAATTGATATTTTAGGTGCAAAAAGTCGATATGTGCATGTATCTTCAGTACCGGTTTATATCTCAAATTCAGGCTCAAAACACCCGAATATTCAATAGTTTTAGGTTCCAGAAGCGATCTGTACATGTCTACTCAGTGCTAGAATGTTTTAAAATATAGGTTTAAAACATGCTAAAAATTTATATTATAGGTTTCCCAAGTCGATATGTGCATGCATCTTCAGTATCCGTTTATATCTCAAATTCAGGCTCAAAACACCCGAAAATTCGATATTTTTGGGTCCCAGAAGCGATCTGTACATGCCTACTCAGTGCTAGAATAATTTCAAGATATTGGCCCAAAACATGCAAAAAATCGATATTTTGGGTGCCCAAAGTCGAAGTGTGCATGCATGCTCTGTACCCGTTTATATTTCAAATTCAAGCTCTAAACACCCGAAAAGTCAATATTTTTGGGTTCCAGAAGCAATCTGTACATGCCTACTCAGTGCTAGAATGTTTTTAAAATATAGGTTTAAAACATGCTAAAAATATATATTTTAGGTTTCCCAAGTCGATATGTGCATGCATCTTCTGTACCCGTTTATATCGTAAATTTAGGCTCAAAACACCCGAAAATTCGATATTTTTGGGTCCCAGAAGCGATCTGTAAATGCCTACTCCGTTTTAGAGTATTTTCAAATTACAGGCCCAAAACATGCTGAAAACCGATATTTTAGGTGCCCAAAGTTGATTTGTGCATGCATCTTCTGTACCCGTTTATATCTCAAAATCAGGCTCAAAACACCCGAAAATTCGATATTTTTGGGTCCCAGAAGCGATTTGTACATGCCTACTCCGTGTTAGAGCATTTTCAAAATACAGGCCCAAAACATGCTGAAAATCAATATTTTAGTTTCCCAAAGTCAATATGTGCATGCTTCTTCTGTACCCGATTATATCTTAAATTCGGGCTCAAAATATCCGAAAATTCGATATTTTGGGTCCCAGAAGCGATCTGTACATGCCTACTTCGTGTTAAAGTATTTTCAAAATAAAGGCCCAAAACATGCTAAAAATCGATATTTTTGGTGCCCAAAGTCGATATGTGCATGCATTATCTGTACCCGTTTATATCTCAAATTCAGGCTCAAAACATCCTAAAATTCGGTATTTTTGTGTCCCAGAAGCGATCTGTACATCCCTACTCCATGCTAGAATGTTTTCAAGATACAGACCCAAAACATGCTCAAAATCTATATTTTAGTTGCAAAAAGTCGATATGTGCTTGCATCTTCAGTGCCCGTTTATATCTTAAATTCAGGCTTAAAACACCCAAAAATTCAATATTCTTGGATCCCCGAAGCGATCTGTACATGTCTACTCAGTGCTAGAATGTTTTAAAATATAGGCTTAAAACATGCTAAAAATCGATATTTTAGGTGCCCAATGTCGATATGTGCATGCATCTTCTGTACCCGTTTATATCTCAAATTCAGGCTCAAAACACCCGAAAAGTCGATATTTTTGGGTTCCAGAACCGATCTGTACATGTCTACTCAGTGCTACAGAAGCGATCTGTACATGCCTACTCCGTGTTAGAGAATGTTTTAATAAATACAGGCCAAAAATATGATAAAAATCGATATTTTGGGTGCCCAAAGTCAATATGTGCATGCAACTTCTGTACCCGTTTATATCTCAAATTCAGGCTCAAAACAACGGAAAATTCAATATTTTTGGGTCCCAGAAGAGATATATACAGTACAAACATGCCTACTCAGTGCCAGAATCTTTTCAAAATATAGGCTCAAAACATGCTAAAAATTGATAATTTAGGTGTCCCAAGTCAATATGTGCATGCATCTTCTGTACCCGTTTATATCTCAAATTCAGGCTCAAAACACCCGAAAATTCGATTTTTGTGTGTCCCAGACGCAATCTGTACAGGCCTACTTCGTGTTAGAGTATTTTCAAAGTACAGGCCCAAAACATGCTCAAAATCGTAATTTTGGGTGCCCAAAGTTGATATATGCATGCATCTTCTGTACGCGATTATATATCAAATTCAGGCTCAAAATACCCGAAATTTCGATATTTTTGGGTCCCAGAAGCGGTCTGTACATGCCTACCCCGTGTTTGAGTAATTTCAAAATACAGGTCCAAAACATGCTGAAAATCGATGTTTTAGGTGCCCAAAGTCGATATGTGTATGCATCTTCTGTACCCATTTTTATCTCAAATTCAGGCTAAAAACACCTGAAAATTCGATATTTTTGTGTTCCAGAAGCGATCTGTACATGCCTACTCCGTGTTAGAGTATTTTGAAAATACAGGCTAAAAACATGCTATAAATCGATATTTTGGGTGCCCAATGTCATTATGTGCATGCATCTTCTGCACCCGTTTATATCTCAAATTCAGGCTCAAAACACCCGGAAATTCAATATTTTGGGATCCCAGAAGCGATCTGTATATGCCTACTCCGTGTTAGAATAATTTCAAAAAAATTGGCCCATAACATGCTAAAAATCGATATTTTGGGTGCCTAAAATCGATATGTGCATGCATCTTCTGTACCCCTCTATATCTCAAATTCAGGCTAAAAACACCTGAAAATTCGATATTTTTGGGTCCCAGAAGCGATCTGTACATGCCTACTCAGTGCTTGAATAATTTCAAAATATTGGCCCAAAACATGCCAACAACCAATATTTTTGGTGCCCAAAGTCAATATGTGTATGCATCTTCTGTACCCGTTTATATCCCAAATTCCGGCTCAAAATACCCGAAAATTCGATATTTTTGGGTCCGAGAATCGATCTGTAGATGCCTACTCCGTATTAGAGTATTTTCAAAATACAGGTCCAAAACATGCTCAAAATCGATATTTTTGGGTGCAAAAAGTCGATATGTGCATGTATCTTCAGTACCCGTCTATATCTCAAATTCAAGCTCAAAACACCCGAAAAGTCAATATTTTTGGGTTTTTTAGAAGCGATCTGTACATGCCTACTCCATGTTAGAGTATTTTCAAAATACAGGCCCAATATATGCTGAAAATCGATATTTTAGGTGCCCAAAGACAATATGTGCATGCATCTTCTGTACCCGTTTATAACTCAAATTCAGGCTCAAAACACCCAAAAATTCGGTAATTTTGGGTCCAAGAAGCGATCTGTATATGCTTACTCCGTGATAAAGTATTTTCAAAATAAAGGCCCAAAACATGCTAAAAATCGATATTTTTGGTGCCCAAAGTCGATATGTGCATGCATTATCTGTACCCGTTTATATCTCAAATTCAGGCTCAAAGCACCCTAAAATTCGGTATTTTTGTGTCCCAGAAGCGATCTGTACATCCCTACTTCATGCTTGAATGTTTTCAAGATACAGACCCAAAACATGCTCAAAATCGATATTTTAGGTGCAAAAAGTCGATATGATATGTGCATGCATCTTCAGTGTCCGTTTATATCTCAAATTCAGGCTCAAAACACCCAAAAATTCAATATGCTTGGGCCCCCTAAGCGATCTGTACATGTCTACTTAGTGTTACAATGTTTTAAAATATAGGCTTAAAACATGCTAAAAATCAATATTTTACGTGTCCAAAGTCGATATGTGCATACATCTTTTGTACCTGTTTATATCCCAAATTCATGCTCAAAACACCCGAAAATTCAAAATTTTTGGGTCCCAGAAGCAATCTGTACATGCCTACTCAGTGATAGAATATTTTCAAAATATAGGCCCAAAACATGCTAAAAATCGATATTTTAGGTGCCCAATGTCGATATGTGCATGCATCATCTGTACCCGTTTATATCTCAAATTCAGGCTCAAAACACCTGAAAAATCGATATTTTTGGGTTCCAGAACCGATCTGTACATGTCTACTCAGTGCTACAGAAGCGATCTGTACATGCCTACTCCGTGTTAGAGAATGTTTTTAAAATACAGGCCCAAAACATGATAAAAATCGATATTTTGGGTGCTCAGAGTTAATATGTTCATGCAACTTCTGTACCCATTTATATCTCAAATTCAGGCTCAAAACAACGGAAAATTCAATATTTTTGGGTCCCACAAGCGATATATACAGTACAAACATGCCTACTCAGTGCTAGAATTTTTTCAAAATATAGGCTCAAAACATGCTAAAAATTGATAATTTAGGTGTCCCAAGTCAATATGTGCATGCATCTTCTGTACCCGTTTATATCTCAAATTCAGGCTCAAAACACCCGGAAATTCGATTTTTGTGTGTCCCAGACGCGATCTCTACATGCCTACTTCGTGTTAGAGTATTTTTTTAAAGTACAGACCCAAAACATGCTCAAAATCGATATTTTGGGTGCTCAAAGTTGATATGTGCATGCATCTTCTGTACGCGATTATATATCAAATTCAGGCTCAAAATACCCGAAAATTCAATATTTTTGGGTCCCTGAAGCAATCTGTACATGCCTCCTCCGTGTTTTAGTAATTTCAAAATACAGGCCCAAAACAAGCTGAAAATCGATGTTTTAGGTGCCCAAAGTCGATATGTGTATGCATCTTCTGTACCCGTTTATATCTCAAATTCAGGCTAAAAACACCTGAAAATTCGATATTTTTGTGTTCCAGAAGCGATCTGTACATGCCTACTCCGAGTTAGAGTATTTTGAAAATACAGGCTAAAAACATGCTCAAAATCGATATTTTGGGTGCCCAAAGTCAATATGTGTATGCATCTTCTGCACCCGTTTATATCTCAAATTCAACCACAAAACACCCGAAAATTCGATATTTTTCGGTCCCAGAAGCGATCTGTACATGCCTACTCAGTGCTAGAAAGTTTTCAAAAAATAGGCTCAAAACAAGCTAAAAAACGATATTTTAGGTGCCCAAAGTCAATATGTGCATGCATCTTCTGTACCCGTTTATATCTCAAATTCAGGCTCAAAACACCCGAAAAATCGGTATTTTTGGGTCCTAGAAGCGATCTGTACTTGCCTACTCCGTGTTAGATTGTTTTCAAGATACAGACTCAAAACTTGCTCAAAATCGATATTTTAGGTGCCCAAAAGTCGATATGTTCATGCATCTTCAGTACCTGTTTATATCTCAAATTCAGGCTCAAAACCCACGAAAATTCGATATTTTGGGGTCCCAGAAGCGATCTGTACATGCCTACTCCGTGTTAGAGTATTTTCAAAATACAGGCCCAAAACATGCTGAAAATCAATATTTTAGGTGCCCAAAGTCAATATGTGTATGCATCTTCTATACCCGTATACATCCCAAATTCATGCTCAAAACACCCGAAAATTCGATATTTTGGGGTCCCAGAAGCGATCTGTACATGCCTACTCCGTGTCAGAGTATTTTCAAAATACTGGCCCAAAACATGCTGAAAATCAATATTTTAGGTGCCCAAAGTCAATATGTGTATGCATCTTCTATACCCGTATACATCCCAAATTCATGCTCAAAACACCCGAAAATTCGATATTTTTGGGTCCCAGAAGCGATCTGTACATGCCTACTCAGTGCTAGAATAATTTCAAAATATTGGCCCAAAACATGCTAAAAATCGATATTTTTGGTGCCCAAAGTCGATATGTGCATGCATCTTCTGTACCTGTTTATATCCCAAATTCCGGCTCAAAACACCCGAAAATTCGATATTTTGGGGTCCTAGAATCGATCTGTACATGCCTACTCCGTGTTAGAGTATTTTCAAAATACAGGTCCAAAACATGCTCAAAATCGATATTTTTGGGTGCCCAAAGTCGATATGTGCATGCATCTACTGTACGCGTTTTTTATATTTCAAATTCAGGCTCAAAGCATCCGAAAATTCGATATTTTTGGGTCCCAGAAGCAATCTGTACATGCCTACTCCTTGCTTGAATGTTTTCAAGATACAGACCCAAAACATGCTTAAAATCGATAATTTAGGTGCAAAAAGTCGATATGTGCATGTATCTTCAATACCCTTTTATATCTCAAATTCAAGCTTAAAACACCCGAAAAGTCAATATTTTTTGGTTTTTTAGAATTGATCTGTACATGCCTACTCCGTGATAAAGTATTTTCAAAATAAAGGCCCAAAACATGCTAAAAATCAATATTTTATGTGTCCAAAGTCGAGATGTGCATACATCTTTTGTACCCGTGTATATCCCAAATTCATGCTCAAAACACCCAAAAATTCAAAATTTTTGGGTCCCAGAAGCGATTTGTACATGCCTACTCAGTGATGGAAGATTTTAAAAAAATAGGCCTAAAACATGCTAAAAATCGATATTTTAGGTGCCAAATGACGATATGTGCATGCATCTTCTGTACCCGTTTATATTTCAAATTCAGGCTCAAAACACCCGAAAAATCGATATTTTTGGGTTCCAGAACCGATCTGTACATGTCTCCTCAGTGCTACAGAAGCAATCTGTACATGCCTACTCCGTGTTAGAGTATGTTTTAAAAATACAGGCCCAAAACATGATAAAAATCAATATTTTGGGTGCCTAAAGTCGATATGTGCATGCAAATTCTGTACCCGTTTATATCTCAAATTCAGCCTCAAAACAACGAAAAATTCGATTTTTGTGTGTCCCAGACGCGATCTGTACATGCCTACTTCGTGTTAGAGTATTTTTAAAGTACAGGCTCAAAACATGCTAAAAATCGATATTTTAAGTGTCCACAGTCGATATGTGCATGCATCTTCTGCACCCGTTTACATTCCAAATTGAGGTTCAAAACACCCGAAAATTCGATATTTTTGGGTCCCCGAAGCGATCTGTACATACCTCCTCCGTGTTAGAGTATTTTCCAAATATTGGCCCAAAACATGCTTAAAATCGATATTGTGGGTGCGCAAAGTCGATATGTGCATGCATTTTCGGTACCCGTTTATATCTCAAATTCAAGCTCAAAACACCCGAAAATTCGATATTTTTGGGTCCCAGAAGCGATCTGTACATGCCTACTCCGTGTTAGAGTATTTTCAAAATACAGGACAAAAACATGCTCAAAATCGATATTTTGGGTGCCCAAAGTCGATATGTGCATGCATCTTCAGTACCCGTTTACATTCCATATTGAGGTTCAAAACACCCGAAAATTCAATATTTTTGGGTCCCAGAAGCGATCTGTACATGCCTAGTCAGATACAGGCCCAAAACATGCTGAAAATCGATATTTTTGGTGCCCAAAGTCAATATGTGTATGCATCTTCTGCACCCGTTTATATCCCAAATTCAACCTCAAAACACCCGAAAATTCGATGTTTTTTGGTCCCATAAGCGATATGTACATGCCTACTCATTGCTAGAATGTTTTCAAAATATAAGCTCAAAACATACTAAAAATCGATATTTTAAGTGTCCAAAGTCGATATGTTCATGCATCTTCTGTACCCGTTTATATCTCAAATTCAACCTCATAACACCCGAAACTTCGATATTTTTGGGTCCCAGAAGCGATCTGTACATGCCTACTCAGTGCTAGAATGTTTTCAAAATATAGGCTCAAAACATGCTTAAAATCGATATTTTAAGTGTCCAAAGTCGATATGTGCATGCATCTTCTGTACCCGTTTATATCTCAAATTCAGTCTTAAAACACCCGAAAATTCGATATTTTCGGGTCCCAGAAGTGATCTGTACATATCTACTTTGTGCTAGAATATTTTCAAAATCTATGCTCAAAACATGCTAAAATCGTTATATTAAGTGTCCAAACTCGATATGTTGATGCATCTTCTGTACCCGTTTATATCTCAAATTCAGGCTCCAAACACCCGAAAATCCGATATTTTGGGGTCCCAGAAGTGATCTGTACATGCCTACTCAGATACAGGCCCAAAACATGCTGAAAATCGATATTTTAGGTGCCCAAAGTCAATATGTGTATGCATCTTCTGCACCCGTTTATATCTCAAATTTAACCACAAAACACCCGAAAATTCGATATTTTTCGGTCCCAGAAGCTATCTGTACATGCCTACTCAGTGCTAGAATGTTTTCAAAATATAGGCTCAAAACATACTAAAAATCGATATTTTAAGTGTCCAAAGTCGATATGTGCATGCATCTTCTGTACCCGTTTATATCTCAAATTCAGGCTCAAAACACCCGAAAATTCAATATTTTTGGGTTCCAGAAGGGATCTGTACATGCCTACGCAGTGCTAGAATATTTTACAAAATACAGGCCTAAAACATGCTAAAAATCGATATTTTAGGTGTGTACACACCATAAAACCATTTAGAAAAGGATCACTTCTTCTAATCTGTTTACAAATCAGAAACAGGCCACCTGGGCAAGTTGGACACACACACACACACACAGGTGCGGCTTCAGGTCATACAAAGACATTATTAACCTTTCCTACCTCCCCTTCGAAGGAGAGTAGGAAAGAGAGTAAAGGAGAGAGAGAGAGAGAGAGATAGGAAAGGGTTGGCCCACTTTCCCTTTCACACGAGAAGAGAGAAGTAGGTACAGAATCAAACTGACCATTCACAGGCAACACAGTCACACTCTAGCCATTCTGTAAACTATTGAGTTTGAAATGTATATAAGCAGAGGAGGTACACTAGGATTTAGGATACCACACTGACTCCCTAAGGGCTATAAACTGTCTCCATAGAGAGAGACATAATACCATATAAGACAAGGCACATCACGATAATACCCTGTATAGATAAGTACACATATTAATAAATTAAGCCTTAAGAAACTTGTGAAGTCAATCACCTAAGCAAACATAAGAAAGCACCCCGTCTTCCACGTTACCTAAAACCACAACAACAACAACTACTACAACTACAACTCCAAGAATTACACACAAGTAACTTACCAGGTTCTGCCCAGAGTTTAAGCCTTCAGAACTGGTACATTTGATGGCAGCGGTGTTTTTGCAATAAGGCAAATTGCAAGGTATAGACTTCACGGGAGTACAGTGACTAACATTGTTCAAGGACAAGTTGAAGGAATTTACTTGTAAATCCTCTCAAGTAATTTCTTCTGTGGGTATAATCTTACGACCTCTAACGAGGGAGACAAACCACAAATTCTTTACCTACAAGAGGCACCTGCTTCAACATACCTGCAACTGACCTACAAGGGGTCCTCATCTACTTCACAACAAACAATCATCACTTCATCACTACCATATCGGCGGCCCTGCATAAATTCTCTTGTCAGGACAACGCCACGACCTCCATCACCTCCACGCTGACGCCTCGTTACGTAAATTCTCTCGTAAAGGCAAGTCAACGTTCATCATCTTCACTCCAATAACGACTGTTAGTGTGTTAGTGTGCGAGCTAACTAATAATCGCTTCGCCTCTCCACCGACGTCGCCTCTTCACCACATCGTCGCCTCGTCAGACACCACCCCAACTAGACTTCAACTCGTCGTCATCGTCGTTGCAACTAGAGTCAACTAAAAGTAGGTACACATTACATGTTACATTACATTATTTTTCACTTGTCCACGAACATGTTAGAATAGATTAGGTTCCTCAGTTACAGCCCAGAAAGAAAGAAAAGAAGTGCCAAATTACAACAAAGGTAAAGGTATTCTCCCCCATTACTCCAAAGGTATCATAACTAACTTCGAATATCCCTGATAATGATTCAAGCTAGATTTCCCTGCCTCCCTAAGCCTCGTTTGTGGTGCCAACACATTCGAGTACATTTTCTGCTTCTACCTTACCCCCATTAAAAACTTAATATGGTATACTATATTAACCTGTATTTTCTCCAACAATGGCTACTCCTCCAAAATCTCCTACTGTCTCTGCTCTTCATACAACTTCTTCTAGCCCCACTACCTCCTCTATGCATACAATGACAATCTTACCCACCCACAAGTATTTAAAGTATTATACGGGAGATAATCCAAGATATGGGATTGATCTCTTCTTGCGTCATTTGGAGGATGTGTTTAACCAAACTAATATAGAGCAGGACTTACATAAGATCAGATTCGTGAGAGAGCATATTGCACCAGATAGTCCAGCCAGCTATATGATAACTACAAGTGCTTTTTCTGACCCAGAGAATTTAACGTCATATGCTACATTCAGACAGTCACTTATTGATGTTTTTGGGGATGGTAAACTACATAATTCATTATCATGGGTTCAGAGAATGATTATAACAAAGGCAGAAAACATAACTACAAGTGAACCAGCAAAAGCACTTGCATTATCAGGGTCTCTAACTTTAAATTCGAAGGAATCTCGTATCATACATCGTGAATTACAGATTACTCAATCCATAGGGACGAAGAATTTTAATTTTGATGCCACTCCTACTCAAGGGGAATCACAGGGAAAACGTTGCAAACACTGTAACGGAAATAATAATATTACCAGTGATTGTTATTACTTACATAATACTAAAGGAAATGATCAAGGGAAAAGTAATAATAAATACAGTTATTTACATGAATCAAAGTCGCATTCCTTAGATGAATGCATGATCCTTAACAGAATGAAATGGGACTTGCACAATCGAAATATGATGTATGAAACGAGACCGCCACAATATTAAAACGTCCCGAAAATAAAACTGTAGGCCCTGTCGTCGCATTTACCGTTAATATACTATAATTCCCTGTCCTAGTATCACATAGTAACACCAACTTAATGATAGACACAGGCGCGGCAGTTTCCTTGTTATCGGATAATTCCTTTAACAAATTATGCAAATTAGGTCCCCAACGGCATTTATAAACCAAGATTGAACAGGTGACATAGCATTGTCAACCATGACAGGCAATAAATTACAGGTATTAGGGACACTTTAACCCTTCCTGTACGGTTAGACAAGGGAACTAACCATATACATATTGAATTTTATATAATACGAAATTATAAACTAGGTTTATCATACCTTATCAAACAAACCATAATAATTAACCCTAAATATAAAATAATACATTTTAGGAATTAATGTATTCTAATACAGGATTGTCCAGGCCAATATATAAGTCCATGTAATGTTAACTCTATACATATTGAAAATGAGGGAAACGACCCCATTGTCATAAAGGCCATTGCTGCATATTGTAATACTATATTAACTTCAAATTTCGTCCATTAATTGAAGGTAGAGCTTCCATCTCATGTACAGTCACAAACTACCATTCTATCCTTAATAGAACTAGTACAATAATATATAACCAGGGATTAATTTACTTTAACCAATGTAAACAGTGAAAATTTCACTGATATTAATAAAACATCTACCAATATTCATGTAAAGAAAGGAACATATCTATGTGATCTGTACAGATGGAAGTTAGACCAATACCACAAGGAAATATTGTATCGGTTCTTACCGAGGGATAAAGTGATACTCACATAAGGGAGCAACTTAGAAATTTTGTCAGTGGACGCGATTTTCCACTTTATCGTGATAATCTTATCACCATACTAGCCACATATTGAAATGCGATTGCCCTACTTGGTGACTTCTTAGGATGAACCAACATTATAAAGCATGCCATTACACTAACATCTCCTAAACCCATTTATTCGAGCATATAGACTACCATACCTCATAGTAGGCAGAAAGTTGTAGAGAAAATTATTAATGAAATGATGGATGAAGGCATTATTTAGAATTCTAACTCCCCTTTTAACAACCCAATGTTTTTGGTTTCAATAATAATGGTGAATTTACGCCAGTAATTGATTACAGACAAATAAATAATGCTACAATTAAAGACAAATATCCCCTCCCTCCTTTAAGATGTTTTGTCTAACATTGGTAAATCAAAGTCTATGATATTCTCCACCTTAAACTTGGTCAGTGGAAACTGGCAAGTAGCATTAGATGATAAAAGTCAACCCATTACAACATTTAGTACTTCCCATGGTTATTATGAATACATTCGTAGACCATTTGGGTTATGTAATGTTTCATCCATATTTCAGCATATGGTCAATTTTCGTATTGACGTTATTAATAACGTAGTCATCGCTAATCTCAACGATTTGATTATTTTTCTATAGACGTACATTCATAATAAGTAACAATAAAGAAGCTTATCCAGAGATTACATTAGGTAGGCCTCAAACTTTAACTGCCTATGTGTCATTTTCTTAACCAGGAAATTATAATTTTAGGTTATACATTACCCGCCACTGTGCTCCATACACAATCTGGTAAAATACGAGCAATGAAAGTATTCACTATTCCTAATGAATGTTACTAACGTAAAATAATTCTTGGGTTTAGGTTCTTATTATAGAATCTTGGTACAGCATTTTTCCCAAGTAGCTAAACCCCTAAATAATAAACTCGAGATTTTGTATGGAGGCCAGAAAAAACAGCTGAGCTTTGAATTATTAAAGGTTAATTAATGTCAGCTCCAATTTTTGCGTTCCCAAGTATTCATTAACTTTTATCAAGTGTACAGATGCTTCTTCAGTAGGCTTAGGCGCTGTACTTATGTAAGAGATAGCTAGGGGTCGATATCAGGTATGTGCTAATGCTTAGAGTATATTAAATGCTCAGGGAACTCGTTACTCTGTAACAAAACAGGAAATTTAAGCAATATTATGGGCACTTCGTACTTTTAGAGAAATCGTATTAGGCTATCCTTTACAAGTTTTCGCGAATTACCAAACGATCCTTGGCTTACTATAACCTCTAACCCTAACGGAAAAATTAGCCAGATAATATCTAACAAGACAGGAATTTCTTCCACATATAGATATTAAATACCTTCCAGGACGATTAATAAAGTAGCAGATCCCTTAAACAATCATCGTGTCCTTTAGTTCCGAGGACACCCATGGACTTTGACCTTAATACGGTTCCTAAACATTAGCAAACGGATTCTATGATGAATGTAATAAGATATTCATTAAAAAACCCTGAGGATGAAAATAATGGACCATAATTACCCAGTCACTTAAATACCTTTTCCCTTCATGATGATATTATTTACAGAAAACTAAGGAAACGTGACGTACAAACCAATCACATAGTGATACAACAAATAATAATTCCCTCAGTATTAATTACCCTTATATCATAATGCAGCAGGACATCCTGATAGAGGTAGGTACCTAACCACCCTACATACAATATACTATTAACATAAACTAAGGGTAGATGATGAAACACATATATCGCTCAGTGCGAAACATACAATGCAGGTCAAGGTCATACATTTGGACCTCTGTTCCATGACGGGAATCCCTAATCCTGGACGAATCATGGGACATAGTAGGAATAGATATACTTTCCTTACCAATTTAGAATCAGGACACAGATAAGTTTTTACCTATGATTAACCATTTTCTAGATATTTAATGGCAGCACCACTACGATAAAAACCGCAAAAGTAAGTGCACATATATTTAAAAACCAAATTCCTATGCCCATTTACATGTCCCAATATTATAAAAGATAGCTGATTTCTACTACATTAAGCAAACGTTTGTATTACCATATTTCCCAGCATCTAATGGGTTAACAAAACGGCAAAACCGTAACACTACTAGAAGTACTTCGTGGCACAGAAACAAGGAAAATCCCTCCACATGGGAAGACTGCATCGATATGACAGTCAATAAACACTACAAAATACGTATGGATACGTCTTTTAAATGATATAACAATTGCCACGAAGAAGCCATGCTAAAACATGGACAACTATGCTGAACGACAGTGAGTTGCATTTCCACAATTTCATCATGATGAACAAAGCAATTTATCAGCTTGCAAGGAAAATGCGTGATCGCCGACATAACAAAGCAATTTATCGGCTTGCAAGGAAAATGCGTGATCGCCGACATAACAAAGCAATTTATCGGCTTGCAGGGAAAATGCGTGATCGCCAACATAACAAAGCAATTTATCGGCTTGCAGGGAAAATGCGTGATCGCCGACATAACAAAACAAAGTATAGACTTGCTAGAGAAGAAAAAAATGCGTAATCGCCGACATAATGGATACCCGATCGAACTTCACACAGTCATGTCTTTAGTAGGCATAACCTTATAATAAAGAATAATTTTACCAGGCGGATGATGTTGTTTATGTAAACAGAATAAAGAAATTGGTAAAATGCGCGCAAAAACCTAACATCCAAAATAAAACCAATCAATATCTCTGCAACAGCAACAATGTCCTCTTCCTCGTAATATTATCCCTACTATTGATGATAATAAAATAAACACTTACAAACAAAAACTCCGATCGGTTTCCAATGAAAAATAATATTTCTTCTTACAAATGTGGCCCAAATCAACCTATATAACGGTTTTCATGTCTATACTCGCGGTGGCTATAACCTCCGACGAAGTGCATAACACAGATAAAGATGACGTCTTAAAATCCGAGAGCTCTCGTTTACAATTTTATGAAACAGTTGAAAAGAAAAGGAAAATAAATAAAATATTGGTGATGAACGATATGATCACTATTTCTTACTCTTTACTGGATATATGAATTATTACCAAAATTTTCTGCCACTGAGCAGTAATTACAGATAAGGTACTTAATGATACACTAGTTTTGTTTGACAGGTATCACACAACTGAATTTACCTATGTAAGTGCATTATATTCTATAGTGTCCTTTCACTATTGGGCGCCCTAGGAATGGATTCAGCGACTCAGGTAATATTGCTCGCTTATTATACAAAAAAAAAAATATATAGTGGCTTAGAGCCATCATCACAGCCCAGAGCATGATTTAGATAATTTTTAAATGTAATTTCATGAGCACTATTTGGTAATGCTTAGAGATATAGTGGTATACAAGCATTATCCCATACATAAAAGGTTGCAGGACAAGCCTTTGCAAATCAAGGTAAGATAGAGTAACAGGTATATACTGTATTAGAGTGTAAATCATTGCACAGAAATTAAATACGAATTATATAGTTTACATGAGCAACGAATGAAAAGAACTACATATATGAAATAATCACATCATATTTTTAGGCTTCTATTTATTTCTGTGAGTTTGCGGAAAAATGATAGCAGGTGAGGAACTTAGAGAGGAATGACAACATTTATTAAGAGAGTATTTACGGCGGGTAAGATAAGATCAACTCACAATATTATTTCCACTCCAATAGCCACGAGATGCAATGGTACAATCAATGATGAAATCTCATCTTCCTTATTATCTTTCATGAAATATTATTATCCAGTCATGCGTAGTATTTTAATACAAGATCATATACTCATTATTATTCCCATAAAAGGTAAAATGTTATTCACAAGCTACGCACTTCTACAATTCCCTATGAAAATGGAAGTAATCATTTAATATTCAATTTTCATCCAATAAGTAATATACTTAGTGATGATGTCATCAGTGACACACAACACTTCAAGTGCCATGTTGCATATCTTCATATATGTTTGTCTTGCATATTTCTTTGCATTTGAGTTGCATTTAAGTCTCCAAAGGATGCAAAATCTCCACTTGCTTAGAATCATAAGTACTACTAATCAAGCACTATATGCATGTACATTCATATCTATTACTAATCAAACTCTCTTTCATCATCAATTTTAATTTCCACTATCTATACTTACCTGCTGATACACAATTAACATTAATTTGCCCTAATCACCCTACACATGGTATGGTTCAAGGCAACTATAAAGAAGCAGACTCATAGGAAATACGATCCAAGGGAATCGTTACCTTGCCTAGTAAACATAATTTGCTAGAAAACATAGCACAATCTCTTCCACCTTTTCAACATATTTCCTTTAAAGTTGAATTGTTTAACATCTCCTAATTCATTATCAGTTGTATCAGACAAAATGAAACTATTATGTTACTCAATGAGAATAGGATTCAATCATCCTTATTATATCATTTGATTCCTCATATAGTGATCAAAATAAAACTTGGTACCAATGTTTATTATCCCATGTCTTATCTTTCTGGCATGTACTATAAAATTTATGTATTGTATAAGACAGTCTAAAATACTATTTTTATATTGTATAAGAAAGAACTATCGAAGTATACTGAATTATCTTGTGTTGAAAAGAACAAGACTGTCATTTCACAGCCACAACATAGCAACACGGCTCCCCCCTCATTAATGTGTGAATTTTTAGCATAGGTTAGATTATATACACACAATAACATGCACCTAGCTAAACACATTAATATTAAGATGAAATTTTATGTAACAATGTATTCATGTTCTTGTAATTATATTCATGTATTACCGGTAATGTTAATTTTTAGTATATGGTGTGCCAATGTCTTAATGTCTATTTTTATGTTACTATACATGTATTCATTGTTAATGTCTTAGTATTATGTACCCTACCAACATTGTGAACTGGCCTTCTATTAAATAAAGCATAAAGCAAACGCCTGGAGGCCAGTCGAGGGTAGCGGACTGAGCGGTGTACACACCATAAAACCATTTAGAAAAGGATCACTACTTCTAATCTGTTTACACATCAGAAACAGGCCACCTGGGCAGGTTGGACACACACACACACACACAGGTGCGGCGTCAGGTCATACAAAGACATTATTAACCTTTCCTACCTCCCCTTCGAAGGAGAATAGGAAAGAGAGTAAAGGAGAGAGAGAGAGAGAGATAGGAAAGGGTTGGCCCACTTTCCCTTTCACACGAGAAGAGAGAAGTAGGTACAGAATCAAACTGACCATTCACAGGCAACACAGTCACACTCTAGCCATTCTGTAAACTATTGAGTTTGAAATGTATATAAGCAGAGGAGGTACACTAGGATTTAGGATACAACACTGACTCCCTAAGGGCTATAAACTGTCTCCATAGAGAGAGACATAATACCATATAAGACAAGGCACATCACGATAATACCCTGTATAGATAAGTACACATATTAATAAATTAAGCCTTAAGAAACTTGTGAAGTCAATCACCTAAGCAAACCTAAGAAAGCACCCCGTCTTCCACGTTACCTAAAACCACAACAAAAACAACTACTACAACTACAACTCCAAGAATTACACACAGGTAACTTACCAGGTTCTGCCCAGAGTTCAAGCCTTCAGAACTGGTACAGGTGCCCAAAGTCGATATCTCAAATTCAGGCCCAAAACACCCGAAAATTCGATATTTTGGGGTCCCAGAAGCAATTTGTACATGCCTACTCCGTGTTAGAGTATTTTTAATATACAGGCCCAAAACATACTGAAAATCGATCTTTTAGGTGCCCAAAAGTCGATATGTGTATGCATCTTCTGCACCCGTTTATATCCCAAATTCAACCACAAAACACCCGAAAATTCGATATTTTTGGGTCCCAGAAGCGATCTGTACATGCCTACTCAGTGCTAGAATGTTTTAAAATATAGGCCCAAAACATGCTAAAAATCGATATTTTAAGTGTCCAAAGTCGATATGTGCATGCATCTTCTGTACCCGTTTATATCTCAAATTCAGGCTCCAAACACCCGAAAATTCGATATTTTGGGGTCCCAGAAGCGATCTGTACATGCCTACTCAGATACAGGCCCAAAACATGCTGAAAATCGATATTTTAGGTGCCCAAAGTCAATATGTGTATGCATCTTCTTCACCCGTTTATATCTCAAATTCAACCATAAAACACCCGAAAATTCAATATTTTTCGGTCCCAGAAGCGATCTGTACATGCCTACTCAGTGCTAGAATGTTTTCAAAATATAGGCTCAAAACATGCTAAAAATCGATATTTTAAGTGTCCAAAGTCGAGATGTGCATGCATCTTCTGTACACGTTTATATCTTAAATTCAGGCTTAAAACACCCGAAAATTCGATTTTTTGGGGTCCCAGAAATGATCTGTACATATCTACTTTGTGCTAGAATATTTTCAAAATATAGGCTCAAAACATGCTAAAAATCGATATTTTAAGTGTCCAAAGTCGATATGTGCATGCATCTTCTGTACCCGTTTATATCTCAAATTCAGGCTCAAAACACCCGAAAATTCGATATTTTGGGGTCCCAGAAGCGATCTGTACATGCCTACTCAGATACAGGCCCAAAACATGCTAAAAATCGATCTTTTAGATGCCCAAAGTCAATATGTGTATGCCACTTCTGCACCCGTTTATATCACAAATTCAACCACAAAACACCCGAAAATTCGATATTATTCGGTCCCAGAAGCGATCTGTACATGCCTACTCAGTGCTAGAATGTTTTCAAAATATAGGCTCAAAACATGCTAAAAATCGATATTTTAAGTGTCCAAAGTTGATATGTGCATGCATCTTCTGTACCCGTTTATATCTCAAATTCAGGCTCAAAACACCCGAAAAATCGATATTTTGGGGTCCTAGAAGCGATCTGTACATGCCTACTCCTTGTTAGAGTATTTTCAAAATACAGGCCCAAAACATGCTAAAAAATCGATATTTTAGGTGCCCAAAGACAATATGTGCATGCATTTTCTGTACCCGTTTATATCTCAAATTCAGGCTCAAAACACCCGAAAATTCGATATTTTGGGGTCCCAGAAGCGATCTGTACATGCCTACTCAGATACAGGCCCAAAACATGCTAAAAATCGATATTTTAGATGCCCAAAGTCAATATGTGTATGCATCTTCTGCACCCGTTTATATCTCAAATTCAACCACAAAGCACCCGAAAATTCGATATTTTTCGGTCCCAGAAGCGATCTGTACATGCCTACTCAGTGCTAGAATGTTTTCAAAATATAGGCTCAAAACATGCTAAAAATCGATATTTTAAGTGTCCAAAGTTGATATGTGCATGCATCTTCTGTACCCGTTTATATCTCAAATTCAGGCTCAAAACACCCGAAAAATCGATATTTTGGGGTCCTAGAAGCGATCTGTACTTGCCTACTCCTAGTTAAAATGTTTTCAAGATACAGACCCAAAGCATGCTCAAAATCGATATTTTATGTGCCCAAAAGTCGATATGTGCATGCATCTTCAGTACCTGTTTATATCTCAAATTCAGGGTCAAACCACCCGAAAATTCGATATTTTGGGGTCCCAGAAGCGATCTGTACATGCCTACTCAGTGCTAGAATATTTTCAAAATATAGGCCCAAAACATGTTAAAAATCGATATTTTAGGTGCCCAAAGTCGATATCTCCAATTCAGGCCCAAAACATCCGAAAATTCGATATTTTTTGGTCCCAGAAGCGATCTGTACATGCCTACTCAGATACAGGCTCAAAACATGCTAAAAATCGATATTTTAAGTGTCCAAAGTCGATATGTGCATGCATCTTCTGCACCCGTTTATATCCCAAATTCAGGCTCAAAACACCCGAAAATTCGATATTTTTGGGTCCCAGAAGCGATCTGTACATGCCTACTCCGTGTTAGAGTATTTTCAAAATACAGGCCAAAAACATGCTCAAAATCGATATTTTGGGTGCCCAAAGTCGATATGTGCATGCATCTTCAGTAACCGTTTACATTCCAAATTGAGGTTCAAAACACCCAAAAATTCAATATTTTTGGGTCTCAGAAGCGATCTGTACATGCTCACTCTGTGCTAGAATATTTTACAAAATATAGGCCTAAAACATGCTGAAAATCGTTTTTTTTTGTGAAGAAAGTCGATATGTGCATGCATCTTCTGTACCCGTTTATATCCCAAATTCATTCTCAAAACACCAGAAAATTCGGTATTTTTGGGTCTTAGAAGCGCTCTGTACATGCTTACCCAGGGCTAGATTAAATTCAAAATATAGGGCCAAAACATACTAAAAATCGATATTTTAGGTGCCCAAAGTCGAAATGTTCATTCATCTTCTGTACCCGTTTATATCCCAAATTCCGTCTCAAAACACCTGAAAATTCGATATTTTTGGATCCCAGAAGCAATCTCCACATGCATAGTCAGTGCTAGAATATTTTCAAATTACAGGCTCAAAACATGCTTAAAATCGATATTATAGGTGATCAAAGTCGATATCTGCATGCATCTTCTGTTCCCGTTTATATCCCAAATTCAGGCTAAAAACACCTGAAAATTTGATTTTTTTGGGTCCCAGAAGCGATCTGTACATACCTACTCAGTGTTAGAATATTTTCAAAATACAGGCCCAAAATAAGCTGAAAATCGCAATTTTTGGTGCCCAAAATCGATATGTGCATGAATCATCAGCACTCGCTTGTATCCCAAATTCAGGCTTAAAACACCTTAAAATTCGATACTTTTTATTCCCAGAAGGGATCTGTAAATGCCTACTCAATGTTAAAATATTTTCAAAATACAGACCGAAAACAAGCTGAAAACCGATATTTTATGTGCACAAAATCCATATGTGCATCCATCTTCAGTACCCGTTTATATCTCAAATTCAGGCTCAAAACTCCCGAAAATTCGATATTTTGGGGTCCCAGAATCGATCTGTACATGCCTACTCAGTGCTAGAATATTTTCAAAATACAGGCCCAAAACATTCTAAAAATCGATATTTTAGGTGCCCAAAGTCGATATCTCAAATTCAGGCCCAAAACACCCGAAAAATCAGTATTTTGGGGTCCCAGAAGCGATCTGTACATGCCTACTCCGTGTTAGAGTATTTTTAATATACAGGCCCAAAACATACTGAAAATCGATCTTTTAGGTGCCCAAAAGTCGATACGTGTATGCATCTTCTGCACCCGTTTATATCCCAAATTCAGGCTTAAAACACCAGCTATTTCGATATTTTGGGGTCCCAGAAGCGATCTGTACTCAGTGCTAGAATGTTTTCAAAATATAGGCTCAAAACATGCTAAAAATCGATATTTTAAGTGTCCAAAGTCGATATGTGCATGCATCTTCTGTACCCGTTTATATCTCAAATTCAGGCTCCAAACACCCGAAAATTCGATATTTTGGGGTCCCAGAAGCGATCAGTACATGCCTACTCAGATACAGGCTCAAAACATGCAGAAAATCGATATTTTAGGTGCCCAAAGTCAATATGTGTATGCATCTTCTTCACGCGTTTCTATCTCAAATTCAACCACAAAACACCCGAAAATTCCATATTTTTCAGTCCCAGAAGCGATCTGTACATGCCTACTCAGTGCTAGAATGTTTTCAAAATATAGGCTCAAAACATGCTAAAAATCGATATTTTATGTGTCCAAAGTCGATATGTGCATGCATCTTCTGTACCCGTTTATATCTCAAATTCCGGCTCAAAACCCCCGAAAGATCTATATTTTTGGGTCCTAGAAGCGATCTTTACATGCCTACTCCTAGTTAGAATGTTTTCAAGATACCGACCCAAAACATGCTCAAAATCGATATTTTAGGTGCCCAAAAGTCGATATGTGCATGCATCTTCTGTACCCGTTTATATCTCAAATTCAGGCTCAAAACACCCGAAAATTCGATATTTTGGGGTCCCAGAAGCAATCTGAACATGCCTACGCAGTGCTAGAATATTTTCAAAATACAGGCCCAAAACATGCTAAAAATCGATATTTTAGGTGACCAAAGTCGATATCTCAAATTCATGTCCAAAACACCCGAAAATTCGATATATTGGGGTCCCAGAAGCGATCTGTACATGCCTACTCCGTGTTAGAGTATTTTCAATATACAGGCTCAAAACATACTGAAAATCGATCTTTTAGGTGCCCAAAAGTCGATATGTGTATGCATCTTCTGCACCCGTTTATATCCCAAATTCAACCTCAAAACACCCGAAAATTCGATATTTTAGGGTCCCAGAAGAGATCTGTACATGCCTACTCAGTACTAGAATGTTTTCAAAATATAGGTTCAAAACATGCTAAAAATCGATATTTTAAGTGTCCAAAGTCGATATGTGCATGCATCTTCTGTACCCGTTTATATATCAAATTCAGGCTTAAAGCACCCGAAAATTCGATATTTTGGGGTCCCAGAAGTGATCTGTACATATCTACTTTGTGCTAGAATATTTTCATAATATAGGCTCAAAACATGCTAAAAAGCGATATTTTAAGTCTCCAAAGTCGATATGTGCATGCATCTTCTGTACCCGTATATATCTCAAATTCAGGCTGGAAACACCCGAAAATTCGATATTTGGGGTCCCAGAAGTGATCTGTACATGCCTACTCAGATACAGGCCCAAACCATACTGAAAATCGATATTTTAGGTGCCCAAAGTCAATATGTGTATGCATCTTCTGCACCCGTTTATATCTCAAATTCAGGCTCAAATCACCCGAAAAACCGGTATTTTTGGGTCCCAGAAGCGATCTGTACTTGCCTACTCCTAGTTAGAATGTTTTCAAGATACTGACCCAAAACATGCTCAAAATCGATATTTTAGGTGACCAAAAGTCGATATGTGCATGCATCTTCTGTACCTGTTTATATCTCAAATTCAGGCTCAAAACACCCGAAAATTCGATATTTTCGGGTTCCAGAAGCGATCTGTACATGCCTACTCCGTGTTAGAGTATTTTCAAAATACAGGCCCAAAACATGCTGAAAATCGATATTTTAGGTGCCCAAAGTCAATATGTGCATGCATTTTATGTACCCGTTTATATCTCAAATTCAGGCTCAAAACACCCGAAAATTCGATATTTTGGGGTCCCAGAAGCGATCTGTACATGCTTACTCAGTGCTAGAATATTTTCAAAATATAGGCCCAAAACATGCTAAAAAATCGATATTTTAGGTGCCCAAAGTCGATATCTCAAATTTATCCCCAAAACCCCCGAAAATTCGATATTTTGGGTTCCCAGAAGCGATCTGTACATGCCTACTCCGTGTTAGAGTATTTTCAAAATACAGGCCCAAAACATACAGAAACTCGATATTTTAGGTGCCCAAAAGTCGATATGTGCATGCATCTTCTATACCCGTTTGTATCTCAAATTCAGGCTCCAAACACCCGAAAATTCGATATTTTTTGGTCCCAGAAGCGATCTGTACATGACTACTCAGATACAGGCCCAAAACATGCTGAAAATCGATATTTTAGGTGCCCAAAGTCAATATGTGTATGCATCTTCTGCACCCGTTTATATCCCAAATTCAACGTCAAAACACCCGAAAATTCGATATTTTTGGGTCTCAGAAGCAATCTGAACATGCTTACACAATACTAGAATACATTCAAAATATAGGGCCAAAACATCCTAAAAATCGATACTTCAAGTGACCAAAGTCGATATGTGCATGTATCTTCAGTACCGGTTTCTGTCTCAAATTCAGGCTCAAAACACCCGAAAATTCTATATTTTTGGGTCCTAGAAGCGATCTGTACATGCCTACTCCTAGTTAAAATGTTTTCAAAATACAGACCCAAAACATGCTTAAAATCGATATTTTAAGTGCCCAAAAGTCGATATGTGCATGCATCTTCTGTACCCGTTTATATCTCAAATTCAGGCTTAAAACACCCGAAAAATCAGTATTTTTGGGTCCTAGAAGCGATCTGTACTTGCCTACTCCTAGTTAGAATGTTTTTAAGATGCAGACTCAAAACATTCTCAAAATCGATATTTTAGGTGCCCAAAAGTCGATATGTGCATGCATCTTCAGTACCTGTTTAAATCTTTAAATTCTGGCTCAAAACACCCGAAAA
Organism: Petrolisthes cinctipes; assembly: GCA_033782935.1. Taxonomy (NCBI): domain Eukaryota; kingdom Metazoa; phylum Arthropoda; class Malacostraca; order Decapoda; family Porcellanidae; genus Petrolisthes; species Petrolisthes cinctipes. The sequence goes on along the minus strand of JAWQEG010000062.1, from coordinate 11,692,715 downwards.
TTCGATATTTTTGGTTCCCAGAAGCGATCTGTACATGCCTACTCAGTACTAGAATGTTTTCAAAATATAGGCTCAAAACATGCTAAAAATCGATATTTTAAGTGTCCAAAGTCGATATGTGCATGCATCTTCTGTACCCGTTTATATCACAAATTCAGGCTCCAAACACCCGAAAATTCGATATTTTGGGGTCGCAGAAGCGATCTGTACATGCCTACTCAGATACAGGCTCAAAACATGCTGAAAATCGATATTTTAGGTGCCCAAAGTCAATATGTGTATGCATCTTCTCCACGCGTTTATATCTCAAATTCAACCACAAAACACCCGAAAATTCGATATTTTTCAGTCCCAGAAGCGATCTGTACATGCCTACTCAGTGCTAGAATGTTTTCAAAATATAGGCTGAAAACATGCTAAAAATCGATATTTTAAGTGTTCAAAGTCGATATGTGCATGCATCTTCTGTACCCGTTTATATCTCAAATTCAGGCTCAAAACCCCCGAAAATTCTATATTTTTGGGTCCTAAAAGCGATCTTTACATGCCTACTCCTAGTTAGAATGTTTTAAAGATACAGACCCAAAACATGCTCAAAATCGAGATTTTAGGTGCCCAAAAGTCGATATGTGCATGCATCTTCTGTACCCGTTTATATCTCAAATTCAGGTTCAAAACACCCGAAAATTCGATATTTTGGGGTCCCAGAAGCGATCTGTACATGCCTACTCAGTGCTAGAATATTTTCAAAATTCAGACCCAAAACATGCTAAAAATCGATATTTTAGGTGTCCAAAGTCGATATCTCAAATTCAGGCCCAAAACACCCGAAAAATCGATATTTTGGGGTCCTAGAAGCGATCTGTACTTGCCTACTCCTAGTTAAAATGTTTTCAAGATACAGACCCAAAACATGTTCAAAATCGATATTTTAGGTGCCCAAAAGTCGATATGTGCATGCATCTTAAGTACCTGTTTATATCTCAAATTCAGGGTCAAACCACCCGAAAATTCGATATTTTGGGGTCCCAGAAGCGATCTGTACATGCCTACTCAGTGCTAGAATATTTTCAAAATATAGGCCCAAAACATGTTAAAAATCGATATTTTAGGTGCCCAAAGTCGATATCTCTAATTCAGGCCCAAAACATCCGAAAATTCGATATTTTTTGGTCCCAGAAGCAATCTGTACATGCCTACTCAGATACAGGCTCAAAACATGCTAAAAATCGATATTTTAAGTGTCCAAAGTCGATATGTGCATGCATCTTCTGTACCCGTTTATATCCCAAATTCAGGCTCAAAACACCCGAAAATTCGATATTTCTGGGCCCCAGAAGCGATCTGTACATGCCTACTCCGTGTTAGAGTATTTTCAAAATACAGGCCAAAAACATGCTCAAAATCGATAATTTGGATGCCCAAAGTCGATATGTGCATGCATCTTCAGTAACCGTTTACATTCCAAATTGAGGTTCAAAACACCCAAAAATTCAATATTTTTGGGTCCCAGAAGCGATCTGTACATGCTCACTCTGTGCTAGAATATTTTACAAAATATAGGCCTAAAACATGCTGAAAATCGTTTTTTTTTTGTGAAGAAAGTCGATATGTGCATGCATCTTCTGTACCCGTTTATATCCCAAATTAATTCTCAAAACACCAGAAAATTCGGTATTTTTGGGTCTTAGAAGCGCTCTGTACATGCTTCCCCAGTGTTAGATTAAATTCAAAATATAGGGCCAAAACATACTAAAAATCGATATTTTAGGTGCCCAAAGTCGAAATGTTCATTCATCTTCTGTACCCGTTTATATCCCAAATTCCGTCTCAAAACACCTGAAAATTTGATATTTTTGGATCCCAGAAGCAATCTCCACATGCATAGTCAGTGCTAGAATATTTTCAAATTACAGGCCCAAAACATGCTTAAAAGCGATATTATAGGTGATCAAAGTCGATATCTGCATGCATCTTCTGTTCCCGTTTATATCCCAAATTCTGGCTAAAAACGCCTGAAAATTTGTTTTTTTGGGTCCCAGAAGTGATCTGTACATGCCTACTCAGTGTTAGAATATTTTCAAAATACATGCCCAAAATAAGCTGAAAATCGCAAATTGTGGTGCCCAAAATCGATATGTGCATGAATCATCAGCACTCGCTAGTATCCCAAATTCAGGCTTAAAACACCTTAAAATTCGATACTTTTTGTTCCCAAAAGGGATCTGTAAATGCCTACTCAATGTTAAAATATTTTCAAAATACAGACCGAAAACAAGCTGAAAACCGATATTTTATGTGCCCAAAATCCATATGTGCATTTATCTTCTGTACCCGTTTATATCCCAAATTCAGGCTCAAAACACCCGAAAATTCGATATTTTGGGGTCCCAGAAGCGATCTGTACATGCCTACTCAGTGCTAGATTATTTTCAAAATACAGGCCCAAAACATGCTAAAAATCGATATTTTAGGTGCCCAAAGTCGATATCTCAAATTCAGGCCCAAAACACCCGAAATTTCGATATTTTTTGGTCCCAGAAGCGATCTGTACATGCCTACTCCGTGTTAGAGTATTTTTAATATACAGGCCCAAAACATACTGAAAATCGATCTTTTAGGTGCCCAAAAGTCGATACGTGTATGCATCTTCTGCACCCGTTTATATCCCAAATTCAGGCTTAAAACACCAGCAAATTCGATATTTTTGGGTCCCAGAAGCGATCTGTACATGCCTACTCAGTGCTAGAATGTTTTCAAAATATAGGCTCAAAACATGCTAAAAATCGATATTTTAAGTGTCCAAAGTCGATATGTGCATGCATCTTCTGTACCCGTTTATATCTCAAATTCAGGCTCCAAACACCCGAAAATTCGATATTTTGGGGTCCCAGAAGCGATCAGTACATGCCTACTCAGATACACGCTCAAAACATGCAGAAAATCGATATTTTGGGTTCCAAAGTCGATATGTGCATGCATCTTCTTTACCCGTTTATATCTCAAATTCAGGTTCAAAACCCTCGAAAATTCTATATTTTTGGGTCCTAGAAGCTATCTTTACATGCCTACTCCTAGTTAGAATGTTTTCAAGATACCGACCCAAAACATGCTCAACATCGATATTTTAGGTGCCCAAAAGTCAATATGTGCATGCATCTTCTGTACCCGTTTATATCTCAAATTCAGGCTCAAAACACCCGAAAATTCGATATTTTTGGGGTCCCAGAAGCAATTTGAACATGCCTACGCAGTGCTAGAATATTTTCAAAATACAGGCCCAAAACATGCTAAAAATCGATATTTTACGTGACCAAAGTCGATATCTCAAATTCATGTCCAAAACACCCGAAAATTCGATATTTTGGGGTCCCAGAAGCGATCTGTACATGCCTACTCCGTGTTAGAGTATTTTTAATATACAGGCTCAAAACATACTGAAAATCGATCTTTTAGGTGCCCAAAAGTCGATATGTGTATGCATCTTCTGCACCCGTTTATATCCCAAATTCAACCTCAAAACACCCGAAAATTCGATATTTTAGGGTCCCAGAAGCGATCTGTACATGCCTACTCAGTGCTAGAATGTTTTCAAAATATAGGTTCAAAACATGCTAAAAATCGATATTTTATGTGTCCAAAGTCGATATGTGCATGCATCTTCTGTACCCGTTTATATATCAAATTCAGGCTTAAAGCACCCGAAAATTCGATATTTTGGGGTCCCAGAAGTGATCTGTACATATCTACTTTGTGCTAGAATATTTTCATAATATAGGCTCAAAACATGCTAAAAAGCGATATTTTAAGTCTCCAAAGTCGATATATGCATGCATCTTCTGTACCCGTATATATCTCAAATTCAGGCTGGAAACACCCGAAAATTCGATATTTGGGGTCCCAGAAGTGATCTGTACATGGCTACTCAGATACAGGCCCAAACCATGCTGAAAATCGATATTTTAGGTGCCCAAAGTCAAAATGTGTATGCATCTTCTGCACCCGTTTATATCTCAAATTCGACCACAAAACACCCGAAAATTCGATATTTTTCGGTCCCAGAAGCGATCTGTACATGCCTACTCAGTGGTAGAATGTTTTCAAAATATATGCCCAAAACATGCTAAAAAATCGATATTTTTGGTACCCAAAGTCGATATGTGCATGCATCTTCTGCACCCGTTTATATCCCAAATTTATCCCCAAAACACCCGAAAATTCGATATTTTGGGTTCCCAGAAGCGATCTGTACATGCCTACTCCGTGTCAGAGTATTTTAAAAATACAGGCCCAAAACATACAGAAACTTGATATTTTAGATGCCCAAAAGTCGATATGTGCATGCATCTTCTATACCCGTTTGTATCTCAAATTCAGGTTCCAAACACCCGAAAATTCGATATTTTTTGGTCGTCCCAGAAGCGATCTGTACATGACTACTCAGATACAGGCCCAAAACATGCTGAAAATCGATATTTTAGGTGCCCAAAGTCAATATGTGTATGCATCTTCTGCACCCGTTTATATCCCAAATTCAACCTCAAAACACCCGAAAATTCGATATTTTTGGGTCTCAGAAGCAATCTGAACATGCTTACACAATGCTAGAATACATTCAAAATATAGGGCCAAAACATCCTAAAAATCGATACTTCAAGTGCCCAAAGTCGATATGTGCATGTATCTTCAGTACCGGTTTCTGTCTCAAATTCAGGCTCAAAACACCCGAAAATTCGATATTTTTGGGTCCTAGAAGCGATCTGTACATGCCTACTCCTAGTTAGAATGTTTTCAAAATACAGACCCAAAACATGCTTAAAATCGATATTTTAGGTGCCCAAAAGTCGATATGTGCATGCATCTTCTGTAACCGTTTATATCTCAAATTCAGGCTTAAAACACCCGAAAAATCGGTATTTTTGGGTCCTAGAAGCGATCTGTACTTGCCTACTCCTAGTTAGAATGTTTTCAAGATACAGACTCAAAACATGCTCAAAATCGATATTTTAGGTGCCCAAAAGTCGATATGTGCATGCATCTTCTGTACCCGTTTATATCTAAAATTCTGGCTCAAAACACCCGAAAATTCGATATTTTTGGTTCCCAGAAGCGATCTGTACATGCCTACTCAGTGCTAGAATGTTTTCAAAATATAGGCTCAAAACATGCTAAAAATCGATATTTTAAGTGTCCAAAGTCGATATGTGCATGCATCTTCTGTACCCGTTTATATCTCAAATTCAGGCTCCAAACACCCGAAAATTCAATATTTTGGGGTCCCAGAAGCGATCTGTACATGCCTACTCAGATACAGGCTCAAAACATGCTGAAAATCGATATTTTAGGTGCCCAAAGTCAATATGTGTATGCATCTTCTCCACGCGTTTATATCTCAAATTCAACCACAAAACACCCGAAAATTCGATATTTTTCAGTCCCAGAAGCGATCTGTACATGCCTACTCAGTGCTAGAATGTTTTCAAAATATAGGCTCAAAACATGCTAAAAATCGATATTTTAAGTGTCCAAAGTCGATATGTGAATGCATCTTCTGTACCCGTTTATATCTCAAATTCAGGCTCAAAACCCCCGAAAATTCTATATTTTTGGGTCCCAGAAGCGATCTGTACATGCCTACTCCGTGTTAGAATATTTTCAAAATACAGGCCCAAAACATGCTAAAAATCGATATTTTAGGTGCCCAAAGTCGATATCTCAAATTCATGTCCAAAACACCCGAAAATTCGATATTTTGGGGTCCCAGAAGCGATCTGTACATGCCTACTCCGTGTTAGAGTATTTTTAATATACAGGCTCAAAAAATACTGAAAATCGATCTTTTAGGTGCCCAAAAGTCGATATGTGTATGCATCTTCTGTAACGGTTTATATCTCAAATTCAGGCTCAAAACACCCGAAAAATCGGTATTTTTGGGTCCTAGAAGCGATCTGTACTTGCCTACTCCTAGTTAGAATGTTTTCAAAATATAGGCTCAAAACATGCTAAAAATCGATATTTTAAGTGTCCAAAGTCGATATGTGTATGCATCTTCTGTACCCGTTTATATCTCAAATTCAGGCTCCAAACACCCGAAAATTCAATATTTTGGGGTCCCAGAAGCGATCTGTACATGCCTACTCAGATACAGGCTCAAAACATGCTGAAAATCGATATTTTAGGTGCCCAAAGTCAATATGTGTATGCATCTTCTCCACGCGTTTATATCTCAAATTCAACCACAAAACACCCGAAAATTCGATATTTTTCAGTCCCAGAAGCGATCTGTACATGCCTACTCAGTGCTAGAATGTTTTCAAAATATAGGCTCAAAACATGCTAAAAATCGATATTTTAAGTGTCCAAAGTCGATATGTGAATGCATCTTCTGTACCCGTTTATATCTCAAATTCAGGCTCAAAACCCCCGAAAATTCTATATTTTTGGGTCCCAGAAGCGATCTGTACATGCCTACTCCGTGTTAGAATATTTTCAAAATACAGGCCCAAAACATGCTAAAAATCGATATTTTAGGTGCCCAAAGTCGATATCTCAAATTCATGTCCAAAACACCCGAAAATTCGATATTTTGGGGTCCCAGAAGCGATCTGTACATGCCTACTCCGTGTTAGAGTATTTTTAATATACAGGCTCAAAAAATACTGAAAATCGATCTTTTAGGTGCCCAAAAGTCGATATGTATATGCATCTTCTGCACCCGTTTATATCAGAAATTCAACCTCAAAACACCCGAAAATTCGATATTTTTGGGTCTCAGAAGCAATCTGAACATGCTTACACAATGCTAGAATACATTCAAAATATAGGGCCAAAACATCCTTAAAATCGATACTTCAAGTGACCAAAGTCGATATGTGCATGTATCTTCAGTACCGGTTTCTGTCTCAAATTCAGGCTCAAATCACCCGAAAATTCTATATTTTTGGGTCTTAGAAGCGATCTGTACATGCCTACTCCTAGTTAGAATGTTTTCAAAATACAGACCCAAAACATGCTTAAAATCGATATTTTAGGTGCCCAAAAGTCGATATGTGCATGCATCTTCTGTACCCGTTTATATCTCAAATTCAGGCTTAAAACACCCGAAAAATCGGTATTTTTGGGTCCTAAAAGCGATCTGTACTTGCCTACTCCAAGTTAGAATGTTTTCAAGATACAGACTCAAAACATGCTCCAAATCGATATTTTAGGTGCCCAAAAGCCGATATGTGCATGCATCTTCAGTACCTGTTTATATCTAAAATTCAGGCTCAAAACACCCGAAAATTCGATATTTTTGGGTCCCAGAAGCGATCTGTACATGCCTACTCCGTGTTAGAGTATTTTCAAAATACAGGCCCAAAACATGCTGGAAATCGATATTTTAGGTGCCTAAAGTCAATATGTGCATGCATTTACTGTACCCGTTTATATCTCAAATTCAGGCTCCAAACACCCGAAAATTCGATATTTTGGGGTCCCAGAAGCGATCTGTACATGCTTACTCAGTGCAAGAATATTTTCAAAATATATGCCCAAAACATGCTAAAAATCGATATTTTAGGTGCCTAAAGTCGATATCTCAAATTTATCCCCAAAACACCGAAAATTCGATATTTTGGGGTCCCAGAAGCGATCTGTACATGTCTACTCCGTGTTAGAGTATTTTATAAATACAGGCCCAAAACATACAGAAAATCGATATTTTAGGTGCCCAAAAGTCGATATGTTCATAAATCTTCTATACCCGTTTATATCTCAAATTCAGAATCCAAACACCCAAAAATTCGATATTTTGGGGTCCCAGAAGCGATCTGTACATGCCTACACAGATACAGGCCCAAAACATGCTGAAAATCGATATTTTAGGTGCCCAAAGTCAATATGTGTATGCATCGTCTGCACCCGTTTATATCCCAAATTCAACATCAAAACACCCGAAAATTCGATATTTTTGGGTCCCAGAAGCGATCTGTACATGCCTACTCAGTGCTAGAATGTTTTTAAAATATAGGCTCAAAACATGCTAAAAATCGATATTGTGGGTGCCCAAAGTCGATATGTGCATGCATTTTCTGTACCCGTTATATCTCAAATTCAGGCTCAAAACACCCGAAAATTCGATATTTTTGGATCCCAGAAGCGATCTGTACATGCCTACTCCGTGTTAGAGTATTTTCAATATACAGGACAAAAACATGCTCAAAATCGATATTTTGTGTGCCCAAAGTCGATATGTGCATGCATCTTCAGTACCCGTTAACATTCCAAATTGTGGTTCAAAACACCCGAAAATTCAATATTTATGGGTCTCAGAAGCGATCTGTACATGCTCACTCTAGGCTAGAATATTTTACAAAATATAGGCCTAAAACATGCTGAAGATCGTTTTTTTTTGTGAAGAAAGTCGATATGTGCATGCATCTTCTGTACCCGTTTATATCCCAAATTCATTCTCAAAACACCAGAAAATTCGGTATTTTTGGGTCTTAGAAGCGCTCTGTACATGCTTACCCAGTGCTAGATTAAATTCAAAATATAGGGCCAAAACATACTAAAAATCGATATTTTAGGTGCACAAAGTCGAAATGTTCATGCATCTTCTGTACCCGTTTATATCCCAAATTCAGTCTCAAAACACCTGAAAATTCGATATTTTTGGATCCCAGAAGCAATCTCCACATGCATAGTCAGTGCTAGAATATTTTCAAAATACAGGCCCAAAACATGCTTAAAATCGATATTATAGGTGATCAAAGTCGATATCTGCATGCATTTTCTGTTCCCGTTTATATCCCAAATTCAGGCTAAAAACACCTGAAAATTTGATTTTTTTGGGTCCCAGAAGGGATCTGTAAATGCCTACTCAATGTTACAATATTTTCAAAATACAGGCCCAAAATAAGCTGACAACCGATATTTTATGTGCCCAAAATCCATATGTGCATTCATCTTCTGTACCCGTTTATATCCCAAATTTAGGCTCAAAACACACGAAAATTCGATATTTTTGGGTCCTAGAAGCGATCTGTAGATGCCTACTCCTAGTTAGAATGTTTTTGAAGATACAGTCCCAAAACATGCTCAAAATCGATATTTTAGGTGCCCAAAAGTCGATATGTGCATGCATCATCTGTACCCGTTTATATCTCAAATTCAGGCTCAAAACACCCGAAAATTCGATATTTTGGGGTCATAGAAGCGATCTGTACATGCCTACGCAGTGCTAGAATATTTTAAAAATACAGGCCCAAAACATGCTAAAAATCGATATTTTAGGTGCCCAAAGTCGATATCTCAAATTCAGGCCCAAAACACCCGAAAATTCGATATTTTGGGGTCCCAGAAGCGATCTGTACATGCCTACTCAGATACAGGCTCAAAACATGCTAAAAATCGATATTTTAAGTGTCCAAAGTCGATATGTGCATGCATCTTCTGCACCCGTTTATATCCCAAATTCAGGCTCAAAACACCCGAAAATTCGATATTTTTTGGTCCCAGAAGCGATCTGTAAATGCCTACTTAGATACAGGCTCAAAACATGCTAAAAATCGATATTTTAAGTGTCCAAAGTCGATATGTGCATTCATCTTCTGCACCCGTTTATAACCCAAATTCTGGCTCAAAACACCCGAAAATTCGATATTTTTGGGTCCCAGAAGCGATCTGTACATGCCTACTCCGTGTTAGAGTATTTTCAAAATACAGGCCCAAAACATGCTGAAAATCGATATTGTAGGTGCCCAAAGTAAATATGTGCATACATTTTCTGTACCCGTTTATATCTCAAATTCAGGCTCAAAACACCCGAAAATTCGATATTTTGGGGTCCCAGAAGCGATCTGTACATGCTTACTCAGTGCTAGAATATTTTCAAAATATAGGCCCAAAACATGCTAAAAATCGATATTTTAGGGGCCCAAAGTCGATATCTCAAATTTATCCCCAAAACACCCAAAAATTCGATATTTTGGGGTCACAGAAGCGATCTGTACATGCCTACTCCGTGTTAGAGTATTTTCAAAATACAGGCCCAAAACATACAGAAAATCGATATTTTAGGTGCCCAAAAGTCGATATGTGCATGCATCTTCTATACCCGTTTATATCTCAAATTCAGGCTCCAAACACCCGAAAATTTGATATTTCGGGGTCCCAGAAGCGATCTGTACATGCCTACTCAGATACAGGCCCAAAACATGCTGAAAATCGATATTTTAGGTGCCCAAAGTCAATATGTGTATGCATCTTCTGCACCCGTTTATATCTCAAATTCAACCACAAAATACCCGAAAATTCGATATTTTTCAGTCCCAGAAGCGATCTGTACATGCCAACTCAGTGCTAGAATGTTTTCAAAATATTGGCTCAAAACATGCTAAAAATCGATATTTTAAGTGTCCAAAGTCGATATGTGCATGCATCTTCTGTACCCGTTTATATCATAAATTCAGGCTCAAAACACCCGAAAATTCTATATTTTTGGGTCCTAGAAGCGATCTGTACATGCCTACTCTTAGTTAGAATTTTTTCAAGATACAGACCCAAAACATGCTCAAAATCGATATTTTAGGTGCCCAAAAGTCGATATGTGCATTCATCTTCTATACCCGCTTATATCTCATATTCAGGCTCAAAACACCCGAAAATTCGATATTTTGGGGTCCCAGAAGCGATCTGTACATGCCTACGCAGTGCTAGAATATTTTCAAAATACAGGCCCAAAACATGCTAAAAATCGATATTTTAGGTGCCCAAAGTCGATATCTCAAATTCAGGCCCAAAACACCCGAAAATTTGATATTTTGGGGTCCCAGAAGCGATCTGTAAATGCCTACTCCGTGTTAGAGTATTTTTAATATACAGGCCCAAAACATACTGAAAATCGATCTTTTAGGTGCCCAAAGTCGATATGTACATGCATCTTCTGTACCCGTTTATATCTGAAATTCTGTCTGGAAACACCCGAAAATTCAATATTTGGGGTCCCAGAAGCGATCTGTACATGCCTACTCAGGTACAGGCCCAAAACATGCTGAAAATCGATATTTTAGGTGCCCAAAGTCAATATGTGTATGCATCTTCTGCACTCGTTTATATCTCAAATTCAACCACAAAACACCCGAAAATTCGATATTTTTAGGTCTCAGAAGCGATCTGTACATGCCTACTCAGTGCTAGAATGTTTTCAAAATATAGGCTCAAAACATGCTAAAAATCGATATTTTAAGTGTCCAAAGTCGATATGTGCATGCATCTTCTGTACCCGTTTATATCTCAAATTCAGGCTCAAAACACCCGAAAAATCGGTATTTTTGAGTCCCAAAAGCGATCTGTACTTGCCTACTCCTAGTTAGTATGTTTTCAAGATACAGACCCAAAACATGCTCAAAATCGATATTTTAGGTGCCCAAAAGTCGATATGTGCATGCATCTTCAGTACCTGTTTATATCTCAAATTCAGGCTCAAAACACCCGAAAATTCGATATTTTTGGGTCCCTGAAGCGATCTGTACATGCCTACTCCGTGTTAGAATATTTTCAAAATACAGGCCCAAAACATGCTGAAAATCGATATTTTAGGTGCTTAAAGTCAATATGTGCATGCATTTTCTGTACCCGTTTATATCTCTAATTCAGGCTCAAAACACCCGAAAATTCGATATTTTGGGGTCCCAGAAGCGATCTGTACATGCTTACTCAGTGCTAGAATATTTTCAAAATATATGCCAAAAACAAGCTAAAAATCGATATTTTAGGTGCCCAACGTCGATATCTCAAATTTATCCCCAAAACACCAGAAAATTCGATATTTTGGGGTCCCAGAAGCGATTTGTACATGCCTACTCCGTGTTAGAGTATTTTCAAAATACAGGCCCAAAACATACAGAAAATCGATATTTTAGGAGCCCAAAAGTCGATATGTGCATGCATCTTCTATACCCGTTTATATCTCAAATTCAGGCTCCAAACACCCGAAAATTCCATATGTTTTGGTCCCAGAAGAGATCTGTACATGCCTAATCAGATACAGTCCCAAAACATGCTGAAAATCGATATTTTAGGTGCCCAAATTCAATATGTGTATGCATCTTCTGCACCCGTTTATATCCCAAATTCAACCTCAAAACACCCGAAAATTCGATATTTTTGGGTCCAAGAAACGATCTGTTCATGCCTACTCAGTGCTAGAATGTTTTCAAAATATAGGCTCAAAACATACTAAAAATCGATATTTTAAGTGTCCCAAGTCGATATGTGCATGCATCTTCTGTACCCGTTTATATCTTAAATTTAGGCTCAGAACACCCGAAAATTCGATATTTTTCTGTCCCAGAAGCGATCTGTACATGCCTACTCCGTGTTAAAGTATTTTCAAAATACATGCCCAAAACATGCTGAAAATCGATATTTTAGGTGCCCAAAGTCGATATCTCAAATTCAGGCCCAAAACACCCAAAAATTCGATATTTTGGGGTTCCAGAAGCGATCTGTACATGCTTACTCCGTGTTAGAGTATTTTCAATATACAGGCCCAAAACATACTGAAAATCGATCTTTTAGGTGCCCAAAAGTCGATATGTGGATGCATCTTCTGTACCCGTTTATATCTCAAATTCAGGCTCCAAACACCCGAAAATTCGATATTTTGGGGTCCCAGAAGCGATCTGTACTTGCCTACTCCGTTTTAGAGTATTTTCAAAATACAGGCCCAAAACATACTGATAATCGATATTTTAGGTGCCCAAAGTCAATATGTGCACGCATTTTCTGTACCCGTTTATATCTCAAATTCAGGCTCAAAACACCCGAAAATTCGATATTTCCGGGTCCCAGAAGCGATCTGTACATGCCTACTCAGTGCTAGAATATTTTCAAAATATAGCCCCAAAACATGCTAAAAATAGATATTTTATGTGCCCAAAGTCGATATCTTAAATTCAGGCCCAAAACACCCGAAAATTCGATATTTTTTGGTCCCAGAAGCGATCTGTAAATGCCTACTCAGATACAGGCTCAAAACATTCTAAAAATCGATATTTTAAGTGTCCAAAGTCGATATGTGCATGCATCTTCTGCACCCGTTTATATCCCAAATTCAGCCTCAAAACACCAGAAAATTCGATATTTTTGGGTCCCAGAAGCAAACTGTACATGCCTACTCCGTGTTAGAGTATTTTCAAAATACAGGCCCAAAACATGCTGAAAATCGATATTTTAGGTGCCCAAATTTAATATGTGCATGCATCTTCTGTTCCCGTTTATATCTCAAATTCAGGCTCAAAACACCCGAAAAATCGGTATTTTTGGGTCCCTTAAGCGATCTGTACTTGCCTAGTCCTAGTTAGTATGTTTTCAAGATACAGACCCAAAACATGCTCCAAATTGATATTTTAGGTGCCCAAAAGTCGATATGTGCATGTATCTTCAGTACCTGTTTATATCTCAAATTCAGGCTCAAAACACCCGAAAATTCGATATTTTTGGGTGTCTGACGCGATCTGTACATGCCTACTCCGTGTTAGAATATTTTAAAATTACAGGCCCAAAACATGCTGAAAATCGATATTTTAGGTGCCCAAAGACAATATGTGCATACCTTTTCTGTACCCGTTTATATCTCAAATTCAGGCTCAAAACACCCGAAAATTCGATATTTTGGGGTCCCAGAAGCGATCTGTACATGCTTACTCAGTGCGAGAATATTTTCAAAATATTTGCCCAAAAAATGCTAAAAATCGATATTTTTGGTGCCCAAAGTCGATATCTCAAATTTATCCCCAAAACACCCGAAAATTCGATATTTTGTGGTCCCAGAAGCGATTTGTACATGCCTACTCCGTGTTAGAGTATTTTTAAAATACAGTCCTAAAACATACAGAAAATCGATATTTTAGGTGACCAAAAGTCGATATGTGCATGCATCTTCTAAACCCGTTTATATCTCAAATTCAGGCTACAAACACCCGAAAATTCCATATGTTTTGGTCCCAGAAGCGATCTGTACATGCCTACTCAGATACAGGCCCAAAACATGCTGAAAATCGATATTTTAGGTGCCCAAAGTCAATATGTGTATGCATCTTCTGCACCCGTTTATATCCCAAAATCAACCTCAAAACACCCGAAAATTCGATATATTTGGGTCCCAGAAGCGATCTGTACATGCCTACTCAGTGCTAGAATGTTTTCAAAATATAGGCTCAAAACATACTAAAAATCGATATTTTAAGTGTCCAAAGTCGATATGTGCATGCATCTTCTGTACCCGTTTATATCTCAAATTATGGCTCAAAACACCCGAAAACTCGGTATTTTTGGGTCCTAGAAGCGATCTGTACATGAATAGTCCTAGTTAGAATGATTCCAAAATACAGACCCAAAACATGCTCAAAATCGATATTTTAGGTGCCCAAAAGTCGATATGTGCATGCATCTTCTGTACCCGTTTATATCTCAAATTCAGGCTCAAAACACCCGAAAATTCGATATTTTGGGGTCCCAGAAGCGATCTGTACATGCCTACGCAGTGCTAGAATATTTTCAAAATACAGGCCCAAAACATGCTAAAAATCGATATTTTAGGTGCCCAAAGTCGATATCTTAAATTCTGGCCCAAAACAATCGAAGATTCGATATTTTGGGGTCCCAGAAGCGATCTGTACATGCCTACTCCGTGCTAGAGTATTTTTAATATACAGGCCCAAAACATACTGAAAATCGATCTTTTAGGTGCCCAAAAGTCGATATGTGTATGCATCTTCTGCACCCGTTTATATCCCAAATTCAGGCTTAAAACACCCGAAAATTCGATATTTTTGGGTCCCAGAAGCGATCTGTACATGACTACTCAGAGCTAGAATGTTTTCAAAATATAGGCTCAAAAACATGCTAAAAATCGATATTTTAAGTGTGCATGCATCTTTTGTACCAGTTTATATCTCAAATTCAGGCTCAAAACACCCGAAAACTCGATAGTTTTGGGTCCCAGAAGCGATCTGTACATGTCTACTCAGTGCTAGAATATTTTCAAAATTCAGGCCCAAAACATGCTAAAAATCGATATTTTCGGTGCCCAAAGTCGATATCTCAAATTCAGGCCCAAAACACCCGAAATTCAATATTTTTGGGTCCCAGAAGCGATCTGTACATGCTCACTCTGTGCTAGAATATTTTTACAAAATATAGGCCTAAAAGATGCTGAAAATCGTTTTTTTTTTTTTTGTGAAGAAAGTCGATATGTGCATGCATCTTCTGTACCCGTTTATATCCCAAATTCATTCTCAAAACACCAGAAAATTCGGTATTTTTGGGTCTTAGAAGCGCTCTGTACATGCTTACCCAGTGCTAGATTAAATTCAAAATATTGGGCCAAAACATACTAAAAATCGATATTTTAGGTGCCCAAAAGTCGATACGTGCATGCATCTTCTGTACCCGTTTATATCCCAAATTCAGTCTCAAAACACCTGAAAATTCGATATTTTTTGATCCCAGAAGCAATCTCCACATGCATAGTCAGTGCTAGAATATTTTCAAAATACAGGCCCCAAACATGCTTAAAATCGATAATATAGGTGATCAAAGTCGATATCTGCATGCATCTTCTGTTCCCGTTTATATCCTAAATTCAGGCTAAAAACACCTGAAAATTTAATTTTTTTGGGTCCCAGAAGCGATCTGTACATGCCTACTCAGTGTTAGAATATTTTCAAAATACAGGCCAAAAACAAGCTGAAAACCGATATTTTATGTGCCCAAAATCCATATTCTCATTCATCTTCTGTATCCGTTTATATCCCAAATTCAGGCTCAAAACACCCGAAAATTCGATATTTTTGGGTCTCAGAAGCAATCTGAACATGCTTTCACAATGCTAGAATACATTCAAAATATATGGCCAAAACATCCTGAAAATCGATACTTCAGGTGACCAAAGTCGATATGTGCATGTATCTTCAGTACCGGTTTCTATCTCAAATTCAGGCTCAAAACACCCGAAAATTCTATATTTTTGGGTCCTAGAAGCGATCTGTACATGCCTACTCCTAGTTAGAATGTTTTCAAGATACAGACCCAAAACATGCTTTAAAATCGATATTTTAGGTGCCCAAAAGTCGATATGTGCATGCATCTTCTGTACCCGTTTATATCTCTTTCAGGCTCAAAACCCCCGAAAATTCGATATTTTGGGGTCCCAGAAACGATCTGTACATGCCTACGCAGTGCTAGAATATTTTCAAAATACAGGCCCAAAACATGCTAAAAATCGATATTTAAGGAGCCCAAAGTCGATATCTCAAATTCAGGCCCAAAACACCGGAAAATTCGATATTTTGGGGTCCTAGAAGCGTTTTGTACATGCCTACTCCGTGTTAGAGTATTTTTAATATACAGGCCCAAAACATACTGAAAATCGATCTTTTAGGTGCCCAAAAGTCGATATGGGTATGCATCTTCTGCACCTGTTTATATCCCAAATTCAACCTCAAAACACCCGAAAATTCGATACTTTTGGGTCCCAGAAGCGATCTGTACATGCCTACTCAGTGCTAGAATGTTTTCAAAATATAGGCTCAAAACATGCTAAAAATCGATATTTTAAATGTCAAAAGTCGATATGTGCATGCATCTTCTGTACCCGTTTATATCTCAATTTCAGGCTTAAAACACCCGAAAATTTGATATTTTGGGGTCCCAGAAGTGATCTGTACATATCTACTTTGTGCTAGAATATTTTCAAAATATAGGCTCAAAACATGCTAAAAATCGATCTCTTAGGAGCCCAAAAGTCGATATGTGCATGTATCTTCTGTACCCGTTTATATCTCAAATTCAGGCCCCAAACACCCGAAAATTCGATATTTTGGGGTCCCTGAAGCGATCTGTACATGCCTACTCAGATACAGGCCCAAAACATGTTGAAAATCGATATTTTAGGTGCCCAAAGTCAATATGTGTATGCATCTTCTGCACTCGTTTAAATCTCAAATTCAACCTCAAAACAACCATAAATTCGATATTTTTGGGTCCCAGAAGCGATCTGTACATGCCTACTCAGTTCTAGAATGTTTTCAAAATATAGGCTCAAAACATGCCAAAAATCGACATTCTAAGTGTCCAAAGTCGATATGTGCATGCATCTTCAGTACCCGTTTATATCTCAAATTCAGGCACAAAACACCCGAAAATTCGGTATTTTTGGGTAATAGAAGCGATATGTACATGCCTACTCCTAGTTAGAATGTTTTCAAGATACAGACCTAAAACATGCTCAAAATCGATATTTTAGGTGCCCAAAAGTCGATATGTGCATGCATCTTCCGTACCTGTTTATATCTGAAATTCAGGCTCACAACATCCGAAAATTCGATATTTTTGGGCCCAAGAAGCGATCTGTACATGCCTACTCCGTGTTAGAGTATTTTCATACTACAGGCCCAAAACATGCTCAAAATCGATATTTTAGGTGCCCAAATGTCGATATGTGCATGCATCTTCTGTACCCGTTTATATCTCAAATTCAGGCTCAAAACACCCGAAAATTCGATATTTTGGGGTCCCAGAAGCGATCTGTACATGCCTACTCAGTGCTAGAATGTTTTCAAAATATAGGCTGAAAACAAGCTAAAAATCGATATTTTAAGTGTCCAAAGTCGATATGTGCATGCATCTTCTATACCCGTTTATATCTCAAATTCAGGCTCAAAACACCCGAAAATTCGGTATTTTTGGGTAATAGAAGCGATCTGTACATGCTTACTCCTAATTAGAATGTTTTCAAGATACAGACCAAAAACATGCTCAAAATCAATATTTTAGGAGCACAAAAGTCGATATGTGCATGCATCTTCAGTACCTGTTTATATCTCAAATTCAGGCTCAAAACATCCGAAAATTCGATATTTTTGTGCCCAAGAAGCGATCTGTACATGCATACTCAGTGCTAGAATGTTTTCAAAATATAGGCTCAAAACAAGCTAAAAATCGATATTTTAAATGTCCAAAGTCAATATGTGCATGCATCTTCTGTACCCGTTTATATCTAAAATTCAGGCTCAAAACACCCAAATATTCGGTATTTTTGGGTAATAGAAGTGATATGTACATGCCTACTCCTAGTTAGAATGTTTTCAAGATACAGACCTAAAACATGCTCAAAATCGATATTTTAGGTGCCTAAAAGTCGATATGTGCATGCATCTTCAGTACCTGTTTATATCTCAAATTCAGGCTCACAACATCCGAAAATTCGATATTTTTGGGTAATAGAAGCAATCTGTACATGCTTACTCCTAGTTAGAATGTTTTCAAGATACAGACCCAAAACATGCTCAAAATCGATATTTTAGGTGAACAAAAGTCGATATGTGCATGCATCTTCTGTACCCGTTTATATCTCAAATTCAGGCTCAAAACACCCGAAAATTCGATATTTTGGGGTCCTAGAAGCGATCTGTACATGCCTACGCAGTGATAGAATATTTTCAAAATACAGGCCCAAAACATGCTCAAAATCGATATTTTAGGTGCCCAAAGTCGATATCTCAAATTCAGGCCCAAAACACCCGAAAATTCGATATTTTGGGGTCCCAGAAGCGATCTGTACATGCCTACTCCGTGCTAGAGTATTTTTAATATACAGGCCCAAAACATACTGAAAATCGATCTTTTAGGTGCCCAAAAGTCGATGTGTGTATGCATCTTCTGCACCCGTTTATATCCCAAATTCAGGCTTAAAACACCCGAAAATTCGATATTTTTCAGTCCCAGAAGCGATCTGTACATGCCTACTCAGAGCTAGAATGTTTTCAAAATATAGGCTCAAAACATGCTAAAAATCGATATTTTAAGTGTGCATGCATCTTTTGTACCCGTTTATATCTCAAAATCAGGCTCCAAACACCCGAAAATTCAATATTTTGGGGTCCCAGAAGCGATCTTTACATGCCTACTCCGTGTTAGAGTATTTTCAAACTACACGCCCAAAACATGTTGAATATCGATATTTTAGGTGCCCAAAGTCAATATGTGCATGCATTTTCTGTAACCGTTTATATCTCAAATTCAGGCTCAAAACACCTGTAAATTCGATTATTTGGGGTCCCAGAAGCGATCTGTAAATGCCTACTCCGTGCTAGAATATTTTCAAAATATAGGCCCAAAACATGCTAAAAATCGATATTTTAGGTGCCCAAAGTCGATATCTCAAATTCAGGCCTAAAACATCCGAAAATCGATATTTTGGGGTCCCAGAAGCGATCTGTATATGCCTACTCAGATAAAAGCCCAAAACATGCTGTAAATCGATATTTTAGGTTCCGAAAGTCAATATGTGTATGCATCTTCTGCACTCGTTTATATCCCAAATTCAACGTCAAAACATCCGAAAATTCGATATTTTTGTGCCCAAGAAGCGATCTGTACATGCCTACTCAGTGCTAGAATGTTTTCAAAATATAGGCTCAAAACAAGCTAAAAATCGATATTTTAAGTGTCCAAAGTCAATATCTGCATGCATCTTCTGTACCCGTTTATATCTCAAATTCAGGCTCAAAACACCCAAATATTCGGTATTTTTGGGTAATAGAAGTGATATGTACATGCCTACTCCTAGTTAGAATGTTTTCAAGATACAGACCTAAAACATGCACAAAATCGATATTTTAGGTGCCTAAAAGTCGATATGTGCATGCATCTTCAGTACCTGTTTATATCTCAAATTCAGGCTCACAACATCCGAAAATTCGATATTTTTGGGTAATAGAAGCAATCTGTACATGCTTACTCCTAGTTAGAATGTTTTCAAGATACAGACCCAAAACATGCTCAAAATCGATATTTTAGGTGAACAAAAGTCGATATGTGCATGCATCTTCTGTACCCGTTTATATCTCAAATTCAGGCTCAAAACACCCGAAAATTCGATATTTTGGGGTCCTAGAAGCGATCTGTACATGCCTACGCAGTGATAGAATATTTTCAAAATACAGGCCCAAAACATGCTCAAAATCGATATTTTAGGTGCCCAAAGTCGATATCTCAAATTCAGGCCCAAAACACCCGAAAATTCGATATTTTGGGGTCCCAGAAGCGATCTGTACATGCCTACTCCGTGCTAGAGTATTTTTGATATACAGGCCCAAAACATACTGAAAATCGATCTTTTAGGTGCCCAAAAGTCGATGTGTGTATGCATCTTCTGCGCCCGTTTATATCACAAATTCAGGCTTAAAATACCCGAAAATTCGATATTTTTCAGTCCCAGAAGCGATCTGTACATGCCTACTCAGAGCTAGAATGTTTTCAAAATATAGGCTCAAAACATGCTAAAAATCGATATTTTAAGTGTGCATGCATCTTTTGTACCCGTTTATATCTCAAAATCAGGCTCCAAACACCCGAAAATTCAATATTTTGGGGTCCCAGAAGCGATCTGTACATGCCTACTCCGTGTTAGAGTATTTTCAAACTACACGCCCAAAACATGTTGAATATCGATATTTTAGGTGCCCAAAGTCAATATGTGCATGCATTTTCTGTAACCGTTTATATCTCAAATTCAGGCTCAAAACACCTGTAAATTCGATTATTTGGGGTCCCAGAAGCGATCTGTACATGCCTACTCCGTGCTAGAATATTTTCAAAATATAGGCCCAAAACATGCTAAAAATCGATATTTTAGGTGCCCAAAGTCGATATCTCAAATTCAGGCCTAAAACATCCGAAAATCGATATTTTGGGGTCCCAGAAGCGATCTGTACATGCCTACTCAGATAAAAGCCCAAAACATGCTGTAAATCGATATTTTAGGTTCCGAAAGTCAATATGTGTATGCATCTTCTGCACTCGTTTATATCCCAAATTCAACGTCAAAACATCCGAAAATTCGATATTTTAGGGTCCCAGAAGCGATCTGTACATGCCTACTCAGTGCTAGAATGTTTTCAAAATATAGGCTCAAAATATGCTAAAAATCGATATTTTAAGTGTCCAAAGTCGATATGTGAATGCATCTTCTTTACCTGTTTATATCTCAAATTCATGCTCAAAAAACCCGAAAATTCGGTATTTTTGGGTCCTAGAAGCAATCTGTACATGCCTACTCATAGATAGAATGTTTTCGAGATTCAGACCCAAAACATGCTCAAAATCGATATTTTAGGTGCCCAAAAGTCGATATGTGCATGCATCTTCTGTACCCGTTTATATCTCAAATTCAGGCTCAAAACACCTGACAATTCGATATTTTGGGGTCCCAGAAGCAAACTGTACATGCCTACTCAGTGCTAGAATATTTTTAAAATATAGGCCCAAAACAATCTAAAAATCGATATTTTAAGTGTCCAAAGTCAATATGTGCATGCATCTTCTGTACCCGTTTATATCTCAAATAAAGGCTCAAAACACCCGAACATTCGATATTTTGGGGTCCTATAAGAGATCTGTACATGCCTACTTAGTGCTAGAATATTTTCAAAATATAGGCCCAAAACATGCTAAAAATCGATATTTCAGGTGCCCAAAGTCGATATTTCAAATTCAGGCCCAAAACACCCGAAAATTCGATATTTTGGGGTCCCAGAAGCGAACTGTACATGCCTACTCCGTGTTAGAGTATTTTCAAAATACAGGCCCAAAACATAGTGAAAATCGATCTTTTAGGTGCCAAAAAGTCGATATGTGCATGCATCTTCTGTACCCGTTTATATCCCAAATTCAGGCTTAAAACACCCGAAAATTCGATATTTTGGGTTCCCAAAAGCGATCTGTACATACCTACTCCGTGTTAGAGTATTTTCAAAATACAGGCCCAAAACATACAGAAAATCGATATTTTAGGTGGCCAAAAGTCGATATGTGCATGCATTTTCTGCACCCGTTTATATCCCAAATTCAACCTCAAAACACCCGAAAATTCGATATATTTGGGTCCCAGAAGCGATCTGTACATGCCTACTCAGTGCTAGAATGTTTTCAAAATATAGGCTGAAAACATACTAAAAATCGATATTTTAAGTGTCCAAAGTCGATATGTGCATGCATCTTCTGTACATGTTTATATCTCAAATTAAGGCTCAAAACACCCGAAAATTCGGTATTTTTGGGTCCTAGAAGCGCTCTGTACATGCCTAGTCCTAGTTAGAATGATTCCAAAATACAGACCCAAAACATGCTCAAAATCGATATTTTAGGTGCCCAAAAGTCGATATGTGCATGCATCTTCTGTACCCGTTTATATCTCAAATTCAGGCTCAAAACACCCGAAAATTCGATATTTTGGGGTCCCAGAAGCGATCTGTACATGCCTACGCAGTGCTAGAATATTTTCAAGATACAGGCCCAAAACATGCTAAAAATCGATATTTTAGATGCCCAAAGTCGTTATCTCAAATTCAGGACCACAACACCCGAAAATTCGATATTTTGGGGTCCCAGAAGCGATCTGTACATGCCTACTCCGTGCTAGAGTATTTTTAATATACAGGCCCAAAACATACTGAAAATCGATATTTTAAGTGTGCATGCATCTTTTGTACCCGTTTATATATCAAAATCAGGCTCCAAACACCCGAAAGATCAATATTTTGGGGTCCCAGAAGCGATCTGTACATGCCTACTGAGATACAGGCCCAAAACCTGCTGAAAATCGATATTTTAGGTGCCCAAAGTCAATATGTGTTTGCGTCTTCTGCACCCGTTTATACCTCAAATTCAGGCTCAAAACACCCCAAAATTCGATATTTTGGGGCCCCAGAAGCGATCTGTACATGCCTACTCAGTGCTAGATTAAATTCAAAATATAGGGCCAAAACATACTAAAAATCGATATTTTAGGTGCCCAAAAGTCGATACGTGCATGCATCTTCTGTACCCGTTTATATCCCAAATTCAGTCTCAAAACACCTGAAAATTCGATATTTTTTGATCCCAGAAGCAATCTCCACATGCATAGTCAGTGCTAGAATAATTTCAAAATACAGGCCCAAAACATGCTTAAAATCGATAATATAGGTGATCAAAGTCGATATCTGCATGCATCTTCTGTTCCCGTTTATATCCCAAATTCAGGCTAAAAACACCTGAAAATTTAATTTTTTTGGGTCCCAGAAGCGATCTGTACATGCCTACTCAGTATTAGAATATTTTCAAAATACAGGCCAAAAATAAGCTGAAAACCGATATTTTATGTGCCCAAAATCCATATGTGCATTGATCTTCTGTATCCGTTTATATCCCAAATTCAGGCTCAAAACACCCGAAAATTCGATATTTTTGGGTCTCAGAAGCAATCTGAACATGCTTTCACAATGCTAGAATACATTCAAAATATATTGCCAAAACATCCTGAAAATCGATACTTCAGGTGACCAAAGTCGATATGTGCATGTATCTTCAGTACCGGTTTCTATCTCAAATTCAGGCTCAAAACACCCGAAAATTCTATATTTTTGGGTCCTAGAAGCGATCTGTACATGCCTACTCCTAGTTAGAATGTTTTCAAGATACAGACCCAAAACATGCTTTAAAATCGATATTTTAGGTGCGCAAAAGTCGATATGTGCATGCATCTTCTGTACCCGTTTATATCTCTTTCAGGCTCACAACCCCCGAAAATTCGATATTTTGGGGTCCCAGAAGCGATCTGTACATGCCTACGCAGTGCTAGAATATTTTCAAAATACAGGCCCAAAACATGCTAAAAATCGATATTTAAGGAGCCCAATGTCGATATCTCAAATTCAGGCCCAAAACACCCGAAAATTCGATATTTTAGGGTCCTAGAAGCGTTTTGTACATGCCTACTCCGTGTTAGAGTATTTTTAATATACAGGCCCAAAACATACTGAAAATCGATCTTTTAGGTGCCCAAAAGTCGATATGTGTATGCATCTTCTGCACCCGTTTATATCCCAAATTTAACCTCAAAACACCCGAAAATTCGATATTTTTGGGTCCCAGAAGCGATCTGTACATGCCTACTCAGTGCTAGAATATTTTCAAAATATAGGCTCAAAACATGCTAAAAATCGATATTTTAAATGTCCAAAGTCGATATGTGCATTCATCTTCCGTACCTGTTTATATCTCAAATTCAGGCTCAAAACACCCGAAAATTCGATATTTTTGGGTCCCAGAAGCGATCTGTACATGCCTACTCCGTGTTAGAGTATTTTCAAAATACAGGCCCAAAACATGCTGAAAATCGATATTTTAGGTACGCAAAGTCAATATGTGCATGCATTTTCTGTACCCGTTTATATCTCAAATTCAGGCTCAAAACACCCGAAAATTCGGTATTTTGGGGTCGCAGAAGCGATCTGTACATGCCTACTCAGATACAGGCCCAAAACTTGCTGAAAATCGATATTTTAGGTGCCCAAAGTCAATATGTGTATGCATCTTATGCACCCGTTTATATCCCAAATTCAACCTCAAAACACCCAAAAATTCGATATTTTTGGGTCCCAGAAGCGATCTGTACATGATTACACAGTGCTAGAATATTCTCAAAATATAGGCCCAAAAACATGCTAAAAATCGATATTTTAGGTGCCCAAAGTATATATCTCAAATTCAGGCCAAAACACCCGAAAATTCTACATTTTGGGGTCTCAGAAGCGATCTGTACATGCCTACTCCGTGTTAGAGTTTTTTCAATATACAGGCCCAAAACATACCGAAAATCGATCATTTAGGTGCCCAAAGTCAATATGTGTATGCATTCTCTGTACCTGTTTATATCTCAAATTCAGGCTCAAAACACCCAAAAATTCGGTATTTTGGGGTCGCAGAAGCGATCTGTACATGCCTACTCAGATACAGGCCAAAAACATGCTGAAAATCGATATTTTAGGTGCCCAAAGTCAATATGTGTATGCATCTTATGCACCCGTTTATATCCCAAATTCAACCTCAAAACACCCAAAAATTCGATATTTTTGGGTCCCAGAAGCGATCTGTACATGACTACTCAGTGCTAGAATGTTTTTAAAATATAGGCTCAAAACATACTAAAAATCGATATTTTAAATGTCCAAAGTCGATATGTGCATGCATCTTCTGTACCCGTTTATATCCCAAATTCAACATCAAAACACCCGAAAATCCTATATTTTTGGGTCCCAGAAGCGATCTGTACATGCCTACTCAGTGCTAGAATGTTTTCAATATATAGGCTTAAAACATGCTAAAAATCGATATTTTAAGTGTCCAAAGTAGGTATGTGCATGAATCTTCTATACCCGTTTATATCTCAAATTCAGGCTCAAAACACCGAAAATTCGATATTTTGGGGTTCCAGAAGTGATCTGTACATGCTTACTAAGTGCTAGAATGTTTTTAAAATATAGGCTCAAAACACACTAAAAATCGATATTTTAAGTGTCCAAAGTCGATATGTGCATGCATCTTCTGTACCCGTTTAAATCTCAGATTCAGGCTCAAAACACCCGAAAATTCGTAATTTTTGGGTCCTAGAAGCGATCTGTACATGCCTACTCCTAGTTAGAATGTTTTCAAGATACAGAACCAAAACATGCTCAAAATAGATATTTTAGGTGCCCAAAAGTCGATATGTGCATGCATCTTCTGTACCCGTTTGTATCTCAAATTCAGGCTCAAAAACACCCGAAAATTCGATATTTTGGGGTCCCAGAAGCGATCTGTACATGCCTACACAGTGCTAGAATATTCTCAAAATTTGGCCCAAAAACATGCTAAAAATCGATATTTTAGGTGCCCTAAGTATATATCTCAAATTCAGGCCAAAACACCCGAAAATTCTATATTTTGGGGTCTCAGAAGCGATCTGTACATGCCTACTCCGTGTTAGAGTTTTTTCAATATACAGGCCCAAAACATACCGAAAATCGATCTTTTCGGTGCCCAAAGTCAATATGTGTATGCATTCTCTGTACCTGTTTATATCTCAAATTCAGGCTCAAAACACCCGAAAATTCGGTATTTTGGGGTCGCAGAAGCGATCTGTACATGCCTACTCAGATACAGGCCCAAAACATGCTGAAAATCGATATTTTAGGTGCCCAAAGTCAATATGTGTATGCATCTTATGCACCCGTTTATATCCCAAATTCAACCTCAAAACACCCAAAAATTCGATATTTTTGGGTCCCAGAAGCGATCTGTACATGCCTACTCAGTGCTAGAATGTTTTCAATATATAGGCTTAAAACATGCTAAAAATCGATATTTTAGGTGCCCAAAAGTCGATATATGCATGTATCTTCTGTACCCGTTTATATCTCAAATTCAGGCTCCAAACACCCGAAAATTCGATATTTTGGGGTCCCAGAAGCGATCTGTACATGCCTACTCAGATACAGTCCCAAAACATGCTGAAAATCGATATTTTAAGTGCCCAAAGTCAATATGTGTATGCATCTTCGGCACTCTTTGAAATCTCAAATTCAACCTCAAAACAACCATAAATTCGATATTTTTGGGTCCCAGAAGCGATCTGTACATGCCTACTCAGTGCTAGAATGTTTTCAAAATATAGGCTGAAAACAAGCTAAAAATCGATATTTTAAGTGTCCAAAGTCGATATGTGCATGCATCTTCTATACCCGTTTATATCTCAAATTCAGGCTCAAAACACCCGAAAATTCGGTATTTTTGGGTAATAGAAGCGATCTGTACATGCTTACTCCTAATTAGAATGTTTTCAAGATACAGACCAAAAACATGCTTAAAATCGATATTTTAGGAGCACAAAAGTCGATATGTGCATGCATCTTCAGTACCTGTTTATATCTCAAATTCAGTCTCAAAACATCCGAAAAATCGATATTTTTGTGCCCAAGAAGCGATCTGTACATGCCTACTCAGTGCTAGAATGTTTTCAAAATATAGGCTCAAAACAAGCTAAAAATCGATATTTTAAGTGTCCAAAGTCAATATGTGCATGCATCTTCTGTACCCGTTTATATCTCAAATTCAGGCTCAAAACATCCGAAAATTCGATATTTTTGGGTAATAGAAGCAATCTGTACATGCTTACTCCTAGTTAGAATGTTTTCAAGATACAGACCCAAAACATGCTCAAAATCGATATTTTAGGTGCCCAAAAGTCTTCAGTACCTGTTTATATTTCAAATTCAGGCTCAAAACAACCGAAAATTCGATATTTTTGGGCCCAAGAAGCGATCTGTACATGCTTACTCCGTGTTAGAGTATTTTCAAACTACAGGCCCAAAACATGTTGAATATCGATATTTTAGGTGCCCAAAGTCAATATGTGCATGCATTTTCTGTATCCGTTTATATCTCAAATTCAGGCTCAAAACACCTGTAAATTCGATTATTTGGGGTCCCAGAAGCGATCTGTACATGCCTACTCCGTGCTAGAATATTTTCAAAATATAGGCCCAAAACATGCTAAAAATCGATATTTTAGGTGCCCAAAGTCGATATCTCAAATTCAGGCATAAAACATCCGAAAATCGATATTTTGTGGTCCCAGAAGCGATCTGTACATGCCTACTCAGATAAAAGCCCAAAACATGCTGTGAATCGATATTTTAGGTTCCGAAAGTCAATATGTGTATGCATCTTCTGCACTCGTTTATATCTCAAATTCAACGTCAAAACATCCGAAAATTCGATATTTTAGGGTCTCAGAAGCGATCTGTACATGCCTACTCAGTGCTAGAATGTTTTCAAAATATAGGCTCAAAATATGCTAAAAATCGATATTTTAAGTGTCCAAAGTCGATATGTGAATGCATCTTCTATACCTGTTTATATCTCAAATTTAGGCTCAAAACACCCGAAACATCGGTATTTTTGGGTCCTAGAAGCAATCTGTACATGCTTACTCCTAGATAGAATGTTTTCGAGATTCAGACACAAAACATGCTCAAAATCGATATTTTAGGTGCCCAAAAGTCGATATGTGCATGCATCTTCTGTACCCGTTTATATCTCAAATTCAGGCTCAAAACACACTACAATTCGATATTTTGGGGTCCCAGAAGCAAACTGTACATGCCTACTCAGTGCTAGAATATTTTTAAAATATAGGCCCAAAACATGCTAAAAATCGATATTTTAAGTGTCCAAAGTCAATATGTGCATGCATCTTCTGTACCCGTTTATATCTCAAATTAAGGCTCAAAACACCCGAAAATTCGATATTTTGGGGTCCTATAAGAGATCTGTACATGCCTACTTAGTGCTAGAAAATTTTCAAAATATAGGCCCAAAACATGCTAAAAATCGATATTTTAGGTGCCCAAAGTCGATATTTCAAATTCAGCCCCAAAACACCCTAAAATTCGATATTTTGGGGTCCCAGAAGCGAACTGTACATGCCTACTTAATGCTAGAATATTTTCAAAATATAGGCCCAAAACATGCTAAAAATCGATATTTTAGGTGCCCAAAGTCGATATCTCAAATTCAGGCCTAAAACATCCGAAAATCGATATTTTGGGGTCCCAGAAGCGATCTGTACATGCCTACTCAGATAAAAGCCCAAAACATGCTGTAAATCGGTATTTTAGGTTTCGAAAGTCAATATGTGTATGCATCTTCTGCACTCGTTTATATCTCAAATTCAACTTCAAAACATCCGAAAATTCGATATTTTTGGGTCCCAGAAGCGATCTGTACATGCTTACACCTAATTAGAATGTTTTCAAGATACAGACCAAAAACATGCTCAAAATCGATATTTTAGGTGCACAAAAGTCGATATGTGCATGCATCTTCAGTACCTGTTTATATCTCAAATTCAGGCTCAAAACATCCGAAAATTCGATATTTTTGTGCCCAAGAAGCGATCTGTACATGCCTACTCAGTGCCAGAATGTTTTCAAAATATAGGCCCAAAACAAGCTAAAAATCGATATTTTAAGTGTCCAAAGTCAATATGTGCATGCATCTTCTGTACCCGTTTATATCTCAAATTCAGGCTCAAAACACCCGAAAATTCGATATTTTGGGGTCCCATTAGAGATCTGTACATGCCTACTTAGTGCTAGAATATTTTCAATATAAAGGCCCAAACCATGCTAAAAATCGATATTTTAGGTGCCCAAAGTCGATATCTCAAATTCAGGCCTAAAACATCCGAAATTCGATATTTTGGGGTCCCAGAAGCGATCTGTACATGCCTATATAGATAAAAGCCAAAAACATGCTGTAAATCGATATTTTAGGTTCCGAAAATCAATATGTGTATGCATCTTCTGCACTCGTTTATATCTCAAATTCAACGTCAAAACATCCGAAAATTCGATATTTTTGGGTCCCAGAAGCGATCTGTACATGCCTACTCAGTGCTAGAATGTTTTCAAAATATAGGCTCAAAATATGCTAAAAATCGATATTTTAAGTGTCCAAAGTCGATATGTGAACGCATCTTCTTTACCTGTTTATATCTTAAATTCAGGCTCAAAACATTCGAAAATTCGGTATTTTTGGGTCCTAGAAGCAATCTGTACATGCCTACTCCTAGATAGAATGTTTTCGAGATTCAGACCCAAAACATGCTCAAAATCGATATTTTAGGTGCCAAAAATTCGATATGTGCATGCATCTTCTGTACCCGTTTATATCTCAAATTCAGGCTCAAAACACCCGACAATTAGATATTTTGGGGTCCCAGAAGCGATCTGTACATGCCTACTCAGTGCTAGAATATTTTTAAAATATAGGCCCAAAACATGCTAAAAATCGATATTTTAAGTGTCCAAAGTCAATATGTGCATGCATCTTCTGTACCCGTTTATATCTCAAATTCAGGCACAAAACACCCGAAAATTCGATATTTTGGGGTCCCATAAGAGATCTGTACATGCCTACTTAGTGCTAGAATATTTTCAAAATATAGGCCCAAAACATGCTAAAAATCGATATTTTAGGTGCCCAAAGTCGATATCTCAAATTCAGGTCTAAAACATCCGAAAATCGATATTTTGGGGTCCCAGAAGCGATCTGTACATGCCTACTCAGATAAAAGCCCAAAACATGCTGTAAATCGATATTTTAGGTTTCGAAAGTCAATATGTGTATGCATCTTCAGCACTCGTTTATATCTCAAATTCAACGTCAAAACATCCGAAAATTCGATATTTTTGGGTCCCAGAAGCGATCTGTACATGCTTACACCTAATTAGAATGTTTTCAAGATACAGACCAAAAACATGCTCAAAATCGATATTTTAGGAGCACATAACTCGATATGTGCATGCATCTTCAGTACCTGTTTATATCTCAAATTCAGGCTCAAAACATCCGAAAATTCGATATTTTTGTGCCCAAGAAGCGATCTGTACATGCCTACTCAGTGCTAGAATGTTTTCAAAATAAAGGCTCAAAACAAGCTAAAAATCGATATTTAAAGTGTCCAAAGTCAATATGTGCATGCATCTTCTGTACCCGTTTATATCTCAAATTCAGGCTCAAAACACCCAAAAATTCGGTATTTTTGGGTAATAAAAGCGATATGTACATGCCTACTCCTAGTTAGAATGTTTTCAAGATACAGACCTAAAACATGCTCAAAATCGATATTTTAGGTGCCTAAAAGTCGATATGTGCATGCAACTTCAGTACCTGTTTATATCTCAAATTCAGGCTCACAACATCCGAAAATTCGATATTTTTGGGTAATAGAAGCAATCTGTACATGCTTACTCCTAGTTAGAATGTTTTCAAGATACAGACCCAAAACATGCACAAAATCGATATTTTAGGTGCCC
Organism: Petrolisthes cinctipes; assembly: GCA_033782935.1. Taxonomy (NCBI): domain Eukaryota; kingdom Metazoa; phylum Arthropoda; class Malacostraca; order Decapoda; family Porcellanidae; genus Petrolisthes; species Petrolisthes cinctipes. The sequence goes on along the minus strand of JAWQEG010000062.1, from coordinate 11,661,984 downwards.
AAAAGTCTTCAGTACCTGTTTATATTTCAAATTCAGGCTCAAAACAACCGAAAATTTGATATTTTTGGGCCCAAGAAGCGATCTGTACATGCCTACTCCGTGTTAGAGTATTTTCAAACTACAGGCCCAAAACATGTTTAACATCGATATTTTAGGTGCCCAAAGTCAATATGTTCATGCATTTTCTGTATCCGTTTATATCTCAAATTCAGGCTCAAAACACCTGTAAATTAGATTATTTGGGGTCCCAGAAGCGATCTGTACATGCCTACTCCGTGCTAGAATATTTTCAAAATATAGGCCCAAAACATGCTAAAAATTGATATTTTAGGTGCCCAAAGTCGATATCTCAAATTCAGGCCTAAAACATCCGAAAATCGATATTTTGGGGTCCCAGAAGCGATCTGTACATGCCTATATAGATAAAAGCCCAAAACATGCTGTAAATCGATATTTTAGGTTCCGAAAATCAATATGTGTATGCATCTTCTGCACTCGTTTATATCTCAAATTCAACGTCAAAACATCCGAAAATTCGATATTTTTGGGTCCCAGAAGCGATCTGTACATGCCTACTCAGTGCTAGAATGTTTTCAAAATATAGGCTCAAAATATGCTAAAAATCGATATTTTAAGTGTCCAAAGTCGATATGTGAATGCATCCTCTTTACCTGTTTATATCTCAAATTCAGGCTCAAAACATTCGAAAATTCGGTATTTTTGGGTCCTAGAAGCAATCTGTACATGCCTACTCCTAGATAGAATGTTTTCGAGATTCAGACCCAAAACATGCTCAAAATCGATATTTTAAGTGCCAAAAATTCGATATGTGCATGCATCTTCTGTACCCGTTTATATCTCAAATTCAGGCTCAAAACACCCGACAATTCGATATTTTGGGGTCCCAGAAGCGATCTGTACATGCCTACTCAGTGCTAGAATATTTTTAAAATATAGGCCCAAAACATGCTAAAAATCGATATTTTAAGTGTCCAAAGTCAATATGTGCATGCATCTTCTGTACCCGTTTATATCTCAAATTCAGGCTCAAAACACCCGAAAATTCGATATTTTGGGGTCCCATAAGAGATCTGTACATGCCTACTTAGTGCTAGAATATTTTCAAAATATAGGCCCAAAACATGCTAAAAATCGATATTTTAGGTGCCCAAAGTCGATATCTCAAATTCAGGCCTAAAACATCCGAAAATCGATATTTTGGGGTCCCAGAAGCGATCTGTACATGCCTACTCAGATAAAAGCCCAAAACATGCTGTAAATCGATATTTTAGGTTTCGAAAGTCAATATGTGTATGCATCTTCAGCACTCGTTTATATCTCAAATTCAACGTCAAAACATCCGAAAATTCGATATTTTTGGGTCCCAGAAGCGATCTGTACATGCTTACACCTAATTAGAATGTTTTCAAGATACAGACCAAAAACATGCTCAAAATCGATATTTTAGGAGCACATAACTAGATATGTGCATGCATCTTCAGTACCTGTTTATATCTCAAATTCAGGCTCAAAACATCCGAAAATTCGATATTTTTGTGCCCAAGAAGCGATCTGTACATGCCTACTCAGTGCTAGAATGTTTTCAAAATAAAGGCTCAAAACAAGCTAAAAATCGATATTTTAAGTGTCCAAAGTCAATATGTGCATGCATCTTCTGTACCCGTTTATATCTCAAATTCAGGCTCAAAACACCCGAAAATTCGGTATTTTTGGGTAATAAAAGCGATATGTACATGCCTACTCCTAGTTAGAATGTTTTCAAGATACAGACCTAAAACATGCTCAAAATCGATATTTTAGGTGCCTAAAAGTCGATATGTGCATGCAACTTCAGTACCTGTTTATATCTCAAATTCAGGCTCACAACATCCGAAAATTCGATATTTTTGGGTAATAGAAGCAATCTGTACATGCTTACTCCTAGTTAGAATGTTTTCAAGATACAGACCCAAAACATGCACAAACTCGATATTTTAGGTGCCCAAAAGTCTTCAGTACCTGTTTATATTTCAAATTCAGGCTCAAAACAACCGAAAATTTTATATTTTTGGGTCCAAGAAGCGATCTGTACATGCCTACTCCGTGTTAGAGTATTTTCAAACTACAGGCCCAAAACATGTTTAACATCGATATTTTAGGTGCCCAAAGTCAATATGTTCATGCATTTTCTGTATCCGTTTATATCTCAAATTCAGGCTCAAAACACCTGTAAATTCGATTATTTGGGGTCCCAGAAGCGATCTGTACATGCCTACTCCGTGCTAGAATATTTTCAAAATATAGGCCCAAAACATGCTAAAAATCGATATTTTAGGTGCCCAAAGTCGATATCTCAAATTCAGGCCTAAAACATCCGAAAATCGATATTTTGGGGTCCCAGAAGCGATCTGTACATGCCTACTCAGATAAAAGCCCAAAACATGCTGTAAATCGATATTTTAGGTTCCGAAAGTCAATATGTGTATGCATCTTCTGCACTCGTTTATATCTCAAATTCAACGTCAAAACATCCGAAAATTCGATATTTTAGGGTCCCAGAAGCGATCTGTACATTCCTACTTATTGCTAGAATGTTTTCAAAATATAGGCTCAAAATATGCTAAAAATCGATATTTTAAGTGTCCAAAGTCGATATGTGAATGCATCTTCTTTACCTGTTTATATCTCAAATTCAGGCTCAAAACACCCGAAAATTCGGAATTTTTGGGTCCTAGAAGCAATGTGTACATGCCTACTCCTAGATAGAATGTTTTCGAGATTCAGACCCAAAACATGCTCAAAATCGATATTTTAGGTGCCCAAAAGTCGATATGTGCATGCATCTTCTGTACCCGTTTATATCTCAAATTCAGGCTCAAAACACCCGAAAATTCGATATTTTGGGGTCCCAGAAGCAAACTGTACATGCCTACTCAGTGCTAGAATATTTTTAAAATATAGGCCCAAAACATGCTAAAAATCGATATTTTAAGTGTCCAAAGTCAATATGTGCATGCATCTTCTGTACCCGTTTATATCTCAAATAAAGGCTCAAAACACCCGAAAATTCGATATTTTGGGGTCCTATAAGAGATCTGTACATGCCTACTTAGTGCTAGAATATTTTCAAAATATAGGCCCAAAACATGCTAAAAATCGATATTTCAGGTGCCCAAAGTCGATATCTCAAATTCAGGCTCCAAACACCCGAAAATTCGATATTTTGGGGTCCCAGAAGCAATCTGTACATGCCTACTTTGTGTTAGAATATTTTAAAAATACAGGCCCAAAACATTCTGAAAATCGATATTTTATGTGCCAAAAGTCGATATCTCAAATTAAGCCCCAAAACACCCGAGAATTCGATAATTTGGGGTCCCAGAAGCGATCTGTACATGCCTACTCCGTGTTAGAGTATTTTCAAAATACAGGCCCAAAACATACTGAAAATCGATCTTTTAGGTGCCCAAAAGTCGATATGTGCATGCATCTTCTGTATCCTTTTATATCTCAAATTCAGGCTCAAAACACCCGAAAATTCGATATTTTTGGTTCTATAAGCGATCTGTACGTGCCTACTCAGTGCTAGAATGTTTTCAAAATATAGGCTCAAAACATGCTAAAAATCGATATTTTAAGTGTCCAAAGTCGATATGTGCATGCATCTTCTGTACCTGTTTATATCTCAAATTCAGGCTCAAAACACCCGAAAATTCGGTATTTTTGGGGTCCCAGAAGCGAACTGTACATGCCTACTCCGTGTTAGAGTATTTTCAAAATACAGGCCCAAAACATACTGAAAATCGATCTTTTAGGTGCTCAAAAGTCGATATGTGCCTGCATCTTCATTACCCGTTTATATCTCAAATTCAGGCCCAAAACACCCAAAAGTTCGATATTTTGGGGTCCCTGCAGTGATCTGTACATGCCTACTCCATGTTAGAGTATTTTCAAAATACAGGCCGAAAACATACTGAAAATCGATATTTTAGGTGCCCAAAGTTAATATGCGCATACATATTCTGTACCCGTTTATATCTTAAATTCAGGCTCAAAACACCCGAAAATTCAATATTTTGGGGACCCAGAAGCGATCAGTACATACCTACTCATTGCTAGAATATTATCAAAATATAGGTCTAAAACATGCTAAATATCGATATTTTAGGTGCCTAAAGTTGATATCTCAAATTCAGGCCCAAAACACCCGAAAATTCGATATTTTGGGGTCCCAGAAGCGATCTGTACATGCCTACTCCGTGTTAGAGTATTTTCAAAATACAGGCCCAAAACATACTGAAAATCGATCTTTTAGGTGCCTAAAAGTCGATATGTGCATGCATCTTCTGTACCCGTTTATATCTCAAATTTAGGCTCAAAACACCCGAAAATTCGATACTTTGGGGTCCCAGAAGCGATCTCTACATGCCTACTTCGTGTTAGAGTATTTTCAAAATACAGGCCCAAAACATGCTAAAAATCGATATTTTAGGTGCCCAAAGTCGATATCTCAAATTAGGGCCCAAAACACCCGAAAATTCGTTATTATGGGGTCCCAGAAGTGATCTGTACATGCCTACTCCGTGTTAGAGTATTTTCAAAATACAGGCCTAAAACATGCTGAAAATCGATATTTTAGGTGCCCAAAGTCAATATGTGGATGCATTTTAAGTACCCGTTTATATCTCAAATTCAGGCTCAAAAAACCCGAAAATTCGATATTTTTGGGTCCCAGAAGCGATCTGTACTTGCCTACTAAGTGCTAGAATATTTTCAAAATATAGGTCCAAAACATGCTAAATATCGATATTTTAGGTGCCTAAAGTCGATATCTCAAATTCAGGCACAAAACACCGCAAATTCGATATTTTGGGGTCCCAGAAGCGATCTGTACATGCCTACTCCGTGTTAGAGTATTTTCAAAATGCAGGCCCAAAACATACTGAAAATCGATCTTTTTAGGTGCCCAAAAGTCGATATGTGCATGCATCTTCTGTACCCGTTTATATCTCAAATTTAGGCTCAAAACACCCGAAAATTCGATATTTTGGGGTCCCAGAAGCGATCTGTACATGCCTACTTTGTGTTAGAATATTTTAAAAATACAGGCCCAAAACATGCTGAAAATCGATATTTGCGGTGCCAAAAGTCGATATCTCAAATTAAGGCCCAAAACACCGGAGAATTCGATAATTTGGGGTCCCAGAAGCAATCTGTACATGCCTACTCCGTGTTAGAGTATTTTCAAAATACAGGCCCAAAACATACTGAAAATCGATCTTTTAGGTGCCCAAAAGTCGATATGTGCATGCATCTTCTGTATCCGTTTATATCTCAAATTCAGGCTCAAAACACCCGAAAATTCGGTATTTTTTGGTCCTTGAAGCGATCCATACATGCCTACTCCGTGTTAGAGTATTTTCAAAATACAGGCCCAAAACATACTGAAAATCGATCTTTTAGGTGCCCAAAGTCAATATGCGCATGCATCTTCTGTACCCGTTTATATCTTAAATTCAGGCTTAAAACACCCGAAAATTCGATATTTTGGGGTCCCAGAAGCGATCTGTACATACCTATTCATTGCTAGAATATTTTCAAAATACAGGCCCAAAACATGCTAAAATTGATATTTTAGGTGCCCAAAGTCGATATCTCAAATTAAGGCCCTAAACACCCGAAAATTCGATATTTTGGAGTCCCAGAAGCGATCTGTACATACCTACTCATTGCTAGAATATTTTCAGAATATAGGCCCAAAACATGCTAAAAATCGATATTTCAGGTGCCCAAAGTCGATATCTCAAATTCAGACTCAAAACACCCGAAAATTCTATATTTTTGGGTCCCAGAAGCGATCTGTACATGCCTACTCATTGCTAGAATATTTTCAAAATATAGGTCCAAAACATGCTAAAAATCGATATTTTAGGTGCCCAAAGTCGATATCTCAATTTCAGGCCCAAAATACTCGAAAATTCGATATTTTTGGGTCTAGAAGCGATCTGTACATGCTTACTCAGTGCTAGAACGTTTTCAAAATATAGGCTCAAATCATGCTAAAAATCGATATTTTAAGTGTCCAAACTCGATATGTGCATGCATCTTCAGTACCCGTTTATATCTCAAATTCAGGCTCAAAACACTTGAGAATTCGATATTTTTGGGTCCCAGAAGTGATCTGTACATGCCTACTCAGTGCTAGAATAATTTCAAAATGTAGGTCCAAAACATGCTAAAAATCGATATTTAAGGTGCCCAAAGTCGATATATCAAATTCAGGGACAAAACACCCCAAAATTCGATATTTTGGGGTCCCAGAAGCAATCTGTACATGCCTACTCCGTGTTAGAGTATTTTCAAAATACTGGACCAAAACATACTGAAAATCGATCTTTTAGGTGCACAAAAGTCGATATGTGCATGCATCTTCTGTACCCGTTTATATCTCAAATTCAGGCTCCAAACACCCGAAAATTCGATATTTTGGGGTCCCAGAAGCGATCTGTACATGCCTAATCAGATACAGGCACAAAACATGCTAAAAATCGATATTTTTGGTGCCCAAAGTCAATATGTGTATGCATCTTCTGCACCCGTTTATATCCCAAAATCAACCACAAAACACCTGAAAATTCGATATTCTTGGGTCCCAGAAGCGATCTGTACATGCCTACTCAGTGCTAGAGTGTTTTCAAAATATAGGCTCAAAACATGCTAAAAATCGATATCTTAAGTGTCCAAAGTCGATATGTGCATGCATCATCTGTACCCGTTTATATCTCAAATTGAGCGTCAAAACACCCGAAAATACGGTATTTTTTGGTCCTAGAAGCGATTTGTACATGCCTACTTCGTGTTACAGTATTTTCAAAATACAGGCCCAAAACATGCTAAAAAAAAATATTTTAGGTGCCCAAAGTCGATAACTCAAATAAAGGCCCAAAACACCCGAAAATTCGATATTTTGGGGTCCCAGAAGCGATCTGTACATGCCTACTCCGTGTTAGAGTATTTTGAAAATACAGGCCGAAAGCATACTGAAAATCGATCTTGTAGTTGCCCAAAAGTCGATATGTGTATGCATCTTCCGTACCCGTTTATATCTCAAATTTAGGCTCAAAACACCCAAAAATTCGATATTTTGGGGTCCCTGAAGCAATCTGTACATGCCTACTTCGTGTTAGAGTATTTTCAAAATACAGGCCCAAAACATGCTAAGAAAAAATATTTTAGGTGCCCAAAGTCGATATCTCAAATTAAGCATCAAAACACCCGAAAATTCGATATTTTGGGGTCCCAGAAGCGATCTGTACATGCCTACTCCGTGTTAGAGTATTTTCAAAATACAGGCCCAAAACATACTGTAAATCGATATTTTAGGTGCCCAAAGTTAATATGTGCATGCATCTTCTGTACCCGTTTATATCTCAAATTCAGGCTCAAAACACCCGAAAATTCAATATTTTGGGGTCCCACAAGCGATCTCTACATACCTACTCATTGCTAGAATATTTTCAAATTATAGGTCCAAAACATGCTAAATATCGATATTTTAGGTGCCTAAAGTTGATATCTCAAATTCAGGCCCAAAACACCCGAAAATTCGATCTTTTTGGGTCCAAGAAGCGATCTGTACATACCTACCCATTGCTAAAATATTTTCAAAACATAGGCCCAAAACATGTTAAAAATCGATATTTCAGGTGCCCAAAGTTGATATCTCAAATTCAGGCTTAAAACACCCGAAAATTTGATATTTTTGGGTCCCAGAAGCGATCTGTACATGCCTACTCAGTGCTAGAATATTTTCAAAATATAGGTCCAAAACATGCTAAAAATCGATATTTTAGGTGCCCAAAGTCGATATCTCAAATTCAGGCCCAAAACACCCGAAAATTCGATATTTTTGGTTCTATAAGCGATCTGTACGTGCCTACTCAGTGCTAGAATGTTTTCAAAATATAGGTTCAAAACATGCTAAAAATCGATATTTTAAGTGTCCAAAGTCGATATGTGCATGCATCTTCTGTACCTTTTTATATCTCAAATTCAGGCTCAAAACACCCGAAAATTCGGTATTTTTGGGGTCCCAGAAGCGAACTGTACATGCCTACTCCGTGTTAGAGTATTTTCAAAATGCAGGCCCAAAACATACTGAAAATCGATCTTTTTAGGTGCCCAAAAGTCGATATGTGCATGCATCTTCTGTACCCGTTTATATCTCAAATTTAGGCTCAAAACACCCGATAATTCGATATTTTGGGGTCCCAGAAGCGATCTGTACATGCCTACTTTGTGTTAGAATATTTTAAAAATACAGGCCCAAAACATGCTGAAAATCGATATTTTCGGTGCCAAAAGTCGATATCTCAAATTAAGGCCCAAAACACCGGAGAATTCGATAATTTGGGGTCCCAGAAGCAATCTGTACATGCCTACTCCGTGTTAGAGTATTTTCAAAATACAGGCCCAAAACATACTGAAAATCGATCTTTTAGGTGCCCAAAAGTCGATATGTGCATGCATCTTCTGTATCCGTTTATATCTCAAATTCAGGCTCAAAACACCCGAAAATTCGGTATTTTTTGGTCCTTGAAGCGATCCATACATACCTACTCCGTGTTAGAGTATTTTCAAAATACAGGCCCAAAACATACTGAAAATCGATCTTTTAGGTGCCCAAAGTCAATATGCGCATGCATCTTCTGTACCCGTTTATATCTTAAATTCAGGCTTAAAACACCCGAAAATTCGATATTTTGGGGTCCCAGAAGCGATCTGTACATACCTATTCATTGCTAGAATATTTTCAAAATACAGGCCCAAAACATGCTAAAATTGATATTTTAGGTGCCCAAAGTCGATATCTCAAATTAAGGCCCTAAACACCCGAAAATTCGATATTTTGGAGTCCCAGAAGCGATCTGTACATACCTACTCATTGCTAGAATATTTTCAGAATATAGGCCCAAAACATGCTAAAAATCGATATTTCAGGTGCCCAAAGTCGATATCTCAAATTCAGACTCAAAACACCCGAAAATTCTATATTTTTGGGTCCCAGAAGCGATCTGTACATGCCTACTCATTGCTAGAATATTTTCAAAATATAGGTCCAAAACATGCTAAAAATCGATATTTTAGGTGCCCAAAGTCGATATCTCAATTTCAGGCCCAAAATACTCGAAAATTCGATATTTTTGGGTCTAGAAGCGATCTGTACATGCTTACTCAGTGCTAGAACGTTTTCAAAATATAGGCTCAAATCATGCTAAAAATCGATATTTTAAGTGTCCAAACTCGATATGTGCATGCATCTTCAGTACCCGTTTATATCTCAAATTCAGGCTCAAAACACTTGAGAATTCGATATTTTTGGGTCCCAGAAGTGATCTGTACATGCCTACTCAGTGCTAGAATAATTTCAAAATGTAGGTCCAAAACATGCTAAAAATCGATATTTAAGGTGCCCAAAGTCGATATATCAAATTCAGGAACAAAACACCCCAAAATTCGATATTTTGGGGTCCCAGAAGCAATCTGTACATGCCTACTCCGTGTTAGAGTATTTTCAAAATACTGGACCAAAACATACTGAAAATCGATCTTTTAGGTGCACAAAAGTCGATATGTGCATGCATCTTCTGTACCCGTTTATATCTCAAATTCAGGCTCCAAACACCCGAAAATTCGATATTTTGGGGTCCCAGAAGCGATCTGTACATGCCTAATCAGATACAGGCACAAAACATGCTAAAAATCGATATTTTTGGTGCCCAAAGTCAATATGTGTATGCATCTTCTGCACCCGTTTATATCCCAAAATCAACCACAAAACACCTGAAAATTCGATATTCTTGGGTCCCAGAAGCGATCTGTACATGCCTACTCAGTGCTAGAGTGTTTTCAAAATATAGGCTCAAAACATGCTAAAAATCGATATCTTAAGTGTCCAAAGTCGATATGTGCATGCATCATCTGTACCCGTTTATATCTCAAATTGAGCGTCAAAACACCCGAAAATACGGTATTTTTTGGTCCTAGAAGCGATTTGTACATGCCTACTTCGTGTTACAGTATTTTCAAAATACAGGCCCAAAACATGCTAAAAAAAAATATTTTAGGTGCCCAAAGTCGATAACTCAAATAAAGGCCCAAAACACCCGAAAATTCGATATTTTGGGGTCCCAGAAGCGATCTGTACATGCCTACTCCGTGTTAGAGTATTTTGAAAATACAGGCCGAAAGCATACTGAAAATCGATCTTGTAGTTGCCCAAAAGTCGATATGTGTATGCATCTTCCGTACCCGTTTATATCTCAAATTTAGGCTCAAAACACCCAAAAATTCGATATTTTGGGGTCCCTGAAGCAATCTGTACATGCCTACTTCGTGTTAGAGTATTTTCAAAATACAGGCCCAAAACATGCTAAGAAAAAATATTTTAGGTGCCCAAAGTCGATATCTCAAATTAAGCATCAAAACACCCGAAAATTCGATATTTTGGGGTCCCAGAAGCGATCTGTACATGCCTACTCCGTGTTAGAGTATTTTCAAAATACAGGCCCAAAACATACTGTAAATCGATATTTTAGGTGCCCAAAGTTAATATGTGCATGCATCTTCTGTACCCGTTTATATCTCAAATTCAGGCTCAAAACACCCGAAAATTCAATATTTTGGGGTCCCACAAGCGATCTCTACATACCTACTCATTGCTAGAATATTTTCAAATTATAGGTCCAAAACATGCTAAATATCGATATTTTAGGTGCCTAAAGTTGATATCTCAAATTCAGGCCCAAAACACCCGAAAATTCGATCTTTTTGGGTCCAAGAAGCGATCTGTACATACCTACCCATTGCTAAAATATTTTCAAAACATAGGCCCAAAACATGTTAAAAATCGATATTTCAGGTGCCCAAAGTTGATATCTCAAATTCAGGCTTAAAACACCCGAAAATTTGATATTTTTGGGTCCCAGAAGCGATCTGTACATGCCTACTCAGTGCTAGAATATTTTCAAAATATAGGTCCAAAACATGCTAAAAATCGATATTTTAGGTGCCCAAAGTCGATATCTCAAATTCAGGCCCAAAACACCCGAAAATTCGATATTTTTGGTTCTATAAGCGATCTGTACGTGCCTACTCAGTGCTAGAATGTTTTCAAAATATAGGTTCAAAACATGCTAAAAATCGATATTTTAAGTGTCCAAAGTCGATATGTGCATGCATCTTCTGTACCTTTTTATATCTCAAATTCAGGCTCAAAACACCCGAAAATTCGGTATTTTTGGGGTCCCAGAAGCGAACTGTACATGCCTACTCCGTGTTAGAGTATTTTCAAAATACAGGCCCAAAACATACTGAAAATCGATTTTTTAGGTGCCCAAAAGTCGATATGTGCCTGCATCTTCATTACCCGTTTATATCTCAAATTCAGGCCCAAAACACCCAAAAGTTCGATATTTTGGGGTCCCTGCAGTGATCTGTACATGCCTACTCCATGTTAGAGTATTTTCAAAATACAGGCCGAAAACATACTGAAAATCGATATTTTAGGTGCCCAAAGTTAATATGCGCATACATCTTCTGTACCCGTTTATATCTCAAATTCAGGCTCAAAACACCCGAAAATTCAATATTTTGGGGACCCAGAAGCGATCTGTACATGCATACTTCGTGTTAGAGTATTTTCAAAATACAGGCCCAAAACATGCTAAAAAAAAATATTTTAGGTGCCCAAAGTCGATATCTCAAATTAAGGCCCAAAACACCCGAAAATTCGATATTTTGGGGTCCCAGAAGCGATCTGTACATACCTACTCATTGCTAAAATATTTTCAAAACATAGGTCCAAAACATGTTAAAAATCGATATTTCAGGTGCCCAAAGTTGATATCTCAAATTCAGGCTCAAAACACCCGAAAATTTGATATTTTTAGGTCCTAGAAGCGATCTGTAAATGCCTACTCAGTGCTAAAATATTTTCAAAATATAGGTCCAAAACATGCTAAAAATCGATATTTTAAGTGCCCAAAAGTCGATATGTGTATGCATCTTCTATACCCGTTTATGTCTCAAATTTAAGCTCAAAACACCCGAAAATTCGATATTTTGAGGTCCCAGAAGCGATCTGTACATGCCTACTTCGTGTTAGAGTATTTTCAAAATACAAGCCCAAAACATGCTAAAAAAAAATATTTTAGGTGTCCAAAGTCGATATCTCAAATTAAGGCCCAAAACACCCGAAAATTCGATATTTTGGGGTCCTAGAAGCGATCTGTACATGCCTACTCCGTGTTAGAGTATTTTCAAAATACAGGCCCAAAACATGCTGAAAATCGACATTTTAGGTGCCCAAAGTCAATATGTGCATGCATCTTCTGTACCCGTTTATATATCAAATTCAGTCTCAAAACACACGAAAATTTGATATTTTTGGGTCCCAGAAGCGATCTGTACATGCCTACTCAGTGCTAGAATATTTTCAAAATATAGGTCCAAAACATGCTAAATATCGATATTTTAGGTGCCTAAAGTCGATATCTCAAATTCAGGCCCAAAACACCCGAAAATTCGATATTTTGGGGTCCTAGAAGCGATCTGTACATACCCACTCCGTGTTAGAGTATTTTCAAAATACAGGCCCAAAACATACTGAAAATCGATCTTTTAGGTGCCCAAAAGTCGATATGTGCATGCATCTTCTGTACCCGTTTATATCTCAAATTTAGGCTCAAAACACCCGAAAATTCGATATTTTGGGGTCCCAGAAGCGATCTGTACATGCTTACTCCGTGTTAGAGTATTTTCAAAATAAAGGCCCAAAACATGCTCAAAATCGATATTTTAGGTGCAAAAAGTCAATACGTGCATGCATCTTCTGTACCCGTTTATATCTCAAATTCAGGCTCAAAACACCCGAAAATTCGATATTTTGGGGTCCCAGAAGGGATCTGTACATGCCTACTCAGATACAGGCCCAAAACATGCTGAAAATAGATATTTTAGGTGCCCAAACTCAATATGTGTTTACACCTTTTGCACCCGTTTATATCCCAAATTTAACCTCAAAACACCCGAAAATTCGATATTTTGGGGTCCCAGAAGCGATTTGTACATGCCTACTCCGTGTTAGAGTATTTTCAAAATATAGGCCCAAAACATGCTGAAAATCGATCTTTTAGGTGCCCAAAGTCAATATGTGCATGCATCTTCTGTACCCGTTTTTATTTAAAATTTAGGCTCAAAACACCCGAAAATTCGATATTTTGGGGACCCAGAAGCGATCTGTACATGCCTACTCAGTGCTAGAATATTTTCAAAATATAGGCCCAAAACGTGCTAAAAATTGATATTTTAGGTGCCCTAAGTCGATATCTCAAATTCAGGCTCAAAACACCCGAAATTCGATATTTTGGGGTCCCAGAAGCGATCTGTATATGCCTACTTCGTGTTAGAGTATTTTCAAAATACAGGCCCAAAACGTGCTAAAAATCAATATTTTAGGTGCCCAAAGTCGATATCTCAAATTAAGGGCCAAAACACCCGAAAATTCAATATTTTGGGTCCCAGAAGCGATCTGTACATACCTACTCATTGCTAAAATATTTTCAAAGCATAGGTCCAAAACATGTTAAAAATCGATATTTCAGGTGCCCAAAGTTGATATCTCAAATTCAGGCTCAAAACACCCGAAAATTTGATATTTTTGTGTCCCAGAAGCGATCTGTACATGCCTACTCAGTGCTAGAATATTTTCAAAATATAGGTCCAAAACATGCTAAAAATCGATATTTTAGGTGCCCAAAGTCGATATCTCAAATTCAGGAACAAAAAACCCGAAAATTCGATATTTTTGGTTCTAGAAGCGATCTGTACGTGCCTACTCAGTGCTAGAATGTTTTCAAAATATGGGCTCAAAACATGCTCAAAATCGATATTTTAAGTGTCCAAATTCGATATGTGCATGCATCTTCTGTACCTGTTTATATCTCAAATTCAGGCTCAAAACACCCGAAAATTCGGTATTTTTGGGTCCTAGAAGCGATCTGTACATGCCTACTCCTAGTTAGAATGTTTTCTAGATACAGACCCAAAACATGCTCAAAATCGATATTTTCGGTGCCCAAAAGTCGATATGTGCATGCATCTTCAGTACCCGTTTATATCTCAAATTCAGGCTCAAAACACCCGAAAATTCGATATTTTGGGGTCCCTGAAGCGATCTGGACATGCCTACTCCGTGTTAGAGTATTTTCAAAATACAGGCCCAAAACATGCTGAAAATCGATATTTTAGGTGCCCAAAGTCAATATGTGCATGCATCTTCTGTACCCGTTTATATCTCAAATTCAGGCTCAAAACACCCGAAAATTCGATATTTTTGGGTACCAGAAGCGATCTGTACATGCCTACTCAGTGCTAGAATATTTTCAAAATATAGGTCCAAAACATGCTAAATATCGATATTTTAAGTGCCTAAAATCGATATCTCAAATTCAGGCCCAAAACACCCGAAAATTCGATATTTTGGGGTCCCAGAAGCGATCTGTACATGCCTACTCCGTGTTAGAGTATTTTCAAAATACAGGCCGAAAACATACTGAAAATCGATCTTTTAAGTGCCCAAAAGTCGATATGTGTATGCATCTTCTATACCCGTTTATATCTCAAATTTAGGCTCAAAACACCCAAAAATTCGATATTTTGGGGTCCCAGAAGCGATCTGTACATGCCTTCTTATTGTTAGAGTATTTTCAAAATACAAGCCCAAAACATGCTACAAAAAAATATTTTAGGTGCCCAAAGTCGATACCTCAAATTAAGGCCCAAAACACCCGAAAATTTGATATTTTGGGGTCCTAGAAGCGATCTGTACATGCCTACTCCGTGTTAGAGTATTTTCAAAATGCAGGCCCAAAACATGCTGAAAATCGATATTTTAGGTTCCCAAAGTCAATATGTGCATGCATCTTCTGTACCCGTTTATATATCAAATTCAGTCTCAAAACACCCGAAAATTTGATATTTTTGGGTCCCAGAAGCGATCTGTACATGCCTACTCAGTGCTAGAATATTTTCAAAATATAGGTCCAAAACATGCTAAATATCGATATTTTAGCTGCCTAAAGTCGATATCTCAAATTCAGGCCCAAATCACCCGAAAATTCGATATTTTGGGGTCCCAGAAGCGATCTGTACATGCCCACTCCGTGTTAGAGTATTTTCAAAATACAGGCCCAAATATACTGAAAATCGATCTTTTAGGTGCCCAAAAGTCGATAAGTGCATGCATCTTCTGTACCCGTTTATATCTCAAATTTAGGCTCAAAACACCCGAAAATTCGATATTTTGGGGTCCAAGAAGCGATCTGTACATGCCTACTTCGTGTTAGAGGATTTTCAAAATACAGGCCCATAACATGCTGAAAATCGATATTTTAGGTGCCCAAAGTCAATATGTACATGCATCTTGTGTACCCGTTTATATCTCAAATTAAGGCTCCAAACACCCGAAAATTCGATATTTTGGGGTCCCAGAAGCGATCTGTACATGCCTACTCCGTGTTAGAGTATTTTCAAAATAAAGGCCCAAAACATGCTGAAAATCGATATTTTAGGTACCCAAAGTCAATACGTGCATGCATCTTCTGTACCCGTTTATATCTCAAATTCAGGCTCAAAACACCCGAAAATTCGATATTTTGGGGTCCCAGAAGGGATCTTTGCATGCCTACTCATATACAGGCCCAAAACATGCTAAAAATAGATATTTTAGGTGCCCAAGCACAATATGTGTATGCATCTTTTGCACCCGTTTATATCCCAAATTTAACCTCAAAACACCCGAAAATTCGATATTTTGGGGTCCCAGAAGCGATTTGTACATGCCTACTCCGTGTTAGAGTATTTTCAAAATATAGGCCCAAAACATGCTGAAAATCGATCTTTTAGGTGCCCAAAGTCAATATGTACTTGCATCTTCTGTACCCGTTTTTATTTAAAATTTAGGCTCAAAACACCCGAAAATTTGATATTTTGGGGTCCCAGGAGCGATCTGTACATGCCTACTCAGTGCTAGAATATTTTCGAACTATAGGCCCAAAACGTGCTAAAAATTGATATTTTAGGTGCCCTAAGTCGATATCTCAAATTCAGGCTCAAAACACACGAAAATTCGATATTTTGGGGTCCCAGAAGCGATCTGTACATGCCTACTTCGTGTTAGAGTATTTTCAAAATACAGGCCCAAAACGTGCTAAAAATCGATATTTTAGGTGCCCGAAGTCGATATCTCAAATTAAGGGCCAAAACACCCGAAAATTCGATATTTTGGGGTCCCAGAAGCGATCTGTACATACCTACTCATTGCTAAAATATTTTCAAAACATAGGTCCAAAACATGTTAAAAATCGATATTTCAGGTGCCCAAAGTTGATATCTCAAATTCAGGCTCAAAACACCCGAAAATTTGATATTTTTAGGTCCCAGAAGCGATCTGTACATACCTACTCAGTGCTAGAATATTTTCAAAATATAGGTCCAAAACATGCTAAAAATCGATATTTTAGGTGCCCAAAGTCGATATCTCAATTTCAGGCCCAAAACACCCGAAAATTCGATATTTTTGGTTCTAGAAGCGATCTGTACGAGCCTACTCAGTGCTAGAATGTTTTCAAAATATGGGCTCAAAACATGCTAAAAATTGATATTTTAAGTGTCTAAAGTCGATATGTGCATGCATCTTCTGTACCTGTTTATATCTCAAATTCAGGCTCAAAACACCCGAAAACTCGGTATTTTTGGGTCCTGGAAGCGATCTGTACATGCCTACTCCTAGTTAGAATGTTTTCTAGATACAGACCCAAAACATGCTCAAAATCGATATTTTCGGTGCCCAAAAGTCGATATGTGCATGCATCTTCAGTACCCGTTTATATCTCAAATTCAGGCTCAAAACACCCGAAAATTCGATATTTTTGGGTACCAGAAGCGATCTGTACATGCCTACTCAGTGCTAGAATATTTTCAAAATATAGGTCCAAAACACGCTAAATATCGATATTTTAAGTGCCTAAAATCGATATCTCAAATTCAGGCCCAAAACACCCGAAAATTCGATATTTTGGTGTCCCAGAAGCGATCTGTACATGCCTACTCCGTGTTAGAGTATTTTCAAAATACAGGCCGAAAACTTACTGAAAATCGATCTTTTAAGTGCCCAAAAGTCGATATGTGTATGCATCTTCTATACCCGTTTATATCTCAAATTTAGGCTCAAAACACCCGAATATTCGATATTTTGGGGTCCCAGAAACGATCTGTACATGCCTACTTCGTGTTAGAGTATTTTCAAAATACAAGCCCAAAACATGCTAAAAAAAAATATTTTAGGTGCCCAAAGTCGATATCTCAAATTAAGGCCCAAAACACCCGAAAATTCGACATTTTGGGGTCCTAGAAGCGATCTGTACATGCCTACTCCGTGTTAGAGTATTTTCAAAATACAGGCCCAAAACATGCTAAAAATCGATATTTTAGGTGCCCAAAGTCAATATGTGCATGCATCTTCTGTACCCGTTTATATCTCAAATTTAGGCTCAAAACACCCGAAAATTCGATATTTTTGGTTCTAGAAGCGATCTGTACGAGCCTACTCAGTGCTAGAATGTTTTCAAAATATGGGCTCAAAACATGCTAAAAATTGATATTTTAAGTGTCCAAAGTCGATATGTGCATGCATCTTCTGTACCTGTTTATATCTCAAATTCATGCTCAAAACACCCGAAAACTCGGTATTTTTGGGTCCTGGAAGCGATCTGTACATGCCTACTCCTAGTTAGAATGTTTTCTAGATACAGACCCAAAACATGCTCAAAATCGATATTTTCGGTGGCCAAAAGTCGATATGTGCATGCATCTTCAGTACCCGTTTATATCTCAAATTCAGGCTCAAAACACCCGAAAATTCGATATTTTGGGGTCCCTGAAGCGATCTGGACATGCCTACTCCGTGTTAGAGTATTTTCAAAATACAGGCCCAAAACATTCTGAAAATCGATATTTTAGGTGCCCAAAGTCAATATGTGCATGCATCTTCTGTACCCGTTTATATCTCAAATTCAGGCTCAAAACACCCGAAAATTTGATATTTTTGGGTCCCAGAAGCGATCTGTACATGCCTACTTCGTGTTAGAGGATTTTCAAAATACAGGCCCATAACATGCTGAAAATCGATATTTTAGGTGCCCAAAGTCAATACGTGCATGCATTTTCTGTACCCGTTTATATCTCAAATTCAGGCTCAAAACACCCGAAAATTCGATATTTTGGGGTCCCAGAAGGGATCTGTACATGCCTACTCAGATACAGGCCCAAAACATGCTGAAAATAGATATTTTAGGTGCCCAAACTCAATGTGTATGCATCTTTTGCACCTGTTTATATCCCAAATTTAACCTCAAAACACCCGAAAATTCGATATTTTGGGGTCCCAGAAGCGATTTGTACATGCCTACTCCGTGTTAGAGTATTTTCAAAATATAGGCCCAAAACATGCTGAAAATCGATCTTTTAGGTGCCCAAAGTCAATATGTGAATGCATCTTATGTACCCGTTTTTATTTAAAATTTAGGCTCAAAACACCCGAAAAGTCGATATTTTGGGGTCCCAGAAGCGATCTGTACATGCCTACTCAGTCCTAGAATATTATCAAAATATAGGCCCAAAAAGTGCTAAAAATTGATATTTTAGGTGCCCTAAGTCGATATCTCAAATTCATGCTCAAAACACCCGAAAAGTCGATATTTTGGGGTCCCAGAAGCGATCTGTACATGCCTAATCAGATACAGGCCAACAAACATGCTGAAAATCGATATTTTTGGTGCCCAAAGTCAATATGTGTATGCATCTTCTGCCCCCGTTTATATCCCAAATTCAGGCTCAAAACACCCGAAAATTCGATATTTTTGGGTCCCAGAAGCGATTTGTACATGCCTACTCAGTGCTAGAGTGTTTTCAAAACATAGGCTCAAAACATGCTAAAAATCGATATTTTAAGTGTCCAAAGTCGATATGTGCATGCATCTTCTGTACCCGTTTATATCTCAAATTGAGGGTCAAAACACCCGAAAACTCGGTATTTTTTGGTCCTAGAAGCGATGTGTACATGACTACTCCTAGTTATAATGTTTTCAAGATACAGACCCAAAACATGCTAAAAATCGATATTTTCGGTGCCCAAAAGTCGATATTTGCATGTATCTTCAGTACCCGTTTATATCTCAAATTCAGGCTCAAAACACTCGAAAATTCGATATTTTGGGGTCCCAGAAGCGATCTGTACATGCCTACTTCGTGTTAGAGTATTTTCAAAATACAGGCCCAAAACATGCTAAAACAAAATATTTTAGGTGCCCAAAGTCGATAACTCAAATAAAGGCCCAAAACACCCGAAAATTCGATATTTGGGGTCCCAGAAGCGATCTGTACATGCCTACTCCGTGTTAGAGTATTTTCAAAATACAGGCCGAAAACATACTGTAAATCGATATTTTAGGTGCCCAAAGTCAATATGTGCATGCATCTTCAGTACCCGTTTATATCTCAAATTCAGGCTCAAATCTCCCGAAAATTCGATATTTTGGGGTACTTGAAGCGATCTGTACATGCCTACTCCGTGTTAGAGTATTTTAAAAATACAGGCCCAAAACATGCTGATAATCGATATTTTAGGTGCCCAAAGTCAATATGTGCATGCATCTTCTGTACCCGTTTATATCTCAAATTCAAGCTCAAAACACCCGAACATTCAATATTTTGGGGTCACAGAAGCGATCTGTACATACCTACTCATTGCTAGAATATTTTCAAATTATAGGTCCAAAACATGCTAAATATCGATATTTTAGGTGCCTAAAGTTGATATCTCAAATTCAGGCTCAAAACACCCGAAAATTTGATATTTTAGGGTCCCAGAAGCGATCTGTACATACCTACTCAGTGCTAGAATATTTTCAAAATATAGGTCCAAAACATGCTAAAAATCGATATTTTAGGTGCCCAAAGTCGATATCTCAAATTCAGGCCCAAAACACCTGAAAATTCGATATTTTTGGTTCTAGAAGCGATCTGTACGTGCCTACTCAGTGCTAGAATGTTTTCAAAATATAGGCTCAAAACATGATATAAAATCGATATTTTAAGTGTCCAAAGTCAATATGTGCATGCATCTTCTGTACCCGTTTATATCTCAAATTCAGGCTCAAAACACCCGAAAATTCGGTATTTTTGGGTCCCTGAAGCGATCTGTAGATGCCTACTCCTAGTTAGAATGTTTTCTAGATACAGACCCAAAACATGCTCAAAATCGATCTTTTAGGTACCCAAAAGTCGATATGTGCATGCATCTTCGGTACCCGTTTATATCTCAAATTCAGGCTTCAAACACCCTAAAATTCGATATTTTGAAGTCCCAGAAGCGATCTGTACATGCCTACTCCGTGTTAGAGTATTTTCAAAATACAGGCCTAAAACATGCTGAAAATCGATCTTTTATTTGCCCAAAGTCAATATGTACATGCATCTTGTGTACTCGTCTATATCTCAAATTAAGTCTCCAAACACATGAAAATTCGATATTTTGGGGCCCCAGAAGCGATTTGTACATGCCTACTCAGATACAGGCCCAAAACATGCTGAAAATAGATATTTTAGGTGCCCAAACTCAATATGTGTATGCATCTTTTGCACCCGTTTATATCCCAAATATATCCTCAAAACACCTGAAAATTCGATATTTTGGGGTCCCAGAAGCGATCTGTACATGCCTACTCAGTGCTAGAATATTTCCAAAATATAGGCCCAAAACATGCTAAAAATCGATATTATAGGTGCCCAAGGTCGATATCTCAAATTCAGGCCCAAAACACCGGAAAATTCGATATTTTGGGGTCCTAGAAGCGATCTGTACATGCCTACTCCGTTTTAGCGTATTTTCAAAATACAGGCCCAAAACATGCTGAAAATCGATATTTTAGGTGCCCAAAGTCAATATGTGTATGCATCTTATGTACCCGTTTATATCTCAAATTAAGGCTGAAAACACCCGAAAATTTGATATTTTGGGGTCCCAGAAGCGATCTGTACATGCCTACTCAGTGCTAGAATATTTCCAAAATATAGGCCCAAAACATGCTAAAAATCGATATTATAGGTGCCCAAGGTCGATATCTCAAATTCAGGCCCAAAACACCGGAAAATTCGATATTTTGGGGTCCTAGAAGCGATCTGTACATGCCTACTCCGTGTTAGCGTATTTTCAAAATACAGGCCCAAAACATGCTGAAAATCGATATTTTAAGTGTCCAAAGTCGATATGTGCATGCATCTTCTGTACCTGTTTATATCTCAAATTCATGCTCAAAACAACCGAAAGATCGGTATTTTTGGGTCCTAGAAGCGATCTGTACATGCCTACTCCTAATTAGAATGTTTTCAAGATACAGACCCAAAACATGCTCAAAATCGATATTTTAGGTGTCCAAAAGTTGATATGTGCATGCATCTTCAGTACCCATTTACATCTCAAATTCAGGCTCAAAACACCCGAAAAATGAATATTTTGGGGTCCCAGAAGCAATCTGTACATGCCTACTCAGTGCTAGAATATTTTCAAAATATAGGCCCAAAACGTGCTAAAAATCTATATTTGAGGTGCCCAAAGTCGATATCTCAAATTTAGGCCCAAAACACCCGAAAATTCGATATTTTGGGGTCCCAGAAGCGATCTGTACATGCCTACCCCGTGTTATAGAATTTTCTGAATACAGGCGCAAAACATACTGAAAATCGATCTTTTAGGTGCCCAAAGTCAATATGTGCATGGATCTTCTGTCCCCGTTTATATCACAAATTCAGGCTCAAAACACCCGAAAATTCGGTATTTCTGGGTCCTAGAGGCGATCTGTACATGCCTACTCCGTGTTAGAGTATTTTCAAAATACAGGCCCAAAACATGTTGAAAATCGATATTTTAAGTGTCCAAAGTCAATATCTGCATGCATCTTCTGTACCCGTTTATATCTCAAATTCAACCTCAAAACACCCGAAAATTCGATATTTTGAGGTCCCAGAAGCGATCGATACATGCCTAATCCGTGTTAGAGTATTTTTTAAATACAGGCAAAAAACATGCTGAAAATCGATCTTTTAGGTGTCCAAAGTCTATATGTGTATGCATCTTCTGCACCCGTTTATATATCAAATTCAGGCTCAAAACACCCCAAAATTCGGTATTTCGGGGTCCTAGAAGCGATCTCTACATGCCTAGTCCTAGTTAGAATGTTTTCAAGATACAGACCCAAAACATGCTCAAAATCGATATTTTAGGTGCCCAAAAGTCGATATGTGCATGCATCTTCTGTACCCGTTTATATCTCAAATTCAGGCTCAAAACACCCGAAAATTCGATATTTTGGGGTCCCAGAAGCGATCTGTACATGCCTACGCAGTGCTAGAATATTTTCAAAATACAGGCCCAAAACATGCTAAAATCGATATTTTAGGTGCCCAAAGTCGATATCTCAAATTCAGGTCCAAAACACCCGAAAATTCGAGATTTTGGGGTCCCAGAAGCGATCTGTATATGCCTACTCCGTGTTAGAGTATTTTTAATATACAGGCTCAAAACATACTGAAAATCGATCTTTTAGGTGCCCAAAAGTCGATATGTGTATGCATCTTCTGCACTCGTTTATATCCCAAATTCAACCTCAAAACACCCGAAAATTCGATATTTTAGGGTCCCAGAAGCGATCTGTACATGCCTACTCAGTGCTAGAATGTTTTCAAAATATAGGCCCAAAACATGCTCAAAATCGATATTTTAGGTGCCCAAAGTCAATACGTGCATGCATCTTCGGCACCAGATTATATTCCAAATTCATCCTCAAAACACCTGAAAATATGATATTTTGGGTTCCCAGAAGCGATCTGTACATGCCTACTCAGTGCTAGAACATTTTCAAAATATAGACCCAAAACATGCTATAATCGATATTTTAAGTGCCTAGAGTCGATATATCAAATTCAAGCCCAAAACACAAGAAAATTCGATATTTTTCGGTCCCAGAAGCGATCTGTACATGCCTATTCAGATACAGGCCCAAAACATGCTGAAAATCGATATTTTAGGTGCCCAAAGTCAATATGTGTATGTATCTTCTGCAACCGTTTATATCCCAAATTCAACCCCAAAACACCCGAAAATTCGATATTTTTCGGTCCCAGAAGCGATCTGTACATGCCTACTCAGTGCTAGAATGTTTTCAAAATATACGCTCAAAACAAGCTAAAAATCGATATTTTTAGTGTCCAAAGTCGATCTTCTGTACCCGTTTATATCTTAAATTCAGGCTCAAAACACCCGAAAATTCGGTATTTTTGGGTCCTAGAAGCGATATGTACATGCCTACTCCTAGTAAGAATGTTTTCAAGATACAGACCCAAAACATGCTCAAAATCGATATTTTAGGACCCAAAAGTCGATATGTGCATTCATCTTCTGTACCCGTTTATATCTCAAATTCAGGCCCAAAACACCTGAAAATTCGATATTTTGGGGTCCCAG
Source organism: Petrolisthes cinctipes (assembly GCA_033782935.1). Classification (NCBI taxonomy): domain Eukaryota; kingdom Metazoa; phylum Arthropoda; class Malacostraca; order Decapoda; family Porcellanidae; genus Petrolisthes; species Petrolisthes cinctipes. Next base: position 11,638,343 of record JAWQEG010000062.1, on the reverse strand, counting down.
AAGCGATCTGTACATGCCTACTCAGTGCTAGAATATTTTCAAAATATAGACCCAAAACATGCACAAAATCGATATTTTAAGTGTCCAAAGTCAATATGTGCATGCATCTTCTGTACCCGTTTATATCTCAAATTCAGGCTCAAAACACCCGAAAATTCGATATTTTGGAGTCCCAGAAGCGATATGTACATGCTTACTCCGTGTTAGAATATTTTCAAAATATTGGCTCAAAACATGCTAAAAATCGATATTTTAAGTGTCCAAAGTCGATATGTGCATGCATCTTCTGTACCCGTTTATATCTCAAATTCAGGATCAAAACACCCGAAAATTCAGTATTTCGGGGTCCTAGAAGCGATCAGTACATGCCTACTCCTAATTAGAATGTTTTCAAGATACAGACCCAAAACATACTTAAAAATCGATATTTTAGGTGCCCAAAAGTCGATATGTGCCTGCATCTTCTGTACCCGTTTATATCTCAAATTCAACCTCAAAACACCCTAAAATTCGATATTTTTGGGTCCCCGAAGCGATCTGTACATGCCTACTCAGTGCTAGAATTTTTTTTAAAATATAGGCTCAAAACATGCTAAAAATCGATATTTTTAGTGTCCAAAGTCGTACTTTTGTACCCGTTTATATCTTAAATTCAGGCTCAAAACACTCGAAAATTCGGTATTTTTGGGTCCTAGAAGCGATATGTACATGCCTACTCCTAGTTAGAATGTTTTCAAGATACAGACCCAAAACATGCTCAAAATCGATATTTTAGGAGCCCAAAAGTCGATATGTGCATTCATCTTCTGTACCCGTTTATATCTCAAATTCAGGCCCAAAACACCTGAAAATTCGATATTTTGGGGTCCCAGAAGCGATCTGTACATGCCTACTCAGTGCTAGAATGTTTTCAAAATATAAGCTCAAAACATGCTAAACATCGATATTTTAAGTGTTCAAAGTCGATATGTGCATACATCTTCTGTACCCGTTTATATCTCAAATTCAGGCTCAAAACACCCGAAAATTCGTTATTTTGGGGTCCAAGAAGCGTTCTGTACATGCCTAGTCAGTGCTAGAATATTTTCAAAATATAGACCCAAAACATGCACAAAATCGATATTTTAAGTGTCCAAAGTCAATATCTGCATGCATCTTCTGTACCCGTTTATATCTCAAATTCAGGCTCAAAACACCCGAAAACTCGATATTTTGGAGTCCCAGAAGCGATATGTACATGCTTACTCCGTGTTAGAGTATTTTCAAAATATTAGCTCAAAACATGCTAAAAATCGATATTTTAAGTGTCCAAAGTCGATATGTGCATTCATCTTCTGTACCCGTTTATATCTCAAATTCAGGCCCAAAACACCTGAAAATTCGATATGTTGGGGTCCCAGAAGCGATCTGTACATGCCTACTCAGTGCTAGAATATTTTCAAAATATAGACCCAAAACATACACAAAATCGATATTTTAAGTGTCCAAAGTCAATATGTGCATGCATCTTCTGTACCCGTTTATATCTCAAATTCAGGCTCAAAACACCCGAAAATTCGATATTTTGGAGTCCCAGAAGCGATATGTACATGCTTACTCCGTGTTAGAGTATTTTCAAAATATTGGCTCAAAACATGCTAAAAATCGATATTTTAAGTGTCCAAAGTCGATATGTGCATGCATCTTCTGTACCCGTTTATATCTCAAATTCAGGATCAAAACACCCGAAAATTCAGTATTTCGGGGTCCTAGAAGCGATCAGTACATGCCTACTCCTAGTTAGAATGTTTTCAAGATACAGACCCAAAACATACTTAAAAATCGATATTTTAGGTGCCCAAAAGTCGATATGTGCCTGCATCTTCTGTACCCGTTTATATCTCAAATTCTACCTCAAAACACCCGAAAATTCGATATTTTTGGGTCCCCGAAGCGATCTGTACATGCCTACTCAGTGCTAGAATTTTTTTTTAAATATAGGCTCAAAACATGCTAAAAATCGATATTTTTAGTGTCCAAAGTCGTACTTTTGTACCCGTTTATATCTTAAATTCAGGCTCAAAACACTCGAAAATTCGGTATTTTTGGGTCCTAGAAGCGATATGTACATACCTACTCCTAGTTAGAATGTTTTCAAGATACAGACCCAAAACATGCTCAAAATCGATATTTTAGGAGCCCTAAAGTCGATATGTGCATTCATCTTCTGTACCCGTTTATATCTCAAATTCAGGCCCAAAACACCTGAAAATTCGATATTTTGGGGTCCCAGAAGCGATCTGTCCATGCCTACTCAGTGCTAGAATGTTTTCAAAATATAGGCTCAAAACATGCTAAACATCGATATTTTAAGTGTTCAAAGTCGATATGTGCATACATCTTCTGTACCCGTTTATATCTCAAATTCAGGCTCAAAACACTCGAAAATTCGATATTTTGGGGTCCCAGAAGCGTTCTGTACATGCCTAGTCAGTGCTAGAATATTTTCAAAATATAGTCCCAAATCATGCTAAAAATCGATATTTTAGGTGCCCAAAGTCGATATCTCAAATTCAGGCCCAAAACACCCGAAAATTCGATATTATGGGGTCCCAGAAGCGATCTGTACATGCTTACTCCATATTAGAGTATTTTCTAAATACAGGCCCAAAACATACTGAAAATCGATCTTTTAGGTGCCCAAAAGTCGATATGTGCATGCATCTTCTGTACCCGTTTATATCTCAAATTCAGGTTCCAAACACCCGGAAATTCGATATTTTGGAGTCCCAGAAGCGATCTGTACTGACCTTTTCAGATACAGGCCCAAAACATGCTGAAAATCGATATTTTAGGTGCCCAAAAGTTGATATGTGCATGCATCTTCAGTACCCGTTTATATTTCAAATTCAGGCTCAAAACACCCGAAAATTCGATATTTTTGGGTCCCAGAAGCAATCTGTACATGCCTTCTCCGTGTTAAAGTATTTTCAAAATACAGGCTTAAAACATGCTGAAAATCTATATTTTAGGTGCCAAAAGTCAATATGTGTATGCATCTTCTGTACCCGTCTATATCTCAAATTCAGGTTCAAAACACCAGAAAATCCGGTATTTTTGGGTCCCAGAAGCGATTTGTACATGCCTACTCCTTGCTAGAATGTTTTCAAGATACAGACCCAAAACATGCTCAAAATCGATATTTTAGGTGCAAAAAGTCGATATGTGCATGAATCCTCTGTACCCGGTTATATCCCAAATTCAGGCTCAAAACCCCCGAAAATTCGATATTTTTGGGTCCCAGAAGCGATCTGTACATGCCTACTCAGTGCTAAAATATTTTCAAATTTTACGCCCAAAACATACTAAAAATCGATATTTTGGGTCCCAAAGTCGATATGTGCATGCATCTTCTGTAAACTATTATATCTCAAATTCAGGCTCAAAACACTTGAAAATTCGATATTTTTGGGTCCCAGACGCGATCTGTACATGCCTACTCAGTGCTATAATATTTTTAAAAATATAGGCCCCAAAACATGCTAAAAATCGATATTTTAGGTGCCCAAAGTCGATATCTCAAATTCAGGCCAAAAACACCTGAAAACTCGAAATTTTGGGATCCCAGAAGCTATCTGTACATGCCTCCTCCGTGTTAGAGCATTTTCAAAATACAGGCCCAAAGCATGCTGAAAATCGCTAGTTTAGGTGCCCAAAGTCAATATGTGTATGCATCTTCTGCACCCGTTTATATAAAATATTCAACCTCAAAACACCTGAAAATTCGATATTTTTGGGTCCCAGAAGCGATCTGTACATGCCTACTCAGTGCTAGAATGTTTTCAAAGTAAAGGCTCAAAACATGCTAAAAATCGATATTTTAAGTGTCTAAAGTCGATATGTGCATGCATCTTCTGTACCCGTTTATATCCCAAATTCAGGCTCAAAACACCCGAAAATTCGATATTTTGGGGTCCCAGAAGCGATCTGTACATGCCTACTCAGTGCTAGAATATTTTCAAAATATAGACCCAAAACATGCTCAAAATCGATATTTTAGGTGTCCAAAGTCGATATGTGCATACATCTTCTGTACCCGTTTACATCTCAAATTCAGGCTCAAAACACCCGAAAATTCGGTATTTTTTGGTCCTAGAAGCGATCTGTACATGCCTACTCCTAGTAAGAATGTTTTCAAGATACAGACCAAAAACATGCTAAATATCGATATTTTAGGAGCCCAAAAGTCGATATGTGCATGCATCTTCTGTACCCGTTTATATCTCAAATTTAGGCTCAAAACACCTGAAAATTCGATATTTTGGGGTCCCAGACGCGATCTGTACATGCCTACTCAGTGCTATAATATTTTTAAAAATATAGGCCCAAAACATGCTAAAAATCGATATTTTAGGTGCCCAAAGTCGATATCTCAAATTCAGGCCCAAAACACCCGAAAATTCGATATTTTGGGGTCCCTGATGCGATTTGTACATGGCTACTCCTTGTTAGAGTTCTCTCAAAATACAAGCCCAAAACATACTGAAAATCGATCTTTTAGGTGCCCAAAAGTCGATATGTGCATGCATCTTCTGTACCCGTTTATATCTCAAATTCAGACTCCAAACACCCGAAAATTCGATATTTTTGGGTCCCAGAAGCGATTTGTACATGCCTACTCAGTGCCAGATTATTTTCAAAATATAGGCCCAAAACATGCTAAAAATCGATATTTTAAATGCCCAAAGTCGATATCTCAAATTCAGGCCAAAAAAACCTGAAAACTCGATATTTTGGGATCCCAGAAGCGATCTGTACATGCCTACTCCGTGTTAGAGCATTTTCAAAATACAGGCCCAAAGCATGCTGAAAATCGCTAGTTTAGGTGCCCAAAGTCAATATGTGTATGCATCTTCTGCACCCGTTTATATAAAATATTCAACCTCAAAACACCCGAAAATTCGATATTTTTGGGTCCCAGAAGCGATCTGTACATGCCTACTCAGTGCTAGAATGTTTTCAAAGTAAAGGCTCAAAACATGCTAAAAATCGATATTTTAAGTGTCTAAAGTCGATATGTGCATGCATCTTCTGTACCCGTTTATATCCCAAATTCAGGCTCAAAACACCCGAAAATTCGGTATTTTTGGGTCCTAGAAGCGAACTGTACATGCCTACACCTAGTGAGAATGTTTTCAAAATACAGACCCAAAACATGCTCAAAATCAATATTTTAGGTGCCCAAAAGTCGGTATGTGCATGCATCTTCAGTACCCGTTTATATATCAGTTTCAGGCTCAAAACACCCGACAATTCGATATTTTGGGGTCCAAGAAGCGATCTGTACATGCCTACTCCGTGTTTTAGTATTTTCAAAATACAGGCCCAAAACATGCTAAAAATCGATATTTTAGGTGTCCAAAGTCGATATGTGCATGCATCTTCTGTACCCGTTTATATCTCAAATTCAGGCTCAAAACACTCAAAAATTCGGTATTTTTGGGTCCTAGAAGCGATCTGTATATGCCTACTCCTAGTTAGAATGTTGTCGAAATACAGACCCAAAACATGCTCAAAATCGATATTTTAGGTGCCTAAAAGTCGATATGTGCATGCATCTTCAGTGCCCGTTTATATCTCAAATTCAGGCTCAAAACACCCAAAACTTCGATATTTTGGGGTCCCAGAAGCGATCTGTACATGCCTACTCCGTGTTAGAGTATTTTCAAAATACAGGCCCAAAACATGCTGAAAATCAATATTTTAGTTGCCCTAAGTCTTTATTTCAAATTCAGGCCCAAAACACCCGAAAATTCTATATATTTTGGGGTCCCAGAAGCGATCTGTTCATGCCTAATCAGTGCTAGAATGTTTTCAAAATATAGGCTCAAAACATGCTAAAAATCGATATTTTAAGTGTTCAAAGTCGATATGTGATACTATGCATCTTCTGTACCCGTTTATATCTCAAATTCAGGCTCAAAACACCCGAAAATTCGATATTTTGGGGTCCCAGAAGATATCTGTACATGCCTACTCAGTGCTAGAATATTTTCAAAATATATGCCCAAAACATGCTAAAAATCGATATTTTAGGTGCCCAAAGTCGATATCTCAAATTCAGGCCAAAACTCCCGAAAATTCTATATTTTGGGGTCCCAGAAGCGATCTGGACTTGCCTACTCCGTGTTAGAGTATTTTCAAAATACAGGACCAAAACATACTGAAAATCGATTTTTTAGGTGCACAAAAGTCGATATGTGCATGCATCTTCTGTACCCGTTTATATCTCAAATTCAGGTCCCAAACACCCGGAAATTCGATATTTTGGGGTCCCAGAAGCGATCTGTACAGGCCTACTCAGTGCTAGAATGTTTTCAAAATATAGGCTCAAAACATGCTAAAAATCGATATTTTAAGTGTCTAAAGTCGATATGTGCATGTATCTTCTGTACCCGTTTATATCTCAAATTCAGGCTCAAAACACCCGATAATTCGATATTTTGGAGTCCCAAAAGCGGTATGTACATGCCTACTCAGCGTTTGAATATTTTTAAAATATAGGTCCAAAACATGCTGAAAATCGTTTTTTTGTGTGAAGAAAGTCGATATGTGCATGCATCTTCTGTACCCGTTTATATCTCAAATTCTACCTCAAAACACCCGAAAATTCGATATTTTTGGGTCCCCGAAGCGATCTGTACATGCCTACTCAGTGCTAGAATTTTTTTTTAAATATAGGCTCAAAACATGCTAAAAATCGATATTTTTAGTGTCCAAAGTCGTACTTTTGTACCCGTTTATATCTTAAATTCAGGCTCAAAACACTCGAAAACTCGGTATTTTTGGGTCCTAGAAGCGATATGTACATGCCTACTCCTAGTTAGAATGTTTTCAAGATACAGACCCAAAACATGCTCAAAATCGATATTTTAGGAGCCCAAAAGTCGATATGTGCATTCATCTTCTGTACCCGTTTATATCTCAAATTCAGGCCCAAAACACCTGAAAATTCGATATTTTGGGGTCCCAGAAGCGATCTGTCCATGCCTACTCAGTGCTAGAATGTTTTCAAAATATAGGCTCAAAACATGCTAAACATCGATATTTTAAGTGTTCAAAGTCGATATGTGCATACATCTTCTGTACCCGTTTATATCTCAAATTCAGGCTCAAAACACCCGAAAATTCGATATTTTGGGGTCCCAGAAGCGTTCTGTACATGCCTAGTCAGTGCTAGAATATTTTCAAAATATAGTCCCAAATCATGCTAAAAATCGATATTTTAGGTGCCCAAAGTCGATATCTCAAATTCAGGCCCAAAACACCCGAAAATTCGATATTTTGGGGTCCCAGAAGCGATCTGTACATGCTTACTCCATATTAGAGTATTTTCTAAATACAGGCCCAAAACATACTGAAAATCGATCTTTTAGGTGCCCAAAAGTCGATATGTGCATGCATCTTCTGTACCCGTTTATATCTCAAATTCAGGTTCCAAACACCCGGAAATTCGATATTTTGGAGTCCCAGAAGCGATCTGTACTGGCCTTTTCAGATACAGGCCCAAAACATGCTGAAAATCGATATTTTAGGTGCCCAAAAGTTGATATGTGCATGCATCTTCAGTACCCGTTTATATTTCAAATTCAGGCTCAAAACACCCGAAAATTCGATATTTTTGGGTCCCAGAAGCAATCTGTACATGCCTTCTCCGTGTTAAAGTATTTTCAAAATACAGGCTTAAAACATGCTGAAAATCTATATTTTAGGTGCCAAAAGTCAATATGTGTATGCATCTTCTGTACCCGTCTATATCTCAAATTCAGGTTCAAAACACCAGAAAATCCGGTATTTTTGGGTCCCAGAAGCGATTTGTACATGCCTACTCCTTGCTAGAATGTTTTCAAGATACAGACCCAAAACATGCTCAAAATCGATATTTTATGTGCAAAAAGTCGATATGTGCATGAATCCTCTGTACCCGGTTATATCCCAAATTCAGGCTCAAAACCCCCGAAAATTCGATATTTTTGGGTCCCAGAAGCGATCTGTACATGCCTACTCAGTGCTAAAATATTTTCAAATTTTACGCCCAAAACATACTAAAAATCGATATTTTGGGTCCCAAAGTCGATATGTGCATGCATCTTCTGTAAACTATTATATCTCAAATTCAGGCTCAAAACACTTGAAAATTCGATATTTTTGGGTCCCAGACGCGATCTGTACATGCCTACTCAGTGCTATAATATTTTTAAAAATATAGGCCCCAAAACATGCTAAAAATCGATATTTTAGGTGCCCAAAGTCGATATCTCAAATTCAGGCCAAAAACACCTGAAAACTCGAAATTTTGGGATCCCAGAAGCGATCTGTACATGCCTCCTCCGTGTTAGAGCATTTTCAAAATACAGGCCCAAAGCATGCTGAAAATCGCTAGTTTAGGTGCCCAAAGTCAATATGTGTATGCATCTTCTGCACCCGTTTATATAAAATATTCAACCTCAAAACACCTGAAAATTAGATATTTTTGGGTCCCAGAAGCGATCTGTACATGCCTACTCAGTGCTAGAATGTTTTCAAAGTAAAGGCTCAAAACATGCTAAAAATCGATATTTTAAGTGTCTAAAGTCGATATGTGCATGCATCTTCTGTACCCGTTTATATCCCAAATTCAGGCTCAAAACACCCGAAAATTCGATATTTTGGGGTCCCAGAAGCGATCTGTACATGCCTACTCAGTGCTAGAATATTTTCAAAATATAGACCCAAAACATGCTCAAAATCGATATTTTAGGTGTCCAAAGTCGATATGTGCATACATCTTCTGTACCCGTTTACATCTCAAATTCAGGCTCAAAACACCCGAAAATTCGGTATTTTTTGGTCCTAGAAGCGATCTGTACATGCCTACTCCTAGTAAGAATGTTTTCAAGATACAGACCAAAAACATGCTAAATATCGATATTTTAGGAGCCCAAAAGTCGATATGTGCATGCATCTTCTGTACCCGTTTATATCTCAAATTTAGGCTCAAAACACCTGAAAATTCGATATTTTGGGGTCCCAGACGCGATCTGTACATGCCTACTCAGTGCTATAATATTTTTAAAAATATAGGCCCAAAACATGCTAAAAATCGATATTTTAGGTGCCCAAAGTCGATATCTCAAATTCAGGCCCAAAACACCCGAAAATTCGATATTTTGGGGTCCCTGATGCGATTTGTACATGGCTACTCCTTGTTAGAGTTCTCTCAAAATACAAGCCCAAAACATACTGAAAATCGATCTTTTAGGTGCCCAAAAGTCGATATGTGCATGCATCTTCTGTACCCGTTTATATCTCAAATTCAGACTCCAAACACCCGAAAATTCGATATTTTTGGGTCCCAGAAGCGATTTGTACATGCCTACTCAGTGCCAGATTATTTTCAAAATATAGGCCCAAAACATGCTAAAAATCGATATTTTAAATGCCCAAAGTCGATATCTCAAATTCAGGCCAAAAAAACCTGAAAACTCGATATTTTGGGATCCCAGAAGCGATCTGTACATGCCTACTCCGTGTTAGAGCATTTTCAAAATACAGGCCCAAAGCATGCTGAAAATCGCTAGTTTAGGTGCCCAAAGTCAATATGTGTATGCATCTTCTGCACCCGTTTATATAAAATATTCAACCTCAAAACACCCGAAAATTCGATATTTTTGGGTCCCAGAAGCGATCTGTACATGCCTACTCAGTGCTAGAATGTTTTCAAAGTAAAGGCTCAAAACATGCTAAAAATCGATATTTTAAGTGTCTAAAGTCGATATGTGCATGCATCTTCTGTACCCGTTTATATCCCAAATTCAGGCTCAAAACACCCGAAAATTCGGTATTTTTGGGTCCTAGAAGCGAACTGTACATGCCTACACCTAGTGAGAATGTTTTCAAAATACAGACCCAAAACATGCTCAAAATCAATATTTTAGGTGCCCAAAAGTCGGTATGTGCATGCATCTTCAGTACCCGTTTATATATCAGTTTCAGGCTCAAAACACCCGACAATTCGATATTTTGGGGTCCAAGAAGCGATCTGTACATGCCTACTCCGTGTTTTAGTATTTTCAAAATACAGGCCCAAAACATGCTAAAAATCGATATTTTAGGTGTCCAAAGTCGATATGTGCATGCATCTTCTGTACCCGTTTATATCTCAAATTCAGGCTCAAAACACTCGAAAATTCGGTATTTTTGGGTCCTAGAAGCGATCTGTATATGCCTACTCCTAGTTAGAATGTTGTCGAAATACAGACCCAAAACATGCTCAAAATCGATATTTTAGGTGCCTAAAAGTCGATATGTGCATGCATCTTCAGTGCCCGTTTATATCTCAAATTCAGGCTCAAAACACCCAAAACTTCGATATTTTGGGGTCCCAGAAGCGATCTGTACATGCCTACTCCGTGTTAGAGTATTTTCAAAATACAGGCCCAAAACATGCTGAAAATCAATATTTTAGTTGCCCTAAGTCTTTATTTCAAATTCAGGCCCAAAACACCCGAAAATTCTATATATTTTGTGGTCCCGGAAGCGATCTGTACATGCCTAATCAGTGCTAGAATGTTTTCAAAATATAGGCTCAAAACATGCTAAAAATCGATATTTTAAGTGTTCAAAGTCGATATGTGATACTATGCATCTTCTGTACCCGTTTATATCTCAAATTCAGGCTCAAAACACCCGAAAATTCGATATTTTGGGGTCCCAGAAGCGATCTGTACATGCCTACTCAGTGCTAGAATATTTTCAAAATATATGCCCAAAACATGCTAAAAATCGATATTTTAGGTGCCCAAAGTCGATATCTCAAATTCAGGCCAAAACTCCCGAAAATTCTATATTTTGGGGTCCCAGAAGCGATCTGGACTTGCCTACTCCGTGTTAGAGTATTTTCAAAATACAGGACCAAAACATACTGAAAATCGATTTTTTAGGTGCACAAAAGTCGATATGTGCATGCATCTTCTGTACCCGTTTATATCTTAAATTCAGGTTCCAAACACCCGGAAATTCGATATTTTGGGGTCCCAGAAGCGATCTGTACAGGCCTACTCAGTGCTAGAATGTTTTCAAAATATAGGCTCAAAACATGCTAAAAATCGATATTTTAAGTGTCTAAAGTCGATATGTGCATGTATCTTCTGTACCCGTTTATATCTCAAATTCAGGCTCAAAACACCCGATAATTCGATATTTTGGAGTCCCAAAAGCGGTATGTACATGCCTACTCAGCGTTTGAATATTTTTAAAATATAGGTCCAAAACATGCTGAAAATCGTTTTTTTGTGTGAAGAAAGTCGATATGTGCATGCATCTTCTGTACCCGTTTATATCCCAAATTCATTCTCAAAACACCAGAAAATTTGGTATTCTTGGGTCTTAGAAGCGCTCTGTACATGTTTACCCAGTGCTAGATTAAATTCAAATTATAGGGCCAATACATGCTCAAAATCGATATTTTAGGTGCCTAAAAGTCGATATGTGCATGCATCTTCAGTGCCCGTTTATATCTCAAATTCAGGCTCAAAACACCCAAAACTTCGATATTTTGGGGTCCCAGAAGCGATCTGTACATGCCTACTCCGTGTTAGAGTATTTTCAAAATACAGGCCCAAAACATGCTGAAAATCAATATTTTAGTTGCCCTAAGTCTTTATTTCAAATTCAGGCCCAAAACACCCGAAAATTCTATATATTTTGTGGTCCCGGAAGCGATCTGTACATGCCTAATCAGTGCTAGAATGTTTTCAAAATATAGGCTCAAAACATGCTAAAAATCGATATTTTAAGTGTTCAAAGTCGATATGTGATACTATGCATCTTCTGTACCCGTTTATATCTCAAATTCAGGCTCAAAACACCCGAAAATTCGATATTTTGGGGTCCCAGAAGCGATCTGTACATGCCTACTCAGTGCTAGAATATTTTCAAAATATATGCCCAAAACATGCTAAAAATCGATATTTTAGGTGCCCAAAGTCGATATCTCAAATTCAGGCCAAAACTCCCGAAAATTCTATATTTTGGGGTCCCAGAAGCGATCTGGACTTGCCTACTCCGTGTTAGAGTATTTTCAAAATACAGGACCAAAACATACTGAAAATCGATTTTTTAGGTGCACAAAAGTCGATATGTGCATGCATCTTCTGTACCCGTTTATATCTTAAATTCAGGTTCCAAACACCCGGAAATTCGATATTTTGGGGTCCCAGAAGCGATCTGTACAGGCCTACTCAGTGCTAGAATGTTTTCAAAATATAGGCTCAAAACATGCTAAAAATCGATATTTTAAGTGTCTAAAGTCGATATGTGCATGTATCTTCTGTACCCGTTTATATCTCAAATTCAGGCTCAAAACACCCGATAATTCGATATTTTGGAGTCCCAAAAGCGGTATGTACATGCCTACTCAGCGTTTGAATATTTTTAAAATATAGGTCCAAAACATGCTGAAAATCGTTTTTTTGTGTGAAGAAAGTCGATATGTGCATGCATCTTCTGTACCCGTTTATATCCCAAATTCATTCTCAAAACACCAGAAAATTTGGTATTCTTGGGTCTTAGAAGCGCTCTGTACATGTTTACCCAGTGCTAGATTAAATTCAAATTATAGGGCCAATACATGCTTAAAATCGATATTATAGGTGATCAAAGTCGATATCTGTATGCATCTTCTGTTCCCGTTTATATCCCAAATTCAGGCTAAAAACACCTGAAAATTTGATTTTTTTGGGTCCCAGAAGCGATTTGTGCATGCCTACTCAGTGTTAGAATATTTTCAAAATATATGCCCAAAACATGCTAAAAATCGATATTTTAGGTGCCCAAAGTCGATATCTCAAATTCAGGCCAAAACTCCCGAAAATTCTATATTTTGGGGTCCCAGAAGCGATCTGGACTTGCCTACTCCGTGTTAGAGTATTTTCAAAATACAGGACCAAAACATACTGAAAATCGATTTTTTATGTGCCCAAAATCCATATATGCATTCATCTTCTGTACCCGTTTATATCCCAAATTCAGGCTCAAAACACCCGAAAATTCGATATTTTTGGGTCTCAGAAGCAATCTGAACATGCTTACACAATGCTAGAATACATTCAAAATATAGGGCCAAAACATCCTGAAAATCGATACTTCAGGTGACCAAAGTCGATATGTGCATGTATCTTCAGTACCGGTTTCTATCTCAAATTCAGGCTCAAAACACCCGAAAATTCTATATTTTTGGGTCCTAGAAGCGATCTGTACATGCCTACTCCTAGTTAGAATGTTTTCAAGATACAGACCCAAAACATGCTCAAAATCGATATTTTAGGTGCCCAAAAGTCGATATGTGCATGCATCTTCTTTACCCGTTTATATCTCAAATTCAGGCTCAAAACACCGAAAATTCGATATTTTGGGGTCCCTGATGCGATTTGTACATGGCTACTCCTTGTTAGAGTTCTCTCAAAATACAAGCCCAAAACATACTGAAAATCGATCTTTTAGGTGCCCAAAAGTCGATATGTGCATGCATCTTCTGTACCCGTTTATATCTCAAATTCAGACTCCAAACACCCGAAAATTCGATATTTTTGGGTCCCAGAAGCGATTTGTACATGCCTACTCAGTGCCAGATTATTTTCAAAATATAGGCCCAAAACATGCTAAAAATCGATATTTTAAATGCCCAAAGTCGATATCTCAAATTCAGGCCAAAAAAACCTGAAAACTCGATATTTTGGGATCCCAGAAGCGATCTGTACATGCCTACTCCGTGTTAGAGCATTTTCAAAATACAGGCCCAAAGCATGCTGAAAATCGCTAGTTTAGGTGCCCAAAGTCAATATGTGTATGCATCTTCTGCACCCGTTTATATAAAATATTCAACCTCAAAACACCCGAAAATTCGATATTTTTGGGTCCCAGAAGCGATCTGTACATGCCTACTCAGTGCTAGAATGTTTTCAAAGTAAAGGCTCAAAACATGCTAAAAATCGATATTTTAAGTGTCTAAAGTCGATATGTGCATGCATCTTCTGTACCCGTTTATATCCCAAATTCAGGCTCAAAACACCCGAAAATTCGGTATTTTTGGGTCCTAGAAGCGAACTGTACATGCCTACACCTAGTGAGAATGTTTTCAAAATACAGACCCAAAACATGCTCAAAATCAATATTTTAGGTGCCCAAAAGTCGGTATGTGCATGCATCTTCAGTACCCGTTTATATATCAGTTTCAGGCTCAAAACACCCGACAATTCGATATTTTGGGGTCCAAGAAGCGATCTGTACATGCCTACTCCGTGTTTTAGTATTTTCAAAATACAGGCCCAAAACATGCTAAAAATCGATATTTTAGGTGTCCAAAGTCGATATGTGCATGCATCTTCTGTACCCGTTTATATCTCAAATTCAGGCTCAAAACACTCGAAAATTCGGTATTTTTGGGTCCTAGAAGCGATCTGTATATGCCTACTCCTAGTTAGAATGTTGTCGAAATACAGACCCAAAACATGCTCAAAATCGATATTTTAGGTGCCTAAAAGTCGATATGTGCATGCATCTTCAGTGCCCGTTTATATCTCAAATTCAGGCTCAAAACACCCAAAACTTCGATATTTTGGGGTCCCAGAAGCGATCTGTACATGCCTACTCCGTGTTAGAGTATTTTCAAAATACAGGCCCAAAACATGCTGAAAATCAATATTTTAGTTGCCCTAAGTCTTTATTTCAAATTCAGGCCCAAAACACCCGAAAATTCTATATATTTTGTGGTCCCGGAAGCGATCTGTACATGCCTAATCAGTGCTAGAATGTTTTCAAAATATAGGCTCAAAACATGCTAAAAATCGATATTTTAAGTGTTCAAAGTCGATATGTGATACTATGCATCTTCTGTACCCGTTTATATCTCAAATTCAGGCTCAAAACACCCGAAAATTCGATATTTTGGGGTCCCAGAAGCGATCTGTACATGCCTACTCAGTGCTAGAATATTTTCAAAATATATGCCCAAAACATGCTAAAAATCGATATTTTAGGTGCCCAAAGTCGATATCTCAAATTCAGGCCAAAACTCCCGAAAATTCTATATTTTGGGGTCCCAGAAGCGATCTGGACTTGCCTACTCCGTGTTAGAGTATTTTCAAAATACAGGACCAAAACATACTGAAAATCGATTTTTTAGGTGCACAAAAGTCGATATGTGCATGCATCTTCTGTACCCGTTTATATCTTAAATTCAGGTTCCAAACACCCGGAAATTCGATATTTTGGGGTCCCAGAAGCGATCTGTACAGGCCTACTCAGTGCTAGAATGTTTTCAAAATATAGGCTCAAAACATGCTAAAAATCGATATTTTAAGTGTCTAAAGTCGATATGTGCATGTATCTTCTGTACCCGTTTATATCTCAAATTCAGGCTCAAAACACCCGATAATTCGATATTTTGGAGTCCCAAAAGCGGTATGTACATGCCTACTCAGCGTTTGAATATTTTTAAAATATAGGTCCAAAACATGCTGAAAATCGTTTTTTTGTGTGAAGAAAGTCGATATGTGCATGCATCTTCTGTACCCGTTTATATCCCAAATTCATTCTCAAAACACCAGAAAATTTGGTATTCTTGGGTCTTAGAAGCGCTCTGTACATGTTTACCCAGTGCTAGATTAAATTCAAATTATAGGGCCAATACATGCTCAAAATCGATATTTTAGGTGCCTAAAAGTCGATATGTGCATGCATCTTCAGTGCCCGTTTATATCTCAAATTCAGGCTCAAAACACCCAAAACTTCGATATTTTGGGGTCCCAGAAGCGATCTGTACATGCCTACTCCGTGTTAGAGTATTTTCAAAATACAGGCCCAAAACATGCTGAAAATCAATATTTTAGTTGCCCTAAGTCTTTATTTCAAATTCAGGCCCAAAACACCCGAAAATTCTATATATTTTGTGGTCCCGGAAGCGATCTGTACATGCCTAATCAGTGCTAGAATGTTTTCAAAATATAGGCTCAAAACATGCTAAAAATCGATATTTTAAGTGTTCAAAGTCGATATGTGATACTATGCATCTTCTGTACCCGTTTATATCTCAAATTCAGGCTCAAAACACCCGAAAATTCGATATTTTGGGGTCCCAGAAGCGATCTGTACATGCCTACTCAGTGCTAGAATATTTTCAAAATATATGCCCAAAACATGCTAAAAATCGATATTTTAGGTGCCCAAAGTCGATATCTCAAATTCAGGCCAAAACTCCCGAAAATTCTATATTTTGGGGTCCCAGAAGCGATCTGGACTTGCCTACTCCGTGTTAGAGTATTTTCAAAATACAGGACCAAAACATACTGAAAATCGATTTTTTAGGTGCACAAAAGTCGATATGTGCATGCATCTTCTGTACCCGTTTATATCTTAAATTCAGGTTCCAAACACCCGGAAATTCGATATTTTGGGGTCCCAGAAGCGATCTGTACAGGCCTACTCAGTGCTAGAATGTTTTCAAAATATAGGCTCAAAACATGCTAAAAATCGATATTTTAAGTGTCTAAAGTCGATATGTGCATGTATCTTCTGTACCCGTTTATATCTCAAATTCAGGCTCAAAACACCCGATAATTCGATATTTTGGAGTCCCAAAAGCGGTATGTACATGCCTACTCAGCGTTTGAATATTTTTAAAATATAGGTCCAAAACATGCTGAAAATCGTTTTTTTGTGTGAAGAAAGTCGATATGTGCATGCATCTTCTGTACCCGTTTATATCCCAAATTCATTCTCAAAACACCAGAAAATTTGGTATTCTTGGGTCTTAGAAGCGCTCTGTACATGTTTACCCAGTGCTAGATTAAATTCAAATTATAGGGCCAATACATGCTTAAAATCGATATTATAGGTGATCAAAGTCGATATCTGTATGCATCTTCTGTTCCCGTTTATATCCCAAATTCAGGCTAAAAACACCTGAAAATTTGATTTTTTTGGGTCCCAGAAGCGATTTGTGCATGCCTACTCAGTGTTAGAATATTTTCAAAATATATGCCCAAAACATGCTAAAAATCGATATTTTAGGTGCCCAAAGTCGATATCTCAAATTCAGGCCAAAACTCCCGAAAATTCTATATTTTGGGGTCCCAGAAGCGATCTGGACTTGCCTACTCCGTGTTAGAGTATTTTCAAAATACAGGACCAAAACATACTGAAAATCGATTTTTTATGTGCCCAAAATCCATATATGCATTCATCTTCTGTACCCGTTTATATCCCAAATTCAGGCTCAAAACACCCGAAAATTCGATATTTTTGGGTCTCAGAAGCAATCTGAACATGCTTACACAATGCTAGAATACATTCAAAATATAGGGCCAAAACATCCTGAAAATCGATACTTCAGGTGACCAAAGTCGATATGTGCATGTATCTTCAGTACCGGTTTCTATCTCAAATTCAGGCTCAAAACACCCGAAAATTCTATATTTTTGGGTCCTAGAAGCGATCTGTACATGCCTACTCCTAGTTAGAATGTTTTCAAGATACAGACCCAAAACATGCTCAAAATCGATATTTTAGGTGCCCAAAAGTCGATATGTGCATGCATCTTCTTTACCCGTTTATATCTCAAATTCAGGCTCAAAACACCGAAAATTCGATATTTTGGGGTCCCAGAAGCGATCTGTACATGCCTACGCAGTGCTAGAATATTTTCAAAATACAGGCCCAAAACATGCTAAAAATCGATATTTTAGGTGCCCAAAGTCGATATATCAAATTCAGGCCCAAAACACCCGAAAATTCGACATTTTGGGGTCCCAGAAGCTATCTGTACATGCCTACTCCGTGTTAGAGTATTTTTAATATACAGGCCCAAAACATGCTGAAAATCGATATTTTAGGTGCCCAAAAGTCGATATGTGTATGGATCTACTGCACCCGTTTATATCCCAAATTCAACCTCAAAACACCCGAAAATTCGATATTTTTGGGTCCCAGAAGCGATCTGTACATGCCTACTCAGATACGGGCCCAAAACATGCTGAAAATCGATATTTTAGATGCCCAAAGTCAATATGTGTATGCATCTTCTGCACCCGTTTATATCTCAAAATCAACCACAAAACACCCGAAAGTTCGATATTTTTCGGTCCCAGAAGCGATCTGTACATGCCTACTCAGTGCTAGAATGTTTTCAAAATATAGGCTCAAAACATGCTAAAAATCGATATTTTAAGTGTCCAAAGTCGATATGTGCATGCATCTTCTGTACCCGTTTATATCTCAAATTCAGGCTCAAAACACTCGAAAAATCGGTATTTTTGTGTCCTAGAAGCGATCTGTACTTGCCTACTCCTAGTTAGACTGTTTTCAAGATACAGACCCAAAACATGCTCAAAATCGATATTTTAGGTGCCCAAAAGTCGATATGTGTATGCATCTTCAGTACCTGTTTATATCTCAAATTCAGGCTTAAAACACCCGAAAATACGATGTTTTGGGGTCCAAGAAGCGATTTGTACATGCCTACTCAGTGCTAGAATGTTTTCAAAATATAGGCCCAAAACATGCTAAAAATCGATATTTTAGGTGCTCAAAGTCGATATGTGCATGCATCTTCTGTACCCGTTTATATCTCAAATTCATGCTCAAAACACCCGAAAATTCAATGTTTTTGGGTCCCTGAAGCGATCTGTACGTGCATACTCCGTGTTAGAGTGTTTTTAAAATACAGGCCCAAAACATGCTGAAAATCGATATTTTATGTGCCCAAAGTCAATATGTGTATGCATCTTCTGTACCCGTCTATATCCCAAATTCAGGTTCAAAACATTCGAAAATTAGATATTTTTGGGTCCCAGAAGCAATCTGTACATGCCTACTTCTTGCTAGAATGTTTTCAAGATACAGACTCAAAACATGCTCAAAATCGATATTTTAGGTGCAAAAAGTCGATATGTGCATGCATCTTCTGTACCCGTTTATATCTCAAATTCAGGCTCAAAACACCCGAAAATTCGGTATTTTTTGGTCCTAGAAGCGATCTGTACATGCCTACTCCTAGTAAGAATGTTTTCAAGATACAGACCAAAAACATGCTAAATATCGATATTTTAGGAGCCCAAAAGTCGATATGTGCATGCATCTTCTGTACCCGTTTATATCTCAAATTTAGGCTCAAAACACTTGAAAATTCGATATTTTGGGGTCCCAGACGCGATCTGTACATGCCTACTCAGTGCTATAATATTTTTAAAAATATAGGCCCAAAACATGCTAAAAATCGATATTTTTGGTGCCCAAAGTCGATATCTCAAATTCAGGCCCAAAACACCCGAAAATTCGATATTTTGGGGTCCCTGATGCGATTTGTACATGGCTACTCCTTGTTAGAGTTCTCTCAAAATACAAGCCCAAAACATACTGAAAATCGATCTTTTAGGTGCCCAAAATTCGATATGTGCATGCATCTTCTGTACCCGTTTATATCTCAAATTCAGACTCCAAACACCCGAAAATTCGATATTTTTGGGTCCCAGAAGCGATTTGTACATGCCTACTCAGTGCCAGATTATTTTCAAAATATAGGCCCAAAACATGCTAAAAATCGATATTTTAAATGCCCAAAGTCGATATCTCAAATTCAGGCCAAAAAAACCTGAAAACTCGATATTTTGGGATCCCAGAAGCGATCTGTACATGCCTACTCCGTGTTAGAGTATTTTCAAAATACAGGCCCAAAGCATGCTGAAAATCGCTAGTTTAGGTGCCCAAAGTCAATATGTGTATGCATCTTCTGCACCCGTTTATATAAAATATTCAACCTCAAAACACCCGAAAATTCGATATTTTTGGGTCCCAGAAGCGATCTGTACATGCCTACTCAGTGCTAGAATGTTTTCAAAGTAAAGGCTCAAAACATGCTAAAAATCGATATTTTAAGTGTCTAAAGTCGATATGTGCATGCATCTTCTGTACCCGTTTATATCCCAAATTCAGGCTCAAAACACCCGAAAATTCGGTATTTTTGGGTCCTAGAAGCGAACTGTACATGCCTACACCTAGTGAGAATGTTTTAAAGATACAGACCCAAAACATGCTCAAAATCAATATTTTAGGTGCCCAAAAGTCGGTATGTGCATGCATCTTCAGTACCCGTTTATATCTCAAATTCAGGCTCAAAACACCCGACAATGCGATATTTTGGGGTCCAAGAAGCGATCTGTACTTGCCTACTCCTAGTTAGAATGTTGTCAAGATACAGACCCAAAACATGCTCAAAATCGATATTTTAGGTGCCTAAAAGTCGATATGTGCATGCATCTTCAGTGCCCGTTTATATCTCAAATTCAGGCTCAAAACACCCAAAACTTCGATATTTTGGGGTCCCAGTAGCGATCTGTACATGCCTACTCCGTGTTAGAGTATTTTCAACATACAGGCCCAAAACATGCTGAAAATCAATATTTTAGTTGCCCAAAGTCTATATTTAAAATTCAGGCCCAAAACTCCCGAAAATTCTATATATTTTGTGGTCCCAGAAGCGATCTGTACATGCCTAATCAGTGCTAGAATGTTTTCAAAATATAGGCTCAAAACATGCAAAAAATCGATATTTTAAGTGTTCAAAGTCGATATGTGATACTATGCATCTTCTGTACCCGTTTATATCTCAAATTCAGGCTCAAAACACCCGAAAATTCGATATTTTGGGGTCCCAGAAGCGATCTGTACATGTCTACACCGTGTTTGAGTATTTTCAAAATACAGGCCCAAAACATGCTCAAAATCGATATTTTAGGTGCCCGAAGTCGATATGTGCATGCATCATCTGTACCTGTTCATATCTCAAATTCAGGCCCAGAACAACCGAAAATTCGATTTATTTTGGTCCCAGAAGCGATCTGTACGTGTCTACTCCGTGTTAGAGTATTTTAAAAATACAGGCTCAAAACATGCTCAAAATCGATATTTTGGGTGCCCAAAGTCGATATGTGCATGCATCTTCTGTACCCGTTTATATCTCAAATTCAGACTCAAAACACCCGAATATTCGATATTTTTGGGTCCCAAAAGCAATGTATACATGCATACTCCGTGTTAGAGTATTTTCAAAATACAGGCCTAAAACATGCTGAAAATCGGTATTTTAGCTGCCCAAAGTCAATATGTGTATGCATCTTCTGTACCGGTCTATATCCCAAATTCAGATTCAAAACACTCAAAAATTCGATATTTTTGGGTCCCAGAAGCAATCTGTACATGCCTACTTCTTGCTAGAATATTTTCAAGATACAGACCCAAAACATACTCAAAATCGATATTTTAGGTGCAAAAAGTCGAAATGTGCATGCATGTTCTGTACCCGTTTATATCTCAAATTCAGGCTCAAAACACCCAAAAATTCGATATTTTTGGGTCCCTTAAGCGATCTGCACATGCCTACTCAGTGCTAGAATGTTTTTAAAATACATGCTTAAAACATGCTATAAATCGATATTTTTGGTGTGAAAAGTCGATATGTGCATGCATCTTCTGTACCCGTTTATATTTCAAATTCAGGCTCAAAACACCCAAAAAATCAATATTTTTGGGTCCCAGAAGCGATCTGTACATGCATACTCCGTGTTAGAGTATTTTCAAAATACAGGCCCAAAACATACTCAAAATCGATATTTTAGGTTCCCAAAGTCGATATGTGCATGCATCTTCTGTACCCGTTTATATCTCAAATTCAGGCTCAAAACACCCGAAAAATCGATAATTTTGGGTCCCAGAAGCGATCTGTACATGCCTACTCCTTGCTAGAATTTTTTCAAGATACAGACCCAAAACATGCTCAAAATCGATATTTTAGGTGCAAAAAGTCGATATGTGCATGCATCCTCTGTACCCGGTTATATCCCAATTTCTGGCTCAAAACACCCGAAAATTCGATATTTTTGGGTCGCAGAAGCGATCTGTACATGCCTACTCAGTACTAGAATATTTTCAAATTATACGCCCGAAAAATACTAAAAATCGATATTTTGGGTGCCAAAGTCGATATGTGCATGCATCTTTTGTACCCGTTTATATCTCAAATTCAGGCTGAAAACACCCAAAAAATCGATATTTTTGTGTCCCAGAAGCGATCTGTACATTTCTACACCGTGCTAGAGTATTTTCAAAATACAGGCCCAAAACATGCTCAAAATCGATATTTTGGGTGCCCAAAGTCGATATGTGCATGCATCTTCTGTACCCGTTTATATCTCAAATTCAGACTCAAAACACCCGAATATTCGATATTTTTGGGTCCCAAAAGCAATGTGTACATGCATACTCTGTTTTAGAGTATTTTCAAAATACAGGCCTAAAACATGCTGAAAATCGATATTTTAGCTGCCCAAAGTCAATATGTGTATGCATCTTCTGTACCCGTCTATATCCCAAATTCAGATTCAAAACACTCGAAAATTCGATATTTTTGGGTCCCAGAAGCGATCTGTACATGCCTGGCACTCAGTGCTAGAATATTTTCAAATTATACGCCCAAAAAATACTAAAAATCGATATTTTGGGTGCCAAAGTCGATATGTGCATGCATCTTCTGTACCCGTTTATATCTCAAATTCAGGCTCAAAACACCCAAAAAATCGATATTTTTGTGTCCCAGAAACGATCTGTACATGCCTACACCGTGCTATAGTATTTTCAAAATACAGGCCCAAAACATGCTCAAAATCGATATTTTAGGTGCCCAAAGTCGATATGTGCATGCAACTTCTGTATCCGTTCATATCTCAAATTCAGGCTCAGAACACCCTAAAATTCGATTTATTTGGGTTTCAGAAGCGATCTGTACGTGTCTACTCAGTGTTAGAGTATTTTAAAAATACAGGCCCAAAACATGCTCAAAATCGATATTTTGGGTGCCCAAAGTCGATATGTGCATGCATCTTCTGTACCCGTTTATATCTCAAATTCAGACTCAAAACACCCGAATATTCGATATTTTTGGGTCCCAAAAGCAATGTGTACATGCATACTCTGTTTTAGAGTATTTTCAAAATACATGCCTAAAACATGCTGAAAATCGATATTTTAGCTGCTCAAAGTCAATATGTGTATGCATGTTCTGTACCCGTCTATATCCCAAATTCAGATTAAAAACATTAAAAAATTCGATATTTTTGGGTCCCAGAAGCAATCTGTACATGCCTACTTCTTGCTAGAATGTTTTCAAGATACAGACCCAAAACATACTCAAAATCGATATTTTAGGTGCAAAAAGTCGAAATGTGCATGCATCTACTGTACCCGTTTATATCTCAAATTCAGACTCAGAACACCCGAAAATTCGATTTATTTGGGTCCCAGAAGCTATCTGTACGTGTCTACTCAGTGTTAGAGTATTTTAAAAATTCAGGCCCAAAACATGCTCAAAATCGATATTTTGGGTGCCTAAAGTCGATATGTGCATGCATCTTCTGTACCCATTTATATCTCAAATTCAGGCTCAAAACACCCGAAAATTCAATATTTTTGGGTCCCAGAAGCGATCTGTACGTGCATACTCCGTGTTAGAGTGTTTTTAAAATACAGGCCCAAAACATGCTGAAAATCGATATTTTATGTGCCCAAAGTCAATATGTGTATGTATCTTCTGTACCCGTGAATATCCCTAATTCGTGTTCAAAACACCAGAAAATTCGATATATTTGGGTGCCAGAAGCGATCTGTACATGCCTACTCAGTGCTAGAATATTTTCAAATTATACGCCCAAAACATACTAAAAATCGATATTTTGGGTGCCAAAGTCGAAATGTGCATGCATCTTCTGTACCCGTTTATATCTCAAATTCAGGCTCAAAACACCCAAAAAATCGATATTTTTGTGTCCCAGAAGCGATCTGTACATGTCTACACCGTGTTATAGTATTTTCAAAATACAGGCCCAAAACATGCTCAAAATCGATATTTTAGGTGCCCAAAGTCGATATGTGCATGCATCTTCTGTATCCGTTCATATCTCAAATTCAAGCTCAGAACACCCTAAAATTCGATTTATTTGGGTTCCAGAAGCGATCTGTACGTGTCTACTCAGTGTTAGAGTATTTTAAAAATACAGGTCCAAAACATGCTCAAAATCGATATTTTGGGTGGCCAAAGTTGATATGTGCATGCATCTTCTGTACCCGTTTATATCTCAAATTCAGAGTCAAAACACCCGAATATTCGATATTTTTGGGTCCCAAAAGCAATGTGTACATGCATACTCCGTGTTAGAGTATTTTCAAAATACAGGCCTAAAACATGCTGAAAATCGATATTTTAGCTGCCCAAAGTCAATATGTGTATGCATCTTCTGTACACGTCTATATCCCTAATTCAGATTCAAAACACTCAAAAATTCGATATATTTGGGTCCCAGAAGCAATCTGTACATGCCTACTTCTTGCTAGAATGTTTTCAAGATACAGACCCAAAACATACTCAAAATCGATATTTTAGGTGCAAAAAGTCGAAATGTGCATGCATCTTCTGTACCCGTTTATATCTCAAATTCAGGCTCAAAACACCCAAAAAATCGATATTTTTGTGTCCCAGAAGCGATCTGTACATGCATACTCCGTGTTAGAGTATTTTTTAAAATACAGGCCCAAAACATGCTCAAAATCGATATTTTAGGTGCCCAAAGTCGATATGTGAATGCATATTCTGTACCCGTTTATATCTCAAATTCAGGCTCAAAACACCCGAAAATTCAATATTTTTGGGTCCCAGAAGCGATCTGTACATGCCTACTCCGTGTTAGAGTGTTTTTAAAATACAGGCCCAAAACATGCTGAAAATCGATATTTTATGTGCCCAAAGTCAATATGTGTATGTGTCTTCTGTACCCGTGAATATCCCTAATTCGGGTTCAAAACACCAGAAAATTCGATATATTTGGGTCCCAGAAGCGATCTGTACATGCCTACTCAGTGCTAGAATATTTTCAAATTATACTCCCAAAACATACTAAAAATCGATATTTTGGGTGCCAAAGTCGAAATGTGCATGCATCTTCTGTACCCGTTTATATCTCAAATTCAGGCTCAAAACACCCAAAAAATCGATATTTTTTTGTCCCAGAAGCGATCTGTACATGTCTACACCGTGTTATAGTATTTTCAAAATACAGGCCCAAAACATGCTCAAAATCGATATTTTAGGTGCCCAAAATCGATATGTGCATGCATCTTCTGTATCCGTTCATATCTAAAATTCAAGCACAGAACACCCTAAAATTCGATTTATTTGGGTTCCAGAAGCGATCTGTACGTGTCTACTCAGTGTTAGAGTATTTTAAAAATACAGGTCCAAAACATGCTGAAAATCGATATTTTGGGTGGCCAAAGTTGATATGTGCATGCATCTTCTGTACCCGTCTATATCCCAAATTCAGGTTCAAAACACTCGAAAATTCGATATTTTTGGGTCCCAGAAGCAATCTGTACATGCCTACTTCTTGCTAGAAAGTTTTCAAGATACAGACCCAAAACATGTTCAAAATCGATATTTTAGGTGCAAAAAGTCGATATGTACATGCATCTTCTGTAATCGTTTATATCTCAAATTCAGGCTCAAAACTCCGAAAATTCGATATTTTTGTGTCCCAGAAGCGATCTGTACATGCATACTCCGTGTTAGAGTGTTTTTAAATTGCAGGCCCATAACATGCTGAAAAATGATATTTTAAGTGCACAAAGTCAATATGTGTATGCATTCTCTGTACCCGGTTATATCTTAAATTCAGGCTCAAAACACCAGAAAATTCGATATTTTTGGGTCCCAGAAGCGACCTGTACATTTCTACTCTTTGCTAGAATGTTTTCAAGATACAGACCCAAAACATGCTTTAAATCGATATTTTAGGTGCAAAAAGTCGATATGTACATGCATCCTCTGTACCCGGTTATATCCCAAATTCTGGTTCAAAACCCCCGAAAATTCGATATTTTTGGGTTCCAGAAGCGATCTGTACATGCCTACTCAGTGCTAGAATATTTTCAAATTATACGCCCAAAACATACTAAAAATCGATATTTTGGGTGCCAAAGTCGAAATGTGCATGCATCTTCTGTACCCGTTTATATCTCAAATTCAGGCTCAAAACACCCGAAAATTCGATATTTTTGTGTCCCAGAAGCGATCTGTACATGTCTACACCGTGTTATAGTATTTTCAAAATACAGGCCCAAAACATGCTCAAAATCGATATTTTAGGTGCCCAAAGTCGATATGTGCATGCATCTTCTGTATCCGTTCATATCTCAAATTCAGGCTCAGAACACCCTAAAATTCGATTTATTTGGGTTCCAGAAGCGATATGTACGTGTCTACTCATTGTTAGAGTATTTTAAAAATTCAGGCCCAAAACATGCTCAAAATCGATATTTTGGGTGCCCAAAGTAGATATGTGCATGCATCTTCTGTACCCGTTTATATCTCAAATTCAGACTCAAAACACCCGAATATTCGATATTTTTGGGTCCCAAAAGCAATGTATACATGCATACTCCGTGTTAGAGTATTTTCAAAATACAGGCCTAAAACATTCAGAAAATCGATATTTTAGCTGCCCAAAGTCAATATGTGTATGCATCTTCTGTACCCGTCTATATCCCAAATTCAGATTCAAAACACTCGAAAATTCGATATATTTGGGTCCCAGAAGCAATCTGTACATACCTACTTCTTGCTAGAATGTTTTCAAGATACAGACCAAAAACATGCTCAAAATCGATATTTTAGGTGCAAAAAGTCGAAATGTGCATGCATCTTCTGTACCCGTTTATATCTCAAATTCAGGCTCAAAACACCCGAAAATTCGATATTTTTAGGTCCCCGAAGCGATCTGTACATGCCTACTCCGTGTTAGAGTATTTTCAAAATACAGGCCTAAAACATGCTCAAAATCGATATTTTAGGTGCAAAAAGTCGATATGTGCATGCATCTTCGGTATCCGTCTATATCCCAAATTCAGGTTCAAAACACCCGAAAATTCGATAATTTTGGGTCCCAGAAGCGATCTGTACATGCCTACTCCTTGCTAGAATTTTTTCAAGATACAGACCCAAAACATGCTCAAAATCGATATTTTAGGTGCCCGAAGTCAATATGTGGATGCATCCTCTGTACCCGGTTATATCCCAATTTCTGGCTCAAAACACCCGAAAATTCGATATTTTTGGGTCCCAGAAGCGATGTGTACATGCCTACTCAGTGCTAGAATATTTTCAAAATACAGGCCCAAAACATACTAAAAATCGATATCTTGTGTGCCAAAGTCGATATGTGCATGCATCCTCTGTACCCGGTTATAACCCAAATTCAGGCTCAAAACACCCAAAAAATCGATATTTTTGTGTCCCAGAAGCGATCTGTACATGTCTACACCGTGCTATAGTATTTTCAAAATACAGGCCCAAAACATTCTCAAAATCGATATTTTAGGTGCCCAAAGTCGATATGTGCATGCATCTTCTGTATCCGTTCATATCTCAAATTCAGGCTCAGAACACCCTAAAATTCGATTTATTTGGGTTCCAGAAGCGATCTGTACGTGTCTACTCAGTGTTAGAGTATTTTAAAAATACAGGCCCAAAACATGCTCAAAATCGATATTTTGGGTGCCTCAAAGTCGATATGTGCATGCATCTTCTGTACCCGTTTATATCTCAAATTCAGACTCAAAACACCCGAATATTCGATATTTTTGGGTCCCAAAAGCCATCTGTACATGCATACTCCGTGTTAGAGTATTTTTAAAATATAGGCCTAAAACATGCTGTAAATCGATATTTTAGCTGCCCAAAGTCAATATGTGCATGCATCCTCTGTACCCGGTTATATCCCAATTTCTGGCTCAAAACACCGAAAATTCGATATTTTTGGGTCCCGTAAGCGATCTGCACATGCCTACTTAGTGCTAGAATGTTTTCAAGATACAGACCCAAAACATGCTCAAAATCGATATTTTAGGTGCAAAAAGTCGAAATGTGCATGCATCTTCTGTATCCGTTTATATCTCAAATTCAGGCTCAAAACACCCTAAAATTCGATATTTTTGGGTCCCCGAAGCGATCTGTACATGCCTACTCCGTGTTAGAGTATTTTAAAAATACAGGCCCAAAACATGCTCAAAATCGATATTTTAGGTGCCCAAAGTCGATATGTGCATGCATCTTCTGTATCCGTCTATATCCCAAATTCAGGTTCAAAACACCCGAAAATTCGATAATTTTGGGTCCCAGAAGCGATCTGTACATGCCTACTCCTTGTTAGAATTTTTTCAAGATACAGACCCAAAACATGCTCAAAATCGATATTTTAGGTGCAAAAAGTCGATATGTGCATGCATCCTCTGTACCCGGTTATATCCCAATTTCTGGCTCAAAATACCCGAAAATTCGATATTTTTGGGTCCCAGAAGCGATCTGTACATGCCTACTCAGTGCTAGAATATTTTCAAATTATACGCCCAAAACATACTAAAACTCGATATTTTGGGTGCCAAAGTCGATATGTGTATGCATCTTCTGTACCCGTTTATATCTCAAATTCAGGCTCAAAACACCCAAAAAATTGATATTTTTGTGTCCCAGAAGCGATCTGTACATGTCTACACCGTGTTTGAGTATTTTCAAAATACAGGCCCAAAACATGCTCAAAATCGATATTTTAGGTGCCCGAAGTCGATATGTGCATGCATCTTCTGTACCTGTTCATATCTCAAGTTTAGGCTCAGAACAACCGAAAATTTGATTTATTTGGGTCCCAGAAGTGATCTGTACGTGTCTACTTCGTGTTAGAGTGTTTTAAAAATACAGGCCCAAAACATGCTCAAAATCGATATTTTGGGTGCCCAAAGTCGATATGTGCATGCATCTTCTGTACCCGTTTATATCTCAAATTCAGACTCAAAACACCCGAATATTCGATATTTTTGGGTCCCAAAAGCCATCTGTACATGCATACTCCGTGTTAGAGTATTTTCAAAATACAGGCCTAAAACATGATGTAAATCGATATTTTAGCTGCCCAAAGTCAATATGTGTATGCATCTTCTGTACCCGTCTATATCCCAAATTCAGGTTCAAAACACTCGAAAATTCGATATTTTTGGGTCCCGGAAGCAATCTGTACATGCCTACTTCTTGCTAGAAAGTTTTCAAGATACAGACCCAAAACATGCTCAAAATCGATATTTTAGGTGCAAAAAGTCGATATGTGCATGCATCTTTTGTACTCGTTTATATCTCAAATTCAGGCTCAAAACTCCAGAAAATTCGATATTTTTGTGTCCCAGAAGCGATCTGTACATGTCTACACTGTGTTAAAGTATTTTCAAAATACAGGCCCAAAACATGCTCAAAATCGATATTTTAGGTGCCCAAAGTCGATATGTGCATGCATCTTCTGTACCCTTTCATATCTCAAATTCAGGCTCAGAACACTCGAAAATTCGATTTATTTGGGTCCTAGAAGCGATCTGTACGTGTCTATTCAGTGTTAGAGTATTTTAAAAATTCAGGCCCAAAACATGTTAAAAATCGATATTTTGGGTGCCCAAAGTCGATATGTGCATGCATCTTCTGTACCCGTTTATATCTCAAATTCAGACTCAAAACACCCGAATATTCGATATTTTTGGGTCCCCGAAGCGATCTGTACATGCCTACTTCTTGCTAGAATTTTTTCAAGATATTGACCCAAAACATGCTCAAAATCGATATTTTAGGTGCAAAAAGTCGAAATGTTCATGCATCTTCTGTACCCGTTTATATCCCAAATTCAGGCTCAAAACACCCAAAAAATCGATATTTTTGTGTCCCAGAAGCGATCTGTACATGTCTACACCGTGCTATAGTATTTTCAAAATACAGGCCCAAAACATGCTCAAAATCGATATTTTAGGTGCCCAAAGTCGATATGTGCATGCATCTTCTGTATCCGTTCATATCTCAAATTCAGGCTCAGAACACCCTAAAATTCGATTTATTTGGGTTCCAGAAGCGATCTGTACGTGTCTACTCAGTGTTAGAGTATTTTAAAAATACAGGCCCAAAACATGCTCAAAATCGATATTTTGGGTGCCCAAAGTCGATATGTGCATGCATCTTCTGTACCCGTTTATATCTCAAATTCAGACTCAAAACACCCGAATATTCGATATTTTTGGGTCCCCGAAGCGATCTGTACATGCCTACTCCGTGTTAGAGTATTTTCAAATTATACGCCCAAAACATACTAAAAATCGATATTTTGGGTGCCAAAGTCGATATGTGTATGCATCTTCTGTACCCGTTTATATCTCAAATTCAGGCTCAAAACACCCAAAAAATCGATATTTTTGTGTCCCAGAAGCGATCTGTACATGTCTACACCGTGTTTGAGTATTTTCAAAATACAGGCCCAAAACATGCTCAAAATCGATATTTTAGGTGCCCGAAGTCGATATGTGCATGCATCTTCTGTACCTGTTCATATCTCAAATTCAGGCTCAGAACAACCGAAAATTCGATTTATTTGGGTACCAGAAGTGATCTGTACGTGTCTACTTCGTGTTAGAGTGTTTTAAAAATACAGGCCAAAAACATGCTCAAAATCGATATTTTGGGTGCCTAAAGTCGATATGTGCATGCATCTTCTATACCCGTTTATATCTCAAATTCAGACTCAAAACACCCGAATATTCGATATTTTTGGGTCCCAAAAGCCATCTGTACATGCATACTCCGTGTTAGAGTATTTTTAAAATACAGGCCTAAAACATGCTGTAAATCGATATTTTAGCTGCTTAAAGTCAATATGTGCATGCATCCTCTGTACCCGGTTATATCCCAATTTCAGGCTCAAAACTCCGAAAATTCGATATTTTTGGGTCCCGTAAGCGATCTGCACATGCCTACTCAGTGCTAGAATGTTTTTAAAATACAGGCTTAAAACATGCTATAAATCGATATTTTAGGTGTTTATATCTCAAATTCAGGCTCAAAACACCCGAAAACTCGATATTTTTGTGTCCCAGAAGCGATCTGTACATGCCTACACCGTGTTAATGTATTTTCAAAATACAGGCCCAAAACATGCCGAAAATCTATATTTTAGTTGCCCAACGTCAATATGTGCATGCATCTTCTGTACCCTTTCATATCTCAAATTCAGGCTCAGAACACTCGAAAATTCGATTTATTTGGGTCCTAGAAGCGATCTGTACGTGTCTATTCAGTGTTAGAGTATTTTAAAAATTCAGGCCCAAAACATGCTCAAAATCGATATTTTGGGTGCCCAAAGTCGATATGTGCATGCATCTTCTGTACCCGTTTATATCTCAAATTCAGACTCAAAACACCCGAATATTCGATATTTTTGGGTCCCAAAAGCAATGTGTACATGCATACTCCGTGTTAGAGTATTTTCAAATTACAAGCCTAAAACATGCAGAAAATCGATATTTTAGCTGCCCAAAGTCAATATGTGTATGCATCTTCTGTACCCGTCTATATCCCAAATTCAGGTTCAAAACACTCGAAAATTCGATATTTTTGGGTCCCAGAAGCAATCTGTACATGCCTACTTCTTGCTAGAATGTTTTCAAGATACAGACCCAAAACATGCTCAAAATCGATATTTTAGGTGCAAAAAGTCGAAATGTGCATGCATCTTCTGTACCCGTTTATATCCCAAATTCAGGCTCAAAACACCCAAAAAATCGATATTTTTGTGTCCCAGAAGCGATCTGTACATGTCTACACCGTGTTTGAGTATTTTCAAAATACAGGCCCAAAACATGCTCAAAATCGATATTTTAGGTGCACAAAGTCGATATGTGCATGCATCTTCTGTACCTGTTCATATCTCAAATTCAGGCTCAGAACAACCGAAAATTTGATTTATTTGGGTCCCAAAAGTGATCTGTACGTGTCTACTCAGTGTTAGAGTATTTTAAAAATACAGGCCCAAAACATGCTTAAAATCGATATTTTCGGTGCCCAAAGTCGATATGTGCATGCATCTTCTGTACCCGTTTATATCTCAAATTCAGACTCAAAACACCCGAATATTCGATATTTTTGGGTCCCCGAAGCGATCTGTACATGCCTACTCCGTGTTAGAGTATTTTCAAATTATACGCCCAAAACATACTAAAAATCGATATTTTGGGTGCCAAAGTCGATATGTGTATGCATCTTCTGTACCCGTTTATATCTCAAATTCAGGCTCAAAAATCCCCAAAAAATCGATATTTTTGTGTCCCAGAAGCGATCTGTACATGTCTACACCGTGTTTGAGTATTTTCAAAATTCAGGCCCAAAACATGCTCAAAATCGATATTTTAGGTGCCCGAAGTCGATATGTGCATGCATCTTCTGTACCTGTTCATATCTCAAATTCAGGCTCAGAACAACCGAAAATTCGATTTATTCTGGTACCAGAAGTGATCTGTACGTGTCTACTCCGTGTTAGAGTGTTTTAAAAATACAGGCCCAAAACATGCTCAAAATCGATATTTTGGGTGCCCAAAGTCGATATGTGCATGCATCTTCTGTACCCGTTTATATCTCAAATTCAGACTCAAAACACCCGAATATTCGATATTTTTGGGTCCCAAAAGCCATCTGTACATGCATACTCCGTGTTAGAGTATTTTCAAAATACAGGCCTAAAACATGATGTAAATCGATATTTTAGCTGCCCAAAGTCAATATGTGTATGCATCTTCTGTACCCGTCTATATCCCAAATTCAGGTTCAAAACACTCGAAAATTCGATATTTTTGGGTCCCAGAAGCAATCTGTACATGCCTACTTCTTGCTAGAAAGTTTTCAAGATACAGACCCAAAACATGCTCAAAATCGATATTTTAGGTGCAAAAAGTCGATATGTGCATGAATCTTCTGTACTCGTTTATATCTCAAATTCAGGCTCAAAACTCCGAAAATTCGATATTTTTGTGTCCCAGAAGCGATCTGTACATGTCTACACTGTGTTAAAGTATTTTCAAAATACAGGCCCAAAACATGCTCAAAATCGATATTTTAGGTGCCCAAAGTCGATATGTGCATGCATCTACTGTACCCTTTCATATCTCAAATTCAGGCTCAGAACACTCGAAAATTCGATTTATTTGGGTCATAGAAGCGATCTGTACGTGTCTATTCAGTGTTAGAGTATTTTAAAAATTCATCCCCAAAACATGCTCAAAATCGATATTTTGTGTGCCCAAAGTCGATATGTGCATGCATCTTCTGTACCCGTTTATACCTCAAATTCAGACTCAAAACACCCGAATATTCGATATTTTTGGGTCCCAAAAGCAATGTGTACATGCATACTCCGTGTTAGAGTATTTTCAAAATACAAGCCTAAAACATGCAGAAAATCGATATTTTAGCTGCCCAAAGTCAATATCTGTATGCATCTTCTGTACCCATTTATATCCCAAATTCAGGCTCAAAACACCCAAAAAATCGATATTTTTGTGTCCCAGAAGCAATCTGTACATGTCTACACCGTGCTATAGTATTTTCAAAATACAGGCCCAAAACATGCTCAAAATCGATATTTTAGGTGCCCAAAGTCGATATGTGCATGCATCTTCTGTATCCGTTCATATCTCAAATTCAGGCTCAGAACACCCTAAAATTCGATTTATTTGGGTTCCAGAAGCGATCTGTACGTGTCTACTCAGTGTTAGAGTATTTTAAAAATACAGGCCCAAAACATGCTCAAAATCGATATTTTGGGTGCCCAAAGTCGATATGTGCATGCATCTTCTGTACCCGTTTATATCTCAAATTCAGACTCAAAACACCCGAATATTCGATATTTTTGGGTCCCCCAAGCGATCTGTACATATCTACTCCGTGTTAGAGTATTTTCAAATTATACGCCTAAAACATACTAAAAATCGATATTTTGGGTGCCAAAGTCGATATGTGTATGCATCTTCTGTACCCGTTTATATCTCAAATTCAGGCTCAAAACACCCAAAAAATCGATATTTTTGTGTCCCAGAAGCGATCTGTACATGTCTACACCGTGTTTGAGTATTTTCAAAATACAGGCCCAAAACATGCTCAAAATCGATATTTTAGGTGCCCGAAGTCGATATGTGCATGCATTTTCTGTACCTGTTCATATCTCAAATTCAGGCTCAGAACAACCGGAAATTCGATTTATTTGGGTCCCAAAAGTGATCTGTACGTGTCTACTCCGTGTTATAGTGTTTTAAAAATACAGGCCCAAAACATGCTCAAAATCGATATTTTGGGTGCCCAAAGTCGATATGTGCATGCATCTTCTGTACCCGTTTATATCTCAAATTCAGACTCAAAACACCTGAATATTCGATATTTTTGGGTCCCAAAAGCCATCTGTACATGCATACTCCGTGTTAGAGTATTTTCAAAATACTGGCCTAAAACATGCAGAAAATCGATATTTTAGCTGCCCAAAGTCAATATGTGTATGCATCTTCTGTACCCGTCTATATCCCAAATTCAGGTTCAAAACACTCGAAAATTCGATATTTTTGGGTCCCAGAAGCAATCTGTACTTGCCTACTTCTTGCTAGAATGTTTTCAAGATACAGACCCAAAACATGCTCAAAATCGATATTTTAGGTGCAAAAAGTCGATATGTGCATGCATCTTCTGTACTCGTTTATATCTCAAATTCAGGCTCAAAACTCCGAAAATTCGATATTATTGGTATAGTGAAACCAGCACAGCTGTTTGCTATAGAATAGGCCCCTTCACAAGCCCAGGCCCCGTATAGGCATAATCTGGGTTGGAAGGGTCAATTCCGTGACGTTCATCAGAAGTAAATAAAATTCAAATCTGGCGCTGTACTGATAGTGGAGCCACCTGGTGGTGGTGAGGTGAGGTATTAAGCCCCTCCTCCGCTGAATACCGCTCGTCCACTCTGTCGCGGAACACGTCTCAGTCAACATCTACGCTCCTCGCTGCTACGCTATGGTATTGTGTCGCGTGTTCCTGCTAATTTTTTCTTTTGTGTTCTAGTGGCTAGCCTGCTTTGCAGATGTTTCATGTGTGTTTTCTAGGAGGGTTTTAGGTGTTTATGGATTTTTTTTTTTTCTTCGTTAGGACTTAGTCTTTTCCTTAAGCGAAGGGGGCTTTTCAGCCCCTGTTTTCGGAGTTTTTCTCCTTCTGTCCCCCCTTTCACTGTCCCTCCTGCCACTAGTACATGCTTCGTGTGTATTTTATCGGGGTTTCTGGGGTTTTTTAGCGAGGTTAGTGGGCGCCACGTGGGACTTCTCCGCCCCACGTGGTGAGCACATGGGGTCTTTGCAACCCTTCCTCTTGCCTTCCCCGATTATTATGTGTCCCCTCACGGTAAGGGGGAGTGAGAATTGTGCCCTGGTTCTCTCTTCCTCTCCCGGGCGGGGGTTTTTTATTTTATTTTTGGGGTTTTTCCATTATTTTCAGCCTGGAGTGTTTCTTCTCAGGCTATCGGGTCCCCTCCTACCCCTCCTTCTGGTTCTTTCTGTCCGGGGGGCCCTTATTTACCCGCTCCATGTGGCGGACGGTTTTGGTTTTACGGGGTTTTTCCCTGGGCGGCTGCGCGAGTGTGGGGGATCGTGTCCTGGTCCCCAGGTTCAGCGGGCGTGTCCCGCGCTTTTTTCCTTCGGGGAGGATGGGTTTCGTGTCTTCTGTGTTCCAGTGTTTGCACGTGTTAACCCATGTTTGTGTATTCTTTTCTCCCCCAGCCTACTCGTGCCCTTTGTGCTGCCTCAGGATGTACCGTGCGGGTCTCGCCTGACGGACACCTGCACTGTTCACCTCACGCACCCTGCTTCACTCCCTTGGGTTACGACCCTTTGGCGTGTGGTGTGTGCCGCCCCTGGGCTGAGTTGTGTCGGGTTACCTCCCCTTCTGCCCGCTCCAAGCTCCCTGCCCTTGCTTCTCTTCGTATGGCGTGGACGAGGGCTAGGAGAATGGCCCACAAACGAGACGGTTCTTCTTTGGCGTGGGTGGACCCGATTTTGGGAGCGGACCTGGGTTTATTCAGGACCCGTTACCCTTCTTCCTGTCTCTCGGAGTCTCAGGGGCTAGAACCTCCTGAGGCCCGAGAGATTGAGCCTCCTTCCCTAGGCGGTACTACGACTCCTTCTCGGGGCTTATCCCCCCGGGAAACGAGCGAGTCTGTCGCGCTGGTTCTCCCGACTGCCTCACCGGTACAAGGGCCCAGCAGGGAACCCCCAGCTTCGCCTCCTGCTAGAGCTGGCTCCTCAGGCCTCTCTAGAGGACGCAAGCGTTCAGCTAAGAGGTCCCGCCACTC
This sequence comes from Petrolisthes cinctipes, assembly GCA_033782935.1. Taxonomy (NCBI): domain Eukaryota; kingdom Metazoa; phylum Arthropoda; class Malacostraca; order Decapoda; family Porcellanidae; genus Petrolisthes; species Petrolisthes cinctipes. The sequence goes on along the minus strand of JAWQEG010000062.1, from coordinate 11,601,996 downwards.
CAGGAAGTCCCGTGCTCGTCGCCGTTCTCCTTCCTCCTCTTCTTCGTCGTCCTCTTCCTCTTCTTCGTCGTCGGGGAGCTCTCCTTCGCCCGCCCGCAAATCCCGCAAGGGTAAGCGGGGGGGGGGACAGCCCCTCGTCGAGGAAGATAGTTAAGATCTTCCACGCCCTTATTCCTCACGCTTTTCCTGGGGCTTCCGTCGCGCAGCCTCCGGCTGTCGCTACGGAACCCGCTCCTGTTCCCCCGCCTCCCGCTGCTGCTCCCGTCGAGGGCGCGAGTCCTCCCGGGGATGTGGGAGTCCTTTTCGTGCCTCCCGTTTCCCCGGGGCTCGAGTCTCCGTCGGGGGACGTAGCTGAGGAGTTGGTTACCTCCGCACCTCCGTCCCCGTCACCCCCTCCTTCGGGAGACGGATACCTTCCCTACTCTTGGTCTCTTCTCCCTCCTACCTGGACCCACTCTTCGGAGGAGGGCAGACTGGTGGCTTGGTCTCCGGACACGGCTCAACCAGACGTGTGGATCCGGAGGGATGACGTCGTGGTGAAGTGGGGGGCGGATGAGAAGGGCGACGCTATTCCCTTCTACAAGGTCCGTCCTATCTCAGCGCCCGTACCCACTTCATCTAGGGTGTCCTCTGCGGCGACCCTGGACGCGATGGGTTTTCTGGTGGAGTACAGCCAGCTACACTTGTCCGGGGCTTGGAGGATTGACTGCTCCCACGGTAACACGGCTCTCCTCCTTTCCCCGGACGCGTACTTCCCGTGGGATAAGGGCGAAGGGGACCTGGACATTCCAGCCCTTCTCCTTAAGTCCCTGGACCACCAGAGAAACAACGCGCCCAGGAAGCCCCCTCCTCCGTCTTTCCTTGTCATACTCCCTCATTCCCGGGCCCCCCCGGGCTTGAGGGAGTGCCTGTGGAAGACGGAGAAGGAGCCCCCGGTCCCCTATCAGCTGAAGGAGCCCGATGGCAAGTTGCGACAGGCGGAGTCTGCTACCCGTCTAGAGTTGGCCCACACCATCTCCACGGGAGCAGCCGCCTCGTTGATTAGGGACTGCCTCAACGCCCTAACCAACTCCTACCACGAGATGTCGGGTGTACAGCTAGCGTGAGTACCTTACTCGTGTGTCATGTTTTTTAGGGATACTGGGTAGAGGGTCTCTCTGTTACTCCCGGGTACTTATCCCCGGGTTCGCTCGGTTTTTTCCTTGTTTACCCCTTACAGTGACACCCTCTCTTCCATGGCCACCGTGATGGAGGGCGTGGCGGCGATGGCGACCCACTTCATGTGGGAGGAGGCGAAGGCGTTCGCCGAGGCGAGACTGGCAGCCCGCCAGGCGGCGGCTAAATCTGCGCCGGAGATGGCACAGAGGGGAGTGGTGCGAGCTGCCCCCTTGTCCCCCGCCCTCTTTGACCAACCGGCGACAGACACGATCTTCGCCTCCCTCCCAGCGGTAATCAATTTACCAAAACCCTCCACCTCCAAGTAAGTACCTCTCGTGTTCGTCTTACCCGAGTTGTCACGGGGGTGAAATGAAAGGATTTTCGGGTCTACTTTGGTTCCTAATCATTCTGTTTGTCCGTAGGCCACGTGCCCCACAGCCAGCCAGACCAGCCTACCAGCCCCGGAGGCCCTCCCAGCCCTCCAGGCTACCGAGGCCCTCCTATCCCACTCCCCCGAGAGCACACAACAGGCCCTCCCAGAGGGGCCAGCAGCCGTTTCGAGGAAGGGGACAGGGCTCCAAGTCCTACTCGAAGCCCAAGTCCTCCTTCAACCACCCCGCCCAGAAGGACCGTGCCACTTGAGGGTCCCACTCTAGGCTGCCTCACAGGGTGGTCAGCAGCCTGGCCCACCCACGGCTGGGCAGCAAGGATAATTCGCCAGGGCCTGTCATGGCCCTGGATTACTGTTCCGGTGAGTAACTGTCATCTTTACTTTCTGACATATGAATTATGCCTAATCCCGTCCTTGGGCTACCGTTAGGTCAAAATCAGATTTTCCCTTGCGGTCAAAATCTCTGCCTCTCCTGTCATTCACCCCCCAACCACCCCCGGGTCCCTCGGGCCCCGGGGGATTAGGATTAACGGTACTCTCACTGACACCTGTCTTCTCCCGTTACAGCCACTACGTCTACCTCCTGCCTCAACCAAAGTGTCACTTTCGGTCGTCCCGCATGTGTTAGAAATGCGGGAAAAAGGGGTAGTGGAGCGGGCGACGGGAAGGGTCTTTCTTTCTCGTTTATTCACGGTCCCCAAAAAGGACCAGGGAAAAACGAGATTGGTGATGGACCTGAGCAAGCTAAACAAATTCGTGAAAACGTTACATTTCAGGATGGTTTCGGTTGCTCAGGTCCGCACAGTTCTGAGGAAGGGAGACTGGTTAGCATCCCTGGATCTCAAGGATGCGTACTGGCACGTCCCGATCCACCCCAGGTTTCGCCGCTTTCTGGCCTTCCAGGTGGGGACCGAGACGTTCCAGTTTACCAGGCTCCCTTTCGGTCTTTCTCTAGCTCCGCGAGTCTTCACAAAACTCGTGAGGGTAGTGGCATCCCGTCTGGCAGAGGCGGGTGTCCCCACCCTCATGTACCTGGACGTTTGGTTGCTTCACGCCCCTTCCAAGGAGCAGGTAGCAAACAACGTCCGGGTAGCGAGGAGAGTGCTAGAGGAAATGGGGTTCCTGTTGAACATCCCCAAGTCCTCTCTCACCCCCACTCGCAAGCTGTGTTGGCCAGGAATAGAGTGGGACTCTCTTTCGGCCACCCTCTCTCTCGCTCCAGACAACGCCCGCCGGACCCTCCGCCACGTCCGCCAGGCGCATTTTTCCCGTACTTTCTCTCGCCGCCAGTGGGAATCATTGCTCGGGTCCCTAAATTTCGCGGCCCCTGCAATGCCCCTGGGACGATTGAAACACAGGAGGCTGACGCGGGAGGTAAACCTCCACCTGTCCCCCGCACACAGGGACCTTCCCAGGCAAGTGTCCCCCTCTCTCCACCGCCTCCTTCGCCCCTGGCTACGTCCCGGTGCCCTGCGTCAGCGGGTCCCCTGGGTGTTCCCTCCCCCGGGGATCACGGTGGCGACAGACGCATCGGACGTAGGCTGGGGATACCAGTCTTGCCGGGGACATCAACGGTGCGGGGGATGGAAGGAAGGGGAAAGGCTACTGCACATCAACGCCCGGGAGTTGATGGTAGCGAAGGAATGGCTCAACAGACACCCTCAGTTTGCCAGGATAGGCGTCCGCTTCGATATGGACAACGTTGCGGCCGTGCGGTGCCTACAGAAACAGGGCACCGTACGGTCGGAAATTCTCCTGTCCCTGTCAGAACAGATTTTCGCAATAGCGGCCAAGAGGGACATTCACCTCTTGGCCCGCTACGTGCCAGGGCGGGAGAACGATTGGGCGGACGCCCTATCCAGGTTCAGGGGGACGTCAGTCGAGTGGCAACTGCGTCCCCTCGTGTTCGAGTCTCTCTGCCTTCGCTACGGGACACCGGAGGTGGACCTATTCGCCTCCCCATCCACGGCCCTACTCCCTCTGTTCCTGACTTTCTCATCCAGAACAGAGGCGGGAGGCCCGGACGCCTTCACGGAGGACTGGAACAGGTGGGGTCATCTCTACCTCTTCCCACCCCCAGCCACTTCAGTCCTCCTGAAGGCGATCCTCAAGCTGCGCACTTTCAGGGGGAGGGTTCTCCTCATAGCCCCCCTCTGGCCAGCACAGCCGTGGTTCGGAGAGTTGTCCCGGTGGTGCCCTCATCCCCTTCAGTTGGGATCAGCGTGCCTCTCCAGCACCCTGTCTGCACCACTCCAAGCGTCACTGAAACTACACGCTTGGAGTTTCTACGGGGAGTCCTCAGCAAAAGGTTCACTAAGGAGACAGTGGACAAGATGTTGTGGGCTCATCGTCAGTCTTCGGTGCGACAATACGAATCGTGCTGGAAAAGATTCCAGGACTTCTTGCGAAGACACCCCTCCAGGGTCATCTCGGAGGACACAGTCCTGGAATTCCTCACGTGGCTCGCCGATTCCACCAACAGGGCCCCGGCGACGGTGCTTGCGCATCACGCAGCCCTGTCTGATCCCCTCCTCCTGGGTTTTAACATTAAGGTTTCGGAGAGGCCTCTTTCTCTCCTGAGGATGGGGATTCGGGCGGGGACCGCACCTCACCGGGCCCAGACACCCTCCTGGTCCCTTCATCGTGTCCTTTCCTACCTGACCTTCGAGGGGGTCCCTCTGGAGGTTTGTCACTTCCTCCAGAAAGCTCTCTTCCTGCTCGTCTTAGCTACAGGTTACAGGGCTTCTCAGTTGGCAGCCCTGACCCGTCACACAGCCTTTTCTTCAGTAACCCCTAACCTTACTTCCTTAACCATTTCCCCCTCTCCTGCTTTTCTAGCTAAGAACGAGCAGGCTGACGACAGAATTGGCCCTCTCGCAGTACCCTCGTTCCTGAGGGATGGAAATTTCCACCCCCTCTGCCCAGTCCACGCCTTTGTTGCATACGTGGAGGCGACGAGAGGGGCTTCTCCGGACCACCTCTTCTACAACTCTAGGTCCGGTAACCCTCTCTTCCCTAGGTCAATCGCTCGCCTTCTCTGCCGAGTGATAGAGAACGGGGATCCCGGACACGCCCCGAGGGCTCACAGCGTTAGGGGCGTGGCCGCCTCCCTCGCCTTCCTCAGGACTCACTCGGTGGAGAGGGTCAGGGATTTGGGGGGCTGGGCGTCCACTTCCTCCTTCAGGACGAGGTACCTGTTCCACTCGCTCTCCCCTACCCCCTGTGTGGCTATGGGTACTCCACCTTCTATTCCCCAGGGTCCCCGCGGGAGACACATGGGGGGGAGGGGCCGCCCGAAGAGAAAAGGTCGGGTGATTTAAGTCCCGTCACATCATCCCATACCTCATCCACATCTTGTACAGCTTCATACTCATCCCCATTCTTTACGTGTACATATGGTGAAAGAGAGACTAAAATAAATTACATTGTTACGGAATTCTTGTGTATTTATTTTCCAAACAATTACTTTACTACGATGAGTGACAGGAGATATTATTACACAGGATATCTGGATCCTAGTGTCCTCCTTCATCCCCTCGGGATCACATTACCTGAGCGAGGGCCATAGCCCTAACTCAGAAGACTTGAATAAGGGGGGGGGGGAAGGGGGGGGGGTTGCCATGGGCACCTCCCCCCCTCCTCTCCTAGGCCCGAACCCTCGAGTCTACCTATAAAGACTTTATGTGTAACAATTCTGGTCTATAACAGAATGGTCTACGGTTATATGGTATAAGCTACTTCTCCCCCACCACGGCTATTCACCTAGCCAGTGTCGGGAGGGGCGTTAGCTGCTGCCTCACCGGGCTCGGTTATCTTTCCTGCCCTCCGCTCTCAACCACTCTTAACTAGCACGTGATTGCCTCCACCTCACCTCCCACCTACCGCATCGCATGCATAGCAAACAGCTGTGCTGGTTTCAATATACCAATAATAGTGCATTTGTCGCGGCTTCTAGCCGCTTAAATTGTATTTATTGGTTGTGAAACCAGCACAGCTTCTACTGTCCCACCCACCTCCCGATGCGGCAGGCACTCACTTCTTTCTCATTGGAGTGGGCGAGCGGTATTCAGCGGAGGAGGGGCTTAATACCTCACCTCACCACCACCAGGTGGCTCCACTATCAGTACAGCACCAGATTTGAATTTTATTTACTTCTGATGAACGTCACGGAATTGACCCTTCCAACCCAGATTATGCCTATACGGGGCCTGGGCTTGTGAAGGGGCCTATTCTATAGCAAACAGCTGTGCTGGTTTCACAACCAATAAATACAATTTAAGCGGCTAGAAGCCGCGACAAATGCACTATTTTTGTGTCCCAGAAGCGATCTGTACATGTCTACACTGTGTTATAGTATTTTCAAAATACAGGCCCAAAACATGCTCAAAATCGATATTTTAGGTGCCCAAAGTCGATATGTGCATGCATCTTCTGTACCCTTTCATATCTCAAATTCAGGCTCAGAATACTCGAAAATTCGATTTATTTGGGTCCTAGAAGCGATCTGTTCGTGTCTATTCAGTGTTAGAGTATTTTAAAAATTCAGGCCCAAAACATGCACAAAATCGATATTTTGGGTGCCCAAAGTCAATATGTGCATGCATCTTCTGTACCCGTTTATATCTCAAATTCAGACTCAAAACACCCGAATATTCGATAGTTTTGGGTCCCAAAAGCAATGTGTACATGCATACTCCGTGTTAGAGTATTTTCAAAATACAAGCCTAAAACATGCAGAAAATCGATATTTTAGCTGCCCAAAGTCAATATGTGTATGCATCTTCTGTACCCGTCTATATCCCAAATTTAGGTTCAAAACACTCGAAAATTCGATATTTTTGGGTCCCAGAAGCAATCTGTACATGCCTACTTCTTGCTAGAATGTTTTCAAGATACAGACCCAAAACATGCTCAAAATCGATATTTTAGGTGCAAAAAGTCGAAATGTGCATGCATCTTCTGTACCCGTTTATATCCCAAATTCAGGCTCAAAACACCCAAAAAATCGATATTTTTGTGTCCCAGAAGCGATCTGTACATGTCTACACCGTGCTATAGTATTTTCAAAATACAGGCCCAAAACATGCTCAAAATCGATATTTTAGGTGCCCAAAGTCGATATGTGCATGCATCTTCTGTATCCGTTCATATCTCAAATTCAGGCTCAGAACACCCTAAAATTCGATTTATTTGGGTTCCAGAAGCGATCTGTACGTGTCTACTCAGTGTTAGAGTATTTTAAAAATACAGGCCCAAAACATGCTCAATATCGATATTTTGGGTGCCCAAAGTCGATATGTGCATGCATCTTCTGTACCCGTTTATATCTCAAATTCAGACTCAAAACACCCGAATATTCGATATTTTTGGGTCCCCCAAGCGATCTGTACATGTCTACTCCGTGTTAGAGTATTTTCAAATTATACGCCCAAAACATACTAAAAATCGATATTTTGGGTGCCAAAGTCGATATGTGTATGCATCTTCTGTACCCGTTTATATCTCAAATTCAGGCTCAAAACACCCAAAAAATCGATATTTTTGTGTCCCAGAAGCGATCTGTACATGTCTACACCGTGTTTGAGTAATTTCAAAATACAGACCCAAAACATGCTCAAAATCGATATTTTAGGTGCCCGAAGTCGATATGTGCATGCATCTTCTGTACCTGTTCATATCTCAAATTCAGGCTCAGAACAACCGGAAATTCGATTTATTTGGGTCCCAAAAGTGATCTGTACGTGTCTACTCCGTGTTAGAGTGTTTTAAAAATACAGGCCCAAAACATGCTCAAAATCGATATTTTGGGTGCTCAAAGTCGATATGTGCATGCATCTTCTGTACCCGTTTATATCTCAAATTCAGACTCAAAACACCTGAATATTCGATATTTTTGGGTCCCAAAAGCCATCTGTACATGCATACTCCGTGTTAGAGTATTTTCAAAATACTGGCCTAAAACATGCAGAAAATCGATATTTTAGCTGCCCAAAGTCAATATGTGTATGCATCTTCTGTACCCGTCTATATCCCAAATTCAGGTTCAAAACACTCGAAAATTCGATATTTTTGGGTCCCAGAAGCAATCTGTACTTGCCTACTTCTTGCTAGAATGTTTTCAAGATACAGACCCAAAACATGCTCAAAATCTATATTTTAGGTGCAAAAAGTCGATATGTGCATGCATCTTCTGTACTCGTTTATATCTCAAATTCAGGCTCAAAACTCCGAAAATTCGATATTTTTGTGTCCCAGAAGCGATCTGTACATGTCTACACTGTGTTATAGTATTTTAAAAATACAGGCCCAAAACATGCTCAAAATCGATATTTTGGGTGCCCAAAGTCGATATGTGCATGCATCTTCTGTACCCGTTTATATCTCAAATTCAGACTCAAAACACCCGAATATTCGATATTTTTTGGTCCCAAAAGCAATGTGTACATGCATACTCCGTGTTAGAGTATTTTCAAAATACAAGCCTAAAACATGCAGAAAATCGATATTTTAGCTGCCCAAAGTCAATATGTGTATGCATCTTCTGTACCCGTCTATATCCCAAATTCAGGTTCAAAACACTAGAAAAATCGATATTTTTGGGTCCCAGAAGCAATCTGTACATGCCTACTTCTTGCTATAATGTTTTCAAGATACAGACCGAAAAACATGCTCAAAATCGATATTTTAGGTGCAAAAAGTCGAAATGTACATGCATCTTCTGTACCCGTTTATATCCCAAATTCAGGCTCAAAACACCCAAAAATTCGAAATTTTTGTGTCCCAGAAGCGATCTGTACATGTCTACACCGTGCTATAGTATTTTCAAAATACAGGCCCAAAACATGCTCAAAATCGATATTTTAGGTGCAAAAAGTCGATATCTGCATGCATCTTCTGTATCCGTTCATATCTCAAATTCAGGCTCAGAACACCCTAAAATTCGATTTATTTGGGTTCCAGAAGCGATCTGTACGTGTCTACTCAGTGTTAGAGTATTTTAAAAATACAGGCCCAAAACATGCTCAAAATCGATATTTTGGGTGCCCAAAGTCGATATGTGCATGCATCTTCTGTACCCGTTTATATCTCAAATTCAGACTCAAAACACCCGAATATTCGATATTTTTGGGTCCCCCAAGTGATCTGTACATGTCTACTCCGTGTTAGAGTATTTTCAAATTATACGCCCAAAACATACTAAAAATCGATATTTTGGGTGCCAAAGTCGATATGTGTATGCATCTTCTGTACCCGTTTATATCTCAAATTCAGGCTCAAAACACCCAAAAAATCGATATTTTTGTGTCCCAGAAGCGATCTGTACATGTCTACACCGTGTTTGAGTATTTTCAAAATACAGGCCCAAAACATGCTCAAAATCGATATTTTAGGTGCCCGAAGTCGATATGTGCATGCATCTTCTGTACTCGTTTATATCTCAAATTCAGGCTCAAAACTCCGAAAATTCGATATTTTTGTGTCCCAGAAGCGATCTGTACATGTCTACACTGTGTTATAGTATTTTCAAAATACAGGCCCAAAACATGCTCAAAATCGATATTTTAGGTGCCCAAAGTCGATATGTGCATGCATCTTCTGTACCCTTTCATATCTCAAATTCAGGCTCAGAATACTCGAAAATTCGATTTATTTGGGTCCTAGAAGCGATCTGTTCGTGTCTATTCAGTGTTAGAGTATTTTAAAAATTCAGGCCCAAAACATGCTCAAAATCGATATTTTGGGTGCCCAAAGTCGATATGTGCATGCATCTTCTGTACCCGTTTATATCTCAAATTCAGACTCAAAACACCCGAATATTCGATATTTTTGGGTCCCAAAAGCAATGTGTACATGCATACTCCGTGTTAGAGTATTTTCAAAAATACAAGCCTAAAACATGCAGAAAATCGATATTTTAGCTGCCCAAAGTCAATATGTGTATGCATCTTCTGTACCTGTCTATATCCCAAATTCAGGTTCAAAACACTCGAAAATTCGATATTTTTGGGTTCCAGAAGCAATCTGTACATGCCTACTTCTTGCTAGAATGTTTTCAAGATACAGACCCAAAACATGCTCAAAATCGATATTTTAGGTGCAAAAAGTCGAAATGTGCATGCATCTTCTGTACCCGTTTATATCCCAAATTCAGGCTCAAAACACCCAAAAAATCGATATTTTTGTGTCCCAGAAGCGATCTGTACATGTCTACACCGTGCTATAGTATTTTCAAAATACAGGCCCAAAACATGCTCGAAATCGATATTTTAGGTGCCCAAAGTCGATATGTGCATGCATCTTCTGTATCCGTTCATATCTCAAATTCAGGCTCAGAACACCCTAAAATTCGATTTATTTGGGTTCCAGAAGCGATCTGTACGTGTCTACTCAGTGTTAGAGTATTTTAAAAATACAGGCCCAAAACATGCTCAAAATCGATATTTTGGGTGCCCAAAGTCGATATGTGCATGCATCTTCTGTACCCGTTTATATCTCAAATTCAGACTCAAAACACCCGAATATTCGATATTTTTGGGTCCCCCAAGTGATCTGTACATGTCTACTCCGTGTTAGAGTATTTTCAAATTATACGCCCAAAACATACTAAAAATCGATATTTTGGGTGCCAAAGTCGATATGTGTATGCATCTTCTGTACCCGTTTATATCTCAAATTCAGGTTCAAAACACTCGAAAATTCGATATTTTTGGGTCCTAGAAGCAATCTGTACATGCCTACTTCTTGCTAGAATGTTTTCAAGATACAGACCCAAAACATGCTCAAAATCGATATTTTAGGTGCAAAAAGTCGAAATGTGCATGCATCTTCTGTACCCGTTTATATCTCAAATTCAGGCTCAAAACACCCGAAAATTCGATATTTTTGGGTCTCCGAAGCGATCTGTACATGCCTACTCCGTGTTAGAGTATTTTTAAAATACAGGCTTAAAACATGCTGTAAATCGATATTTTAGCTGCCCAAAGTCAATATGTGCATGCATCCTCTGTACCCGGTTATATCCCAATTTCTGGCTCAAAACTCCGAAAATTCGATATTTTTGTGTCCCTTAAGCGATCTGTACATGCCTAGTCCGTGTTAATGTATTTTCAAAATACAGGCCCAAAACATGCCGAAAATCTGTATTTTAGGTGCCCAAAGTCAATATGTGCATGCATCTTCTGTACCCTTTCATATCTCAAATTCAGGCTCAGAACACTCGAAAATTCGATTTATTTGGGTCCTAGAAGCGATCTGTACGTGTCTATTCAGTGTTAGAGTATTTTAAATATTCAGGCCCAAAACATGCTCAAAATCGATATTTTGGGTGCCCAAAGTCGATATGTGCATGCATCTTCTGTACCCGTTTATATCTCAAATTCAGACTCAAAACACCCGAATATTCGATATTTTTGGGTCCCAAAAGCCATCTGTACATGCATACTCCGTGTTAGAGTATTTTCAAAATACAGGCCTAAAACATGATGTAAATCGATATTTTAGCTGCCCAAAGTCAATATGTGTATGCATCTTCTGTACCCGTCTATATCCCAAATTCAGGTTCAAAACACTTGAAAATTCGATATTTTTGGGTCCCAGAAGCAATCTGTACATGCCTACTTCTTGCTAGAAAGTTTTCAAGATACAGACCCAAAACATGCTCAAAATCGATATTTTAGGTGCAAAAAGTCTATATGTTTATGCATCTTCTGTACTCGTTTATATCTCAAATTCAGGCTCAAAATTCCGAAAATTCGATATTTTTGTGTCCCAGAAGCAATCTGTACATGTCTATACTGTGTTAAAGTATTTTCAAAATACAGGCCCAAAACATGCTCAAAATCGATATTTTAGGTGCCCGTAGTCGATATGTGCATGCATCTTCTGTACCTGTTCATATCTCAAATTCAGGCTCAGAACAACCGGAAATTCGATTTATTTGGGTCCCAAAAGTGATCTCTACGTGTCTACTCCGTGTTAGAGTGTTTTAAAAATACAGGCCCAAAACATGCTTAAAATCGATATTTTGTGTGCCCAAAGTCGATATGTGCATGCATCTTCTGTACCCGTTTATATCTCAAATTCAGGCTCAAAACACCAAAAAAATCGATATTTTTGTGTCCCAGAAGCGATCTGTACATGTCTACACCGTGTTTGAGTATTTTCAAAATACTGGCCTAAAACATGCAGAAAATCGATATTTTAGCTGCCCAAAGTCAATATGTGTATGCATCTTCTGTACCCGTCTATATCCCAAATTCAGGTTCAAAACACTCGAAAATTCGATATTTTTGGGTCCCAGAAGCAATCTGTACTTGCCTACTTCTTGCTAGAATGTTTTCAAGATACAGACCCAAAACATGCTCAAAATCGATATTTTAGGTGCCCGAAGTCGATATGTGCATGCATCTTCTGTACTCGTTTATATCTCAAATTCAGGCTCAAAACTCCGAAAATTCGATATTTTTGTGTCCCAGAAGCGATCTGTACATGTCTACACTGTGTTATAGTATTTTCAAAATACAGGCCCAAAACATGCTCAAAATCGATATTTTAGGTGCCCAAAGTCGATATGTGCATGCATCTTCTGTACCCTTTCATATCTCAAATTCAGGCTCAGAATACTCGAAAATTCAATTTTTTTTGGGTCCTAGAAGCGATCTGTACGTGTCTATTCAGTGTTAGAGTATTTTAAATATTCAGGCCCAAAACATGCTCAAAATCGATATTTTGGGTGCCCAAAGTCGATATGTGCATGCATCTTCTGTACCCGTTTATATCTCAAATTCAGACTCAAAACACCCGAATATTCGATATTTTTGGGTCCCAAAAGCCATCTGTACATGCATACTCCGTGTTAGAGTATTTTCAAAATACAGGCCTAAAACATGATGTAAATCGATATTTTAGCTGCCCAAAGTCAATATGTGTATGCATCTTCTGTACCCGTCTATATCCCAAATTCAGGTTCAAAACACTCGAAAATTCGATATTTTTGGGTCCCAGAAGCAATCTGTACATGCCTACTTCTTGCTAGAAAGTTTTCAAGATACAGACCCAAAACATGCTCAAAATCGATATTTTAGGTGCAAAAAGTCTATATGTTTATGCATCTTCTGTACTCGTTTATATCTCAAATTCAGGCTCAAAATTCCGAAAATTCGATATTTTTGTGTCCCAGAAGCAATCTGTACATGTCTATACTGTGTTAAAGTATTTTCAAAATACAGGCCCAAAACATGCTCAAAATCGATATTTTAGGTGCCCGTAGTCGATATGTGCATGCATCTTCTGTACCTGTTCATATCTCAAATTCAGGCTCAGAACAACCGGAAATTCGATTTATTTGGGTCCCAAAAGTGATCTCTACGTGTCTACTCCGTGTTAGAGTGTTTTAAAAATACAGGCCCAAAACATGCTTAAAATCGATATTTTGTGTGCCCAAAGTCGATATGTGCATGCATCTTCTGTACCCGTTTATATCTCAAATTCAGGCTCAAAACACCAAAAAAATCGATATTTTTGTGTCCCAGAAGCGATCTGTACATGTCTACACCGTGTTTGAGTATTTTCAAAATACTGGCCTAAAACATGCAGAAAATCGATATTTTAGCTGCCCAAAGTCAATATGTGTATGCATCTTCTGTACCCGTCTATATCCCAAATTCAGGTTCAAAACACTCGAAAATTCGATATTTTTGGGTCCCAGAAGCAATCTGTACTTGCCTACTTCTTGCTAGAATGTTTTCAAGATACAGACCCAAAACATGCTCAAAATCGATATTTTAGGTGCCCGAAGTCGATATGTGCATGCATCTTCTGTACTCGTTTATATCTCAAATTCATGCTCAAAACTCCGAAAATTCGATATTTTTGTGTCCCAGAAGCGATCTGTACATGTCTACACTGTGTTATAGTATTTTCAAAATACAGGCCCAAAACATGCTCAAAATCGATATTTTAGGTCCCCAAAGTCGATATGTGCATGCATCTTCTGTACCCTTTCATATCTCAAATTCAGGCTCAGAATACTCGAAAATTCAATTTTTTTTGGGTCCTAGAAGCGATCTGTACGTGTCTATTCAGTGTTAGAGTATTTTAAAAATTCAGGCCCAAAACATGCTCAAAATCGATATTTTGGGTGCCCAAAGTCGATATGTGCATGCATCTTCTGTACCCGTTTATATCTCAAATTCAGACTCAAAACACCCGAATATTCGATATTTTTGGGTCCCAAAAGTAATCTGTACATGCATACTCCGTGTTAGAGTATTTTCAAAATACAAGCCTAAAACATGCTGAAAATCGATATTTTAGCTGCCCAAAGTCAATATGTGTATGCATCTTCTGTACCTGTCTATATCCCAAATTCAGGTTCAAAACACTCGAAAATTCGATGTTTTTGGGTCCTAGAAACAATCTGTACATGCCTACTTCTTGCTAGAATGTTTTCAAGATACAGACCCAAAACATGCTCAAAATCGATATTTTAGGTGCAAAAAGTCGAAATGTGCATGCATCTTCTGTACCCGTTTATATCTCAAATTCAGGCTCAAAACACCCGAAAATTCGATATTTTTGGGTCCCCGAAGCGATCTGTACATGCCTACTCCGTGTTAGAGTATTTTTAAATTACAGGCCTAAAACATGCTGTAAATCGATATTTTAGCTGCCCAAAGTCAATATGTGCATGCATCCTCTGTACCCGGTTATATCCCAATTTCTGGCTCAAAACTCCGAAAATTCGATATTTTTAGGTCCCGTAAGCGATCTGCACATGCCTACTCAGTGCTAGAATGTTTTTAAAATACAGGCTTAAAACATGCTATAAATAGATATTTCAGGTGTGAAAAGTCGATATGTGCATGCATCTTCTGTACCCGTTTATATCTCAAATTCAGGCTCAAAACACCCGAAAAGTCAATATTTTTGTGTCCCTTAAGCGATCTGTACATGCCTACTCCGTGTTAATGTATTTTCAAAATACAGGCCCAAAACATCCCAAAAATCTATATTTTAGGTGCCCAAAGTCAATATGTGCATGCATCTTCTGTACCCTTTCATATCTCAAATTCAGGCTCAGAACACTAAAAAATTCGATTTATTTGGGTCCTAGAAGCGATCTGTACGTGTCTATTCAGTGTTAGAGTATTTTAAAAATTCAGGCCCAAAACATGCTCTAAATCGATATTTTGGGTGCCCAAAGTCGATATGTGCATGCATCTTCTGTACCCGTTTATATCTCAAATTCAGACTCAAAACACCCGAATATTCGATATTTTTGGGTCCCAAAAGCAATGTGTACATGCATACTCCGTGTTAGAGTATTTTCAAAATACAAGCCTAAAACATGCAGAAAATCGATATTTTAGCTGCCCAAAGTCAATATGTGTATGCATCTTCTGTACCCGTCTATATCCCAAATTCAGGTTCAAAACACTCGAAAATTCAATATTTTTGGGTCCCAGAAGCAATCTGTAAATGCCTACTTCTTGCTAGAATGTTTTCAAGATACAGACCCAAAACATGCTCAAAATCGATATTTTAGGTGCCAGAAGTCGATATGTGCTTGCATCTTCTGTACCTGTTCATATCTCAAATTCAGACTCAGAACAACCGAAAATTTGATTTATTTGGGTCCCAGAAGTGATCTGTACGTGTCTACTCCGTGTTAGAGTGTTTTAAAAATACGGGCCCAAAACATGCTCAAAATCGATATTTTGGGTGCCCAAAGTCGATATGTGCATGCATCTTCTGTACCCGTTTATATCTCAAATTCAGACTCAAAACACCCGAATATTCGATATTTTTGGGTCCCAAAAGCCATCTGTACATGCATACTCCGTGTTAGAGTATTTTCAAAATACAGGCCTAAAACATGATGTAAATCGATATTTTACCTGCCCAAAGTCAATATGTGTATGCATCTTCTGTACCCGTCTATATCCCAAACTCAGGTTCAAAACACTCGAAAATTCGATATTTTTGGGTCCCAGAAGCAATCTGTACATGCCTACTTCTTGCTAGAAAGTTTTCAAGATACAGACCCAAAACATCCTCAAAATCGATATTTTAGGTGCAAAAAGTCGATATGTGCATGCATCTTCTGTACTCGTTTATATCTCAAATTCAGGCTCAAAACTCCGAAAATTCGATATTTTTGTGTCCCAGAAGCGATCTGTACATGTCTACACTGTGTTATAGTATTTTCAAAATACAGGCCCAAAACATGCTCAAAATCGATATTTTAGGTGCCCAAAGTCGATATGTGCATACATCTTCTGTACCCTTTCATATCTCAAATTCAGGCTCAGAATACTCGAAAATTTGATTTATTTGGGTCCTAGAAGCGATCTGTACGTGTCTATTCAGTGTTAGAGTATTTTAAAAATTCAGGCCCAAAACATGCTCAAAATCGATATTTTGGGTGCCCAAAGTCGATATGTGCATGCATCTTCTGTACCCGTTTATATCTCAAATTCAGACTCAAAACACCCGAATATTCGATATTTTTGGGTCCCAAAAGCAATGTGTACATGCATACTCCGTGTTAGAGTATTTTCAAAATACAAGCCTAAAACATGCAGAAAATCGATATTTTAGCTGCCCAAAGTCAATATGTGAATGCATCTTCTGTACCCGTCTATATCCCAAATTCAGGTTCAAAACACTTGAAAATTCGATATTTTTGGGTCCTAGAAGCAATCTGTACATGCCTACTCCTTGCTAGAATTTTTTCAAGATACAGACCCAAAACATGTTCAAAATCGATATTTTAGGTGGAAAAAGTCGATATGTGCATGCATCCTCTGTACCCGGTTATATCCCAATTTCTGGCTCAAAACACCCAAAAAATCGATATTTTTGTGTCCCAGAAGCGATCTGTACATGTCTACACCGTTTTTTAGTATTTTCAAAATACAGGCCCAAAACATGCTCAAAATCGATATTTTAGGTGCCCGAAGTCGATATGTGCATGCATCTTCTGTACCTGTTCATATCTCAAATTCAGGCTCAGAACATCCGAAAATTCGATTTATTTGGGTCCCAGAAGCGATCTGTACGTGTCTACTCCGTGTTAGAGTATTTTAAAAATACAGGCTCTAAACATGCTCAAAATCGATATTTTGGGTGCCCAAAGTCGATATGTGCATGCATCTTCTATACCCGTTTATATCTCAAATTCAGACTCAAAACACCCGAATATTCGATATTTTTGGGTCCCAAAAGCCATCTGTACATGCATACTCCGTGTTAGAGTATTTTTAAAATACAGGCCTAAAACATGCTGTAAATCGATATTTTAGCTGCCCAAAGTCAATATGTGTATGCATCTTCTGTACCAGTCTATATCCCAAATTTAGGTTTAAAACACTCGAAAATTCGATATTTTTGAGTATCAGAAGCAATCTGTACATGCCTACTTCTTGCTAGAATGTTTTCAAGATACAGACCCAAAACATGCTCAAAATCGATATTTTAGGTGCAAAAAGTCGAAATGTGCATGCATCTTCTGTACCCGTTTATATCCCAAATTCAGGCTCAAAACACCCAAAAAATCGATATTTTTGTGTCCCAGAAGCGATCTGTACATGTCTACACCGTGCTATAGTATTTTCAAAATACAGGCCCAAAACATGCTCAAAATCGATATTTTAGGTGCCCAAAGTCGATATGTGCATGCATCTTTTGTATCCGTTCATATCTCAAATTCAGGCTCTGAGCACCCTAAAATTCGATTTATTTGGGTTCCAGAAGCGATCTGTACGTGTCTACTCAGTGTTAGAGTATTTTAAAAATACAGGCCCAAAACATGCTCAAAATCGATATTTTGGGTGCCCAAAGTCGATATGTGCATGCATCTTCTGTATCCGTTTATATCTCAAATTCAGACTCAAAACACCCGAATATTCGATATTTTTGGGTCCCAAAAGCAATGTGTACATGCATACTCAGTGTTAGAGTATTTTAAAATTACAGGCCTAAAACATGCTGAAAATCGATATTTTAGCTGCCCAAAGTCAATATGTGTATGCATCTTCTGTACCCGTCTATATCCCAAATTCAGTTTCAAAACACTCGAAAATTCGATATTTTTGGGTCCCAGAAGCAATCTGTACATGCCTACTTCTTGCTAGAATGTTTTCAAGATACAGACCCAAAACATGCTCAAAATCGATATTTTAGGTGCAAAAAGTCGAAATGTGCATGCATCTTCTGTACCCGTTTATATCTCAAATTCAGGCTCAAAACACCCGAAAATTCGATATTTTTGGGTCCCCGAAGCGATCTGTACATGCCTACTCCGTGTTAGAGTATTTTCAAATTATACGCCCAAAACATACTAAAAATCGATATTTTGGGTGCCAAAGTCGATATGTGTATGCATCTTCTGTACCCGTTTATATCTCAAATTCAGGCTCAAAACACCCAAAAAATCGATATTTTTGTGTCCCAGAAGCGATCTGTACATGTCTACACCGTGCTATAGTATTTTCAAAATACAGGCCCAAAACATGCTCAAAATCGATATTTTAGGTGCCCAAAGTCGATATGTGCATTTATCTTCTGTACCCGTTCATATCTCTAATTCAGGCTCAGAACACCCTAAAATTTGATTTATTTGGGTTCCAGAAGCGATCTGTACGTGTCTACTCAGTGTTATAGTATTGTGAAAATACAGGCCCAAAACATGCTCAAAATCGATATTTTGGGTGCCCAAAGTCGATATGTGCATGCATCTTCTGTACCCGTTTATATCTCAAATTCAGACTCAAAACACCCGAATATTCGATATTTTTGGGTCCCAAAAGCAATGTGTACATGCATACTCCGTGTTAGAGTATTTTCAAAATACAGGCCTAAAACATGCTGAAAATCGATATTTTAGCTGCCCAAAGTCAATATGTGTATGCATCTTCTGTACCCGTCTATATCCCAAATTCAGGTTCAAAACACTCGAAAATTCGATAATTTTGGGTCCCAAAAGCAATCTGTACATGCCTACTTCTTGCTAGAATGTTTTCAAGATACAGACACAAAACATACTCAAAATCGATATTTTAGGTGCAAAAAGTCGAAATGTGCATGCATCTTCTGTACCCGTTTATATCTCAAATTCAGGCTCAAAACACCCGAAAATTCGATATTTTTGGGTCCCCGAAGCGATCTGTACATGCCTACTCCGTGTTAGAGTATTTTCAAAATACAGGCCCAAAACATGCTCAAAATCGATATTTTAGGTGCAAAAAGTCGATATGTGCATGCATCTTCGGTATCCGTCTATATCCCAAATTCAGGTTCAAAACACCCGAAAATTCGATAATTTTGGGTCCCAGAAGCGATCTGTACATGCCTACTCCTTACTAGAATTTTTTCAAGATACAGACCCAAAACATGCTCAAAATCGTTATTTTAGGTGCAAAAAGTCGATATGTGCATGTATCCTCTGTACCCGGTTATATCCCAATTTCTGGTTCAAAACACCCGAAAATTCGATATTTTTGGGTCCCAGAAGCGATCTGTACATGCCTACTCAGTGCTAGAATATTTTCAAATTATACGCCCAAAACATACTAAAAATCGATATTTTGGGTGCCAATGTCGATATGTGCATGCATCTTCTGTACCCGTTTATATCTCAAATTCAGGCTCAAAACACCCAAAAAATCGATATTTTTGTGTCCCAGAAGCGATCTGTACGTGTCTACTCCGTGTTAATGTATTTTTAAAATACAGGCCCAAAACATGCTCAAAATCGATATTTTAGGTGCCCAAAGTCGAAATGTACATGCATTATCTGTACCCGTTTATATCTCAAATTCAGGCTCAAAACACCCGAAAAGTCGATATTTTTGGGTCCCCGAAGCGATCTGTACATGCCTACTCCGTGTTAGAGTATTTTCAAAATACAGGCCGAAAACATGCTCAAAATCGATATTTTAGGTGCAAAAAGTCGATATGTGCATGCATTTTCGGAATCCGTCTATATCCCAAATTCAGGTTCAAAACACCCGAAAATTCGATAATTTTGGATCCCAGAAGCGATCTGTACATGCCTACTCCTTGCTAGAATTTTTTCAAGATACAGACCCAAAACATGCTCAAAATCGATATTTTAGATGCAAAAAGTCGATATGTGCATGCATCCTCTGTACCCGGTTATATCCCAATTTCTGGCTCAAAACACCCGAAAATTCGATATTTTTGGGTCCCAGAAGCGATCTGTACATGCCTACTCAGTGCTAGAATATTTTCAAATTAAACGCCCAAAACATACTAAAAATCGATATTTTGGGTTCCAAAGTCGATATGTGCATGCATCTTCTGTACCCGTTTATATCTCAAATTCAGGCTCAAAACACCCAAAAAATCGATATTTTTGTGTCCCAGAAGCGATCTGTACATGTCTACACCGTGTTTGAGTATTTTCAAAATACAGGCCAAAAACATGCTCAAAATCGATATTTTAGGTGTCCGAAGTCGATATGTGCATGCATCTTCTGTTCCCGTTCATATCTCAAAATCAGGCTCAGAACAACCGAAAATTCGATTTATTTGGGTCCCAGAAGCGATCTGTACGTGTCTACTCCGTGTTAGAGTATTTTAAAAATACAGGCTCAAAACATGCTTAAAATCGATATTTTGGGTGCCCAAAGTCGATATGTGCATGTATCTTCTGTACCCGTTTATATCTCAAATTCAGACTCAAAACACCCGAATATTCGATATTTTTGGGTCCCAAAAGCAATGTGTACATGCATACTCCGTGTTAGAGTATTTTCAAAATACAGGCCTAAAACATGCTGAAAATCGATATTTTAGCTGCCCAAAGTCAATATGTGTATGCATCTTCTGTACCCGTCTATATCCCAAATTCAGGTTCAAAACACTCGAAAATTCGATAATTTTGGGTCCCAAAAGCAATCTGTACATGCCTACTTCTTGCTAGAATGTTTTCAAGATACAGACCCAAAACATACTCAAAATCGATATTTTAGGTGCAAAAAGTCGAAATGTGCATGCATCTTCTGTACCCGTTTATATCTCAAATTCAGGCTCAAAACACCCGAAAATTCGATATTTTTGGGTCCCCGAAGCGATCTGTACATGCCTACTCCGTGTTAGAGTATTTTCAAAATACAGGCCCAAAACATGCTCAAAATCGATATTTTAGGTGCAAAAAGTCGATATGTGCATGCATCTTCGGTATCCGTCTATATCCCAAATTCAGGTTCAAAACACCCGAAAATTCGATAATTTTGGGTTCCAGAAGCGATCTGTACATGCCTACTCCTTGCTTGAATTTTTTCAAGATACAGACCCAAAACATGCTCAAAATCGTTATTTTAGGTGCAAAAAGTCGATATGTGCATGCATCCTCTGTACCCGGTTATATCCCAATTTCTGGTTCAAAACACCCGAAAATTCGATATTTTTGGGTCCCAGAAGCGATCTGTACATGCCTACTCAGTGCTAGAATATTTTCAAATTATACGCCCAAAACATACTAAAAATCGATATTTTGGGTGCCAATGTCGATATGTGCATGCATCTTCTGTACCCGTTTATATCTCAAATTCAGGCTCAAAACACCCAAAAAATCGATATTTTTGTGTCCCAGAAGCGATTTGTACGTGTCTACTCCGTGTTAATGTATTTTTAAAATACAGGCCCAAAACATGCTCAAAATCGATATTTTAGGTGTCCAAAGTCGAAATGTGCATGCATTATCTGTACCCGTTTATATCTCAAATTCAGGCTCAAAACACCCGAAAAGTCGATATTTTTGGGTCCCCGAAGCGATCTGTACATGCCTACTCCGTGTTAGAGTATTTTCAAAATACAGGCCGAAAACATGCTCAAAATCGATATTTTAGGTGCAAAAAGTCGATATGTGCATGCATTTTCGGTATCCGTCTATATCCCAAATTCAGGTTCAAAACACCCGAAAATTCGATAATTTTGGATCCCAGAAGCGATCTGTACATGCCTACTCAGTGCTAGAATATTTTCAAATTAAACGCCCAAAACATACTAAAAATCGATATTTTGGGTTCCAAAGTCGATATGTGAATGCATCTTCTGTACCCGTTTATATCTCAAATTCAGGCTCAAAACACCCAAAAAATCGATATTTTTGTGTCCCAGAAGAGATCTGTACATGTCTACACCGTGTTTGAGTATTTTCAAAATACAGGCCAAAAACATGCTCAAAATAGATATTTTAGGTGTCCGAAGTCGATATGTGCATGCATCTTCTGTTCCCGTTCATATCTAAAAAATCAGGCTCAGAACAACCGAAAATTCGATTTATTTGGGTCCCAGAAGCGATCTGTACGTGTCTACTCCGTGTTAGAGTATTTTAAAAATACAGGCTCAAGACATGCTTAAAATCGATATTTTGGGTGCCCAAAGTCGATATGTGCATGCATCTTCTGTACCCGTTTATATCTCAAATTCAGACTCAAAACACCCGAATATTCGATATTTTTGGGTCCCAAAAGCCATCTGTACATGCATACTCCGTGTTAGAGTATTTTTAAAATACAGGCCTAAAACATGCTGTAAATCGATATTTTAGCTGCCCAAAGTCAATATGTGTATGCATCTTCTGTACCCGTCTATATCCCAAATTCAGGTTCAAAACACCAGAAAATTCGATATTTTTGGGTCCCAGAAGCGATCTGTACATGCCTACTCCTTGCTAGAATGTTTTCAATATACAGACCCAAAACTTGCTCAAAATCGATATTTTAAGTGCTAAAAGTCGATATGTGCATGCATCTTCTGTACCCGTTCATATCTCAAATTCAGACTCAAAACACCCGAATATTCGATATTTTTGGGTCCCAAAAGCCATCTGTACATGCATACTCCGTGTTAGAGTATTTTTAAAATACAGGCCTAAAACATGCTGTAAATCGATATTTTAGCTGCCCAAAGTCAATATGTGTATGCATCTCCTGTACCCGTCTATATCCCAAATTCAGGTTCAAAACACTCGAAAATTCGATATTTTTGAGTCTCAGAAGCAATCTGTACATGCCTTCTTCTTGCTAGAAAGTTTTCATGATACAGACCCAAAACATGCTCAAAATCGATATTTTATGTGCAAAAAGTCGATATGTGCATGCATCTTCTGTACCCGTTTATATCTCAAATATAGACTCAAAAAACCCAAAAAATCGATATTTTTGTGTCCCAGAAGCGATCTGTACATGTCTATACCGTGTTATAATATTTTTAAAATACAAGCCCAAAACATGCTCAAAATCGATATTTTAGGTGCCCAAAGTCGATATGTGCATGCATCTTCTGTACCCGTTCATATCTCAAATTCAGGCTCAGAACACCCGAAAATTCGATTTATTTGGGATCCAGAAGCGATCTGTACGTGTCTACTCAGTGTTAGAGTATTTTAAAAATACAGGCATAAAACATGCTCAAAATCGATATTTTGGGTGCCCAAAGTCGATATGTGCATGCATCTTCTGTACCCGTTTATATCTCAAATTGAGGCTCAAAACTCCGAAAATTCGATATTTTTGGGTTCCTTAAGCGATCTGCACATGCCTACTCAGTGCGAGAATGTTTTTAAAATACAGGCTTAAAACATGCTATAAATCGATATTTAAGGTGTGAAAAGTCGATATGTGCATGCATCTTCTGTACCCGTTTATATCTCAAATTCAGGCTCAAAACACCCAAAAAATCGATATTTTTGTGTCCCAGAAGCGATCTGTACATGCATACTCCGTGTTAGAGTATTTTCAAAATACAGGCCCAAAACATACTCAAAATCGATATTTTAGGTGCCCAAATTCGATATGTGCATGCATCTTCTGTACCCGTTCATATCTCAAATTCAGGCTCAGAACACCCGAAAGTTCGATTTATTTGGGTCCCAAAAGCGATCTGTACGTGTCTACTCCGTGTTAGAGTAATTTCAAAATACAGGCCTAAAACATGCAGAAAATCGATATTTTAGCTGCCCAAAGTCAATATGTGTATGCATCTTCTGTACCCGTCTATATCCCAAATTTAGGTTCAAAACACTCGAAAATTCGATATTTTTGGGTCCCAGAAGCAATCTGTACATGCCTACTTCTTGCTAGAATGTTTTCAAGATACAGACCCAAAACATGCTCAAAATCGATATTTTAGGTGCAAAAAGTCGAAATGTGCATGTATCTTCTGTACCCGTTTATATCCCAAATTCAGGCTCAAAACACCCAAAAAATCGAAATTTTTGTGTCCCAGAAGCGATCTGTACATGTCTACACCGTGCTATAGTATTTTCAAAATACAGGCCCAAAACATGCTCAAAATCGATATTTTAGGTGCCCAAAGTCGATATGTGCATGCATCTTCTGTATCCGTTCATATCTCAAATTCAGGCTCTGAACACCCTAAAATTCGATTTATTTGGGTTCCAGAAGCGATCTGTACGTGTATACTCAGTGTTAGAGTATTTTAAAAATACAGGCCCAAAACATGCTCAAAATCGATATTTTGGGTGCTCAAAGTCGATATGTGCATGCATCTTCTGTACCCGTTTATATCTCAAATTCAGACTCAAAACACCCGAATATTCGATATTTTTGGGTCCCAAAAGCAATGTGTACATGCATACTCTGTGTTAGAGTATTTTAAAAATACATGCCTAAAACATGCTGAAAATCGATATTTTAGCTGCACAAAGTCAATATGTGTATGCATCTTCTGTACCCGTCTATATCCCAAATTCAGGTTCAAAACAATCGAAAATTCGATATTTTTGGATCCCAGAAGCAATCTGTACATGCCTACTTCTTGCTAGAATGTTTTCAAGATACAGACCCAAAACATGCTCAAAATCGATATTTTAGGTGCAAAAAGTCGAAATGTGCTTGCATCTTCTGTACCCGTTTATATCTCAAATTCAGGCTCAAAACCCCCGAAAATTCGATCTTTTTGGGTCCCAGAAGCGATCTGTACATGCCTACTCCGTGTTAGAGTATTTTTAAATTATACGCCCAAAACATACTAAAAATCGATATTTTGGGTGCCAAAGTCGATATGTGTATGCATCTTCTGTACCCGTTTATATCTCAAATTCAGGCTCAAAACACCCAAAAAATCGATATTTTTGTGTCCCAGAAGCGATCTGTACATGTCTACACCGTGCTATAGTATTTTCAAAATACAGGCCCAAAACATGCTCAAAATCGATATTTTAGGTGCCCAAAGTCGATATGTGCATTCATCTTCTGTATCCGTTCATATCTCAAATTCAGGCTCAGAACACCCTAAAATTCGATTTATTTGGGTTCCAGAAGCGATCTGTACATGCCTACTCCGTGTTAATGTATTTTCAAAATACAGGCCCAAAACATGCTGAAAATCTATATTTTAGGTGCCCAAAGTCGAAATGTGCATGCATTATCTGTACCCGTTTATATCTCAAATTCAGGCTCAAAACACCCGAAAAGTCGATATATTTGGGTCCCCGAAGCGATCTGTACATGCCTACTCCGTGTTAGAGTATTTTCAAAATACAGGCCGAAAACATGCTCAAAATCGATATTTTAGGTGCAAAAAGTCGATATGTGCATGCATTTTCGGTATCCGTCTATATCCCAAATTCAGGTTCAAAACACCCGAAAATTCGATAATTTTGGATCCCAGAAGCGATCTGTACATGCCTACTCCTTGCTAGAATTTTTTCAAGATACATACCCAAAACATGCTCAAAATCGATATTTTAGGTGCAAAAAGTCGATATGTGCATGCATCCTCTGTACCCGGTTATATCCCAAATTCAGGCTCAAAACACCCGAAAATTCGATATTTTTGGGTCCCAGAAGCGATCTGTACATGCCTACTCAGTGCTAGAATATTTTCAAATTAAACGCTCAAAACATACTAAAAATCGATATTTTGGGTTCCAAAGTCGATATGTGCATGCATCTTCTGTACCCGTTTATATCTCAAATTCAGGCTCAGAACACCCAAAAAATCGATATTTTTGTGTCCCAGAAGCGATCTGTACATGTCTACACCGTGTTTGAGTATTTTCAAAATACAGGCCAAAAACATGCTCAAAATCGATATTTTAGGTGTCCGAAGTCGATATGTGCATGCATCTTCTGTTCCCGTTCATATCTCAAAATCAGGCTCAGAACAACCGAAAATTCGATTTATTTGGGTCCCAGAAGCGATCTGTACGTGTCTACTCCGTGTTAGAGTATTTTAAAAATACAGGCTCAAAACATGCTTAAAATCGATATTTTGGGTGCCCAAAGTCGATATGTGCATGCATCTTCTGTACCCGTTTATATCTCAATTTCAGACTCAAAACACCCGAATATTCGATATTTTTGGGTCCCAAAAGCCATCTGTACATGCATACTCCGTGTTAGAGTATTTTTAAAATACAGGCCTAAAACATGCTGTAAATCGATATTTTAGCTGCCCAAAGTCAATATGTGTATGCATCTTCTGTACCCGTCTATATCCCAAATTCAGGTTCAAAACACCCGAAAATTCGATATTTTTGGGTCCCAGAAGCGATCTGTACATGCCTACTTCTTGCTAGAATGTTTTCAAGATACAGACCCAAAACTTGCTCAAAATCGATATTTTAGGTGCAAAAAGTCGAAATGTGCATGCATCTTCTGTACACGTTTATATCCCAAATTCAGGCTCAAAACACCCAAAAAATCGAAATTTTTGTATCCCAGAAGCGATCTGTACATGTCTACACCGTGCTATAGTATTTTCAAAATACAGGACCAAAAAACATGCTCAAAATCGATATTTTAGGTGCCCAAAGTCGATATGTGCATGCATCTTCTGTATCCGTTCATATCTCAAATTCAGGCTCAGAACACCCTAAAATTCGATTTATTTGGGTTCCAGAAGCGATCTGTACGTGTCTACTCAGTGTTAGAGTATTTTAAAAATACAGGCCCAAAACATGCTCAAAATCGATATTTTGGGTGCTCAAAGTCGATATGTGCATGCATCTTCTGTACCCGTTTATATCTCAAATTCAGACTCAAAACACCCGAATATTCGATATTTTTGGGTCCCAAAAGCAATGTGTACATGCATACTCTGTGTTAGAGTATTTTAAAAATACATGCCTAAAACATGCTGAAAATCGATATTTTAGCTGCACAAAGTCAATATGTGTATGCATCTTCTGTACCCGTCTATATCCCAAATTCAGGTTCAAAACACTCGAAAATTCGATATTTTTGGATCCCAGAAGCAATCTGTACATGCCTACTTCTTGCTAGAATGTTTTCAAGATACAGACCCAAAACATGCTCAAAATCGATATTTTAGGTGCAAAAAGTCGAAATGTGCATGCATCTTCTGTACCCGTTTATATCTGAAATTCAGGCTCAAAACCCCCGAAAATTCGATCTTTTTGGGTCCCAGAAGCGATCTGTACATGCCTACTCCGTGTTAGAGTATTTTCAAATTATACGCCCAAAACATACTAAAAATCGATATTTTGGGTGCCAAAGTCGATATGTGTATGCATCTTCTGTACCCGTTTATATCTCAAATTCAGGCTCAAAACACCCAAAAAGTCGATATATTTGGGTCCCCGAAGCGATCTGTACATGCCTACTCCGTGTTAGAGTATTTTCAAAATACAGGCCGAAAACATGCTCAAAATCGATATTTTAGGTGCAAAAAGTCGATATGTGCATGCATTTTCGGTATCCGTCTATATCCCAAATTCAGGTTCAAAACACCCGAAAATTCGATAATTTTGGATCCCAGAAGCGATCTGTACATGCCTACTCCTTGCTAGAATTTTTTCAAGATACATACCCAAAACATGCTCAAAATCGATATTTTAGGTGCAAAAAGTCGATATGTGCATGCATCCTCTGTACCCGGTTATATCCCAATTTCTGGCTCAAAACACCCGAAAATTCGATATTTTTGGGTCCCAGAAGCGATCTGTACATGCCTACTCAGTGCTAGAATATTTTCAAATTAAACGCCCAAAACATACTAAAAATCGATATTTTGGGTTCCAAAGTCGATATGTGCATGCATCTTCTGTACCCGTTTATATCTCAAATTCAGGCTCAAAACACCCAAAAAATCGATATTTTTGTGTCCCAGAAGCGATCTGTACATGTCTACACCGTGTTTGAGTATTTTCAAAATACAGGCCAAAAACATGCTCAAAATCGATATTTTAGGTGTCCGAAGTCGATATGTGCATGCATCTTCTGTTCCCGTTCATATCTCAAAATCAGGCTCAGAACAACCGAAAATTCGATTTATTTGGGTCCCAGAAGCGATCTGTACGTGTCTACTCCGTGTTAGAGTATTTTAAAAATACAGGCTCAAAACATGCTTAAAATCGATATTTTGGGTGCCCAAAGTCGATATGTGCATGCATCTTCTGTACCCGTTTATATCTCAAATTCAGACTCAAAACATCCGAATATTCGATATTTTTGGGTCCCAAAAGCCATCTGTACATGCATACTCCGTGTTAGAGTATTTTTAAAATACAGGCCTAAAACATGCTGTAAATCGATATTTTAGCTGCCCAAAGTCAATATGTGTATGCATCTTCTGTACCCGTCTATATCCCAAATTCAGGTTCAAAACACTCGAAAATTCGATATTTTTGAGTCTCAGAAACAATCTGTACATGCCTTCTTCTTGCTAGAAAGTTTTCATGATACAGAACCAAAACATGCTCAAAATCGATATTTTATGTGCAAAAAGTCGATATGTGCATGCATCTTCTGTACCCGTTTATATCTCAAATTCAGACTCAAAAAACCCAAAAAATCGATATTTTTGTGTCCCAGAAGCGATCTGTACATGTCTATACCGTGTTATAGTATTTTTAAAATACAAGCCCAAAACATGCTCAAAATCGATATTTTAGGTGCCCAAAGTCGATATGTGCATGCATCTTCTGTACCCGTTCATATCTCAAATTCAGGCTCAGAACACCCGAAAATTCGATTTATTTGGGTTCCAGAAGCGATCTGTACGTGTCTACTCAGTGTTAGAGTATTTTAAAAATACAGGCATAAAACATGCTCAAAATCGATATTTTGGGTGCCCAAAGTCGATATGTGCATGCATCTTCTGTACCCGTTTATATCTCAAATTCAGACTCAAAATTCCGAAAATTCGATATTTTTGGGTTCCTTAAGCGATCTGCACATGCCTACTCAGTGCGAGAATGTTTTTAAAATACAGGCTTAAAACATGCTATAAATCGATATTTAAGGTGTGAAAAGTCGATATGTGCATGCATCTTCTGTACCCGTTTATATCTCAAATTCAGGCTCAAAACACCCAAAAAATCGATATTTTTGTGTCCCAGAAGCGATCTGTACATGCCTACTCCTTGCTAGAATGTTTTCAATATACAGACCCAAAACTTGCTCAAAATCGATATTTTAAGTGCTAAAAGTCGATATGTGCATGCATCTTCTGTACCCGTTCATATCTCAAATTCAGACTCAAAACACCCGAATATTCGATATTTTTGGGTTCCAAAAGCCATCTGTACATGCATACTCCGTGTTAGAGTATTTTTAAAATACAGGCCTAAAACATGCTGTAAATCGATATTTTAGCTGCCCAAAGTCAATATGTGTATGCATCTTCTGTACCCGTCTATATCCCAAATTCAGGTTCAAAACACTCGAAAATTCGATATTTTTGAGTCTCAGAAGCAATCTGTACATGCCTTCTTCTTGCTAGAAAGTTTTCATGATACAGAACCAAAACATGCTCAAAATCGATATTTTATGTGCAAAAAGTCGATATGTGCATGCATCTTCTGTACCCGTTTATATCTCAAATTCAGACTCAAAAAACCCAAAAAATCGATATTTTTGTGTCCCAGAAGCGATCTGTACATGTCTATACCGTGTTATAGTATTTTTAAAATACAAGCCCAAAACATGCTCAAAATCGATATTTTAGGTGCCCAAAGTCGATATGTGCATGCATCTTCTGTACCCGTTCATATCTCAAATTCAGGCTCAGAACACCCGAAAATTCGATTTATTTGGGATCCAGAAGCGATCTGTACGTGTCTACTCAGTGTTAGAGTATTTTAAAAATACAGGCATAAAACATGCTCATAATCGATATTTTGGGTGCCCAAAGTCGATATGTGCATGCATCTTCTGTACCCGTTTATATCTCAAATTCAGGCTCAAAACTCCGAAAATTCGATATTTTTGGGTTCCTTAAGCGATCTGCACATGCCTACTCAGTGCGAGAATGTTTTTAAAATACAGGCTTAAAAGATGCTATAAATCGATATTTAAGGTGTGAAAAGTCGATACGTGCATGCATCTTCTGTACCCGTTTATATCTCAAATTCAGGCTCAAAACACCCAAAAAATCGATATCTTTGTGTCCCAGAAGCGATCTGTACATGCATACTCCGTGTTAGAGTATTTTCAAAATACAGGCCCAAAACATACTCAAAATCGATATTTTAGGTGCCCAAAGTCGATATGTGCATGCATCTACTGTACCCGTTTATATCTCAAATTCAGGCTCAAAACACCCAAAAAGTCGATATTTTTGGGTCCCAGAAGCGACCTGTACATGCCTACTCCGTGTTAATGTATTTTCAAAATACAGGCCCAAAACATGCTGAAAATCTATATTTTAAGTGCCCTAAGTCAATATGTGCATGCATCTTCTGTACCCGTTCATATCTCAAATTCAGGCTCAGAACACCCGAAAGTTCGATTTATTTGGGTCCCAAATAGCGATCTGTACGTGTCTACTCCGTGTTAGAGTAATTTCAAAATACAGGCCTAAAACATGCAGAAAATCGATATTTTAGCTGCCCAAAGTCAATATGTGTATGCATCTTCTGTACCCGTCTATATCCCAAATTCAGGTTCA
The DNA here is from genome assembly GCA_033782935.1 of Petrolisthes cinctipes. Classification (NCBI taxonomy): domain Eukaryota; kingdom Metazoa; phylum Arthropoda; class Malacostraca; order Decapoda; family Porcellanidae; genus Petrolisthes; species Petrolisthes cinctipes. Next base: position 11,571,536 of record JAWQEG010000062.1, on the reverse strand, counting down.
AAACACTCGAAAATTCGATATTTTTGGGTCCCAGAAGCAATCTGTACATGCCTACTTCTTGCTAGAAAGTTTTCAAGATACAGACCTAAAACATGCTCAAAATCGATATTTTAGGTGCAAAAAGTCGATATGTGCATGCATCTTCTGTACTCGTTTATATCTCAAATTCAGGCTCAAAACTCCGAAAATTCGATATTTTTGTGTCCCAGAAGCGATCTGTACATGTCTACACTGTGTTATAGTATTTTCAAAATACAGGCCCAAAACATGCTCAAAATCGATATTTTAGGTGCCCAAAGTCGATATGTGCATGCATCTTCTGTACCCTTTCATATCTCAAATTCAGGCTCAGAACACTCGAAAATTCGATATTTTTGGGTCCTAGAAGGGATCTGTACGTGTCTATTCAGTGTTAGAGTATTTTAAAAATACAGGCATAAAACATGCTCAAAATCGATATTTTGGGTGCCCAAAGTCGATATGTGCATGCATCTTCTGTACCCGTTTATATCTCAAATTCAGGCTCAAAATTCCGAAAATTCGATATTTTTGGGTTCCTTAAGCGATCTGCACATGCCTACTCAGTGCGAGAATGTTTTTAAAATACAGGCTTAAAACATGCTATAAATCGATATTTAAGGTGTGAAAAGTCGATATGTGCATGCATCTTCTGTACCCGTTTATATCTCAAATTCAGGCTCAAAACACCCAAAAAATCGATATTTTTGTGTCCCAGAAGCGATCTGTACATGCCTACTCCTTGCTAGAATGTTTTCAATATACAGACCCAAAACTTGCTTAAAATCGATATTTTAAGTGCTAAAAGTCGATATGTGCATGCATCTTCTGTACCCGTTCATATCTCAAATTCAGACTCAAAACACCCGAATATTCGATATTTTTGGGTCCCAAAAGCCATCTGTACATGCATACTCCGTGTTAGAGTATTTTTAAAATACAGGCCTAAAACATGCTGTAAATCGATATTTTAGCTGCCCAAAGTCAATATGTGTATGCATCTTCTGTACCCGTCTATATCCCAAATTCAGGTTCAAAACACTCGAAAATTCGATATTTTTGAGTCTCAGAAGCAATCTGTACATGCCTTCTTCTTGCTAGAAAGTTTTCATGATACAGACCCAAAACATGCTCAAAATCGATATTTTATGTGCAAAAAGTCGATATGTGCATGCATCTTCTGTACCCGTTTATATCTCAAATTCAGACTCAAAACACCAAAAAAATCGATATTTTTGTGTCCCAGAAGCGATCTGTACATGTCTATACCGTGTTATAGTATTTTTAAAATACAAGCCCAAAACATACTCAAAATCGATATTTTAGGTGCCCAAAGTCGATATGTGCATGCATCTTCTGTACCCGTTCATATCTCAAATTCAGGCTCAGAACACCCGAAAATTCGATTTATTTGGGTTCCAGAAGCGATCTGTACGTGTCTACTCAGTGTTAGAGTATTTTAAAAATACAGGCATAAAACATGCTCAAAATCGATATTTTGGGTGCCCAAAGTCGATATGTGCATGCATCTTCTGTACCCGTTTATATCTCAAATTCAGGCTCAAAATTCCGAAAATTCGATATTTTTGGGTTCCTTAAGCGATCTGCACATGCCTACTCAGTGCGAGAATGTTTTTAAAATACAGGCTTAAAACATGCTATAAATCGATATTTAAGGTGTGAAAAGTCGATATGTGCATGCATCTTCTGTACCCGTTTATATCTCAAATTCAGGCTCAAAACACCCAAAAAATCGATATTTTTGTGTCCCAGAAGCGATCTGTACATGCCTACTCCTTGCTAGAATGTTTTCAATATACAGACCCAAAACTTGCTTAAAATCGATATTTTAAGTGCTAAAAGTCGATATGTGCATGCATCTTCTGTACCCGTTCATATCTCAAATTCAGACTCAAAACACCCGAATATTCGATATTTTTGGGTCCCAAAAGCCATCTGTACATGCATACTCCGTGTTAGAGTATTTTTAAAATACAGGCCTAAAACATGCTGTAAATCGATATTTTAGCTGCCCAAAGTCAATATGTGTATGCATCTTCTGTACCCGTCTATATCCCAAATTCAGGTTCAAAACACTCGAAAATTCGATATTTTTGAGTCTCAGAAGCAATCTGTACATGCCTTCTTCTTGCTAGAAAGTTTTCATGATACAGAACCAAAACATGCTCAAAATCGATATTTTATGTTCAAAAAGTCGATATGTGCATGCATCTTCTGTACCCGTTTATATCTCAAATTCAGACTCAAAAAACCCAAAAAATCGATATTTTTGTGTCCCAGAAGCGATCTGTACATGTCTATACCGTGTTATAGTATTTTTAAAATACAAGCCCAAAACATGCTCAAAATCGATATTTTAGGTGCCCAAAGTCGATATGTGCATGCATCTTCTGTACCCGTTCATATCTCAAATTCAGGCTCAGAACACCCGAAAATTCGATTTATTTGGGATCCAGAAGCGATCTGTACGTGTCTACTCAGTGTTAGAGTATTTTAAAAATACAGGCATAAAACATGCTCAAAATCGATATTTTGGGTGCCCAAAGTCGATATGTGCATGCATCTTCTGTACCCGTTTATATCTCAAATTCAGGCTCAAAACTCCGAAAATTCGATATTTTTGGGTTCCTTAAGCGATCTGCACATGCCTACTCAGTGCGAGAATGTTTTTAAAATACAGGCTTAAAACATGCTATAAATCGATATTTAAGGTGTGAAAAGTCGATACGTGCATGCATCTTCTGTACCCGTTTATATCTCAAATTCAGGCTCAAAACACCCAAAAAATCGATATCTTTGTGTCCCAGAAGCGATCTGTACATGCATACTCCGTGTTAGAGTATTTTCAAAATACAGGCCCAAAACATACTCAAAATCGATATTTTAGGTGCCCAAAGTCGATATGTGCATGCATCTACTGTACCCGTTTATATCTCAAATTCAGGCTCAAAACACCCAAAAAGTCGATATTTTTGGGTCCCAGAAGCGACCTGTACATGCCTACTCCGTGTTAATGTATTTTCAAAATACAGGCCCAAAACATGCTGAAAATCTATATTTTAAGTGCCCTAAGTCAATATGTGCATGCATCTTCTGTACCCGTTCATATCTCAAATTCAGGCTCAGAACACCCGAAAGTTCGATTTATTTGGGTCCCAAATAGCGATCTGTACGTGTCTACTCCGTGTTAGAGTAATTTCAAAATACAGGCCTAAAACATGCAGAAAATCGATATTTTAGCTGCCCAAAGTCAATATGTGTATGCATCTTCTGTACCCGTCTATATCCCAAATTCAGGTTCAAAACACTCGAAAATTCGATATTTTTGGGTCCCAGAAGCAATCTGTACATGCCTACTTCTTGCTAGAAAGTTTTCAAGATACAGACCTAAAACATGCTCAAAATCGATATTTTAGGTGCAAAAAGTCGATATGTGCATGCATCTTCTGTACTCGTTTATATCTCAAATTCAGGCTCAAAACTCCGAAAATTCGATATTTTTGTGTCCCAGAAGCGATCTGTACATGTCTACACTCTGTTATAGTATTTTCAAAATACAGGCCCAAAACATGCTCAAAATCGATATTTTAGGTGCCCAAAGTCGATATGTGCATGCATCTTCTGTACCCTTTCATATCTCAAATTCAGGCTCAGAACACTCGAAAATTCGATATTTTTGGGTCCTAGAAGGGATCTGTACGTGTCTATTCAGTGTTAGAGTATTTTAAAAATTCAGGCCCAAAACATGCTCAAAATCGATATTTTGGGTGCCCAAAGTCGATATGTGCATGCATCTTCTGTACCCGTTTATATCTCAAATTCAGACTCAAAACACCCGAATATTCGATATTTTTGGGTCCCAAAAGGCAATGTGTACATGCATACTCCGTGTTAGAGTATTTTTAAAATACAAGCCCAAAACATGCAGAAAATCGATATTTTAGCTGCCCAAAGTCAATATGTGTATGCATCTTCTGTACCCGTCTATATCCCAAATTCTGGTTCAAAAGACTCGAAAATTCGATATTTTTGGGTCCTAGAAGCAATCTGTACATGCCTACTTCTTGCTAGAATGTTTTCAAGATACAGACCCAAAACATGCTCAAAATCGATATTTTAGGTGCAAAAAGTCGATATGTGCATGCATCTTCGGTATCCGTCTATATCCCAAATTCAGGTTCAAAACACCCGAAAATTCGATAATTTTGGGACCCAGAAGCGATCTGTACATGCCTACTTCTTGCTAGAATGTTTTCAAGATACAGACCCAAAACATGCTCAAAATCGATATTTTAGGTGCAAAAAGTCGATATGTGCATGCATCCTCTGTACCCGGTTATATCCCAATTTCTGGCTCAAAACACCCAAAAAATCGATATTTTTGTGTCCCAGAAGCGATCTGTACATGTCTACACCGTGTTTGAGTATTTTAAAAATACAGGCTCAAAACATGCTCAAAATCGATATTTTGGGTGCCCAAAGTCGATATGTGCATGCATCTTCTGTACCCGTTTATATCTCAAATACAGACTCAAAACACCCTAAAAATCGATATTTTTGTGTCCCAGAAGCGATCTGTACATGCCTACTCCGTGTTAATGTATTTTCAAAAAACAGGCCCAAAACATGCCGAAAATCTATATTTTAGGTGCCCAAAGTCAATATGTGAATGCATCTTCTGTACCCGTCTATATCCCAAATTCAGGTTTAAAACACCAGAAAATTCGGTATTTTTGGGTCCCAGATGCGACCTGTACATGCCTACACCTTCCTAGAATGTTTTCAAGATACAGACCCAAAACATGCTTAAAATCGATATTTTAGGCGCAAAAAGTCGATATGTGCATGCATCCTCTGTACCCGGTTATATCCCAAATTCTGGCTCAAAACCCCCGAAAATTCGATCTTTTTGGGTCCCAGAAGCGATCTGTACATGCCTACTCAGTGCTAGAATATTTTCAAATTATACGCCCAAAACATACTAAAAATCGATATTTTGGGTGCCAAAGTCGATATGTGCATGCATCTTCTGTACCCGTTTATATCTCAAATTCAGGCTCAAAACACCAAAAAAATCGATATTTTTGTGTCAAAGAAGCGATCTGTACATGTCTACACCGTGCTATAGTATTTTCAAAATACAGGCCCAAAACATGCTAAAAATCGATATTTTAGGTGCCCAAAGTCGATATGTGCATTCATCTTCTGTATCCGTTCATATCTCAAATTCAGGCTCAGAACACCCTAAAATTCAATTTTTTGGGTTCCAGAAGCGATCTGTACGTGTCTACTCAGTGTTAGAGTATTCTAAAAATACAAGCCCAAAACATGCTCAAAATCGATATTTTGGGTGCCCAAAGTCGATATGTGCATGCATCTTCTGTACCCGTTTATATCTCAAATTCAGACTCAAAACACCCGAATATTCGATATTTTTGGGTCCCAAAAGCAATGTGTACATGCATACTCCGTGTTAGAGTATTTTCAAAATACAGGCCTAAAACATGCTGAAAATCGATATTCTAGCTGCCCAAAGTCAATATGTGTATGCATCTTCTGTACCCGTCTATATCCCAAATTCAGGTTCAAAACACTCGAAAATTAGATAATTTTGGGACCCAGAAGCGATCTGTACATGCCTACTCCTTGCTAGAATTTTTTCAAGATACAGACCCAAAACATGCTCAAAATCGATATTTTAGGTGCAAAAAGTCGATATGTGCATTCATCCTCTGTACCCGGTTATATCCCAATTTCTGGTTCAAAACACCCGAAAATTCGATATTTTTGGGTCCCAGAAGCGATCTGTACATGCCTACTCAGTGCTAGAATATTTTCAAATTATAAGCCCAAAACATACTAAAAATCGATATTTTGGGTGCCAAAGTCGATATGTGCATGCATCTTCTGTACCCGTTTATATCTCAAATTCAGGCTCAAAACACCCAAAAAATCGATATTTTTGTGTCCCAGAAGCGATCTGTACATGTCTACACCGTGTTTGAGTATTTTCAAAATACAGGCCCAAAACATGCTCAAAATCGATATTTTAGGTGCCCGAAGTCGATATGTGCATGCATCTTCTGTACCTGTTCATATCTCAAATTCAGGCTCAGAACAACCGAAAATTCGATTTATTTGGGTCCAAAAAGCGATCTGTACGTGTCTAATCCGTGTTAGAGTATTTTAAAAATACAGGCTCAAAACATGCTCAAAATCGATATTTTGGGTGCCCAAAGTCGATATGTGAATGCATCTTCTGTACCCGTTTATATCTCAAATACAGACTCAAAACACCCGAATATTCGATATTTTTGGGTCCCAAAAGCCATCTGTACATGCATACTTCATGTTAGAGTATTTTTAAAATACAAGCCTAAAACATGCTGTAAATCGATATTTTAGCTACCCAAAGTCAATATGTGTATTCATCTTCTGTACCCGTTTATATCTCAAATTTAGGTTCAAAACACTAGAAAATTCGATATTTTTGGGTCCCAGAAGCGATCTGTACATGCCTACTCCTTGCTGGAATGTTTTCAAGATACAGACCCAAAACTTGCTCGAAATCGATATTTTAAGTGCAAAAAGTCGATATGTGCATGCATCTTCTGTACCCGTTTATATCTCAAATTCAGACTCAAAACACCCGAATATTCGATATTTTTGGGTCCCAAAAGCAATCTGTACATGCATACTCCTTGTTAGATTATTTTTAAAATACAGGCCTAAAACATGCTGTAAATCGATATTTTAGGTGCCCAAAGTCAATATATCCCAAATTCAGGTTCAAAACACTCGAAAATTCGATATTTTTGAGTCCCAGAAGCAATCTATACATGCCTACTTCTTGCTAGAAAGTTTTCATGATACAGACCCAAAACATGCTCAAAATCGATATTTTAGGTGCAAAAAGTCGATATGTGCATGCATCTTCTGTACCCGTTTATATCTCAAATTCAGGCTCAAAACACCCAAAAAATCGATATTTTTGTGTCCCAGAAGCGATCTGTACATGTCTACACCGTGTTATAGTATTTTTAAAATACAAGCCCAAAGCATGCTCAAAATCGATATTTTAGGTGCCCAAAGTCGATATGTGCATGCATCTTCTGTACCCGTTCATATCTCAAATTCAGGCTCAGAACACCCGAAAATTCGATTTATATGGGTCCCAGAAGCGATCTGTACGTGTCTACTCAGTGTTAGAGTATTTTAAAAATACAGGCCGAAAACATGCTCAAAATCGATATTTTGGGTGCCCAAAGTCGATATGTGCATGCATCTTCTGTACCCGTTTATATCTCAAATTCAGACTCAAAACTCCGAAAATTCGATATTTTTGGGTCCCTTAAGCGATCTGGACATGCCTACTCAGTGCTAGAATGTTTTTAAAATACAGGCTTAAAACATGCTATAAATCGATATTTTAGGTGTGAAAAGTCGATATGTGCATGCATCTTCTGTACCCGTTTATATCTCAAATAAAGGCTCAAAACACCCAAAAAATCGATATTTTTGTGTCCCAGAAGCGATCTGTACATGCATACTCCGTGTTAGAGTATTTTCATGATACAGGCCCAAAACATACTCAAAATCGATATTTTAGGTGCCCAAAGTCGATATGTGCATGCATCTTCTGTACCCGTTTATATCTCAAATTCAGGCTCAAAACACCCGAAAAGTCGATATTTATGGGTCCCAGAAGCGACCTGTACATGCCTACTCCGTGTTAATGTATTTTCAAAATACATGCCCAAAACATGCTCAAAATCGATATTTTAGGTGCAAAAAGTCGATATGTGCATGCATCTTCGGTATCCGTCTATATCCCAAATTCAGGTTCAAAACACCCGAAAATTCGATAATTTTGGGTCCCAGAAGCGATCTGTACATGCCTACTCCTTGCTAGAATTTTTTTAAGATACAGACCTAAAACATGCTCAAAATCGATATTTTAGGTGCAAAAAGTCGATATGTGCATGCATCCTCTGTACCCGGTTATATCCCATATTTTGGCTCAAAACACCCGAAAATTCGATATTTTTGGGTCCCCGAAGCGATCTGTAGGTGTCTACTCCGTGTTAGAGTATTTTCAAAATACAGGCCTAAAACATGCAGAAAATCGATATTTTAGCTGCCCAAAGTCAATATGTGTACGCATCTTCTGTACCCGTCTATATCCCAAATTCAGGTTCAAAACACTCGAAAATTCGATTTTTTTGGGTCCCAGAAGCAATCTGTACATGCCTACTTCTTGCTAGATTGTTTTCAAGATACAGACCCAAAACATGCTCAAAATCGATATTTTAGGTGCAAAAAGTCGAAATGTGCATGCATCTTCTGTACCCGTTTATATCTCAAATTCAGGCTCAAAACACCCGAAAATTCGATATTTTTGGGTCCCCGAAGCGATCTGTACATGCCTACTCCTTGCTAGAATTTTTTTAAGATACAGACCTAAAACATGCTCAAAATCGATATTTTAGGTGCAAAAAGTCGATATGTGCATGCATCTTCTGTACCCGTTTATATCTCAAATTCAGGCTCAAAACACCCAAAAAATCGATATTTTTGTGTCCCAGAAGCGATCTGTACATGTCTACACCGTGTTATAGTATTTTTAAAATACAAGCCCAAAGCATGCTCAAAATCGATATTTTAGGTGCCCAAAGTCGATATGTGCATGCATCTTCTGTACCCGTTCATATCTCAAATTCATTCTCAGAACACCCGAAAATTCGATTTATTTGGGTCCCAGAAGCGATCTGTACGTGTCTACTCAGTGTTAGAGTATTTTCAAAATACATGCCCAAAACATGCTCAAAATCGATATTTTAGGTGCAAAAAGTCGATATGTGCATGCATCTTCGGTATCCGTCTGTATCCCAAATTCAGGTTCAAAACACCCGAAAATTCGATAATTTTGTGTCCCAGAAGCGATCTGTACATGCCTACTCCTTGCTAGAATTTTTTTAAGATACAGACCTAAAACATGCTCAAAATCGATATTTTAGGTGCAAAAAGTCGATATGTGCATGCATCTTCTGTACCCGTTTATATCTCAAATTCAGGCTCAAAACACCCAAAAAATCGATATTTTTGTGTCCCAGAAGCGATCTGTACATGTCTACACCGTGTTATAGTATTTTTAAAATACAAGCCCAAAGCATGCTCAAAATCGATATTTTAGGTGCCCAAAGTCGATATGTGCATGCATCTTCTGTACCCGTTCATATCTCAAATTCATTCTCAGAACACCCGAAAATTCGATTTATTTGGGTCCCAGAAGCGATCTGTACGTGTCTACTCAGTGTTAGAGTATTTTAAAAATACAGGCCCAAAACATGCTCAAAATCGATATTTTGGGTGCCCAAAGTCGATATGTGCATGCATCTTCTGTACCCGTTTATATCTCAAATTCAGACTCAAAACTCCGAAAATTCGATATTTTTGGGTCCCTTAAGCGATCTGTACATGCCTACTCAGTGCTAGAATGTTTTTAAAATACAGGCTTAAAACATGCTATAAATCGATATTTAAGGTGTGAAAAGTCGATATGTGCATGCATCCTCTGTACCCGGTTATATCCCAATTTCTGGCTTAAAACACCCGAAAATTCGATATTTTTAGGTCCTAGAAGCGATCTGTACATGCCTACTCAGTGCTAGAATATTTTCAAATTATACGCCCAAAACATACTAAAAATCGATATTTTGGGTGCCAAAGTCGATATGTGCATGAATCTTCTGTACCCGTTTATATCTCAAATTCAGGCTCAAAACACCCAAAAAATCGAGATTTTTGGGTCCCAGAAGCAATCTGTACATGCTTACTTCTTGCTAGAATTTTATCAAGATACAGACCCAAAACATGCTCAAAATCGATATTTTAGGTGCAAAAAGTCGATATGTGCATGCATCCTCTGTACCCGGTTATATCCCAATTTCTGGCTCAAAACACCCGAAAATTCGATATTTTTGGGTCCCAGAAGCGATCTGTACATGCCTACTCAGTGCTAGAATATTTTCAAATTATACGCCCAAAACATACTAAAAATCGATATTTTGGGTGCCAAAGTCGATATGTGCATGCATCTTCTGAACCCGTTTATATCTTAAATTCAGCGTCAAAACACCCGAAAATTCAATGTTTTTGGGTCCCAAAAGCGATCTGTACATGTCTACTCCGTGTTAGAGTATTTTTAGAATACAGGCCCAAAACATACTCAAATCGATATTTTAGGTGCCCAAAGTCGATATGTGCATGCATCTTCTGTACCCGTTTATATCTCAAATTCAGGCTCAAAACACCCGAAAATTCAATATTTTTGGGTCCCAGAAGCGATCTGTACGTGCATACTCCGTGTTAGAGTGTTTTTAAAATACAGGCCCAAAACATGCTGAAAATCGATATTTTATGTTCCCAAAGTCAATATGTGTATGCATCTTCTGTACCCGTGTATATCCCTAATTCAGGTTCAAAACACCAGAAAATTCGATATTTTAGTGTCCCAGAAGCAATCTGTACATGCCTACTCCTTGCTAGAATGTTTTCAAGATACAGACCCAAAACATGCTAAAAATCGATATTTTAAGTGCAAAAAGTCGATATGTGCATGCATCTTCTGTATCCGTTTATATCTCAAATTCAGGCTCAAAACTCCGAAAATTAGATATTTTTGGGTCTCTTAAGCAATCTGCACATGCCTACTCAGTGCTAGAATATTTTTAAAATACAGGCCCAAAACATGCTATAAATCGATATTTTAGGTGTCCAAAGTCGATATGTGCATGCATCTTCTGTACCCGTTTATACCTCAAATTCAGGCTCAGAACACCCAAAAAATCGATATTTTCGGGTCCCAGAAGCAATCTGTACATGCCTACTTCTTGCTAGAATTTTATCAAGATACAGACCCAAAACATGCTCAAAATCGATATTTTAGGTGCAAAAAGTCGATATGTGCATGCATCCTCTGTACCCGGTTATATCCCAATTTCTGGCTCAAAACACCCGAAAATTCGATATTTTTGGGTCCCAGAAGCGATCTGTACATGCCTATTCAGTGCTAGAATATTTTCAAATTATACGCCCAAAACATACTAAAAATCGATATTTTGGGTGCCAAAGTCGATATGTGCATGCATCTTCTGTACCCGTTTATATCTCAAATTCAGGCTCAAAACACCCAAAAAATCGATATTTTTGTGTCCCAGAAGCGATCTGTACATGTCTACACCGTGTTTGAGTATTTTCAAAATACAGGCCCAAAACATGCTCAAAATCGATATTTTGGGTGCCCAAAGTCGATATGTGCATGCATCTTCTGTACCCGTTTATATCTCAAATTCAGACTCAAAACTCCGAAAATTCGATATTTCTTGGGTCTCTTAAGCGATCTGGACATGCCTACTCAGTGCTAGAATGTTTTTAAAATACAGGCTTAAAACATGCTATAAATCGATATTTTAGGTGTGAAAAGTCGATATGTGCATGCATCTTCTGTACCCGTTTATATCTCAAATTCAGGCTCAAAACACCCAAAAAATCGATATTTTTGTGTCCCAGAAGCGATCTGTACATGCATACTCCGTGTTAGAGTATTTTCAAAATACAGGCCCAAAACATACTCAAAATCGATATTTTAGGTGCCCAAAGTCGATATGTGCATGCATCTTCTGTACCCGTTTATATCTCAAATTCAGGCTCTAAACACCCGAAAAGTCGATATTTATGGGTCCCAGAAGCGACCTGTACATGCCTACTCCGTGTTAATGTATTTTCAAAATACAGGCCTAAAACATGCTGAAAATCTATATTTTAGGTGCCCAAAGTCAATATGTGCATGCATCTTCTGTACCCGTTCATATCTCAAATTCAGGCTCAGAACACCCGAAAATTCGATTTATTTGGGTCCCAGAAGCGATCTGTACGTGTCTACTCCGTGTTAGAGTATTTTCAAAATACAGGCCTAAAACATGCAGAAAATCGATATTTTAGCTGCCCAAAGTCAATATGTGTACGCATCTTCTGTACCCGTCTATATCCCAAATTCAGGTTCAAAACACTAGAAAATTCGATATTTTTGGGTCCCAGAAGCAATCTGTACATGCCTACTTCTTGCTAGAATGTTTTCAAGATACAGACCCAAAACATGCTCAAAATCGATATTTTAGGTGCAAAAAGTCGAAATGTGCATGTATCTTCTGTACCCGTTTATATCTCAAATTCAGGCTCAAAACTCCCGAAAATTCGATATTTTTGGGTCCCCGAAGCGATCTGTACATGCCTACTCCGTGTTAGAGTATTTTCAAAATACATGCCCAAAACATGCTCAAAATCGATATTTTAGGTGCAAAAAGTCGATATGTGCATGCATCTTCGGTATCCGTCTGTATCCCAAATTCAGGTTCAAAACACCCGAAAATTCGATAATTTTGTGTCCCAGAAGCGATCTGTACATGCCTACTCCTTGCTAGAATTTTTTTAAGATACAGACCTAAAACATGCTCAAAATCGATATTTTAGGTGCAAAAAGTCGATATGTGCATGCATCTTCTGTACCCGTTTATATCTCAAATTCAGGCTCAAAACACCCAAAAAATCGATATTTTTGTGTCCCAGAAGCGATCTGTACATGTCTACACCGTGTTATAGTATTTTTAAAATACAAGCCCAAAGCATGCTCAAAATCGATATTTTAGTTGCCCAAAGTCGATATGTGCATGCATCTTCTGTACCCGTTCATATCTCAAATTCATTCTCAGAACACCCGAAAATTCGATTTATTTGGGTCCCAGAAGCGATCTGTACGTGTCTACTCAGTGTTAGAGTATTTTAAAAATACAGGCCCAAAACATGCTCAAAATCGATATTTTGGGTGCCCAAAGTCGATATGTGCATGCATCTTCTGTACCCGTTTATATCTCAAATTCAGACTCAAAACTCCTAAAATTCGATATTTTTGGGTCCCTTAAGCGATCTGGACATGCCTACTCAGTGCTAGAATGTTTTTAAAATACAGGCTTAAAACATGCTATAAATCGATATTTAAGGTGTGAAAAGTCGATATGTGCATGCATCCTCTGTACCCGGTTATAACCCAATTTCTGGCTTAAAACACCCGAAAATTCGATATTTTTGGGTCCTAGAAGCGATCTGTACATGCCTACTCAGTGCTAGAATATTTTCAAATTATACGCCCAAAACATACTAAAAATCGATATTTTGGGTGCCAAAGTCGATATGTTCATGAATCTTCTGTACCCGTTTATATCTCAAATTCAGGCTCAAAACACCCAAAAAATCGAGATTTTTGGGTCCCAGAAGCAATCTGTACATGCCTACTTCTTGCTAGAATTTTATCAAGATACAGACCCAAAACATGCTCAAAATCGATATTTTAGGTGCAAAAAGTCGATATGTGCATGCATCCTCTGTACCCGGTTATATCCCAATTTCTGGCTCAAAACACCCGAAAATTCGATATTTTTGGGTCCCAGAAGCGATCTGTACATGCCTACTCAGTGCTAGAATATTTTCAAATTATACGCCCAAAACATACTAAAAATCGATATTTTGGGTGCCAAAGTCGATATGTGCATGCATCTTCTGTACCCGTTTATATCTTAAATTCAGCGTCAAAACACCCGAAAATTCAATGTTTTTGGGTCCCAAAAGCGATCTGTACATGTCTACTCCGTGTTAGAGTATTTTTAGAATACAGGCCCAAAACATACTCAAATCGATATTTTAGGTGCCCAAAGTCGATATGTGCATGCATCTTCTGTACCCGTTTATATCTCAAATTCAGGCTCAAAACACCCGAAAATTCAATATTTTTGGGTCCCAGAAGCGATCTGTACGTGCATACTCCGTGTTAGAGTGTTTTTAAAATACAGGCCCAAAACATGCTGAAAATCGATATTTTATGTGCCCAAAGTCAATATGTGTATGCATCTTCTGTACCCGTGTATATCCCTAATTCAGGTTCAAAACACCAGAAAATTCGATATTTTAGTGTCCCAGAAGCAATCTGTACATGCCTACTCCTTGCTAGAATGTTTTCAAGATACAGACCCAAAACATGCTAAAAATCGATATTTTAAGTGCAAAAAGTCGATATGTGCATGCATCTTCTGTATCCGTTTATATCTCAAATTCAGGCTCAAAACTCCGAAAATTAGATATTTTTGGGTCTCTTAAGCAATCTGCACATGCCTACTCAGTGCTAGATTATTTTTAAAATACAGGCCCAAAACATGCTATAAATCGATATTTTAGGTGTCCAAAGTCGATATGTGCATGCATCTTCTGTACCCGTTTATACCTCAAATTCAGGCTCAGAACACCCAAAAAATCGATATTTTCGGGTCCCAGAAGCAATCTGTACATGCCTACTTCTTGCTAGAATTTTATCAAGATACAGACCCAAAACATGCTCAAAATCGATATTTTAGGTGCAAAAAGTCGATATGTGCATGCATCCTCTGTACCCGGTTATATCCCAATTTCTGGCTCAAAACACCCGAAAATTCGATATTTTTGGGTCCCAGAAGCGATCTGTACATGCCTATTCAGTGCTAGAATATTTTCAAATTATACGCCCAAAACATACTAAAAATCGATATTTTGGGTGCCAAAGTCGATATGTGCATGCATCTTCTGTACCCGTTTATATCTCAAATTCAGGCTCAAAACACCCAAAAAATCGATATTTTTGTGTCCCAGAAGCGATCTGTATATGTCTACACCGTGTTTGAGTATTTTCAAAATACAGGCCCAAAACATGCTCAAAATCGATATTTTGGGTGCCCAAAGTCGATATGTGCATGCATCTTCTGTACCCGTTTATATCTCAAATTCTGACTCAAAACTCCGAAAATTCGATATTTCTTGGGTCCCTTAAGCGATCTGGACATGCCTACTCAGTGCTAGAATGTTTTTAAAATACAGGCTTAAAACATGCTATAAATCGATATTTTAGGTGTGAAAAGTCGATATGTGCATGCATCTTCTGTACCCGTTTATATCTCAAATTCAGGCTCAAAACACCCAAAAAATCGATATTTTTGTGTCCCAGAAGCGATCTGTACATGCATACTCCGTGTTAGAGTATTTTCAAAATACAGGCCCAAAACATACTCAAAATCGATATTTTAGGTGCCCAAAGTCGATATGTGCATGCATCTTCTGTACCCGTTTATATCTCAAATTCAGGCTCAAATCACCCGAAAAGTCGATATTTATGGGTCCCAGAAGCGACCTGTACATGCCTACTCCGTGTTAATGTATTTTCAAAATACAGGCCCAAAACATGCTGAAAATCTATATTTTAGGTGCCCAAAGTCAATATGTGCATGCATCTTCTGTACCCGTTCATATCTCAAATTCAGGCTCAAAACACCCGAAAATTCGATATTTTTGGGTCCCCGAAGCGATCTGTACATGCCTACTCCGTGTTAGAGTATTTTCAAAATACATGCCCAAAACATGCTCAAAATCGATATTTTAGGTGCAAAAAGTCGATATGTGCATGCATCTTCGGTATCCGTCTGTATCCCAAATTCAGGTTCAAAACACCCGAAAATTCGATAATTTTAGGTCCCAGAAACGATCTGTACATGCTTACTCCTTGCTAGAATTTTTTTAAGATACAGACCTAAAACATGCTCAAAATCGATATTTTAGGTGCAAAAAGTCGATATGTGCATGCATCTTCTGTACCCGTTTATATCTCAAATTCAGGCTCAAAACACCCAAAAAATCGATATTTTTGTGTCCCTGAAGCGATCTGTACATGTCTACACCGTGTTATAGTATTTTTAAAATACAAGCCCAAAGCATGCTCAAAATCGATATTTTAGGTGCCCAAAGTCGATATGTGCATGCATCTTCTGTACTCGTTCATATCTCAAATTCAGGCTCAGAACACCCGAAAATTCGATTTATTTGGGTCCCAGAAGCGATCTGTACGTGTCTACTCAGTGTTAGAGTATTTTAAAAATACAGGCCCAAAACATGCTCAAAATCGATATTTTGGGTGCCCAAAGTCGATATGTGCATGCATCTTCTGTACCCGTTTATATCTCAAATTCAGACTCAAAACTCCGAAAATTCGATATTTTTGGGTCCCTTAAGCGATCTGGACATGCCTACTCAGTGCTAGAATGTTTTTAAAATACAGGCTTAAAACATGCTATAAATCGATATTTAAGGTGTGAAAAGTCGATATGTGCATGCATCCTCTGTACCCGGTTATATCCCAATTTCTGGCTTAAAACACCCGAAAATTCGATATTTTTGGGTCCTAGAAGCGATCTGTACATGCCTACTCAGTGCTAGAATATTTTCAAATTATACGCCCAAAACATACTAAAAATCGATATTTTGGGTGCCAAAGTCGATATGTGCATGCATCTTCTGTACCCGTTTATATCTCAAATTCAGGCTCAAAACACCCAAAAAATCGATATTTTTGGGTCCCAGAAGCAATCTGTACATGCCTACTTCTTGCTAGAATTTTATCAAGATACAGACCCAAAACTTGCTCAAAATCGATATTTTAGGTGCAAAAAGTCGATATGTGCATGCATCCTCTGTACCCGGTTATATCCCAATTACTGGCTCAAAACATCCGAAAATTCGATATTTTTGGGTCCCAGAAGCGATCTGTACATGCCTACACAGTGCTAGAATATTTTCAAATTATACGCCCAAAACATACTAAAAATCGATATTTTGGGTGCCAAAGTCCATATGTGCATGCATCTTCTGTACCCGTTTATATCTCAAATTCAGGCTCAAAACACCCAAAAAATCGATATTTTTGTGTCCCAGAAGCGATCTGTATATGTCTACACCGTGTTTGAGTATTTTCAAAATACAGGCCCAAAACATGCTCAAAATCGATATTTTGGGTGCCCAAAGTCGATATGTGCATGCATCTTCTGTACCCGTTTATATCTCAAATTCAGACTCAAAACTCCGAAAATTCGATATTTTTGGGTCCCTTAAGCGATCTGGACATGCCTACTCAGTGCTAGAATGTTTTTAAAATACAGGCTTAAAACATGCTATAAATCGATATTTTAGGTGTGAAAAGTCGATATGTGCATGCATCTTCTGTACCCGTTTATATCTCAAATTCAGGCTCAAAACACCCAAAAAATCGATATTTTTGTGTCCCAGAAGCGATCTGTACATGCATACTCCGTGTTAGAGTATTTTCAAAATACAGGCCCAAAACATACTCAAAATCGATATTTTAGGTGCCCAAAGTCGATATGTGCATGCATCTTCTGTACCCGTTTATATCTCAAATTCAGGCTCAAAACACCCGAAAAGTCGATATTTATGGGTCCCAGAAGCGACCTGTACATGCCTACTCCGTGTTAATGTATTTTCAAAATACAGGCCCAAAACATGCTGAAAATCTATATTTTAGGTGCCCAAAGTCAATATGTGCATGCATCTTCTGTACCCGTTCATATCTCAAATTCAGGCTCAGAACACCCGAAAATTCGATTTATTTGGGTCCCAGAAGCGATCTGTACGTGTCTACTCCGTGTTAGAGTATTTTCAAAATACAGGCCTAAAACATGCAGAAAATCGATATTTTAGCTGCCCAAAGTCAATATGTGTACGCATCTTCTGTACCCGTCTATATCCCAAATTCAGGTTCAAAACACTCGAAAATTCGATATTTTTGGGTCCCAGAAGCAATCTGTACATGCCTACTTCTTGCTAGAATGTTTTCAAGATACAGACCCAAAACATGCTCAAAATCGATATTTTAGGTGCAAAAAGTCGAAATGTGCATGCATCTTCTGTACCCGTTTATATCTCAAATTCAGGCTCAAAACACCCGAAAATTCGATATTTTTGGGTCCCCGAAGCGATCTGTACATGCCTACTCCGTGTTAGAGTATTTTCAAAATACATGCCCAAAACATGCTCAAAATCGATATGTTAGGTGCAAAAAGTTGATATGTGCATGCATCTTCGGTATCCGTCTGTATCCCAAATTCCGGTTCAAAACACCCGAAAATTCGATAATTTTGGGTCCCAGAAGCGATCTGTACATGCCTACTCCTTGCTAGAATTTTTTTAAGATACAGACCTAAAACATGCTCAAAATCGATATTTTAGGTGCCCAAAGTCGATATGTGCATGCATCTTCTGTACCCGTTTATATCTCAAATTCAGACTCAAAACTCCGAAAATTCGATATTTTTGGGTCCCTTAAGCGATCTGGACATGCCTACTCAGTGCTAGAATGTTTTTAAAATACAGGCTTAAAACATGCTATAAATCGATATTTTAGGTGTGAAAAGTCGATATGTGCATGCATCTTCTGTACCCGTTTATATCTCAAATTCAGGCTCAAAACACCCAAAAAATCGATATTTTTGTGTCCCAGAAGCGATCTGTACATGCATACTCCGTGTTAGAGTATTTTCTAAATACAGGCCCAAAACATACTCAAAATCGATATTTTAGGTGCCCAAAGTCGATATGTGCATGCATCTTCTGTACCCGTTTATATCTCAAATTCAGGCTCAAAACACCCGAAAAGTCGATATTTATGGGTCCCAGAAGCGACCTGTACATGCCTACTCCGTGTTAATGTATTTTCAAAATACAGGCCCAAAACATGCTGAAAATCTATATTTTAGGTGCCCAAAGTCAATATGTGCATGCATCTTCTGTACCCGTTCATATCTCAAATTCAGGCTCAGAACACCCGAAAATTCGATTTATTTGGGTCCCAGAAGCGATCTGTACGTGTCTACTCCGTGTTAGAGTATTTTCAAAATACAGGCATAAAACATGCAGAAAATCGATATTTTAGCTGCCCAAAGTCAATATGTGTACGCATCTTCTGTACCCGTCTATATCCCAAATTCAGGTTCAAAACACTCGAAAATTCGATATTTTTGGGTCCCAGAAGCAATCTGTACATGCCTACTTCTTGCTAGAATGTTTTCAAGATACAGACCCAAAACATGCTCAAAATCGATATTTTAGGTGCAAAAAGTCGAAATGTGCATGCATCTTCTGTACCCGTTTATATCTCAAATTCAGGCTCAAAACACCCGAAAATTCGATATTTTTGGGTTCCCGAAGCGATCTGTACATGCCTACTCCGTGTTAGAGTATTTTCAAAATACATGCCCAAAACATGCTCAAAATCGATATGTTAGGTGCAAAAAGTCGATATGTGCATGCATCTTCGGTATCCGTCTGTATCCCAAATTCCGGTTCAAAACACCCGAAAATTCGATAATTTTGGGTCCCAGAAGCGATCTGTACATGCCTACTCCTTGCTAGAATTTTTTTAAGATACAGACCTAAAACATGCTCAAAATCGATATTTTAGGTGCCCAAAGTCGATATGTGCATGCATCTTCTGTACCCGTTTATATCTCAAATTCAGACTCAAAACTCCGAAAATTCGATATTTTTGGGTCCCTTAAGCGATCTGGACATGCCTACTCAGTGCTAGAATGTTTTTTAAAATACAGGCTTAAAACATGCTATAAATCGATATTTAAGGTGTGAAAAGTCGATATGTGCATGCATCCTATGTACCCGGTTATATCCCAATTTCTGGCTTAAAACACCCGAAAATTCGATATTTTTGGGTCCTAGAAGCGATCTGTACATGCCTACTCAGTGCTAGAATATTTTCAAATTATACGCCCAAAACATACTAAAAATCGATATTTTAGGTGCCAAAGTCGATATGTGCATGCATCTTCTGTACCCGTTTATATCTCAAATTCAGGCTCAAAACACCCAAAAAATCGATATTTTTGGGTCCCAGAAGAAATCTGTACATGCCTACTTCTTGCTAGAATTTTATCAAGATACAGACCCAAAACATGCTCAAAATCGATATTTTAGGTGCAAAAAGTCTATATGTGCATGCATCCTCTGTACCCGGTTATATCCCAATTTCTGGCTCAAAACACCCGACAATTCGATATTTTTGGGTCCCAGAAGCGATCTGTACATGCCTACTCAGTGCTAGAATATTTTGAAATTATACGCCCAAAACATACTAAAAATCGATATTTTGTGTGCAAAAGTCGATATGTGCATGCATCTTCTGTACCCGTTTATATCTCAAATTCAGGCTCAAAACACCCAAAAAATCAATATTTTTGTGTCCCAGAAGCGATCTGTATATGTCTACACCGTGTTTAAGTATTTTTCAAAATACAGGCCCAAAACATGCTCAAAATCGATATTTTAGGTGCCCGAAGTCGATATATGCATGCATCTTCTGTACCTGTTCATATCTCAAATTCAGGCTCAGAACAACCGAAAATTCAATGTTTTTGGGTCCCAGAAGCGATCTGTACGTGCATACTCCGTGTTAGAGTGTTTTTAAAATACAGGGCCAAAACATGCTGAAAATCGATATTTTATGTGCCCAAAGTCAATATGTGTATGCATCTTCTGTATCCGTGTTTATCCCTAATTCTGGTTCAAAACACCCGAAAATTCGATATTTTTGGGTCCCAGAAGCGATCTGTACATGCCTACTCCTTGCTAGAATGTTTTCCAGATACAGACCCAAAACATGCTCAAAATTGATATTTTAAGTGCAAAAAGTCAATATGTGCATGCATCTTCTTTACCCGTTTATATCTCAAATTCAGGCTCAAAACTACAAAAATTCGATATTTTTAGGTCCCTTAAGCGATCTGCACATGCCTACTCAGTGCTGGAATGTTTTTAAAATACAGGCTTAAAACATGCTCAAAAATTATAATTTAGGTGTGAAAAGTCGATATGTGCATGCATCTTCTGTACCCGTTTATATCTCAAATTCAGGCTCAAAACACCCAAAAAATCGATATTTTTGTGTCCCAGAAGCGATCTGTACATGCATACTCCGTGTTAGAGTATTTTCAAAATACAGGCCCAAAACATGCTAAAAATCGATATTTTTGGTGCCCAAAGTCGATATGTGCATGCATTTTCTGTACCCGTTTATATCTCAAATTCAGGCTCAAAACACCCGAAATGTCGATATTTTTGGGTCCCAGAAGCGATCTGTACATGCCTACTCCTTGTTAATGTATTTTCAAAATACAGGCCCAAAACATGCTGAAAATCGATATTTTAGGTGCCCAAAGTCAATATGTGAATGCATCTTCTGTACCCATCTATATCCCAAATTTAGGTTCAAAACACCAGAAAATTCGATATTTTTGGTTCCCTGAAGCGACTTGTACATGCCTACTCCTTGCTAGAATGTTTTCAAGATACAGACCAAAAACATGCTTAAAATCGATATTTTAGGTGCAAAAAGTCGATATGTGCATGCATCCTCTGTACCCGGTTTTATCCCAAATTCTGGCTCAAAACCCCCGAAAATTCGATATTTTTGGGTCCCAGAAGCGATCTGTACATGCCTACTCAGTGCCAGAATATTTTCAAATTATACGCCCAAAACATACTAAAAATCGATATTTTTGGTGCCAAAGTCGATATGTGCATGCATCTTCTGTACCCGTTTATATCTCAAATTCAGGCTCAAAATACCCAAAAAATCGATATTTTTGTGTTCCAGAAGCGATCTGTACATGTCTACACCGTGTTAGAGTATTTTCAAAATGAAGGCCCAAAACATGCTCAAAATCGATATTTTTGGTGCCCAAAGTCGATATGTGCATGCATCTTCTGTACCCGTTCATATCTCAAATTAAGGCTCAGAACACCCGAAAATTCGATTTATTTGGGTCCCAGAAGCAATCTGTACATTCATAATTCTTGCTAGAAAGTTTTCAAGATAGAGACCCAAAACATGCTCAAAATCGATATTTTAGGTGCAGAATGTCGATATGTGCATGCATCTTCTGTACCCGTTTATGTCTTAAATTCAGACTCAAAACACCCGAATATTCGATATTTTTGGGTCCCAAAAGCCATCTGTACATGCATACTCCGTGTTAGAGTATTTTTAAAATACAGGCCTAAAACATGCTGAAAAACGATATTTTAGCTGCCCAAAGTCAGTATGTGTATGCATCTTCTGTACCCGTTTATATCTTAAATTCAGGGTCAAAACACCCGAAAATTCGATATTTTTGGGTCCCTTAAGCAATCTGCACATGCCTACTCAGTGCTAGAATATTTTTAAAATACAGGCCCAAAACATGCTATAAATCGATATTTTAGGTGTCCAAAGTCGATATGTGCATGCATCTTCTGTACCCGTTTATATCTCAAATTGAGGCTCAAAACACCCGAAAAGTCGATATTTTTGGGTCCCAGAAGCGATCTGTACATGCCTACTTCGAGTTAATGTATTTTCAAAATACAGGCCCAAAACATGCTGAAAATCGATATTTTAGGTGCCCAAAGTCAATATGTGTATGCATCTTCTATACCCATCTATATCCCAAATTCAGGTTCAAAATACCAGAAAATTCGGTATTTTTGGTTCCCAGAAGCGACTTGTACATGCCTACTCCTTGCTAGAATGTTTTCAAGATACAGACCCAAAACATGCTTAAAATCGATATTTTAGGTGCAAAAAGTCGATATGTGCATGCATCCTCTGTACCCGGTTATATCCCAAATTCTGGCTCAAAACCCCCGAAAATTCGATATTTTTGGGTCCCAGAAGCGATCTGTACATGCCTACTCAGTGCTAGAATATTTTCAAATTATACGCCAAAAACATACTAAAAATCGATATTTTGGGTGCCAAAGTCGATATGTGCATGCATCTTCTGTACCCGTTTATATCTTAAATTCAGCGTCAAAACACCCGAAAATTCGATGTTTTTGGGTCCCAAAAGCGATCTGTACATGTCTACTCCGTGTTAGAGTATTTTTAGAATACAGGCCCAAAACATACTCAAATCGATATTTTAGGTGCCCAAATTCAATATGTGTATGCATCTTTTGTACCCGTTTATATCTTAAATTCAGGATCAAAACACCCGAAAATTCGATAATTTTGGGTCCCAAAAGCGATCTGTACATGTCTACTCCGTGTTAGAGTATTTTTAAAATACAGGCCAAAAAACATACTCAAAATCGATATTTTATGTGCCCAAAGTCAATATGTGTATGCATCTTCTGTACCCATCTATATCCCAAATTCAGGTTCAAAACACCAGAAAATTCGATATTTTTTATTCCCCGAAGCGACTTGTACATGCCTACTCCTTGCTAGAATGTTTTCAAGATACAGACCCAAAACATGCTGAAAATCGATATTTTAGCTGCCCAAAGTCGATATGTGTATGCATCTTCTGTACACGTTTATATCTCAAATTCAGGCTCAAAACACCCAAAAAATCGATATTTCTGTGTTCCAGAAGCGATCTGTACATGTCTACACCGTGTTAGAGTATTTTCAAAATGCAGGCCCAATACATGCTAAAAATCGATATTTTTGGTGCAAAAAGTCGATATTTGCCTGCATCTTCAGTACCCGTTTATATCTCGAATTCAGGCTCAAAACACCCAAAAATTTGATATTTTTGTGTCACAGAAGATATCTGTACATGCCTACTTCGTGTTAGAGTATTTTCAAAATACAGGCCAAAAACATGCTCAAAATCGATATTTTGGTTGCGCAAAGTCGATATGTGCATGCATCTTCTGTACCCGTTTATATCTCAAATTCAGACTCAAGACACCCGAAAATTCGATATTTTTGGGACCCAGAAGCGATTTTGTACATGCCTACTCTTTGCTAGAATGTTTTCAAGATACAGACCCAAAATATGCTCAAAATCGATATTTTAGGTGAAAAAAGTCGATATATGCATGCATCTTCAGTACCCGTTTATATCTCAAATGCAGGCTCAAAACACCCAAAAATTCAATATTTTTTTGGTCCCCGAAGCGATCTGTACATGTCTACTTAGTGCTAGAATTTTTTCAAAATATAGGCTTAAAACATTCTAAAAATCGATATTTTACGTGTCCAAAGTCGATATGTGCATACATCTTTTGTACCCGTTTATATCCCAAATTTCGGCTCAAAACACCCGAAAATTCGATGTTTTTGGGTCACAGAAGCTATCTGTACATGCCTACTCAGTGAAAGAACATTTTCAAAATATAGGCCCAAAACAAGCTAAAAATCGATATTATAAGTGCCCAATGTCGATATGTGCATGCATATGCTGTACCCGTTTATATCTCAAATTCAGGCTCAAAACACCCGAAAATTTAATATTTTTGGATCCCAGAAGCGGTCTGTACAAGCCTACTCCGTGTTAGAGTACTTTCAAAATACAGGCCATAAAACATGCTAAAAATCGATAGTTTAGGTGCCCAAAGTTGATATGTGCATGAATCTTCTGTACCCGTTTATATCTCAAATTTAGGCTCAAAACACCCGAAAATTCGAGGTTTTTGGGTCCCAGTAGCAATCTGTACATGCCTATTCCGTGTTAGAATATTTTCAAAATACAGGCCCAAAACATGCTGAAAATCGATATTTGAGGTGCACAAAGTCGTTATGTGTATGCATCTTCTGTACCCGTTTATATCCCAAATTCAGGCTCAAGACAACCGAAAATTCGATATTTTTGGGTCACAGAAGCGATCTGTACATGCCTACTCAGTGCCAGAATGTTTTCAAAATATAGGCTCAAAACATGCTAAAAATCGATTATTTAGGTGTCCAAAGTCGATATGTGCATTCATCTTCTGTACCCGTTTATATCTCGAATTCAGGCTCAAAACACCCGAAAATTCGATATTTTTGTGTCACAGAAGATATCTGTACATGCATACTTCGTGTTAGAGTATTTTCAAAATTCAGGCCCAAAACATGCTGAAAATCGATATTTTAGGTGCCCAAAGTGGATATGAGCATGCATCTTCTGTACCCGATTATATCTCAAATTCAGGCTCAAAATTCCCGAAAATTCGATATTTTTGGGCCCCAGAAGCAATCTGTACATGCCTATTCCGTGTTATAGTATTTCCAAATTCAGGCCCAAAACATGCTAAAAATCGATGTTTGAGGTGCCCAAAGTCGATATGTGCATGCATCTTCTGTACCCGTATATATCTAAAATTCAGACTCAAGACACCCGAAAATTCGATGTTTTTGGGTCCTAGAAGCGACTTGTAAATGCCTACTCTTTGCTAGAATGTTTTCAAGATACAGACCAAAAATATGCTCAAAA
The DNA here is from genome assembly GCA_033782935.1 of Petrolisthes cinctipes. Taxonomy (NCBI): domain Eukaryota; kingdom Metazoa; phylum Arthropoda; class Malacostraca; order Decapoda; family Porcellanidae; genus Petrolisthes; species Petrolisthes cinctipes. The sequence continues at coordinate 11,546,319 of JAWQEG010000062.1, read as the reverse complement.
TCGATAGTTTTTTGGTGCAAAAAGTCGATATGTGCATGCATCTTCCGTAGCCGTTTATATCTCAAATGCAGGTTCAAAACACCCGAAAATTCAATATTTTTGGGTCAGAAAAGCGATCTGTACATGCCTACTTCTTGTTAGAGTATTTTCACAATACAGACCCAAAACATGCTCAAAATCGATATTTTAGGTGCAAAGAGTCGATATGTGCATTCATCTTCTGTACCCGTTTATATCTCGAATTCATGCTCAAAACACCCGAAAATTCGATATTTTTGTGTCACAGAAGATATCTGTACATGCATACTTCGTGTTAGAGTATTTTCAAAATTCAGGCCCAAAACATGCTGAAAATCGATATTTTAGGTGCCCAAAGCGGATATGAGCATGCATCTTCTGTACCCGATTATATCTCAAATTCAGGCTCAAAATTCCCGAAAATTCGATATTTTTGGGCCCCAGAAGCAATCTGTACATGCCTATTCCGTGTTATAGTATTTCCAAATTCAGGCCCTAAACATGCTAAAAATCGATGTTTGAGGTGCCCAAAGTCGATATGTGCATGCATCTTCTGTACCCGTATATATCTAAAATTCAGACTCAAGACACCCGAAAATTCGATATTTTTGGGTCCTAGAAGCGACTTGTAAATGCCTACTCTTTGCTAGAATGTTTTCAAGATACAGACCAAAAATATGCTCAAAATCGATAGTTTTTTGGTGCAAAAAGTCGATATGTGCATGCATCTTCCGTAGCCGTTTATATCTCAAATGCAGGTTCAAAACACCCGAAAATTCAATATTTTTGGGTCAGAAAAGCGATCTGTACATGCCTACTTCTTGTTAGAGTATTTTCACAATACAGACCCAAAACATGCTCAAAATCGATATTTTAGGTGCAAAGAGTCGATATGTGCATGCATCTTCATTACCTGTTTACATATCAAATTCAAGCTCAAAACACCCGAAAATTCAATATTTTTGGGTTCCAGAAGCGATCTGTACATGCCTACTCAGTGCTAGAATCTTTTCAAAATATAGGCTCAAAACATGCTAAAAATCGATAATTTAGGAGTCCAAAGTCGATATGTGCATGCATCTTCTGTACCCGTTTATATCCCGAATTCAGGCTCAAAACATCCGAAAATTAGATATTATTGTGTCACAGAAGATATCTGTACATGCCTACTTCGTGTTAGAGTATTTTTAAAATACATGCCCAAAACATGCTGAAAATCGATATTTTGGGTGCCCAAAGTCGATATGTGCATACATCTTCTGTACCCGTTTATATCTCAAATTCAGACTCAGGACACCCGAAAATTCGATATTTTTGGGTCCCCGAAGCGATCTGTACATGCCTACTCAGTCCTAGAATGTTTTCAAAATATAGGCTCAAAACATGCTAAAAATCGATATTTTAGGTGTCCCAAGTCAATAAGTGCATGCATGTTCTGTACCCGTTTATATCTCTAATTCAAGCTCAAAACACCCGAATATTCGATATTTTTGGGTCCCGGAAGCGATCTGTGTATGCCTACTCCGTGTTAGAGTATTTTCAAAATACTTGCCCAAAACATGCTGAAAATCGATATTTTAGCTGACCATAGTCGATAAGTGCATGCATCTTCTGTACCCGTTTATATCTAAAATTCTGGCACAAAACACCCGAAAATTCGAGATTTTTGGGTGACAGAAGCGATCTGTACATGCCTACTCCATGTTAGAGTATTTTCAAAATACATGCTCAAAACATGCTGAAAATCGATATTTTAGTTCCACATAGTCGATATGTGCATTCATCTTCTGTACCCGTTTATATCTCAAATTCAGGCTCAAAACACCCGAAAATTCGATATTTTTGGGTCCCCGAAGCGATCTGTACATGAATACTCCATGTTAGAGTACTTTCTGAATTTCAGGCCCAAAACATGCTGAAAATCGATATTTGAGGTGCCCAAAGTCAATATGTGTATGCATCTTCTGTACACGTTTATAACCCAAATTCAGGCTCAAAACACCGAAAATTCGATATTTTTGGGTCACAGAAGCGATCTGTACATGCCTATTCAGTGATAGAATATTTTTAAAATATAGCCCCAAAACAAGCTAAAAATCGATATTTTAGGTGCCCAATGTCGATATGTGCATGCATATGCTGTACCCGTTTTTATTTAAAATTCAGGCTCAAAACACCCGAAAATTTAATATTTTTAGGTCCCAGAAGCGATCTCTAGATGCCTACTCCGTGTTAGAGTACTTTATAAAAAAAGGCCCGAAACATGATGAAAGTCGATATTTTAGGTGCCCAAAGTGGATATTAGCATGCATCTTCTGTACCCGATTATATCTCAAATTCAGGCTCAAAATTCCCGAAAATTCGATGTTTTTGGGTCCCAGAAGCAATCTGTACATGCCTATTCCGTGTTAGAGTATTTTTTTAAAATACAGGCCCAAAACATGCTGAAAATCGATATTTGAGGTGCCAAAAGTCAATATGTGTATGTATCTTCTGTACCCGTTTATATCCCAAATTCAGGCTCAAAACATCCGAAAATTAGATATTTTTGGGTCCCAGAAGCGATCTGTACATGCCTACTCTGTGTTAGAGTATTTTCAAAATATAGGCCCAAAACATGCTAAAAATCGATATTTTAGGTGTCCAAAGTCGATATGTGCATGCATCTTCTGTACCCGTTTATATCCCAAATTCAGGCTCAAAACACCCGAAAATTAGATATTTTAGTGTCACAGAAGATATCTGTACATGCCTACTTCGTATTAGAGTATTTTCAAAATACATGAACAAAACATGCTGAAAATCGATATTTTTGGTGCCCAAAGTCGATATGTGCATGCATCTTCTGTACCCGTTTATATCTCAAATGCAGGCTCAAAACACACAAAATTCGATATTTTTGGTTCTAGAAGCGATTTGTACATGCCTACACTTTGTTAGAATGTTTTCAAGAAACAGACCTAAAATATGCTCAAAATCGATATTTTTGGTGCAAAAAGTCGATATGTGAATGCATCTTCAGTAGCCGTTTATATCTCAAATGCAGGCTCAAAACACACGAAAATTCGATATTTTTGGTTCCAGAAGCGATCCGTACATGCCTACTCAGTAATAGAATAATTTTAAAATATAGGCAAAAAAACAAGCTAAAAATCTATATTTTAGGTGCCCAAAGTCGATATGTGCATACATTTTCTGTACCCGTTTATATCTCAAATTCAGGCTCAAAACACCCGAAAATTCGATATTTTTGTGTCCCAGAAGCGATCTGTACATGCCTACTTCTTGTTAGAGTATGTTCACAATACAGACACAAAACATGCTCAAAATCGATATTTTAGGTGCAAAGAGTCGATATAATTATGCATCTTCATTACCTGTTTACATATCAAAATCAGGCTCAAAACTCCCGAAAATTCAATATTTTTGGGTTCCAGAAGCGATCTATACATGCCTACTCAGTCCTATAATGTTTTCAAAATATAGGCTCATAACGTGCTAAAAATCGATATTTTAGGTGTCCCAAGTCAATAAGTGCATGCATGTTCTGTACCCGTTTATATCTCAAATTCAAGCTGAAAACACTCGAAAATTCGTTATTTTTGGGTCCCAGAAGCGATCTGTACATGCCTACTCCGTGTTAGAGTATTTTCAAAATATAGGCCCAAAACATGCTAAAAATCGATATTTTAGGTGTAGAAAGTCGATATCTGCATGCATCTTCTGTACCTGTTTATATCCCAAATTCAGGCTCAAAACACCCGAAAATTAGATATTTTTGTGTCACAGAAGATATCTGTACATGCCTACTTCGTGTTAGAGTATTTTCAAAATACATGCCCAAAACATGCTGAAAATCGATATTTTGGGTGCCCAAAGTCGATATGTGCATAGATCTTCAGTAGCCGTTTATATCTCAAATTTTGACTCAAGACACCCGAAAATTCGATATTTTTGGGTCCCAGAAGCGACTTGTACATGCCTACTCTTTGCTAGAATGTTTTCAAGATACAGACCCAAAATATGCTCAAAATCGATATTTTTGGTGCAAAAAGTCGATATGTGCATGCATTTTCAGTAGCCGTTTATATCTCAAATGCAGGCTCAAAACACACGAAAATTCGATATTTTTGGTTCCAGAAGCGATCTGTACATGCCTACTCAGTAATAGAATATTTTTAAAATATAGGCCCAAAACAAGCTAAAATCTATATTTAGGTGCCCAAAGTCGATATGTGCATACATCATCTGTACCCGTTTATATCTCAAATTCAGTCTCAAAACACCCAAAAATTCGATATTTTTGTGTCTCAGAAGCGATCTGTACATGCCTACTCCGTGTTAGAGTATTTTCAAATTATAGACCGAAAACATGCTTAAAATCGATATTTTGGGTGCCCAAAGTCGATATGTACATGTATTTTCTGTACCCGATTATATCTCAAATTCAGGCTCAAAACACCCGAAAATTCGATATTTTTGTGTCCCAGAAGCGATCTGTACATGCCTACTCCGTGTTAGAATACTTTCAAAATATAGGCCCAAAACATGCTCAAAATCGATATTTTGGGCGCCCAAAGTCGATATGTGTATGCATCTTCTGTACCCGTTTATATCTCAAATTCAGGCTCAAAACACCCGAAAATTCGGTATTTTTGGGTTCCAGAAGCGATCTGTACATGCCTACTCAGTGCTAGAACTTTTTTCAAAATATAGGCTTAAAACATGCTAAAAATCGATATTTTAGGTGCAAAAAGTCGATATGTGCCTGCGTCTTCAGTACCCGTTTATATCTCAAATTCAGGCTCAAAACACCCAAAAATTCAATATTTTTGGGTCCCAGAAGCGATCTGTACATGCCTACTCAGTGCTAGAATAATTTCAAAATATTGGTCCAAAACATGTTAAAAATCGATATTTTGGGTGCCCAAAGTCGATATGTGCATGCATCCTCTGTACCCGTTTATATTTCAAATTCAGGCTCAAAACACCCGAAAATTCGATATTTTTAGGAACGAGAAGCGATATGTACATGCCTACTCCGTGTTAGAGTATTTTCAAAATACAGGTCCAAAACATGCTCAAAATCGATATTTTGGGTGCCCAAAGTCGATATGTGCATGCATCTTCTTTACGCGTTTTTTATATTTCAAATTCATGCTGAAAACACCCGAAAATTCGATATTTTTGGATCCCAGAAGCAATCTGTACATGCCTACTCCTTGCTTGAATGTTTTCAAGATACAGACCCAAAACAAGCTTAAAATCGATATTTTATGTGCAAAAAGTCGATATGTGCATGTATCTTCAGTACCGGTTTACATCCCAAATTCAGGCTCAAAACACCCGAATATTCAATAGTTTTAAGTTCCAGAAGCGATCTGTACATGTTTACTCAGTGCTAGAATGTTTTTTAAATATGGGTTTAAAACATGCTAAAAATTTATATTTTAGGTGTCCAAAGTCGATATGTGCATGCATCTTCTGTACTCATTTATATCTCAAATTCAGGCTCAAAACACCCGAAAATTCGATATTTTTTGGTCCCAGAAGCAACCTGTATATGCCTACTCCATGCTAGAATGTTTTCAAGATACAGACCCAAAACATGCCCAAAATATGTATTTTAGGTGCAAAAAGTCGATATGTGCATGCATCTTCAGTACCCGTTTATATCTTAAATTCAGGCTCAAAACACCCAAAAATTCGATATTTTTGGGTCCCAGAAGCGATCTGTATATGCCTACGCAGTGCTAAAATGTTTTCAAAATATAGACTCAGTACATGCTAAAAATCGATATTTTTGGTGTCCAAAGTCGATATGTGCATGCATCTTCTGTACCCGTTTATATTTCAAATTCAGGCTCAAAACACCCGAAAATTCGATATTTTTAGGAACGAAAAGCGATATGTACATGCCTACTACGTGTTAGAGTATTTTCAAAATACAGGTCCAAAACAAGCTTAAAATCGAAATTTTAGGTGCCCAAAGTCGATATGTGCATGCATCTTCAGTACCGGTTTACATCTCAAATTCAAGCTCAAAACACCCGAATATTCAGTAGTTTTAGGTTCCAGAAGCCATCTGTACATGTTTACTCAGTGCTAGAATGTTTTTAAAATATAGGTTTAAAACATGCTATAAATTTATATTTTAGGTGTCCCAAGTCGTTATGTGCATGGATGTTCTGTACCAGTTTATATCTCAAATTTAGGCTCAAAACACCCGAAAATTCGATATTTTTGGGTCCCAGATGCAATCTGTATATGCCTACTCCGTGTTTAAGTAATTTCAAAATACATGCCCAAAACATGCTGAAAATCGATATTTTAGCTGCCCATAGTCAATATGTGCCTGCATCTTCTGTACCCGTTTATATCTTAAATTCAGGCTCTAAACACCCGGAAATTCAGTATTTTTGGGTTCCAGAAGCGATCTGGTATACATGCCTACTCAGTGTTAGAGTACTTTAAAAATACAGGCAATAAAACATGCTGAAAATCGATATTTTAGGTGCCCAAAGTCGATATGTGCATGCATCTTATTAACCCGTTTATATCTCAAATTCAGGCTCAAAACACCCGAAAATTCGGTATTTTTTGGTCCCAGAAGCGATCTGTACATGCCTACTTCTTGCTAGAATGTTTTCAAGATACAGACCCAAAACATGCTCAAAATCGATATTTTATGTGCAAAAAGTCGATATGTGCATGTATCTTCAGTACCGGTTTACATCTCAAATACATGCTCAAAACACCCGAAAATTCAATATTTTTGTGTCCCAGAAACGATCTGTAGATGAATACTCAGTGTTAGAGTACTTTCAAAATACAGGCCCAAAACTTGCTGAAAATTGATATTTTAGGTGCACAAGTCAATATGTGTATGCATTCTCTCTACCCGGTTATATCTCAAATTCAGGCTCAAAACACCCGAAAATTCAATATTTTTGGGTCCCAGAAGCGATCTGTACATGCCTACTCAGTGCTAGAATGTTTTCAAAATAGAGGTCTAGAACATGATAAAAATCGATATTTTAGGTGTCCAAAGTCGATATGTGCATACATCTTCTGTACCCGTTTATATCTCAAATTCAGGCTCAAAACACCTGAAAATTCGATATTTTTGGGTCCCAAAAGCGATCTGTACATGCCTACTCGGTGTTAGAGTATTTTCAAAATACAATCCGAAAATATGCTCACGATCGATATTTTAGGTGCCCATAGTCGATATGTGCATGCATCTTAAGTATCCGTTTATATCTCAAATTCAGGCTCAAAACACCCGAAAATTCAATATTTTTGGGTCCCATAAGCAATCTGTACATGCCTACTCCTTGCTAGAATATTTTCAAGATACAGACCCAGAACATGATTAAAATCGATAATTTAGGTGCAAAAAGTCGATATGTGCATGTATCTTCAGTACCCGTTTATATCTCAAATTCAAGCTCTAAACACCCGAAAAGTCAATATTTTTGGGTCCCAGAAGCGATCTGTACATGCCTAGACCGTGTTAGTGTATTTTCAAAATACAGGCCCAAAACATGCTAAAAATCAATATTTTAGGTGCCCAAAGTCGATATGTGCATGCATCTTCTGTACCCGTTTATATCCCAAATTTAGGCTCGAAACATCCGAAAATTCGATATTTTTTGTCCCAGAAGCGATCTGTACATGCCTACTCAGTGCTAAAATATTTTCAACATATAGTCCCAAAACATGCTAAAAATCGATATTTTAGGTGTCCAAAGTCGATATGTCATTGCATCTTATGTACCTGTTTATATCTCAAATTCTGGCTCAAAACCCCCGAAAAATCGATATTTTTGGGTCCCAAAAGCGATCTGTACATGCCTACACCGTGTTAGTGTATTTTCAAAATACAGGCCCAAAACATGCTAAAAATCGATATTTTAGGTGCCCAAAGTCGATATGTGCATGCATCTTCTGTACCCGTTTATATCTCAAATTCAGGCTAAAAATACCCAAAAATTCGATATTTTTGTGTCCCAGAAGCGATCTGTACATTCTTACTCCGTGTTAGAGTATTTTAAAAATACATGCCCAAAACATGCTCAAAATCGATATTTGGGGTGCCCAAAGTCGATATATGCATGCATCTTCTGTACCCGTTTATATCTCAAATTCAGGTTCAAAACACCCGAATATTCGATATTTTTGTGTCCCAGAAGCGATCAGTACATGCCTAGTCCGTGTTAGAGTATTTTCAAATTACAGGCCAAAAACATGCTGAAAATCGATATTTTGGGTGCCCAAAGTCGATATGTGCAAGCATCTACTGTACCCATTTATATCTGAAATACAGGCTCAAAACACCCGAAAACTCGATATTTTTGGGTCACATAAGCGATCTGTACATGCCTACTACTTTCAAGAATGTTTTCAAGATATAGACCCAAAACATGCACAATATCGATATTTTAGGATAAAAAAGTCGATATGTGCATGTATCTTCATTACCCGTTTATATATCAAATTGATTCTAAAACACCCGAAAATTGAACATTTTTGGGTCTTAAAAACGATCTGTATATGCCTACTCAGTGCAAGAATGTTTTCAAAATATAGGCTCAAAACATGCTAAAAATCGATATTTTAGGTGCCCAAAGTCAATATGTGCATGCATCTTCTGTACCCGTTTATATATCAAATTCAGGCTCAAAACACCCGAAAATTCGATATTTTTGGGTCCCAGAAGCTATCTGTACGTGCATACTCCGTCTTAGAGTGTTTTTAAAATACAGGGCCAAAACATGCTAAAAATCGAAATTTTAGGTGCCCAAAGTCAATATGTGTATGCATCCTCTGTACTCGGTTATATCCCAAATTCAGGTTCAAAACACCCGAAAATTCGATATTTTTGGGATTCCAGAAGCGATCTGTACATGCCTACTCCTTGCTAGAATGTTTTCAAGATACAAACCCAAAACATGCTCAAAATCGATATTTTAGGTGCAAAAAGTCGATATGTGCATGAATCTTCTGTACCCGTTTATATCTCAAATTCAGGCTCAACACACCCGAAAATTTGATATTTTTGGGTCCCATAAGCGATCTGTACATGCCTACTCCGTGTTAAGTATTTTCAAAATACAGGCACAAAACATGCTAAAAAACTATATTTTAGGTGCCCAAAGTCAATATGTGTATGCATTATCTGTACCCGGTTATATCCCAAATTCAGGCTCAAAACACCCGAAAATTCGATATTTTTGGGATTCCAGAAGCGATCTGTACATGCCTACTCCTTGCTAGAATGTTTTCAAGATACAAAACCAAAACATGCTCAAAATCGATATTTTAGGTGCAAAAAGTCGATATGTGCATGAATCTTCTGTACCCGTTTATATCTCAAATTCAGGCTCAAAACACCCGAAAATTCGATATTTTTGGGTCCCATAAGCGATCTGTACATGCCTACTCCGTGTTAAGTATTTTCAAAATACAGGCCCAAAACATGCTAAAAAACTCTATTTTAGGTGCCCAAAGTCAATATGTGTATGCATCTTCTGTACCCGTTTATATCTCAAATTCAGGATCAAAACACCCGAAAATTTGATATTTTGGGGTCCCAAAAGCGATCTGTACATGCCTACTCCGTGTTAGAGTATTTTCAAAATACAGGCCCAAAACATGCTGAAAATCTATATTTTAGGTGCCCAAAGGCAATATGTGTATGCATCTTCTGTACCCGTCTATATCCCAAATTCAGGTTCAAAACACAAGAAAATTCGATATTCTAGGGTTTCTGAAGCAATCTGTACATGCCTACTCCTTGCTAAAATGTTTTCAAGATACAGACCCAAAACATGCTCAAAATCGATATTTTAGGTGCAAAAAGTCGATATGTGCATGCATCCTCTGTACCCGGTTATATCCCAAATTCTGGCTCAAAACCCCCGAAAATTCGATATTTTTGGGTCCCAGAAGCGATCTGTACATGCCTACTCAGTGCTAGAATATTTTCAAATTATACGCCGAAAACATACTAAAAATCGATATTTTGGGTGCCAAAGTCGATATGTGCATGCATCTTCTGTACCCGTTTATAACTCAAATTCAGGCTCAAAACACCCGAAAAATCGATATTTTTTTGTCCCAGAAGCGATCTGTACATGTCTACACCGTGTTAGAGTATTTTCATAATACAGGCCAAAAACATGCTGAAAATCTATATTTTAGGTGCCCTAAGTCAATATGTGTATGCATTATCTGTACCCAGTTATATCCCAAATTCAGGCTCAAAACACCCGAAAATTCGATATTTTTGTGATTCCAGAAGCGATCTGTACATGCCTACTCCTTGCTAGAATGTTTTCAAGATACAAACCCAAAACATGCTCAAAATCGATATTTTAGGTGCAAAAAGTCGATATGTGCATGAATCTTCTGTACCCGTTTATATCTCAAATTCAGGCTCAAAACACCCGAAAATTCGATATTTTTGGGTCCCATAAGCGATCTGTACATGCCTTCTCCGTGTTAAGTATTTTCAAAATACAGGCCCAAAACATGCTAAAAAACTATATTTTAGGTGCCCAAAGTCAATATGTGTATGCATCTTCTGTACCCGTTTATATCTCAAATTCAGGCTCAAAACACCCGAAAATTTGATATTTTGGGGTCCCAAAAGCGATCTGTACATGCCTACTCCGTGTTAGAGTATTTCCAAATTACAGGCCCAAAACATGCTAAAAATCGATATTTTAAGTGACCAAAGTCGATATGTGCATGCATCTTCTGTACCCGTTTATATCTCAAATTCAGGCTCAAAACACTCAAAAATTCGATATTTTTGTGTCCCAGAAGCAATCTGTACATGCCTACTCCATGTTAGAGTGTTTTAAAAATACATGCCCAAAACATGCTCAAAATCGATATTTGGGGTGCCCAAAGTCAATATGTTTATGCATCTTCGGTACCCGTCTATATCCCAAATTCAGGTTCAAAACTTTCGTAAATTCGATATTTTTGTGTCCCAGAAGCGATCTGTACATGCCTACTTCTTGCTAGAATGTTTTCAAGATACAGACCCAAAACATGCACAAAATCGATATTTTAGGTGCAAAAAGTCGATATGTGCATGCATCTTCTGTACCCGTTTATATCTCAAATTCAGGCTCAAAACACACGAAAATTCGATATTTTTGGGTCCCAGAAGCGATCTGTACATGCCTACTCCGTGTTAGAGTATTTTCAAAATACAGGCCCAAAACATGCTCAAAATCGATATTTTAGGTGCCAAAAGTCGTTAAGTGCATGCATCTTCTGTATCCGTCTATATCCCAAATTCAGGTTCAAAACACCCGAAAATTCGATATTTTTGTGTCCCAGGATCGATCTGTACATGCCTACTCCTTGCTAGAATATTTTCAAGATACAGACCCATAACAAGATCAAAATCGATATTTTTGGTGCAAAAAGTCGATATGTGCATGCATCTTCTGTACCCGTTTATATCTCAAATTCAAGCTCAAAACACCCAAAAATTCCAAGTTTTTGGGTTCCTTAAGCGATCTGTACATGCCTACTCCGTGTTAAGTATTTTCAAAATACAGGCCCAAAACATGCTGAAAATCTATATTTTAGGTGCCCAAAGGCAATATGTGTATGCATCTTCTGTACCCGTCTATATCCCAAATTCAGGTTCAAAACACAAGAAAATTCGATATTCTTGGGTATCTGAAGCAATCTGTACATGCCTACTCCTTGCTAAAATGTTTTCAAGATACAGACCCAAAACATGCTCAAAATCGATATTTTAGGTGCAAAAAGTCGATATGTGCATGCATCCTCTGTACCCGGTTATATCCCAAATTCATGCTCAAAACCCCCGAAAATTCGATATTTTTGGGTCCCAGAAGCGATCTGTACATGTCTACACCGTGTTAGAGTATTTTCAAAATACAGGCCAAAAACATGCTGAAAATCTATATTTTAGGTGCCCAAAGTCAATATGTGTATGCATCTTCTGTACCCATCTATATCCCAAAATCAGGTTCAAAACACCATAAAATTCGATATTTTTTGGTCCCAGAAGCGATCTGTACATGCCTACTCCTTGCTAGAATATTTTCAAGATACAAACCCAAAACATGCTCAAATTCGATATTTTAAGTGCAAAAAGTCGATATGTGCATGCATCCTCTGTACACGGTTATATCCCAAATTCAGGCTCAAAACACCCGAAAATTCGATATTTTCGGGTCCCAATAGCGATCTGTACATGCCTTCTCAGTGCTAGAATATTTTCAAAATATATCCCCAAAACATGCTGAAAATCGATATTTTAGGTGCCCAAAGTCGATATGTGAATGCATCTTCAGTACCCATTTATATCTCAAATTCAGGCTCAAAACACCCGAAAATTCAATATTTTTGAATTCCAGGAGCGATCTGTACATGCCTACTCAGTGCTAGAATATTTTCAAAATATAGGCCCAAAACATACTAAAAATCGATATTTTGGCTGCAAAAGTCGATATGTGCATGCATCTTCTGTACCCGTTTATATCTCAAATTCAGGCTCAAAACTCCGAAAATTCGATATTTTTGGGTCCCTTAAGCGATCTGTACATGCCTACTCCGTGTTAAGTATTTTCAAAATACAGGCCCAAAAAATGCTCAAAATCGATATTTTAGGTGCCAAAAGTCTGTATGTGCATGCATCTTCTGTATCCGTCTATATCCCAAATTCAGGTTCAAAACACCCGAAAATTCGATATTTTTGGGTCCCAGGAGCGATCTGTACTTGCCTACTCCTTGCTAGAATTTTTTCAAGATACAGACCCATAACAAGATCAAAATCGATATTTTAGGTGCAAAAAGTCGATATGTGCATGCATCTTTTGTACCCGTTTATATCTCAAATTCAAGCTCAAAACACCCGAAAATTCCATGTTTTTGGGTTCCTTAAGCAAACTGTACATGCATACTCAGTGCTAGAATGATTTCAAAATGTAGGCTCAAAACATGCTAAAAACCGATATTTTAGGTGTCCAAAGTCGATATGTGCATGCATCTTCTGTACCCGTTTATATCTCAAATTCAGGCTCAAAACTCCGAAGATTCGATATTTTTGTGTCCCTTAAGCGATCTGTACTTGCCTACTCCGTGTTAAATATTTTCAAAATACAGGCCCAAAACATGCTGAAAATCTATACTTTAGGTGCCCAAAGTCAATATGTGTATGCATCTTCTGTACCTGTCTATATCCCAAATTCAGGTTCAAAACACAAGAAAATTCGATATTCTTGGGTCTCAGAAGCGATCTGTACATGCCTACTCCTTGCTAAAATGTTTTCAAGATACAGACCCAAAACATGCTCAAAATCGATATTTTAGGTGCAAAAAGTTGATATGTGCATGCATCCTCTGTACCCGGTTATATCCCAAATTCTGGGTCAAAGCCCCCGAAAATTCGATATTTTTGGGTCCCAGAAGCGATCTGTACATGCCTACTCAGTGCTAGAATATTTTCAAATTATACGCCCAAAACATACTAAAAATCGATATTTTGGGTGCCAAAGTCGATATGTGCATGCATCTTCTGTACCCGTTTATATCTCAAATTCAGGCTCAAAACACTCAAAAAATCGATATTTTTTTGTCCCAGAAGCGATCTGTACATGTCTACACCGTGTTAGAGTATTTTCAAAATACAGGCCAAAAACATGCTGAAAATCTATATTTTAGGTGCACAAAGTCAATATGTGTATGTATCTTCTGTTCCCATCTATATCCCAAAATCAGGTTCAAAACACCAGAAAATTCGATATTTTTGGGTCCCTTAAGCGATCTGTACATGCCTACTCCGTGTTAAGTATTTTCAAAATACAGGCCCAAAACATGCTGAAAATCGATATTTTAGGTGCCAAAAGTCTGTATGTGCATGCATCTTCTGTATCCGTCTATATCCCAAATTCAGGTTCAAAACACCCGAAAATTCGATATTTTTGGGTCCCAGGAGCGATCTGTACTTGCCTACTCCTTGCTAGAATTTTTTCAAGATACAGACCCATAACAAGATCAAAATCGATATTTTAGGTGCAAAAAGTCGGTATGTGCATGCATCTTTTGTACCCGTTTATATCTCAAATTCAAGCTCAAAACACCCGAAAATTCCATGTTTTTGGGTTCCTTAAGCAAACTGTACATGCATACTCAGTGCTAGAATGATTTCAAAATGTAGGCTCAAAACATGCTAAAAACCGATATTTTAGGTGTCCAAAGTCGATATGTGCATGCATCTTCTGTACCCGTTTATATCTCAAATTCAGGCTCAAAACTCCGAAGATTCGATATTTTTGTGTCCCTTAAGCTATCTGTACTTGCCTACTCCGTGTTAAGTATTTTCAAAATACAGGCCCAAAACATGCTGAAAATCTATACTTTAGGTGCCCAAAGTCAATATGTGTATGCATCTTCTGTACCCGTCTATATCCCAAATTCAGGTTCAAAACACCCGAAAATTCGATATTTTTGGGTCTCAGAAGCGATCTGTACATGCCTACTCCTTGCTAGAATGTTTTCAAGATACAGGCCCAAAACATGCTCAAAATCGATATTTTAGGTGTCCAAAGTCGATATGTGCATGCATCTTCTGTACCCGTTTATATCTCAAATTCAGGCTCAGAACACCCTAAAATTCGATATTTTTGGGTCCCCAAAGCGACCTGTACATACCTACTCCGTGTTAAAGTATTTTCAAAATACAGGCCCAAAACATGCTGAAAATCTATATTTTAGGTGCCCAAAGTCAATATGTGTATGCATCTTCTGTACCCATCTATATCCCAAATTCAGGTTCAAAACACCCGAAAATTCGATATTTTTTGGTCCCAGAAGCGATCTGTACATGCCTACTCCTTGCTAAAATGTTTTCAAGATACAAACACAAAACATGCTGAAAATCGATATTTTACGTGCCCAAAGTCGATATGTGCATGCATCTTCAGTACCCGTTAATATCTCAAATTCAGGCTCAAAACACCCGAAAATTCAATATTTTTGAATCCCAGGAGCGATCTGTACATGCCTACTCAGTGCTAGAATATTTTCAAAATATAGGCCCAAAACATACTAAAAATCGATATTTTGGCTGCAAAAGTCGATATGTTCATGCATCTTCTGTACCCGTTTATATCTCAAATTCAGGCTCAAAACACCCAAAAAATCGATATTTTTTTGTCCCAGAAGCGATCTGTACATGTCTACACCGTGTTAGAGTATTTTCAAAATACAGGCCCAAAACATGCTCAAAATCGATATTTTATGTGCCCAAAGTCGATATGTGCATGCATCTTCTGTATCCGTCTATATCCCAAATTCAGGTTCAAAACACCCGAAAATTCGATATTTTTTGGTCCCAGAAGCGATCTGTATATGCCTACTCCTTGCTAGAACTTTTTCAAGATACAGACCGAAAACATGATCCAAATCGATATTTCAGGTGCAAAAAGTCGATATGTGCATGCATCTTCAGTACCCGTTTATATCTCAAATTATGGCTCAAAACACTCGAAAATTCCATATTTGCGGGTCCTTTAAGCGATCTGTACATGCATACTCAGTGCTTGAATGTTATTAAAATATAGGCTCAAAACATGCTAAAAATCGATATTTCAGGTGCCCAAAGTCAATATGTGCATGCATCTTCTGTACCCGTTTATATCTCAAATTCAGGCTCAAAACACCCAAAAAATTGATATTTTTGTGTCCCAGAAGCGATCTGTACATGCCTACTACGTGTTAGAGTATTTTCAAAATGCAGGCCCAAAACATGCTCAAAATCGATATTTTAGGTGCCCAAAGTGGATATGTGCATGCATCTTCTGTACCCGTTTATATCTCAAATTTAGGCTCAAAACACCCAAAAATTCAATATTTTTTGGTCCAAGAAGCGATCTGTACGTGCATACTCCGTGGTAGAGGGTTTTTAAAATACAGGCCCAAAACATGCTAAAAATCGATATTTTAAGTGCCCAAAGTCAATATGTGTATGCATCTTCTGTACCCGTCTATATCCTAAATTCAGGTTCAAAACACCCAAAAATTCGATATTTTTGGGTCCCAGAAGCGATCTGTACATGCCTACTACTTTCTAGAATGTTTTCAAGATACAGACACAAAACATGCTCAACATCGATATTTTGGCTGCAAAAGTCGATATGTGCATGTATCTTCTGTACCCGTTTATATCTCAAATTCAGGCTCAAAAACTCCGAAAATTCGATATTTTTGGGTCCCTTAAGCGATCTGTACATGCCTACTCCGTGTTAAGTATTTTCAAAATACAGGCCTAAAACATGCTGAAAATATATATTTTAGGTGCCCAAAGTCAATATGTGTATGCATCTTCTGTACCCGTCTATATCCCAAATTCAGGTTCAAAACACCCGAAAATTCGATATTTTTGGGTCTCAGAAGCGATCTGTACATGCCTACTCCTTGCTAGAATGTTTTCAAGATACAGGCCCAAAACATGCTCAAAATCGATATTTTAGGTGTCCAAAGTCGATATGTGCATGCATCTTCTGTACCCGTTTATATCTCAAATTCAGGCTCAGAACACCCGAAAATTCGATATTTTTGGGTCCCAAAAGCGACCTGTACATGCCTACTCCGTGTTAAAGTATTTTCAAAATACAGGCCCAAAACATGCTGAAAATCGATATTTTAGGTGCCCAAAGTCGATATGTGTATGCATCTTCTGTACCCATCTATATCCCAAATTCAGGTTCAAAAAACAAGAAAATTCGATATTTTTTGGTCCCAGAAGCGATCTATACATGCCTACTCCTTGCTAGAATGTTTTCAAGATACAAACCCAAAACATGCTGAAAATCGATATTTTACGTGCCCAAAGTCGATATGTGCATGCATCTTCAGTACCCGTTTATATCTCAAATTCAGGCTCAAAACACCCGAAAATTCAATATTTTTGAATCCCAGGAGCGATCTGTACATGCCTACTCAGTGCTAGAATGTTTTCAAAATATAGGCTCAGAACATGCTAAAAGTCGATATTTTGGGTGCCCAAAGTCGATATGTGCATGCATCTTCTATACCCGTTTATATCTTAAATTCAGACTCAAAACACCCGAATAATCGATATTTTTGTGTCCCAGAAGCGATTTGTACATGCATACTCCGTGTTAGAGTATT
Source organism: Petrolisthes cinctipes (assembly GCA_033782935.1). Classification (NCBI taxonomy): domain Eukaryota; kingdom Metazoa; phylum Arthropoda; class Malacostraca; order Decapoda; family Porcellanidae; genus Petrolisthes; species Petrolisthes cinctipes. The sequence continues at coordinate 11,529,111 of JAWQEG010000062.1, read as the reverse complement.
TTCAAAATACAAGCCTAAAACATGCTGAAAATCGATATTTTAGGTTCCCAAAGTCAATATGTGTATGCATCTTCTGTAACCGTCTATATCCTAAATTCAGGTTCAAAACATTCGAAAATTCGATGTTTTTGGGTCCCAGAAGCAATCTGAACATGCCTACTTCTTGCTAGAATGTTTTCAAGATACAGACCCAAAACATGCTCAAAATCGATATTTTAGGTGCAAAAAGTCGATATGTGCATGCATCTTCTGTACCCGTTTATATCTCAAATTCAGGCTCAAAACACCCGAAAATTCGATATTTTTGGGTACCAGAAGCGACCTGTACATGCCTACTTCGTGTTAGTGTATTTTCAAAATACAGGTCCAAAACATGCTCAAAATCGATATTTTAGGTGCCCAAAGTCGATATGTGCATGCATCTTTTGTATCCGTCTATATCCCAAATTCTGGTTCAAAACAACCGAAAATTCGATATTTTTGGGTCCCAGGAGCGATCTGTACATGCCTACTCCTTGCTAGAATTTTTTCAAGATACAGACCCAAAACAAGATCAAAATCGATATTTTAGGTGCGAAAAGTGGATATGTGCATGCATCTTCTGTACCCGTTTATATCTAAAATTCATGCTCAAAACACCCGAAAATTCGATATTTTTGGGTCCCAAAAGCGATCTGTACATGTCTACTCCGTGTTAGAGAGTTTTTAAAATACAGTCCCAAAACATACTAAAAATCGATATTTTAGGTGTCCAAAGTCGATATGTGCATGCATCTTATGTACCCGTTTATATCTCAAATTCAGGCTTAAAATACCCAAAAAATCCATATTTTTGTGTCCCAGAAGCGTTCAGTACATGCCTACTCCGTGGTACAGTATTTTCAAAATACAGGCACAAAACATGCTGAAAATCTATATTTTAGGTGCCCAAAGTTAATATGTGTATGCATCTTCTGTACCCGTCTATATCTCAAATTCAGGTTTAAAACACCAGAAAATTCGGTATTTTTGGGTCCCAGAAGCGATCTGTACATGCCTACTCAGTGCTAAAATGTTTTCAAGATACAGACCCAAAACATGCTCAAAATCGATATTTTAGGTGCAAAAAGTCGATATGTGCATGCATCCTCTGTACCCGGTTATATCCCAAATTGTGGCTCAAAACCCCCGAAAATTCGATATTTTTGGGTCCAAGAAGCGATCTGTACATTCCTACTCAGTGCTAGAATATTTTCAAATTATACGCCCAAAACATACTAAAAATCGATATTTTGGGTGCTAAAGTCGATATGTGCATGCATCTTCAGTACCCGTTTATATCTCAAATTCCGGCTCAAAACACTAAAAAAATCGATATTTTTGTGTCCCAGAAGCGATCTGTACATGTATACACCGTGTTTGAGTATTTTCAAAATACAGGCCCAAAAGATGCTTAAAATCGATATTTTAGTTGCCCAAAGTCGATATGTGCATGCATCTTCGGTACCCGTTTGTATCTCAAATTCATGCTCAAAACACTCGAAAATTCAATGTTTTTGGGTCCCAGAAGCGATTTGTACGTGCATACTCCGTGTTAGAGAGTTTTTAAAATACAGGCCCAGAACATGCTGAAAATCGATATTTATGTGCCCAAAGTCAATATGTGTATGCATCTTCTGTACCCGTGTATATCCCTAATTCTGGTTCAAAACACCAGAAAATTCAATATTTTTGGGTCCCAGAAGCGATCTGTACATGCCTACTCCTTGCTAGAATATTTTCAAGATACAGACCCAAAAGATGCTCAAAATCGATATTTTAGTTGCCCAAAGTCGATATGTGCATGCATCTTCTGTACCCGTTTATATCTAAAATTCATGCTCAAAACACCCGAAAATTCAATGTTTTTTGGTCCCAGAAGCGATCTGTACGTGCATACTCCGTGTTAGAGAGTTTTTAAAATACAGGCCCAGAACATGCTGAAAATCGATATTGATGTGCCGAAAGTCAATATGTGTATGCATCTTCTGTACCCGTGTATATCCCTAATTCTGGTTCAAAACACCAGAAAATTCGATATTTTTGGGTCCCAGAAGCGATCTGTACATGCCTACTCCTTGCTAGAATGTTTTCAAGATACAGACCCAAAACATGCTCAAAATCGATATTTTAAGTGCAAAAAGTCGATATGTGCATGCATCTTCTGTACCCGTTTATATTTCAAATTCAGGCTCAAAACTCCGAAAATTCGATATTTTTGGGTCTCAGAAGCGATCTGTACATGCATACTCCGTGTTAGAGTGTTTTTTAAATACAGGCCCAAAACATGCTAAAAAATTGATATTTTAGGTGCACAAAGTCAATATTGGTATGCATTCTCTGTACCCGGTTATATCTCAAATTCAGGCTCAAAACTCCCGAAAATTCAATATTTTTGGGTCCCAGAAGCGATCTGTACATGCCTACTCAGTGCTAGAATGTTTTCAAAATATCAGCTCAGAACATGCTAAAAATCGATATATTGGGTGCCCAAAGTCGATATGTGCATGCATCTTCTGTACCCGTTTATATCTCAAATTCAGACTCAAAACACCCGAATATTCGATATTTTTGGGTCCCAAAAGCCATCTGTACATGCCTTCTCCGTGTTAAAGTATTTTCAAAATACAGGATTAAAACATGCTGAAAATCTATATTTTAGGTGCCCAAAGTTAATATGTGTATGCATCTTCTGTACCCGTCTATATCTCAAATTCAGGTTTAAAACACCAGAAAATTCGGTATTTTTGGGTCCCAGAAGCGATCTGTACATGCCTACTCCTTGCTAGAATGTTTTCAAGATACAGACCCAAAACATGCTCAAAATCGATATTTTAGGTGCAAAAAGTCGATATGTGCATGCATCCTCTGTACCCGGTTATATCCCAAATTGTGGCTCAAAACCCCCGAAAATTCGATATTTTTGGGTCCAAGAAGCGAAATGTACATATCTACACCGTGTTTGAGTATTTTCAAAATACAGGCCCAAAAGATGCTCAAAATCGATATTTTAGTTGCCCAAAGTCGATATGTGCATGCATCTTCTGTACCCGTTTATATCTCAAATTGATGCTCAAAACACCCGAAAATTCAATGTTTTTGGGTCCCAGAAGCGATCTGTACGTGCATACTCCGTGTTAGAGAGTTTTTAAAATACAGGCCCAGAACATGCTGAAAATCGATAATTATGTGCCCAAAGTCAATATGTGTATGCATCTTCTGTACCCGTGTATATCCCTAATTCTGGTTCAAAACACCAGAAAATTCGATATTTTTGGGTCCCAGAAGCGATCTGTACATGCCTACTCCTTGCTAGAATGTTTTCAAGATACAGACCCAAAACATGCTCAAAATCGATATTTTAAGTGCAAAAAAGTCGATATGTGCATTCATCTTCTGTACCCGTTTATATCTCAAATTCAGGCTATAAACTCCGAAAATTCGATATTTTTGGGTCCCAGAAGCGATCTGTACATGCATACTCCGTGTTAGAGTGTTTTTTAAATACAGGCCCAAAACATGCTAAAAAATTGATATTTTAGGTGCAAAAAGTCGATATGTGCATGCATCCTCTGTACCCGGTTATATCCCAAAATCAGGCACAAAACACCCGAAAATTCAATATTTTTGGGTCCCAGAACCGATCTGTACATGCCTACTCAGTGCTAGAATTTTTTCAAAATATCGGCTCAGAACATGCTAAAAATCGATATTTTGGGTGCCTAAAGTCGATATGTGCATGCATCTTCTGTACCCGTTTATATCTCAAATTCAGGCTCAAAACACCCAAAAAAGCGATATTTTTGTGTCCCAGAAGCGATCTGTACATGTCTACACCGTGTTTGAGTATTTTCAAATTACAGGCCCAAAAGATGCTCAAAATCAATATTTTAGGTGCCCAAAGTCGATATGTGCATGCATCTTCGGTACCCGTTTATATCTCAAATTCATGCTCAAAACGTTCGAAAATTCAATGTTTTTGGGTCCCAGAAGCGATCTGTACGTGCATACTCCGTGTTAGAGTGTTTTTAAAATACAGGCCCAAAACATGCTTAAAATCGATATTTTTTGTGCACAAAGTCAATATGTGTATGCATCTTCTGTACCCGTCTATATCCCAAATTCAGGTTCAAAACATTCGAAAATTCGATATTTTTGGATCCCAGAAGCAATCTGTACATGCCTACTTCTTGCTAGAATGTTTTCAAAATACAGACCCAAAACATGCTCAAAATCGATATTCTAGGTGCAAAAAGTCGATATGTGCATGCATCTTCCGTACCCGTTTATATCTCAAATTCAGGCTCAAAACACCCAAAAATTCGATATTTTTGTGTCCCAGAAGCGATCTGTACGTGTCTACTCCGTGTTAGAGTATTTTAAAAATACAGGCCCAAAATATGCTCAAAATCGATATATTGGGTGCCCAAAGTCGATATGTGCATGCATCTTCTGTACCCGTTTATATCTCATATTCAGACTCAAAACACCCGAATATTCGATATTTTTGGGTCCCAAAAGCCATCTGTACATGCCTACTCCGTGTTAGAATATTTTTAAAATAAAAGCCTAAAACATGCTGAAAATCGATATTTTAGCTGCCCAAAGTCAATATGTGTATGCATCTTATATACCCGTCTATATCCCAAATTCAGGTTCAAAACATTCGAAAATTCGATATTTTTGGGTCCCAGAAGCAATCTGTACATGCCTACTCCTTGCTAGAATTTTTTCAAGATACAGACACAAAACAAGATCAAAATCGATATTTTAGGTGCAAAAAGTCGATATGTGCATGCATCTTCTGTACCCGTTTATATCTCAAATTCAGGCTCAAAACACCCGAAAATTGGATATTTTTGGGTCCCAAAAGCGATCTGTACATGTCTACTCCGTGTTAGAGTATTTTTAAAATACAGGCCCAAAACATACTAAAAATCGATATTTTAGGTGTCCAAAGTCGATATGTGAATGCATCTTCTGTACCCGTTTATATCTCAATTTCAGGCTCAAAACACCCAAAAAATCGATATTTTTGTGTCCCAGAAGCGATCTGTACAAGCCTACTCCGTGGAACAGTATTTTCAAAATACAGGCCCAAAACATGCTCAAAATCGATATTTTAGGTGCCCAAAGTCAATATGTGCATGCATCTTCTGTATCCGTTTATATCTCAAATTCAGGCTCAAAACACACGAAAATTCGATATTTTTGGGTCCCAGAAGCGATCTGTACATGCCTACTCAGTGCTAGAATATTTTCAAATTATACGCCCAAAACATACTAAAAATCGATATTTTGGGTCCCAAAGTCGATATGTGCATGCATCTTCTGTACCCGTTTATATCTCAAATTCAGGCTCAAATCACCCAAAAAATCGATATTTTTGTGTCCCAGAAGCGATCTGTACATGTCTACACCGTGTTTGAGTTTTTTCAAAATACAGGCCCAAAAGATGCTCAAAATCGATATTTTAGGTGTCCAAAGTCGATATGTGCATGCATCTTCGGTACCCGTTTATATCTCAAATTCATGCTCAAAACACCCGAAAATTCAATGTTTTTGGGTCCCAGAGGCGATCTGTACATGCCTACTTCTTGCTAGAATGTTTTCAAGATACAAACCCGAAACATGCTCAAAATCGATATTTTAGGTGCAAAAAGTCGATATGTGCATGCATCTTCTGTACTAGTTTATATCTCAAATTCAGGCACAAAACACCCAAAAATTCGATATTTTTGTGTCCCAGAAGCGATCTGTACGTGTCTACTCCGTGTTAGAGTATTTTAAAAATACAGGCCCAAAATATGCTCAAAATCGATATATTGGGTGCCCAAAGTCGATATGTGCATGCATCTTCTGTACCCGTTTATATCTCATATTCAGACTCAAAACACCCGAATATTCGATATTTTTGGGTCCCAAAAGCCATCTGTACATGCCTACTCCGTGTTAGAATATTTTTAAAATACAAGCCTAAAACATGCTGAAAATCGATATTTTAGCTGCTCAAAGTCAATATGTGTATGCATCTTATATACCCGTCTATATCCCAAATTCAGGTTCAAAACATTCGAAAATTCGATATTTTTGGGTCCCAGAAGCAATCTGTACATGCCTACTTCTTGCTAGAATGTTTTCAAGATACAGTCCCAAAACATGCTCAAAATCGATATTTTATGTGCAAAAAGTCGATATGTGCATGCATATTCTGTACCCGTTTATATCTCAAATTCAGGCTCAAAACCCCCGAAAATTCGATATTTTTGGGTCCCAGAAGCGAACTGTACATGCCTACTCAGTGCTAGAATATTTTCAAATTATGCGCACAAAACATACTAAAAATCTATATTTTGGGTGCCAAAGTCGATATGTGCATGCATCTTCTGTACCCGTTTATATCTCAAATTCAGGCTCAAAACACCCAAAAAATCGATATTTTTGTGTCCCAGAAGCGATCTGTACATGTCTACACCGTGTTTGAGTATTTTCAAAATACAGGCCCAAAAGATGCTCAAAATCGATATTTTAGGTGCAAAAGTCGATATGTGCATTCATCTTCTGTACCCGTTTATATCTCAAATTCATGCTCAAAACACCCGAAAATTCAATGTTTTTGGGTCCCAGAAGCGATCTGTACGTGCATACTCCGTGTTAGAGTGTTTTTAAAATACAGGCCCAAAACATGCTGAAAATCGATATTTTATGTGACCAAAGTCAATATGTGTATGCATCTTCTGTACCCGTGTATATCCCTAATTCTGGTTCAAAACACCAGAAAATTCGATATGTTTGTGTCCCAGAAGCGATCTGTACATGCCTACTCCTTGCTAGAATGTTTTCAAGATACAGACCAAAAACATGCTCAAAATCGATATTTTAAGTGCAAAAAGCCGATATGTGCATGCATCTTCTGTACCCGTTTATATCTCAAATTCAGGCTCAAAGCTCCGTAAATTCGATATTTTTGGGTCAGAGAAGCGATCTGTACATGCCTACTCCTTGCAAGAATTTTTTCAAGATACAGATCCAAAACATGATCAAAATCGATATTTTAGGTGCCCAAAGTCAATATGTGCATGCATCTTCTGTACCCGTCTATATCTCAAATTCAGGTTTAAAACACCAGAAAATTCGGTATTTTTGGGTCCCAGAAGCGATCTGTACATGCCTACTCCTTGCTAGAATGTTTTCAAGATACAGACCCAAAACATGCTCAAAATCGATATTTTAGGTGCAAAAAGTCGATATGTGCATGCATCCACTGTACCCGGTTATATCCCAAAATCAGGCACAAAACCCCCGAAAATTCGATATTTTTGGGTCCCAGAAGCGATCTGTACATGCCTACTCAGTGCTAGAATATTTTCAAATTATACGCCCAAAACATACTAAAAATCGATATTTTGGGTCATAAAGTCGATATGTGCATGCATCTTCTGTACCCGTTTATATCTCAAATTCAGGCTCAAAACACCCAAAAAATCGTTATTTTTGTGTCCCAGAAGCGATCTGTACATGTCTAAACCGTGTTTGAGTATTTTCAAAATACAGGCCCAAAAAGATGCTCAAAATCGATATTTTAGGTGCCCAAAGTCGATATGTGCATGCATCTTCGGTACCCGTTTATATCTCAAATTCATGCTCAAAACACCCGAAAATTCAATGATTTTGGGTCCCAGAAGCAATCTGTACATGCCTACTTCTTGCTAGAATTTTTTCAAGATACAGACCCAAAACATGCTCAAAATCGATATTTTAGGTGCCCAAAGTCAATATGTGCATGCATCTTCTGTACCCGTCTATATCTCAAATTCAGGTTTAAAACACCAGAAAATTCGGTATTTTTGGGTCCCAGAAGCGATCTGTACATGCCTACTCCTTGCTAGAATGTTTTCAAGATACAGACCCAAAACATGCTCAAAATCGATATTTTAGGTGCAAAAAGTCGATATGTGCATGCATCCACTGTACCCGGTTATATCCCAAAATCAGGCACAAAACCCCTGAAAATTCGATATTTTTGGGTCCCAGAAGCGATCTGTACATGCATACTCAGTGCTAGAATATTTTCAAATTATACGCCCAAAACATAATAAAAATCGATATTTTGGGTCATAAAGTCGATATGTGCATGCATCTTCTGTACCCGTTTATATCTCAAATTCAGGCTCAAAACACCCAAAAAATCGATATTTTTGTGTCCCAGAAGCGATCTGTACATGTCTAAACCGTGTTTGAGTATTTTCAAAATACAGGCCCAAAAGATGCTCAAAATCGATATTTTAGGTGCCCAAAGTCGATATGTGCATGCATCTTCTGTACCCGTTTATATCTCATATTCAGACTCAAAACACCCGAATATTCGATATTTTTGGGTCCCAAAAGCCATCTGTACATGCCTACTCCGTGTTAGAATATTTTTAAAATAAAAGCCTAAAACATGCTGAAAATCGATATTTTAGCTGCCCAAAGTCAATATGTGTATGCATCTTATATACCCGTCTATATCCCAAATTCAGGTTCAAAACATTCGAAAATTCGATATTTTTGGGTCCCAGAAGCAATCTGTACATGCCTACTTCTTGCTAGAATGTTTTCAAGATACAGTCCCAAAACATGCTCAAAATCGATATTTTATGTGCAAAAAGTCGATATGTGCATGCATCTTCTGTTCCCGTTAATATCTCAAATTCAGTCTCAAAACACCCGAAAATTCGATATTTTTGGGTCCCAGAAGCGATCTGTACATGCCTACTCCGTGTTAGAGTATTTTCAAAATACAGGTCCAAAACATGCTCAAAATTGATATTTTAGGTGCCCAAAGTCGATATGTGCATACATCTTCTGTATCCGTCTATATCCCAAATTCAGGTTCAAAACACCCGAAAATTCGATATTTTTGGGTCCCAGGAGCGATCTGTACATGCCTACTCCTTGCTAGAATTTTTTCAAGATACAGACACAAAACAAGATCAAAATCGATATTTTAGGTGCAAAAAGTCGATATGTGCATGCATCTTCTGTACCCGTTTATATCTCAAATTCAGGCTCAAAACACCCGAAAATTGGATATTTTTGGGTCCCAAAAGCGATCTGTACATGTCTACTCCGTGTTAGAGTATTTTTAAAATACAGGCCCAAAACATACTAAAAATCGATATTTTAGGTGTGAAAAGTCGATACGTGCATGCATCTTCTGTACCCGTTTATATCTCAAATTCAGGCTCAAAACACCCAAAAAATCGATATTTTTGTGTCCCAGAAGCGATCTGTACAAGCCTACTCCGTGGAACAGTATTTTCAAAATACAGGCCCAAAACATGCTCAAAATCGATATTTTAGGTGCCCAAAGTCGATATGTGCATGCATCTTCGGTACCCGTTTATATCTCAAATTCATGCTCAAAACACCCGAAAATTCAATGATTTTGGGTCCCAGAAGCAATCTGTACATGCCTACTTCTTGCTAGAATGTTTTAAAGATACAGACCCAAAACATGCTCAAAATCGATATTTTAGGTGCAAAAGTCGATATGTGCATGCATCTTCTGTACCCGTTTATATTTCAAATTCAGGCTCAAAACACCCAAAAATTCGATATTTTTGTGTCCCAGAAGCGATCTGTACGTGTCTACTCCGTGTTAGAGTATTTTAAAAATACAGGCCCAAAATATGCTCAAAATCGATATATTTGGTGCCTAAAGTCGATATGTGCATGCATCTTCTGTACCCGTTTATATCTCATATTCAGACTCAAAACACCCGAATATTCGATATTTTTGTGTCCCAAAAGCCATCTGTACATGCCTACTCCGTGTTAGAATATTTTTGAAATACAAGCCTAAAACATGCTGAAAATCGATATTTTAGCTGCCCAAAGTCAATATGTGTATGCTTCTTATATACCCGTCTATATCCCAAATTCAGGTTCAAAACATTCGAAAATTCGATATTTTTGGGTCCCAGAAGCAATCTGTACATGCCTACTTCTTGCTAGAATGTTTTCAAGATACAGTCCCAAAACATGCTCAAAATCGATATTTTATGTGCAAAAAGTCGATATGTGCATGCATCTTCTGTACTCGTTTATATCTCATATTCAGGCTCAAAACACCCGAAAATTCGATATTTTTGGGTCCCAAAAGCGATCTGTACATGTCTATTCCGTGTTAGAGTATTTGTAAAATACAGGCCCAAAACATACTAAAAATCGATATTTTAGGTGTCCAAAGTCGATATGTGCATGCATCTTCTGTACCCGTTTATATCTCAAATTTAGGCTCAAAACACCCAAAAAATCCATATTTTTGTGTCCCTGAAGCGATCTGTACATGCCTACTCCGTGGTACAGTATTTTCAAAATACAGGCCCAAAACATGCTCAAAATCGATATTTTAGGTGCCCAAAGTCAATATGTGCATGCATCTTCTGTATCCGTTTATATCTCAAATTCAGGCTCAAAAGACCCGAAAATTCGATATTTTTGGGTCCCAGTAGCCATTTGTACATGCCTTCTCCGTGTTAAAGTATTTTCAAAATACAGGCTTAAAACATGCTGAAAATCTATATTTTAGGTGCCAAAAGTCAATATGTGTATGCATCTTATATACCCGTCTATATCCCAAATTCAGGTTCAAAACATTCGAAAATTCGATATTTTAGGGTCCCAGAAGCAATCTGTACATGCCTACTTCTTGCTAGAATGTTTTCAAGATACAGTCCCAAAACATGCTCAAAATCGATATTTTATGTGCAAAAAGTCGATATGTGCATGCATCTTCTGTACCCGTTTATATCTCAAATTCAGGCTCAAAACACCCCCAAAATTCGATATTTTTGGGTCCCAGAAGTGATCTGTACATGCCTACTCAGTGCTAGAATATTTTCAAATTATACGCACAAAACATACTAAAAATCTATATTTTGGGTGCCAAAGTCGATATGTGCATGCATCTTCTGTACCCGTTTATATCTCAAATTCAGGCTCAAAACACCCAAAAAATCGATATTTTTGTGTCCCAGAAGCGATCTGTACGTGCATACTCCGTGTTAGAGTGTTTTTAAAATACAGGCCCAAAACATGCTGAAAATCGATATTTTATGTGACCAAAGTCAATATGTGTATGCATCATCTGTACCCGTGTATATCCCTAATTCTGGTTCAAAACACCAGAAAATTCGATATGTTTGGGTCCCAGAAGCGATCTGTACATGCCTACACCTTGCTAGAATGTTTTCAAGATACATACCCAAAACATGCTCAAAATCGATATTTTAAGTGCAAAAAGCCGATATGTGCATGCATCTTCTGTACCCGTTTATATCTCATATTCAGGCTCAAAGCTCCGTAAATTCGATATTTTTGGGTCCGAGAAGCGATCTGTACATGCCTACTCCTTGCAAGAATTTTTTCAAGATACAGACCCAAAACATGATCAAAATCGATATTTTAGGTGCCCAAAGTCGATATGTGCATGCATCTTCTGTACCCGTTTATATCTCAAATTCAAGCTCAAAACACCCAAAAATTCCATATTTTTGGGTCCCTTAAGCGATCTGTACATGCATACTCCGTGTTAGAGTATGTTCAAAATACAGGCCTAAAACATGCTGTAAATCGATATTTTAGCTGCCCAAAGTCAATATGTGTATGCATCTTCTGTACCAGTCTATATCCCAAATTCAGGTTCAAAACACTCGAAAATTCGATATTTTTGGATCCCAGAAGTGATCTGTACATGCATACTCCGTGTTAGAGTGTTTTTAAAATACAGGCCCAAAACATGCTGAAAATTGATATTTTAGGTGCACAAAGTCAATATGTGTATGCATTCTCTGTACCCGGTTATATCTCAAATTCAGGCTCAAAACACCCAAAAATTCGATATTTTTGTGTCCCAGAAGCGATCTGTACGTGTCTACTCCGTGTTAGAGTATTTTAAAAATAAAAGCCCAAAACATGCTCAAAATCGATATATTGGGTGCCCAAAGTCGATATGTGCATGCATCTTCTGTACACGTTTATATCATAAATTCAGACTCAAAACACCCGAATAATCGATATTTTTGGGTCCCAAATGCCATCTGTACATGCATACTCCGTGTTAGAGTATTTTCAAAATTCAAGCCTAAAACATGCTGAAAATCGATATTTTATCTGCCCAGAGTCAATATTTGTATGCATCTTCTGTACCCGTCTATATCCCAAATTCAGGTTCAAAACACCCGAAAATTCGATATTTTTGGGTCCCAGGAGCGATCTGTACATGCCTACTCCTTGCTAGAATTTTTTCAAAATACAGACCCAAAACAAGATCAAAATCGATATTTTAGGTGCAAAAAGTCGATATGTGCATGCATCTTCTGTACCCGTTTATATCTCAAATTCAGGCTCAAAACACCCGAAAATTCGATATGTTTGGGTCCCAAAAGCGATCTGTACATGTCTATTCCGTGTTAGAGTATTTTCAAAATACAGGCCCAAAACATACTAAAAATCGATATTTTAGGTGTCCAAAGTCGATATGTGCATGCATCTTCTGTACCCGTTTATATCTCTAATTCAGGCTCAAAACACCCAAAAAATCCATATTTTTGTGTCCCAGAAGCGATCTGTACATGCCTACTCCGTGGTATAGTATTTTCAAAATACAGGCCCAAAACATGCTCAAAATCGATATTTTAGGTGCCCAAAGTCAATATGTGCATGCATCTTCTGTATCCGTTTATATCTCAAATTCAGGCTCAAAACACCCGAAAATTCGATATTTTTGGGTTCCAGAAGCGATCTGTACATGCCTTCTCCGTGTTAAAGTATTTTCAAAATATAGGCTTAAAACATGCTGAAAATCTATATTTTAGGTGCCAAAAGTCAATATGTGTATGCATCTTCTGTACCCGTCTATATCTCAAATTCAGGTTCAAAACACCAGAAAATTCGATATTTTTGGGTCCCAGAAGCGATCTGTACATGCCTACTCCTTGCTAGAATGTTTTCAAGATACAGACCCAAAACATGTTCAAAATCGATATTTTAATTAAGTGCAAAAAGTCGATATGTGCATGCATCTTCTGTACCCGTTTATATCTCAAATTCAGGCTCAAAACTCCGAAAATTCGATATTTTTGGGTCCAAGAAGCGATCTGTACATGCATACTCCGTGTTAGAGTGTTTTTAAAGTACAGGCCCAAAACATGCTAAAAAATTGATATTTTAGGTGCACAAAGTCAATATGTGTATGCATTCTCTGTACCCGGATATATCTCAAATTCAGGCTCAAAACTCCCGAAAATTCAATATTTTTGGGTCCCACAAGCGATCTGTACATGCCTACTCAGTGCTAGAATGTTTTCAAAATATAGGCTTAGAACATGCTAAAAATCGATATTTTGGGTGCCAAAAGTCGATATGTGCATGCAACTTCTGTACCCGTTTATATCTCAAATTCAGGCTCAAAACACCCAAAAAATCGATATTTTTGTGTCCCAGAAGCGATCTGTACGTGCATACTCCGTGTTAGAGTGTTTTTAAAATACAGGCCCAAAACATGCTGAAAATCGATATTTTATGTGACCAAAGTCAATATGTGTATGCATCATCTGTACCCGTGTATATCCCTAATTCTGGTTCAAAAAACCAGAAAATTCGATATGTTTGGGTCCCAGAAGCGATCTGTACATGCCTAGACCTTGCTAGAATGTTTTCAAGATACATACCCAAAACATGCTCAAAATCGATATTTTAAGTGCAAAAAGCCGATATGTGCATGCATCTTCTGTACCCGTTTATATCTCATATTCAGGCTCAAAGCTCCGTAAATTCGATATTTTTGGGTCCGAGAAGCGATCTGTACATGCCTACTCCTTGCAAGAATTTTTTCAAGATACAGACCCAAAACATGATCAAAATCGATATTTTAGGTGCCCAAAGTCGATATGTGCATGCATCTTCTGTACCCGTTTATATCTCAAATTCAAGCTCAAAACACCCAAAAATTCCAAATTTTTGAGTCCCTTAAGCGATCTGTACATGCATACTCCGTGTTAGAGTATGTTCAAAATACAGGCCTAAAACATGCTGTAAATCGATATTTTAGCTGCCCAAAGTCAATATGTGTATGCATCTTCTGTACCAGTCTATATCCCAAATTCAGGTTCAAAACACTCGAAAATTCGATATTTTTGGATCCCAGAAGTGATCTGTACATGCATACTCCGTGTTAGAGTGTTTTTAAAATACAGGCCCAAAACATGCTGAAAATTGATATTTTAGGTGCACAAAGTCAATATGTGTATGCATTCTCTGTACCCGGTTATATCTCAAATTCAGGCTCAAAACACCCAAAAATTCGATATTTTTGTGTCCCAGAAGCGATCTGTACGTGTCTACTCCGTGTTAGAGTATTTTAAAAATAAAAGCCCAAAACATGCTCAAAATCGATATATTGGGTGCCCAAAGTCGATATGTGCATGCATCTTCTGTACACGTTTATATCATAAATTCAGACTCAAAACACCCGAATAATCGATATTTTTGGGTCCCAAATGCCATCTGTACATGCATACTCCGTGTTAGAGTATTTTCAAAATTCAAGCCTAAAACATGCTGAAAATCGATATTTTATCTGCCCAGAGTCAATATTTGTATGCATCTTCTGTACCCGTCTATATCCCAAATTCAGGTTCAAAACACCCGAAAATTCGATATTTTTGGGTCCCAGGAGCGATCTGTACATGCCTACTCCTTGCTAGAATTTTTTCAAAATACAGACCCAAAACAAGATCAAAATCGATATTTTAGGTGCAAAAAGTCGATATGTGCATGCATCTTCTGTACCCGTTTATATCTCAAATTCAGGCTCAAAACACCCGAAAATTCGATATGTTTGGGTCCCAAAAGCGATCTGTACATGTCTATTCCGTGTTAGAGTATTTTCAAAATACAGGCCCAAAACATACTAAAAATCGATATTTTAGGTGTCCAAAGTCGATATGTGCATGCATCTTCTGTACCCGTTTATATCTCTAATTCAGGCTCAGAACACCCAAAAAATCCATATTTTTGTGTCCCAGAAGCGATCTGTACATGCCTACTCCGTGGTATAGTATTTTCAAAATACAGGCCCAAAACATGCTCAAAATCGATATTTTAGGTGCCCAAAGTCAATATGTGCATGCATCTTCTGTATCCGTTTATATCTCAAATTCAGGCTCAAAACACCCGAAAATTCGATATTTTTGGGTTCCAGAAGCGATCTGTACATGCCTTCTCCGTGTTAAAGTATTTTCAAAATATAGGCTTAAAACATGCTGAAAATCTATATTTTAGGTGCCAAAAGTCAATATGTGTATGCATCTTCTGTACCCGTCTATATCTCAAATTCAGGTTCAAAACACCAGAAAATTCGATATTTTTGGGTCCCAGAAGCGATCTGTACATGCCTACTCCTTGCTAGAATGTTTTCAAGATACAGACCCAAAACATGTTCAAAATTGATATTTTAATTAAGTGCAAAAAGTCGATATGTGCATGCATCTTCTGTACCCGTTTATATCTCAAATTCAGGCTCAAAACTCCGAAAATTCGATATTTTTGGGTCCAAGAAGCGATCTGTACATGCATACTCCGTGTTAGAGTGTTTTTAAAGTACAGGCCCAAAACATGCTAAAAAATTGATATTTTAGGTGCACAAAGTCAATATGTGTATGCATTCTCTGTACCCGGATATATCTCAAATTCAGGCTCAAAACTCCCGAAAATTCAATATTTTTGGGTCCCACAAGCGATCTGTACATGCCTACTCAGTGCTAGAATGTTTTCAAAATATAGGCTTAGAACATGCTAAAAATCGATATTTTGGGTGCCAAAAGTCGATATGTGCATGCAACTTCTGTACCCGTTTATATCTCAAATTCAGGCTCAAAACACCCAAAAATTCGATATTTTTGTGTTCCAGAAGCGATCTGTACGTGTCTACTCCCTGTTAGATTATTTTAAAAATACAGGCCCAAAATATGCTCAAAATCGATATATTGGGTGCCTAAAGTCGATAAGTGCATTCATTTTCTGTACCCGTTTATATCTCAAATTCAGACTCAAAACACCCGATTATTCGATATTTTTGGGTCCCAAAAGCCATCTGTACATGCATACTTCGTGTCAGAGTATTTTCAAAATACAAGCCTAAAACATGCTGAAAATCGATATTTTAGCTGCCCAAAGTCAATATGTGTATGCATCTTCTGTACCCGTCTATATCCCAAATTCAGGTTCAAAACATTCGAAAATTCGATATTTTTGGGTCCCAGAAGCAATCTGTACATGCCTACTTCTTGCTAGAATGTTTTCAATATACAGTCCCAAAACATGCTCAAAATCGATATTTTAGGTGCAAAAAGTCGATATGTGCATGCATCTTCTGTACCCGTTTATATCTCAAATTCAGGCTCAAAACATCCGAAAATTCGATATTTTTTTGTCCCAGAAGCGATCTGTACATGCCTTCTCCGTGTTAAAGTATTTTCAAAATACAGGCTCAAAATATGCTGAAAATCTATATTTTAGGTGCATAAAGTCAATATGTGTATGCATCTTCTGTACCAGTCTATATCTCAAATTCAGGTTCAAAACACCAGAAAATTCGGTATTTTTGGGTCCCAGAAGCGATCTGTACATGCCTACTCCTTGCTAGAATGTTTTCAAGATACAGACCTAAAACATGCTCAAAATCGATATTTTAGGTGCAAAAAGTCGATATTTGCATGCATCTTCTGTATCCATTTATATCCCAAATTCAGACTCAAAACACCAGAATATTCGATATTTTTGGGTCCCAAAAGCCATCTGTACATGCATACTCCGTGTTAGAGTATGTTCAAATTACAGGCCTAAAACATGCTGTAAATCGATATTTTAGCTGCCCAAAGTCAATATGTGTATGCATCTACTGTACCAGTCTATATCCCAAATTCAGGTTCAAAACACTCGAAAATTCGATATTTTTGGGTACCAGAAGCGATCTGTACATGCATACTCCGTGTTTGAGTGTTTTTAAAATACAGGCCCAAAACATGCTGAAAATTGATATTTTAGGTGCACAAAGTCAATATGTGTATGCATTCTCTGTACCCGGTTATATCTCAAATTCAGGCTCAAAACACCCGAAAATTCAATATTTTTCGTTTCCAGAAGCGATCTGTACATGCCTACTCAGTGCTAGAATGTTTTCAATATATAGGCTCAGAACATGCTAAAAATCGATATTTTGGGTGCCCAAAGTCGATATGTGCATTCATCTTCTGTACCCGTTTATATCTCAAATTCAGGCTCAAAACACCCAAAAATTCGACATTTTTGTGTCCCAGAAGCGATCTGTACGTGTCTACTCCGTGTTAGAGTATTTTAAAAATACAGGCCCAAAACATGCTCAAAATCGATATATTGGGTGCCCAAAGTCGATAAGTGAATGCATCTTCTGTACCCGTTTATATCATAAATTCAGACTCAAAACACCCGAATAATCGATATTTTTGGGTCCCAAAAGCCATCTGTACATGCATACTCCGTGTTAGAGTATTTTCAAATTACAAGCCTAAAACATGCTGAAAATCGATATTTTAGCTGCCCAAAGTCAATATGTGTATGCATCTACTGTACCAGTCTATATCCCAAATTCAGGTTCAAAACACCAGAAAATTCGATATGTTTGGGTCCCAGAAGCGATCTGTACATGCCTACTCCTTGCTAGAATGTTTTCAAGATACAGACCAAAAACATGCTCAAAATCGATATTTTAAGTGCAAAAAGCCGATATGTGCATGCATCTTCTGTACCCGTTTATATCTCAAATTCAGGCTCAAAGCTCCGTAAATTCGATATTTTTGGGTCCGAGAAGCGATCTGTACATGCCTACTCCTTGCAAGAATTTTTTCAAGATACAGACCCAAAACATGATCAAAATCGATATTTTAGGTGCCCAAAGTCAATATGTGCATGCATCTTCTGTACCCGTCTATATCTCAAATTCAGGTTTAAAACACCCGAAAATTCGGTATTTTTGGGTCCCAGAAGCGATCTGTACATGCCTACTCCTTGCTAGAATGTTTTCAAGATACAGACCCAAAACATGCTCAAAATCGATATTTTAGGTGCAAAAAGTCGATATGTGAATGCATCCACTGTACCCGGTTATATCCCAAAATCAGGCACAAAACCCCCGAAAATTCGATATGTTTGGGTCCCAGAAGCGATCTGTACATGCCTACTCCTTGCTAGAATGTTTTCAAGATACAGACCAAAAACATACTAAAAATCGATATTTTGGGTCATAAAGTCGATATGTGCATGCATCTTCTGTACCCGTTTATATCTCAAATTCAGGCTCAAAACACCCAAAAAATCGATATTTTTGTGTCCCAGAAGCGATCTGTACATGTCTAAACCGTGTTTGAGTATTTTCAAAATACAGGCCCAAAAGATGCTCAAAATCGATATTTTAGGTGCCCAAAGTCGATATGTGCATGCATCTTCGGTACCCGTTTATATCTCAAATTCATGCTCAAAACACCCGAAAATTCAATGATTTTGTGTCCCAGAAGCAATCTGTACATGCCTACTTCTTGCTAGAATGTTTTAAAGATACAGACCCAAAACATGCTCAAAATCGATATTTTAGGTGCAAAAGTCGATATGTGCATGCATCTTCTGTACCCGTTTATATTTCAAATTCAGGCTCAAAAAACCCAAAAATTCGATATTTTTGTGTCCCAGAAGCGATCTGTACGTGTCTACTCCGTGTTAGAGTATTTTAAAAATACAGGCCCAAAATATGCTCAAAATCGATATATTTGGTGCCTAAAGTCGATATGTGCATGCATCTTCTGTACCCGTTTATATCTCATATTCAGACTCAAAATACCCGAATATTCGATATTTTTGGGTCCCAAAAGCCATCTGTACATGCCTACTCCGTGTTAGAATATTTTTAAAGCACAAGCCTAAAACATGCTGAAAATCGATATTTTAGCTGCCCAAAATCAATATGTGTATGCATCTTATATACCCGTCTATATCCCAAATTCAGGTTCAAAACATTCGAAAATTCGATATTTTTGGGTCCCAGAAGCAATCTGTACATGCCTACTTCTTGCTAGAATGTTTTCAAGATACAGTCCCAAAACATGCTCAAAATCGATATTTTATGTGCAAAAAGTCGATATGTGCATGCATCTTCTGTACCCGTCTATATCTCAAATTCAGGTTCAAAACACCAGAAAATTCGATATTTTTGGGTCCCAGAAGCGATCTGTACATGCCTACTCCTTGCTAGAATGTTTTCAAGATACAGACCCAAAACATGTTCAAAATCGATATTTTAATTAAGTGCAAAAAGTCGATATGTGCATGCATCTTCTGTACCCGTTTATATCTCAAATTCAGGCTCAAAACTCCGAAAATTCGATATTTTTGGGTCCAAGAAGCGATCTGTACATGCATACTCCGTGTTAGAGTGTTTTTAAAGTACAGGCCCAAAACATGCTAAAAAATTGATATTTTAGGTGCACAAAGTCAATATGTGTATGCATTCTCTGTACCCGGATATATCTCAAATTCAGGCTCAAAACTCCCGAAAATTCAATATTTTTGGGTCCCACAAGCGATCTGTACATGCCTACTCAGTGCTAGAATGTTTTCAAAATATAGGCTTAGAACATGCTAAAAATCGATATTTTGGGTGCCAAAAGTCGATATGTGCATGCAACTTCTGTACCCGTTTATATCTCAAATTCAGGCTCAAAACACCCAAAAAATCGATATTTTTGTGTCCCAGAAGCGATCTGTACGTGCATACTCCGTGTTAGAGTGTTTTTAAAATACAGGCCCAAAACATGCTGAAAATCGATATTTTATGTGACCAAAGTCAATATGTGTATGCATCATCTGTACCCGTGTATATCCCTAATTCTGGTTCAAAAAACCAGAAAATTCGATATGTTTGGGTCCCAGAAGCGATCTGTACATGCCTAGACCTTGCTAGAATGTTTTCAAGATACATACCCAAAACATGCTCAAAATCGATATTTTAAGTGCAAAAAGCCGATATGTGCATGCATCTTCTGTACCCGTTTATATCTCATATTCAGGCTCAAAGCTCCGTAAATTCGATATTTTTGGGTCCGAGAAGCGATCTGTACATGCCTACTCCTTGCAAGAATTTTTTCAAGATACAGACCCAAAACATGATCAAAATCGATATTTTAGGTGCCCAAAGTCGATATGTGCATGCATCTTCTGTACCCGTTTATATCTCAAATTCAAGCTCAAAACACCCAAAAATTCCAAATTTTTGAGTCCCTTAAGCGATCTGTACATGCATACTCCGTGTTAGAGTATGTTCAAAATACAGGCCTAAAACATGCTGTAAATCGATATTTTAGCTGCCCAAAGTCAATATGTGTATGCATCTTCTGTACCAGTCTATATCCCAAATTCAGGTTCAAAACACTCGAAAATTCGATATTTTTGGATCCCAGAAGTGATCTGTACATGCATACTCCGTGTTAGAGTGTTTTTAAAATACAGGCCCAAAACATGCTGAAAATTGATATTTTAGGTGCACAAAGTCAATATGTGTATGCATTCTCTGTACCCGGTTATATCTCAAATTCAGGCTCAAAACACCCAAAAATTCGATATTTTTGTGTCCCAGAAGCGATCTGTACGTGTCTACTCCGTGTTAGAGTATTTTAAAAATAAAAGCCCAAAACATGCTCAAAATCGATATATTGGGTGCCCAAAGTCGATATGTGCATGCATCTTCTGTACACGTTTATATCATAAATTCAGACTCAAAACACCCGAATAATCGATATTTTTGGGTCCCAAATGCCATCTGTACATGCATACTCCGTGTTAGAGTATTTTCAAAATTCAAGCCTAAAACATGCTGAAAATCGATATTTTATCTGCCCAGAGTCAATATTTGTATGCATCTTCTGTACCCGTCTATATCCCAAATTCAGGTTCAAAACACCCGAAAATTCGATATTTTTGGGTCCCAGGAGCGATCTGTACATGCCTACTCCTTGCTAGAATTTTTTCAAAATACAGACCCAAAACAAGATCAAAATCGATATTTTAGGTGCAAAAAGTCGATATGTGCATGCATCTTCTGTACCCGTTTATATCTCAAATTCAGGCTCAAAACACCCGAAAATTCGATATGTTTGGGTCCCAAAAGCGATCTGTACATGTCTATTCCGTGTTAGAGTATTTTCAAAATACAGGCCCAAAACATACTAAAAATCGATATTTTAGGTGTCCAAAGTCGATATGTGCATGCATCTTCTGTACCCGTTTATATCTCTAATTCAGGCTCAGAACACCCAAAAAATCCATATTTTTGTGTCCCAGAAGCGATCTGTACATGCCTACTCCGTGGTATAGTATTTTCAAAATACAGGCCCAAAACATGCTCAAAATCGATATTTTAGGTGCCCAAAGTCAATATGTGCATGCATCTTCTGTATCCGTTTATATCTCAAATTCAGGCTCAAAACACCCGAAAATTCGATATTTTTGGGTTCCAGAAGCGATCTGTACATGCCTTCTCCGTGTTAAAGTATTTTCAAAATATAGGCTTAAAACATGCTGAAAATCTATATTTTAGGTGCCAAAAGTCAATATGTGTATGCATCTTCTGTACCCGTCTATATCTCAAATTCAGGTTCAAAACACCAGAAAATTCGATATTTTTGGGTCCCAGAAGCGATCTGTACATGCCTACTCCTTGCTAGAATGTTTTCAAGATACAGACCCAAAACATGTTCAAAATTGATATTTTAATTAAGTGCAAAAAGTCGATATGTGCATGCATCTTCTGTACCCGTTTATATCTCAAATTCAGGCTCAAAACTCCGAAAATTCGATATTTTTGGGTCCAAGAAGCGATCTGTACATGCATACTCCGTGTTAGAGTGTTTTTAAAGTACAGGCCCAAAACATGCTAAAAAATTGATATTTTAGGTGCACAAAGTCAATATGTGTATGCATTCTCTGTACCCGGATATATCTCAAATTCAGGCTCAAAACTCCCGAAAATTCAATATTTTTGGGTCCCACAAGCGATCTGTACATGCCTACTCAGTGCTAGAATGTTTTCAAAATATAGGCTTAGAACATGCTAAAAATCGATATTTTGGGTGCCAAAAGTCGATATGTGCATGCAACTTCTGTACCCGTTTATATCTCAAATTCAGGCTCAAAACACCCAAAAATTCGATATTTTTGTGTTCCAGAAGCGATCTGTACGTGTCTACTCCCTGTTAGATTATTTTAAAAATACAGGCCCAAAATATGCTCAAAATCGATATATTGGGTGCCTAAAGTCGATAAGTGCATTCATTTTCTGTACCCGTTTATATCTCAAATTCAGACTCAAAACACCCGATTATTCGATATTTTTGGGTCCCAAAAGCCATCTGTACATGCATACTTCGTGTCAGAGTATTTTCAAAATACAAGCCTAAAACATGCTGAAAATCGATATTTTAGCTGCCCAAAGTCAATATGTGTATGCATCTTCTGTACCCGTCTATATCCCAAATTCAGGTTCAAAACATTCGAAAATTCGATATTTTTGGGTCCCAGAAGCAATCTGTACATGCCTACTTCTTGCTAGAATGTTTTCAATATACAGTCCCAAAACATGCTCAAAATCGATATTTTAGGTGCAAAAAGTCGATATGTGCATGCATCTTCTGTACCCGTTTATATCTCAAATTCAGGCTCAAAACATCCGAAAATTCGATATTTTTTTGTCCCAGAAGCGATCTGTACATGCCTTCTCCGTGTTAAAGTATTTTCAAAATACAGGCTCAAAATATGCTGAAAATCTATATTTTAGGTGCATAAAGTCAATATGTGTATGCATCTTCTGTACCAGTCTATATCTCAAATTCAGGTTCAAAACACCAGAAAATTCGGTATTTTTGGGTCCCAGAAGCGATCTGTACATGCCTACTCCTTGCTAGAATGTTTTCAAGATACAGACCTAAAACATGCTCAAAATCGATATTTTAGGTGCAAAAAGTCGATATTTGCATGCATCTTCTGTATCCATTTATATCCCAAATTCAGACTCAAAACACCAGAATATTCGATATTTTTGGGTCCCAAAAGCCATCTGTACATGCATACTCCGTGTTAGAGTATGTTCAAATTACAGGCCTAAAACATGCTGTAAATCGATATTTTAGCTGCCCAAAGTCAATATGTGTATGCATCTACTGTACCAGTCTATATCCCAAATTCAGGTTCAAAACACTCGAAAATTCGATATTTTTGGGTACCAGAAGCGATCTGTACATGCATACTCCGTGTTTGAGTGTTTTTAAAATACAGGCCCAAAACATGCTGAAAATTGATATTTTAGGTGCACAAAGTCAATATGTGTATGCATTCTCTGTACCCGGTTATATCTCAAATTCAGGCTCAAAACACCCGAAAATTCAATATTTTTCGTTTCCAGAAGCGATCTGTACATGCCTACTCAGTGCTAGAATGTTTTCAATATATAGGCTCAGAACATGCTAAAAATCGATATTTTGGGTGCCCAAAGTCGATATGTGCATTCATCTTCTGTACCCGTTTATATCTCAAATTCAGGCTCAAAACACCCAAAAATTCGACATTTTTGTGTCCCAGAAGCGATCTGTACGTGTCTACTCCGTGTTAGAGTATTTTAAAAATACAGGCCCAAAACATGCTCAAAATCGATATATTGGGTGCCCAAAGTCGATAAGTGAATGCATCTTCTGTACCCGTTTATATCATAAATTCAGACTCAAAACACCCGAATAATCGATATTTTTGGGTCCCAAAAGCCATCTGTACATGCATACTCCGTGTTAGAGTATTTTCAAATTACAAGCCTAAAACATGCTGAAAATCGATATTTTAGCTGCCCAAAGTCAATATGTGTATGCATCTACTGTACCAGTCTATATCCCAAATTCAGGTTCAAAACACCAGAAAATTCGATATGTTTGGGTCCCAGAAGCGATCTGTACATGCCTACTCCTTGCTAGAATGTTTTCAAGATACAGACCAAAAACATGCTCAAAATCGATATTTTAAGTGCAAAAAGCCGATATGTGCATGCATCTTCTGTACCCGTTTATATCTCAAATTCAGGCTCAAAGCTCCGTAAATTCGATATTTTTGGGTCCGAGAAGCGATCTGTACATGCCTACTCCTTGCAAGAATTTTTTCAAGATACAGACCCAAAACATGATCAAAATCGATATTTTAGGTGCCCAAAGTCAATATGTGCATGCATCTTCTGTACCCGTCTATATCTCAAATTCAGGTTTAAAACACCCGAAAATTCGGTATTTTTGGGTCCCAGAAGCGATCTGTACATGCCTACTCCTTGCTAGAATGTTTTCAAGATACAGACCCAAAACATGCTCAAAATCGATATTTTAGGTGCAAAAAGTCGATATGTGAATGCATCCACTGTACCCGGTTATATCCCAAAATCAGGCACAAAACCCCCGAAAATTCGATATGTTTGGGTCCCAGAAGCGATCTGTACATGCCTACTCCTTGCTAGAATGTTTTCAAGATACAGACCAAAAACATACTAAAAATCGATATTTTGGGTCATAAAGTCGATATGTGCATGCATCTTCTGTACCCGTTTATATCTCAAATTCAGGCTCAAAACACCCAAAAAATCGATATTTTTGTGTCCCAGAAGCGATCTGTACATGTCTAAACCGTGTTTGAGTATTTTCAAAATACAGGCCCAAAAGATGCTCAAAATCGATATTTTAGGTGCCCAAAGTCGATATGTGCATGCATCTTCGGTACCCGTTTATATCTCAAATTCATGCTCAAAACACCCGAAAATTCAATGATTTTGTGTCCCAGAAGCAATCTGTACATGCCTACTTCTTGCTAGAATGTTTTAAAGATACAGACCCAAAACATGCTCAAAATCGATATTTTAGGTGCAAAAGTCGATATGTGCATGCATCTTCTGTACCCGTTTATATTTCAAATTCAGGCTCAAAAAACCCAAAAATTCGATATTTTTGTGTCCCAGAAGCGATCTGTACGTGTCTACTCCGTGTTAGAGTATTTTAAAAATACAGGCCCAAAATATGCTCAAAATCGATATATTTGGTGCCTAAAGTCGATATGTGCATGCATCTTCTGTACCCGTTTATATCTCATATTCAGACTCAAAATACCCGAATATTCGATATTTTTGGGTCCCAAAAGCCATCTGTACATGCCTACTCCGTGTTAGAATATTTTTAAAGCACAAGCCTAAAACATGCTGAAAATCGATATTTTAGCTGCCCAAAATCAATATGTGTATGCATCTTATATACCCGTCTATATCCCAAATTCAGGTTCAAAACATTCGAAAATTCGATATTTTTGGGTCCCAGAAGCAATCTGTACATGCCTACTTCTTGCTAGAATGTTTTCAAGATACAGTCCCAAAACATGCTCAAAATCGATATTTTATGTGCAAAAAGTCGATATGTGCATGCATCTTCTGTACCCGTTTATATCTCAAATTCAGGCTCAAAACACCCAAAAAATCCATATTTTTGTGTCCCAGAAGCGATCTGTACATGCCTACTCCGTGGTACAGTATTTTCAAAATACAGGCCCAAAACATGCTCAAAATCGATATTTTAGGTGCCCAAAGTCAATATGTGCATGCATCTTCTGTATCCGTTTATATCTCAAATTCAGGCTCAAAAGACCCGAAAATTCGATATTTTTGGGTCCCAGAAGCGATTTGTACATGCCTTCTCCGTGTTAAAGTATTTTCAAAATACAGGCTTAAAACATGCTGAAAATCTATATTTTAGGTGCCAAAAGTCAATATGTGTATGCATCTTATATACCCGTCTATATCCCAAATTCAGGTTCAAAACATTCGAAAATTCGATATTTTAGGGTCCCAGAAGCAATCTGTACATGCCTACTTCTTGCTAGAATGTTTTCAAGATACAGTCCCAAAACATGCTCAAAATCGATATTTTATATGCAAAAAGTCGATATGTGCATGCATCTTCTGTACCCGTTTATATCTCAAATTCAGGCTCAAAACACCCCCAAAAATCGATATTTTTGGGTCCCAGAAGCGATCTGTACATGCCTACTCAGTGCTAGAATATTTTCATATTATACGCACAAAACATACTAAAAATCTATATTTTGGGTGCCAAAGTCGATATGTGCATGCATCTTCTGTACCCGTTTATATCTCAAATTCAGGCTCAAAACACCCAAAAAATCGATATTTTTGTGTCCCAGAAGCGATCTGTACGTGCATACTCCGTGTTAGAGTGTTTTTAAAATACAGGTCCAAAACATGCTGAAAATCGATATTTTATGTGACCAAAGTCAATATGTGTATGCATCTTCTGTACCCGTGTATATCCCTAATTCTGGTTCAAAACACCAGAAAATTCGATATGTTTGGGTCCCAGAAGCGATCTGTACATGCCTACACCTTGCTAGAATGTTTTCAAGATACAGACCCAAAACATGCTCAAAATCGATATTTTAAGTGCAAAAAGCCGATATGTGCATGCATCTTCTGTACCCGTTTATATCTCATATTCAGGCTCAAAGCTCCGTAAATTCGATATTTTTGGGTCCGAGAAGCGATCTGTACATGCCTACTCCTTGCAAGAATTTTTTCAAGATACAGACCCAAAACATGATCAAAATCGATATTTTAGGTGCCCAAAGTCGATATGTGCATGCATCTTCTGTACCCGTTTATATCTCAAATTCAAGCTCAAAACACCCAAAAATTCCATGTTTTTGGGTCCCTTAAGCGATCTGTACATGCATACTCCGTGTTAGAGTATGTTCAAAATACAGGCCTAAAACATGCTGTAAATCGATATTTTAGCTGCCCAAAGTCAATATGTGTATGCATCTTCTGTACCAGTCTATATCCCAAATTCAGGTTCAAAACACTCGAAAATTCGATATTTTTGGATCCCAGAAGTGATCTGTACATGCATACTCCGTGTTAGAGTGTTTTTAAAATACAGGCCCAAAACATGCTCAAAATCGATATATTGGGTGCCCAAAGTCGATATGTGCATGCATCTTCTGTACCCGTTTATATCATAAATTCAGACTCAAAACACCCGAATAATCGATATTTTTGGGTCCCAAATGCCATCTGTACATGCATACTCCGTGTTAGAGTATTTTCAAAATTCAAACCTAAAACATGCTGAAAATCGATATTTTATCTGCCCAAAGTCAATATTTGTATGCATCTTCTGTACCCGTCTATATCCCAAATTCAGGTTCAAAACACCCGAAAATTCGATATTTTTGGGTCCCAGGAGCGATCTGTACATGCCTACTCCTTGCTAGAATTTTTTCAAGATACAGACCCAAAACAAGATCAAAATCGATATTTTAGGTGCAAAAAGTCGATATGTGCATGCATCTTCTGTACCCGTTTATATCTCAAATTCAGGCTCAAAACACCCGAAAATTCGATATGTTTGGGTCCCAAAAGCGATCTGTACATGTCTATTCCGTGTTAGAGTATTTTCAAAATACAGGCCCAAAACATACTAAAAATCGATATTTTAGGTGCCCAAAGTCAATATGTGTATGCATCTTATATACCCGTCTATATCCCAAATTCAGGTTCAAAACATTCGAAAATTCGATATTTTAGGGTCCCAGAAGCAATCTGTACATGCCTACTTCTTGCTAGAATGTTTTCAAGATACAGTCCCAAAACATGCTCAAAATCGATATTTTATGTGCAAAAAGTCGATATGTGCATGCATCTTCTGTACCCGTTTATATCTCAAATTCAGGCTCAAAACACCCCCAAAAATCGATATTTTTGGGTCCCAGAAGCGATCTGTACATGCCTACTCAGTGCTAGAATATTTTCATATTATACGCACAAAACATACTAAAAATCTATATTTTGGGTGCCAAAGTCGATATGTGCATGCATCTTCTGTACCCGTTTATATCTCAAATTCAGGCTCAAAACACCCAAAAAATCGATATTTTTGTGTCCCAGAAGCGATCTGTACGTGCATACTCCGTGTTAGAGTGTTTTTAAAATACAGGTCCAAAACATGCTGTAAATCGATATTTTATGTGACCAAAGTCAATATGTGTATGCATCTTCTGTACCAGTCTATATCCCAAATTCAGGTTCAAAACACTCGAAAATTCGATATTTTTGGATCCCAGAAGTGATCTGTACATGCATACTCCGTGTTAGAGTGTTTTTAAAATACATGCCCAAAACATGCTCAAAATCGATATATTGGGTGCCCAAAGTCGATATGTGCATGCATCTTCTGTACCCGTTTATATCATAAATTCAGACTCAAAACACCCGAATAATCGATATTTTTGGGTCCCAAATGCCATCTGTACATGCATACTCCGTGTTAGAGTATTTTCAAAATTCAAACCTAAAACATGCTGAAAATCGATATTTTATCTGCCCAAAGTCAATATTTGTATGCATCTTCTGTACCCGTCTATATCCCAAATTCAGGTTCAAAACACCCGAAAATTCGATATTTTTGGGTCCCAGGAGCGATCTGTACATGCCTACTCCTTGCTAGAATTTTTTCAAGATACAGACCCAAAACAAGATCAAAATCGATATTTTAGGTGCAAAAAGTCGATATGTGCATGCATCTTCTGTACCCGTTTATATCTCAAATTCAGGCTCAAAACACCCGAAAATTCGATATGTTTGGGTCCCAAAAGCGATCTGTACATGTCTATTCCGTGTTAGAGTATTTTCAAAATACAGGCCCAAAACATACTAAAAATCGATATTTTAGGTGCCAAAAGTCAATATGTGTATGCATCTTATATACCCGTCTATATCCCAAATTCAGGTTCAAAACATTCGAAAATTCGATATTTTAGGGTCCCAGAAGCAATCTGTACATGCCTACTTCTTGCTAGAATGTTTTCAAGATACAGTCCCAAAACATGCTCAAAATCGATATTTTATGTGCAAAAAGTCGATATGTGCATGCATCTTCTGTACCCGTTTATATCTCAAATTCAGGCTCAAAACACCCCCAAAAATCGATATTTTTGGGTCCCAGAAGCGATCTGTACATGCCTACTCAGTGCTAGAATATTTTCATATTATACGCACAAAACATACTAAAAATCTATATTTTGGGTGCCAAAGTCGATATGTGCATGCATCTTCTGTACCCGTTTATATCTCAAATTCAGGCTCAAAACACCCAAAAAATCGATATTTTTGTGTCCCAGAAGCGATCTGTACGTGCATACTCCGTGTTAGAGTGTTTTTAAAATACAGGTCCAAAACATGCTGAAAATCGATATTTTATGTGACCAAAGTCAATATGTGTATGCATCTTCTGTACCCGTGTATATCCCTAATTCTGGTTCAAAACACCAGAAAATTCGATATGTTTGGGTCCAAGAAGCGATCTGTACATGCCTACACCTTGCTAGAATGTTTTCAAGATACAGACCCAAAACATGCTCAAAATCGATATTTTAAGTGCAAAAAGCCGATATGTGCATGCATCTTCTGTACCTGTTTATATCTCATATTCAGGCTCAAAGCTCCGTAAATTCGATATTTTTGGGTCCGAGAAGCGATCTGTACATGCCTACTCCTTGCAAGAATTTTTTCAAGATACAGACCCAAAACATGATCAAAATCGATATTTTAGGTGCCCAAAGTCGATATGTGCATGCATCTTCTGTACCCGTTTATATCTCAAATTCAAGCTCAAAACACCCAAAAATTCCATGTTTTTGGGTCCCTTAAGCGATCTGTACATGCATACTCCGTATTAGAGTATGTTCAAAATACAGGCCTAAAACATGCTGTAAATCGATATTTTAGCTGCCCAAAGTCAATATGTGTATGCATCTTCTGTACCAGTCTATATCCCAAATTCAGGTTCAAAACACTCGAAAATTCGATATTTTTGGATCCCAGAAGTGATTTGTACATGCATACTCCGTGTTAGAGTGTTTTTAAAATACAGGCCCAAAACATGCTCAAAATCGATATATTGGGTGCCCAAAGTCGATATGTGCATGCATCTTCTGTACCCGTTTATATCATAAATTCAGACTCAAAACACCCGAATAATCGATATTTTTGGGTCCCAAATGCCATCTGTACATGCATACTCCGTGTTAGAGTATTTTCAAAATTCAAACCTAAAACATGCTGAAAATCGATATTTTATCTGCCCAAAGTCAATATTTGTATGCATCTTCTGTACCCGTCTATATCCCAAATTCAGGTTCAAAACACCCGAAAATTCGATATTTTTGGGTCCCAGGAGCGATCTGTACATGCCTACTCCTTGCTAGAATTTTTTCAAGATACAGACCCAAAACAAGATCAAAATCGATATTTTAGGTGCAAAAAGTCGATATG
Source organism: Petrolisthes cinctipes (assembly GCA_033782935.1). Classification (NCBI taxonomy): domain Eukaryota; kingdom Metazoa; phylum Arthropoda; class Malacostraca; order Decapoda; family Porcellanidae; genus Petrolisthes; species Petrolisthes cinctipes. The sequence goes on along the minus strand of JAWQEG010000062.1, from coordinate 11,498,606 downwards.
TGCATGCATCTTCTGTACCCGTTTATATCTCAAATTCAGGCTCAAAACACCCGAAAATTCGATATGTTTGGGTCCCAAAAGCGATCTGTACATGTCTATTCCGTGTTAGAGTATTTTCAAAATACAAGCCCAAAACATACTAAAAATCGATATTTTAGGTGCCAAAAGTCAATATGTGTATGCATCTTATATACCCGTCTATATCCCAAATTCAGGTTCAAAACATTCGAAAATTCGATATTTTAGGGTCCCAGAAGCAATCTGTACATGCCTACTTCTTGCTAGAATGTTTTCAAGATACAGTCCCAAAACATGCTCAAAATCGATATTTTATGTGCAAAAAGTCGATATGTGCATGCATCTTCTGTACCCGTTTATATCTCAAATTCAGGCTCAAAACACCCCCAAAAATCGATATTTTTGGGTCCCAGAAGCGATCTGTACATGCCTACTCAGTGCTAGAATATTTTCATATTATACGCACAAAACATACTAAAAATCTATATTTTGGGTGCCAAAGTCGATATGTGCATGCATCTTCTGTACCCGTTTATATCTCAAATTCAGGCTCAAAACACCCAAAAAATCGATATTTTTGTGTCCCAGAAGCGATCTGTACGTGCATACTCCGTGTTAGAGTGTTTTTAAAATACAGGTCCAAAACATACTGAAAATCGATATTTTATGTGACCAAAGTCAATATGTGTATGCATCTTCTGTACCCGTGTATATCCCTAATTCTGGTTCAAAACACCAGAAAATTCGATATGTTTGGGTCCCAGAAGCGATCTGTACATGCCTACACCTTGCTAGAATGTTTTCAAGATACAGACCCAAAACATGCTCAAAATCGATATTTTAAGTGCAAAAAGCCGATATGTGCATGCATCTTCTGTACCCGTTTATATCTCATATTCAGGCTCAAAGCTCCGTAAATTCGATATTTTTGGGTCCGAGAAGCGATCTGTACATGCCTACTCCTTGCAAGAATTTTTTCAAGATACAGACCCAAAACATGATCAAAATCGATATTTTAGGTGCCCAAAGTCGATATGTGCATGCATCTTCTGTACCCGTTTATATCTCAAATTCAAGCTCAAAACACCCAAAAATTCCATGTTTTTGGGTCCCTTAAGCGATCTGTACATGCATACTCCGTGTTAGAGTATGTTCAAAATACAGGCCTAAAACATGCTGTAAATCGATATTTTAGCTGCCCAAAGTCAATATGTGTATGCATCTTCTGTACCAGTCTATATCCCAAATTCAGGTTCAAAACACTCGAAAATTCGATATTTTTGGATCCCAGAAGTGATCTGTACATGCATACTCCGTGTTAGAGTGTTTTTAAAATACAGGCCCAAAACATGCTCAAAATCGATATATTGGGTGCCCAAAGTCGATATGTGCATGCATCTTCTGTACCCGTTTATATCATAAATTCAGACTCAAAACACCCGAATAATCGATATTTTTGGGTCCCAAATGCCATCTGTACATGCATACTCCGTGTTAGAGTATTTTCAAAATTCAAACCTAAAACATGCTGAAAATCGATATTTTATCTGCCCAAAGTCAATATTTGTATGCATCTTCTGTACCCGTCTATATCCCAAATTCAGGTTCAAAACACCCGAAAATTCGATATTTTTGGGTCCCAGGAGCGATCTGTACATGCCTACTCCTTGCTAGAATTTTTTCAAGATACAGACCCAAAACAAGATCAAAATCGATATTTTAGGTGCAAAAAGTCGATATGTGCATGCATCTTCTGTACCCGTTTATATCTCAAATTCAGGCTCAAAACACCCGAAAATTCGATATGTTTGGGTCCCAAAAGCGATCTGTACATGTCTATTCCGTGTTAGAGTAATTTCAAAATACAGGCCCAAAACATACTAAAAATCGATATTTTAGGTGTCCAAAGTCGATATGTGCATGCATCTTCTGTACCCGTTTATATCTCTAATTCAGGCTCAAAACACCCAAAAAATCCATATTTTTGTGTCCCAGAAGCGATCTGTACATGCCTACTCCGTGGTATAGTATTTTCAAAATACAGGCCCAAAACATGCTCAAAATCGATATTTTAGGTGCCCATAGTCAATATGTGCATGCATCTTCTGTATCCGTTTATATCTCAAATTCAGGCTCAAAACACCCGAAAATTCGATATTTTTGGGTTCCAGAAGCGATCTGTACATGCCTTCTCCGTGTTAAAGTATTTTCAAAATATAGGCTTAAAACATGCTGAAAATCTATATTTTAGGTGCCAAAAGTCAATATGTGTATGCATCTGCTGTACCCGTCTATATCTCAAATTCAGGTTCAAAACACCAGAAAATTCGATATTTTTGGGTCCCAGAAGCGATCTGTACATGCCTACTCCTTGCTAGAATGTTTTCAAGATACAGACCCAAAACATGCTCAAAATCGATATTTTAATTAAGTGCAAAAAGTCGATATGTGCATGCATCTTCTGTACCCGTTTATATCTCAAATTCAGGCTCAAAACTCCGAAAATTCGATATTTTTGGGTCCAAGAAGCGATCTGTACATGCATACTCCGTGTTAGAGTGTTTTTAAAGTATAGGCCCAAAACATGCTAAAAAATTGATATTTTAGGTGCTCAAAGTCAATATGTGTATGCATTCTCTGTACCCGGTTATATCTCAAATTCAGGCTCAAAACTCCCGAAAATTCAATATTTTTGGGTCCCAGAAGCGATCTGTACATGCCTACTCAGTGCTAGAATGTTTTCAAAATATAGGCTTAGAACATGCTAAAAATCGATATTTTGGGTGCCCAAAGTCGATATGTGCATGCAACTTCTGTACCCGTTTATATCTCAAATTCAGGCTCAAAACACCCAAAAATTCAATATTTTTGTGTTCCAGAAGCGATCTGTACGTGTCTACTCCGTGTTTGAGTTTTTTAAAAATACAGGCCCAAAATATGCTCAAAATCGATATATTGGGTGCCTAAAGTCGATAAGTGCATTCATTTTCTGTACCCGTTTATATTTCAAATTCAGACTCAAAACACCCGATTATTCGATATTTTTGGGTCCCAAAAGCCATCTGTACATGCATACTTCGTGTCAGAGTATTTTCAAAATACAAGCCTAAAACATGCTGAAAATCGATATTTTAGCTGCCCAAAGTCAATATGTGTATGCATCTTCTGTACCCGTCTATATCCCAAATTCAGGTTCAAAACATTCGAAAATTCGATATTTTTGGGTCCCAGAAGCAATCTGTACATGCCTACTTCTTGCTAGAATGTTTTCAATATACAGTCCCAAAACATGCTCAAAATCGATATTTTAAGTGCAAAAAGTCCATATGTGCATGCATCTTCTGTACCGGTTTATATCTCAAATTCAGGCTCAAAACATCCGAAAATTCGATATTTTTTTGTCCCAGAAGCGATCTGTACATGCCTTCCCCGTGTTAAAGTATTTTCAAAATACAGGCTCAAAACATGCTGAAAATCTATATTTTAGGTGCATAAAGTCAATATGTGTATGCATCTTCTGAAACCGTCTATATCTCAAATTCAGGTTCGAAACACCAGAAAATTCGGTATTTTTGGGTCCCAGAAGCGATCTGTACATGCCTACTCCTTGCTAGAATGTTTTCAAGATACAGACCTAAAACATGCTCAAAATCGATATTTTAGGTGCAAAAAGTCGATATGTGCATGCCTCCTCTGTACCCGGTTATATCCCAAATTCAGGCTCAAAACACCTCAAAATTCGATACTTTTTGGTTCCAGAAGCGATCTGTACATGCCCACTCAGTGTAAGAATATTTTCAATTTATACGCCCAAAACATACTAAAAATCGTTATTTTGGGTCCCAAAGTCAAAATGTGCATGCATCTTCTGTACCCGTTTATATCTCAAATTCAGGCTCAAAACACCCAAAAAATCGATATTTTTGTGTCCCAGAAGCGATCTGTACATTTCTACACCGTGTTTGAGTATTTTCAAAATACAGACCCAAAACATGCTCAAAATTGATATTTTAGGTGCCCAAAGTCGATATTTGCATGCATCTTCTGTATCCATTTATATCCCAAATTCAGACTCAAAACACCAGAATATTCGATATTTTTGGGTCCCAAAAGCCATCTGTACATGCATACTCCGTGTTAGAGTATGTTCAAATTACAGGCCTAAAACATGCTGTAAATCGATATTTTAGCTGCCCAAAGTCAATATGTGTATGCATCTACTGTACCAGTCTATATCCCAAATTCAGGTTCAAAACACTAGAAAATTCGATATTTTTGGGTACCAGAAGCGATCTGTACATGCATACTCCGTGTTTGAGTGTTTTTAAAATACAGGCCCAAAACATGCTGAAAATTGATATTTTAGGTGCACAAAGTCAATATGTGTATGCATTCTCTGTACCCGGTTATATCTCAAATTCAGGCTCAAAACACCCGAAAATTCAATATTTTTCGTTTCCAGAAGCGATCTGTACATGCCTACTCAGTGCTAGAATGTTTTCAATATATAGGCTCAGAACATGCTAAAAATCGATATTTTGGGTGCCCAAAGTCGATATGTGCATTCATCTTCTGTACCCGTTTATATCTCAAATTCAGGCTCAAAACACCCAAAAATTCGATATTTTTCTGTCCCAGAAGCGATCTGTACGTGTCTACTCCGTGTTAGAGTATTTTAAAAATACAGGCCCAAAACATGCTCAAAATCGATATATTGGGTGCCCAAAGTCGATAAGTGAATGCATCTTCTGTACCCGTTTATATCATAAATTCAGACTCAAAACACCCGAATAATCGATATTTTTGGGTCCCAAAAGCCATCTGTACATGCATACTCCGTGTTAGAGTATTTTTAAAATACAAGCCTAAAACATGCTGAAAATCGATATTTTAGCTGCCTAAAGTCAATATGTGTATGCATCTTCTGTACCCGTTTATATCTCAAATTCAGGCTCAAAATACCCGAAAAATCGATATTTTTGGGTCCCAATAGCGATCTGTACATGCCTACTCCTTGCTAGAATGTTTTCAAGATACAGACCCAAAACAGGCTCAAAATCGATATTTTAGGTGCCCAAAGTCGATATGTGCATGCATCTTCTGTACCCGTTTATATCTCAAATTCAGGCTCAAAACACCCGAAAAATCGATATTTTTGGGTCCCAATAGCGATCTGTACATGCCTACTCCTTGCTAGAATGTTTTCAAGATACAGACCCAAAACATGCTCAAAATCGATATTTTAGGTGCCCAAAGTTGATATGTGCATGCATCTTCTGTACCCGTTTATATCTCAAATTCAGGCTCAAAACACCCGAAAATTCAATGTTTTTGGGTCCCAGAAGCGATCTGTACGTGCATACTCCGTGTTAGAGTGTTTTTAAAATTCAGGCCCAAAACATGCTGAAATTCGATATTTTATGTGCCCAAAGTCAATATGTGTATGCATCTTCTGTACCTGTCTATATCCCAAATTCAGGTTCAAAACAATCGAAAATTCGATATTTTTGGGTCCCAGAAGCGATCTGTACATGCCTACTTATTGCTAGAATGTTTTCAAGATACAGACCCAAAACAGGCTCAAAATCGATATTTTAGGTGCAAAAAGTCGATATGTGCATGCATCTTCTGTACCCGTTTATATCTCAAATTCAGGCTCAAAACACCCAAAAATTCGATATTTTTGGGTCACAGAAGAGATCTGTACGTGTCTACTCCGTGTTAGAGTATTTTAAAAATACAGGCCCAAAATATGCTCAAAATCGATATATTGGGTGCCCAAAGTCGATATGTGCATGCATCTTCTGTACCCGTTTATATCTCAAATTCAGACTCAAAACTCCCGAATATTCGATATTTTTGGGTCCCAATAGCCATCTGTACATGCCTACTCCGTTTCAGAGTATTTTTAAAATACAAGCCTAAAACATGCTGAAAATCGATATTCTAGCTGCCCAAAGTCAATATGTGTATGCATCTTATGTACCCGTCTATATCCCAAATTCAGGTTCAAAACATTCGAAAATTCGATATTCTTGGGTCTCGGAAGCGATCTGTACATGCATACTCCGTGTTAGAGTCTTTTTAAAATACAGGCCCAAAACATGCTGAAAATTGATATTTTAGGTGCACAAAGTCAATATGTGTATGCATTCTCTGTACCCGGTTATATCTCAAATTCAGGCTCAAAACACCCGAAAATTCAATATTTTTGGGTTCCAGAAGCGATCTGTACATGCCTACTCAGTGCTAGAATGTTTTCAAAATATAGGCTCAGAACATGCTAAAAATCGATATTTTGGGTGCCCAAAGTCGATATGTGCATGCATCTTCTCTACCCGTTTATATCTCAAATTCAGGCTCAAAACACCCAAAAATTCGATATTTTTGTGTCCCAGAAGCGATCTGTACGTGTCCACTCCGTGTTAGAGTTTTTTAAAAATACAGGCCCAAAACATGCTCAAAATCGATATATTGGGTGTCCAAAGTCGATAAGTGCATGCATCTTCTGTACCCGTTTATATCATAAATTCAGACTTAAAACACCCGAATAATCGATATTTTTGGGTCCCAAAAGCCATCTGTACATGCATACTCCGTGTTAGAGTATTTTCAAAATACAAGCCTAAAACATGCTGAAAATCGATATTTTAGCTGCCTTAAGTCAATATGTGTATGCATCTTCTGTACCCGTCTATATTCCTAATTCTGGTTCAAAACATTCGAAAATTCGATATTTTTGGGTCCCAATAGCGATCTGTACATGCCTACTCCGTGTTAGAGTATTTTCAAATTACAGGTCCAAAACATGCTCAAAATCGATATTTTAGGTGCCCAAAGTCGATATGTGCATACATCTTCTGTATCCGTCTATATCCCAAATTCAGGTTCAAAACACCCGAAAATTCGATATTTTTGGGTCCCAGGAGCGATCTGTACATGCCTACTCCGTGGTACAGTATTTTCAAAATACAGGCCCAAAACATGCTCAAAATCGATATTTTAGGTGCCCAAAGTCAATATGTGCATGCATCTTCTGTATCCGTTTATATCTCAAATTCAGGCTCAAAACACCCGAAAATTCGATATTTTTGTGTCCCAGAAGCGATCTGTACATGCCTTCTCCGTGTTAAAGTATTTTCAAAATACAGGCTTAAAACATGCTGAAAATCTATATTTTAGGTGCCAAAAGTCAATATGTGTATGCATCTTCTGTACCCGTCTATATCTCAAATTCAGGTTCAAAACACCAGAAAATTCGGTATTTTTGGGTCCCAGAAGCTATCTGTACATGCCTACTCCTTGCTAGAATGTTTTCAAGATACAGACCCAAAACATGCTCAAAATCGATATTTTAGGTGCAAAAAGTCGATATGTGCATGCATCCTCTGTACCCGGTTATATCCCAAATTCAGGCTCAAAACCCCCGAAAATTCGATATGTTTCGGTCCCAGAAGCGATCTGTACATGCCTACTCAGTGCTAGAATATTTTTAAATTATACGCCCAAAACATACTAAAAATCGATAATTTGGGTCCCAAAGTCGATATGTGCATGCATCTTCTGTACCCGTTTATATCTCAAATTCAGGCTCAAAACACCCAAAAAATCGATATTTTTGTGTCCCAGAAGCGATCTGTACATGTCTACACCGTGTTTGAGTATTTTCAAAATACAGGCCCAAAACATGCTCAAAATCGATATTTTAGGTGCCCAAAGTTGATATGTGCATGCATCTTCTGTACCCGTTTATATCTCAAATTCATGCTCAAAATACCCGAAAATTCAATGTTTTTGGGTCCCAGAAGCGATCTGTACGTGCATACTCCGTGTTAGAGTGTTTTTAAAATACAGGCCCAAAACATGCTGAAATTCGATATTTTATGTGCAGAAAGTCAATATGTGTATGCATCTTCTGTACCCGTCTATATCCCAAATTCAGGTTCAAAACATTCGAAAATTCGATATTTTTGGGTCCCCGAAGCGATCTGTACATGCCTACTTATTGCTAGAATGTTTTCAAGATACAGACCCAAAACATGCTCAAAATCGATATTTTAGGTGCAAAAAGTCAATATGTGCATGCATTTTCTGTACCCGTTTATATCTCAAATTCAGGCTCAAAACACCCGAAAATTCAATATTTTTGGGTTCCAGAAGCGATCTGTACATGCCTACTCAGTGCTAGAATGTTTTCAAAATATAGGCTCAGAACATGCTAAAAATCGATATTTTGGGTGCCCAAAGTCGATATGTGCATACATCTTCTGTATCCGTCTATATCCCAAATTCAGGTTCAAAACACCCGAAAATTCGTTATTTTTGGGTCCCAGGAGCAATCTGTACATGCCTACTCCGTGGTACAGTATTTTCAGAATACAGGCCCAAAACATGCTCAAAATCGATATTTTAGGTGCCCAAAGTTGATATGTGCATGCATCTTCTGTACCCGTTTATATCTCAAATTCATGCTCAAAACACCCAAAAATTCAATGTTTTTGGGTCCCAGAAGCGATCTGTACGTGCATACTCCTCGTTAGAGTGTTTTTAAAATACAGGCCCAAAACATGCTGAAAATCGATATTTTAGCTGCCCAAAGTCAATATGTGTATGCATCTTCTGTACCCGTCTATATCCCAAATTCAGGTTCAAAACATTCGAAAATTCGATATGTTTCGGTCCCAGAAGCGATCTGTACATGCCTACTCCTTGCTACAATGTTTTCCATATACAGACACAAAACATGCTCAAAATCGATATTTTAAGTGCAAAAAGTCGATATGTGCATGCATCTTCTGTACCCGTTTATATCTCAAATTCAGGCTCAAAACACCCAAAAAATCGATATTTTTGTGTCCCAGAAGCGATCTGTACATGTCTACACCGTGTTTAAGTATTTTCAAATTACAGGCCCAAAACATGCTCAAAATCGAGATTTTAGGTGCCCAAAGTTGATATGTGCATGCATCTTCTGTACCCGTTTATATCTCAAATTCAGACTCAAAACACCCGAATATTCGATATTTTTGGGTCCCAAAAGCCATCTGTACATGCCTACTCCGTTTCAGAGTATTTTTAAAATACAAGCCTAAAACATGCTGAAAATCGATATTTTAGCTGCCCAAAGTCAATATGTGTATGCATCTTATGTACCCGTCTATATCCCAAATTCAGGTTCAAAACATTCGAAAATTCGATATTTTTGGGTCCCAGAAGCGATCTGTACATGCATACTCCGTGTTAGAGTGTTTTTAAAATACAGGCTCAAAACATGCTCAAAATCGATATTTTAGGTGCAAAAAGTCGATATGTGCATGCATCTTCTGTACCCGTTTATATCTCAAATTCAGGCTCAAAACACCCGAAAATTCGATATTTTTGGGTCCCAATAACGATCTGTACATGCCTACTTATTGCTAGAGTATTTTCAAAATACAGGTCCAAAACATGCTCAAAATCGATATTTTAGGTGCCCAAAGTCGATATGTGCATACATCTTCTGTATCCGTCTATATCCCAAATTCAGGTTCAAAACACCCGAAAATTCGATATTTTTGGGTCCCAGGAGCGATCTGTACATGCCTACTCCGTGGTACAGTATTTTCAAAATACAGGCCCAAAATATGCTCAAAATCGATATTTTAGGTGCTCAAAGTCAATATGTGCATGCATCTTCTGTATCCGTTTATATCTCAAATTCAGGCTCAAAACACCCTAAAATTCGATATTGTTGGGTCCCAGAAGCGATCTGTACATGCCTACTCCTTGCTAGAATGTTTTCAAGATACAGACCCAAAACATGCTCAAAATCGATATTTTAGGTGCAAAAAGTCGATATGTGCATGCATCCTCTGTACCCGGTTATATCCCAAATTCAGGCTCAAAACCACCGAAAATTCGATATGTTTCGGTCCCAGAAGCGATCTGTACATGCCTACTCAGTGCTAGAATATTTTCAAATTATACGCCCAAAACATACTAAAAATCAATATTTTGGGTCCGAAAGTCGATATGTGCATGCATCTTCTGTACCCGTTTATATCTCAAATTCAGGCTCAAAACACCCAAAAAATCGATATTTTTGTGTCCCAGAAGCGATCTGTACATGTCTACACCGTGTTTGAGTATTTTCAAAATACAGGCCCAAAACATGCTCAAAATCGATATTTTAGGTGCCCAAAGTTGATATGTGCATGCATCTTCTGTACCCGTTTATATCTCAAATTCATTCTCAAAACACCCGAAAATTCAATGTTTTTGGGTCCCAGAAGCGATCTGTACGTGCATACTCCGTGTTAGAGTGTTTTTAAAATACAGGCCCAAAACATGCTGAATTTCGATATTTTATGTGCCCAAAGTCAATATGTGTATGCATCTTCTGTACCCGTCTATATCTCAAATTCAGGTTCAAAACATTCGAAAATTCGATATTTTTGGGTCACAGAAGCGATCTGTACATGCCTACTTATTGCTAGAATGTTTTCAAGATACAGACCCAAAACATGCTCAAAATCGATATTTTAGGTGCAAAAAGTCGATATGTGCATGCATCTTCTGTACCCGTTTATATCTCAAATTCAGGCTCAAAACACCCAAAAATTCGATATTTTTGGGTCCCAGAAGCGATCTGTACGTGTCTACTCCGTGTTAGAGTATTTTAAAAATACAGGCCCAAAATATGCTCAAAATCGATATATTGGGTGCCCAAAGTCGATATGTGCATTCATCTTCTGTACCCGTTTATATCTCAAATTCAGACTCAAAACACCCGAATATTCGATATTTTTGGGTCCCAAAAGCCATCTGTACATGCCTACTCCGTTTCAGAGTATTTTTAAAATACAAGCCTAAAACATGATGAAAATCGATATTTTAGCTGCCCAAAGTCAATATGTGTATGCATCTTCTGTATCCGTCTATATCCCAAATTCATGTTCAAAACACCCGAAAATTCGATATTTTTGGGTCCCAGGAGCGATCTGTACATGCCTACTCCTTGCTAGAATTTTTTCAAGATACAGACCCAAAACAAGATCAAAATCGATATTTTAGGTGCAAAAAGTCGATATGTGCATGCATATTCTGTACCCGTTTATATCTCAAATTCAGGCTCAAAACACCCGAAAATTCGATATTTTTGGGTCCCAAAAGCGATCATTACATGTCTACTCCGTGTTAGAGTATTTTTAAAATACAGGCCCAAAACATACTAAAAATCGATATTTTAGGTGTCCAAAGTCGATATGTGCATGCATCTTCTGTACCCGTTTATATCTCAAATTCAGGCTCAAAACACCCAAAAAATCCATATTTTTGTGTCCCAGAAGCGATCTGTACATGCCTAGTCCGTGGTACAGTATTTTCAAAATACAGGCCCAAAACATGCTCAAAATCGATATTTTTGGTGCCCAAATTCAATATGTGCATGCATCTTCTGTATCCGTTTATATCTCAAATTCAGGCTCAAAACAACCGAAAATTCGATATTTTTGGGTCCCAGAAGCGATCTGTACATGCCTTCTCCGTGTTAAAGTATTTAAAAAAAAAAAAACTTAAAACATGCTGAAAATCTATATTTTAGGTGCCCAAATTCAATATGTGTATGCATCTCCTGTACCCGTGTATATCCCAAATTCAGGTTCAAAACACCAGAAAATTCGGTATTTTTGGGTCCCAGAAGCGATCTGTACATGCCTACTCTTTGCTAGAATGTTTTCAAGATACAGACCCAAAACATTCTCAAAATCGATATTTTAGGTGCCCAAAGTCAATATGTACATGGATCTTCTGTACCCGGTTATATCTCAAATTCAGGCTCAAAACACCCAAAAATTCGATATTTTTGGGTCCCAGAAGCGATCTGTACATGCATACTCCGTGTTAGAGTGTTTTTAAAGTACAGACCCAAAACATGCTAAAAAATTGATATTTTAGGTGCACAAAGTCAATATGTGTATGCATTCTCTGTACCCGGTTATATCTCAAATTCAGGCTCAAAACTCCCGAAAATTCAATATTTTTGGGTCCCAGAAGCGATCTGTACATGCCTACTCAGTGCTAGAATGTTTTCAAAATATAGGATCAGAACATGCTAAAAATCGATATTTTGGGTGCCCAAAGTCGATATGTGCATGCAACTTCTGTACCCGTTTATATCTCAAATTCAGGCTCAAAACACCCCAAAATTCGATATTTTTGTGTCCCAGAAGCGATCTGTATGTGTCTACTCCGTGTTAGAGTATTTTAAAAATACAGGCCCAAAATATGCTCAAAATCGATTTATTGGGTGCCTAAAGTCGATATGTGCATGCATCTTCTGTACCCGTTTATATCTCAAATTCAGACTCAAAATACCCGAATATTCGATATTTTTGGGTCCCAAAAGCCATCTGTACATGCATACTCCGTGTCAGAGTATTTTCTAAATACAAGCCTAAAACATGCTGAAAATCGATATTTTAGCTGCCCAAAGTCAACATGTGTATGCATCTTCTGTACCCGTCTATATCCCAAATTCAGGTTCAAAACATTCGAAAATTCGATATTTTTGGGTCACAGAAGCAATCATTACATGCCTACTTCTTGCTAGAATGTTTTCAAGATACAGTCCCAAAACATGCTCAAAATCGATATTTTAGGTGCAAAAATTCGATATGTGCATGCATCTTCTGTACCCATTTATATCTCAAATTCATTCTCAAAACATCCGAAAATTCGATATTTTTGGATCCCAGAAGCGATCTGTACATGCCTTCTCCGTGTTAAAGTAATTTCAAAATACAGGAACAAAACATGCTGAAAATCTATATTTTAGGTGCCCAAAGTCAATATGTGTATGCATCTTCTGTACCCGTGTATATCCCAAATTCTGGCTCAAAACCCCCGAAAATTCGATATTTTTGGGTTCCAGAAGCGATCTGTACATGCCTACTCTGTGCTAGAATATTTTAAAATTATACGCCCAAAACAAACTAAAATTCGATATTTTGGGTGCCAAAGTCGATATGTGCATGCATCTTCTGTACCCGTTTATATCTCAAATTCAGGCTCAAAACACCCAAAAAATCGATATTTTGGTGTCCCAGAAGCGATCTGTTCGTTCATACCCCGTGTTAGAGTGTTTTTAAATTACAGGCCCAAAACATGCTAAAAATCGATATTTTATTTGCCCAAAGTCAATATGTGTATGCATCTTCTGTACCCGTGTATATCCCTAATTCTGGTTCAAAACACCAGAAAATTCGATATTTTTGGGTCCCAGAAGCGATCTGTACATGCCTACTCTTTGCTAGAATGTTTTCAAGATACAGACCCAAAACATGCTCAAAATCGATATTTTAAGTGCAAAAAGTCGATATGTGCATGCATCTTCTGTACCCGTTTATATCTCAAATTCAGGCTCAAAACTCCGAAAATTCGATATTTTTGGGTCCCAGAAGCAATCTGTACATGCATACTCCGTGTTGGAGTGTTTTTAAAATACAGGCCCAAAACATGCTAAAAAATTGATATTTTAGGTGCACAAAGTCAATATGTCTATGCATTCTCTGTACCCGGTTATATCTCAAATTCATGCTCAAAACTCCCGAAAATTCGATATTTTTGGGTCCCAGGAGCGATCTGTACATCCCTACTCCTTGCTAGAATTTTTTCAAGATACAGACCCAAAACATGCTAAAAACCGATATTTTAGGTGTTTAAAGTCGATATGTGCATGCATCTTCTGTACCCGTTTATATCTCAAATTCAGGCTCAAAACACCCGAAAATTCGATATTTTTGGGTCCCAGAAGCGATCTGTACATGCCTACTCCGTGTTAAAGTTTTTTCAAAATACAGGCCCGAAACATGCTAAAAATTTATATTTTAGGTGCCCAAAGTTAATATGTGTATGCCTCTTCTGTACCCATCTATATCCCAAATTTAGGTTCAAAACAACCCGAAAATTCGATATTTTTGGGTCCCAGAAGCGATCTGTACATGCCTTCTCCGTGTTAAAGTATTTTCAAAATACAGGCTTAAAACATGCTGAAAATCTATATTTTAGGTGCCAAAAGTCAATATGTGTATGCATCTTCTGTACCCGTCTATATCTTAAATTCAGGTTCAAAACTCCCGAAAATTCGGTATTTTTGGGTCCCAGAAGCGATCTGTACATGCCTACTCCTTGCTAGAATGTTTTCAAGATACAGACCAAAAACATGCTCAAAATCGATATTTTAGGTGCAAAAAGTCGATATGTGCGTGCATCCTCTGTACCCGGTTATATCCCAAATTCAGGCTCAAAACCCCCGAAAATTCGATATTTTTGGGTCCCAGAAGCGATCTGTACATGCCTACTCCTTGCTAGAATGTTTTCAAGATACAGACCCAAAACAAGCTCAAAATCGATATTTTAAGTGCAAAAAGTCGATATGTGCATGCATCTTCTGTACCCGTTTATATCTCAAATTCATGCTCAAAACTCCGAAAATTCAATGTTTTTGGGTTCCAGAAGCGATCTGTACGTGCATACTCCGTGTTAGAGTGTTTTTAAAATACAGGCCGAAAACATGCTGAAAATCGATTATTTTATGTGCCCAAAGTCAATATGTGTATTCATCTTCTTTACCCGTCTATATCCCAAATTCAGGTTCAAAACATTCGAAAATTCGATATTTTTGGGTCCCAGAAGCAATCTGTACATGCCTACTTATTGCTAGAATGTTTTCAAGATACAGACCCAAAACATGCTGAAAATCGATATTTTAGGTGCAAAAAGTCGATATGTGCATGCATCTTCTGTTCCCGTTTATATCTCAAATTCAGGCTCAAAACACCCGAAAATTCGATATTTTTGGGTCCCTGAAGCGATCAGTACATACCTACTCCGTGTTAGAGTATTTTCAAAATACAGGTCCAAAACATGCTCAAAATCGATATTTTAGGTGCCCAAAGTCGATATGTGCATGCATCTTCTGTATCCGTCTATATCTCAAATTCAGGTTCAAAACACCCGAAAATTCGATGTTTTTGGGTCCCAGGAGCGATCTGTACATGCCAACTCCTTGCTAGAATTTTTTCAAGATACAGACCCAAAACAAGATCAAAATCGATGTTTTAGGGGCAAAAAGTCGATATGTGCATGCATCTTCTGTACCCGTTTATATCTCAAATTCAGGCTCAAAACACCCGAAAATTCGATATTTTTGGGTCACAAAAGCGATCTGTACATGTCTACTCCGTGTTAGAGTATTTTTAAAATACAGGTCCAAAACATACTAAAAATCGATATTTTAGGTGCAAAAAGTCGATATGTGCATGCATCTTCTGTACCCGTTTATATCTCAAATTCAGGCTCAAAACACCCGAAAATTCGATTTTTTTGGGGTCCCAGAAGCGATCTGTACATGCCTTCTCCGTGTTAAAGTATTTTCAAAATACAGGCTTAAAACATGCTGAAAATCTATATTTTAGGTGCCCAAAGTCAATATGTGTATGCATCTTCTGTACCCGTCTATATCTCAAATTCAGGTTCAAAACACCAGAAAATTAGGTATTTTTGGGTCCAAGAAGCGATCTGTACATGCCTACTTCTTGCTAGAATGTTTTCAAGATACAGACCCAAAACATGCTCAAAATCGGTATTTTAGGTGCAAAAAGTCGATATGTGAATGCATCCTCTGTACCCGGTTATATCCCAAATTCTGGCTCAAAACACCCGAAAATTCGATATTTTTGGGTCCCAGAAGCGATCTGTACATGCCTACTCAGTGCTAGAATATTTTCAAATTATACGCCCAAAACATACTAAAAATCGATATTTTGGGTCCCAATGTAGATATGTGCATGTTTCTTCTGTACCCGTTTATATCTCAAATTCAGGCTCAAAACACCCAAAAAATTGATATTTTTGTGTTCCAGAAGCGATCTGTACATGTCTACACCGTGTTTGAGTATTTTCAAAATACAGGCTCAAAACATGCTCAAAATCGATATTTTAGGTGCCCAAAGTCGATATGTGCATGCATCTTTTGTACCCGTTTATATCTCAAATTCAGGCTCAAAACACCCGAAAATTCAATGTTTTTGGGTCCCAGAAGCGATCTGTACGTGCATACTCCGTGTTAGAGTGTTTTTAAAATACAGGCCCAAAACATGCTGAAAATCGATATTTTATGTGCCCAAAGTCAATATGTGTATGCATCTTCTGTACCCGTGTATATCCCGGATTCTGGTTCAAAACATCATAAAATTCAATATTTTTGGGTCCCAGAAGCGATCTGTACATGCCTACTCCTTGCTAGAATGTTTTTAAGATACAGACCCAAAACATGCCCAAAATCGATATTTTAATTAAGTGCAAAAAGTCGATATGTGCATGCATCTTCTGTACTCGTTTTATATCTCAAATTCAGGCTCAAAACTCCGAAAATTCGATATTTTTCGGTCCCAGAAGCGATCTGTACATGCATACTCCTTGTTAGCGTGTTTTTAAAGTACAGGCCCAAAACATGCTAAAAAATTGATATTTTAGGTGCACAAAGTCAATATGTGTATGCATTCTCTGTACCCGGTTATATCTCAAATTCAGGCTCAAAACTCCCGAAAATTCAATATTTTTGGGTCCCAGAAGCGATCTGTACATGCCTACTCAGTGCTAGAATGTTTTCAAAATATAGGCTCAGAACCTGCTAAAAATCGATATTTTGGGTGCCCAAAGTCTATATGTGCATGCAACTTCTGTACCCGTTTATATCTCAAATTCAGGCTCAAAACACCCAAAAATTCGATATTTTTGTGTCCCAGAAGCGATCTGTACGTGTCTACTCCGTGTTAGAGTATTTTAAAAATACAGGCCCAAAATATGCTCAAAATCGATATATTGGGTGCCTAAAGTCGATATGTGCATGCATCTTCTGTACCCGTTTATATCTCAAATTCAGACTCAAAACACCCGAATATTCTATATTTTTGGGTCCCAAAAGCCATCTGTACATGCATACTCCGTGTCAGAGTATTTTCAAAATAAAAAGCCTAAAACATGCTGAAAATCGATATTTTAGCTGCCCAAAGTCAATATGTGTATGCATCTTCTGTACCCGTCTATGTCCCAAATTCAGGTTCAAAACATTCGAAAATTCGATATTTTTGGGTCCCAGAAGCAATCTGTACATGGCTACTTCTTCCTAGAATGTTTTCAAGATACAGTCCCAAAACATGCTCAAAATCGATATTTTAGTTGCAAAAAGTCGATATGTGCATGCATCCTCTGTACCCGGTTATATCCCAAATTCTGGCTCAAAACCCCCGAAAATTCGATATTTTTGGGTCCCAGAAGCGATCTTTACATGCTTACTCAGTGCTAGAATATTTTCAAATTATACGCCCAAAAGAAACTAAAAATCGATATTTTGGGTGCCTAAGTCGATATGTGCATGCATCTTCTGTACCCGTTTATATCTCAAATTCAGGCTCAAAACATCCGAAAATTCAATGTTTTTGGGTCCCAGAAGCGATCTGTACGTGCATAGTCCGTGTTAGAGTGTTTTTAAATTACAGGCCCAGAACATGCTCAAAATCGATATTTTAGGTGCCCAAAAGTCGATATGTGCATGCATCTTCTGTACCCGTTTATATCTCAAATTCAGGCTCAAAACACCCGAAAATTCGATATTTTGGGGTCCCAGAAGGGATCTGTACATGCCTACGCAGTGCTAGAATATTTTCAAAATACAGGCCCAAAACATGCTAAAAATCGATATTTTAGGTGCCCAAAGTCGATATCTCAAATTCATGTCCAAAACACCCGAAAATTCGATATTTTGGGGTCCCAGAAGCGATCTGTACATGCCTACTCCGTGTTAGAGTATTTTTAATATACAGGCTCAAAACATACTGAAAATCGATCTTTTAGGTGCCCAAAAGTCGATATGTGGATGTATCTTCTGTACCCGTTTATATCTCAAATTCAGGCTCCAAACACCCAAAAATTCGATATTTTTTGGTCCCAGAAGCGATCTGTACATGCTTACTCAGATACAGGCTCAAAACATGCTAAAAATCGATATTTTAAGTGTCCAAAGTCGATATGTGCATGCATCTTCTGCACCCGTTTATATCCCAAATTCATGCTCAAAACACCCGAAAATTTGATATTTTGGGGTCCCAGAAGCGATATGTACATGCCTCCTCCGTGTTAGAGTATTTTCAAAATATTGGCCCAAAACATGCTAAAAATCGATATTGTGGGTGCCCAAAGTCGATATGTGCATGCATTTTCTGTACCCGTTATATCTCAAATTCAGGCTCAAAACACCCGAAAATTCGATATTTTTGGATCCCAGAAGCGATCTGTACATGCCTACTCCGTGTTGGAGTATTTTCAATATACAGGCCAAAAACATGCTCAAAATCGATATTTTGGGTGCCCAAAGTCGATATGTGCATGCATCTTCAGTACCCGTTTACATTCCAAATTGAGGTTCAAAACACCCGAAAATTCAATATTTTTGGGTCCCAGAAGCGATCTGTACATGCTCACTCTAGGCTAGAATATTTTACAAAATATAGGCCTAAAACATGCTGAAAATCGTTTTTTTTTGTGAAGAAAGTCGATATGTGCATGCATCTTCTGTACCCGTTTATATCCCAAATTCATTCTCAAAACACCAGAAAATTCGGTATTTTTGGGTCTTAGAAGCGCTCTGTACATGCTTACCCAGTGCTAGATTAAATTCAAAATATAGGGCCAAAACATACTAAAAATCGATATTTTAGGTGCCCAAAGTCGAAATGTTCATGCATCTTCTGTACCCGTTTATATCCCAAATTCAGTCTCAAAACACCTGAAAATTCGATATTTTTGGATCCCAGAAGCAATCTCCACATGTATAGTCAGTGCTAGAATATTTTCAAAATACAGTCCCAAAACATGCTTAAAATCAATATTATAGGTGATCAAAGTCGATATCTGCATGCATCTTCTGTTCCCGTTTATATCCCATATTCCGGCTAAAAACACCTGAAAATTTGATTTTTTTTTTTTCCCAGAAGCGATCTGTACATGTCTACTCAGTGTTAGAATATTTTCAAAAAAAAGGCCCAAAATAAGCTGAAAATCGCTATTTTTGGAGCCCAAAATCGATATGTGCATGAATCATCAGCACTCGCTTGTATCCCAAATTCAGGCCTAAAACACCTTAAAATTCGATACTTTTTGTTCCCAGAAGGGATCTGTAAATGCCTACTCAATGTTAAAATATTTTCAAAATACAGACACAAAACAAGCTAACAACCGATATTTTATGTGCCCAAAATAAATATGTGCATTCATCTTCTGTACCCGTTTATATCCCAAATTCAGGATCAAAACACCCGAAAATTCGATATTTTTGGGTCTCAGAAGCAATCTGAACATGCTTACACAATGCTAGAATACATTCAAAATATAGGGCCAAAACATCCTGAAAATCGATACCAAAGTGACCAAAGTCGATATGTGCATGTATCTTCAGTACCGGTTTCTATCTCAAATTCAGTCTCAAAACACCCGAAAATTCGATATTTTTGGGTCCTAGAAGCGATCTGTACATGCCTACTCCTAGTTAGAATGTTTTCAAGATACAGACCAAAAACATGCTCAAAATCGATATTTTAGGTGCCCAAAAGTCGATATGTGCATGCATCTTCTGTACCCGTTTATATCTCAAATTCAGGCTCAAAACACCCAAAAATTCTATATTTTTGGGTCCTAGAAGCGATCTGTACATGCCTACTCCTAGTTAGAATGTTTTCAAGATACAGTCCCAAAACATGCTTACTCAGTGCTAGAATATTTTCAAAATATAGGCCCAAAACATGCTAAAAAATCAATATTTTAGGTGCCCAAAGTCGATATCTCAAATTTATCCCCAAAACACCCGAAAATTCGATATTTTGGGGTCCCAGAAGCGATCTGTACATGCTTACTCCGTGTTAGAGTATTTTCAATATACAGGCCCAAAACATACTGAAAATCGATCTTTTCGGTGCACAAAAGTCTATATGTGGATGCATCTTCTGTACCCGTTTATATCTCAAATTCAGGCTCCAAACACCCGAAAATTCGATATTTTTTGGTCCCAGAAGCGATCTGTACATGCCTACTCAGATACAGGCTCAAAACATGCTAAAAATCGATATTTTAAGTGTCCAAAGTCTATATGTGCATGCATCTTCTGCACCCGTTTATATCCCAAATTCAGGCTCAAAACACCCGAAAATTTGATATTTTGGGGTCCCAGAAGCGATCTGTACATGCCTCCTCCGTGTTAGAGTATTTTCAAAATATTGGCCCAAAACATGCTAAAAATCGATATTGTGGGTGCCCAAAGTCGATATGTGCATGCATTTTCTGTACCCGTTATATCTCAAATTCAGGCTCAAAACACCCGAAAATTCGATATTTTTGGATCCCAGAAGCGATCTGTACATGCCTACTCCGTGTTGGAGTATTTTCAATATACAGGCCAAAAACATGCTCAAGATCGATATTTTGGGTGCCCAAAGTCGATATGTGCATGCATCTTCAGTACCCGTTTACATTCCAAATTGAGGTTCAAAACACCCAAAAATTCAATATTTTTGGGTCCCATAAGCGATCTGTACATGCTCACTCTAGGCTAGAATATTTTACAAAATATAAACCTAAAACATGCTGAAAATCGTTTTTTTTTGTGAAGAAAGTCGATATGTGCATGCATCTTCTGTACCCGTTTATATCCCAAATTCATTCTCAAAACACCAGAAAATTCGGTATTTTTGGGTCTTAGAAGCGCTCTGTACATGCTTACCCAGTGCTAGATTAAATTCAAAATATAGGGCCAAAACATACTAAAAATCGATATTGTAGGTGCCCAAAGTCGAAATGTTCATGCATCTTCTGTACCCGTTTATATCCCAAATTCAGTCTCAAAACACTTGAAAATTCGATATTTTTGGATCCCAGAAGCAATCTCCACATGTATAGTCAGTGCTAGAATATTTCCAAAATACAGGCCCAAAACATGCTTAAAATCGATATTATAGGTGATCAAAGTCGATATCTGCATGCATTTTCTGTTCCCGTTTATATCCCAAATTCAGGCTAAAAACACCTTAAAATTAGATACTTTTTGTTCCCAGAAGCGATCTGTACATGCCTACGCAGTGCTAGAATATTTTCAAAATGCAGGCCCAAAACATGCTAAAAATCGATATTTTAGGTGCCCAAAGTCGATATCTCAAATTCAGACCCAAAACACCCGAAAATTCGATATTTTGGGGTCCCAGAAGCGATCTGTACATGTCTACTCCGTGTTAGAGTATTTTTAATATACAGGCCCAAAACATACTGAAAATCGATTTTTTAGGTGCCCAAAAGTCGATATGTGTATGCATCTTCTGCACCCGTTTATATCCCAAATTCAACCTCAAAACACCCGAAAATTCGATATTTTTTGGTCCCAGAAGCGATCTGTACATGCCTATTTAGTGCTAGAATGTTTTCAAAATATAGGCTCAAAACATGCTAAAAATCGATATTTTAAGTGTCCACAGTCGATATGTGCATGCATCTTCTGCACACGTTTATATCTCAAATTCAACCACAAAACACCCGAAAATTCGATATTTTTCGGTCTCAGAAGCGATCTGTACATGCCTACTCAGTGCTAAAATGTTTTTAAAAAATAGGCTCAAAACATGCTAAAAATCGATATTTTAAGTGTCCAAAGTCAATATGTGCATGCATCTTCTGTACCCGTTTATATCTCAAATTCAGGCTCAAAACACCCGAAAAATCAGTATTTTTGGGTCCCAGAAGCGATCTGTACTTGCCTACTCCTAGTTAGTATGTTTTCAAGATACAGACCCAAAACATGCTCAAAATCGATATTTTAGGTGCCCAAAAGTCGATATGTGCATGCATCTTCAGTACCTGTTTATATCTCAAATTCAGGCTCAAAACACCCGAAAATTCGATATTTTTGGGTCTCAGAAGCGATCTGTACATGCCTACTCCGTGTTAGAATATTTTCAAAATACAGGCCCAAAACATGCTGAAAATCGTTATTTTAGGTGCCCAAAGTCAATATGTGCATGCATTTTCTCTACCCGTTTATATCTCTAATTCAGGCTCAAAACACCTGAAAATTCGATATTTTGGGGTCCCTGAAGCGATCTGTACATGCTTACTCAGTGCTAGAATATTTTCAAAATATATGCCAAAAAACATGCTAAAAATCGATATTTTAGGTGCCCAACGTCGATATCTCAAATTTATCCCCAAAACACCCGAAAATTCGATATTTTGGGGTCCCAGAAGCGATTTGTACATGCCTACTCCGTTTTAGAGTATTTTCAAAATACAGGCCCAAAACATACAGAAAATCGATATTTTAGGTGCCCAAAAGTCGATATGTGCATGCATCTTCTATACCCGTTTATATCTCAAATTCAGGCTCTAAACACCCGAAAATTCGATATTTTGGGTCCCAGAAGCGATTTGTACATGCCTACTCAGATACAGGCCCAAAACATGCTGAATATCGATATTTTAGGTGCCCAAAGTCAATATGTGTATGCATCTTCTGCACCCGTTTATATCCCAAAATCAACCTCAAAACACCCGAAAATTCGATATTTTTGGGTCCCAGAAGCGATCTGTTCATGCCTACTCAGTGCTAGAATGTTTTCAAAATATAGGCTCAAAACATACTAAAAATCGATATTTTAAGTGTCCAAAGTCGATATGTGCATGCATATTCTGTACCCGTTTATATCTCAAATTCAGGCTCAAAACACCCGAAAATTCGTTTTTTTTTGGGTTCTAGAAGTGATCTGTACATGCCTACTCCTAGTTAGAATGTTTTCAAGATACAGACCCAAAACATGCTCAAAATCGATATTTTAGGTGCCCAAAAGTCGATATGTGCATGCATCTTCTGTACCCGTTTGTATCTCAAATTCAGGCTCAAAACACCCAAAAATTCGATATTTTGGGGTCCCAGAAGCGATCTGTACATGCCTACTCAGTCCTAGAATATTTTCAAAATTCAGGCCCAAAACATGCTAAAAAACGATATTTTAGGTGCCCAAAGTCGATATCTCATATTCAGGCCCAAAACACCCGAAAATTCGATATTTTGGGGTTCCAGAAGCGATCTGTACATGCTTACTCCGTGTTAGAGTATTTTCAATATACAGGCCCAAAACATGCTAAAAATCGATATTTTAGGTGCCCAAAGTCGATATCTCAAATTCAGGCCCAAAACACCCGAAAATTCGATATTTTGGGGTCTCAGAAGCGATCTGTACATGCCTACTCAGATACAGGCTCAAAACATTCTAAAAATCGATATTTTAAGTGTCCAAAACCGATATGTGCATGCATCTTCTGCACCCGTTTATATCTCAAATTCAGGCTCAAAACACCCGAAAATTCGATATTTTTGGGTCCCAGAAGCGATCTGTACATGCCTACTCCGTGTTAGAGTATTTTCAAAATACAGGCATAAAACATGCTGAAAATCGATGTTTTAGGTGCCCAAATTTAATATGTGCATGCATCTTCTGTACCCGTTTATATCTCAAATTCAGGCTCAAAACACCCGAAAAATCGGTATTTTTGGGTCCCAGAAGCGATCTGTACTTGCCTACTCCTAGTTAGTATGTTTTCAAGATACATACCCAAAACATGCTCAAAATCGATATTTTAGGTGCCCAAAAGTCGATATGTGCATGCATCTTCAGTACCTGTTTATATCTCAAATTCAGGCTCAAAACACCCGAAAATTCGATATTTTTGGGTGTCTGAAGCGATCTGTACATGCCTACTCCGTGTTAGAATATTTTCAAAATACAGGCCCAAAACATGCTGAAAATCGATATTTTAGGTGCCCAAAGTCAATATGTGCATGCATTTTCTGTAGCCGTTTATATCTCAAATTCAGGCTCAAAACACCCGAAAATTCGATATTTTGGGGTCCCAGAAGCGATCTGTACATGCTTACTCAGTGCTAGAATATTTTCAAAATATAGGCCCAAAACATGCTAAAAATCGATATTTTAGGTGCCCAAAGTCGATATCTCAAACTTATCCCCAAAACACCCGAAAATTCGATATTTTGGGTTCCCAGAAGCGATCTGTACATGCCTACTCCGTGTTAGAGTATTTTCAAAATACAGGCCCAAAACATACAGAAAATCGATATTTTAGGTGGCCAAAAGTCGATATGTGCATGCATCTTCTATACTCGTTTATATCTCAAATTCAGGCTCCAAACACCCGAAAATTCGATATTTTTGAGTCCCAGAAGCGATCTATACATGCCTACTCAGATACACGCCCAAAACATGCTAAAAATCAATATTTTAAGTGCCTAAAGTCAATATGTGTATGAATCTTCTGCACCCGTTTATATCCCTAATTCAACCTCAAAACACCCGAAAATTCGATATATTTGTGTCCCAGAAGCGATCTGTACATGCCTACTCAGTGCTAGAATGTTTTCAAAATATAGGCTCAAAACATACTAAAAATCGATATTTTAAGTGTCCAAAGTCGATATGTGCATGCATCTTCTGTACCCGTTTATATCTCAAATTAAGGCTCAAAACACCCGAAAATTCGGTATTTTTGGGTCCTAGAAGCGATCTGTACATGCCTACTCCTAGTTAGAATGATTCCAAAATACAGACCCAAAACATGCTCAAAATCGATATTTTAGGAGCCCAAAAGTCGATAAGTGCATGCATCTTCTGTACCCGTTTATATCTCAAATTCAGCCTCAAAACACCAGAAAATTCGATATTTTGGGGTCCCAGAAGCGATCTGTACATGCCTACGCAGTGCTAGAATATTTTCAAAATACAGGCCCAAAACATGCTAAAAATCGATATTTTAGGTGCCCAAAGTCGATATCTCAAATTCAGGCCCAAAACACCCGAAAATTCGATATTTTGGGGTCCCAGAAGCGATCTGTACATGCCTACTCCGTGCTAGAGTATTTGTTATATACAGGCCCAAAACATACTGAAAATCGATCTTTTAGGTGCCCAAAAGTCGATATGTGTATGCATCTTCTGCACCCGTTTATATCCCAAATTCAGGCTTAAAACACCCGAAAATTCGATATTTTTGGGTCCCAGAAGCGATCTGTACATGACTACTCAGAGCTAGAATGTTTTCAAAATATAGGCTCAAAACATGCTAAAAATCGATATTTTAAGTGTCCAAAGTCGATATGTGCATGCATCTTTTGTACCCGTTTATATCTCAAATTCAGGCTCCAAACACCCGAAAATTCAATATTTTGGGGTCCCACAAGCGATCTGTACATGCCTACTGAGATACAGGCCCAAAACATGCTGAAAATCAATATTTTAGGTGCCCAAATTCAATACGTGTATGCGTCTTCTGCACCCTTTTATATCTCAAATTCATTCTCAAAACACCCTAAAATTCGATCTTTTGGGGTCCCAGAAGCGTTCTGTACATGCCTACTCAGTGCTAGAATGTTTTCAAAATATAGGCCAAAAACATGCTAAAAATCGATATTTTAGGTGCCCAAAGTCGATATCTCAAATTCAGGCCCAAAACACCCGAAAATTCAATATTTTTGGGTCCCAGAAGCGATCTGTACATGCTCACTCTGTGCTAGAATATTTTTACAAAATATAGGCCTAAAACATGCTTAAAATCGTTTTTTTTTTGTGAAGAAAGTCGATATGTGCATGCGTCTTCTGTACCCGTTTATATCCCAAATTCATTTTTAAAACACCAGAAAATTCGGTATTTTTGGGTCTTAGAAGCGCTATGTATATGCTTACCCAGTGCTAGATTAAATTCAAAATATAGGGCCAAAACATACTAAAAATAGATATTTTAGGTGCCCAAAAGTCGATACGTGCATTCATCTTCTGTACCCGTTTATATCCCAAATTCAGTCTCTAAACACCTGAAAATTCGATATTTTTGGATCCCAGAAGCAATCTCCACATGCATAGTCAGTGCTAGAATATTTTCAAAATTCAGGCCCAAAACATGCTTAAAATCGATAATATAGGTGATCAAAGTCGATATCTGCATGCATCTTCTGTTCCCGTTTATATCCCAAATTCAGGCTAAAAACACCCGAAAATTCGATATTTTGGGGTCCCAGAAGTGATGTGTACATATCTACTTTGTGCTAGAATATTTTCAAAATATAGGCCCAAAACATGCTAAAAATTGATATTTTAAGTGTCCAAAGTCGATATGTGCATGCATCTTCTGTACCCGTTTATATTTCAAATTCAGGCTCCAAACACCCAAAAATTCGATATTTTGGGGTCCCAGAAGCGATCTGTACATGCCTACTCAGATACAGGCCCAAAACATGCTGAAAATCGATATTTTAGGTGCCCAAAGTCAATATGTGTATGTATCTTCTGCACCCGTTTATATCTCAAATTCAACCACAAAACACCCGAAAATTCGATATTATTCGGTCCCAGAAGCGATCTGTACATGCCTACTCCGTGTTAGAATATTTTCAAAATACAGGCCCAAAACATGCTGAAAATCGATATTTTAGGTGCCCAAAGTCAATATGTGCATGCATTTTCTGTAGCCGTTTATATCTCAAATTCAGGCTCAAAACACCCGAAAATTCGATATTTTGGGGTCCCAGAAGCGATCTGTACATGCTTACTCAGTGCTAGAATATTTTCAAAATATAGGCCCAAAACATGCTAAAATTCGATATTTTAGGTGCCCAAAGTCGATATCTCAAATTTATCCCCAAAACACCCGAAAATTCGATATTTTTGGGTCCCAGAAGCGATCTGTACATGCCTACTCCGTGTTAGAGTATTTTCAAAATACAGGCCCAAAACATATAGAAAATCGATATTTTAGGTGCCCAAAATTCGATATGTGCATGCATCTTCTGTACCCGTTTATATCCCAAAATCAACCTCAAAACACCCGAAAATTCGATATTTTTGGGTCCCAGAAGCGATCTGTTCATGCCTACTCAGTGCTAGAATGTTTTCAAAATATAGGCTCAAAACATACTAAAAATCGATATTTTAAGTGTCCAAAGTCGATATGTGCCTGCATATTCTGTACCCGTTTATATCTCAAATTCAGGCTCAAAACACCCGAAAATTCGTTTTTTTTTTTGGGTTCTAGAAGTGATCTGTACATGCCTACTCCTAGTTAGAATGTTTTCAAGATACAGACCCAAAACATGCTCAAAATCGATATTTTAGGTGCCCAAAAGTCGATATGTGCATGCATCTTCTGTACCCGTTTGTATCTCAAATTCAGGCTCAAAACACCCAAAAATTCGATATTTTGGGGTCCCAGAAGCGATCTGTACATGCCTACTCAGTCCTAGAATATTTTTAAAATTCAGGCCCAAAATATGCTAAAAAATCGATATTTTAGGTGCCCAAAGTCGATATCTCAAATTCAGGCCCAAAACACCCGAAAATTCGATATTTTGGGGTTCCAGAAGCGATCTGTACATGCTTACTCCGTGTTAGAGTATTTTCAATATACAGGCCCAAAACATGCTAAAAATCGATATTTTAGGTCCCTAAAGTCGATATCTCAAATTCAGGCCCAAAACACCCGAAAATTCGATATTTTGGGGTCCCAGAAGCGATCTGTACATGCCTACTCAGATACAGGCTCAAAACATTCTAAAAATCGATATTTTAAGTGTCCAAAACCGATATGTGCATGCATTTTCTGTACTCGTTTATATCTCAAATTCAGGCTCAAAACACCCGAAAACTCGATATTTTGGGGTCCCAGACGCGATCTGTACATGCTTACTCAGTGCTAGAATATTTTCAAAATATAGGCCCAAAACATGCTAAAAATCGATATTTTAGGTGCCCAAAGTCGATATCTCAAATTTATCCCCAAAACACCCGAAAATTCGATATTTTTGGGTCCCAGAAGCGATCTGTACATGCCTACTCCGTGTTAGAGTATTTTCAAACTACAGGCCCAAAACATACAGAAAATCGATATTTTAGGTGCCCAAAAGTCGATATGTGCATGCATCTTCTGCACCCGTTTATATCCCAAAATCAACCTCAAAACACCCGAAAATTCGATATTTTTGGGTCCCAGAAGCGATCTGTTCATGCCTACTCAGTGCTAGAATGTTTTCAAAATATAGGCTCAAAACATACTAAAAATCGATATTTTAAGTGTCCAAAGTCGATATGTGCATGCATATTCTGTACCCGTTTATATCTCAAATTCAGGCTCAAAACACCCGAAAATTCGTTTTTTTTTGGGTTATAGAAGTGATCTGTACATGCCTACTCCTAGTTAGAATGTTTTCAAGATACAGACCCAAAACATGCTCAAAATCGATATTTTAGGTGCCCAAAAGTCGATATGTGCATGCATCTTCTGTACCCGTTTGTATCTCAAATTCAGGCTCAAAACACCCAAAAATTCGATATTTTGGGGTCCCAGAAGCGATCTGTACATGCCTACTCAGTCCTAGAATATTTTCAAAATTCAGGCCCAAAACATGCTAAAAATCAATATTTTAGGTGCCCAAAGTCGATATCTCAAATTCAGGCCCAAAACACCCGAAAATTCGATATTTTGGGGTTCCAGAAGCGATCTGTACATGCTTACTCCGTGTTAGAGTATTTTCAATATACAGGCCCAAAACATGCTAAAAATCGATATTTTAGGTGCCGAAAGTCGATATCTCAAATTCAGGCCCAAAACACCCGAAAATTCGATATTTTGGGGTCCCAGAAGCGATCTGTACATGCCTACTCAGATACAGGCTCAAAACATTCTAAAAATCGATATTTTAAGTGTCCAAAACCGATATGTGCATGCATTTTCTGTACTCGTTTATATCTCAAATTCAGGCTCAAAACACCCGAAAACTCGATATTTTGGGGTCCCAGACGCGATCTGTACATGCTTACTCAGTGCTAGAATATTTTCAAAATATAGGCCCAAAACATGCTAAAAATCGATATTTTAGGTGCCCAAAGTCGATATCTCAAATTTATCCCCAAAACACCCGAAAATTCGATATTTTTGGGTCCCAGAAGCGATCTGTACATGCCTACTCCGTGTTAGAGTATTTTCAAAATACAGGCCCAAAACATACAGAAAATCGATATTTTAGGTGCCCAAAAGTCGATATGTGCATGCATCTTCTATACCCGTTTATATCTCAAATTCAGGCTCCAAACGCCCGAAAATTCGATATTTTTTGGTCCTAGAAGCGATCTGTACATGCCTACTCCGATACAGGCCCAAAACATGCTGAAAATCGATATTTTAGGTGCCCAAAGTCAATATGTGTATGCATTTTCTGCACCCGTTTATATCCCAAATTCAACCTCAAAACACCCGAAAATTCGATATTTTTGGGTCCCAGAAGCGATCTGTACATGCTTACTCAGTGCTAGAATGTTTTCAAAATATAGGCTCAAAACATGCTAAAAATCGATATTTAAAGTGTCCAAAGTCGATATGTGCATGCATCTTCTGTATCCGTTTATATCTCAAATTCAACCTCAAAACACCCGAAAATTCGATATTTTGATGTCCCAGAAGCGATCGATACATGCCTAATCCGTGTTAGAGTATTTTTTAAATACAGGCAAAAAACATGCTAAAAATCGATCTTTTAGGTGTCCAAAGTCAATATGTGTATGCATCTTCTGCACCCGTTTCCATCCCAAATTCAGCCTCAAAACACCCGAAAATTCGATATTTTTGGGTCCCAGAAGCGATCTGTACATGCCTAGACAGTGCTAGAATTTTATCAAAATATAGGCTCAAAACATGCTAAAAATCGATATTTTAAGTGTCCAAAGTCGATATGTGCATGCATCTTCTGTATCCGTTTATATCTCAAATTCAGGATCAAAACACCCGAAAATTCGGTATTTCGGTGTCCTAGAAGCGATCAGTACATGCCTACTCCTAGTTAGAATGTTTTCAAGATACAGACCCAAAACATACTTAAAAATCGATATTTTAGGTGCCCAAAAGTCGATATGTGAATGCATCTTCAGTACCCGTTCATATCTCAAATTCAGGCTGAAAACACCCGAAAATTCGATATTTTGAGGTCCCAGAAGCGATCTGTACATGCCTACTCCGTGTTAGAGTATTTTCAAAATACAGGCCCAAAACATGCTGAAAATCGATATTTTAGGTGCCCAAAAGTCGATATGTGCATGCATCTTCAGTACCCGTTTATATATCAAATTCAGGCTCAAATCAACCGAAAATTCGATATTTTGGGGTCCCAGAAGCGATCTGTACATGCCTACTCAGTGCTAGAATATTTTCAAAATATAGACCGAAAACATGCTAGAAATAGATATTTTAGGTGTAAAAAAAGTCGATATCTCAAATTCAGGCCAAAAACACCCGAAAATCCGATATTTTGGAGTCCCAGAAGCGATCTGTACATTCCTACTCCGTGTTAGAGTATTTTCAAAATACAGGCCCAAATTACTGTATACTGAAAATCGATCTTTTAGGTGCCCAAAGTTGATATGTGCATGCATCTTCTGTTTCCGTTTATATCTCAAATTCAGGTTCCTAAAACCCGGAAATTCGATATTTTGGGGTCCCAGAAGCGATCTGTACATGCCTACTCAGATACAGGCCCAAAACATGCTGAAAATCGATATTTTAGGTGCCCAAAGTCGATATGTGTATGCATCTTCTGCAACCGTTTATATCCAAAATTCAACCTCAAAACACCCGAAAATTCGATATTTTTGGGTCCCAGAAGCGATCTGTACATGCCTACACAGGGCTAGAATGTTTTCAAAATATAGGCACAAAACATGCTCAAAATCGATATTTTAGGTGCCCAAAAGTTTATATGTGAATTCATCTTCAGTACCCGTTTATATCTCAAATTCACGCTCAAAACACCCGAAAATTTGATATTTTGGGGTCCCAAAAGCGATCTGTACATGCCTACTCAGTGCTAGAATATTTTCCAAATATAGGCCCAAAACATACTAAAAATCGATATTTTAGGTGCCCAAAGTCGATATCTCAAATTCAGGCCCAAAACACCCGAAAATTCGTTATTTTGGGGTCCCAGAAGCGATCTGTACATGCCTAATCCGTGTTAGAGTAATTTCAAAATACAGGCCCAAAACATACTGAAAATCGATCGTTTAGGTGCCCAAAAGTCGATATGTGTATGCATCTTCTGCACCCGTTTATATCCCAAATTCAGGCTTAAAACACCCGAAAATTCGATATTTTTGGGTCCCAGAAGCGATCTGTACATGACTACTCAGAGCTAGAATGTTTTCAAAATATAGGCTCAAAACATGCTAAAAATCGATATTTTAAGTGTCCAAAGTCGATATGTGCATGCATCTTTTGTACCCGTTTATATCTCAAATTCAGGCTCCAAACACCCGAAAATTCAATATTTTGGGGTCCCAAAAGCGATCTGTACATGCCTACTGAGATACAGGCCCAAAACATGCTGAAAATCAATATTTTAGGTGCCCAAAGTCAATACGTGTATGCGTCTTCTGCACCCGTTTATATCTCAAATTCATTCTCAAAACACCCGAAAATTCGATATTTTGGGGTCCCAGAAGCGATCTGTACATGCCTACTCAGTGCTAGAATGTTTTCAAAATATAGGCCCAAAACATGCTAAAAATCGATATTTTAGGTGCCCAAAGTCGATATCTCAAATTCAGGCCCAAAACACCCTAAAATTCAATATTTTTGGGTCCCAGAAGCGATCTGTACATGCTCACTCTGTGCTAGAATATTTTTACAAAATATAGGCCTAAAACATGCTGAAAATCGTTTTTTTTTTTGTGAAGAAAGTCGATATGTGCATGCATCTTCTGTACCTGTTTATATCCCAAATTCATTCTCAAAACACCAGAAAATTCGGTATTTTTGGGTCTTAGAAGCGCTCTGTACATGCTTACCCAGTGCTAGATTAAATTCAAAATATAGGGCCAAAACATACTAAAAATAGATATTTTAGGTGCCCAAAAGTCGATACGTGCATGCATCTTCTGTACCCGTTTATATCCCAAATTCAGTCTCTAAACACCTGAAAATTCGATATTTTTGGATCCCAGAAGCAATCTCCACATGCATAGTCAGTGCTAGAATATTTTCAAAATTCAGGCCCAAAACATGCTTAAAATCGATAATATAGGTGATCAAAGTCGATATCTGCATGCATCTTCTGTTCCCGTTTATATCCCAAATTCTGGCTAAAAACACCCGAAAATTCGATATTTTGGGGTCCCAGAAGTGATGTGTACATATCTACTTTGTGCTAGAATATTTTCAAAATATAGGCCCAAAACATGCTAAAAATTGATATTTTAAGTGTCCAAAGTCGATATGTGCATGCATCTTCTGTACCCGTTTATATCTCAATTTTAGGCTCAAAACACCCGAAAATTCGGTATTTTTGGGTCCTAGAAGCGATCTGTACATGCCTACTCCTAGTTAGAATGATTCCAAAATACAGGCCCAAAACATACAGAAAATCGATATTTTAGGTGCCCAAAAGTCGATATGTGCATGCATCTTCTGCACCCGTTTATATCCCAAAATCAACCTCAAAACACCCAAAAATTCGATATTTTTGGGTCCCAGAAGCGATCTGTTCATGCCTACTCAGTGCTAGAATGTTTTCAAAATATAGGCTCAAAACATACTAAAAATCGATATTTTAAGTGTCCAAAGTCGATATGTGCATGCATATTCTGTACCCGTTTATATCTCAAATTCAGGCTCAAAACACCCGAAAATTCGTTTTTTTTTTGGGTTCTAGAAGTGATCTGTACATGCCTACTCCTAGTTAGAATGTTTTCAGGATACAGACCCAAAACATGCTCAAAATCGATATTTTAGGTGCCCAAAAGTCGATATGTGCATGCATCTTCTGTACTCGTTTGTATCTCAAATTCAGGCTCAAAACACCCAAAAATTCGATATTTTGGGGTCCCAGAAGCGATCTGTACATGCCTACTCAGTCCTAGAATATTTTCAAAATTCAGGCCCAAAACATGCTAAAAATCGATATTTTAGGAGCCCAAAGTCGATATCTCAAATTCAGGCCCAAAACACCCGAAAATTCGATATTTTGGGGTTCCAGAAGCGTTCTGTACATGCTTACTCCGTGTTAGAGTATTTTCAATATACAGGCCCAAAACATGCTAAAAATCGATATTTTAGGTGCCCAAAGTCGATATCTCAAATTCAGGCCCAAAACACCCGAAAATTCGATATTTTGGGGTCCCAGAAGCGATCTGTACATGCCTACTCAGATACAGGCTCAAAACATTCTAAAAATCGATATTTTAAGTGTCCAAAACCGATATGTGCATGCATTTTCTGTACTCGTTTATATCTCAAATTCAGGCTCAAAACACCCGAAAACTCGATATTTTGGGGTCCCAGACGCGATCTGTACATGCTTACTCAGTGCTAGAATATTTTCAAAATATAGGCCCAAAACATGCTAAAAATCGATATTTTAGGTGCCCTAAGTCGATATCTCAAATTTATCCCCAAAACACCCGAAAATTCGATATTTTTGGGTCCCAGAAGCGATCTGTACATGCCTACTCCGTGTTAGAGTATTTTCAAAATACAGGCCCAAAACATACAGAAAATCGATATTTTAGGTGCCCAAAAGTCGATATGTGCATGCATCTTCTATACCCGTTTATATCTCAAATTCAGGCTCCAAACGCCCGAAAATTCGATATTTTTTGGTCCCAGAAGCGATCTGTACATGCCTACTCCGATACAGGTCCAAAACATGCTGAAAATCGATATTTTAGGTGCCCAAAGTCAATATGTGTATGCATTTTCTGCACCCGTTTATATCCCAAATTCAACCTCAAAACACCCGAAAATTCGATATTTTTGGGTCCCAGAAGCGATCTGTACATGCTTACTCAGTGCTAGAATGTTTTCAAAATATAGGCTCAAAACATGCTCAAAATCGATATTTTAAGTGTCCAAAGTCGATATGTGCATGCATCTTCTGTACCCGTTTATATCTCAAATTCAGGCTCAAAACACCCGAAAATTCGATATTTTGGGGTCCCTGAAGCGATCTGCACATGCCTACTCAGTGCTAGAATATTTTCAAAATATAGACCTAAAACATGCTAAAAATCAATATTTTAGGTGCCCTGAGTCGATATCTCAAATTCAGGCCCAAAACACCCGAAAATTCGATATTTTGGGGTCCCAGAAGCGATCTGTACATGCCTACTCCGTGTTAGAGTATTTTCAAAATACAGGCCCAAAACATGCTGAAAATCGATATTTTAGGTGCCCAAAGTCAATATGTGTAAGCATCTTCTGCACCCGTTTATATCCCAAATTCAACCTCAAAACACCTGAAAATTCGATATTGTGGGGTCGCAGATGCGATCTGCACATACCTACCCCGTGTTAGAGAATTTTCTGAATACAGGCGCAAAACATGCTAAAAATCGATCTTTTAGGTGCCCAAAGTCAATATGTGCATGCATCTTCTGTACCCGTAAATATCTCAAATTCAGACTCCAAACACCCGAAAATTCGATATTTTGGGGTCCCAGAAGCGATCTGTACATGCCTCCTCCATGTTAGAGTATTTTCAAAATACCGGCCCAAAACATACTGAAAATCGATCTTTTAGGTGCCTAAAAGTCGATATGTGCATGCATCTTCTGTACCCGTTTATATCTCAAATTCAACCTCAAAACACCCGAAAATTCGATATTTTGAGGTCCCAGAAGCGATCGATACATGCCTAATCCGTGTTAGAGTATTTTTTAAATACAGGCAAAAAACATGCTGAAAATCGATCTTTTAGGTGTCCAAAGTCAATATGTGTATGAATCTTCTGCACCCGTTTCCATCCCAAATTCAGCCTCAAAACACCCGAAAATTCGATATTTTTGGGTCCCAGAAGCGATCTGTACATGCCTACAAAATGCTAGAATTTTATCAAAATATAGGCTCAAAACATGCTAAAAATCGATATTTTAAGTGTCCAAAGTCGATATGTGCATGCATCTTCTGTACTCGTTTATATCTCAAATTCAGGCTCAAAAAACACCCGAAAACTCGATATTTTGGGGTCCCAGACGCGATCTGTACATGCTTACTCAGTGCTAGAATATTTTCAAAATATAGGCCCAAAACATGCTAAAAATCGATATTTTAGGTGCCCAAAGTCGATATCTCAAATTTATCCCCAAAACACCCGAAAATTCGATATTTTTGGGTCCCAGAAGCGATCTGTACATGCCTACTCCGTGTTAGAGTATTTTCAAAATACAGGCCCAAAACATACAGAAAATCGATATTTTAGGTGCCCAAAAGTCGATATGTGCATGCATCTTCTATACCAGTTTATATCTCAAATTCAGGCTCCAAACGCCCGAAAATTCGATATTTTTTGGTCCCAGAAGCGATCTGTACATGCCTACTCCGATACAGGCCCAAAACATGCTGAAAATCGATATTTTAGGTGCCCAAAGTCAATATGTGTATGCATTTTCTGCACCCGTTTATATCCCAAATTCAACCTCAAAACACCCGAAAATTCGATATTTTTGGGTCCCAGAAGCGATCTGTACATGCTTACTCAGTGCTAGAATGTTTTCAAAATATAGGATCAAAACATGCTCAAAATCGATATTTTAAGTGTCCAAAGTCGATATGTGCATGCATCTTCTGTACCCGTTTATATCTCAAATTCAGGCTCAAAACACCCGAAAATTCGATATTTTGGGGTCCCTGAAGCGATCTGCACATGCCTACTCAGTGCTAGAATATTTTCAAAATATAGACCTAAAACATGCTAAAAATCAATATTTTAGGTGCCCTGAGTCGATATCTCAAATTCAGGCCCAAAACACCCGAAAATTCGATATTTTGGGGTCCCAGAAGCGATCTGTACATGCCTTCTCCGTGTTAGAGTATTTTCAAAATACAGGCCCAAAACATGCTGAAAATCGATATTTTAGGTGCCCAAAGTCAATATGTGTAAGCATCTTCTGCACCCGTTTATATCCCAAATTCAACCTCAAAACACCTGAAAATTCGATATTGTGGGGTCGCAGATGCAATCTGCACATGCCTACCCCGTGTTAGAGAATTTTCTGAATACAGGCGCAAAACATGCTAAAAATCGATCTTTTAGGTGCCCAAAGTCAATATGTGCATGCATCTTCTGTACCCGTAAATATCTCAAATTCAGACTCCAAACACCCGAAAATTCGATATTTTGGGGTCCCAGAAGCGATCTGTACATGCCTCCTCCATGTTAGAGTATTTTCAAAATACCGGCCCAAAACATACTGAAAATCGATCTTTTAGGTGCCCAAAAGTCGATATGTGCATGCATCTTCTGTACCCGTTTATATCTCAAATTCAACCTCAAAACACCCGAAAATTCGATATTTTGAGGTCCCAGAAGCGATCGATACATGCCTAATCCGTGTTAGAGTATTTTTTAAATACAGGCAAAAAACATGCTGAAAATCGATCTTTTAGGTGTCCAAAGTCAATATGTGTATGAATCTTCTGCACCCGTTTCCATCCCAAATTCAGCCTCAAAACACCCGAAAATTCGATATTTTTGGGTCCCAGAAGCGATCTGTACATGCCTAGACAGTGCTAGAATTTTATCAAAATATAGGATCAAAACATGCTAAAAATCGATATTTTAAGTGTCCAAAGTCGATATGTGCATGCATCTTCTGTACCCGTTTATATCTCAAATTCAGGATCAAAACACCCGAAAATTCGGTATTTCGGTGTCCTAGAAGCGATCAGTACATGCCTACTCCTAGTTAGAATGTTTTCAAGATACAGACCCAAAACATACTTAAAAATCGATATTTTAGGTGCCCAAAAGTCGACATGTGAATGCATCTTCAGTACCCGTTCATATCTCAAATTCAGGCTGAAAACACCCGAAAATTCGATATTTTGAGGTCCCAGAAGCGATCTGTACATGCCTACTCCGTGTTAGAGTATTTTCAAAATACAGGCCCAAAACATGCTGAAAATCGATATTTTAGGTGCCCAAAAGTCGATATGTGCATGCATCTTCAGTACCCGTTTATATATCAAATTCAGGCTCAAAACAACCGAAAATTCGATATTTTGGGGTCCCAGAAGCGATCTGTACATGCCTATTCAGATACAGGCCCAAAACATGCTAAAAATCGATATTTTTAGTGTCCAAAGTCGATCTTCTGTACCCGTTTATATCTTAAATTCAGGCTCAAAACACCCGAAAATTCGGTATTTTTGGGTCATAGAAGCGATATGTACATGCCTACTCCTAGTTAGAATGTTTTCAAGATACAGACCCAAAATATGCACAAAATCGATATTTTAGGTGCCCACAAGTCGATATGTGCATGCATCTTCAGAACCCGTTTATATCTCAAATTCAGGCTCAAAACACCCGCAAATTCGATATTTTGAGGTCCCATAAGCGATCTGTACATGCCTACCCCGTGTTAGAGTATTTTCTAAATACAGGCTCAAAACATGCTCAAAATCGATATTTTAAGTGTCCAAAGTCGATATGTGCATACATCTTCTGTACCCATTTATATCTCAAATTCAGGCTCAAAACACCCGAAAATTCGGTATTTTTGGGTCCTAGAAGCGATCTGTACATGCCTACTCCTAGTAAGAATGTTTTCAAGATACAGACCCAAAACATGCTCAAAATCGATATTTTAGGAGCCCAAAAGTCGATATGTGCATGCATCTTCTGTACCCGTTTATATCTCAAATTCAGGCCCAAAACACCTGAAAATTCGATATTTTGGGGTCCCAGAAGCGATCTGTACATGCCTACTCAGTGCTAGAATGTTTTCAAAATATAGGATCAAAACATGCTAAAAATCGATATTTTAAGTGTTCAAAGTCGATATGTGCATACATCTTCTGTACCCGTTTATATCTCAAATTCAGGCTCAAAAAACCCGAAAATTCGATATTTTGGGGTCCCCGAAGCGATCTGTACATGCCTACTCAGTGCTCGAATTTTTTTTTAAATATAGGCTCAAAACATGCTAAAAATCGATATTATTAGTGTCCAAAGTCATACTTTTGTACCCGTTTATATCTTAAATTCAGGCTCAAAACACTCGAAAATTCGGTATTTTTAGGTCCTAGAAGCGATATGTACATGCCTACTCCTAGTTAGAATGTTTTCAAGATACAGACCCAAAACATGCTAAAATTCGATATATTAGGTGCCCAAAGTTGATATGTGCATGCATCTTCAGTACCCGTTTATATATCAAATTCAGGGTCAAAACACCCGAAAATTCAATATTTTGGGGTCCCAAAAGCGATCTGTACATGCCTACTCACTGCTATAATATATTTTTAAAATATAGTCCCAAAACATGCTAAAAATCGATATTTTAGGTGCCCAAAGTCGATATCTCAAATTCAGGCCCAAAACACCCGAAAATTCGATATTTTGGGGTCCCAGAAGCGATCTGTACATGCTTACTCCATGTTAGAGTATTTTCAAAATACAGGCCCAAAACATACTGAAAATCGATCTTTTAGGTGCCCAAAAGTCGATATGTGCATGCATCTTCTGTACCCGTTTATATCTCAAATTCAAGTTCCAAACACCCGGAAATTCGATATTTTGGGTTCCCAGAAGCGATCTGTACTGGCCTATTCAGATACAGGCCCAAAACATGCTGAAAATCGATATTATAGGTGCCCAAAGTCGATATCTCAAATTCAGGCCCAAAACACCCGAAAATCCGATATTTTGGAGTCCCAGAAGCGATCTGTACATGCCTACTCCGTGTTAGAGTATTTTCAAAATACAGGCTCAAATTACTGTATACTGAAAATCGATCTTTTAGGTGCCCAAAAACGATATGTGCATGCATCTTCTGTACCCGTTTATATCTCAAATTCAAGTTCCAAACACCCGGAAATTCGATATTTTGGGTTCCCAGAAGCGATCTGTACTGGCCTATTCAGATACAGGCCCAAAACATGCTGAAAATCGATATTATAGGTGCCCAAAGTCGATATCTCAAATTCAGGCCCAAAACACCCGAAAATCCGATATTTTGGGGTCCCAGAAGCGATCTGTACATGCCTATTCAGATACAGGCCCAAAACATGCTGAAAATCGATATTTTAAGTGCCCAAAGTCAATATGTGTATGCATCTTCTGCAACCGTTTATATCCCAAATTCAACCCCAAAACACACGAAAATTCGATATTTTTCGGTCCCAGAAGCGATCTGTACATGCCTACTCAGTGCTAGAATGTTTTCAAAATATAGGCTCAAAACAAGCTAAAAATCGATATTTTTAGTGTCCAAAGTCGATCTTCTGTACACTTTTATATCTTAAATTCAGGCTCAAAACACCCGAAAATTCGGTATTTTTGGGTCCTAGAAGCGATATGTACATGCCTACTCCTAGTTTGAATGTTTTTAAGATACAGACCCAAAACATGCTCAAAATCGATGTTTTAGGTGCCCACAAGTCGATATGTGTATGCATCTTCAGTACCCGTTTATATCTCAAATTCAGGCTCAAAACACCAGCAAATTCGATATTTTGAGGTCCCAGAAGCGATATGTACATGCCTACCCCGTGTTAGAGTATTTTCTAAATACAGGCTCAAAACATGCTCAAAATTGATATTTTAAGTGTCCAAAGTCGATATGTGCATACATCTTCTGTACCCGTTTATATCTCAAATTCAGGCTCAAAACACCCGAAAATTCGGTATTTTTGGGTCCCAGAAGCGATCTGTACATGCCTACTCCTAGTAAGAATGTTTTCAATATACAAACCCAAAACATGCTCAAAATCAATATTTTAGGAGCCCAAAAGTCGATATGTGCATGCATCTTCTGTACCCGTTTATATCTCAAATTCAGGCCCAAAACACCTGAAAATTTGATATTATGGTGTCCCAGAAGCGTTCTGTACATGCCTACTCAGTGCTAGAATGTTTTCAAAATATAGGCTCAAAACAAGCTAAAAATCGATATTTTAAGTGTTCAAAGTCGATATGTGCATACATCTTTTGTACCCGTTTATATCCCAAATTTAGGCTCAAAACACCCGAAAATTCGATATTTTGGGTTCCCAGAAGCGATCTGTACATGCCTACTCAGTGCTAGAATATTTTCAAAATAAAGACCAAAAACATGCTCAAAATCGATATTTTAAGTGTCCAAAGTCGATATGTGCATACATCTTCTGTACCCGTTTATATCTCAAATTCAGGCTCAAAACACCCGAAAATTCGGTATTTTTTGGTCCTAGAAGCGATCTGTACATGCCTACTCCTAGTAAGAATGTTTTCAAGATACAGACCAAAAACATGCTAAATATCGATATTTTAGGAGCCCAAAAGTCGATATGTGCATGCATCTTCTGTACCCGTTTATATCTCAAATTCAGGCTCAAAACACCTGAAAATTCGATATTTTGGGGTCCCGGACGCGATCTGTACATGCCTACTCAGTGCTATAATATTTTTAAAAATATAGGCCCAAAACATGCTAAAAATCGATATTTTAGGTGCCCAAAGTCGATATCTCAAATTCAGGCCCAAAACACTCGAAAATTCGATATTTTGGGGTCCCTGATGCGATTTGTACATGGCTACTCTTTGTTAGAGTTCTCTCAATATACAAGCCCAAAACATACTGAAAATCGATCTTTTAGGTGCCCAAAAGTCGATATGTGCATGCATCTTCTGTACCCGTTTATATCCCAAATTCAGGCTCAAAACACCCGAAAATTCAATATTTTGGGGTCCCAGATGCGATCTGTACATGCCTACTCAGTGCTAGAATATTTTCAAAATATAGACCCAAAACATGCTCAAAATCGATATTTTAAGTGTCCAAAGTCGATATGTGCATACATCTTCTGTACCCGTTTATATCCCAAATTCAGGCTCAAAACACCCGAAAATTCGATATTTTGGGGTCCCAGAAGCGATCTGTACATGCCTACTCAGTGCTAGAATATTTTCAAAATATAGGCCCAAAACATGCTAAAAATCGATATTTTAAGTGCCCAAAGTCGATATCTCAAATTCAGGCCAAAAACACCTGAAAACTCGATATTTTGGGATCCCAGAAGGGATCTGTACATGCCTACTCCGTGTTAGAGCATTTTCAAAATACAGGCCCAAAACATGCTGAAAATCGCTAGTTTAGGTGCCCAAAGTCAATATGTGTATGCATCTTCTGCACTCGTTTATATAAAATATTCAACCTCAAAACACCCGAAAATTCGATATTTTTGGGTCCCAGAAGCGATCTGTACATGCCTACTCAGTGCTAGAATGTTTTCAAAGTAAAGGCTCAAAACATGCTAAATATCGATATTTTAAGTGTCTAAAGTCGATATGTACATGCATCTTCTGTACCCGTTTATATCCCAAATTCAGGCTCAAAACACCCGAAAATTCGATATTTTGGGGTCCCATAAGCGATCTGTACATGCCTACTCAGTGCTAGAATATTTTCAAAATATAGACCCAAAACATGCTCAAAATCGATATTTTAAGTGTCCAAAGTCGATATGTGCATACATCTTCTGTACCCGTTTATATCTCAAATTCAGGCTCAAAATACCCGAAAATTCGGTATTTTTTGGTCCTAGAAGCGAACTGTACATGCCTACACCTAGTGAGAATGTTTTCAAGATACAGACCCAAAACATGCTCAAAATCAATATTTTAGGTGCCCAAAAGTCGGTATGTACATGCATCTTCAGTACCCGTTTATATCTCAAATTCAGGCTCAAAACACCAGACAATTCGATATTTTGGGGTCCAAGAAGCGATCTGTACATGCCTACTCCGTGTTAGAGTATTTTCAAAATACAGGCCCAAAACATGCTGAAAATCAATATTTTAGTTGCCCAAAGTCTGTATTTCAAATTCAGGCCCAAAACACCCGAAAATTCTATATATTTTGGGGTCCCAGAAGCGATCTGTACATGCCTACTCAGTGCTAAAATGTTTTCAAAATATAGGCTCAAAACATGCTAAAAATCGATATTTTAAGTGTTCAAAGTCGATATGTGTATGCATCTTCTGTACCCGTTTATATCTCAAATTCAGGCTCAAACACCCGAAAATTCGATATTTTGGGGTCCCAGAAGCGATCTGTACATGCCTACTCGGTGCTAGAATATTTTCAAAATATATGCCCAAAACATGCTAAAAATCGATATTTTAGGTGCCCAAAGTCGATATCTCAAATTCAGGCCAAAACTCCCGCAAATTCTATATTTTGGGGTCTAAGAAGCGATCTGTACTTGCCTACTCAGTGTTAGAGTATTTTCAAAATACAGGACCAAAACATACTGAAAATCGATTTTTTAGGTGCCCAAAAGTCGATTTGTGCATGCATCTTCTGTACCCGTTTATATTTCAAATTCAGGCTCCAAACACCCGAAAATTCGATATTTTGGGGTCCCAGAAGCGATCTGTACATGCCTACTCAGATACAGGCCCAAAACATGCTGAAAATCGATATTTTAGGTGCCC
The DNA here is from genome assembly GCA_033782935.1 of Petrolisthes cinctipes. Classification (NCBI taxonomy): domain Eukaryota; kingdom Metazoa; phylum Arthropoda; class Malacostraca; order Decapoda; family Porcellanidae; genus Petrolisthes; species Petrolisthes cinctipes. The sequence continues at coordinate 11,455,990 of JAWQEG010000062.1, read as the reverse complement.
AAAGTCAATATGTGTATGCATCTTCTGCAACCGTTTATATCCCAAATTCAACCCCAAAACACCCGAAAATATGATATTTTTTGGCCCCAGAAGCGATCTGTACATGCCTACTCAGTGCTAGAATGTTTTCAAAATATAGGCTCAAAACATGCTAAAAATCGATATTTTAAGTGTTCAAAGTCGATATGTGCATGCATCTTCTGTACCCGTTTATATCTCAAATTAAGCCTCAAAACACCAGAAAATTCGATATTTTGGGGTCCCAGAAGCGATCTGTACATGCCTACTCAGTGCTAGAATATTTTTAAAATACAGGACAAAAACATACTGAAAATCGATTTTTTAGGTGCCCAAAAGTCAATATGTGGATGCATCTTCTGTACCCGTTTATATCTCAAATTCAGTTTCCAAACACCCGGAAATTCGTTATTTTGGGGTCCCAGAAGCGATCTGTACAAGCCTATTCAGATACAGGCCTAAAACATGCTAAAAATCGATATTTTAGGTGCCCCAAGTCAATATGTGTATGCATCTTCTGCAACCGTTTACATCCCAAATTCGACCCCAAAACACACGAAAATTCGATATTTTTTGGTCCCAGAAACGATCTGTACATGCCTACTCAGTGCTAGAATTTTTTCAAAATATAGGCTGAAATCATACTGAAAATCGATCTTTTAGGTGCCCAAAAGTCGATATGTGCGTGCATCTTCTGTACCCGTTTATATCTCAAATTCAGGCTCCAAACACCCGAAAATTCGATATTTCATGGTCCCAGAAGCGATCTGTACATGCCTACTCAGATACAGGTCCTAAACATGCTGAAAATCGATATTTTAGGTTCCCAAAGTCAATATGTGTATGCATCTTCTGCACCCGTTTATATTCCAAAATCAACCTCAAAACATCCAAAAATTCGATATTTTTTGGTCCCAGAAGCGATCTGTACATGCCTACTCAGTGCTAGAAATTTTTCAAAATAAAGGCTCAAAACATACTGAAAATCGATCTTTTAGGTGCCCAAAAGTCGATATGTGCGTGCATCTTCTGTACCCGTTTATATCTCAAATTCAGGCTCCAAACACCCGAGAATTCGATATTTCATGGTCCCAGAAGCGATCTGTACATGCCTAGTCAGATACAGGTCCTAAACATGCTGAAAATCGATATTTTAGGTTCCCAAAGTCAATATGTGTAAGCATCTTCTGCACCCGTTTATATTCCAAAATCAACCACAAAACATCCAAAAATTCGATATTTTTTGGTCCCAGAAGCGATTTGTACATGCCTACTCAGTGCTAGATATTTTTCAAAATATAGGCCCAAAACATGCTAAAAATCGATATTTTAGGTGCCCAAAGTCGATATCTCAAATTCATGCCCAAAACACCCGAAAATTCGATATTTTGGGGTCCCAGAAGCGATCTGTACATGCCTAATTCGTGTTAGAGTATTTTCGAAATACAGGCCCAAAACATACTGAAAATCGATCTTTTAGGTGCCCAAAAGTCGATATGGGTATGCATCTTCTGTACCCGTTTATATCTCAAATTCAACCTCAAAACACCCTAAAATTCGATATTTTAGGGTCCCAGAAGCGATCTGTACATGCCTACTCAGTGCTAGAATGTTTTCAAAATATAGGCTCAAAACATGCTAAAAATCGATATTTTTAGTGTCAAAAGTCGATCTTCTGTACCCGTTTATATCTTAAATTCAGGCTCAAAACACTCGAAAATTCGTTATTTTTGGGTCCTAGATGCGATATGTACATGCCTACTCCTAGTTAGAATGTTTTCAAGATACAGACCCAAAACATGCTCAAAATCGATATTTTAGGTGCCCAAAAGTTGATATGTGCATGCATCTTCTGTACCCGTTTATATATCAAATTCAGGGTCAAAACACCCGAAAATTCGATATTTTGGGGTCCCAGAAGCGATCTGTACATGCCTACTCACTGCTAGAATATTTTCAAAATATAGTCCCAAAACATGCTAAAAATCGATATTTTAGGTGCCCAAAGTCGATATCTCAAATTCAGGCCCAAAACACCCGAAAATTCGATATTTTGGGGTCCCAGAAGCGATCTGTACATGCCTACTCCGTATTAGAGTATTTTCAAAATACAGGCCCAAAACATACTGAAAATTGATCTTTTAGGTGCCCAAAAGTCGATATGTGCATGCATTTTCTGTACCCGTTTATATCTCAAATTCAGGTTCCGAACATCCGGAAATTCGATATTTTGGGGTCCCAGAAGCGATCTGTACTGGCCTATTCAGATACAGGCCCAAAACATGCTGAAAATCGATATTTTAGGTGCCCAAAGTCAATATGTGCATGCATCATCTGTACCCGTTTATATCTCAAATTCAGGCTCAAAACACCCGAAAATTCGATATTTTGGAGTCCCTGAAGCGATATGTACATGCCTACTCCGTATTAGAGTATTTTCAAAATACAGGCCCAAAACATACTGAAAATCGATCTTTTAAGTACCCAAAAGTCGATATGTGCATGCATTTTCTGTACCCGTTTATATCTCAAATTCAGGTTCCAAAAATCCGGAAATTCGATATTTTGGGGTCCCAGAAGCGATCTGTACTGGCCTATTCAGATACAGGCCCAAAACATGCTGAAAATCGATATTTTAGGTGCCCAAAGTCAATATGTGCATGCATCATCTGTACCCGTTTATATCTCAAATTCAGGCTCAAAACACCCGAAAATTCGATATTTTGGAGTCCCTGAAGCGATATGTACATGCCTACTCCGTATTAGAGTATTTTCAAAATACAGGCCCAAAACATACTGAAAATCGATCTGTTAAGTACCCAAAAGTCGATATGTGCGTGCATCTTCTGTACCCGTTTATATCTCAAATTCAGGCTCAAAACACCCGAAAATTCGATATTTTGGGGTCCCAGAAGCGATCTGTACATTTCTACTCTGTATTAGAATATTTTCAAAATACAGGCCCAAAACATACTCAAAATCGATATTTTAGGTGCCCAAAGTCAATATGTCTATGTATCTTCTGCAACTGTTTATATCCCAAATTCAACCCCAAAACACCCGAAAATTCGATATTTTTGAGTCCTAGAAGCGATCTGTACATGCCTACTCAGTGCTAGAATGTTTTCAAAGTAAAGGCTGAAAACATGCTAAAAATCGATATTTTAAGTGTCTAAAGTCGATATGTGCATGCATCTTCTGTACCCGTTTATATCTCAAATTCAGGCTCAAAACCCCCGAAAATTCGGTATTTTTGGGTCCTAGAAGCGAACTGTACATGCCTACACCTAGTGAGAATGTTTTCAAGATACAGACCCAAAACATACTGAAAATCGATATTTTAGGTGCCCAAAAGTCGATATGTGCATGCATCTTCTGTACCCGTTTATATCTCAAATTTAGGCTGAAAACACCCGAAAATTCGATATTTTTGGGTCCCAGAAGCGATCTGGACATTCCTACTCCGTGGTAGAGTATTTTCAAAATACAGGCCCAAAACATGCTAAAAAATCGATATTTTAGGTGCCCAAAGTCGATATCTTAAATTGAGGCCCAAAACACCCGAAAATTCGATATTTTGGGGTCCCAAAAGCGATCTGTACATGCCTACTCCGTGTGAGAGTATTTTCAATATACAGGCCCAAAACATACTGAAAATCGATATTTTAGGTGACCAAAGTCAATATGTGTATGCATCTTCTGCATCCGTTTATATCCCAAATTCAACCTCAAAACACCCGAAAATTCGATATTTTTGGGGTCCCTGAAGCGAACTGTACATGCCTAGTCAGTGCTAGAATGTTTTCAAAATATATATATATATGCTTAAAACATGCTAAAAATCGATATTTTGAATGTCCAAAGTTGATATGTGCATGCATCTTCTGTACCCATTTATATCTCAAATTCAGGCTCACAACACCCGAAAATTCGATATTTTGAAGTGCCAGAAGCGATCTGTACATGCCTATTCTGTGTTAGAGTATTTTCAAATATAGGCCCAAAACATGCTAAAAATCGAAATATTAGGTGCCCAAAGTAGATATCTCAAATTCAGGCACAATCAACACGAAAATTCGAACTTTTGGGGTCAGAGAAGTGATCTGTACATACCTACTCCGTTTTAGAGTATTTTCAAAATACAAGCCCAAAACATACAGAAAATCGATATTTTAGGTGTCCAAAATTCGATAAGTGCATGCATCTTCTGTACCTGTTTATACCTCAAATTCAGGCTCCAAACACCCGAAAATTCGATATTTTTTGGTCCTAAAAGTGATCTGTACTTGCCTACTCCGTGTTAGAGTATTTTCAAAATACAGGCCCAAAACTTGCTGAAAATCGATATTTTAGGTGACCAAAGTCAATATGTGTATGCATCTTCTGCACCCGTTTATATCCCAAATTCAACCTCAAAACTCCCGAAAATTCGATATTTTTGGGGTCCCAGAAGCGAACTGTATATGCAAGAATGTTTTCAAAATATAGGCTCAAAACACGCTAAAAATCGATATTTTAAGTATCCAAAGTCGATATGTGCATGCATCTTCTGTACCCGTTTATATCTCAAATTCAGGATCAAAACACCCGAAAATTCGATATTTTGGGGTCCCAGAAGTGATCTGTACATGCCTACTTAGTTCTAGAATATTTTCAAAATATAGGCCCAAAACATGCTAAAAATCGATATTTTAGGTGCCCAAAGTCGATATCTCAAATTCAGGCCCAAAACACCCGAAAATTCGATATTTTGGGGTCCCAGAAGCGAACTGTACATGCCTACTCCGTGTTAGAGTATTTTCAAAATACAGGCCCATATCATACTGAAAATCGATCTTTTACGTGCCCAAAAGTCGATATGTGCATGCATCTTCTGTACCCGTTTATATCTCAAACTCAGTCTCCAAACACCCGAAAATTCGATATTTTGGGGTCCCAGAAGCGATATGTACATGCCTACTCGGATAGAGGCCCAAACCATGCTGAAAATCGATATTTAAGGTGCCCAAAGTTAATATATGTATGCATCTTCCGCACTCGTTTATATCTCAAATTCAACCTCAAAACACCCGAAAATTCGATATTTTTGGGTCCCAGAAGCAATCTGTACATGCCTACTCAGTGCTAGAATGATTTCAAAATATAGGCTTAAAACATGCTAAAAATAAATATTTTAAGTGTCCTAAGTCGATATGTGCATGCATCTTCTGTAACCGTTTATATCTCAAATTCAGGATCAAAACACCCGAAAATTCGGTATTTTTTTGTCCTAGAAGCGATCTGTACATGCCTACTCCTAGTTAGAATGTTTTCAAGATACAGACCCAAAACATGCTCAAAATCGATATTTTAGTGGCCCAAAAGTCGATATGTTCATGCATCTTCAGTACCCGTTTATATCTCAAATTCAGGCTCAAAACACCCGAAAATTCGATATTTTGGAGTGCCAGAAGCAATCTGTACATGCCTACTCTGTGTTAGAGTATTTTCAAATATAGGCCCAAAACATGCTAAAAATCGAAATATTAGGTGCCCAAAGTAGATATCTCAAATTCAGGCCCAAAACACCCGAAAATTCGAAATTTTGGGGTCAGAGAAGCGATCTGTACATACCTACTCCGTTTTAGAGTATTTTCAAAATACAGGCCCAAAACATACAGAAAATCGATATTTTAGGTGCCCAAAAGTCGATATGTGCATGCATCTTCTGTACCTGTTTATACCTCAAATTCAGGCTCCAAACACCCGAAAATTCGATATTTTTTGGTCCTAGAAGTGATCTGTACTTGCCTACTCCGTGTTAGAGTATTTTCAAAATACAGGCCCAAAACATGCTGAAAATCGATATTTTAGGTGACCAAAGTCAATATGTGTATGCATCTTCTGCACCCGTTTATATCCCAAATTCAATCTCAAAACTCAAGAAAATTCGATATTTTTGGGGTCCCAGAAGCGAACTGTATATGCCTAGTCAGTGCAAGAATGTTTTCAAAATATAGGCTCAAAACACGCTAAAAATCGATATTTTAAGTATCCAAAGTCGACATGTGCATGCATCTTCTGTACCCGTTTATATCTCAAATTCAGGATCAAAACACCCGAAAATTCGATATTTTGGGGTCCCAGAAGTGATCTGTACATGCCTACTTAGTGCTAGAATATTTTCAAAATATAGGCCCAAAACATGCTAAAAATCGATATTTTAGGTGCCCAAAGTCGATATCTCAAATTCAGGCCCAAAACACCCGATAATTCGATATTTTGGGGTCCCAGAAGCGAACTGTACATGCCTACTCCGTGTTAGAGTATTTTCAAAATACAGGCCCATATCATACTGAAAATCGATCTTTTACGTGCCCAAAAGTCGATATGTGCATGCATCTTCTGTACCCGTTTATATCTCAAACTTAGGCTCCAAACACCCCAAAATTCGATATTTTGGGGTCCCAGAAGCGATATGTACATGCCTACTCGGATAGAGGCCCAAACCATGCTGAAAATCGATATTTTAGGTGCCCAAAGTTAATATATGTATGCATCTTCTGCACTCGTTTATATCTCAAATCCAACCTCAAAACACCCGAAAATTCGATATTTTTGGGTCCCAGAAGCAATCTGTACATGCCTACTCAGTGCTAGAATGTTTTCAAAATATAGGCTTAAAACATGCTAAAATTTAATATTTTAAGTGTCCTAAGTCGATATGTGCATGCATCTTCTGTAACCGTTTATATCTCAAATTCAGGATCAAAACACCCGAAAATTCGGTATTTTTTTGTCCTAGAAGCGATCTGTACATGCCTACTCCTAGTTAGAATGTTTTCAAGATACAGACCCAAAACATGCTCAAAATCGATATTTTAGTGGCCCAAAAGTCGATATGTTCATGCATCTTCAGTACCCGTTTATATCTCAAATTCAGGCTCAAAACACCCGAAAATTCGATATTTTGGAGTGCCAGAAGCAATCTGTACATGCCTACTCTGTGTTAGAGTATTTTCAAATATAGGCCCAAAACATGCTAAAAATCGAAATATTAGGTGCCCAAAGTAGATATCTCCAATTCAGGCCCAAAACACCCGAAAATTCGAAATTTTAGGGTCAGAGAAGCGATCTGTACATACCTACTCCGTTTTAGAGTATTTTCAAAATACAGGCCCAAAACATACAGAAAATAGATATTTTAGGTGCCCAAAAGTCGACATGTGCATGCATCTTCTGTACCTGTTTATACCTCAAATTCAGGCTCCAAACACCTGAAAATTCGATATTTTTTGGTCCTAGAAGTGATCTGTACTTGCCTACTCCGTGTTAGAGTATTTCTCAAAATACAGGCCCAAAACATGCTGAAAATCGATATTTTAGGTGACCAAAGTCAATATGTGTATGCATCTTCTGCACCCGTTTATATCCCAAATTCAACCTCAAAACTTCCGAAAATTCGATATTTTTGGGGTCCCAGAAGCGAACTGTATATGCCTAGTCAGTGCAAGAATGTTTTCAAAATATAGGCTCAAAACACGCTAAAAATCGATATTTTAAGTATCCAAAGTCGATATGTGCATGCATCTTCTGTACCCGTTTATATCCCAAATTCAACCTCAAAACTCAAGAAAATTCGATATTTTTGGGGTCCCAGAAGCGAACTGTATATGCCTAGTCAGTGCAAGAATGTTTTCAAAAAATAGGCTCAAAACACGCTAAAAATCGATATTTTAAGTATCCAAAGTCGATATGTGCATGCATCTTCTGTACCCGTTTATATCTCAAATTCAGGCTCAAAACACCCGAAAATTCGAGATTTTTGGGTGCCAGAAGCAATCTGTACATGCCTACTCCGTGTTAGAGTATTTTCAAAATACATGCCCAAAACATGCTGAAAATTGATATTTTACCTCCACATAGTCGATATGTGCATGCATCTTCTGTACCCGATTATATCTCAAATTCAGGCTCAAAATTCCCGAAAATTCGATGTTTTTGGGCCCCAGAAGCAATCTGAACATGCCTATTACGTGTTAGAGTATTTTCAAAATACAGGCCCAAAACATGCTGAAAATCGATATTTGAGGTGCCCAAAGTCAATATGTGTATGCATCTTTTGAACCCGTTTATATTCCAAATTCAGGCTGAAAACACCCGAAAATTCGATATTTTTGGGTCCCAGAAGCGATCTGTACATGCCTACTCTGTGTTAGAGTATTTTCAAAATATAGGTCAAAAACATGTTAAATATCGATATCTTGGGTGCCGAAAGTTGATATCTGCATGCATCTTCAGTACACGTTTATATCTCAAATTCAAACTCAAATTGACGGAAAATTCAATTTTTTTATGTCCCAGAAGCGATCTGTACATGCCTACTCAGTGCTAGAATGTTTTCAAAATATAGGCTCAAAACATGCTAAAAATCGATAATTTAGGTGCCCAAAGTCGATATGTGCATGCATCTTCTGTACCCGTTTATATCTCAAATTCAGGCTCAAAACACCAGAAATTTCAATATTTTTGGGTCAGACAAGCGATCAGTACATGCCTACTCAGTAATAGAATATTTTTAAAATATAGGCCCAAAACAAGCTAAAAATCGATATTTTAGGTGCCCAAAGTCGATATGTGCCTGCATCTTCAGTACCCGTTTATATCTCAAATTCAGGCTCAAAACAACCAAAAATTCAATATTTTTGGGTCCCAGAAGCGATCTGTACATGTCTACTCAGTGCTAGACTGTTTTCAAAATATAGGCCAAAACATGCTAAATATCGATATTTTAGGTGTCCAAAGTCGATATGTACATACATCTTTTGTACCCGTTTATATCCCAAATTCAGGCTCAAAACACCCGAAAATTTAATATTTTTGGGTCCCAGAAGCGATCTGTACATGCTTACTCAGAGATAGAATATTTTCAAAATATTGGCCCAAAACATACTAAAAATCGATATTTTGGGTGCCCAAAGTGCATGCATCTTCTGTACCCGTTTATATCTCAAATTCAGGCTGAAAATACCTGAAAATTAGATATTTTTTGTCCCAGAAGCAATATGTACATGCCTACTCCTTACTAGAATGTTTTCAAGATACAGACCCAAAACAAGCTCAAAATCGATATTTTAGGTGCAAAAAGTCGATATGTGCATGCATCTTCAGTACCGGTTTATATCTCAAATTCAGGCTCAAAACACCCAAAAATACAATATTTTTGGGTCCCAGAAGCGATCTGTACATGTCTACTCAGTGCTAGATTGTTTTGAAAATATAGGCTTAAAACATGCTAAAAATCGTTATTTAATGTGTCCCAAGTCGATATGTGCATGCATGTTCTGTACCCGTTTATATCTAAAATTTAGGCTCAAAACACCCGAAAATTCTATATTTTTAGGTCCCAGAAGCGATCTGTATATGCCTACTCCGTGTTTGAGTATTTTCAAAATACATGCCCAAAACGTGCTGAAAATCGATATTTTAGATGCCCAAAGACGATATGTGCACGCATCTTCTGTACCCGTTTATATCTCAAATTCAGGCTCAAAACACCTGAACATTTAATATTTTTGGGTCCCAGAAGCGATCTGTACATGCCTACTCCGTGTTAGAGTACTTTCAAAATACAGGCTATAAAAAATGCTGAAAATCGATATTTTAGGTTCCTAAAGTCGATATTTGCATGCATCTTCTATACCCGTTTATATCTCAAATTCAGGCTCAAAACACCCGAAAAATTGATATTTTTGGGCCTGAGAAGCGATCTGTGCATGCCTACTCCGTTTTAGAGTACTTTATAAATTCAGGCCCAAAACATGCTCAAAATCGATATTTAAGGTGCCCAAAGTCAATATGAGCATGCATTTTCTGTACCCGATTATATCTCAAATTCAGGCTCAAAATACCCGAAAATTCGATATTTTGGGGTCCCAGAAGCGATCTGTACATGCCTACTCCGTGTTATAGTACTTTCAAAATTCAGGCCCAAAACATGCTGAAAATCGATATTTTAGGTGCCCAAAGTCGATATGGGCATGCATCTTCTGTACCAGTTTATATCTCAAATTCAAGCTCAAAACAACCGAGAATTCGATATTTTTAGGTCCCAGAAGCGATCTGTGCATGCCTACTCCGTGTTAGAGTATTTTCAAAATATAGGCTTGAAACATGCTAAAAATTGTTATTTTACGAGTCCAAAGTCGATATGTGCATACATCTTTTGTACCCGTTTATATCCCAAATTCAGGCTCAAAACACCCGAAAATTCTATATTTTTGGGTCACAGAAGCGATCTGTACATGCCAACTCAGTAATAGAATATTTTCAAAATACAGGCCAAAAACATGCTCAAAATCGATATTATTGGAGCAAAGAGTCGATATGTGCATGCATCTTCATTACCTGTTTACATATCAAATTCAGGCTCAAAACACCCGAAAATTCAATATTTTTGGGTCCCAGACGCGATCTGTACATGCCTACTCCGTGTTAGAGTACTTTCAATATACAGGCCCAAAACAAGCTGAAAATCGATATTTTAGGTGCCCAAAGTCGATATGTGCATGCATGTTCTGTACCCTTTTATATCCCAAATTCAGGCTCAAAGCACCCGAAAATTCGATATTTTTGGGTCCCAGAAGCGATCTGTACATGTCTACTCAGTGCTAAAATGTTTTTAAAATATAGGCTTAAAACATGCTAAAATTCGATATTTTAGCTCCACATAGTCGATATGTGCATGCATCTTCAGTACCTGTTCATATCTCAAATGCTGGCTCAAAACACCCAAAAATTCAATATTTTTGGGTAACCGAAGCGATCTGTACATGTCTACTTAGTGCTAGAATGTTTTCAAAATATAGGCTTAAAATATGCTAACAATCGATATTTTACCTATCCAAAGTCGATATGTGCATACATCGTTTGTACCCGTTTATATCACAAATTCTCGATCAAAACACCTTAAAATTCGATATTTTTGGGTCACAGAAGCTATCTGTACATGCCTACTCAGTAAAAGAATATTTTCAAAATATAGGCCCAAAACAAGCTACAAATCGATATTATAGGTGCCAAATGTCGATATGTGCATGCATATGCTGTACCCGTTTATATCTCAAATTCAGGCTCAAAACACCCGAAAATTTAATATTTTTGGGTCCCAAAAGCGGTCTGTACAAGCCTACTCCGTGTTAGAGTACTTTCAAAATACAGGCCATAAAACATGCTGAAAATCGATAGTTTAGGTGCCCAAAGTCGATATGTGCATGCATCTTCTGTACCAGTTTATATCTCAAATTCAGGCTCAAAACACCCGAAAATTCGATATTTTGGGGTCCCAGAAGATATCTGTACATGCCTACTACGTGTTAGAGTACTTTCAAAATAAATGCCCAAAACATGCTGAAAATCGATATTTTAGCTCCACATAGTCGATATGTGCATGCATCTTCTGTACCCGTTTATATCTCAAATTCAGGCTCAAAACACCCGAAAATTCGATATTTTTGGGTCCCAGAAGCGATCTGTACATGCCTACTCCGTGTTAGAGTACTTTCAAAATACATGCCCAAAACATGCTGAAAATCGATATCTTAGGTGCCCAAAGCGGATATGAGCATGCATCTTCTGTACCCGATTATATCTCAAATTCATGCTCAAAATACCCGAAAATTCGATATTTTTTGGTCCCAGAAGCAATCTGAACATGCCTATTCCGTGTTAGAATATTTTCAAAATACAGGCCCAAAACATGCTGAAAATCGATATTTGAGGTGCACAAAGTCCATATGTCTATGCATCTTCTGTACCCGTTTATATCCCAAATTCAGGCTCAAGACAACCGAAAATTCGATATTTTTGGGTCACAGAAGCGATCTGTACATGCCTACTCAGTGCCAGAATGTTTTCAAAATATAGGCTCAAAACATGCTAAAAATCGATTATTTAGGTGTCCAAAGTCGATATGTGCATGCATCTTCTGTACCCGTTTATATCTCGAATTCAGGCTCAAAACACCCGAAAACTCGATATTTTTGTGTCACAGAAGATATCTGTACATGCATACTTCGTGTTAGAGTATTTTCAAAATAAATGCCCAAAACATGCTGAAAATCGATATTTTAGCTCCACATAGTCGATATGTGCATGCATCTTCTCTACCCGTTTATATCTTAAATTCAGGCTCAAAACAACCGAAAATTCGATATTTTTGGGTCCCAGAAGCGATCTGTACATGCCTACTCCGTGTTGGAGTACTTTCAAAATACAGGCCCAAAACATGCTGAAAATCGATGTTTGAGGTGCCCAAAGTCAATATGTGTATGCATCTTCTGTACCCGTTTATATCCTAAATTCAGGTTCAAAACACCCGAAAATTAGATATTTTTGGGTCCCAGAAGCGATCTGTACATTCCTACTCTGTGTTAGAGTATTTTCAAAATATTGGCCCAAAACATGCTAAAAATCGATATTTTGGGTGCCGAAAGTTGATATCTGCATGCATCTTAAGTACCCGTTTATATCTCAAATTCAGGCTCAAAACGACGGAAAATTCAATATTTTTTGGTCCCAGAAGCGATCTGTACATGCCTACTCAGTGCTAGAATCATTTCAAAATATAGGCTCAAAACATGCTAAAAATCGAAAATTTAGGTGTCCAAAGTCGATATGTGCATGCATCTACTGTACCCGTTTATATCCCAAATTCAGGCTCAAAACACCCGAAAATTAGATATTATTGTGTCACAGAAGATATCTGTACATGCCTAATTCGTGTAAGAGTATTTTCAAAATACATGCCCAAAACATGCTGAAAATCGATATTTTGGGTGCCCAAAGTCGATATGTGCATGCATCTTCTGTACCCTTATATATCTAAAATTCAAACTCAAGACACCCGAAAATTCGATATTTTTGGGTCCTAGAAGCGACTTGTACATGCCTACTCTTTGCTAGAATGTTTTCAAGATACAGACCAAAAATATGCTCAAAATCGATAGTTTTTTGGTGCAAAAGGTCGATATGTGGTTGCATCTTCAGTAGCCGTTTATATCTCAAATGCAGGCTCAAAACACCCGAAAATTCAATATTTTTGGGTCAAAAAAGCGATCTGTACATGCCTACTCAGTAACAGAATATTTTTAAAATATAGGCCCAAAACAAGCTAAAAATCGAGATTTTTGGTGCCCAAAGTCGATATGTGCATTCATCTTCTGTACCCGTTTATATCTCAATTTCAGTCTCAAAACACCCGAAAATTCGATATTTTTGTGTCCCAGAAGCGATCTGTACATGCCTACTTCTTGTTAGAGTATTTTCACAATACAGACCCAAAACATGCTCAAAATCGATATTTTAGGTGCAAAGTGTCGATATGATTATCCATCTTCATTACCTGTTTACATATCAAATTCAGGCTCAAAACACCCGAAAATTCAATATTTTTGGGTTCCAGAAGCGATCTGTACATGCCTACTCAGTCCTAGAATGTTTTCAAAATATAGGCTCAAAACATGCTAAAAATCAATATTTTAGGTGTCCCAAGTCAATAAGTGCATGCATGTTCTGTACCCGTTTATATCCCAAATTCAGGCTCAAAACACCCGAAAATGTAATATTTTTGGGTCCCAGAAGCGATCTGTACATGCTTACTCAGAGATAGAATATTTTCAAAATATTGGCCCAAAACATACTAAAAATCGATATTTTGGGTGCCCAAAGTCTATAAGTGCATGCATCTTCTGTACCCGTTTATATCTCAAATTCAGGCTGAAAATACCTGAAAATTAGATATTTTTTTGTCCCAGAAGCAATATGTACATGCCTACTCCTTCTTAGAATGTTTTTAAGATACAGACCCAAAACAAGCTCAAAATCGATATTTTAGGTGCAAAAAGTCGATATGTGCATGCATCTTCAGTACCGGTTTATATCTCAAATTCAGGCTCAAAACACCCAAAAATTCAATATTTTTGGGTCCCAGAAGCGATCTGTACATGTCTACTCAGTTCTAGATTGTTTAGAAAATATAGGCTTAAAACATGCTAAAAATCGATATTTAATGTGTCACAAGTCGATATGTGCATGCATGTTCTGTACACGTTTATATCTAAAATTTAGGCTCAAAACACCCAAAAATTCTATATTTTTAGGTCCCAGAAGCGATCTGTATATGCCTACTCCGTGTTTGAGTATTTTCAAAATACATGCCCAAAACATGCTGAAAATCGATATTTTAGATGCCCATAGTCGATATGTGCACGCATCTTCTGTACCCGTTTATATCTCAAATTCAGGCTCAAAACACCTGAACATTTAATATTTTTGGGTCCCAGAAGCGATCTGTACATGCCTACTCCGTGTTAGAGTACTTTCAAAATACAGGCCATAAAAAATGCTGAAAATCGATATTTTAGGTTCCCAAAGTCGATATGTGCATGCATCTTCTATACCCGTTTATATCTCAAATTCAGGATCAAAACACCCGAAAAATTGATATTTTTGGGTCTGAGAAGCGATCTGTGCATGCCTACTCCGTGTTAGAGTACTTTATAAATTCAGGCCCAAAACATGCTCAAAATCGATATTTAAGGTGCCCAAAGTGGATATGAGCATGCATTTTCTGTACCCGATTATATCTAAAATTCAGGCTCAAAATACCCGAAAATTCGATATTTTGGGGTCCCAGAAGCGATCTGTACATGCCTACTCCGTGTTATAGTACTTTAAAAATTCAGGCCCAAAACATGCTGAAAATCGATATTTTAGGTGCCCAAAGTCGATATGTGCATGCATCTTCTGTACCCGTTTATATCTCAAATTCAGGCTCAAAACACCCGAGAATTCGATATTTTTAGGTCCCAGAAGCGATCTGTGCATGCCTACTCCGTGTTAGAGTATTTTCAAAATATAGGCTTGAAACATGCTAAAAATTGTTATTTTACGTGTCCAAAGTCGATATGTGCATATATCTTTTGTACCCGTTTATATCCCAAATTCAGGCTCAAAACACCCGAAAATTCTATATTTTTGGGTCCCAGACGCGATCTGTACATGCCTACTCCGTGTTAGAGTACTTTCAATATACAGGCCCAAAACAAGCTGAAAATCGATATTTTAGGTGCCCAAAGTCGATATGTGCATGCATGTTCTGTACCCTTTTATATCCCAAATTCAGGCTCAAAGCACCCGAAAAAACGATATTTTTGGGTCCCAGAAGCGATCTGTACATGTCTACTCAGTGCTAAAATGTTTTTAAAATATAGGCTTAAAACATGCTAAAATTCGATATTTTAGCTCCACATAGTCGATATGTGCATGCATCTTCAGTACCTGTTCATATCTCAAATGCTGGCTCAAAACACCCAAAAATTCAATATTTTTGGGTAACCGAAGCGATCTGTACATGTCTACTTAGTGCTATAATGTTTTCAAAATATAGGCTTAAAATATGCTAACAATCGATATTTTACCTGTCCAAAGTCGATATGTGCATACATCGTTTGTACCCGTTTATATCACAAATTCTCGATCAAAACACCCTAAAATTCGATATTTTTGGGTTACAGAAGCTATCTGTACATGCCTACTCAGTAAAAGAATATTTTCAAAATATAGGCCCAAAACAAGCTAAAAATCGATATTATAGGTGCCCAATGTCGATATGTGCATGCATATGCTGTACCCGTTTATATCTCAAATTCAGGCTCAAAACACCCGAAAATTTGATATTTTTGGGTCCCAGAAGCGGTCTGTACAAGCCTACTCCGTGTTAGAGTACTTTCAAAATACAGGCCATAAAACATGCTGAAAATCGATAGTTTAGGTGCCCAAAGTCGATATGTGCATGCATCTTCTGTACCAGTTTATATCTCAAATTCAGGCTCAAAACACCCGAAAATTCGATATTTTGGGGTCCCAGAAGATATCTGTACATGCCTACTCCGTGTTAGAGTACTTTCAAAATACATGCCCAAAACATGCTGAAAATCGATATTTTAGCTCCACATAGTCGATATGTGCATGCATCTTCTGTACCCGTTTATATCTCAAATTCAGGCTCAAAACACCCGAAAATTTGATATTTTTGGGTCCCAGAAGATATCTGTACATGCCTACTCCGTGTTAGAGTACTTTCAAAATACATGCCCAAAACATGCTGAAAATCGATATTTTAGGTGCCCAAAGTGGATATTAGCATGCATCTTCTGTACCCGATTATATCTCAAATTCATGCTCAAAATTCCCGAAAATTCGATGTTTTTGGGCCCCAGAAGCAATCTGTACATGCCTATTCCGTGTTAGAGTATTTTAAAAATACAGGCTCAAAACATGCTGAATCTCGATATTTGAGGTGCCCAAAGTTAATATGTGTATGTATCTTCTGTACCCGTTTATATCCCAAATTCAGGCTCGAAACACCCGAAAATTCGATATTTTTGGGTCAGAGAAGCGATCTGTACATGCCTATTTAGTGATAGAATATTTTTAAAATATAGGCCCAAATCAAGCTAAAAATCGATATTATAGGTGCCCAATGTCGATATGTGCATGCATCTTCTGTACCCGTTTATATCTCAAATTCAGGCTCTAAACACCCGAAAATTCGATATTTTGGGGTCCCATAAGCGATCTGTGCATGCCTACTCCGTGTTAGAGTACTTTCAAAATTCAGGCCCAAAACATGCTGAAAATCGATATCTTAGGTGCCCAAAGCGGATATGAGCATGCATCTTCTGTACCCGATTATATCTCCAATTCATGCTCAAAATACCCGAAAATTCGATATTTTTGGGTCCCAGAAGCAATCTGTACATGCCTATTCCGTGTTAGAATATTTTCAAAATACAGGCCCAAAACATGCTGAAAATCGATATTTGAGGTGCACAAAGTCCATATGTCCATGCATCTTCTGTACCCGTTTAAATCCCAAATTCAGGCTCAAGACAACCGGAAATTCGATATTATTGGGTCACAGAAGCGATCTGTACATGCCTACTCAGTGCCAGAATGTTTTCAAAATATAGGCTCAAAACATGCTAAAAATCGATTATTTAGGTGTCCAAAGTCGATATGTGCATGCATCTTCTGTACCCGTTTATATCTCGAATTCAGGCTCAAAACACCCGAAAATTCGATATTTTTGTGTCACAGAAGATATCTGTACATGCATACTTCGTGTTAGAGTATTTTCAAAATAAATGACCAAAACATGCTGAAAATCGTTATTTTAGCTCCACATAGTCGATATGTGCATGCATCTTCTCTACCCGTTTATATCTTAAATTCAGGCTCAAAACAACCGAAAATTCGATATTTTTGGGTCCCAGAAGCGATCTGTACATGCCTACTCCGTGTTAGAGTACTTTCAAAATACAGGCCCAAAACATGCTGAAAATCGATATTTTAGGTGCCCAAAGTGGATATGAGCATGCATCTTCTGTACCCGATTATATCTCAAATTCAGGCTCAAAACATCCGAAAATTCGATATTTTTGGGCCCCAGAAGCAATCTGTACATGCCTATTCCGTGTTATAGTATTTCCAAATTCAGGCCCAAAACATGCTGAAAATCGATGTTAGAGGTGCCCAAAGTCAATATGTGTATGCATCTTCTGTACCCGTTTATATCCTAAATTCAGGCTCAAAACACCCGAAAATTAGATATTTTTGGGTCCCAGAAGAGATCTGTACATGCCTACACTGTGTTAGAGTATTTTCAAAATATTGGCCCAAAACATGCTAAAAATCGATATTTTGGGTGCCGAAAGTTGATATCTGCATGCATCTTAAGTACCCGTTTATATCTCAAATTCAGGCTCAAAACGACGGAAAATTCAATATTTTTTGGTCCCAGAAGCGATCTGTACATGCCTACTCAGTGCTAGAATATTTTCAAAATATAGGCTCAAAACATGCTAAAAATCGAAAATTTAAGTGTCCAAAGTCGATATGTGCATGCATCTTCTGTACCCGTTTATATCCCAAATTCAGGCTCAAAACACCCGAAAATTCGATATTTTTGTGTCCCAGAAGCGATCTGTACATGCCTACTTCTTGTTAGAGTATTTTCACAATACAGACCCAAAACATGCTCAAAATCGATATTTTAGGTGCCCAAAGACAATATGTGTATGCATCTTCTGTAACCGTCTATATCCCAAATTCAGGTTCAAAACATTCGAAAATTCGACATCTTGGGGTCCCAGAATCAATCTGTACATGCCTACTTTTTGCTAGAATGTTTTCAAGATACAGACCCAAAACATGCTCAAAATCGATATTTTAGGTGCAAAAAGTCGATATGTGCATGCATCTTCTGTACCCGTTTATATCTCAAATTCAGGCTCAAAACACCCGAAAATTCGATATTTTTGGGTACCAGAAGCGATGTGTACATGCCTACTTCGTGTTAGAGTATTTTCAAAATACAGGCCCAAAACATGCTCAAAATCGATATTTTAGGTGCCCAAAGTCGATATGTGCATGCATCTTCTGTATCCGTCTATATCCCAAATTCTGGTTCAAAACACCCGAAAATTCGATATTTTTGGGTCCCAGGAGCGATTTGTACATGCCTACTCCTTGCTAGAATTTTTTCAAGATACAGACCCTAAACAAGATCAAAATCGATATTTTAGGTGCAAAAAGTGGATATGTGCATGCATCTTCTGAACCCGTTTATATCTCAAATTCAGGCTCAAAACACCCGAAAATTCGATATTTTTGGGTCCCAAAAGCGATCTGTACATGTCTACTCCGTGTTAGAGTATTTTCAAAATACAGTCCCAAAACATCCTAAAAATCGATATTTTAGGTGTCCAAAGTCGATATGTGCATGCATCTTCTGTACCCGTTTATATCTCAAATTCAGGCTCAAAATACCCAAAAAATCCATATTTTTGTGTCCCAGAAGCGTTCTGTACATGCCTACTCCGTGGTACAGTATTTTCAAAATACAGGCACAAAACATGCTCAAAATCGATATTTTAGGTGCCCAAAGTCGATATGTGCATGCATCTTCTGTATCCGTTTATATCTCAAATTCAGGCTCAAAACACCCGATAATTCGATATTTTTGGGTCCCAGAAGCGATCTGTACATGCCTTCTCCGTGTTAAAGTATTTTCAAAATACAGGCTTAAAACATGCTGAAAATCTATATTTTAGGTGCCCAAAGTTAATATGTGTATGCATCTTCTGTACCCGTCTATATCTCAAATTCAGGTTTAAAACGCCAGAAAATTCGGTATTTTCGGGTCCCAGAAGCGATCTGTACATGCCTACTCCTTGCTAGAATGTTTTCAAGATACAGACCCAAAACATGCTCAAAATCGATATTTTAAGTGCAAAAAGCCGATATGTGCATGCATCTTCTGTACCCGTTTATATCTCAAATTCAGGCTCAAAGCTCCGTAAATTCGATATTTTTGGGTCCGAGAAGCGATCTGTACATGCCTACTCCTTGCAAGAATTTTTTAAAGATACAGACCCAAAACATGATCGTAATCGATATTTTAGGTGCCCAAAGTCGATATGTGCATGCATCTTCTGTACCCGTTTATATCTCAAATTCAAGCTCAAAACACCCGAAAATTCCATATTTTTGGGTCCCTTAAGCGATCTGTACATGCATACTCCGTGTTAGAGTATGTTCAAAATACAGGCCTAAAACATGCTGCAAATCGATATTTTAGCTGCCCAAACTCAATATGTGTATGCATCTTCTGTACCAGTCTATATCCCAAATTCAGGTTCAAAACACTCGAAAATTCGATATTTTTGGATCCCAGAAGCGATCTGTATATGCATACTCCGTGTTAGAGTGTTTTTAAAATACAGGCCCAAAACAAGCTGAAAATTGATATTTTAGGTGCACAAAGTCAATAAGTGTATGCATTCTCTGTACCCGGTTATATCTCAAATTCAGGCTCAAAACACCCGAAAATTCAATATTTTTGGGTCCCAGAAGCGATCTGTACATGCCTACTCAGTGCTAGAATGTTTTCAAAATATAGGCTCAGAACATGCTAAAAATCGATATTTTGGGTGCCCAAAGTCGATATGTGCATGCATCTTCTGTACCCGTTTATATCTCAAATTCAGGCTCAAAACACCCAAAAATTTGATATTTTTGTGTCCCAGAAGCGATCTGTACGTGTCTACTCCGTGTTAGAGTATTTTAAAAATACAGGCCCAAAACATGCTCAAAATCGATATATTGTGTGCCCAAAGACGATATGTGCATGCATTTTCTGTACCCGTTTATATCATAAATTCAGACTCAAAACACCCGAATAATCGAAATTTTTGGGTCCCAAAAGCCATCTGTACATACATACTCCGTGTTATAGTATTTTCAAAATACAAGCCTAAAACATGCTGAAAATCGATATTTTAGCTGCCCAAAGTCAATATGTGTATGCATCTTCTGTACCCGTCTATATCCCAAATTCAGGTTCAAAACACCCGAAAATTCGATATTTTTGGGTCCCAGGAGCGATCTGTACATGCCTACTCCTTGCTAGAATTTTTTCAAGATACAGACCCAAAACAAGATTAAAATCGATATTTTAGGTGCAAAAAGTCGATATGTGCATGCATCTTCTGTACCCGTTTATATATCAAATTCAGGCTCAAAACACCCGAAAATTAGATATTTTTGGGTCCCAAAAGCGATCTGTACATGTCTACTCCGTGTTAGAGTATTTTTAAAATACAGGCCCAAAACATACTAAAAATCGATATTTTAAGTGTCCAAAGGCGATATGTGCATGCATCTTCTGTACCCGTTTATATCTCAAATTTAGGCTCAAAACACCCAAAAAATTCATATTTTTGTGTCCCAGAAGCGATCTGTACATGCCTACTCCGTGGTACAGTATTTTCAAAATACAGGCCCAAAACATGCTCAAAATCGATATTTTAGGTGCCCAAAGTCAATATGTGCATGCATCTTCTGTACCCGTTTATATATCAAATTCAGGCTCAAAACACCCGAAAATTAGATATTTTTGGGTCCCAAAAGCGATCTGTACATGTCTACTCCGTGTTAGAGTATTTTTAAAATACAGTCTTAAAACATGCTCAAAATCGATATTTTAGGTGCAAAAAGTCGATATGTGCATGGATCCTCTGTACCCGTTTATATCCCAAATTCTGGCTCAAAACACCATAAAATTCGATATTTTTGGGTTCCAGAAGCGATCTGTACATGCCTTCTCTGTGTTAAAGTATTTGCAAAATACAGGCTCAAAACATGCTGAAAATCTATATTTTAGGTGCACAAAGTCAATATGTGTATGCATCTTCTGTACACGTGTATATCCCAAATAAATTCAGGTTCAAAACACCTGAAAATTCGGTATTTTTTTGTCCCAGAAGCGATCTGTACATGCCTACTCCTTGCTAGAATGTTTTCAAGATACAGACCCAAAACATGCTCCA
The DNA here is from genome assembly GCA_033782935.1 of Petrolisthes cinctipes. Taxonomy (NCBI): domain Eukaryota; kingdom Metazoa; phylum Arthropoda; class Malacostraca; order Decapoda; family Porcellanidae; genus Petrolisthes; species Petrolisthes cinctipes. Next base: position 11,434,541 of record JAWQEG010000062.1, on the reverse strand, counting down.
AATCGATATTTTAATTAAGTGCAAAAAGTCGATATGTGCATGCATCCTCTGTACCCGGTTATATCCCAAATTCTGGCTCAAAACCCCCGAAAATTCGATATTTTTGGGTTCCAGAAGCGATCTGTACATGCCTACTCAGTGCTAGAATATTTAAAATTATACGCCCAAAACAAACTAAAAATCGATATTTTGGGTGCCAAAGTCGATATGTGCATGCATCTTCTGTACCCGTTTATATCTCAAATTCAGGCTCAAAACACCCAAAAAATCGATATTTTTGTGTCCCAGAAGCGATCTGTACGTGCATACTCCGTGTTAGAGTGTTTTTAAATTAAAGGCCCAAAACATGCTAAAAAATTGATATTTTAGGTGCACAAAGTCAATATGTGTATGCATTCTCTGTACACGGTTATATCTCAAATTCAGGCTCAAAACTCCCGAAAATTCGATATTTGTGGGTCCCAGGAGCGATCTGTACATGCCTACTCCTTGCTAGAATTTTTTCAAGATACAGACCCAAAACATGATCAAAATCGATATTTTAGGTGCAAAAAGTCGATATGTGTATGCATCTTCTGTACCCGTTTATATCTCAAATTCAGGCTCAAAACTCCGAAAATTCGATATTTTTGGGTCCCTTAAGCAATCTGCACATGCCTACTCAGTGCTAGAATGTTTTTAAAATAGAGCCTTAAAACATGCTATAAATCGATATTTTAGGTGTCCAAAGTCGATATGTGCATGCATCTTCTGTACCCGTTTATATCTCAAATTTAGGCTCAAAACACCCGAAAATTCGATATTTTTGGGTCCCAGAAGCGATCTGTACATGCCTACTCCGTGTTAAAGTGTTTGCAAATTACAGGCCCAAAACATGCTGAAAATCTATATTTTAGGTGCCCAAAGTCAATATGTGTATGCATCTTCTGTATCCGTCTATATCCCAAATTCAGGTTCAAAACACCCGAAAATTCGATATTTTTGGGTCCCAGGAGCGATCTGTACATGCCAACTCCTTGCTAGAATTTGTTCAAGATACAGACCCAAAACAAGATCAAAATCGATGTTTTAGGTGCAAAAAGTAGATATGTGCATGCATCTTCTGTATCCGTTTATATCGCAAATTCAGGCTCAAAACACCCAAAAATTCGATATTTTTGGATCCCAAAAGCGATCTGTACATCTCTACTCCGTGTTAGAGTATTTTTAAAATACAGGCCCAAAACATACTAAAAATCGATATGTTAGGTGTCCAAAGTCGATATGTGCATGCATCTTCTGTACTCGTTTATATCTCAAATTCAGGCTCAAAACACCCAAAAAAGCAATATTTTTGTGTCCCAGAAGCGATCTGTACATGCCTACTCCGTGGTACAATATTTTCAAAATACAGGCCCAAAACATGCTCAAAATCGATATTTTAGGTGCCCAAAGTCAATATGTGCATGCATCTTCTGTATCCGTTTATATCTCAAATTCTGGCTCAAAACACCCGAAAATTGGATTTTTTTGGGTCCAAGAAGAGATCTGTACATGCCTTCTCAGTGTTAAAGTATTTTCAAAATACAGGCTTAAAACATGCTGAAAATCTATATTTTAGGTGCCCAAAGTTAATATGTGTATGCATCTTCTGTACCCGGTTATATCCCAAATTCAGGCTCAAAACCCCAGAAAATTCGATATTTTTGGGTCCCATGGCAGAAGCGATCTGTACATGCCTACTCAGTGCTAAAATATTTTCAAATTATACGCCCAAAACATACTAAAAATCGATATTTTGGGTCCCAAAGTCGATATGTGCATGCATCTTCTGTACCCGTTTATATCTCAAATTCAGGCTCAAAACACCCAAAAAATCGATATTTTTGTGTCCCAGAAGCGATCTGTACATGTCTACACCGTGTTTGAGTATTTTCAAAATACAGGCCCAAAACATGCTCAAAATCGATATTTTAGGTGCCCAAAGTCGATATGTGCATGCATCTTCTGTACCCGTTTATATCTCAAATTCATGCTCAAAACACCCGAAAATTCAATGTTTTTGGGTCCCAGAAGCGATCTGTACGTGCATACTCCGTGTTAGAGTGTTTTTAAAATACAGGCCCAAAACATGCTGAAAATCGATATTTTATGTGCCCAAAGTCAATATGTGTATGCATCTTCTGTACCCGTGTATATCCCTAATTCTGGTTCAAAACATCAGAAAATTCAATATTTTTGGGTCCCAGAAGCGATCTGTACATGCCTACTCCTTGCTAGAATGTTTTTAAGATACAGACCCAAAACATGCTCAAAATCGATATTTTAATTAAGTGCAAAAAGTCGATATGTGCATGCATCTTCTGTACCCGTTTATATCTCAAATTCAGGCTCAAAACTCCGAAAATTCGATATTTTTGGGTCCCAGAAGCGATCTGTACATGCCTACTCAGTGCTAGAATGTTTTAAAAATATAGGTCCAAAACATGCTAAAAATCGATATTTTGGGTGCCCAAAGTCGATATGTGCATGCAACTTCTGTACCCGTTTATATCTTAAATTCAGGCTCAAAACACCAAAAAAATCGATATTTTTGTGTCCCAGAAGCGATCTTTACGTGTCTACTCCGTGTTAGAGTATTTTAAAAATACAGGCCCAAAATATGCTCAAAATCGATATATTGGGTGCCTAAAGTCGATATGTGCATGCATCTTCTGTACCCGTTTATATCTCAAATTCAGACTCAAAACACCCGAATATTCGATATTTTTGGGTCCCAAAAGCCATCTGTACATGCATACTCCGTGTCAGAGTATTTTCAAAATACAAGCCTAAAACATGCTGAAAATCGATATTTTAGCTGCCAAAAGTCAATATGTCTATGCATCTTCTGTACCCGTCTATATCCCAAATTCAGGTTCAAAACATTCGAAAATTCGATATTTTTGGGTCTCAGAAGCAATCTGTACATGCCTACTTCTTGCTAGAATGTTTTCAAGATACAGTCCAAAAACATGCTCAAAATCGATATTTTAGGTGCAAAAAGTCGATATGTGCATGCATTTTCTGTACCCGTTTATATCTCAAATTCAGGCTCTAAACACCCGAAAATTCTATATTTTTGGGTCCCAGAAGCGATCTGTACATGCCTTCTCCGTGTTAAAGTATTTTCAAAATACAGGCTCAAAACATGCTGAAAATCTATATTTTAGGTGCCCAAAGTCAATATGTGTATGCATCTTCTGTACCCGTGTATATCCCAAATTCAGGTTCAAAACACCAAAAAATTAGGTATTTTTGGGTCCCAGAAGCGATCTGTACATGCCTACTCCTTGCTAGAATGTTTTCAAGATACAGTCCCAAAACATGCTCAAAATCGATATTTTAGGTGCAAAAAGTCGATATTTGCATGCATCCTCTGTACCCGGTTATATCCCAAATTCTGGCTCAAAACCCCCGAAAATTCGACATTTTTGGGTCGCAGAAGCGATCTGTACATGCCTACTCAGTGCTAGAATATTTTCAAATTATACGCCCAAAACAAACTAAAAATCGATATTTTGGGTGCCAAAGTCAATATGTGCATGCATCTTCTGTACCCGTTTATATCTCAAATTCAGGCTCAAAACACCCAAAAAATCGATATTTTTGTGTCCCAGAAGCGATCTGTACATGTCTACACCGTGTTTGAGTAATTTCAAAATACAGACCCAAAAGATGCCCAAAATCGATATTTTAGCTGCCCAAAGTCGATATGTGCATTCATCTTTTGTACCCGTTTATATCTCAAATTCAGGCTCAAAACACCCGAAAATTCAATGTTTTTGGGTCCGAGAAGCGATCTGTACATGCCTACTCCTTGCAAGAATTTTTTCAAGATACAGACCCAAAGCATGATCAAAATCGATATTTTAGGTGAAAAAAGCCGATATGTGCATGCATTTTCTGTACCCGTTTATATCTCAAATTCTATCTCAAAACACCCGAAAATTCCATATTTTTGGGTCCCTTAAGCGATCTGTACATGCATACTCAGTGCTAGAATGTTTTCAAAATACAGGCCCAAAACATGCTCAAAATTGATATTTTAGGTGCCCAAAGTCGATATGTGCATGCATCTTCTGTACCCATTTATATCCCAAATTCAGACTCAAAACACCAGAATATTCGATATTTTTTGATCCCAAAAGCCATCTGTACATGCATACTACGTGTTTGAGTGTTTTTAAAATACAGGCCCAAAACATGCTGAAAATTGATATTTTAGGTGCACAAAGTCAATATGTGTATGCATTCTCTGTACCCGGTTATATCTCAAATTCAGGCTCAAAACACCCGAAAATTCAATATTTTTGGTTTCCAGAAGCGATCTGTACATGCCTACTCAGTGCTAGAATTTTTTCAATATAGAGGCTCAGAACATGCTCAAAATCGATATTTTGGGTGCCAAAAGTCGATATGTGCATGCATCTTCTGTACCCGTTTATATCTCAAATTTAGGCTCAAAACACTCAAAAATTCGATATTTTTGTTTCCCAGAAGCGATCTGTACGTGTCTACTCCGTGTTAGAGTATTTAAAAAATACAGGCCCAAAACATGCTCAAAATCGATATATTGGGTGCCCAAAGTCGATAAGTGCATGCATCTTCTGTACCCGTTTATATCATAAATTCAGACTCAAAACACCCGAATAATCGATATTTTTGGGTCCCAAAAGCCATCTGTACATGCATACTCCGTGATAGAGTATTTTCAAAATACAAGCCTAAAGCATGCTGAAAATCGATATTTTAGCTGCCTAAAGTCAATATGTGTATGCATCTTCTGTACCCGTCTATATCCCTAATTCTGGTTCAAAACATTCGAAAATTCGATATTTTTGGGTCCCAGAAGCAATCTGTACATGCCTACTTCTTGCTAGAATGTTTTCAAGATACAGACCCAAAACATGCTCAAAATCGATATTTTAGGTGCAAAAAGTCGATATGTGCATGCATCTTCTGTACCCGTTTATATCTCAAATTCAGGCTCAAAACACCCGAAAATTCGATATTTTTGGGTCCCAATAGCGATCTGTACATGCCTACTCCGTGTTAGAGTATTTTCAAGATACAGTCCCAAAACATGCTCAAAATCGATATTTTAGGTGCAAAAAGTCGATATGTGCATGCATTTTCTGTACCCGTTTATATCTCAAATTCAGGCTCAAAACACCCGAAAATTCTATATTTTTGGGTCCCAGAAGCGATCTGTACATGCCTTCTCCGTGTTAAAGTATTTTCAAAATACAGGCTCAAAACATGCTGAAAATCTATATTTTAGGTGCCCAAAGTCAATATGTGTATGCATCTTCTGTACCCGTGTATATCCCAAATTCAGGTTCAAAACACCAAAAAATTAGGTATTTTTGGGTCCCAGAAGCGATCTGTACATGCCTACTCCTTGCTAGAATGTTTTCAAGATACAGTCCCAAAACATGCTCAAAATCGATATTTTAGGTGCAAAAAGTCGATATTTGCATGCATCCTCTGTACCCGGTTATATCCCAAATTCTGGCTCAAAACCCCCGAAAATTCGACATTTTTGGGTCGCAGAAGCGATCTGTACATGCCTACTCAGTGCTAGAATATTTTCAAATTATACGCCCAAAACAAACTAAAAATCGATATTTTGGGTGCCAAAGTCGATATGTGCATGCATCTTCTGTACCCGTTTATATCTCAAATTCAGGCTCAAAACACCCAAAAAATCGATATTTTTGTGTCCCAGAAGCGATCTGTACATGTCTACACCGTGTTTGAGTAATTTCAAAATACAGACCCAAAAGATGCCCAAAATCGATATTTTAGCTGCCCAAAGTCGATATGTGCATTCATCTTTTGTACCCGTTTATATCTCAAATTCAGGCTCAAAACACCCGAAAATTCAATGTTTTTGGGTCCGAGAAGCGATCTGTACATGCCTACTCCTTGCAAGAATTTTTTCAAGATACAGACCCAAAGCATGATCAAAATCGATATTTTAGGTGAAAAAAGCCGATATGTGCATGCATTTTCTGTACCCGTTTATATCTCAAATTCTATCTCAAAACACCCGAAAATTCCATATTTTTGGGTCCCTTAAGCGATCTGTACATGCATACTCAGTGCTAGAATGTTTTCAAAATACAGGCCCAAAACATGCTCAAAATTGATATTTTAGGTGCCCAAAGTCGATATGTGCATGCATCTTCTGTACCCATTTATATCCCAAATTCAGACTCAAAACACCAGAATATTCGATATTTTTTGATCCCAAAAGCCATCTGTACATGCATACTCCGTGTTTGAGTGTTTTTAAAATACAGGCCCAAAACATGCTGAAAATTGATATTTTAGGTGCACAAAGTCAATATGTGTATGCATTCTCTGTACCCGGTTATATCTCAAATTCAGGCTCAAAACACCCGAAAATTCAATATTTTTGGTTTCCAGAAGCGATCTGTACATGCCTACTCAGTGCTAGAATTTTTTCAATATATAGGCTCAGAACATGCTCAAAATCGATATTTTGGGTGCCAAAAGTCGATATGTGCATGCATCTTCTGTACCCGTTTATATCTCAAATTTAGGCTCAAAACACTCAAAAATTCGATATTTTTGTTTCCCAGAAGCGATCTGTACGTGTCTACTCCGTGTTAGAGTATTTAAAAAATACAGGCCCAAAACATGCTCAAAATCGATATATTGGGTGCCCAAAGTCGATAAGTGCATGCATCTTCTGTACCCGTTTATATCATAAATTCAGACTCAAAACACCCGAATAATCGATATTTTTGGGTCCCAAAAGCCATCTGTACATGCATACTCCGTGATAGAGTATTTTCAAAATACAAGCCTAAAGCATGCTGAAAATCGATATTTTAGCTGCCTAAAGTCAATATGTGTATGCATCTTCTGTACCCGTCTATATCCCTAATTCTGGTTCAAAACATTCGAAAATTCGATATTTTTGGGTCCCAGAAGCAATCTGTACATGCCTACTTCTTGCTAGAATGTTTTCAAGATACAGACCCAAAACATGCTCAAAATCGATATTTTAGGTGCAAAAAGTCGATATGTGCATGCATCTTCTGTACCCGTTTATATCTCAAATTCAGGCTCAAAACACCCGAAAATTCGATATTTTTGGGTCCCAATAGCGATCTGTACATGCCTACTCCGTGTTAGAGTATTTTCAAAATACAAGTCCAAAACATGCTCAAAATCGATATTTTAGGTGCCCAAAGTCGATATGTGCATACATCTTCTGTATCCGTCTATATCCCAAATTCAGGTTCAAAACACCTGAAAATTAGATATTTTTGGGTCCCAGGAGCGATCTGTACATGCCTACTCCGTGGTACAGTATTTTCAAAATACAGGCCCAAAACATGCTCAAAATCGATATTTTAGGTTCCCAAAGTCAATATGTGCATGCATCTTCTGTATCCGTTTATATCTCAAATTCAAACTCAAAACACCCGAAAATTCGATATTTTTGGGTCCCAGAAGCGATCTGTACATGCCTTCTCCGTGTTAAAGTATTTTCAAAATACAGGCTTAAAACATTCTGAAAATCTATATTTTATGTGCCAAAAGTCAATATGTGTATACATCTTCTGTACCCGTCTATATCTCAAATTCAGGTTCAAAACACCCGAAAATTCAATGTTTTTGGGTCCCAGAAGCGATCTGTACATGCATACTCCGTGTTAGAGTGTTTTTAAAATACAGGCCCAAAACATGCTGAAAATCGATATTTTAGCTGCCCAAAGTCAATATGTGTATGCATCTTATGTATCCGTTTATATCTCAAATTCAGGTTCAAAACACCAGAAAATTCGGTATTTTTGGGTCCCAGAAGCGATCTGTACATGCCTACTCCTCTCTAGAATGTTTTCAAGATACAGACCCAAAACATGGTCAAAATCGATATTTTAGGTGCAAAAAGTCGATATGTGCATGCATCCTCTGTACCCGGTTATATCCCAAATTCAGGCTCAAAACCCCCGAAAATTCGATATTTTTGGGTCCCAGAAGCGATTTGTACATGCCTACTCAGTGCTAGAATATTTTCAAATTATAGGCCCAAAACATACTAAAAATCGATATTTTGGGTCCCAAAGTCGATATGTGCATGCATCTTTTGTACCCGTTTATATCTCAAATTCAGGCTCAAAACACCCAAAAAATCGATATTTTTGTGTCCCAGAAGCGATCTGTACATGTCTACACCGTGTTTGAGTATTTTCAAAATACAGGCCCAAAACATGCTCAAAATCGATATTTTAGGTGCCCAAAGTCGATATGTGCATGCATCTTCTGTACCCGTTTATATCTCAAATTCATGCTCAAAACACCCGAAAATTCAATGTTTTTGGGTCCCAGAAGCGATCTGTACGTGCATACTCCGTGTTAGAGTGTTTTTAAAACACAGCCCCAAAACATGCTGAAAATCGATATTTTATGTGCCCAAAGTCAATATGTGTATGCATCTTCTGTACCCGTGTATATCCCTAATTCTGGTTCAAAACATCAGAAAATTCAATATTTTTGGGACCCAGAAGCGATCTGTACATGCCTACTCCTTGCTAGAATGTTTTTAAGATACAGACCCAAAACATGCTCCAAATCGATATTTTAATTAAGTGCAAAAAGTCGATATGTGCATGCATCTTCTGTACCCGTTTATATCTCAAATTCAGGCTCAAAACTCCGAAAATTCGATATTTTTGGGTCCCAGAAGCGATCTGTACATGCATACTCCGTGTTAGAGTGTTTTTAAAGTACAGGCCCAAAACATGCTAAAAACTTAATATTTTAGGTGCACAAAGTCAATATGTGTATGCATTCTCTGTACCCGGTTATATCTCAAATTCAGGCTCAAAACACCCTAAAATTCAATATTTTTGGGTCCCAGAAGCGATCTGTACATGCCTACTCAGTGCTAGAATGTTTTCAAAATATAGGTCCAAATCATGCTAAAATTCGATATTTTGGGTGCCCAAAGTCGTTATGTGCATGCAACTTCTGTACCCGTTTATATCTCAAATTCAGGCTCAAAACACCCAAAAATTCGATATTTTTGTGTCCCAGAAGCGATCTGTACGTGTCTACTCCGTGTTAGAGTATTTTAAAAATACAGGCCCAAAGTATGCTCAAAATCGATTTATTGGGTGCCTAAAGTCGATATGTGCATGCATCTTCTGTACCCGTTTATATCTCAAATTCAGACTCAAAACACCCGAATATTCGATATTTTTGGGTCCCAAAAGCCATCTGTACATGCATACTCCGTCTCAGAGTATTTTCAAAATACATGCCTAAAACATGCTGAAAATCGATATTTTAGCTGCCCAAAGTCAAAATGTCTATGCATCTTCTGTACCCGTTTATATCTCAAATTCAGGCTCAAAACACCCGAAAATTCAATGTTTTTGGGTCCGAGAAGCGATCTGTACATGCCTACTCCTTGCAAGAATTTTTTCAAGATACAGACCCAAAACATGATCAAAATTGATATTTTAGTTGCCCAAAGTCGATATGTGCATGCATCTTCTGTATCCATTTATATCCCAAATTCAAACTCAAAACACCAGAATATTCGATATTTTTGGGTCCCAAAAGCCATCTGTACATGCATACTCCGTGTTAGAGTATGTTCAAATTACAGGCCTAAAACATGCTGTAAATCGATATTTTAGCTGCCCAAAGTCAATATGTGTATGCATCTACTGTACCAGTCTATATCCCAAATTCAGGTTCAAAACACTCGAAAATTCGATATTTTTGGGTCCCAAAAGCGATCTGTACATGCATACTCCGTGTTTGAGTGTTTTTAAAATACAGGCCCAAAACATGCTGAAAATTGATATTTTAGGTGCACAAAGTCAATATGTGTATGCATTCTCTGTACCCGGTTATATCTCAAATTCAGGCTCAAAACTCCCGAAAATTCAATATTTTTGGGTCCCAGAAGCGATCTGTACATGCCTACTCCGTGTTAGAGTATTTTCAAAATACAGGTCCAAAACATGCTCAAAATCGATATTTTATGTGCCCAAAGTCGATATGTGCATACATCTTTTGTATCCGTCTATATCCCAAATTCAGGTTCAAAACACCCGAAAATTCGATATTTTTGTGTCCCAGGAGCGATCTGTACATGCCTACTCATTGCAAGAATTTTTTCAAGATACAGACCCAAAACATGATCAAAATCGATATTTTAGGTGCCCAAAGTCGATATGTGCATGCATCTTCTGTACCCGTTTATATCTCAAATTCTAGCTCAAAACACCCGAAAATTCCATATTTTTGGGTCCCTTAAGCGATCTGTAAATGCATACTCCGTGCTAGAGTATGTTCAAAATACAGGCCTAAAACATGCTGTAAATCGATATTTTAGGTGCCGAAAGTCAATATGTGTATGCATCTTCTGTACCAGTCTATATCCCAAATTCAGGTTCAAAACACTCGAAAATTCGATATTTTTGGGTCCCAGAAGCGATCTGTACATGCATACTCCGTGTTAGAGTGTTTTTAAAACACAGGCCCAAAACATGCTAAAAATCGATATTTTGGGTGCACAAAGTCGATATGTGCATGCATCTTCTGTACCCGTTTATATCTCAAATTCAGGCTCAAAACACCCAAAAATTCGATATTTTTGTGTCCCAGAAGCGATCTGTACGTGTCTACTCCGTGTTAGAGTTTTTTTAAAAATACAGGCCCAAAACATGCTCAAAATCGATATATTGGGTGCCCAAAGTCGATATGTGCATGCATCTTCTGTACCCGTTTATATCATAAATTCAGACTCAAAACACCCGAATAATCGATATTTTTGGGTCCCAAAAGCCATCTGTACATGCATACTCCGTGTTAGAGTATTTTCAAAATACAAGCCTAAAACATGCTGAAAATCGATATTTTAGCTGCCCAAAGTCAATATGTGTATCCATCTTCTGTACCCGTCTATATCCCAAATTCAGGTTCAAAACATTCGAAAATTCGATATTTTTGGGTCCCAGAAGCAATCTGTACATGCCTACTTCTTGCTAAAATATTTTCAAGATACAGACCCAAAACATGCTGAAAATCGATATTTTAGGTGCAAAAAGTCGATATGTTCATGCATCTTCTGTACCCGTTTATATCTCAAATTCAGGCTCAAAACACCCGAAAATTCGATATTTTTGGGTCCCAGAAGCGATCTGTACATGCCTACTTCTTGCTAGAATATTTTCAAGATACAGACCCAAAACATGCTGAAAATCGATATTTTAGGTGCAAAAAGTCGATATGTTCATGCATCTTCTGTACCCGTTTATATCTCAAATTCATGCTCAAAACACCCGAAAATTCGATATTTTTGGGTCCCAGAAGCGATCTGTACATGCTTACTCCGTGTTAGAGTATTTTCAAAATACAGGTCCAAAACATGCTCAAAATCGATATTTTAGGTGCCCAAAGTCGATATGTGCATACATTTTCTGTATCCGTCTATATCCCAAATTCAGGTTCAAAACACCCAAAAATTCGATATTTTTTGGTCCCAGGAGCGATCTGTATATGCCTACTCCTTGCTAGAATTTTTTCAAGATACAGACCCAAAACAAGATCAAAATCGATATTTTAGGTGCAAAAAGTCGATATGTGCATGCATCTTCTGTACCCGTTTATATCTCAAATTCAGGCTCAAAACACCCGAAAATTCGATATTTTTGGGTCCCAAAAGCGATCATTACATATCTACTCCGTATTAGAGTATTTTTAAAATACAGGCCCAAAACATACTAAAAATCGATATTTTAGGTGTCCAAAGTCGATATGTGCATGCATCTTCTGTACCCGTTTATATCTCAAATTCAGGCTTAAAACACCCAAAAAATCCATATTTTTGTGTCCCAGAAGCGATCTGTACATGCCTACTCCTTGGTACAGTATTTTCAAAATACAGGCCCAAAACATGCTCAAAATCGATATTTTAGGTGCCCAAAGTCAATATGTGCATGCATCTTCTGTATCCGTTTATATCTCAAATTCAGGCTCAAAACACCCGAAAATTCGATATTTTTGGGTCCCAGAAGCGATCTGTACATGCCTTCTCCGTGTTAAAGTGTTTTTAAAATACAGGCCCAAAACATGCTGAAAATCGATATTTTATGTGCCCAAAGTCAATATGTGTATGGATCTTCAGTACCCGTGTATATTCCTAATTCTGGTTCAAAACATCAGAAAATTCGATATTTTTGGGTCCCAGAAGCGATCTGTACATGCCTACTCCTAGCTAGAATGTTTTCAAGTTACAGACCCAAAACATGCTCAAATTCGATATTTTAATTAAGTGCAAAAAGTCGATATGTGCATGCATCTTCTGTACTCGTTTATATCTCAAATTCAGGCTCAAAAACTCCGAAAATTCGATATTTTTGGGTCCCAGAAGCGATCTGTACATGCATACTCCGTGTTAGAGTGTTTTTAAAGTACAGGCCCAAAACATGCTAAAAAATTGATATTTTAGGTGTACAAAGTCAATATGTGTATGCATTCTCTGTACCCGGTTATATCTCAAATTCAGGCTCAAAACTCCCTAAAATTCAATATTTTTGGGTCCCAGAAGCGATCTGTACATGCCTACTCAGTGCTAGAATGTTTTCAAAATATAAGCTCAGAACATGCTAAAAATCGATATTTTGGGTGCCCACAGTCGATATGTGCATGCAACTTCTGTACTCGTTTATATCTCAAATTCAGGCTCAAAACTCCCAAAAATTAGATATTTTTCTGTCCCAGAAGCGATCTGTATGTGTCTACTCCGTGTTAGAGTATTTTAAAAATACAGGCCCAAAATATGCTCAAAATCGATATATTGGGTGCCTAAAGTCGATATGTGCATGCATCTTCTGTACCCGTTTATATCTCAAATTCAGACTCAAAACACCCGAATATTCGATATTTTTGGGCCCCAAAAGCCATCTGTACATGCATTCTCCGTGTCAGAGTATTTTCAAAATACAAGCCTAAAACATGCTGAAAATCGATATTTTAGCTGCCCAAAGTCAATATGTGTATGCTTCTACTGTACCCGTCTACATCCCAAATTCAGGTTCAAAACATTCGAAAATTCGATATTTTTGGGTCCCAGAAGCAACCTGTACATGCCTACTTCTTGCTAGAATGTTTTCAAGATACAGACCCAAAACATGATCAAAATCGATATTTTAGGTGCCCAAAGTCGATATGTGCATGCATCTTCTGTACCCTTTTATATCTCAAATTCAAGCTCAAAACACCCGAAAATTCCATATTTTTGGGTCCCTTAAGCGATCTGTACATGCATACTCCGTGCTAGAGTATGTTCAAAATACAGGCCTAAAACATGCTGTAAATCGATATTTTAGCTGCCGAAAGTCAATATGTGTATGCATCTTCTGTACCAGTCTATATCCCAAATTCAGGTTCAAAACTCTCTAAAATTCGATATTTTTGGGTCCCAGAAGCGATCTGTACATGCATACTCCGTGTTAGAGTGTTTTTAAAATACAGGCCCAAAACATGCTAAAAATCGATATTTTGGGTGCAAAAGTCGATATGTGCATGCATCTTCTGTACCCGTTTATATCTCAAATTCAGGCTCAAAACACCCAAAAATTCGATATTTTTGTGTCCCAGAAGCGATCTGTACTTGTCTACTCCGTGTTAGAGTTTTTTAAAAATACAGGCCCAAAACATGCTCAAAATCGATATATTGGGTTCCTAAAGTCGATATGTGCATGCATCTTCTGTACCCGTTTATATCATAAATTCAGACTCAAAACACCCCAATAATCGATATTTTTGGGTCCCAAAAGCCATCTGTACATGCATACTCCGTGTTAGAGTATTTTCAAAATACAAGCCTAAAACATGCTGAAAATCGATATTTTAGCTGCCCAAAGTCAATATGTGTATCCATCTTCTGTACCCGTCTATATCCCAAATTCAGGTTCAAAACATTCGAAAATTCGATATTTTTGGGTCCCAGAAGCAATCTGTACATGCCTACTTATTGCTAGAATATTTTCAAGAAACAGACCCAAAACATGCTGAAAATCGATATTTTAGGTGCAAAAAGTCGATATGTTCATGCATCTTCTGTACCCGTTTATATCTCAAATTCAGGCTCAAAACACCCGAAAATTCGATATCTTTGTGTCCCAGAAGCGATCTGTACATGCCTACTCCGTGTTAGAGTATTTTCAAAATACAGGTCCAAAACATGCTCAAAATCGATATTTTAGGTGCCCAAAGTCGATATGTGCATACATTTTCTGTATCCGTCTATATCCCAAATTCAGGTTCAAAACACCCGAAAATTCGATATTTTTGTGTCCCAGGAGCGATCTGTACATGCCTACTCCTTGCTAGAATTTTTTCAAGATACAGACCCAAAACAAGATCAAAATCGAAATTTTAGGTGCAAAAAGTCGATATGTGCATGCATCTTCTGTACCCGTTTATATCTCAAATTCAGGCTCAAAACACCCGAAAATTCGATATTTTTGGGTCCCAAAAGCGATCATTACATGTCTACTCCGTATTAGAGTATTTTTAAAATACAGGCCCAAAACATACTAAAAATCGATATTTTAGGTGTCCAAAGTCGATATGTGAATGCATCTTCTGTACCCGTTTATATCTCAAATTCAGGCTCAAAACACCCAAAAAATCCATATTTTTGTGTCCCAGAAGCGATCTGTACATGCCTACTCCGTGGTACAGTATTTTCAAAATACAGGCCCAAAACATGCTCAAAATCGATATTTTAGGTGCCCAAAGTCAATATGTGCATGCATCTTCTGTACCCGTTTATATCTCAAATTCAGGCTCAAAACACCCGAAAATTCGATATTTTTGGGTCCCAGAAGCGATCTGTACATGCCTTCTCCGTGTTAAAGTGTTTTTAAAATACAGGCCCAAAACATGCTGAAAATCGATATTTTATGTGCCCAAAGTCAATATGTGTATGGATCTTCTGTACCCGTGTATATTCCTAATTCTGGTTCAAAACATCAGAAAATTCGATATTTTTGGGTCCCAGAAGCGATCTGTACATGCCTACTCCTTGCTAGAATGTTTTCAAGTTACAGACCCAAAACATGATCAAAATCGATATTTTAGGTGCAAAAAGTCGATATGTGTATGCATCTTCTGTACCCGTTTATATATCAAATTCAGGCTCAAAACTCTCGAAAATTCCATATTTTTGGGTCCTTTAAGCTATCTGTAGATGCATACTCAGTGCTAGAATGTTTTCAAAATGTAGGCTCAAAACATGCTAAAAACCGATATTTTAGGTGTCCAAAGTCGATATGTGCATGCATCTTCTGTACCCGTTTATATCTCAAATTCAGGCTCAAAACACCCAAAAATTCGATATTTTTGGGTCCCAGAAGCGATCTGTACATGCCTACTCCGTGTTAAAGTATTTTCAAAATACAGGCCCAAAACATGCTGAAAATCTAAATTTTAGGTGCCCAAAGTCAATATGTGTATGCATCTTCTGTACCCATCTATATCCCAAATTTAGGTTCAAAACACCCGAAAATTCGATATTTTTGGGTCCCAGAAGCGATCTTTACATGCCTTCTCCGTGTAAAAAGTATTTTCAAAATACAGGCCCAAAACATGCTGAAAATCTATATTTTAGGTGCCAAAAGTCAATATGTGTATACATCTTCTGTACCCGTCTACATCTCAAATTCAGGTTCAAAACTCCAGAAAAATCGGTATTTCTGGGTCCCAGAAGCGATCTGTACATGCCTACTCCTTGCTAGAATGTTTTCAAGATACAGACCAAAAACATGCTCAAAATCGATATTTTGGGTCCCAAAGTCGATATGTGCATGCATCTTCTGTACCCGTTTATATCTCAAATTCAGGCTCAAAACACCCGAAAATTCGATATTTTTGTGTCCCAGAAGCGATCTGTACATGCCTACTCCGTGTTAGAGTATTTTCAAAATACAGGTCCAAAACATGCTCAAAATCGATATTTTAGGTGCCCATAGTCGATATGTGCATACATTTTCTGTATCCGTCTATATCCCAAATTCAGGTTCAAAACACCCGAAAATTCGATATTTTTGTGTCCCAGGAGCGATCTGTACATGCCTACTCCTTGCTAGAATTTTTTCAAGATACAGACCCAAAACAAGATCAAAATCGATATTTTAGGTGCAAAAAGTCGATATGTGCATGCATCTTCTGTACCCGTTTATATCTCAAATTCAGGCTCAAAACACCCGAAAATTCGATATTTTTGGGTCCCAAAAGCGATCATTACATGTCTACTCCGTATTAGAGTATTTTTAAAATACAGGCCCAAAACATACTAAAAATCGATATTTTAGGTGTCCAAAGTCGATATGTGAATGCATCTTCTGTACCCGTTTATATCTCAAATTCAGGCTCAAAACACCCAAAAAATCCATATTTTTGTGTCCCAGAAGCGATCTGTACATGCCTTCTCCGTGTTAAAGTGTTTTTAAAATACAGGCCCAAAACATGCTGAAAATCGATATTTTATGTGCCCAAAGTCAATATGTGTATGGATCTTCTGTACCCGTGTATATTCCTAATTCTGGTTCAAAACATCAGAAAATTCGATATTTTTGGGTCCCAGAAGCGATCTGTACATGCCTACTCCTTGCTAGAATATTTTCAAGTTACAGACCCAAAACATGCTCAAAATCGATATTTTTAATTAAGTGCAAAAAGTCGATTTGTGCATGCATCTTCTGTACCCGTTTATATCTCAAATTCAGGCTCAAAACTCCGAAAATTCGATATTTTTGGGTCCCATAAGCGATCTGTACATGCATACTCCGTGTTGGAGTGTTTTTAAAATACAGGCCCAAAACATGCTAAAAAATTGATATTTTAGGTGCACAAAGTCAATATGTGTATGCATTCTCTGTACCCGGTTATATCTCAAATTCAGGCTCAAAACTCCCGAAAATTCGATATTTTTGGGTCTCAGGAGCGATCTGTACATGCCTACTCCTTGCTAGAATTTTTTCAAGATACAGACCCAAAACATGATCAAAATCGATATTTTAGGTGCAAAAAGTCGATATGTGTATGCATCTTCTGTACCCGTTTATATATCAAATTCAAGCTCAAAACTCCCGAAAATTCCATATTTTTGGGTCCGTTAAGCTATCTGTAGATGCATACTCAGTGCTAGAATGTTTTCAAAATGTAGGCTCAAAACATTCTAAAAACCGAAATTTTAGGTGTCCAAAGTCGATATGTGCATGCATCTTCTGTACCCGTTTATATCTCAAATTCAGGCTCAAAACACCCGAAAATTCGATATTTTTGGGTCCCAGAAGCGATCTGTACATGCTTACTCCGTGTTAAAGTATTTTCAAAATACAGACCCAAAACATGCTGAAAATCTATATTTTAGGTGCCCAAAGTCAATATGTGCATGCATCTTCTGTACCCATCTATATCCCAAATGTTGGTTCAAAACACCCGAAAATTCGATATTTTTGGGTCCCAGAAGCGATCTGCACATGCCTTCTCCGTGTTAAAGTATTTTCAAAATACAGGCCCAAAACATGCTGAAAATCTATATTTTAGGTGCCAAAAGTCAATATGTGTATACATCTTCTGTACCCGTCTACATCTCAAATTCAGGTTCAAAACTCCAGAAAATTCGGTATTTTTGGGTCCCAGAAGCGATCTGTACATGCCTACTCCTTGCTAGAATGTTTTCAAGATACAGACCAAAAACATGCTCAAATTCGATATTTTAGGTGCAAAAAGTCGATATGTGCATGAATCCTCTGTACCCGGTTATATCCCAAATTCAGGCTCAAAACCCCCGAAAATTCGATATTTTTGGGTCCCAGAAGCGATCTGTACATGCCTACTCAGTGCTAGAATATTTTCAAATTATACGCCCAAAACATACTAAAAATCGATATTTTGGGTCCCAAAGTCGATATGTGCATGCATCTTCTGTACCCGTTTATATCTCAAATTCAGGCTCAAAACACCCAAAAATTCGATATTTTTGTGTCCCAGAAGCGATCTGTACATGTCTACTCCGTGTTAGAGTATTTTTAAAATACAGGCCCAAAACACACTAAAAATCGATATTTTAGGTGTCCAAAGTCAATATGTGCATGCATCTTCTGTACCCGTCTATATCTCAAATTCAGGTACAAAACACCAGAAAATTCGGAATTTTTGGGTCCCAAAGCGATCTGTACATGCCTACTCCTTGCGAGAATGTTTTCAAGATACAGACCCAAAACATGCTCAAAATCGATATTTTAGTTGCAAAAAGTCGATATGTGCATGCATCCTCTGTACCCGGTTATATCCCAAATTCTGGCTCAAAACCCCTGAAAATTCGATATTTTTGGGTCCCAGAAGCGATCTGTACATGTCTACACCGTGTTTGAGTATTTTCAAAATACAGGCCCATAACATGCTCAAAATCGATATTTTAGGTGCCCAAAGTCGATATGTGCATGCATCTTCTGTACCCGTTTATATCTCAAATTCAGGCTCAAAACACCCGAAAATTCGATATTTTTGGGTCCCAGAAGCGATCTGTACATGCCTACTCCGTGTTAAAGTATTTTCAAAATACAGACCCAAAACATGCTGAAAATCTATATTTTAGGTGCCCAAAGTCAATATGTGCATGCATCTTCTGTACCCATCTATATCCCAAATTTTGGGTCAAAACACCCGAAAATTCGATATTTTTGGGTCCCAGAAGCGATCTGCACATGCCTTCTCCGTGTTAAAGTATTTTCAAAATACAGGCCCAAAACATGCTGAAAATCTATATTTTAGGTGCCAAAAGTCAATATGTGTATACATCTTCTGTACCCGTCTACATCTCAAATTCAGGTTCAAAACTCCAGAAAATTCGGTATTTTTGGGTCCCAGAAGCGATCTGTACATGCCTACTCCTTGCTAGAATGTTTTCAAGATACAGACCAAAAACATGCTCAAATTCGATATTTTAGGTGCAAAAAGTCGATATGTGCATGAATCCTCTGTACCCGGTTATATCCCAAATTCAGGCTCAAAACCCCCGAAAATTCGATATTTTTGGGTCCCAGAAGCGATCTGTACATGCCTACTCAGTGCTAGAATATTTTCAAATTATACGCCCAAAACATACTAAAAATCGATATTTTGGGTCCCAAAGTCGATATGTGCATGCATCTTCTGTACCCGTTTATATCTCAAATTCAGGCTCAAAACACCCAAAAATTCGATATTTTTGTGTCCCAGAAGCGATCTGTACATGTCTACTCCGTGTTAGAGTATTTTTAAAATACAGGCCCAAAACACACTAAAAATCGATATTTTAGGTGTCCAAAGTCAATATGTGCATGCATCTTCTGTACCCGTCTATATCTCAAATTCAGGTACAAAACACCAGAAAATTCGGAATTTTTGGGTCCCAAAGCGATCTGTACATGCCTACTCCTTGCGAGAATGTTTTCAAGATACAGACCCAAAACATGCTCAAAATCGATATTTTAGTTGCAAAAAGTCGATATGTGCATGCATCCTCTGTACCCGGTTATATCCCAAATTCTGGCTCAAAACCCCTGAAAATTCGATATTTTTGGGTCCCAGAAGCGATCTGTACATGCATACTCCGTGTTGGAGTGTTTTTAAAATACAGGCCCAAAACATGCTAAAAAATTGATATTTTAGGTGCACAAAGTCAATATGTGTATGCATTCTCTGTACCCGGTTATATCTCAAATTCAGGCTCAAAACTCCCGAAAATTCGATATTTTTGGGTCTCAGGAGCGATCTGTACATGCCTACTCCTTGCTAGAATTTTTTCAAGATACAGACCCAAAACATGATCAAAATCGATATTTTAGGTGCAAAAAGTCGATATGTGTATGCATCTTCTGTACCCGTTTATATATCAAATTCAAGCTCAAAACTCCCGAAAATTCCATATTTTTGGGTCCGTTAAGCTATCTGTAGATGCATACTCAGTGCTAGAATGTTTTCAAAATGTAGGCTCAAAACATTCTAAAAACCGAAATTTTAGGTGTCCAAAGTCGATATGTGCATGCATCTTCTGTACCCGTTTATATCTCAAATTCAGGCTCAAAACACCCGAAAATTCGATATTTTTGGGTCCCAGAAGCGATCTGTACATGCTTACTCCGTGTTAAAGTATTTTCAAAATACAGACCCAAAACATGCTGAAAATCTATATTTTAGGTGCCCAAAGTCAATATGTGCATGCATCTTCTGTACCCATCTATATCCCAAATGTTGGTTCAAAACACCCGAAAATTCGATATTTTTGGGTCCCAGAAGCGATCTGCACATGCCTTCTCCGTGTTAAAGTATTTTCAAAATACAGGCCCAAAACATGCTGAAAATCTATATTTTAGGTGCCAAAAGTCAATATGTGTATACATCTTCTGTACCCGTCTACATCTCAAATTCAGGTTCAAAACTCCAGAAAATTCGGTATTTTTGGGTCCCAGAAGCGATCTGTACATGCCTACTCCTTGCTAGAATGTTTTCAAGATACAGACCAAAAACATGCTCAAATTCGATATTTTAGGTGCAAAAAGTCGATATGTGCATGAATCCTCTGTACCCGGTTATATCCCAAATTCAGGCTCAAAACCCCCGAAAATTCGATATTTTTGGGTCCCAGAAGCGATCTGTACATGCCTACTCAGTGCTAGAATATTTTCAAATTATACGCCCAAAACATACTAAAAATCGATATTTTGGGTCCCAAAGTCGATATGTGCATGCATCTTCTGTACCCGTTTATATCTCAAATTCAGGCTCAAAACACCCAAAAATTCGATATTTTTGTGTCCCAGAAGCGATCTGTACATGTCTACTCCGTGTTAGAGTATTTTTAAAATACAGGCCCAAAACACACTAAAAATCGATATTTTAGGTGTCCAAAGTCAATATGTGCATGCATCTTCTGTACCCGTCTATATCTCAAATTCAGGTACAAAACACCAGAAAATTCGGAATTTTTGGGTCCCAAAGCGATCTGTACATGCCTACTCCTTGCGAGAATGTTTTCAAGATACAGACCCAAAACATGCTCAAAATCGATATTTTAGTTGCAAAAAGTCGATATGTGCATGCATCCTCTGTACCCGGTTATATCCCAAATTCTGGCTCAAAACCCCTGAAAATTCGATATTTTTGGGTCCCAGAAGCGATCTGTACATGTCTACACCGTGTTTGAGTATTTTCAAAATACAGGCCCATAACATGCTCAAAATCGATATTTTAGGTGCCCAAAGTCGATATGTGCATGCATCTTCTGTACCCGTTTATATCTCAAATTCAGGCTCAAAACACCCGAAAATTCGATATTTTTGGGTCCCAGAAGCGATCTGTACATGCCTACTCCGTGTTAAAGTATTTTCAAAATACAGACCCAAAACATGCTGAAAATCTATATTTTAGGTGCCCAAAGTCAATATGTGCATGCATCTTCTGTACCCATCTATATCCCAAATTTTGGGTCAAAACACCCGAAAATTCGATATTTTTGGGTCCCAGAAGCGATCTGCACATGCCTTCTCCGTGTTAAAGTATTTTCAAAATACAGGCCCAAAACATGCTGAAAATCTATATTTTAGGTGCCAAAAGTCAATATGTGTATACATCTTCTGTACCCGTCTACATCTCAAATTCAGGTTCAAAACTCCAGAAAATTCGGTATTTTTGGGTCCCAGAAGCGATCTGTACATGCCTACTCCTTGCTAGAATGTTTTCAAGATACAGACCAAAAACATGCTCAAATTCGATATTTTAGGTGCAAAAAGTCGATATGTGCATGAATCCTCTGTACCCGGTTATATCCCAAATTCAGGCTCAAAACCCCCGAAAATTCGATATTTTTGGGTCCCAGAAGCGATCTGTACATGCCTACTCAGTGCTAGAATATTTTCAAATTATACGCCCAAAACATACTAAAAATCGATATTTTGGGTCCCAAAGTCGATATGTGCATGCATCTTCTGTACCCGTTTATATCTCAAATTCAGGCTCAAAACACCCAAAAATTCGATATTTTTGTGTCCCAGAAGCGATCTGTACATGTCTACTCCGTGTTAGAGTATTTTTAAAATACAGGCCCAAAACACACTAAAAATCGATATTTTAGGTGTCCAAAGTCAATATGTGCATGCATCTTCTGTACCCGTCTATATCTCAAATTCAGGTACAAAACACCAGAAAATTCGGAATTTTTGGGTCCCAAAGCGATCTGTACATGCCTACTCCTTGCGAGAATGTTTTCAAGATACAGACCCAAAACATGCTCAAAATCGATATTTTAGTTGCAAAAAGTCGATATGTGCATGCATCCTCTGTACCCGGTTATATCCCAAATTCTGGCTCAAAACCCCTGAAAATTCGATATTTTTGGGTCCCAGAAGCGATCTGTACATGTCTACACCGTGTTTGAGTATTTTCAAAATACAGGCCCATAACATGCTCAAAATCGATATTTTAGGTGCCCAAAGTCGATATGTGCATGCATCTTCTGTACCCGTTTATATCTCAAATTCAGGCTCAAAACACCCGAAAATTCGATATTTTTGGGTCCCAGAAGCGATCTGTACATGCCTACTCCGTGTTAAAGTATTTTCAAAATACAGACCCAAAACATGCTGAAAATCTATATTTTAGGTGCCCAAAGTCAATATGTGCATGCATCTTCTGTACCCATCTATATCCCAAATTTTGGGTCAAAACACCCGAAAATTCGATATTTTTGGGTCCCAGAAGCGATCTGCACATGCCTTCTCCGTGTTAAAGTATTTTCAAAATACAGGCCCAAAACATGCTGAAAATCTATATTTTAGGTGCCAAAAGTCAATATGTGTATACATCTTCTGTACCCGTCTACATCTCAAATTCAGGTTCAAAACTCCAGAAAATTCGGTATTTTTGGGTCCCAGAAGCGATCTGTACATGCCTACTCCTTGCTAGAATGTTTTCAAGATACAGACCAAAAACATGCTCAAATTCGATATTTTAGGTGCAAAAAGTCGATATGTGCATGAATCCTCTGTACCCGGTTATATCCCAAATTCAGGCTCAAAACCCCCGAAAATTCGATATTTTTGGGTCCCAGAAGCGATCTGTACATGCCTACTCAGTGCTAGAATATTTTCAAATTATACGCCCAAAACATACTAAAAATCGATATTTTGGGTCCCAAAGTCGATATGTGCATGCATCTTCTGTACCCGTTTATATCTCATATTCAGGCTCAAAACACCCAAAAAATCGATATTTTTGGGTCCCAGAAGCGATCTGTACATGTCTACTCCGTGTTAGAGTATTTTTAAAATACAGGCCCAAAACACACTAAAAATCGATATTTTAGGTGTCCAAAGTCAATATGTGCATGCATCTTCTGTACCCGTCTATATCTCAAATTCAGGTACAAAACACCAGAAAATTCGGTATTTTTGGGTCCCAAAGCGATCTATACATGCCTACTCCTTGCTAGAATGTTTTCAAGATACAGACCCAAAACATGCTCAAAATCGATATTTTAGTTGCAAAAAGTCGATATGTGCATGCATCCTCTGTACTCGGTTATATCCCAAATTCTGGCTCAAAACCCCTGAAAATTCGATATTTTTGGGTCCCAGAAGCGATCTGTACATGTCTACACCGTGTTGGAGTGTTTTTAAAATACAGGCCCAAAACATGCTAAAAAATTGATATTTTAGGTGCACAAAGTCAATATGTGTATGCATTCTCTGTACCCGGTTATATCTCAAATTCAGGCTCAAAACTCCCGAAAATTCGATATTTTTGGGTCCCAGGAGCGATCTGTACATGCCTACTCCTTGCTAGAATTTTTTCAAGATACAGACCCAAAACATGATCAAAATCGATATTTTAGGTGCAAAAAGTCGATATGTGTATGCATCTTCTGTACCCGTTTATATATCAAATTCAAGCTCAAAACTCCCGAAAATTCCATATTTTTGGGTCCGTTAAGCTATCTGTAGATGCATACTCAGTGCTAGAATGTTTTCAAAATGTAGGCTCAAAACATTCTAAAAACCGAAATTTTAGGTGTCCAAAGTCGATATGTGCATGCATCTTCTGTACCCGTTTATATCTCAAATTCAGGCTCAAAACACCCGAAAATTCGATATTTTTGGGTCCCAGAAGCGATCTGTACATGCCTACTCCGTGTTAAAGTATTTTCAAAATACAGACCCAAAACATGCTGAAAATCGATATTTTAGGTGCCCAAAGTCAATATGTGCATGCATCTTCTGTACCCATCTATATCCCAAATTTTGGTTCAAAACACCCGAAAATTCGATATTTTTGGGTCCCAGAAGCGATCTGCACATGCCTTCTCCGTGTTAAAGTATTTTCAAAATACAGGCCCAAAACATGCTGAAAATCTATATTTTAGGTGCCAAAAGTCAATATGTGTATACATCTTCTGTACCCGTCTACATCTCAAATTCAGGTTCAAAACTCCAGAAAATTCGGTATTTTTGGGTCCCAGAAGCGATCTGTACATGCCTACTCCTTGCTAGAATGTTTTCAAGATACAGAACAAAAACATGCTCAAATTCGATATTTTAGGTGCAAAAAGTCGATATGTGCATGAATCCTCTGTACCCGGTTATATCCCAAATTCAGGCTCAAAACCCCCGAAAATTCGATATTTTTGGGTCCCAGAAGCGATCTGTACATGCCTACTCAGTGCTAGAATATTTTCAAATTATACGCCCAAAACATACTAAAAATCGATATTTTGGGTCCCAAAGTCGATATGTGCATGCATCTTCTGTACCCGTTTATATCTCAAATTCAGGCTCAAAACACCCAAAAAATCGATATTTTTGTGTCCCAGAAGCGATCTGTACATGTCTACTCCGTGTTAGAGTATTTTTAAAATACAGGCCCAAAACACACTAAAAATCGATATTTTAGGTGTCCAAAGTCAATATGTGCATGCATCTTCTGTACCCGTCTATATCTCAAATTCAGGTTCAAAACACCAGAAAATTCGGTATTTTTGGGTCCCAAAGCGATCTGTACATGCCTACTCCTTGCTAGAATGTTTTCAAGATACAAACCCAAAACATGCTCAAAATCGATTTTTTAGTTGCAAAAAGTCGATATGTGCATGCATCCTCTGTACCCGGTTATATCCCAAATTCTGGCTCAAAACCCCTGAAAATTCGATATTTTTGGGTCCCAGAAGCGATCTGTACATGTCTACACCGTGTTTGAGTATTTTCAAAATACAGGCCCAAAACATGCTCAAAATCGATATTTTAGGTGCCCAAAGTCGATATGTGCATGCATCTTCTGTACCCGTTTATATCTCAAATTCATGCTCAAAACACCCTAAAATTCAATGTTTTTGGGTCTCAGAAGCGATCTGTACGTGCATACTCCGTGTTAGAGTGTTTTTAAAATACAGGCCCAAAACATGCTGAAAATCGATATTTTATGTGCCCAAAGTCAAAATGTGTATGCATCTTCTGTACCCGTGTATATCCCGAATTCTGGTTCAAAACATCAGAAAATTCAATATTTTTGGGTCCCAGAAGCGATCTGTACATGCCTACTCCTTGCTAGAATGTTTTTAAGATGCAGACCCAAAACATGCTCAAAATCGATATTTTAATTAAGTGCAAAAAGTCGATATGTGCATGCATCTTCTGTACCCGTTTTATATCTCAAATTCAGGCTCAAAACTCCGAAAATTCGATATTTTTGGGTCCCAGAAGCGATCTGTACATGCATACTCCGTGTTAGAGTGTTTTTAAAGTACAGGCCCAAAACATGCTAAAAAATTGATATTTTAGGTGCACAAAGTCAAAATGTGTATGCATTCTCTGTACCCGGTTATATCTCAAATTCAGGCTCAAAACTCCCTAAAATTCAATATTTTTGGGTCCCAGAAGCGATCTGTACATGCCTACTCAGTGCTAGAATGTTTTCAAAATATAGGTCCAAAACATGCTAAAAATCGATATTTTGGGTGCCCAAAGTCGATATGTGCATGCAACTTCTGTACCCGTTTATATCTCAAATTCAGGCTCAAAACACCCAAAAATTCGATATTTTTGTGTCCCAGAAGCGATCTGTACGTGTCTACTCCGTGTTAGAGTATTTTAAAAATACAGGCCCAAAATATGCTCAAAATCGATATATTGGGTGCCTAAAGTCGATATGTGCATGCATCTTCTGTACCCGTTTATATCTCAAATTCAGACTCAAAACACCCGAATATTCGATATTTTTGGGTTCCAAAAGCCATCTGTACATGCATACTCCGTGTCAGAGTATTTTCAAAATACAAGCCTAAAACATGCTGAAAATCGATATTTTAGCTGCCCAAAGTCAATATGTGTATGCATCTTCTGTACCCGTCTATATCCCAAATTCAGGTTCAAAACATTCGAAAATTCGATATTTTTGTGTCCCAGAAGCAATCTGTACATGGCTACTTCTTGCTAGAATGTTTTCAAGATACAGTCCCAAAACATGCTCAAAATCGATATTTTAGGTGCAAAAAGTCGATATGTGCATGCATCTTCTGTAACCGTTTATATCTCAAATCCAGGCTCAAAACACCCGAAAATTCAATGTTTTTGGGTCCCAGAAGCGATCTGTACGTGCATAGTCCGTGTTAGAGTGTTTTTAAATTACAGGCCCAAAACATACTAAAAATCGATATTTTAGGTGTCCAAAGTCAATATGTGCATGCATCTTCTGTACCCGTCTATATCTCAAATTCAGGTTCAAAACACCAGAAAAATCGGTATTTGTGGGTCCCAGAAGCGATCTGTACATGCCTACTCCTTGCTAGAATGTTTTCAAGATACAGACCCAAAACATGCTCAAAATCGATATTTTAGTTGCAAAAAGTCGATATGTGCATGCATCCTCTGTACCCGGTTATATCCCAAATTCTGGCTCAAAACCCCCGAAAATTCGATATTTTTGGGTCCCAGAAGCGATCTGTACATGTCTACACCGTGTTTGAGTATTTTCAAAATACAGGCCCAAAACATGCTCAAAATCGATATTTTATGTGCCCAAAGTCAATATGTGTATGCATCTTCTGTACCCGTTGATATCTCAAATTCAGGCTCAAAACTCCGAAAATTCGATATTTTTGGGTCCCTTAAGCAATCTGCACATGCATACTCAGTGCTAGAATGTTTTTAAAATACAGGCTTAAAACATGCTAAAAATCAATATTTTAGGTGCCCAAAGTTAATATGTGCATGCATCTTCTGTATTCGTTTATATCTCAAATTCAGGCTCAAAACACCCGAAAATTCGATATTTTTGTGTCCCAGAAGCGATCTGTACATGCCTACTCCGTGTTAGAGTATTTTCAAAATACAGGCCCAAAAGATGCTCAAAATCGATATTTTAGGTGCCCAAAGTCGATATGTGCATGCATCTTCTGTACCCGTTTATTTCTCAAATTCAAGCTCAAAACACCCGAAAATTCGATATTTTTGGGTCCCAGAAGCGATCTGTACATGCCTACTCCGAGTTAGAGTATTTTCAAAATACAGGCCCAAAACATGCTCAAAATCAATATTTTAGGTGCCCAAAGTCGATATGTGTATGCATCTTCTGTACCCGTCTATATCCCAAATTCAGGTTCAAAACACCAGAAAATTCGGTATTTTTGGGTCCCAGAAGCGATCTGTACATGCCTACTCCTTGCTAGAATGTTTTCAAGATTCAGACCCAAAACATGTTAAAAATCGATATTTTAAGTGCAAAAAGTCGATATTTGCAAGCATCTTCTGTACCCGTTTATATCTCAAATTCAGGCTCAAAACTCCGAAAATTCGATTTTTTTTGGTCCCTTAAACAACCTGCACATGCCTACTCAGTGCTAGAATGTTTTTAAAATACAGGCTTAAAACATGCTATAAATCGATATTTTAGGTGTCCAAAGTCGATATGTGCATGCATCTTCTGAACCCGTTTATATCTCAAATTCAGGCTCAAAACACCCAAAAAATCGATATTTTTGTGTCCCAGAAACGATCTGTACATGCCTACTCCGTGTTAGAGTATTTTCAAAATACAGGCCCAAAACATACTCAAAATCGATATTTTAGGTGCCCAAAGTCGATATGTGCATGCATCTTCTGTATCCGTTTATATCTCAAATTCAGGCTCAAAACACCCGAAAATTCGATATTTTTGGGTCCCAGAAGCGATCTGTACATGCCTACTCCTTGCTAGAATGTTTTTAAGATGCAGACCCAAAACATGCTCAAAATCGATATTTTAATTAAGTGCAAAATGTAGATATGTGCATGCATCTTCTGTACCCGTTTTATATCTCAAATTCAGGCTCAAAACTCTGAAAATTCGATATTTTTGGGTCGCAGAAGCGATCTGTACATGCATACTCCGTGTTAGAGTGTTTTTAAAGTACAGGCCCAAAACATGCTAAAAAATTGATATTTTAGGTGCACAAAGTCAAAATGTGTATGCATTCTCTGTACCCGGTTATATCTCAAATTCAGGCTCAAAACTCCCTAAAATTCAATATTTTTGGGTCCCAGAAGCGATCTGTACATGCCTACTCAGTGCTAGAATGTTTTCAAAATATAGGTCCAAAACATGCTAAAAATCGATATTTTGGGTGCCCAAAGTCGATATGTGCATGCAACTTCTGTACCCGTTTATATCTCAAATTCAGGCTCAAAACACCCAAAAATTCGATATTTTTGTGTCCCAGAATCGATCTGTACGTGTCTACTCTGTGTTAGAGTATTTTAAAAATACAGGCCCAAAATATGCTCAAAATCGATATATTGGGTGCCTAAAGTCGATATGTGCATGCATCTTCTGTACCCGTTTATATCTCAAATTCAGACTCAAAACACCCGAATATTCGATATTTTTGGGTCCTAAAAGCCATCTGTACATGCATACTCCGTGTCAGAGTATTTTCAAAATACAAGCCTTTATAAAACATGCTGAAAATCGATATTTTAGCTGCCCAAAGTCAATATGTGTATGCATCTTCTGTACCCGTCTATATCCCAAATTCAGGTTCAAAACATTCGAAAATTCGATATTTTTGGGTCCCAGAAGCAATCTGTACATGGCTACTTCTTGCTAGAATGTTTTCAAGATACAGTCCCAAAACATGCTCAAAATCGATATTTTAGGTGCAAAAAGTCGATATGTGCATGCATCTTCTGTACCCGTTTATATCTCAAATTCAGTCTCAAAACACCCGAAAATTCGATATTTTTGGGTCCCAGAAGCGATCTGTACATGCCTTCTCCGTGTTAAAGTATTTTCAAAATACAGGCTCAAAACATGCTGAAAATCTATATTTTAGGTGCCCAAAGTCAATATGTGTATGCATCTTCTGTACCCGTGTATATCCCAAATTCAGGTTCAAAACACCAGAAAATTCGGTATTTTTGGGTCCCAGAAGCGATCTGTACATGCCTACTCCTTGCTAGAATGTTTTCAAGATACAGACCCAAAACATGCTCAAAATCGATATTTTAGGTGCAAAAAGTCGATATGTGCATGCATCCTCTGTACCCGGTTATATCCCAAATTCTGGCTCAAAACCCCCGAAAATTCGATATTTTTGGGTCCCAGAAGCGATCTTTACATGCTTACTCAGTGCTAGAATATTTTAAAATTATACGCCCAAAAGAAACTAAAAATCGATATTTTGGGTGCCAAAGTCGATATGTGCATGCATCTTCTGTACCCGTTTATATCTCAAATTCAGGCTCAAAACACCCAAAAAATCGATATTTTTGTGTCCCAGAAGTGATCTGTACATGTCTACACCGTGTTTGAGTATTTTCAAAATACAGACCCAAAAGATGCTCAAAATCGATATTTTAGGTGCCCAAAGTCGATATGTGCATTTATCTTTTGAACCCGTTTATATCTCAAATTCAGGCTCAAAACACCCGAAAATTCAATGTTTTTGGGTCCCAGAAGCGATCTGTACGTGCATAGTCCGTGTTAGAGTGTTTTTAATTTACAGGCCCAAAACATGCTGAAAATCAATATTTTATGTGCCCAAAGTCAATATGTGTATG
Organism: Petrolisthes cinctipes; assembly: GCA_033782935.1. Taxonomy (NCBI): domain Eukaryota; kingdom Metazoa; phylum Arthropoda; class Malacostraca; order Decapoda; family Porcellanidae; genus Petrolisthes; species Petrolisthes cinctipes. The sequence continues at coordinate 11,404,386 of JAWQEG010000062.1, read as the reverse complement.
CATCTTCTGCACCCGTGTATATCCCTAATTCTGGTTCAAAACACCAGAAAATTCGATATTTTTGTGTTCCAGAAGCGATCTGTACATGGCTACTCCTTGCTAGAATGTTTTCAAGATACAGACCAAAAACATGCTCAAAATCGATATTTTAAGTGCAAAAAGTCAATATGTGCATGCATCTTCTGTACCCGTTTATATCTCAAATTCATAATCAAAACTCCCGAAAATTCGATATTTTTGGGTCCCAGGAGCGATCTGTACATGCCTACTCCTTGCTAGAATTTTTTCAAGATACAGACCCAAAAAATGATCAAAATCGATATTTTAGGTGCAAAAAGTCGATATGTGTATGCATCTTCTGTACCCGTTTATATCTCAAATTCAAGCTCAAAACACCCGAAAATTCCATATAATAGGGTTCGTTAAGCGATCTGTACATGCATACTCAGTGCTAGAATGTTTTCAAAATGTAGGCTCAAAACATGCTAAAAACCGATATTTTAGGTGTCCAAAGTCGATATGTGCATGCATCTTCTGTACCCGTTTATATCTCAAATTCAGGCTCAAAACACTCAAAAAATCGATATTTTTGTGTCCCAGAAGCGATCTGTACATGCCTACTCCATGTTAGAGTATTTTCAAAATACAGGCCTAAAACATGCTCAAAATCGATATTTTAGGTGCCCAAAGTCGATATGTTTATGCATCTTCTGTACCCGGTTATATCCCAAATTCTGGCTCAAAACCCCCGAAAATTCGATATTTTTGGGTCCCAGAAGCGATCTGAACATGTCTACACCGTGTTTGAGTATTTTCAAGATACAGACCCAAAACATGCTCAAAATCGATATTTTAAGTGCAAAAAGTCGATATGTGCATGCATTTTCTGTACACGTTTATATCTCAAATTCAGGCTCAAAACACCCGAAAATTCGATATTTTTGGGTCCCAAAAGCGACCTGTACATGTCTACTCCGTGTTAGAGTATTTTTAAAATACAGGCCCAAAACATAATAAAAATCGATATTTTAGGTGCCCAAAGTCGATATGTGCATGCATCTTCTGTACCCGTCTATATCTCAAATTCAAGCTCAAAACACCCTAAAATTCAATATTTTTGGGTCCCAGAAGTGATCTGTATGTGCATACTCCGTGTTAGAGTGTTTTTAAAATACAGGCCCAAAACATGCTCAAAATCGATATTTTAAGTGCAAAAAGTCGATATGTGCATACATTTTCTGTACCGGTTTATATCTCAAATTCAGGTTCAAAACACCAGAAAATTCGATATTTTTGGGTCACAGAAGCGATCTGTACATGCCTACTCCTTGCTAGAATGTTTTCAAGATACAGACCCAAAACATGCTGAAAATCGATATTTTAAGTGCAAAAAGTCGATATGTGCATGCATCTTCTGTACCCGTTGATATCTCAAATTCAGGCTCAAAACTCCGAAAATTCGATATTTTTGGGTCCCTTAAGCAATCTGCACATGCATACTCAGTGCTAGAATGTTTTTAAAATACAGGCTTAAAACATGCTAAAAATCAATATTTTAGGTGCCCAAAGTTGATATGTGCATGCATCTTCTGTATTCGTTTATATCTCAAATTCAGGCTCAAAACACCCGAAAATTCGATATTTTTGTGTCCCAGAAGCGATCTGTACATGCCTACTCCGAGTTAGAGTATTTTCAAAATACAGGCCCAAAACATGCTCAAAATCAATATTTTAGGTGCCCAAAGTCGATATGTGCATGCATCTTCTGTACCCGTCTATATCCCAAATTCAGGTTCAAAACACCAGAAAATTCGGTATTTTTGGGTCCCAGAAGCGATCTGTACATGCCTACTCCTTGCTAGAATGTTTTCAAGATTCAGACCCAAAACATGTTAAAAATCGATATTTTAAGTGCAAAAAGTCGATATTTGCAAGCATCTTCTGTACCCGTTTATATCTCAAATTCAGGCTCAAAACTCCGAAAATTCGATTTTTTTTGGTCCCTTAAACAACCTGCACATGCCTACTCAGTGCTAGAATATTTTTAAAATACAGGCTTAAAACATGATATAAATCGATATTTTAGGTGTCCAAAGTCGATATGTGCATGCATCTTCTGAACCCGTTTATATCTCAAATTCAGGCTCAAAACACCCAAAAAATCGATATTTTTGTGTCCCAGAAACGATCTGTACATGCCTACTCCGTGTTAGAGTATTTTCAAAATGCAGGCCCAAAACATACTCAAAATCGATATTTTAGGTGCCCAAAGTCGATATGTGCATGCATCTTCTGTATCCGTTTATATCTCAAATTCAGGCTCAAAACACCCGAAAATTCGATATTTTTGGGTACCAGAAGCGATCTGTACATGCCTACTCAGTGCTAGAATATTTTCAAATTATACGCCGAAAACATACTAAAAATCGATATTTTGGGTGCCAAATTCGATATGTGCATGCATCTTCTGTACCCGTTTATATCTCAAATTCAGGCTCAAAAAACCCAAAAAATCGATATTTTTGTGTCCCAGAAGCGATCTGTACATGTCTACACCGTGCTATAGTATTTTCAAAATTCAGGCCCAAAACATGCTCAAAATCGATATTTTAGGTGCCCAGAGTCGATATGTGCATGCATCTTCTGTTCCCGTTCATATCTCAAATTCAGGCTTAAAACACCCGAAAATTAAATATTTTTGGGTCCCAGAAGCGATCTGTACGTGCACACTCCGTGTTAGAGTGTTTTTAAAATACAGGCCCAAAACATGCTCAAAATCGATATTTTATGTGCCCAAAGTCAAAATGTGTATGCATCTTCTGTACACGTGTATATCCCTAATTCAGGTTCAAAACACCAGAAAATTCGATTTTTTGGGGTTCCAGAAGCGATCTGTACATGCCTACTCCTTGCTAGAATATTTTCAAGATACAGACCCAAAACATGATCAAAATCGATATTTTAAGTGCAAAAAGTCGATATGTGCATGCATCTTCTGTACCCGTTTATATCTCATATTCAGGCTCAAAACCCCGAAAATTCGATTTTTTTGGGTCCCTTAAGCAATCTGCACATGGCTACTCAGTACTAGAATGTTTTTAAAATACAGGCTCAAAACATGCTAAAAATCGATATTTTAGGTATCAAAAGTCGATATGTGCATGCATCTTCTGAACCCGTTTATATCTCAAATTCAGGCTCAAAACACCCAAAAAATCGATATTTTTGTGTCTCAGAAGCGATCTGTACATGCCTACACCCGTGTTAGAGTATTTTCAAAATACAGGCCCAAAACATGCTCAAAATCGATATTTTAGGTGCCCAAAGTCGATATGTGCATGCATCTTCTGTATCCGTTTATATCTCAAATTCAGGCTCAAAACACCCGAAAATTCGATAGTTTTGGGTCCCAGAAGCGATCTGTACATGCCTACTCCGTGTTAATGTATTTTCAAAATACAGGCCCAAAACATGCTGATAATCTATATTTTAGGTGCCCAAAGTCAATATGTGTATGCATCTTCTGTACCCGTGTATATCCCAAATTCAGGTTCAAAACACCAGAAAATTCGGTATTTTTAGGTCCCAGAAGCGATCTGTACATGCCTACTCCTTGCTAAAAAAAAATTCAAAATACAGACCAAAAACATGCTCAAAATCCATATTTTAGGTGCAAAAAGTCGATATGTGCATGCATCCTCTGTACCCGGTTATATCCCAATATCTGGCTCAGAACACCCGAAAATTCGATATTTTTGGGTCCCAGAAGCGATCTTTACATGCATACTCAGTGCTAGAATATTTTCAAATTATACGCCGAAAACATACTAAAAATCGATATTTTGGTTGCCCAAAGTCGATATGTGCATGCATCTTCTGTACCCGTTTATATCTCAAATTCAGGCTCAATACACCCAAAAAATCGATATTTTTGTGTCCCAGAAACGATCTGTACATGTCTACACCGTGTTTGAGTATTTTCAAAATACAGGCCCAAAACATGCTCAAAATCGATATTTTAGGTGCCCGAAGTCGATATGTGCATGCATCTTCTGTACATGTTCATATCTCAAATTCAGGCTCAGAACAACCGAAAATTCGATTTATTTGGGTCCCAGAAGCGATCCTTACGTGTCTACTCCGTGTTAGAGTATTTTAAAAATACAGGTTTAAAACATGCTCAAATCGATATTTTGGATACCCAAAGTCGATATGTGCATGCATCTTCTGTACCCGTTTATATCTCAAATTCAGACTCAAAACACCCGAATATTCGATATTTTTGGGTCCCAAAAGCCATCTGTACATGCATACTCCTAGTTAGACTATTTTTAAAATACAGGCCTAAAACATGCTGTAAATCGATATTTTAGCTGCCCAAAGTCAATATGTGTATGCATCTTCTGTACCCGTCTATATCCTAAATTCAGGTTCAAAACACTCGAATATTCGATATTTTTGAGTCCCAGAAGCAATCTGTACATGCCTACTTCTTGCTAGAAAGTTTTCATGATACAGACCCAAAACATGCTCAAAATCGATATTTTAGGTGCAAAAAGTCGATATGTGCATGTATCTTCTGTACCCGTTTATATCTCAAATTCAGGCTCAAAACACCCAAAAATTGATATTTTTTGGTCCCAGAAGCGATCTGTACATGCATACTCCGTGTTAGAGTATTTTCAAAATACAGGCCCAAAACATGCTGAAAATCTATATTTTAGGTGCAAAAAGTCGATATGTGCATGCATCCTCTGTACCCGGTTATATCCTAAATTCTGGCTCAAAACCCCCGAAAATTCGATATTTTTGGGTCCCAGAAGCGATCTGTACATGCCTACTCAGTGCTAGAATATTTTCAAATTTTACGCCCAAAACATACTAAAAATCGATATTTTGGGTGCCAAAGTCGATATGTGCATGCATCTTCTGTACCCGTTTATATCTCAAATTCAGGCTCAAAACACCCAAAAAATCGATATTTTTGTGTCCCAGAAGCGATCTGTACATGTCTACACCGTGCTATAGTTTTTTTCAAAATACAGGCCCAAAACATGCTCAAAATCGATATTTTAGGTGCCAAAAGTCGATATGTGCATGCATCTTCTGTATCCGTCTATATCCAAAATTCAGGTTCAAAACACAAGAAAATTCGATAATTTTGGGTCCCAGAAGCGATCTGTACATGCCTACTTCTTGCTAGAATTTGTTTAAGATACAGACCCAAAACATGCTCAAAATCGATATTTTAGGTGCAAAAAGTCGATATGTGCATGCATCCTCTGTACCCGGTTATATCCCAATTTCTGGCTAAAAACACCCGAAAATTCGATATTTTTGGGTCCCAGAAGCGATCTGTACGTGCCTACTCAGTGCTAGAATATTTTCAAATTATACGCCCAAAACATACTAAAAATCGATATTTTGGGTGCCCAAAGTCGATATGTGCATGCATCTTCTGTACCCGTTTATATCTCAAATTCAGGCTCAAAACTCCCAAAAAATCGATATTTTTGTGTCCCAGAAGCGATCTGTACATGTCTACACCGTGTTGGAGTATTTTCAAAATACAGGCCCAAAACAGCCTCAAAATCGATATTTTAGGTGCCCGAAGTCGATATGTGCATGTATCTTCTGTACCTGTTCATATCTCAAATTTAGGCTCAGAACAACCGAAAATTCGATTTATTTGGGTCCCAGAAGCGATCTGTACGTGTCTACTCCGTGTTAGTGTATTTTAAAAATACAGGCTGAAAACATGCTCAAAATCGATATTTTGGGTCCCCAAAGTCGATATGTGCATGCATCTTCTGTACCCGTTTATATCTCAAATTCAGACTCAAAACACCCGAATATTCGATATTTTTGGGTCCCAAAAGCCATCTGTACATGCATACTCCGTTTTAGAGTATTTTCAAAATACAGGCCTAAAACATACTGTAAATCGATATTTTAGCTGCCCAAAGTCAATATGTGTATGCATCTTCTGTACCCGTCTATATCCCAATTTCAGGTTCAAAACACTCGAATATTCGATATTTTTGAGTCCCAGAAGCAATCTGTACATGCCTACTTCTTGCTAGAAAGATTTCATGATACAGACCCAAAACATGCTCAAAATCGATATTTTAGGTGCAAAAAGTCGATATGTGCATGCATCCTCTGTACCCGGTTATATCTCAAATTCAGGCTCAAAACACCCAAAAAATCGATATTTTTGTGTCCCAGAAGCGATCTGTACATGTCTACACCGTGCTATAGTTTTTTCAAAATTCAGGCCCAAAACATGCTCAAAATCGATATTTTAGGTGCCCAGAGTCGATATGTGCATGCATCTTCTGTTCCCGTTCATATCTCAAATTCAGGCTTAAAACACCCGAAAATTAAATATTTTTGGGTCCCAGAAGCGATCTGTACGTGCACACTCCGTGTTAGAGTGTTTTTAAAATACAGGCCCAAAACATGCTCAAAATCGATATTTTATGTGCCCAAAGTCAAAATGTGTATGCATCTTCTGTACACGTGTATATCCTTAATTCAGGTTCAAAACACCAGAAAATTCGATTTTTTGGGGTTCCAGAAGCGATCTGTACATGCCTACTCCATGCTAGAATATTTTCAAGATACAGACCCAAAACATGATCAAAATCGATATTTTAAGTTCAAAAAGTCGATATGTGCATGCATCTTCTGTACCCGTTTATATCTCAAATTCAGACTCAAAACACCCGAATATTCGATATTTTTGGGTCCCAAAAGCCATCTGTACATGCATACTCCGTTTTAGAGTATTTTCAAAATACAGGCCTAAAACATACTGTAAATCGATATTTTAGCTGCCCAAAGTCAATATGTGTATGCATCTTCTGTACCCGTCTATATCCCAATTTCAGGTTCAAAACACTCGAATATTCGATATTTTTGAGTCCCAGAAGCAATCTGTACATGCCTACTTCTTGCTAGAAAGATTTCATGATACAGACCCAAAACATGCTCAAAATCGATATTTTAGGTGCAAAAAGTCGATATGTGCATGCATCCTCTGTACCCGGTTATATCTCAAATTCAGGCTCAAAACACCCAAAAAATCGATATTTTTGTGTCCCAGAAGCGATCTGTACATGTCTACACCGTGCTATAGTATTTTCAAAATTCAGGCCCAAAACATGCTCAAAATCGATATTTTAGGTGCCCAGAGTCGATATGTGCATGCATCTTCTGTTCCCGTTCATATCTCAAATTCAGGCTTAAAACACCCGAAAATTAAATATTTTTGGGTCCCAGAAGCGATCTGTACGTGCACACTCCGTGTTAGAGTGTTTTTAAAATACAGGCCCAAAACATGCTCAAAATCGATATTTTATGTGCCCAAAGTCAAAATGTGTATGCATCTTCTGTACACGTGTATATCCTTAATTCAGGTTCAAAACACCAGAAAATTCGATTTTTTGGGGTTCCAGAAGCGATCTGTACATGCCTACTCCATGCTAGAATATTTTCAAGATACAGACCCAAAACATGATCAAAATCGATATTTTAAGTTCAAAAAGTCGATATGTGCATGCATCTTCTGTACCCGTTTATATCTCATATTCAGGCTCAAAACCCCGAAAATTCGATATTTTTGGGTCCCTTAAGCAATCTGCACATGGCTACTCAGTACTAGAATGTTTTTAAAATACAGGCTCAAAACATGCTAAAAATCGATATTTTAGGTATCAAAAGTCGATATGTGCATGCATCTTCTGAACCCGTTTATATCTCAAATTCAGGCTCAAAACACCCAAAAAATCGATATTTTTGTGTCCCAGAAGCGATCTGTACATGCCTACACCCGTGTTAGAGTATTTTCAAAATACAGGCCCAAAACATGCTCAAAATCGATATTTTAGGTGCCCAAAGTCGATATGTGCATGCATCTTCTGTATCCGTTTATATCTCAAATTCAGGCTCAAAACACCCGAAAATTCTATATTTTTGGGTCCCAGAAGCGATCTGTACATACCTACTCCGTGTTAATGTATTTTCAAAATACAGGCCCAAAACATGCTGATAATCTATATTTTAGCTGCCCAAAGTCAATATGTGTATGCATCTTCTGTACCCGTGTATATCCCAAATTCAGGTTCAAAACACCAGAAAATTCGGTATTTTTAGGTCCCAGAAGCGATCTGTACATGCCTACTCCTTGCTAAAAAAAAATTCAAAATACAGACCAAAAACATGCTCAAAATCCATATTTTAGGTGCAAAAAGTCGATATGTGCATGCATCCTCTGTACCCGGTTATATCCCAATATCTGGCTCAGAACACCCGAAAATTCGATATTTTTGGGTCCCAGAAGCGATCTTTACATGCATACTCAGTGCTAGAATATTTTCAAATTATACGCCGAAAACATACTAAAAATCGATATTTTGGTTGCCCAAAGTCGATATGTGCATGCATCTTCTGAACCCGTTTATATCTCAAATTCAGGCTCAAAACACCCAAAAAATCGATATTTTTGTGTCCCAGAAGCGATCTGTACATGCCTACACCCGTGTTAGAGTATTTTCAAAATACAGGCCCAAAACATGCTCAAAATCGATATTTTAGGTGCCCAAAGTCGATATGTGCATGCATCTTCTGTACACGTTTATATCTCAAATTCAGACTCAAAACACCCGAATATTCGATATTTTTGGGTCCCAAAAGCCATCTGTACATGCATACTCCGTTTTAGAGTATTTTCAAAATACAGGCCTAAAACATGCTGTAAATCGATATTTTAGCTGCCCAAAGTCAATATGTGTATGCATCTTCTGTACCCGTCTATATCCCAAATTCAGGTTCAAAACACTCGAATATTCGATATTTTTGAGTCCCAGAAGCAATCTGTACATGCCTACTTCTTGCTAGAAAGATTTCATGATACAGACCCAAAACATGCTCAAAATCGATATTTTAGGTGCAAAAAGTCGATATGTGCATGCATCCTCTGTACCCGGTTATATCCCAATTTCTGGCTAAAAACACCCGAAAATTCGATATTTTTGGGTCCCAGAAGCGATCTGTACGTGCCTACTCAGTGCTAGAATATTTTCAAATTATACGCCCAAAACATACTAAAAATCGATATTTTGGGTGCCCAAAGTCGATATGTGCATGCATCTTCTGTACCCGTTTATATCTCAAATTCAGGCTCAAAACTCCCAAAAAATCAATATTTTTGTGTCCCAGAAGCGATCTGTACATGTCTACACCGTGTTGGAGTATTTTCAAAATACAGGCCCAAAACAGCCTCAAAATCGATATTTTAGGTGCCCGAAGTCGATATGTGCATGTATCTTCTGTACCTGTTCATATCTCAAATTTAGGCTCAGAACAACCGAAAATTCGATTTATTTGGGTCCCAGAAGCGATCTGTACGTGTCTACTCCGTGTTAGTGTATTTTAAAAATACAGGCTGAAAACATGCTCAAAATCGATATTTTGGGTCCCCAAAGTCGATATGTGCATGCATCTTCTGTACCCGTTTATATCTCAAATTCAGACTCAAAACACCCGAATATTCGATATTTTTGGGTCCCAAAAGCCATCTGTACATGCATACTCCGTTTTAGAGTATTTTCAAAATACAGGCCTAAAACATGCTGTAAATCGATATTTTAGCTGCCCAAAGTCAATATGTGTATGCATCTTCTGTACCCGTCTATATCCCAAATTCAGGTTCAAAACACTCGAATATTCGATATTTTTGAGTCCCAGAAGCAATCTGTACATGCCTACTTCTTGCTAGAAAGATTTCATGATACAGACCCAAAACATGCTCAAAATCGATATTTTAGGTGCAAAAAGTCGATATGTGCATGCATCTTCTGTACCCGTTTATATCTCAAATTCAGGCTCAAAACACCCAAAAAATCAATATTTTTGTGTCCCAGAAGCAATCTGTACATGTCTACACCGTGTTATAGTATTTTCAAAATACAGGCCCAAAACATGCTCAAAATCGATATTTTATGTGCCCAAAGACGATATGTGCTTGCATCTTCTGTACCCGTTCATATCTCAAATTCAGGCTCAGAACACCCGAAAATTCGATTTATTTGGGTCCCAGAAGCGATCTGTACGTGTCTACTCAGTGTTAGAGTATTTTAAAAATTCAGGGCCAAAACATGCTCAAAATCGATATTTTTGGTGCCCAAAGTCGATATGTGCATGCATCTTCTGTATCCGTTTATATCTCAAATTCATGCTCAAAACTCCGAAAATTCGATATTTTTGGGTCCCTTAAGCAATCTGCACATGCCTACTCAGTACTAGAATGTTTTTAAAATACAGGCTCAAAACATGCTATAAATCGATATTTTAGGTGTCCAAAGTCGATATGTGCATGCATCTTCTGAACCCGTTTATATCTCAAATTCAGGCTCAAAACACCCAAAAATTCGATATTTTTGTGTCCCAGAAGCGATCTGTACATGCCTACTCCGTGTTAGAGTATTTTAAAAATACAGGCCCAAAACATGCTTAAAATCGATATTTTAGGTGCCCAAAGTCGATATGTGTCTGCATCTTCTGTACCCGTTTATATCTCAAATTCAGGCTTAAAACACCCGAAAATTCAATATTTTTGGGTCCCAGATGCGATCTGTACGTGCACACTCCGTGTTAGAGTGTTTTAAAAAAAAAGGCCCGAAACATGCTCAAAATCGATATTTTATGTGCCCAAAGTCAAAATGTGTATGCATCTTCTGTACACGTGTATATCCCTAATTCAGGTTCAAAACACCAGAAAATTCGATTTTTTTGGGTCCCAGAAGCGATCTGTACATGCCTACTCCTTGCTAGAATATTTTCAAGATACAGACCCAAAACATGATCAAAATCGATATTTTAAGTGCAAAAAGTCGATATGTGCATGCATCTTCTGTACCCGTTTATATCTCAAATTCAGGCTCAAAACTCCAAAAATTCGATATATTTGGGTCCCTTAAGCAATCTGCACATGCCTACTCAGTACAAGAATGTTTTTAAAATACAGGCTCAAAACATGCTATAAATCGATATTTTAGGTGTCCAAAGTCGATATGTGCATGCATCTTCTGATCCCGTTTATATCTCAAATTCATGCTCAAAACACCCAAAAAATCGATATTTTTGTGTCCCAGAAGCGATCCGTACATGTCTACTCCGTGTTTGAGTATTTTCAAAATACAGGACCAAAACATGCTCAAAATCGATATTTTAGGTGCCCGAAGTCGATGTGTGCATGCATCTTCTGTACCTATTCATATCTCAAATTCAGGCTCAGAACAACCGAAAATTCGATTTATTTGGATCCCAAAAGCCATCTGTACATGCATACTCCGTGTTAGAGTATTTTTAAAATACAGGCCTAAAACATGCTGTAAATCGATATTTTAGCTGCCCAAAGTCAATATGTGTATGCATCTTCTGTACCCGTCTATATCCCAAATTCAGGTTCAAAACACTCGAAAATTCGATATTTTTGAGTCCCAGAAGTAATCTGTACATGCCTACTTCTTGCTAGAAAATTTTCATGATACAGACCCAAAACATGCTCAAAATCGATATTTTAGGTGCAAAAAGTCGATATGTGCATGCATCTTCTGTACCCGTTTATATCTCAAATTCTGGCTCAGAACACCCGAAAATTCGATTTATTTGGGTCCCAGAAGCGATCTGTACATGTCTACTCAGTGTTAGAGTATTTTAAAAATTCAGGCCCAAAACATGCTCAAAATCGATATTTTTGGTGCCCAAAGTCGATATGTGCATGCATCTTCTGTACCCGTTTATATCACAAATTCAGGCTCAAAACACCCTAAAATTCAATGTTTTTGGGTCCCAGAAGCGATCTGTACGTGCGTACTTCGTGTTAGAGTGTTTTTAAAATACAGGCCAAAAACATGCTGAAAATCGATATTTTATGTGCCAAAAGTCAATATGTGTATGCATCTTCTGTACCCGTGTATATCCCTAATTCTGGTTCAAAACACCAGAAATTTCGATATTTTTGGGTTCCTTAAGCGATCTGCACATACATAGTCAGTGCTAGAATGTTTTTAAAATACAGGCTTAAAACATGCTCAAAATCGATATTTTAGGTGTGAAAAGTCGATATGTGCATGCATCTTCCGTACCGTTTATATCTCAAATTCAGGCTCAAAAAACCGAAAAAATCGATATTTTTGTGTCCCAGAAGCGATCTGTACATGCATACTCCGTGTTAGAGTATTTTCAAAATACAGGACCAAAACATGCTCAAAATTGATATTTTTGGTGCCCAAAGTCGATATGTGCATGCATCTTCTGTACCCGTTTATATCTCAAATTCAGGCTCAAAACACCCGAAGAGTCGATATTTTTGGGTCCCAGAAGTGATCTGTACATGCCTACTCCGTGTTAGAATTTGTTCAAGATACAAAACCAAAACATGCTCAAAATCGATATTTTAGGTGCAAAAAGTCGATATGTGCATGCATCTTCTGAACCCGTTTATATCTCAAATTCAGGCTCAAAACACCCAAAAAATCGATATTTTTGTGTCCCATAAGCGATCTGTACATGCCTACTCCGTGTTAATGTATTTTCAAAATACAGGCCCAAAACATACTGAAAATCTATATTTTAGGTGCCCAAAGTCAATATGTGTATGCATCTTCTGTACCCGTCTATATCCCAAATTCAGGTTCAAAACACCAGAAAATTCGGTATTTTTGGGTCCCAGAAGCGATCTGTACATGCATATTCCTTGCAAGAATTTTTTCAAGATACAGACCCAAAACATGCTCAAAATCGATATTTTAGGTGCAAAAAGTCGATATGTGCATGCATCCTCTGTACCTGGTTATATCCCAAATTCTGGCTCAAAACCCCCGAAAATTCGATATTTTTGGGTCCCAGAATCGATCAGTACATGCCTATTCAGTGCTAGAATATTTTCAAATTATACGCCGAAAACATACTAAAAATCGATATTTTGGGTGCCAAAGTCGATATGTGCATGCATCTTCTGTACCCGTTTATATCTCCAATTCAGGCTCAAAACACCCAAAAAATCGATATTTTTGTGTCCCAGAAGCGATCTGTACATGCATACTCCGTGTTAGAGTATTTTCAAAATACAGGACCAAAACATGCTCAAAATCGTTATTTTAGGTGCCCAAAGTCGATATGTGCATGCATCTTCTGTACCCGTTTATATCTCAAATTCAGGCTCAAAACACCCGAAGAGTCGATATTTTTGGGTCCCAGAAGTGATCTGTACATGCCTACTCCGTGTTAGAATTTGTTCAAGATACAAAACCAAAACATGCTCAAAATCGATATTTTAGGTGCAAAAAGTCGATATGTGCATGCATCTTCTGAACCCGTTTATATCTCAAATTCAGGCTCAAAACACCCAAAAAATCGATATTTTTGTTTCCCATAAGCGATCTGTACATGCCTACTCCGTGTTAATGTATTTTCAAAATACAGGCCCAAAACATACTGAAAATCTATATTTTAGGTGCCCAAAGTCAATATGTGTATGCATCTTCTGTACCCGTCTATATCCCAAATTCAGGTTCAAAACACCAGAAAATTCGGTATTTTTGGGTCCCAGAAGCGATCTGTACATGCATACTCCTTGCTAGAATTTTTTCAAGATACAGACCCAAAACATGCTCAAAATCGATATTTTAGGTGCAAAAAGTCGATATGTGCATGAATCCTCTGTACCTGGTTATATCCCAAATTCTGGCTCAAAACCCCCGAAAATTCGATATTTTTGGGTCCCAGAATCGATCAGTACATGCCTACTCAGTGCTAGAATATTTTCAAATTATACGCCGAAAACATACTAAAAATCGATATTTTGGGTGCCAAAGTCGATATGTGCATGCATCTTCTGTACCCGTTTATATCTCCAATTCAGGCTCAAAACACCCAAAAAATCGATATTTTTGTGTCCCAGAAGCGATCTGTACATGTCTAGACCGTGCTATAGTATTTTCAAAATACAGGCCCAAAACATGCTCAAAATCGATATTTTAGGTGCCCAAAGTCGATATGTGTATGCATCTTCTGTACCCGTTTATATCCCAAATTCAGGTTCAAAACACCAGAAAATTCGATATTTTGGGGTCCCAGAAGCGACCTGTACATGCCTACTCCTTGCTAGAATGTTTTCAAGATACAGACCCAAAACATGCTTTAAATCGATATTTTAGGTGCAAAAAGTCGATATGTGCATGCATCCTCTGTACCCGTTTATATCTCCAATTCAGGCTCAAAACACCCAAAAAATCGATATTTTTGTGTCCCAGAAGCGATCTGTACATGTCTAGACCGTGCTATAGTATTTTCAAAATACAGGCCCAAAACATGCTCAAAATCGATATTTTAGGTGCCCAAAGTCGATATGTGCATGAATCCTCTGTACCTGGTTATATCCCAAATTCTGGCTCAAAACCCCCGAAAATTCGATATTTTTGGGTCCCAGAATCGATCAGTACATGCCTACTCAGTGCTAGAATATTTTCAAATTATACGCCGAAAACATACTAAAAATCGATATTTTGGGTGCCAAAGTCGATATGTGCATGCATCTTCTGTACCCGTTTATATCTCCAATTCAGGCTCAAAACACCCAAAAAATCGATATTTTTGTGTCCCAGAAGCGATCTGTACATGTCTAGACCGTGCTAGAGTATTTTCAAAATACAGGCCCAAAACATGCTCAAAATCGATATTTTAGGTGCCCAAAGTCGATATGTGTATGCATCTTCTGTACCCGTGTATATCCCAAATTCAGGTTCAAAACACCAGAAAATTCGATATTTTGGGGTCCCAGAAGCGACCTGTACATGCCTACTCCTTGCTAGAATGTTTTCAAGATACAGACCCAAAACATGCTTTAAATCGATATTTTAGGTGCAAAAAGTCGATATGTGCATGCATCCTCTGTACCCGGTTATATCCCAACTTCTGGCTCAAAACGCCCGAAAATTCGATATTTTTGGGTCCCAGAAGCGATCTGTACATGCCTACTCAGTGCTAGAATGTTTTCAAATTATACGCCCAGAACATACTAAAAATCGATATTTTGGGTGCCAAAGTCGATATGTGCATGCATCTTCTGTACCTGTTTATATCTCAAATTCATGCTCAAAACACCCAAAAAATCGATATCTTTGTGTTCCAGAAGCGATCTGTACATGTCTACACCATGTTAGAGTATTTTCAAAATGCAGGCCCAAAACATGCTCAAAATCGATATTTTTGGTGCCCAAAGTCGATATGTGCATGCATCTTCTGCACCCGTTTATATCTCAAATTCAGACTCAAAACACCCGAATATTCGATATTTTTGGGTCCCAAAAGCCATCTGTACATGCATACTCCGTGTTAGAGTATTTTCAAAATACAGGCCTAAAATATGCTCAAAATCGATATTTTAGCTGCCCAAAGTCAATATGTTTATGCATCTTCTGTACCCGTCTATATCCCAAATTCAGGTTCAAAACACTCGAAAATTCGATATTTTTGGGTCCCAGAAGCAATCTGTACGTGCCTACTTCTTGCTAGAAAGTTTTCAAGATACAGACCCAAAACATGCTCAAAATCGATATTTTAGGTGCAAAAAGTCGATATGTACATGCATCTTCTGTAATCGTTTATATCTCAAATTCAGGCTCAAAACTCCGAAAATTCGATATTTTTGTGTCCCAGAAGCGATCTCTACGTGTCTACTCCGTGTTAGAGTATTTTAAAAATACAGGCCCAAAATATGCTCAAAATCGATATTTTGGGTGCCCAAAGTCGATATGTGTATGCATCTTCTGTACCTGTTTATATCTTAAATTCAGGCTCAAAACACCCGAAAATTCGATATTTTTGGGTCCCAAATGCGATCTGTACATGTCTACTCCGTGTTAGAGTATTTTTATAATACAGGCCCAAAACATACTAAAAATCGATATTTTAGGTGCCCAAAGTCGATATGTGCATGCATCTTCTGTACCCATATATATCTCAAATTAAGGCTGAAAACACCCGAAAATTCAATATTTTTGGGTCCCAGAATCGATCTGTACGTGCATACTCCGTGTTAGAGTGTTTTTAAATTACAAGCCCAAAACATGCTGAAAATCGATATTTTATGTGCCCAAAGTCAATATGTGTATGCATCTTCTGTACCCGTGTATATCCCTAATTCAGGTTCAAAACACCAGAAAATTCGATATTTTGGGGCCCCAGAAGCGATCTGTACATGCCTACTCCTTGCTGGAATGTTTTCAAGATACAGAACCCAAAACATGCTCAAAATCGATATTTTAAGTGCAAAAAGTCGATATGTGCATGCATCTTCTGTACCCGTTTATATCTCAAATTCAGGCTCAAAACACCCAAAAAATCGATATTTTTGTGTCCCAGAAGCGATCTGTACATGCCTACTCCGTGTTAATGTATTTTCAAAATACAGGCCCAAAACATGCTGAAAATCGATATTTTAGCTGCCCAAAGTCAATATGTTCATGCATCTTCTGTACCCGTCTATTTCCCAAATTCAGGCTCCAAGCACCAGAAAATTCGATGTTTTGGGGTCCCAGAAGCGATCTGTACATGCTTACTCAGAAACAGGCCCAAAACATGCTGAAAATCGATATTTTTGGTGCCAAAAGTCAATATGTGTATGCATCTTCTGCACCCGTTTATATCTCAAATTCAACCACAAAACACCCGAAAATTCGATATTTTTCGGTCCCAGAAGCGATCTGTACATGCCTACTCAGTGCTAGAATGTTTTCAAAACATAGGCTCAAAACATGCTATAAATCGATATTTTAAGTGTCCAAAGTCGATATGTGCATGCATCTTCTGTACCCGTTTATATCTCAAATTCAGTCTTAAAACACCCGAAAATTCGATATTTTGGGGTCCCGGAAATGATCTGTACATGCTTACTCAGTGCTAGAATATTTTCAAAATATTATCCCTAAACATGCTAAAAAATCGATATTTTAGGTGCCCAAAGTCGATATCTCAAATTTATCCCCAAAACACCCGAAAATTCGATATTTTGGGTTCCCAGAAGCGATCTGTACATGCCTACTCCGTATTAGAGTATTTTCAAATTCAGGCCCAAAACATGCTTAAAATCGATATTTTAGGTGCCCAAAAGTCGATATGTGCATGCATCTTCTGTACCCGTTTATATCTCAAATCCAGGCTTAAAACACCCGACAAATCGATATTTTTGGGTCTCAGAAGCGATCTGTACATGACTTCTCAGATACAGGCTCAAAACATGCTGAAAATCGATATTTTAGGTGCCCAAAGTCAATATGTGTATGCATCTTCTGCACCCGTTTATATCCCAAATTCAACCTCAAAACACCCGAAAATTCGATATTTTTGGGTCTCATAAGCAATCTGAACATGCTTACACAATGCTAGAATACATTCAAAATATAGGGCCAAAACATCCTAAAAATCGATACTTCAAGTGACCAAAGTCGATATGTGCATGTATCTTCAGTACCGGTTTCTGTCTCAAATTCAGGCTCAAAACACCCGAAAATTCTATATTTTTGGGTCTTAGAAGCGATCTGTACATGCCTACTCCTAGTTAGAATGTTTTCAAAATACAGACCCAAAACATGCTTAAAATCGATATTTTAGGTGCCCAAAAGTCGATATGTGCATGCATCTTCTGTACCTGTTTATATCTCAAATTCAGGCTCAAAACACCCGAAAATTCGATATTTTGGGGTCCCAGAAGCGATCTGTAAATGCCTACTCAGTGCTAGAATATTTTCAAAATTCAGGCCCAAAACATGCTAAAAATCGATATTTTAGGTGCCCAAAGTCGATATCTCAAATTCAGGCCCAAAACACCCGAAATTTCGATATTTTGGGGTCCCAGAAGCGATCTGTACATGCCTACTCCGTGTTAGAGTATTTTTAATATACAGGCCCAAAACATACTGAAAATCGATCTTTTAGGTGCCCAAAAGTCGATACGTGTATGCATCTTCTGCACCCGTTTATATCCCAAATTTAGGCTTAAAACACCAGCAAATTCGATATTTTGGGGTCCCAGAAGTGATCTGTACATGCCTACTCAGTGCTAGAATGTTTTCAAAATATAGGCTCAAAACATGCTAAAAATCGATATTTTAAGTGTCCAAATTCGATATTTGCATGCATCTTCTGTACCCGTTTATATCTCAAATTCAGGCTCCAAACAACAGTAAATTCGATATTTTGGGGTCCCAGAAGCGATCTGTACATGCCTACTCAGATACAGGCTCAAAACATGCTGAAAATCGATATTTTAGGTGCCCAAAGTCAATATGTGTATGCATCTTCTCCACGCGTTTATATCTCAAATTCAAACACAAAACACCCGAAAATTCGATATTTTTCAGTCCCAGAAGCGATCTGAACATGCCTACTCAGTGCTAGAATGTTTTCAAAATACAGGCTCAAAACATGCTAAAAATCGATAATTTAAGTGTCCAAAGTCGATATGTGCATGCATCTTCTGTACCCGTATATATCTCAAATTCAGGCTCAAAACCCCCGAAAATTCTATATTTTTGGGTCCTAGAAGCGATCTTTACATGCCAACTCCTAGTTAGAATGTTTTCAAGATACAGACCCAAAACATGCTCAAAATCGATATTTTAGTTGACCAAAAGTCGATATGTGCATTCATCTTCAGTACCTGTTTATATCTCAAATTCAGGCTCAAAACACCCGAAAATTCGATATTTTTGGGTCCCTGATGCGATCTGTACATGCCTACTCAGTAACAGGCTCAAAACATGCTAAAATCGATATTTTAAGTGTCCAAAGTCGATATGTGCATGCATCTTCTGCACCCGTTTATATCCCAAATTCAGGCTCAAAACACCTGAAAATTCGATATTTTTGGGTCCCAGAAGCGATCTGTACATGCCTACTCCGTGTTAGAGTATTTTCAAAATACAGGCCCAAAACATGCTTAAAATCGATATTTTAGGTGCCTAAAGTCAATATGTGCATGCATTTTCAGTACCCGTTTATATCTCAAATTCAGGCTCAAAACACCCGAAAATTCGATATTTTGGGGTCCCAGAAGCGATCTGTACATGCTTACTCAGTGCTAGAATATTTTCAAAATATAGGCCCAAAACATGCTAAAAAAATCGATATTTTAGGTGCCCAAAGTCGATATCTCAAATTTATCCCCAAAACACCCGAAAATTCGATATTTTGGGTTCCCAGAAGCGATCTGTACATGCCTACTCCGTGTTAGAGTATTTTCAAAATACAGGCCCAAAACATGCTTAAAATCGATATTTTAGGTGCCCAAAAGTCGATATGTGCATGCATCTTCTGTACCCGTTTATATCTCAAATCCAGGCTTAAAACACCCGAAAAATCGATATTTTTGGGTCTCAGAAGCGATCTGTACATGACTACTCAGATACAGGCACAAAACATGCTGAAAATCGATATTTTAGGTGCCCAAAGTCAATATGTGTATGCATCTTCTGCACCCGTTTATATCCCAAATTCAACCTCAAAACACCCGAAAATTCGATATTTTTGGGTCTCAGAAGCAATCTGAACATGCTTACACAATGCTAGAATACATTCAAAATATAGGGCCAAAACATCCTAAAAATCGATACTTCAAGTGACCAAAGTCGATATGTGCATGTATCTTCAGTACCGGTTTCTGTCTCAAATTCAGGCTCAAAACACCCGAAAATTCTATATTTTTGGGTCCTAGAAGCGATCTGTACATGCCTACTCCTAGTTAGAATGTTTTCAAAATACAGACCCAAAACATGCTTAAAATCGATATTTTAGGTGCCCAAAAGTCGATATGTGCATGCATCTTCTGTACCTGTTTATATCTAAAATTCAGGCTCAAAACACCCGAAAATTCGATATTTTTGGGTCCCAGAAGCGATCTGTACATGCCTACCATGTGTTAGAGTATTTTCAAAATAAAGGCCCAAAACATGCTGAAAATCGATATTTTAGGTGCCTAAAGTCAATATGTGCATGCATTTACTGTACCCGTTTATATCTCAAATTCAGGCTCAAAACACCAGAAAATTCGATATTTTGGAGTCCCAGAAGCGATCTGTACATGCTTACTCAGTGCAAGAATATTTTCAAAATATATGCCCAAAACATGCTAAAAATCGATATTTTAGGTGCCTAAAGTCGATATCTCAAATTTATCCCCAAAACACCGAAAATTCGATATTTTGGGGTCCCAGAAGCGATCTGTACATGTCTACTCCGTGTTAGAGTATTTTCAAAAAACAGGCCCATAACATACAGAAAATCGATATTTTAGGTGCCCAAAAGTCGATATGTTCATGAATCTTCTATACCCGTTTATATCTCAAATTCAGGCTCCAAACACCCGAAAATTCGATATTTTGGGGTCCCAGAAGCGATCTGTACATGCCTACTCAGATACAGGCCCGAAACATGCTGAAAATCGATATTTTAGGTGCCAAAAGTCAATATGTGTATGCATCTTCTGCACCCGTTTATTTCCCAAATTCAACCTCAAAACACCCGAAAATTCGGTATTTTTGGGTCCTAGAAGCGATCTGTACATGCCTACTCCTAGTTAGAATGTTTTCAAGATACAGACCCAAAACATGCTCAAAATCGATATTTTAAGTGTCCAAAGTCGATATGTGCATGCATCTTTTGTACCCGTTTATATCTCAAATTCATGCTCAAAACACACGAAAATTCGGTATTTTTGGGTCCTAGAAGCGATCTGTACATGCCTACTCCTAGTTAGAATGTTTTCAAGATACAGACCCAAAAATGTTAAAAATCGATATTTTAGTTGCCCAAAAGTCGATATGTGCATGCATCTTCTGTACCCGTTTGTATCTCAAATTCAGGCTCAAAAGACCCGAAAATTCGATCTTTTGAGGTCCCAGAAGCGATCTGTACATGCCTACTCAGTGCTAGAATATTTTCAAAATTCAGGCCCAAAACATGCTAAAAATCGATATTTTAGGTGCTCAAAGTCGATATCTCAAATTTATCCCCAAAACACCCGAAAATTCGATATTTTGGGTTCCCAGAAGCGATCTGTACATGCCTACTCCGTGTTAGAGTATTTTCAAAATACAGGCCCAAAACATGCTTAAAATCGATATTTTAGGTGCCTAAAAGTCGATATGTGCATGCATCTTCTGTACCCGTTTAAATCTCAAATTCAGGCTCAAAACACCAGAAAATTCGATATTTTGGAGTCCCAGAAGCGATCTGTACATGCTTACTCAGTGCAAGAATATTTTCAAAATATATGCCCAAAACATGCTAAAAATCGATATTTTAGGTGCCTAAAGTCGATATCTCAAATTTATCCCCAAAACACCGAAAATTCGTTATTTTGGGGTCCCAGAAGCGATCTGTACATGTCTACTCCGTGTTAGAGTATTTTCAAAATACAGGCCCATAACATAGAGAAAATCGATATTTTAGGTGCCCAAAAGTCGATATGTTCATGAATCTTCTATACCCGTTTATATCTCAAATTCAGTCTCTAAACACCCGAAAATTCGATATTTTGGGGTCCCAGAAGCGATCTGTACATGCCTACTCAGATACAGGCCCGAAACATGCTGAAAATCGATATTTTAGGTGCCAAAAGTCAATATGTGTATGCATCTTCTGCACCCGTTTATTTCCCAAATTCAACCTCAAAACACCCGAAAATTCGATATTTTTGGGTCCCAGAAGCGATCTGTACATGCCTACTCAGTGCTAGAATGTTTTCAAAATATAGGCTCAAAACATACTAAAAATCGATATTTTAAGTGTCCAAAGTCGATATGTGAATGCATCTTCTGTACCCGTTTATATCTCAAATTCAGGCTCAAAACACCCGAAAATTCGGTATTTTTGGGTCCTAGAAGCGATCTGTACATGCCTACTCCTAGTTAGAATATTTTCAAGATACAGACCAAAACATGCTCAAAATCGATATTTTAGTTGCCCAAAAGTCGATATCTGCTTGTATCTTCTGTACCCGTTTGTATCTCAAATTCTGGCTCAAAAAACCCGAAAATTCGATATTTTGAGGTCCCAGAAGCGATCTGTACATGCCTACTCAGTGCTAGAATATTTTCAAAATTCAGGCCCAAAACATGCTAAAAATCGATATTTTAGGTGCCCAAAGTCGATATCTCAAATTCAGGCCCAAAACACCCGAAAATTCGATATTTTGGGGTCCCAGAAGCGATCTGTACATGCTTACTCCGTGTTAGAGTATTTTTAATATACAGGCCCAAAACATACTGAGAATCGATCTTTTAGGTGCCCAAAAGTCGATATGTGGATGCATCTTCTGTACCCGTTTATATCTCAAATTCAGGCTCCAAACACCCGAAAATTCAAAAATTTTTGGTCCCAGAAGCGATCTGTACATGCCTACTCAGATACAGGCTCAAAACATGCTAAAAATCGATATTTTAAGTGTCCAAAGTCGATATGTGCATGCATCTTCTGCACCCGTTTATATCCCAAATTCAGGCTCAAAACACCCGAAAATTCGATATTTTGGGGTCCCAGAAGCGATCTGTACATGCCTCCTCCGTGTTAGAGTATTTTCAAAATATTGGCCCAAAACATGCTAAAAATCGATATTGTGGGTGCCCAAAGTCGATATGTGCATGCATTTTCTGTACCCGTTATATCTCAAATTCAGGCTCAAAACACCCGAAAATTCGATATTTTGGGGTCCCAGAAGCGATCTGTACATGCCTACGCAGTGCTAGAATATTTTAAAAATACAGGCCCAAAACTTGCTAAAAATCGATATTTTAGGTGCCCAAAGTCGATATCTCAAATTCAGGCCCAAAACACCCGAAAATTCGATATTTTGGGGTCCCAGAAGCGATCTGTACATGCCTACTCCGTGTTAGAGTATTTTTAATTGATAGGCCCATACCATACTGAAAATCGATCTTTTAGGTGCCCAAAAGTCGATATGTATATGCATCTTCTGCACCCGTTTATATCTCAAATTCAACCACAAAACACCCGAAAATTCGATATTTTTGGGTCCCAGAAACGATCTGTACATGCCTACTCAGTGCTAGAATGTTTTCAAATAATAGGCTCAAAATATGCTAAAAATCGATATTTTAAGTGTCCAAAGTCGATATGTGCATGCATCTTCTGTACCCGTTTATATCTCAAATTCAGGCTCAAAACACCCGAAAAATCGGTATTTTTGGGTCCTAGAAGCGATCTGTACATGCTCACTCTGTGCTAGAATATTTTACAAAATATAGGCCTAAAACATGCTGAAAATCGTTTTTTTTTTGTGAAGAAAGTCGATATGTGCATGCATCTTCTGTACCCGTTTATATCCCAAATTCATTCTCAGAACATCAGAAAATTCGGTATTTTTGGGTCCCAGAAGCAATCTCCGCATGCATAGTCAGTGCTAGAATATTTTCAAATTACAGGCCCAAAACATGCTTAAAATCGATATTATAGGTGATCAAAGTCGATATCTGCATGCATCTTCTGTTCCCGTTAATATCCCAAATTCAGGCTAAAAACACCTGAAAATTTGATTTTTTTGGGTCCCAGAAGCGATCTGTACATGCCTACTCAGTGTTAGAATATTTCCAAAATACACGCCCAAAATAAGCTGAAAATCGCAATTTTTGGTGCCCAAAATCGATATGTGCATGAATCATCAGCACTCGCTTGTATCACAAATTCAGGCTTAAAACAATTTAAAATTCGATACTTTTTGTTCCCAGAAGGGATCTGTAAATGCCTACTCAATATTAAAATATTTTCAAAATACAGACCCAAAACAAGCTGAAAACCGATATTTTATGT
The DNA here is from genome assembly GCA_033782935.1 of Petrolisthes cinctipes. Classification (NCBI taxonomy): domain Eukaryota; kingdom Metazoa; phylum Arthropoda; class Malacostraca; order Decapoda; family Porcellanidae; genus Petrolisthes; species Petrolisthes cinctipes. The sequence continues at coordinate 11,380,494 of JAWQEG010000062.1, read as the reverse complement.
GCCCAAAATCCATATGTGCATTCATCTTCTGTACCCGTTTATATCCCAAATTCAGGATCAAAACACCCGAAAATTCGATATTTTTTGGTCTCAGAAGCAATCTGAACATGCTTACACAATGCTAGAATACATTCAAAATATAGGGCCAAAACATCCTAAAAATCGATACTTCAGGTGACCAAAGTCGATATGTGAATGTATCTTCAGTACCGGTTTATATCTCAAATTCATGCTCAAAACACCCGAAAATTCTATATTTTTGGGTCCTAGAAGCGATCTGTACATGCCTACTCCTAGTTAGAATGTTTTCAAAATACAGACCCAAAACATGCTTAAAATCGATATTTTAGGTGCCCAAAAGTCGATATGTGCATGCATCTTCTGTACCTGTTTATATCTAAAATTCAGGCTCAAAACACCCGAAAATTCGATATTTTTGGGTCCCAGATGCGATCTGTACATGCCTACTCTGTGTTAGAGTATTTTCAAAATACAGGCCCAAAACATGCTGAAAATCGATATTTTAGGTGCCTAAAGTCAATATGTGCATGCATTTACTGTACCCGTTTATATCTCAAATTCAGGCTCAAAACACCAGAAAATTCGATATTTTGGAGTCCCAGAAGCGATCTGTACATGCTTACTCAGTGCAAGAATATTTTCAAAATATATGCCCAAAACATGCTAAAAATCGATATTTTAGGTGCCTAAAGTCGATATCTCAAATTTATCCCCAAAACACCGAAAATTCGATATTTTGGGGTCCCAGAAGCGATCTGTACATGTCTACTCCGTGTTAGAGTATTTTCAAAAAACAGGCCCATAACATACAGAAAATCGATATTTTAGGTGCCCAAAAGTCGATATGTTCATGAATCTTCTATACCCGTTTATATCTCAAATTCAGGCTCCAAACACCCGAAAATTCGATATTTTGGGGACCCAGAAGCGATCTGTACATGCCTACTCAGATACAGGTCCGAAACATGCTGAAAATCGATATTTTAGGTGCCAAAAGTCAATATGTGTATGTATCTTCTGCACCCGTTTATTTCCCAAATTCAACCTCAAAACACCCGAAAATTCGGTATTTTTGGGTCCTAGAAGCGATCTGTACATGCCTACTCCTAGTTAGAATGTTTTCAAGATACAGACCCAAAACATGCTCAAAATCGATATTTTAGGTGCCTAAAGTCAATATGTGCATGCATTTACTGTACCCGTTTATATCTCAAATTCAGGCTCAAAACACCAGAAAATTCGATATTTTGGAGTCCCAGATGCGATCTGTACATGCTTACTCAGTGCAAGAATATTTTCAAAATATATGCCCAAAACATGCTAAAAATCGATATTTTAGGTGCCTAAAGTCGATATCTCAAATTTATCCCCAAAACACCGAAAATTCGATATTTTGGGGTACCAGAAGCGATCTGTACATGTCTACTCCGTGTTAGAGTATTTTCAAAATACAGGCCCATAACATACAGAAAATCGATATTTTAGGTGCCCAAAAGTCGATATGTTCATGAATCTTCTATACCCGTTTATATCTCAAATTCAGGCTCCAAACACCCGAAAATTCGATATTTTGGGGTCCCAGAAGCGATCTGTACATGCCTACTCAGATACAGGCCCGAAACATGCTGAAAATCGATATTTTAGGTGCCAAAAGTCAATATGTGTATGCATCTTCTGCACCCGTTTATTTCCCAAATTCAACCTCAAAACACCCGAAAATTCGATATTTTTGGGTCCCAGAAGCGATCTGTACATGCCTACTCAGTGCTAGAATGTTTTCAAAATATAGGCTCAAAACATACTAAAAATCGATATTTTAAGTGTCCAAAGTCGATATGTGCATGCATCTTCTGTACCCGTTTATATCCCAAATTCATTCTCAGAACATCAGAAAATTCGGTATTTTTGGGTCCCAGAAGCAATCTCCGCATGCATAGTCAGTGCTAGAATATTTTCAAATTACAGGCCCAAAACATGCTTAAAATCGATATTATAGGTGATCAAAGTCGATATCTGCATGCATCTTCTGTTCCCGTTAATATCCCAAATTCAGGCTAAAAACACCTGAAAATTTGATTTTTTTGGGTCCCAGAAGCGATCTGTACATGCCTACTCAGTGTTAGAATATTTCCAAAATACACGCCCAAAATAAGCTGAAAATCGCAATTTTTGGTGCCCAAAATCGATATGTGCATGAATCATCAGCACTCGCTTGTATCACAAATTCAGGCTTAAAACAATTTAAAATTCGATACTTTTTGTTCCCAGAAGGGATCTGTAAATGCCTACTCAATATTAAAATATTTTCAAAATACAGACCCAAAACAAGCTGAAAACCGATATTTTATGTGCCCAAAATCCATATGTGCATTCATCTTCTGTACCCGTTTATATCCCAAATTCAGGATCAAAACACCCGAAAATTCGATATTTTTTGGTCTCAGAAGCAATCTGAACATGCTTACACAATGCTAGAATACATTCAAAATATAGGGCCAAAACATCCTAAAAATCGATACTTCAGGTGACCAAAGTCGATATGTGAATGTATCTTCAGTACCGGTTTATATCTCAAATTCATGCTCAAAACACCCGAAAATTCTATATTTTTGGGTCCTAGAAGCGATCTGTACATGCCTACTCCTAGTTAGAATGTTTTCAAAATACAGACCCAAAACATGCTTAAAATCGATATTTTAGGTGCCCAAAAGTCGATATGTGCATGCATCTTCTGTACCTGTTTATATCTAAAATTCAGGCTCAAAACACCCGAAAATTCGATATTTTTGGGTCCCAGATGCGATCTGTACATGCCTACTCTGTGTTAGAGTATTTTCAAAATACAGGCCCAAAACATGCTGAAAATCGATATTTTAGGTGCCTAAAGTCAATATGTGCATGCATTTACTGTACCCGTTTATATCTCAAATTCAGGCTCAAAACACCAGAAAATTCGATATTTTGGAGTCCCAGAAGCGATCTGTACATGCTTACTCAGTGCAAGAATATTTTCAAAATATATGCCCAAAACATGCTAAAAATCGATATTTTAGGTGCCTAAAGTCGATATCTCAAATTTATCCCCAAAACACCGAAAATTCGATATTTTGGGGTCCCAGAAGCGATCTGTACATGTCTACTCCGTGTTAGAGTATTTTCAAAAAACAGGCCCATAACATACAGAAAATCGATATTTTAGGTGCCCAAAAGTCGATATGTTCATGAATCTTCTATACCCGTTTATATCTCAAATTCAGGCTCCAAACACCCGAAAATTCGATATTTTGGGGACCCAGAAGCGATCTGTACATGCCTACTCAGATACAGGTCCGAAACATGCTGAAAATCGATATTTTAGGTGCCAAAAGTCAATATGTGTATGTATCTTCTGCACCCGTTTATTTCCCAAATTCAACCTCAAAACACCCGAAAATTCGGTATTTTTGGGTCCTAGAAGCGATCTGTACATGCCTACTCCTAGTTAGAATGTTTTCAAGATACAGACCCAAAACATGCTCAAAATCGATATTTTAGGTGCCTAAAGTCAATATGTGCATGCATTTACTGTACCCGTTTATATCTCAAATTCAGGCTCAAAACACCAGAAAATTCGATATTTTGGAGTCCCAGATGCGATCTGTACATGCTTACTCAGTGCAAGAATATTTTCAAAATATATGCCCAAAACATGCTAAAAATCGATATTTTAGGTGCCTAAAGTCGATATCTCAAATTTATCCCCAAAACACCGAAAATTCGATATTTTGGGGTACCAGAAGCGATCTGTACATGTCTACTCCGTGTTAGAGTATTTTCAAAATACAGGCCCATAACATACAGAAAATCGATATTTTAGGTGCCCAAAAGTCGATATGTTCATGAATCTTCTATACCCGTTTATATCTCAAATTCAGGCTCCAAACACCCGAAAATTCGATATTTTGGGGTCCCAGAAGCGATCTGTACATGCCTACTCAGATACAGGCCCGAAACATGCTGAAAATCGATATTTTAGGTGCCAAAAGTCAATATGTGTATGCATCTTCTGCACCCGTTTATTTCCCAAATTCAACCTCAAAACACCCGAAAATTCGATATTTTTGGGTCCCAGAAGCGATCTGTACATGCCTACTCAGTGCTAGAATGTTTTCAAAATATAGGCTCAAAACATACTAAAAATCGATATTTTAAGTGTCCAAAGTCGATATGTGCATGCATCTTCTGTACCCGTTTATATCTCAAATTCATGCTCAAAACACCCGAAAATTCGGTATTTTTGGGTCCTAGAAGCGATCTGTACATGCCTACTCCTAGTTAGAATGTTTTCAAGATACAGACCCAAAACATGCTCAAAATCGATATTTTAGTGGCCCAAAAGTCGATATGTGCATGCATCTTCTGTACCCGTTTGTATCTCAAATTCAGGCTCAAAACACCCGAAAATTCGATCTTTTGAGGTCCCAGAAGCGATCTGTACATGCCTACTCAGTGCTAGAATATTTTCAAAATTCAGGCCCAAAACATGCTAAAAATCGATATTTTAGGTGCCCAAAGTCGATATCTCAAATTTATCCCCAAAACACCCGAAAATTCGATATTTTGGGTTCCCAGAAGCGATCTGTACATGCCTACTCCGTGTTAGAGTATTTTCAAAATACAGGCCCAAAACATGCTTAAAATCGATATTTTAGGTGCCTAAAAGTCGATATGTTCATGCATCTTCTATACCCGTTTATATCTCAAATTCAGGCTCCAAATACCCGAAAATTCAATATTTTGGGGTCCCAGAAGCGATCTGTACATGCCTCCTCCGTGTTAGAGTATTTTCAAAATATTGGCCCAAAACATGCTAAAAATCGATATTGTGGGTGCCCAAAGTCGATATGTGCATGCATTTTCTGTACCCGTTATATCTCAAATTCAGGCTCAAAACACCCGAAAATTCGATATTTTGGGGTCCCAGAAGCGATCTGTACATGCCTACGCAGTGCTAGAATATTTTAAAAATACAGGCCCAAAACTTGCTAAAAATCGATATTTTAGGTGCCCAAAGTCGATATCTCAAATTCAGGCCCAAAACACCCGAAAATTCGATATTTTGGGGTCCCAGAAGCGATCTGTACATGCCTACTCCGTGTTAGAGTATTTTTAATTGATAGGCCCATACCATACTGAAAATCGATCTTTTAGGTGCCCAAAAGTCGATATGTATATGCATCTTCTGCACCCGTTTATATCTCAAATTCAACCACAAAACACCCGAAAATTCGATATTTTTGGGTCCCAGAAACGATCTGTACATGCCTACTCAGTGCTAGAATGTTTTCAAATAATAGGCTCAAAATATGCTAAAAATCGATATTTTAAGTGTCCAAAGTCGATATGTGCATGCATCTTCTGTACCCGTTTATATCTCAAATTCAGGCTCAAAACACCCGAAAAATCGGTATTTTTGGGTCCTAGAAGCGATCTGTACATGCTCACTCTGTGCTAGAATATTTTACAAAATATAGGCCTAAAACATGCTGAAAATCGTTTTTTTTTTGTGAAGAAAGTCGATATGTGCATGCATCTTCCGTACCCGTTTATATCCCAAATTCATTCTCAGAACATCAGAAAATTCGGTATTTTTGGGTCCCAGAAGCAATCTCCGCATGCATAGTCAGTGCTAGAATATTTTCAAATTACAGGCCCAAAACATGCTTAAAATCGATATTATAGGTGATCAAAGTCGATATCTGCATGCATCTTCTGTTCCCGTTAATATCCCAAATTCAGGCTAAAAACACCTGAAAATTTGATTTTTTTGTGTCCCAGAAGCGATCTGTACATGCCTACTCAGTGTTAGAATATTTCCAAAATACACGCCCAAAATAAGCTGAAAATCGCAATTTTTGGTGCCCAAAATCGATATGTGCATGAATCATCAGCACTCGCTTGTATCACAAATTCAGGCTTAAAAGAATTTAAAATTCGATACTTTTTGTTCCCAGAAGGGATCTGTAAATGCCTACTCAATATTAAAATATTTTCAAAATACAGACCCAAAACAAGCTGAAAACCGATATTTTATGTGCCCAAAATCCATATGTGCATTCATCTTCTGTACCCGTTTATATCCCAAATTCAGGATCAAAACACCCGAAAATTCGATATTTTTTGGTCTCAGAAGCAATCTGAACATGCTTACACAATGCTAGAATACATTCAAAATATAAGGCCAAAACATCCTAAAAATCGATACTTCAGGTGACCAAAGTCGATATGTGAATGTATCTTCAGTACCGGTTTATATCTCAAATTCATGCTCAAAACACCCGAAAATTCGGTATTTTTGGGTCCTAGAAGCGATCTGTACATGCCTACTCCTAGTTAGAATGTTTTCAAGATACAGCCCAAAACATGCTCAAAATCGATATTTTAGGTGCCCAAAAGTCGATATGTGCATGCATCTTCTGTACCCGTTTATATCTCAAATTCAGGCTCAAAACACCCGAAAATTCGATATTTTGGGGTCCCAGAAGCGATCTGTACATGCCTACGCAGCGCTAGAATATTTTCAAAATACAGGCCCAAAACATGCTAAAAATCGATATTTTAGGTGCCCAAAGTCGATATCTGAAATTCAGGCCCAAAACACCCGAAAATTCGCTATTTTGGAGTCCCAGAAGCGATCTGTACATGTCTACTCCGTGTTAGAGTATTTTTAATATACAGGCCCAAAACATACTGAAAATCGATCTTTTAGGTGACCAAAGTCAATATGTGCACGCATTTTCCATACCCGTTTATATCTCAAATTCAGGCTCAAAACACCCGAAAATTCGATATTTTGGGGTCCCAGAAGCGATCTGTACATGCCTACTCAGTGCTAGAATATTTTCAAAATATAGGCCCAAAACATGCTAAAAATCGATATTTTAGGAGCCCAAAGTCAATATGTGCATGCATTTTCTGTACCCGTTTATATCTCAAATTCAGGCTCAAAACACCCGAAAATTCGATATTTTTTGGTCCCAAAAGCGATCTGTACATGCCTACTTAGATACAGGCTCAAAACATGCTAAAAATCGATATTTTAAGTGTCCAAAGTCGATATGTGCATGCATCTTCTGCACCCGTTTATAACCCAAATTCAACCTCAAAACACCCGAAAATTCGATATTTTTGGGTCCCAGAAGCGATCTGTACATGCCTACTCCGTGTTAGAGTATTTTCAAAATACAGGCCCAAAACATGCTGAAAATCGATATTTTAGGTGCCCAAAGTCAATATGTGCATGCATTTTCTGTACCCGTTTATATCTCAAATTCAGGCTCAAAACACCCGAAAATTCGATATTTTGGGGTCCCAGAAGCGATCTGTACATGCTTACTCAGTGCTAGAATATTTTCAAAATATAGGCCCAAAACATGCTAAAAATCGATATTTTAGGTGCCCAAAGTCGATATCTCAAATTTATCCCCAAAACACCCAAAAATTCGATATTTTGGGGTCACAGAAGCGATCTGTACATGCCTACTCCGTGTTAGAGTATTTTCAAAATACAGGCCCAAAACATGCTGAAAATCGATATTTTAGGTGCCCAAAGTCAATATGTGCATGCATCTTCTATACCCGTTTATATCTTAAATTCAGGCTCCAAACACCCGAAAATTCGATATTTTGGGGTCCCAGAAGCGATCTGTACATGCCTACTCAGATACAGGCCCAAAACATGCTGAAAATCGATATTTTAGATGCCCAAAGTCAATATGTGTATGCATCTTCTGCACCCGTTTATATCCCAAATTCAACCTCAAAACACCCGAAAATTCGATATTTTTGGGTCCCAGAAGCGATCTGTACATGCCTACTAAGTGCTAGAATGTTGTCAAAATATAGGCTCAAAACATACTAAAAATTGATATTTTAAGTGTCCAATGTCGATATGTGCATGCATCTTCTGTACCCGTTTATATCTCAAATTCATGCTCAAAACACCCGAAAATTCGGTATTTTTTGGTCCTAGAAGCGATCTGTACATGCCTACTCCTAGTTAGAATGTTTTCAAGATACAGACCCAAAACATGCTTAAAATCGATATTATAGGTGCCCAGAATTCGATATGTGCATGCATCTTCTGTACCCGTTTGTATCTCAAATTCAGGCTTAAAACACCCGAAAATTCGATATTTTGGGGTCCCAAAAGCGATCTGTACATGCCTAATCAGTGCAAGAATATTTTCAAAATTCAGGCCCAAAACATGCTAAAAATCGATATATTAGGTGCCCAAAGTCGATATCTCAAATTCAGGCCCAAAACACCCGTAAATTCGATATTTTGGGGTCCCAGAAGTGATCTGTACATGCTTACTCCGTGTTAGAGTATTTTCAATATACAGGCCCAAAACATAATGAAAATCGATCTTTTAGGTGCCCAAAAGTCGATATGTGTATGCATCTTCTGCACCCGTTTATATCCCAAATTCAACCTCAAAACACCCGAAAATTCAAAATTTTTGTATCCCAGAAGTGATCTGTACATGCCTACTCAGTGCTAGAATGTTTTCAAAATATAGGCCCAAAACAAGCTAAAAATCGATATTTTAAGTGTCCAAAGTTAATTTGTGCATGCATCTTCTGTACCCGTTTATATCTCAAATTCAGGCTCAAAACACCCGAAAATTCGATATTTGGGGGTCCCATAAGAGATCTGTACTTGCCTACTAAGTGCTAGAATATTTTCAAAATATAGGTCCAAAACATGCTAAATATCGATATTTTAGGTGCCTAAAGTCGATATATCAAATTCAGGCACAAAACACACGAAAATTCGATATTTTGGGGTCCCAGAAGCGATCTGTACATGCCTACTCCGTGTTAGAGTATTTTCAAAATACAGGCCCAAAACATACTGAAAATCGATCTTTTAGGTGCCCAAAAGTCGATATGTGCATGCATCTTCTGTACCCGTTTATATCTCAAATTTAGGCTCAAAACACCCGAAAATTCGATATTTTGGGGTCCTAGAAGCGATCTGTACATGCCTACTTTGTGTTAGAATATTTTCAAAATACAGGCCCAAAACATGCTGAAAATCGATATTTTAGGTGCCAAAAGTCGATATCTCAAATTAAGGCCCAAAACACCCGAGAATTCGATAATTTGGGGTCCCAGAAGCGATCTGTACATGCCTACTCCGTGTTAGAGTATTTTTAAAAATACAGGCCCAAAACATACTGAAAATCGATCTTTTAGGTGCCCAAAAGTCGATATGTGCATGCATCTTCTGTACCCGTTTATATCTCAAATTCAGGCTCAAAACACCCGGAAATTCGGTATTTTTGGGTCCTTGAAGCGATCCATACATGCCTACTCCGTGTTAGAGTATTTTCAAAATACAGGCCCAAAACATACTGAAAATCGATCTGTTAGGTGCCCAAAGTCAATATGAGCATGCATCTTCTGTACCCGTTTATATCTTAAATTCAGGCTCAAAACACCCGAAAATTCGATATTTTGGGGTCCCAGAAGCGATCTGTACATACCTACTCATTGCTAGAATATTTTCAAAATACAGGCCCAAAACATGCTAAAATTGATATTTTAGGTGCCCAAAGTCGATATCTCAAATTCAGGCTCAAAACACCCGAAAATTCTATATTTTTGGGTCCCAGAAGCGATCTGTACATGCCTACTGAGTGCTAGAATATTTTCAAAATATAGGGCCAAAACATGCTAAATATCGATATTTTAGGTGCCTAAAGTCGATACATCAAATTCAGGCACAAAACACCCGAAAATTCGATATTTTGGGGTCCCAGAAGCGATCTGTACATGCCTACTCCGTGTTAGAGTATTTTCAAAATACAGGCCCAAAACATACTGAAAATCGATCTTTTAGGTGCCCAAAAGTCGATATGTGCATGCATCTTCTGTACCCGTTTATATCTCAAATTTAGGCTCAAAACACCCGAAAATTCGATATTTTGGGGTCCTAGAAGCGATCTGTACATGCCTACTTTGTGTTAGAATATTTTTAAAATACAGGCCCAAAACATGCTGAAAATCGATATTTTAGGTGCCAAAAGTCGATATCTCAAATTAAGGCCCAAAACACCCGAGAATTCGATAATTTGGGGTCCCAGAAGCGATCTGTACATGACTACTCCGTGTTAGAGTATTTTTAAAAATACAGGCCCAAAACATACTGAAAATCGATCTTTTAAGTGCCCAAAAGTCGATATGTGCATGCATCTTCTGTACCCGTTTATATCTCAAATTCAGGCTCAAAACACCCGGAAATTCGGTATTTTTGGGTCCTTGAAGCGATCCATACATGCCTACTCCGTGTTAGAGTATTTTCAAAATACAGGCCCAAAACATACTGAAAATCGATCTGTTAGGTGCCCAAAGTCAATATGAGCATGCATCTTCTGTACCCGTTTATATCTTAAATTCAGGCTCAAAACACCCGAAAATTCGATATTTTGGGGTCCCAGAAGCGATCTGTACATACCTACTCATTGCTAGAATATTTTCAAAATACAGGCCCAAAACATGCTAAAATTGATATTTTAGGTGCCCAAAGTCGATATCTCAAATTCAGGCTCAAAACACCCGAAAATTCTATATTTTTGGGTCCCAGAAGCGATCTGTACATGCCTACTGAGTGCTAGAATATTTTCAAAATATAGGGCAAAAACATGCTAAAAATCTATATTTTAGGTGCCCAAAGTCGATATCTCAATTTCAGGCCCAAAACACCCGAAAATTCGATATTTTTGGGTCTAGAAGCGATCTGTACATGCCTACTCCGTGTTAGAGTATTTTCAAAATACTGGACCAAAACATACTGAAAATCGATCTTTTAGGTGCACAAAAGTCGATATGTGCATGCATCTTCTGTACCCGTTTATATCTCAAATTCAGTCTCCAAACACCTGAAAATTCGATATTTTGGGGTCCCAGAAACGATCTGTACATGCCTACTCGGTGTTAGAGTATTTTCAAAATACAGGCCCAAAACATGCTAAAAAAAAATATTTTAGGTGCCCAAAGTCGATATCTCAAATTAAGCATCAAAACACCCGAAAATTCGATATTTTGGGGTCCCAGAAGCGATCTGTACATGCCTACTCGGTGTTAGAGTATTTTCAAAATACAGGCCCAAATCATGCTGAAAATCGATATTTTAGGTACCCAAAGTCAATATGCGCATGCATCTTCAGTACCCGTTTATATCTCAAATTCAGGCTCAAAACGCCCGAAAATTCGATATTTTGGGGTCCTTGAAGCGATCTGTACATGCCTACTCCGTGTTAGAGTATTTTCAAAATACAGGCCCAAAACATACTGAAAATCGATATTTTAGGTGCCCAAAGTTAATATGTGCATGCATCTTCTGTACCCGTTTATATCTCAAATTCAGGCTCAAAACACCCGAGCATTCAATGTTTTGGGGTCCCACAAGCGATCTCTACATACCTACTCATTGCTAGAATATTTTCAAATTATAGGTCCAAAACATGCTAAATATCGATATTTTAGGTGCCTAAAGTTAATATCTCAAATTCAGGCCCAAAACACTCGAAAATTCGATATTTTTGGGGTCCAAGAAGCGATCTGTACATGCCTACTTCGTGTTAGAGGATTTTCAAAATACAGGCCCAAAACATGCTAAAAAAAAATATTTTAGGTGCCCAAAGTCGATATCTCAAATTAAGGCCCAAAACACCCGAAAATTCGATATTTTGGGGTCCTAGAAGCGATCTGTACATGCCTACTCCGTGTTAGAGTATTTTCAAAATACAGGCCCAAAACATGTTGAAAATCGATATTTTAGGTGCCCAAAGTCAATATGTGCATGCATCTTCTGTACCCATTTATATCTCAAATTCAGTCTCAAAACACCCGATAGTTCGATATTTTGGGGTCCCAGAAGCGATCTGTACATGCCCACTCCGTGTTAGTGTATTTTCAAAATACTGGCCCAAAACTTACTGAAAATCGATCTTTTCGGTGCCCAAAAGTCGATATCTGCATGCATCTTCTGTACCCGTTTATATCTCAAATTTAGGCTCAAAACACCCGAAAATTCGATATTTTGGGGTCCCAGAAGCGATCTGTACATGCCTACTTCGTGTTAGAGAATTTTCAAAATACAGGCCCATAACATGCTGAAAATCGATATTTTAGGTGCCTAAAGTTAATATGTACATGCATCTTGTGTACCCGTTTATATCTCAAATTAAGGCTCCAAACACCCGAAAATTCGATATTTTGGGGTCCCAGAAGCGATCTGTACATGCCTACTCCGTGTTAGAGTATTTTCATAATAAAGGCCCAAAACATGCTGAAAATCGATATTTTAGGTGCCCAAAGTCAATACCTGCATGCATCTTCTGTACCCGTTTATATCTCAAATTCAGGCTCAAAACACCCGAAAATTCGAGATTTTGAGGTCCCAGAAGGGATCTGTACATGCCTACTAAGATACAGGCCCAAAACATGCTGAAAAAAGATATTTTAGGTGCCCAAACTCAATATGTGTATGCATCTTTTGCACCCGTTTATATCCCAAATTTAACCTCAAAACACCCGAAAATTCGATATTTTGGGGTCCCAGAAGCGATCTGTACATGCCTGCTCAGTGCTAGAATATTTTCAAAATATTGGCCCAAAACGTGCTAAAAATTGATATTTTAGGTGCCCTAAGTCGATATCTCAAATTCAGGCTCAAAACACCCGAAAATTCGATATTTTGGGGTCCCTAAAGCGATCTGTACATGCCTACTTCGTGTTAGAGTATTTTCAAAATACAGGCCCAAATCGTGCTAAAAATCGATATTTTAGGTGCCCAAAGTCGATATCTCAAATTAAGGGCCAAAACACCCGAAAATTCGATATTTTGGTGTCCCAGAAGCGATCTGTACATGCCTACTCAGTGCTAGAATATTTTCAAAATATAGGTCCAAAACATGCTAAAAATTGATATTTTAGGTGCCCTAAGTCGATATCTCAAATTCAGGCTCGAAACACCCGAAAATTCGATATTTTGGGGTCCCAGAAACGATCTGTACAGGCCCAAAACACCCGAAAATTCGATATTTTTGGTTCTAGAAGCGATCTGTACGTGCCTACTCAGTGCTAGAATGTTTTTAAAATATGGGCTCAAAACATGCTAAAAATCGATATTTTAAGTGTCCAAAGTCGATATGTGCATGAATCTTCTGTACCTGTTTATATCTCAAATTCAGGCTCAAAACACCCAAAAATTCGGTATTTTTGGGTCCTGGAAGCGATCTGTACATGCCTACTCCTAGTTAGAATGTTTTCTAGATACAGACCCAAAACATGCTAAAAATCGATATTTTCGGTGCCCAAAAGTCGATATGTGCATGCATCTTCAGTACCCGTTTATATCTCAAATTTAGGCTCAAAACGCCCGAAAATTCGATATTTTGGGGTCCTTGAAGCGATCTGTACATGCCTACTCCGTGTTAGAGTATTTTCAAAATACAGGCCCAAAACATACTGAAAATCGATATTTTAGGTGCCCAAAGTCAATATGTGCATGCATCTTCTGTACCCGTTTATATCTCAAATTCAGGCTCAAAACACCCGAAAATTCGATATTTTGGGGTCCCAGAAGGGATCTGTACATGCCTACTAAGATACAGGCCCAAAACATGCTGAAAATAGATATTTTAGGTGCCCAAACTCAATATGTGTATGCATCTTTTGCACCCGTTTATATCCCAAATTTAACCTCAAAACACCCGAAAATTCGATATTTTGGGGTCCCAGAAGCGATTTGTACATGCCTACTCCGAGTTAGAGTATTTTCAAAATATAGGCCTAAAACATGCTGAAAATCGATCTTTTAGGTGCCCAAAGTCAATATGTGCATGCATCTTCTGTACCCGTTTTTATTTAAAATTTAGGCTCAAAACACCCGAAAATTCGATATTTTGGGGTCCCCGAAGCGATCTGTTAATGCCTACTCAGTGCTAGAATATTTTCAAAATATAGGCCCAAAACGTGCTAAAAATTGATATTTTAGGTGCCCTAAGTCGATATCTCAAATTCAGGCTCAAAACACCCGAAAATTCGATATTCTGGGGTCCCAAAAGCGATCTGTACATGCCTACTTCGTGTTAGAGTATTTTCAAAATACAGGCCCAAAACGTGCTAAAAATCGATATTTTAGGTGCCCAAGGTCGATATCTCAAATTAAGGGCCAAAACACCCGAAAATTTGATATTTTTGGGTCCCAGAAGCGATCTGTACATGCCTACTCAGTGCTAGAATATTTTCAAAATATAGGTCCAAAACATGCTAAAAATTGATATTTTAGGTGCCCTAAGTCGATATCTCAAATTCAGGCTCGAAACACCCGAAAATTCGATATTTTGGGGTCCCAGAAGCGATCTGTACAGGCCCAAAACACCCGAAAATTCGATATTTTTGGTTCTAGAAGCGATCTGTACGTGCCTACTCAGTGCTAGAATGTTTTTAAAATATGGGCTCAAAACATGCTAAAAATCGATATTTTAAGTGTCCAAAGTCGATATGTGCATGAATCTTCTGTACCTGTTTATATCTCAAATTCAGGCTCAAAACACCCAAAAATTCGGTATTTTTGGGTCCTGGAAGCGATCTGTACATGCCTACTCCTAGTTAGAATGTTTTCTAGATACAGACCCAAAACATGCTAAAAATCGATATTTTCGGTGCCCAAAAGTCGATATGTGCATGCATCTTCAGTACCCGTTTATATCTCAAATTTAGGCTCAAAACGCCCGAAAATTCGATATTTTGGGGTCCTTGAAGCGATCTGTACATGCCTACTCCGTGTTAGAGTATTTTCAAAATACAGGCCCAAAACATACTGAAAATCGATATTTTAGGTGCCCAAAGTCAATATGTGCATGCATCTTCTGTACCCGTTTATATCTCAAATTCAGGCTCAAAACACCCGAAAATTCGATATTTTGGGGTCCCAGAAGGGATCTGTACATGCCTACTAAGATACAGGCCCAAAACATGCTGAAAATAGATATTTTAGGTGCCCAAACTCAATATGTGTATGCATCTTTTGCACCCGTTTATATCCCAAATTTAACCTCAAAACACCCGAAAATTCGATATTTTGGGGTCCCAGAAGCGATTTGTACATGCCTACTCCGAGTTAGAGTATTTTCAAAATATAGGCCTAAAACATGCTGAAAATCGATCTTTTAGGTGCCCAAAGTCAATATGTGCATGCATCTTCTGTACCCGTTTTTATTTAAAATTTAGGCTCAAAACACCCGAAAATTCGATATTTTGGGGTCCCCGAAGCGATCTGTACATGCCTACTCAGTGCTAGAATATTTTCAAAATATAGGCCCAAAACGTGCTAAAAATTGATATTTTAGGTGCCCTAAGTCGATATCTCAAATTCAGGCTCAAAACACCCGAAAATTCGATATTCTGGGGTCCCAAAAGCGATCTGTACATGCCTACTTCGTGTTAGAGTATTTTCAAAATACAGGCCCAAAACGTGCTAAAAATCGATATTTTAGGTGCCCAAGGTCGATATCTCAAATTAAGGGCCAAAACACCCGAAAATTTGATATTTTTGGGTCCCAGAAGCGATCTGTACATGCCAACTCAGTGCTAGAATATTTTCAAAATATAGGTCCAAAACATGCTAAAAATTGATATTTTAGGTGCCCTAAGTCGATATCTCAAATTCAGGCTCGAAACACCCGAAAATTCGATATTTTGGGGTCCCAGAAGCGATCTGTACAGGCCCAAAACACCCGAAAATTCGATATTTTTGGTTCTAGAAGCGATCTGTACGTGCCTACTCAGTGCTAGAATGTTTTTAAAATATGGGCTCAAAACATGCTAAAAATCGATATTTTAAGTGTCCAAAGTCGATATGTGCATGAATCTTCTGTACCTGTTTATATCTCAAATTCAGGCTCAAAACACCCGAAAATTCGGTATTTTTGGGTCCTGGAAGCGATCTGTACATGCCTACTCCTAGTTAGAATGTTTTCTAGATACAGACCCAAAACATGCTAAAAATCGATATTTTCGGTGCCCAAAAGTCGATATGTGCATGCATCTTCAGTACTCGTTTATATCTCAAATTTAGGCTCAAAACGCCCGAAAATTCGATATTTTGGGGTCCTTGAAGCGATCTGTACATGCCTACTCCGTGTTAGAGTATTTTCAAAATACAGGCTCAAAACATACAGAAAATCGATATTTTAGGTGCCCAAAGTCAATATGTGCATGCATCTTCTGTACCCGTTTATATCTCAAATTCAGGCTCAAAACACCCGAACATTCAATATTTTGGGGTCCCACAAGCGATCTCTACATACCTACTCATTGCTAGAATATTTTCAAATTATAGGTCCAAAACATGCTAAATATTGATATTTTAGGTGTCTAAAGTTAATATCTCAAATTCAGGCCCAAAACACTCGAAAATTCGATCTTTTTAGGGTCCAAGAAGCGATCTGTACATGCCTACTTCGTGTTAGAGTATTTTCAAAATACAGGCCCAAAACATGCTAAAAAAAAATATTTTAGGTGCCCAAAGTCGATATCTCAAATTAAGGCCCAAAACACCCGAAAATTCGATATTTTGGGGTCCTAGAAGCGATCTGTACATGCCTACTCCGTGTTAGAGTATTTTCAAAATACAGGCCCAAAACATGTTGAAAATCGATATTTTAGGTGCCCAAAGTCAATATGTGTATGCATCTTCTGTACCCATTTATATCTCTAATTCAGTCTCAAAACACCCGAAAATTCGATATTTTGGGGTCCCAGAAGCGATCTGTACATGCCCACTCCGTGTTAGAGTATTTTAAAAATACAGGCCCAAAACATACTGAAAATCGATCTTTTAGGTGCCCAAAAGTCGATATCTGCATGCATTTTCTGTACCCGTTTATATCTCAAATTTAGGCTCAAAACACCCGAAAATTCGATATTTTGGGGTCCCAGAAGCGATCTGTACATGCCTACTTCGTGTTAGAGAATTTTCAAAATACAGGCCCATAACATGCTGAAAATCGATATTTTAGGTGCCCAAAGTTAATATGTACATGCATCTTGTGTACCCGTTTATATCTCAAATTAAGGCTCCAAACACCCGAAAATTCGATATTTTGGGGTCCCAGAAGCGATCTGTACATGCCTACTCCATGTTAGAGTATTTTCAAAATAAAGGCCCAAAACATGCTGAAAATCGATATTTTAGGTGCCCAAAGTCAATACGTGCATGCATCTTCTGTAACCGTTTATATCTCAAATTCAGGCTCAAAACGCCCGAAAATTCGATATTTTGGGGTCCCAGAAGGGATCTGTACATGCCTACTAAGATACAGGCCCAAAACATGCTGAAAATCTATATTTTAGGTGCCCAAACTCAATATGTGTATGCATCTTTTGCAACCGTTTATATCCCAAATTTATCCTCAAAACACCCGAAAATTCGATATTTTGGGGTCCCAGAAGCGATTTGTACATGCCTACTCCGAGTTAGAGTATTTTCAAAATATAGGCCTAAAACATGCTGAAAATCGATCTTTTAAGTGCCCAAAGTCAATATGTGAAGGCATCTTCTGTACCCGTTTTTATTTAAAATTTAGGCTCAAAACCCCCGAAAATTCGATATTTTGGGGTCCCCGAAGCGATCTGTACATGCCTACTCAGTGCTAGAATATTTTCAAAATATAGGCCCAAAACGTGCTAAAAATTGATATTTTAGGTGCCCTAAGTCGATATCTCAAATTCATTCTCAAAACACCCGAAAATTCGATATTTTGGGGTCCCAAAAGCGATCTGTACATGCCTACTTCGTGTTAGAGTATTTTCAAAATACAGGCCCAAAACGTGCTAAAAATTGATATTTTAGGTGCCCTAAGTCGATATCTAAAATTCAGGCTCGAAACACCCGAAAATTCGATATTTTGGGGTCCCAGAAGCGATCTGTATAGGCCCAAAACACCCGAAAATTCGATATTTTGGGGTCCCAGAAGCGATCTGTACATGCCTACTCCATGTTAGAGTATTTTCAAAATAAAGGCCCAAAACATGCTGAAAATCGATATTTTAGGTGCCCAAAGTCAATACGTGCATGCATCTTCTGTACCCGTTTATATCTCAAATTCAGGCTCAAAACGCCCGAAAATTCGATATTTTGGGGTCCCAGAAGGGATCTGTACATGCCTACTAAGATACAGGCCCAAAACATGCTGAAAATCTATATTTTAGGTGCCCAAACTCAATATGTGTATGCATCTTTTGCAAACGTTTATATCCCAAATTTATCCTCAAAACACCCGAAAATTCGATATTTTGGGGTCCCAGAAGCGATTTGTACATGCCTACTCCGAGTTAGAGTATTTTCAAAATATAGGCCTAAAACATGCTGAAAATCGATCTTTTAAGTGCCCAAAGTCAATATGTGAAGGCATCTTCTGTACCCGTTTTTATTTAAAATTTAGGCTCAAAACCCCCGAAAATTCGATATTTTGGGGTCCCCGAAGCGATCTGTACATGCCTACTCAGTGCTAGAATATTTTCAAAATATAGGCCCAAAACGTGCTAAAAATTGATATTTTAGGTGCCCTAAGTCGATATCTCAAATTCAGGCTCAAAACACCCGAAAATTCGATATTTTGGGGTCCCAAAAGCGATCTGTACATGCCTACTTCGTGTTAGAGTATTTTCAAAATACAGGCCCAAAACGTGCTAAAAATTGATATTTTAGGTGCCCTAAGTCGATATCTCAAATTCAGGCTCGAAACACCCGAAAATTCGATATTTTGGGGTCCCAGAAGCGATCTGTATAGGCCCAAAACACCCGAAAATTCGATATTTTGGGGTCCCAGAAGGGATCTGTACTTGCCTACTCAGATACAGGCCCAAAACATGCTGAAAATAGATATTTTAGGTTCCCAAACTCAATATGTGCATGCAACTTCTGTACCCGTTTTTATTTAAAATTTAGGCTCAAGACACCCGAAAATTCGATATTTTGGGGTCCCAGAAGCGATCTATACATGCCTACTCAGTGCTAGAATATTTTCAAAATATAGGCCCAAAACGTGCTAAAAATCAATATTTCAGGTGCCCAAAGTCGATATATTAAATTAAGGGCCAAAACACCCGAAAATTCGATATTTTTGGTTCTAGAAGCGATCTGTACGTGCCTACTCAGTGCTAGAATGTTTTCAAAAAAATGGGCTCAAAACATGCTAAAAATCGATATTTTAAGTGTCCAAAGTCGATATCTCAAATTCAGGCCCAAAACTCCCGAAAATTCGATATTTTTGGTTCTAGAAGCGATCTGTACGTGCCGACTCAGTGCTAGAATGTTTTCAAAATATGGGCTCAAAACATGCTAAAAATCGATATTTTAAGTGTCCAAAGTCGATATGTGCATGCATCTTCTGTACCTGTTTATATCTCAAATTCAGGCTCAAAACACCCGAAAATTCGGTATTTTTGGGTCCTGGAAGCGATCTTTACATGCCTACTCCTAGTTAGAATGTTTTCTAGATACAGACCCAAAACATGCTCAAAATCGATATTTTCGGTGCCCAAAAGTCGATATGTGCATGCATCTTCAGTACCCGTTTATATCTCAAATTTAGGCTCAAAACACCCGAAAATTCGATATTTTGGGGTCCCAGAAGCGATCTGTACATGCCTACTTCGTGTTAGAGGATTTTCAAAATACAGGCCCATAACATGCTGAAAATCGATATTTTAGGTGCCCAAAGTCAATACGTGCATGCATCTTCTGTACCCGTTTATATCTCAAATTCAGGCTCAAAACACCCAAAAAATCGATATTTTTGGGTCCCAGAAGGGATCTGTATATGCCTACTCAGATACAGGCCCAAAACATGCTGAAAATAGATATTTTAGGTGCCCAAACTCAATATGTGTATGCATCTTTTGCACCAGTTTATATCCCAAATTTAACCTCAAAACACCCGAAAATTCGATATTTTGGGGTCCCAGAAGCGATTTGTACATGCCTACTCCGTGTTAGAGTATTTTCAAAATACAAGCCCAAAACATGCTGATAATCGATCTTTTAGGTGCCCAAAGTCAATATGTGCATGCATCTTCTGTACCCGTTTTTATTTAAAATTTAGGCTCAAAACACCCAAAAATTCGATATTTTGGGGTCCCAGAAGCGATCTGTACATGCCTACTCAGTGCTAGAATATTTTCAAAATATAGGCCCAAAACGTGCTAAAAATTGATATTTTAGGTGCCCTAAGTAGATATCTCAAATTCAGGCTCAAAACACCCGAAAATTCGATATTTTGGGGTCCCAGAAGCGATCTGTACATGCCTACTTCGTGTTAGAGTATTTTCAAAATACAGGCCCAAAACGTGCTAAAAATCGATATTTTAGGTGCCCAAAGTCGATATCTCAAATTAAGGGCCAAAACACCCGAAAATTCGATATTTTTGGTTCTAGAAGCGATCTGTACGTGCCTACTCAGTGCTAGAATGTTTTCAAAATATGGGCTCAAAACATGCTAAAAATCGATATTTTAAGTGTCCAAAGTCGATATCTCAAATTCAGGCCCAAAACACCCGAAAATTCGATATTTTTGGTTCTAGAAGCGATCTGTACGTGCCTACTCAGTGCTAGAATGTTTTCAAAATATGGGCTCAAAACATGCTAAAAATCGATATTTTAAGTGTCCAAAGTCGATATGTGCATGCATCTTCTGTACCTGTTTATATCTCAAATTCAGGCTCAAAACACCCGAAAATTCGATATTTTGGGGTTCCTGAAGCGATCTGGATATGCCTACTCCGTGTTAGAGTATTTTCAAAATACAGGCCCAAAACATGCTGAAAATCGATATTTTAGGTGCCTAAAGTCAATATGTGCATGCATCTTCTGTACCCGTTTATATCTAAAATTCAGGCTCAAAACACCCGAAAATTCGATATTTTTGGGTACCAGAAGCGATCTGTACATGCCTAATCAGTGTTAGAATATTTTCAAAATATAGGTCCAAAACATGCTAAATATCTATATTTTAAGTGCCTAAAATCGATATCTCAAATTCAGGCCCAAAACACCCGAAAATTCGATATTTTGGTGTCCCAGAAGCGATCTGTACATGCCTACTCCGTGTTAGAGTATTTTCAAAATACAGGCCGAAAACATACTGAAAATCGATCTTTTAAGTGCCCAAAAGTCGATAAGTGTATGCATCTTCTATACCCGTTTATATCTCAAATTCAGGCTCAATACACCCGAAAATTCGATATTTTTGGGTCCCAGAAGCGATCTGTACATGCCTACTTCGTGTTAGAGTATTTTCAAAATACAAGCCCAAAACATGCTAAAAAAAAATATTTTAGGTGCCCAAAGTCGATATCTCAAATTAAGGCCCAAAACACCCGAAAATTCGATATTTTGGGGTCCTAGAAGCGATCTGTACATGCCTACTCCGTGTTAGAGTATTTTCAAAATACAGGCCCAAAACATGCTGAAAATCGATATTTTAGGTGCCCAAAGTCTATATGTGCATGCATCTTCTGTACCCGTTTATATCTCAAATTCAGTCTCAAAACACCCGAAAATTTGATATTTTTGGGTCCCAGAAGCGATCTGTACATGCCTACTAAGTGCTAGAATATTTTCAAAATATAGGTCCAAAACATGCTAAATATCGATATTTTAGGTGCCTAAAGTCGATATCTCAAATTCAGGCCCAAAAAACCCGAAAATTCGATATTTTGGGGTCCCAGAAGCGATCTGTACATGCCCACTCCGTGTTAGAGTATTTTCAAAATACAGGCCCAAAACATACTGAAAATCGATCTTTTAGGTGCCCAAAAGTCGATATGTGCATGCATCTTCTGTACCCGTTTATATCTCAAATTAAGGCTCCAAACACCCGAAAATTCGATATTTTGGGGTCCCAGAAGGGATCTGTACATGCCTACTCAGATACAGGCCCAAAACATGCTGAAAATAGATATTTTAGGTACCCAAACTCAATGTGTATGCATCTTTTGCACCTGTTTATATCCCAAATTTAACCTCAAAACACCCGAAAATTCGATATTTTGGGGTCCCAGAAGCGATTTGTACATGCCTACTCCGTGTTAGAGTATTTTCAAAATATAGGCCCAAAACATGCTGAAAATCGATCTTTTAGGAGCCCAAAGTCAATATGTACATGCATCTTATGTACCCGTTTATATTTAAAATTTAGGCTCAAAACACCCGAAAATTCGATATTTTGGGGTCCCAGAAGCGATCTGTACATGCCTACTCAGTGCTAGAATATTTTCAAAATATAGGCCCAAAACGTGCTAAAAATTGATATTACAGGTGCCCTAAGTCGAAATCTCAAATTCAGGCTCAAAACACCCGAAAATTCGATATTTTGGGGTCCCAGAAGCTATCTGTACATGCCTACTATGTGTTAGAGTATTTTCAAAGTACAGGCCCAAAACATGCTGAAAGTCGATCTTTTAAGTGCCCAAAAGTCGATATGTGCATGCATCTTTTGTACCCGTTTATATCTCAAATTCAGGCTCCAAACACCCGAAAATTCGATATTTTGGGGTCCCAGAAGCGATCTTTACATGCCTAATCAGATACAGGCCAAAAAACATGCTGAAAATCGATATTTTAAGTGTCCAAAGTCGATATGTGCATGCATCTTCTGCACCCGTTTATAACCCAAATTCAACCTCAAAACACCCGAAAATTCGATATTTTTGGGTCCCAGAAGCGATCTGTACATGCCTACTCCGTGTTAGAGTATTTTCAAAATACAGGCCCAAAACATGCTGAAAATCGATATTTTAGGTGCCCAAAGTCAATATGTGCATGCATTTTCTGTACCCGTTTATATCTCAAATTCAGGCTCAAAACCCCCGAAAATTCGATATTTTGGGGTCCCAGAAGCGATCTGTACATGCTTACTCAGTGCTAGAATATTTTCAAAATATAGGCCCAAAACATGCTAAAAATCGATATTTTAGGTGCCCAAAGTCGATATCTCAAATTTATCCCCAAAACACCCAAAAATTCGATATTTTGGGGTCACAGAAGCGATCTGTACATGCCTACTCCGTGTTAGAGTATTTTCAAAATACAGGCCCAAAACATGCTGAAAATCGATATTTTAGGTGCCCAAAGTCAATATGTGCATGCATCTTCTATACCCGTTTATATCTTAAATTCAGGCTCCAAACACCCGAAAATTCGATATTTTGGGGTCCCAGAAGCGATCTGTACATGCCTACTCAGATACAGGCCCAAAACATGCTGAAAATCGATATTTTAGGTGCCCAAAGTCAATATGTGTATGCATCTTCTGCACCCGTTTATATCCCAAATTCAACCTCAAAACACCCGAAAATTCGATATTTTTGGGTCCCAGAAGCGATCTGTACATGCCTACTAAGTGCTAGAATGTTGTCAAAATATTGGCTCAAAACATACTAAAAATTGATATTTTAAGTGTCCAAAGTCGATATGTGCATGCATCTTCTGTACCCGTTTATATCTCAAATTCATGCTCAAAACACCCGAAAATTCGGTATTTTTTGGTCCTAGAAGCGATCTGTACATGCCTACTCCTAGTTAGAATGTTTTCAAGATACAGACCCAAAACATGCTTAAAATCGATATTATATGTGCCCAGAATTCGATATGTGCATGCATCTTCTGTACCCGTTTGTATCTCAAATTCAGGCTTAAAACACCCGAAAATTCGATATTTTGGGGTCCCAAAAGCGATCTGTACATGCCTAATCAGTGCAAGAATATTTTCAAAATTCAGGCCCAAAACATGCTAAAAATCGATATATTAGGTGCCCAAAGTCGATATCTCAAATTCAGGCCCAAAACACCCGAAAATTCGATATTTTGGGGTCCCAGAAGTGATCTGTACATGCTTACTCCGTGTTAGAGTATTTTCAATATACAGGCCCAAAACATAATGAAAATCGATCTTTTAGGTGCCCAAAAGTCGATATGTGTATGCATCTTCTGCACCCGTTTATATCCCAAATTCAACCTCAAAACACCCGAAAATTCAAAATTTTTGTATCCCAGAAGTGATCTGTACATGCCTACTCAGTGCTAGAATGTTTTCAAAATATAGGCCCAAAACAAGCTAAAAATCGATATTTTAAGTGTCCAAAGTTAATTTGTGCATGCATCTTCTGTACCCGTTTATATCTCAAATTCAGGCTCAAAACACCCGAAAATTCGATATTTGGGGGTCCCATAAGAGATCTGTACTTGCCTACTAAGTGCTAGAATATTTTCAAAATATAGGTCCAAAACATGCTAAATATCGATATTTTAGGTGCCTAAAGTCGATATATCAAATTCAGGCACAAAACACACGAAAATTCGATATTTTGGGGTCCCAGAAGCGATCTGTACATGCCTACTCCGTGTTAGAGTATTTTCAAAATACAGGCCCAAAACATACTGAAAATCGATCTTTTAGGTGCCCAAAAGTCGATATGTGCATGCATCTTCTGTACCCGTTTATATCTCAAATTTAGGCTCAAAACACCCGAAAATTCGATATTTTGGGGTCCTAGAAGTGATCTGTACATGCCTACTTTGTGTTAGAATATTTTCAAAATACAGGCCCAAAACATGCTGAAAATCGATATTTTAGGTGCCAAAAGTCGATATCTCAAATTAAGGCCCAAAACACCCGAGAATTCGATAATTTGGGGTCCCAGAAGCGATCTGTACATGCCTACTCCGTGTTAGAGTATTTTTAAAAATACAGGCCCAAAACATACTGAAAATCGATCTTTTAGGTGCCCAAAAGTCGATATGTGCATGCATCTTCTGTACCCGTTTATATCTCAAATTCAGGCTCAAAACACCCGGAAATTCGGTATTTTTGGGTCCTTGAAGCGATCCATACATGCCTACTCCGTGTTAGAGTATTTTCAAAATACAGGCCCAAAACATACTGAAAATCGATCTGTTAGGTGCCCAAAGTCAATATGAGCATGCATCTTCTGTACCCGTTTATATCTTAAATTCAGGCTCAAAACACCCGAAAATTCGATATTTTGGGGTCCCAGAAGCGATCTGTACATACCTACTCATTGCTAGAATATTTTCAAAATACAGGCCCAAAACATGCTAAAATTGATATTTTAGGTGCCCAAAGTCGATATCTCAAATTCAGGCTCAAAACACCCGAAAATTCTATATTTTTGGGTCCCAGAAGCGATCTGTACATGCCTACTGAGTGCTAGAATATTTTCAAAATATAGGGCCAAAACATGCTAAATATCGATATTTTAGGTGCCTAAAGTCGATACATCAAATTCAGGCACAAAACACCCGAAAATTCGATATTTTGGGGTCCCAGAAGCGATCTGTACATGCCTACTCCGTGTTAGAGTATTTTCAAAATACAGGCCCAAAACATACTGAAAATCGATCTTTTAGGTGCCCAAAAGTCGATATGTGCATGCATCTTCTGTACCCGTTTATATCTCAAATTTAGTCTCAAAACACCCGAAAATTCGATATTTTGGGGTCCTAGAAGCGATCTGTACATGCCTACTTTGTGTTAGAATATTTTTAAAATACAGGCCCAAAACATGCTGAAAATCGATATTTTAGGTGCCAAAAGTCGATATCTCAAATTAAGGCCCAAAACACCCGAGAATTCGATAATTTGGGGTCCCAGAAGCGATCTGTACATGCCTACTCCGTGTTAGAGTATTTTTAAAAATACAGGCCCAAAACATACTGAAAATCGATCTTTTAGGTGCCCAAAAGTCGATATGTGCATGCATCTTCTGTACCCGTTTATATCTCAAATTCAGGCTCAAAACACCCGGAAATTCGGTATTTTTGGGTCCTTGAAGCGATCCATACATGCCTACTCCGTGTTAGAGTATTTTCAAAATACAGGCCCAAAACATACTGAAAATCGATCTGTTAGGTGCCCAAAGTCAATATGAGCATGCATCTTCTGTACCCGTTTATATCTTAAATTCAGGCTCAAAACACCCGAAAATTCGATATTTTGGGGTCCCAGAAGCGATCTGTACATACCTACTCATTGCTAGAATATTTTCAAAATACAGGCCCAAAACATGCTAAAATTGATATTTTAGGTGCCCAAAGTCGATATCTCAAATTCAGGCTCAAAACACCCGAAAATTCTATATTTTTGGGTCCCAGAAGCGATCTGTACATGCCTACTGAGTGCTAGAATATTTTCAAAATATAGGGCAAAAACATGCTAAAAATCTATATTTTAGGTGCCCAAAGTCGATATCTCAATTTCAGGCCCAAAACACCCGAAAATTCGATATTTTTGGGTCTAGAAGCGATCTGTACATGCCTACTCCGTGTTAGAGTATTTTCAAAATACTGGACCAAAACATACTGAAAAACGATCTTTTAGGTGCACAAAACTCGATATGTGCATGCATCTTCTGTACCCGTTTATATCTCAAATTCAGGCTCCAAACACCTGAAAATTCGATATTTTGGGGTCCCAGAAACGATCTGTACATGCCTACTCGGTGTTAGAGTATTTTCAAAATACAGGCCCAAAACATGCTAAAAAAAAATATTTTAGGTGCCCAAAGTCGATATCTCAAATTAAGCATCAAAACACCCGAAAATTCGATATTTTGGGGTCCCAGAAGCGATCTGTACATGCCTACTCGGTGTTAGAGTATTTTCAAAATACAGGCCCAAATCATGCTGAAAATCGATATTTTAGGTACCCAAAGTCAATATGCGCATGCATCTTCAGTACCCGTTTATATCTCAAATTCAGGCTCAAAACGCCCGATAATTCGATATTTTGGGGTCCTTGAAGCGATCTGTACATGCCTATTCCGTGTTAGAGTATTTTCAAAATACAGGCCCAAAACATACTGAAAATCGATATTTTAGGTGCCCAAAGTTAATATGTGCATGCATCTTCTGTACCCGTTTATATCTCAAATTCAGGCTCAAAACACCCGAGCATTCAATGTTTTGGGGTCCCACAAGCGATCTCTACATACCTACTCATTGCTAGAATATTTTCAAATTATAGGTCCAAAACATCCTAAATATCGATATTTTAGGTGCCTAAAGTTAATATCTCAAATTCAGGCCCAAAACACTCGAAAAATCGATATTTTTGGGGTCCAAGAAGCGATCTGTACATGCCTACTTCGTGTTAGAGGATTTTCAAAATACAGGCCCAAAACATGCTAAAAAAAAATATTTTAGGTGCCCAAAGTCGATATCTCAAATTAAGGCCCAAAACACCCGAAAATTCGATATTTTGGGGTCCTAGAAGCGATCTGTACATGCCTACTCCGTGTTAGAGTATTTTCAAAATACAGGCCCAAAACATGTTGAAAATCGATATTTTAGGTGCCCAAAGTCAATATGTGCATGCATCTTCTGTACCCATTTATATCTCAAATTCAGTCTCAAAACACCCGATAGTTCGATATTTTGGGGTCCCAGAAGCGATCTGTACATGCCCACTCCGTGTTAGTGTATTTTCAAAATACTGGCCCAAAACTTACTAAAATCGATCTTTTAGGTGCCCAAAAGTCGATATCTGCATGCATCTTCTGTACCCGTTTATATCTCAAATTTAGGCTCAAAACACCCGAAAATTCGATATTTTGGGGTCCCAGAAGCGATCTGTACATGCCTACTTCGTGTTAGAGAATTTTCAAAATACAGGCCCATAACATGCTGAAAATCGATATTTTAGGTGCCTAAAGTTAATATGTACATGCATCTTGTGTACCCGTTTATATCTCAAATTAAGGCTCCAAACACCCGAAAATTCGATATTTTGGGGTCCCAGAAGCGATCTGTACATGCCTACTCCGTGTTAGAGTATTTTCATAATAAAGGCCCAAAACATGCTGAAAATCGATATTTTAGGTGCCCAAAGTCAATACCTGCATGCATCTTCTGTACCCGTTTATATCTCAAATTCAGGCTCAAAACACCCGAAAATTCGAGATTTTCGGGTCCCAGAAGGGATCTGTACATGCCTACTAAGATACAGGCCCAAAACATGCTGAAAAAAGATATTTTAGGTGCCCAAACTCAATATGTGTATGCATCTTTTGCACCCGTTTATATCCCAAATTTAACCTCAAAACACCCGAAAATTCGATATTTTGGGGTCTCAGAAGCGATCTGTACATGCCTGCTCAGTGCTAGAATATTTTCAAAATATTGGCCCAAAACGTGCTAAAAATTGATATTTTAGGTGCCCTAAGTCGATATCTCAAATTCAGGCTCAAAACACCCGAAAATTCGATATTTTGGGGTCCCTAAAGCGATCTGTACATGCCTACTTCGTGTTAGAGTATTTTCAAAATACAGGCCCAAATCGTGCTAAAAATCGATATTTTAGGTGCCCAAAGTCGATATCTCAAATTAAGGGCCAAAACACCCGAAAATTCGATATTTTGGGGTCCCAGAAGCGATCTGTACATGCCTACTCAGTGCTAGAATATTTTCAAAATATAGGTCCAAAACATGCTAAAAATTGATATTTTAGGTGCCCTAAGTCGATATCTCAAATTCAGGCTCAAAACACCCGAAAATTCGATATTTTGGGGTCCCAGAAACGATCTGTACAGGCCCAAAACACCCGAAAATTCGATATTTTTGGTTCTAGAAGCGATCTGTACGTGTCTACTCAGTGCTAGAATGTTTTTAAAATATGGGCTCAAAACATGCTAAAAATCGATATTTTAAGTGTCCAAAGTCGATATGTGCATGAATCTTCTGTACCTGTTTATATCTCAAATTCAGGCTCAAAACACCCAAAAATTCGGTATTTTTGGGTCCTGGAAGCGATCTGTACATGCCTACTCCTAGTTAGAATGTTTTCTAGATACAGACCCAAAACATGCTAAAAATCGATATTTTCGGTGCCCAAAAGTCGATATGTGCATGCATCTTCAGTACCCGTTTATATCTCAAATTTAGGCTCAAAACGCCCGAAAATTCGATATTTTGGGGTCCTTGAAGCGATCTGTACATGCCTACTCCGTGTTAGAGTATTTTCAAAATACAGGCCCAAAACATACTGAAAATCGATATTTTAGGTGCCCAAAGTCAATATGTGCATGCATCTTCTGTACCCGTTTATATCTCAAATTCAGGCTCAAAACACCCGAACATTCAATATTTTGGGGTCCCACAAGCGATCTCTACATACCTACTCATTGCTAGAATATTTTCATATTATAGGTCCAAAACATGCTAAATATCGATATTTTAGGTGCCTAAAGTTAATATCTCAAATTCAGGCCCTAAACACTCGAAAATTCGATCTTTTTAGGGTCCAAGAAGCGATCTGTACATGCCTACTTCGTGTTAGAGTATTTTCAAAATACAGGCCCAAAACATGCTAAACAAAAATATTTTAGGTGCCCAAAGTCGATATCTCAAATTAAGGCCCAAAACACCCGAAAATTCGATATTTTGGGGTCCTAGAAGCGATCTGTACATGCCTACTCCGTGTTAGAGTATTTTCAAAATACAGGCCCAAAACATGTTGAAAATCGATATTTTAGGTGCCCAAAGTCAATATGTGCATGCATCTTCTGTACCCGTTTATATCTCAAATTTAGGCTCAAAACACCCGAAAATTCGATATTTTGGGGTCCCAGAAGCGATCTGTACATGCCTACTTCGTGTTAGAGAATTTTCAAAATACAGGCCCATAACATGCTGAAAATCGATATTTTAGGTGCCTAAAGTTAATATGTACATGCATCTTGTGTACCCGTTTATATCTCAAATTAAGGCTCCAAACACCCGAAAATTCGATATTTTGGGGTCCCAGAAGCGATCTGTACATGCCTACTCCGTGTTAGAGTATTTTCATAATAAAGGCCCAAAACATGCTGAAAATCGATATTTTAGGTGCCCAAAGTCAATACCTGCATGCATCTTCTGTACCCGTTTATATCTCAAATTCAGGCTCAAAACACCCGAAAATTCGAGATTTTCGGGTCCCAGAAGGGATCTGTACATGCCTACTAAGATACAGGCCCAAAACATGCTGAAAAAAGATATTTTAGGTGCCCAAACTCAATATGTGTATGCATCTTTTGCACCCGTTTATATCCCAAATTTAACCTCAAAACACCCGAAAATTCGATATTTTGGGGTCCCAGAAGCGATCTGTACATGCCTGCTCAGTGCTAGAATATTTTCAAAATATTGGCCCAAAACGTGCTAAAAATTGATATTTTAGGTGCCCTAAGTCGATATCTCAAATTCAGGCTCAAAACACCCGAAAATTCGATATTTTGGGGTCCCTAAAGCGATCTGTACATGCCTACTTCGTGTTAGAGTATTTTCAAAATACAGGCCCAAATCGTGCTAAAAATCGATATTTTAGGTGCCCAAAGTCGATATCTCAAATTAAGGGCCAAAACACCCGAAAATTCGATATTTTGGGGTCCCAGAAGCGATCTGTACATGCCTACTCAGTGCTAGAATATTTTCAAAATATAGGTCCAAAACATGCTAAAAATTGATATTTTAGGTGCCCTAAGTCGATATCTCAAATTCAGGCTCAAAACACCCGAAAATTCGATATTTTGGGGTCCCAGAAACGATCTGTACAGGCCCAAAACACCCGAAAATTCGATATTTTTGGTTCTAGAAGCGATCTGTACGTGTCTACTCAGTGCTAGAATGTTTTTAAAATATGGGCTCAAAACATGCTAAAAATCGATATTTTAAGTGTCCAAAGTCGATATGTGCATGAATCTTCTGTACCTGTTTATATCTCAAATTCAGGCTCAAAACACCCAAAAATTCGGTATTTTTGGGTCCTGGAAGCGATCTGTACATGCCTACTCCTAGTTAGAATGTTTTCTAGATACAGACCCAAAACATGCTAAAAATCGATATTTTCGGTGCCCAAAAGTCGATATGTGCATGCATCTTCAGTACCCGTTTATATCTCAAATTTAGGCTCAAAACGCCCGAAAATTCGATATTTTGGGGTCCTTGAAGCGATCTGTACATGCCTACTCCGTGTTAGAGTATTTTCAAAATACAGGCCCAAAACATACTGAAAATCGATATTTTAGGTGCCCAAAGTCAATATGTGCATGCATCTTCTGTACCCGTTTATATCTCAAATTCAGGCTCAAAACACCCGAACATTCAATATTTTGGGGTCCCACAAGCGATCTCTACATACCTACTCATTGCTAGAATATTTTCATATTATAGGTCCAAAACATGCTAAATATCGATATTTTAGGTGCCTAAAGTTAATATCTCAAATTCAGGCCCAAAACACTCGAAAATTCGATCTTTTTAGGGTCCAAGAAGCGATCTGTACATGCCTACTTCGTGTTAGAGTATTTTCAAAATACAGGCCCAAAACATGCTAAACAAAAATATTTTAGGTGCCCAAAGTCGATATCTCAAATTAAGGCCCAAAACACCCGAAAATTCGATATTTTGGGGTCCTAGAAGCGATCTGTACATGCCTACTCCGTGTTAGAGTATTTTCAAAATACAGGCCCAAAACATGTTGAAAATCGATATTTTAGGTGCCCAAAGTCAATATGTGCATGCATCTTCTGTACCCGTTTATATCTCAAATTTAGGCTCAAAACACCCGAAAATTCGATATTTTGGGGTCCCAGAAGCGATCTGTACATGCCTACTTCGTGTTAGAGAATTTTCAAAATACAGGCCCATAACATGCTAAAAAAAAATATTTTAGGTGCCCAAAGTCGATATCTCAAATTAAGGCCCAAAACACCCGAAAATTCGATATTTTGGGGTCCTAGAAGCGATCTGTACATGCCTACTCCGTGTTAGAGTATTTTCAAAATACAGGCCCAAAACATGTTGAAAATCGATATTTTAGGTGCCCAAAGTCAATATGTGTATGCATCTTCTGTACCCATTTATATCTCTAATTCAGTCTCAAAACACCAGAAAATTCGATATTTTGGGGTCCCAGAAGCGATCTGTACATGCCCACTCCGTGTTAGAGTATTTTAAAAATACAGGCCCAAAACATACTGAAAATCGATCTTTTAGGTGCCCAAAAGTCGATATCTGCATGCATTTTCTGTACCCGTTTATATCTCAAATTTAGGCTCAAAACACCCGAAAATTCGATATTTTGGGGTCCCAGAAGCGATCTGTACATGCCTACTTCGTGTTAGAGAATTTTCAAAATACAGGCCCATAACATGCTGAAAATCGATATTTTAGGTGCCCAAAGTTAATATGTACATGCATCTTGTGTACCCGTTTATATCTCAAAATAAGGCTCCAAACACCCGAAAATTCGATATTTTGGGGTCCCAGAAGCGATCTGTACATGCCTACTCCATGTTAGAGTATTTTCAAAATAAAGGCCCAAAACATGCTGAAAATCGATATTTTAGGTGCCCAAAGTCAATACGTGCATGCATCTTCTGTACCCGTTTATATCTCAAATTCAGGCTCAAAACGCCCGAAAATTCGATATTTTGGGGTCCCAGAAGGGATCTGTACATGCCTACTAAGATACAGGCCCAAAACATGCTGAAAATCTATATTTTAGGTGCCCAAACTCAATATGTGTATGCATCTTTTGCAACCGTTTATATCCCAAATTTATCCTC
This sequence comes from Petrolisthes cinctipes, assembly GCA_033782935.1. NCBI lineage: Eukaryota > Metazoa > Arthropoda > Malacostraca > Decapoda > Porcellanidae > Petrolisthes > Petrolisthes cinctipes. Next base: position 11,347,791 of record JAWQEG010000062.1, on the reverse strand, counting down.
AAAACACCCGAAAATTCGATATTTTGGGGTCCCAGAAGCGATTTGTACATGCCTACTCCGAGTTAGAGTATTTTCAAAATATAGGCCTAAAACATGCTGAAAATCGATCTTTTAAGTGCCCAAAGTCAATATGTGAAGGCATCTTCTGTACCCGTTTTTATTTAAAATTTAGGCTCAAAACCCCCGAAAATTCGATATTTTGGGGTCCCCGAAGCGATCTGTACATGCCTACTCAGTGCTAGAATATTTTCAAAATATAGGCCCAAAACGTGCTAAAAATTGATATTTTAGGTGCCCTAAGTCGATATCTCAAATTCAGGCTCAAAACACCCGAAAATTCGATATTTTGGGGTCCCAAAAGCGATCTGTACATGCCTACTTCGTGTTAGAGTATTTTCAAAATACAGGCCCAAAACGTGCTAAAAATTGATATTTTAGGTGCCCTAAGTCGATATCTCAAATTCAGGCTCGAAACACCCGAAAATTCGATATTTTGGGGTCCCAGAAGCGATCTGTATAGGCCCAAAACACCCGAAAATTCGATATTTTGGGGTCCCAGAAGGGATCTGTACATGCCTACTCAGATACAGGCCCAAAACATGCTGAAAATAGATATTTTAGGTTCCCAAACTCAATATGTGCATGCAACTTCTGTACCCGTTTTTATTTAAAATTTAGGCTCAAGACACCCGAAAATTCGATATTTTGGGGTCCCAGAAGCGATCTATACATGCCTACTCAGTGCTAGAATATTTTCAAAATATAGGCCCAAAACGTGCTAAAAATCAATATTTCAGGTGCCCAAAGTCGATATATTAAATTAAGGGCCAAAACACCCGAAAATTCGATATTTTTGGTTCTAGAAGCGATCTGTACGTGCCTACTCAATGCTAGAATGTTTTCAAAAAAATGGGCTCAAAACATGCTAAAAATCGATATTTTAAGTGTCCAAAGTCGATATCTCAAATTCAGGCCCAAAACTCCCGAAAATTCGATATTTTTGGTTCTAGAAGCGATCTGTACGTGCCGACTCAGTGCTAGAATGTTTTCAAAATATGGGCTCAAAACATGCTAAAAATCGATATTTTAAGTGTCCAAAGTCGATATGTGCATGCATCTTCTGTACCTGTTTATATCTCAAATTCAGGCTCAAAACACCCGAAAATTCGGTATTTTTGGGTCCTGGAAGCGATCTTTACATGCCTACTCCTAGTTAGAATGTTTTCTAGATACAGACCCAAAACATGCTCAAAATCGATATTTTCGGTGCCCAAAAGTCGATATGTGCATGCATCTTCAGTACCCGTTTATATCTCAAATTTAGGCTCAAAACACCCGAAAATTCGATATTTTGGGGTCCCAGAAGCGATCTGTACATGCCTACTTCGTGTTAGAGGATTTTCAAAATACAGGCCCATAACATGCTGAAAATCGATATTTTAGGTGCCCAAAGTCAATACGTGCATGCATCTTCTGTACCCGTTTATATCTCAAATTCAGGCTCAAAACACCCAAAAAATCGATATTTTTGGGTCCCAGAAGGGATCTGTATATGCCTACTCAGATACAGGCCCAAAACATGCTGAAAATAGATATTTTAGGTGCCCAAACTCAATATGTGTATGCATCTTTTGCACCAGTTTATATCCCAAATTTAACCTCAAAACACCCGAAAATTCGATATTTTGGGGTCCCAGAAGCGATTTGTACATGCCTACTCCGTGTTAGAGTATTTTCAAAATACAAGCCCAAAACATGCTGATAATCGATCTTTTAGGTGCCCAAAGTCAATATGTGCATGCATCTTCTGTACCCGTTTTTATTTAAAATTTAGGCTCCAAACACCCAAAAATTCGATATTTTGGGGTCCCAGAAGCGATCTGTACATGCCTACTCAGTGCTAGAATATTTTCAAAATATAGGCCCAAAACGTGCTAAAAATTGATATTTTAGGTGCCCTAAGTCGATATCTCAAATTCAGGCTCAAAACACCCGAAAATTCGATATTTTGGGGTCCCAGAAGCGATCTGTACATGCCTACTTCGTGTTAGAGTATTTTCAAAATACAGGCCCAAAACGTGCTAAAAATCGATATTTTAGGTGCCCAAAGTCGATATCTCAAATTAAGGGCCAAAACACCCGAAAATTCGATATTTTTGGTTCTAGAAGCGATCTGTACGTGCCTACTCAGTACTAGAATGTTTTCAAAATATGGGCTCAAAACATGCTAAAAATCGATATTTTAAGTGTCCAAAGTCGATATCTCAAATTCAGGCCCAAAACACCCGAAAATTCGATATTTTTGGTTCTAGAAGCGATCTGTACGTGCCTACTCAGTGCTAGAATGTTTTCAAAATATGGGCTCAAAACATGCTAAAAATCGATATTTTAAGTGTCCAAAGTCGATATGTGCATGCATCTTCTGTACCTGTTTATATCTCAAATTCAGGCTCAAAACACCCGAAAATTCGATATTTTGGGGTTCCTGAAGCGATCTGGACATGCCTACTCCGTGTTAGAGTATTTTCAAAATACAGGCCGAAAACATACTGAAAATCGATCTTTTAAGTGCCCAAAAGTCGATAAGTGTATGCATCTTCTATATCCGTTTATATCTCAAATTCAGGCTCAATACACCCGAAAATTCGATATTTTTGGGTCCCAGAAGCGATCTGTACATGCCTACTTCGTGTTAGAGTATTTTCAAAATACAAGCCCAAAACATGCTAAAAAAAAATATTTTAGGTGCCCAAAGTCGATATCTCAAATTAAGGCCCAAAACACCCGAAAATTCGATATTTTGGGGTCCTAGAAGCGATCTGTACATGCCTACTCCGTGTTAGAGTATTTTCAAAATACAGGCCCAAAACATGCTGAAAATCGATATTTTAGGTGCCCAAAGTCTATATGTGCATGCATCTTCTGTACCCGTTTATATCTCAAATTCAGTCTCAAAACACCCGAAAATTTGATATTTTTGGGTCCCAGAAGCGATCTGTACATGCCTACTAAGTGCTAGAATATTTTCAAAATATAGGTCCAAAACATGCTAAATATCGATATTTTAGGTGCCTAAAGTCGATATCTCAAATTCAGGCCCAAAAAACCCGAAAATTCGATATTTTGGGGTCCCAGAAGCGATCTGTACATGCCCACTCCGTGTTAGAGTATTTTCAAAATACAGGCCCAAAACATACTGAAAATCGATCTTTTAGGTGCCCAAAAGTCGATATGTGCATGCATCTTCTGTACCCGTTTATATCTCAAATTAAGGCTCCAAACACCCGAAAATTCGATATTTTGGGGTCCCAGAAGCGATCTGTACATGCCTACTCCGTGTTAGAGTATTTTCAAAATAAAGGCCCAAAACATGCTGAAAATCGATATTTTAGGTGCCCAAAGTCAATACGTGCATGCATTTTCTGTACCCGTTTATATCTAAAATTCAGGCTCAAAACACCCAAAAATTCGATATTTTGGGGTCCCAGAAGGGATCTGTACATGCCTACTCAGATACAGGCCCAAAACATGCTGAAAATAGATATTTTAGGTACCCAAACTCAATGTGTATGCATCTTTTGCACCTGTTTATATCCCAAATTTAACCTCAAAACACCCGAAAATTCGATATTTTGGGGTCCCAGAAGCGATTTGTACATGCCTACTCCGTGTTAGAGTATTTTCAAAATATAGGCCCAAAACATGCTGAAAATCGATCTTTTAGGAGCCCAAAGTCAATATGTGCATGCATCTTATGTACCCGTTTATATTTAAAATTTAGGCTCAAAACACCCGAAAATTCGATATTTTGGGGTCCCAGAAGCGATCTGTACATGCCTACTCAGTGCTAGAATATTTTCAAAATATAGGCCCAAAACGTGCTAAAAATTGATATTATAGGTGCCCTAAGTCGATATCTCAAATTCAGGCTCAAAACACCCGAAAATTCGATATTTTGGGGTCCCAGAAGCTATCTGTACATGCCTACTATGTGTTAGAGTATTTTCAAAGTACAGGCCCAAAACATGCTGAAAGTCGATCTTTTAAGTGCCCAAAAGTCGATATGTGCATGCATCTTTTGTACCCGTTTATATCTCAAATTCAGGCTCCAAACACCCGAAAATTCGATATTTTGGGGTCCCAGAAGCGATCTTTACATGCCTAATCAGATACAGGCCAAAAAACATGCTGAAAATCGATATTTTAAGTGTCCAAAGTCGATATGTGCATGCATCTTCTGTACCCGTTTATATCTCAAATTGAGGGTCAAAAAACCCGAAAATTCAGTATTTTTTGGTCCTAGAAGCGATCTGTACATGACTACTCCTAGTTATAATGTTTTCAAGATACAGACCCAAAACATGCTAAAAATCGATATTTTCGGTGCCCAAAAATCGATATTTGCATGCATCTTCAGTATCCGTTTATATCTCAAATTCAGGCTCAAAACACTCGAAAATTCGATATTTTGGGATCCCAGAAGCGATCTGTACATGCCTACTTCGTGTTAGAGTATTTTCAAAATACAGGCCCAAAACATGCTAAAACAAAATATTTGAGGTGCCCAAAGTCGATAACTCAAATAAAGGCCCAAAACACCCGAAAATTCGATATTTTGGGGTCCCACAAGCGATCTGTACATACCTACTCCGTGTTAGAGTATTTTCAAAATACAGGCCCAAAACATGCTGAAAATCGATATTTTAGGTGCCCAAAGTCAATATGTGTAAGCATCTTCTGCACCCGTTTATATCCCAAATTCAACCTCAAAACACCTTAAAATTCGATATTGTGGGGTCGCAGATGCGATCTGTACATGCCTACCCCGTTTTAGAGAATTTTCTGAATACAGGCGCAAAACATGCTAAAAATCGATCTTTTAGGTGTCCAAAGTCAATATGTGCATACATCTTCTGTACCCGTAAATATCTCAAATTCAGACTCCAAACACCCGAAAATTCGATATTTTGGGGTCCCAGAAGCGATCTGTACATGCCTGCTCCATGTTAGAGTATTTTCAAAATACAGGCCCAAAACATACTGAAAATCGATCTTTTAGGTGCCCAAAAGTCGATATGTGCATGCATCTTCTGTACCCGTTTATATCTCAAATTCAACCTCAAAACACCCGAAAATTCGATATTTTGAGGTCCCAGAAGCGATCGATACATGCCTAATCCGTGTTAGAGTATTTTTTAAATACAGGCAAAAAGCATGCTGAAAATCGATCTTTTAGGTGTCCAAAGTCAATATGTGTATACATCTTCTGCACCCGTTTCCATCCCAAATTCAGCCTCAAAACACCCGAAAATTCGATATTTTTGGGTCCCAGAAGCGATCTGTACATGCCTACACAGTGCTAGATTTTTTTCAAAATATAGGCTCAAAACATGCTAAAAATCGATATTTTAAGTGTCCAAAGTCGATATGTGCATGCATCTTCTGTACCCGTTTATATATCAAATTCAGGCTCAAAACACCACAAAATTCGGTATTTCGGGGTCTAAGAAGCGATCTGTACATGCCTAGTCCTAGTTAGAATGTTTTCAAGATACAGACCAAAAACATGCTCAAAATCGATATTTTAGGTGCCCAAAGTCAATACGTGCATGCATCTTCGGCACCAGATTATATTCCAAATTCATCCTCAAAACACCTGAAAATATGATATTTTGGGTTCCTAGAAGCGATCTGTACATGCCTAATAAGTGCTAGAATATTTTCAAAATATAGGCTCAAAACATGCTAACAATCGATATTTTAAGTCTTCAAAGTCGATATGTGCATGCATCTTCAGTACCCGTTTATATCTCAAATTCAGGCTCAAAACACTCTAAAATTCGATATTTTGAGGTTCCAGAAGCGATCTGTACATGCCTACCCCGTGTTAGAGAATTTTCTGAATACAGGCGCAAAACATGCTGAAAATCGATCTTTAAGGTGCCCAAAGTCAATATGTGCATTCATCTTCTGTACCCGTTTATATCCCAAATTCAGCCTCAAAACACCCGAAAATTTGATATTTTTGGGTCCCTGAAGCGATCTGTACATGCCTACACAGATACAGGCTCAAAACATGCTGAAAATCGATATTTTAGGTGCCCAACGTCAATATGTGTATGCATCTTCTCCACGCGTTTATATCTCAAATTCAACCACAAAACACCCGAAAATTCGATATTTTTCAGTCCCAGAAGCGATCTGTACATGCCTACTCAGTGCTAGAATGTTTTCAAAATATAGGCTCAAAACATGCTAAAAATCGATATTTTAAGTGTCCAAAGTCGATATGTGCATGCATCTTCTGTACCCGTTTATATCTCAAATTCAGGCTCAAAACCCCCGAAAATTCTATATTTTTGGGTCCTAGAAGCAATCTTTACATGCCTACTCCTAGTTAGAATGTTTTCAAGATACAGACCCAAAACATGCTCAAAATCGATATTTTAGGTGCCCAAAAGACGATATGTACATTCATCTTCTGTACCCGTTTATATCTCAAATTCAGGCTCAAAACACCCGAAATTTCGATATTTTGGGGTCCCAGAAGCGATCTGTACATGCCTACGCAGTGCTAGAATATTTTCAAAATACAGGCAAAAAACATGCTAAAAATCGATATTTTAGGTGCCCAAAGTCGATATCTCAAATTCATGTCCAAAACACCCGAAAATTCGATATTTTGGGGTCCCAGAAGCGATCTGTACATGCCTACTCCGTGTTAGAGTATTTTTAATATACAGGCTCAAAACATACTGAAAATCGATCTTTTAGGTGCCCAAAAGTCGATATGTGTATGCATCTTCTGCACTCGTTTATATCCCAAATTCAACCTCAAAACACCCGAAAATTCGATATTTTAGGGTCCCAGAAGCGATCTGTACATACCTACTCAGTGCTAGAATGTTTTCAAAATATAGGCTCAAAAACATGCTCAAAATCGATATTATAGGTGCCCAAAGTCAATACGTGCATGCATCTTCGGCACCAGATTATATTCCAAATTCATCCTCAAAACAACTGAAAATATGATATTTTGGGTTCCCAGAAGCGATCTGTACATGCCTAGTCAGTGCTAGAATATTTTCAAAATATAGGCTCAAAACATGCTAACAATCGATATTTTAAGTCTGCAAAGTCGATATGTGCATGCATCTTCAGTACCAGTTTATATCTCAAATTCAACCTCAAAACACCCAAAAATTCGATATTTTGGGGTCCCAGAAGCGATCTGTACATGCCTACTCCGTATTAGAGTATTTTCAAAATACAGGCCCAAAACATACTGAAAATCGATCTTTTAGGTGCCCAAAAGTCGATATGTGCATGCATCTTCTGTACCCGTTTATATCTCAAATTCAACCTCAAAACACCCTAAAATTCGATATTTTTGGGTCCCAGAAGCGATCTGTACATGCCTACTCAGTGCTAGAATTTTTTTTAAAAAATAGGCTCAAAACATGCTAAAAATCTATATTTTTAGGGTCCAAAGTCGTACTTTTGTACCCGTTTATATCTTAAATTCAGGCTCAGAACACTCGAAAATTCGGTATTTTGGGGTCCTAGAAGCGATATGTACATGTCAACTCCTAGTTAGAATGTTTTCAAGATACAGACCCAAAACATGCTCAAAATCGATATTTTAGGTGCCCAAAGTTGATAGGTGCATGCATCTTCAGTACCCGTTTATATATCAAATTCAGGGTCAAAACACCCGAAAATTCAATATTTTGGGGTCCCAAAAGCGATCTGTACATGCCTACTCACTGCTAGAATATTTTCAAAATATAGTCCCAAAACATGCTAAAAATCGATATTTTAGGTGCCCAAAGTCGATATCTCAAATTCAGGCCCAAAACACCCGAAAATTCGATATTTTGGGGTCCCAGAAGCGATCTGTACATGCTTACTCCATATTAGAGTATTTTCAAAATACAGGCCCAAAACATACTGAAAATCGATCTTTTAGGTGCCCAAAAGTCGATATGTGCATGTATCTTCTGTACCCGTTTATATCTCAAATTCAGGTTCCAAACACCCGGAAATTCGATATTTTGGGGTCCCAGAAGCGATCTGTACTGGCCTATTCAGATACAGGCCCAAAACATGCTGAAAATCGATATTTTAGGTGCCCAAAGTTGATAGGTGCATGCATCTTCAGTACCCGTTCATATCTCAAATTCAGGCTGAAAACACCCTAAAATTCGATATTTTGAGGTCCCAGAAGCGATCTGTACATGCCTACTCCGTGTTAGAGTATTTTCAAAATACAGGCCCAAAGCATGCTGAAAATCGATATTTTTGGTGCCCAAAAGTCGATATGTGCATGCATCATCAGTACCCGTTTATATATCAAATTCAGGCTCAAAACACCCGAAAATTCGTTATTTTGGGGTCCCAGAAGCGATCTGTACATGCCTACTAAGTGCTAGAATATTTTCAAAATATAGACCGAAAACATGCTAGAAATAGATATTTTAGGTGTAAAAAAAGTCGATATCTCAAATTCAGGCCCAAAACACCCGAAAATCCGATATTTTGGAGTCCCAGAAGCGATCTGTACATGTCTACTCCGTGTTAGAGTATTTTCAAAATACAGGCCCAAATTACTGTATAGTGAAAATCGATCTTTTAGGTGCCCAAATTCGATATGTGCATGCATCTTCTGTTTCCGTTTATATCTCAAATTCAGGTTCCAAACACCCGGAAATTCGATATTTTGGGATCCCAGAAGCGATCTGTACATGCCTACTCAGGGCTAGAATGTTTTCAAAATATAGGCTCAAAACATGCTCAAAATCGATATTTTAGGTGCCCAAAAGTTTATATGTGCATGCATCTTCAGTACCCGTTTATATCTCAAATTCAGGCTCAAAACACCCGAAAATTTGATATTTTGGGGTCCCAGAAGCGATCTGTACATGCCTACTCAGTGCTAGAATATTTTCCAAAAATAGGCCCAAAACATGCTAAAAATCGATATTTTAGGTGCCCAAAGTCGATATCTCAAATTCAGGCCAAAAACACCCGAAAATTCGTTATTTTGGGGTCCCAGAAGCGATCTGTACATGCCTAATCCGTGTTAGAGTATTTTCAAAATACAGGCCCAAAACATACTGAAAATCGATCTTTTAGGTGCCCAAAAGTCGATATGTGCATGCATCTTCTGTACCCGTTTAAATCTCAAATTCAGGTTCCAAACACCCGGAAATTCGATATTTTGGGGTCCCAGAAGCGATCTTTACATGCCTAATCAGATACAGGCCAAAAAACATGCTGAAAATCGATATTTTAAGTGTCCAAAGTCGATATGTGCATGCATCTTCTGTACCCGTTTATATCTCAAATTGAGGGTCAAAAAACCCGAAAATTCAGTATTTTTTGGTCCTAGAAGCGATCTGTACATGACTACTCCTAGTTATAATGTTTTCAAGATACAGACCCAAAACATGCTAAAAATCGATATTTTCGGTGCCCAAAAATCGATATTTGCATGCATCTTCAGTATCCGTTTATATCTCAAATTCAGGCTCAAAACACTCGAAAATTCGATATTTTGGGATCCCAGAAGCGATCTGTACATGCCTACTTCGTGTTAGAGTATTTTCAAAATACAGGCCCAAAACATGCTAAAACAAAATATTTGAGGTGCCCAAAGTCGATAACTCAAATAAAGGCCCAAAACACCCGAAAATTCGATATTTTGGGGTCCCACAAGCGATCTGTACATACCTACTCCGTGTTAGAGTATTTTCAAAATACAGGCCCAAAACATGCTTAAAATCGATATTTTAGGTGCCCAAAGTCAATATGTGTAAGCATCTTCTGCACCCGTTTATATCCCAAATTCAACCTCAAAACACCTTAAAATTCGATATTGTGGGGTCGCAGATGCGATCTGTACATGCCTACCCCGTGTTAGAGAATTTTCTGAATACAGGCGCAAAACATGCTAAAAATCGATCTTTTAGGTGTCCAAAGTCAATATGTGCATACATCTTCTGTACCCGTAAATATCTCAAATTCAGACTCCAAACACCCGAAAATTCGATATTTTGGGGTCCCAGAAGCGATCTGTACATGCCTGCTCCATGTTAGAGTATTTTCAAAATACAGGCCCAAAACATACTGAAAATCGATCTTTTAGGTGCCCAAAAGTCGATATGTGCATGCATCTTCTGTACCCGTTTATATCTCAAATTCAACCTCAAAACACCCGAAAATTCGATATTTTGAGGTCCCAGAAGCGATCGATACATGCCTAATCCGTGTTAGAGTATTTTTTAAATACAGGCAAAAAGCATGCTGAAAATCGATCTTTTAGGTGTCCAAAGTCAATATGTGTATACATCTTCTGCACCCGTTTCCATCCCAAATTCAGCCTCAAAACACCCGAAAATTCGATATTTTTGGGTCCCAGAAGCGATCTGTACATGCCTACACAGTGCTAGATTTTTTTCAAAATATAGGCTCAAAACATGCTAAAAATCGATATTTTAAGTGTCCAAAGTCGATATGTGCATGCATCTTCTGTACCCGTTTATATATCAAATTCAGGCTCAAAACACCACAAAATTCGGTATTTCGGGGTCTAAGAAGCGATCTGTACATGCCTAGTCCTAGTTAGAATGTTTTCAAGATACAGACCAAAAACATGCTCAAAATCGATATTTTAGGTGCCCAAAGTCAATACGTGCATGCATCTTCGGCACCAGATTATATTCCAAATTCATCCTCAAAACACCTGAAAATATGATATTTTGGGTTCCTAGAAGCGATCTGTACATGCCTAATAAGTGCTAGAATATTTTCAAAATATAGGCTCAAAACATGCTAACAATCGATATTTTAAGTCTTCAAAGTCGATATGTGCATGCATCTTCAGTACCCGTTTATATCTCAAATTCAGGCTCAAAACACTCTAAAATTCGATATTTTGAGGTTCCAGAAGCGATCTGTACATGCCTACCCCGTGTTAGAGAATTTTCTGAATACAGGCGCAAAACATGCTGAAAATCGATCTTTAAGGTGCCCAAAGTCAATATGTGCATTCATCTTCTGTACCCGTTTATATCCCAAATTCAGCCTCAAAACACCCGAAAATTTGATATTTTTGGGTCCCTGAAGCGATCTGTACATGCCTACACAGATACAGGCTCAAAACATGCTGAAAATCGATATTTTAGGTGCCCAACGTCAATATGTGTATGCATCTTCTCCACGCGTTTATATCTCAAATTCAACCACAAAACACCCGAAAATTCGATATTTTTCAGTCCCAGAAGCGATCTGTACATGCCTACTCAGTGCTAGAATGTTTTCAAAATATAGGCTCAAAACATGCTAAAAATCGATATTTTAAGTGTCCAAAGTCGATATGTGCATGCATCTTCTGTACCCGTTTATATCTCAAATTCAGGCTCAAAACCCCCGAAAATTCTATATTTTTGGGTCCTAGAAGCAATCTTTACATGCCTACTCCTAGTTAGAATGTTTTCAAGATACAGACCCAAAACATGCTCAAAATCGATATTTTAGGTGCCCAAAAGACGATATGTACATTCATCTTCTGTACCCGTTTATATCTCAAATTCAGGCTCAAAACACCCGAAATTTCGATATTTTGGGGTCCCAGAAGCGATCTGTACATGCCTACGCAGTGCTAGAATATTTTCAAAATACAGGCAAAAAACATGCTAAAAATCGATATTTTAGGTGCCCAAAGTCGATATCTCAAATTCATGTCCAAAACACCCGAAAATTCGATATTTTGGGGTCCCAGAAGCGATCTGTACATGCCTACTCAGGGCTAGAATGTTTTCAAAATATAGGCTCAAAACATGCTCAAAATCGATATTTTAGGTGCCCAAAAGTTTATATGTGCATGCATCTTCAGTACCCGTTTATATCTCAAATTCAGGCTCAAAACACCCGAAAATTTGATATTTTGGGGTCCCAGAAGCGATCTGTACATGCCTACTCAGTGCTAGAATATTTTCCAAAAATAGGCCCAAAACATGCTAAAAATCGATATTTTAGGTGCCCAAAGTCGATATCTCAAATTCAGGCCAAAAACACCCGAAAATTCGTTATTTTGGGGTCCCAGAAGCGATCTGTACATGCCTAATCCGTGTTAGAGTATTTTCAAAATACAGGCCCAAAACATACTGAAAATCGATCTTTTAGGTGCCCAAAAGTCGATATGTGCATGCATCTTCTGTACCCGTTTAAATCTCAAATTCAGGTTCCAAACACCCGGAAATTCGATATTTTGGGGTCCCAGAAGCGATCTTTACATGCCTAATCAGATACAGGCCAAAAAACATGCTGAAAATCGATATTTTAAGTGTCCAAAGTCGATATGTGCATGCATCTTTTGTACCCGTTTATATCTCAAATTGAGGGTCAAAAAACCCGAAAATTCAGTATTTTTTGGTCCTAGAAGCGATCTGTACATGACTACTCCTAGTTATAATGTTTTCAAGATACAGACCCAAAACATGCTAAAAATCGATATTTTCGGTGCCCAAAAATCGATATTTGCATGCATCTTCAGTATCCGTTTATATCTCAAATTCAGGCTCAAAACACTCGAAAATTCGATATTTTGGGATCCCAGAAGCGATCTGTACATGCCTACTTCGTGTTAGAGTATTTTCAAAATACAGGCCCAAAACATGCTAAAACAAAATATTTGAGGTGCCCAAAGTCGATAACTCAAATAAAGGCCCAAAACACCCGAAAATTCGATATTTTGGGGTCCCACAAGCGATCTGTACATACCTACTCCGTGTTAGAGTATTTTCAAAATACAGGCCCAAAACATGCTTAAAATCGATATTTTAGGTGCCCAAAGTCAATATGTGTAAGCATCTTCTGCACCCGTTTATATCCCAAATTCAACCTCAAAACACCTTAAAATTCGATATTGTGGGGTCGCAGATGCGATCTGTACATGCCTACCCCGTGTTAGAGAATTTTCTGAATACAGGCGCAAAACATGCTAAAAATCGATCTTTTAGGTGTCCAAAGTCAATATGTGCATACATCTTCTGTACCCGTAAATATCTCAAATTCAGACTCCAAACACCCGAAAATTCGATATTTTGGGGTCCCAGAAGCGATCTGTACATGCCTGCTCCATGTTAGAGTATTTTCAAAATACAGGCCCAAAACATACTGAAAATCGATCTTTTAGGTGCCCAAAAGTCGATATGTGCATGCATCTTCTGTACCCGTTTATATCTCAAATTCAACCTCAAAACACCTGAAAATTCGATATTTTGAGGTCCCAGAAGCGATCGATACATGCCTAATCCGTGTTAGAGTATTTTTTAAATACAGGCAAAAAGCATGCTGAAAATCGATCTTTTAGGTGTCCAAAGTCAATATGTGTATACATCTTCTGCACCCGTTTCCATCCCAAATTCAGCCTCAAAACACCCGAAAATTCGATATTTTTGGGTCCCAGAAGCGATCTGTACATGCCTACACAGTGCTAGATTTTTTTCAAAATATAGGCTCAAAACATGCTAAAAATCGATATTTTAAGTGTCCAAAGTCGATATGTGCATGCATCTTCTGTACCCGTTTATATATCAAATTCAGGCTCAAAACACCACAAAATTCGGTATTTCGGGGTCTAAGAAGCGATCTGTACATGCCTAGTCCTAGTTAGAATGTTTTCAAGATACAGACCAAAAACATGCTCAAAATCGATATTTTAGGTGCCCAAAGTCAATACGTGCATGCATCTTCGGCACCAGATTATATTCCAAATTCATCCTCAAAACACCTGAAAATATGATATTTTGGGTTCCTAGAAGCGATCTGTACATGCCTAATAAGTGCTAGAATATTTTCAAAATATAGGCTCAAAACATGCTAACAATCGATATTTTAAGTCTTCAAAGTCGATATGTGCATGCATCTTCAGTACCCGTTTATATCTCAAATTCAGGCTCAAAACACTCTAAAATTCGATATTTTGAGGTTCCAGAAGCGATCTGTACATGCCTACCCCGTGTTAGAGAATTTTCTGAATACAGGCGCAAAACATGCTGAAAATCGATCTTTAAGGTGCCCAAAGTCAATATGTGCATTCATCTTCTGTACCCGTTTATATCCCAAATTCAGCCTCAAAACACCCGAAAATTTGATATTTTTGGGTCCCTGAAGCGATCTGTACATGCCTACACAGATACAGGCTCAAAACATGCTGAAAATCGATATTTTAGGTGCCCAACGTCAATATGTGTATGCATCTTCTCCACGCGTTTATATCTCAAATTCAACCACAAAACACCCGAAAATTCGATATTTTTCAGTCCCAGAAGCGATCTGTACATGCCTACTCAGTGCTAGAATGTTTTCAAAATATAGGCTCAAAACATGCTAAAAATCGATATTTTAAGTGTCCAAAGTCGATATGTGCATGCATCTTCTGTACCCGTTTATATCTCAAATTCAGGCTCAAAACCCCCGAAAATTCTATATTTTTGGGTCCTAGAAGCAATCTTTACATGCCTACTCCTAGTTAGAATGTTTTCAAGATACAGACCCAAAACATGCTCAAAATCGATATTTTAGGTGCCCAAAAGACGATATGTACATTCATCTTCTGTACCCGTTTATATCTCAAATTCAGGCTCAAAACACCCGAAATTTCGATATTTTGGGGTCCCAGAAGCGATCTGTACATGCCTACGCAGTGCTAGAATATTTTCAAAATACAGGCAAAAAACATGCTAAAAATCGATATTTTAGGTGCCCAAAGTCGATATCTCAAATTCATGTCCAAAACACCCGAAAATTCGATATTTTGGGGTCCCAGAAGCGATCTGTACATGCCTACTCCGTGTTAGAGTATTTTTAATATACAGGCTCAAAACATACTGAAAATCGATCTTTTAGGTGCCCAAAAGTCGATATGTGTATGCATCTTCTGCACTCGTTTATATCCCAAATTCAACCTCAAAACACCCGAAAATTCGATATTTTAGGGTCCCAGAAGCGATCTGTACATACCTACTCAGTGCTAGAATGTTTTCAAAATATAGGCTCAAAAACATGCTCAAAATCGATATTATAGGTGCCCAAAGTCAATACGTGCATGCATCTTCGGCACCAGATTATATTCCAAATTCATCCTCAAAACAACTGAAAATATGATATTTTGGGTTCCCAGAAGCGATCTGTACATGCCTAGTCAGTGCTAGAATATTTTCAAAATATAGGCTCAAAACATGCTAACAATCGATATTTTAAGTCTGCAAAGTCGATATGTGCATGCATCTTCAGTACCAGTTTATATCTCAAATTCAACCTCAAAACACCCAAAAATTCGATATTTTGGGGTCCCAGAAGCGATCTGTACATGCCTACTCCGTATTAGAGTATTTTCAAAATACAGGCCCAAAACATACTGAAAATCGATCTTTTAGGTGCCCAAAAGTCGATATGTGCATGCATCTTCTGTACCCGTTTATATCTCAAATTCAACCTCAAAACACCCTAAAATTCGATATTTTTGGGTCCCAGAAGCGATCTGTACATGCCTACTCAGTGCTAGAATTTTTTTTAAAAAATAGGCTCAAAACATGCTAAAAATCTATATTTTTAGGGTCCAAAGTCGTACTTTTGTACCCGTTTATATCTTAAATTCAGGCTCAGAACACTCGAAAATTCGGTATTTTGGGGTCCTAGAAGCGATATGTACATGTCAACTCCTAGTTAGAATGTTTTCAAGATACAGACCCAAAACATGCTCAAAATCGATATTTTAGGTGCCCAAAGTTGATAGGTGCATGCATCTTCAGTACCCGTTTATATATCAAATTCAGGGTCAAAACACCCGAAAATTCAATATTTTGGGGTCCCAAAAGCGATCTGTACATGCCTACTCACTGCTAGAATATTTTCAAAATATAGTCCCAAAACATGCTAAAAATCGATATTTTAGGTGCCCAAAGTCGATATCTCAAATTCAGGCCCAAAACACCCGAAAATTCGATATTTTGGGGTCCCAGAAGCGATCTGTACATGCTTACTCCATATTAGAGTATTTTCAAAATACAGGCCCAAAACATACTGAAAATCGATCTTTTAGGTGCCCAAAAGTCGATATGTGCATGTATCTTCTGTACCCGTTTATATCTCAAATTCAGGTTCCAAACACCCGGAAATTCGATATTTTGGGGTCCCAGAAGCGATCTGTACTGGCCTATTCAGATACAGGCCCAAAACATGCTGAAAATCGATATTTTAGGTGCCCAAAGTTGATAGGTGCATGCATCTTCAGTACCCGTTCATATCTCAAATTCAGGCTGAAAACACCCTAAAATTCGATATTTTGAGGTCCCAGAAGCGATCTGTACATGCCTACTCCGTGTTAGAGTATTTTCAAAATACAGGCCCAAAGCATGCTGAAAATCGATATTTTTGGTGCCCAAAAGTCGATATGTGCATGCATCATCAGTACCCGTTTATATATCAAATTCAGGCTCAAAACACCCGAAAATTCGATATTTTGGGGTCCCAGAAGCGATCTGTACATGCCTACTAAGTGCTAGAATATTTTCAAAATATAGACCGAAAACATGCTAGAAATAGATATTTTAGGTGTAAAAAAAGTCGATATCTCAAATTCAGGCCCAAAACACCCGAAAATCCGATATTTTGGAGTCCCAGAAGCGATCTGTACATGTCTACTCCGTGTTAGAGTATTTTCAAAATACAGGCCCAAATTACTGTATAGTGAAAATCGATCTTTTAGGTGCCCAAATTCGATATGTGCATGCATCTTCTGTTTCCGTTTATATCTCAAATTCAGGTTCCAAACACCCGGAAATTCGATATTTTGGGATCCCAGAAGCGATCTGTACATGCCTACTCAGGGCTAGAATGTTTTCAAAATATAGGCTCAAAACATGCTCAAAATCGATATTTTAGGTGCCCAAAAGTTTATATGTGCATGCATCTTCAGTACCCGTTTATATCTCAAATTCAGGCTCAAAACACCCGAAAATTTGATATTTTGGGGTCCCAGAAGCGATCTGTACATGCCTACTCAGTGCTAGAATATTTTCCAAAAATAGGCCCAAAACATGCTAAAAATCGATATTTTAGGTGCCCAAAGTCGATATCTCAAATTCAGGCCAAAAACACCCGAAAATTCGTTATTTTGGGGTCCCAGAAGCGATCTGTACATGCCTAATCCGTGTTAGAGTATTTTCAAAATACAGGCCCAAAACATACTGAAAATCGATCTTTTAGGTGCCCAAAAGTCGATATGTGCATGCATCTTCTGTACCCGTTTAAATCTCAAATTCAGGTTCCAAACACCCGGAAATTCGATATTTTGGGGTCCCAGAAGCGATCTTTACATGCCTAATCAGATACAGGCCAAAAAACATGCTGAAAATCGATATTTTAAGTGTCCAAAGTCGATATGTGCATGCATCTTCTGTACCCGTTTATATCTCAAATTGAGGGTCAAAAAACCCGAAAATTCAGTATTTTTTGGTCCTAGAAGCGATCTGTACATGACTACTCCTAGTTATAATGTTTTCAAGATACAGACCCAAAACATGCTAAAAATCGATATTTTCGGTGCCCAAAAATCGATATTTGCATGCATCTTCAGTATCCGTTTATATCTCAAATTCAGGCTCAAAACACTCGAAAATTCGATATTTTGGGATCCCAGAAGCGATCTGTACATGCCTACTTCGTGTTAGAGTATTTTCAAAATACAGGCCCAAAACATGCTAAAACAAAATATTTGAGGTGCCCAAAGTCGATAACTCAAATAAAGGCCCAAAACACCCGAAAATTCGATATTTTGGGGTCCCACAAGCGATCTGTACATACCTACTCCGTGTTAGAGTATTTTCAAAATACAGGCCCAAAACATGCTTAAAATCGATATTTTAGGTGCCCAAAGTCAATATGTGTAAGCATCTTCTGCACCCGTTTATATCCCAAATTCAACCTCAAAACACCTTAAAATTCGATATTGTGGGGTCGCAGATGCGATCTGTACATGCCTACCCCGTGTTAGAGAATTTTCTGAATACAGGCGCAAAACATGCTAAAAATCGATCTTTTAGGTGTCCAAAGTCAATATGTGCATACATCTTCTGTACCCGTAAATATCTCAAATTCAGACTCCAAACACCCGAAAATTCGATATTTTGGGGTCCCAGAAGCGATCTGTACATGCCTGCTCCATGTTAGAGTATTTTCAAAATACAGGCCCAAAACATACTGAAAATCGATCTTTTAGGTGCCCAAAAGTCGATATGTGCATGCATCTTCTGTACCCGTTTATATCTCAAATTCAACCTCAAAACACCCGAAAATTCGATATTTTGAGGTCCCAGAAGCGATCGATACATGCCTAATCCGTGTTAGAGTATTTTTTAAATACAGGCAAAAAGCATGCTGAAAATCGATCTTTTAGGTGTCCAAAGTCAATATGTGTATACATCTTCTGCACCCGTTTCCATCCCAAATTCAGCCTCAAAACACCCGAAAATTCGATATTTTTGGGTCCCAGAAGCGATCTGTACATGCCTACACAGTGCTAGATTTTTTTCAAAATATAGGCTCAAAACATGCTAAAAATCGATATTTTAAGTGTCCAAAGTCGATATGTGCATGCATCTTCTGTACCCGTTTATATATCAAATTCAGGCTCAAAACACCACAAAATTCGGTATTTCGGGGTCTAAGAAGCGATCTGTACATGCCTAGTCCTAGTTAGAATGTTTTCAAGATACAGACCAAAAACATGCTCAAAATCGATATTTTAGGTGCCCAAAGTCAATACGTGCATGCATCTTCGGCACCAGATTATATTCCAAATTCATCCTCAAAACACCTGAAAATATGATATTTTGGGTTCCTAGAAGCGATCTGTACATGCCTAATAAGTGCTAGAATATTTTCAAAATATAGGCTCAAAACATGCTAACAATCGATATTTTAAGTCTTCAAAGTCGATATGTGCATGCATCTTCAGTACCCGTTTATATCTCAAATTCAGGCTCAAAACACTCTAAAATTCGATATTTTGAGGTTCCAGAAGCGATCTGTACATGCCTACCCCGTGTTAGAGAATTTTCTGAATACAGGCGCAAAACATGCTGAAAATCGATCTTTAAGGTGCCCAAAGTCAATATGTGCATTCATCTTCTGTACCCGTTTATATCCCAAATTCAGCCTCAAAACACCCGAAAATTTGATATTTTTGGGTCCCTGAAGCGATCTGTACATGCCTACACAGATACAGGCTCAAAACATGCTGAAAATCGATATTTTAGGTGCCCAACGTCAATATGTGTATGCATCTTCTCCACGCGTTTATATCTCAAATTCAACCACAAAACACCCGAAAATTCGATATTTTTCAGTCCCAGAAGCGATCTGTACATGCCTACTCAGTGCTAGAATGTTTTCAAAATATAGGCTCAAAACATGCTAAAAATCGATATTTTAAGTGTCCAAAGTCGATATGTGCATGCATCTTCTGTACCCGTTTATATCTCAAATTCAGGCTCAAAACCCCCGAAAATTCTATATTTTTGGGTCCTAGAAGCAATCTTTACATGCCTACTCCTAGTTAGAATGTTTTCAAGATACAGACCCAAAACATGCTCAAAATCGATATTTTAGGTGCCCAAAAGACGATATGTACATTCATCTTCTGTACCCGTTTATATCTCAAATTCAGGCTCAAAACACCCGAAATTTCGATATTTTGGGGTCCCAGAAGCGATCTGTACATGCCTACTCAGGGCTAGAATGTTTTCAAAATATAGGCTCAAAACATGCTCAAAATCGATATTTTAGGTGCCCAAAAGTTTATATGTGCATGCATCTTCAGTACCCGTTTATATCTCAAATTCAGGCTCAAAACACCCGAAAATTTGATATTTTGGGGTCCCAGAAGCGATCTGTACATGCCTACTCAGTGCTAGAATATTTTCCAAAAATAGGCCCAAAACATGCTAAAAATCGATATTTTAGGTGCCCAAAGTCGATATCTCAAATTCAGGCCAAAAACACCCGAAAATTCGTTATTTTGGGGTCCCAGAAGCGATCTGTACATGCCTAATCCGTGTTAGAGTATTTTCAAAATACAGGCCCAAAACATACTGAAAATCGATCTTTTAGGTGCCCAAAAGTCGATATGTGCATGCATCTTCTGTACCCGTTTAAATCTCAAATTCAGGTTCCAAACACCCGGAAATTCGATATTTTGGGGTCCCAGAAGCGATCTTTACATGCCTAATCAGATACAGGCCAAAAAACATGCTGAAAATCGATATTTTAAGTGTCCAAAGTCGATATGTGCATGCATCTTTTGTACCCGTTTATATCTCAAATTGAGGGTCAAAAAACCCGAAAATTCAGTATTTTTTGGTCCTAGAAGCGATCTGTACATGACTACTCCTAGTTATAATGTTTTCAAGATACAGACCCAAAACATGCTAAAAATCGATATTTTCGGTGCCCAAAAATCGATATTTGCATGCATCTTCAGTATCCGTTTATATCTCAAATTCAGGCTCAAAACACTCGAAAATTCGATATTTTGGGATCCCAGAAGCGATCTGTACATGCCTACTTCGTGTTAGAGTATTTTCAAAATACAGGCCCAAAACATGCTAAAACAAAATATTTGAGGTGCCCAAAGTCGATAACTCAAATAAAGGCCCAAAACACCCGAAAATTCGATATTTTGGGTCCCACAAGCGATCTGTACATACCTACTCCGTGTTAGAGTATTTTCAAAATACAGGCCCAAAACATGCTTAAAATCGATATTTTAGGTGCCCAAAGTCAATATGTGTAAGCATCTTCTGCACCCGTTTATATCCCAAATTCAACCTCAAAACACCTTAAAATTCGATATTGTGGGGTCGCAGATGCGATCTGTACATGCCTACCCCGTGTTAGAGAATTTTCTGAATACAGGCGCAAAACATGCTAAAAATCGATCTTTTAGGTGTCCAAAGTCAATATGTGCATACATCTTCTGTACCCGTAAATATCTCAAATTCAGACTCCAAACACCCGAAAATTCGATATTTTGGGGTCCCAGAAGCGATCTGTACATGCCTGCTCCATGTTAGAGTATTTTCAAAATACAGGCCCAAAACATACTGAAAATCGATCTTTTAGGTGCCCAAAAGTCGATATGTGCATGCATCTTCTGTACCCGTTTATATCTCAAATTCAACCTCAAAACACCTGAAAATTCGATATTTTGAGGTCCCAGAAGCGATCGATACATGCCTAATCCGTGTTAGAGTATTTTTTAAATACAGGCAAAAAGCATGCTGAAAATCGATCTTTTAGGTGTCCAAAGTCAATATGTGTATACATCTTCTGCACCCGTTTCCATCCCAAATTCAGCCTCAAAACACCCGAAAATTCGATATTTTTGGGTCCCAGAAGCGATCTGTACATGCCTACACAGTGCTAGATTTTTTTCAAAATATAGGCTCAAAACATGCTAAAAATCGATATTTTAAGTGTCCAAAGTCGATATGTGCATGCATCTTCTGTACCCGTTTATATATCAAATTCAGGCTCAAAACACCACAAAATTCGGTATTTCGGGGTCTAAGAAGCGATCTGTACATGCCTAGTCCTAGTTAGAATGTTTTCAAGATACAGACCAAAAACATGCTCAAAATCGATATTTTAGGTGCCCAAAGTCAATACGTGCATGCATCTTCGGCACCAGATTATATTCCAAATTCATCCTCAAAACACCTGAAAATATGATATTTTGGGTTCCTAGAAGCGATCTGTACATGCCTAATAAGTGCTAGAATATTTTCAAAATATAGGCTCAAAACATGCTAACAATCGATATTTTAAGTCTTCAAAGTCGATATGTGCATGCATCTTCAGTACCCGTTTATATCTCAAATTCAGGCTCAAAACACTCTAAAATTCGATATTTTGAGGTTCCAGAAGCGATCTGTACATGCCTACCCCGTGTTAGAGAATTTTCTGAATACAGGCGCAAAACATGCTGAAAATCGATCTTTAAGGTGCCCAAAGTCAATATGTGCATTCATCTTCTGTACCCGTTTATATCCCAAATTCAGCCTCAAAACACCCGAAAATTTGATATTTTTGGGTCCCTGAAGCGATCTGTACATGCCTACACAGATACAGGCTCAAAACATGCTGAAAATCGATATTTTAGGTGCCCAACGTCAATATGTGTATGCATCTTCTCCACGCGTTTATATCTCAAATTCAACCACAAAACACCCGAAAATTCGATATTTTTCAGTCCCAGAAGCGATCTGTACATGCCTACTCAGTGCTAGAATGTTTTCAAAATATAGGCTCAAAACATGCTAAAAATCGATATTTTAAGTGTCCAAAGTCGATATGTGCATGCATCTTCTGTACCCGTTTATATCTCAAATTCAGGCTCAAAACCCCCGAAAATTCTATATTTTTGGGTCCTAGAAGCAATCTTTACATGCCTACTCCTAGTTAGAATGTTTTCAAGATACAGACCCAAAACATGCTCAAAATCGATATTTTAGGTGCCCAAAAGACGATATGTACATTCATCTTCTGTACCCGTTTATATCTCAAATTCAGGCTCAAAACACCCGAAATTTCGATATTTTGGGGTCCCAGAAGCGATCTGTACATGCCTACGCAGTGCTAGAATATTTTCAAAATACAGGCAAAAAACATGCTAAAAATCGATATTTTAGGTGCCCAAAGTCGATATCTCAAATTCATGTCCAAAACACCCGAAAATTCGATATTTTGGGGTCCCAGAAGCGATCTGTACATGCCTACTCCGTGTTAGAGTATTTTTAATATACAGGCTCAAAACATACTGAAAATCGATCTTTTAGGTGCCCAAAAGTCGATATGTGTATGCATCTTCTGCACTCGTTTATATCCCAAATGCAACCTCAAAACACCCGAAAATTTGATATTTTAGGGTCCCAGAAGCGATCTGTACATACCTACTCAGTGCTAGAATGTTTTCAAAATATAGGCTCAAAAACATGCTCAAAATCGATATTATAGGTGCCCAAAGTCAATACGTGCATGCATCTTCGTCACCAGATTATATTCCAAATTCATCCTCAAAACAACTGAAAATATGATATTTTGGGTTCCCAGAAGCGATCTGTACATGCCTAGTCAGTGCTAGAATATTTTCAAAATATAGGCTCAAAACATGCTAACAATCGATATTTTAAGTCTGCAAAGTCGATATGTGCATGCATCTTCAGTACCAGTTTATATCTCAAATTCAACCTCAAAACACCCAAAAATTCGATATTTTGGGGTCCCAGAAGCGATCTGTACATGCCTACTCCGTATTAGAGTATTTTCAAAATACAGGCCCAAAACATACTGAAAATCGATCTTTTAGGTGCCCAAAAGTCGATATGTGCATGCATCTTCTGTACCCGTTTATATCTCAAATTCAACCTCAAAACACCCTAAAATTCGATATTTTTGGGTCCCAGAAGCGATCTGTACATACCTACTCAGTGCTAGAAATTTTTTTAAAAAATAGGCTCAAAACATGCTAAAAATCTATATTTTTAGGGTCCAATGTCGTACTTTTGTACCCGTTTATATCTTAAATTCAGGCTCAGAACACTCGAAAATTCGGTATTTTGGGGTCCTAGAAGCGATATGTACATGTCAACTCCTAGTTAGAATGTTTTCAAGATACAGACCCAAAACATACTCAAAATCGATATTTTAGGTGCCCAAAGTTGATAGGTGCATGCATCTTCAGTACCCGTTTATATATCAAATTCAGGGTCAAAACACCCGAAAATTCAATATTTTGGGGTCCCAAAAGCGATCTGTACATGCCTACTCACTGCTAGAATATTTTCAAAATATAGTCCCAAAACATGCTAAAAATCGATATTTTAGGTGCCCAAAGTCGATATCTCAAATTCAGGCCCAAAACACCCGAAAATTCGATATTTTGGGGTCCCAGAAGCGATCTGTACATGCTTACTCCATATTAGAGTATTTTCAAAATACAGGCCCAAAACATACTGAAAATCGATCTTTTAGGTGCCCAAAAGTCGATATGTGCATGTATCTTCTGTACCCGTTTATATCTCAAATTCAGGTTCCAAACACCCGGAAATTCGATATTTTGGGGTCCCAGAAGCGATCTGTACTGGCCTATTCAGATACAGGCCCAAAACATGCTGAAAATCGATATTTTAGGTGCCCAAAGTTGATAGGTGCATGCATCTTCAGTACCCGTTCATATCTCAAATTCAGGCTGAAAACACCCGAAAATTCGATATTTTGAGGTCCCAGAAGCGATCTGTACATGCCTACTCCGTGTTAGAGTATTTTCAAAATACAGGCCCAAAGCATGCTGAAAATCGATATTTTTGGTGCCCAAAAGTCGATATGTGCATGCATCATCAGTACCCGTTTATATATCAAATTCAGGCTCAAAACACCCGAAAATTCGATATTTTGGGGTCCCAGAAGCGATCTGTACATGCCTACTAAGTGCTAGAATATTTTCAAAATATAGACCGAAAACATGCTAGAAATAGATATTTTAGGTGTAAAAAAAGTCGATATCTCAAATTCAGGCCCAAAACACCCGAAAATCCGATATTTTGGAGTCCCAGAAGCGATCTGTACATGTCTACTCCGTGTTAGAGTATTTTCAAAATACAGGCCCAAATTACTGTATAGTGAAAATCGATCTTTTAGGTGCCCAAATTCGATATGTGCATGCATCTTCTGTTTCCGTTTATATCTCAAATTCAGGTTCCAAACACCCGGAAATTCGATATTTTGGGATCCCAGAAGCGATCTGTACATGCCTACTCAGGGCTAGAATGTTTTCAAAATATAGGCTCAAAACATGCTCAAAATCGATATTTTAGGTGCCCAAAAGTTTATATGTGCATGCATCTTCAGTACCCGTTTATATCTCAAATTCAGGATCAAAACACCCGAAAATTTGATATTTTGGGGTCCCAGAAGCGATCTGTACATGCCTACTCAGTGCTAGAATATTTTCCAAAAATAGGCCCAAAACATGCTAAAAATCGATATTTTAGGTGCCCAAAGTCGATATCTCAAATTCAGGCCAAAAACACCCGAAAATTCGTTATTTTGGGGTCCCAGAAGCGATCTGTACATGCCTAATCCGTGTTAGAGTATTTTCAAAATACAGGCCCAAAACATACTGAAAATCGATCTTTTAGGTGCCCAAAAGTCGATATGTGCATGCATCTTCTGTACCCGTTTAAATCTCAAATTCAGGTTCCAAACACCCGGAAATTCGATATTTTGGGGTCCCTGAAGCGATCTGTACATGCCTATTCAGATACAGGCCCAAAACATGCTGAAAATCGATATTTTAGGTGCCCAAAGTCAATATGTGTATGCATCTTCTGCAACCGTTTATATCCCAAATTCAACCCCAAAACACCCAAAAATTCGATATTTTTCGGTCCCAGAAGCGATCTGTACATGCCTGCTCCATGTTAGAGTATTTTCAAAATACAGGCCCAAAACATACTGAAGATCGATCTTTTAGGTGCCCAAAAGTCGATATGTGCATGCATCTTCTGTACCCGTTTATATCTCAAATTCAACCTCAAAACACCCGAAAATTCGATATTTTGAGGTCCCAGAAGCGATCGATACATGCCTAATCCGTGTTAGAGTATTTTTTAAATACAGGCAAAAAGCATGCTGAAAATCGATCTTTTAGGTGTCCAAAGTCAATATGTGTATACATCTTCTGCACCCGTTTCCATCCCAAATTCAGCCTCAAAACACCCGAAAATTCGATATTTTTGGGTCCCAGAAGCGATCTGTACATGCCTACACAGTGCTAGATTTTATTTCAAAATATAGGCTCAAAACATGCTAAAAATCGATATTTTAAGTGTCCAAAGTCGATATGTGCATGCATCTTCTGTACCCGTTTATATATCAAATTCAGGCTCAAAACACCCCAAAATTCGGTATTTCGGGGTCTAAGAAGCGATCTGTACATGCCTAGTCCTAGTTAGAATGTTTTCAAGATACAGACCAAAAACATGCTCAAAATCGATATTTTAGGTGCCCAAAGTCAATACGTGCATGCATCTTCGGCACCAGATTATATTCCAAATTCATCCTCAAAACACCTGAAAATATGATGTTTTGGGTTCCTAGAAGCGATCTGTACATGCCTAATAAGTGCTAGAATATTTTCAAAATATAGGCTCAAAACATGCTAACAATCGATATTTTAAGTCTTCAAAGTCGATATGTGCATGCATCTTCAGTACCCGTTTATATCTCAAATTCAGGCTCAAAACACTCTAAAATTCGATATTTTGAGGTTCCAGAAGCGATCTGTACATGCCTACCCCGTGTTAGAGAATTTTCTGAATACAGGCGCAAAACATGCTGAAAATCGATCTTTAAGGTGCCCAAAGTCAATATGTGCATTCATCTTCTGTACACGTTTATATCCCAAATTCAGCCTCAAAACACCCGAAAATTTGATATTTTTGGGTCCCTGAAGCGATCTGTACATGCCTACACAGATACAGGCTCAAAACATGCTGAAAATCGATATTTTAGGTGCCCAACGTCAATATGTGTATGCATCTTCTCCACGCGTTTATATCTCAAATTCAACCACAAAACACCCGAAAATTCGATATTTTTCAGTCCCAGAAGCGATCTGTACATGCCTACTCAGTGCTAGAATGTTTTCAAAATATAGGCTCAAAACATGCTAAAAATCTATATTTTAAGTGTCCAAAGTCGATATGTGCATGCATCTTCTGTACCCGTTTATATCTCAAATTCAGGCTCAAAACCCCCGAAAATTCTATATTTTTGGGTCCTAGAAGCAATCTTTACATGCCTACTCCTAGTTAGAATGTTTTCACGATACAGACCCAAAACATGCTCAAAATCGATATTTTAGGTGCCCAAAAGACGATATGTACATTCATCTTCTGTACCCGTTTATATCTCAAATTCAGGCTCAAAACACCCGAAATTTCGATATTTTGGGGTCCCAGAAGCGATCTGTACATGCCTACGCAGTGCTAGAATATTTTCAAAATACAGGCCAAAAACATGCTAAAAATCGATATTTTAGGTGCCCAAAGTCGATATCTCAAATTCATGTCCAAAACACCCGAAAATTCAATATTTTGGGGTCCCAGAAGCGATCTGTACATGCCTACTTCGTGTTAGAGTATTTTTAATATACAGGCTCAAAACATACTGAAAATCGATCTTTTAGGTGCCCAAAAGTCGATATGTGTATGCATCTTCTGCACTCGTTTATATCCCAAATTCAACCTCAAAACACCCGAAAATTCGATATTTTAGGGTCCCAGAAGCGATCTGTACATACCTACTCAGTGCTAGAATGTTTTCAAAATATAGGCTCAAAAACATGCTCAAAATCGATATTATAGGTGCCCAAAGTCAATACGTGCATGCATCTTCGGCACCAGATTATATTCCAAATTCATCATCAAAACAACTGAAAATATGATATTTTGGGTTCCCAGAAGCGATCTGTACATGCCTAGTCAGTGCTAGAATATTTTCAAAATAATAGGCTCAAAACATGCTAACAATCGATATTTTAAGTCTGCAAAGTCGATATGTGCATGCATCTTCAGTACCAGTTTATATCTCAAATTCAACCTCAAAACACCCAAAAATTCGATATTTTGGGGTCCCAGAAGCGATCTGTACATGCCTACTCCGTATTAGAGTATTTTCAAAATACAGGCCCAAAACATACTGAAAATCGATCTTTTAGGTGCCCAAAAGTCGATATGTGCATGCATCTTCTGTACCCGTTTATATCTCAAATTCAACCTCAAAACACCCTAAAATTCGATATTTTTGGGTCCCAGAAGCGATCTGTACATGCCTACTCAGTGCTAGAATTTTTTTAAAAATATAGGCTCAAAACATGCTAAAAATCTATATTTTTAGGGTCCAAAGTCGTACTTTTGTACCCGTTTATATCTTAAATTCAGGCTCAAAACACTCGAAAATTCGGTATTTTGGGGTCCTAGAAGCGATATGTACATGTCAACTCCTAGTTAGAATGTTTTCAAGATACAGACCCAAAACATGCTCAAAATCGATATTTTAGGTGCCCAAAGTTGATAGGTGCATGCATCTTCAGTACCCGTTTATATATCAAATTCAGGGTCAAAACACCCGAAAATTCAATATTTTGGGGTCCCAAAAGCGATCTGTACATGCCTACTCACTGCTAGAATATTTTCAAAATATAGTCCCAAAACATGCTAAAAATCGATATTTTAGGTGCCCAAAGTCGATATCTCAAATTCAGGCCCAAAACACCCGAAAATTCGATATTTTGGGGTCCCAGAAGCGATCTGTACATGCTTACTCCATATTAGAGTATTTTCAAAATACAGGCCCAAAACATACTGAAAATCGATCTTTTAGGTGCCCAAAAGTCGATATGTGCATGTATCTTCTGTACCCGTTTATATCTCAAATTCAGGTTCCAAACACCCGGAAATTCGATATTTTGGGGTCCCAGAAGCGATCTGTACTGGCCTATTCAGATACAGGCCCAAAACATGCTGAAAATCGATATTTTAGGTGCCCAAAGTTGATAGGTGCATGCATCTTCAGTACCCGTTCATATCTCAAATTCAGGCTGAAAACACCCGAAAATTCGATATTTTGAGGTCCCAGAAGCGATCTGTACATGCCTACTCCGTGTTAGAGTATTTTCAAAATACAGGCCCAAAACATGCTGAAAATCGATATTTTTGGTGCCCAAAAGTCGATATGTGCATGCATCTTCAGTACCCGTTTATATATCAAATTCAGGCTCAAAACACCCGAAAATTCGATATTTTGGGGTCCCAGAAGCGATCTGTACATGCCTACTAAGTGCTAGAATATTTTCAAAATATAGACCGAAAACATGCTAGAAATAGATATTTTAGGTGTAAAAAAAGTCGATATCTCAAATTCAGGCCCAAAACACCCGAAAATCCGATATTTTGGAGTCCCAGAAGCGATCTGTACATGTCTACTCCGTGTTAGAGTATTTTCAAAATGCAGGCCCAAATTACTGTATAGTGAAAATCGATCTTTTAGGTGCCCAAATTCGATATGTGCATGCATCTTCTGTTTCCGTTTATATCTCAAATTCAGGTTCCAAACACCCGGAAATTCGATATTTTGGGATCCCAGAAGCGATCTGTACATGCATACTCAGGGCTAGAATGTTTTCAAAATATAGGCTCAAAACATGCTCAAAATCGATATTTTAGGTGCCCAAAAGTTTATATGTGCATGCATCTTCAGTACCCGTTTATATCTCAAATTCAGGCTCAAAACACCCGAAAATTTGATATTTTGGGGTCCCAGAAGCGATCTCTACATGCCTACTCAGTGCTAGAATATTTTCCAAAAATAGGCCCAAAACATGCTAAAAATCAATATTTTAGGTGCCCAAAGTCGATATCTCAAATTCAGGCCAAAAACACCCGAAAATTCGTTATTTTGGGGTCCCAGAAGCGATCTGTACATGCCTAATCCGTGTTAGAGTATTTTCAAAATACAGGCCCAAAACATACTGAAAATCGATCTTTTAGGTGCCCAAAAGTCGATATGTGCATGCATCTTCTGTACCCGTTTAAATCTCAAATTCAGGTTCCAAACACCCGGAAATTCGATATTTTGGGGTCCCTGAAGCGATCTGTACATGCCTATTCAGATACAGGCCCAAAACATGCTGAAAATCGATATTTTAGGTGCCCAAAGTCAATATGTGTATGCATCTTCTGCAACCGTTTATATCCCAAATTCAACCCCAAAACACCCAAAAATTCGATATTTTTCGGTCCCAGAAGCGATCTGTACATGCCTACTCAGTGCTAGAATGTTTTCAAAATATAGGCTCAAAACAAGCTAAAAATCGATATTTTTAGTGTCCAAAGTCGATCTTCTGTACCCGTTTATATCTTAAATTTAGGCTCAAAACACCCGAAAATTCGGTATTTTTGGGTCCTCGAAGCGATATGTACATGCCTACTCCTAGTTAGAATGTTTTCAAGATACAGACCCAAAATATGCCCAAAATCGATATTTTAGGTGCCCACAAGTCGATATGTGCATGCATCTTCAGAACCCGTTTATATCTCAAATTCAGGCTCAAAACACCCGCAAATTCGATATTTTGAGGTCCCAGAAGCGATCTGTACATGCCTACCCCGTGTAAGAGTATTTTCAAAATACAGGCTTAAAACATGCTCAAAATCGATATTTTAAGTGTCCAAAGTCGATATGTGCATACATCTTCTGTACCCGTTTATATCTCAAATTCAGGCTCAAAACACCCGAAAATTCGGTATTTTTGGGTCCTAGAAGCGATCTGTACATGCCTACTCCTAGTAAGAATGTTTTCAAGATACAGACCCAAAACATGCTCAAAATCGATATTTTAGGAGCCATAAAGTCGATATGTGCATGCATCTTCTGTACCCGTTTATATCTCAAATTCAGGCCCAAAACACCTGAAAATTCGATATTTTGGGGTGCCAGAAGCGATCTGTACATGCCTACTCAGTGCTAGAATGTTTTCAAAATATAGGCTCAAAACATCATAAAAATCGATATTTTAAGTGTTCAAAGTCGATATGTGCATACATCTTCTGTACCCGTTTATATCTCAAATTCAGGATTAAAACACCCGAAAATTCGGTATTTCGGGGTCCTAGAAGCGATCAGTACATGCCTACTCCTAGTTAGAATGTTTTCAAGATACAGACCCAAAACATACTTAAAAATCGATATTTTAGGTGCCCAAAAGTCGATATGTGCCTGCATCTTCTGTACGCGTTTATATCTCAAATTCAACCTCAAAACACCCTAAAATTCGATATTTTTGGGTCCCAGAAGCGATCTGTACATGCCTACTCAGTGCTAGAATTTTTTTAAAAATATAGGCTCAAAACATGCTAAAAATCGATATTTTTAGTGTCCAAAGTCGTACTTTTGTACCCGTTTATATCTTAAATTCAGGCTCAAAACACTCGAAAATTCAGTATTTTTGGGTCCTAGAAGCGATATGTACATGCCTACTCCTAGTTAGAATGTTTTCAAGATACAGACCCAAAACATGCTCAAAATCGATATATTAGGTGCCCAAAGTTGATATGTGCATGCATCTTCAGTACCCGTTTATATATCAAAATCAGGGTCAAAACACCCGAAAATTCAATATTTTGGGGTCCCAAAAGCGATCTGTACATGCCTACTCACTGCTAGAATATTTTCAAAATATAGTCCCAAAACATGCTAAAAATCGATATTTTAGGTGCCCAAAGTCGATATCTCAAATTCAGGCCCAAAACACCCGAAAATTCGATATTTTGGGGTTCCAGAAGCGATCTGTACATGCTTACTCCATATTAGAGTATTTTCAAAATACAGGCCCAAAACATACTGAAAATCAATCTTTTAGGTGCCCAAAAGTCGATATGTGCATGCATCTTCTGTACCCGTTTATATCTCAAATTCAGGTTCCAAACACCCGGAAATTCGATATTTTGGGGTCCCAGAAGCGATCTGTACTGGCCTATTCAGATACAGGTCAAAAACATGGTGAAAATCGATATTTTAGGTGCCCAAAGTCAATATGTGCATGCATCTTCTGTACCCGTTTATATCTCAAATTAAGGCTCAAAACACCCGAAAATTCGATATTTTGGAGTCCCAGAAGCGATATGTACATGCTTACTCCGTGTTAGAGTATTTTCAAAATATAGGCTCAAAACATGCTAAAAATCGATATTTTAAGTGTCCAAAGTCGATATGTGCATGCATCTTCTGTTCCCGTTTATATCTCAAATTCAGGATCAAAACACCCGAAAATTCGGTATTTCGGTGTCCTAGAAGCGATCAGTACATGCCTACTCCTAGTTAGAATGTTCTCAAGATACAGATCCAAAACATACTTAAAAATCGATATTTTAGGTGCCCAAAAGTCGATATGTGCATGCATCTTCAGTACCCGTTCATATCTCAAATTCAGGCTGAAAACACCCGAAAATTCGATATTTTGAGGTCCCAGAAGCGATCTGTACATGCCTACTCCGTGTTAGAGTATTTTCAAAATACAGGCTTAAAACATGCTGAAAATCGATATTTTATGTGCCCAAAAGTCGATATGTACATGCATCTTCAGTACCCGTTTATATATCAAATTCAGGCTCAAAACACCCGAAAATTCGATATTTTGGGGTCCCAGAAGCGATCTGTACATGCCTACTCAGTGCTAGAATATTTTCAAAATATAGACCGAAAACATGCTAGAAATAGATATTTTAGGTGCCCAAAGTCGATATCTCAAATTCAGGCCCAAAACACCCGAAAATCCGATATTTTGGAGTCCCAGAAGCGATCTGTACATGCCTACTCAGATACAGGCCCAAAACATGCTGAAAATCGATATTTTAGGTGCCCAAAGTCGATATGTGTATGCATCTTCTGCAACCGTTTATATCCCAAATTCAACCTCAAAACACCCGTAAATTCGATATTTTTGGGTCCCAGAAGCGATCTGTACATGCCTACTCAGGGCTAGAATGTTTTCAAAATATAGGCTCAAAACATACTCAAAATCGATATTTTAGGTGCCCAAAAGTTGATATGTGGATGCATCTTCAGTACCCGTTTATATATCTAATTCAGGCTCAAAACACCCGAAAATTTGATATTTTGGGGTCCCAAAAGCGATCTGTACATGCCTACTCAGTGCTAGAATATTTTCAAAATATAGACCCAAAACATGCTAAAAATCGATATTTTAGGTGCCCAAAGTCGATATCTCAAATTCAGTCCCAAAACACCCGAAAATCCGATATTTTGGAGTCCCAGAAGCGATCTGTACATGCCTACTCCGTGTTAGAGTTTTTTCAAAATACAGGCCCAAATTACTGTATACTGAAAATCGATCTTTTAGGTGCCCAAAAACGATATATGCATGCATCTTCTGTACCCGTTTAAATCTCAAATTCAGTTTCCAAACACCCGGAAATTCGATATTTTGGGGTCCCAGAAGCGATCTGTACATGCCTATTCAGATACAGGCCCAAAACATGCTGAAAATCGATATTTTAGGTGCCCAAAGTCAATATGTGTATGCATCTTCTGCAACCGTTTATATCCCAAATTCAACCCCAAAACACCCGAAAATTCGATATTTTTCGGTCTCAGAAGCGATCTGTACATGCCTACTCAGTGCTAGAATGTTTTTAAAATATAGGCTCAAAACAAGCTAAAAATCGATATTTTTAGTGTCCAAAGTCGATCTTCTGTACCCGTTTATATGTTAAATTCAGGCTCAAAACACCTGATAATTCGGTATTTCGGGGTCCTAGAAGCGATCAGTACATGCCTACTCCTAGTTAGAATGTTTTCAAGATACAGACCCAAAACATACTTAAAAATCGATATTTTAGGTGCCCAAAAGTCGATATGTGCCTGCATCTTCTGTACCCGTTTATATCTCAAATACAGGCTGAAAACACCCGAAAATTCGAAATTTTGAGGTCCCAGAAGCGATCTGTACATGCCTACTCCTAGTTAGAGTATTTTCAAAATACAAGCCCAAAACATGCTGAAAATCGATATTTTAGGTGCCCAAAAGTCGATATGTGCATGCATCTTCAGTACCCGTTTATATATCAAATTCAGGCTCAAAACACCCGAAATTTCGATATTTTGGGGTCCCAGAAGCGATCTGTACATGCCTACTCAGTGCTAGAATATTTTCAAAATATAGACCCAAAACATGCTAGAAATAGATATTTTAGGTGCCCAAAGTCGATATCTCAAATTCAGGCCCAAAACACCCGAAAATCCGATATTTTGGAGTCCCTTAAGCGATCTATACATGCCTACTCCGTGTTAGAGTATTTTCAAAATACAGGCCCAAATTACTGTACACTGAAAATCGATCTTTTAGGTGCCCAAAGTCGATATGTGCATGCATCTTCTGTTTCCGTTTATATCTCAAATTCAGGTTCCTAACACCTGGAAATTCGATATTTTGGGGTCCCAGAAGCGATCTGTACATGCCTACTCAGGGCTAGAATGTTTTCAAAATATAGGCTCAAAACATACTCAAAATCGATATTTTAGGTGCCCAAAAGTTGATATGTGCAAGCATCTTCAGTACCCGTTTATATATCTAATTCAGGCTCAAAACACCCGAAAATTTGATATTTTGGGGTCCCAAAAGCGATCTGTACATGCCTACTCAGTGCTAGAATATTTTCAAAATATAGACCCAAAACATGCTAATAATCGATATTTTAGGTGCCCAAAGTCGATATATCAAATTCAGGCCCAAAACACACGAAAATCCGATATTTTGGAGTCCCAGAAGCGATCTGTATATGCCTACTCCGTGTTAGAGTATTTTCAAAATACAGGCTTAAAACATGCTGAAAATCTATATTTTAGGTGCCAAAAGTCAATATGTGTATGCATCTTCTGTACCCGTCTATATCTCAAATTTCGGTTCAAAACACCAGAAAATTCGATATTTTTGGGTCCCAGAAGCGATCTGTACATGCCTACTCCTTGCTAGAATGTTTTCAAAATACAGGCCCAAAAGATGCTCAAAATCGATATTTTAGGTGCCCAAAGTCGATATGTGCATGCATCTTCTGTACCCGTTTATATCTCAAATTCATGCTCAAAACACCCGAAAATTCAATGTTTTTGGATCCCAGAAGCGATCTGTACGTGCATACTCCGTGTTAGAATGTTTTTAAAATACAGGCCCAAAACATGCTCAAAATCGATATTTTGGGTGCCCAAAGTCGATATGTGCATGCATCTTCTTTACGCGTTTTTTATATTTCAAATTCAGGCTGAAAACTCACGAAAATTCGATATTTTTGGATCCCATAAGCAATCTGTACATGCCTACTCCTTGCTTGAATGTTTTCAAGATACAGACCCATAACAAGCTTAAAATCGATATTTTATGTGCAGAAAGTCGATATGTGCATGTATCTTCAGTACCTGTTTACATATCAAATTCAGGCTCAAAACACCCTAATATTCAATAGTTTTAAGTTCCAGAAGCGATCTGTATATGTTTACTCAGTGCTAGAATGTTTTTTAAATATAGGTTTAAAACATGCTAAAAATTTATATTTTAGGTGTCCCAAGTTGATATGTGCATGCATCTTCTGTACTCATTTATATCTCAAATTCAGGCTCAAAACACCCGAAAATTTGATATTTTTTGGTCCCAGAAGCAACCTGTATATGCCTACTCCATGCTAGAATGTTTTCAAGATACAGACCCAAAACATGCCCAAAATCGATATTTTAGGTGCAAAAAGTCGATATGTGCATGCATCTTCAGTACCCGTTTATATCTTAAATCCAGGCTCAAAACACCCAAAAATTCGATATTTTTGGGTCCCAGAAGCGATCTGTATATGCCTACGCAGTGCTAAAATGTTTTCAAAATATAGACTCAGTACATGCTAAAAATCGATATTTTTGGTGTCCAAAGTCGATATGTGCATGCATCTTCTGTACCCGTTTATATTTCAAATTGAGGCTCAAAACACCCGAAAATTCGATATTTTTAGGAACGAAAATCGATATGTACATGCCTACTACGTGTTAGAGTATTTTCAAAATACAGGTCCAAAACAAGCTTAAAATCGATATTTTAGGTGCCCAAAGTCGATATGTGCATGCATCTTAAGTACCGGTTTACATCTCAAATTCAAGCTCAAAACACCCGAATATTCAGTAGTTTTAGGTTCCAGAAGCGATCTGTACATGTTTACTCAGTGCTAGAATGTTTTTAAAATATAGGTTTAAAACATGCTAAAAATTTATATTTTAGGTGTCCCAAGTCGTTATGTGCATGGATGTTCTGTACCAGTTTATATCTCAAATTTAGGCTCAAAACACCCGAAAATTCGATATTTTTGGGTCCCAGATGCAATCTGTATATGCCTACTCCGTGTTTAAGTATTTTCAAAATACATGCCCAAAACATGCTGAAAATCGATATTTTAGCTGCCCATAGTCAATATGTGCATGCATCTTCTGTACCCGTTCATATCTTAAATTCTGGCTCTAAACACCCGGAAATTCGGTATTTTTGGGTTCCAGAAGCGATCTGGTATACATGCCTACTCAGTGTTAGAGTCCTTTAAAAATACAGGCAATAAAACATGCTGAAAAAAGATATTTTAGGTGCCCAAAGTCGATATGTGCATGCATCTTCTGCACCCGTTAATATCTCAAATTCAGGCTCAAAACACCCGAAAATTCGGTATTTTTGGGTCCCATAAGCAATCTGTATATGCCTACTCCTTGCTAGAATGTTTTCAAGATACAGACCCAAAACATGCTTAAAATCGATAATTTAGGTGCAAAAAGACGATATGTGCATGTATATTCAGTACCCGTTTATATCTCAAATTCAAGCTCTAAACACCCGAAAAGTCAATATTTTTGGGTTCCAGAAGCGATCTGTACATGCTTACTTCGAGTTAAAGTATTTTCAAAATAAAGGCCCAAAACACGCTGAAAATCGATATTTTAGGAGCCCAAAGTCGATATGTGCATGCATCTTCTGTACCCGTTTATATCTCAAATTCAGGCTCAAAACACCCAAAAATTCAATATTCTTGGGTCCCCGAAGCGATCTGTACATGTCTACTCAGTGCTAGAATGTTTTAAAATATAGGATTAAAACATGCTAAAAATCAATATTTTAGGTGTCCAAAGTCGATATGTGCATACATCTTCAGTACCCGTTTATATATCAAATTCATGCTCAAAACACCCGAAAATTCGAAATTTTGGGGTCCCAAAAGCGATCTGTACATGCCTACTCACTGCTAGAATATTTTCAAAATAAAGGCCCAAAACATGCTGAAAATCGATATATTTAAGAGCCCAAAGTCGATATGTGCATGTATCTTCTGTACCCGTTTATATCTCAAATTCAGGTTCCAAACACCCGGAAATTCGATATTTTGGGTTCCCAGAAGCGATCTGTACTGGCCTATTCAGATACAGGCCCAAAACATGCTGAAAATCGATATTTTAGGTGCCCAAAGTTGATAGGTGCATGCATCTTCAGTACCCGTTCATATCTCAAATTCAGGCTGAAAACACCCGAAAATTCGATATTTTAAGGTCCCAGAAGCGATCTGTACATGCCTACTCTGTGTTAGTGTATTTTCAAAATACAGGCCCAAAACATGCTGAAAATCGATATTTTTGGTGCCCAAAAGTCGATATGTGCATGCATCTTCAGTACCCGTTTTTATATCAAATTCAGGCTCAAAACACCCGAAAATTCGATATTTTGGGGTCCCAGAAGCGATCTGTACATGCCTACTAAATGCTAGAATATTTTCAAAATATAGACCGGAAACATGCTAGAAATAGATATTTTAGGTGTAAAAAAAGTCGATATCTCAAATTCAGGCCCAAAACACCCGAAAATCCGATATTTTGGAGTCCCAGAAGCGATCTGTACATGTTTACTCCGTGTTAGAGTATTTTCAAAATACAGGCCCAAATTACTGTATAGTGAAAATCGATCTTTTAGGTGCCCAAATTCGATATGTGCATTCATTTTCTGTTTCCGTTTATATCTCAAATTCAGGTTCCAAACACCCGAAAATTCGATATTTTGGGGTCCCAGAAGCAATCTGTACATGCCTACTCAGGGCTAGAATGTTTTCAAAATATAGGCTCAAAACATGCTCAAAATCGATATTTTAGGTGCCCAAAAGTTTATATGTGCATGCATCTTCAGTACCCGTTTATATCTCAAATTCAGGCTCAAAACACCCGAAAATTTGATATTTTGGGGTCCCAGAAGCGATCTGTACATGCCTACTCAGTGCTAGAATATTTTCCAAAAATAGGCCCAAAACATGCTAAAAATCGATATTTTAGGTGCCCAAAGTCGATATCTCAAATTCAGGCCAAAAACACCCGAAAATTCGTTATTTTGGGGTCCCAGAAGCGATCTGTACATGCCTAATCCGTGTTAGAGTATTTTCAAAATACAGGCCCAAAACATACTGAAAATCGATCTTTTAGGTGCCCAAAAGTCGATATGTGCATGCATCTTCTGTACCCGTTTAAATCTCAAATTCAGGTTCCAAACACCCGGAAATTCGATATTTTGGGGTCCCTGAAGCGATCTGTACATGCCTATTCAGATACAGGCGCAAAACATGCTGAAAATCGATATTTTAGGTGCCTAAAGTCAATATGTGTATGCATCTTCTGCAACCGTTTATATCCCAAATTCAACCCCAAAACACCCAAAAATTCGATATTTTTCGGTCCCAGAAGCGATCTGTACATGCCTACTCAGTGTTAGAATGTTTTCAAAATATAGGCTCAAAACAAGCTAAAAATCGATATTTTTAGTGTCCAAAGTCGATCTTCTGTACCCGTTTATATCTTAAATTCAGGCTCAAAACACCCGAAAATTCGGTATTTTTGGGTCCTAGAAGCGATATGTACATGCCTACTCCTAGTTAGAATGTTTTCAAGATACAGACCCAAAATATGCTCAAAATCGATATTTTAGGTGCCCACAAGTCGATATGTGCATGCATCTTCAGAACCCGTTTATATCTCAAATTCAGGCTCAAAACACCCGCAAATTCGATATTTTGAGGTCCCAGAAGCGATCTGTACATGCCTACCCCGTGTAAGAGTATTTTCAATATACAGGCTCAAAACATGCTCAAAATCGATATTTTAAGTGTCCAAAGTCGATATGTGCATACATCTTCTGTACCCGTTTATATCTCAAATTCAGGCTCAAAACACCCGAAAATTCGGTATTTTTGGGTCCTAGAAGCGATCTGTACATGCCTACTCCTAGTAAGAATGTTTTCAAGATACAGACCCAAAACATGCTCAAAATCGATATTTTAGGAGCCCCAAAGTCGATATGTGCATGCATCTTCTGTACCCTTTTATATCTCAAATTCAGGCCCAAAACACCTGCAAATTCGATATTTTGGGGTCCCAGAAGCGATCTGTACATGCCTACTCAGTGCTAGAATGTTTTCAAAATATAGGCTCAAAACATGCTAAAATCGATATTTTAAGTGTTCAAAGTCGATATGTGCATACATCTTCTGTACCCGTTTATATCTCAAATTCAGGTTCAAAACACCTGAAAATTCGGTATTTCGGGGTCCTAGAAGCGATCAGTACATGCCTACTCCTAGTTAGAATGTTTTCAAGATACAGACCCAAAACATACTTAAAAATCGATATTTTAGGTGCCCAAAAGTCGATATGTGCCTGCATCTTCTGTACCCGTTTATATCTCAAATTCAACCTCAAAACACCCTAAAATTCGATATTTTTGGGTCCCAGAAGCGATCTGTACATGCCTACTCAGTGCTAGAATTTTTTTAAAAGTATAGGCTCAAAACATGCTAAAAATCGATATTTTTAGTGTCCAAAGTCGTACTTTTGTACCCGTTTATATCTTAAATTTTAGGCTCAAAACACTCGAAAATTCGGTATTTTTGGGTCCTAGAAGCGATATGTACATGCTTACTCCATATTAGAGTATTTTCAAAATACAGGCCCAAAACATACTGAAAATCGATCTTTCAGGTGCCCAAAAGTCGATATGTGCATGCATCTTCTGTACCCGTTTATATCTCAAATTCAGGTTCCAAACACCCGGAAATTCGATATTTTGGGGTCCCAGAAGCGATCTGTACTGGCCTATTCAGATACAGGCCCAAAACATGGTGAAAATCGATAATTTAGGTGCCCAAAGTCAATATGTGCATGCATCTTCTCAAAACACCCGAAAATTCGATATTTTGGAGTCCCAGAAGCGATATGTACATGTTTACTCCGTGTTAGAGTATTTTCAAAATATAGGCTCAAAACATGCTAAAAATCGATATTTTAAGTGTCCAAAGTCGATATGTGCATGCATCTTCTGTTCCCGTTTATATCTCGAATTCAGGATCAAAACACCCGAAAATTCGGTATTTCGGTGTCCTAGAAGCGATCAGTACATGCCTACTCCTAGTTAGAATGTTCTCAAGATACAGATCCAAAACATACTTAAAAATCGATATTTTAGGTGCCCAAAAGTCGATATGTGCATGCATCTTCAGTACCCGTTCATATCTCAAATTCAGGCTGAAAACACCCGAAAATTCGATATTTTGAGGTCCCAGAAGCGATCTGTACATTCCTACTCCGTGTTAGAGTATTTTCAAAATACAGGCTTAAAACATGCTGAAAATCGATATTTTATGTGCCCAAAAGTCGATATGTGCATGCATCTTCAGTACCCGTTTATATATCAAATTCAGGCTCAAAACACCCGAAAATTCGATATTTTGGGGTCCCAGAAGCGATCTGTACATGCCTACTCCGTGTTAGAGTATTTTCAAAATACAGGCCCAAATTACTGTATACTGAAAATAGATCTTTTAGGTGCCCAAAAAAGATGTGTGCATGCATCTTCTGTTTCCGTTTATATCTCAAATTCCGGTTCCTAACACCCGGAAATTCGATATTTTGGGGTCCCACAAGCGATCTGTACATGCCTACTCAGATACAGGCCCAAAACATGCTGAAAATCGATATTTTAGGTGCCCAAAGTCGATATGTGTATGCATCTTCTGCAACCGTTTATATCCCAAATTCAACCTCAAAACACCCGAAAATTCGATATTTTTGGGTCCCAGAAGCGATCTGTACATGCCTACTCAGGGCTAGAATGTTTTCAAAATATAGGCTCAAAACATACTCAAAATCGATATTTTAGGTGCCCAAAAGTTGATATGTGCATGCATCTTCAGTACCCGTTTATATATCAAATTCAGGCTCAAAACACCCGAAAATTTGATATTTTGGGGTCCCAAAAGCGATCTGTACATGCCTACTCAGTGATAGAATATTTTCAAAATATAGACCCAAAACATGCTAAAAATCGATATTTTAGGTGCCCAAAGTCGATATATCAAATTCAGGCCCAAAACACCCGAAAATCCGATATTTTGGAGTCCCAGAAGCGATCTGTACATGCCTACTCCGTGTTAGAGTATTTTCAAAATACAGGCCCAAATTACTGTATACTGAAAATCGATCTTTTAGGTGCCCAAAAACGATATATGCATGCATCTTCTGTACCCGTTTAAATCTCAAATTCAGTTTCCAAACACCCGGAAATTCGATATTTTGGGGTCCCAGAAGCGATCTGTACATGCCTATTCAGATACAGGCCCAAAACATGCTGAAAATCGATATTTTAGGTGCCCAAAGTCAATATGTGTATGCATCTTCTGCAACCGTTTATATCCCAAATTCAACCCCAAAACACCCGAAAATTCGATATTTTTCGGTCTCAGAAGCGATCTGTACATGCCTACTCAGTGCTAGAATGTTTTTAAAATATAGGCTCAAAACAAGCTAAAAATCGATATTTTTAGTGTCCAAAGTCGATCTTCTGTACCCGTTTATATGTTAAATTCAGGCTCAAAACACCTGATAATTCGGTATTTCGGGGTTCTAGAAGCGATCAGTACATGCCTACTCCTAGTTAGAATGTTTTCAAGATACAGACCCAAAACATACTTAAAAATCGATATTTTAGGTGCCCAAAAGTCGATATGTGCCTGCATCTTCTGTACCCGTTTATATCTCAAATACAGGCTGAAAACACCCGAAAATTCGATATTTTGAGGTCCCAGAAGCGATCTGTACATGCCTACTCCTAGTTAGAGTATTTTCAAAATACAAGCCCAAAACATGCTGAAAATCGATATTTTAGGTGCCCAAAAGTCGATATGTGCATGCATCTTCAGTACCCGTTTATATATCAAATTCAGGCTCAAAACACCCGAAATTTCGATATTTTGGGGTCCCAGAAGCGATCTGTACATGCCTACTCAGTGCTAGAATATTTTCAAAATATAGACCCAAAACATGCTAGAAATAGATATTTTAGGTTCCCAAAGTCGATATCTCAAATTCAGCCCCAAAACACCCGAAAATCCGATATTTTGGAGTCCCTTAAGCGATCTGTACATGCCTACTCCGTGTTAGAGTATTTTAAAAATACAGGCCCAAATTACTGTATACTGAAAATCGATCTTTTAGGTGCCCAAAGTCGATATGTGCATGCATCTTCTGTTTCCGTTTATATCTCAAATTCCGGTTCCTAACACCCGGAAATTCGATATTTTGGGGTCTCAGAAGCGATCTGTACATGCCTACTCAGATACAGGCCAAAAAACATGCTGAAAATCGATATTTTAGGTGCTTAAAGTCGATATGTGTATGCATCTTATGCAACCGTTTATATCCCAAATTCAACCTCAAACCACCCGAAAAATCGATATTTTTGGGTCCCAGAAGCGATCTGTACATGCCTTCTCCGTGTTAAAGTATTTTCAAAATACAGGCTTAAAACATGCTGAAAATCTATATTTTAGGTGCCAAAAGTCAATATGTGTATGCATCTTCTGTACCCATCTATATCTCAAATTTCGGTTCAAAACACCAGACAATTCGGTATTTTTGGGTCCCAGAAGCGATCTGTACATGCCTACTCCTTGCTAGAATGTTTTCAAAATACAGGCCCAAAAGATGCTCAAAATCGATATTTTAGGTGCCCAAAGTCGATATGTGCATGCATCTTCTGTACCCGTTTTTATCTCAAATTCATGCTCAAAACACCCGAAAATTCAATGTTTTTGGGTCCCAGAAGCGATCTGTACGTGCATACTCCGTGTTAGAGTGTTTTTAAAATACAGGCCCAAAACATGCTCAAAATCGATATTTTGGGTGCCCAAAGTCGATATGTGCATGCATCTTCTTTACACGTTTTTTATATTTCAAATTCAGGCTGAAAACACCCGAAAATTCGATATTTTTGGATCCCAGAAGCAATCTGTACATGCCTACTCCTTGCTTGAATGTTTTCAAGATACAGACCCAAAACAAGCTTAAAATCGATATTTTATGTGCAGAAAGTCGATATGTGCATGTATCTTCAGTACCTGTTTACATATCAAATTCAGGCTCAAAACACCCGAATATTCAATAGTTTTAAGTTCCAGAAGCGATCTTTACATGTTTACTCAGTGCTAGAATGTTTTTTAAATATAGGTTTAAAACATGCTAAAAATTTATATTTTAGGTGTCCCAAGTCGATATGTGCATGCATCTTCTGTACTCATTTAT
Organism: Petrolisthes cinctipes; assembly: GCA_033782935.1. Classification (NCBI taxonomy): domain Eukaryota; kingdom Metazoa; phylum Arthropoda; class Malacostraca; order Decapoda; family Porcellanidae; genus Petrolisthes; species Petrolisthes cinctipes. The sequence goes on along the minus strand of JAWQEG010000062.1, from coordinate 11,304,456 downwards.
ATCTCAAATTCAGGCTCAAAACACCCGAAAATTCGATATTTTTTGGTCCCAGAAGCAACCTGTATATGCCTACTCCATGCTAGAATGTTTTCAAGATACAGACCCAAAACATGCCCAAAATCGATATTTTAGGTGCAAAAAGTCGATATGTGCATGCATCTTCAGTACCCGTTTATATCTTAAATTCAGGCTCAAAACACCCAAAAATTCGATATTTTTGGGTCCCAGAAGCGATCTGTATATGCCTACGCAGTGCTAAAATGTTTTCAAAATATAGACTCAGTACATGCTAAAAATCGATATTTTTGGTGTCCAAAGTCGATATGTGCATGCATCTTCTGTACCCGTTTATATTTCAAATTGAGGCTCAAAACACCCGAAAATTCGATATTTTTAGGAACGAAAATCGATATGTACATGCCTACTACGTGTTAGAGTATTTTCAAAATACAGGTCCAAAACAAGCTTAAAATCGATATTTTAGGTGCCCAAAGTCGATATGTGCATGCATCTTCAGTACCGGTTTACATCTCAAATTCAAGCTCAAAACACCCGAATATTCAGTAGTTTTAGGTTCCAGAAGCGATCTGTACATGTTTACTCAGTGCTAGAATGTTTTTAAAATATAGGTTTAAAACATGCTAAAAATTTATATTTTAGGTGTCCCAAGTCGTTATGAGCATGGATGTTCTGTACCAGTTTATATCTCAAATTTAGGCTCAAAACACCCGAAAATTCGATATTTTTGGGTCCCAGATGCAATCTGTATATGCCTACTCCGTGTTTAAGTATTTTCAAAATACATGCCCAAAACATGCTGAAAATCGATATTTTAGCTGCAATAGTCAATATGTGCATGCATCTTCTGTACCCGTTCATATCTTAAATTCTGGCTCTAAACACCCGGAAATTCGGTATTTTTGGGCTCCAGAAGCGATCTGGTATACATGCCTACTCAGTGTTAGAGTACTTTAAAAATACAGGCAATAAAACATGCTGAAAAAAGATATTTTAGGTGCCCAAAGTCGATATGTGCATGCATCTTCTGCACCCGTTAATATCTCAAATTCAGGCTCAAAACACCCGAAAATTCGGTATTTTTGGGTCACATAAGCAATCTGTATATGCCTACTCCTTGCTAGAATGTTTTCAAGATACAGACCCAAAACATGCTTAAAATCGATAATTTAGGTGCAAAAAGTCGATATGTGCATGTATATTCAGTACCCGTTTATATCTCAAATTCAAGCTCTAAACACCCGAAAAGTCAATATTTTTGGGTTCCAGAAGCGATCTGTACATGCTTACTTCGAGTTAAAGTATTTTCAAAATAAAGGCCCAAAACATGCTGAAAATCGATATTTTAGGAGCCCAAAGTCGATATGTGCATGCATCTTCTGTACCCGTTTATATCTCAAATTCAGGGTCATAACACCCAAAAATTCAATATTCTTGGGTCCCCGAAGCGATCTGTACATGTCTACTCAGTGCTATAATGTTTTAAAATATAGGATTAAAACATGCAATAAATCAATATTTTAGGTGTCCAAAGTCGATATGTGCATACATCTTTTGTACCCGTTTATATCCCTAATTCATGCTCAAAACACCCGAAAATTCGAAATTTTTGGGTCCCAGAAGCGATCTGTACATGCCTACTCAGTGATAGAATATTTTCAAAATATAGGCCCAAAATATGCTAAAAATCGATATTTTAGGTGCCCAATGTCGATATGTGCATGCATCTTCAGCACCCGTTTATATCTCAAATTCAGGCTCAAAACACCCGAAAAATCGATATTTTTGGGTTCCAGAACCGATCTGTACATGTCTACTAAGTGCTACAGAAGCGATATGTACATGCCTACTCCTAGTTAGAATGTTTTCAAGATACAGACCCAAAACATGCTCAAAATCGATATATTAGGTGCCCAAAGTTGATATGTGCATGCATCTTCAGTACCCGTTTATATATCAAATTCAGGGTCAAAACACCCGAAAATTCAATATTTTGGGGTCCCAAAAGCGATCTGTACATGCCTACTCACTGCTAGAATATTTTCAAAATATAGTCCCAAAACATGCTAAAAATCGATATTTTAGGTGCCCAAAGTCGATATCTCAAATTCAGGCCCAAAACACCCGAAAATTCGATATTTTGGGGTCCCAGAAGCGATCTGTACATGCTTACTCCATATTAGAGTATTTTCAAAATACAGGCCCAAAACATACTGAAAATCGATCTTTTAGGTGCCCAAAAGTCGATATGTGCATGCATCTTCTGTACCCGTTTATATCTCAAATTCAGGTTCCAAACACCCGGAAATTCGATATTTTGGGGTCCCAGAAGCGATCTGTACTGGCCTATTCAGATACAGGCCCAAAACATGGTGAAAATCGATATTTTAGGTGCCCAAAGTCAATATGTGCATGCATCTTCTCAAAACACCCGAAAATTCGATATTTTGGAGTCCCAGAAGCGATATGTACATGTTTACTCCGTGTTAGAGTATTTTCAAAATATAGGCTCAAAACATGCTAAAAATCGATATTTTAAGTGTCCAAAGTCGATATGTGCATGCATCTTCTGTTCCCGTTTATATCTCAAATTCAGGATCAAAACACCCGAAAATTCGGTATTTCGGTGTCCTAGAAGCGATCAGTACATGCCTACTCCTAGTTAGAATGTTCTCAAGATACAGATCCAAAACATACTTAAAAATCGATATTTTAGGTGCCCAAAAGTCGATATGTGCATGCATCTTCAGTACCCGTTCATATCTCAAATTCAGGCTGAAAACACCCGAAAATTCGATATTTTGAGGTCCCAGAAGCGATCTGTACATTCCTACTCCGTGTTAGAGTATTTTCAAAATACAGGCTTAAAACATGCTGAAAATCGATATTTTATGTGCCCAAAAGTCGATATGTGCATGCATCTTCAGTACCCGTTTATATATCAAATTCAGGCTCAAAACACCCGAAAATTCGATATTTTGGGGTCCCAGAAGCGATCTGTACATGCCTACTCCGTGTTAGAGTATTTTCAAAATACAGGCTCAAATTACTGTATACTGAAAATCGATCTTTTAGGTGCCCAAAAAAGATGTGTGCATGCATCTTCTGTTTCCGTTTATATCTCAAATTCCGGTTCCTAACACCCGGAAATTCGATATTTTGGGGTCCCACAAGCGATCTGTACATGCCTACTCAGATACAGGCCCAAAACATGCTGAAAATCGATATTTTAGGTGCCCAAAGTCGATATGTGTATGCATCTTCTGCAACCGTTTATATCCCAAATTCAACCTCAAAACACCCGAAAATTCGATATTTTTGGGTCCCAGAAGCGATCTGTACATGCCTACTCAGGGCTAGAATGTTTTCAAAATATAGGCTCAAAACATACTCAAAATCGATATTTTAGGTGCCCAAAAGTTGATATGTGCATGCATCTTCAGTACCCGTTTATATATCAAATTCAGGCTCAAAACACCCGAAAATTTGATATTTTGGGGTCCCAAAAGCGATCTGTACATGCCTACTCAGTGATAGAATATTTTCAAAATATAGACCCAAAACATGCTAAAAATCGATATTTTAGGTGCCCAAAGTCGATATATCAAATTCAGGCCCAAAACACCCGAAAATCCGATATTTTGGAGTCCCAGAAGCGATCTGTACATGCCTACTCCGTGTTAGAGTATTTTCAAAATACAGGCCCAAATTACTGTATACTGAAAATCGATCTTTTAGGTGCCCAAAAACGATATATGCATGCATCTTCTGTACCCGTTTAAATCTCAAATTCAGTTTCCAAACACCCGGAAATTCGATATTTTGGGGTCCCAGAAGCGATCTGTACATGCCTATTCAGATACAGGCCCAAAACATGCTGAAAATCGATATTTTAGGTGCCCAAAGTCAATATGTGTATGCATCTTCTGCAACCGTTTATATCCCAAATTCAACCCCAAAACACCCGAAAATTCGATATTTTTCGGTCTCAGAAGCGATCTGTACATGCCTACTCAGTGCTAGAATGTTTTCAAAATATAGGCTCAAAACAAGCTAAAAATCGATATTTTTAGTGTCCAAAGTCGATCTTCTGTACCCGTTTATATGTTAAATTCAGGCTCAAAACACCTGATAATTCGGTATTTCGGGGTCCTAGAAGCGATCAGTACATGCCTACTCCTAGTTAGAATGTTTTCAAGATACAGACCCAAAACATACTTAAAAATCGATATTTTAGGTGCCCAAAAGTCGATATGTGCCTGCATCTTCTGTACCCGTTTATATCTCAAATACAGGCTGAAAACACCCGAAAATTCGATATTTTGAGATCCCAGAAGCGATCTGTACATGCCTACTCCTAGTTAGAGTATTTTCAAAATACAAGCCCAAAACATGCTGAAAATCGATATTTTAGGTGCCCAAAAGTCGATATGTGCATGCATCTTCAGTACCCGTTTATATATCAAATTCAGGCTCAAAACACCCGAAAATTTGATATTTTGGGGTCCCAAAAGCGATCTGTACATGCCTACTCAGTGATAGAATATTTTCAAAATATAGACCCAAAACATGCTAAAAATCGATATTTTAGGTGCTCAAAGTCGATATATCAAATTCAGGCCCAAAACACCCGAAAATCCGATATTTTGGAGTCCCAGAAGCGATCTGTACATGCCTACTCCGTGTTAGAGTATTTTCAAAATACAGGCCCAAATTACTGTATACTGAAAATCGATCTTTTAGGTGCCCAAAAACGATATATGCATGCATCTTCTGTACCCGTTTAAATCTCAAATTCAGTTTCCAAACACCCGGAAATTCGATATTTTGGGGTCCCAGAAGCGATCTGTACATGCCTATTCAGATACAGGCCCAAAACATGCTGAAAATCGATATTTTAGGTGCCCAAAGTCAATATGTGTATGCATCTTCTGCAACCGTTTATATCCCAAATTCAACCCCAAAACACCCGAAAATTCGATATTTTTCGGTCTCAGAAGCGATCTGTACATGCCTACTCAGTGCTAGAATGTTTTCAAAATATAGGCTCAAAACAAGCTAAAAATCGATATTTTTAGTGTCCAAAGTCGATCTTCTGTACCCGTTTATATGTTAAATTCAGGCTCAAAACACCTGATAATTCGGTATTTCGGGGTCCTAGAAGCGATCAGTACATGCCTTCTCCTAGTTAGAATGTTTTCAAGATACAGACCCAAAACATACTTAAAAATCGATATTTTAGGTGCCCAAAAGTCGATATGTGCCTGCATCTTCTGTACCCGTTTATATCTCAAATACAGGCTGAAAACACCCGAAAATTCGATATTTTGAGATCCCAGAAGCGATCTGTACATGCCTACTCCTAGTTAGAGTATTTTCAAAATACAAGCCCAAAACATGCTGAAAATCGATATTTTAGGTGCCCAAAAGTCGATATGTGCATGCATCTTCAGTACCCGTTTATATATCAAATTCAGGCTCAAAACACCCGAAAATTTGATATTTTGGGGTCCCAAAAGCGATCTGTACATGCCTACTCAGTGATAGAATATTTTCAAAATATAGACCCAAAACATGCTAAAAATCGATATTTTAGGTGCCCAAAGTCGATATATCAAATTCAGGCCCAAAACACCCGAAAATCCGATATTTTGGAGTCGCAGAAGCGATCTGTACATGCCTACTCCGTGTTAGAGTATTTTCAAAATACAGGCCCAAATTACTGTATACTGAAAATCGATCTTTTAGGTGCCCAAAAACGATATATGCATGCATCTTCTGTACCCGTTTAAATCTCAAATTCAGTTTCCAAACACCCGGAAATTCGATATTTTGGGGTCCCAGAAGCGATCTGTACATGCCTATTCAGATACAGGCCCAAAACATGCTGAAAATCGATATTTTAGGTGCCCAAAGTCAATATGTGTATGCATCTTCTGCAACCGTTTATATCCCAAATTCAACCCCAAAACACCCGAAAATTCGATATTTTTCGGTCTCAGAAGCGATCTGTACATGCCTACTCAGTGCTAGAATGTTTTCAAAATATAGGCTCAAAACAAGCTAAAAATCGATATTTTTAGTGTCCAAAGTCGATCTTCTGTACCCGTTTATATGTTAAATTCAGGCTCAAAACACCTGATAATTCGGTATTTCGGGGTCCTAGAGGCGATCAGTACATGCCTACTCCTAGTTAGAATGTTTTCAAGATACAGACCCAAAACATACTTAAAAATCGATATTTTAGGTGCCCAAAAGTCGATATGTGCCTGCATCTTCTGTACCCGTTTATATCTCAAATACAGGCTGAAAACACCCGAAAATTCGATATTTTGAGATCCCAGAAGCGATCTGTACATGCCTACTCCTAGTTAGAGTATTTTCAAAATACAAGCCCAAAACATGCTGAAAATCGATATTTTAGGTGCCCAAAAGTCGATATGTGCATGCATCTTCAGTACCCGTTTATATATCAAATTCAGGCTCAAAACACCCGAAATTTCGATATTTTGGGGTCCCAGAAGCGATCTGTACATGCCTACTCAGTGCTAGAATATTTTCAAAATATAGACCCAAAACATGCTAGAAATAGATATTTTAGGTGCCCAAAGTCGATATCTCAAATTCAGCCCCAAAACACCCGAAAATCCGATATTTTGGAGTCCCTTAAACGATCTGTACATGCCTACTCCGTGTTAGAGTATTTTAAAAATACAGGCCCAAATTACTGTATACTGAAAATCGATCTTTTAGGTGCCCAAAGTCGATATGTGCATGCATCTTCTGTTTCCGTTTATATCTCAAATTCCGGTTCCTAACACCCGGAAATTCGATATTTTGGGGTCCCAGAAGCGATCTGTACATGCCTACTCAGATACAGGCCAAAAAACATGCTGAAAATCGATATTTTAGGTGCTTAAAGTCGATATGTGTATGCATCTTATGCAACCGTTTATATCCCAAATTCAACCTCAAACCACCCGAAAAATCGATATTTTTGGGTCCCAGAAGCGATCTGTACATGCCTTCTCCGTGTTAAAGTATTTTCAAAATACAGGCTTAAAACATGCTGAAAATCTATATTTTAGGTGCCAAAAGTCAATATGTGTATGCATCTTCTGTACCCGTCTATATCTCAAATTTCGGTTCAAAACACCAGAAAATTCGGTATTTTTGGGTCCCAGAAGCGATCTGTACATGCCTACTCCTTGCTAGAATGTTTTCAAAATACAGGCCCAAAAGATGCTCAAAATCGATATTTTAGGTGCCCAAAGTCGATATGTGCATGCATCTTCTGTACCCGTTTTTATCTCAAATTCATGCTCAAAACACCCGAAAATTCAATGTTTTTGGGTCCCAGAAGCGATCTGTACGTGCATACTCCGTGTTAGAGTGTTTTTAAAATACAGGCCCAAAACATGCTCAAAATCGATATTTTGGGTGCCCAAAGTCGATATGTGCATGCATCTTCTGTACTCATTTATATCTCAAATTCAGGCTCAAAACACCCGAAAATTCGATATTTTTTGGTCCCAGAAGCAACCTGTATATGCCTACTCCATGCTAGAATGTTTTCAAGATACAGACCCAAAACATGCCCAAAATCGATATTTTAGGTGCAAAAAGTCGATATGTGCATGCATCTTCAGTACCCGTTTATATCTTAAATTCAGGCTCAAAACACCCAAAAATTCGATATTTTTGGGTCCCAGAAGCGATCTGTATATGCCTACGCAGTGCTAAAATGTTTTCAAAATATAGACTCAGTACATGCTAAAAATCGATATTTTTGGTGTCCAAAGTCGATATGTGCATGCATCTTCTGTACCCGTTTATATTTCAAATTGAGGCTCAAAACACCCGAAAATTCGATATTTTTAGGAACGAAAATCGATATGTACATGCCTACTACGTGTTAGAGTATTTTCAAAATACAGGTCCAAAACAAGCTTAAAATCGATATTTTAGGTGCCCAAAGTCGATATGTGCATGCATCTTCAGTACCGGTTTACATCTCAAATTCAAGCTCAAAACACCCGAATATTCAGTAGTTTTAGGTTCCAGAAGCGATCTGTACATGTTTACTCAGTGCTAGAATGTTTTTAAAATATAGGTTTAAAACATGCTAAAAATTTATATTTTAGGTGTCCCAAGTCGTTATGTGCATGGATGTTCTGTACCAGTTTATATCTCAAATTTAGGCTCAAAACACCCGAAAATTCGATATTTTTGGGTCCCAGATGCAATCTGTATATGCCTACTCCGTGTTTAAGTATTTTCAAAATACATGCCCAAAACATGCTGAAAATCGATATTTTAGCTGCCCATAGTCAATATGTGCATGCATCTTCTGTACCCGTTCATATCTTAAATTCTGGCTCTAAACACCCGGAAATTCGGTATTTTTGGGTTCCAGAAGCGATCTGGTATACATGCCTACTCAGTGTTAGAGTACTTTAAAAATACAGGCAATAAAACATGCTGAAAAAAGATATTTTAGGTGCCCAAAGTCGATATGTGCATGCATCTTCTGCACCCGTTAATATCTCAAATTCAGGCTCAAAACACCCGAAAATTCGGTATTTTTGGGTCCCATAAGCAATCTGTATATGCCTACTCCTTGCTAGAATGTTTTCAAGATACAGACCCAAAACATGCTTAAAATCGATAATTTAGGTGCAAAAAGTCGATATGTGCATGTATATTCAGTACCCGTTTATATCTCAAATTCAAGCTCTAAACACCCGAAAAGTCAATATTTTTGGGTTCCAGAAGCGATCTGTACATGCTTACTTCGAGTTAAAGTATTTTCAAAATAAAGGCCCAAAACATGCTGAAAATCGATATTTTAGGAGCCCAAAGTCGATATGTGCATGCATCTTCTGTACCCGTTTATATCTCAAATTCAGGGTCATAACACCCAAAAATTCAATATTCTTGGGTCCCCGAAGCGATCTGTACATGTCTACTCAGTGCTATAATGTTTTAAAATATAGGATTAAAACATGCAAAAAATCAATATTTTAGGTGTCCAAAGTCGATATGTGCATACATCTTTTGTACCCGTTTATATTCCTAATTCATGCTCAAAACACCCGAAAATTCGAAATTTTTGGGTCCCAGAAGCGATCTGTACATGCCTACTCAGTGATAGAATATTTTCAAAATATAGGCCCAAAATATGCTAAAAATCGATATTTTAGGTGCCCAATGTCGATATGTGCATGCATCTTCAGAACCCGTTTATATCTCAAATTCAGGCTCAAAACACCCGAAAAATCGATATTTTTGGGTTCCAGAACCGATCTGTACATGTCTACTAAGTGCTACAGAAGCGATCTGTACATGCCAACTCCGTGTTATAGAATGTTTTAAAAATACAGGCCCAAAACATGATAAAAATCGATATTTTTGGTGCCCAAAGTCGATATGTGCATGCATCTTCTGTACTCGTTTATATCTCAAATTCATGCTCAAAACACTAGAAAATTCGATATTTTTGTGTCCCAGTAGCGATCTGTACATGCCTACTCCGTGTTAGAGTATTTTTAAAATACAGTCCCAAAACATGAAGAAAATCGATATTTTACTTGCCCAATGTCAATATGTGTATGTATCTTCTATACCCGTTTATATCCCAAATTCAGACTTGAAACGTCCGAAAATTCGATATTATTTTGTCCCAGAAGCGATCTGTACATGCCTAGTCAGTGCTAGAATATTTTCAACATATAGTCCCAAAACATGCTAAAAATCGATATTTTAGGTGCCCGAAGTCGATATGTGCATGCATCTTCTGTACCCGTTTACATCTCAAATTCAGGCTCAAAACACCCGAAAATTCGATAATTTTGGGTCCCAAAAGCAATCTGTACATGCCTACTCCTTGCTAAAATGTTTTCAAGATACAGACCAAAAACATGCTCAAAATCGATATTTTAGGTGCAAAAAGTCGATATGTGCATGTATCTTCTGTACCCGTTAATATCTCAAATTCAGGCTCAAAACACCCGAAAATTCAATATTTTTGGCTCCCAGAAGCGATCTGTACATGCCTACTCAGTGCTAGAATGTTTTCAAATTATAGGCTCAAAACATGCTAAAAATTGATATTTTAGGTGTCCAAAGTCGATATGTCATTGCATCTTTTGTACCCGTTTACATCTCAAATTCAGGCTCAAAACACCCAAAAAATCGATATTTTTGGGTCCCAAAAGCGATCTGTACATGCCTACTCCGTGTTAGTGTATTTTCAAAATACATAATCAATATGTTAGGTGCCCGAAGTCGATATGTGCATGCATCTTCAGAACCCGTTTATATCTCAAATTCAGGCTCAAAACACCCGAAAAATCGATATTTTTGGGTTCCAGAAGCGATCTGTATATGCCTACGCAGTGCTAAAATGTTTTCAAAATATAGACTCAGTACATGCTAAAAATCGATATTTTTGGTGTCCAAAGTCGATATGTGCATGCATCTTCTGTACCCGTTTATATTTCAAATTGAGGCTCAAAACACCCGAAAATTCGATATTTTTAGGAACGAAAATCGATATGTACATGCCTACTACGTGTTAGAGTATTTTCAAAATACAGGTCCAAAACAAGCTTAAAATCGATATTTTAGGTGCCCAAAGTCGATATGTGCATGCATCTTCAGTACCGGTTTACATCTCAAATTCAAGCTCAAAACACCCGAATATTCAGTAGTTTTAGGTTCCAGAAGCGATCTGTACATGTTTACTCAGTGCTAGAATGTTTTTAAAATATAGGTTTAAAACATGCTAAAAATTTATATTTTAGGTGTCCCAAGTCGTTATGTGCATGGATGTTCTGTACCAGTTTATATCTCAAATTTAGGCTCAAAACACCCGAAAATTCGATATTTTTGGGTCCCAGATGCAATCTGTATATGCCTACTCCGTGTTTAAGTATTTTCAAAATACATGCCCAAAACATGCTGAAAATCGATATTTTAGCTGCCCATAGTCAATATGTGCATGCATCTTCTGTACCCGTTCATATCTTAAATTCTGGCTCTAAACACCCGGAAATTCGGTATTTTTGGGTTCCAGAAGCGATCTGGTATACATGCCTACTCAGTGTTAGAGTACTTTAAAAATACAGGCAATAAAACATGCTGAAAAAAGATATTTTAGGTGCCCAAAGTCGATATGTGCATGCATCTTCTGCACCCGTTAATATCTCAAATTCAGGCTCAAAACACCCGAAAATTCGGTATTTTTGGGTCCCATAAGCAATCTGTATATGCCTACTCCTTGCTAGAATGTTTTCAAGATACAGACCCAAAACATGCTTAAAATCGATAATTTAGGTGCAAAAAGTCGATATGTGCATGTATATTCAGTACCCGTTTATATCTCAAATTCAAGCTCTAAACACCCGAAAAGTCAATATTTTTGGGTTCCAGAAGCGATCTGTACATGCTTACTTCGAGTTAAAGTATTTTCAAAATAAAGGCCCAAAACATGCTGAAAATCGATATTTTAGGAGCCCAAAGTCGATATGTGCATGCATCTTCTGTACCCGTTTATATCTCAAATTCAGGCTCATAACACCCAAAAATTCAATATTCTTGGGTCCCCGAAGCGATCTGTACATGTCTACTCAGTGCTATAATGTTTTAAAATATAGGATTAAAACATGCAAAAAATCAATATTTTAGGTGTCCAAAGTCGATATGTGCATACATCTTTTGTACCCGTTTATATCCCTAATTCATGCTCAAAACACCCGAAAATTCGAAATTTTTATGTCCCAGAAGCGATCTGTACATGCCTACTCAGTGATAGAATATTTTCAAAATATAGGCCCAAAATATGCTAAAAATCGATATTTTAGGTGCCCAATGTCGATATGTGCATGCATCTTCAGAACCCGTTTATATCTCAAATTCAGGCTCAAAACACCCGAAAAATCGATATTTTTGGGTTCCAGAACCGATCTGTACATGTCTACTAAGTGCTACAGAAGCGATCTGTACATGCCAACTCCGTGTTATAGAATGTTTTAAAATTACAGGCCCAAAACATGATAAAAATCGATATTTTTGGTGCCCAAAGTCGATATGTGCATGCATCTTCTGTACTCGTTTATATCTCAAATTCATGCTCAAAACACTAGAAAATTCGATATTTTTGTGTCCCAGTAGCGATCTGTACATGCCTACTCCGTGTTAGAGTATTTTTAAAATACAGTCCCAAAACATGAAGAAAATCGATATTTTACTTGCCCAATGTCAATATGTGTATGTATCTTCTATACCCGTTTATATCCCAAATTCAGACTTGAAACGTCCGAAAATTCGATATTATTTTGTCCCAGAAGCGATCTGTACATGCCTAGTCAGTGCTAGAATATTTTCAACATATAGTCCCAAAACATGCTAAAAATCGATATTTTAGGTGCCCGAAGTCGATATGTGCATGCATCTTCTGTACCCGTTTACATCTCAAATTCAGGCTCAAAACACCCGAAAATTCGATAATTTTGGGTCCCAAAAGCAATCTGTACATGCCTACTCCTTGCTAAAATGTTTTCAAGATACAGACCAAAAACATGCTCAAAATCGATATTTTAGGTGCAAAAAGTCGATATGTGCATGTATCTTCTGTACCCGTTAATATCTCAAATTCAGGCTCAAAACACCCGAAAATTCAATATTTTTGGCTCCCAGAAGCGATCTGTACATGCCTACTCAGTGCTAGAATGTTTTCAAATTATAGGCTCAAAACATGCTAAAAATTGATATTTTAGGTGTCCAAAGTCGATATGTCATTGCATCTTTTGTACCCGTTTACATCTCAAATTCAGGCTCAAAACACCCAAAAAATCGATATTTTTGGGTCCCAAAAGCGATCTGTACATGCCTACTCCGTGTTAGTGTATTTTCAAAATACATAATCAATATGTTAGGTGCCCGAAGTCGATATGTGCATGCATCTTCTGTACCGGTTTATATCTCAAATTCAGGCTCAAAACACCCGAAAATTCGATATTTTTGGGTTTTAGAAGCTATCTGTACATGCCTACTCAGTGCTTGAATGTTTTCAAATTATAGGCTCAAAACATGCTAAAAATTGATATTTTAGTTTTCCAAAGTCGATATGTCATTGCATCTTCTGTACCCATTTATATCTCAAATACAGGCTCAAAACACCCGAAAATTCGATATTTTTGGGTCACATAAGCGATATGTACATGCCTACTCCTTTCTAGAATGTTTTCAAGATACGGACCCAAAACATGCACAAAATCGATATTTTAGGATAAAAAAGTCGATATGTGCAGGTATCTTCAGTACCCGTTTATATATTAAATTCATTCTAAAACACCCGAAAATTGAATATTTTTGGGTCCCAAAAACAAACTGTACATGCCTACTCCTTGCTAGAATGTTTTCAAGATACAGACCGAAAACATGCTAAAAATCGATATTTTAGGTGCCCAAAGTCAATATGTTCATGCAACTTCTGTACCCGTTTATTTATCAAATTCAGGCTCAAAACAACCGAAAATTCGATATTTTTGGATCCTAGAAGCTATCTGTACGTGCATACTCCGTGTTAGAGTGTTTTTAAAATACAGGCCCAAAACATGCTAAAAATCGATATTTTAGATGCCCAAAGTCAATATATGTATGCATCTTCTGTACCCGGTTATATCCCAAATTCAGGCTCAAAACACCCGAAAATTCAATATTTTTTTTATTCCAGAAGCGATCTGTACATGCCTACTCCTTTCTAGAATGTTTTAAAGATACAGAATCAAAACATGCACAAAATCGATATTTTAGGTGCAAAAAGTAGATATGTGCATTTATCTTCAGTAGCCGTTTATATCTCATATTCAGGCTCAAAACACCCGAAAATTCAATATTTTTGGGTCCCAGAAGCGATCTGTACATGCCTACTCCGTGTTAGAGCATTTTCAAATACAGGCCCAAAACATGAAGAAAATCGGTATTTTGGGTGCCCAAAGTCAATATGTGTATACATCTTCTGTACCCGTTTATATCCCAAATTCTGGCTCAAAACGCCGGAAAATTCGATATTTTTCGGTTCCAGAAGCCATCTGTACATGCCTACTCCGTGTTAGAGTATTTTTAAAATAACAAGCTCAAAACATGAAGAAAATCGATATTTTACTTTCCCAATGTCATTATGTGTATGTATCTTCTGTACCCGTTTATATCCCAAATTTAGGCTCGAAACATCCGAAAATTCGATATATTTTGTCCCATAAGCGATCTGTACATGCCTACTCAGTGCTAGAATATTTTCAACATATAGTCCCAAAACATGCTAAAAATCGATATTTTAGGTGCCCGAAGTCGATATGTGCATGCATCTTCTGTACCCGTTTATATCTCAAATTCAGGCTTAAAACACCCGAAAATTCGATGTTTTTGGGTCCCAAAAGCAATCTGTACATGCCTACTCCTTGCTAGAATGTTTTCAAGATACATACCAAAAACATGCTAAAAATCGATATTTTTGGTGCAAAAAGTCGATATGTGCATGCATCTTCTGTACCCGTTAATATCTTAAATTAAGGCTCAAAACACCCGAAAATTCAATATTTTTGGGTCCCTGAAGCTATCTGTACATGCCTACTCAGTGCTAGAATGTTTTCAAATTATAGGCTTAAAACATGCTAAAAATTAATATTTTAGGTGTCCAAAGTCGATATGTCATTGCATCTTCTGTACCTGTATATATCTCAAATTCTGGCTCAAAACCCCCGAAAATTCGATATTTTTGGGTCCCAAAAGCGATCTGTACATGCCTACACCGTGTTAGTGTATTTTCAAAGTACAGGCTAAAAACATGCTGAAAATCGATATTTTGGGTGCCCAAAGTCGATATGTGCAAGCATCTACTGTACCCATTTATATCTGAAATACAGGCTCAAAACACCCGAAAACTCGATATTTTTGGGTCACATAAGCGATCTGTACATGCCTACTCCTTTCAAGAATGTTTTCAAGACATAGACCCAAAACATGCACAAAATCGATATTTTAGGATAAAAAAGTCGATATGTGCATGTATCTTCAGTACCCGTTTATATATCAAATTGATTCTAAAACACCCGAAAGTTGAACATTTTTGGGTCTTAAAAACGATCTGTATATGACTACTCAGTGCAAGAATGTTTTCAAAATATAGGCTCAAAACATGCTTAAAATCGATATTTTAGGTGCCCGAAGTAGATATGTGCATGCATCTTCTGTACCCGTTTATATCCCAAAATCAGGGTCAAAACACTCGAAAATTCGATATTTTTGGGTCCCAGAAGCAATCTGTACATGCCTACTCCTTGCTAGAATGTTTTCGAGATACAGACCCAAAACATGTTAAAAATCGATATGTTAGGTGCCCAAAGTCAATATGTGCATGCATCTTCTGTACCCGTTTATATATCAAATTCAGGCTCAAAACACCTAAAAATTCGATATTTTTGGATCCCAGAAGCTATCTGTACGTGCATACTCCGTGTTAGAGTGTTTTTAAAATACAGGGCCAAAACATGCTAAAAATCGATATTTTAGGTGCCCAAAGTCAATATGTGTATGCATCCTCTGTACCCGGTTATATCTCAAATTCAAGCTCAAAACACCCGAAAATTCGATATTTTTAGGATTCCAGAAGCGATCTGTACATGCCTACTCCTTGCTAGAATGTTTTCAAGATACAAACCCAAAACATGCTCAAAATCGATATTTTAGGTGCAAAAAGTCGATATGTGCATGAATCTTCTGTACCCGTTTATATCTCAAATTCAGGCTCAAAACACCCGTAAATTCGATATTTTTGGGTCCCATAAGCGATCTGTACATGCCTACTCCGTGTTAAGTATTTTCAAAATACAGGCCCAAAACATGCTAAAAAACTATATTTTAGGTGCCCAAAGTCAATATGTGTATGCATCTTCTGTACCCGTTTATATCTCAAATTCAGTCTCAAAACACCCGAAAATTTGATATTTTGGGGTCCCAAAAGCGATCTGTACATGCCTACTCCGTGTTAAGTATTTCCAAATTACAGGCCCAAAACATGCTAAAAATCGATATTTTAGGTGCCCAAAGTCGATATGTGCATGCATCTTCTGTACCCGTTTATATCTCAAATTCAGGCTCAAAACACTCAAAAATTCGATATTTTTGTGTCCCAGAAGCAATCTGTACATGCCTACTCCATGTTAGAGTGTTTTAAAAATACATGCCCAAAACATGCTCAAAATCGATATTTGGGGTGCCCAAAGTCAATATGTGTAGGCATCATCGGTACCCGTCTATATCCCAAATTCAGGTTCAAAACATTCGAAAATTCTGTATTTTTGGGTCCCAGGAGCGATCTGTACTTGCCTACTCCTTGCTAGAATTTTTTCAAAATACAGACCCATAACAAGATCAAAATCGATATTTTAGGTGCAAAAAGTCGATATGTGCATGCATCTTCTGTACCCGTTTATATCTCAAATTCAAGCTCAAAACACCCGAAAATTCCATGTTTTTGGGTCCCTTAAGCAAACTGTACATGCATACTCAGTGCTAGAATGTTTTCAAGATACAGACCCAAAACATGCTCAAAATCGATATTTTAGGTGCAAAAAGTCGATATGTGCATGCATCCTCTGTACCCGGTTATATCCCAAATTCTGGCTCAAAACCCCCGAAAATTCGATATTTTTGGGTCCCAGAAGCAATCTGTACATGCCTACTCAGTGCTAGAATATTTTCAAATTATACGCCGAAAACATACTAAAAATCGATATTTTGGGTGCCAAAGTCGATATGTGCATGCATCTTCAGTACCCGTTTATATCTCAAATTCATGCTCAAAACACTCAAAAAAATCGATATTTTTGTGTCCCAGAAGCGATCTGTACATGTCTACACCGTGTTAGAGTATTTTCAAAATACAGGCCCAAAACATGCTCAAAATCAATATTTTAGGTGTCCAAAGTCGATATGTGCATGCATCTTCTGTACCCGTTTATATCTCAAATTCAGGCTCAAAACACCCGAAAATTCGATATTTTTGGGTCCCAAAAGCGACCTGTACATGCCTACTCCGTGTTAAACTATTTTCAAAATACAGGCCCACAACATGCTAAAAATCAATATTTTAGGTGCCCAAAGTCAATATGTGTATGCATCTTCTGTACCCATCTATATCCCAAATTCAGGTTCAAAACACCAGAAAATTCGATATTTTTGAGTCCCAGAAGCGATCTGTACATGCCTACTCCTTGCTAGAATGTTTTCAAGATACAAAACCAAAACATGCTCAAAATCGATATTTTAGGTGCAAAAAGTCGATATGTGCATGCATCCTCTGTACACGGTTATATCCCAAATTCAGGCTCAAAACACCCGAAAATTCGATATTTTTAGGTCCCAAAAGTAATCTGTACATGCCTTCTCAGTGCTAGAATATTCTTAAAATATATCCCCAAAACATGCTGAAAATCGATATTTTACGTGCCCAAAGTCGATATGTGCATGCATCTTCAGTACCCGTTTATATCTCAAATTCAGGCTCAAAACACCCGAAAATTCAATGTTTTTGAATCCCAGGAGCGATATGTACATGCCTACTCAGTGCTAGAATATTTTCAAAATATAGGCCCAAAACATACTAAAAATCGATATTTTGGCTGCAAAAGTCGATATGTGCATGCATCTTCTGTACCCGTTTATATCTCAAATTCAGGCTCAAAACACCCAAAAAATCGATATATTTTTGTCCCAGAAGCGATCTGTACATGTCTACACCGTGTTAGAGTATTTTCAAAATACAGGCCCAAAACATGCTCAAAACCGATATTTTAGGTGCACAAAGTCGATATGTGCATGTATCTTCTGTACCCGTTTATATCCCAAATTCAGGTTCAAAACATTCGAAAATTCGATATTTTTGGGTCCCAAAAGCCATCTGTACATGCATACTCCTTGTTAGAGTATTTTCAAAATACAGGCCCAAAACGTGCTCAAAACCGATATTTTAGGTGCCCAAAGTCGATATGTGCATGCATCTTCTGTATCCGTCTATATCCCAAATTCAGGTTCAAAACACTCGAAAATTCCATATTTTTGGGTCCTTTAAGCGATCTGTACATGCATACTCAGTGCTAGAATGTTTTCAAAATATAGGCTCAAAACATGCTAAAAATCGATATTTTAGGTGTCCAAAGTCGATATGTGCATGCATCTTCTGTATCCGTTTATATCTCAAATTCAGGCTCAAAACACCCGAAAATTCAATATTTTTGGGTCCCAGAAGCGATCTGTACGTGCTTACTCCGTGTTAGAGTTTTTTTTAAATACAGGCCTAAAACATGCTGAAAATCTATATTTTAGGTGTCCAAAGTCAATATGTGCATGCATCTTCTGTACCCGTTTATATCTCAAATTCAGGCTCAAAACACCCGAAAATTCAATATTTTTAGGTCCCGGAAGCGATCTGTACATGCCTACTCAGTTCTAGAATGTTTTCAAAATATCGGCTCAGAACATGCTAAAAATCGATATTTTGGGTGCCTAAAGTCGATATGTGCATGCATCTTCTGTACCCGTTTATATCTCAAATTCAGGCTCAAAACACCCAAAATTTCGATATTTTTGTGTCCCAGAAGCGATCTGTACGTGTCTACTCCGTGTTAGAGTATTTTAAACATACAGGCCCAAAATATGCTCAAAATTGATATATTGGGTGCCCAAAGTCGATATGTGCATGCATCTTCTGTACCTGTTTATATCTCAAATTCAGACTCAAAACACCCGAATATTCGATATTTTTGGGTCCCAAAAGCCATCTGTACATGCCTACTCCGTGTCAGAGTATTTTTAAAATACAAGCCTAAAACATGCTAAAAATCGATATTTTAGCTGCCCAAAGTCAATATGTGTATGCATCTTCTGTACCCGTCTATATCCCAAATCCAGGTTCAAAACATTCAAAAATTCGATATTTTTGGGTCCCAGAAGCAATCTGTACATTCCTACTTCTTGCTAGAATGTTTTCAAGATACAGTCCCAAAACATGTTTAAAATCGATATTTTATGTGCAAAAAGTCGATATGTGCATGCATCTTCTGTACCCGTTTATATCTGAAATTCAGGCTCAAAACACCCGAAAATTCGATATTTTTGGGTCCCAGAAGCGATCTGTACATGCCTACTCAGTGCTAGAATATTTTCAAATTATACGCCCAAAACATACTAAAAATCGATATTTTGGGTGCCAAAGTCGATATGTGCATGCATCTTCAGTACCCGTTTATATCTCAAATTCATGCTCAAAACACTCAAAAAATCGATATTTTTGTGTCCCAGAAGCGATCTGTACATGTCTACACCGTGTTTGAGTATTTTCAAAATACAAGCCCAAAAGATGCTCAAAATCGATATTTTAGGTGCCCATAGTCGATATGTGCATTCATCTTCTGTACCCGTTTATATCTCAAATTAATGCTCAAAACACCCGAAAATTCAATGTTTTTGGGTCCCAGAAGCGATCTGTACGTGCATACTCCGTGTTAGAGTGTTTTTAAAATACAGGCCCAAAACATGCTGAAAATCGATATTTTATGTGCCCAAAGTCAATATGTGTATGCATCTTCTGTACCCGTCTATATCCCAAATTGAGGTTCAAAACATTCGAAAATTCGATATTTTTGGGTCCCAGAAGCAATCTGTACATGCCTACTTCTTGATAGAATGTTTTCAAGATACAGACCCAAAACATGCTCAAAATCGACACTCAAAAAATCGATATTTTTGTGTCCCAGAAGCGATCTGTACATGTCTACACCGTGTTTGAGTATTTTCAAAATACAAGCCCAAAAGATGCTCAAAATCGATATTTTAGGTGCCCAAAGTCGATATGTGCATTCATCTTCTGTACCCGTTTATATCTCAAATTAATGCTCAAAACACCCGAAAATTCAATGTTTTTGGGTCCCAGAAGCGATCTGTACGTGCATACTCCGTGTTAGAGTGTTTTTAAAATACAGGCCCAAAACATGCTGAAAATCGATATTTTATGTGCCCAAAGTCAATATGTGTATGCATCTTCTGTACCCGTGTATATCCCTAATTCTGGTTCAAAACACCAGACAATTCGATATATTTGGGTCCGAGAAGCGATCTGTACATGCCTACTCCTTGCAAGAATTTTTTCAAGATACAGACCCAAAACATGATCAAAATCGATATTTTAGGTAAAAAAAGTCGATATGTGCATGCATCTTCTGTACCCATTTATATCTCAAATTCAAACTCAAAACACCAGAAAATTCGATATTTTTGGGTCCCTTAAGCGATCTGTACATGCATACTCAGTGCTAGAATGTTTTCAAAATACAGGCCAAAAACATGCTCAAAATTGATATTTTAGGTGCCCAAAGTCGATATGTGCATGCATATTCTGAACCAGTCTATATCCCAAATTCAGGTTCAAAACACTCGAAAATTCGATATTTTTGGGTCTCAGAAGCGATCTGTACATGCATACTCCGTGTTAGAGTGTTTTTAAAATACAGGCCCAAAACATGCTGAAAATTGATATTTTAGGTGCACAAAGTCAATATGTGTATCTGTACCCGGTTATATCTCAAATTCAGACTCAAAACACCCGAATAATCGATATTTTTGGGTCCCAAAAGCAATCTGTACATGCATACTGCGTGTTAGAGTATTTTCAAAATACAAGCCTAAAACATGCTGAAAATCGATATTTTAGCTGCCTATAGACAATATGTGTATGCATCTTCTGTACCCGTCTATATCCCAAATTGAGGTTCAAAACATTCGAAAATTCGATATTTTTGGGTCCCAGAAGCAATCTGTACATGCCTACTTCTTGATAGAATGTTTTCAAGATACAGACCCAAAACATGTTCAAAATCGATATTTTAGGTGCAAAAAGTCGATATGTGCATGCATCTTCTGTACCCGTTTATATCTCAAATTCAGGCTCAAAACACCCGAAAATTCGATATTTTTGGGTCCCAAAAGCGATCTGTACATACCTACTCCGTGTTAGAGTATTTTCAAAATACAGGTCCAAAACATGCTCAAAATCCATATTTTAGGTGCCCAAAGTCGATATGTGCATGCATCTTCTGCATCCGTCTATATCCCAAATTCAGGTTCAAAACATCCGAAAATTCGATATTTTTGGGTCTTAGGAGCAATCTGTACATGCCTACTCCTTGCTAGAATTTTTTCAAGATACAGGCCCAAAACATGCTCAAAACCGATATTTTAGGTGCCCAAAGTCAATATGTGTATGCATCTTCTGTACCCGTCTATATCTCAAATTCAGGTTCAAAACACCAGAAAATTCGGTATTTTTGGGTCCCAGAAGCGATCTGTACATGCCTACTCAGTGCTAGAATATTTTCAAATTATACGCCCAAAACATACTAAAAATCGATATTTTGGGTCCCAAAGTCGATAAGTGCATGCATCTTCTGTACCCGTTTATATCTCAAATTCAGGCTCAAAACACCCAAAAAATCGATATTTTTGTGTCCCAGAAGCGATCTGTACATGTCTACACCGTGTTAGAGTGTTTTTAAAATACAGGCCCAAAACATGCTGAAAATCGATATTTTATGTGTCCAAAGTAAATATGTGTATGGATCTTCTGTACCCGTGTATATCCCTAATTCTGGTACAAAACATCAGAAAATTCGATATTTTTGGGTCCCAGAAGAGATCTGTACATGCCTACTCCTTGCTAGAATGTTTTCAAGATACAGACCCAAAACATGCTCAAAATCGATATTTTAATTAAGTGCAAAAAGTCGATATGTGCATGCATCTTCTGTTCCCGGTTATATCTCAAATTCAGGCTCAAAACTCCCGAAAATTCGATATTTTTGGGTCCCAAAAACGATCTGTACATGTCTACTCCGTGTTAGAGTATTTTTAAAATACAGGCCCAAAACATACTAAAAATCGATATTTTAGGTGTCCAAAGTCGATATGTGCATGCATCTTCTGTACCCGTTTATATCTCAAATTCAGGCTCAAAACACCCAAAAAATCCATATTTTTGTGTCCCAGAAGCGATCTGTACATGCCTACTCCGTGGTACAGTATTTTCAAAATACAGGCCCAAAACATGCTCAAAATCGATATTTTAGGTGCCCAAAGTCAATATGTGCATGCATCTTCTGTATCCGTTTATATCTCAAATTCAGGCTCAAAACACCCGAAAATTCGATATTTTTGGGTCCCAGAAGCGATCTGTACATGCCTTCTCCGTGTTAAAGTATTTTCAAAATACAGGCTTAAAACATGCTGAAAATCTATATTTTAGGTGCCAAAAGTCAATATGTGTATGCATCTTCTGTACCCGTCTATATCTCAAATTCAGGTTCAAAACACCAGAAAATTCGGTACTTTTTTGTCCCAGAAGCGATCTGTACATGCCTACTCCTTGCTAGAATGTTTTCAAGATACAGACCTAAAACATGCTCAAAATCGATATTTTAGGTGCAAAAAGTCGATATGTGCATGCATCCTCTGTACCCGGTTATATCCCAAATTCAGGCTCAAAACACCCCAAAATTCGATATTTTTGGGTTCCAGTAGCGATCTGTACATGCCTACTCAGTGTAAGAATATTTTCAAATTATACGCCCAAAACATACTAAAAATCGATATTTTGGGTCCCAAAGTCGATATGTGCATGCATCTTCTGTACCCGTTTATCTCAAATTCTGGCTCAAAACCCCCCAAAAATCGATATTTTTGTGTCCCAGAAGCGATCTATACATGTCTACACCGTGTTTGAGTATTTTCAAAATACAGGCCCAAAAGATGCTCAAAATCGATATTTTAGGTGCCCAAAGTCGATATGTGCATGCATCTTCTGTTCCCGTTTATATCTCAAATTAATGCTCAAAACACCCGAAAATTCAATGTTTTTGGGTCCCAAAAGCGATCTGTACGTGCATACTCCGTGTTAGAGTGTTTTTAAAATTCAGGCCTAAAACATGCTGAAAATCGATATTTTATATGCCCAAAGTCAATATGTGTATGCATCTTCTGTACCCGTCTATATCCCAAATTGAGGTTAAAAACATTCGAAAATTCGATATTTTTGGGTCCCAAAAGCGATCTGTACATGCCTACTCCGTGTTAGAGTATTTTCAAAATACAGGTCCAAAACATGCTCAAAATCCATATTTTAGGTGACCAAAGTCGATATGTGCATGCATCTTCTGCATCCGTCTATATCCCAAATTCAGGTTCAAAACATCCGAAAATTCGATATTTTTGGGTCCCAGGAGCAATCTGTACATGCCTACTCCTTGCTAGAATTTTTTCAAGATACAGGCCCAAAACATGCTCAAAACCGATATTTTAGGTGCCCAAAGTCAATATGTGTATGCATCTTCTGTACCCGTCTATATCTCAAATTCAGGTTCAAAACACCAGAAAATTCGGTATTTTTGGGTCCCAGAAGCGATCTGTACATGCTTACTCCTTGCCAGAATGTTTTCAAGATACAGACCCAAAACATGCTCAAAATCGATATTTTAGGTGCAAAAAGTCGATATGTGCATGCATCTTCTGTACCCGGTTATATCCCAAATTCTGGCTCAAAACCCCCGAAAATTCGATATTTTTGGGTCCCAGAAGCGATCTGTACATGCCTACTCAGTGCTAGAATGTTTTCAAATTATACGCCCAAAACATACTAAAAATCGATATTTTGGGTCCCAAAGTCGATATGTGCATGCATCTTCTGTACCCGTTTATATCTCAAATTCAGGCTCAAAACACCCAAAAAATCGATATTTTTGTGTCCCAGAAGCGACCTGTACATGTCTACACCGTGTTTGAGTATTTTCAAAATACAGGCCCAAAACATGCTCAAAATCGATATTTTAGGTGCCCAAAGTCGATATGTGCATGCATCTTCTGTACCCGTTTATATCTCAAATTCATGCTCAAAACACCCGAAAATTCAATGTTTTTGGGTCCCAGAAGCGATCTGTACGTGCATACTCCGTGTTAGAGTGTTTTTAAAATACAGGCCCAAAACATGCTGAAAATCGATATTTTATGTGCCCAAAGTCAATATGTGTATGGATCTTCTGTACCAGTCTATATCCCTAATTCTGGTACAAAACATCAGAAAATTCGATATTTTTGAGTGCCAGAAGAGATCTGTACATGCCTACTCCTTGCTAGAATGTTTTCAAGATACAGACCCAAAACATGCTCAAAATCGATATTTTAATTAAGTGCAAAAAGTCGATATGTGCATGCATCTTCTGTTCCCGGTTATATTATTATTATTATTATTATAGAAGCTGTCATAGCCTCCCAACAGGGTGCAGACACATCAATAGATGGATCCACACAAAATACCTGGGGAGTACTGAAGAGAGACTACAACAACTATGAAAAAGGAAAGGGGCTACTGAGTATAGAGAGCCCAAAAGAGAAAACAAGTTGTCAATGAAAGCTTATACAAAAGACAAGATATTATTTTTAAAAAATAGACAAACTACTGTTGCAATAAGACATTAACTTTAGATTTAAAACCAGTAATATCAGTTGACTGTACAACCTCGTTAGGCAGATGATTCCATAAGGTAATCATAGAAGGAATAAAACAACGAGAAAATTGAGATGTAGAAGCATTAATTAGAGTCATGGCAAAGTCATTAAGACTCCTTGTAAACCTTGTTATGCGAGTCGGAATAAAACGTTCAGGTAAAACACTATGCAGGGGATGCCGAGTATTGTTAAAAATTTTGAATACAAGACTAAGGGCACCAACCTGACGCCGATGATGGAGATCAAGAGATACAGCAGGTAGAACAAATTTTATAGAAGTAAGAGCTCTGTCAAGCAACTTTAGATGACAGTCAGCAGCAGAGTTCCAAACAGAAGAGCAATATTCAAAGTGAGGCAAAATAAAAGCATAAAAAGATTTTAAGACTATGGTTTCACACGCAAATTTTTTAAAACACTTGCGGAGTAAACCAATCTTTTGTGCAATAGTAGAAGATAAGGAACGAATATGCCTTTCAAAGGTCAACTTGGGATCAAGAGTCACTCCCAACAAATGCAAACCTGTCACATCCTCAATTTGTTCACCAGAAATATGCAAACAAGGATGAGGAGGAACCAAAGTGCGTGATCTACTAATAATCATGGAGTGAGTTTTCTTGGCATTAAGCTTCATACCCCAAAGTTCACACCAAGAAGTAATCTTAGCTAAGTCCCTGCTTAGGGATGCTGCAACTTCAATTCTACTCCCTGGTGATTGAATGGGTGAATATAAAGTTGTGTCATCAGCATAAGAAATAAGCTTATTTTCGAGCTCAAAGCCCAAGTCAGCAGTAAAGAGAATAAAAAACAGAGGCCCAAGTACACTGCCCTGTGGAACACCCGAAACAACAGGTACAGGGACAGAAGTGCACCCATCAATGACAACACATTGTGACCTGTTCATCAGAAATTCTTTAAAAATTGATAAGAGACTACCACCAATACCAATAAGTTGCAGCTTATGTAAAAGTGCTTTATGATTAACCCGATCAAAAGCAGAGCTAAAATCAATAGCCACAACACGAGATTCATATCCCTTGTCCAACGAAGATTGAAGTGCGTGAGAAAAGGTCAAAAGTGCATCGCAGGTACCCAAACCTTTGCGAAAACCAAATTGTGAAATGGGTATTAAATCATTATTATTACAATAAGAGTTAAGACGCCTCGCTAAAAGCCTCTCAAAGATCTTAGAAAGAATAGGTGTAATGGAAATGGGACGATACTCGGATGGATTTGATGACGCAGTGGCTCCCTTTGGAATTGGGGTAATTCTGGCTTTACGCCAGCAAAGAGGAAAACTACCAGATTTCAAGAGCAACCTAAATACCACAGCCAATTTAGGTGCTAAAACAACAGCAATCTTCTTAAGGAAGAGAGGGAAAAATCCATCAGGGTCAGTCCCACCATAAGTGTCAAGATCCAATAGATATTGTTTCAATTCAGCTGATTTAAAAGCCATTGACTTTAGACCAGGACTAGGGTAACATGTTGAAGGTAATTGCAATTCCTGATCACTCTGCTTACCAATGAATATATTTGAAAGCATATTAGCCTTAATCAATGGGTCAAAAGAAACAGAACCATCAGAATCACGAAGTGGAGGCATGGAGGAATCAATACCAAATAATGAGGCCTTAAGTGAAGCCCACCATTTATGTGGCTGAGTAGCACCTGCAAGAACCTCCTGTAAATGGGAATTGTAATCCCTCTCAGCATTACTATAAACTCTCTGCGCAACTGACCTAAGATGTATATAGTCATCCCAAAGCAACTGGTTTCGACCACGTCTCCAGCGATGGTATGCAGCCTGCTTGTTATTAAAAGCACGTTTGCAGTCATCATCAAACCAAGCTTTATCTTTTATACGGGATTTGATTAATTTTGATGGGACTCTTCTGTTAAGAATTTCCAAGAGAGAGTTATTGAGTGATGAAACTGGGTCATCAGATCTTAGTATGTGGTTCCACTGGATATTAGTAACATCATCACATACATTATCCCAGTTAACCCGAGATTTAAGATAGACTTTACGAGTGATAGTGATATCAGGCACAGTAAATTCAAGATTGATTTTACAGGATATGGAATTATGGTCAGAAGTACCCACAGGTGCAAGAACTATAGTCTCCACAACACCAGGAACATCTGTCAAAACGAGATCCAGACAGTTTCCAGAAATATGTGTAGGTCCAGTAATCAACTGTTCACACCCAGATAAATTAGTAAAATCCAGGGCAGCATGACCGTGTCTATTTGTTGGAGAAACAGAGTTCAGCCACTCTTGATGATGTGCATTTACATCTCCAACAAAGATGAAAGAGGACTTGACATCAACAGACTGAATTAATGCCATGGCATTTAAGAGACAGTCATATAGGTTGTCATTGGCGTCAGGATTTCTGTATAGGCTAAAAATGTAGTGGTTATGATATTTACTGGAAACTTTAACTAACTGGATCTCATGGCAACCGCAAATAAATTTTGTTAAAAGCTGGGCATTGAAGCCAGATCGGATGTACAAACTCATTCCACGAGCACGAGGAAAAGAGTCACGACGAATAAGAAGTGGTTTATTAAAGCCAGGCATAAGAAGTTCTGAAACGTGTCTATGGTTAGAGACAAGAGTTTCTGAACAAAAAACAATGTCATAATCTACTGATGCCAAAGTTAGATCTTTAATGTTCTTATGAAGTCCGCGGATGTTAAAATACAAAATACGGCAGCTTCTCACATGATGGGTAGGTCTACGTGGACCGGGATTTAATTCAATATCACCGGACAAAATAACAAGTAAAAACTTGAATAACTGAAAGAAGTAAAATGGGAAGATGAGAAGTAGAGAAATCGTGAAGCAAGTCCAAGTACAAGCAAAGGTCATATAACCGGAAGAACCAAGTATAAGGAAACCTGAGTCAGCAAGCTAGTAAAATTAACGTCATCCCTTTCAGACATTGGCCTAGAAGAGCTAGCTCAAACTCTCCAGGGGTGACGGGCAGGAGAAGAACCTACTGGCAAGGGACTGCCTTGCTTAGGCGGGCGTTACTTCTCAATAGATCAAAAATGATCTTCACACCTTCACTATCTGAGCATGGCGACCAGAATAACTGCCATAATCTGGTCTTATAACCGGATCAAAGATAGTAGCTGCGTGACTGCGGTTTGCACCAAGATAAAAGCTTCACCTTTATAAGAGTAAGAATAAGAAAGAATAAATTGGAAAGTAAAGGTGAAATTAGTTAGATTGTGCCATCTAATAGTAGGGAAATGGATGAGTTGCGGAAAATCAGGCACATGACTATGGCATCAACCCATGACTCCATTTCAGAGATGCCGTTGGCAGCATAAAGCTGCTCTTCCGCCTTAAGGGCTACCCTGAACCCTACTAAGAAGAACACTCATACGCCCAATAAGAGCATTGGCCGGTGGTGTACTAATAGGATTTTGAGTGGCATTTCCTCCAACCCAGGGTTCCCAAACCCACCCAGGAAGACTCATCTGCTAAAAGAACCATTGGTCTTCCAGGGTTGCTGAGATATCCCGCCCAGCACGGATATATCTCAAATTCAGGCTCAAAACTCCCGAAAATTCGATATTTTTGGGTCCCAAAAACGATCTGTACATGTCTACTCCGTGTTAGAGTATTTTTAAAATACAGGCCCAAAACATACTAAAAATCGATATTTTAGGTGTCCAAAGTCGATATGTGCATGCATCTTCTGTACCCGTTTATATCTCAAATTCAGGCTCAAAAACACCCAAAAAATCCATATTTTTGTGTCCCAGAAGCGATCTGTACATGCCTACTCCGTGGTACAGTATTTTCAAAATACAGGCCCAAAACATGCTCAAAATCGATATTTTAGGTGCCCAAAGTCAATATGTGCATGCATCTTCTGTATCCGTTTATATCTCAAATTCAGGCTCAAAACACCCGAAAATTCGATATTTTTGGGTCCCAGAAGCGATCTGTACATGCCTTCTCCGTGTTAAAGTATTTTCAAAATACAGGCTTAAAACATGCTGAAAATCTATATTTTAGGTGCCAAAAGTCAATATGTGTATGCATCTTCTGTACCCGTCTATATCTCAAATTCAGGTTCAAAACACCAGAAAATTCGGTACTTTTTTGTCCCAGAAGCGATCTGTACATGCCTACTCCTTGCTAGAATGTTTTCAAGATACAGACCTAAAACATGCTCAAAATCGATATTTTAGGTGCAAAAAGTCGATATGTGCATGCATCCTCTGTACCCGGTTATATCCCAAATTCAGGCTCAAAACACCCCAAAATTCGATATTTTTGGGTTCCAGAAGCGATCTGTACATGCCTACTCAGTGTAAGAATATTTTCAAATTATACGCCCAAAACATACTAAAAATCTATATTTTGGGTCCCAAAGTCGATATGTGCATGCATCTTCTGTACCCGTTTATATCTCAAATTCAGGCTCAAAACCCCCCAAAAATCGATATTTTTGTGTCCCAGAAGCGATCTATACATGTCTACACCGTGTTTGAGTATTTTCAAAATACAGGCCCAAAAGATGCTCAAAATCGATATTTTAGGTACCCAAAGTCGATATGTGCATGCATCTTCTGTTCCCGTTTATATCTCAAATTAATGCTCAAAACACCCGAAAATTCAATGTTTTTGGGTCCCAGAAGCGATCTGTACGTGCATACTCCGTGTTAGAGTGTTTTTAAAATTCAGGCCTAAAACATGCTGAAAATCGATATTTTATATGCCCAAAGTCAATATGTGTATGCATCTTCTGTACCCGTCTATATCCCAAATTGAGGTTAAAAACATTCGAAAATTCGATATTTTTGGGTCCCAAAAGCGATCTGTACATGCCTACTCCGTGTTAGAGTATTTTCAAAATACAGGTCCAAAACATGCTCAAAATCCATATTTTAGGTGACCAAAGTCAATATGTGCATGCATCTTCTGCATCCGTCTATATCCCAAATTCAGGTTCAAAACATCCGAAAATTCGATATTTTTGGGTCCCAGGAGCAATCTGTACATGCTTACTACTTGCCAGAATGTTTTCAAGATACAGACCCAAAACATGCTCAAAATCGATATTTTAAGTGCAAAAAGTCGATATGTGCATGCATCCTCTGTACCCGGTTATATCCCAAATTCTGGCTCAAAACCTCCGAAAATTCGATATTTTTGGGTCCCAGAAGCGATCTGTACATGCCTACTCAGTGCTAGAATATTTTCAAATTATACGCCCAAAACATACTAAAAATCGATATTTTGGGTCCCAAAGTCGATATGTGCATGCATCTTCTGTACCCGTTTATATCTCAAATTCAGGCTCAAAACACCCAAAAAATCGATATTTTTGTGTCCCAGAAGCGATCTGTACATGTCTACACCGTGTTTGAGTATTTTCAAAATACAGGCCCAAAACATGCTCAAAATCGATATTTTAGGTGCCCAAAGTCGATATGTGCATGCATCTTCTGTACCCGTTTATATATCAAATTCATGCTCAAAACACCCGAAAATTCAATGTTTTTGGGTCCCAGAAGCAATCTGTACGTGCATACTCCGTGTTAGAGTGTTTTTAAAATACAGGCCCAAAACATGCTGAAAATCGATATTTTATGTGCCCAAAGTCAATATGTGTATGGATCTTCTGTACCCGTGTATATCCCTAATTCTGGTTCAAAACATCAGAAAATTCGATATTTTTGGGTCCCAGAAGAGATCTGTACATGCCTACTCCTTGCTAGAATGTTTTCAAGATACAGACCCAAAACATGCTCAAAATCGATATTCTAATTAAGTGCAAAAAGTCGATATGTGAATGCATCTTCTGTACCCGGTTATATCTCAAATTCAGGCTCAAAACTCCCGAAAATTCAATATTTTTGGGTCCCAGAAGCGATCTGTACATGCCTACTCAGTGCTAGAATGTTTTCAAAATATAGGCTCAGAACATGCTAAAAATCGATATTTTGGGTGCCCATAGTCGATATGTGCATGCAACTTCTGTACCCGTTTATATCTCAAATTCTGGCTCAAAATACACAAAAATTCGATATTTTTGTGTCCCAGAAGCAATCTGTACATGCCTAGTTCTTGCTAGAATGTTTTCAAGATACAGTCCCAAAACATGCTCAAAATCGATATTTTAGGTGCAAAAAGTCGATATGTGCATGCATCTTCTGTACCCGTTTATATCTCAAATTCAGGCTCAAAACATCCGAAAATTCGATATTTTTTGGGTCCCAGAAGCGATCTGTACATGCCTTCTCCGTGTTAAAGTATTTTCAAAATACAGGCTTAAAACATGCTAAAAATCTATATTTTAGGTGCCCAAAGTCAATATGTGTATGCATCTTCTGTACCCGTGTATATCCCAAATAAATTCAGGTTCAAAACACCAGAAAATTCGGTATTTTTGGGTCCCAGAAGCGATCTGTACATGCCTACTCCTTGCTAGAATGTTTTCAAGATACAGACCCAAAACATGCTCAAAATCGGTATTTTAGGTGCAAAAAGTCGATATGTGCATGCATCCTCTGGACCCGTTTATTTCCCAAATTCTGGCTCAAAACCCCCGAAAATTCGATATTTTTGGGTTAAAGAAGCGATCTGTACATGCCTTCTCCGTGTTAAAGTATTTTCAAAGTACAGGCTCAAAACATGCTGAAAATCTATATTTTAGGTGCACAAAGTCAATATGTGTATGCATCTTCTGTACCCGTGTATATCCCAAATAAATTCAGGTTCAAAACACCCGAAAATTCGATATTTTTGGGTTCCAGAAGCGATCTGTACATGCCTACTCAGTGCTAGAATATTTTAAAATTATACGCCCAAAACAAACTAAAAATCGGTATTTTGGGTGCCAAAGTCGATATGTGCATGCATCTTCTGTACCCGTTTATATCTCAAATTCAGACTCAAAACACCCGAATAATCGATATTTTTGGGTCCCAAAAGCCATCTGTACATGCATACTCCGTGTTAGAGTATTTTCAAAATACAAGCCTAAAACATGCTGAAAATCGATATTTTAGCTGCCTATAGACAATATGTGTATGCATCTTCTGTACCCGTCTATATCCCAAATTGAGGTTCAAAACATTCGAAAATTCGATATTTTTGGGTCCCAGAAGCAATCTGTACATGCCTACTTCTTGATAGAATGTTTTCAAGATACAGACCCAAAACATGTTCAAAATCAATATTTTAGGTGCAAAAAGTCGATATGTGCATGCATCTTCTGTACCCGTTTATATCTCAAATTCAGGCTCAAAACACCCGAAAATTCGATATTTTTGGGTCCCAAAAGCGATCTGTACATGCCTACTCCGTGTTAGAGTATTTTCAAAATACAGGTCCAAAACATGCTCAAAATCCATATTTTAGGTGCCCAAAGTCGATATGTGCATGCATCTTCTGCATCCGTCTATATCCCAAATTCAGGTTCAAAACATCCGAAAATTCGATATTTTTGGGTCCCAGGAGCAATCTGTACATGCCTACTCCTTGCTAGAATTTTTTCAAGATACAGGCCCAAAACATGCTCAAAACCGATATTTTAGGTGCCCAAAGTCAATATGTGTATGCATCTTCTGTACCCGTCAATATCTCAAATTCAGGTTCAAACCATTCGAAAATTCGGTATTTTTGGGTCCCAGAAGCTATCTGTACATGCCTACTCCGTGGTACAGTATTTTCAAAATACAGGCCCAAAACATACTAAAAATCGATATTTTAGGTGTCCAAAGTCGATATGTGCATGCATCTTCTGTACCCGTTTATATCTCAAATTCCGGCTCAAAACACCCAAAAAATCGATATTTTTGTGTCCCAGAAGCGGTCTGTACATGCCTACTCCGTGGTACAGTATTTTCAAAATACAGGCTGAAAACATGCTCAAAATCGATATTTTAGGTGCCCAAAGTCAATATGTGCATGCATCTTCTGTATCCGTTTATATCTCAAATTCAGTCTCAAAACACCAGAAAATTCGATATTTTTGGGTCCCAGAAGCGATCTGTACATGCCTTCTCCGTGTTAAAGTATTTTCAAAATACTGGCTTAAAACATGCTGAAAATCGATATTTTAGCTGCCAAAAGTCAATATGTGTATGCATCTTCTGTACCCGTCTATATCTCAAATTCAGGTTCAAAACACCAGAAAATTCGGTATTTTTGGGTCCCAGAAGCGATCTGTACATGCCTACTCCTTGCTAGAATGTTTTCAAGATACAGACCTAAAACATGCTCAAAATCGATATTTTAGGTGCAAAAAGTCGATTTGTGCATGCATCCTCAGTACCCGGTTATATCCCAAATTCAGACTCAAAACCCCCCAAAATTCGATATTTTTGGGTTCCAGAAGCGATCTGTACATGCCTACTCAGTGTAAGAATATTTTCAAATTATACGCCCAAAATATACTAAAAATCGATATTTTGGGTCCCAAAGTCGATATGTGCATGCATCTTCTGTACCCGTTTATATCTCAAATTCAGGCTCAAAACCCCCCAAAAATCTATATTTTTGTGTCCCAGAAGCGATCTATACATGTCTACACCGTGTTTAAGTATTTTCAAAATACAGGCCCAAAAGATGCTCAAAATCGATATTTTAGGTGCCCAAAGTCGATATGTGCATGCATCTTCTGTTCCCGTTTATATCTCAAATTAATGCTCAAAACACCCGAAAATTCAATGTTTTTGGGTCCCAGAAGCGATCTGTACGTGCATACTCCGTGTTAGAGTGTTTTTAAAATACAGGCCCAAAACATGCTGAAAATCGATATTTTATATGCCCAAAGTCAATATGTGTATGCATCTTCTGTACCCGTCTATATCCCAAATTGAGGTTAAAAACATTCGAAAATTCGATATTTTTGGGTCCCAAAAGCGATCTGTACATGCCTACTCCGTGTTAGAGTATTTTCAAAATACAGGTCCAAAACATGCTCAAAATCCATATTTTAGGTGCCCAAAGTCGATATGTGCATGCATCTTCTGTACCCGTCTATATCTCAAATTCAGGTTCAAAATACCAGAAAATTCGGTATTTTTGGGTCCCAGAAGCGATCTGTACATGCTTACTCCTTGCCAGAATGTTTTCAAGATACAGACCCAAAACATGCTCAAAATCGGTATTTTAGGTGCAAAAAGTCGATATGTGCATGCATCCTCTGGACCCGTTTATTTCCCAAATTCTGGCTCAAAACCCCCGAAAATTCGATATTTTTGGGTTAAAGAAGCGATCTGTACATGCCTTCTCCGTGTTAAAGTATTTTCAAAGTACAGGCTCAAAACATGCTGAAAATCTATATTTTAGGTGCACAAAGTCAATATGTGTATGCATCTTCTGTACCCGTGTATATCCCAAATAAATTCAGGTTCAAAACCCCCGAAAATTCGATATTTTTGGGTTCCAGAAGCGATCTGTACATGCCTACTCAGTGCTAGAATATTTTAAAATTATACGCCCAAAACAAACTAAAAATCGGTATTTTGGGTGCCAAAGTCGATATGTGCATGCATCTTCTGTACCCGTTTATATCTCAAATTCAGACTCAAAACACCCGAATAATCGATATTTTTGGGTCCCAAAAGCCATCTGTACATGCATACTCCGTGTTAGAGTATTTTCAAAATGCAAGCCTAAAACATGCTGAAAATCGATATTTTAGCTGCCTATAGACAATATGTGTATTCATCTTCTGTACCCGTCTATATCCCAAATTGAGGTTCAAAACATTCGAAAATTCGATATTTTTGGGTCCCAGAAGCAATCTGTACATGCCTACTTCTTGATAGAATGTTTTCAAGATACAGACCCAAAACATGTTCAAAATCAATATTTTAGGTGCAAAAAGTCGATATGTGCATGCATCTTCTGTACCCGTTTATATCTCAAATTCAGGCTCAAAACACCCGAAAATTCGATATTTTTGGGTCCCAAAAGCGATCTGTACATGCCTACTCCGTGTTAGAGTATTTTCAAAATACAGGTCCAAAACATGCTCAAAATCCATATTTTAGGTGCCCAAAGTCGATATGTGCATGCATCTTCTGCATCCGTCTATATCCCAAATTCAGGTTCAAAACATCCGAAAATTCGATATTTTTGGGTCCCAGGAGCAATCTGTACATGCCTACTCCTTGCTAGAATTTTTTCAAGATACAGGCCCAAAACATGCTCAAAACCGATATTTTAGGTGCCCAAAGTCAATATGTGTATGCATCTTCTGTACCCGTCAATATCTCAAATTCAGGTTCAAACCATTCGAAAATTCGGTATTTTTGGGTCCCAGAAGCTATCTGTACATGCCTACTCCGTGGTACAGTATTTTCAAAATACAGGCCCAAAACATACTAAAAATCGATATTTTAGGTGTCCAAAGTCGATATGTGCATGCATCTTCTGTACCCGTTTATATCTCAAATTCCGGCTCAAAACACCCAAAAAATCGATATTTTTGTGTCCCAGAAGCGGTCTGTACATGCCTACTCCGTGGTACAGTATTTTCAAAATACAGGCCCAAAACATGCTCAAAATCGATATTTTAGGTGCCCAAAGTCAATATGTGCATGCATCTTCTGTATCCGTTTATATCTCAAATTCAGTCTCAAAACACCAGAAAATTCGATATTTTTGGGTCCCAGAAGCGATCTGTACATGCCTTCTCCGTGTTAAAGTATTTTCAAAATACTGGCTTAAAACATGCTGAAAATCGATATTTTAGCTGCCAAAAGTCAATATGTGTATGCATCTTCTGTACCCGTCTATATCTCAAATTCAGGTTCAAAACACCAGAAAATTCGGTATTTTTGGGTCCCAGAAGCGATCTGTACATGCCTACTCCTTGCTAGAATGTTTTCAAGATACAGACCTAAAACATGCTCAAAATCGATATTTTAGGTGCAAAAAGTCGATTTGTGCATGCATCCTCTGTACCCGGTTATATCCCAAATTCAGGTTCAAAACCCCCCAAAATTCGATATTTTTGGGTTCCAGAAGCGATCTGTACATGCCTACTCAGTGTAAGAATTTTTTCAAATTATACGCCCAAAATATACTAAAAATCGATATTTTGGGTCCCAAAGTCGATATGTGCATGCATCTTCTGTACCCGTTTATATCTCAAATTCAGGCTCAAAACCCCCCAAAAATCTATATTTTTGTGTCCCAGAAGCGATCTATACATGTCTACACCGTGTTTGAGTATTTTCAAAATACAGGCCCAAAAGATGCTCAAAATCGATATTTTAGGTGCCCAAAGTCGATATGTGCATGCATCTTCTGTTCCCGTTTATATCTCAAATTAATGCTCAAAACACCCGAAAATTCAATGTTTTTGGGTCCCAGAAGCGATCTGTACGTGCATACTCCGTGTTAGAGTGTTTTTAAAATACAGGCCCAAAACATGCTGAAAATCGATATTTTATATGCCCAAAGTCAATATGTGTATGCATCTTCTGTACCCGTCTATATCCCAAATTGAGGTTAAAAACATTCGAAAATTCGATATTTTTGGGTCCCAAAAGCGATCTGTACATGCCTACTCCGTGTTAGAGTATTTTCAAAATACAGGTCCAAAACATGCTCAAAATCCATATTTTAGGTGCCCAAAGTCGATATGTGCATGCATCTTCTGTACCCGTCTATATCTCAAATTCAGGTTCAAAATACCAGAAAATTCGGTATTTTTGGGTCCCAGAAGCGATCTGTACATGCTTACTCCTTGCCAGAATGTTTTCAAGATACAGACCCAAAACATGCTCAAAATCGATATTTTAAGTGCAAAAAGTCGATATGTGCATGAATCCTCTATACCCGGTTATATCCCAAATTCTGGCTCAAAACCTCCGAAAATTTGATATTTTTGGGTCCCAGAAGCGATCTGTACATGCTTACTCAGTGCTAGAATATTTTCAAATTATACTCCCAAAACATACTAAAAATCGATATTTTGGGTCCCAAAGTCGATATGTGCATGCATCTTCTGTACCCGTTTATATCTCAAATTCAGGCTCAAAACACCCATAAAATCGATATTATTGTGTCCCAGAAGCGATCTGTACATGTCTACACCGTGTTTGAGTATTTTCAAAATACAGCCCCAAAACATGCTCAAAATCGATATTTTAGGTGCCCAAAGTCGATATGTGCATGCATCTTCTGTACCCGTTTATATCTCAAATTCATGCTCAAAACACCCGAAAATTCAATGTTTTTGGGTCCCAGAAGCGATCTGTACATGCCTACTCAGTGGTAGAATGTTTTCAAAATATAGGCTCAGAACATGCTAAAAATCGATATTTTGGGTGCCCAAAGTCGATATGTGTATGCAACTTCTGTACCCGTTTATATCTCAAATTCTGGCTCAAAACATCCGAAAATTCGATATTTTTTGGGTCCCAGAAGCGATCTGTACATGCCTTTTCCGTGTTAAAGTATTTTCAAAGTACAGGCTCAAAACATGCTGAAAATCTATATTTTAGGTGCACAAAGTCAATATGTGTATGCATCTTCTGTACCCGTGTATATCCCAAATAAATTCAGGTTCAAAACACCAGAAAATACGGTATTTTTGGGTCCCAGAAGCGATCTGTACATGCCTACTCCTTGCTAGAATGTTTTCAAGATACATACCCAAAACATGCTCAAAATCGATATTTTAGGTGCAAAAAGTCGATATGTGCATGCATCCTCTGTACCCGGTTATATCCCAAATTCTGGCTCAAAACCCCCGAAAATTCGATATTTTTGGGTTCCAGAAGCGATCTGTACATGCCTACTCAGTGCTAGAATATTTTCAAATTATACACCCAAAACAAACTAAAAATCGATATTTTGGGTCCCAAAGTCGATATGTGCATGCATCTTCTGTACCCGTTTATATCTCAAATTCAGGCTCAAAACACCCAAAAAATCGATATTTTTGTGTCCCAGAAGCGATCTGTACGTGCATACTCCGTGTTAGAGTGTTTTTAAAATACAGGCCCAAAACATGCTGAAAATCGATATTTTATGTGCCCAAAGTCAATATGTGTATGGATCTTCTGTACCCGTGTATATCCCTAATTCTGGTTCAAAACAACAGAATATTCGATATTTTTGGGTCCCAGAAGAGATCTGTACATGCCTACTCCTTGCTAGAATGTTTTTAAGATACAGACCCAAAACATGCTCAAAATCGATATTTTAATTAAGTGCAAAAAGTCGATATGTGCATGCATCTTCTGTACCCGGTTATATCTCAAATTCAGGCTCAAAACTCCCGAAAATTCGATATTTTTGGGTCCCAAAAGCGATCTGTACATGTCTACTCCGTGTTAGAGTATTTTCAAAATACAAGCCTAAAACATGCTGAAAATCGATATTTTAGCTGCCCAAAGTCCATATGTGTATGCATCTTCTGTACCCGTCTATATCCCAAATTCAGGTTCAAACCATTCGAAAATTCGATATTTTTGGGTCCGAGAAGCAATCTGTACATGCCTACTTCTTGCTAGAATGTTTTCAAGATACAGTCCCAAAACATGCTCAAAATCGATATTTTATGTGCAAAAAGTCGATATGTGCATGCATCTTTTGTACCCGTTTATATCTCAAATTCAGGTTCAAAACATCCGAAAATTCGACATTTTTGGGTCCCAGAAGCGATCTGTACATGCCTTCTCCGTGTTAAAGTATTTTCAAAATACAGGCTCAAAATATGCTGAAAATCTATATTTTAGGTGCCCAAAGTCAATATGTGTATGAATCTTCTGTACCCGTGTATATCCCAAATAAATTCAGGTTCAAAACACCAGAAAATTCGGTACTTTTGGGTCCCAGAAGCGATCTGTACATGCCTACTCCTTGCTAGAATGTTTTCAAGATACAGACCCAAAACATTCTCAAAATCGATATTTTAGGTGCAAAAAGTCGATATGTGCATGCATCCTCTGTACCCGGTTATATCCCAAATTCTGGCTCAAAACCCCCGAAAATTCGGTATTTTTGGGTTCCAGAAGCGATTTGTACATGCCTACTCGGTGCTAGAATATTTTATAATTATACGCCCAAAACAAACTAAAAATCGATATTTTGGGTGCCAAAGTCGATATGTGCATGCATCTTCTGTACCCGTTTATATCTCAAATTCAAGTTCAAAACACCAGAAAATTCGATATTTTTGGGTCCCAGAAGCGATCTGTACATGCATACTCCGTGTTGGAGTGTTTTTAAAATACAGGCCCAAAACATGCTAAAAAATTGATATTTTAGGTGCACAAAGTCAATATGGGTATGCATTCTCTGTACCCGGTTATATCTCAAATTCAGGCTCAAAACACCCGAAAATTCGATATTTTTGGGTCCCAGGAGCGATCTGTACATGCCTACTCCGTGTTAAAGTATTTTCAAAATACAGGTCCAAAACATGCTGAAAATCTATATTTTAGGTGCCCAAAGTCAATATGTGTATGCATCTTCTGTACCCATCTATATCCCAAATTCAGGTTCAAAACACCCGAAAATTCGATATTTTTGGGTCCCAGAAGCGATCTGTACATGCCTACTTCGTAGTACAGTATTTTCAAAATAGAGGCCCAAAACATGCTCAAAATCGATATTTTAGGTGCCCAAAGTCAATATGTGCATGCATCTTCTGTATCCGTTTATATCTCAAATTCAGGCTCAGAACACCCGAAAATTCGATTTTTTTGGGTTCTAGAAGCGATCTGTACATGCCTTCTCCGTGTTAAAGTATTTTCAAAATACAGGCTTTAAACATGCTGAAAATCTATATTTTAAGTGCCCAAAGTCAATATGTGTATGCATCTTCTGTACCCGTCTATATCTCAAATTCAGATTCAAAACACCGGAAAATTCGGTATTTTTGGGTCCCAGAAGCGATCTGTACATGCCTACTCCTTTCTAGAATGTTTTCAAGATACAGACCCAAAACATGCTCAAAATCGATATTTTAGGTGCAAAAAGTCGATATGTGCATGCATCCTCTGTACCCGGTTATATCCCAAATTCAGGCTCAAAACTCCGGAAAATTCGATATTTTTGGGTCCTAAAAGCGATCTGTACATGCCTACTGAGTGCTAGAATATTTTCTTATTTTGCGCCCAAAACATACTAAAAATCGATATTTTGGGTCCCAAAGTCGATATGTGCATGCATCTTCTGTACCCGTTTATATCTCAAATTCAGGCTCAAAACACCCAAAAAATCAATATTTTTGTGTCCCAGAAGCGATCTGTACATGTCTACACCGTGTTTGAGTATTTTCAAAATACAGGCCCAAAACATGCTCAAAATCGATATTTTAGGTGCCCAAAGTCGATATGTGCATGCATCTTCTGTACCCGTTTATAACTCAAATTCATGCTCAAAACACCCGAAAATTCAATGTTTTTGGGTCCCAGAAGCGATCTGTACGTGCATACTCCGTGTTAGAGTATTTTTTAAAATACAGGCCCAAAACATGCTGAAAATCGATATTTTATGTGCTCAAAGTCAATATGTGTATGCATCTTCTGTACCCGTGTATATCCCTAATTCTGGTTCAAAACATCAGAAAATTCAATATTTTTGGGTCCCAGAAGCGATCTGTACATGCCTACTCCTTGCTAGAATGTTTTTAAGATACAGACCCAAAACATGTTCAAAATCGATATTTTAATTAAGTGCAAAAAGTCGATATGTGCATGCATCTTCTGTACCCGTTTATATCTCAAATTCAGGCTCAAAACTCCGAAAATTCGATATTTTTGGGTCCCAGAAGCGATCTGTACATGCATACTCCGTGTTAGAGTGTTTTTAAAGTACAGGCCCATAACATGCTAAAAATTTGATATTTTAGGTGCACAAAGTCAATATGTGTATGCATTCTCTGTACCCGGTTATATCTCAAATTCAGGCTCAAAACTCCGAAAAATTCAATATTTTTGGGTCCCAGAAGCGATCTGTACATGCCTACTCAGTGCTAGAATGTTTTTAAAATATAGGTCCAAAACATGCTAAAAATCGATATTTTGCGTGCCCAAAGTCGATATGTGCATGCAACTTCTGTACCCGTTTATATCTCAAATTCAGGCTCAAAACACCCAAAAATTCGATATTTTTGTGTCCCAGAAGCGATCTGTACGTGTCTACTCCGTGTTAGAGTATTTTAAAAATACAGGCCCAAAATATGCTCAAAATCGATATATTGGGTGCCTAAAGTCGATATGTGCATGCATCTTCTGTACCCGTTTATATCTCAAATTCAGACTCAAAACACCCGAATATTCGATATTTTTGGGTCCCAAAAGCCATCTGTACATGCATACTCCGTGTCAGAGTATTTTCAAAATACAAGCCTAAAACATGCTGAAAATCGATATTTTAGCTGCCCAAAGTCAATATGTCTATGCATCTTCTGCACCCGTCTATATCCCAAATTCAGGTTCAAAACATTCGAAAATTCGATATTTTTGGGTCTCAGAAGCAATCTGTACATGCCTACTTCTTGCTAGAATGTTTTCAAGATACAGTCCCAAAACATGCTCAAAATCGATATTTTATGTGCAAAAAGTCGATATGTGCAAGCATCTTCTGTACCCGTTTATATCTCAAATTCAGGCTCAAAACCCCCGAAAATTCGATATTTTTGGGTCCCAGAAGCGATCTGTACATGCCTTCTCCGTGTTAAAGTATTTTCAAAATACAGGCTCAAAACATGCTGAAAATCTATATTTTAGGTGCCCAAAGTCAATATGTGTATGCATCTTCTGTACCAGTGTATATCCCAAATTCAGATTCAAAACACCAGAAAATTCTGTATTTTTGGGTCCCAGAAGCGATCTGTACATGCCTACTCCTTGCTAGAATGTTTTCAAGATACAGACCCAAAACATGCTCAAAATCGAAATTTTAAGTTAAAAAAGTCGGTATGTGCATGCATCTTCTGTACCCGTTTATATCTCAAATTCAGGCTCAAAACTCTGTAAATTCGATATTTTTGGGTCCCAGAAACGATCTGTACATGCCTACTCCTTGCAAGAATTTTTTCAAGATACAGACCCAAAACATGATCAAAATCGATATTTTAGGGGCCCAAAGTCGATATGTGCATGCATCTTCTGTACCCGTTTATATCTCAAATTCGAGCTCAAAACACCCGAAAATTCCATATTTTTGGGTCCCTTAAGCGATCTGTACATGCATACTCCGTGTTAGAGTATGTTCAAAATACAGGCCTAAAACATTCTGTAAATCGATATTTTTGCTGCCCAAAGTCAATATGTGTATGCATCTTCTGTACCAGTCTATATCCCAAATTCAGCTTCATAACACTCGAAAATTCGATATTTTTGGGTCCCAGAAGCGATCTGTACATGCATACTCCGTGTTAGAGTGTTTTTTAATTACAGGCCCAAAACATTCTGAAAATTGATATTTTAGGTATACAAAGTCAATATGTGTATGCATTCTCTGTACCCGGTTATATCTCAAATTCAGGCTCAAAAAGCCCGAAAATTCAATATTTTTGGTTTCCCAGAAGCGATCTGTACATGCCTACTCAGTGCTAGAATGTGTTCAATATATAGGCTCAGAACATGCTCAAAATCGATATTTTGGGTGCCCAAAGTCGATATGTGCATGCATCTTCTGTACCCGTTTATATCTCAAATTCAGGCTCAAAACACTCAAAAAATCGATATTTTTGTGTCCCAGAAGCGATCTGTACATGCCTACTCCGTGTTTGAGTATTTTCAAAATAAAGTCCCAAAACATGCTGAAAATCGATACTTTAGGTGCCCAAAGTCGATATGTGAATGCATCTTCTGTATCCGTTTATATCTCAAATTCAGGCTCAAAACACAAGAAAATTCAATATTTTTGGGTCCCAGAAGCGATCTGTACATGCCTACTCCGTGTTAAAGTATTTTCAAAATACAGGCCCAAAACATGCTGAAAATCGATATTTTAGGTGCCCAAAGTCAATATGTCTATGCATCTTCTGTACCCGTCTATATCATAGATTCAGGTTCAAAGCACCCAAAAATTCGATATCTTTGGGTCCCAGAAGCGATCTGTACATGCCTACTCCTTGCTAGAATGTTTTCAAGATACAGACCCAAAACATGCTCAAAATCGATATTTTAGGTGCCCAAAGTCGATATGTGCATGCATCCTCTGTACCCGGTTACATCCCAAATTCTGGCTCAAAACCCCCGAAAATTCGATATTTTTGGGTCCCAAAAGCGATCTGAACATGTCTACACCGTGTTTGAGTATTTTCAATATACAGACCTAAAACATGCTCAAAATCGATATTTTAAGTGCAAAACGTCGATATGCGCATGCATTTTTCTGTACACGTTTATATCTCAAATTCAGGCTCAAAACACCCGAAAATTCGATATTTTTGGGTCCCAAAAGCGACCTGTACATGTCTACTCCGTGTTAGAGTATTTTAAAAATACAAGCCCAAAACATAATAAAAATCGATATTTTAGGTGCCCAAAGTCGATATGTGCATGCATCTTCTGTACCCGTTTATATCTCAAATTCAGGCTCAAAACACCCGAAAATTCAATATTTTTGGGTCCCAGAAGTGATCTGTACGTGCATACTCCGTGTTAGAGTGTTTTTAAAATACAGGCCCAAAACATGCTCAAAATCGATATTTTAAGTACAAAGAGTCGATATGTGCATGCATCTTCTGTACCCGTTGATATCTCAAATTCAGGCTCAAAACTCCGAAAATTCGATATTTTTGGGTCCCTTAAGCAATCTGCACATGCATACTCAGTGCTAGAATGTTTTTAAAATACAGGCCCAAAACATGCTCGTAATCGATATTTTAGGTGCCCAAAGTCGATATGTGCATGCATCTTCTGTATCCGTTTATATCTCAAATTCAGGCTCAAAACACCAGAAAATTCGGTTTTTTTTGGTCCCAGGAGCGATCTGTACATGCCTACTCCTAGCTAGAATGTTTTCAAGATACAGACCCAAAACATGCTCAAAATCGATATTTTAGGTGCAAAAAGTCGATATGTGCATGCATCTTCTGTACCTGTGTATATCCCTAATTCTGGTTCATAACACCAGAAAATTCGATATTTTTATGTCCCAGAAGCGATCTGTACATGCCTACTCAGTGCTAGAATATTTTCAAATTATACGCACAAAACATACTAAAAATCGATATTTTGGGTGCCAAAGTCGATATGTGCATGCATCTTCTGTACCCGTTTATATCTCAAATTCAGGCTCAAAACACCCAAAAAATCGATATTTTTGTGTCCCAGAAGCGATCTGTACATGTCTACACCATGTTAGAGTATTTTCAAAATATAGGCCCAAAACATGCTTAAAATCGATATTTTAGGTGCCCAAAGTCAATATGTGCATGCATCTTCTGTACCCGTTCATATCTCAAATTCAGGCTCAGAACACCCGAAAATTCGATTTATTTGGGTCCCAGAAGCGATCTGTACATGCCTACTCAGTGCTAGAATATTTTCAAATTATACGCCCAAAACATACAAAAAATCGATATTTTGGGTGCCAAAGTCGATATGTGCATTCATCTTCTGTACCCGTTTATATCTCAAATTCAGGCTCAAAACACCCAAAAAATCGATATGTTTGTGTCCCAGAAGCGATCTGTACATGTCTACACCGTGTTTGAGTATTTTCAAGACACAAATCCCAAAACATGCTCAAAATCGATATTTTAAGTGCATAAAGTCGATATGTGCATGCATCTTCTGTACCCGTTTATTTCTCAATTTCAAGCTCAAAACACCCGAAAATTCGATATTTTTGGGTCCCAGAAGCGATCTGTTCAGGTCTACTCCGTGTTTAAGTATTTTTAAAATACAGGCCTAAAACATACTAAAAATCGATATTTTAGGTGCCCAAAGTCGATATGTGCATGCATCTTCTGTACCCGTTTATATCTCAAATTCAGGCTCAAAACACCCGAAAATTCGATATTTTTGGGTCCCAAAAGCGATCTGTACATGTCTACTCCGTGTTAGAGTACTTTTATAATACAGGCCCAAAACATGCTAAAAATCGATATTTTAGGTGCCCAAAGTCGATATGTGCATGCATCTTCTGTACCCGTTTATATCTCAAATTCAGGCTCAAAACACCCGAAAATTCGATATTTTTGGTTCCCAAAAGCGATCTGTACATGTCTACTCCGTGTTAGAGTACTTTTATAATACAGGCCCAAAACATGCTAAAAATCGATATTTTAGGTGCCCAAAGTCGATATGTGCATGCATCTTCTGTACCCGTTTA
The DNA here is from genome assembly GCA_033782935.1 of Petrolisthes cinctipes. Classification (NCBI taxonomy): domain Eukaryota; kingdom Metazoa; phylum Arthropoda; class Malacostraca; order Decapoda; family Porcellanidae; genus Petrolisthes; species Petrolisthes cinctipes. Next base: position 11,259,527 of record JAWQEG010000062.1, on the reverse strand, counting down.
TATCTCAAATTCAGGCTCTAAACACCCAAAAATTGATATTTTTGTGTCCCAGAAGCGATCTGTACATGCATACTCCGTGTTAGAGTATTTTCAAAATACAGGCCCAAAACATGCTGAAAATCTATATTTTAGGTGCAAAAAGTCGATATGTGCATGCATCCTCTGTACCCGGTTATATCCCAAATTCTGGCTCAAAACCCTCGAAAATTCGATATTTTTGGGTCCCAGAAGCGATCTGTACATGCCTACTTCTTGCTAGAAAGTTTTCATGATACAGACCCAAAACATGCTCAAAATCGATATTTTAGGTGCAAAAAGTCGATATGTGCATGCATCTTCTGTACCCGTTTATATTTCAAATTCAGGCTCTAAACACCCAAAAATTGATATTTTTGTGTCCCAGAAGCGATCTGTACATGCATACTCCGTGTTAGATTTTTTTTAAAATACAGGCCCAAAACATGCTGAAAATCTATATTTTAGGTGCAAAAAGTCGATATGTGCATGCATCCTCTTTACCCGGTTATATCCCAAATTCTGGCTCAGAAACCCCGAAAATTCGATATTTTTGGGTCCCAGAAGCGATCTATACATGCCTACTCAGTGCTAGAATATTTTCAAATTATACGCCCAAAACATACTAAAAATCGATATTTTGGGTGCCAAAGTCTATATGTGCATGCATCTTCTGTACCCGTTTATATCTCAAATTCAAGCTCAAAACACCCAAAAAATCGATATTTTTGTGTCCCAGAAGTGATCTGTACATGTCTACTCCGTGCTATAGTTTTTTTCAAAATACAGGCCCAAAACATGCTCAAAATCGATATTTTAGGTGCCCAAAGTCGATATGTGCATGCATTTTCTGTATCCGTTCATATCTCAAATTCAGGCTCAGAACACCCTAAAATTCGATTTATTTGGGTTCCAGAAGCGATCTGTACGTGTCTACTCAGTGTTAGAGTATTTTAAAAATACAGGCTTAAAATATGCTCAAAATCGATATTTTGGGTGCGCGAAGTCTATATGTGCATGCATCTTCTGTACCCGTTTATATCTCAAATTCAGACTCAAAACACCCGAATATTCGATATTTTTGGGTCCCAAAAGCAATGTGTACATGCATACTCCGTGTTAGAGTATTTTCAAAATACAGGCATAAAACATGCTGAAAATCGATATTTTAGCTGCCCAAAGTCAATATGTGTATGCATCTTCTGTACCCGTCTATATCCCAAATTCAGGTTCAAAACCCTCGAAAATTCGATATTTTTGGGTCCTAGAAACAATCTGTACATGCCTACTTCTTGCTAGAAAGTTTTCAAGATACAGACCCAAAACATGCTCAAAATCGATATTTTAGGTGCAAAAAGTCGAAATGTGCATGCATCTTCTGTACCCGTTTATATCTCAAATTCAGTCTCAAAACACCCGAAAATTCGATATTTTTGGGTCCCCGAAGCGATCTGTACATGCCTACTCCGTGTTAGAGTATTTTCAAAATACAGGCCCAAAACATGCTCAAAATCGATATTTTAGGTGCCCAAAGTCGATATGTGCATGCATCTTCTGTATCCGTCTATATCCCAAATTCTGGTTCAAAACACCCGAAAATTCGATAATTTTGGGTCCCAGAAGCGATCTGTACATGCCTACTCATTGCTAGAATTTGTTCAAGATACAGACCCAAAACATGCTCAAAATCGATATTTTAGGTGCAAAAAGTCGATATGTGCATGCATCCTCTGTACCCGGTTATATCCCAATTTCTGGCTAAAAACACCCGAAAATTCGATATTTTTGGGTCCCAGAAGCGATCTGTACATGCCTACTCAGTGCTAGAATATTTTCAAATTATACGCCCAAAACATACTAAAAATCGATATTTTGGGTGCCCAAAGTCGATATGTGCATGCATCTTCTGTACCCGTTCATATCTCAAATTCAGGCTCAGAACAACCGAAAATTCGATTTATTTGGGTCCCAGAAGCGATCTGTACGTGTCTACTCCGTGTTAGAGTATTTTAAAAATACAGGCTGAAAACATGCTCAAAATCGATATTTTGGGTGCCCAAAGTCGATATGTGCATGCATCTTCTGTATCCGTTTATATCTCAAATTCAGGCTCAAAACTCCGAAAATTCGATATTTTTGGGTCCCTTAAGCAATCTGCACATGCCTACTCAGTACTAGAATGTTTTTAAAATACAGGCTCAAAACATGCTGTAAATCGATATTTTATGTGTCAAAAGTCGATATGTGCATGGATCTTCTGAACCCGTTTATATCTGAAATTCAGGCTCAAAACACCAAAAAATTCGATATTTTTGTGTCCCAGAAGCGCTCTGTACATGTCTACACCGTGTTATAGTATTTTCAAAATACAGGCCCAAAACATGCTCAAAATCGATATTTTAGGTGCCCAAAGTCGATATGTGTCTGCATCTTCTGTACCCGTTTATATCTCAAATTCAGGCTTAAAACACCCGAAAATTCAATATTTTTGGGCCCCAGATGCGATCTGTACGTGCACACTCCGTGTTAGAGTGTTTTTAAAAAAAAGGCCCGAAACATGCTCAAAATCGATATTTTATGTGCCCAAATTCAAAATGTGTATGCATCTTCTGTACACGTGTATATCCCTAATTCAGGTTCAAAACACCAGAAAATTCGATATTTTTGTGTCCAAGAAGCTATCCGTACATGTCTACACCGTGTTTGAGTATTTTCAAAATACAGGACCAAAACATGCTCAAAATCGATATTTTAGGTGCCCGAAGTCGATATGTGCATGCATCTTCTGTACCTGTTCATATCTCAAATTCAGGCTCAGAACAACCGAAAATTCGATTTATTTGGGTCCCAAAAGCCATCTGTACATGCATACTCCGTGTTAGAGTAATTTTAAAATACAGGCCTAAAACATGCTGTAAATCGATATTTTAGCTGCCCAAAGTCAATATGTGTATGCATCTTCTGTACCCGTCTATATCCCAAATTCAGGTTCAAAACACTCGAAAATTCGATATTTTTGAGTCCCAGAAGCAATCTGTACATGCCTACTTCTTGCTAGAAAGTTTTCATGATACAGACACAAAACATGCTCAAAATCGATATTTTAGGTGCAAAAAGTCGATATGTGCATGCATCTTCTGTACCCGTTTATATCTCAAATTCAGGCTCAAAACCCCCAAAAAATCGATATTTTTGTGTCCCAGAAGCGATCTGTACATCTCTACACCGTGTTATAGTATTTTCAAAATACAGGCCCAAAACATGCTCAAAATCGATATTTTAGGTGCCCAAAGTCGATATGTGAATGTATCTTCTGTACCCGTTCATATCTCAAATTCTGGCTCAGAACACCCGAAAATTCGATTTATTTGGGTCCCAGAAGCGATCTGTACATGTCTACTCAGTGTTAGAGTATTTTAAAAATTCAGGCCCAAAACATGCTCAAAATCGATATTTTGGGTGCCCAAAGTCGATATGTGCATGCATCATCTGTACCCGTTTATATTACAAATTCAGGCTCAAAACACCCAAAAATTCAATGTTTTTGGGTCCCAGAAGCGATCTGTACGTGCGTACTCCGTGTTAGAGTGTTTTTAAAATACAAGCCCAAAACATGCTGAAAATCGATATTTTATGTGCCCAAAGTCAATATGTGTATGCATCTTCTGTACCCGTGTATATCCCAAATTCTGGTTCAAAACACCAGAAAATTCGATATTTTTGGGTCCCAGAAGCGATCTGTACATGCCTACTCCGTGTTAGAGTATTTTCAAAATACAGGCCCAAAACATGCTCAAAATCGATATTTTAGTTGCCCAAAGTCGATATGTGTCTTCATCTTCTGTACCCGTTTATATCTCAAATTCAGGCTTAAAACACCCGAAAATTCAATATTTTTGGGTCCCAGATGCGATCTGTACGTGCACACTCCGTGTTAGAGTGTTTTAAAAAAAAAGGCCCGAAAAATGCTCAAAATCGATATTTTATGTGCCCAAAGTCAAAATGTGTATGCATCTTCTGTACACGTGTATATCCCTAATTCAGGTTCAAAACACCAGTAAATTCGATTTTTTTGGGTCCCAGAAGCGATCTAAACATGACTACTCCTTGCTAGAATATTTTCAAGATACAGACACAAAACATGATCAAAATCGATATTTTAAGTGCAAAAAGTCGATATGTGCATGCATCTTCTGTACCCGTTTATATCTCAAATTCAGGCTCAAAATTCCAAAAATTCGATATATTTGGGTCCCTTAAGCAATCTGCACATGCCTACTCAGTACTAGAATGTTTTTGAAATACAGGCTCAAAACATGCTATAAATCGATATTTTAGGTGTCCAAAGTCGATATGTGCATGCATCTTCTGATCCCGTTTATATCTCAAATTCAGGCTCAAAACACCCAAAAAATCGATATTTTTGTGTCCCAGAAGCGATCTGTACATGCCTACTCCGTGTTAGAGTATTTTCAAAATACAGGCCCAAAACATGCTCAAAATCGATATTTTAGGTGCCCAAAGTCGATATGTGCATGCATCTTCTGAATCCATTTATATCTCAAATTCAGGCTCAAAACACCCGAAAATTCAATATATATTTGGGTCCCAGAAGCGATCTGTACATGCCTACTCCTTGCTAAAAAAATTTCAAGAAACAGACCCAAAACATGCTCAAAATCGATATTTTAGGTGCAAAAAGTCGATATGTGCATGCATCCTCTGTACCCGTTTATATCTCAAATTCTGGCTCAGAACACCCGAAAATTCGATTTATTTGGGTCCCAGAAGCGATCTGTACATGTCTACTCAGTGTTAGAGTATTTTAAAAATTCAGGCCCAAAACATGCTCAAAATCGATATTTTGGGTGCCCAAAGTCGATATGTGCATGGATCTTCTGTACCCGTTTATATCACAAATTCAGGATCAAAACACCCAAAAATTCAATGTTTTTGGGTCCCAGAAGCGATTTGTACGTGCGTACTCCGTGTTAGAGTGTTTTTAAAATACAGGCCCAAAACATGCTGAAAATCGATATTTTATGTGCCCAAAGTCAATATGTGTATGCATCTTCTGTACCCGTGTATATCCCTAATTCTAGTTCAAAACACCAGAAAATTCGATATTTTTGGGTCCCTTAAGCGATCTGCACATGCTTACTCAGTGCTAGAATGTTTTTAAAATACAGGCTTAAAACATGCTCAAAATCGATATTTTAGGTATGAAAAGTCGATTTGTGCATGTATCTTCTGTACCCGTCTATATCCCAAATTCAGGTTCAAAACACTCGAAAATTCGATATTTTTGAGTCCCAGAAGCAATCTGTACATGCCTACTTCTTGCTAGAAAGTTTTCATGATACAGACCCAAAACATACTCAAAATCGATATTTTAGGTGCAAAAAGTCGATATGTGCATGCATCTTCTGTACCCGTTTATATCTCAAATTCAGGCTCAAAACACCCGAAGAGTCGATATTTTTGGGTCCCAGAAGTAATCTGTACATGCCTACTCCGTGTTAATGTATTTTCAAAATACAGGCCCAAAACATGCTGAAAATCTATATTTTAGGTGCCTAAAGTCAATATGTGTATGCATCTTCTGTACACGTCTATATCCCAAATTCAGGTTCAAAACACCAGGAAATTCGGTATTTTTGGGTCCCAGAAGCGACCTGTACATGCCTACTCCTTGCTAGAATGTTTTCAAGATACAGACCCAAAACATGCTTAAAATCGATATTTTAGGTGCAAAAAGTCGATATGTGCATGCATCCTCTGTACCCGGTTATATCCCAAATTCTGGCTCAAAACCCCCGAAAATTCGAAATTTTTTTGTCCCAGAAGCGATCTGTACATGCCTACTCAGTGCTAGAATATTTTCAAATTATACGGCCAAAACATACTAAAAATCGAAATTTTGGGTGCCAAAGTCGATATGTGCATGCATCTTCTGTACCCGTTTATATCTCAAATTCAGGCTCAAAACACCCAAAAAATCGATATTTTTGTGTCCCAGAAGCGATCTGTGCATATCTACACTGTGCTATAGTTTTTTCAAAATATAGGCCCAAAACATGCTCGAAATCGATATTTTAGGTTCCCAAAGTCGATATGTGCATGCATCTTCAGTATCCGTTCATATCTCAAATTCAGGCTCAGAACACACTAAAATTCGATTTATTTGGGTTCCAGAAGCGATCTGTACGTGTCTACTCAGTGTTAGAGTATTTTAAATATACGGGCCAAAAACATGCTCAAAATCGATATTTTAGGTGCCCAAAGTCGATATGTGCATGCATCTTCTGTACCCGTTCATATCTCAAATTCAGGCTCAGAACACCCGAAAATTCGATTTATTTGGGTCCCAGAAGCGATCTGTACGTGTCTACTCAGTGTTAGAGTATTTTAAAAATTCAGTCTCAAAACATGCTATAAATCGATATTTTAGGTGTCCAAAGTCGATATGTGCATGCATCTTCTGAACCCGTTTATATCTCAAATTCAAGCTCAAAACACCCAAAAATTCGATATTTTTGTGTCCCAGAAGCGATCTGTACATGCCTACTCCGTGTTAGAGTATTTTCAAAATACAGGCCCAAAACATGCTCAAAATCGATATTTTAGGTGCCCAAAGTCGATATGTGTCTGCATCTTCTGTTCCCGTTTATATCTCAAATTCAGGCTTAAAACACCCGAAAATTCAATATTTTTGGGTCCCAGATGCGATCTGTACGTGCACACTCCGTGTTAGAGTGTTTTAAAAAAAAATTCCCGAAAAATGTTCAAAATCGATATTTTATGTGCCCAAAGTCAAAATGTGTATGCATCTTCTGTACACGTGTATATCCCTAATTCAGGCTCAAAACACCAGAAAATTCGATTTTTTTGGGTCCCAGAAGCGATCTGTACATGCCTACTCCTTGCTAGAATATTTTCAAGATACAGACCCAAAACATGAACAAAATCGATATTTTAAGTGCAAAAAGTCGATATGTGCACGCATCTTCTGTACCTGTTTATATCTCAAATTCAGGCTCAAAACTCCGAAAATTCGATATATTTGGGTCCCTTAAGCAATCTGTACATGCCTACTCAGTACTAGAATGTTTTTAAAATACAGGCTCAAAACATGCTATAAATCGATATTTTAGGTGTCCAAAGTCGATATGTGCATGCATCTTCTGAACCCGTTTATATCTCAAATTCAGGCTCAAAACACCCAAAAACTCGATATTTTTGTGTCCCAGAAGCGATCTGTACATGCCTACTCCGTGTTAGAGTATTTCCAAAATACAGTCCCAAAACATGCTAAAAATCGATATTTTAGGTGCAAAAAGTCGATATGTGCATGCATCCTCTGTACCCGGTTATATCCCAATATCTGGATCAGAACACCCGAAAATTCGATATTTTTGTGTCCCAGTAGCGATCCGTACATGTCTACACCGTGTTTGAGTATTTTCAAAATACAGGACCAAAACATGCTCAAAATCGATATTTTAGGTGCCCGAAGTCGATATGTGCATGCATCTTCTGTACCTGTTCATATCTCAAATTCAGGCTCAGAACTACCGAAAATTCGATTTATTTGGGTCCCAAAAGCCATCTGTACATGCATACTCCGTGTTAGAGTATTTTTAAAATACAGGCCTAAAACATGCTGTAAATCGATATTTTAGCACCCCAAAGTCAATATGTGTATGCATCTTCTGTACCCGTCTATATCCCAAATTCAGGTTCAAAACACTCGGAAATTCGATATTTTTGAGTCCCAGAAGCAATCTGTACATGCCTACTCCTTGCTAGAATATTTTCAAGATACAGACCCAAAACATGATCAAAATCGATATTTTAAGTGCAAAAAGTCGATATGTGCATGCATCTTCTGTACGCGTTCATATCTCAAATTCTGGCTCAGAACACCCGAAAATTCGATTTTTTTTGGTCCCAGAAGCGATCTGTACATGTCTACTCAGTGTTAGAGTATTTTAAAAATTCAGGCTAAAAACATGCTCAAAATCGATATTTTGGGTGCCCAAAGTCGATATGTGCATGCATCTTCTGGACCCGTTTATATCACAAATTCAGGCTCAAAACACCCGAAAATTCATTGTTTTTGGGTCCCAGAAGCGATCTGTACGTGCGTACTCCGTGTTAGAGTGTTTTTAAATTACAAGCCCAAAACATGCTGAAAATCGATATTTTATGTGCCCAAAGTCAATATGTGTATGCATCTTCTGTACCCGTGTATATCCCTAATTCTGGTTCAAAACACCAGAAAATTCGATATTTTTGGGTCCCATAAGCGATCTGTACATGCCTACTCCGTGTTAGAGTATTTTCAAAATACAGACCCAAAACATGCTCAAAATCGATATTTTAGGTGCCCAAAGTCGATATGTGCATGCATCTTCAGTATCCGTTCATATCTCAAATTCAGGCTTAGAACACCCTAAAATTCGATTTATTTGGGTTCCAGAAGCGATCTGTACGTGTCTACTCAGTGTTAGAGTATTTTAAAAATACAGGCCAAAATCATGCTGAAAATCTATATTTTAGGTGCCCAAAGTCAATATGTGTATGCATCTTCTGTACACGTCTATATCCCAAATTCAGGTTCAAAACACCAGAAAATTCGGTATTTTTGGGTCCCAGAAGCGACCTGTACATGCCTACTCCTTGCTAGAATGTTTTCAAGATACAGACCCAAAACATGCTTAAAATCGATATTTTAGGTGCAAAAAGTCGATATGTGCATGCATCCTCTGTACTCGGTTATATCCAAAATTCTGGCTCAGAAACCCCGAAAATTCGATATTTTTTTGTCCCAAAATCGATCTGTACATGCCTACTCAGTGCTAGAATATTTTCAAATTATACGGCCAAAACATACTAAAAATCGATATTTTGGGTGCCTAAGTCGATATGTGCATGCATCTTCTGTACCCGTTTATATCTCAAATTCAGGCTCAAAACACCCAAAAAATCGATATTTTTGTGTCCCAAAAGCAATGTGTACATGCATACTCCGTGTTAGAGTATTTTAAAAATACAGGCCTAAAACATGCTGAAAATCGATATTTTAGCTGCCCAAAGTCAATATGTGTATGCATCTTTTGTACCCGTCTATATCCCAAATTCAGGTTCAAAACCCTCGAAAATTCGATATTTTTGGGTCACAGAAGCAATCTGTAAATGCCTACTTCTTGCTAGAATGTTTTCAAGATACAGACCCAAAACATGCTCAAAATCGATATTTTAGGTGCCCAAAGTCGATATGTGCATGCATCTTCTGTATCCGTCTATATCCCAAATTCAGGTTCAAAAAACCCGAAAATTTGATATTTTTGGGTCCCAGAAGCGATCTGTACATGCCTACTCCTTGCTAGAATTTTTTAAGATACAAACCCAAGACATGCTCAAAATCGATATTTTAGGTGCAAAAAGTCGATATGTGCATGCATCTTCTGTTCCCGTTTATATCTCAAATTCAGGCTCAAAACACCCGAAAATTCCATATTTTTGGGTCCCTTAAGCGATCTGTACATGCATACTCAGTGCTAGAATGTTTTCAAAATATAGGCTCAAAACATGCTAAAAATCGATATTTTAAGTGTCCAAAGTCGATATGTGCATGCATCTTCTGTACCCGTTTATATCTAAAATTCAGGCTCAAAACACCCGAAAATTCAATATTTTTGGGTCCCAGAAGCAATCTGCACATGCCTACTCAGTGCTAGAATGTTTTTAAAACACAGGCTTAAAACATGCTATAAATCGATATTTTAGGTGTCTAAAGTCGATATGTGCATGCATCTTCTGAACCCGTTTATATCTCAAATTCAGGCTCAAAACACCCAAAAAATCGATATTTTTGTGTACCAGAAGCGATCTGTACATGCCTACTCCGTGTTAGAGTATTTTTAAAATACAGGCCCAAAACATGTTAAAAATCGATATTTTAGGTGCCCAAAGTCGATATGTGCATGCATCTTCTGAATCCGTTTATATCTCAAATTCAGGCTCAAAACACCCGAATATTCGATATTTTTGGGTCCCAGAAGCGATCTGTACGTGCCTACTCCGTGTTAATGTATTTTCAAAATACAGGCCCAAAACATGCTGAAAATCTATATTTTAGGTGCCCAAAGTCAATATGTGTATGCATCTTCTGTACCCGTTTATATCCCAAATTCAGGTTCAAAACACCAGAAATTTCGGTATTTTTGGGTCCCAGAAGCGATATGTACATGCCTACTCCTTGCTAGAATTTTTTCAAGATACAGACCCAAAACATGCTCAAAATCGATATTTTAGGTGCAAAAAAGTCGATATGTGCATGCATCCTCTGTACCCGGTTATATCCCAAATTCTGGCTCAAAACCCCCGAAAATTCGATATTTTTGGGTCCCAGAAGCGTTCTGTACATGCCTACTCAGTGCTAGCATATTTTTAAATTATACGCCGAAAGCATACTAAAAATCGATATTTTGGGTGCCAAAGTCGATATGTGCATGCATCTTCTGTACCCGTTTATATCTCAAATTCAGGCTCAAAACACCCAAAAAATCGATATTTATGTGTCCCAGAAGCGATCTGTACATGTCTACACCGTGCTATAGTATTTTCAAAATACAGGCCCAAAACATGCTCAAAATCGATATTTAAGGTGCCCAAAGTTGATTTGTGCATCATCTTCTGTACCCGTTCATATCTCTAATTCAGGCTCAGAACACCCTAAAATTCGATTTATTTGGGTTCCAGAAGCGATCTGTACGTGTCTACTCAGTGTTAGAGTATTTTTTAAAATACAGGCCCAAAACATGCTTAAAATCGATATTTTGGGTGCCCAAAGTCGATATGTGCATGCATCTTCTGTACCCGTTTATATCTCAAATTCAGACTCAAAACACCCGAATATTCGATATTTTTGGGTCCCAAAAGCAATGTGTACATGCATACTCCGTGTTAGAGTATTTTCAAGATACAGCCCTAAAACATGCTGAAAATCGATATTTTAGCTGCCCAAAGTCAATATGTGAATGCATCTTCTGTACACGTCTATATCCCAAATTCAGGTTCAAAACACTCTAAAATTCGATATTTTTGGGTCCCAGAAGCAATCTGTACATGCCTACTTCTTGCTAGAATGTTTTCAAGATACAGACCCAAAACATGCTCAAAATTGATATTTTAGGTGCAAAAAGTCGAAATGTGCATGCATCTTCTGTACCCGTTTATATCTCAAATTTAGGCTCAAAACACCAGAAAATTCGATATTTTTGGGCCCCCGAAGTGATCTTTACATGCCTACTCCGTGTTAGAGTATTTTCAAAATACAGGCCCAAAGCATGCTCAAAATCGATATTTTAGGTGCCCAAAGTCGATATGTGCATGCATCTTCTGTATCCGTCTATATCCCAAATTCAGGTTCAAAAAACCCGAAAATTCGATATTTTTGGGTCCCAGAAGCAATCTGTATATGCCTACTCCTTGCTAGAATTTTTTAAGATACAAACCCAAGACATGCTCAAAATCGATATTTTAGGTGCAAAAAGTCGATATGTGCATGCATCTTCTGTTCCTGTTTATATCTCAAATTCAGGCTCAAAACACCCGAAAATTCCATATTTTTGGGTCCCTTAAACGATCTGTACATGCATACTCAGTGCTAGAATGTTTTCAAAATATAGGCTCAAAACATGCTAAAAATCGATATTTTAGGTGTCCAAAGTCGATATGTGCATGCATCTTCTGTACCCGTTTATATCTAAAATTCAGGCTCAAAAAACCCGAAAATTCGACACTTTTAGGTCCCAAAAGCGATCTGTACATGTCTACTCCGAGTTAGAGTATTTTTTAAATACAGGCCCAAAACATGCTAAAAATCGATATTTTATGTGCAAAAAGTCGATATGTGCATGCATCTTCTGTACCCATTTATATCTTAAATTCAGGCTCAAAACACCCAAAAAATCGATATTTTTGTGTCCCAGAAGCGATCTGTACATGCATACTCCGTGTTAGAGTATTTTAAAAATACAGGCCCAAAACATGCTTAAAATCGATATTTTAGGTGCCCAAAGTCGATATGTGCATGCATCTTCTGTACCCGTTTATATCTCAAATTCAGGCTCAAAACACCCGAAGAGTCGATATTTTTGGGTCCCAGAAGTAATCTGTACATGCCTACTCCGTGTTAATGTATTTTCAAAATACAGGCCCAAAACATGCTGAAAATCTATATTTTAGGTGCCTAAAGTCAATATGTGTATGCATCTTCTGTACACGTCTATATCCCAAATTCAGGTTCAAAACACCAGAAAATTCGGTATTTTTGGGTCCCAGAAGCGACCTGTACATGCCTACTCCTTGCTAGAATGTTTTCAAGATACAGACCCAAAACATGCTTAAAATCGATATTTTAGGTGCAAAAAGTCGATATGTGCATGCATCCTCTGTACCCGGTTATATCCCAAATTCTGGCTCAAAACCCCCGAAAATTCGAATTTTTTTTATCCCAGAAGCGATCTATACATGCCTACTCAGTGCTAGAATATTTTCAAATTATACGGCCAAAACATACTAAAAATCGAAATTTTGGGTGCCAAAGTCGATATGTGCATGCATCTTCTGTACCCGTTTATATCTCAAATTCAGGCTCAAAACACCCAAAAAATCGATATTTTTGTGTCCCAGAAGCGATCTGTGCATATCTACACTGTGCTATAGTTTTTTCAAAATATAGGCCCAAAACATGCTCGAAATCGATATTTTAGGTTCCCAAAGTCGATATGTGCATGCATCTTCAGTATCCGTTCATATCTCAAATTCAGGCTCAGAACACACTAAAATTCGATTTATTTGGATTCCAGAAGCGATCTGTACGTGTCTACTCAGTGTTAGAGTATTTTAAATATACGGGCCAAAAACATGCTCAAAATCGATATTTTAGGTGCCCAAAGTCGATATGTGCATGCATCTTCTGTACCCGTTCATATCTCAAATTCAGGCTCAAAACTCCGAAAATTCGATTTATTTGGGTCCCAGAAGCGATCTGTACGTGTCTACTCAGTGTTAGAGTATTTTAAAAATTCAGGCTCAAAACATGCTATAAATCGATATTTTAGGTGTCCAAATCGATATGTGCATGCATCTTCTGAACCCGTTTATATCTCAAATTCAAGCTCAAAACACCCAAAAACTCGATATTTTTGTGTCCCAGAAGCGATCTGTACATGCCTACTCCGTGTTAGAGTATTTCCAAAATACAGTCCCAAAACATGCTAAAAATCGATATTTTAGGTGCAAAAAGTCGATATGTGCATGCATCCTCTGTACCCGGTTATATCCCAATATCTGGATCAGAACACCCGAAAATTCGATATTTTTGGGTCCCTTAAGCGATCTGCACATGCCTACTCAGTACTAGAATGTTTTTAAAATACAGGCTCAAAACATGCTATAAATCGATATTTTAGGTGTCCAAAGTCGATATGTGCATGCATCTTCTGAACCCGTTTATATCTCAAATTCAGGCTCAAAACACCCAAAAATTCGATATTTTTGTGTCCCAGAAGCGATCTGTACATGCCTACTCCGTGTTAGAGTATTTTCAAAATACAGACCCAAAACATGCTCAAAATCGATATTTTAGGTGCCCAAAGTCGATATGTGCATGCATCTTCAGTATCCGTTCATATCTCAAATTCAGGCTTAGAACACCCTAAAATTCGATTTATTTGGGTTCCAGAAGCGATCTGTACGTGTCTACTCAGTGTTAGAGTATTTTAAAAATACAGGCCAAAATCATGCTGAAAATCTATATTTTAGGTGCCCAAAGTCAATATGTGTATGCATCTTCTGTACACGTCTATATCCCAAATTCAGGTTCAAAACACCAGAAAATTCGGTATTTTTGGGTCCCAGAAGCGACCTGTACATGCTTACTCCTTGCTAGAATGTTTTCAAGATACAGACCCAAAACATGCTTAAAATCGATATTTTAGGTGCAAAAAGTCGATATGTGCATGCATCCTCTGTACTCGGTTATATCCAAAATTCTGGCTCAGAAACCCCGAAAATTCGATATTTTTTTGTCCCAGAAGCGATCTGTACATGCCTACTCAGTGCTAGAATATTTTCAAATTATACGGCCAAAACATACTAAAAATCGATATTTTGGGTGCCAAAGTCGATATGTGCATGCATCTTCTGTACCCGTTTATATCTCAAATTCAGGCTCAAAACACCCAAAAAATCGATATTTTTGTGTCCCAGAAGCGATCTGTGCATGTCTACACTGTGCTATAGTTTTTTCAAAATACAGGCCCAAAACATGCTCGAAATCGATATTTTAGGTTCCCAAAGTCGATATGTGCATGCATCTTCAGTATCCGTTCATATCTCAAATTCAGGCTCAGAACACCCTAAAATTCGATTTATTTGGGTTCCAGAAGCGATCTGTACGTGTCTACTCAGTGTTAGAGTATTTTAAAAATACAGGCCAAAATCATGCTCAAAATCGATATTTTGGGTGCCCAAAGTCGATATGTGCATGCATCTTCTGTACCCGTTTATATCTCAAATTCAGACTCAAAACACCCGAATATTCGATATTTTTGGGTCCCAAAAGCAATGTGTACATGCATACTCCGTGTTAGAGTATTTTAAAAATACAGGCCTAAAACATGCTGAAAATCGATATTTTAGCTGCCCAAAGTCAATATGTGTATGCATCTTTTGTACCCGTCTATATCCCAAATTCAGGTTCAAAACCCTCGAAAATTCGATATTTTTGGGTCACAGAAGCAATCTGTAAATGCCTACTTCTTGCTAGAATGTTTTCAAGATACAGACCCAAAACATGCTCAAAATCGATATTTTAGGTGCCCAAAGTCGATATGTGCATGCATCTTCTGTATCCGTCTATATCCCAAATTCAGGTTCAAAAAACCCGAAAATTTGATATTTTTGGGTCCCGGAAGCGATCTGTACATGCCTACTCCTTACTAGAATTTTTTTAAATACAAACCCAAGACATGCTCAAAATCGATATTTTAGGTGCAAAAAGTCGATATGTGCATGCATCTTCTGTTTCCGTTTATATCTCAAATTCAGGCTCAAAACACCCGAAAATTCAATATTTTTGGGTCCCAGAAGCAATCTGCACATGCCTACTCAGTGCTAGAATGTTTTTAAAACACAGGCTTAAAACATGCTATAAATCGATATTTTAGGTGTCTAAAGTCGATATGTGCATGCATCTTCTGAACCCGTTTATATCTCAAATTCAGGCTCAAAACACCCAAAAAATCGATATTTTTGTGTACCAGAAGCGATCTGTACATGCCTACTCCGTGTTAGAGTATTTTTAAAATACAGGCCCAAAACATGTTAAAAATCGATATTTTAGGTGCCCAAAGTCGATATGTGCATGCATCTTCTGAATCCGTTTATATCTCAAATTCAGGCTCAAAACACCCGAATATTCGATATTTTTGGGTCCCAGAAGCGATCTGTACGTGCCTACTCCGTGTTAATGTATTTTCAAAATACAGGCCCAAAACATGCTGAAAATCTATATTTTAGGTGCCCAAAGTCAATATGTGTATGCATCTTCTGTACCCGTTTATATCCCAAATTCAGGTTCAAAACACCAGAAATTTCGGTATTTTTGGGTCCCAGAAGCAATATGTACATGCCTACTCCTTGCTAGAATTTTTTCAAGATACAGACCCAAAACATGCTCAAAATCGATATTTTAGGTGCAAAAAAGTCGATATGTGCATGCATCCTCTGTACCCGGTTATATCCCAAATTCTGGCTCAAAACCCACGAAAATTCGATATTTTTGGGTCCCAGAAGCGTTCTGTACATGCCTACTGAGTGCTAGCATATTTTTAAATTATACGCCGAAAGCATACTAAAAATCGATATTTTGGGTGCCAAAGTCGATATGTGCATGCATCTTCTGTACCCGTTTATATCTCAAATTCAGGCTCAAAACACCCAAAAAATCGATATTTATGTGTCCCAGAAGCGATCTGTACATGTCTACACCGTGCTATAGTATTTTCAAAATACAGGTCCAAAACATGCTCAAAATCGATATTTAAGGTGCCCAAAGTTGATTAGTGCATCATCTTCTGTACCCGTTCATATCACTAATTCAGGCTCAGAACACCCTAAAATTCGATTTATTTGGGTCCCAAAAGCAATGTGTACATGCATACTCCGTGTTAGAGTATTTTCAAGATACAGCCCTAAAACATGCTGAAAATCGATATTTTAGCTGCCCAAAGTCAATATGTGAATGCATCTTCTGTACACGTCTATATCCCAAATTCAGGTTCAAAACACTCTAAAATTCGATATTTTTGGGTCCCAGAAGCAATCTGTACATGCCTACTTCTTGCTAGAATGTTTTCAAGATACAGACCCAAAACATGCTCAAAATTGATATTTTAGGTGCAAAAAGTCGAAATGTGCATGCATCTTCTGTACCCGTTTATATCTCAAATTTAGGCTCAAAACACCAGAAAATTCGATATTTTTGGGCCCCCGAAGTGATCTTTACATGCCTACTCCGTGTTAGAGTATTTTCAAAATACAGGCCCAAAGCATGCTCAAAATCGATATTTTAGGTGCCCAAAGTCGATATGTGCATGCATCTTCTGTATCCGTCTATATCCCAAATTCAGGTTCAAAAAACCCGAAAATTCGATATTTTTGGGTCCCAGAAGCAATCTGTATATGCCTACTCCTTGCTAGAATGTTTTCAAAATATAGGCTCAAAACATGCTATAAATCGATATTTTAGGTGTCCAAAGTCGATATGTGCATGCATCTTCTGTACCCGTTTATATCTAAAATTCAGGCTCAAAAAACCCGAAAATTCGACACTTTTAGGTCCCAAAAGCGATCTGTACATGTCTACTCCGAGTTAGAGTATTTTTTAAATACAGGCCCAAAACATGCTAAAAATCGATATTTTATGTGCAAAAAGTCGATATGTGCATGCATCTTCTGTACCCGTTTATATCTTAAATTCAGGCTCAAAACTCCGAAAATTCGATATTTTTGGGTCCCTTAAGCAATCTGCACATGCCTACTCAGTGCTAGAATGTTTTTAAAATACAGGCTTAAAACATGCTATAAATCGATATTTTAGGTGTCCAAAGTCGTTAAGTGCATGCATCTTCTGTACCCGTTTATATCTCAAATTCAGGCTCAAAACACTGGAAAAATCGATAATTTTGTGTCCCAGAAACGATTTGTACATGCCTACTCCGTGTTAGAGTATTTTCAAAATACCGGCCCAAAACATGCTCAAAATCGATATTTTAGGTGCCCAAAGTCGATATGTACATGCATCTACTGTATCCGTTTATATCACAAATTCAGGCTCAAAACACCTGAAAATTCGATATTTTTGGGTCCCAGAAGCGATCTGTACATGCCTACTCCGTGTTAATGTATTTTCAAATTACAGGCCTAAAACATGCTGAAAATCTATATATTAGCTGCCCAAAGTCAATATGAGTATGCATCTTCTGTACCCGTCTATATCCCAAATTCAGGTTCAAAACACTCTAAAATTCGATATTTTTGGGTCCCAGAAGCAATCTGTACATGCCTACTTCTTGCTAGAATGTTTTCAAGATACAGACCCAAAACATGCTCAAAATCGATATTTTAGGTGCAAAAAGTCGAAATGGGAATGCATCTTCTGTACCCGTTTATATCTCAAATTCAGGCTCAAAACACCAGAAAATTCGATATTTTTGGGTCCCCGAAGCCATCTGTTCATGCCTACTCCGTGTTAAAGTATTTTCAAAATAAAGGCCCAAAACATGCTCAAAAACGATATTTTAGTGCCCAAAGTCGATATGTGCATGCATCTTCTGTATCCGTCTATATCATAAATTCAGGTTCAAAACACCCGAAAATTCGATATTTTTGGGTCCCAGAAGCGATTTGTACATGCCTACTTCTTGATAGAATTTTTTAAGATACAAACCCAAGACATGCTCAAAATCGATATTTTAGGTGCAAAAAGTCGATATGTGCATGTATCTTCTGTACCCGTTTATATATCAAATTCAGGCTCAAAACTCCGAAAATTCCATATTTTAGGGTCCCTTAAGCGATCTGTACATGCATACTCAGTGCTAGAATGTTTGTAAAATATAGGCTCAAAACATGCTAAAAATCGATATTTTAGGTGTCCAAAGTCGATATGTGCATGCATCTTCTGTACCCGTTTATATCTCAAATTCAGACTCAAAACACCCAAATATTCGATATTTTTGGGTCCCAAAAGCAATGTGTACATGCATATTCCGTGTTAGAGTATTTTTAAAATACAGGCCCAAAACATGCTAAAAATCGATATTTTAGGTGCCCAAAGTCGATATGTGCATGCATCTTCTGTACCCGTTTATATCTCAAATTCAGGCTCAAAACACCCGAAAATACCATATTTTTGGGTCCCAGAAGCAATCTGTACGTGCATACTCCGTGTTAGAGTGTTTTTAAAATACAGGCCCAAAACATGCTGAAAATCGATATTTTATGTGCCCAAAGTCAATATGTGTAAGCATCTTCTGTACACGTGTATATCCCTAATTCAAGTTCAAAACACCAGAAAATTCGGTATTTTTGGGTCCCAGAAGCGATCTGTACATGCCTACTCCTTGCTAGAATGTTTTCAAGATACAGACCCAAAACATGCTTAAAATCGATATTTTAGGTTCAAAAAGTCGATATGTGCATGCATCCTCTGTACCCGGTTATATCCCAAATTCTGGCTCAAAACCCCCGAAAATTCGATATTTTTGTGTCCCAGAAGCGATCTGTACATGCTGACTCAGTGTTAGAATATTTTCAAATTATACGCAGAAAACATACAAAAAATCGATATTTTGGGTGCCAAAGTCGATATGAGCATGCATCTTCTGTACCCGTATATATCTCAAATTCAGGCTCAAAACACCCAAAAAAATCGATATTTTTGTGTCCCAGAAGCGATTTGTACATGTCTACACCGTGCTATAGTATTTTCAAAATACAGGCCCAAAACATGCTCAAAATCGATATTTTAGGTGCCCAAAGTCGATATGTGCATGCATCTTCTGTACCCGTTCATATCTCAAATTCAGGCTCAGAACACCCTAAAATTCGATTTATTTGGGTTCCAGAAGCGATCTGTACGTGTCTACTCAGTGTTAGAGTATTTTTTAAAATACAGGCCCAAAACATGCTTAAAATCGATATTTTGGGTGCCCAAAGTCGATATGTGCATGCATCTTCTGTACCCGTTTATATCTCAAATTCAGACTCAAAACAACCGAATATTCGATATTTTTGTGTCCCAGAAGCGATTGTACATGCCTACTCCGTGTTAGAGTATTTTCAAAATACAGGCCCACAACATGCTCAAAATTGATATTTTATGTGCCCAAAGTCAAAATGTGTATGCATCTTCTGTACACGTGTATATCCCTAATTCAGGTTCAAAACACCAGAAAATTCGATTTTTTTGGGTCCCAGAAGCGATCTGTACATGCCTACTCCTTGCTGGAATGTTTTCAAGATACAGACCCAAAACATGTTAAAAATCGATATTTTAAGTGCAAAAAGTCGATATGTGCATGCATCTACTGTACCCGTTTATATCTCAAATTCAGGCTCAAAACACCCGAAAATTCGATATTTTTTGGTCCCTTAAGCAATCTGCACATGCCTACTCAGTGCTAGAATATTTTTAAAATACAGGCTTAAAACATGCTATAAATCGATAATTTAGGTGTCCAAAGTCGATATGTGCATGCATCTTCTGTACCCGTTTATATCTCAAATTCAGACTCAAAACACCCAAATATTCGATATTTTTGGGTCCCAAAAGCAATGTGTACATGCATATTCCGTGTTAGAGTATTTTCAAAGTACAGGCCTAAAACATGCTGAAAATCGATATTTTAGCTGCCCAAAGTCAATATGTGTATGCATCTTCTGTACCCGTCTATATCCCAAATTCAGGTTAAAAACACTCTAAAATACGATATTTTTGGGTCCCAGAAGCAATCTGTACATGCCTACTTCTTGCTAGAATTTGTTCAAGATACAGACCCAAAACATGCTCAAAATCGATATTTTAAATGCAAAAAGTCGATATGTGCATGCATCTACTGTACCCGTTTATATCTCAAATTCAGGCTCAAAACACCCGAAAATTCGATATTTTTGGGTCCCTGAAGCGATCTGTAAATGCCTACTCAGTGCTAGAATGTTTTTAAAATACATGCTTAAAACATGCTATAAATCGATAATTTAGGTGTCCAAAGTCGATATGTGCATGCATCTTCTGAACCAGTTTATATCTCAAATTCAGGCTCAAAACACCCAAAAAATCGATATTTTTGTGTACCACAAGCGATCTGTACATGCCTACTCCGTGTTAGATTATTTTTAAAATACAGGCCCAAAACATGTTAAAAATCGATATTTTAGGTGCCCAAAGTCGATATGTGCATGCATCTTCTGAATCCGTTTATATCTCATATTCAGGCTCAAAACACCCAAAAATTCGATATTTTTGGGTCCCAGAAGCGATCTGTACATGCCTACTCCGTGTTAATGTATTTTCAAAATACACTCCCAAAACATGCTGAAAATCTATATTTTAGGTGCCCAAAGTCAATATGTGTATGCATCTTCTGTACCCGTTTATATCCCAAATTCAGGTTCAAAACACCAGATAATTCGGTATTTTTGGGTCCCAGAAGCGATCTGTACATGCCTACTCCTTGCTAGAATTTTTTCAAGATACAGACCCAAAACATGCTCAAAATTGATATTTTAGGTGCAAAAAGTCGAAATGTGCATGCATCTTCTGTACCCGTTTATATCTCAAATTTAGGCTCAAAACACCAGAAAATTCGATATTTTTGGGCCCCCGAAGTGATCTTTACATGCCTACTCCGTGTTAGAGTATTTTCAAAATACAGGCCCAAAGCATGCTCAAAATCGATATTTTAGGTGCCCAAAGTCGATATGTGCATGCATCTTCTGAATCCGTCTATATCCCAAATTCAGGTTCAAAAAACCCGAAAATTCGATATTTTTGGGTCCCAGAAGCAATCTGTATATGCCTACTCCTTGCTAGAATGTTTTCAAAATATAGGCTCAAAACATGCTATAAATCGATATTTTAGGTGTCCAAAGTCGATATGTGCATGCATCTTCTGTACCCGTTTATATCTAAAATTCAGGCTCAAAAAACCCGAAAATTCGACACTTTTAGGTCCCAAAAGCGATCTGTACATGTCTACTCCGAGTTAGAGTATTTTTTAAATACAGGCCCAAAACATGCTAAAAATCGATATTTTATGTGCAAAAAGTCGATATGTGCATGCATCTTCTGTACCCGTTTATATCTTAAATTCAGGCTCAAAACTCCGAAAATTCGATATTTTTGGGTCCCTTAAGCAATCTGCACATGCCTACTCAGTGCTAGAATGTTTTTAAAATACAGGCTTAAAACATGCTATAAATCGATATTTTAGGTGTCCAAAGTCGTTAAGTGCATGCATCTTCTGTACCCGTTTATATCTCAAATTCAGGCTCAAAACACAGGAAAAATCGATAATTTTGTGTCCCAGAAACGATCTGTACATGCCTACTCCGTGTTAGAGTATTTTCAAAATACCGGCCCAAAACATGCTCAAAATCTATATTTTAGGTGCCCAAAGTCGATATGTACATGCATCTACTGTATCCGTTTATATCACAAATTCAGGCTCAAAACACCTGAAAATTCGATATTTTTGGGTCCCAGAAGCGATCTGTACATGCCTACTCCGTGTTAATGTATTTTCAAATTACAGGCCTAAAACATGCTGAAAATCTATATATTAGCTGCCCAAAGTCAATATGAGTATGCATCTTCTGTACCCGTCTATATCCCAAATTCAGGTTCAAAACACTCTAAAATTCGATATTTTTGGGTCCCAGAAGCAATCTGTACATGCCTACTTCTTGCTAGAATGTTTTCAAGATACAGACCCAAAACATGCTCAAAATCGATATTTTAGGTGCAAAAAGTCGAAATGGGAATGCATCTTCTGTACCCGTTTATATCTCAAATTCAGGCTCAAAACACCAGAAAATTCGATATTTTTGGGTCCCCGAAGCCATCTGTTCATGCCTACTCCGTGTTAGAGTATTTTCAAAATACAGGCCCAAAACATGCCCAAAAACGATATTTTAGTGCCCAAAGTCGATATGTGCATGCATCTTCTGTATCCGTCTATATCATAAATTCAGGTTCAAAACACCCGAAAATTCGATATTTTTGGGTCCCAGAAGCGATTTGTACATGCCTACTTCTTGATAGAATTTTTTAAGATACAAACCCAAGACATGCTCAAAATCGATATTTTAGGTGCAAAAAGTCGATATGTGCATGTATCTTCTGTACCCGTTTATATATCAAATTCAGGCTCAAAACTCCGAAAATTCCATATTTTAGGGTCCCTTAAGCGATCTGTACATGCATACTCAGTGCTAGAATGTTTGTAAATTATAGGCTCAAAACATGCTAAAAATCGATATTTTAGGTGTCCAAAGTCGATATGTGCATGCATCTTCTGTACCCGTTTATATCTCAAATTCAGACTCAAAACACCCAAATATTCGATATTTTTGGGTCCCAAAAGCAATGTGTACATGCATATTCCGTGTTAGAGTATTTTTAAAATACAGGCCCAAAACATGCTAAAAATCGATATTTTAGGTGCCCAAAGTCGATATGTGCATGCATCTTCTGTACCCGTTTATATCTCAAATTCAGGCTCAAAACACCCGAAAATACCATATTTTTGGGTCCCAGAAGCAATCTGTACGTGCATACTCCGTGTTAGAGTGTTTTTAAAATACAGGCCCAAAACATGCTGAAAATCGATATTTTATGTGCCCAAAGTCAATATGTGTAAGCATCTTCTGTACACGTGTATATCCCTAATTCAAGTTCAAAACACCAGAAAATTCGGTATTTTTGGGTCCCAGAAGCGATCTGTACATGCCTACTCCTTGCTAGAATGTTTTCAAGATACAGACCCAAAACATGCTTAAAATCGATATTTTAGGTTCAAAAAGTCGATATGTGCATGCATCCTCTGTACCCGGTTATATCCCAAATTCTGGCTCAAAACCCCCGAAAATTCGATATTTTTGTGTCCCAGAAGCGATCTGTACATGCTGACTCAGTGTTAGAATATTTTCAAATTATACGCAGAAAACATACAAAAAATCGATATTTTGGGTGCCAAAGTCGATATGAGCATGCATCTTCTGTACTCGTATATATCTCAAATTCAGGCTCAAAACACCCAAAAAAATCGATATTTTTGTGTCCCAGAAGCGATTTGTACATGTCTACACCGTGCTATAGTATTTTCAAAATACAGGCCCAAAACATGCTCAAAATCGATATTTTAGGTGCCCAAAGTCGATATGTGCATGCATCTTCTGTACCCGTTCATATCTCAAATTCAGGCTCAGAACACCCTAAAATTCGATTTATTTGGGTTCCAGAAGCGATCTGTACGTGTCTACTCAGTGTTAGAGTATTTTTTAAAATACAGGCACAAAACATGCTTAAAATCGATATTTTGGGTGCACAAAGTCGATATGTGCATGAATCTTCTGTACCCGTTTATATCTCAAATTCAGACTCAAAACAACCGAATATTCGATATTTTTGTGTCCCAGAAGCGATCTGTACATGCCTACTCCGTGTTAGAGTATTTTCAAAATACAGGCCCACAACATGCTCAAAATCTATATATTAGCTGCCCAAAGTCAATATGAGTATGCATCTTCTGTACCCGTCTATATCCCAAATTCAGGTTCAAAACACTCTAAAATTCGATATTTTTGGGTCCCAGAAGCAATCTGTACATGCCTACTTCTTGCTAGAATGTTTTCAAGATACAGACCCAAAACATGCTCAAAATCGATATTTTAGGTGCAAAAAGTCGAAATGGGAATGCATCTTCTGTACCCGTTTATATCTCAAATTCAGGCTCAAAACACCAGAAAATTCGATATTTTTGGGTCCCCGAAGCCATCTGTTCATGCCTACTCCGTGTTAGAGTATTTTCAAAATACAGGCCCAAAACATGCCCAAAAACGATATTTTAGTGCCCAAAGTCGATATGCGCATGCATCTTCTGTATCCGTCTATATCATAAATTCAGGTTCAAAACACCCGAAAATTCGATATTTTTGGGTCCCAGAAGCGATTTGTACATGCCTACTTCTTGATAGAATTTTTTAAGATACAAACCCAAGACATGCTCAAAATCGATATTTTAGGTGCAAAAAGTCGATATGTGCATGTATCTTCTGTACCCGTTTATATATCAAATTCAGGCTCAAAACTCCGAAAATTCCATATTTTAGGGTCCCTTAAGCGATCTGTACATGCATACTCAGTGCTAGAATGTTTGTAAATTATAGGCTCAAAACATGCTAAAAATCGATATTTTAGGTGTCCAAAGTCGATATGTGCATGCATCTTCTGTACCCGTTTATATCTCAAATTCAGACTCAAAACACCCAAATATTCGATATTTTTGGGTCCCAAAAGCAATGTGTACATGCATATTCCGTGTTAGAGTATTTTTAAAATACAGGCCCAAAACATGCTAAAAATCGATATTTTAGGTGCCCAAAGTCGATATGTGCATGCATCTTCTGTACCCGTTTATATCTCAAATTCAGGCTCAAAACACCCGAAAATACCATATTTTTGGGTCCCAGAAGCAATCTGTACGTGCATACTCCGTGTTAGAGTGTTTTTAAAATACAGGCCCAAAACATGCTGAAAATCGATATTTTATGTGCCCAAAGTCAATATGTGTAAGCATCTTCTGTACACGTGTATATCCCTAATTCAAGTTCAAAACACCAGAAAATTCGGTATTTTTGGGTCCCAGAAGCGATCTGTACATGCCTACTCCTTGCTAGAATGTTTTCAAGATACAGACCCAAAACATGCTTAAAATCGATATTTTAGGTTCAAAAAGTCGATATGTGCATGCATCCTCTGTACCCGGTTATATCCCAAATTCTGGCTCAAAACCCCCGAAAATTCGATATTTTTGTGTCCCAGAAGCGATCTGTACATGCTGACTCAGTGTTAGAATATTTTCAAATTATACGCAGAAAACATACAAAAAATCGATATTTTGGGTGCCAAAGTCGATATGAGCATGCATCTTCTGTACCCGTATATATCTCAAATTCAGGCTCAAAACACCCAAAAAAATCGATATTTTTGTGTCCCAGAAGCGATTTGTACATGTCTACACCGTGCTATAGTATTTTCAAAATACAGGCCCAAAACATGCTCAAAATCGATATTTTAGGTGCCCAAAGTCGATATGTGCATGCATCTTCTGTACCCGTTCATATCTCAAATTCAGGCTCAGAACACCCTAAAATTCGATTTATTTGGGTTCCAGAAGCGATCTGTACGTGTCTACTCAGTGTTAGAGTATTTTTTAAAATACAGGCCCAAAACATGCTTAAAATCGATATTTTGGGTGCACAAAGTCGATATGTGCATGAATCTTCTGTACCCGTTTATATCTCAAATTCAGACTCAAAACAACCGAATATTCGATATTTTTGTGTCCCAGAAGCGATCTGTACATGCCTACTCCGTGTTAGAGTATTTTCAAAATACAGGCCCACAACATGCTCAAAATTGATATTTTATGTGCCCAAAGTCAAAATGTGTATGCATCTTCTGTACACGTGTATATCCCTAATTCAGGTTCAAAACACCAGAAAATTCGATTTTTTTGGGTCCCAGAAGCGATCTGTACATGCCTACTCCTTGCTAGAATGTTTTCAAGATACAGACCCAAAACATGCTTAAAATCGATATTTTAGGTGCAAAAAGTCGATATGTGCATGCATCCTCTGTACCCGGTTATATCCCAAATTCTGGCTCAAAACCCCCGAAAATTCCATATTTTTGTGTCCCAGAAGCGATCTGTACATGCTGACTCAGTGCTAGAATATTTTCAAATTATACGCAGAAAACATACAAAAAATCGATAGTTTGGGTGCCAAAGTCGATATGAGCATGCATCTTCTGTACCCGTATATATCTTAAATTCAGGCTCAAAACACCCAAAAAAATCGATATTTTTGTGTCCCAGAAGCGATTTGTACATGTCTACACCGTGCTATAGTATTTTCAAAATACAGGCCCAAAACATGCTCAAAATCGATATTTTAGGTGCCCAAAGTCGATATGTGCATGCATCTTCTGTACCCGTTCATATCTCAAATTCAGGCTCAGAACACCCTAAAATTCGATTTATTTGGGTTCCAGAAGCGATCTGTACGTGTCTACTCAGTGTTAGAGTATTTTTTAAAATACAGGCCCAAAACATGCTTAAAATCGATATTTTGGGTGCCCAAAGTCGATATGTGCATGCATCTTCTGTACCCGTTTATATCTCAAATTCAGACTCAAAACAACCGAATATTCGATATTTTTGTGTCCCAGAAGCGATTGTACATGCCTACTCCGTGTTAGAGTATTTTCAAAATACAGGCCCACAACATGCTCAAAATTGATATTTTATGTGCCCAAAGTCAAAATGTGTATGCATCTTCTGTACACGTGTATATCCCTAATTCAGGTTCAAAACACCAGAAAATTCGATTTTTTTGGGTCCCAGAAGCGATCTGTACATGCCTACTCCTTGCTGGAATGTTTTCAAGATACAGACCCAAAACATGTTAAAAATCGATATTTTAAGTGCAAAAAGTCGATATGTGCATGCATCTACTGTACCCGTTTATATCTCAAATTCAGGCTCAAAACACCCGAAAATTCGATATTTTTTGGTCCCTTAAGCAATCTGCACATGCCTACTCAGTGCTAGAATATTTTTAAAATACAGGCTTAAAACATGCTATAAATCGATAATTTAGGTGTCCAAAGTCGATATGTGCATGCATCTTCTGTACCCGTTTATATCTCAAATTCAGACTCAAAACACCCAAATATTCGATATTTTTGGGTCCCAAAAGCAATGTGTACATGCATATTCCGTGTTAGAGTATTTTCAAAGTACAGGCCTAAAACATGCTGAAAATCGATATTTTAGCTGCCCAAAGTCAATATGTGTATGCATCTTCTGTACCCGTCTATATCCCAAATTCAGGTTAAAAACACTCTAAAATACGATATTTTTGGGTCCCAGAAGCAATCTGTACATGCCTACTTCTTGCTAGAATTTGTTCAAGATACAGACCCAAAACATGCTCAAAATCGATATTTTAAATGCAAAAAGTCGATATGTGCATGCATCTACTGTACCCGTTTATATCTCAAATTCAGGCTCAAAACACCCGAAAATTCGATATTTTTGGGTCCCTGAAGCGATCTGTAAATGCCTACTCAGTGCTAGAATGTTTTTAAAATACATGCTTAAAACATGCTATAAATCGATAATTTAGGTGTCCAAAGTCGATATGTGCATGCATCTTCTGAACCCGTTTATATCTCAAATTCAGGCTCAAAACACCCAAAAAATCGATATTTTTGTGTACCACAAGCGATCTGTACATGCCTACTCCGTGTTAGATTATTTTTAAAATACAGGCCCAAAACATGTTAAAAATCGATATTTTAGGTGCCCAAAGTCGATATGTGCATGCATCTTCTGAATCCGTTTATATCTCATATTCAGGCTCAAAACACCCAAAAATTCGATATTTTTGGGTCCCAGAAGCGATCTGTACATGCCTACTCCGTGTTAATGTATTTTCAAAATACACTCCCAAAACATGCTGAAAATCTATATTTTAGGTGCCCAAAGTCAATATGTGTATGCATCTTCTGTACCCGTTTATATCCCAAATTCAGGTTCAAAACACCAGATAATTCGGTATTTTTGGGTCCCAGAAGCGATCTGTACATGCCTACTCCTTGCTAGAATTTTTTCAAGATACAGAATCAAAACATGCTCAAAATCGATTTTTTAGGCGCAAAAAAGTCGATATGTGCATGTATCTTCTGTACCCGTTTATATCTCAAATTCAGGCTCAATACACCCAAAATTTCAATATTTTTGTGTCCCAGAAGCGATCTGTACATGTCTACACCGTGCTATAGTATTTTCAAAATACAGGCCCAAAACATGCTCAAAATCGATATTTAAGGTGCCCAAAGTCGATATGTGCATGCATCTTCTGTATCCGTTCATATCTCAAATTCAGGCTCAGAACACCCTAAAATTCAATATTTTTGGATCTCAAAAGCAATGTGTACATGCATACTCCGTGTTAGAGTATTTTCAAAATACAGGCCAAAAACATGCTCAAAATCGATATTTTAGGTGCCCAAAGTCGATATGTGCATGCATCTTCTGTATCCGTCTATATCCCAAATTCAGGTTCAAAACTCCCGAAAATTCGATATTTTTGGGTCCCAGAAGTGATCTGTACATGCCTACTCCTTGCTAGAATTTTTTAAGATACAGACCCAAAACATGCTCAAAATCGATATTTTAGGTGCAAAAAGTCGAAATTTGCATGCATCTTCAGTAACCGTTTATATCTCAAATTCAGGCTCAAAACACCCGAAAATTCCATATTTTTGGGTCCCTTAAGTGATCTGTACATGCATACTCAGTGCTAGAATGTTTTCAAAATATAGGCTCAAAACATGCTAAAAATCGATATTTTAGGTGTCCAAAGTCGATATGTGCATGCATCTTCTGTACTCGTTTATATCTAAAATTCAGGCTCAAAACACCCGAAAATTCGATATTTTTGGGTAACAAAAGCGATCTGTACATGTCTACTCCGAGTTAGAGTATTTTTTAAATACAGGCCCAAAACATGCTAAAAATCGATATTTTAGGTGCCCAAAGTCGATATGTGCATTCATCTTCTGTACCCGTTTATATCTCAAATTCAGGCTCAAAACACCCGAAAATTCAATATTTTTTGGTCCCAGAAGCGATCTGTTCGTGCATACTCCGTGTTAGAGTGTTTTTGAAATACAGGCCCAAAACATGCTGAAAATCGATATTTTATGTGCCCAAAGTCAATATGTGTATGCATCTTCTGTGCACGTGTATATCCTTAATTCAAGTTCAAAGCACCAGAAAATTCGATATTTTTGGGTCCCAAAAGCGATCTGTACATGCCTATTCCTTGCTAGAATGTTTTCAAGATACAGACCCAAAACATGCTCAAAATCGATATTTTAAGTGCAAAAAGTCGATATGTGCATGCATCCTCTGTACCCGGTTATATCCCAAATTTTGGCTCAAAACCCCCGAAAATTCGATAATTTTGGGTCCCAGAAGCGATCTGTACATGCCTACGTCGTGTTAGAGTATTTTCAAAATACAGGCCCAAAACATGCTCAAAATCGATATTTTAGGTGCCCAAAGTCGATATGTGCATGCATCTTCTGTATCCGTCTATATCCCAAATTCAGGTTCAAAAAACCCGAAAATTCGGTATTTTTGGGTCCCTGAAGCGATCTGTACATGCCTACTCCTTGCTAGAATTTTTTAAGATACAAGCCCAAGACATGCTAAAAATCGATATTTTAGGTGCAAAAAGTCGATATGTGCATGCATCTTCTGTACCCGTTTATATCTCAAATTCAGGCTCAAAACACCCGAAAATTCCATATTTTTGGGTCCCTTAAGCGATCTGTACATGCATACTCAGTGCTAGAATGTTTTCAAAATATAGGCTTAAAACATGCTAAAAATCGATATTTTAGGTGTCCAAAGTCGATATGTGCATGCATCTTCTGTACCCGTTTATATCTAAAATTCAGGCTCAAACCACCCGAAAATTCAATATTTTTGGGTCCCAGAAGCGATCTGTACATGCCTACTCCGTGTTAATGTATTTTCAAAATACAGGCCCAAAACATGCTGAAAATCTATATATTAGGTGCCCAAAGTCAATATGTGTATGCCACTTCTGTACCCGTGTATATCCCAAATTCAGGTTCAAAACACCAGAAAATTCGGTATTTTTTGGTCCCAGAAGCGATCTGTACATGCCCACTCCTTGCTTGAATTTTTTCAAGATACAGACCCAAAACATGCTCAAAATGGATATTTTAGGTGCAAAAAGTCGATATGTGCATGCATCCTCTGTACCCGGTTATATCCCAAATTCTGGCTCAAAACCCCCGAAAATTCGATATTTTTGGGTCCCAGAAGCGATCTGTACATGCCTACTCAGTGCTAGAATGTTTTCAAAATATAGGCTCAAAACATGCTAAAAATCGATATTTTAGGTGCACAAAGTCGATATGTGCATGCATCTTCTATACCCGTTTATATCTCAAATTCAGGCTCAAAACACCCGAAAATTCAATATTTTTGGGTCCCAGAAGCGGTCTGTACGTGCATACTCCGTGTTAGAGTGTTTTTAAAATACAGGCCCAAAACATGCTGAAAATCGATATTTTAGGTGTCCAAAGTCGATAGGTGCATGCATCTTCTGAACCCGTTTATATCTCAAATTCAGGCTCAAAACACCTAAAAAATCGATATTTTTGTGTCCCAGAAGCGATCTGTACATGTCTAAACCGTGCTATAGTATTTTCAAAATACAGGCCCAAAACATGCTCAAAATCGATATTTTAGGTGCCCAAAGTCGATATGTGCATGCATCTTCTGTACCCGTTTATATCTCAAATTCAGACTCAAAACACCCGAATATTCGATATTTTTGGGTCCCAAAAGCAATGTGTACATGCATACTCCGTGTTAGAGTATTTTCAAAATACAGGCCTAAAACATGCTAAAAATCGATATTTTAGCTTCCCAAAGTCAATATGTGTATGCATCTTCTGTACCCGTCTATATCCCAAATTCATGTTCAAATCACTCGAAAATTCGATATTTTTGGGTCCCAGATGCAATCTGTACATGCCTACTTCTTTCTAGAATGTTTTCAAGATACAGACCCAAAACATGCTCAAAATCGATATTTTAGGTTCAAAAAGTCAATATGTGTATGCATCCTCTGTACCCGATTACATCCCAATTTCTGGCTCAAAACACCCGAAAATTCGATATTTTTGGGTCCCAGAAGCGATCTGTACATGCCTACTCAGTGCTAGAATATTTTTAAATTATACGCCGAATACATACTAAAAATAGATATTTTGGGTGCCAAAGTCGATATGTGAATGCATCTTCTGTATCCGTTTATATCTCAAATTCAGGCTCAAAACACCCAAAAAATCGATATTTTTGTGTCCCAGAAGCGATCTGTACGTGCATACTCCGTGTTAGAGTGTATTTAAAATACAGGCCCAAAACATGCTCAAAATCGATATTTTGGGTGCCCAAAGTCGATATGTGCATGCATCTTTTGTACCCGTTTATATCTCAAATTCAGACTCAAAACACCCGAATATTCGATATTTTTGGGTCCCAAAAGCCATCTGTACATGCATACTCCGTGTTAGAGTATTTTTAAAATACAGGCCTAAAACATGCTGTAAATCGATATTTTAGCTGCCCAAAGTCAATATGTGTATGCATCTTCTGTACCCGTCTATATCCCAAATTCAGGTTCAAAACACTCGAAAATTCGATATTTTTGAGTCCCAGAAGCAATCTGTACATGCCTACTTCTTGCTAGAAAGTTTTCATGATACAGACCCAAAACATGCTCAAAATCGATATTTTAGGTGCAAAAAGTCGATATGTGCATGCATCTTCTGTACCCGTTTATATCTCAAATTCAGGCTCAGAACACCCAAATAATCGATATTTTTGTGTCCCAGAAGCGATCTGTACGTGTCTACTTAGTGTTAGAGTATTTTAAAAATTCAGGCCCAAAAATTGCTCAAAATCGATATTTTGGGTGCTCAAACTCGATATGTGCATGCATCTTCTGTACCCGTTTATATCTCAAATTCAGGCTCAAAACACCCGAAAATTCAATGTTTTTGGGTCCCAGAAGCGACCTGTACATGCCTACTCCTTCGTAGAATGTTTTCAAGATACAGACCCAAAACATGCTTAAAATCGATATTTTAGGTGCAAAAAGTCGATATGTGCATGCATCCTCTGTACCCTGTTATATAACAAATTCTGGCTCAAAACACCCGAAAATTCGATATTTTTGGGTCCCAGAAGCGATCTGTACATGCCTACTCAGTGCTAGAATATTTTAAAATTATACGCCCAAAACATACTAAAAATCGATATTTTGGGTGCCAAAGTCGATATGTGCATGCATCTTTTGTACCCGTTTATATCTCAAATTCAGGCTCAAAACACCCAAAAAATCGATATTTTTGTGTCCCAGAAGCGATCTGTACATGTCTACACCGTGCTATAGTATTTTCAAAATACAGGCCCAAAACATGCTCAAAATCGATATTTTAGGTGCCCAAAGTCGATATGTGCATGCATCTTCTGTATCCGTTCATATCTCAAATTCAGGCTCAGAACACCCAAAAATTCGATTTATTTGGGTTCCAGAAGCGATTTGTACGTGTCTCCTCAGTGTTAGAGTATTTTAAAAATACAGGCCCAAAACATGCTCAAAATCGATATTTTTGGTGCCCAAAGTCGATATGTGCATGCATCTTCTGTACCCGTTTATATCTCAAATTCAGACTCAAAACACCCGAATATTCGATATTTTTGGATACTAAAAGCAATGTGTACATGCATACTCCGTGTTAGAGTATTTTCAAAATATAGGCCTAAAACATGCACAAAATCGATATTTTGGGTGCCCAAAGTCGATATGTGCATGCATCTTCTGTACCCGTTTATATCTCAAATTCAGACTCAAAACACCAGATAATTCGAATTTTTTGGGTCCCAGAAGCGATCTGTACATGCCTACTCCTTGCTAGAATGTTTTCAAGATACAGACCCAAAACATGTTCAAAATCGATATTTTAAGTGCAAAAAGTCGATATGTGCATGCACCTTCTGTACCCGTTTATATCTCAAATTCAGGCTCAAAAATCCAAAAATTCAATTTTTTTGGGTCCCTTAAGGAATCTGCACATGCCTACTCAGTGCTAGAATGTTTTTAAAATAAAAGCTTAAAACATGCTATAAATCGATATTTTAGGTGTCCAAAGTCGATATGTGCATGTATCTTCTGAACCCGTTTATATCTCAAATTCAGGCTCAAAACACCCAAAAAATCTATATTTTTGTGTCCCAGTAATGATCTGTACATGCCTACTCCGTGTTAGAGTATTTTCAAAATACAGGCCCAAAACATGCTCAAAATCGATATTTTAGGTGCCCAAAGTCGATATGTGCATGAATCTTCTGTATCTGTTTATATCTCAAATTCAGGCTCAAAACACCCGAAAATTCGATATTTTTGGGTCCCAGAAGCGATCTGTACATGCCTACTCCGTGTTAATGTATTTTCAAAATACAGGCCCAAAACATGCTGTAAATCGATATTTTAGCTGCCCAAAGTCAATATGTGTATGCATCTTCTCTACCCGTCTATATCCAAAATTCAGGTTCAAAACTCCAGAGAATTCGGTATTTTTGGGTCCCAGAAGCGATCTGTACATGCCTACTCCTTGCTAGAATGTTTTCAAGATACAGACCCAAAACATGCTCAAAATCGATATTTTAGGTGCAAAAAGTCGATATGTGCATGCATCCTCTGTACCCGGTTATATCCCAAATTCTGGCTCAAAACCCCCGAAAATTCGATATTTTTGGGTCCCAGAAGCGATCTGTACATGCCTACTCAGTGCTAGAATATTTTCAAATTATTCGCCCAAAACATACTAAAAATCGATATTTTGGGTGCCAAAGTCGATATGTGCATGCATCTTCTGTACCCGTTTATATCTCAAATTCAGGCTCAAAACACCCAAAAAATCGATATTTTTGTGTCCCAGAAGCGATCTGTACATGTCTAGACCGTGCTAAAGTATTTTCAAAATACAGGCCCAATACATGCTCAAAATCGATATTTTAGGTGCTCAAAGTCGATATGTGCATGCATCTTCTGTATCCGTCTATATCCCAAATTCAGGTTCAAAACACCCGAAAATTCGATAATTTTGGGTCCCAGAAGCGATCTGTACATGCCTACTCCTTGCTAGAATGTTTTCAAGATACATACCCAAAACATGTTAAAAATCCATATTTTAAGTGCAAAAAGTCGATATGTGCATGCATCTTCTGTACCCGTTTATATCTCAAATTCAGGCTCAAAACTCCAAAAATTCAATTTTTTTGGGTCCCTTAAGGAATCTGCACATGCCTACTCAGTGCTAGAATGTTTTTAAAATAAAAGCTTAAAACATGCTATAAATCGATATTTTAGGTGTCCAAAGTCGATATGTGCATGTATCTTCTGAACCCGTTTATATCTCAAATTCAGGCTCAAAACACCCAAAAAATCTATATTTTTGTGTCCCAGTAATGATCTGTACATGCCTACTCCGTGTTAGAGTATTTTCAAAATACAGGCCCAAAACATGCTCAAAATCGATATTTTAGGTGCCCAAAGTCGATATGTGCATGAATCTTCTGTATCCGTTTATATCTCAAATTCAGGCTCAAAACACGCGAAAATTCGATATTTTTGGGTCCCAGAAGCGATCTGTACATGCCTACTCCGTGTTAATGTATTTTCAAAATACAGGCCCAAAACATGCTGTAAATCGATATTTTAGCTGCCCAAAGTCAATATGTGTATGCATCTTCTGTACCCGTCTATATCCCAAATTCAGGTTCAAAACTCCAGAAAATTCGGTATTTTTGGGTCCCAGAAGCGATCTGCACATGCCTACTCCTTGCTAGAATGTTTTCAAGATACAGACCCAAAACATGCTCAAAATCTATATTTTAGGTGCAAAAAGTCGATATGTGCATGCATCCTCTGTACCCGGTTATATCCCAAATTCTGGCTCAAAACCCCCGAAAATTCGATATTTTTGGGTCCCAGAAGCGATCTGTACATGCCTACTCAGTGTTAGAATATTTTCAAATTATACGCCCAAAACATACTAAAAATCGATATTTTGGCTGCCAAAGTCGATATGTGCATGCATCTTCTGTACCCGTTTATATCTCAAATTCAGGCTCAAAACACCCAAAAAATCGATATATTTGTGTCCCAGAAGCGATCTGTACATGTCTAGACCGTGCTAAAGTATTTTCAAAATACAGGCCCAATACATGTTAAAAATCGATATTTTAGGTGCTCAAAGTCGATATGTGCATGCATCTTCTGTATCCGTCTATATCCCAAATTCAGGTTCAAAACACCCGAAAATTCGATAATTTTGGGTCCCAGAAGCGATCTGTACATGCCTACTCCTTGCTAGAATATTTCCAAGATACAGACCCAAAACATGTTCAAAATCGATATTTTAAGTGCAAAAAGTCGATATGTGCATGCATCTTCTGTACCCGTTTATATCTCAAATTCAGGCTCAAAACTCCGAAAATACGATATTTTTGGGTCCCTTAAGCAATCTGCACATGCCTACTCAGTGCTAGAATGTTTTTAAAATACAGGCTTAAAACATGCTATAAATCGATATTTTAGGTGTCCAAAGTCGATATGTGCATGCATCTTCTGTACCCGTTTATATCTCAAATTCAGGCTCAAAACACCCAAATAATCGATATTTTTGTGTCCCAGAAGCGATCTGTACGTGTCTACTCAGTGTTAGAGTATTTTAAAAATTCAGGCCCAAAACATGCTCAAAATCGATATTTTGGGTGCTCAAACTCGATATGTGCATGCATCTTCTGTACCCGTTTATATCTAAAATTCAGGCTCAAAACACCCGAAAATTCAATGTTTTTGGGTCCCAGAAGCGACCTGTACATGCCTACTCCTTCGTAGAATGTTTTCAAGATACAGACCCAAAACATGCTTAAAATCGATATTTTAGGTGCAAAAAGTCGATATGTGCATGCATCCTCTGTACCCTGTTATATCCCAAATTCTGGCTCAAAACACCCAAAAAATCGATATTTTTGTGTCCCAGAAGCGATCTGTACATGTCTACACCGTGCTATAGTATTTTCAAAATACAGGCCCAAAACATGCTCAAAATCGATATTTATGTGCCCAAAGTCGATATGTGCATGCATCTTCTGTATCCGTTCATATCTCAAATTCAGGCTCAGAACACCCTAAAATTCGATTTATTTGGGTTCCAGAAGCGATTTGTACGTGTCTCCTCAGTGTTAGAGTATTTTAAAAATACAGGCCCAAAACATGCTCAAAATCGATATTTTGGGTGCCCAAAGTCGATATGTGCATGCATCTTCTGTACCCGTTTATATCTCAAATTCAGACTCAAAACACCCGAATATTCGATATTTTTGGGTCCCAAAAGCAATGTGTACATGCATACTCCGTGTTAGAGTATTTTCAAAATATAGGCCTAAAACATGCACAAAATCGATATTTTGGGTGCCCAAAGTCGATATGTGCATGCATCTTCTGTACCCGTTTATATCTCAAATTCAGACTCAAAACACCAGATAATTCGAATTTTTTGGGTCCCAGAAGCGATCTGTACATGCCTACTCCTTGCTAGAATGTTTTCAAAATACATACCCAAAACATGTTAAAAATCGATATTTTAATTGCAAAAAGTCGATATGTGCATGCATCTTCTGTACCCGTTTATATCTCAAATTCAGGCTCAAAACTCCAAAAATTCAATTTTTTTGGGTCCCTTAAGGAATCTGCACATGCCTACTCAGTGCTAGAATGTTTTTGTAATAAAAGCTTAAAACATGCTATAAATCGATATTTTAGGTGTCCAAAGTCGATATGTGCATGTATCTTCTGAACCCGTTTATATCTCAAATTCAGGCTCAAAACACCCAAAAAATCTATATTTTTGTGTCCCAGTAACGATCTGTACATGCCTACTCCGTGTTAGAGTATTTTCAAAATACAGGCCCAAAACATGCTCAAAATCGATATTTTAGGTGCCCAAAGTCGATATGTGCATGAATTTGGGTGCCAAAGTCGATATGTGCATGCATCTTCCGTACCCGTTTATATCTTAAATTCAGCGTCAAAAAACCCGAAAATTCGATGTTTTTGGGTCCCAGAAGCGATCTGTACATGCCTACTCCTTGCTAGAATATTTCCAAGATACAGACCCAAAACATGTTCAAAATCGATATTTTAAGTGCAAAAAGTCGATATGTGCATGCATCTTCTGTACTCGTTTATATCTCAAATTCAGGCTCAAAACTCCGAAAATTCGATATTTTTGGGTCCCTTAAGCAATCTGCACATGCCTACTCAGTGCTAGAATGTTTTTAAAATACAGGCTTAAAACATGCTATAAATCGATATTTTAGGTGTCCAAAGTCGATATGTGCATGCATCTTCTGAACCCGTTTATATCTCAAATTCAGGCTCAAAATACCCGAAAATTCGATATTTCTGGGTCCCAGAAGCGATCTGTACATGCCTACTCCGTGTTAATGTATTTTCAAAATACAGGCCCAAAACATGCTGTAAATCGATATTTTAGCTGCCCAAAGTCAATATGTGTATGTATCTTCTGTACCCGTCTATATCTCAAATTCAGACTCAAAACACCCTAATATTCGATATTTTTGGGTCCCAAAAGCAATGAGTACATGCATACTCCGTGTTAGAGTATTTTCAAAATACAGGCCTAAAACATGCTGAAAATCGATATTTTAGATTCCCAAAGTCAATATGTGTATGCATCTTCTGTACCCGTCTATATCCCAAATTCAGGTTCAAATCACTCGAAAATTCGGTATTTTTGGGTCCCAGCAGCGATCTGTACATGCCTACTTCTTGCTAGAATGTTTTCAAGATACAGACCCAAAACATGCTAAAAATCGATATTTTAGGTTCAAAAAGTCAATATGTGCATGCATCCTCTGTACCCGGTTATATCCCAAATTCTGGCTCAAAACACCCGAAAATTTGATATTTTTCGGTCCCAGAAGCGATCTGTACATGCCTATTCAGTGCTAGAATATTTTCAAATTATACGCCCAAAACATACTAAAAATCGATATTTTGGGTGCCAAAGTCGATATGTGGATGCATCTTCTGTACTCGTTTATATCTCAAATTCAGGCTCATAACACCCAAAAAATCGATATTCTTGTGTCCCAGAAGCGATCTGTACATGTCTAGACTGTGCTAAAGTATTTTCTAAATACAGGCCCAATAAATGCTCAAAATCGATATTTTATGTGCTCAATGTCGATATGTGCATGCATCTTCTGTATCCGTCTATATCCCAAATTCAGGTTCAAAACACCCGAAAATTCGATAATTTTGGGTCCCAGAAGCGATCTGTACATGCCTACTCCTTGCTAGAATATTTTCAAGATACAGACCCAAAACATGTTCAAAATCGATATTTTAAGTGCAAAAAGTCGATATGTGCATGCATCTTCTGTACTCGTTTATATCTCAAATTCAGGCTCAAAACTCCGAACATTCGATATTTTTGGGTCCCTTAAGCAATCTGCACATGCCTACTCAGTGCTAGAATGTTTTTAAAATACCGGCTTAAAACATGCTATAAATCGATATTTTAGGTGTCCAAAGTCGATATGTGCATGCATCTTCTGAACCCGTTTATATCTCAAATTCAGGCTCAAAACACCCAAAAAATTGATATTTTTGTGTCCCAGAAGCGATCTGTACATGTCTACACCGTGTTTGAGTATTTTCAAAATACAGGCCCAAAACATGCTCAAAATCGATATTTTAGGTTTCCGAACTCGATATGTGCATGCATCTTCTGTACCTGTTCATATCTCAAATTCAGGCTCAGAACAACCGAAAATTCGATTTATTTGGGTCCCAGAAGCGATCTGTACGTGTCTACTCAGTGTTGGAGTATTTTAAAAATTCAGGCCCAAAACATGCTCAAAATCGATATTTTGGGTGCCCAAAGTCGATATGTGCATGCATCTTCTGTACCCGTTTATATCTCAAATTCAGGCTCAAAACACCCAAAAATTCAATGTTTTTGGGTCCCAGAAGCGATCTGTACGTGCATACTCAGTGTTAGAGTGTTTTTAAAATACAGGCCCAAAACATGCTGAAAATCGATATTTTATGTGCCCAAAGTCAATATGTGTATGCATCTTCTGTACCCGTGTATATCCTAATTCTGGTTCAAAACACCAGAAAATTCGATATTTTTGGGTCCCATAAGCGATCTGTACATGCCTACTCCTTGCTAGAATGTTTTTAAGATACAGACCCAAAACATGCTCAAAATCGATATTTTAAGTGCAAAAAGTCGATATGTGCATGCATCTTCTGTACCCGTTTATATCTCAAATTCAGGCTGAAAACTCCGAAAATTCGATATTTTTGGGTCCCTTAAGCGATCTGCACATGCCTACTCAGTGCTAGAATGTTTTTAAAATACATGCCTAAAACATGCTATAAATCGATATTTTAGGTGTGAAATGTCAATATGTGCATGCATCTTCTGTACCCGTTTATATCTCAAATTCAGGCTCAAAACACCCAAACAATCAATATTTTTGTGTCCCAGAAGCGATCTGTACATGTATACTCCGTGTTCGAGTATTTTCAAAATACAGGCCCAAAACATACTCAAAATTGATATTTTAGGTGCCCAAAGTCGATATGTGCATGCATCTACTGTACCTGTTTATATCTCAAATTCAGGCTCAAAACACCCAAAAAATCGATATTTTTGGGTCCCCGATGCGATCTGTACATGCCTACTCAGTGTTAGAGTATTTTAAAAATACAGGCACAAAACATGCTCAAAATCGATATTTTGGGTGCCCAAAGTCGATATGTGCATGCATCTTCTGTACCCGTTTATATCTCAAATTAAGACTCAAAACACCCGAATATTCGATATTTTTGGGTCACAAAAGCAATGTGTACATGCATACTCCGTGTTAGAGTATTTTCAAAATATAGGCCTAAAACATGCAGAAAATCGATATTTTAGCTGCCCAAAGTCAATATGTGCATGCATCTTCTATACCCGTCTATATCCCAAATTCAGGTTAAAACACTCGAAAATTCGATATTTTTGGGTCCCAGAAGCAATCTGTACATGCCTACTCCTTGCTAGAATTTTTACAAGATACAGACCCAAAACATGCTCAAAATCGATATTTAGGTGCAAAAAGTCGAAATGTGCATGCATCTTCGGTATCCGTCTATATCCCAAATTCAGGTTCAAAACACCCGAAAATTCGATAAATTTGGGTCCCAGAAGCGATCCGTACATGCCTACTCCTTGCTAGAATTTTTTTAAGATACAGACCCAAAACATGCTCAAAATCGATATTTTAGGTGCAAAAAGTCGATATGTGCATGCATCCTCTGTACCCGGTTATATCCCAATTTCTGGCTCAAAACCCCCGAAAATTCGATATTTTTGGGTCCCAGAAGCGATCTGTACATGCCTACTCAGTGATAGAATATTTTCAAATTATACGCCCAAAACATACTAAAAATCGATATTTTGGGTGCCAAAGTCGATATGTGCATGCAACTTCTGTACCCGTTTATATCTCAAATTCAGGCTCAAAACACCCAAAAAATCGATATTTTTGTGTCCCAGAAGCGATCTGTACATGTCTACACTGTGTTTGAGTTTCTTCAAAATACAGGCCCAAAACATGCTCAAAATCGATATTTTAGGTGCCCGAAGTCGATATGTGCATGCATCTTCTGTACCTGTTCATATCTCAAATTCAGGCTTAGAACAACCGAAAATTCGATTTATTTGGTTCCCAGAAGCGATCTGTACGTGTCTACTCCGTGTTAGAGTATTTTAAAAATACAGGCTCAAAACATGCTCAAAATCGATATTTTGGGTGCCCAAAGTCGATATGTGCATGCATCTTCTGTACCCGTTTATATCTCAAATTCAGACTCAAAACACCCGAATATTCGATATTTTTGGGTCCCAAAAGCCATCTGTACATGCATACTCCGTGTTAGAGTATTTTTAAAATACAGGCCTAAAACATGCTGTAAATCGATATTTTAGCTACCCAAAGTCAATATGTGTATGCATCTTCTGTACCCGTCTATATCCCAAATTCAGGTTCAAAACACTCAAAAATTCGAAATTTTTGAGTCCCAGAAGCAATCTGTACATGCCTACTTCTTGCAAGAAAGTTTTCATGATACAGACCCAAAACATGCTCAAAATCGATATTTTAGGTGCAAAAAGTCGATATGTGCATGCATCTTCTGTACCCGTTTATATCTCAAATTCAGGCTCAAAACACCCAAAAAATCGATATTTTTGTGTCCCAGAAGCGATCTGTACATGTCTACACCGTGTTATAGTATTTTTAAAATACAGGCCCAAAACATGCTCAAAATCGATGTTTTAGGTGCAAAAGTCGATATGTGCATGCATCTTCTGTACCCGTTCATATCTCAAATTCAGGCTCAGAACACCGGAAAATTCGATTTATTTGGGTCCCAGAAGCGATCTGTACGTGTCTACTCAGTGTTAGAGTATTTTCAAAATACAGGGCCAAAACATGCTCAAAATCGATATTTTGGGTGCCCAAAGTCGATATGTGCATGCATCTTCTGTACCCGTTTATATCTCAAATTCAGGCTCAAAACACCCGAAAATTCAATGTTTTTGGGTCCCAGAAGCGATCTGTACATGTCTACACCGTGCTATAGTATTTTCAAAATACAGGCCCAAAACATGCTCAAAATCGATATTTTAGGTGCCCAAAGTCGATATGTGCATGCATCTTCTGTATCCGTTCATATCTCAAATTCAGGCTCAGAACACCCTAAAATTCGATTTATTTGGGTTCCAGAAGCGATCTGTACGTATCTACTCAGTGTTAGAGTATTTTAAAAATACAGGCCCAAAACATGCTCAAAATCGATATTTTGGGTGCCCAAAGTCGATATGTGCATGCATCTTCTGTACCCGTTTATATTTCAAATTCAGACTCAAAACACCCGAATATTCGATATTTTTGGGTCCCAAAAGCAATGTGTACATGCATACTCTGTTTTAGAGTATTTTCAAAATACAGGCCTAAAACATGCTGAAAATCGATATTTTAGCTGCCCAAAGTCAATATGTGTATGCATCTTCTGTACCCGTCTATATTCCAAATTCTGGTTCAAAACACCAGAAAATTCGATATATTTGGGTCCCAGAAGCAATCTGTACATGCCTACTCAGTGCTAGAATATTTTCAAATTATACGCCCAAAACATACTAAAAATCGATATTTTGGGTGCCAAAGTCGATATGTGCATGCAACTTCTGTACCCGTTTATATCTCAAATTCAGGCTCAAAACACCCAAAAAATCGATATTTTTGTGTCCCAGAAGCGATCTGTACATGTCTACACCGTGCTATAGTATTTTATAAATACAGGCCCAAAACATGCTCAAAATCGATATTTTAGATGCACAAAGTCGATATGTGCATGCATCTTCTGTATCCGGTCATATCTCAAATTCAGGCTCAGAACACCCTAAAATTCGATTTATTTGGGTTCCAGAAGCGATCTGTACGTGTCTACTCAGTGTTAGAGTATTTTAAAAATACAGGCCAAAAACATGCTCAAAATCGATATTTTGGGTGCCCAAAGTCGATATGTGCATGCATCTTCTGTACCCGTTTATATCTCAAATTCAGACTCAAAACACCCGAATATTCGATATTTTTGGGTCCCAAAAGATATGTGTACATGCATACTCTGTTTTAGAGTATTTTCAAAATACAGGCCTAAAACATGCTGAAAATCGATATTTTAGCTGCCCAAAGTCAATATGTGTATGCATCTTCTGTACCCGTCTATATTCCAAATTCAGATTCAAAACACTCAAAAATTCGATATTTTTGGGTCCCAGAAGCAATCTGTACATGCCTACTTCTTGCTAGAATGTTTTCAAGATACAGACCCAAAACATACTCAAAATCGATATTTTAGGTGCAAAAAATCGAAATGTGCATGCATCTTCTGTACCCGTTTATATCTCAAATTCAGGCTCAAAACACCCAAAAAATCGATATTTTTGTGTCCCAGAAGCGATCTGTACATGTCTACACCGTGTTCGAGTATTTTCAAAATACAGGCCCAAAACATGCTCAAAATCGATATTTTAGGTGCCCGAAGTCGATATGTGCATGCATCTTCTGTACCTGTTCATATCTCAAATTCAGGCACAGAACAACCGAAAATTCGATTTATTTGAGTCCCAGAAGCGATCTGTACGTGTCTACTCCGTGTTAGAGTATTTTAAAAATGCAGGTTTAAAAACATGCTCAAAATCGATATTTTGGGTGCCCAAAGTCGATATGTGCATGCATCTTCTGTACCCGTTTATATCTCAAATTCAGACTCAAAACACCCGAATATTCGATATTTTTGGGTCCCAAAAGCCATCTGTACATGCATACTCCGTGTTAGAGTATTTTTAAAATACAGGCCTAAAACATGCTGTAAATCGATATTTTAGCTGCCCAAAGTCAATATGTGTATGCATCTTCTGTACCCGTCTATATCCCAAATTCAGGTTCAAAACACTCAAAAATTCGATATTTTTGAGTCCCAGAAGCAATCTGTACATGCCTACTTCTTGCTAGAAAGTGTTCATGATACAGACCCAAAACATGCTCAAAATCGATATTTTAGGTGCAAAAAGTCGATATGTGCATGCATCTTCTGTACCCGTTTATATCTCAAATTAGGGCTCAAAACACCCAAAAAATCGATATTTTTGTGTCCCAGAAGCGATCTGTACATGTCTACACCGTATTATAGTATTTTTAAAATACAGGCCCAAAACATGCTCAAAATCGATGTTTTAGGTGCCCAAAGTCGATATGTGGATGCATCTTCTGTACCCGTTCATATCCCAAATTCAGGCTCAGAACACCGGAAAATTCGATTTATTTGGGTCCCAGAAGCGATCTGTACGTGTCTACTCAGTGTTAGAGTATTTTCAAAATACAGGCCCAAAACATGCTCAAAATCGATATTTTGGGAGCCCAAAGTCGATATGTGCATGCATCTTCTGTACCCGTTTATATCTCAAATTCAGGCTCAAAACACCCGAAAATTCAATGTTTTTGGGTCCCAGAAGCGATCTGTACATGCCTACACCGTGCTATAGTATTTTCAAAATACAGGCCCAAAACATGCTCAAAATCGATATTTTAGGTGCATTAGTCGATATGTGCATGCATCTTCTGTATCCGTTCATATCTCAAATTCAGGCTCAGAACACCCTAAAATTCGATTTTATTTGGGTTCCAGAAGCGATCTGTACGTGTCTACTCAGTGTTAGAGTATTTTAAAAATACAGGCCCAAAACATGCTCAAAATCGATATATTGGGTGCCCAAAGTCGATATGTGCATGCATCTTCTGTACCCGTTTATATCTCAAATTCAGACTCAAAACACCCGAATATTCGATATTTTTGGGTCCCAAAAGCAATGTGTACATGCATACTCTGTTTTAGAGTATTTTCAAAATACAGGCCTAAAACATGCTGAAAATCGATATTTTATAAGCCCAAAGTCAATATGTGTATGCATCTTCTGTACCCGTCTATATCCCTAATTCTGGTTCAAAACACCAGAAAATTCGATATATTTGGGGCCCAGAAGCGATCTGTACATGCCTACTCATTGCTAGAATATTTTCAAATTATACGCCCAAAACATACTAAAAATCGTTATTTTGGGTGCCAAAGTCGATATGTGCATGCAACTTCTGTACCCGTT
Organism: Petrolisthes cinctipes; assembly: GCA_033782935.1. Classification (NCBI taxonomy): domain Eukaryota; kingdom Metazoa; phylum Arthropoda; class Malacostraca; order Decapoda; family Porcellanidae; genus Petrolisthes; species Petrolisthes cinctipes. The sequence continues at coordinate 11,214,661 of JAWQEG010000062.1, read as the reverse complement.
TATATCTCAAATTAAGGCTCAAAACACCCAAAAAATCGATATTTTTGTGTCCCAGAAGCGATCTGTACATGTCTACACCGTGCTATAGTATTCTCAAAATACAGGCCCAAAACATGCTCAAAATCGATATTTTAGGTGCCCAAAGTCGATATGTGCATGCATCTTCTGTATCCGTTCATATCTCAAATTCAGGCTCAGAACACCCTAAAATTCGATTTATTTGGGTTCCAGAAGCGATCTGTACGTGTCTACTCAGTGTTAGAGTATTTTAAAAATACAGGCACAAAACATGCTCAAAATCGATATTTTGGGTGCCCAAAGTCGATATGTGCATGCATCTTCTGTACCCGTTTATATCTCAAATTCAGACTCAAAACACCCGAATATTCGATATTTTTGGGTCCCAAAAGCAATGTGTACATGCATACTCTGTTTTAGAGTATTTTCAAAATACAGGCCTAAAACATGCTGAAAATCGATATTTTAGCACCCCAAAGTCAATATGTGTATGCATCTTCTGTACCCTTCTATATCCCAAATTCAGATTCAAAACACTCAAAAATTCGATATTTTTGGGTCCCAGAAGCAATCTGTACATACCTACTTCTTGCTAGAATTTTTTCAAGATACAGACCCAAAACATACTCAAAATCAATATTTTAGGTGCAAAAAGTAAGAAATGTGATTGCATCTTCTGTTCCCGTTTATATCTCAAATTCAGGCTCAAAACACCCAAAAAATCGATATTTTTGTGTCCCAGAAGCGATCTGTTCATGTCTATACCGTGTTTGAGTATTTTCAAAATACAGGCCCAAAACATGCTCAAAATCGATATTTTAGGTGCCCGAAGTCGATATGTGCATGCATCTTCTGTACCCGTTTATATCTCAAATTCATTCTCAAAATACCCGAAAATTCGATTTATTTGGGTCCCAGAAGCGATCTGTACGTGTCTACTAAGTGTTAGAGTATTTTAAAAATTCAGGCCCAAAACATGCTCAAAATCGATATTTTGGGTGCCCAAAGTCGATATGTGCATGCATCTTCTGTACCCGTTTATATCTCAAATTCATTCTCAAAACACCCGAAAATTCAATGTTTTTGGGTCCCAGAAGCGATCTGTACGTGCATACTCCGTGTTAGAGTGTTTTTAAAATACAGGCCCAAAACATGCTGAAAATCGATATTTTATGTGCCCAAAGTCAATATGTGTATGCATCTTCTGTACCCGTGTATATCCCTAATTCTAGTTCAAAACACCAGAAAATTCATTATATTTGGGTCCCAGAAGCGATCTGTACATGCCTACTCAGTGCTAGAATATTTTCAAATTATACGCCCAAAACATACTAAAAATCGATATTTTGGGTGCCAAAGTCGATATGTGCATGCATCTTCTGTACCCGTTTATATCTCAAATTCAGGCTCAAAACACCCAAAAAATCGATATTTTTGTGTCCCAGAAGCGATCTGTACATGTCTACACCGTGCTATATTTTTTTCAAAATACAGGCCCAAAACATGCTCAAAATCGATATTTTAGGTGCCCAAAGTCGATATGTGCATGCATCTTCTGTATCCGTTCATATCTCAAATTCAGGCTCAGAACACCCTAAAATTCGATTTATTTGGGTTCCAGAAGCGATCTGTACGTGTCTACTCAGTGTTAGAGTATTTTCAAAATAAAGGCCTAAAACATGCTGAAAATCGATATTTTAGCTGCCCAAAGTCAATATGTGTATGCATCTTCTGTACCCGTCTATATCCCAAATTCAGATTCAAAACACTCAAAAATTCGATATTTTTGGGTCCCAGAAGCAATCTGTACATGCCTACTTCTTGCTAGAATTTTTTCAAGATACAGACCCAAAACATACTCAAAATCGATATTTTAGGTGCAAAAAGTCGAAATGTGCATGCATCTTCTGTACCCGTTTACATCTCAAATTAAGGCTCAGAACACCCGAAAATTCGATTTATTTGGGTCCCAGAAGCGATCTGTACATGTCTACTCAGTGTTAGAGTATTTTAAAAATTTAGGCCCAAAACATGCTCAAAATCGATATTTTGGGTGCCCAAAGTCGATATGTGCATGCATCTTCTGTACCCGTTTATATCTCAAATTCAGGCTCAAAACACCCGAAAATTCAATGTTTTTGGGTCCCAGAAGCGATCTGTACGTGCATACTCCGTGTTAGAGTGTTTTTAAAATACAGGCCCAAAACATGCTGAAAATCGATATTTTATATGCCCAAAGTCAATATGTGTATGCATCTTCTGTACCCGTGTATATCCCTAATTCTGGTTCAAAACACCAGAAAATTCGATATATTTGGGTCCCAGAAGCGATCTGTACATGCCTACTCAGTGCTAGAATATTTTCAAATTATACGCCCAAAATATACTAAAAATCGATATTTTGGGTGCCAAAGTCGATAGGTGCATGCAACTTCTGTACCCGTTTATATCTCAAATTCAGGCTCAGAACACCCAAAAAATCGATATTTTTGTGTCCCAGAAGCGATCTGTACATGTCTACACCGTGCTATAGTATTTTCAAAATACAGGCCAAAAACATGCTCAAAATCGATATTTTAGGTGCCCAAAGTCGATATGTACATGCATCTTCTGTATCCGTTCATATCTCAAATTCAGGCTCAGAACACCCTAAAATTCGGTTTATTTGGGTTCCAGAAGCGATCTGTACGTGTCTACTCAGTGTTAGAGTATTTTAAAAATACAGGTCCAAAACATGCTCAAAATCGATATTTTGGGTGCCCAAAGTCGATATGTGCATGCATCTTCTGTACCCGTTTATATCTCAAATTCAGACTCAAAACACCCGAATATTCGATATTTTTGGGTCCCAAAAGCAATGTGTACATGCATACTCCGTGTTAGAGTATTTTCAAAATACAGGCCCAAAACATGCTGAAAATCGATATTATAGCTGCCCAAAGTCAATATGTGTATGCATCTTCTGTACACGTCTATATCCCAAATTCAGATTCAAAACACTCAAAAATTCGATATTATTGGGTCCCAGAAGCAATCTGTACATGCATACTTCTTGCTAGAATGTTTTCAAGATACAGACCCAAAACATACTCAAAATCGATATTTTAGGTGCAAAAAGTCGATATGTGCATGCATCTTCTGTACCCGTTTATATCTCAAATTCAGACTCAAAACACCCGAAAATTCGATATTTTTGGGTCCCAATAGCGATCTGTACATCCATACTCCGTGTTAGAGTATTTTCAAAATACAGGCCTAAAATATGCTGTAAATCGATATTTTAGCTGCCCAAAGTCAATATGTGTATGCATCTTCTGTACCCGTTTATATCTCAAATTCAGGCTCAAAACACCCGAAAATTCAATGTTTTTGGGTCCCAGAAGCGATCTGTACGTGCATACTCCGTGTTAGAGTGTTTTTAAAATACAGGCCCAAAACATGCTGAAAATCGATATTTTATATGCCCAAAGTCAATATGTGTATGCATCTTCTGTACCCGTGTATATCCCTAATTCTGGTTCAAAACACCAGAAAATTCGATATATTTGGGTCCCAGAAGCGATCTGTACATGCCTACTCAGTGCTAGAATATTTTCAAATTATACGCCCAAAACATACTAAAAATCGATATTTTGGGTGCTAAAGTCGATAGGTGCATGCAACTTCTGTACCCGTTTATATCTCAAATTCAGGCTCAGAACACCCAAAAAATCGATATTTTTGTGTCCCAGAAGCGATCTGTACATGTCTACACCGTGCTATAGTATTTTCAAAATACAGGCCAAAAACATGCTCAAAATCGATATTTTAGGTGCCCAAAGTCGATATGTGCATGCATCTTCTGTATCCGTTCATATCTCAAATTCAGGCTCAGAACACCCAAAAAATCGATATTTTTGTGTCCCAGAAGCGATCTGTACATGTCTACACCGTGTTATAGTATTTTTAAAATACAGGCCCAAAACATGCTCAAAATCGATGTTTTAGGTGCTCAAAGTCGATATGTGCATGCATCTTCTGTACCCGTTCATATCACAAATTCAGGCTCAGAACACCCTAAAATTCGATTTATTTGGGTTCCAGAAGCGATCTGTACGAGTCTACTCAGTGTTAGAGTATTTTCAAAATACAGGACTAAAACATGCTCAAAATCGATATTTTAGCTGCCCAAAGTCAATATGTGTATGCATCTTCTGTACACGTCTATATCCCAAATTCAGATTCAAAACACTCAAAAATTCGATATTTTTGGGTCCCAGAAGCAATCTGTACATGCCTACTTCTTGCTAGAATGTTTTCAAGATACAGACCCAAAACATACTCAAAATCGATATTTTAGGTGCAAAAAGTCGAAATGTGCATGTATCTTCTGTACCCGTTTATATCTCAAATTCAGGCTCAAAACACCCGAAAATTCGATATTTTTGGGTCCCAGAAGCGATCTGTACATGCATACTCCGTGTTAGAGTATTTTCAAAATACAGGCCTAAAATATGCTGTAAATCGATATTTTAGCTGCCCAAAGTCAATATGTGTATGCATCTTCTGTACCCGTCTATATCCCAAATTCAGGTTCAAAACACTCGAAAATTCGATATTTTTGAGTCCCAGAAGCAATCTGTACATGCCTACTTCTTGCTAGAAAGTTTTCATGATACAGACCCAAAACATGCTCAAAATCGATATTTTAGGTGCAAAAAGTCGATATGTGCATGCATCTTCTGTACCCGTTTATATCTCAAATTCAGGCTCAGAACACCCAAAAAATCGATATTTTTGTGTCCCAGAAGCGATCTGTACATGTCTACACCGTGTTATAGTATTTTTAAATTACAGGCCCGAAACATGCTGAAAATCGATATTTTATGTGCCCAAAGTCAATATGTGTATGCATCTTCTGTACCCGTGTATATCCTAAATTCAGATTCAAAACCCTCAAAAATTCGATATTTTTGGGTCCCAGAAGCAATCTGTACATGCCTACTTTTTGCTAGAATGTTTTCAAGATACAGACCCAAAACATGCTCAAAATCGATATTTTAGGTGCAAAAAGTCGAAATGTGCATGCATCTTCTGTACCCGTTTATATCTCAAATTCAGGCTCAGAACACCCGAAAATTCGATTTATTTGGGTCCCAGAAGCGATCTGTACGTGTCTACTCAGTGTTAGAGTATTTTAAAAATTCAGGCCCAAAACATGCTCAAAATCGATATTTTGGGTGCCCAAAGTCGATATGTGCATGCATCTTCTGTACCCGTTTATATCTCAAATTCAGGCTCAAAACACCCGAAAATTCAATGTTTTTGGGTCCCAGAAGCGATCTGTACGTGCATACTCCGTGTTAGAGTGTTTTTAAAATACAGGTCCAAAACATGCTCAAAATCGATATTTTGGGTGCCCAAAGTCGATATGTGCATGCATCTTCTGTACCCGTTTATATCTCAAATTCAGACTCAAAACACCCGAATATTCGATATTTTTGGGTCTCAAAAGCCAACTGTACATGCATACTCCGTGTTAGAGTATTTTTAAAATACAGGCCAAAAACATGCTGTAAATCGATATTTTATGTGCCCAAAGTCAATATGTGTATGCATCTTCTGTACCCGTCTATATCCCAAATTCAGGTTCAAAACACTCGAAAATTCGATATTTTTGAGTCCCAGAAGCAATCTGTACATGCCTACTTCTTGCTAGAAAGTTTTCATGATACAGACCCAAAAAATGCTCAAAATCGATATTTTAGGTGCAAAAAGTCGATATGTGCATGTATCTTCTGTACCCGGTTATATCCCAATTTCTGGCTCAAAACACCCGTAAATTCGATATTTTTGGGTCCCATAAGTGATCTGTACATGCCTACTCAGTGCTAGAATATTTTCAAATTATACGCCCAAAACATACTAAAAATCGATATTTTGGGTGCCAAAGTCGATATGTGCATGCATCTTCTGTACCCGTTTATATCTCAAATTCAGGCTCAAAACACCCAAAAAATCGATATTTTTGTGTCCCAGAAGTGATCTGTAAATGTCTACACCGTGTTTGAGTATTTTCAAAATACAGGCACAAAACATGCTCAAAATCGATATTTTGGGTGCCCAAAGTCGATATGTGCATGCATCTTCTGTACCCGTTTATATCTCAAATTCAGACTCAAAACACCCGAATATTCAATATTTTTGGGTCCCAAAAGAAATGTGTACATGCATACTCTGTTTTAGAGTATTTTCAAAATACAGGCCTAAAACATGCTGAAAATCTATATATTAGGTGCCCAAAGTCAATATGTGTATGCATCTTCTGTACCCGTTTATATCTCAAATTCAGGCTCAAAACACCCGAAAATTCAATGTTTTTGGGTCCCAGAAGCGATCTGTACGTGCATACTCCGTGTTAGAGTGTTTTCAAGATACAGGCCCAAAACATACTCAAAATCGATATTTTAGGTGCAAAAAGTCGAAATGTACATGCATCTTCTGTACCCGTTTATATCTCAAATTCAGGATCAGAACACCCGAAAATTCGATTTATTTGGGTCCCAGAAGCGATCTGTACGTGTCTGCTCAGTGTTAGAGTATTTTAAAAATTCAGGCCCAAAACATGCTGAAAATCGATATTTTGGGTGCCCAAAGTCAATATGTGTATGCATCTTCTGTACCCGTGTATATCCCTAATTCTGGTTCAAAACACCAGAAAATTAGATATATTTGGGTCCCAGAAGCGATCTGTACATGCCTACTCAGTGCTAGAATATTTTCAAATTATACGCCCAAAACATACTAAAAATCGATATTTTGGGTGCCAAAGTCGATATGTGCATGCATCTCTTGTACCCGTTTATATCTCAAATTCAGGCTCAAAACACCCAAAAAATCGATATTTTAGTGTCCCAGAAGCGATCTGTACATGTCTACACCGTGCTATAGTATTTTCAAAATACAGGCCCAAAACATGCTCAAAATCGATATTTTAGGTGCCCAAAGTCGATATGTGCATGCATCTTCTGTAACCGTTTATATCTCAAATTCAGACTCAAAACACCCGAATATTCGATAATTTTGGGTCCCAAAAGCAATGTGTACATGCATACTCCGTGTTAGAGTATTTTCAAAATACAGGCCTAAAACATGCTGAAAATCGATATTTTAGCTGCCCAAAGTCAATAAGTGTATGCATATTCTGTACACGTCTATATCCCAAATTCAGATTCAAAACACTCAAAAATTCGATATTTTTGGGTCCCAGAAGCAATCTGTACATGCCTACTTCTTGCTAGAATGTTTTCAAGATACAGACCCAAAACATACTCAAAATCGATATTTTAGGTGCAAAAAGTCGAAATGTGCATGCATCTTCTGTACCCGTTTATATCTCAAATTCAGGCTCAAAACACCCGAAAATTCGATATTTTTGGGTCCCAGAAGCGATCTGTACATGCATACTCCGTGTTAGAGTATTTTCAAAATACAGGCCTAAAATATGCTGTAAATCGATATTTTAGCTGCCCAAAGTCAATATGTGTATGCATCTTCTGTACCCGTCTATATCCCAAATTCAGGTTCAAAACACTCGAAAATTCGATATTTTTGAGTCCCAGAAGCAATCTGTACATGCCTACTTCTTGCTAGAAAGTTTTCATGTTACAGACCCAAAACATGCTCAAAATCGATATTTTAGGTGAAAAAGTCGAAATGTGCATGCATCTTCTGTACCCGTTTATATCTCAAATTCAGGCTCAAAACACCCGAAAATTCGATATTTTTGGGTCCCAGAAGCGATCTGTACATGGCTACTCCGTGTTAGAGTATTTTCAAAATACAGGCACAAAACATGCTCAAAATCGATATTTTAGGTGCAAGAAGTCGATATGTGAATGCATCTTCTGTACCCGTTTATATCTCAAATTCAGACTCAAAACACCCGAATATTCGATATTTTTGGGTCCCAAAAGCAATGTGTACATGCATACTCTGTTTTAGAGTATTTTCAAAATACAGGCCTAAAACATGCTGAAAATCGATATTTTAGCTGCCCAAAGTCAATATGTGTATGCATCTTCTGTACCCGTCTATATCCCAAATTCAGATTCAAAACACTCAAAAATTCTATATCTTTGGGTCCCAGAAGCAATCTGTACATGCCTACACCGTGCTAGAGTATTTTCAAAATACAGGCCCAAAACATGCTAAAAATCGATATTTTAGGTGCCCAAAGTCGATATGTGCATGCATCTTCTGTATCCGTTCATATCTCAAATTCAGGCTCAGAACACCCTAAAATTCGATTTATTTGGGTTTCAGAAGCGATCTGTACGTGTCTAGTCAGTGTTAGAGTATTTTAAAAATACAGGCCCAAAACATGCTCAAAATCGATATTTTGGGTGCCCAAAGTCGATATGTGAATGCATCTTCTGTACCCGTTTATATCTCAAATTCAGACTCAAAACACCCGAATATTTGATATTTTTGGGTCCCAAAAGCAATGTGTACATGCATACTCTATTTTAGAGTATTTTCAAAATACAGGCCTAAAACATGCTGAAAATCGATATTTTAGCTGCCCAAAGTCAATATGTGTATGCATCTTCTGTACCCGTCTATATCCCAAATTCAGATTCAAAACACTCAAAAATTCGATATTTTTGGGTCCCAGAAGCAATCTGTACATGTCTACTTCTTGCTAGAATGTTTTCAAGATACAGACCCAAAACATACTCAAAATCGATATTTTAGGTGCAAAAAGTCGAAATGTGCATTCATCTTCTGTACCCGTTTATATCCCAAATTCAGGCTCAGAACTCCCGAAAATTCGATTTATTTGGGTCCCAGAAGCGATCTGTACGTGTCTACTCCGTGTTAGAGTATTTTAAAAATTCAGGCCCAAAACATGCTCAAAATCGATATTTTGGGTGCCCAAAGTCGATATGTGCATGCATCTTCTGTACCCGTTTATATCTCAAATTCAGGCTCAAAACACCCGAAAATTCAATGTTTTTGGGTCCCAGAAGCGATCTGTACGTGCATACTCCGTGTTAGAGTGTTTTTAAAATACAGGCCCAAAATATGCTGAAAATCGATATTTTATGTGCCCAAAGTCAATATGTGTATGCATCTTCTGTACCCGTGTATATCCCTAATTCTGGATCAAAACACCAGAAAATTCGATATTTTTGGGTCCCAGAAGCGATCTGTACATGCCTACACAGTGCTAGAATATTTTCAAATTATACGCCCAAAACATACTAAAAATCGTTATTTTGGGTGCCAAAGTCGATATGTGCATGCATCTTCTGTACCCGTTTATATCTCAAATTCAGGCTCAAAACACCCAAAAAATCGATATTTTTGTGTCCCAGAAGCGATCTGTACATGTCTACACAGTGCTATAGTATTTTCAAAATACAGGCCCAAAACATGCTCAAAATCGATATTTTAGGTGCCCAAAGTCGATAAGTGCATGCATCTTCTGTATCCGTTCATATCTCAAATTCAGGCTCAGAACACCCTAAAATTCGATTTATTTGGGTTCCAGAAGCGATCTGTACGTGTCTACTCAGTGTTAGAGTATTTTAGAAATACAGGTCCAAAACATGCTCAAAATCGATATTTTGGGTGCCCAAAGTCGATATGTGCAGGCATCTTCTGTACCCGTTTATATCTCAAATTCAGACTCAAAACACCCGAATATTCGATATTTTTGGGTCCCAAAAGCAATGTGTACATGCATACTCCGTGTTAGAGTACTTTCAAATTACAGGCCTAAAACATGCTGAAAATCGATATTTTAGCTGCCCAAAGTCAATATGTGTATGCATCTTCTGTACACGTCTATATCCCAAATTCAGATTCAAAACACTCAAAAATTCGATATTTTTGGGTCCCAGAAGCAATCTGTACATGCCTACTTCTTGCTAGAATGTTTTCAAGATACAGACCCAAAACATACTCAAAATCGATATTTTAGGTGCCCAAAGTCGAAATGTGCATGCATCTTCTGTATCCGTCTATATCCCAAATTCTTGTTCAAAACACCCGAAAATTCGATATTTTAGGGTCCCAGAAGCAATCTGTACATGGCTACTCCGTGTTAGAGTATTTTCAAAATACAGGCAAAAAACATGCTCAAAATCGATATTTAAGGTGCAAAAAGTCGATATGTGCATGCATCTTCTGTACCCGTTTATATCTCAAATTCAGACTCAAAACACCCGAATATTCGATATTTTTGGGTCCCAAAAGCAATGTGTACATGCATACTCTGTTTTAGAGTATTTTCAAAATACAGGCCTAAAACATGCTGAAAATCGATATTTTAGCTGCCCAAAGTCAATATGTGTATGCATCTTCTGTACCCGTCTATATCCCAAATTCAGATTCAAAACACTCAAAAATTCGATATTTTTGGGTCCCAGAAGCAATCTGTACATGCCTACACCGTGCTAGAGTATTTTCAAAATACAGGCCCAAAACATGCTCAAAATCGATATTTTAGGTGCCCAAAGTCGATATGTGCATGCATCTTCTGTATCCGTTCATATCTCAAATTCAGGCTCAGAACACCCTAAAATTCGATATTTTTGGGTCCCCGAAGCGATCTGTACATGCCTACTCAGTGCTAGAATATTTTCAAATAATACGCCCAAAACATACTAAAAATCGATATTTTGGGTGCCAAAGTCGATATGTGCATGCATCTTCTGTACCCGTTTATATCTCAAATTCAGGCTCGAAACACCCAAAAAATCGATATTTTTGTGTCCCAGAAGTGATCTGTACATGTCTACACCGTGTTTGAGTATTTTCAAAATACAGGCCCAAAACATGCTCAAAATCGATATTTTAGGTGCCCGAACTCGATATGTGCATGCATCTTCTGTACCTGTTCATATCTCAAATTCAGGCTCAGAACAACCGAAAATTCGATTTATTTGGGTCCCAGAAGCGATCTGTACGTGTCTACTCAGTGTTAGAGTATTTTAAAAATGCAGGTCCAAAACATGCTCAAAATCGATATTTTGGGTGCCCAAAGTCGATATGTGCATGCATCTTCTGTACCCGTTTATATCTCAAATTCAGACTCAAAACACCCGAATATTCGATATTTTTGGGTTCCAAAAGCAATGTGTACATGCATACTCCGTGTTAGAGTATTTTCAAAATACAGGCCTAAAACATGCTGAAAATCGATATTTTAGCTGCCCAAAGTCAATATGTGTATGCATCTTCTGTACACGTCTATATCCCAAATTTTGATTCAAAACACTCAAAAATTCGATATTTTTGGGTCCTAGAAGCAATCTGTACATGCCTACTTCTAGCTAGAATGTTTTAAAGATACAGACCCATAACATGCTCAAAATCGATATTTTAAGTGCAAAAAGTCGAAATGTGCATGCATCTTCTGTACCCGTTTATATCTCAAATTCAGGCTCAAAACACCCGAAAATTCGATATTTTTGGGTCCCCGAAGCGATCTGTACATGCCTACTCCGTGTTAGAGTATTTTCAAAATACAGGACCAAAACATGCTCAAAATCGATATTTTAGGTGCCCAAAGTCGATATGTGCATGAATCTTCTGTATCCGTCTATATCCGACATTCAGGTTCAAAACACCCGAAAATTCGATAATTTTGGGTCTCAGAAGCGATCTGTACATACCTACTCCTTGCTAGAATTTTTTCAAGATACAGGCCCAAAACATGCTCAAAATCGATATTTTGGGTGCCCAAAGTCGATATGTGCATGCATCTTCTGTACCCGTTTATATCTCAAATTCAGACTCAAAACACCCGAATATTCGATATTTTTGGGTCCCAAAAGCAATGTGTACATGCATACTCTGTTTTAGAGTATTTTCAAAATACAGGCCTAAAACATGCTGAAAATCGATATTTTAGCTGCCCAAAGTCAATATGTGTATGCATCTTCTGTACACGTCTATATCCCAAATTCAGATTCAAAACACTCAAAAATTTGATATTTTTGGGTCCCAGAAGCAATCTGTACATGCCTACTTCTTGCTAGAATGTTTTCAAGATACAGACCCAAAACATACTCAAAATCGATATTTTAGGTGCAAAAAGTCGAAATCTGCATGCATCTTCTGTACCCGTTTATATCTCAAATTCAGGCTCAGAATACCCGAAAATTCGATTTATTTGGGTCCCAGAAGCGATCTGTACGTGTCTACTCCGTGTTAGAGTATTTTAAAAATTCAGGCCCAAAACATGCTCAAAATCGATATTTTGGGTGCCCAAAGTCGATATGTGCATGCATCTTCTGTACCCGTTTATATCTCAAATTCAGGCTCAAAACACCCGAAAATTCAATGTTTTTGGGTCCCAGAAGCGATCTGTACGTGCATACTCCGTGTTAGAGTGTTTTTAAAATACAGGCCCAAAATATGCTGAAAATCGATATTTTATGTGCCCAAAGTCAATATGTGTATGCATCTTCTGTACCCGTGTATATCCCTAATTCTGGATCAAAACACCAGAAAATTCGATATTTTTGGGTCCCAGAAGCGATCTGTACATGCCTACTCAGTGCTAGAATATTTTCAAATAATACGCCCAAAACATACTAAAAATCGATATTTTGGGTGCCAAAGTCGATATGTGCATGCATCTTCTGTACCCGTTTATATCTCAAATTCAGGCTCAAAACACCCAAAAAAATCGATATTTTTTTGTCCCAGAAGTGATCTGTACATGTCTACACCGTGTTAGAGTATTTTCAAAATACAGGCCCAAAACATGCTCAAAATCGATATTTTAGGTGCCCAAAGTCGATAAGTGCATGCATCTTCTGTATCCGTTCATATCTCAAATTCAGGCTCAGAACACCCTAAAATTCGATTTATTTGGGTTTCAGAAGCGATCTGTACGTGTCTACTCAGTGTTAGAGTATTTTAGAAATACAGGTCCAAAACATGCTCAAAATCGATATTTTGGGTGCCCAAAGTCGATATGTGCATGCATCTTCTGTACCCGTTTATATCTCAAATTCAGACTCAAAACACCCGAATATTCGATATTTTTGGGTCCCAAAAGCAATGTGTACATGCATACTCCGTGTTAGAGTACTTTCAAATTACAGGCCTAAAACATGCTGAAAATCGATATTTTAGCTGCCCAAAGTCAATATGTGTATGCATCTTCTGTACACGTCTATATCCCAAATTCAGATTCAAAACACTCAAAAATTCGATATTTTTGGGTCCCAGAAGCAATCTGTACATGCCTACTTCTTTCTAGAATGTTTTCAAGATACAGACCCAAAACATACTCAAAATCGATATTTTAGGTGCCCAAAGTCGAAATGTGCATGCATCTTCTGTATCCGTCTATATCCCAAATTCTGGTTCAAAACACCCGAAAATTCGATAATTTTGGGTCCCAGAAGCGATCTGTACATACCTACTCCTTGCTAGAATTTTTTCAAGATACAGACCCAAAACATGCTCAAAATCGATATTTTAGGTGCAAAAAGTCGATATGTGCATGCATCCTCTGTACCCGGTTATATCCCAATTTCTGGCTCAAAACACCCGAAAATTCGATATTTTTGGGGCCCAGAAGCGATCTGTACATGCCTACTCAGTGCTAGAATATTTTCAAATTATACGCCCAAAACATAATAAAAATCGATATTTTGGGTGCCAAAGTCGATATGTGCATGCATCTTCTGTACCCGTTTATATCTCAAATTCAGGCTCAAAACACCCAAAAAATCGATATTTTTGTGTCCCAGAGCTAATCTCTACATGTCTACACCGTGTTTGAGTATTTTCAAAATACAGGCCCAAAACATGCTCAAAATCGATATTTTAGGTGCCCGAAGTCGATATGTGCATGCATCTTCTGTACCTGTTCATATCTCAAATTCAGGCTCAGAACAACCGAAAATTCGATTTATTTGGGTCCCAGAAGCGATCTGTACGTTTCTACTCAGTGTTAGAGTATGTTCAAAATACAGGTCCAAAACATGCTCAAAATCGATATTTTGGGTGCCCAAAGTCGATATGTGCATGCATCTTCTATACCCGTTTATATCTCAAATTCAGAATCAAAACACCCGAATATTCGATAATTTTGGGTCCCAAAAGCAATGTGTACATGCATACTCCTTGTTAGAGTATTTTCAAAATACAGGCCTAAAACATGCTGAAAATCGATATTTTAGCTGCCCAAAGTCAATATGTGTATGCATATTCTGTACACGTCTATATCCCAAATTCAGATTCAAAACACTCAAAAATTCGATATTTTTGGGTCCCAGAAGCAATCTGTACATGCCTACTTCTTGCTAGAATGTTTTCAAGATACAGACCCAAAACATACTGAAAATCGATATTTTAGGTGCTAAAAGTCGAAATGTGCATGCATCTTCTGTACCCGTTTATATCTCAAATTCAGGCTCAAAACACCCGAAAATTCGATATTTTTGGGTCCCAGAAGCGATCTGTACATGGCTACTCCGTGTTAGAGTATTTTCAAAATACAGGCCCAAAACATGCTCAAAATCGATATTTTAGGTGCAAAAAGTCGATATGTGCATGAATCTTTTGTACCCGTTTATATCTCAAATTCAGACTCAAAACACCCGAATATTCGATATTTTTGGGTCCCAAAAGCAATGTGTACATGCATACTCTGTTTTAGAGTATTTTCAAAATACAGGCCTAAAACATGCTGAAAATCGATATTTTAGCTGCCCAAAGTCAATATGTGTATGCATCTTCTGTACCCGTCTATATCCCAAATTCAGATTCAAAACACTCAAAAATTCGATATTTTTGGGTCCCAGAAGTAATCTGTACATGCCTACACCGTGCTAGAGTATTTTCAAAATACAGGCCCAAAACATGCTCAAAATCGATATTTTAGGTGCCCAAAGTCGATATATGCATGCATTTTCTGTATCCGTTCATATCTCAAATTCAGGCTCAGAACACCCTAAAATTCGATTTATTTGGGTTCCAGAAGCGATCTGTACGTGTCTACTCAGTTTTAGAGTATTTTAAAAATACAGGCCCAAAACATGCTCAAAATCGATATTTTGGGTGCCCAAAGTCGATATGTGCATGTATCTTCTGTACCCGTTTATATCTCAAATTCAGACTCAAAACACCCGAATATTCGATATTTTTGGGTCCCAAAAGCAATGTGTACATGCATACTCTGTTTTAGAGTATTTTCAAAATACAGGCCTAAAACATGCTGAAAATCGATATTTTAGCTGCCCAAAGTCAATATGTGTATGCATCTTCTGTACCCGTCTATATCCCAAATTCAGATTCAAAACACTCAAAAATTCGATATTTTTGGGTCCCAGAAGCAATCTGTACATGCCTACTTCTTGCTAGAATGTTTTCAAGATACAGACCCAAAACATACTCAAAATCGATATTTTAGGTGCAAAAAGTCGAAATGTGCATGCATCTTCTGTACCCGTTTATATCTCAAATTCAGGCTCAGAACACCCGAAAATTCGATTTATTTGGGTCCCAGAAGCGATCTGTACGTGTCTACTCCGTGTTAGAGTATTTTAAAAATTCAGGCCCAAAACATGCTCAAAATCGATATTTTGGGTGCCCAAAGTCGATATGTGCATGCATCTTCTGTACCCGTTTATATCTCAAATTCAGGCTCAAAACACCCGAAAATTCAATGTTTTTGGGTCCCAGAAGCGATCTGTACGTGCATACTCCGTGGTAGAGTGTTTTTAAAATACAGGCCCAAAATATGCTGAAAATCGATATTTTATGTGCCCAAAGTCAATATGTGTATGCATCTTCTGTACCCGTGTATATCCCTAATTCTGGATCAAAACACCAGAAATTTCGATATTTTTGGGTCCCAGAAGCGATCTGTACATGCCTACTCAGTGCTAGAATATTTTCAAATTATACGCCCAAAACATGCTCAAAATCGATATTTTGGGTGCCCAAAGTCGATATGTGCCTGCATCTTCTGTACCCGTTTATATCTCAAATTCAGGCTCAAAACACCCGAAAATTCAATGTTTTTGGGTCCCAGAAGCGATCTGTACATGCATACTCCGTGTTAGAGTATTTTCAAATTACAGGCCTAAAACATGCTGAAAATCGATATTTTAGCTGCCCAAAGTCAATATGTGTATGCATCTTCTGTACACGTCTATATCTCAAATTCAGATTCAAAACACTCAAAAATTCGATATTTTTGGGTCCCAGAAGCAATCTGTACATGCCTACTTCTTGCTAGAATGTTTTCAAGATACAGACCCAAAACATACTCAAAATCGATATTTTAGGTGCCCAAAGTCGAAATGTGCATGCATCTTCTGTATCCGTCTATATCCCAAATTCTGGTTCAAAACACCCGAAAATTCGATAATTTTGGGTCCCAGAAGTGATCTGTACATACCTACTCCTTGCTAGAATTTTTTCAAGATACAGACCCAAAACATGCTCAAAATCGATATTTTAGGTGCAAAAAGTCGATATGTGCATGCATCCTCTGTACCCGGTTATATCCCAATTTCTGGCTCAAAACACCCGAAAATTCGATATTTTTGGGGCCCAGAAGCGATCTGTACATGCCTACTCAGTGCTAGAATATTTTCAAATTATACGCCCAAAACATACTAAAAATCGATATTTTGGGTGCCAAAGTCGATATGTGCATGCATCTTCTGTACCCGTTTATATCTCAAATTCAGGCTCAAAACACCCAAAAAATCGATATTTTTGTGTCCCAGAAGTGATCTGTACATGTCTACACCGTGTTTGAGTATTTTCAAAATACAGGCCCAAAACATACTCAAAATCGATATTTTAGGTGCCCGAAGTCGATATGTGCATGCATCTTCTGTACCTGTTCATATCTCAAATTCAGGCTCAGAACAACCGAAAATTCGATTTATTTGGGTCCCAGAAGCGATCTGTACGTTTCTACTCAGTGTTAGAGTATGTTCAAAATACAGGTCCAAAACATGCTCAAAATCGATATTTTGGGTGCCCAAAGTCGATATGTGCATGCATCTTCTGTACCCGTTTATATCTCAAATTCAGACTCAAAACACCCGAATATTCGATAATTTTGGGTCCCAAAAGCAATGTGTACATGCATACTCCGTGTTAGAGTATTTTCAAAATACAGGCCTAAAACATGCTGAAAATCGATATTTTAGCTGCCCAAAGTCAATATGTGTATGCATATTCTGTACACGTCTATATCCCAAATTCAGATTCAAAACACTCAAAAATTCGATATTTTTGGGTCCCAGAAGCAATCTGTACATGCCTACTTCTTGCTAGAATGTTTTCAAGATACAGACCCAAAACATACTGAAAATCGATATTTTAGGTGCTAAAAGTCGAAATGTGCAAGCATCTTCTGTACCCGTTTATATCTCAAATTCAGGCTCAAAACACCCGAAAATTCGATATTTTTGGGTCCCTGAAGCGATCTGTACATGGCTACTCCGTGTTAGAGTATTTTCAAAATACAGGCAAAAAACATGCTCAAAATCGATATTTTAGGTGCAAAAAGTCGATATGTGCATGCATCTTCTGTACCCGTTTATATCTCAAATTCAGACTCAAAACACCCGAATATTCGATATTTTTGGGTCCCAAAAGCAATGTGTACATGCATACTCTGTTTTAAAGTATTTTCAAAATACAGGCCTAAAACATGCTGAAAATCGATATTTTAGCTGCCTAAAGTCAATATGTGTATGCATCTTCTGTACCCGTCTATATCCCAAATTCAGATTCAAAACACTCAAAAATTCGATATTTTTGGGTCCCAGAAGTAATCTGTACATGCCTACACCGTGCTAGAGTATTTTCAAAATACAGGCCCAAAACATGCTCAAAATCGATATTTTAGGTGCCCAAAGTCGATATGTGCATGCATTTTCTGTATCCGTTCATATCTCAAATTCAGGCTCAGAACACACTAAAATTCGATTTA
Source organism: Petrolisthes cinctipes (assembly GCA_033782935.1). Classification (NCBI taxonomy): domain Eukaryota; kingdom Metazoa; phylum Arthropoda; class Malacostraca; order Decapoda; family Porcellanidae; genus Petrolisthes; species Petrolisthes cinctipes. The sequence continues at coordinate 11,196,675 of JAWQEG010000062.1, read as the reverse complement.
TTTGGGTTCCAGAAGCGATCTGTACGTGTCTACTCAGTTTTAGAGTATTTTAAAAATACAGGCCCAAAACATGCTCAAAATCGATATTTTGGGTGCCCAAAGTCGATATGTGCATGCATCTTCTGTACCCGTTTATATCTCAAATTCAGACTCAAAACACCCGAATATTCGATATTTTTGGGTCCCAAAAGCAATGTGTACATGCATACTCTGTTTTAGAGTACTTTCAAAATACAGGCCTAAAACATGCTGAAAATCGATGTTTTAGCTGCCCAAAGTCAATATGTGTATGCATCTTCTGTACCCGTCTATATCCCAAATTCAGATTCAAAACACTCAAAAATTCGATATTTTTGGGTCCCAGAAGCAATCTGTACATGCCTACTTCTTGCTAGAATGTTTTCAAGATACAGACCCAAAACATACTCAAAATCGATATTTTAGGTGCAAAAAGTCGAAATGTGCATGCATCTTCTGTACCCGTTTATATCTCAAATTCAGGGTCAGAACACCCGAAAATTCGAATTATTTGGGTCCCAGAAGCGATCTGTACGTGTCTACTCAGTATTAGAGTATTTTAAAAATTCAGGCACAAAACATGCTCAAAATCGATATTTTGGGTGCCCAAAGTCAATATGTGCATGCATCTTCTGTACCCGTTTATATCTCAAATTCAGGCTCAAAACACCCGAAAATTCGAATTATTTGGGTCCCAGAAGTGATCTGTACGTGTCTACTCAGTATTAGGGTATTTTAAAAATTCAGGCCCAAAACATGCTCAAAATCGATATTTTGGGTGCCCAAAGTCGATATGTGCATGCATCTTCTGTACCCGTTTATATCTCAAAATCAGGCTCAAAACACCCGAAAATTCAATGTTTTTGGGTCCCAGAAGCGATCTGTACGTGCATACTCCGTGTTAGAGTGTTTTTAAAATACAGGCCCAAAACATGCTGAAAATCGATATTTTATGTGCCCAAAGTCAATATGTGTATGCATCTTCTGTACCCGTGTATATCCCTAATTCTGGATCAAAACACCAGAAAATTTGGGTCCCAGAAGCGATCTGTACATGCCTACTCAGTGCTAGAATATTTTCAAATTATACGCCCAAAACATACTAAAAATCGATATTTTGGGTGCCAAAGTCGATATGTGCATGCATCTTCTGTACCCGTTTATATCTCAAATTCAGGCTCAAAACACCCAAAAAATTGATATTTTTGTGTCCCAGAAGCGATCTGTACATGTCTACACAGTGCTATAGTATTTTCAAAATACAGGCCCAAAACATGCTCAAAATCGATATTTTAGGTGCCCAAAGTCGATATATGCATGCATCTTCTGTATCCGTTCATATCTCAAATTCAGGCTCAGAACACCGTAAAATTCGATTTATTTGGGTTCCAGACGCGATCTGTACATACCTACTCCTTGCTAGAATTTTTTCAAGATACAGACCCAAAACATGCTCAAAATCGATATTTTAGGTCCAAAAAGTCGATATGTGCATTCATCCTCTGTACCCGGTTATATCCCAATTTTTGGCTCAAAACACCCGAAAATTCGATATTTTTGGGTCCCAGAAGCGATCTGTACATGCCTACTCAGTGCTAGAATATTTTCAAATAATACGCCCAAAACATACTAAAAATCGATATTTTGGGTGCCAAAGTCGATATGTGCATGCATCTTCTGTACCCGTTTATATCTCAAATTCAGGCTCAAAACACCCAAAAAATCGATATTTTTGTGTCCCAGAAGTGATCTGTACATGTCTACACCGTGTTTGAGTATTTTCAAAATACAGGCCCAAAACATGCTCAAAATCGATATTTTAGGTGCCCGAACTCGATATGTGCATACATCTTCTGTACCTGTTCATATCTCAAATTCAGGCTCAGAACAACCGAAAATTCGATTTATTTGGGTCCCAGAAGCGATCTGTACGTGTCTACTCAGTGTTAGAGTATTTTAAAAATGCAGGTCCAAAACATGCTCAAAATCGATATTTTGGGTGCCCAAAGTCGATATGTGCATGCATCTTCTGTACCCGTTTATATCTCAAATTCAGACTCAAAACACCCGAATATTCGATATTTTTGGGTTCCAAAAGCAATGTGTACATGCATACTCCGTGTTAGAGTATTTTCAAAATACAGGCCTAAAACATGCAGAAAATCGATATTTTAGCTGCCCAAAGTCAATATGTGTATGCATCTTCTGTACACGTCTATATTCCAAATTTTGATTCAAAACACTCAAAAATTCGATATTTTTGGGTCCTAAAAGCAATCTGTACATGCCTACTTCTTGCTAGAATGTTTTAAAGATACAGACCCATAACATGCTCAAAATCGATATTTTAGGTGCAAAAAGTCGCAATGTGCATGCATCTTCTGTACCCGTTTATATCTCAAATTCAGGCTCAAAACACCCGGAAATTCGATATTTTGGGGTCCCCGAAGCGATCTGTACATGCCTACTCCGTGTTAGAGTATGTTCAAAATACAGGCCCAAAACATGCTCAATTACGATATTTTAGGTGCCCAAAGTCGATATGTGCATGAATCTTCTGTATCCGTCTATATCCGACATTCAGGTTCAAAACACCCGAAAATTAGATAATTTTGGGTCCCAGAAGCGATCTGTACATACCTACTCCTTGCTAGAATTTTTTCAAGATACAGACCCAAAACATGCTCAAAATCGATATTTTAGGTGCAAAAAGTCGATATGTGCATGCATCCTTTGTACCCGGTTATATCCCAATTTCTGGCTCAAAACACCCGAAAATTCGATATTTTTGGGTCCCAGAAGCGATCATTACATGCCTACTCAGTGCTAGAAAATTTTCAAATTATACGCCCAAAACATACTAAAAATCGATATTTTGGGTGCCAAAGTCGATATGTGCATGCATCTTCTGTACACGTTTATATCTCAAATTCAGGCTCAAAACACCCAAAAAATCGATATTTTTGTGTCCTAGAAGCGATCTGTACATGTCTACACCGTGTTTAAGTATTTTCAAAATACAGCCCCAAAATATGCTCAAAATCGATATTTTAGGTGCCCGAAGTCGATATGTGCATGCATCTTCTGTACCTGTTCATATCTCAAATTCAGGCTCAGAACAACCGAAAATTCGATTTATTTGGGTCCCAGAAGCGATCAGTACGTGTCTACTCCGTGTTAGAGTATTTTAAAAATACAGGCTCAAAACATGCTCAAAATCGATATTTTGGGTGCCCCAAGTCGATATGTGCATGCATCTTCTGTACCCGTTTATATCTCAAATTCAGACTCAAAACACCCGAATATTCGATATTTTTGGGTCCCAAAAGCCATCTCTACATACATACTCCGTGTTAGAGTATTTTTAAAATACAGGCCTAAAACATGCTGAAAATCGATATTTTAGCTGCCCAAAGTCAATATGTGTATGCATCTTCTGTACCCGTCTATATCCCAAATTTAGGTTCAAAACACTCGAAAATTCGATATTTTTGAGTACCAGAAGCAATCTGTACATGCCTACTTCTTGCTAGAAAGTTTTCATGATACAGACCCAAAACATGCTCAAAATCGATATTTTAGGTGCAAAAAGTCGATATGTGCATGCATCTTCTGTACCCGTTTATATCTCAAATTCAGGCTCAAAACACCCAAAAAATCGATATTTTTGGGTCCCAGAAGCGATCTGTACGTGCATACTCCGTGTTAGAGTGTTTTTAAAATACAGGCTAAAACATGCTCAAAATCGATATTTTTTGTGCCCAAAGTCAATATGTGTATGCATCTTCTGTACCCGTGTATATCCCTAATTCTGGTTCAAAACACCAGAAAATTCGATATTTTTGGGTCCCAGATGCAATCTGTACATGCCTACTCCTTGCTAGAATGTTTTCAAGATACAGACCCAAAACATGCTCAAAATCGATATTTTAAGTGCAAAAAGTCGATATGTGCATGCATCTTCTGTACCCGTTTATATCTCAAATTCAGGCTCAAAACTCCATAAAGTCGATATTTTTAGGTCCCTTAAGCGATATGCACATGCCTTCTCAGTGCTAGAATGTTTTTAAAATACAGGCTTAAAACATGTTCAAAAATGATGTTTTAGGTGTGAAAAGTCGATATGTGCATGCATCTTCTGTACCCGTTTGTATCTCAAATTCAGGCTCAAACCACCCAAAAAATCGATATTTTTGTGTCCCAGAAGCGATCTGTACATGCATACTCCGTGTTAGAGTATTTTTTTTAAATACATGCCCAAAACATGCTCAAAATCGATATTTTAGGTGCCCAAAGTCGATGTGTGCATGCATCTTCTGTACCCGTTTATATCTCAAATTCAGGCTCAAAACACCCGAAAACTCGATATTTTTGGGTCCCTGAAGCGATCTGTACATGCCTACTCCGTGTTAATGTATTTTCAAAATACGGGCCCAAAACATGCTGAAAATCGATATTTTAGGTGCCCTAAGTCAATATGTGTATGCATCTTCTGTACCCGTCTATATCCCAAATTCAGGTTTAAAACACCAGAAAATTCGATATTTTTGAGTCCCAGAAGCGACCTGTACATGCCTACTCCTTGCTAGAATGTTTTCAAGATACAGACCCAAAACATGCTTAAAATCGATATTTTAGGTGGAAAAAGTCGATATGTGCATGCATCCTCTGTACCCGGTTATATCCCAAATTCTGGCTCAAAACCCCCGAAAATTCGATATTTTTGGGTTCCAGAAGCGATCTGTACATGCCTACTCAGTGCTAGAATATTTTCAAATTATACGCCCAAAACATACTAAAAATCGATATTTTGGGTCCCAAAGTCGATATGTACATGCATCTTCAGTACCCGTTTATATCTCAAATTCATGCTCAAAACACCCGAAAATTCAATGTTTTTGGGTCCCAGAAGCGATCTGTACGTGCATACTCCGTGTTAGAGTTTTTTTAAAATACAGGCCCAAAACATGCTGAAAATCGATTTTTTATGTGCCCAAAGTCGATATGTGCATGCATCTTCTGTATCCGTCTATATCCCAAATTCAGGTTCAAAACACCCGAAAATTCGATATTTTTGGGTCCCAGGAGCGATCTGTACATGCCAACTCCTAGCTAGAATTTTTTCAAGATACAGACCCAAAACAAGATCAAAATCGATGTTTTAGGTGCAAAAAGTCGATATGTGCATGCATCTTCTGTACCCGTTTATATCTCAAATTCAGGCTCAAAACACCCGAAAATTCGATATTTTTGGGTCCCAAAAGCGATCTGTACATGTCTACTCCGTGTTAGAGTATTTTTAAAATACAGGCCCAAAACATACTAAAAATCGATATGTTAGGTGTCCAAAGTCGATATGTGCATGCATCTTCTGTACCCGTTTATATCTCAGATTCATGCTCAAAACACCCAAAAAATCAATATTTTTGTGTCCCAGAAGCGATCTGTACATGCCTACTCCGTGGTACAGTATTTTCAAAATACAGGCCCAAAACTTGCTCAACATCGATATTTTAGGTGCCCAAAGTCGATATGTGCATGCATCTTCTGTACCCGTTTATATCTCAAATTCATGCTCAAAACACCCGAAAATTCAATGTTTTTGGGTCCCAGAAGCGATCTGTACGTGCATACTCCGTGTTTGAGTGTTTTTAAAATACAGGCCCAAAACATGCTGAAAATCGATATTTTATGTGCCCAAAGTCAATATGTGTATGCATCTTCTGTACCCGTGTATATCCCTAATTCTGGTTCAAAATTTCAGAAAATTCAATATTTTTGGGTCCCAAAAGCGATCTGTACATGCCTACTCCTTGCTAGAATGTTTTTAAGATACAGACCCAAAACATGCTCAAAATCAATATTTTAATTAAGTGCAAAAAGTCGATATGTGCATGCATCTTCTGTACCCGTTTATATTTCAAATTCAGGCTCAAAACTCCGAAAATTCGATATTTTTGGGTCCCAGAAGCGATCTGTACATGCATACTCCGTGTTAGAGTGTTTTTAAAGTACAGGCCCAAAACATGCTAAAAAATTGATATTTTGGGTGCCCAAAGTCGATATGTGCATTCAACTTCTGTACCCGTTTATATCTCAAATTCAGGCTCAAAACACCCAAAAATTCGATATTTTTGTGTACCAGGAGCGATCTGTACATGCCAACTCCTAGCTAGAATTTTTTCAAGATACAGACCCAAAACAAGATCAAAATCGATGTTTTAGGTGCAAAAAGTCGATATGTGCATGCATCTTCTGTACCCGTTTATATCTCAAATTCAGGCTCAAAACACCCGAAAATTCGATATTTTTGGGTCCCAAAAGCGATCTGTACATGTCTACTCCGTGTTAGAGTATTTTTAAAATACAGGCCCAAAACATACTAAAAATCGATATGTTAGGTGTCCAAAGTCGATATGTGCATGCATCTTCTGTACCCGTTTATATCTCAGATTCAGGCTCAAAACACCCAAAAAATCAATATTTTTGTGTCCCAGAAGCGATCTGTACATGCCTACTCCGTGGTACAGTATTTTCAAAATACAGGCCCAAAACTTGCTCAAAATCGATATTTTAGGTGCCCAAAGTCGATATGTGCATGCATCTTCTGTACCCGTGTATATCCCTAATTCTGGTTGAAAACATCAGAAAATTCAATATTTTTGGGTCCCAAAAGCGATCTGTACATGCCTACTCCTTGCTAGAATGTTTTTAAGATACAGACCCAAAACATGCTCAAAATCAATATTTTAATTAAGTGCAAAAAGTCGATATGTGCATGCATCTTCTGTACCCGTTTATATTTCAAATTCAGGCTCAAAACTCCGAAAATTCGATATTTTTGGGTCCCAGAAGCGATCTGTACATGCATACTCCGTGTTAGAGTGTTTTTAAAGTACAGGCCCAAAACATGCTAAAAAATTGATATTTTGGGTGCCCAAAGTCGATATGTGCATTCAACTTCTGTACCCGTTTATATCTCAAATTCAGGCTCAAAACACCCAAAAATTCGATATTTTTGTGTCCCAGAAGCGATCTGTACGTGTCTACTCCGTGTTAGAGTATTTTAAAAATAAAGGCCCAAAATATGCTCAAAATCGATATATTGGGTGCCTAAAGTCGATATGTGCATGCATCTTCTGTACCCGTTTATATCTCAAATTCAGACTCAAAACACCCGAATATTCGATATTTTTGGGTCCCAAAAGCCATCTGTACATGCATACTCCGTGTCAGAGTATTTTCAAAATACAAGCCTAAAACATGCTGAAAATCGATATTTTAGCTGCCCAAAGTCAATATGTCTATGCATCTTCTGTACCCGTGTATATCCCTAATTCTGGTTCAAAACACCAGAAAATTCGATATTTTTGGGTCCCAGAAGCGATCTGTACATAGCTACTCCTTGCTAGAATGTTTTCAAGATACAGACCCAAAACATGCTCAAAATCGATATTTTAAGTGCAAAAAGTCGATATGTGCATGCATCTTCTGTACCCGTTTATATCTCAAATTCAGGCTCAAAACTCCGAAAATTCGATATTTTTGGGTCCCAGAAGCGATCTGTACATGCATACTCCGTGTTGGAGTGTTTTTAAAATACAGGCCCAAAACATGCTAAAAAATTGATATTTTAGGTGCACAAAGTCAATATGTGTATGCATTCTCTGTACCCGGTTATATCTCAAATTCATGCTCAAAACTCCCGAAAATTCGATATTTTTGGGTCCCAGGAGCAATCTGTACATGCCTACTCCTTGCTAGAATTTTTTCAAGATACAGACCCAAAAAATGATCAAAATCGATATTTTAGGTGCAAAAAGTCGATATGTGTATGCATCTTCTGTACCCGTTTATATCTCAAATTCAAGCTCAAAACACCAGAAAATTCCATATTTTTGGGTCCGTTAAGCGATCTGTACATGCATAGTCAGTGCTAGAATGTTTTCAAAATGTAGACTCAAAACATGCTAAAAACCGATATTTTAGGTGTCCAAAATCGATATGTGCATGCATCTTCTGTACCCGTTTATATCTCAAATTCAGGCTCAAAACACTCAAAAAATCGATATTTTTGTGTCCCAGAAGCGATCTGCACATGACTACTCCGTGTTAGAGTATTTTCAAAATACAGGCATAAAACATGCTCAAAATCGATATTTTAGGTGCCCAAAGTCGATATGTGCATGCATCTTCTGTATCCGTTTATATCTCAAATTCAGGCTCAAAACACAATAAAATTCGATATTTTTGGGTCCCAGAAGCGATCTGTACTTGCCTACTCCGTGTTAAAGTATTTTCAAAATACAGGCCCAAAACATGCTGAAAATCTATATTTTAGGTGCCCAAAGACAATATGTCTATGCATCTTCTGTACCCGTCTATATCATAGATTCAGGTTGAAAGCACCCAAAAATTCGATATCTTTGGGTCCCAGAAGCGATCTGTACATGCCTACTCCTTGCTAGAATGTTTTCAAGATACAGACCCAAAACATGCTCAAAATCGATATTTTAGGTGCCCAAAGTCGATATGTGCATGCATCCTCTGTACCCGGTTATATCCCAAATTCTGGCTCAAAACCCCCGAAAATTCGATATTTTTGGGTCCCAGAAGCGATCTGAACATGTCTACACCGTGTTTGAGTATTTTCAAGATACAGACCCAAAACATGCTCAAAATCGATATTTTAAGTGCAAAAAGTCGATATGTGCATGCATTTTCTGTACACGTTTATATCTCAAATTCAGGCTCAAAACACCCGAAATTTCGATATTTTTGGGTCCCAAAAGCGACCTGTACATGTCTACTCCGTGTTAGAGTATTTTTAAAATACAGGCATAAAACATAATAAAAATCGATATTTTAGGTGCCAAAGTCGATATGTGCATGCATCTTCTGTACCCGTTTATATCTCAAATTCAGGCTCAAAACACCCGAAAATTCAATATTTTTGGGTCCCTGAAGGGATCTGTACGTGCATACTCCGTGTAAGAGTGTTTTTAAAATGCAGGCCCAAAACATGCTCAAAATCGATATTTTAAGTGCAAAAAGTCGATATGTGCATATATTTTATGTACCCGTTTATATCTCAAATTCAGTTTCAAAGCACCAGAAAATTCGATATTATTGGGTCCCAGAAGCCATCTGTACATGCATACTCCGTGTTAGAGTGTTTTTTAAAATACAGGCCCAAAACATGCTGAAAATCTATATTTTATGTGCCCAAAGTCAATATGTGTAAGGATCTTCAGTACCCGTGTATATATCTAATTCTGGTTCAAAACATCAGAAAATTCGATATTTTTGGGTCCCAGAAGCGATCTGTACATGCCTACTCCTTGCTAGAATGTTTTCAAGATACAGACCCAAAACATGCTCAGAATCGATATTTTAATTAAGTGCAAAAAGTCGATATGTGCATGCATCTTCTGTACCCGTTTATATCTCAAATTCAGGCTCAAAACTCCGAAAATTCGATATTTTTGGGTCTTAGAAGCGATCTGTACATGCATACTCCGTGTTAGAGTGTTTTTAAAGTACAGGCCCAAAACATGCTAAAACATTAATATTTTAGGTGCACAAAATCAATATGTGTATGCATTCTCTGTACCCGGTTATATCTCAAATTCAGGCTCGAAACTCCCGAAAATTCAATATTTTTGGGTCCCAGAAGCGATCTGTACATGCCTACTCAGAGCTAGAATGTTTTCAAAATATAGGCTCAGAACATGCTAAAAATCGATATTTTGGGTGCCCTAAGTCGATATGTGCATGCAACTTCTGTACCCGTTTATATCTCAAATTCAGGCTCAAAACACCCAAAAATTCGATATTTTTGTGTCCCAGAAGCGATCTGTACGTGTCTACTCCGTGTTAGAGTATTTTAAAAATACAGGTCCATAATATGCTCAAAATCGATATATTGGGTGCCTAAAGTCGATATGTGCATGCATCTTCTGTACCCGTTTATATCTCAGATTCAGACTCAAAACACCCGAATATTCGATATTTTTGGGTCCCAGACGCGATCTGTACATGCCTACTCCGAGTTAGAGTATTTTCAAAATACAGGCCCAAAACATGCTCAAAATCGATATTTTAGGTGCAAAAAGTCGATATGTGCATGCATCTTCTGTATCCGTTTATATCTCAAATTCAGGCTCAAAACACCCGGAAATTCGATATTTTTTGGTCCCAGGAGCAATCTGTACATGCCTACTCCTTGCTAGAATGTTTTCAAGATACGGACCCAAAACATGCTCAAAATCGATATTTTAGGTGCAAAATGTCGATATGTGCATGCATCTTCTGTACCCGGTTATATCCCAAATTCTGGCTCAAAACACCCGAAAATTCGATATTTTTGTGTCCCTGAAGCGATCTGTACATGTCTACACCGTATTTGAGTATTTTCAAAATACAGGCCCAAAAGATGCATAAAATCGATATTTTAGGTGCCCAAAGTCGATATGTGCATGCATCTTCTGTACCCGATTATATCTCAAATTCAGGCTCAAAACATCCGAAAATTCAATGTTTTTGGGTCCCAGAAGCCATCTGTACATGCCTACTCAGTGCTAGAATATTTTCAAATTATACGCCCAAAACATACTAAAAATCGATATTTTGGGTGCCAAAGTCGATATGTGCATGCATCTTCTGTACCCGTTTATTTCTCAAATTCAGGCTCAAAACTCCCGAAACTTCGATATTTTTGGGTCCCAGAAGCGATCTGTACATGTCTACTCCGTGTTAGAGTATTTTTAAAATACAGGCCCAAAACATACTAAAAATCGATATTTTAGGTGCCCAAAGTCGATATGTGCATGCATCTTCTGTACCCGTTTATATCTCAAATTCAGACTCAAAACACCCGAATATTCGATATTTTTGGGTCCCAAAAGCAATGTGTACATGCATACTCTGTTTTAGAGTATTTTCAAAATACAGGCCTAAAACATGCTGAAAGTCGATATTTTAGCTGCCCAAAGTCAATATGTGTATGCATCTTCTGTACGCGTCTATATCCCAAATTCAGATTCAAAACACTCAAAAATTCGATATTTTTGGGTCCCAGAAGCAATCTGTACATGCCTACACCGTGCTAGAGTATTTTCAAAATACAGGCCCAAAACATGCTCAAAATCGATATTTTAAGTGCCCAAAGTCGATATGTGCATGCATCTTCTGTATCCGTTCATATCTCAAATTAAGGCTCAGAACACCCTAAAATTCGATTTATTTGGGTTTCAGAAGCGATCTGTACGTGTCTACTCAGTGTTAGAGTATTTTAAAAATACAGGCCCAAAACATGCTCAAAATCGATATTTTGGGTGCCCAAAGTCGATATGTGCATGCATCTTCTGTACCCGTTTATATCTCAAATTCAGGCTCAAAACACCCAAAAAATCGATATTTTTGTGTCCCAGAAGCGATCTGTACATGTCTACACCGTGCTATAGTATTTTCAAAATACAGGCCCAAAACATGCTGAAAATCGATATTTTAGGTGCCCAAAGTCGATATGTGCATGGATCTTCTGTACCCGTTTATATCTCAAATTCAAACTCAAAACACCCGAATATTCGATATTTTTGGGTCCCAGAAGCGATCTGTACATGCCTACTCCGTGTTAAAGTATTTTCAAAATACAGGCCCAAAACATGCTGAAAATCTATATTTTAGGTGCCCAAAGACAATATGTGTATGCATCTTCTGTTCCCGTCTATATCCCAAATTCAGGTTCAAAACACCAGAAAATTCGGTATTTTTTGGTCCCAAAAGCGATCTGTACATGCCTTCTCCTTGCTAGAATGTTTTCAAGATACAGACCCAAAACATGCTAAAAATCGATATTTTAGGTGCAAAAAGTCGATATGTGCATGCATCCTCTGTACCCGTTTATATCTCAAATTCAGACTCAAAACACCCGAAAATTCGATATTTTTGGATCCCAAAAGCGATCTGTACATGTCTACTCCGTGTTAGAGTATTTTTAAAATACAGGTCCATAACATGCTAAAAATCGATATTTTGGGGGCCAAAGTCGATATGTGAATACATCTTCTGTACCCGTTTATATCTCAAATTCAGGCTCAAAACACCCAGAAAATCGATATTTTTGTGTCCCAGAAGCGATCTGTACATGTCTACACCGTGTTTGAGTATTTTCAAGATACAAAACCCAAAATATGCTTAAAATCGATATTTTAAGTGCAAAAAGTCGATATGTGCATGCATCTTCTGTACCCGTTTATATCTCAAATTCAGGCTCAAAACACCCGAAAATTCGATATTTTTGGGTCCCAAAAGCGATCTGTACATGTCTACTCCGTGTTAGAGTATTTTTAAAATACAGGCCCAAAACATACTAAAAATCGATATTTTAGGTGCCCAAAGTCGATATGTGCATGCATCTTCTGTACCCGTTTATATCTCAAATTCAGGGTCAAAACACCCGAAAATTCAATATTTTTGGGTCCCAGAAGCGATCTTTACGTGCATACTCCGTGTTAGAGTGTTTTTAAAATAAAGGCCCAAAACATGCTAAAAATCGATATTTTATGTGCCCAAAGTCAATATGTGTATGCATATTCTGTACCCGTGTATATCCTTAATTCAGGTTCAAAACACCAGAAAATTCGATATTTTTGGTTCCCAGAAGCGATCTGTACATGCCTAATCCTTGCTTGAATGTTTTCAAGATACAGACCCAAAACGTGTCAAAATCGATATTTTAAATGTAAAAAGTCGATATGTGCATTCATCTTCTGTACCCGTTTATATCTCAAATTCAGGCTCAAAACTCCGAAAATTCGATATTTTTGGGTCCCTTAAGCAATCTGCACATGACTACTCAGTGCTAGAATGTTTTTAAAATACAGGCTTAAAACATGCTATAAATCGATATTTTGGGTGCCAAAGTCGATATGTGCATGCATCTTCTGTACCCGTTTATATCTCAAATTCAGGCTCAAAACACCCAAAAAATCGATATTTTTGTGTCCCAAAAGCGATCTGTACATGTCTCCACCGTGTTTGAGTATTTTCAAAATACAGGCCCAAAACATGCTCAAAATCGATATTTTAGGTGCCCAAAGTCGATATGTGCTTGCATCTTCTGTACCCGTTTATATCTCAAATTCAGGCTTGAAACACCCGAAAATTCAATGTTTTTGGGTCCCAGAAGCGATCTGTATGTGCATACTCCGTGTTAGAGTGTTTTTAAAATACAGGCCCAAAACATGTTCAAAATCGATATTTTGGGTGCACAAAGTCGATATGTGCATGCATCCAATGTACCCGTTTATATCTCAAATTCAAACTCAAAACACCCGAATATTAGATATTTTTGGGTACCAAAAGCAATGTGTACATGCATACTCCGTGTTAGAGTATTTTCAAAATACAGGCCTAAAACATGCTGAAAATCGATATTTTAGCTGCCCAAAGTCAATATGGGTATGCATCTTCTGTACCCGTCTATGTCCCAAATTCAAGTTCAAAAACACTCGAAAATTCGATATTTTTGGGTCCCAGAAGCAATCTGTACATGCCTACTTCCTGCTAGAATTTTTTCAAGATACAGACCCAAAACATGCTCAAAATCGATATTTTAGGTGCAAAAAGTCGATTTGTGCATGCATCTTCTGTACCCGTTTATATCTCAAATTCAAGCTCAAAACACCCGAAAATTCGATATTTTTGGGTCCCTTAAGCGATCTGTACATGCATACTCAGTGCTAGAATGTTTTCAAAATATAGGGTCAAAACATGCTAAAAATCGATATTTTAGGTGTCTAAAGTCGATATGTGCATGCATCTTCTGTACCCGTTTATATCTCAAATTCAGGCTCAAAACACCCCAAAATTCGATATTTTTGGGTCCCAAAAGCGATCTGTACATGTCTACTCCGTGTTAGAGTATTTTTAAAATACAGGCCCAAAACATGCTAAAAATCGATATTTTTGGTGCCCAAAGTCGATATGTGCATGCATCTTCTGTACCCGTTTATATCTCAAATTCAGGCTCAAAACACCCGATAATTCAATATTTTTGGGTCCCATTAGCGATCTGTACGTGCATACTATGTGTTAGAGTGTTTTTAAAATACAGGCCCAAAACATGCTGAAAATCGATATTTTATGTGCCCAAAGTCAATATGTGTATGCATCTTCTGTACACGTGTATATCCCTAAGTCAAGTTCAAAACACCAGAACATTCGATATTTTTGGGTTCCAGAAGCGATCTGTACATGCCTACTCCTTGCTGGAATGTTTTCAAGATACAGACCAAAAACATGCTCAAAATTGATATTTTAAGTGCAAAAAGTCGATATGTGCATGCATCTTCTGTACCCGTTTATATCTCAAATTCAGGCTCAAAACTCCGAAAATTCGATAATTTTGGGTCCTTTAAGCAATCAGCACAAGCCTACTCAGTGCTAGAATGTTTTTAAAATACAGGCTTAAAACATGTTATAAATCGATATTTTAGGTGTCCAAAGTCGATATGTGCATGCATCTTCTGTACCCGTTAATATCTCAAATTCAGGCTCAAAACACCCGAAAATTCAATATTTTTGGGTCCCAGAAGCGATCTGTACATGCCTACTCCGTGTTAAAGTATTTTCAAAATACAGGCCCAAAACATGCTGAAAATCTATATTTTAGGTGCCCAAAGTCGATATGTGCATGCATCTTCTGTACCCGTTTATATCTCAAATTCAGGCTCAAAACACCCAAAAAATCGATATTTTTGTGTCCCAGAAGCGATCTGTACATGTCTACACCGTGCTATAGTATTTTCAAAATGCAGGCCCAAAACATGCTCAAAATCGATATTTTGGGTGCCCAAAGTCGATATGTGCATGCATCTTCTGTACCCGTTCATATCTCAAATTCAGGCTCAGAACACCCTAAAATTCGATTTATTTTGGTTCCAGAAGCGATCTGTACGTGTCTACTCAGAGTATAGAGTATTTTAAAAATACAGGCCCAAAACATGCTCAAAATCGATATTTTGGGTGCCCAAAGTCGATATGTGCATGCATCTTCTGTACCCGTTTATATCTCAAATTAAGACTCAAAACACCCGAATATTCAATATTTTTGGGTCCCGAAAGCAATGTGTACATGCATACTCCGTGTTAGAGTATTTTCAAAATACATGCCCAAAACATGCTCAAAATCAATATATATGTGCCCAAAGTCGATATGTGCATGCATCTTCTGTATCCGTCTATATCCCAAATTCAGGTTCAAAACACCCGAAAATACGATATTTTTGGGCCCCAGAAGCGATCTAAACATGCCTACACCTTGCTTGATTTTTTTAAGACACAAACCCAAGACATGCTCAAAATCTATGTTTTAGGTGTCCAAATTCGATATGTGCATGCATCTTCTGTACCCGTTTATATCTGAAATTCAGGCTCAAAACACCCGAAAATTCGATATTTTTGGGTCCCAAAAGCGATCTGTACATGCCTACTCCTTGCTAGAATGTTTTCAAGATTCAGACCAAAAACATGCTCAAAATCGATATTTTAAGTGCAAAAAGTCGATATGTGCATGCATCTTCTGTACCCGTTTATATCTCAAATTCAGGCTCAAAACTCGGAAAATTCGATATTTTTGGGTCCCTTATGCAATCTGCACATGCCTACTCAGTGCTAGAATGTTTTTAAAATACAGGCTTAAAACATTCTATAAATCGATATTTTAGGTGTCCAAAGTCGATATGTGCATGCATCTTCTGTACCCGTTTATATCTCAAATTCAGGCTCAAAACACCCGAATATTCGATCTTTTTGGGTCCCAAAAGCGATCTGTACATGTCTACTCCGTGTTAGAGTATTTTTTAAATACAGGCCCAAAACATGCTAAAAATCGATATTTTAGGTTCCCAAAGTCGATATGTGCATGCATCTTCTGTACCCGTTTATATCTCAAATTCAGGCTCAAAACACCCGAAAATTCGATATTTTTGGGTCCCAGAAGCGATCTGTACGTGCATAGTCCATGTTAGAGTGCTTTTTAAAATACAGGCCCAAAACATGCTTAAAATCGATATTTTATGTGCCCAAAGTCAATATGTGTATGCATCTTCTGTACACGTGTATATCCCTAATTCAAGTTTAAAACACCAGAAAATTCGATATTTTTGGGTCCCAAAAGCGATCTGTACATGCCTACTCCTTGCTAGAATGTTTTCAAGATACACACTAAAAACATGCTCAAAATCGATAATTTAAGTGCAAAATGTCGATATGTGCATGCATCTTCTGTACCCGTTTATATTTCAAATTCAGGCTCAAAACTCCGAAAATTCGATATTTTTGGGTGCTTTAAGCAATTTGCACATGCCTACTCAGTGCTAGAATGTTTTTAAAATACAGTCTTAAAACATGCTATAAATCGATATTTTAGGTGTCCAAAGTCGATATGTGCATGCATCTTCTGTACCCGTTTATATCTCAAATTCAGGCTCAAAACACCCGAAAATTCAATATTTTTGGGTCCCAGAAGCCATCTGTACGTGCATACTCCGTGTTAGAGTGTTTTTAAAATACAGGCCCAAAACATGCTGAAAATCGATATTTTAAGTGCAAAAAGTCAATATGTGTATGCATCTTCTGTACCCGTTTATATCTCAAATTCAGGCTCAAAACACCCAAAAAATCGATATTTTTGTGTCCCAGAAGCAATATGTACATGTCTACACCATGTTAGAGTATTTTCAAAATACAGGCCCAAAACATGCTTAAAATCGATATTTTAGGTGCCTAAAGTCAATATGTGCATGCATCTTCTGTATCCGTTCATATCTCAAATTCAGGCTCAGAACACCCGAAAATTCGATTTATTTAGGTTCTAGAAGCCATCTGTACATGCCTACTCAGTGCTAGAATATTTTCAAATTATACGCCCAAAACATACTAAAAATCGATATTTTAGGTGCCTAAGTCGATATGTGCATGCATCTTCTGTACCCGTTTATTTCTCAAATTCAAGCTCAAAACACCCGAAAATTCGATATTTTTGGGTCCCAGAAGCAATCTGTACATGTCTACTCCGTGTTAGAATATTTTTAAAATACAGGCCCAAAACATACTAAAAATCGATTTTTTAAGTGCCCAAAGTCGATATGTGCATGCATCTTCTGTACCCGTTTATATCTGAAATTCAGGCTCAAAACACCCAAAAAATCAATATTTTTGTGTCCCTGAAGCGATCTGTACATGCCTACTCCGAGTTAGAGTATTTTCAAAATACAGGCCCAAAACATGCTCAAAATCAATATTTTAGGTGCCCAAAGTCGATATGTGTATGCATCTTCGGTACCCGTCTATATCCCAAATTCTGGCTCAAAACCCCCGAAAATTCGATATTTTTGGGTCCCTGAAGCAATCTGTACATGCCTACTCCTTGCTAGAATGTTTTCAATATACAGACCCAAAACATGCTCAAAATCGATATTTTAGGTGCAAAAAGTCGATATGTGCATGCATCCTCTGTACCCGGTTATATCCCAAATTCAGGCTCAAAACCCCCGAAAAATCGATATTTTTGGGTCCCTGAAGCGATCTGTACATGCCTACTCAGTGCTACAATATTTTCAAATTATACGCCCAAAACATACTAAAAATCGATATTTTGTGTACCAAAGTCGATATGTGCATGCATCTTCTGTACCCGTTTATATCTCAAATTCAGGCTCAAAACACCCAAAAAATCGATATTTTTGTGTCCCAGAAGCTATCTGTACATGTCTACACCGTGCTATAGTATTTTCAAAATACAGGCCCAAAACATGCTCAAAATCGATATTTTAGGTGCCAAAGTCGATATGTGCATGCATCTTCTGTACCCGTTTATATCTCAAATTCAAACTCAAAACACCCGAATATTCGATATTTTTGGGTCCCAAAAGCAATGTGTACATGCATACTCCGTGTTAGAGTATTTTCAAAATACAGGCCTAAAACATGCTCAAAATCGATATTTTAGCTGCCCAAAGTCAATATGTGTATGCATCTTCTGTACCCGTCTATATCCCAAATTCAGGTTCAAAACACTCGAAAATTCGATATTTTTGGGTCTCAGAAGCAATCTGTACATGCTTACTTCTTGCTAGAATGTTTTCAAGATACAGACCCAAAAAATGCTCAAAATCGATATTTTAGGTGCAAAAAGTCGAAATGTGCATGCATCTTCTGTACCCGTTTATATCTCAAATTCAGGCTCAAAACACCCGAAAATTCCATATTTTTGGGTCCCTTAAGCGATCTGTACATGCATACTCAGTGCTAGAATGTTTTCAAAATATAAACTCAAAACATGCTAAAAATCGATATTTTAGGTGTCCAAAGTCGATATGTGCATGCATCATCTGTACCCGTTTATATCTCAAATTCAGGCTCAAAACACCCGAAAATTCGATATTTTTGGGTCCCAAAAGCGATCTGTACATGTCTACTCCGTGTTATAATATTTTTAAAATACAGGTCCATAACATGCTAAAAATCGATATTTTGGGGGCCAAAGTCGATATGTGCATGCATCTTCTGTACCCGTTTAGATCTCAAATTCAGGCTCAAAACACCCAAAAAATCGATATTTTTGTGTCCCAGAAGCGATCTGTACATGTCTACACCGTGTTAGAGTATTTTCAAAATACAGGCCCAAAACATGCTCTAAATCGATATTTTAGGTGCCCAAAGTCGATATGTGCATGCATCTTCTGTACCCGTTCATATCTCAAATTCAAGCTCAGAACACCCGAAAATTCGATTTATTTGGGTCCCAGAAGCGATCTGTACATGCCTACTCAGTGCTAGAATATTTTCAAATTATACGCCCAAAACATGCTAAAAATCGATATTTTGGGTGCCAAAGTCGATATGTGCATGCATCTTCTGTACCCGTTTATATCTCAAATTCAGGCTCAAAACACCAAAAAATCGATATTTTTGTGTACCAGAAGCGATCTGTACATGCCTACTCCGAGTTAGAGTATTTTCAAAATACAGGCCTAAAACATGCTCAAAATCGATATTTTAGGTGGAAAAAGTCGATATGTGCATGAATCTTCTGTATCCGTTTATATCTCAAATTCAGGCTCATAACACCCGAAAAATCGATATTTTTGGGTCCCAGAAGCGATCTGTACATGCCTACTCCGTGTTAAAGTATTTTCAAAATACAGGCCCAAAACATGCTGAAAATCTATATTTTAGGTGCCCAAAGTCAATATGTGTATGCATCTTCTGTTCCCGTCTATATCCCAAATTCAGGTTCAAAACACCAGAAAATTCGGTATTTTTTGGTCCCAAAAGCGATCTGTACATGCCTACTCCTTGCTAGAATGTTTTCAAGATACAGACCCAAAACATGCTCAAAATCGATATTTTAGGTGCAAAAAGTCGATATGTGCATGCATCCTCTGTACCCGGATATATTCCAAATTCTGGCTCAAAACCCCGAAAATTCAATATTTTTGGGTCCCAGAAGCGATCTGTACATGCCTACTCAGTGCTAGAATATTTTCAAATTATATGCCCAAAACATACTAAAAATCGATATTTTGGGTGCCAAAGTCGATATGTGCATGCATCTTCTGTACCCGTTTATATCTCAAATTCAGGCTCAAAACACCCAAAAAATCGATATTTTTGTGTCCCAAAAGCGATCTGTACATGTCTACACCGTGTTTGAGTATTTTCAAAATACAGGCCCAAAAGATGCTCAAAATCGATATTTTATGTGCCCAAAGTCAATATGTGTATGCATCTTCTGTACTCGTGTATATCCCTAATTCTGGTTCATAACACCAGAAAATTCGATATTTTTTGTTCCCAGAAGCGATCTGTACATGCCTACTCCTTGCTAGAATGTTTTCAAGATACAGACCAATAACATGCTCAAAATCGATATTTTAAGTGCAAAAAGTCGATATGTGCATGCATCTTCTGTACCTGTTTATATCTCAAATTCAGGCTCAAAACTCCGAAAATTCGATATTTTTGGATCCCTAAAGCAATCTGCACATGCCTACTCAGTGCTAGAATGTTTTTAAAATACAGGCCCAAAACATGCTCAAAATCGATATATTAGGTGCCCAAAGTCGATATGTGCATGCATCTTCTGTATCCGTTTATATCTCAAATTCAGGCTCAAAACACCCGAAAATTCGATATTTTTGGGTCCCAGAAGCGATCTGTACATGCCTACTCCTTGCTAGAAAGTTTTCAATATACAGACCCAAAACATGCTCAAAATCGATATTTTAGGTGCAAAAAGTCGATATGTGCATGCATCCTCTGTACCCGGTTATATCCCAAATTCTGGCTCAAAACCCCCGAAAATTCAAAATTTTTGGGTCCCAGAAGCGATCTGTACATGTCTACTCAGTGCTAGAATATTTTCAAAATAAATGCCCAAAACATGCTCAAAATCGATATTTTAGGTTCCCAAAGTCGATATGTGCATGCATCTTCTGTACCCGTTCATATCTCAAATTCAGGCTCAGAACACCCGAATATTCGATTTAATTGGGTCCCAGAAGCGATCTGTACGTGTCTACTCAGTGTTATAGTATTTTAAAGATACAGGCCCAAAACATGCTCAAAATCGATATTTTGGGTGCACATAGTCGATATGTGCATGCATCTTCTGTTCCCGTTTATATCTCAAATTCAAACTCAAAACACCCGAATATTAGATATTTTTGGGTACCAAAAGCAATGTGTACATGCATACTCCGTGTTAGAGTATTTTCAAAATACAGGCCCAAAACATGCTCAAAATCGATATTTTAGCTGTCCAATGTCAATATGGGTATGCATCTTCTGTACCCGTCTATATCCCAAATTCAGGTTCAAAACACTCGAAAATTCCATATTTTTGGGTCCCAGAAGCAATCTGTACATGCCTACTTCTTGCTAGAATGTTTTCAAGATACAGACCCAAAACATGCTCAAAATCGATATTTTAAGTGCAAAAAGTCGATATGTGCATGCATCTTCTGTACCTGTTTATATCTCAAATTCAGGCTCAAAACTCCGAAAATTCGATATTTTTGGATCCCTAAAGCAATCTGCACATGCCTACTCAGTGCTAGAATGTTTTTAAAATACAGGCCCAAAACATGCTCAAAATCGATATATTAGGTGCCCAAAGTCGATATGTGCATGCATCTTCTGTATCCGTTTATATCTCAAATTCAGGCTCAAAACACCCGAAAATTCGATATTTTTGGGTCCCAGAAGCGATCTGTACATGCCTACTCCTTGCTAGAAAGTTTTCAATATACAGACCCAAAACATGCTCAAAATCGATATTTTAGGTGCAAAAAGTCGATATGTGCATGCATCCTCTGTACCCGGTTATATCCCAAATTCTGGCTCAAAACCCCCGAAAATTCAAAATTTGTGGGTCCCAGAAGCGATCTGTACATGTCTACTCAGTGCTAGAATATTTTCAAAATAAATGCCCAAAACATGCTCAAAATCGATATTTTAGGTTCCCAAAGTCGATATGTGCATGCATCTTCTGTACCCGTTCATATCTCAAATTCAGGCTCAGAACACCCGAATATTCGATTTAATTGGGTCCCAGAAGCGATCTGTACGTGTCTACTCAGTGTCAGAGTATTTTAAAGATACAGGCCCAAAACATGCTCAAAATCGATATTTTAGGTGCACATAGTCGATATGTGCATGCATCTTCTGTTCCCGTTTATATCTCAAATTCAAACTCAAAACACCCGAATATTAGATATTTTTGGGTACCAAAAGCAATGTGTACATGCATACTCCGTGTTAGAGTATTTTCAAAATACAGGCCCAAAACATGCTCAAAATCGATATTTTAGCTGTCCAATGTCAATATGGGTATGCATCTTCTGTACCCGTCTATATCCCAAATTCATGTTGAAAACACTCGAAAATTCCATATTTTTGGGTCCCAGAAGCAATCTGTACATGCCTACTTCTTGCTAGAATGTTTTCAAGATACAGACCCAAAACATGCTCAAAATCGATATTTTAGGTTCAAAAAGTCGAAATGTGCATGCATCTTCTGTACCCGTTTATATCTCAAATTCAGGCTCAAAACACCCGAAAATTCAATATTTTTGGGTTCCAGAAGCGATTTGTACATGCCTACTCCGTGTTAGAGTATTGTCAAAATACGGGCCCAAAACATGCTCAAAATCGATATTTTAGGTGCCCAAAGTCGATATGTGCATGCATCTTCTGTATCCGTCTATATCCCAAATTCAGGTTCAAAACACCCGAAAATTCGATATTTTTGGGTCCCAGAAGCAATCTGTACATGCCTACTCCTTACTAGAATTTTTTCAAGATTCAGTCCCAAAACATGCTCAAAATCGATATTTTAGGTGCAAAAAGTCGATATGTGCATGCATCTTCTGTACCCGTTTATATCTCAAATTCAGGCTCAAAACACTCGAAAATTCGATATTTTTGGGTCCCTTAAGCGATCTGTACATGCATACTCAGTGCTAGAATGTTTTCAAAATATAGGGTCAAAACATGCTAAAAATCGATATTTTAGGTGTCTAAAGTCGATATGTGCATGCATCTTCTGTACCCGTTTATATCTCAAATTCAGGCTCAAAACACCCGAAAATTCGATATTTTTGGGTCCCAGAAGCGATCTGTACATGCCTTCTACGTGTTAGAGTATTTTCAAAATACATGCCCAAAACATGCTTAAAATCGATATTTTAGGTGCCCAAAGTCGATTTGTGCATGCATCTTCTGTATCCGTTTATATCTCAAAATCAGGCTCAAAACACCCGAAAATTCGATATTTTTGGGTCCCAGAAGCGATCTGTACATGCCTACTTCGTGTTAGAGTATTTTCAAAATAAAGCCCCAAAAAATGCTAAAAATCGATATTTTTGGTGCCCAAAGTCGATATGTGCATGCATTATCTGTACCCGTTTATATCTCAAATTCAGGCTCAAAACATCCTAAAATTCGGTATTTTTGTCTCCCAGAAGCGATCTGTACATCCCTACTCCATGCTAGAATGTTTTCAAAATACAGACCCAAAACATGCTCAAAATCGATATTTTAGGTGCAAAAAGTCGATATGTGCTTGCATCTTCGGTGCCCGTTTATATCATAAATTCAGGCTTAAAACACCCAAAAATTCAATATTCTTTTGTCCCCGAAGCGAAATGTACATGTCTACTCAGTGCTAGAATGTTTTAAAATATAGGCTTAAAACATGCTAAAAATCAATATTTTACGTGTCCAAAGTCGATATGTGCATACATCTTTTGTACCTGTTTATATCCCAAATTCATGCTCAAAACACCCGAAAATTCAAAATTTTTTGGTCCTAGAAGCAATCTGTACATGCATACTCAGTTCTACAGAATCGATCTGTACATGCCTACTCCGTGTTAGAGAATGTTTTAATAAATACAGGCCAAAAATATAATAAAAATCGATATTTTGGGTGCCCAAAGTCAATATGTGCATGCAACTTCTGTACCCGTTTATATCTCAAATTCAGGCTCAAAACAACGGAAAATTCAATATTTTTAGGTTCCAGAACCGATCTGTACATGTCTACTCAGTGCAACAGAAGCGATCTGTACATGCCTACTCAGTGCTAGAATAATTTCAAGATATTGGCACAAAACATGCTAAAAATCGATATTTTGGGTGTCCAAAGTCGAAGTGTGCATGTATGCACTGTACCCGTTTATATTTCAAATTCAAGATCTAAACACTCGAAAAGTCAATATTTTTGGGTTCCAGAAGCGATCTGTACATGCCTACTCATTGCTAGAATTTTTTTAAAATATAAGTTTAAAACATGCTAAAAATATATATTTTAGGTTTCCCAAGTCGATATGTGCATGCATCTTCTGTACCCGTTTATATCTTAAATTTAGGCTCAAAACTCCCGAAAATTCGATATTTTTGGGTCCCAGAAGCGATCTGTACATGCCTACTCCGTGTTAGAGTATTTTCAAAATACAGGCCCAATATATGCTGAAAATCGGTATTTTAGGTACCCAAAGACAATATGTGCATGCATCTTCTGTACCCGTTTATAACTCAAATTCAGGCTCAAAACACCCGAAAATTCGATAATTTTGGGTCCAAGAAGCGATCTGTACATGCTTACTCCGTGTTAAAGAATTTTCAAAATACAGGCCGAAAACATGCTCAAAATCGATATTTTAGGTGCAAAAATTCGATTTGTGCATGCATTCTCTGTACCCGGTTATATCCCAATTTCTGGCTCAAAACACCCGAAAATTCGATATTTTTGGGTCCCAGAAGCAATCTGTACATGCCAACTCAGTGCTAGAATATTTTCAAATTAAACGCCCAAAACATACTAAAAATCGATATTTTGGGTTCCAAAGTCGATATGTGCATGCATCTTCTGTACCCGTTTATATCTCAAATTCAGGCTCAAAACACCCAAAAAATCGATATTTTTGTGTCCCAGAAGCGATCTGTACATGTCTACACCGTGTTTGAGTATTTTCAAAATACAGGCCAAAAACATGCTCAAAATCGATATTTTAGGTGTCCGAAGTCGATATGTGCATGCATCTTCTGTTCCCGTTCATATCTCAAAATCAGGCTCAGAACAACCGAAAATTCGATTTATTTGGGTCCCAGAAGCGATCTGTACGTGTCTACTCCGTGTTAGAGTATTTTAAAAATACAGGCTCAAAACATGCTTAAAATCGATATTTTGGGTGCCCAAAGTCGATATGTGCATGCATCTTCTGTACTCGTTTATATCTCAAATTCAGACTCAAAACACCCGAATATTCGATATTTTTGGGTCCCAAAAGCCATCTGTACATGCATACTCCGTGTTAGAGTATTTTTAAAATACAGGCCTAAAACATGCTGTAAATCGATATTTTAGCTGCCCAAAGTCAATATGTGTATGCATCTTCTGTACCCGTCTATATCCCAAATTCAGGTTCAAAACACCCGAAAATTCGATATTTTTGGGTCCCAGAAGCGATCTGTACATGCCTACTTCTTGCTAGAATGTTTTCAAGATACAGACCCAAAACTTGCTCAAAATCGATATTTTAGGTGCAAAAAGTCGAAATGTGCATGCATCTTCTGTACCCGTTTATATCCCAAATTCAGGCTCAAAACACCCAAAAAATCGAAATTTTTGTGTCCCAGAAGCGATCTGTACATGTCTACACCGTGCTATAGTATTTTCAAAATACAGGCCCAAAACATGCTCAAAATCGATATTTTAGGTGCCCAAAGTCGATATGTGCATGCATCTTCTGTATCCGTTCATATCTCAAATTCAGGCTCAGAACACCCTAAAATTCGATTTATTTGGGTTCCAGAAGCGATCTGTACGTGTCTACTCAGTGTTAGAGT
Organism: Petrolisthes cinctipes; assembly: GCA_033782935.1. Classification (NCBI taxonomy): domain Eukaryota; kingdom Metazoa; phylum Arthropoda; class Malacostraca; order Decapoda; family Porcellanidae; genus Petrolisthes; species Petrolisthes cinctipes. Next base: position 11,171,235 of record JAWQEG010000062.1, on the reverse strand, counting down.
ATTTTAAAAATACAGGCCCAAAACATGCTCAAAATCGATATTTTGGGTGCTCAAAGTCGATATGTGCATGCATCTTCTGTACCCGTTTATATCTCAAATTCAGACTCAAAACACCCGAATATTCGATATTTTTGGGTCCCAAAAGCAATGTGTACATGCATACTCTGTGTTAGAGTATTTTAAAAATACATGCCTAAAACATGCTGAAAATCGATATTTTAGCTGCACAAAGTCAATATGTGTATGCATCTTCTGTACCCGTCTATATCCCAAATTCAGGTTCAAAACACTCGAAAATTCGATATTTTTGGATCCCAGAAGCAATCTGTACATGCCTACTTCTTGCTAGAATGTTTTCAAGATACAGACCCAAAACATGCTCAAAATCGATATTTTAGGTGCAAAAAGTCGAAATGTGCATGCATCTTCTGTACCCGTTTATATCTCAAATTCAGGCTCAAAACCCCCGAAAATTCGATCTTTTTGGGTCCCAGAAGCGATCTGTACATGCCTACTCCGTGTTAGAGTATTTTCAAATTATACGCCCAAAACATACTAAAAATCGATATTTTGGGTACCAAAGTCGATATGTTTATGCATCTTCTGTACCCGTTTATATCTCAAATTCAGGCTCAAAACACCCAAAAAATCGATATTTTTGTGTCCCAGAAGCGATCTGTACATGTCTACACCGTGCTATAGTATTTTCAAAATACAGGCCCAAAACATGCTCAAAATCGATATTTTAGGTGCCCATAGTCGATATGTGCATTCATCTTCTGTATCCGTTCATATCTCAAATTCAGGCTCAGAACACCCTAAAATTCGATTTATTTGGGTTCCAGAAGCGATCTGTACATGCCTACTCCGTGTTAATGTATTTTCAAAATACAGGCCCAAAACATGCTGAAAATCTATATTTTAGGTGCCCAAAGTCGAAATGTGCATGCATTATCTGTACCCGTTTATATCTCAAATTCAGGCTCAAAACACCCGAAAAGTCGATATATTTGGGTCCCCGAAGCGATCTGTACATGCCTACTCCGTGTTAGAGTATTTTCAAAATACAGGCCGAAAACATGCTCAAAATCGATATTTTAGGTGCAAAAAGTCGATATGTGCATGCATTTTCGGTATCCGTCTATATCCCAAATTCAGGTTCAAAACACCCGAAAATTCGATAATTTTGGATCCCAGATGCGATCTGTACATGCCTACTCCTTGCTAGAATTTTTTCAAGATACATACCCAAAACATGCTCAAAATCGATATTTTAGGTGCAAAAAGTCGATATGTGCATGCATCCTCTGTACCCGGTTATATCCCAATTTCTGGCTCAAAACACCCGAAAATTCGATATTTTTGTGTCCCAGAAGCGATCTGTACATGTCTACACCGTGTTTGAGTATTTTCAAAATACAGGCCAAAAACATGCTCAAAATCGATATTTTAGGTGTCCGAAGTCGATATGTGCATGCATCTTCTGTTCCCGTTCATATCTCAAAATCAGGCTCAGAACAACCGAAAATTCGATTTATTTGGGTCCCAGAAGCGATCTGTACGTGTCTACTCCGTGTTAGAGTATTTTAAAAATACAGGCTCAAAACATGCTTAAAATCGATATTTTGGGTGCCCAAAGTCGATATGTGCATGCATCTTCTGTACCCGTTTATATCTCAAATTCAGACTCAAAACACCCGAATATTCGATATTTTTGGGTCCCAAAAGCCATCTGTACATGCATACTCCGTGTTAGAGTATTTTTAAAATACAGGCCTAAAACATGCTGTAAATCGATATTTTAGCTGCCCAAAGTCAATATGTGTATGCATCTTCTGTACCCGTCTATATCCCAAATTCAGGTTCAAAAAACCCGAAAATTCGATATTTTTGGGTCCCAGAAGCGATCTGTACATGCCTACTTCTTGCTAGAATGTTTTCAAGATACAGACCCAAAACTTGCTCAAAATCGATATTTTAGGTGCAAAAAGTCGAAATGTGCATGCATCTTCTGTACCCGTTTATATCCCAAATTCAGGCTCAAAACACCCAAAAAATCGAAATTTTTGTGTCCCAGAAGCGATCTGTACATGTCTACACCGTGCTATAGTATTTTCAAAATACAGGCCCAAAACATGCTCAAAATCGATATTTTAGGTGCCCAAAGTCGATATGTGCATGCATCTTCTGTATCCGTTCATATCTCAAATTCAGGCTCAGAACACCCTAAAATTCGATTTATTTGGGTTCCAGAAGCGATCTGTACGTGTCTACTCAGTGTTAGAGTATTTTAAAAATACAGGCCCAAAACATGTTCAAAATCGATATTTTGGGTGCTCAAAGTCGATATGTGCATGCATCTTCTGTACCCGTTTATATCTCAAATTCAGACTCAAAACACCCGAATATTCGATATTTTTGGGTCCCAAAAGCAATGTGTACATGCATACTCTGTGTTAGAGTATTTTAAAAATACAGGCCTAAAACATGCTCAAAATCGATATTTTAGCTGCACAAAGTCAATATGTGTATGCATCTTTTGTACCCGTCTGTATCCCAAATTCAGGTTCAAAACACTCGAAAATTCGATATTTTTGGATCCCAGAAGCAATCTGTACATGCCTACTTCTTGCTAGAATGTTTTCAAGATACAGACCCAAAACATGCTCAAAATCGATATTTTAGGTGCAAAAAGTCGAAATGTGCATGCATCTTCTGTACCCGTTTATATCTCAAATTCAGGCTCAAAACCCCCGAAAATTCGATCTTTTTGGGTCCCAGAAGCGATCTGTACATGCCTACTCCGTGTTAGAGTATTTTCAAATTATACGCCCAAAACATAATAAAAATCGATATTTTGGGTGCCAAAGTCGATATGTGTATGCATCTTCTGTACCCGTTTATATCTCAAATTCAGGCTCAAAACACCCAAAAAATCGATATTTTTGTGTCCCAGAAGCGATCTGTACATGTCTACACCGTGCTATAGTATTTTCAAAATACAGGCCCAAAACATGCTCAAAATCGATATTTTAGGTGCCCAAAGTCGATATGTGCATTCATCTTCTGTATCCGTTCATATCTCAAATTCAGGCTCAGAACACCCTAAAATTCGATTTATTTGGGTTCCAGAAGCGATCTGTACATGCCTACTCCGTGTTAATGTATTTTCAAAATACAGGCCCAAAACATGCTGAAAATCTATATTTTAGGTGCCCAAAGTCGAAATGTGCATGCATTATCTGTACCCGTTAATATCTCAAATTCAGACTCAAAACATCCTAAAATTCGGTATTTTTGTGTCCCAGAAGCGATCTGTACATCCCTACTCCATGCTAGAATGTTTTAAAGATACAGACCCAAAACATGCTCAAAATCGATATTTTAGGTGCAAAAAGTCGATATGTGCATTTATCTTCAGTACAGGTTTATATCTCAAATTCAGGCTCAAAACACCCGAATATTCAATAGTTTTAGGTTCCAGAAGCGATCTGTATATGTCTACTCAGTGCTAGAATGTTTTTGAAATATAGGTTTAAAACATGCTAAAAATTTATATTTTAGGTGTCAAAAGTCGATATGTGCATGCATCTTCTGTACTCGTTTATATCTTAAATTCAGTCTCAAAACACCCGAAAATTCGATATTTTTTGGTCCCAGAAGCGACCTGTATATGCCTACTCCATGCTAGAATGTTTTCAAGATACAGACCCAAAACATGCCCAAAATCGATATTTTAGGTGCAAGAAGTCGATATGTGCATGCATCTTCAGTACCCATTTATATCTCAAATTCAGGCTCAAAACGCCCGAAAATTCGATATTTTTGGGTCCAAGAAGCGATCTGTACATGCCTACTCCGTGTTAGAGTATTTTCAAAATACAGGCCGAAAACATGCTGAAAATCAATATTTTAGGTGCCCAAAGTCAATATGTGCATGCTTCTTCTGTACCCGTTTATATCTCAAATTCGGGCTCAAAATATCCGAAAATTCGATATTTTGGGTCCCAGAAGCGATCTGTACATGCCTACTTCGTGTTAGAGTATTTTCAAAATAAAGGCCCAAAACATGCTAAAAATCGATATTTTTGGTGCCCAAAGTCGATATGTGCATGCATTATCTGTACCCGTTAATATCTCAAATTCAGGCTCAAAACATCCTAAAATACGGTATTTTTGTGTCCCAGAAGCGATCTGTACATCCCTACTCCATGCTAGAATGTTTTCAAGATACAGACCCAAAACATGCTCAAAATCGATATTTTAGGTGCAAAAAGTCGATATGTGCATTTATCTTCAGTACCGGTTTATATCTCAAATTCAGGCTCAAAACACCCGAATATTCAATAGTTTTAGGTTCCAGAAGCGATCTGTATATGTCTACTCAGTGCTAGAATGTTTTATAAAATATAGGTTTAAAACATGCTAAAAATTTATTTTTTAGGTGTCAAAAGTCGATATGTGCATGCATCTTCTGTACTCGTTTATATCTTAAATTCAGTCTCAAAACACCCGAAAATTCGATATTTTTTGGTCCCAGAAGCGACCTGTATATGCCTACTCCATGCTAGAATGTTTTCAAGATACAGACCCAAAACATGCCCAAAATCGATATTTTAGGTGCAAGAAGTCGATATGTGCATGCATCTTCAGTACCCGTTTATATCTCAAATTCAGGCTCAAAACGCCCGAAAATTCGATATTTTTGGGTCCCAGAAGCGATCTGTACATGCCTACTCAGAGTTAGAATATTTTTAAAATACAGGCCCAAAATATGCTCAAAATCGATATTTTACGTGCCCATAGTCGATATGTACATGCATCTTCAGTATCCGTTAATATCTCAAATTCAAGCTCAAAACACCCGAAAATTCGGTATTTTTGGGTCCCAGAAGCGATCTGTACATGCGTACTTCTTGCTAGAATGTTTTCAAGATACAGACCCATAACAAGCTGAAAATTGATATTTTAGGTGCAAAAAGTCGATATGTGCATGTATCTTCAGTACCGGTTTATATCTCAAATTCAGGCTCAAAACACCCGAATATTCAATAGTTTTAGGTTCCAGAAGCGATCTGTACATGTCTACTCAGTGCTAGAATGTTTTTAAAATATAGGTTTAAAACATGCTAAAAATTTATATTATAGGTTTCCCAAGTCGATATGTGCATGCATCTTCAGTATCCGTTTATATCTCAAATTCAGGCTCAAAACACCCGAAAATTCGATATTTTTGGGTCCCAGAAGCGATCTGTACATGCCTACTCAGTGCTAGAATAATTTCAAGATATTGGCCCAAAACATGCAAAAAATCGATATTTTGGGTGTCCAAAGTCGAAGTGTGCATGCATGCTCTGTACCCGTTTATATTTCAAATTCAAGCTCTAAACACCCGAAAAGTCAATATTTTTGGGTTCCAGAAGCGATCTGTACATGCCTACTCAGTGCTAGAATGTTTTTAAAATATAGGTTTAAAACATGCTAAAAATATATATTTTAGGTTTCCCAAGTCGATATGTGCATGCATCTTCTGTACCCGTTTATATCGTAAATTTAGGCTCAAAACACCCGAAAATTCGATATTTTTGGGTCCCAGAAGCGATCTGTACATGCCTACTCCGTTTTAGAGTATTTTCAAAATACAGGCCCAAAACATGCTGAAAATCGATATTTTAGGTGCCCAAAGTTGATTTGTGCATGCATCTTCTGTACCCGTTTATATCTCAAAATCAGGCTCAAAACACCCGAAAATTCGATATTTTTGGGTCCCAGAAGCGATTTGTACATGCCTACTCCGTGTTAGAGCATTTTCAAAATACAGGCCCAAAACATGCTGAAAATCAATATTTTAGGTTCCCAAAGTCAATATGTGCATGCTTCTTCTGTACCCGATTATATCTTAAATTCGGGCTCAAAATATCCGAAAATTCGATATTTTGGGTCCCAGAAGCGATCTGTACATGCCTACTTCGTGTTAAAGTATTTTCAAAATAAAGGCCCAAAACATGCTAAAAATCGATATTTTTGGTGCCCAAAGTCGATATGTGCATGCATTATCTGTACCCGTTTATATCTCAAATTCAGGCTCAAAACATCCTAAAATTCGGTATTTTTGTGTCCCAGAAGCGATCTGTACATTCCTACTCCATGCTAGAATGTTTTCAAGATACAGACCCAAAACATGCTCAAAATCTATATTTTAGTTGCAAAAAGTCGATATGTGCTTGCATCTTCAGTGCCCGTTTATATCTTAAATTCAGGCTTAAAACACCCAAAAATTCAATATTCTTGGATCCCCGAAGCGATCTGTACATGTCTACTCAGTGCTAGAATGTTTTAAAATGTAGGCTTAAAACATGCTAAAAATCAATATTTTACGTGTCCAAAGTCGATATATACATACATCTTCTGTACCTGTTTATATCCCAAATTCATGCTCAAAACACCCGAAAATTCAAAATTTTTGGGTCCTAGAAGCAATCTGTACATGCCTACTGAGTGATAGAATATTTTCAAGATATGGTCCCAAAACATGCTAAAAATCGATATTTTAGGTGCCCAATGTCGATATGTGCATGCATCTTCTGTACCCGTTTATATCTCAAATTCAGGCTCAAAACACCCGAAAAGTCGATATTTTTGGGTTCCAGAACCGATCTGTACATGTCTACTCAGTGCTACAGAAGCGATCTGTACATGCCTACTCCGTGTTAGAGAATGTTTTAATAAATACAGGCCAAAAATATGATAAAAATCGATATTTTGGGTGCCCAAAGTCAATATGTGCATGCAACTTCTGTACCCGTTTATATCTCAAATTCAGGCTCAAAACAACGGAAAATTCAATATTTTTGGGTCCCAGAAGAGATATATACAGTACAAACATGCCTACTCAGTGCCAGAATCTTTTCAAAATATAGGCTCAAAACATGCTAAAAATTGATTATTTAGGTGTCCCAAGTCAATATGTGCATGCATCTTCTGTACCCGTTTATATCTCAAATTCAGGCTCAAAACACCCGAAAATTCGATTTTTGTGTGTCCCAGACGCAACCTGTACAGGCCTACTTCGTGTTAGAGTATTTTCAAAGTACAGGCCCAAAACATGTTCAAAATCGAAATTTTGGGTGCCCAAAGTTAATATGTGCATGCATCTTCTGTACGCGATTATATATCAAATTCAGGCTCAAAATACCCGAAATTTCGATATTTTTGGGTCCCAGAAGCGGTCTGTACATGCCTACCCCGTGTTTGAGTAATTTCAAAATACAGGTCCAAAACATGCTGAAAATCGATGTTTTAGGTGCCCAAAGTCGATATGTGTATGCATCTTCTGTACCCATTTTTATCTCAAATTCAGGCTAAAAACACCTGAAAATTCGATATTTTTGTGTTCCAGAAGCGATCTGTACATGCCTACTCCGTGTTAGAGTATTTTGAAAATACAGGCTAAAAACATGCTATAAATCGATATTTTGGGTGCCCAATGTCATTATGTGCATGCATCTTCTGCACCCGTTTATATCTCAAATTCAGGCTCAAAACACCCGGAAATTCAATATTTTGGGATCCCAGAAGCGATCTGTATATGCCTACTCCGTGTTAGAATAATTTCAAAAAAATTGGCCCATAACATGCTAAAAATCGATATTTTGGGTGCCTAAAATCGATATGTGCATGCATCTTCTGTACCCCTCTATATCTCAAATTCAGGCTAAAAACACCCGAAAATTCGATATTTTTGGGTCCCAGAAGCGATCTGTACATGCCTACTCAGTGCTTGAATAATTTCAAAATATTGGCCCAAAACATGCCAACAACCAATATTTTTGGTGCCCAAAGTCAATATGTGTATGCATCTTCTGTACCCGTTTATATCCCAAATTCCGGCTCAAAACACCCGAAAATTCGATATTTTTGGGTCCGAGAATCGATCTGTAGATGCCTACTCCGTGTTAGAGTATTTTCAAAATACAGGTCCAAAACATGCTCAAAATCGATATTTTTGGGTGCAAAAAGTCGATATGTGCATGTATCTTCAGTACCCGTCTATATCTCAAATTCAAGCTCAAAACACCCGAAAAGTCAATATTTTTGGGTTTTTTAGAAGCGATCTGTACATGCCTACTCCATGTTAGAGTATTTTCAAAATACAGGCCCAATATATGCTGAAAATCGATATTTTAGGTGCCCAAAGACAATATGTGCATGCATCTTCTGTACCCGTTTATAACTCAAATTCAGGCTCAAAACACCCAAAAATTCGGTAATTTTGGGTCCAAGAAGCGATCTGTATATGCTTACTCCGTGATAAAGTATTTTCAAAATAAAGGCCCAAAACATGCTAAAAATCGATATTTTTGGTGCCCAAAGTCGATATGTGCATGCATTATCTGTACCCGTTTATATCTCAAATTCAGGCTCAAAGCACCCTAAAATTCGGTATTTTTGTGTCCCAGAAGCGATCTGTACATCCCTACTTCATGCTTGAATGTTTTCAAGATACAGACCCAAAACATGCTCAAAATCGATATTTTAGGTGCAAAAAGTCGATATGATATGTGCATGCATCTTCAGTGTCCGTTTATATCTCAAATTCAGGCTCAAAACACCCAAAAATTCAATATGCTTGGGCCCCCGAAGCGATCTGTACATGTCTACTTAGTGTTACAATGTTTTAAAATATAGGCTTAAAACATGCTAAAAATCAATATTTTACGTGTCCAAAGTCGATATGTGCATACATCTTTTGTACCTGTTTATATCCCAAATTCATGCTCAAAACACCCGAAAATTCAAAATTTTTGGGTCCCAGAAGCAATCTGTACATGCCTACTCAGTGATAGAATATTTTCAAAATATAGGCCCAAAACATGCTAAAAATCGATATTTTAGGTGCCCAATGTCGATATGTGCATGCATCATCTGTACCCGTTTATATCTCAAATTCAGGCTCAAAACACCTGAAAAATCGATATTTTTGGGTTCCAGAACCGATCTGTACATGTCTACTCAGTGCTACAGAAGCGATCTGTACATGCCTACTCCGTGTTAGAGAATGTTTTTAAAATACAGGCCCAAAACATGATAAAAATCGATATTTTGGGTGCTCAAAGTTAATATGTTCATGCAACTTCTGTACCCATTTATATCTCAAATTCAGGCTCAAAACAACGGAAAATTCAATATTTTTGGGTCCCACAAGCGATATATACAGTACAAACATGCCTACTCAGTACTAGAATTTTTTCAAAATATAGGCTCAAAACATGCTAAAAATTGATAATTTAGGTGTCCCAAGTCAATATGTGCATGCATCTTCTGTACCCGTTTATATCTCAAATTCAGGCTTAAAACACCCGAAAATTCGATTTTTGTGTGTCCCAGACGCGATCTCTACATGCCTACTTCGTGTTAGAGTATTTTTTTAAAGTACAGACCCAAAACATGCTCAAAATCGATATTTTGGGTGCTCAAAGTTGATATGTGCATGCATCTTCTGTACGCGATTATATATCAAATTCAGGCTCAAAATACCCGAAAATTCAATATTTTTGGGTCCCTGAAGCAATCTGTACATGCCTCCTCCGTGTTTTAGTAATTTCAAAATACAGGCCCAAAACAAGCTGAATATCGATGTTTTAGGTGCCCAAAGTCGATATGTGTATGCATCTTCTGTACCCGTTTATATCTCAAATTCAGGCTAAAAACACCTGAAAATTCGATATTTTTGTGTTCCAGAAGCGATCTGTACATGCCTACTCCGAGTTAGAGTATTTTGAAAATACAGGCTAAAAACATGCTCAAAATCGATATTTTGGGTGCCCAAAGTCAATATGTGTATGCATCTTCTGCACCCGTTTATATCTCAAATTCAACCACAAAACACCCGAAAATTCGATATTTTTCGGTCCCAGAAGCGATCTGTACATGCCTACTCAGTGCTAGAATGTTTTCAAAAAATAGGCTCAAAACAAGCTAAAAAACGATATTTTAGGTGCACAAAGTCAATATGTGCATGCATCTTCTGTACCCGTTTATATCTCAAATTCAGGCTCAAAACACCCGAAAAATCGGTATTTTTGGGTCCTAGAAGCGATCTGTACTTGCCTACTCCTAGTTAGATTGTTTTCAAGATACAGACTCAAAACTTGCTCAAAATCGATATTTTAGGTGCCCAAAAGTCGATATGTTCATGCATCTTCAGTACCTGTTTATATCTCAAATTCAGGCTCAAAACCCACGAAAATTCGATATTTTGGGGTCCCAGAAGCGATCTGTACATGCCTACTCCGTGTTAGAGTATTTTCAAAATACAGGCCCAAAACATGCTGAAAATCAATATTTTAGGTGCCCAAAGTCAATATGTGTATGCATCTTCTATACCCGTATACATCCCAAATTCATGCTCAAAACACCCGAAAATTCGATATTTTGGGGTCCCCGAAGCGATCTGTACATGCCTACTCCGTGTTAGAGTATTTTCCAAATATTGGCCCAAAACATGCTTAAAATCGATATTGTGGGTGCGCAAAGTCGATATGTGCATGCATTTTCGGTACCCGTTTATATCTCAAATTCTAGCTCAAAACACCCGAAAATTCGATATTTTTGGGTCCCAGAAGCGATCTGTACATGCCTACTCCGTGTTAGAGTATTTTCAAAATACAGGACAAAAACATGCTCAAAATCGATATTTTGGGTGCCCAAAGTCGATATGTGCATGCATCTTCAGTACCCGTTTACATTCCAAATTGAGGTTCAAAACACCCGAAAATTCAATATTTTTGGGTCCCAGAAGCGATCTGTACATGCCTAGTCAGATACAGGCCCAAAACATGCTGAAAATCGATATTTTAGGTGCCCAAAGTCAATATGTGTATGCATCTTCTGCACCCGTTTATATCCCAAATTCAACCTCAAAACACCCCAAAATTCGATGTTTTTTGGTCCCATAAGCGATATGTACATGCCTACTCATTGCTAGAATGTTTTCAAAATATAAGCTCAAAACATACTAAAAATCGATATTTTAAGTGTCCAAAGTCGATATGTTCATGCATCTTCTGTACCCGTTTATATCTCAAATTCAACCTCATAACACCCGAAACTTCGATATTTTTGGGTCCCAGAAGCGATCTGTACATGCCTACTCAGTGCTAGAATGTTTTCAAAATATAGGCTCAAAACATGCTTAAAATCGATATTTTAAGTGTCCAAAGTCGATATGTGCATGCATCTTCTGTACCCGTTTATATCTCAAATTCAGTGTTAAAACACCCGAAAATTCGATATTTTGGGGTCCCAGAAGTGATCTGTACTTGCCTACTCCTAGTTAGAATGTTTTTAAGATGCAGACTCAAAACATTCTCAAAATCGATATTTTAGGTGCCCAAAAGTCGATATGTGCATGCATCTTCAGTACCTGTTTATATCTCTAAATTCTGGCTCAAAACACCCGAAAATTCGATATTTTTCGGTCCCAGAAGCGATCTGTACATGCCTACTCAGTGGTAGAATGTTTTCGAAATATAGGCTCAAAACATGCTAAAAATCGATATTTTAAGTGTCCAAAGTCGATATGTGCATGCATCTTCTGTACCCGTTTATATCTGAAATTCAGGCTCAAAACACCCGAAAAACCGGTATTTTTAGGTCTCAGAAGCGATCTGTACTTGCCTACTCCTAGTTAGAATGTTTTCAAGATACTGACCCAAAACATGCTCAAAATCGATATTTTAGGTGACCAGAAGTCGATATGTTCATGCATCTTCAGTACCTGTTTATATCTCAAATTCAGGCTCAAAACACCCGAAAATTCGATATTTTTTGGTCCCCTTAAGCGATTTGTACATGCCTACTCAGAAACAGGCTCAAAACATGCTCAAAATCGATATTTTAAGTGTCCAAAGTCGATATGTGCATGCATCTTCTGCACCCGTTTATATCCCAAATTCTGGCTCAAAACACCCGAAAATTCGATATTTTTGTGTCCCAGAAGCGATCTGTACATGCCTACTCCGTGTTAGAGTATTTTCAAAATACAGGCCCAAAACATGCTGAAAATCGATATTTTAGGTGCCCAAAGTCAATATGTGCATGCATTTTATGTACCCGTTTATATCTCAAATTCAGGCTCAAAACACCCGAAAATTCGATATTTTGGGGTCCCAGAAGCGATCTGTACATGCTTACTCAGTGCTAGAATATTTTCAAAATATATGCCCAAAACATGCTAAAAACTCGATATTTTTGGTACCCAAAGTCGATATGTGCATGCATCTTCTGCACCCGTTTATATCCCAAATTTATCCCCAAAACACCCGAAAATTCGATATTTTGGGTTCCCAGAAGCGATCTGTACATGCCTACTCCGTGTCAGAGTATTTTAAAAATACAGGCCCAAAACATACAGAAACTCGATATTTTAGATGCCCAAAAGTCGATATGTGCATGCATCTTCTATACCCGTTTGTATCTCAAATTCAGGTTCCAAACACCCGAAAATTCGATATTTTTTGGTCGTCCCAGAAGCGATCTGTACATGACTACTCAGATACAGGCCCAAAACATGCTGAAAATCGATATTTTAGGTGCCCAAAGTCAATATGTGTATGCATCTTCTGCACCCGTTTATATCCCAAATTCAACCTCAAAACACCCGAATATTCGATATTTTTGGGTCTCAGAAGCAATCTGAACATGCTTACACAATGCTAGAATACATTCAAAATATAGGGCCAAAACATCCTAAAAATCGATACTTCAAGTGACCAAAGTCGATATGTGCATGTATCTTCAGTACCGGTTTCTGTCTCAAATTCAGGCTCAAAACACCCGAAAATTCGATATTTTTGGGTCCTAGAAGCGATCTGTACATGCCTACTCCTAGTTAGAATGTTTTCAAAATACAGACCCAAAACATGCTTAAAATCGATATTTTAGGTGCCCAAAAGTCGATATGTGCATGCATCTTCTGTAACCGTTTATATCTCAAATTCAGGCTTAAAACACCCGAAAAATCGGTATTTTTGGGTACTAGAAGCGATCTGTACTTGCCTACTCCTAGTTAGAATGTTTTCAAGATACAGACTCAAAACATGCTCAAAATCGATATTTTAGGTGCCCAAAAGTCGATATGTGCATGCATCTTCAGTACCTGTTTATATCTAAAATTCTGGCTCAAAACACCCGAAAATTCGATATTTTTGGTTCCCAGAAGCGATCTGTACATGCCTACTCAGTGCTAGAATGTTTTCAAAATATAGGCTCAAAAAATGCTAAAAATCGATATTTTAAGTGTCCAAAGTCGATATGTGCATGCATCTTCTGTACCCGTTTATATCTCAAATTCAGGCTCCAAACACCCGAAAATTCAATATTTTGGAGTCCCAGAAGCGATCTGTACATGCCTACTCAGATACAGGCTCAAAACATGCTGAAAATCGATATTTTAGGTGCCCAAAGTCAATATGTGTATGCATCTTCTCCACGCGTTTATATCTCAAATTCAACCACAAAACACCCGAAAATTCGATATTTTTCAGTCCCAGAAGCTATCTGTACATGCCTACTCAGTGCTAGAATGTTTTCAAAATATAGGCTCAAAACATGCTAAAAATCGATATTTTAAGTGTCCAAAGTCGATATGTGAATGCATCTTCTGTACCCGTTTATATCTCAAATTCAGGCTCAAAACCCCCGAAAATTCTATATTTTTGTGTCCCAGAAGCGATCTGTACATGCCTACTCCGTGTTAGAATATTTTCAAAATACAGGCCCAAAACATGCTAAAAATCGATATTTTAGGTGCCCAAAGTCGATATCTCAAATTCATGTCCAAAACACCCGAAAATTCGATATTTTGGGGTCCCAGAAGCGATCTGTACATGCCTACTCCGTGTTAGAGTATTTTTAATATACAGGCTCAAAAAATACTGAAAATCGATCTTTTAGGTGCCCAAAAGTCGATATGTATATGCATCTTCTGCACCCGTTTATATCCCAAATTCAACCTCAAAACACCCGAAAATTCGATATTTTAGGGTTCCAGAAGCGATCTGTACATGCCTACTCAGTGCTAGAATGTTTTCAAAATATAGGCTCAAAACATGCTAAAAATCGATATTTTAAGTGTCCAAAGTCGATATGTGCATGCATCTTCTGTACCCGTTTATATAGCAAATTCAGGCTTAAAACACCCGAAATTTCGATATTTTGGGGTCCCAGAAGTGATCTGTACATATCTACTTTGTGCTAGAATATTTTCATAATATAGGCTCAAAACATGCTAAAAAGCGATATTTTAAGTTTCCAAAGTCGATATGTGCATGCATCTTCTGCACCCGTTTATATATCAAATTCAGGCTGGAAACACCCGAAAAATCGATATTTGGGGTCCCAGAAGTGATCTGTACATGCCTACTCAGATACAGGCCCAAACCATGCTGAAAATCGATATTTTAGGTGCCCAAAGTCAATATGTGCATGCATTTTCTGTACCCGTTTATATCTCAAATTTAGGCACAAAACACCCGAAAATTCGATATTTTGGGGTCCCAGAAGCGATCTGTACATGCTTACTCAGTGCTAGAATATTTCCAAAATATAGGCCCAAAACATGCTATAAAATCGATATTTTAGGTGCCCAAAGTCGATATCTCAAATTTATCCCCAAAACACCCGAAAATTCGATATTTTGGGTTCCCAGAAGCGATCTGTACATGCCTACTCCGTGTTAGAGTATTTTAAAAATACAGGCCCAAAACATGCTTAAAATCGATATTTTAGGTGCCCAAAAGTCGATATGTGCATGCATCTTCTGTACCCGTTTATATCTCAAATTCAGGCTTAAAACACCCGAAAAATCGATATTTTTGGGTCTCAGAAGCGATCTGTACATGACTACTCAGATGCAGGCCCAAAACATGCTGAAAATCGATATTTTAGGTGCCCAAAGTCAATATGTGTATGCATCTTCTGCACCCGTTTATATCCCAAATTCAACCTCAAAACACCCGAAAATTCGATATTTTTGGGTCTCAGAAGCAATCTGAACATGCTTACACAATGCTAGAATACATTCAAAATATAGGGCCAAAACATTCTTAAAATCGATACTTCAAGTGACAAAAGTCGATATGTGCATGTATCTTCAGTACCGGTTTCTGTCTCAAATTCAGGCTCAAATCACCCGAAAATTCTATATTTTTGGGTCTTAGAAGCGATCTGTACATGCCTACTCCTAGTTAGAATGTTTTCAAAATACAGACCCAAAACATGCTTAAAATCGATATTTTAGGTGCCCAAAAGTCGATATGTGCATGCATCTTCTGTACCCGTTTATATCTCAAATTCAGGCTTAAAACACCCGAAAAATCGGTATTTTTGGGTCCTAAAAGCGATCTGTACTTGCCTACTCCTAGTTAGAATGTTTTCAAGATACAGACTCAAAACATGCTCCAAATCGATATTTTATGTGCCCAAAAGCCGATATGTGCATGCATCTTCAGTACCTGTTTATATCTAAAATTCAGGCTCAAAACACCCGAAAATTCGATATTTTTGGGTCCCAGAAGCGATCTGTACATGCCTACTCCGTGTTAGAGTATTTTCAAAATACAGGCCCAAAACATGCTGGAAATCAATATTTTAGGTGCCTAAAGTCAATATGTGCATGCATTTACTGTACCCGTTTATATCTCAAATT
This sequence comes from Petrolisthes cinctipes, assembly GCA_033782935.1. Taxonomy (NCBI): domain Eukaryota; kingdom Metazoa; phylum Arthropoda; class Malacostraca; order Decapoda; family Porcellanidae; genus Petrolisthes; species Petrolisthes cinctipes. The sequence goes on along the minus strand of JAWQEG010000062.1, from coordinate 11,155,526 downwards.
CAGGCTCAAAACACCCGAAAATTCGATATTTTTGTGTCCCAGAAGCGATCTGTACATGCTTACTCAGTGCAAGAATATTTTCAAAATATATGCCCAAAACATGCTAAAAATCGATATTTTAGGTGCCTAAAGTCGATATCTCAAATTTATCCCCAAAACACCGAAAATTCGATATTTTGGGGTCCCAGAAGCGATCTGTACATGTCTACTCCGTGTTAGAGTATTTTATAAATACAGGCCCAAAACATACAGAAAATCGATATTTTAGGTGCCCAAAAGTCGATATGTTCATAAATCTTCTATACCCGTTTATATCTCAAATTCAGGCTCCAAACACCCAAAAATTCGATATTTTGGGGTCCCAGAAGCGATCTGTACATGACTACTCAGATACAGGCCCAAAACATGCTGAAAATCGATATTTTAGGTGCCCAAAGTCAATATGTGTATGCATCGTCTGCACCCGTTTATATCCCAAATTCAACCTCAAAACACCCGAAAATTCGATATTTTTGGGTCCCAGAAGCGATCTGTACATGCCTACTCAGTGCTAGAATGTTTTTAAAATATAGGCTCAAAACATGCTAAAAATCGATATTGTGGGTGCCCAAAGTCGATATGTGCATGCATTTTCTGTACCCGTTATATCTCAAATTCAGGCTCAAAACACCCGAAAATTCGATATTTTTGGATCCCAGAAGCGATCTGTACATGCCTACTCCGTGTTAGAGTATTTTCAATATACAGGACAAAAACATGCTCAAAATCGATATTTTGGGTGCCCAAAGTCGATATGTGCATGCATCTTCAGTACCCGTTAACATTCCAAATTGAGGTTCAAAACACCCGAAAATTCGATATTTATGGGTCTCAGAAGCGATCTGTACATGCTCACTCTAGGCTAGAATATTTTACATAATATAGGCCTAAAACATGCTGAAAATCGTTTTTTTTTGTGAAGAAAGTCGATATGTGCATGCATCTTCTGTACCCGTTTATATCCCAAATTCATTCTCAAAACACCAGAAAATTCGGTATTTTTGGGTCTTAGAAGCGCTCTGTACATGCTTACCCAGTGCTAGATTAAATTCAAAATATAGGGCCAAAACATACTAAAAATCGATATTTTAGGTGCACAAAGTCGAAATGTTCATGCATCTTCTGTACCCGTTTATATCCCAAATTCAGTCTCAAAACACCTGAAAATTCGATATTTTTGGATCCCAGAAGCAATCTCCACATGCATAGTCAGTGCTAGAATATTTTCAAAATACAGGCCCAAAACATGCTTAAAATCGATATTATAGGTGATCAAAGTCGATATCTGCATGCATTTTCTGTTCCCGTTTATATCCCAAATTCAGGCTAAAAACACCTGAAAATTTGATTTTTTTGGGTCCCAGAAGGGATCTGTAAATGCCTACTCAATGTTACAATATTTTCAAAATACAGGCCCAAAATAAGCTGACAACCGATATTTTATGTGCCCAAAATCCATATGTGCATTCATCTTCTGTACCCGTTTATATCCCAAATTTAGGCTCAAAACACACGAAAATTCGATATTTTTGGGTCCTAGAAGCGATCTGTAGATGCCTACTCCTAGTTAGAATGTTTTTGAAGATACAGTCCCAAAACATGCTCAAAATCGATATTTTAGGTGCCCAAAAGTCGATATGTGCATGCATCATCTGTACCCGTTTATATCTCAAATTCAGGCTCAAAACACCCGAAAATTCGATATTTTGGGGTCATAGAAGCGATCTGTACATGCCTACGCAGTGCTAGAATATTTTAAAAATACAGGCCCAAAACATGCTAAAAATCGATATTTTAGGTGCCCAAAGTCGATATCTCAAATTCAGGCCCAAAACACCCGAAAATTCGATATTTTGGGGTCCCAGAAGCGATCTGTACATGCCTACTCAGATACAGGCTCAAAACATGCTAAAAATCGATATTTTAAGTGTCCAAAGTCGATATGTGCATCCATCTTCTGCACCCGTTTATATCCCAAATTCAGGATCAAAACACCCGAAAATTCGATATTTTTTGGTCCCAGAAGCGATCTGTTCATGCCTACTCAGTGCTAAAATGTTTTCAAAATATAGGCTCAAAACATACTAAAAATCGATATTTTAAGTGTCCCAAGTCGATATGTGCATGCATCTTCTGTACCCGTTTATATCTTAAATTTAGGCTCAGAACACCCGAAAATTCGATATTTTTGGGTCCCAGGAGCGATCTGTACATGCCTACTCCGTGTTAGAGTATTTTCAAAATACAGGTCCAATATATGCTGAAAATCGATATTTTAGGTGCCCAAAGACAGTATGTGCATGCATCTTCTGTACCCGTTCATAACTCAAATACAGGCTCAAAACACCCGAAAATTCGATAATCTTGGGTCCAAGAAGCGATCTGTACATGCTTACTCCGTGTTAAAGTATTTTCAAAATACATGCCCAAAACATGCTGAAAATCGATATTTTAGGTGCCCAAAGTCGATATCTCAAATTCAGGCCCAAAACACCCGAAAATTCGATATTTTGGGTTCCCAGAAGCGATCTGTACATACCTACTCCGTGTTAGAGTATTTTCAAAATACAGGCCCAAAACATACAGAAAATCGATATTTTAGGTGGCCAAAAGTCGATATGTGCATGCATCTTCTATACTCGTTTATATCTCAAATTCAGGCTCCAAACACCCGAAAATTCGATATTTTTGAGTCCAAGAAGCGATCTGTACATGCCTACTCAGATACAGGCCCAAAACATGCTGAAAATCGATATTTTAGGTCCCCAAAGTCAATATGTGTATGCATCTTCTGAACCCGTTTATATCCCAAATTCAACCTCAAAACACCCGAAAATTCGATATATTTGGGTCCCAGAAGCGATCTGTACATGCCTACTCAGTGCTAGAATGTTTTCAAAATATAGGCTCAAAACATACTAAAAATCGATATTTTAAGTGTCCAAAGTCGATATGTGCATGCATCTTCTGTACCCGTTTATATCTCAAATTAAGGCTCAAAACACCCGAAAATTCGGTATTTTTGGGTCCTAGAAGCGATCTGTACATGCCTAGTCCTAGTTAGAATGATTCCAAAATACAGACCCAAAACATGCTCGAAATCGATATTTTAGGTGCCCAAAAGTCGATATGTGCATGCATCTTCTGTACCCGTTTATATCTCAAATCCAGGCTCAAAACACCCGAAAATTCGATATTTTGGGGTCCCAGAAGCGATCTGTACATGCCTACGCAGTGCTAGAATATTTTCAAAATACAGGCCCAAAACATGCTGAAAATCGATATTTTAGGTGCCCAAAGTCAATATGTGCATGCATTTTCTGTACCCGTTTATATCTCTAATTCAGGCTCAAAACACCCGAAAATTCGATATTTAGGGGTCCCAGAAGCGATCTGTACATGCTTACTCAGTGCTAGAATATTTTCAAAATATATGCCCAAAACATGCTAAAAATCGATATTTTAGGTGCCCAACGTCGATATCTCAAATTTATCCCCAAAACACCCGAAAATTCGATATTTTGGGGTCCCAGAAGCGATTTGTACATGCCTACTCCGTGTTAGAGTATTTTCAAAATACAGGCCCAAAACATACAGAAAATCGATATTTTAGGTGCCCAAAGTCAATATGTGCATGCATATTCTGTACCCGTTTATATCTCAAATTCAGGCTCAAAACACCCGAAAATTCTATATTTTTGGGTTCTAGAAATGATCTGTACATGCCTACTCCTAGTTAGAATGTTTTCAAGATACAGACCCAAAACATGCTCAAAATCGATATTTTAGGTTCCCAAAAGTCGATATGTGCATGCATCTTCTGTACCCGTTTGTATCTCAAATTCATGCTCAAAAAACACAAAAATTCGATATTTTGGGTTCCCAGAAGCGATCTGTAAATGCCTACTCCGTGTTAGAGTATTTTTGATATACAGGCCCAAAACATACTGAAAATCGATCTTTTAGGTGCCCAAAGTCGATATGTACATACATCTTCTGTACCCGTTTATATCTGAAATTCTGTCTGGAAACACCCGAAAATTCAATATTTGGGGTCCCAGAAGCGATCTGTACATGCCTACTCAGGTACAGGCCCAAAACATGCTGAAAATCGATATTTTAGGTGCCCAAAGTCAATATGTGTATGCATCTTCTGCACTCGTTTATATCTCAAATTCAACCACAAAACACCCGAAAATTCGATATTTTTAGGTCTCAGAAGCGATCTGTACATGCCTACTCAGTGCTAGAATGTTTTCAAAATATAGGCTCAAAACATGCTAAAAATCGATATTTTAAGTGTCCAAAGTCGAAATGTGCATGCATCTTCTGTACCCGTTTATATCTCAAATTCAGGCTCAAAACACCCGAAAAATCGGTATTTTTGAGTCCCAGAAGCGATCTGTACTTGCCTACTCCTAGTTAGTATGTTTTCAAGATACAGACCCAAAACATGCTCAAAATCGATATTTTAGGTGCCCAAAAGTCGATATGTACATGCATCTTCAGTACCTGTTTATATCTCAAATTCAGGCTCAAAACACCCGAAAATTCGATATTTTTGGGTCCCTGAAGCGATCTGTACATGCCTACTCCGTGTTAGAATATTTTCAAAATACAGGCCCAAAACATGCTGAAAATCGATATTTTAGGTGCTTAAAGTCAATATGTGCATGCATTTTCTGTACCCGTTTATATCTCTAATTCAGGCTCAAAACACCCGAAAATTCGATATTTTGGGGTCCCAGAAGCGATCTGTACATGCTTACTCAGTGCTAGAATATTTTCAAAATATATGCCAAAAACAAGCTAAAAATCGATATTTTAGGTGCCCAACGTCGATATCTCAAATTTATCCCCAAAACACCAGAAAATTCGATATTTTAGGGTCCCAGAAGCGATTTGTACATGCCTACTCCGTGTTAGAGTATTTTCAAAATACAGGCCCAAAACATACAGAAAATCGATATTTTAGGAGCCCAAAAGTCGATATGTGCATGCATCTTCTATACCCGTTTATATCTCAAATTCAGGCTCCAAACACCCGAAAATTCCATATGTTTTGGTCCCAGAAGAGATCTGTACATGCCTACTCAGATACAGTCCCAAAACATGCTGAAAATCGATATTTTAGGTGCCCAAATTCAATATGTGTATGCATCCTCTGCACCCGTTTATATCCCAAATTCAACCTCTAAACACCCGAAAATTCGATATTTTTGGGTCCAAGAAACGATCTGTTCATGCCTACTCAGTGCTAGAATGTTTTCAAAATATAGGCTCAAAACATACTAAAAATCGATATTTTAAGTGTCCAAAGTCGATATGTGCATGCATCTTCTGTACCCGTTTATATCTTAAATTTAGGCTCAGAACACCCGAAAATTCGATATTTTTGGGTCCCAGAAGCGATCTGTACATGCCTACTCCGTGTTAAAGTATTTTCAAAATACATGCCCAAAACATGCTGAAAATCGATATTTTAGGTGCCCAAAGTCGATATCTCAAATTCAGGCCCAAAACACCCGAAAATTCGATATTTTGGGGTTCCAGAAGCGATCTGTACATGCTTACTCCGTGTTAGAGTATTTTCAATATACAGGCCCAAAACATACTGAAAATCGATCTTTTAGGTGCCCAAAAGTCGATATGTGGATGCATCTTCTGTACCCGTTTATATCTCAAATTCAGGCTCCAAACACCCGAAAATTCGATATTTTGTGGTCCCAGAAGCGATCTGTACTTGCCTACTCCGTTTTAGAGTATTTTCAAAATACAGGCCCAAAACATACTGATAATCGATATTTTAGGTGCCCAAAGTCAATATGTGCACGCATTTTCTGTACCCGTTTATATCTCAAATTCAGGCTCAAAACACCCGAAAATTCAATATTTCCTGGTCCCAGAAGCGATCTGTACATGCCTACTCAGTGCTAGAATATTTTCAAAATATAGCCCCAAAACATGCTAAAAATCGATATTTTATGTGCCCAAAGTCGATATCTTAAATTCAGGCCCAAAACACCCGAAAATTCGATATTTTTTGGTCCCAGAAGCGATCTGTAAATGCCTACTCAGATACAGGCTCAAAACATTCTAAAAATCGATATTTTAAGTGTCCAAAAGTCGATATGTGCATGCATCTTCAGTACCTGTTTATATCTCAAATTCAGGCTCAAAACACCCGAAAATTCGATATTTTTGGGTCCCTGAAGCGATCTGTACATGCCTACTCCGTGTTAGAATATTTTCAAAATACAGGCCCAAAACATGCTGAAAATCGATATTTTAGGTGCTTAAAGTCAATATGTGCATGCATTTTCTGTACCCGTTTATATCTCTAATTCAGGCTCAAAACACCCGAAAATTCGATATTTTGGGGTCCCAGAAGCGATCTGTACATGCTTACTCAGTGCTAGAATATTTTCAAAATATATGCCAAAAACAAGCTAAAAATCTATATTTTAGGTGCCCAACGTCGATATCTCAAATTTATCCCCAAAACACCAGAAAATTCGATATTTTGGGGTCCCAGAAGCGATTTGTACATGCCTACTCCGTGTTAGAGTATTTTCAAAATACAGGCCCAAAACATACAGAAAATCGATATTTTAGGAGCCCAAAAGTCGATATGTGCATGCATCTTCTATACCCGTTTATATCTCAAATTCAGGCTCCAAACACCCGAAAATTCCATATGTTTTGGTCCCAGAAGAGATCTGTACATGCCTACTCAGATACAGTCCCAAAACATGCTGAAAATCGATATTTTAGGTGCCCAAATTCAATATGTGTATGCATCTTCTGCACCCGTTTATATCCCAAATTCAACCTCTAAACACCCGAAAATTCGATATTTTTGGGCCCAAGAAACGATCTGTTCATGCCTACTCAGTGCTAGAATGTTTTCAAAATATAGGCTCAAAACATACTAAAAATCGATATTTTAAGTGTCCCAAGTCGATATGTGCATGCATCTTCTGTACCCGTTTATATCTTAAATTTAGGCTCAGAACACCCGAAAATTCGATATTTTTGGGTCCCAGAAGCGATCTGTACATGCCTACTCCGTGTTAAAGTATTTTCAAAATACATGCCCAAAACATGCTGAAAATCGATATTTTAGGTGCCCAAAGTCGATATCTCAAATTCAGGCCCAAAACACCCAGAAAATTCGATATTTTTGGGTTCCAGAAGCGATCTGTACATGCTTACTCCGTGTTAGAGTATTTTCAATATACAGGCCCAAAACATACTGAAAATCGATCTTTTAGGTGCCCAAAAGTCGATATGTGGATGCATCTTCTGTACCCGTTTATATCTCAAATTCAGGCTCCAAACACCCGAAAATTCGATATTTTGGGGTCCCAGAAGCGATCTGTACTTGCCTACTCCGTTTTAGAGTATTTTCAAAATACAGGCCCAAAACATACTGATAATCGATATTTTAGGTGCCCAAAGTCAATATGTGCACGCATTTTCTGTACCCGTTTATATCTCAAATTCAGGCTCAAAACACCCGAAAAATCGGTATTTTTGGGTCCCTGAAGCGATCTGTACTTGCCTAGTCCTAGTTAGTATGTTTTCAAGATACAGACCCAAAACATGCTCAAAATCGATATTTTAGGTGCCCAAAAGTCGATATGTGCATGTATCTTCAGTACCTGTTTATATCTCAAATTCAGGCTCAAAACACCCGAAAATTCGATATTTTTGGGTGTCTGAAGCGATCTGTACATGCCTACTCCGTGTTAGAATATTTTCAAAATACAGGCCCAAAACATGCTGAAAATCGATATTTTAGGTGCCCAAAGTCAATATGTGCATACCTTTTCTGTACCCGTTTATATCTCAAATTCAGGCTCAAAACACCCGAAAATTCGATATTTTGGGGTCCCAGAAGCAATCTGTACATGCTTACTCAGTGCTAGAATATTTTCAAAATATTTGCCCAAAACATGCTAAAAATCGATATTTTAGGTGCCCAAGGTCGATATCTCAAATTTATCCCCAAAACACCCGAAAATTCGATATTTTGGGGTCCCAGAAGCGATTTGTACATGCCTACTCCGTGTTAGAGTATTTTTAAAATACAGTCCTAAAACATTCAGAAAATCGATATTTTAGGTGACCAAAAGTCGATATGTGCATGCATCTTCTAAACCCGTTTATATCTCAAATTCAGGCTACAAACACCCGAAAATTCCATATGTTTTGGTCCCAGAAGCGATCTGTACATGCCTACTCAGATACAGGCCCAAAACATGCTAAAAATCGATGTTTTAGGTGCCCAAAGTCAATATGTGTATACATCTTCTGGACCCGTTTATATCCCAAATTCAACCTCAAAACACCCGAAAATTCGATATTTTTGGGTCCCAGAAGCGATTTGTTCATGCCTACTCAGTGCTAGAACGTTTTCAAAATATAGGCTCAAAACATACTAAAAATCGATATTTTAAGTGTCCAAAGTCGATATGTGCATGCATATTCTGTACCCGTTTATATCTCAAATTCAGGCTCAAAACACCCGAAAATTCGGTATTTTTGGGTTCTAGAAGTGATCTGTACATGCCTACTCCTAGTTAGAATGTTTTCACGATACAGACCCAAAACATGTTCAAAATCGATATTATAGGTGCCCAAAAGTCGATATGTGCATGCATCTTCTGTACCCGTTTGTATCTCAAATTCAGGCTCAAAACACCCAAAAATTCGATATTTTGGGGTCCCAGAAGCGATCTGTACATGCCTACTCAGTGCTAGAATATTTTCAAAATTCAGGCCCAAAACATGCTAAAAATGGATATTTTAGGTGCCCAAAGTCGATATCTCAAATTCAGGCCCAAAACACCCGAAAATTCGATATTTTGGGGTTCCAGAAGCGATCTGTACATGCTTACTCCGTGTTCGAGTATTTTCAATATACAGGCCCAAAACATACTGAAAATCGATCTTTTAGGTGACCAAAAGTCGATATGTGGATGCATCTTCTGTACCCGTTTACATCTCAAATTCAGGCTCCAAACATCCGAAAATTCGATATTTTGGGGTCCCAGAAGCGATCTGTACTTGCCTACTCCGTTTTAGAGTATTTTCAAAATACAAGCCCAAAACATGCTGAGAATCGATATTTTAGGTGCCCAAAGTCAATATGTGCACGCATTTTCTGTACCCGTTTATATCTCAAATTCAGGGTCAAAACACCCGAAAATTCGATATTTAGGGGTCCCAGAAGCGATCTGTACATGGCTACTCAGATACAGGCTCAAAACATGCTAAAAATCGATATTTTAAGTGTCCAAAGTCGATATGTGCATGCATCTTCTGCACCCGTTTATATCTCAAATTCAGGCTCAAAACACCCGAAAATTCGATATTATTGGGTCCCAGAAGCGATCTGTACATGCCTACTCCGTGTTAGAGTATTTTCAAAATACAGGCCCAAAACATGCTGAAAATCGATATTTTAGGTGCCCAAAGTCAAAATGTGCATGCATTTTCTGTACCCGTTTATATCTCAAATTCAGGCTCAAAACACCCGAAAATTCAATATTTTGGGGTCCCAGAAGCGATCTGTACATGCTTACTCAGTGCTAGAATATTTTCAAAATATAGGCCCAAAATATGCGAAAAATCGATATTTTAGGTGCCCAAAGTCGATATCTCAAATTTATCTCCAAAACACCCGAAAATTCGATATTTTGGGTTCCCAGAAGCGATCTGTACATACCTACTCCGTGTTAGAGTATTTTCAAAATACAGGCCCAAAACATACAGAAAATCGATATTTTAGGTGGCCAAAAGTCGATATGTGCATGCATCTTCTATACTCGTTTACATCTCAAATTCAGGCTCCAAACACCCGAAAATTCGATATTTTTGAGTCCCAGAAGCGATCTGTACATGCCTACTCAGATACAGGCCCAAAACATGCTGAAAATCGATATTTTATGTGCCCAAAATCCATATGTGCATTCATCTTCTGTACCCGTTTATATCCCAAATTTAGGCTCAAAACACACGAAAATTCGATATTTTTGGGTCCTAGAAGCGATCTGTAGATGCCTACTCCTAGTTAGAATGTTTTTGAAGATACAGTCCCAAAACATGCTCAAAATCGATATTTTAGGTGCCCAAAAGTCGATATGTGCATGCATCATCTGTACCCGTTTATATCTCAAATTCAGGCTCAAAACACCCGAAAATTCGATATTTTGGGGTCATAGAAGCGATCTGTACATGCCTACGCAGTGCTAGAATATTTTAAAAATACAGGCCCAAAACATGCTAAAAATCGATATTTTAGGTGCCCAAAGTCGATATCTCAAATTCAGGCCCAAAACACCCGAAAATTCGATATTTTGGGGTCCCAGAAGCGATCTGTACATGCCTACTCAGATACAGGCTCAAAACATGCTAAAAATCGATATTTTAAGTGTCCAAAGTCGATATGTGCATGCATCTTCTGCACCCGTTTATATCCCAAATTCAGGCTCTAAACACCCGAAAATTCGAAATTTTTTGGTCCCAGAAGCGATCTGTAAATGCCTACTTAGATACAGGCTCAAAACATGCTAAAAATCGATATTTTAAGTGTCCAAAGTCGATATGTGCATTCATCTTCTGCACCCGTTTATAACCCAAATTCTGGCTCAAAACACCCGAAAATTCGATATTTTTGGGTCCCAGAAGCGATCTGTACATGCCTACTCCGTGTTAGAGTATTTTCAGAATACAGGCCCAAAACATGCTGAAAATCGATATTGTAGGTGCCCAAAGTAAATATGTGCATGCATTTTCTGTACCCGTTTATATCTCAAATTCAGGCTCAAAACACCCGAAAATTCGATATTTTGGGGTCCCAGAAACGATCTGTACATGCTTACTCAGTGCTAGAATATTTTCAAAATACAGGCCCAAAACATGCTAAAATTCGATATTTTAGGTGCCCAAAGTCGATATCTCAAATTTATCCCCAAAACACCCAAAAATTCGATATTTTGGGGTCACAGAAGCGATTTGTACATGCCTACTCCGTGTTAGAGTATTTTCAAAATACAGGCCCAAAACATACAGAAAATCAATATTTTAGGTGCCCAAAAGTCGATATGTGCATGCATCTTCTATACCCGTTTATATCTTAAATTCAGGCTCCAAACACCCGAAAATTCGATATTTTTTGGTCCCAGATGCGATCTGTACATGCCTACTCAGATACAGGCCCAAAACATGCTGAAAATCGATATTTTAGGTGCCCAAAGTCAATATGTGTATGCACCTTCTGCAACCGTTTATATCCCAAATTCAACTTCAAAACACCCGAAAATTCGATATTTTTGGGTCCCAGAAGCGATCTGTACATGCCTACTCAGTACTAGAATGTTTTCAAAATAAAGGCTCAAAACATGCTAAAAATCGATACTTCCGGTGACCAAAGTCGATATGTGCATGTATCTTCAGTACCAGTTTCTATCTCAAATTCAGGCTCAAATCACCCGAAAATTCTATATTTTTGGGTCCTAGAAGCGATCTGTACATACCTACTCCTAGTTAGAATGTTTTCAAGATACAGACCCAAAACATGCTCAAAATCGATATTTTAGGTGCCCAAAAGTCGATATGTGCATGCATCTTCAGTACCTGTTTATATCTCAAATTCAGGCTCAAAACACCCGAAAATTCGATATTTTTGGGTACCTGAAGCGATCTGTACATGCCTACTCCGTGTTAGAATATTTTCAAAATACAGGCCCAAAACATGCTGAAAATCGATATTTTAGGTGCTTAAAGTCTTTATGTGCATGCATTTTCTGTACCCGTTTATATCTCTAATTCAGGCTCAAAACACCCGAAAATTCGATAATTTGGGGTCCCAGAAGCGATCTGTACATGCTTACTCAGTGCTAGAATATTTTCAAAATATATGCCAAAAACAAGCTAAAAATCGATATTTTAGGTGCCCAACGTCGATATCTCAAATTTATCCCCAAAACACCCGAAAATTCGATATTTTGGGGTCCCAGAAGCGATTTGTACATGCCTACTCCGTGTTAGAGTATTTTCAAAATACAGGCCCAAAACATACAGAAAATCGATATTTTAGGAGAACAAAAGTCGATATGTGCATGCATCTTCTATACCCGTTTATATCTCAAATTCAGGCTCCAAACACCCGAAAATTCCATATGTTTTGGTCCCAGAAGCGATCTGTACATGCCTACTCAGATACAGTCCCAAAACATGCTGAAAATCGATATTTTAGGTGCCCAAATTCAATATGTGTATGCATCTTCTGCACCCGTTTATATCCCAAATTCAACCTCAAAACACCCGAAAATTCTATATTTTTGGGTTCTAGAAGTGATCTGTACATGCCTACTCCTAGTTAGAATGTTTTCAAGATACAGACCCAAAACATGCTCAAAATCGATATTTTAGGTGCCCAAAAGTCGATATGTGCATGCATCTTTTGTACCCGTTTGTATCTCAAATTCATGCTCAAAAAACACAAAAATTCGATATTTTGGGGTCCCAGAAGCGATCTGTACATGCCTACTCAGTGCTAGAATATTTTCAAAATTCAGGCCCAAAACATGCTAAAAATCGATATTTTAGGTGCCCAAAGTCGATATCTCAAATTCAGGCTCCAAACATCCGAAAATTCGATATTTTGGGGTCCCAGAAGCGATCTGTACTTGCCTACTCCGTTTTAGAGTATTTTCAAAATACAAGCCCAAAACATGCTGAGAATCGATATTTTAGGTGCCCAAAGTCAATATGTGCATGCATTTTCTGTACCCGTTTATATCTCAAATTCAGGGTCAAAACACCCGAAAATTCGATATTTCGGGGTCCCTGAAGCGATCTGTACATGCCTACTCAGTGCTAGAATATTTTCAAAATATAGGCTCAAAACATGCTAAAAATCGATATTTTAAATGTCCAAAGTCGATATGTGCATGAATCTTCTGTACCCGTTTATATCTCAAATTCAGGCTCCAAACACCCGAAAATTCGATATTTCGGGGTCCCAGAAGCGATCTGTACATGCCTACTCAGATACAGGCCCAAAACATGCTGAAAATCGATATTTTAGGTGCCCAAAGTCAATATGTGTATGCATCTTCTGCACCCGTTTATATCTCAAATTCAACCACAAAACACCCGAAAATTCGATATTTTTCAGTCCCAGAAGCGATCTGTACATGCCAACTCAGTGCTAGAATGTTTTCAAAATATAGGCTCAAAACATGCTAAAAATCGATATTTTAAGTGCCCAAAGTCGATATGTGCATGCATCTTCTGTACCCGTTTATATCATAAATTCAGGCTCAAAACACCCGAAAATTCTATATTTTTGGGTCCCTTAAGCGATCTGTACATGCCTACTCTTAGTTAGAATTTTTTCAAGATACAGACCCAAAACATGCTCAAAATCGATATTTTAGGTGCCCAAAAGTCGATATGTGCATGTATCTTCTATACCCGTTTATATCTCATATTCAGGCTCAAAACACCCGAAAATTCGATATTTTGGGGTCCCAGAAGCGATCTGTACATGCCTACGCAGTGCTAGAATATTTTCAAAGTACAGGCCCAAAACATGCTAAAAATCGATATTTTAGGTGCCCAAAGTCGATATCTCAAATTCAGGCCCAAAACACCCGAAAATTCGATATTTTGGGGTCCCAGAAGCGATCTGTAAATGCCTACTCCGTGTTAGAGTATTTTTGATATACAGGCCCAAAACATACTGAAAATCGATCTTTTAGGTGCCCAAAGTCGATATGTACATACATCTTCTGTACCCGTTTATATCTGAAATTCTGTCTGGAAACACCCGAAAATTCAATATTTGGGGTCCCAGAAGCGATCTGTACATGCCTACTCAGGTACAGGCCCAAAACATGCTGAAAATCGATATTTTAGGTGCCCAAAGTCAATATGTGTATGCATCTTCTGCACTCGTTTATATCTCAAATTCAACCACAAAACACCCGAAAATTCGATATTTTTAGGTCTCAGAAGCGATCTGTACATGCCTACTCAGTGCTAGAATGTTTTCAAAATATAGGCTCAAAACATGCTAAAAATCGATATTTTAAGTGTCCAAAGTCGAAATGTGCATGCATCTTCTGTACCCGTTTATATCTCAAATTCAGGCTCAAAACACCCGAAAAATCGGTATTTTTGAGTCCCAGAAGCGATCTGTACTTGCCTACTCCTAGTTAGTATGTTTTCAAGATACAGACCCAAAACATGCTCAAAATCGATATTTTAGGTGCCCAAAAGTCGATATGTGCATGCATCTTCAGTACCTGTTTATATCTCAAATTCAGGCTCAAAACACCCGAAAATTCGATATTTTTGGGTCCCTGAAGCGATCTGTACATGCCTACTCCGTGTTAGAATATTTTCAAAATACAGGCCCAAAACATGCTGAAAATCGATATTTTAGGTGCTTAAAGTCAATATGTGCATGCATTTTCTGTACCCGTTTATATCTCTAATTCAGGCTCAAAACACCCGAAAATTCGATATTTTGGGGTCCCAGAAGCGATCTGTACATGCTTACTCAGTGCTAGAATATTTTCAAAATATATGCCAAAAACAAGCTAAAAATCGATATTTTAGGTGCCCAACGTCGATATCTCAAATTTATCCCCAAAACACCAGAAAATTCGATATTTTAGGGTCCCAGAAGCGATTTGTACATGCCTACTCCGTGTTAGAGTATTTTCAAAATACAGGCCCAAAACATACAGAAAATCGATATTTTAGGAGCCCAAAAGTCGATATGTGCATGCATCTTCTATACCCGTTTATATCTCAAATTCAGGCTCCAAACACCCGAAAATTCCATATGTTTTGGTCCCAGAAGAGATCTGTACATGCCTACTCAGATACAGTCCCAAAACATGCTGAAAATCGATATTTTAGGTGCCCAAATTCAATATGTGTATGCATCTTCTGCACCCGTTTATATCCCAAATTCAACCTCTAAACACCCGAAAATTCGATATTTTTGGGTCCAAGAAACGATCTGTTCATGCCTACTCAGTGCTAGAATGTTTTCAAAATATAGGCTCAAAACATACTAAAAATCGATATTTTAAGTGTCCAAAGTCGATATGTGCATGCATCTTCTGTACCCGTTTATATCTTAAATTTAGGCTCAGAACACCCGAAAATTCGATATTTTTGGGTCCCAGAAGCGATCTGTACGTGCCTACTCCGTGTTAAAGTATTTTCAAAATACATGCCCAAAACATGCTGAAAATCGATATTTTAGGTGCCCAAAGTCGATATCTCAAATTCAGGCCCAAAACACCCGAAAATTCGATATTTTGGGGTTCCAGAAGCGATCTGTACATGCTTACTCCGTGTTAGAGTATTTTCAATATACAGGCCCAAAACATACTGAAAATCGATCTTTTAGGTGCCCAAAAGTCGATATGTGGATGCATCTTCTGTACCCGTTTATATCTCAAATTCAGGCTCCAAACACCCGAAAATTCGATATTTTGTGGTCCCAGAAGCGATCTGTACTTGCCTACTCCGTTTTAGAGTATTTTCAAAATACAGGCCCAAAACATACTGATAATCGATATTTTAGGTGCCCAAAGTCAATATGTGCACGCATTTTCTGTACCCGTTTATATCTCAAATTCAGGCTCAAAACACCCGAAAATTCAATATTTCCTGGTCCCAGAAGCGATCTGTACATGCCTACTCAGTGCTAGAATATTTTCAAAATATAGCCCCAAAACATGCTAAAAATCGATATTTTATGTGCCCAAAGTCGATATCTTAAATTCAGGCCCAAAACACCCGAAAATTCGATATTTTTTGGTCCCAGAAGCGATCTGTAAATGCCTACTCAGATACAGGCTCAAAACATTCTAAAAATCGATATTTTAAGTGTCCAAAGTCGATATGTGCATGCATCTTCTGCACCCGTTTATATCCCAAATTCAGCCTCAAAACACCAAAAAATTCAATATTTTTGGGTCCCAGAAGCAAACTGTACATGCCTACTCCGTGTTAGAGTATTTTCAAAATACAGGCCCAAAACATGCTGAAAATCGATATTTTAGGTGCCCAAATTTAATATGTGCATGCATCTTCTGTTCCCGTTTATATCTCAAATTCAGGCTCAAAACACCCTTAAAATCGGTATTTTTGGGTCCCTGAAGCGATCTGTACTTGTCTAGTCCTAGTTAGTATGTTTTCAAGATACAGACCCAAAACATGCTCAAAATCGATATTTTAGGTGCCCAAAAGTCGATATGTGCATGTATCTTCAGTACCTGTTTATATCTCAAATTCAGGCTCAAAACACCCGAAAATTCGATATTTTTGGGTGTCTGAAGCGATCTGTACATGCCTACTCCGTGTTAGAATATTTTCAAAATACAGGCCCAAAACATGCTGAAAATAGATATTTTAGGTGCCCAAAGTCAATATGTGCATACCTTTTCTGTACCCGTTTATATCTCAAATTCAGGCTCAAAACACCCGAAAATTCGATATTTTGGGGTCCCAGAAGCGATCTGTACATGCTTACTCAGTGCTAGAATATTTTCAAAATATTTGCCCAAAACATGCTAAAAATCGATATTTTAGGTGCCCAAAGTCGATATCTCAAATTTATCCCCAAAACACCCGAAAATTCGATAATTTGGGGTCCCAGAAGCGATTTGTACATGCCTACTCCGTGATAGAGTATTTTTAAAATACAGTCCTAAAACATACAGAAAATCAATATTTTAGGTGACCAAAAGTCGATATGTGCATGCATCTTCTAAACCCGTTTATATCTCAAATTCAGGCTACAAACACCCGAAAATTCCATATGTTTTGGTACCAGAAGCGATCTGTACATGCCTACTCAGATACAGGCCCAAAACATGCTGAAAATAGATATTTTAGGTGCCCAAAGTCAATATGTGCATACCTTCTCTGTACCCGTTTATATCTCAAATTCAGGCTCAAAACACCCGAAAATTCGATATTTTGGGGTCCCAGAAGCGATCTGTACATGCTTACTCAGTGCTAGAATTTTTTCAAAATATTTGCCCAAAACATGCTAAAAATCGATATTTTAGGTGCCCAAAGTCGATATCTCAAATTTATCCCCAAAACACCCGAAAATTCGATAATTTGGGGTCCCAGAAGCGATTTGTACATGCCTACTCCGTGTTAGAGTATTTTTAAAATACAGTCCTAAAACATACAGAAAATCGATATTTTAGGTGACCAAAAGTCGATATGTGCATGCATCTTCTAAACCCGTTTATATCTCAAATTCAGGCTACAAACACCCGAAAATTCCATATGTTTTGGTCCCAGAAGCGATCTGTACATGCCTACTCAGATACAGGCCCAAAACATGCTAAAAATCGATATTTTAGGTGCCCAAAGTCAATATGTGTATACATCTTCTGGACCCGTTTATATCCCAAATTCAACCTCAAAACACCCGAAAATTCGATATTTTTAGGTCCCAGAAGCGATTTGTTCATGCCTACTCAGTGCTAGAATGTTTTCAAAATATAGGCTCAAAACATACTAAAAATCGATATTTTAAGTGTCCAAAGTCGATATGTGCATGCATATTCTGTACCCGTTTATATCTCAAATTCAGGCTCAAAACACCCGAAAATTCGGTATTTTTGGGTTCTAGAAGTGATCTGTACATGCCTACTCCTAGTTAGAATGTTTTCACGATACAGACCCAAAACATGTTCAAAATCGATATTATAGGTGCCCAAAAGTCGATATGTGCATGCATCTTCAGTACCCGTTTGTATCTCAAATTCAGGCTCAAAACACCCAAAAATTCGATATTTTGGGGTCCCAGAAGCGATCTGTACATGCCTACTCAGTGCTAGAATATTTTCAAAATTCAGGCCCAAAACATGCTAAAAATGGATATTTTAGGTGCCCAAAGTCGATATCTCAAATTCAGGCCCAAAACACCCGAAAATTCGATATTTTGGGGTTCCAGAAGCGATCTGTACATGCTTACTCCGTGTTCGAGTATTTTCAATATACAGGCCCAAAACATACTGAAAATCGATCTTTTAGGTGACCAAAAGTCGATATGTGGATGCATCTTCTGTACCCGTTTACATCTCAAATTCAGGCTCCAAACATCCGAAAATTCGATATTTTGGGGTCCCAGAAGCGATCTGTACTTGCCTACTCCGTTTTAGAGTATTTTCAAAATACAAGGCCAAAACATGCTGAGAATCGATATTTTAGGTGCCCAAAGTCAATATGTGCACGCATTTTCTGTACCCGTTTATATCTCAAATTCAGGGTCAAAACACCCGAAAATTCGATATTTCGGGGTCCCAGAAGCGATCTGTACATGCCTACTCAGATACAGGATCAAAACATGCTAAAAATCGATATTTTATGTGTCCTAAGTCGATATGTGCATGCATCTTCTGCACCCGTTTATATCTCAAATTCAGGCTCAAAACACCCGAAAATTCGATATTATTGGGTCCCAGAAGCGATCTGTACATGCCTACTCCGTGTTAGAGTATTTTCAAAATACAGGCCCAAAACATGCTGAAAATCGATATTTTAGGTGCCCAAAGTCAAATTGTGCATGCATTTTCTGTACCCGTTTATATCTCAAATTCAGGCTCAAAACACCCGAAAATTCAATATTTTGGGGTCCCAGAAGCGATCTGTACATGCTTACTCAGTGCTAGAATATTTTCAAAATATAGGCCCAAAATATGCGAAAAATCGATATTTTAGGTGCCCAAAGTCGATATCTCAAATTTATCCCCAAAACACCCGAAAATTCGATATTTTGGGTTCCCAGAAGCGATCTGTACATACCTACTCCGTGTTAGAGTATTTTCAAAATACAGGCCAAAAACATACAGAAAATCGATATTTTAGGTGGCCAAAAGTCGATATGTGCATGCATCTTCTATACTCGTTTACATCTCAAATTCAGGCTCCAAACACCCGAAAATTCGATATTTTTGAGTCCCAGAAGCGATCTGTACATGCCTACTCAGATACAGGCCCAAAACATGCTGAAAATCGATATTTTAGGTGCCCAAAGTCAATATGTGTATGCATCTTCTGCACCCGTTTATATCCCAAAATCAACCTCAAAACACCCGAAAATTCGATATATTTGGGTCCCAGAAGCGATCTGTACATGCCTACTCAGTGCTAGAATGTTTTCAAAATATAGGCTCAAAACATACTAAAAATCGATATTTTAAGTGTCCAAAGTCGATATGTGCATGCATCTTCTGTACCCGTTTATATCTCAAATTATGGCTCAAAACACCCGAAAACTCGGTATTTTTGGGTCCTAGAAGCGATCTGTACATGCCTAGTCCTAGTTAGAATGATTCCAAAATACAGACCCAAAACATGCTGAAAAACGATATTTTAGGTGCCCAAAAGTCGATATGTGCATGCATCTTCTGTACCCGTTTATATCTCAAATTCAGGCTCAAAACACCCGAAAATTCGATATTTTGGGGTCCCAGAAGCGATCTGTACATGTCTACTCAGTGCTAGAATATTTTCAAAATTCAGGCCCAAAACATGCTAAAAATCGATATTTTAGGTGCCCAAAGTCGATATCTCAAATTCAGGCCCAAAACACCCGAAATTCAATATTTTTGGGTCCCAGAAGCGATCTGTACATGCTCACTCTGTGCTAGAATATTTTTACAAAATATAGGCCTAAAACATGCTGAAAATCGTTTTTTTTTTTTTTGTGAAGAAAGTCGATATGTGGATGCATCTTCTGTACCCGTTTATATCCCAAATTCATTCTCAAAACACCAGAAAATTCGGTATTTTTGGGTCTTAGAAGCGCTCTGTACATGCTTACCCAGTGCTAGATTAAATTCAAAATATAGGGCCAAAACATACTAAAAATCGATATTTTAGGTGCCCAAAAGTCGATACGTGCATGCATCTTCTGTACCCGTTTATATCCCAAATTAAGTCTCAAAACACCTGAAAATTCGATATTTTTTGATCCCAGAAGCAATCTCCACATGCATAGTCAGTGCTAGAATATTTTCAAAATACAGGCCCCAAACATGCTTAAAATCGATAATATAGGTGATCAAAGTCGATATCTGCATGCATCTTCTGTTCAAGTTTATATCCTAAATTCAGTCTAAAAACACCTGAAAATTTAATTTTTTTGGGTCCCAGAAGCGATCTGTACATGCCTACTCAGTGTTAGAATATTTTCAAAATACAGGCCAAAAACAAGCTGAAAACCGATATTTTATGTGCCCAAAATCCATATTCTCATTCATCTTCTGTATCCGTTTATATCCCAAATTCAGGCTCAAAACACCCGAAAATTCGATATTTTTGGGTCTCAGAAGCAATCTGAACATGCTTTCACAATGCTAGAATACATTCAAAATATATGGCCAAAACATCCTGAAAATCGATACTTCAGGTGACCAAAGTCGATATGTGCATGTATCTTCAGTACCGGTTTCTATCTCAAATTCAGGCTCAAAACACCCGAAAATTCTATATTTTTGGGTCCTAGAAGCGATCTGTACATGCCTACTCCTAGTTAGAATGTTTTCAAGATACAGACCCAAAACATGCTTTAAAATCGATATTTTAGGTGCCCAAAAGTCGATATGTGCATGCATCTTCTGTACCCGTTTATATCTCTTTCAGGCTCAAAACCCCCGAAAATTCGATATTTTGGGGTCCCAGAAACGATCTGTACATGCCTACGCAGTGCTAGAATATTTTCAAAATACAGGCCCAAAACATGCTAAAAATCGATATTTAAGGAGCCCAAAGTCGATATCTCAAATTCAGGCCCAAAACACCGGAAAATTCGATATTTTGGGGTCCTAGAAGCGTTTTGTACATGCCTACTCCGTGTTAGAGTATTTTCAATATACAGGCCCAAAACATACTGAAAATCGATCTTTTAGGTTCCCAAAAGTCGATATGGGTATGCATCTTCTGCACCTGTTTATATCCCAAATTCAACCTCAAAACACCCGAAAATTCGATACTTTTGGGTCCCAGAAGCGATCTGTACATGCCTACTCAGTGCTAGAATGTTTTCAAAATATAGGCTCAAAACATGCTAAAAATCGATATTTTAAATGTCAAAAGTCGATATGTGCATGCATCTTCTGTACCCGTTTATATCTCAATTTCAGGCTTAAAACACCCTAAAATTCGATATTTTGGGGTCCCAGAAGTGATTTGTACATATCTACTTTGTGCTAGAATATTTTCAAAATATAGGCTCAAAACATGCTAAAAATCGATCTCTTAGGAGCCCAAAGTCGATATCTCAAATTCAGGCCCAAAACACCCGAAAATTCGATATTTTGGGGTCCCAGAAGCGATCTGTACATGCCTACTCCGTGCTAGAGTATTTTTAATATACAGGCCCAAAACATACTGAAAATCGATCTTTTAGGTGCCCAAAAGTCGATGTGTGTGTGCATCTTCTGCACCCGTTTATATCCCAAATTCAGGCTTAAAACACCCGAAAATTCGATATTTTTCAGTCCCAGAAGCGATCTGTACATGACTACTCAGAGCTAGAATGTTTTCAAAATATAGGCTCAAAACATGCTAAAAATCGATATTTTAAGTGTGCATGCATCTTTTGTACCCGTTTATATCTCAAAATCAGGCTCCAAACACCCGAAAATTCAATATTTTGGGGTCCCAGAAGCGATCTGTACATGCCTACTCCGTGTTAGAGTATTTTCAAACTACACGCCCAAAACATGTTGAATATCGATATTTTAGGTGCCCAAAGTCAATATGTGCATGCATTTTCTGTAACCGTTTATATCTCAAATTCAGGCTCAAAACACCTGTAAATTCGATTATTTGGGGTCCCAGAAGCGATCTGTACATGCCTACTCCGTGCTAGAATATTTTCAAAATATAGGCCCAAAACATGCTAAAAATCGATATTTTAGGTGCCCAAAGTCGATATCTCAAATTCAGGCCTAAAACATCCGAAAATCGATATTTTGGGGTCCCAGAAGCGATCTGTACATGCCTACTCAGATAAAAGCCCAAAACATGCTGTAAATCGATATTTTAGGTTCCGAAAGTCAATATGTGTATGCATCTTCTGCACTCGTTTATATCTCAAATTCAACGTCAAAACATCTGAAAATTCGATATTTTAGGGTCCCAGAAGCGATCTGTACATGCCTACTCAGTGCTAGAATGTTTTCAAAATATAGGCTCAAAATATGCTAAAAATCGATATTTTAAGTGTCCAAAGTCGATATGTGAATGCATCTTCTTTACCTGTTTATATCTCAAATTCATGCTCAAAAAACCCGAAAATTCGGTATTTTTGGGTCCTAGAAGCAATCTGTACATGCCTACTCCTAGATAGAATGTTTTCGAGATTCAGACCCAAAACATGCTCAAAATCGATATTTTAGGTGCCCAAAAGTCGATATGTGCATGCATCTTCTGTACCCGTTTATATCTCAAATTCAGGCTCAAAACACCCGACAATTCGATATTTTGGGGTCCCAGAAGCAAACTGTACATGCCTACTCAGTGCTAGAATATTTTTAAAATATAGGCCCAAGACAATCTAAAAATCGATATTTTAAGTGTCCAAAGTCAATATGTGCATGCATCTTCTGTACCCGTTTATATCTCAAATAAAGGCTCAAAACACCCGAAAATTCGGTATTTTGGGGTCGCAGAAGCGATCTGTACATGCCTACTCAGATACAGGCCCAAAACATGCTGAAAATCGATATTTTAGGTGCCCAAAGTCAATATGTGTATGCATCTTATGCACCCGTTTATATCCCAAATTCAATCTCAAAACACCCAAAAATTCGATATTTTTGGGTCCCAGAAGCGATCTGTACATGATTACACAGTGCTAGAATATTCTCAAAATATAGGCCAAAAAACATGCTAAAAATCGATATTTTAGGTGCCCAAAGTATATATCTCAAATTCAGGCCAAAACACCCGAAAATTCTATATTTTGGGGTCTCAGAAGCGATCTGTACATGCCTACTCCGTGTTAGAGTTTTTTCAATATACAGGCCCAAAACATACCGAAAATCGATCTTTTAGGTGCCCAAAGTCAATATGTGTATGCATTCTCTGTACCTGTTTATATCTCAAATTCAGGCTCAAAACACCCGAAAATTCGGTATTTTGGGGTCGCAGAAGCGATCTGTACATGCCTACTCAGATACAGGCCCAAAACATGCTGAAAATCGATATTTTAGGTGCCCAAAGTCAATATGTGTATGCATCTTATGCACCCGTTTATATCCCAAATTCAACCTCAAAACACCCAAAAATTCGATATTTTTGGGTCCCAGAAGCGATCTGTACATGACTACTCAGTGCTAGAATGTTTTTAAAATATAGGCTCAAAACATACTAAAAATCGATATTTTAAATGTCCAAAGTCGATATGTGCATGCATCTTCTGTACCCGTTTATATCCCAAATTCAACATCAAAACACCCGAAAATCCTATATTTTTGGGTCCCAGAAGCGATCTGTACATGCCTACTCAGTGCTAGAATGTTTTCAATATATAGGCTTAAAACATGCTAAAAATCGATATTTTAAGTGTCCAAAGTAGGTATGTGCATGAATCTTCTATACCCGTTTATATCTCAAATTCAGGCTCAAAACACCGTAAATTCGATATTTTGGGGTTCCAGAAGTGATCTGTACATGCTTACTAAGTGCTAGAATGTTTTTAAAATATAGGCTCAAAACACACTAAAAATCGATATTTTAAGTGTCCAAAGTCGATATGTGCATGCATCTTCTGTACCCGTTTAAATCTCAGATTCAGGCTCAAAACACCCGAAAATTCGGTATTTTTGGGTCCTAGAAGCGATCTGTACATGCCTACTCCTAGTTAGAATGTTTTCAAGATACAGAACCAAAACATGCTCAAAATCGATATTTTAGGTGCCCAAAAGTCGATATGTGCATGCATCTTCTGTACCCGTTTGTATCTCAAATTCAGGCTCAAAAACACCCGAAAATTCGATATTTTGGGGTCCCAGAAGCGATCTGTACATGCCTACACAGTGCTAGAATATTCTCAAAATATAGGCCCAAAAACATGCTAAAAATCGATATTTTAGGTGCCCAAAGTATATATCTCAAATTCAGGCCAAAACACCCGAAAATTCTATATTTTGGGGTCTCAGAAGCGATCTGTACATGCCTACTCCGTGTTAGAGTTTTTTCAATATACAGGCCCAAAACATACCGAAAATCGATCTTTTAGGTGCCCAAAGTCAATATGTGTATGCATTCTCTGTACTTGTTTATATCTCAAATTCAGGCTCAAAACACCCGAAAATTCGGTATTTTGGGGTCGCAGAAGCGATCTGTACATGCCTACTCAGATACAGGCCCAAAACATGCTGAAAATCGATATTTTAGGTGCCCAAAGTCAATATGTGTATGCATCTTATGCACCCGTTTATATCCCAAATTCAACCTCAAAACACCCAAAAATTCGATATTTTTGGGTCCCAGAAGCGATCTGTACATGCCTACTCAGTGCTAGAATGTTTTCAATATATAGGCTTAAAACATGCTAAAAATCGATATTTTAGGTGCCCAAAAGTCGATATATGCATGTATCTTCTGTACCCGTTTATATCTCAAATTCAGGCTCCAAACACCCGAAAATTCGATATTTTGGGGTCCCAGAAGCGATCTGTACATGCCTACTCAGATACAGTCCCAAAACATGCTGAAACTCGATATTTTAGGTGCCCAAAGTCAATATGTGTATGCATCTTCGGCACTCGTTGAAATCTCAAATTCAACCTCAAAACAACCATAAATTCGATATTTTTGGGTCCCAGAAGCGATCTGTACATGCCTACTCAGTTCTAGAATGTTTTCATAATATAGGCTCAAAACATGCCAAAAATCGATATTCTAAGTGTCCAAAGTCGATATGTGCATGCATCTTCAGTACCCGTTTATATCTCAAATTCAGGCTCAAAACACCCGAAAATTCGGTATTTTTGGTTAATAGAAGCGATATGTACATGCCTACTCCTAGTTAGAATGTTTTCAAGATACAGACCTAAAACATGCTCAAAATCGATATTTTAGGTGCCCAAAAGTCGATATGTGCATGCATCTTCAGTACCTGTTTATATCTCAAATTCAGGCTCACAACATCCGAAAATTCGATATTTTTGGGCCCAAGAAGCGATCTGTACATGCCTACTCCGTGTTAGAGTATTTTCAAACTACAGGCCCAAAACATGCTGAATATCGATATTTTAGGTGCCCAAAGTCAATATGTGTATGCATGTTCTGCACTCGTTTATATCTCAAATTCAACGTCAAAACATCCGAAAATTCGATATTTTTGGGTCCCAGAAGCGATCTGTACATGCCTACTCAGTGCTGGAATGTTTTCAAAATATAGGCTCAAAATATGCTAAAAATCGATATTTTAAGTGTCCAAAGTCGATATGTGAATGCATCTTCTTTACCTGTTTATATCTCAAATTCAGGCTCAAAACACCCGAAAATTCGGTATTTTTGGGTCCTAGAAGCAATCTGTACATGCCTACTCCTAGATAGAATGTTTTCGACATTCAGACCCAAAACATGCTCAAAATCGATATTTTAGGTGCCCAAAAGTCGATATGTGCATGCATCTTCTGTACCCGTTTATATCTCAAATTAAGCCTCAAAACACCCGAAAATTCGATATTTTGGGGTCCCAGAAGCGATCTGTACATGCCTACTCAGTGCTAGAATGTTTTCAAAATATAGGCTGAAAACAAGCTAAAAATCGATATTTTAAGTGTCCAAAGTCGATATGTGCATGCATCTTCTATACCCGTTTATATCTCAAATTCAGGCTCAAAACACCCGAAAATTCGGTATTTTTGGGTAATAGAAGCGATCTGTACATGCTTACTCCTAATTAGAATGTTTTAAAGATACAGACCAAAAACATGCTCAAAATCGATATTTTAGGAGCACAAAAGTCGATATGTGCATGCATCTTCAGTACCTGTTTATATCTCAAATTCAGGCTCAAAACATCCGAAAATTCGATATTTTTGTGCCCAAGAAGCGATCTGTACATGCCTACTCAGTGCTAGAATGTTTTCAAAATATAGGCTCAAAACAAGCTAAAAATCGATATTTTAAGTGTCCAAAGTCAATATGTGCATGCATCTTCTGTACCCGTTTATATCTCAAATTCAGGCTCAAAACACCCGAAAATTCGGTATTTTTGGGTAATAGAAGCGATATGTACATGCCTAGTCCTAGTTAGAATATTTTCAAGATACAGACCTAAAACATGCTCAAAATCGATATTTTGGGTTCCTAAAAGTCGATATGTGCATGCATCTTCAGTACCTGTTTATATCTCAAATTCAGGCTCACAACATCCGAAAATTCGATATTTTTGGGTAATAGAAGCAATCTGTACATGCTTACTCCTAGTTAGAATGTTTTCAAGATACAGACCCAAAACATGCTCAAAATCGATATTTTAGGTGCCCAAAAGTCTTCAGTACCTGTTTATATTTCAAATTCAGGCTCAGAACAACCGAAAATTCGATATTTTTGGGCCCAAGAAGCGATCTGTACATGCTTACTCCGTGTTAGAGTTTTTTCAAACTACAGGCCCAAAACATGTTGAATATCGATATTTTAAGTGTCCAAAGTCAATATGTGCATGCATCTTCTGTACCCGTTTATATCTCAAATTAAGGCTCAAAACACCCGAAAATTCGATATTTTGGGGTCCTATAAGAGATCTGTACATGCCTACTTAGTGCTAGAATATTTTCAAAATATAGGCCCAAAACATGCTAAAAATCGATATTTTAGGTGCCCAAAGTCGATATTTCAAATTCAGGCCCAAAACACCCTAAAATTCGATATTTTGGGGTCCCAGAAGCGAACTGTACATGCCAAATTAATGCTAGAATATTTTCAAAATATAGGCCCAAAACATGCTAAAAATCGATATTTTAGGTGCCCAAAGTCGATATCTCAAATTCAGGCCTAAAACATCCGAAAATCGATATTTTGGGGTCCCAGAAGCGATCTGTACATGCCTACTCAGATAAAAGCCCAAAACATGCTGTAAATCGATATTTTAGGTTTCGAAAGTCAATATGTGTATGCATCTTCTGCACTCGTTTATATCTCAAATTCAACTTCAAAACATCCGAAAATTCGATATTTTTGGGTCCCAGAAGCGACCTGTACATGCTTACACCTAATTAGAATGTTTTCAAGATACAGACCAAAAACATGCTCAAAATCGATATTTTAGGAGCACATAAGTCGATATGTGCATGCATCTTCAGTACCTGTTTATATCTCAAATTCAGGCTCAAAACCCTCGAAAATTCGATATTTTGGGGTCCCAGAAGCAATCTGTACATGCCTACTCAGTGCTAGAATGTTTTCAAAATATAGGCTGAAAACAAGCTAAAAATCGTTATTTTAAGTGTCCAAAGTCGATATGTGCATGCATCTTTTATACCCGTTTATATCTCAAATTCAGGCTCAAAACACCCGAAAATTCGGTATTTTTGGGTAATAGAAGCGATCTGTACATGCTTACTCCTAATTAGAATGTTTTCAAGATACAGACCAAAAACATGCTCAAAATCGATATTTTAGGTGCACAAAAGTCGATATGTGCATGCATCTTCAGTACCTGTTTATATCTCAAATTCAGGCTCAAAACATCCGAAAATTCGATATTTTTGTGCCCAAGAAGCGATCTGTACATGCCTACTCAGTGCTAGAATGTTTTCAAAATATAGGCCCAAAACAAGCTAAAAATCGATATTTTAAGTGTCCAAAGTCAATATGTGCATGCATCTTCTGTACCCGTTTATATCTCAAATTCAGGCTCAAAACACCCGAAAATTCGATATTTTGGGGTCCCATAAGAGATCTGTACATGCCTACTTAGTGCTAGAATATTTTCAATATAAAGGCCCAAACCATGCTAAAAATCGATATTTTAGGTGCCCAAAGTCGATATCTCAAATTCAGGCCTAAAACATCCGAAATACGATATTTTGGGGTCCCAGAAGCGATCTGTACATGCCTATATAGATAAAAGCCCAAAACATGCTGTAAATCGATATTTTAGGTTCCGAAAATCAATATGTGTATGCATCTTCTGCACTAGTTTATATCTCAAATTCAACGTCAAAACATCCGAAAATTCGATATTTTTGGGTCCCAGAAGCGATCTGTACATGCCTACTCAGTGCTAGAATGTTTTCAAAATATAGGCTCAAAATATGCTAAAAATCGATATTTTAAGTGTCCAAAGTCGATATGTGAATGCATCTTCTTTACCTGTTTATATCTCAAATTCAGGCTCAAAACATTCGAAAATTCGGTATTTTTGGGTCCTAGAAGCAATCTGTACATGCCTACTCCTAGATAGAATGTTTTCGAGATTCAGACCCAAAACATGCTCAAAATCGATATTTTAGGTTCAAAAAATTCGATATGTGCATGCATCTTCTGTACCCGTTTATATCTCAAATTCAGGCTCAAAACACCCGACAATTCGATATTTTGGGGTCCCAGAAGCGATCTGTACATGCCTGCTCAGTGCTAGAATATTTTTAAAATATAGGCCCAAAACATGCTAAAAATCGATATTTTAAGTGTCCAAAGTCAATATGTGCATGCATCTTCTGTACCCGTTTATATCTCAAATTCAGGCTCAAAACACCCGAAAATTCGATATTTTGGGGTCCCATAAGAGATCTGTACATGCCTACTTAGTGCTAGAATATTTTCAAAATATAGGCCCAAAACATGCTAAAAATCGATATTTTAGGTGCTCAAAGTCGATATCTCAAATTCAGGTCTAAAACATCCGAAAATCGATATTTTGGGGTCCCAGAAGCGATCTGTACATGCCTACTCAGATAAAAGCCCAAAACATGCTGTAAATCGATATTTTAGGTTTCGAAAGTCAATATGTGTATGCATCTTCAGCACTCGTTTATATCTCAAATTCAACGTCAAAACATCCGAAAATTCGATATTTTAGGGTCCCAGAAGCGATCTGTACATGCTTACACCTAATTAGAATGTTTTCAAGATACAGACCAAAAACATGCTCAAAATCGATATTTTAGGAGCACATAACTCGATATGTGCATGCATCTTCAGTACCTGTTTATATCTCAAATTCAGGCTCAAAACATCCGAAAATTCGATATTTTTGTGCCCAAGAAGCGATCTGTACATGCCTACTCAGTGCTAGAATGTTTTCAAAATAAAGGCTCAAAACAAGCTAAAAATCGATATTTTAAGTGTCCAAAGTCAATATGTGCATGCATCTTCTGTACCCGTTTATATCTCAAATTCAGGCTCAAAACACCCGAAAATTCGGTATTTTTGGGTAATAAAAGCGATATGTACATGCCTACTCCTAGTTAGAATGTTTTCAAGATACAGACCTAAAACATGCTCAAAATCGATATTTTAGGTGCCTAAAAGTCGATATGTGCATGCAACTTCAGTACCTGTTTATATCTCAAATTCAGGCTCACAACATCCGAAAATTCGATATTTTTGGGTAATAGAAGCAATCTGTACATGCTTACTCCTAGTTAGAATGTTTTCAAGATACAGACCCAAAACATGCACAAAATCGATATTTTAGGTGCCCAAAAGTCTTCAGTACCTGTTTATATTTCAAATTCAGGCTCAAAACAACCGAAAATTTGATATTTTTGGGCCCAAGAAGCGATCTGTACATGCCTACTCCGTGTTAGAGTATTTTCAAACTACAGGCCCAAAACATGTTTAACATCGATATTTTAGGTGCCCAAAGTCAATATGTTCATGCATTTTCTGTATCCGTTTATATCTCAAATTCAGGCTCAAAACACCTGTAAATTAGATTATTTGGGGTCCCAGAAGCGATCTGTACATGCCTACTCCGTGCTAGAATATTTTCAAAATATAGGCCCAAAACATGCTAAAAATTGATATTTTAGGTGCCCAAAGTCGATATCTCAAATTCAGGCCTAAAACATCCGAAAATCGATATTTTGGGGTCCCAGAAGCGATCTGTACATGCCTATATAGATAAAAGCCCAAAACATGCTGTAAATCGATATTTTAGGTTCCGAAAATCAATATGTGTATGCATCTTCTGCACTCGTTTATATCTCAAATTCAACGTCAAAACATCCGAAAATTCGATATTTTTGGGTCCCAGAAGCGATCTGTACATGCCTACTCAGTGCTAGAATGTTTTCAAAATATAGGCTCAAAATATGCTAAAAATCGATATTTTAAGTGTCCAAAGTCGATATGTGAATGCATCCTCTTTACCTGTTTATATCTCAAATTCAGGCTCAAAACATTCGAAAATTCGGTATTTTTGGGTCCTAGAAGCAATCTGTACATGCCTACTCCTAGATAGAATGTTTTCGAGATTCAGACCCAAAACATGCTCAAAATCGATATTTTAGGTGCCAAAAATTCGATATGTGCATGCAT
Source organism: Petrolisthes cinctipes (assembly GCA_033782935.1). Lineage (NCBI taxonomy): Eukaryota > Metazoa > Arthropoda > Malacostraca > Decapoda > Porcellanidae > Petrolisthes > Petrolisthes cinctipes. The sequence continues at coordinate 11,124,914 of JAWQEG010000062.1, read as the reverse complement.
CTTCTGTACCCGTTTATATCTCAAATTCAGGCTCAAAACACCCGACAATTCGATATTTTGGGGTCCCAGAAGCGATCTGTACATGCCTACTCAGTGCTAGAATATTTTTAAAATATAGGCCCAAAACATGCTAAAAATCGATATTTTAAGTGTCCAAAGTCAATATGTGCATGCATCTTCTGTACCCGTTTATATCTCAAATTCAGGCTCAAAACACCAGAAAATTCGATATTTTGCGGTCCCATAAGAGATCTGTACATGCCTACTTAGTGCTAGAATATTTTCAAAATATAGGCCCAAAACATGCTAAAAATCGATATTTTAGGTGCCCAAAGTCGATATCTCAAATTCAGGCCTAAAACATCCGAAAATCGATATTTTGGGGTCCCAGAAGCGATCTGTACATGCCTACTCAGATAAAAGCCCAAAACATGCTGTAAATCGATATTTTAGGTTTCGAAAGTCAATATGTGTATGCATCTTCAGCACTCGTTTATATCTCAAATTCAACGTCAAAACATCCGAAAATTCGATATTTTTGGGTCCCAGAAGCGATCTGTACATGCTTACACCTAATTAGAATGTTTTCAAGATACAGACCAAAAACATGCTCAAAATCGATATTTTAGGAGCACATAACTCGATATGTGCATGCATCTTCAGTACCTGTTTATATCTCAAATTCAGGCTCAAAACATCTGAAAATTCGATATTTTTGTGCCCAAGAAGCGATCTGTACATGCCTACTCAGTGCTAGAATGTTTTCAAAATAAAGGCTCAAAACAAGCTAAAAATCGATATTTTAAGTGTCCAAAGTCAATATGTGCATGCATCTTCTGTACCCGTTTATATCTCAAATTCAGGCTCAAAACACTCGAAAATTCGGTATTTTTGGGTAATAAAAGCGATATGTACATGCCTACTCCTAGTTAGAATGTTTTCAAGATACAGACCTAAAACATGCTCAAAATCGATATTTTAGGTGCCTAAAAGTCGATATGTGCATGCAACTTCAGTACCTGTTTATATCTCAAATTCAGGCTCACAACATCCGAAAATTCGATATTTTTGGGTAATAGAAGCAATCTGTACATGCCTACTCCTAGTTAGAATGTTTTCAAGATACAGACCCAAAACATGCACAAAATTGATATTTTAGGTGCCCAAAAGTCTTCAGTACCTGTTTATATTTCAAATTCAGGCTCAAAACAACCGAAAATTTGATATTTTTGGGCCCAAGAAGCGATCTGTACATGCCTACTCCGTGTTAGAGTATTTTCAAACTACAGGCCCAAAACATGTTTAACATCGATATTTTAGGTGCCCAAAGTCAATATGTTCATGCATTTTCTGTACCCGTTTATATCTTAAATTCAGGCTTAAAACACCCGAAAATTCGATATTTTGGGGTCCCAGAAGCGATCTGTACATACCTACTCATTGCTAGAATATTTTCAAAATACAGGCCCAAAACATGCTAAAATTGATATTTTAGGTGCCCAAAGTCGATATCTCAAATTAAGGCCCTAAACACCCAAAAATTCGATATTTTGGGGTCCCAGAAGCGATCTGTACATACCTACTCATTGCTAGAATATTTTCAGAATATAGGCCCAAAACATGCTAAAAATCGATATTTCAGGTGCCCAAAGTCGATATCTCAAATTCAGACTCAAAACACCCGAAAATTCTATATTTTTGGGTCCCAGAAGCGATCTGTACATGCCTACTCATTGCTAGAATATTTTCAAAATATAGGTCCAAAACATGCTAAAAATCGATATTTTAGGTGCCCAAAGTCGATATCTCAATTTCAGGCCCAAAATACTCGAAAATTCGATATTTTTGGGTCTAGAAGCGATCTGTACATGCTTACTCAGTGCTAGAACGTTTTCAAAATATAGGCTCAAATCATGCTAAAAATCGATATTTTAAGTGTCCAAAGTCGATATGTGCATGCATCTTCAGTACCCGTTTATATCTCAAATTCAGGCTCAAAACACCTGAGAATTCGATATTTTTGGGTCCCAAAAGTGATCTGTACATGCCTACTCAGTGCTAGAATAATTTCAAAATGTAGGTCCAAAACATGCTAAAAATCGATATTTAAGGTGCCCAAAGTCGATATATCAAATTCAGGAACAAAACACCCCAAAATTCGATATTTTGGGGTCCCAGAAGCAATCTGTACATGCCTACTCCGTGTTAGAGTATTTTCAAAATACTGGACCAAAACATACTGAAAATCGATCTTTTAGGTGCCCAAAAGTCGATATGTGCATGCATTTTCTGTACCCGTTTATATCTCAAATTTAGGCTCAAAACACCCGAAAATTCCATATTTTGGGGTCCCAGAAGCGATCTGTACATGCCTACTTCGTGTTAGAGTATTTTGAAAATACAGGCCCAAAACATGGTAAAAATCGATATTTTAGGTGCCCAAAGTCGATATCTCAAATTAAGGCCCAAAACACCAGAAAATTCGATATTTTGGGCTCCCAGAAGCGATCTGTACATACCTACTCATTGCTAAAATATTTTCAAAACATAGGCCCAAAACATGTTAAAAATCGATATTTCAGGTGCCCAAAGTTGATATCTCAAATTCAGGCTCAAAACACCCGAAAATTTGATATTTTAGGGTCCCAGAAGCGATCTGTACATACCTACTCAGTGCTAGAATATTTTCAAAATATAGGTCCAAAACATGCTAAAAATCGATATTTTAGGTGCCCAAAGTCGATATCTCAAATTCAGGCCCAAAACACCTGAAAATTCGATATTTTTGGTTCTAGAAGCGATCTGTACGTGCCTACTCAGTGCTAGAATGTTTTCAAAATATAGGCTCAAAACATGATAAAAAATCGATATTTTAAGTGTCCAAAGTCGATATGTGCATGCATCTTCTGTACCCGTTTATATCTCAAATTCAGGCTCAAAACACCCGAAAATTCGGTATTTTTGGGTCCCTGAAGCGATCTGTAGATGCCTACTCCTAGTTAGAATGTTTTCTAGATACAGACCCAAAACATGCTCAAAATCGATCTTTTAGGTACCCATAAGTCGATATGTGCATGCATCTTCGGTACCCGTTTATATCTCAAATTCAGGCTTCAAACACCCGAAAATTCGATATTTTGAAGTCCCAGAAGCGATCTGTACATGCCTACTCCGTGTTAGAGTATTTTCAAAATACAGGCCTAAAACATGCTGAAAATCGATCTTTTATTTGCCCAAAGTCAATATGTACATGCATCTTGTGTACTCGTCTATATCTCAAATTAAGGCTCCAAACACATGAAAATTCGATATTTTGGGGCCCCAGAAGCGATTTGTACATGCCTACTCAGATACAGGCCCAAAACATGCTGAAAATAGATATTTTAGGTGCCCAAACTCAATATGTGTATGCATCTTTTGCACCCGTTTATATCCCAAATTTATCCTCAAAACACCTGAAAATTCGATATTTTGGGGTCCCAGAAGCGATCTGTACATGCCTACTCAGTGCTAGAATATTTCCAAAATATAGGCCCAAAACATGCTAAAAATCGATATTATAGGTGCCCAAGGTCGATATCTCAAATTCAGGCCCAAAACACCGGAAAATTCGATATTTTGGGGTCCTAGAAGCGATCTGTACATGCCTACTCCGTGTTAGCATATTTTCAAAATACAGGCCCAAAACATGCTGAAAATCGATATTTTAGGTGACCAAAGTCAATATGTGTATGCATCTTCTGTACCCGTCTATATCCCAAATTCAGGTTCAAAACATTCGAAAATTAGATATTTTTGGGTCCCAAAAGCAATCTGTACATGCCTACTTCTTGCTAGAATGTTTTCAAGATACAGACTCAAAACATGCTCAAAATAGATATTTTAGGTGCAAAAAGTCGATATGTGCATGCATCTTCTGTACCCGTTTATATCTCAAATTCAGGCTCAAAACACCCGAAAATTCGATATTTTGGGGTCCCAGACGCGATCTGTACATGCCTACTCAGTGCTATAATATTTTTAAAAATATAGGCCCCAAAACATGCTAAAAATCGATATTTTAGGTGCCCAAAGTCGATATCTCAAATTCAGGCCAAAAACACCTGAAAACTCGATATTTTGGGGTCCCAGAAGCGATCTGTACATGCCTACTCCGTGTTAGAGCATTTTCAAAATACAGGCCCAAAGCATGCTGAAAATCGCTAGTTTAGGTGCCCAAAAGTCGATATGTGTATGCATCTTCTGCACTCGTTTATATCCCAAATTCAACCTCAAAACACCCGACAATTCGATATTTTAGGGTCCCAGAAGCGATCTGTACATGCCTAATCAGTGCTAGAATGTTTTCAAAATATAGGCTCAAAACATGCTCAAAATCGATATTTTAGGTGCCCAAAGTCAATACGTGCATGCATCTTCGGCACCAGATTATATTCCAAATTCATCCTCAAAACACCTGAAAATATGATATTTTGGGTTCCCAGAAGCGATCTGTACATGCCTACTCAGTGCTAGAACATTTTCAAAATAAAGACCCAAAACATGCTATAATCGATATTTTAAGTGCCTAGAGTCGATATATCAAATTCAAGCCCAAAACACCCGAAAATTCGATATTTTTCGGTCCCAGAAGCGATCTGTACATGCCTATTCAGATACAGGCCCAAAACATGCTGAAAATCGATATTTTAGGTGCCCAAAGTCAATATGTGTATGTATCTTCTGCAACCGTTTATATCCCAAATTCAACCCCAAAACACCCGAAAATTCGATATTTTTCGGTCCCAGAAGCGATCTGTACATGCCTACTCAGTGCTAGAATGTTTTCAAAATATACGCTCAAAACAAGCTAAAAATCGATATTTTTAGTGTCCAAAGTCGATCTTCTGTACCCGTTTATATCTTAAATTCAGGCTCAAAACACCCGAAAATTCGGTATTTTTGGGTCCTAGAAGCGATATGTACATGCCTACTCCTAGTAAGAATGTTTTCAAGATACAGACCCAAAACATGATCAAAATCGATATTTTAGGAGCCCAAAAGTCGATATGTGCATTCATCTTCTGTACCCGTTTATATCTCAAATTCAGGCCCAAAACACCTGAAAATTCGATATTTTGGGGTCCCGGAAGCGATCTGTACATGCCTACTCAGTGCTAGAATATTTTCAAAATATAGACCCAAAACATGCACAAAATCGATATTTTAAGTGTCCAAAGTCAATATGTGCATGCATCTTCTGTACCCGTTTATATCTCAAATTCAGGCTCAAAACACCCGAAAATTCGATATTTTGGAGTCCCATAAGCGATATGTACATGCTTACTCCGTGTTAGAATATTTTCAAAATATTGGCTCAAAACATGCTAAAAATCGATATTTTAAGTGTCCAAAGTCGATATGTGCATGCATCTTCTGTACCCGTTTATATCTCAAATTCAGGATCAAAACACCCGAAAATTCAGTATTTCGGGGTCCTAGAAGCGATCAGTACATGCCTACTCCTAATTAGAATGTTTTCAAGATACAGACCCAAAACATACTTAAAAATCGATATTTTAGGTGCCCAAAAGTCGATATGTGCCTGCATCTTCTGTACCCGTTTATATCTCAAATTCAACCTCAAAACACCCTAAAATTCGATATTTTTGGGTCCCCGAAGCGATCTGTACATGCCTTATCAGTGCTAGAATTTTTTTTAAAATATAGGCTCAAAACATGCTAAAAATCGATATTTTTAGTGTCCAAAGTCGTACTTTTGTACCCGTTTATATCTTAAATTCAGGCTCAAAACACTCGAAAATTCGGTATTTTTGGGTCCTAGAAGCGATATGTACATGCCTACTCCTAGTTAGAATGTTTTCAAGATACAGACCCAAAACATGCTCAAAATCGATATTTTAGGAGCCCAAAAGTCGATATGTGCATTCATCTTCTGTACCCGTTTATATCTCAAATTCAGGCCCAAAACACCTGAAAATTCGATATTTTGGGGTCCTAGAAGCGATCTGTCCATGCCTACTCAGTGCTTTAATGTTTTCAAAATATAGTCTCAAAACATGCTAAACATCGATATTTTAAGTGTTCAAAGTCGATATGTGCATACATCTTCTGTACCCGTTTATATCTCAAATTCAGGCTCAAAACACCCGAAAATTCGATATTTTGGGGTCCAAGAAGCGTTCTGTACATGCCTAGTCAGTGCTAGAATATTTTCAAAATATAGACCCAAAACATGCACAAAATCGATATTTTAAGTGTCCAAAGTCAATATCTGCATGCATCTTCAGTACCCGTTTATATCTCAAATTCAGGCTCAAAACACCCGAAAACTCGATATTTTGGAGTCCCAGAAGCGATATGTACATGCTTACTCCGTGTTAGAGTATTTTCAAAATATTAGCTCAAAACATGCTAAAAATCGATATTTTAAGTGTCCAAAGTCGATATGTGCATTCATCTTCTGTACCCGTTTATATCTCAAATTCAGGCCCAAAACACCTGAAAATTCGATATGTTGGGGTCCCAGAAGCGATCTGTACATGCCTACTCAGTGCTAGAATATTTTCAAAATATAGACCCAAAACATACACAAAATCGATATTTTAAGTGTCCAAAGTCAATATGTGCATGCATCTTCTGTACCCGTTTATATCTCAAATTCAGGCTCAAAACACCCGAAAATTCGATATTTTGGAGTCCCAGAAGCGATATGTACATGCTTACTCCGTGTTAGAGTATTTTCAAAATATTGGCTCAAAACATGCTAAAAATCGATATTTTAAGTGTCCAAAGTCGATATGTGCATGCATCTTCTGTACCCGTTTATATCTCAAATTCAGGATCAAAACACCCGAAAATTCAGTATTTCGGGGTCCTAGAAGCGATCAGTACATGCCTACTCCTAGTTAGAATGTTTTCAAGATACAGACCCAAAACATACTTAAAAATCGATATTTTAGATGCCCAAAAGTCGATATGTGCCTGCATCTTCTGTACCCGTTTATATCTCAAATTCTACCTCAAAACACCCGAAAATTCGATATTTTTGGGTCCCCGAAGCGATCTGTACATGCCTACTCAGTGCTAGAATTTTTTTTTAAATATAGGCTCAAAACATGCTAAAAATCGATATTTTTAGTGTCCAAAGTCGTACTTTTGTACCCGTTTATATCTTAAATTCAGGCTCAAAACACTCGAAAATTCGGTATTTTTGGTCCTAGAAGCGATATGTACATGCCTACTCCTAGTTAGAATGTTTTCAAGATACAGACCCAAAACATGCTCAAAATCGATATTTTAGGAGCCCAAAAGTCGATATGTGCATTCATCTTCTGTACCCGTTTATATCTCAAATTCAGGCCCAAAACACCTGAAAATTCGATATTTTGGGGTCCCAGAAGCGATCTGTCCATGCCTACTCAGTGCTAGAATGTTTTCAAAATATAGGCTCAAAACATGCTAAACATCGATATTTTAAGTGTTCAAAGTCGATATGTGCATACATCTTCTGTACCCGTTTATATCTCAAATTCAGGCTCAAAACACCCGAAAATTCGATATTTTGGGGTCCCAGAAGCGTTCTGTACATGCCTAGTCAGTGCTAGAATATTTTCAAAATATAGTCCCAAATCATGCTAAAAATCGATATTTTAGGTGCCCAAAGTCGATATCTCAAATTCAGGCCCAAAACACCCGAAAATTCGATATTTTGGGGTCCCAGAAGCGATCTGTACTTTCCTTTTCAGATACAGGCCCAAAACATGCTGAAAATCGATATTTTAGGTGCCCAAAAGTTGATATGTGCATGCATCTTCAGTACCCGTTTATATTTCAAATTCAGGCTCAAAACACCCGAAAATTCGATATTTTTGTGTCCCAGAAGCAATCTGTACATGCCTTCTCCGTGTTAAAGTAGTTTCAAAATACAGGCTTAAAAAATGCTGAAAATCTATATTTTAGGTGCCAAAAGTCAATATGTGCATGCATCTTCTGTACCCGTCTATATCTCAAATTCAGGTTCAAAACACCAGAAAATCCGGTATTTTTGGATCCCAGAAGCGATTTGTACATGCCTACTCCTTGCTAGAATGTTTTCAAGATACAGACCCAAAACATGCTCAAAATCGATATTTTAGGTGCAAAAAGTCGATATGTGCATGAATCCTCTGTACCCGGTTATATCCCAAATTCAGGCTCAAAACCCCCGAAAATTCGATATTTTTGGGTCCCAGAAGCGATCTGTACATGCCTACTCAGTGCTAAAATATTTTCAAATTTTACGCCCAAAACATATTAAAAATCGATATTTTGGGTCCCAAAGTCGATATGTGCATGCATCTTCTGTAAACGTTTATATCTCAAATTCAGGCTCAAAACACCCGAAAATTCGATATTTTTGGGTCCCAGAAGCGATCTGTACATGCCTTCTCCGTGTTAAAGTATTTTCAAAATACAGGCTTAAAACATGCTGAAAATCTATATTTTAGGTGCCAAAAGTCAATATGTGTATGCATCTTCTGTACCCGTCTATATCTCAAATTCAGGTTCAAAACACCAGAAAATCCGGTATTTTTGGGTCCCAGAAGCGATTTGTACATGCCTACTCCTTGCTAGAATGTTTTCAAGATACAGACCCAAAACATGCTCAAAATCGATATTTTAGGTGCAAAAAGTCGATATGTGCATGAATCCTCTGTACCCGGTTATATCCCAAATTCAGGCTCAAAACCCCCGAAAATTCGATATTTTTGGGTCCCAGAAGCGATCTGTACATGCCTACTCAGTGCTAAAATATTTTCAAATTTTACGCCCAAAACATACTAAAAATCGATATTTTGGGTCCCAAAGTCGATATGTGCATGCATCTTCTGTAAACGTTTATATCTCAAATTCAGGCTCAAAACACCCGAAAATTCGATATTTTTGGGTCCCAGAAGCGATCTGTACATGCCTTCTCCGTGTTAGAATATTATCAAAATATAGACCCAAAACATGCTCAAAATCGATATTTTAGGTGTCCAAAGTCGATATGTGCATACATCTTCTGTACCCGTTTACATCTCAAATTCAGGCTCAAAACACCCGAAAATTCGGTATTTTTTGGTCCTAGAAGCGATCTGTACATGCCTACTCCTAGTAAGAATGTTTTCAAGATACAGACCAAAAACATGCTAAATATCGATATTTTAGGAGCCCAAAAGTCGATATGTGCATGCATCTTCTGTACCCGTTTATATCTCAAATTTAGGCTCAAAACACCTGAAAATTCGATATTTTGGGGTCCCAGACGCGATCTGTACATGCCTACTCAGTGCTATAATATTTTTAAAAATATAGGCCCAAAACATGCTAAAAATCGATATTTTAGGTGCCCAAAGTCGATATCTCAAATTCAGGCCCAAAATACCCGAAAATTCGATATTTTGGGGTCCCTGATGCGATTTGTACATGGCTACTCCTTGTTAGAGTTCTCTCAAAATACAAGCCCAAAACATACTGAAAATCGATCTTTTAGGTGCCCAAAAGTCGATATGTGCATGCATCTTCTGTACCCGTTTATATCTCAAATTCAGACTCCAAACACCCGAAAATTCGATATTTTTGGGTCCCAGAAGCGATTTGTACATGCCTACTCAGTGCCAGATTATTTTCAAAATATAGGCCCAAAACATGCTAAAAATCGATATTTTAAATGCCCAAAGTCGATATCTCAAATTCAGGCCAAAAACACCTGAAAACTCGATATTTTGGGATCCCAGAAGCGATCTGTACATGACTACTCCGTGTTAGAGCATTTTCAAAATACAGGCCCAAAGGATGCTGAAAATCGCTAGTTTAGGTGCCCAAAGTCAATATGTGTATGCATCTTCTGCACCCGTTTATATAAAATATTCAACCTCAAAACACCCGAAAATTCGATATTTTTGGGTCCCAGAAGCGATCTGTACATGCCTACTCAGTGCTAGAATGTTTTCAAAGTAAAAACTCAAAACATGCTAAAAATCGATATTTTAAGTGTCTAAAGTCGATATGTGCATGCATCTTCTGTACCCGTTTATATCCCAAATTCAGGCTCAAAACACCCGAAAATTCGGTATTTTTGGGTCCTAGAAGCGAACTGTACATGCCTACACCTAGTGAGAATGTTTTCAAAATACAGACCCAAAACATGCTCAAAATCAATATTTTAGGTGCCCAAAAGTCGGTATGTGCATGCATCTTCAGTACCCGTTTATATATCAAATTCAGGCTCAAAACACCCGACAATTCGATATTTTGGGGTCCAAGAAGCGATCTGTACATGCCTACTCCGTGTTTTAGTATTTTCAAAATACAGGCCCAAAACATGCTAAAAATCGATATTTTAGGTGTCCAAAGTCGATATGTGCATGCATCTTCTGTACCCGTTTATATCTCAAATTCAGGCTCAAAACACTCGAAAATTCGGTATTTTTGGGTCCTAGAAGCGATCTGTATATGCCTACTCCTAGTTAGAATGTTGTCGAGATACAGACCCAAAACATGCTCAAAATCGATATTTTAGGTGCCTAAAAGTCGATATGTGCATGCATCTTCAGTGCCCGTTTATATCTCAAATTCAGGCTCAAAACACCCAAAACTTCGATATTTTGGGGTCCCAGAAGCGATCTGTACATGCCTACTCCGTGTTAGAGTATTTTCAAAATACAGGCCCAAAACATGCTGAAAATCAATATTTTAGTTGCCCTAAGTCTATATTTCAAATTCAGGCCCAAAACACCCGAAAATTCTATATATTTTGGGGTCCCAGAAGCGATCTGTACATGCCTAATCAGTGCTAGAATGTTTTCAAAATATAGGCTCAAAACATGCTAAAAATCGATATTTTAAGTGTTCAAAGTCGATATGTGATACTATGCATCTTCTGTACCCGTTTATATCTCAAATTCAGGCTCAAAACACCCGAAAATTCGATATTTTGGGGTCCCAGAAGCGATCTGTACATGCCTACTCAGTGCTAGAATATTTTCAAAATATATGCCCAAAACATGCTAAAAATCGATATTTTAGGTGCCCAAAGTCGATATCTCAAATTCAGGCCAAAACTCCCGAAAATTCTATATTTTGGGGTCCCAGAAGCGATCTGTACTTGCCTACTCCGTGTTAGAGTATTTTCAAAATACAGGACCAAAACATACTGAAAATCGATTTTTTAGGTGCACAAAAGTCGATATGTGCATGCATCTTCTGTACCCGTTTATATCTCAAATTCAGGTTCCAAACACCCGGAAATTCGATATTTTGGGGTCCCAGAAGCGATCTGTACAGGCCTACTCAGTGCTAGAATGTTTTCAAAATATAGGCTCAAAACATGCTAAAAATCGATATTTTAAGTGTCTAAAGTCGATATGTGCATGTATCTTCTGTACCCGTTTATATCTCAAATTCAGGCTCAAAACACCCGATAATTCGATATTTTGGAGTCCCAAAAGCGGTATGTACATGCCTACTCAGCGTTTGAATATTTTTAAAATATAGGTCCAAAACATGCTGAAAATCGTTTTTTTGTGTGAAGAAAGTCGATATGTGCATGCATCTTCTGTACCCGTTTATATCCCAAATTCATTCTCAAAACACCAGAAAATTTGGTATTCTTGGGTCTTAGAAGCGCTCTGTACATGTTTACCCAGTGCTAGATTAAATTCAAAATATAGGGCCAATACATGCTTAAAATCGATATTATAGGTGATCAAAGTCGATATCTGTATGCATCTTCTGTTCCCGTTTATATCCCAAATTCAGGCTAAAAACACCTGAAAATTTGATTTTTTTGGGTCCCAGAAGCGATCTGTGCATGCCTACTCAGTGTTAGAATATTTTCAAAATATATGCCCAAAACATGCTAAAAATCGATATTTTAGGTGCCCAAAGTCGATATCTCAAATTCAGGCCAAAACTCCCGAAAATTCTATATTTTGGGGTCCCAGAAGCGATCTGGACTTGCCTACTCCGTGTTAGAGTATTTTCAAAATACAGGACCAAAACATACTGAAAATCGATTTTTTATGTGCCCAAAATCCATATATGCATTCATCTTCTGTACCCGTTTATATCCCAAATTCAGGCTCAAAACACCCGAAAATTCGATATTTTTGGGTCTCAGAAGCAATCTGAACATGCTTACACAATGCTAGAATACATTCAAAATATAGGGCCAAAACATCCTGAAAATCGATTCTTCAGGTGACCAAAGTCGATATGTGCATGTATCTTCAGTACCGGTTTCTATCTCAAATTCAGGCTCAAAACACCCGAAAATTCTATATTTTTGGGTCCTAGAAGCGATCTGTACATGCCTACTCCTAGTTAGAATGTTTTCAAGATACAGACCGAAAACATGCTCAAAATCGATATTTTAGGTGCCCAAAAGTCGATATGTGCATGCATCTTCTGTACCCGTTTATATTTCAAATTCAGGCTCCAAACACCCAAAATTCGATATTTTGGGGTCCCAGAAGCGATCTGTACATGCCTACTCAGATACAGGCCCAAAACATGCTGAAAATCGATATTTTAGGTGCCCAAAGTCAATATGTGTATGCATCTTCTGCACCCGTTTATATCTCAAAATCAACCACAAAACACCCGAAAGTTCGATATTTTTCGGTCCCAGAAGCGATCTGTACATGCCTACTCAGTGCTAGAATGTTTTCAAAATATAGGCTCAAAACATGCTAAAAATCGATATTTTAAGTGTCCAAAGTCGATATGTGCATGCATCTTCTGTACCCGTTTATATCTCAAATTCAGGCTCAAAACACCCAAAATTCGATATTTTGGGGTCCCAGAAGCGATCTGTACATGCCTACTCAGATACAGGCCCAAAACATGCTGAAAATCGATATTTTAGGTGCCCAAAGTCAATATGTGTATGCATCTTCTGCACCCGTTTATATCTCAAAATCAACCACAAAACACCCGAAAGTTCGATATTTTTCGGTCCCAGAAGCGATCTGTACATGCCTACTCAGTGCTAGAATGTTTTCAAAATATAGGCTCAAAACATGCTAAAAATCGATATTTTAAGTGTCCAAAGTCGATATGTGCATGCATCTTCTGTACCCGTTTATATCTCAAATTCAGGCTCAAAACACTCGAAAAATCGGTATTTTTGTGTCCTAGAAGCGACCTGTACTTGCCTACTCCTAGTTAGACTGTTTTCAAGATACAGACCCAAAACATGCTCAAAATCGATATTTTAGGTGCCCAAAAGTCGATATGTGTATGCATCTTCAGTACCTGTTTATATCTCAAATTCAGGCTTAAAACTCCCGAAAATACGATGTTTTGGGGTCCAAGAAGCGATTTGTACATGCCTACTCAGTGCTAGAATGTTTTCAAAATATAGGCCCAAAACATGCTAAAAATTGATATTTTAGGTGCTCAAAGTCGATATGTGCATGCATCTTCTGTACCCGTTTATATCTCAAATTCATGCTCAAAACTCCCGAAAATTCAATGTTTTTGGGTCCCTGAAGCGATCTGTACGTGCATACTCCGTGTTAGAGTGTTTTTAAAATACAGGCCCAAAACATGCTGAAAATCGATATTTTATGTGCCCAAAGTCAATATGTGTATGCATCTTCTGTACCCGTCTATATCCCAAATTCAGGTTCAAAACATTCGAAAATTAGATATTTTTGGGTCCCAGAAGCAATCTGTACATGCCTACTTCTTGCTAGAATGTTTTCGAGATACAGACTCAAAACATGCTCAAAATCGATATTTTAGGTGCAAAAAGTCGATATGTGCATGCATCTTCTGTACCCGTTTATATCTCAAATTCAGGCTCAAAACACCCGAAAATTCGGTATTTTTTGGTCCTAGAAGCGATCTGTACATGCCTACTCCTAGTAAGAATGTTTTCAAGATACAGACCAAAAACATGCTAAATATCGATATTTTAGGAGCCCAAAAGTCGATATGTGCATGCATCTTCTGTACCCGTTTATATCTCAAATTTAGGCTCAAAACACCTGAAAATTCGATATTTTGGGGTCCCAGACGCGATCTGTACATGCCTACTCAGTGCTATAATATTTTTAAAAATATAGGCCCAAAACATGCTAAAAATCGATATTTTAGGTGCCCAAAGTCGATATCTCAAATTCAGGCCCAAAACACCCGAAAATTCGATATTTTGGGGTCCCTGATGCGATTTGTACATGGCTACTCCTTGTTAGAGTTCTCTCAAAATACAAGCCCAAAACATACTGAAAATCGATCTTTTAGGTGCCCAAAAGTCGATATGTGCATGCATCTTCTGTACCCGTTTATATCTCAAATTCAGACTCCAAACACCCGAAAATTCGATATTTTTGGGTCCCAGAAGCGATTTGTACATGCCTACTCAGTGCCAGATTATTTTCAAAATATAGGCCCAAAACATGCTAAAAATCGATATTTTAAATGCCCAAAGTCGATATCTCAAATTCAGGCCAAAAACACCTGAAAACTCGATATTTTGGGATCCCAGAAGCGATCTGTACATGCCTACTCCGTGTTAGAGCATTTTCAAAATACAGGCCCAAAACATGCTGAAAATCGCTAGTTTAGGTGCCCAAAGTCAATATGTGTATGCATCTTCTGCACCCGTTTATATAAAATATTCAACCTCAAAACACCCGAAAATTCGATATTTTTGGGTCCCAGAAGCGATCTGTACATGCCTACTCTGTGCTAGAATGTTTTCAAAGTAAAGGCTCAAAACATGCTAAAAATCGATATTTTAAGTGTCTAAAGTCGATATGTGCATGCATCTTCTGTACCCGTTTATATCCCAAATTCAGGCTCAAAACACCCGAAAATTCGGTATTTTTGGGTCCTAGAAGCGAACTGTACATGCCTACACCTAGGGAGAATGTTTTCAAGATACAGACCCAAAACATGCTCAAAATCAATATTTTAGGTGCCCAAAAGTCGGTATGTGCATGCATCTTCAGTACCCGTTTATATATCAAATTCAGGCTCAAAACACCCGACAATTCGATATTTTGGGGTCCAAGAAGCGATCTGTACATGCCTACTCCGTGTTTTAGTATTTTCAAAATACAGGCCCAAAACATGCTAAAAATCGATATTTTAGGTGTCCAAAGTCGATATGTGCATGCATCTTCTGTACCCGTTTATATCTCAAATTCAGGCTCAAAACACTCGAAAATTCGGTATTTTTGGGTCCTAGAAGCGATCTGTATATGCCTACTCCTAGTTAGAATGTTGTCAAGATACAGACCCAAAACATGCTCAAAATCGATATTTTAGGTGCCTAAAAGTCGATATGTGCATGCATCTTCAGTGCCCGTTTATATCTCAAATTCAGGCTCAAAACACCCAAAACTTCGATATTTTGGGGTCCCAGAAGCGATCTGTACATGCCTACTCCGTGTTAGAGTATTTTCAAAATACAGGCCCAAAACATGCTGAAAATCAATATTTTAGTTGCCCTAAGTCTATATTTCAAATTCAGGCCCAAAACACCCGAAAATTCTATATATTTTGGGGTCCCAGAAGCGATCTGTACATGCCTAATCAGTGCTAGAATGTTTTCAAAATATAGGCTCAAAACATGCTAAAAATCGATATTTTAAGTGTTCAAAGTCGATATGTGATACTATGCATCTTCTGTACCCGTTTATATCTCAAATTCAGGCTCAAAACCCCCAAAAATTCGATATTTTGGGGTCCCAGAAGCGATCTGTACATGCCTACTCAGTGCTAGAATATTTTCAAAATACAGGACCAAAACATACTGAAAATCGATTTTTTAGGTGCACAAAAGTCGATATGTGCATGCATCTTCAGTACCCGTTTATATCTCAAATTCAGGTTCCAAACACCCGGAAATTCGATATTTTGGGGTCCCAGAAGCGATCTGTGCATGCCTACTCAGTGTTAGAATATTTTCAAAATATATGCCCAAAACATGCTAAAAATCGATATTTTAGGTGCCCAAAGTCGATATCTCAAATTCAGGCCAAAACTCCCGAAAATTCTATATTTTGGGGTCCCAGAAGCGATCTGGACTTGCCTACTCCGTGTTAGAGTATTTTCAAAATACAGGACCAAAACATACTGAAAATCGATTTTTTATGTGCCCAAAATCCATATATGCATTCATCTTCTGTACCCGTTTATATCCCAAATTCAGGCTCAAAACACCCGAAAATTCGATATTTTTGGGTCTCAGAAGCAATCTGAACATGCTTACACAATGCTAGAATACATTCAAAATATAGGGCCAAAACATCCTGAAAATCGATACTTCAGGTGACCAAAGTCGATATGTGCATGTATCTTCAGTACCGGTTTCTATCTCAAATTCAGGCTCAAAACACCCGAAAATTCTATATTTTTGGGTCCTAGAAGCGATCTGTACATGCCTACTCCTAGTTAGAATGTTTTCAAGATACAGACCCAAAACATGCTCAAAATCGATATTTTAGGTGCCCAAAAGTCGATATGTGCATGCATCTTCTTTACCCGTTTATATCTCAAATTCAGGCTCAAAAACACCGAAAATTCGATATTTTGGGGTCCCAGAAGCGATCTGTACATGCCTACGCAGTGCTAGAATATTTTCAAAATACAGGCCCAAAACATGCTAAAAATCGATATTTTAGGTGCCCAAAGTCGATATATCAAATTCAGGCCCAAAACACCCGAAAATTCGACATTTTGGGGTCCCAGAAGCTATCTGTACATGCCTACTCCGTGTTAGAGTATTTTTAATATACAGGCCCAAAACATGATGAAAATCGATATTTTAGGTGCCCAAAAGTCAATATGTGTATGGATCTACTGCACCCGTTTATATCCCAAATTCAACCTCAAAACACCCGAAAATTCGATATTTTTGGTCAGTGCTAGAATGTTTTCAAAATATAGGCTCAAAACATGCTAAAAATCGATATTTTAAGTGTCCAAAGTCGATATGTGAATGCATCTTCTGTACCCGTTTATATCTCAAATTCAGGCTTAAAACACCCAAAAATAGGATATTTTGGGGTCCCAGAAGTGATCTGTACATATCTACTTTGTGCTAGAATATTTTCAAAATATTGGCTCAAAACATGATAAAAATCGTTATTTTAAGTATCCAAAGTCGATATGTGCATGCATCTTCTGTACCCGTTTATATTTCAAATTCAGGCTCCAAACACCCGAAAATTCGATATTTTGGGGTCCCAGAAGCGATCTGTACATGCCTACTCAGATACAGGCCCAAAACATGCTGAAAATCGATATTTTAGGTGCCCAAAGTCAATATGTGTATGCATCTTCTGCACCCGTTTATATCTCAAAATCAACCACAAAACACCCGAAAGTTCGATATTTTTCGGTCCCAGAAGCGATCTGTACATGCCTACTCAGTGCTAGAATGTTTTCAAAATATAGGCTCAAAACATGCTAAAAATCGATATTTTAAGTGTCCAAAGTCGATATGTGCATGCATCTTCTGTACCCGTTTATATCTCAAATTCAGGCTCAAAACACTCGAAAAATCGGTATTTTTGGGTCCTAGAAGCGATCTGTACTTGCCTACTCCTAGTTAGACTGTTTTCAAGATACAGACCCAAAACATGCTCAAAATCGATATTTTAGGTGCCCAAAAGTCGATATGTGTATGCATCTTCAGTACCTGTTTATATCTCAAATTCAGGCTTAAAACACCCGAAAATACGATGTTTTGGGGTCCAAGAAGCGATTTGTACATGCCTACTCAGTGCTAGAATGTTTTCAAAATATAGGCCCAAAAGATGCTCAAAATCGATATTTTAGGTGCTCAAAGTCGATATGTGCATGCATCTTCTGTACCCGTTTATATCTCAAATTCATGCTCAAAACACCCGAAAATTCAATGTTTTTGGGTCCCAGAAGCGATCTGTACGTGCATACTCCGTGTTAGAGTGTTTTTAAAATACAGGCCCAAAAACATGCTGAAAATCGATATTTTATGTGCCCAAAGTCAATATGTGTATGCATCTTCTGTACCCGTCTATATCCCAAATTCAGGTTCAAAACATTCGAAAATTAGATATTTTTGGGTCCCAGAAGCAATCTGTACATGCCTACTTCTTGCTAGAATGTTTTCAAGATACAGACTCAAAACATGCTCAAAATCGATATTTTAGGTGCAAAAAGTCGATATGTGCATGCATCTTCTGTACCCGTTTATATCTCAAATTCAGGCTCAAAACACCCGAAAATTCGATATTTTGGGGTCCTAGACGCGATCTGAACATGCCTACTCAGTGCTATAATATTTTTAAAAATATAGGCCCCAAAACATGCTAAAAATCGATATTTTAGGTGCCCAAAGTCGATATCTCAAATTCAGGCCCAAAACACCCGAAAATTCGATATTTTGGGGTCCCTGATGCGATTTGTACATGGCTACTCCTTGTTAGAGTTCTCTCAAAATACAAGCCCAAAACATACTGAAAATCGATCTTTTAGGTGCCCAAAAGTCGATATGTGCATTCATCTTCTGTACCCGTTTATATCTCAAATTCAGACTCCAAATACCCGAAAATTAGATATTTTTGGGTCCCAGAATCGATTTGTACATGCCTACTCAGTGCCAGATTATTTTCAAAATACAGGCCCAAAGCATGCTGAAAATCGCTAGTTTAGGTGCCCAAAGTCAATATGTGTATGCATCTTCTGCACCCGATTATATAAAATATTCAACCTCAAAACACCCGAAAATTCGATATTTTTGGGTCCCAGAAGCGATCTGTACATGCCTACTCAGTGCTAGAATGTTTTCAAAGTAAAGGCTCAAAACATGCTAAAAATCGATATTTTAAGTGTCTAAAGTCTATATGTGCATGCATCTTCTGTACCCGTTTATATCCCAAATTCAGGCTCAAAACACCCGAAAATTCAATGTTTTTGGGTCCCTGAAGCGATCTGTACGTGCATACTCCGTGTTAGAGTGTTTTTAAAATACAGGCCCAAAACATGCTGAAAATCGATATTTTATGTGCCCAAAGTCAATATGTGTATGCATCTTCTGTACCCGTCTATATCCCAAATTCAGGTTCAAAACATTCGAAAATTAGATATTTTTGGGTCCCAGAAGCAATCTGTACATGCCTACTTCTTGCTAGAATGTTTTCGAGATACAGACTCAAAACATGCTCAAAATCGATATTTTAGGTGCAAAAAGTCGATATGTGCATGCATCTTCTGTACCCGTTTATATCTCAAATTCAGGCTCAAAACACCCGAAAATTCGGTATTTTTTGGTCCTAGAAGCGATCTGTACATGCCTACTCCTAGTAAGAATATTTTCAAGATACAGACCAAAAACATGCTAAATATCGATATTTTAGGAGCCCAAAAGTCGATATGTGCATGCATCTTCTGTACCCGTTTATATCTCAAATTTAGGCTCAAAACACCTGAAAATTCGATATTTTGGGGTCCCAGACGCGATCTGTACATGCCTACTCAGTGCTATAATATTTTTAAAAATATAGGCCCAAAACATGCTAAAAATCGATATTTTAGGTGCCCAAAGTCGATATCTCAAATTCAGGCCCAAAACACCCGAAAATTCGATATTTTGGGGTCCCTGATGCGATTTGTACATGGCTACTCCTTGTTAGAGTTCTCTCAAAATACAAGCCCAAAACATACTGAAAATCGATCTTTTAGGTGCCCAAAAGTCGATATGTGCATGCATCTTCTGTACCCGTTTATATCTCAAATTCAGACTCCAAACACCCGAAAATTCGATATTTTTGGGTCCCAGAAGCGATTTGTACATGCCTACTCAGTGCCAGATTATTTTCAAAATATAGGCCCAAAACATGCTAAAAATCGATATTTTAAATGCCCAAAGTCGATATCTCAAATTCAGGCCAAAAACACCTGAAAACTCGATATTTTGGGATCCCAGAAGCGATCTGTACATGCCTACTCCGTGTTAGAGCATTTTCAAAATACAGGCCCAAAGCATGCTGAAAATCGCTAGTTTAGGTGCCCAAAGTCAATATGTGTATGCATCTTCTGCACCCGTTTATATAAAATATTCAACCTCAAAACACCCGAAAATTCGATATTTTTGGGTCCCAGAAGCGATCTGTACATGCCTACTCTGTGCTAGAATGTTTTCAAAGTAAAGGCTCAAAACATGCTAAAAATCGATATTTTAAGTGTCTAAAGTCGATATGTGCATGCATCTTCTGTACCCGTTTATATCCCAAATTCAGGCTCAAAACACCCGAAAATTCGGTATTTTTGGGTCCTAGAAGCGAACTGTACATGCCTACACCTAGGGAGAATGTTTTCAAGATACAGACCCAAAACATGCTCAAAATCAATATTTTAGGTGCCCAAAAGTCGGTATGTGCATGCATCTTCAGTACCCGTTTATATATCAAATTCAGGCTCAAAACACCCGACAATTCGATATTTTGGGGTCCAAGAAGCGATCTGTACATGCCTACTCCGTGTTTTAGTATTTTCAAAATACAGGCCCAAAACATGCTAAAAATCGATATTTTAGGTGTCCAAAGTCGATATGTGCATGCATCTTCTGTACCCGTTTATATCTCAAATTCAGGCTCAAAACACTCGAAAATTCGGTATTTTTGGGTCCTAGAAGCGATCTGTATATGCCTACTCCTAGTTAGAATGTTGTCAAGATACAGACCCAAAACATGCTCAAAATCGATATTTTAGGTGCCTAAAAGTCGATATGTGCATGCATCTTCAGTGCCCGTTTATATCTCAAATTCAGGCTCAAAACACCCAAAACTTCGATATTTTGGGGTCCCAGAAGCGATCTGTACATGCCTACTCCGTGTTAGAGTATTTTCAAAATACAGGCCCAAAACATGCTGAAAATCAATATTTTAGTTGCCCTAAGTCTATATTTCAAATTCAGGCCCAAAACACCCGAAAATTCTATATATTTTGGGGTCCCAGAAGCGATCTGTACATGCCTAATCAGTGCTAGAATGTTTTCAAAATATAGGCTCAAAACATGCTAAAAATCGATATTTTAAGTGTTCAAAGTCGATATGTGATACTATGCATCTTCTGTACCCGTTTATATCTCAAATTCAGGCTCAAAACCCCCGAAAATTCGATATTTTGGGGTCCCAGAAGCGATCTGTACATGCCTACTCAGTGCTAGAATATTTTCAAAATACAGGACCAAAACATACTGAAAATCGATTTTTTAGGTGCACAAAAGTCGATATGTGCATGCATCTTCTGTACCCGTTTATATCTCAAATTCAGGTTCCAAACACCCGGAAATTCGATATTTTGGGGTCCCAGAAGCGATCTGTACAGGCCTACTCAGTGCTAGAATGTTTTCAAAATATAGGCTCAAAATATGCTAAAAATCGATATTTTAAGTGTCTAAAGTCGATATGTGCATGTATCTTCTGTACCCGTTTATATCTCAAATTCAGGCTCAAAACACCCGATAATTCGATATTTTGGAGTCCCAAAAGCGGTATGTACATGCCTACTCAGCGTTTGAATATTTTTAAAATATAGGTCCAAAACATGCTGAAAATCGTTTTTTTGTGTGAAGAAAGTCGATATGTGCATGCATCTTCTGTACCCGTTTATATCCCAAATTCATTCTCAAAACACCAGAAAATTTGGTATTCTTGGGTCTTAGAAGCGCTCTGTACATGTTTACCCAGTGCTAGATTAAATTCAAAATATAGGGCCAATACATGCTTAAAATCGATATTTTAGGTGCCCAAAGTCAATATGTGTATGCATCTTCTGCACCCGTTTATATCTCAAAATCAACCACAAAACACCCGAAAGTTCGATATTTTTCGGTCCCAGAAGCGATCTGTACATGCCTACTCAGTGCTAGAATGTTTTCAAAATATAGGCTCAAAACATGCTAAAAATCGATATTTTAAGTGTCCAAAGTCGATATGTGCATGCATCTTCTGTACCCGTTTATATCTCAAATTCAGGCTCAAAACACTCGAAAAATCGGTATTTTTGGGTCCTAGAAGCGATCTGTACTTGCCTACTCCTAGTTAGACTGTTTTCAAGATACAGACCCAAAACATGCTCAAAATCGATATTTTAGGTGCCCAAAAGTCGATATGTGTATGCATCTTCAGTACCTGTTTATATCTCAAATTCAGGCTTAAAACACCCGAAAATACGATGTTTTGGGGTCCAAGAAGCGATTTGTACATGCCTACTCCGTGTTAGAGTATTTTCAACATACAGGCCCAAAACATGCTGAAAATCAATATTTTAGTTGCCCAAAGTCTATATTTCAAATTCAGGCCCAAAACACCCGAAAATTCTATATATTTTGGGGTCCCAGAAGCGATCTGTACATGCCTAATCAGTGCTAGAATGTCTTCAAAATATAGGCTCAAAACATGCTAAAAATCGATATTTTAAGTGTTCAAAGTCGATATGTGATACTATGCATCTTCTGTACCCGTTTATATCTCAAATTCAGGCTCAAAACACCCGAAAATTCGATATTTTGGGGTCCCAGAAGCGATCTGTACATGTCTACACCGTGTTTGAGTATTTTCAAAATACAGGCCCAAAACATGCTCAAAATCGATATTTTAGGTGCCCGAAGTCGATATGTGCATGCATCATCTGTACCTGTTCATATCTCAAATTCAGGCCCAGAACAACCGAAAATTCGATTTATTTTGGTCCCAGAAGCGATCTGTACGTGTCTACTCCGTGTTAGAGTATTTTAAAAATACAGGCTCAAAACATGCTCAAAATCGATATTTTGGGTGCCCAAAGTCGATATGTGCATGCATCTTCTGTACCCGTTTATATCTCAAATTCAGACTCAAAACACCCGAATATTCGATATTTTTGGGTCCCAAAAGCAATGTATACATGCATACTACGTGTTAGAGTATTTTCAAAATACAGGCCTAAAACATGCTGAAAATCGATATTTTAGCTGCCCAAAGTCAATATGTGTATGCATCTTCTGTACCGGTCTATATCCCAAATTCAGATTCAAAACACTCAAAAAATCGATATTTTTGGGTCCCAGAAGCAATCTGTACATGCCTACTTCTTGCTAGAATATTTTCAAGATACAGACCCAAAACATACTCAAAATCGATATTTTAGGTGCAAAAAGTCGAAATGTGCATGCATCTTCTGTACCCGTTTATATCTCAAATTCAGGCTCAAAACACCCAAAAATTCGATATTTTTGGGTCCCAGAAGCGATCTGTACATGCCTACTCAGTACTAGAATATTTTCAAATTATACGCCCGAAACATACTAAAAATCGATATTTTGGGTGCCAAAGTCGATATGTGCATGCATCTTCTGTACCCGTTTATATCTCAAATTCATGCTCACAACAGCCAAAAAATCGATATTTTTGTGTCCCAGAAGCGATCTGTACATGTCTACACCGTGTTTGAGTATTTTCAAAATACAGGACCAAAACATGCTCAAAATCGATATTTTAGGTGCCCGAAGTCGATATGTGCATTCATCTTCTGTACCTGTTCATATCTCAAATTCATGCTGAGAACAACCGAAAATTCGATTTATTTGGGTCCCAGAAGCGATCTGTACGTGTCTACTCAGTGTTAGAGTATTTTAAAAATTCAGGCCCAAAACATGCTGAAAATCGATATTTTATGTGCCCAAAGTCGATATGTGCATGCATCTTCTGTACCCGTTTATATCTCAAATTCAGACTCAAAACACCCGAATATTCGATATTTTTGGGTCCCAAAAGCAATGTGTACATGCATACTCCGTGTTAGAGTATTTTCAAAATACAGGCCTAAAACATGCTGAAAATCGATATTTTAGCTGCCCAAAGTCAATATGTGTATGCATCTTCTGTACCCGTGTATATCCATAATTCTGGTTCAAAACAACAGAAAATTCGATATATTTGGATCCCAGAAGCGATCTGTACATGCCTACTCAGTGCTAGAATATTTTCAAATTATACGCCCAAAACATACTAAAAATCGATATTTTTGGTGCCAAAGTCGATATGTGCATGCATCTTCTGTACCCGTTTATATCTCAAATTTAGGCTCAAAACACCCAAAAAATCGATATTTTTGTGTCCCAGAAGCGATCTGTACATGTCTACACCGTGTTATAGTATTTTTAAAATACAGGCCCAAAACATGCTCAAAATCGATGTTTTAGGTGCCCAAAGTCGATATGTGCATGCATCTTCTGTACCCGTTTATATCTCAAATTCAGTCTCAGAACTCCCGAAAATTCGATTTATTTGGGTCCCAGAAGCGATCTGTACGTGTCTACTCCGTGTTAGAGTATTTTAAAAATTCAGGCCCAAAACATGCTCAAAATCGATATTTTGGGTGCCCAAAGTCGATATGTGGATGCATCTTCTGTACCCGTTTATATCTCAAATTTAGGCTCAAAACACCCGAAAATTCAATGCTTTTGGGTCCCAGAAGCGATCTGTACGTGCATACTCCGTGTTAGAGTGTTTTTAAAATACAGGCCCAAAACATGTTGAAAATCGATATTTTATGTGCCCAAAGTCAATATGTGTATGCATCTTCTGTACCCGTGTATATCCCTAATTCTGGTTCAAAACACCAGAAAATTCGGTATATTTGGGTCCCAGAAGCGATCTGTACATGCCTACTCAGTGCTAGAATATTTTCAAATTATACGCCTAAAACATTCTAAAAATCGATATTTTGGGTGCCAAAGTCGATATATGCATGCATCTTCTGTACCCGTTTATATCTCAAATTCAGGCTGAAAACACCCAAAAAATCGATATTTTTGTGTCCCAGAAGCGATCTGTACATGTCTACACCGTGCTAGAGTATTTTCAAAATACAGGCCCAAAACATGCTCAAAATCGATATTTTGGGTGCCCAAAGTCGATATGTGCATGCATCTTCTGTACCCGTTTATATCTCAAATTCAGACTCAAAACACCCGAATATTCGATATTTTTGGGTCCCAAAAGCAATGTGTACATGCATACTCTGTTTTAGAGTATTTTCAAAATACAGGCCTAAAACATGCTGAAAATCGATATTTTAGCTGCCCAAAGTCAATATGTGTATGCATCTTCTGTACCCGTCTATATCCCAAATTCAGATTCAAAACACTCGAAAATTCGATATTTTTGGGTCCCAGAAGCGATCTGTACATGCCTGGCACTCAGTGCTAGAATATTTTCAAATTATACGCCCAAAAAATACTAAAAATCGATATTTTGGGTGCCAAAGTCGATATGTGCATGCATCTTCTGTACCCGTTTATATCTCAAATTCAGGCTCAAAACACCCAAAAAATCGATATTTTTGTGTCCCAGAAACGATCTGTACATGTCTACACCGTGCTATAGTATTTTCAAAATACAGGCCCAAAACATGCTCAAAATCGATATTTTAGGTGCCCAAAGTCGATATGTGCATGCATCTTCTGTACCCGTTTATATTTCAAATTCCGGCTCAAAACACCCAAAAAATCAATATTTTTGGGTCCCAGAAGCGATCTGTACATGCATACTCCGTGTTAGTGTATTTTCAAAATACAGGCCCAAAACATACTCAAAATCGATATTTTGGGTGGCCAAAGTCGATATGTGCATGCATCTTCTGTACCCGTTTATATCTCAAATTCAGGCTCAAAACACCCGAAAAATCGATAATTTTGGGTCCCAGAAGCGATCTGTACATGCCTACTCCTTGCTAGAATTTTTTCAAGATACAGACCCAAAACATGCTCAAAATCGATATTTTAGGTGCAAAAAGTCGATATGTGCATGCATCCTCTGTACCCGGTTATATCCCAATTTCTGGCTCAAAACACCCGAAAATTCGATATTTTTGGGTCCCAGAAGCGATCTGTACATGCCTACTCAGTACTAGAATATTTTCAAATTATACGCCCGAAACATACTAAAAATCGATATTTTGGGTGCCAAAGTCGATATGTGCATGCATCTTCTGTACCCGTTTATATCTCAAATTCATGCTCACAACAGCCAAAAAATCGATATTTTTGTGTCCCAGAAGCGATCTGTACATGTCTACACCGTGTTTGAGTATTTTCAAAATACAGGACCAAAACATGCTCAAAATCGATATTTTAGGTGCCCGAAGTCGATATGTGCATTCATCTTCTGTACCTGTTCATATCTCAAATTCATGCTGAGAACAACCGAAAATTCGATTTATTTGGGTCCCAGAAGCGATCTGTACGTGTCTACTCAGTGTTAGAGTATTTTAAAAATTCAGGCCCAAAACATGCTGAAAATCGATATTTTATGTGCCCAAAGTCGATATGTGCATGCATCTTCTGTACCCGTTTATATCTCAAATTCAGACTCAAAACACCCGAATATTCGATATTTTTGGGTCCCAAAAGCAATGTGTACATGCATACTCCGTGTTAGAGTATTTTCAAAATACAGGCCTAAAACATGCTGAAAATCGATATTTTAGCTGCCCAAAGTCAATATGTGTATGCATCTTCTGTACCCGTGTATATCCATAATTCTGGTTCAAAACAACAGAAAATTCGATATATTTGGATCCCAGAAGCGATCTGTACATGCCTACTCAGTGCTAGAATATTTTCAAATTATACGCCCAAAACATACTAAAAATCGATATTTTTGGTGCCAAAGTCGATATGTGCATGCATCTTCTGTACCCGTTTATATCTCAAATTTAGGCTCAAAACACCCAAAAAATCGATATTTTTGTGTCCCAGAAGCGATCTGTACATGTCTACACCGTGTTATAGTATTTTTAAAATACAGGCCCAAAACATGCTCAAAATCGATGTTTTAGGTGCCCAAAGTCGATATGTGCATGCATCTTCTGTACCCGTTTATATCTCAAATTCAGTCTCAGAACTCCCGAAAATTCGATTTATTTGGGTCCCAGAAGCGATCTGTACGTGTCTACTCCGTGTTAGAGTATTTTAAAAATTCAGGCCCAAAACATGCTCAAAATCGATATTTTGGGTGCCCAAAGTCGATATGTGGATGCATCTTCTGTACCCGTTTATATCTCAAATTTAGGCTCAAAACACCCGAAAATTCAATGCTTTTGGGTCCCAGAAGCGATCTGTACGTGCATACTCCGTGTTAGAGTGTTTTTAAAATACAGGCCCAAAACATGTTGAAAATCGATATTTTATGTGCCCAAAGTCAATATGTGTATGCATCTTCTGTACCCGTGTATATCCCTAATTCTGGTTCAAAACACCAGAAAATTCGGTATATTTGGGTCCCAGAAGCGATCTGTACATGCCTACTCAGTGCTAGAATATTTTCAAATTATACGCCTAAAACATTCTAAAAATCGATATTTTGGGTGCCAAAGTCGATATATGCATGCATCTTCTGTACCCGTTTATATCTCAAATTCAGGCTGAAAACACCCAAAAAATCGATATTTTTGTGTCCCAGAAGCGATCTGTACATGTCTACACCGTGCTAGAGTATTTTCAAAATACAGGCCCAAAACATGCTCAAAATCGATATTTTGGGTGCCCAAAGTCGATATGTGCATGCATCTTCTGTACCCGTTTATATCTCAAATTCAGACTCAAAACACCCGAATATTCGATATTTTTGGGTCCCAAAAGCAATGTGTACATGCATACTCTGTTTTAGAGTATTTTCAAAATACAGGCCTAAAACATGCTGAAAATCGATATTTTAGCTGCCCAAAGTCAATATGTGTATGCATCTTCTGTACCCGTCTATATCCCAAATTCAGATTCAAAACACTCGAAAATTCGATATTTTTGGGTCCCAGAAGCGATCTGTACATGCCTGGCACTCAGTGCTAGAATATTTTCAAATTATACGCCCAAAAAATACTAAAAATCGATATTTTGGGTGCCAAAGTCGATATGTGCATGCATCTTCTGTACCCGTTTATATCTCAAATTCAGGCTCAAAACACCCAAAAAATCGATATTTTTGTGTCCCAGAAACGATCTGTACATGTCTACACCGTGCTATAGTATTTTCAAAATACAGGCCCAAAACATGCTCAAAATCGATATTTTAGGTGCCCAAAGTCGATATGTGCATACAACTTCTGTATCCGTTCATATCTCAAATTCAGGCTCAGAACACCCTAAAATTCGATTTATTTGGGTTTCAGAAGCGATCTGTACGTGTCTACTCAGTGTTAGAGTATTTTAAAAATACAGGCCCAAAACATGCTCAAAATCGATATTTTGGGTGGCCAAAGTCGATATGTGCATGCATCTTCTGTACCCGTTTATATCTCAAATTCAGACTCAAAACACCCGAATATTCGATATTTTTGGGTCCCAAAAGCAATGTGTACATGCATACTCTGTTTTAGAGTATTTTCAAAATACATGCCTAAAACATGCTGAAAATCGATATTTTAGCTGCTCAAAGTCAATATGTGTATGCATCTTCTGTACCCGTCTATATCCCAAATTCAGATTCAAAACATTAAAAAATTCGATATTTTTGGGTCCCAGAAGCAATCTGTACATGCCTACTTCTTGCTAGAATGTTTTCAAGATACAGACCCAAAACATACTCAAAATCGATATTTTAGGTGCAAAAAGTCGAAATGTGCATGCATCTTCTGTACCCGTTTATATCTCAAATTCAGGCTCAGAACACCTGAAAATTCGATTTATTTGGGTCCCAGAAGCGATCTGTACGTGTCTACTCAGTGTTAGAGTATTTTAAAAATTCAGGCTCAAAACATGCTCAAAATCGATATTTTGGGTGCCTAAAGTCGATATGTGCATGCATCTTCTGTACCCATTTATATCTCAAATTCAGGCTCAAAACACCAGAAAATTCAATATTTTTGGGTCCCAGAAGCGATCTGTACGTGCATACTCCGTGTTAGAGTGTTTTTAAAATACAGGCCCAAAACATGCTGAAAATCGATATTTTATGTGCCCAAAGTCAATATGTGTATGTATCTTCTGTACCCGTGAATATCCCTAATTAAGGTTCAAAACACCAGAAAATTCGATATATTTGGGTCCCAGAAGCGATCTGTACATGCCTACTCAGTGCTAGAATATTTTCAAATTATACGCCCAAAACATACTAAAAATCGATATTTTGGGTGCCAAAGTCGAAATGTGCATGCATCTTCTGTACCCGTTTATATCTCAAATTCAGGCTCAAAACACCCAAAAAATCGATATTTTTGTGTCCCAGAAGCGATCTGTACATGTCTACACCGTGTTATAGTATTTTCAAAATACAGGCCCAAAACATGCTCAAAATCGATATTTTAGGTGCCCAAAGTCGATATGTGCATGCATCTTCTGTATCCGTTCATATCTCAAATTCAAGCACAGAACACCCTAAAATTCGATTTATTTGGGTTCCAGAAGCGATCTGTACGTGTCTACTCAGTGTTAGAGTATTTTAAAAATACAGGTCCAAAACATGCTCAAAATCGATATTTTGGGTGGCCAAAGTTGATATGTGCATGCATCTTCTGTACCCGTTTATATCTCAAATTCAGACTCAAAACACCCGACTATTCGATATTTTTGGGTCCCAAAAGCAATGTGTACATGCATACTCCGTGTTAGAGTATTTTCAAAATACAGGCCTAAAACATGCTGAAAATCGATATTTTAGCTGCCCAAAGTCAATATGTGTATGCATCTTCTGTACCCGTCTATATCCCAAATTCATTTTCAAAACACTCGAAAAGTCGATATTTTTGGGTCCCAGAAGCAATCTGTACATGCCTACTTCTTGCTAGAAAGTTTTCAAGATACAGACCCAAAACATGCTCAAAATCGATATTTTAGGTGCAAAAAGTCGATATGTACATGCATCTTCTGTAATCGTTTATATCTCAAATTCAGGCTCAAAACTCCGAAAATTCGATATTTTTGTGTCCCAGAAGCGATCTGTACATGCATACTCCGTGATAGAGTGTTTTTAAATTGCAGGCCCATAACATGCTGAAAAATGATATTTTAAGTGCACAAAGTCAATATGTGTATGCATTCTCTGTACCCGGTTATATCTTAAATTCAGGCTCAAAACACCAGAAAATTCGATATTTTTGGGTCCCAGAAGCGACCTGTACATTTCTACTCTTTGCTAGAATGTTTTCAAGATACAGACCCAAAACATGCTTTAAATCGATATTTTAGGTGCAAAAAGTCGATATGTACATGCATCCTCTGTACCCGGTTATATCCCAAATTCTGGCTCAAAACCCCCGAAAATTCGATATTTTTGGGTTCCAGAAGCGATCTGTACATGCCTACTCAGTGCTAGAATATTTTCAAATTATACGCCCAAAACATACTAAAAATCGATATTTTGGGTGCCAAAGTCGAAATGTGCATGCATCTTCTGTACCCGTTTATATCTCAAATTCAGGCTCAAAACACCCAAAAAATCGATATTTTTGTGTCCCAGAAGCGATCTGTACATGTCTACACCGTGTTATAGTATTTTCAAAATACAGGCACAAAACATGCTCAAAATCGATATTTTAGGTGCCCAAAGTCGATATGTGCATGCATCTTCTGTATCCGTTCATATCTCAAATTCAAGCTCAGAACACCCTAAAATTTGATTTATTTGGGTTCCAGAAGCGATCTGTACGTGTCTACTCAGTGTTAGAGTATTTTAAAAATACAGGTCCAAAACATGCTCAAAATCGATATTTTGGGTGGCCAAAGTTGATATGTGCATGCATCTTCTGTACCCGTTTATATCTCAAATTCAGACTCAAAACACCCGAATATTCGATATTTTTGGGTCCCAAAAGCAATGTGTACATGCATACTCCGTGTTAGAGTATTTTCAAAATACAGGCCTAAAACATGCTGAAAATCGATATTTTAGCTGCCCAAAGTCAATATGTGTATGCATCTTCTGTACACGTCTATATCCCAAATTCAGATTCAAAACACTCAAAAATTCGATATATTTGGGTCCCAGAAGCAATCTGTACATGCCTACTTCTTGCTAGAATGTTTTCAAGATACAGACCCAAAACATACTCAAAATCGATATTTTAGGTGCAAAAAGTCGAAATGTGCATGCATCTTCTGTACCCGTTTATATCTCAAATTCAGGCTCAAAACACCCAAAAAATCGATATTTTTGTGTCCCGGAAGCGATCTGTACATGCATACTCCGTGTTAGAGTATTTTTTTAAAATACAGGCCCAAAACATGCTCAAAATCGATATTTTAGGTGCCCAAAGTCGATATGTGAATGCATATTCTGTACCCGTTTATATCTCAAATTCAGGCTCAAAACACCCGAAAAGTCGATATTTTTGGGTCCCAGAAGCGATCTGTACATGCCTACTCCGTGTTAATGTATTTTCAAAATTCAGGCCCAAAACATGCTGAAAACCGATATTTTAGGTGCCCAATGTCAATATGTGTATGCATCTTCTGTACCCGTCTATATCCCAAATTCAGGTTCAAAACACCAGAAAATTCGATATTTTTGGGTCCCAGAAGCGACCTGTACATTTCTACTCTTTGATAGAATGTTTTCAAGATACAGACCCAAAACATGCTTAAAATCGATATTTTAGGTGCAAACAGTCGATATGTACATGCATCCTCTGTACCCGGTTATATCCCAAATTCTGGCTCAAAACCCCCGAAAATTCGATATTTTTGGGTTCCAGAAGCGATCTGTACATGCCTACTCAGTGCTAGAATATTTTCAAATTATACGCCCAAAAAATACTAAAAATCGATATTTTGGGTGCCAAAGTCGATATGTGCATGCATCTTCTGTACCCGTTTATATCTCAAATTCAGGCTCAAAACACCCAAAAAATCGATATTTTTGTGTCCCAGAAGCGATCTGTACATGTCTACACCGTGTTAGAGTATTATCAAAATGCAGGCCCAAAACATGCTCAAAATCGATATTTTTTGTGCCCAAAGTCGATATGTGCATGCATCTTCAGTACCCGTTCATATCTCAAATTCAGGCTCAGAACACCCGAAAATTCGATTTATTTGGGTCCCAGAAGTGATCTGTACGTGTCTACTCCGTGTTAGAGTGTTTTAAAAATACAGGCATAAAACATGCTCAAAATCGATATTTTGGGTGCCTCAAAGTCGATATGTGCATGTATCTTCTGTACCCGTTTATATCTCAAATTCAGACTCAAAACACCCGAATATTCGATATTTTTGGGTCCCAAAAGCCATCTGTACATGTCTACACTGTGTTATAGTATTTTCAAAATACAGGCCCAAAACATGCTCAAAATCGATATTTTAGGTGCCCAAAGTCGATATGTGCATGCATCTTCTGTACCCTTTCATATCTCAAATTCAGGCTCAGAACACCCTAAAATTCGATTTATTTGGGTTCCAGAAGCGATCTGTACGTGTCTACTCAGTGATAGAGTATTTTAAAAGTACAGGCTCAAAACATGCTCAAAATCGATATTTTGGGTGCCCAAAGTCGATATGTGCATGCATCTTCTGTACCCGTTTATATCTCAAATTCAGACTCAAAACACCCGAATATTCGATATTTTTGGGTCCCAAAAGCCATCTGTACATGCATACTCCGTGTTAGAGTATTTTTAAAATATAGGCCTAAAACATGCTGTAAATCGATATTTTAGCTGCCCAAAGTCAATATGTGCATGCATCCTCTGTACCCGGTTATATCCCAATTTCTGGCTCAAAACACCGAAAACTCGATATTTTTGGGTCCCGTAAGCGATCTGCACATGCCTACTCAGTGCTAGAATGTTTTCAAGATACAGACCCAAAACATGCTCAAAATCGATATTTTAGGTGCAAAAAGTCGAAATGTGCATGCATCTTCTGTATCCGTTTATATCTCAAATTCAGGCTCAAAACACCCTAAAATTCGATATTTTTGGGTCCCCGAAGCGATCTGTACATGCCTACTCCGTGTTAGAGTATTTTAAAAATACAGGCCCAAAACATGCTCAAAATCGATATTTTAGGTGCCCAAAGTCGATATGTGCATGCATCTTCTGTATCCGTCTATATCCCAAATTCAGGTTCAAAACACCCGAAAATTCGATAATTTTGGGTCCCAGTAGCGATCTGTACATGCCTACTCCTTGCTAGAATTTTTTCAATATACAGACCCAAAACATGCTCAAAATCGATATTTTAGGTGCAAAAAGTCGATATGTGCATGCATCTTTTGTACTCGTTTATATCTCAAATTCAGGCTCAAAACTCCAGAAAATTCGATATTTTTGTGTCCCAGAAGCGATCTGTACATGTCTACACTGTGTTAAAGTATTTTCAAAATACAGGCCCAAAACATGCTCAAAATCGATATTTTAGGTGCCCAAAGTCGATATGTGCATGCATCTTCTGTACCCTTTCATATCTCAAATTCAGGCTCAGAACACTCGAAAATTCGATTTATTTGGGTCCTAGAAGCGATCTGTACGTGTCTATTCAGTGTTATAGTATTTTAAAAATTCAGGCCCAAAACATGTTAAAAATCGATATTTTGGGTGCCCAAAGTCGATATGTGCATGCATCTTCTGTACCCGTTTATATCTCAAATTCAGACTCAAAACACCCGAATATTCGATATTTTTGAGTCCCAAAAGCCATCTGTACATGCATACTCCGTGTTAGAGTATTTTCAAAATACTGGCCTAAAACATGCAGAAAATCGATATTTTAGCTGCCCAAAGTCAATATGTGTATGCATCTTCTGTACCCGTCTATATCCCAAATTCAGGTTCAAAACACTCGAAAATTCGATATTTTTGGGTCCCAGAAGCAATCTGTACTTGCCTACTTCTTGCTAGAATGTTTTCAAGATACAGACCCAAAACATGCTCAAAATCGATATTTTAGGTGCAAAAAGTCGATATGTGCATGCATCTTCTGTACTCGTTTATATCTCAAATTCAGGCTCAAAACTCCGAAAATTCGATATTTTTGTGTCCCAGAAGCGATCTGTACATGTCTACACTGTGTTATAGTATTTTAAAAATTCAGGCCCAAAACATGCTCAAAATCGATATTTTGGGTGCCCAAAGTCGATATGTGCATGCATCTTCTGTACCCGTTTATATCTCAAATATAGACCTAAAACACCCGAATATTCGATATTTTTGGGTCCCAAAAGCAATGTGTACATGCATACTCCGTGTTAGAGTATTTTCAAAATACAAGCCTAAAACATGAAGAAAATCGATATTTTAGCTGCCCAAAGTCAATATGTGTATGCATCTTCTGTACCCGTCTATATCCCAAATTCAGGTTCAAAACACTCGAAAAATCGATATTTTTGGGTCCCAGAAGCAATCTGTACATGCCTACTTCTTGCTAGAATGTTTTCAAGATACAGACCCAAAACATGCTCAAAATCGATATTTTAGGTGCAAAAAGTCGAAATGTACATGCATCTTTTGTACCCGTTTATATCCCAAATTCAGGCTCAAAACACCCAAAAATTCGAAATTTTTGTGTCCCAGAAGCGATCTGTATATGTCTACACCGTGCTATAGTATTTTCAAAATACAGGCCCAAAACATGCTCAAAATCGATATTTTAGGTGCCCAAAGTCGATATGTGCATGCATTTTCTGTATCCGTTCATATCTCAAATTCAGGCTCAGAACACCCTAAAATTCGATTTATTTGGGTTCCAGAAGCGATCTGTACGTGTCTACTCAGTGTTAGAGTATTTTAAAAATACAGGCCCAAAACATGCTCAAAATCGATATTTTGGGTGCCCAAAGTCGATATGTGCATGCATCTTCTGTACCCGTTTATATCTCAAATTCAGACTCAAAACACCCGAATATTCGATATTTTTGGGTCCCCCAAGCGATCTGTACATGTCTACTCCGTGTTAGAGTATTTTCAAATTATACGCCCAAAACATACTAAAAATCGATATTTTGGGTGCCAAAGTCGATATGTGTATGCATCTTCTGTACCCGTTTATATCTCAAATTCAGGCTCAAAACACCAAAAAAATCGATATTTTTGTGTCCCAGAAGCGATCTGTACATGTCTACACCGTGTTTGAGTATTTTCAAAATACAGGCCCAAAACATGCTCAAAATCGATATTTTAGATGCCCGAAGTCGATATGTGCATGCATCTTCTGTACCTGTTCATATCTCAAATTCAGGCTCAGAACAACCGGAAATTCGATTTATTTGGGTCCCAAAAGTGATCTGTACGTGTCTACTCAGTGTTAGAGTATTTTCAAAATACTGGCCTAAAACATGCAGAAAATCGATATTTTAGGTGCCCAAAGTCAATATGTGTATGCATCTTCTGTACCCGTCTATATCCCAAATTCAGGTTCAAAACACTCGAAAATTCGATATTTTTGGGTCCCAGAAGCAATCTGTACTTGCCTACTTCTTGCTAGAATGTTTTCAAGATACAGACCCAAAACATGCTCAAAATCGATATTTTAGGTGCAAAAAGTCGATATGTGCATGCATCTTCTGTACTCGTTTATATCTCAAATTCAGGCTCAAAACTCCGAAAATTCGATATTTTTGTGTCCCAGAAGCGATCTGTACATGTCTACACTGTGTTATAGTATTTTCAAAATACAGGCCCAAAACATGCTCAAAATCGATATTTTAGGTGCCCAAAGTCGATATGTGCATGCATCTTCTGTACCCGTTTATATCCCAAATTCAGGCTCAAAACACCCAAAAAATCGATATTTTTGTGTCCCAGAAGCGATCTGTACATGTCTACACCGTGCTATAGTATTTTCAAAATACAGGCCCAAAATATGCTCGAAATCGATATTTTAGGTGCCCAAAGTCGATATGTGCATGCATCTTCTGTATCCGTTCATATCTCAAATTCAGGCTCAGAACACCCTAAAATTCGATAATTTTGGGTCCCAGAAGCGATATGTACATGCCTACTCCTTGCTAGAATTTTTTCAAGATACAGACCCAAAACATGCTCAAAATCGTTATTTTAGGTGCAAAAAGTCGATATGTGCATGCATCCTCTGTACCCGGTTATATCCCAATTTCTGGTTCAAAACACCCGAAAATTCGATATTTTTGGGTCCCAGAAGCGATCTGTACATGCCTACTCATTGCTAGAATATTTTCAAATTATACGCCCAAAACATACTAAAAATCGATATTTTGGGTGCCAATGTCGATATGTGCATGCATCTTCTGTACCCGTTTATATCTCAAATTCAGGCTCGAAACACCCAAAAAATCGATATTTTTGTGTCCCAGAAGCGATCTGTACGTGTCTACTCCGTGTTAATGTATTTTTAAAATACAGGCCCAAAACATGCTCAAAATCGATATTTTAGGTGCCCAAAGTCGAAAAGTGCATGCATTATCTGTACCCGTTTATATCTCAAATTCAGGCTCAAAACACCCGAAAAGTCGATATTTTTGGGTCCCCGAAGCGATCTGTACATGCCTACTCCGTGTTAGAGTATTTTCAAAATACAGGCCGAAAACATGCTCAAAATCGATATTTTAGGTGCAAAAAGTCGATATGTGCATGCATTTTCGGTATCCGTCTATATCCCAAATTCAGGTTCAAAACACCCGAAAATTCGATAATTTTGGATCCCAGAAGCAATCTGTACATGCCTACTCCTTGCTAGAATTTTTTCAAGATACAGACCCAAAACATGTTCAAAATCGATATTTTAGGTGCAAAAAGTCGATATGTGCATGCATCCTCTGTACCCGGTTATATCCCAATTTCTGGCTCAAAACACCCGAAAATTCGATATTTTTGGGTCCCCGAAGCGATCTGTACATGCCTACTCAGTGCTAGAATATTTTCAAATTAAACGCCCAAAACATACTAAAAATCGATATTTTGGGTTCCAAAGTCGATATGTGCATGCATCTTCTGTACCCGTTTATATCTCAAATTCAGGCTCAAAACACCCAAAAAATCGATATTTTTGTGTCCCAGAAGCGATCTGTACATGTCTACACCGTGTTTGAGTATTTTCAAATTACAGGCCAAAAACATGCTCAAAATCGATATTTTAGGTGTCCGAAGTCGATATGTGCATGAATCTTCTGTTCCCGTTCATATCTCAAAATCAGGCTCAGAACACCCTAAAATTCGATAATTTTGGGTCCCAGAAGCAATCTGTACATGCCTACTCCTTGCTAGAATGTTTTCAATATACAGACCCAAAACTTGCTCAAAATCGATATTTTAAGTGCTAAAAGTCGATATGTGCATGCATCTTCTTTACCCGTTCATATCTCAAATTCAGACTCAAAACACCCGAATATTCGATATTTTTGGGTCCCAAAAGCCATCTGTACATGCATATTCCGTGTTAGAGTATTTTTAAAATACAGGCCTAAAACATGCTGTAAATCGATATTTTAGCTGCCCAAAGTCAATATGTGTATGCATCTCCTGTACCCGTCTATATCCCAAATTCAGGTTCAAAACACTCGAAAATTCGATATTTTTGAGTCTCAGAAGCAATCTGTACATGCCTTCTTCTTGCTAGAAAGTTTTCATGATACAGACCCAAAACATGCTCAAAATCGATATTTTATGTGCAAAAAGTCGATATGTGCATGCATCTTCTGTACCCGTTTATATCTCAAATTCAGACTCAAAAAACCCAAAAAATCGATATTTTTGTGTCCCAGAAGCGATCTGTACATGTCTATACCGTGTTATAATATTTTTAAAATACAAGCCCAAAACATGCTCAAAATCGATATTTTAGGTGCCCAAAGTCGATATGTGCATGCATCTTCTGTACCCGTTCATATCTCAAATTCAGGCTCAGAAAACCCGAAAATTCGATTTATTTGGGTTCCAGAAGCGATCTGTACGTGTCTACTCAGTGTTAGAGTATTTTAAAAATACAGGCATAAAACATGCTCAAAATCGATATTTTGGGTGCCCAAAGTCGATATGTGCATGCATCTTCTGTACCCGTTTATATCTCAAATTCAGGCTCAAAACTCCGAAAATTCGATATTTTTGGGTTCCTTAAGCGATCTGCACATGCCTACTCAGTGCGAGAATGTTTTTAAAATACAGGCTTAAAACATGCTATAAATCGATATTTAAGGTGTGAAAAGTCGATATGTGCATGTATCTTCTGTACCCGGTTATATCTTAAATTCAGGCTCAAAACACCCAAAAAATCGATATTTTTGTGTCCCAGAAGCGATCTGTACATGCATACTCCGTGTTAGAGTATTTTCAAAATACAGGCCCAAAACATGCTCAAAATCGATATTTTAAGTGCTAAAAGTCGATATGTGCATGCATCTTCTGTACCCGTTCATATCTCAAATTCAGACTCAAAACACCCGAATATTCGA
Source organism: Petrolisthes cinctipes (assembly GCA_033782935.1). Lineage (NCBI taxonomy): Eukaryota > Metazoa > Arthropoda > Malacostraca > Decapoda > Porcellanidae > Petrolisthes > Petrolisthes cinctipes. The sequence goes on along the minus strand of JAWQEG010000062.1, from coordinate 11,086,554 downwards.
TATTTTTGGGTCCCAAAAGCCATCTGTACATGCATATTCCGTGTTAGAGTATTTTTAAAATACAGGCCTAAAACATGCTGTAAATCGATATTTTAGCTGCCCAAAGTCAATATGTGTATGCATCTCCTGTACCCGTCTATATCCCAAATTCAGGTTCAAAACACTCGAAAATTCGATATTTTTGTGTCCCAGAAGCAATCTGTAAATGCCTACTTCTTGCTAGAATGTTTTCAAGATACAGACCCAAAACATGCTCAAAATCGATATTTTAGGTGCCAGAAGTCGATATGTGCTTGCATCTTCTGTACCTGTTCATATCTCAAATTCAGGCTCAGAACAACCGAAAATTTGATTTATTTGGGTCCCAGAAGTGATCTGTACGTGTCTACTCCGTGTTAGAGTGTTTTAAAAATACGGGCCCAAAACATGCTCAAAATCGATATTTTGGGTGCCCAAAGTCGATATGTGCATGCATCTTCTGTACCCGTTTATATCTCAAATTCAGACTCAAAACACCCGAATATTCGATATTTTTGGGTCCCAAAAGCCATCTGTACATGCATACTCCGTGTTAGAGTATTTTCAAAATACAGGCCTAAAACATGATGTAAATCGTTATTTTAGCTGCCCAAAGTCAATATGTGTATGCATCTTCTGTACCCGTCTATATCCAAAATTCAGGTTCAAAACACTCGAAAATTCGATATTTTTGGGTCCCAGAAGCAATCTGTACATGCCTACTTCTTGCTAGAAAGTTTTCAAGATACAGACCCAAAACATGTTCAAAATCGATATTTTAGGTTGAAAAAATCGATATGTGCATGCATCCTCTGTACCCGGTTATATCCCAATTTCTGGCTCAAAACACCCAAAAAATCGATATTTTTGTGTCCCAGAAGCGATCTGTACATGTCTACACCGTTTTTTAGTATTTTCAAAATACAGGCCCAAAACATGCTCAAAATCGATATTTTAGGTGCCCGAAGTCGATATGTGCATGCATCTTCTGTACCTGTTCATATCTCAAATTCAGGCTCAGAACAACCGAAAATTCGATTTATTTGGGTCCCAGAAGCGATCTGTACGTGTCTACTCCGTGTTAGAGTATTTTAAAAATACAGGCTCTAAACATGCTCAAAATCGATATTTTGGGTGCCCAAAGTCGATATGTGCATGCATCTTCTATACCCGTTTATATCTCAAATTCAGACTCAAAACACCCGAATATTCGATATTTTTGGGTCCCAAAAGCCATCTGTACATGCATACTCCGTGTTAGAGTATTTTTAAAATACAGGCCTAAAACATGCTGTAAATCGATATTTTAGCTGCCCAAAGTCAATATGTGCATGCATCCTCTGTACCCGGTTATATCCCAATTTCTGGCTCAAAAACTCCGAAAATTCGATATTTTTGGGTCCCTTAAGCGATCTGCACATGCCTACTCAGTGCTAGAATGTTTTTAAAATACAGGCTTAAAACATGCTATAAATCGATATTTTAGGTGTGAAAAATCGATATGTGCATGCATCTTCTGTACCCGTTTATATCTCAAATTCAGGCTCAAAACACCCGAAAAGTCGATATTTTTGTGTCCCAGAAGCGATCTGTACATGCCTACTCCGTGTTAATGTATTTTTTTAAAAATACATGCCCAAAACATGCCGAAAATCTATATTTTAGGTGCCCAAAGTCAATATGTGCATGCATCTTCTGTACCCTTTCATATCTCAAATTCAGGCTCAGATCACTCGAAAATTCGATTTATTTGGGTCCTAGAAGCGATCTGTACGTGTCTATTCAGTGTTAGAGTATTTTAAAAATTCAGGCCCAAAACATGCTCAAAATCGATATTTTGGGTGCCCAAAGTCAATATGTGCATGCATCTTCTGTACCCGTTTATATCTCAAATTCAGACTCAAAACACCCGAATATTCGATATTTTTGGGTCCCAAAAGCAATGTGTACATGCATACTCTGTTTTAGAGTATTTTCAAAATACAAGACTAAAACATGCAGAAAATCGATATTTTAGCTGCCCAAAGTCAATATGTGTATGCATCTTCTGTACCAGTCTATATCACAAATTTAGGTTTAAAACACTCGAAAATTCGATATTTTTGGGTATCAGAAGCAATCTGTACATGCCTACTTCTTGCTAGAATGTTTTCAAGATACAGACCCAAAACATGCTCAAAATCGATATTTTAGGTGCAAAAAGTCGAAATGTGCATGCATCTTCTGTACCCGTTTATATCCCAAATTCAGGCTCAAAACACCCAAAAAATCGATATTTTTGTGTCCCAGAAGCGATCTGTACATGTCTACACCGTGCTATAGTATTTTCAAAATACAGGCCCAAAACATGCTCAAAATCGATATTTTAGGTGCCCAAAGTCGATATGTGCATGCATCTTTTGTATCCGTTCATATCTCAAATTCAGGCTCAGAACACCCTAAAATTCGATTTATTTGGGTTCCAGAAGCGATCTGTACGTGTCTACTCAGTGTTAGAGTATTTTAAAAATACAGGCCCAAAACATGCTCAAAATCGATATTTTGGGTGCCCAAAGTCGATATGTGCATGCATCTTCTGTACCCGTTTATATCTCAAATTCAGACTCAAAACACCCGAATATTCGATATTTTTGGGTCCCAAAAGCAATGTGTACATGCATACTCTGTGTTAGAGTATTTTAAAATTACAGGCCTAAAACATGCTGAAAATCGATATTTTAGCTGCCCAAAGTCAATATGTGTATGCATCTTCTGTACCCGTCTATATCCCAAATTCAGGTTCAAAACACTCGAAAATTCGATATTTTTGGGTCCCAGAAGCAATCTGTACATGCCTACTTCTTGCTAGAATGTTTTCAAGATACAGACCCAAAACATGCTCAAAATCGATATTTTAGGTGCAAAAAGTCGAAATGTGCATGCATCTTCTGTACCCGTTTATATCTCAAATTCAGGCTCAAAACACCCGAAAATTCGATATTTTTGGGTCCCCGAAGCGATCTGTACATGCCTACTCCGTGTTAGAGTATTTTCAAATTATACGCCCAAAACATACTAAAAATCGATATTTTGGGTGCCAAAGTCGATATGTGTATGCATCTTCTGTACCCGTTTATATCTCAAATTCAGGCTCAAAACACCCAAAAAATCGATATTTTTGTGTCCCAGAAGCGATCTGTACATGTCTACACCGTGCTATAGTATTTTCAAAATACAGGCCCAAAACATGCTCAAAATCGATATTTTAGGTGCCCAAAGTCGATATGTGCATTTATCTTCTGTACCCGTTCATATCTCTAATTCAGGCTCAGAACACCCTAAAATTTGATTTATTTGGGTTCCAGAAGCGATCTGTACGTGTCTACTCAGTGTTATAGTATTGTAAAAATACAGGCCCAAAACATGCTCAAAATCGATATTTTGGGTGCCCAAAGTCGATATGTGCATGCATCTTCTGTACCCGTTTATATCTCAAATTCAGACTCAAAACAACCGAATATTCGATATTTTTGGGTCCCAAAAGCAATGTGTACATGCATACTCCGTGTTAGAGTATTTTCAAAATACAGGCCTAAAACATGCTGAAAATCGATATTTTAGCTGCCCAAAGTCAATATGTGTATGCATCTTCTGTACCCGTCTATATCCCAAATTCAGGTTCAAAACACTCGAAAATTCGATAATTTTAGGTCCCAAAAGCAATCTGTACATGCCTACTTCTTGCTAGAATGTTTTCAAGATACAGACCCAAAACATACTCAAAATTGATATTTTAGGTGCAAAAAGTCGAAATGTGCATGCATCTTCTGTACCCGTTTATATCTCAAATTCAGGCTCAAAACACCCGAAAAGTCGATATTTTTGGGTCCCCGAAGCGATCTGTACATGCCTACTCCGTGTTAGAGTATTTTCAAAATACAGGCCCAAAACATGCTCAAAATCGATATTTTAGGTGCAAAAAGTCGATATGTGCATGCATCTTCGGTATCCGTCTATATCCCAAATTCAGGTTCAAAACACCCGAAAATTCGATAATTTTGGGTCCCAGAAGCGATATGTACATGCCTACTCCTTGCTAGAATTTTTTCAAGATACAGACCCAAAACATGCTCAAAATCGTTATTTTAGGTGCAAAAAGTCGATATGTGCATGCATCCTCTGTGCCCGGTTATATCCCAATTTCTGGTTCAAAACACCCGAAAATTCGATATTTTTGGGTCCCAGAAGCGATCTGTACATGCCTACTCAGTGCTAGAATATTTTCAAATTATACGCCCAAAACATACTAAAAATCGATATTTTGGGTGCCAATGTCGATATGTGCATGCATCTTCTGTACCCGTTTATATCTCAAATTCAGGCTCGAAACACCCAAAAAATCGATATTTTTGTGTCCCAGAAGCGATCTGTACGTGTCTACTCCGTGTTAATGTATTTTTAAAATACAGGCCCAAAACATGCTCAAAATCGATATTTTAGGTGCCCAAAGTCGAAAAGTGCATGCATTATCTGTACCCGTTTATATCTCAAATTCAGGCTCAAAACACCCGAAAAGTCGATATTTTTGGGTCCCCGAAGCGATCTGTACATGCCTACTCCGTGTTAGAGTATTTTCAAAATACAGGCCGAAAACATGCTCAAAATCGATATTTTCGGTGCAAAAAGTCGATATGTGCATGCACTTTCGGTATCCGTCTATATCCCAAATTCAGGTTCAAAACACCCGAAAATTCGATAATTTTGGATCCCAGAAGCAATCTGTACATGCCTACTCCTTGCTAGAATTTTTTCAAGATACAGACCCAAAACATGCTCAAAATCGATATTTTAGGTGCAAAAAGTCGATATGTGCATGCATCCTCTGTACCCGGTTATATCCCAATTTCTGGCTCAAAACACCCGAAAATTCGATATTTTTGGGTCCCAGAAGCGATCTGTACATGCCTACTCAGTGCTAGAATATTTTCAAATTAAACGCCCAAAACATACTAAAAATCGATATTTTGGGTTCCAAAGTCGATATGTGCATGCATCTTCTGTACCCGTTTATATCTCAAATTCAGGCTCAAAACACCCAAAAAATCGATATTTTTGTGTCCCAGAAGCGATCTGTACATGTCTACACCGTGTTTGAGTATTTTCAAATTACAGGCCAAAAACATGCTCAAAATCGATATTTTAGGTGTCCGAAGTCGATATGTGCATGCATCTTCTGTTCCCGTTCATATCTCAAAATCAGGCTCAGAACAACCGAAAATTCGATTTATTTGGGTCCCAGAAGCGATCTGTACGTGTCTACTCCGTGTTAGAGTATTTTAAAAATACAGGCTCAAAACATGCTTAAAATCGATATTTTGGGTGCCCAAAGTCGATATGTGCATGCATCTTCTGTACCCGTTTATATCTCAAATTCAGACTCAAAACACCCGAATATTCGATATTTTTGGGTCCCAAAAGCCATCTGTACATGCATACTCCGTGTTAGAGTATTTTTAAAATACAGGCCTAAAACATGCTGTAAATCGATATTTTAGCTGCCCAAAGTCAATATGTGTATGCATCTTCTGTACCCGTCTATATCCCAAATTCAGGTTCAAAACACCAGAAAATTCGATATTTTTGGGTCCCAGAAGCGATCTGTACATGCCTACTCCTTGCTAGAATGTTTTCAATATACAGACCCAAAACTTGCTCAAAATCGATATTTTAAGTGCTAAAAGTCGATATGTGCATGCATCTTCTGTACCCGTTCATATCTCAAATTCAGACTCAAAACACCCGAATATTCGATATTTTTGGGTCCCAAAAGCCATCTGTACATGCATATTCCGTGTTAGAGTATTTTTAAAATACAGGCTTAAAACATGCTGTAAATCGATATTTTAGCTGCCCAAAGTCAATATGTGTATGCATCTCCTGTACCCGTCTATATCCCAAATTCAGGTTCAAAACACTCGAAAATTCGATATTTTTGAGTCTCAGAAGCAATCTGTACATGCCTTCTTCTTGCTAGAAAGTTTTCATGATACAGACCCAAAACATGCTCAAAATCGATATTTTATGTGCAAAAAGTCGATATGTGCATGCATCTTCTGTACCCGTTTATATCTCAAATTCAGACTCAAAAAACCCAAAAAATCGATATTTTTGTGTCCCAGAAGCGATCTGTTCATGTCTATACCGTGTTATAATATTTTTAAAATACAAGCCCAAAACATGCTCAAAATCGATATTTTAGGTGCCCAAAGTCGATATGTGCATGCATCTTCTGTACCCGTTCATATCTCAAATTCAGGCTCAGAACACCCGAAAATTCGATTTATTTGGGTTCCAGAAGCGATCTGTACGTGTCTACTCAGTGTTAGAGTATTTTAAAAATACAGGCATAAAACATGCTCAAAATCGATATTTTGGGTGCCCAAAGTCGATATGTGCATGCATCTTCTGTACCCGTTTATATCTCAAATTCAGGCTCAAAACTACGAAAATTCGATATTTTTGGGTTCCTTAAGCGATCTGCACATGCCTACTCAGTGCGAGAATGTTTTTAAAATACAGGCTTAAAACATGCTATAAATCGATATTTAAGGTGTGAAAAGTCGATATGTGCATGTATCTTCTGTACCCGTTTATATCTTAAATTCAGGCTCAAAACACCCAAAAAATCGATATTTTTGTGTCCCAGAAGCGATCTGTACATGCATACTCCGTGTTAGAGTATTTTCAAAATACAGGCCCAAAACATACTCAAAATCGATATTTTAGGTGCCCAAATTCGATATGTGCATGCATCTTCTGTACCCGTTCATATCTCAAATTCAGGCTCAGAACACCCGAAAGTTCGATTTATTTGGGTCCCAAAAGCGATCTGTACGTGTCTACTCCGTGTTAGAGTAATTTCAAAATACAGGCCTAAAACATGCAGAAAATCGATATTTTAGCTGCCCAAAGTCAATATGTGTATGCATCTTCTGTACCCGTCTATATCCCAAATTCAGGTTCAAAACACTCGAAAATTCGATATTTTTGGATCCCAGAAGCAATCTGTACATGCCTACTTCTTGCTAGAATGTTTTCAAGATACAGACCCAAAAAATGCTCAAAATCGATATTTTAGGTGCAAAAAGTCGAAATGTGCATGCATCTTCTGTACCCGTTTATATCTCAAATTCAGGCTCAAAACCCCCGAAAATTCGATCTTTTTGGGTCCCAGAAGCGATCTGTACATGCCTACTCCGTGTTAGAGTATTTTCAAATTATACGACCAAAACATACTAAAAATCGATATTTTGGGTGCCAAAGTCGATATGTGTATGCATCTTCTGTACCCGTTTATATCTCAAATTCAGGCTCAAAACACCCAAAAAATCGATATTTTTGTGTCCCAGAAGCGATCTGTACATGTCTACACCGTGCTATAGTATTTTCAAAATACAGGCCCAAAACATGCTCAAAATCGATATTTTAGGTGCCCAAAGTCGATATGTGCATTCATCTTCTGTATCCGTTCATATCTCAAATTCAGGCTCAGAACACCCTAAAATTCGATTTATTTGGGTTCCAGAAGCGATCTGTACATGCCTACTCCGTGTTAATGTATTTTCAAAATACAGGCCCAAAACATGCTGAAAATCTATATTTTAGGTGCCCAAAGTCGAAATGTGCATGCATTATCTGTACCCGTTTATATCTCAAATTCAGGCTCAAAACACCCGAAAAGTCGATATATTTGGGTCCCCGAAGCGATCTGTACATGCCTACTCCGTGTTAGAGTATTTTCAAAATACAGGCCGAAAACATGCTCAAAATCGATATTTTAGGTGCAAAAAGTCGATATGTGCATGCATTTTCGGTATCCGTCTATATCCCAAATTCAGGTTCAAAACACCCGAAAATTCGATAATTTTGGATCCCAGAAGCGATCTGTACATGCCTACTCCTTGCTAGAATTTTTTCAAGATACATACCCAAAACATGCTCAAAATCGATATTTTAGGTGCAAAAAGTCGATATGTGCATGCATCCTCTGTACCCGGTTATATCCCAATTTCTGGCTCAAAACACCCGAAAATTCGATATTTTTGGGTCCCAGAAGCGATCTGTACATGCCTACTCAGTGCTAGAATATTTTCAAATGAAACGCCCAAAACATACTAAAAATCGATATTTTGGGTTCCAAAGTCGATATGTGCATGCATCTTCTGTACCCGTTTATATCTCAAATTCAGGCTCAAAACACCCAAAAAATCGATATTTTTGTGTCCCAGAAGCGATCTGTACATGTCTACACCGTGTTTGAGTATTTTCAAAATACAGGCCAAAAACATGCTCAAAATCGATATTTTAGGTGTCCGAAGTCGATATGTGCATGCATCTTCTGTTCCCGTTCATATCTCAAAATCAGGCTCAGAACAACCGAAAATTCGATTTATTTGGGTCCCAGAAGCGATCTGTACGTGTCTACTCCGTGTTAGAGTATTTTAAAAATACAGGCTAAAAACATGCTTAAAATCGATATTTTGGGTGCCCAAAGTCGATATGTGCATGCATCTTCTGTATCCGTTCATATCTCAAATTCAGGCTCAGAACATCCTAAAATTCGATTTATTTGGGTTCCAGAAGCGATCTGTACATGCCTACTCCGTGTTAATGTATTTTCAAAATACAGGCCCAAAACATGCTGAAAATCTATATTTTAGGTGCCCAAAGTCGAAATGTACATGCATTATCTGTACCCGTTTATATCTCAAATTCAGGCTCAAAACACCCGAAAAGTCGATATATTTGGGTCCCAGAAGCGATCTGTACATGCCTACTCCGTGTTAGAGTATTTTCAAAATACAGGCCGAAAACATGCTCAAAATCGATATTTTAGGTGCAAAAAGTCGATATGTGCATGCATTTTCGGTATCCGTCTATATCCCAAATTCAGGTTCAAAACACCCGAAAATTCGATAATTTTGGATCCCAGAAGCGATCTGTACATGCCTACTCCTTGCTAGAATTTTTTCAAGATACAGACCCAAAACATGCTCAAAATCGATATTTTAGGTGCAAAAAGTCGATATGTGCATGCATCCTCTGTACCCGGTTATATCCCAATTTCTGGCTCAAAACACCCGAAAATTCGATATTTTTGGGTCCCAGAAGCGATCTGTACATGCCTACTCAGTGCTAGAATATTTTCAAATTAAACGCCCAAAACATACTAAAAATCGATATTTTGGGTTCCAAAGTCGATATGTGCATGCATCTTCTGTACCCGTTTATATCTCAAATTCAGGCTCAAAACACCCAAAAAATCGATATTTTTGTGTCCCAGAAGCGATCTGTACATGTCTACACCGTGTTTGAGTATTTTCAAAATACAGGCCAAAAACATGCTCAAAATCGATATTTTAGGTGTCCGAAGTCGATATGTTCATGCATCTTCTGTTCCCGTTCATATCTCAAAATCAGGCTCAGAACAACCGAAAATTCGATTTTTTTGGGTCCCAGAAGCGATCTGTACGTGTCTACTCCGTGTTAGAGTATTTTAAAAATACAGGCTCAAAACATGCTTAAAATCGATATTTTGGGTGCCCAAAGTCGATATGTGCATGCATCTTCTGTACCCGTTTATATCTCAAATTCAGACTCAAAACACCCGAATATTCGATATTTTTGGGTCCCAAAAGCCATCTGTACATGCATACTCCGTGTTAGAGTATTTTTAAAATACAGGCCTAAAACATGCTGTAAATCGATATTTTAGCTGCCCAAAGTCAATATGTGTATGCATCTTCTGTACCCGTCTATATCCTAAATTCAGGTTCAAAACACCCGAAAATTCGATATTTTTGGGTCCCAAAAGCCATCTGTACATGCATACTCCGTGTTAGAGTATTTTTAAAATACAGGCCTAAAACATGCTGTAAATCGATATTTTAGCTGCCCAAAGTCAATATGTGTATGCATCTTCTGTACCCGTTTATATCTCAAATTCAGGCTCAAAACACCCGAAAAGTCGATATATTTGGGTCCCCGAAGCGATCTGTACATGCCTACTCCGTGTTAGAGTATTTTCAAAATACAGGCCGAAAACATGCTCAAAATCGATATTTTAGGTGCAAAAAGTCGATATGTGCATGCATTTTCGGTATCCGTCTATATCCCAAATTCAGGTTCAAAACACCCGAAAATTCGATAATTTTCGATCCCAGAAGCGATCTGTACATGCCTACTCCTTGCTAGAATTTTTTCAAGATACATACCCAAAACATGCTCAAAATCGATATTTTAGGTGCAAAAAGTCGATATGTGCATGCATCCTCTGTACCCGGTTATATCCCAATTTCTGGCTCAAAACACCCGAAAATTCGATATTTTTGGGTCCCAGAAGCGATCTGTACATGCCTACTCAGTGCTAGAATATTTTCAAATTAAACGCCCAAAACATACTAAAAATCGATATTTTGGGTTCCAAAGTCGATATGTGCATGCATCTTCTGTACCCGTTTATATCTCAAATTCAGGCTCAAAACACCCAAAAATTCGATATTTTTGTGTCCCAGAAGCGATCTGTACATGTCTACACCGTGTTTGAGTATTTTCAAAATACAGGCCAAAAACATGCTCAAAATCGATATTTTAGGTGTCCGAAGTCGATATGTGCATGCATCTTCTGTTCCCGTTCATATCTCAAAATCAGGCTCAGAACAACCGAAAATTCGATTTATTTGGGTCCCAGAAGCGATCTGTACGTGTCTACTCCGTGTTAGAGTATTTTAAAAATACAGGCTAAAAACATGCTTAAAATCGATATTTTGGGTGCCCAAAGTCGATATGTGCATGCATCTTCTGTATCCGTTCATATCTCAAATTCAGGCTCAGAACATCCTAAAATTCGATTTATTTGGGTTCCAGAAGCGATCTGTACATGCCTACTCCGTGTTAATGTATTTTCAAAATACAGGCCCAAAACATGCTGAAAATCTATATTTTAGGTGCCCAAAGTCGAAATGTACATGCATTATCTGTACCCGTTTATATCTCAAATTCAGGCTCAAAACACCCGAAAAGTCGATATATTTGGGTCCCAGAAGCGATCTGTACATGCCTACTCCGTGTTAGAGTATTTTCAAAATACAGGCCGAAAACATGCTCAAAATCGATATTTTAGGTGCAAAAAGTCGATATGTGCATGCATTTTCGGTATCCGTCTATATCCCAAATTCAGGTTCAAAACACCCGAAAATTCGATAATTTTGGATCCCAGAAGCGATCTGTACATGCCTACTCCTTGCTAGAATTTTTTCAAGATACAGACCCAAAACATGCTCAAAATCGATATTTTAGGTGCAAAAAGTCGATATGTGCATGCATCCTCTGTACCCGGTTATATCCCAATTTCTGGCTCAAAACACCCGAAAATTCGATATTTTTGGGTCCCAGAAGCGATCTGTACATGCCTACTCAGTGCTAGAATATTTTCAAATTAAACGCCCAAAACATACTAAAAATCGATATTTTGGGTTCCAAAGTCGATATGTGCATGCATCTTCTGTACCCGTTTATATCTCAAATTCAGGCTCAAAACACCCAAAAAATCGATATTTTTGTGTCCCAGAAGCGATCTGTACATGTCTACACCGTGTTTGAGTATTTTCAAAATACAGGCCAAAAACATGCTCAAAATCGATATTTTAGGTGTCCGAAGTCGATATGTTCATGCATCTTCTGTTCCCGTTCATATCTCAAAATCAGGCTCAGAACAACCGAAAATTCGATTTTTTTGGGTCCCAGAAGCGATCTGTACGTGTCTACTCCGTGTTAGAGTATTTTAAAAATACAGGCTCAAAACATGCTTAAAATCGATATTTTGGGTGCCCAAAGTCGATATGTGCATGCATCTTCTGTACCCGTTTATATCTCAAATTCAGACTCAAAACACCCGAATATTCGATATTTTTGGGTCCCAAAAGCCATCTGTACATGCATACTCCGTGTTAGAGTATTTTTAAAATACAGGCCTAAAACATGCTGTAAATCGATATTTTAGCTGCCCAAAGTCAATATGTGTATGCATCTTCTGTGCCCGTCTATATCCTAAATTCAGGTTCAAAACACCCGAAAATTCGATATTTTTGGGTCCCAAAAGCCATCTGTACATGCATACTCCGTGTTAGAGTATTTTTAAAATACAGGCCTAAAACATGCTGTAAATCGATATTTTAGCTGCCCAAAGTCAATATGTGTATGCATCTTCTGTACCCGTTTATATCTCAAATTCAGGCTCAAAACACCCGAAAAGTCGATATATTTGGGTCCCCGAAGCGATCTGTACATGCCTACTCCGTGTTAGAGTATTTTCAAAATACAGGCCGAAAACATGCTCAAAATCGATATTTTAGGTGCAAAAAGTCGATATGTGCATGCATTTTCGGTATCCGTCTATATCCCAAATTCAGGTTCAAAACACCCGAAAATTCGATAATTTTGGATCCCAGAAGCGATCTGTACATGCCTACTCCTTGCTAGAATTTTTTCAAGATACATACCCAAAACATGCTCAAAATCGATATTTTAGGTGCAAAAAGTCGATATGTGCATGCATCCTCTGTACCCGGTTATATCCCAATTTCTGGCTCAAAACACCCGAAAATTCGATATTTTTGGGTCCCAGAAGCGATCTGTACATGCCTACTCAGTGCTAGAATATTTTCAAATGAAACGCCCAAAACATACTAAAAATCGATATTTTGGGTTCCAAAGTCGATATGTGCATGCATCTTCTGTACCCGTTTATATCTCAAATTCAGGCTCAAAACACCCAAAAAATCGATATTTTTGTGTCCCAGAAGCGATCTGTACATGTCTACACCGTGTTTGAGTATTTTCAAAATACAGGCCAAAAACATGCTCAAAATCGATATTTTAGGTGTCCGAAGTCGATATGTGCATGCATCTTCTGTTCCCGTTCATATCTCAAAATCAGGCTCAGAACAACCGAAAATTCGATTTATTTGGGTCCCAGAAGCGATCTGTACGTGTCTACTCCGTGTTAGAGTATTTTAAAAATACAGGCTAAAAACATGCTTAAAATCGATATTTTGGGTGCCCAAAGTCGATATGTGCATGCATCTTCTGTATCCGTTCATATCTCAAATTCAGGCTCAGAACATCCTAAAATTCGATTTATTTGGGTTCCAGAAGCGATCTGTACATGCCTACTCCGTGTTAATGTATTTTCAAAATACAGGCCCAAAACATGCTGAAAATCTATATTTTAGGTGCCCAAAGTCGAAATGTACATGCATTATCTGTACCCGTTTATATCTCAAATTCAGGCTCAAAACACCCGAAAAGTCGATATATTTGGGTCCCAGAAGCGATCTGTACATGCCTACTCCGTGTTAGAGTATTTTCAAAATACAGGCCGAAAACATGCTCAAAATCGATATTTTAGGTGCAAAAAGTCGATATGTGCATGCATTTTCGGTATCCGTCTATATCCCAAATTCAGGTTCAAAACACCCGAAAATTCGATAATTTTGGATCCCAGAAGCGATCTGTACATGCCTACTCCTTGCTAGAATTTTTTCAAGATACAGACCCAAAACATGCTCAAAATCGATATTTTAGGTGCAAAAAGTCGATATGTGCATGCATCCTCTGTACCCGGTTATATCCCAATTTCTGGCTCAAAACACCCGAAAATTCGATATTTTTGGGTCCCAGAAGCGATCTGTACATGCCTACTCAGTGCTAGAATATTTTCAAATTAAACGCCCAAAACATACCAAAAATCGATATTTTGGGTTCCAAAGTCGATATGTGCATGCATCTTCTGTACCCGTTTATATCTCAAATTCAGGCTCAAAACACCCAAAAAATCGATATTTTTGTGTCCCAGAAGCGATCTGTACATGTCTACACCGTGTTTGAGTATTTTCAAAATACAGGCCAAAAACATGCTCAAAATCGATATTTTAGGTGTCCGAAGTCGATATGTTCATGCATCTTCTGTTCCCGTTCATACCTCAAAATCAGGCTCAGAACAACCGAAAATTCGATTTTTTTGGGTCCCAGAAGCGATCTGTACGTGTCTACTCCGTGTTAGAGTATTTTAAAAATACAGGCTCAAAACATGCTTAAAATCGATATTTTGGGTGCCCAAAGTCGATATGTGCATGCATCTTCTGTACCCGTTTATATCTCAAATTCAGACTCAAAACACCCGAATATTCGATATTTTTGGGTCCCAAAAGCCATCTGTACATGCATACTCCGTGTTAGAGAATTTTTAAAATACAGGCCTAAAACATGCTGTAAATCGATATTTTAGCTGCCCAAAGTCAATATGTGTATGCATCTTCTGTACCCGTCTATATCCTAAATTCAGGTTCAAAACACCCGAAAATTCGATATTTTTGGGTCCCAGAAGCGATCTGTACATGCCTACTTCTTGCTAGAATGTTTTCAAGATACAGACCCAAAACTTGCTCAAAATCGATAATTTAGGTGCAAAAAGTCGAAATGTGCATGCATCTTCTGTACCCGTTTATATCCCAAATTCAGGCTCAAAACACCCAAAAAATCGAAATTTTTGTGTCCCAGAAGCGATCTGTACATGTCTACACCGTGCTATAGTATTGTAAAAATACAGGCCCAAAACATGCTCAAAATCGATATTTTAGGTGCCCAAAGTCGATATGTGCATGCATCTTCTGTATCCGTTCATATCTCAAATTCAGGCTCAGAACACCCTAAAATTCGATTTATTTGGGTTCCAGAAGCGATCTGTACGTGTCTACTCAGTGTTAGAGTATTTTAAAAATACAGGCCCAAAACATGCTCAAAATCGATATTTTGGGTGCTCAAAGTCGATATGTGCATGCATCTTCTGTACCCGTTTATATCTCAAATTCAGACTCAAAAAACCCCGGAATATTCGATATTTTTGGGTCCCAAAAGCAATGTGTACATGCATACTCTGTGTTAGAGTATTTTAAAAATACATGCCTAAAACATGCTGAAAATCGATATTTTAGCTGCACAAAGTCAATATGTGTATGCATCTTCTGTACCCGTCTATATCCCAAATTCAGGTTCAAAACACTCAAAAATTCGATATTTTTGGATCCCAGAAGCAATCTGTACATGCCTACTTCTTGCTAGAATGTTTTCAAGATACAGACCCAAAACATGCTCAAAATCGATATTTTGGGTTCCAAAGTCGATATGTGCATGCATCTTCTGTACCCGTTTATATCTCAAATTCAGGCTCAAAACACCCAAAAAATCGATATTTTTGTGTCCCAGAAGGGATCTGTACATGTCTACACCGTGTTTGAGTATTTTCAAAATACAGGCCAAAAACATGCTCAAAATCGATATTTTAGGTGTCCGAAGTCGATATGTGCATGCATCTTTTGTTCCCGTTCATATCTCAAAATCAGGCTCAGAACAACCGAAAATTCGATTTATTTGGGTCCCAGAAGCGATCTGTACGTGTCTACTCCGTGTTAGAGTATTTTAAAAATACAGGCTCAAAACATGCTTAAAATCGATATTTTGGGTGCCCAAAGTCGATATGTGCATGCATCTTCTGTACCCGTTTATATCTCAAATTCAGACTCAGAACACCCGAATATTCGATATTTTTGGGTCCCAAAAGCCATCTGTACATGCATACTCCGTGTTAGAGTATTTTTAAAATACAGGCCTAAAACATGCTGTAAATCGATATTTTAGCTGCCCAAAGTCAATATGTGTATTCATCTTCTGTACCCGTCTATATCCCAAATTCAGGTTCAAAACACCAGAAAATTCGATATTTTTGGGTCCCAGAAGCGATCTGTACATGCCTACTCCTTGCTAGAATGTTTTCAATATACAGACCCAAAACTTGCTCAAAATCGATATTTTAAGTGCTAAAAGTCGATATGTGCATGCATCTTCTGTACCCGTTCATATCTCAAATTCAGACTCAAAACACCCGAATATTCGATATTTTTGGGTCCCAAAAGCCATCTGTACATGCATACTCCGTGTTAGAGTATTTTTAAAATACAGGCCTAA
Organism: Petrolisthes cinctipes; assembly: GCA_033782935.1. Taxonomy (NCBI): domain Eukaryota; kingdom Metazoa; phylum Arthropoda; class Malacostraca; order Decapoda; family Porcellanidae; genus Petrolisthes; species Petrolisthes cinctipes. The sequence goes on along the minus strand of JAWQEG010000062.1, from coordinate 11,070,474 downwards.
AACATGCTGTAAATCGATATTTTAGCTGCCCAAAGTCAATATGTGTATGCATCTTCTGTACCCGTCTATATCCCAAATTCAGGATCAAAACACTCGAAAATTCGATATTTTTGAGTCTCAGAAGCAATCTGTACATGCCTTCTTCTTGCTAGAAAGTTTTCATGATACAGAACCAAAACATGCTCAAAATCGATATTTTATGTGCAAAAAGTCGATATGTGCATGCATCTTCTGTACCCGTTTATATCTCAAATTCAGACTCAAAAAACCCAAAAAATCGATATTTTTGTGTCCCAGAAGCTATCTGTACATGTCTATACCGTGTTATAGTATTTTTAAAATACAAGCCCAAAACATGCTCAAAATCGATATTTTAGGTGCCCAAAGTCGATATGTGCATGCATCTTCTGTACCCGTTCATATCTCAAATTCAGGCTCAGAACACCCGAAAATTCGATTTATTTGGGATCCAGAAGCGATCTGTACGTGTCTACTCAGTGTTAGAGTATTTTAAAAATACAGGCATAAAACATGCTCAAAATCGATATTTTGGGTGCCCAAGGTCGATATGTGCATGCATCTTCTGTACCCGTTTATATCTCAAATTCAGGCTCAAAACTCCGAAAATTCGATATTTTTGGGTTCCTTAAGCGATCTGCACATGCCTACTCAGTGCGAGAATGTTTTTAAAATACAGGCTTAAAACATGCTATAAATCGATATTTAAGTTGTGAAAAGTCGATATGTGCATGCATCTTCTGTACCCGTTTATATCTCAAATTCAGGCTCAAAACACCCAAAAAATCGATATTTTTGTGTCCCAGAAGCGATCTGTACATGTATACTCCGTGTTAGAGTATTTTCAAAATACAGGCCCAAAACATACTCAAAATCGATATTTTAGGTGCCCAAAGTCGATATGTGCATGCATCTACTGTACCCGTTTATATCTCAAATTCAGGCTCAAAACACCCAAAAAGTCGATATTTTTGGGTCCCAGAAGCGACCTGTACATGCCTACTCCGTGTTAATGTATTTTCAAAATACAGGCCCAAAACATGCTGAAAATCTATATTTTAAGTGCCCTAAGTCAATATGTGCATGCATCTTCTGTACCCGTTCATATCTCAAATTCAGGCTCAGAACACCCGAAAGTTCGATTTATTTGGGTCCCAAATAGCGATCTGTACGTGTCTACTCCGTGTTAGAGTAATTTCAAAATACAGGCCTAAAACATGCAGAAAATCGATATTTTAGCTGCCCAAAGTCAATATGTGTATGCATCTTCTGTACCCGTCTATATCCCAAATTCAGGTTCAAAACACTCGAAAATTCGATATTTTTGGGTCCCAGAAGCAATCTGTACATGCCTACTTCTTGCTAGAAAGTTTTCAAGATACAGACCTAAAACATGCTCAAAATCGATATTTTAGGTGCAAAAAGTCGATATGTGCATGCATCTTCTGTACTCGTTTATATCTCAAATTCAGGCTTAAAACTCCGAAAATTCGATATTTTTGTGTCCCAGAAGCGATCTGTACATGTCTACACTGTGTTATAGTATTTTCAAAATACAGGCCCAAAACATGCTCAAAATCGATATTTTAGGTGCCCAAAGTCGATATGTGCATGCATCTTCTGTACCCTTTCATATCTCAAATTCAGGCTCAGAACACTCGAAAATTCGATATTTTTGGGTCCTAGAAGGGATCTGTACGTGTCTATTCAGTGTTAGAGTATTTTAAAAATTCAGGCCCAAAACATGCTCAAAATCGATATTTTGGGTGCCCAAAGTCGATATGTGCATGCATCTTCTGTACCCGTTTATATCTCAAATTCAGACTCAAAACACCCGAATATTCGATATTTTTGGGTCCAAAAAGCAATGTGTACATGCATACTCCGTGTTAGAGTATTTTTAAAATACAAGCCTAAAACATGCAGAAAATCGATATTTTAGCTGCCCAAAGTCAATATGTGTATGCATCTTCTGTACCCGTCTATATCCCAAATTCTGGTTCAAAACACTCGAAAATTCGATATTTTTGGGTCCTAGAAGCAATCTGTACATGCCTACTTCTTGCTAGAATGTTTTCAAGATACAGACCCAAAACATGCTCAAAATCGATATTTTAGGTGCAAAAAGTCGATATGTGCATGTATCTTCGGTATCCGTCTATATCCCAAATTCAGGTTCAAAACACCCGAAAATTCGATAATTTTGGGACCCAGAAGCGATCTGTACATGCCTACTCCTTGCTAGAATGTTTTCAAGATACAGACCCAAAACATGCTCAAAATCGATATTTTAGGTGCAAAAAGTCGATATGTGCATGTATCCTCTGTACCCGGTTATATCCCAATTTCTGGCTCAAAACACCCAAAAAATCGATATTTTTGTGTCCCAGAAGCGATCTGTACATGTCTACACCGTGTTTGAGTATTTTAAAAATACAGGCTCAAAACATGCTCAAAATCGATATTTTGGGTGCCCAAAGTCGATATGTGCATGCATCTTCTGTACCCGTCTATATCTCAAATACAGACTCAAAACACCCTAAAAATCGATATTTTTGTGTCCCAGAAGCGATCTGTACATGCCTACTCCGTGTTAATGTATTTTCAAAAAACAGGACCAAAACATGCCGAAAATCTATATTTTAGGTGCCCAAAGTCAATATGTGAATGCATCTTCTGTACCCGTCTATATCCCAAATTCAGGTTCAAAACACCAGAAAATTCGGTATTTTTGGGTCCCAGATGCGACCTGTACATGCCTACACCTTCCTAGAATGTTTTCAAGATACAGACCCAAAACATGCTTAAAATCGATATTTTAGGCGCAAAAAGTCGATATGTGCATGCATCCTCTGTACCCGGTTATATCCCAAATTCTGGCTCAAAACCCCCGAAAATTCGATCTTTTTGGGTCCCAGAAGCGATCTGTACATGCCTACTCAGTGCTAGAATATTTTCAAATTATACGCCCAAAACATACTAAAAATCGATATTTTGGGTGCCAAAGTCGATATGTGCATGCATCTTCTGTACCCGTTTATATCTCAAATTCAGGCTCAAAACACCCAAAAAATCGATATTTTTGTGTCAAAGAAGCGATCTGTACATGTCTACACCGTGCTATAGTATTTTAAAAATACAGGCTCAAAACATGCTAAAAATCGATATTTTAGGTGCCCAAAGTCGATATGTGCATTCATCTTCTGTATCCGTTCATATCTCAAATTCAGGCTCAGAACACCCTAAAATTCAATTTTTTGGGTTCCAGAAGCGATCTGTACGTGTCTACTCAGTGTTAGAGTATTGTAAAAATACAAGCCCAAAACATGCTCAAAATTGATATTTTGGGTGCCCAAAGTCGATATGTGCATGCATCTTCTGTACCCGTTTATATCTCAAATTCAGACTCAAAACACCCGAATATTCGATATTTTTAGGTCCCAAAAGCAATGTGTACATGCATACTCCGTGTTAGAGTATTTTCAAAATACAGGCCTAAAACATGCTGAAAATCGATATTCTAGCTGCCCAAAGTCAATATGTGTATGCATCTTCTGTACCCGTCTATATCCCAAATTCAGGTTCAAAACACTCGAAAATTAGATAATTTTGGGTCCCAGAAGCAATCTGTACATGCCTACTTCTTGCTAGAATGTTTTCAAGATACAAACCCAAAACATGCTCAAAATCGATATTTTAGGTGCAAAAAGTCGATATGTGCATGCATCTTCTGTACCCGTTTATATCTCAAATTCAGGCTCAAAACACCCGAAAATTCGATATTTTTGGGTCCCCGAAGTGATCTGTACATGCCTACTCCGTGTTAGAGTATTTTTAAAATACAGGCCCAAAACATGCTCAAAATCGATATTTTAGGTGCAAAAAGTCGATATGTGCATGCATCTTCGGTATCCGTCTATATCCCAAATTCATGTTCAAAACACCCGAAAATTCGATAATTTTGGGACCCAGAAGCGATCTGTACATGCCTACTCCTTGCTAGAATTTTTTCAAGATACAGACCCAAAACATGCTCAAAATCGATATTTTAGGTGCAAAAAGTCGATATGTGCATTCATCCTTTGTACCCGGTTATATCCCAATTTCTGGTTCAAAACACCCGAAAATTCGATATTTTTGTGTCCCAGAAGCGATCTGTACATGCCTACTCAGTGCTAGAATATTTTCAAATTATACGAACAAAACATACTAAAAATCGATATTTTGGGTGCCAAAGTCGATATGTGCATGCATCTTCTGTACCCGTTTATATCTCAAATTCAGGCTCAAAACACCCAAAAAATCGATATTTTTGTGTCCCAGAAGCGATCTGTACATGTCTACACCGTGTTTGAGTATTTTCAAAATACAGGCCCAAAACATGCTCAAAATCGATATTTTAGGTGCCCGAAGTCGATATGTGCATTCATCCTCTGTACCCGTTTATATCTCAAATTTAGGTTCAAAACACCAGAAAATTCGATATTTTTGGGTCCCAGAAGCGATCTGTACATGCCTACTCCTTGCTGGAATGTTTTCAAGATACAGACCCAAAACTTGCTCGAAATCGATATTTTAAGTGCAAAAAGTCGATATGTGCATGCATCTTCTGTACCCGTTTATATCTCAAATTCAGACTCAAAACACCCGAATATTCGATATTTTTGGGTCCCAAAAGCAATCTGTACATGCATACTCCGTGTTAGATTATTTTTAAAATACAGGCCTAAAACATGCTGTAAATCGATATTTTAGGTGCCCAAAGTCAATATATCCCAAATTCAGGTTCAAAACACTCGAAAATTCGATATTTTTGAGTCCCAGAAGCAATCTATACATGCCTACTTCTTGCTAGAAAGTTTTCATGATACAGACCCAAAACATGCTCAAAATCGATATTTTAGGTGCAAAAAGTCGATATGTGCATGCATCTTCTGTACCCGTTTATATCTCAAATTCAGGCTCAAAACACCCAAAAAATCGATATTTTTGTGTCCCAGAAGCGATCTGTACATGTCTACACCGTGTTATAGTATTTTTAAAATACAAGCCCAAAGCATGCTCAAAATCGATATTTTAGGTGCCCAAAGTCGATATGTGCATGCATCTTCTGTACCCGTTCATATCTCAAATTCAGGCTCAGAACTCCCGAAAATTCGATTTATATTGGTCCCAGAAGCGATCTGTACGTGTCTACTCAGTGTTAGAGTATTTTAAAAATACAGGCCGAAAACATGCTCAAAATCGATATTTTGGGTGCCCAAAGTCGATATGTGCATGCATCTTCTGTACCCGTTTATATCTCAAATTCAGGCTCAAAACACCCGAAAATTCAATATTTTTGGGTCCCAGAAGCGATCTGTACGTGCATACTCCGTGTTAGAGTGTTTTTAAAATACAGGCCCAAAACATGCTGAAAATCGATATTTTATGTGCCCAAATATCTGCGACCTGTACATGCCTACACCTTCCTAGAATGTTTTCAAGATACAGACCCAAAACATGCTTAAAATCGATATTTTAGGCGCAAAAAGTCGATATGTGCATGCATCCTCTGTACCCGGTTATATCCCAAATTCTGGCTCAAAACCCCCGAAAATTCGATCTTTTTGGGTCCCAGAAGCGATCTGTACATGCCTACTCAGTGCTAGAATATTTTCAAATTATACGCCCAAAACATACTAAAAATCGATATTTTGGGTGCCAAAGTCGATATGTGCATGCATCTTCTGTACCCGTTTATATCTCAAATTCAGGCTCAAAACACCCAAAAAATCGATATTTTTGTGTCAAAGAAGCGATCTGTACATGTCTACACCGTGCTATAGTATTTTAAAAATACAGGCCCAAAACATGCTAAAAATCGATATTTTAGGTGCCCAAAGTCGATATGTGCATTCATCTTCTGTATCCGTTCATATCTCAAATTCAGGCTCAGAACACCCAAAAAATCGATATTTTTAGGTCCCAAAAGCAATGTGTACATGCATACTCCGTGTTAGAGTATTTTCAAAATACAGGCCTAAAACATGCTGAAAATCGATATTCTAGCTGCCCAAAGTCAATATGTGTATGCATCTTCTGTACCCGTCTATATCCCAAATTCAGGTTCAAAACACTCGAAAATTAGATAATTTTGGGTCCCAGAAGCAATCTGTACATGCCTACTTCTTGCTAGAATGTTTTCAAGATACAAACCCAAAACATGCTCAAAATCGATATTTTAGGTGCAAAAAGTCGATATGTGCATGCATCTTCTGTACCCGTTTATATCTCAAATTCAGGCTCAAAACACCCGAAAATTCGATATTTTTGGGTCCCCGAAGCGATCTGTACATGCCTACTCCGTGTTAGAGTATTTTTAAAATACAGGCCCAAAACATGCTCAAAATCGATATTTTAGGTGCAAAAAGTCGATATGTGCATGCATCTTCGGTATCCGTCTATATCCCAAATTCATGTTCAAAACACCCGAAAATTCGATAATTTTGGGACCCAGAAGCGATCTGTACATGCCTACTCCTTGCTAGAATTTTTTCAAGATACAGACCCAAAACATGCTCAAAATCGATATTTTAGGTGCAAAAAGTCGATATGTGCATTCATCCTCTGTACCCGGTTATATCCCAATTTCTGGTTCAAAACACCCGAAAATTCGATATTTTTGGGTCCCAGAAGCGATCTGTACATGCCTACTCAGTGCTAGAATATTTTCAAATTATACGAACAAAACATACTAAAAATCGATATTTTGGGTGCCAAAGTCGATATGTGCATGCATCTTCTGTACCCGTTTATATCTCAAATTCAGGCTCAAAACACCCAAAAAATCGATATTTTTGTGTCCCAGAAGCGATCTGTACATGTCTACACCGTGTTTGAGTATTTTCAAAATACAGGCCCAAAACATGCTCAAAATCGATATTTTAGGTGCCCGAAGTCGATATGTGCATGCATCTTCTGTACCTGTTCATATCTCAAATTCAGGCTCAGAACAACCGAAAATTCGATTTATTTGGGTCCCAGAAGCGATCTGTACTTGTCTACTCCGTGTTAGAGTATTTTAAAAATACAGGCTCAAAACATGCTCAAAATCGATATTTTGGGTGCCCAAAGTCGATATGTGAATGCATCTTCTGTACCCGTTTATATCTCAAATACAGACTCAAAACACCCGAATATTCGATATTTTTTGGTCCCAAAAGCCATCTGTACATGCATACTCCATGTTAGAGTATTTTTAAAATACAGGCCTAAAACATGCTGTAAATCGATATTTTAGCTACCCAAAGTCATTATGTGTATTCATCTTCTGTACCCGTTTATATCTCAAATTTAGGTTCAAAACACCAGAAAATTCGATATTTTTGGGTCCCAGAAGCGATCTGTACATGCCTACTCCTTGCTGGAATGTTTTCAAGATACAGACCCAAAACTTGCTCGAAATCGATATTTTAAGTGCAAAAAGTCGATATGTGCATGCATCTTCTGTACCCGTTTATATCTCAAATTCAGACTCAAAACACCCGAATATTCGATATTTTTGGGTCCCAAAAGCAATCTGTACATGCATACTCCGTGTTAGATTATTTTTAAAATACAGGCCTAAAACATGCTGTAAATCGATATTTTAGGTGCCCAAAGTCAATATATCCCAAATTCAGGTTCAAAACACTCGAAAATTCGATATTTTTGAGTCCCAGAAGCAATCTATACATGCCTACTTCTTGCTAGAAAGTTTTCATGATACAGACCCAAAACATGCTCAAAATCGATATTTTAGGTGCAAAAAGTCGATATGTGCATGCATCTTCTGTACCCGTTTATATCTCAAATTCAGGCTCAAAACACCCAAAAAATCGATATTTTTGGGTCCCTTAAGCGATCTGGACATGCCTACTCAGTGCTAGAATGTTTTTAAAATACAGGCTTAAAACATGCTATAAATCGATATTTTAGCTGCCCAAAGTCAATATGTGCATGCATCCTCTGTACCCGGTTATATCCCAATTTCTGGCTTAAAACACCCGAAAATTCGATATTTTTGGGTACTAGAAGCGATCTGTACATGCCTACTCAGTGCTAGAATATTTTCAAATTATACGCCCAAAACATACTAAAAATCGATATTTTGGGTGCCAAAGTCGATATGTGCATGAATCTTCTGTACCCGTTTATATCTCAAATTCAGGCTCAAAACACCCAAAAAATCAATATTTTTGGGTCCCAGAAGCAATCTGTACATGCCTACTTCTTGCTAGAATTTTATCAAGATACAGACCCAAAACATGCTCAAAATCGATATTTTAGGTGCAAAAAGTCGATATGTGCATGCATCCTCTGTACCCGGTTATATCCCAATTTCTGGCTCAAAACACCCGAAAATTCGATATTTTTGGGTCCCAGAAGCGATCTGTACATGCCTACTCAGTGCTAAAATATTTTCAAATTATACGCCCAAAACATACTAAAATCGATATTTTGGGTGCCAAAGTCGATATGTGCATGCATCTTCTGTACCCGTTTATATCTTAAATTCAGCGTCAAAACACCCGAAAATTCAATGTTTTTGGGTCCCAAAAGCGATCTGTACATGTCTACTCCGTGTTAGAGTATTTTTAGAATACAGGCCCAAAACATACTCAAATCGATATTTTAGGTGCCCAAAGTCGATATGTGCATGCATCTTCTGTACCCGTTTATATCTCAAATTCAGGCTCAAAACACCCGAAAATTCAATATTTTTGGGTCCCAGAAGCGATCTGTACGTGCATACTCCGTGTTAGAGTGTTTTTAAAATACAGGCCCAAAACATGCTGAAAATCGATATTTTATGTGCCCAAAGTCAATATGTGTATGCATCTTCTGTACCCGTGTATATCCCTAATTCAGGTTCAAAACACCAGAAAATTCGATATTTTAGTGTCCCAGAAGCAATCTGTACATGCCTACTCCTTGCTAGAATGTTTTCAAGATACAGACCCAAAACATGCTAAAAATCGATATTTTAAGTGCAAAAAGTCGATATGTGCATGCATCTTCTGTACCCGTTTATATCTCAAATTCAGGCTCAAAACTCCGAAAATTAGATATTTTTGGGTCCCTTAAGCAATCTGCACATGCCTACTCAGTGCTAGAATATTTTTAAAATACAGGCCCAAAACATGCTATAAATCGATATTTTAGGTGTCCAAAGTCGTTATGTGCATGCATCTTCTGTACCCGTTTATATCTCAAATTCAGGCTCAAAACACCCAAAAAATCGATATTTTCGGGTCCCAGAAGCAATCTGTACATGCCTACTTCTTGCTAGAATTTTATCAAGATACAGACCCAAAACATGCTCAAAATCGATATTTTAGGTGCAAAAAGTCGATATGTGCATGCATCCTCTGTACCCGGTTATATCCCAATTTCTGGCTCAAAACACCCGAAAATTCGATATTTTTGGGTCCCAGAAGCGATTTGTACATGCCTTTTCAGTGCTAGAATATTTTCAAATTATAAGCCCAAAACATACTAAAAATCGATATTTTGGGTGCCAAAGTCGATATGTGCATGCATCTTCTGTACCCGTTTATATCTCAAATTCAGGCTCAAAACACCCAAAAAATCGATATTTTTGTGTCCCAGAAGCGATCTGTATATGTCTACACCGTGTTTGAGTATTTTCAAAATACAGGCCCAAAACATGCTCAAAATCGATATTTTGGGTGCCCAAAGTCGATATGTGCATGCATCTTCTGTACCCGTTTATATCTCAAATTCAGACTCAAAACTCCGAAAATTCGATATTTCTTGGGTCCCTTAAGCGATCTGGACATGCCTACTCAGTGCTAGAATGTTTTTAAAATACAGGCTTAAAACATGCTATAAATCGATATTTTAGGTGTGAAAAGTCGATATGTGCATGCATCTTCTGTACCCGTTTATATCTCAAATTCAGGCTCAAAACACCCAAAAAATCGATATTTTTGTGTCCCAGAAGCGATCTGTACATGCATACTCCGTGTTAGAGTATTTTCAAAATACAGGCCCAAAACATACTCAAAATCGATATTTTAGGTGCCCAAAGTCGATATGTGCATGCATCTTCTGTACCCGTTTATATCTCAAATTCAGGCTCAAAACACCCGAAAAGTCGATATTTATGGGTCCCAGAAGCGACCTGTACATGCCTACTCCGTGTTAATGTATTTTCAAAATACATGCCTAAAACATGCAGAAAATCGATATTTTAGCTGCCCAAAGTCAATATGTGTACGCATCTTCTGTACCCGTCTATATCCCAAATTCAGGTTCAAAACACTCGAAAATTCGATTTTTTTGGGTCCCAGAAGCAATCTGTACATGCCTACTTCTTGCTAGAATGTTTTCAAGATACAGACCCAAAACATGCTCAAAATCGATATTTTAGGTGCAAAAAGTCGAAATGTGCATGCATCTTCTGTACCCGTTTATATCTCAAATTCCGGCTCAAAACACCCGAAAATTCGATATTTTTGGGTCCCCGAAGCGATCTGTACATGCCTACTCCGTGTTAGAGTTTTTTCAAAATACATGCCCAAAACATGCTCAAAATCGATATTTTAGGTGCAAAAAGTCGATATGTGCATGCATCTTCGGTATCCGTCTGTATCCCAAATTCAGGTTCAAAACACCCGAAAATTCGATAATTTTGTGTCCCAGAAGCGATCTGTACATGCCTACTCCTTGCTAGAATTTTTTTAAGATACAGACCTAAAACATGCTCAAAATCGATATTTTAGGTGCAAAAAGTCGATATGTGCATGCATCTTCTGTACCCGTTTATATCTCAAATTCAGGCTCAAAACACCCAAAAAATCGATATTTTTGTGTCCCAGAAGCGATCTGTACATGTCTACACCGTGTTATAGTATTTTTAAAATACAAGCCCAAAGCATGCTCAAAATCGATATTTTAGGTGCCCAAAGTCGATATGTGCATGCATCTTCTGTACCCGTTCATATCTCAAATTCAGGCTCAGAACACCCGAAAATTCGATTTATTTGGGTCCCAGAAGCGATCTGTACGTGTCTACTCAGTGTTAGAGTATTTTAAAAATACAGGCCCAAAACATGCTCAAAATCGATATTTTGGGTGCCCAAAGTCGATATGTGCATGCATCTTCTGTACCCGTTTATATCTCAAATTCAGACTCAAAACTCCGAAAATTCGATATTTTTGGGTCCCTTAAGCGATCTGGACATGCCTACTCAGTGCTAGAATGTTTTTAAAATACAGGCTTAAAACATGCTATAAATCGATATTTAAGGTGTGAAAAGTCGATATGTGCATGCATCCTTTGTACCCGGTTATATCCCAATTTCTGGCTTAAAACACCCGAAAATTCGATATTTTTGGGTCCTAGAAGCGATCTGTACATGCCTACTCAGTGCTAGAATATTTTCAAATTATACGCCCAAAACATACTAAAAATCGATATTTTGGGTGCCAAAGTCGATATGTGCATGAATCTTCTGTACCCGTTTATATCTCAAATTCAGGCTCAAAACACCCAAAAAATCGATATTTTTGGGTCCCAGAAGCAATCTGTACATGCCTACTTCTTGCTAGAATTTTATCAAGATACAGACCCAAAACATGCTCAAAATCGATATTTTAGGTGCAAAAAGTCGATATGTGCATGCATCCTCTGTATCCGGTTATATCCCAATTTCTGGCTCAAAACACCCGAAAATTCGATATTTTTGGGTCCCAGAAGCGATCTGTACATGCCTACTCAGTGCTAGAATATTTTCAAATTATACGCCCAAAACATACTAAAAATCGATATTTTGGGTGCCAAAGTCGATATGTGCATGCATCTTCTGTACCCGTTTATATCTTAAATTCAGCGTCAAAACACCCGAAAATTCAATGTTTTTGGGTCCCAAAAGCGATCTGTACATGTCTACTCCGTGTTAGAGTATTTTTAGAATACAGGCCCAAAACATACTCAAATCGATATTTTAGGTGCCCAAAGTCGATATGTGCATGCATCTTCTGTACCCGTTTATATCTCAAATTCAGGCTCAAAACACCCGAAGTTCAATATTTTTGGGTCCCAGAAGCGATCTGTACGTGCATACTCCGTGTTAGAGTGTTTTTAAAATACAGGCCCAAAACATGCTGAAAATCGATATTTTATGTGCCCAAAGTCAATATGTGTATGCATCTTCTGTACCCGTGTATATCCCTAATTCAGGTTCAAAACACCAGAAAATTCGATATTTTAGTGTCCCAGAAGCAATCTGTACATGCCTACTCCTTGCTAGAATGTTTTCAAGATACAGACACAAAACATGCTAAAAATCGATATTTTAAGTGCAAAAAGTCGATATGTGCATGCATCTTCTGTACCCGTTTATATCTCAAATTCAGGCTCAAAACTCCGAAAATTAGATATTTTTGGGTCCCTTAAGCAATCTGCACATGCCTACTCAGTGCTAGAATATTTTTAAAATACAGGCCCAAAACATGCTATAAATCGATATTTTAGGTGTCCAAAGTCGATATGTGCATGCATCTTCTGTACCCGTTTATATCTCAAATTCAGGCTCAAAACACCCAAAAAATCGATATTTTCGGGTCCCAGAAGCAATCTGTACATGCCTACTTCTTGCTAGAATTTTATCAAGATACAGACCCAAAACATGCTCAAAATCGATATTTTAGGTGCAAAAAGTCGATATGTGCATGCATCCTCTGTACCCGGTTATATCCCAATTTCTGGTTCAAAACACCCGAAAATTCGATATTTTTGGGTCCCAGAAGCGATCTGTACATGCCTATTCAGTGCTAGAATATTTTCAAATTATACGCCCAAAACATACTAAAAATCGATATTTTGCTTGCCAAAGTCGATATGTGCATGCATCTTCTGTACCCGTTTATATCTCAAATTCAGGCTCAAAACACCCAAAAAATCGATATTTTTGTGTCCCAGAAGCGATCTGTACATGCATACTCCGTGTTAGAGTATTTTCAAAATACAGGCCCAAAACATACTCAAAATCGATATTTTAGGTGCCCAAAGTCGATATGTGCATGCATCTTCTGTACCCGTTTATATCTCAAATTCAGGCTCAAAACACCCGAAAAGTCGATATTTATGGGTCCCAGAAGCGACCTGTACATGCCTACTCCGTGTTAATGTATTTTCAAAATACAGGCCCAAAACATGCTGAAAATCTATATTTTAGGTGCCCAAAGTCAATATGTGCATGCATCTTCTGTACCCGTTCATATCTCAAATTCAGGCTCAGAACACCCGAAAATTCGATTTATTTGGGTCCCAGAAGCGATCTGTACGTGTCTACTCCGTGTTAGAGTATTTTCAAAATACAGGCCTAAAACATGCAGAAAATCGATATTTTAGCTGCCCAAAGTCAATATGTGTACGCATCTTCTGTACCCGTCTATATCCCAAATTCAGGTTCAAAACACTCGAAAATTCGATATTTTTGGGTCCCAGAAGCAATCTGTACATGCCTACTTCTTGCTAGAATGTTTTCAAGATACAGACCCAAAACATGCTCAAAATCGATATTTTAGGTGCAAAAAGTCGAAATGTGCATGCATCTTCTGTACCCGTTTATATCTCAAATTCAGGCTCAAAACACCCGAAAATTCGATATTTTTGTGTCCCTGAAGCGATCTGTACATGTCTACACCGTGTTATAGTATTTTTAAAATACAAGCCCAAAGCATGCTCAAAATCGATATTTTAGGTGCCCAAAGTCGATATGTGCATGCATCTTCTGTACCCGTTCATATCTCAAATTCAGGCTCAGAACACCCGAAAATTCGATTTATTTGGGTCCCAGAAGCGATCTGTACGTGTCTACTCAGTGTTAGAGTATTTTAAAAATACAGGCCCAAAACATGCTCAAAATCGATATTTTGGGTGCCCAAAGTCGATATGTGCATGCATCTTCTGTACCCGTTTATATCTCAAATTCATACTCAAAACTCCGAAAATTCGATATTTTTGGGTCCCTTAAGCGATCTGGACATGCCTACTCAGTGCTAGAATGTTTTTAAAATACAGGCTTAAAACATGCTATAAATCGATATTTAAGGTGTGAAAAGTCGATATGTGCATGCATCCTCTGTACCTGGTTATATCCCAATTTCTGGCTTAAAACACCCGAAAATTCGATATTTTTGGGTCCTAGAAGCGATCTGTACATGCCTACTCAGTGCTAGAATATTTTCAAATTATACGCCCAAAACATACTAAAAATCGATATTTTGGGTGCCAAAGTCGATATGTGCATGCATCTTCTGTACCCGTTTATATCTCAAATTCAGGCTCAAAACACCCGAAAAGTCGATATTTATGGGTCCCAGAAGCGACCTGTACATGCCTACTCCGTGTTAATGTATTTTCAAAATACAGGCCCAAAACATGCTGAAAATCTATATTTTAGGTGCCCAAAGTCAATATGTGCATGCATCTTCTGTACCCGTTCATATCTCAAATTCAGGCTCAGAACACCCGAAAATTCGATTTATTTGGGTCCCAGAAGCGATCTGTACGTGTCTACTCCGTGGTAGAGTATTTTCAAAATACAGGCCTAAAACATGCAGAAAATCGATATTTTAGCTGCCCAAAGTCAATATGTGTACGCATCTTCTGTACACGTCTATATCCCAAATTCAGGTTCAAAACACCCGAAAATTCGATTTATTTGGGTCCCAGAAGCAATCTGTACATGCATACTTCTTGCTAGAAAGTTTTCAAGATAGAGACCCAAAACATGCTCAAAATCGATATTTTAGGTGCAGAATGTCGATATGTGCATGCATCTTCTGTACCCGTTTATGTCTCAAATTCAGACTCAAAACACCCGAATATTCGATATTTTTGGGTCCCAAAAACCATCTGTACATGCATACTCCGTGTTAGAGTATTTTTAAAATACAGGCCTAAAACATGCTGAAAAACGATATTTTAGCTGCCCAAAGTCAATATGTGTATGCATCTTCTGTACCCGTTTATATCTTAAATTCAGGGTCAAAACACCCGAAAATTCGATATTTTTGGGTCCCTTAAGCAATCTGCACATGCCTACTCAGTGCTAGAATATTTTTAAAATATAGGCCCAAAACATGCTATAAATCGATATTTTAGGTGTCCAAAGTCGATATGTGCATGCATCTTCTGTACCCGTTTATATCTCAAATTCAGGCTCAAAACACCCGAAAAGTCGATATTTTTGGGTCCCAGAAGCGATCTGTACATGCCTACTTCGAGTTAATGTATTTTCAAAATACAGGCCCAAAACATGCTGAAAATCGATATTTTAGGTGCCCAAAGTCAATATGTGTATGCATCTTCTATACCCATCTATATCCCAAATTCAGGTTCAAAATACCAGAAAATTCGGTATTTTTGGTTCCCAGAAGCGACTTGTACATGCCTACTCCTTGCTAGAATGTTTTCAAGATACAGACCCAAAACATGCTTAAAATCGATATTTTAGGTGCAAAAAGTCGATATGTGCATGCATCCTCTGTACCCGGTTATATCCCAAATTCTGGCTCAAAACCCCCGAAAATTCGATATTTTTGGGTCCCAGAAGCGATCTGTATATGCCTACTCAGTGCTGGAATATTTTCAAATTATACGCCAAAAACATACTAAAAATCGATATTTTGGGTGCCAAAGTCGATATGTGCATGCATCTTCTGTACTCGTTTATATCTTAAATTCAGCGTCAAAACACCCGAAAATTCGATGTTTTTGGGTCCCAAAAGAGATCTGTACATGTCTACTCCGTGTTAGAGTATTTTTAGAATACAACCCCAAAACATACTCAAATCGATATTTTAGGTGCCCAAATTCAATATGTGTATGCATCTTCTGTACCCGTTTATATCTTAAATTCAGGATCAAAACACCCGAAAATTCGATATTTTTGGGTCCCAAAAGCGATCTGTACATGTCTACTCCGTGTTAGAGTATTTTTAAAATACAGGCCCAAAACATACTCAAAATCGATATTATAGGTGCCCAATGTCGATATGTGCATGCATATGCTGTACCCGTTTATATCTCAAATTTAGGCTCAAAATACCCGAAAATTTAATATTTTTGGGTCCCAGAAGCGATCTGTACATGCCTACTTCGTGTTAGAGTACTTTCAAAATACAGGCCATAAAACCTGCTGAAAATCGATATTTTAGGTGCCCAAAGTCGATATGTGCATGCATCTTCTGTACCCGTTTATATCTCAAATTTAGGCTCAAAACACCCGAAAATTCGAGGTTTTTGGGTGCCAGAAGCGATCTGTACATGCCTACTCCGTGTTAGAGTATTTTCAAAATACATGCCCAAAACATGCTGAAAATCGATATTTTAGCTCCACATAGTCGATATGTGCATGCATCTTCTGTACCCGTTTATATCCCATATTCAGGCTCAAAACATCCGAAAATTTGATATTTTTGGGTCCCAGAAGCGATCTGTACATGCCTACTCCGTGTTTGAGTACTTTAAAAAAACAGGCCAAAATCATGCTAAAAATCGATATTTTATGTGCCCAAAGTGGATATGTGCATGCATCTTCTGTACCCGATTATATCTCAAATTCAGGCTCAAAATTCCCGAAAATTCGATGTTTTTGGGCCCCAGAAGCAATCTGAACATGCCTATTCCGTGTTAGAGTATTTTCAAAATACAGGCCCAAAACATGCTTAAAATCGATATTTGAGGTGCCCAAAGTCAATATGTGTATGCATCTTCTGTACCCGTTTATATTCCAAATTCAGGCTGAAAATACCCATAAATTCGATATTTTTGGGTCTCAGAAGCGATCTGTACATGCCTACTCTGTGTTAGAGTATTTTCAAAATATAGGTCCAAAACATGTTAAATATCGATATCTTGGGTGCCGAAAGTTGATATCTGCATGCATCTTCAGTACACGTTTATATCTCAAATTCAGGCTCAAATTGACGGAAAATTCAATTTTTTTATGTCCCAGAAGCGATCTGTACATGCCTACTCAGTGCTAGAATGTTTTCAAAATATAGGCTCAAAACATGCTAAAAATCGATATTTTAGGTGCCCAAAGTCGATATGTGCATGCATCTTCTGTACCCGTTTATATCTCAAATTCAGGCTCAAAACACCCGAAAAATTCTATATTTTTGGTTCAGACAAGCGATCTGTACATGCCTACTCAGTAATAGAATATTTTTAAAATATAGGCCCAAAACAAGCTAAAAATCGATATTTTAGGTGCCCAAAGTCGATATGTGCCTGCATCTTCAGTACCCGTTTATATCTCAAATTCTGGCTCAAAACAACCAAAAATTCAATATTTTTGGGTCCCCGAAGCGATCTGTACATGTCTACTCAGTGCTAGACTGTTTTCAAAATATAGGCCAAAACATGCTAAATATCGATATTTTAGTTGTCCAAAGTCGATATGTGCATGCATCTTCAGTACCCGTTTATATCTCAAATTCAGGCTCAAAACACCTGAAAATTCGGTATTTTTGGGTTCCAGAAGCGTTCTGTACATACCTACTCCTTACGAGAATGTTTTCAAGATACAGACCCAAAACAAGCTCAAAATCGATATTTTAAGTGCAAAAAGTCAATATGTGTATGCATTCTTTGTACCCGGTTATATCTCAAATTCAGGCTCAAAACACCCGAAAATTCAATATTTTTGGGTCTCAGAAGCGATCTGTATATGCCTACTCGGTGCTAGAATGTTTTCAAAATAGAGGCTCAGAACATGCTAAAAATCAATATTTTAGGTGCAAAAAGTCGATATGTGCATGCATCTTCAGTACCGGTTTATATCTCAAATTCAGGCTCAAAACACCCAAAAATTCAATATTTTTGGGTCCTAGAAGCGATCTGTACATGTCTACTCAGTGCTAGATTGTTTTGAAAATATAGGTATAAAACATGCTAAAAATCGATATTTAATGTGTCCCAAGTCGATAAGTGCATGCATGTTCTGTACCCGATTATATCTCAAATTTAGGCTCAAAACACCCGAAAATTCTATATTTTTGGGTCCCAGAAGCGATCTGTATATGCCTACTCCGTGTTTGAGTATTTTCAAAATACATGCCAAAAACATGCTGAAAATCGATATTTTAGCTGCCCATAGTCGATATGTGCACGCATCTTCTGTACCCGTTTATATCTCAAATTCAGGCTCAAAACACCTGAACATTTAATATTTTTGGGTCCCAGAAGCGATCTGTACATGCCTACTCCGTGTTAGAGTACTTTCAAAATACAGGCCATAAAAAAAGCTGAAAATCGATATTTTAGGTTCCCAAAGTCGATATGTGCATGCATCTTCTATACCCGTTTATATCTCAAATTCAGGCTCAAAACACCCGAAAAATTGATATTTTTTGGTCTGAGAAGCGATCTGTGCATGCCTACTCCGTGTTAGAGTACTTTATAAATTCAGGCCCAAAACATGCTCAAAATCGATATTTAAGGTGCCCAAAGTGGATATGAGCATGCATTTTCTGTATCCGATTATATCTCAAATTCAGGCTCAAAATACCCGAAAATTCGATATTTTGGGGTCCCAGAAGCGATCTGTACATGCCTACTCCGTGTTAGAGTACTTTCAAAATTCAGGCCCAAAACATGCTGAAAATCGATATTTTAGGTGCCCAAAGTCGATATGTGCATGCATCTTCTGTACCCGTTTATATCTCAAATTCAGGCTCAAAACACCCGAGAATTCGATATTTTTAGGTCCCAGAAGCGATCTGTGCACTCCGTGTTAGAGTATTTTCAAAATATAGGCTTGAAACATGCTAAAAATCGTTATTTTACGTGTCCAAAGTCGATATGTGCATACATCTTTTGTACCCGTTTATATCTCAAATTCAGACTCAAAACACCCGAAAATTCTATATTTTTGGGTCACAGAAGCGATCTGTACATGCCTACTCAGTAATAGAATATTTTCAAAATACAGGCCAAAAACATGCTCAAAATCGATATTTTTGGTGTAAAGAGTCGATATGTGCATGCATCTTCATTACCTGTTTACATATCAAATTCAAGCTCAAAAAACCCGAAAATTTGATATTTTTGGTCCCAGACGCGATCTGTACATGCCTACTCCGTGTTAGAGTACTTTCAATATACAGGCCCAAAACAAGCTGAAAATCGATATTCTAGGTGCCCAAAGTCGATATGTGCATGCATGTTCTGTACCCTTTTATATCCCAAATTCAGGCTCAAAGCACCTGAAAATTCGATATTTTTGGGTCCCAGAAGCGATCTGTACATGTCTACTCAGTGCTAAAATGTTTTTAAAATATAGGCTTAAAACATGCTAAAATTCGATATTTTAGCTCCACATAGTCGATATGTGCATGCATCTTCAGTACCTGTTCATATCTCAAATGCAGGCTCAAAACACCCAAAAATTCAATATTTTTGGGTAACCGAAGCGATCAGTACATGTCTACTTAGTGCTAGAATGTTTTCAAAATATAGGCCAAAATATGCTAACAATCGATAATTTACGTGTCCAAAGTCGATATGTGAATACATCTTTTGTACCCGTTTATATCACAAATTCTCGATCAAAACACCCGAAAATTCGATATTTTTGGGTCACAGAAGCTATCTGTACATGCCTACTCAGTAAAAGAATATTTTTAAAATATAGGCCCAAAACAAGCTAAAAATCGATATTATAAGTGCCCAATGTCGATATGTGCATGCATATGCTGTACCCGTTTATATCTCAAATTCAGGCTCAAAACACCCGAAAATTTAATATTTTTGGATCCCAGAAGCGGTCTGTACAAGCCTACTCCGTGTTAGAGTACTTTCAAAATACAGGCCATAAAACATGCTAAAAATCGATAGTTTAGGTGCCCAAAGTTGATATGTGCATGAATCTTCTGTACCCGTTTATATCTCAAATTCAGGCTCGAAACACCCGAAAATTCGATATTTTTGGGTCCCAGTAGCAATCTGTACATGCCTATTCCGTGTTAGAATATTTTCAAAATACAGGCCCAAAACATGCTGAAAATCGATATTTGAGGTGCACAAAGTCCTTATGTGTATGCATCTTCTGTACCCGTTTATATCCCAAATTCAGGCTCAAGACAACCGAAAATTCGATATTTTTGGGTCACAGAAGCGATCTGTACATGCCTACTCAGTGCCAGAATGTTTTCAAAATATAGGCTCAAAACATGCTAAAAATCGATTATTTAGGTGTCCAAAGTCGATATGTGCATTCATCTTCTGTACCCGTTTATATCTCGAATTCAGGCTCAAAACACCCGAAAATTCGATATTTTTGTGTCACAGAAGATATCTGTACATGCATACTTCGTGTTAGAGTATTTTCAAAATTCAGGCCCAAAACATACAGAAAATCGATATTTTAGGTGCCCAAAGTGGATATGACCATGCATCTTCTGTACCCGATTATATCTCAAATTCAGGCTCAAAATTCCCGAAAATTCGATATTTTTGGGCCCCAGAAGCAATCTGTACATGCCTATTCCGTGTTATAGTATTTCCAAATTCAGGCCCAAAACATGCTAAAAATCAATATTTTAAGTGCCTAAAGTCAATATGTGTATGAATCTTCTGCACCCGTTTATATCCCAAATTCAACCTCAAAACACCCGAAAATTCGATATATTTGTGTCCCAGAAGCGATCTGTACATGCCTACTCAGTGCTAGAATGTTTTCAAAATATAGGCTCAAAACATACTAAAAATCGATATTTTAAGTGTCCAAAGTCGATATGTGCATGCATCTTCTGTACCCGTTTATATCTCAATTTTAGGCTCAAAACACCCGAAAATTCGGTATTTTTGGGTCCTAGAAGCGATCTGTACATGCCTACTCCTAGTTAGAATGATTCCAAAATACAGACCCAAAACATGCTCAAAATCGATATTTTAGGAGCCCAAAAGTCGATAAGTGCATGCATCTTCTGTACCCGTTTATATCTCAAATTCAGCCTCAAAACACCAGAAAATTCGATATTTTGGGGTCCCAGAAGCGATCTGTACATGCCTACGCAGTGCTAGAATATTTTCAAAATACAGGCCCAAAACATGCTAAAAATCGATATTTTAGGTGCCCAAAGTCGATATCTCAAATTCAGGCCCAAAACACCCGAAAATTCGATATTTTGGGGTCCCAGAAGCGATCTGTACATGCCTACTCCGTGCTAGAGTATTTTTAATATACAGGCCCAAAACATACTGAAAATCGATCTTTTAGGTGCCCAAAAGTCGATATGTGTATGCATCTTCTGCACCCGTTTATATCCCAAATTCAGGCTTAAAACACCCGAAAATTCGATATTTTTGGGTCCCAGAGGCGATCTGTACATGACTACTCAGAGCTAGAATGTTTTCAAAATATAGGCTCAAAACATGCTAAAAATCGATATTTTAAGTGTCCAAAGTCGATATGTGCATGCATCTTTTGTACCCGTTTATATCTCAAATTCAGGCTCCAAACACCCGAAAATTCAATATTTTGGGGTCCCAAAAGCGATCTGTACATGCCTACTGAGATACAGGCCCAAAACATGCTGAAAATCAATATTTTAGGTGCCCAAAGTCAATACGTGTATGCGTCTTCTGCACCCGTTTATATCTCAAATTCATTCTCAAAACACCCGAAAATTCGATATTTTGGGGTCCCAGAAGCGATCTGTACATGCCTACTCAGTGCTAGAATGTTTTCAAAATATAGGCCCAAAACATGCTAAAAATCGATATTTTAGGTGCCCAAAGTCGATATCTCAAATTCAGGCCCAAAACACCCGAAAATTCAATATTTTTGGGTCCCAGAAGCGATCTGTACATGCTCACTCTGTGCTAGAATATTTTTACAAAATATAGGCCTAAAACATGCTGAAAATCGTTTTTTTTTTTTGTGAAGAAAGTCGATATGTGCATGCATCTTCTGTACCCGTTTATATCCCAAATTCATTCTCAAAACACCAGAAAATTCGGTATTTTTGGGTCTTAGAAGCGCTCTGTACATGCTTACCCAGTGCTAGATTAAATTCAAAATATAGGGCCAAAACATACTAAAAATAGATATTTTAGGTGCCCAAAAGTCGATACGTGCATGCATCTTCTGTACCCGTTTATATCCCAAATTTAGTCTCTAAACACCTGAAAATTCGATATTTTTGGATCCCAGAAGCAATCTCCACATGCATAGTCAGTGCTAGAATATTTTCAAAATTCAGGCCCAAAACATGCTTAAAATCGATAATATAGGTGATCAAAGTCGATATCTGCATGCATCTTCTGTTCCCGTTTATATCCCAAATTCAGGCTAAAAACACCCGAAAATTCGATATTTTGGGGTCCCAGAAGTGATGTGTACATATCTACTTTGTGCTAGAATATTTTCAAAATATAGGCCCAAAACATACTAAAAATTGATATTTTAAGTGTCCAAAGTCGATATGTGCATGCATCTTCTGTACCCGTTTATATTTCAAATTCAGGATCCAAACACCCAAAAATTCGATATTTTGGGGTCCCAGAAGCGATCTGTACATGCCTACTCAGATACAGGCCCAAAACATGCTAAAAATCAATATTTTAAGTGCCTAAAGTCAATATGTGTATGAATCTTCTGCACCCGTTTATATCCCAAATTCAACCTCAAAACACCCGAAAATTCGATATATTTGTGTCCCAGAAGCGATCTGTACATGCCTACTCAGTGCTAGAATGTTTTCAAAATATAGGCTCAAAACATACTAAAAATCGATATTTTAAGTGTCCAAAGTCGATATGTGCATGCATCTTCTGTACCCGTTTATATCTCAATTTTAGGCTCAAAACACCCGAAAATTCGGTATTTTTGGGTCCTAGAAGCGATCTGTACATGCCTACTCCTAGTTAGAATGATTCCAAAATACAGACCCAAAACATGCTCAAAATCGATATTTTAGGAGCCCAAAAGTCGATAAGTGCATGCATCTTCTGTACCCGTTTATATCTCAAATTCAGCCTCAAAACACCAGAAAATTCGATATTTTGGGGTCCCAGAAGCGATCTGTACATGCCTACGCAGTGCTAGAATATTTTCAAAATACAGGCCCAAAACATGCTAAAAATCGATATTTTAGGTGCCCAAAGTCGATATCTCAAATTCAAGCCCAAAACACCCGAAAATTCGATATTTTGTGGTCCCAGAAGCGATCTGTACATGCCTACTCCGTGCTAGAGTATTTTTAATATACAGGCCCAAAACATACTGAAAATCGATCTTTTAGGTGCCCAAAAGTCGATATGTGTATGCATCTTCTGCACCCGTTTATATCACAAATTCAGGCTTAAAACACCCGAAAATTCGATATTTTTGGGTCCTAGAAGCGATCTGTACATTACTACTCAGAGATAGAATGTTTTCAAAATATAGGCTCAAAACATGCTAAAAATCGATATTTTAAGTGTCCAAAGTCGATATGTGCATGCATCTTTTGTACCCGTTTATATCTCAAATTCAGGCTCCAAACACCCGAAAATTCAGTATTTTGGGGTCCCAAAAGCGATCTGTACATGCCTACTGAGATACAGGCCCAAAACATGCTGAAAATCAATATTTTAGGTGCCCAAAGTCAATACGTGTATGCGTCTTCTGCACCCGTTTATATCTCAAATTCATTCTCAAAACACCCGAAAATTCGATATTTTGGGGTCCCAGAAGCGATCTGTACATGCCTACTCAGTGCTAGAATGTTTTCAAAATATAGGCCCAAAACATGCTAAAAATCGATATTTTAGGTGCCCAAAGTCGATATCTCAAATTCAGGCCCAAAACACCCGAAAATTCAATATTTTTGGGTCCCAGAAGCGATCTGTACATGCTCACTCTGTGCTAGAATATTTTTACAAAATATAGGCCTAAAACATGCTGAAAATCGTTTTTTTTTTTTTTTGTGAAGAAAGTCGATATGTGCATGCATCTTCTGTACCCGTTTATATCCCAAATTCATTCTCAAAACACCAGAAAATTCGGTATTTTTGGGTCTTAGAAGCGCTCTGTACATGCTTACCCAGTGCTAGATTAAATTCAAAATATAGGGCCAAAACATACTAAAAATAGATATTTTAGGTGCCCAAAAGTCGATATCTGCATGCATCTTCTGTCCCGTTTATATCCCAAATTCAGGCTAAAAACACCCGAAAATTCGATATTTTGGGGTCCCAGAAGTGATGTGTACATATCTACTTTGTGCTAGAATATTTTCAAAATATAGGCCCAAAACATGCTAAAAATTGATATTTTAAGTGTCCAAAGTCGATATGTGCATGCATCTTCTGTACCCGTTTATATTTCAAATTCAGGCTCCAAACACCCAAAAATTCGATATTTTGGGGTCCCAGAAGCGATCTGTACATGCCTACTCAGATACAGGCCCAAAACATGCTGAAAATCGATATTTTAGGTGCCCAAAGTCAATATGTGTATGTATCTTCTGCACCCGTTTATATCTCAAATTCAACCACAAAACACCCGAAAATTCGATATTATTCGGTCCCAGAAGCGATCTGTACATGCCTACTCCTAGTTAGAATGTTTTCAAGATACAGACCCAAAACATGCTCAAAATCGATATTTTAGGTGCCCAACGTCGATATCTCAAATTTATCCCCAAAAAAACCCGAAAATTCGATATTTTGGGGTCCCAGAAGCGATTTGTACATGCCTACTCCGTTTTAGAGTATTTTCAAAATACAGGCCCAAAACATACAGAAAATCGATATTTTAGGTGCCCAAAAGTCGATATGTGCATGCATCTTCTATACCCGATTATATCTCAAATTCAGGCTCCAAACACCCGAAAATTCGATATTTTGGGTCCCAGAAGCGATTTGTACATGCCTACTCAGATACAGGCCCAAAACATGCTGAATATCGATATTTTAGGTGCCCAAAGTCAATATGTGTATGCATCTTCTGCACCCGTTTATATCCCAAAATCAACCTCAAAACACCCGAAAATTCGATATTTTTGGGTCCCAGAAGCGATCTGTTCATGCCTACTCAGTGCTAGAATGTTTTCAAAATATAGGCTCAAAACATACTAAAAATCGATATTTTAAGTGTCCAAAGTCGATATGTGCATGCATATTCTGTACCCGTTTATATCTCAAATTCAGGCTCAAAAACACCCGAAAATTCGTTTTTTTTTGGGTTCTAGAAGTGATCTGTACATGCCTACTCCTAGTTAGAATGTTTTCAAGATACAGACCCAAAACATGCTCAAAATCGATATTTTAGGTGCCCAAAAGTCGATATGTGTATGCATCTTCTGTACCCGTTTGTATCTCAAATTCAGGCTCAAAACACCCAAAAATTCGATATTTTGGGGTCTCAGAAGCGATCTGTACATGCCTACTCAGTCCTAGAATATTTTCAAAATTCAGGCCCAAAACATGCTAAAAATCGATATTTTAGGTGCCCAAAGTCGATATCTCAAATTCAGGCCCAAAACACCCGAAAATTCGATATTTTGGGGTTCCAGAAGCGATCTGTACATGCTTACTCCGTGTTAGAGTATTTTCAATATACAGGCCCAAAACATGCTAAAAATCGATATTTTAGGTGCCCAAAGTCGATATCTCAAATTCAGGCCCAAAACACCCGAAAATTCGATATTTTGGGGTCCCAGAAGCGATCTGTACATGCCTACTCAGATACAGGCTCAAAACATTCTAAAAATCGATATTTTAAGTTTCCAAAACCGATATGTGCATGCATCTTCTGCACCCGTTTATATCCCAAAATCAACCTCAAAACACCCAAAAATTCGATATTTTTGGGTCCCAGAAGCGATCTGTTCATGCCTACTCAGTGCTAGAATGTTTTCAAAATACAGGCCCAAAACATACAGAAAATCGATATTTTAGGTGCCCAAAAGTCGATATGTGCATGCATCATCTGCACCCGTTTATATCCCAAAATCAACCTCAAAACACCCAAAAATTCGATATTTTTGGGTCCCAGAAGCGATCTGTTCATGCCTACTCAGTGCTAGAATGTTTTCAAAATATAGGCTCAAAACATACTAAAAATCGATATTTTAAGTGTCCAAAGTCGATATGTGCATGCATATTCTGTACCCGTTTATATCTCAAATTCAGGCTCAAAACACCCGAAAATTCGTTTTTTTTTGGGTTCTAGAAGTGATCTGTACATGCCTACTCCTAGTTAGAATGTTTTCAAGATACAGACTCAAAACATGCTCAAAATCGATATTTTAGGTGCCCAAAAGTCGATATGTGCATGCATCTTCTGTACTCGTTTGTATCTCAAATTCAGGCTCAAAACACCCAAAAATTCGATATTTTGGGGTCCCAGAAGCAATCTGTACATGCCTACTCAGTCCTAGAATATTTTCAAAATTCAGGCCCAAAACATGCTAAAAATCGATATTTTAGGTGCCCAAAGTCGATATCTCAAATTCAGGCCCAAAACACCCGAAAATTCGATATTTTGGGGTTCCAGAAGCGATCTGTACATGCTTACTCCGTGTTAGAGTATTTTCAATATACAGTCCCAAAACATGCTAAAAATCGATATTTTAGGTGCCCAAAGTCGATATCTCAAATTCAGGCCCAAAACACCCGAAAATTCGATATTTTGGGGTCCCAGAAGCGATCTGTACATGCCTACTCAGATACAGGCTCAAAACATTCTAAAAATCGATATTTTAAGTGTCCAAAACCGATATGTGCATGCAGTTTCTGTACTCGTTTATATCTCAAATTCAGGCTCAAAACATCCGAAAACTCGATATTTTGGGGTCCCAGACGCGATCTGTACATGCTTACTCAGTGCTAGAATATTTTCAAAATATAGGCCCAAAACATGCTAAAAATCGATATTTTAGGTGCCCAAAGTCGATATCTCAAATTTATCCCCAAAACACCCGAAAATTCGATATTTTTGGGTCCCAGAAGCGATCTGTACATGCCTACTCCGTGTTAGAGTATTTTCAAAATACAGGCCCAAAACATACAGAAAATCGATATTTTAGGTGCCCAAAAGTCGATATGTGCATGCATCTTCTATACCCGTTTATATCTCAAATTCAGGCTCCAAACGCCCGAAAATTCGATATTTTTTGGTCCCAGAAGCGATCTGTACATGCCTACTCCGATACAGGCCCAAAACATGCTGAAAATCGATATTTTAGGTGCCCAAAGTCAATATGTGTATGCATTTTCTGCACCCGTTTATATCCCAAATTCAACCTTAAAACACCCGAAAATTCGATATTTTTGGGTCCCAGAAGCGATCTGTACATGCTTACTCAATGCTAGAATGTTTTCAAAATATAGGCTCAAAACATGCTCAAAATCGATATTTTAAGTGTCCAAAGTCGATATGTGCATGCATCTTCTGTACCCGTTTATATCTCAAATTCAGGCTCAAAACACCCGAAAATCGATATTTTGGGGTCCCTGAAGCGATCTGCACATGCCTACTTAGTGCTAGAATATTTTCAAAATATAGACCTAAAACATGCTAAAAATCAATATTTTAGGTGCCCTGAGTCGATATCTCAAATTCAAGCCCAAAACACCCGAAAATTCGATATTTTGGGGTCCCAGAAGCGATCTGTACATGCCTACTCCGTGTTAGAGTATTTTCAAAATACAGGCCCAAAACATGCTGAAAATCGATATTTTAGGTGCCCAAAGTCAATATGTGTAAGCATCTTCTGCACCCGTTTATATCCCAAATTCAACCTCAAAACACCTGAAAATTCGATATTGTGGGGTCGCAGATGCGATCTGCACGTGCCTACCCCGTGTTAGAGAATTTTCTGAATACAGGCGCAAAACATGCTAAAAATCGATCTTTTAGGTGCCCAAAGTCAATATGTGCATGCATCTTCTGTACCCGTAAATATCTCAAATTCAGACTCCAAACACCCGAAAATTCGATATTTTGGGGTCCCAGAAGCGATCTGTACATGCCTCCTCCATGTTAGAGTATTTTCAAAATACCGGCCCAAAACATACTGAAAATCGATCTTTTAGGTGCCCAAAAGTCGATATGTGCATGCATCTTCTGTACCCGTTTATATCTCAAATTCAACCTCAAAACACCCGAAAATTCGATATTTTGAGGTCCCAGAAGCGATCGATACATGCCTAATCCGTGTTAGAGTATTTTTTAAATACAGGCAAAAAACATGCTGAAAATCGATCTTTTAGGTGTCCAAAGTCAATATGTGTATGCATCTTCTGCACCCGTTTCCATCCCAAATTCAGCCTCAAAACACCCGAAAATTCGATGTTTTTGGGTCCCAGAAGCGATCTGTACATGCCTACAAAGTGCTAGAATTTTATCAAAATATAGGCTCAAAACATGCTAAAAATCGATATTTTAAGTGTCCAAAGTCGATATGTGCATGCATCTTCTGTACTCGTTTATATCTCAAATTCAGGCTCAAAACACCCGAAAACTCGATATTTTGGGGTCCCAGACGCGATCTGTACATGCTTACTCAGTGCTAGAATATTTTCAAAATATAGGCCCAAAACATGCTAAAAATCGATATTTTAGGTGCCCAAAGTCGATATCTCAAATTTATACCCAAAACACCCGAAAATTCGATATTTTTGGGTCCCAGAAGCGATCTGTACATGCCTACTCCGTGTTAGAGTATTTTCAAAATACAGGCCCAAAACATACAGAAAATCGATATTTTAGGTGCCCAAAAGTCGATATGTGCATGCATCTTCTATACCCGTTTATATCTCAAATTCAGGCTCCAAACGCCCGAAAATTCGATATTTTTTGGTCCCAGAAGCGATCTGTACATGCCTTCTCCGATACAGGCCCAAAACATGCTGAAAATCGATATTTTAGGTGCCCAAAGTCAATATGTGTATGCATTTTCTGCACCCGTTTATATCCCAAATTCAACCTCAAAACACCCGAAAATTCGATATTTTTGGGTCCCAGAAGCGATCTGTACATGCTTACTCAGTGCTAGAATGTTTTCAAAATATAGGCTCAAAACATGCTCAAAATCGATATTTTAAGTGTCCAAAGTCGATATGTGCATGCATCTTCTGTACCCGTTTATATCTCAAATTCAGGCTCAAAACACCCGAAAATTCGATATTTTGGGGTCCCTGAAGCGATCTGCACATGCCTACTCAGTGCTAGAATATTTTCAAAATATAGACCTAAAACATGCTAAAAATCAATATTTTAGGTGCCCTGAGTCGATATCTCAAATTCAGGCCCAAAAGACCCGAAAATTCGATATTTTGGGGTCCCAGAAGCGATCTGTACATGCCTACTCCGTGTTAGAGTATTTTCAAAATACAGGCCCAAAACATGCTGAAAATCGATATTTTAGGTGCCCAAAGTCAATATGTGTAAGCATCTTCTGCACCCGTTTATATCCCAAATTCAACCTCAAAACACCTGAAAATTCGATATTGTGGGGTCGCAGATGCGATCTGCACATGCCTACCCCGTGTTAGAGAATTTTCTGAATACAGGCGCAAAACATGCTAAAAATCGATCTTTTAGGTGCCGAAAGTCAATATGTGCATGCATCTTCTGTACCCGTAAATATCTCAAATTCAGACTCCAAACACCCGAAAATTCGATATTTTGGGGTCCCAGAAGCGATCTGTACATGCCTCCTCCATGTTAGAGTATTTTCAAAATACCGGCCCAAAACATACTGAAAATCGATCTTTTAGGTGCCCAAAAGTCGATATGTGCATGCATCTTCTGTACCCGTTTATATCTCAAATTCAACCTCAAAACACCCGAAAATTCGATATTTTGAGGTCCCAGAAGCGATCGATACATGCCTAATCCGTGTTAGAGTATTTTTTAAATACAGGCAAAAAACATGATGAAAATCGATCTTTTAGGTGTCCAAAGTCAATATGTGTATGCATCTTCTGCACCCGTTTCCATCCCAAATTCAGCCTCAAAACACCCGAAAATTCGATATTTTTCGGTCCCAGAAGCGATCTGTACATGCCTACACAGTGCTAGAATTTTATCAAAATATAGGCTCAAAACATGCTAAAAATCGATATTTTAAGTGTCCAAAGTCGATATGTGCATGCATCTTCTGTACCCGTTTATATCTCAAATTCAGGATCAAAACACCCGAAAATTCGGTATTTCGGTGTCCTAGAAGCGATCAGTACATGCCTACTCCTAGTTAGAATGTTTTCAAGATACAGACCCAAAACATACTTAAAAATCGATATTTTAGGTGCCCAAAAGTCGATATGTGAATGCATCTTCAGTACCCGTTCATATCTCAAATTCAGGCTGAAAACACCCGAAAATTCGATATTTTGAGGTCCCAGAAGCGATCTGTACATGCCTACTCCGTGTTAGAGTATTTTCAAAATACAGTCCCAAAACATGCTGAAAATCGATATTTTAGGTGCCCAAAAGTCGATATGTGCATGCATCTTCAGTACCCGTTTATATATCAAATTCAGGCTCAAAACAACCGAAAATTCGATATTTTGGGGTCCCAGAAGCGATCTGTACATGCCTATTCAGATACAGGCCCAAAACATGCTAAAAATCGATATTTTTAGTGTCCAAAGTCGATCTTCTGTACCCGTTTATATCTTAAATTCAGGCTCAAAACACCCGAAAATTCGGTATTTTTGGGTCATAGAAGCGATATGTACATGCCTACTCCTAGTTAGAATGTTTTCAAGATACAGACCCAAAATATGCACAAAATCGATATTTTAGGTGCCCACAAGTCGATATGTGCATGCATCTTCAGAACCCGTTTATATCTCAAATTCAGGCTCAAAACACCCGCAAATTCGATATTTTGAGGTCCCAGAAGCGATCTGTAAATGCCTACCCCGTGTTAGAGTATTTTCTAAATACAGGCTCAAAACATGCTCAAAATCGATATTTTAAGTGTCCAAAGTCGATATGTGCATACATCTTCTGTACCCATTTATATCTCAAATTCAGGCTGAAAACACCCGAAAATTCGGTATTTTTGGGTCCTAGAAGCGATCTGCACATGCCTACTCCTAGTAAGAATGTTTTCAAGATACAGACCCAAAACATGCTCAAAATCGATATTTTAGGAGCCCAAAAGTCGATATGTGCATGCATCTTCTGTACCCGTTTATATCTCAAATTCAGGCCCAAAACACCTGAAAATTCGATATTTTGGGGTCCCAGAAGCGATCTGTACATGCCTACTCAGTGCTAGAATGTTTTCAAAATATAGGCTCAAAACATGCTAAAAATCGATATTTTAAGTGTTCAAAGTCGATATGTGCATACATCTTCTGTACCCGTTTATATCTCAAATTCAGGCTCAAAAAACCCGAAAATTCGATATTTTGGGGTCCCCGTAGCGATCTGTACATGCCTACTCAGTGCTAGAATTTTTTTTATAAATATAGGCTCAAAACATGCTAAAAATCGATATTTTTAGTGTCCTAAGTCGTACTTTTGTACCCGTTTATATCTTAAATTCAGGCTCAAAACACTCGAAAATTCGGTATTTTTTGGTCCTAGAAGCGATATGTACATGCCTACTCCTAGTTAGAATGTTTTCAAGATACAGACCCAAAACATGCTCAAAATCGATATATTAAGTGCCCAAAGTTGATATGTGCATGCATCTTCAGTACCCGTTTATATATCAAATTCAGGGTCAAAACACCCGAAAATTCAATATTTTGGGGTCCCAAAAGCGATCTGTACATGCCTACTCACTGCTAGAATATTTTTAAAATATTGTCCCAAAACATGCTAAAAATCGATATTTTAGGTGCCCAAAGTCGATATCTGCATGCATCTTCTGTACCTGTTTATATCCCAAATTCAGGCTCAAAACACCCGAAAATTAGATATTTTTGTGTCACAGAAGATATCTGTACATACCTACTTCGTGTTAGAGTATTTTCAAAATACATGCCCAAAACATGCTGAAAATCGATATTTTGGGTGCCCGAAGTCGATATGTGCATAGATCTTCAGTAGCCGTTTATATCTCAAATTTTGACTCAAGACACCCGAAAATTCGATATTTTTGGGTCCCAGAAGCGACTTGTACATGCCTACTCTTTGCTAGAATGTTTTCAAGATACAGACCCAAAATATGCTCAAAATCGATATTTTTGGTGCAAAAAGTCGATATGTGCATGCATTTTCAGTAGCCGTTTATATCTCAAATGCAGGCTCAAAACACACGAAAATTCGATATTTTTGGTTCCAGAAGCGATCTGTACATGCCTACTCAGTAATAGAATATTTTTAAAATATAGGCCCAAAACAAGCTAAAATCTATATTTTAGGTGCCCAAAGTCGATATGTGCATACATCATCTGTACCCGTTTATATCTCAAATTCAGGCTCAAAAAATCCCAAAAATTCGATATTTTTGTGTCCCAGAAGCGATCTGTACATGCCTACTCAGTGCTAGAATAATTTCAAAATATTGGTCCAAAACATGTTAAAAATCGATATTTTGGGTGCCCAAAGTCGATATGTGCATGCATCCTCTGTACCCGTTTATATTTCAAATTCAGGCTCAAAACACCCGAAAATTCGATATTTTTAGGAACGAGAAGCGATATGTACATGCCTACTCCGTGTTAGAGTATTTTCAAAATACAGGTCCAAAACATGCTCAAAATCGATATTTTGGGTGCCCAAAGTCGATATGTGCATGCATCTTCTTTACGCGTTTTTTATATTTCAAATTCATGCTGAAAACACCCGAAAATTCGATTTTTTTGGATCCCAGAAGCAATCTGTACATGCCTACTCCTTGCTTGAATGTTTTCAAGATACAGACCCAAAACAAGCTTAAAATCGATATTTTATGTGCAAAAAGTCGATATGTGCATGTATCTTCAGTACCGGTTTACATCCCAAATTCAGGCTCAAAACACCCGAATATTCAATAGTTTTAAGTTCCAGAAGCGATCTGTACATGTTTACTCAGTGCTAGAATGTTTTTTAAATATGGGTTTATAACATGCTAAAAATTTATATTTTAGGTGTCCAAAGTCGATATGTGCATGCATCTTCTGTACTCATTTATATCTCAAATTCAGGCTCAAAACACCCGAAAATTCGATATTTTTTGGTCCCAGAAGCAACCTGTATATGCCTACTCCATGCTAGAATGTTTTCAAGATACAGACCCAAAACATGCCCAAAATATGTATTTTAGGTGCAAAAAGTCGATATGTGCATGCATCTTCAGTACCCGTTTATATCTTAAATTCAGGCTCAAAACACCCAAAAATTCGATATTTTTGGGTCCCAGAAGCGATCTTTATATGCCTACGCAGTGCTAAAATGTTTTCAAAATATAGACTCAGTACATGCTAAAAATCGATATTTTTGGTGTCCAAAGTCGATATGTGCATGCATCTTCTGTACCCGTTTATATTTCAAATTCAGGCTCAAAACACCCGAAAATTCGATATTTTTAGGAACGAAAAGCGATATGTACATGCCTACTACGTGTTAGAGTATTTTCAAAATACAGGTCCAAAACAAGCTTAAAATCGAAATTTTAGGTGCCCAAAGTCGATATGTGCATGCATCTTCAGTACCGGTTTACATCTCAAAATCAAGCTCAAAACGCCCGAATATTCAGTAGTTTTAGGTTCCAGAAGCCATCTGTACATGTTTACTCAGTGCTAGAATGTTTTTAAAATATAGGTTTAAAACATGATATAAATTTATATTTTAAGTGTCCCAAGTCGTTATGTGCATGGATGTTCTGTACCAGTTTATATCTCAAATTTAGGCTCAAAGCACCCGAAAATTCGATATTTTTGGGTCCCAGATGCAATCTGTACATGCCTACTCCGTGTTTAAGTAATTTCAAAATACATGCCCAAAACATGCTGAAAATCGATATTTTAGCTGCCCATAGTCAATATGTGCCTGCATCTTCTGTACCCGTTTATATCTTAAATTCAGGCTCTAAACACCCGGAAATTCAGTATTTTTGGGTTCCAGAAGCGATCTGGTATACATGCCTACTCAGTGTTAGAGTACTTTAAAAATACAGGCAATAAAACATGCTGAAAATCGATATTTTAGGTGCCCAAAGTCGATATGTGCATGCATCTTATGCACCCGTTTATATCTCAAATTCAGGCTCAAAACACCCGAAAATTCGGTATTTTTTGGTCCCATAAGCAATCTGTACATGCCTACTTCTTGCTAGAATGTTTTCAAGATACAGACCCAAAACATGCTCAAAATCGATATTTTATGTGCAAAAAGTCGATATGTGCATGTATCTTCAGTACCGGTTTACATCTCAAATACATGCTCAAAACACCCGAAAATTCAATATTTTTGTGTCCCAGAAACGATCTGTAGATGAATACTCAGTGTTAGAGTACTTTCAAAATACAGGCCCAAAACATGCTGAAAATTGATATTTTAGGTGCACAAAGTCAATATGTGTATGCATTCTCTCTACCCGGTTATATCTCAAATTCAGGCTCAAAACACCCGAAAATTCAATATTTTTGGGTCCCAGAAGCGATCTGTACATGCCTACTCAGTGCTAGAATGTTTTCAAAATAGAGGTCTAGAACATGCTAAAAATCGATATTTTAGGTGTCAAAAGTCGATATGTGCATGCATCTTCTGTACCCGTTTATATCTCAAATTCAGGCTCAAAACACCTGAAAATTCGATATTTTTCGGTCCCAGAAGCGATCTGTACATGCCTACTCGGTGTTAGAGTATTTTCAAAATACAATCCGAAAATATGCTCACGATCGATATTTTAGGTGCCCATAGTCGATATGTGCATGCATCTTAAGTATCCGTTTATATCTCAAATTCAGGCTCAAAACACCCGAAAATTCGATATTTTTGGGTCCCATAAGCAATCTGTACATGCCTACTCCTTGCTAGAATATTTTCAAGATACAGACCCAGAACATGCTTAAAATCGATAATTTAGGTGCAAAAAGTCGATATGTGCATGTATCTTCAGTACCGGTTTACATCTCAAATACATGCTCAAAACACCCGAAAATTCAATATTTTTGTGTCCCAGAAACGATCTGTAGATGAATACTCAGTGTTAGAGTACTTTCAAAATACAGGCCCAAAACATGCTGAAAATTGATATTTTAGGTGCACAAAGTCAATATGTGTATGCATTCTCTCTACCCGGTTATATCTCAAATTCAGGCTCAAAACACCCGAAAATTCAATATTTTTGGGTCCCAGAAGCGATCTGTACATGCCTACTCAGTGCTAGAATGTTTTCAAAATAGAGGTCTAGAACATGCTAAAAATCGATATTTTAGGTGTCCAAAGTCGATATCTGCATGCATCTTCTGTACCCGTTTATATCTCAAATTCAGGCTCAAAACACCTGAAAATTCGATATTTTTGGGTCCCAGAAGCGATCTGTACATGCCTACTCGGTGTTAGAGTATTTTCAAAATACAATCCGAAAATATGCTCACGATCGATATTTTAGGTGCCCATAGTCGATATGTGCATGCATCTTAAGTATCCGTTTATATCTCAAATTCAGGCTCAAAACACCCGAAAATTCAATATTTTTGGGTCCCAGAAGCGATCTGTACATGCCTACTCAGTGCTAGAATGTTTTCAAAATAGAGGTCTAGAACATGCTAAAAATCGATATTTTAGGTGTCCAAAGTCGATATCTGCATGCATCTTCTGTACCCGTTTATATCTCAAATTCAGGCTCAAAACACCTGAAAATTCGATATTTTTGGGTCCCAGAAGCGATCTGTACATGCCTAGACCGTGTTAGTGTATTTTCAAAATACAGGCCCAAAACATGCTAAAAATCAATATTTTAGGTGCCCAAAGACGATATGTGCATGCATCTTCTGTACCCGTTTATATCCCAAATTTAGGCTCGAAACATCCGAAAATTCGATATTTTTTGTCCCAGAAGCGATCTGTACATGCCTACTCAGTGCTAAAATATTTTCAACATATAGTCCCAAAACATGCTAAAAATCGATATTTTAGGTGTCCAAAGTCGATATGTCATTGCATCTTCTGCAACCGATTATATCCCAAATTCAAACCCAAAACACCCGAAAATTCGATATTTTTCGGTCCCAGAAGCGATCTGTACATGCCTACTCAGTGCTAGAATGTTTTCAAAATATAAGCTCAAAACAAGCTAAAAATCGATATTTTTAGTGTCTAAAGTCGATCTTCTGTACCCGTTTATATCTTAAATTCAGGCTCAAAACACCCGAAAATTCGGTATTTTTTGGTCCTAGAAGCGATATGTACATGCCTACTCCTAGTTAGAATGTTTTCAAGATACAGACCCAAAATATGCACAAAACCGATATTTTAGGTGCCCACAAGTCGATATGTGCATGCATCTTCAGAACCCGTTTATATCTCAAATTCAGGCTCAAAACACCCGAAAATTCGATATTTTTGGGTCCCAGAAGCGATCTGTACATGCCTACTCCGTGTTAGAGTATTTTCAAAATACAGGCACAAAACATGCTGAAAATCGAACCCAAATTCAGGCCCAAAACACCCGAAAATTCGATATTTTGGGGTCCCAGAAGCGATCTGTACATGCTTACTCCATATTAGAGTATTTTCAAAATACAGGCCCAAAACATACTAAAATCGATCTTTTAGGTGCCCAAAAGTCGATATGTACATGCATCTTCTGTACCTGTTTATATCTCAAATTCAGGTTCCGAACATCCGGAAATTCGATATTTTGGGTTCCCAGAAGCGATCTGTACTGGCCTATTCAGATACAGGCCCAAAACATGCTGAAAATCGATATTTTAGGTGCCCAAAGTCAATATGTGCATGCATCTTCTGTACCCGTTTATATCTCAAATTCAGGCTCAAACACCCGAAAATTCGATATTTTGGAGTCCCAGAAGCGATATGTACATGCTTACTCCGTGTTAGAGTATTTTCAAAATATAGGCTCAAAACATGCTAAAAATCGATATTTTAAGTGTCCAAAGTCGATATGTGCATGCATCTTCTGTACCCGTTTATATCTCAAATTCTGGATCAAAACACCCGAAAATTCGGTATTTCGGGGTCCTAGAAGCGATCAGTACATGCCTACTCCTAGTTAGAATGTTTTCAAGATACAGACCCAAAACATACTTAAAAATCGATATTTTAGGTGCCCAAAAGTCGATATGTGCCTGCATCTTCTGTACCCGTTTATATCTCAAATTCAAGCTCAAAACACCCTAAAATTCGATATTTTTGGGTCCCAGAAGCGATCTGTACATACCTACTCAGTCCTAGAATTTTTTTTAAAATATAGGCTCAAAACATGCTAAAAATCGATATTTTTAATGTCCAAAGTCATACTTTTGTACCCGTTTATATCTTAAATTCAGGCTCAAAACACTCGAAAATTCGGTATTTTTAGGTCCTAGAAGCGATATGTACATGCCTACTCCTAGTTAGAATGTTTTCAAGATACAGACCCAAAACATGCTGAAATTCGATATATTAGGTGCCCAAAGTTGATATGTGCATGCATCTTCAGTACCCGTTTATATATCAAATTCAGGGTCAAAACACCCGAAAATTCAATATTTTGGGGTCCCAAAAGCGATCTGTACATGCCTACTCACTCCTTTAATATATTTTTAAAATATAGTCCCAAAACATGCTAAAAATCGATATTTTAGGTGCCCAAAGTCGATATCTCAAATTCAGGCCCAAAACACCCGAAAATTCGATATTTTGGGGTCCCAGAAGCGATCTGTACATGCTTACTCCATGTTAGAGTATTTTCAAAATACAGGCCCAAAACATACTGAAAATCGATCTTTTAGGTGCCCAAAAGTCGATATGTGCATGCATCTTCTGTACCCGTTTATATCTCAAATTCAAGTTCCAAACACCCGGAAATTCGATATTTTGGGTTCCCAGAAGCGATCTGTACTGGCCTATTCAGATACAGGCCCAAAACATGCTGAAAATCGATATTATAGGTGCCCAAAGTCGATATCTCAAATTC
Source organism: Petrolisthes cinctipes (assembly GCA_033782935.1). Taxonomy (NCBI): domain Eukaryota; kingdom Metazoa; phylum Arthropoda; class Malacostraca; order Decapoda; family Porcellanidae; genus Petrolisthes; species Petrolisthes cinctipes. The sequence continues at coordinate 11,032,371 of JAWQEG010000062.1, read as the reverse complement.
AGGCCCAAAACACCCGAAAATCCGATATTTTGGAGTCCCAGAAGCGATCTGTACATGCCTACTCCGTGTTAGAGTATTTTCAAAATACAGGCTCAAATTACTGTATACTGAAAATCGATCTTTTAGGTGCCCAAAAACGATATGTGCATGCATCTTCTGTACCCGTTTATATCTCAAATTCAGGCTCAAAACACCCGAAAATTCGATATTTTGGAGTCCCAGAAGCGATATGTACATGCTTACTCCGTGTTAGAGTATTTTCAAAATATAGGCTCAAAACATGCTCAAAATCGATATTTTATGTGTCCTAAGTCGATATGTGCATGCATCTTCTGTACCCGTTTATATCTCAAATTCAGGCTCAAAACACCCGAAAATTCGATATTTTTGGGTCCTAGAAGCGATCTGTACATGCCTACTCCTAGTTAGAATGTTTTCAAGATACAGACCCAAAACATGCTCAAAATCGATATTTTAGGAGCCCAAAAGTCGATATGTGCATGCATCTTCTGTACCCGTTTATATCTCAAATTCAGGCCCAAAACACCTGAAAATTCGATATTTTGGGGTCCCAGAAGCGATCAGTACATGCCTACTCCTAGTTAGAATGTTTTCAAGATACAGACCCAAAACATACTTAAAAATCGATATTTTATGTGCCCAAAAGTCGATATGTGCATGCATCTTCAGTACCCGTTTATATCTCAAATTCAGGCTGAAAACACCCGAAAATTCGATATTTTGAGGTCCCAGAAGCGATCTGTACATGCCTACTCCGTGTTAGAGTATTTTCAAAATACAGGCCCAAAACATGCTGAAAATCGATATTTTAGGTGCCCAAAAGTCGATATGTGCATGCATCTTCTGTACCCGTTTAAATCTCAAATTCAGGTTCCAAACACCCGGAAATTCGATATTTTGGGGTCCCAGAAGCGATCTGTACATGCCTATTCAGATACAGGCCCAAAACATGCTGAAAATCGATATTTTAAGTGCCCAAAGTCAATATGTGTATGCATCTTCTGCAACCGTTTATATCCCAAATTCAACCCCAAAAAACACGAAAATTCTATATTTTTCGGTCCCAGAAGCGATCTGTACATGCCTACTCAGTGCTAGAATGTTTTCAAAATATAGGCTCAAAACAAGCTAAAAATCGATATTTTTAGTGTCCAAAGTCGATCTTCTGTACACTTTTATATCTTAAATTCAGGCTCAAAACACCCGAAAATTCGGTATTTTTGGGTCCTAGAAGCGATATGTACATGCCTACTCCTAGTTTGAATGTTTTTAAGATACAGACCCAAAACATGCTCAAAATCGATGTTTTAGGTGCCCACAAGTCGATATGTGTATGCATCTTCAGTACCCGTTTATATCTCAAATTCAGGCTCAAAACACCAGCAAATTCGATATTTTGAGGTCCCAGAAGCGATATGTACATGCCTACCCCGTGTTAGAGTATTTTCTAAATACAGGCTCAAAACATGCTCAAAATTGATATTTTAAGTGTCCAAAGTCGATATGTGCATACATCTTCTGTACCCGTTTATATCTCAAATTCAGGCTCAAAACACCCGAAAATTCGGTATTTTTGGGTCCTAGAAGCGATCTGTACATGCCTACTCCTAGTAAGAATGTTTTCAATATACAAACCCAAAACATGCTCAAAATCAATATTTTAGGAGCCCAAAAGTCGATATGTGCATGCATCTTCTGTACCCGTTTATATCTCAAATTCAGGCCCAAAACACCTGAAAATTTGATATTATGGGGTCCCAGAAGCGTTCTGTACATGCCTACTCAGTGCTAGAATGTTTTCAAAATATAGGCTCAAAACAAGCTAAAAATCGATATTTTAAGTGTTCAAAGTCGATATGTGCATACATCTTTTGTACCAGTTTATATCCCAAATTTAGGCTCAAAACACTCGAAAATTCGATATTTTGGGTTCCCAGAAGCGATCTGTACATGCCTACTCAGTGCTAGAATATTTTCAAAATAAAGACCAAAAACATGCTCAAAATCGATATTTTAAGTGTCCAAAGTCGATATGTGCATACATCTTCTGTACCCGTTTATATCTCAAATTCAGGCTCAAAACACCCGAAAATTCGGTATTTTTTGGTCCTAGAAGCGATCTGTACATGCCTACTCCTAGTAAGAATGTTTTCAAGATACAGACCAAAAACATGCTAAATATCGATATTTTAGGAGCCCAAAAGTCGATATGTGCATGCATCTTCTGTACCCGTTTATATCTCAAATTCAGGCTCAAAACACCTGAAAATTCGATATTTTGGGGTCCCGGACGCGATCTGTACATGCCTACTCAGTGCTATAATATTTTTAAAAATATAGGCCCAAAATATGCTAAAAATCGATATTTTAGGTGCCCAAAGTCGATATCTCAAATTCAGGCCCAAAACACTCGAAAATTCGATATTTTGGGGTCCCTGATGCGATTTGTACATGGCTACTCCTTGTTAGAGTTCTCTCAAAATACAAGCCCAAAACATACTGAAAATCGATCTTTTAGGTGCCCAAAAGTCGATATGTGCATGCATCTTCTGTACCCGTTTATATCCCAAATTCAGGCTCAAAACACCCGGAAATTCAATATTTTGGGGTCCCAGATGCGATCTGTACATGCCTACTCAGCGCTAGAATATTTTCAAAATATAGACCCAAAACATGCTCAAAATCGATATTTTAAGTGTCCAAAGTCGATATGTGCATACATCTTCTGTACCCGTTTATATCCCAAATTCAGGCTCAAAACACCCGAAAATTCGATATTTTGGGGTCCCAGAAGCGATCTGTACATGCCTACTCAGTGCTAGAATATTTTCAAAATATAGGCCCAAAACATGCTAAAAATCGATATTTTAAGTGCCCAAAATCGATATCTCAAATTCAGGCCAAAAACACCTGAAAACTCGATATTTTGGGATCCCAGAAGCGATCTGTACATGCCTACTCCGTGTTAGAGCATTTTCAAAATACAGGCCCAAAGCATGCTGAAAATCGCTAGTTTAGGTGCCCAAAGTCAATATGTGTATGCATCTTCTGCACTCGTTTATATAAAATATTCAACCTCAAAACACCCGAAAATTCGATATTTTTGGGTCCCAGAAGCGATCTGTACATGCCTACTCAGTGCTAGAATGTTTTCAAAGTAAAGGCTCAAAACATGCTAAATATCGATATTTTAAGTGTCTAAAGTCGATATGTGCATGCATCTTCTGTACCCGTTTATATCCCAAATTCAGGCTCAAAACACCCGAAAATTCGATATTTTGGGGTCCCAGAAGCGATCTGTACATGCCTACTCAGTGCTAGAATATTTTCAAAATATAGACCCAAAACATGCTCAAAATCGATATTTTAAGTGTCCAAAGTCGATATGTGCATACATCTTCTGTACCCGTTTATATCTCAAATTCAGGCTCAAAATACCCGAAAATTCGGTATTTTTTGGTCCTAGAAGCGAACTGTACATGCCTACACCTAGTGAGAATGTTTTCAAGATACAGACCCAAAACATGCTCAAAATCAATATTTTAGGTGCCCAAAAGTCGGTATGTACATGCATCTTCAGTACCATTTTATATCTCAAATTCAGGCTCAAAACACCCGACAATTCGATATTTTGGGGTCCAAGAAGCGATCTGTACATGCCTACTCCGTGTTAGAGTATTTTCAAAATACAGGCCCAAAACATGCTGAAAATCAATATTTTAGTTGCCCAAAGTCTATATTTCAAATTCAGGCCCAAAACACCCGAAAATTCTATATATTTTGGGGTCCCAGAAGCGATCTGTACATGCCTACTCAGTGCTAGAATGTTTTCAAAATATAGGCCCAAAACATGCTAAAAATCGATATTTTAAGTGCCCAAAATCGATATCTCAAATTCAGGCCAAAAACACCTGAAAACTCGATATTTTGGGATCCCAGAAGCGATCTGTACATGCCTACTCCGTGTTAGAGCATTTTCAAAATACAGGCCCAAAGCATGCTGAAAATCGCTAGTTTAGGTGCCCAAAGTCAATATGTGTATGCATCTTCTGCACTCGTTTATATAAAATATTCAACCTCAAAACACCCGAAAATTCGATATTTTTGGGTCCCAGAAGCGATCTGTACATGCCTACTCAGTGCTAGAATGTTTTCAAAGTAAAGGCTCAAAACATGCTAAATATCGATATTTTAAGTGTCTAAAGTCGATATGTGCATGCATCTTCTGTACCCGTTTATATCCCAAATTCAGGCTCAAAACACCCGAAAATTCGATATTTTGGGGTCCCAGAAGCGATCTGTACATGCCTACTCAGTGCTAGAATATTTTCAAAATATAGACCCAAAACATGCTCAAAATCGATATTTTAAGTGTCCAAAGTCGATATGTGCATACATCTTCTGTACCCGTTTATATCTCAAATTCAGGCTCAAAATACCCGAAAATTCGGTATTTTTTGGTCCTAGAAGCGAACTGTACATGCCTACACCTAGTGAGAATGTTTTCAAGATACAGACCCAAAACATGCTCAAAATCAATATTTTAGGTGCCCAAAAGTCGGTATGTACATGCATCTTCAGTACCATTTTATATCTCAAATTCAGGCTCAAAACACCCGACAATTCGATATTTTGGGGTCCAAGAAGCGATCTGTACATGCCTACTCCGTGTTAGAGTATTTTCAAAATACAGGCCCAAAACATGCTGAAAATCAATATTTTAGTTGCCCAAAGTCTATATTTCAAATTCAGGCCCAAAACACCCGAAAATTCTATATATTTTGGGGTCCCAGAAGCGATCTGTACATGCCTACTCAGTGCTAGAATGTTTTCAAAATATAGGCTCAAAACATGCTAAAAATCGATATTTTAAGTGTTCAAAGTCGATATGTGTATGCATCTTCTGTACCCGTTTATATCTCAAATTCAGGCTCAAACACCCGAAAATTCGATAATTTGGGGTCCCAGAAGCGATCTGTACATGCCTACTCGGTGCTAGAATATTTTCAAAATATATGCCCAAAACATGCTAAAAATCGATATTTTAGGTGCCCAAAGTCGATATCTCAAATTCAGGCCAAAACTCCCGCAAATTCTATATTTTGGGGTCTTAGAAGCGATCTGTACTTGCCTACTCAGTGTTAGAGTATTTTCAAAATACAGGACCAAAACATACTGAAAATCGATTTTTTAGGTGCCCAAAAGTCGATTTGTGCATGCATCTTCTGTACCCGTTTATATTTCAAATTCAGGCTCCAAACACCCGAAAATTCGATATTTTGGGGTCCCAGAAGCGATCTGTACATGCCTACTCAGATACAGGCCCAAAACATGCTGAAAATCGATATTTTAGGTGCCCAAAGTCAATATGTGTATGCATCTTCTGCAACCGTTTATATCCCAAATTCAACCCCAAAACACCCGAAAATATGATATTTTTTGGCCCCAGAAGCGATCTGTACATGCCTACTCAGTGCTAGAATGTTTTCAAAATATAGGCTCAAAACATGCTAAAAATCGATATTTTAAGTGTTCAAAGTCGATATGTGCATGCATCTTCTGTACCCGTTTATATCTCAAATTCAGCCTCAAAACACCAGAAAATTCGATATTTTGGGGTCCCAGAAGCGATCTGTACATGCCTACTCAGTGCTAGAATATTTTTAAAATACAGGACAAAAACATACTGAAAATCGATTTTTTAGGTGCCCAAAAGTCAATATGTGGATGCATCTTCTGTACCCGTTTATATCTCAAATTCAGTTTCAAAACACCCGGAAATTCGATATTTTGGGGTCCCAGAAGCGATCTGTACAAGCCTATTCAGATACAGGCCTAAAACATGCTAAAAATCGATATTTTAGGTGCCCCAAGTCAATATGTGTATGCATCTTCTGCAACCGTTTATATCCCAAATTCGACCCCAAAACACACGAAAATTCGATATTTTTTGGTCCCAGAAACGATCTGTACATGCCTACTCAGTGCTAGAATTTTTTCAAAATATAGGCTCAAATCATACTGAAAATCGATCTTTTAGGTGCCCAAAAGTCGATATGTGCGTGCATCTTCTGTACCCGTTTATATCTCAAATTCTGGCTCCAAACACCCGAAAATTCGATATTTCATGGTCCCAGAAGCGATCTGTACATGCCTACTCAGATACAGGACCTAAACATGCTGAAAATCGATATTTTAGGTTCCCAAAGTCAATATGTGTATGCATCTTCTGCAACCGTTTATATTCCAAAATCAACCTCAAAACATCCAAAAATTCGATATTTTTTGGTCCCAGAAGCGATCTGTACATGCCTACTCAGTTCTAGAAATTTTTCAAAATAAAGGCTCAAAACATACTGAAAATCGATCTTTTAGGTGCCCAAAAGTCGATATGTGCGTGCATCTTCTGTACCCGTTTATATCTCAAATTCAGGCTCCAAACACCCGAAAATTCGATATTTCATGGTCCCAGAAGCGATCTGTACATGCCTAGTCAGATACAGGTCCTAAACATGCTGAAAATCGATATTTTAGGTTCCCAAAGTCAATATGTGTATGCATCTTCTGCACCCGTTTATATTCCAAAATCAACCTCAAAACATTCAAAAATTCGATATTTTTTGGTCCCAGAAGCGATTTGTACATGCCTACTCAGTGCTAGATATTTTTCAAAATATAGGCCCAAAACATGCTAAAAATCGATATTTTAGGTGCCCAAAGTCGATATCTCAAATTCAGGCCCAAAACACCCGAAAATTCGATATTTTGGGGTCCCAGAAGCGATCTGTACATGCCTAATCCGTGTTAGAGTATTTTCGAAATACAGGCCCAAAACATACTGAAAATCGATCTTTTAGGTGCCCAAAAGTCGATATGTGTATGCATCTTCTGTACCCGTTTATATCTCAAATTCAACATCAAAACACCCTAAAATTCGATATTTTAGGGTCTTAGAAGCGATCTGTACATGCCTACTCAGTGCTAGAATGTTTTCAAAATATAGGCTCAAAACATGCTAAAAATCGATATTTTTAGTGTCAAAAGTCGATCTTCTGTACCCGTTTATATCTTAAATTCAGGCTCAAAACACTCGAAAATTCGTTATTTTTGGGTCCTAGATGCGATATGTACATGCCTACTCCTAGTTAGAATGTTTTCAAGATACAGACCAAAAACATGCTCAAAATCGATATTTTAGGTGCCCAAAAGTTGATATGTGCATGCATCTTCTGTACCCGTTTATATATCAAATTCAGGGTCAAAACACCCGAAAATTCGATATTTTGGGGTCCCAGAAGCGATCTGTACATGCCTACTCACTGCTAGAATATTTTCAAAATATAGTCCCAAAACATGCTAAAAATCGATATTTTAGGTGCCCAAAGTCGATATCTCAAATTCAGGCCCAAAACACCCGAAAATTCGATATTTGGGGGTCCCAGAAGCGATCTGTACATGCCTACTCCGTATTAGAGTATTTTCAAAATACAGGCCCAAAACATACTGAAAATTGATCTTTTAGGTGCCCAAAAGTCGATATGTGCATGCATTTTCTGTACCCGTTTATATCTCAAATTCAGGTTCCGAACATCCGGAAATTCGATATTTTGGGGTCCCAGAAGCGATCTGTACTGGCCTATTCAGATACAGGCCCAAAACATGCTGAAAATCGATATTTTAGGTGCCCAAAGTCAATATGTGCATGCATCATCTCTACCCGTTTATATCTCAAATTCAGGCTCAAAACACCCGAAAATTCGATATTTTGGAGTCCCTGAAGCGATATGTACATGCCTACTCCGTATTAGAGTATTTTCAAAATACAGGCCCAAAACATACTGAAAATCGATCTTTTAAGTACCCAAAAGTCGATATGTGCATGCATTTTCTGTACCCGTTTATATCTCAAATTCAGGTTCCAAAAATCCGGAAATTCGATATTTTGGGGTCCCAGAAGCGATCTGTACTGGCCTATTCAGATACAGGCCCAAAACATGCTGAAAATCGATATTTTAGGTGCCCAAAGTCAATATGTGCATGCATCATCTGTACCCGTTTATATCTCAAATTCAGGCTCAAAACACCCGAAAATTCGATATTTTGGAGTCCCTGAAGCGATATGTACATGCCTACTCCGTATTAGAGTATTTTCAAAATACAGGCCCAAAACATACTCAAAATCGATATTTTAGGTGCCCATAGTCAATATGTCTATGCATCTTCTGCAACTGTTTATATCCCAAATTCAACCCCAAAACACCCGAAAATTAGATATTTTTGAGTCCTAGAAGCGATCTGTACATGCCTACGCAGTGCTAGAATGTTTTCAAAGTAAAGGCTGAAAACATGCTAAAAATCGATATTTTAAGTGTCTAAAGTCGATATGTGCATGCATCTTCTGTACCCGTTTATATCTCAAATTCAGGCTCAAAACACCCGAAAATTTGGTATTTTTGGGTCCTAGAAGCGAACTGTACATGCCTACACCTAGTGAGAATGTTTTCAAGATACAGACCCAAAACATACTGAAAATCGATCTTTTAGGTGCCCAAAAGTCGATATGTGCATGCATCTTATGTACCCGTTTATATCTCAAATTCAGGCTCAAAACCCCCGAAAATTCGGTATTTTTGGCTTCTAGACTCGATCTGTACATGCCTACTCCTAGTTAGAATGTTTTCAAGATACAGACCCAAAACATGCTCAAAATCGATATTTTAGGTGCCCAAAAGTCGATATGTGCATGCATCTTCTGTACCCGTTTATATCTCAAATTTAGGCTGAAAACACCCGAAAATTCGATATTTTTGGGTCCCAGAAGCGATCTGGACATTCCTACTCCGTGGTAGAGTATTTTCAAAATACAGGCCCAAAACATGCTAAAAAATCGATATTTTAGGTGCCCAAAGTCGATATCTTAAATTGAGGCCCAAAACACCCGAAAATTCGATATTTTGGGGTCCCAAAAGCGATCTGTACATGCCTACTCCGTGTGAGAGTAATTTCAATATACAGGCCCAAAACATACTGAAAATCGATATTTTAGGTGACCAAAGTCAATATGTGTATGCATCTTCTGCACCCGTTTATATCCCAAATTCAACCTCAAAACACCCGAAAATTCGATATTTTTGGGGTCCCTGAAGCGAACTGTACATGCCTAGTCAGTGCTAGAATGTTTTCAAAATATATATATATATGCTTAAAACATGCTAAAAATCGATATTTTGAATGTCCAAAGTTGATATGTGCATGCATCTTCTGTACCCATTTATATCTCAAATTCAGGCTCACAACACCCGAAAATTCGATATTTTGGAGTGCCAGAAGCGATCTGTACATGCCTATTCTGTGTTAGAGTATTTTCAAATATAGGCCCAAAACATGCTAAAAATCGAAATATTAGTTGCCCAAAGTAGATATCTCAAATTCAGGCACAATCAACTCGAAAATTCGAACTTTTGGGGTCAGAGAAGTGATCTGTACATACCTACTCCGTTTTAGAGTATTTTCAAAATACAGGCCCAAAACATACAGAAAATCGATATTTTAGGTGCCCAAAATTCGATAAGTGCATGCATCTTCTGTACCTGTTTATACCTCAAATTCAGGCTCCAAACACCCGAAAATTTGATATTATTTGGTCCTAAAAGTGATCTGTACTTGCCTACTCCGTGTTAGAGTATTTTCAAAATACAGGCCCAAAACTTGCTGAAAATCGATATTTTAGGTGACCAAAGTCAATATGTGTATGCATCTTCCGCACTCGTTTATATCTCAAATTCAACCTCAAAACACCCGAAAATTCGATATTTTTGGGTCCCAGAAGCAATCTGTACATGCCTACTCAGTGCTAGAATGATTTCAAAATATAGGCTTAAAACATGCTAAAAATAAATATTTTAAGTGTCCTAAGTCGATATGTGCATGCATCTTCTGTAACCGTTTATATCTCAAATTCAGGATCAAAACACCCGAAAATTCGGTATTTTTTTGTCCTAGAAGCGATCTGTACATGCCTACTCCTAGTTAGAATGTTTTCAAGATACAGACCCAAAACATGCTCAAAATCGATATTTTAGTGGCCCAAAAGTCGATATGTTCATGCATCTTCAGTACCCGTTTATATCTCAAATTCAGGCTCAAAACACCCGAAAATTCGATATTTTGGAGTGCCAGAAGCAATCTGTACATGCCTACTCTGTGTTAGAGTATTTTCAAATATAGGCCCAAAACATGCTAAAAATCGAAATATTAGGTGCCCAAAGTAGATATCTCAAATTCAGGCCCAAAACACCCGAAAATTCGAAATTTTGGGGTCAGAGAAGCGATCTGTACATACCTACTCCGTTTTAGAGTATTTTCAAAATACAGGCCCAAAACATACAGAAAATCGATATTTTAGGTGCCCAAAAGTCGATATGTACATGCATCTTCTGTACCTGTTTATACCTCAAATTCAGGCTCCAAACACCCGAAAATTCGATATTTTTTGGTCCTAGAAGTGATCTGTACTTGCCTACTCCGTGTTAGAGTATTTTCAAAATACAGGCCCAAAACATGCTGAAAATCGATATTTTAGGTGACCAAAGTCATTATGTGTATGCATCTTCTGCACCCGTTTATATCCCAAATTCAACCTCAAAACTCCCGAAAATTCGATATTTTTGGGGTCCCAGAAGCGAACTGTATATGCCTAGTCAGTGCAAGAATGTTTTCAAAATATAGGCTCAAAACACGCTAAAAATCGATATTTTAAGTATCCAAAGTCGATATGTGCATGCATCTTCTGTACCCGTTTATATCTCAAATTCAGGCTCAAAACACCCGAAAATTCGATATTTTGGGGTCCCAGAAGTGATCTGTACATGCCTACTTAGTGCTAGAATATTTTCAAAATATAGGCCCAAAACATGCTAAAAATCGATATTTTAGGTGCCCAAAGTCGATATCTCAAATTCAGGCCCAAAACACCCGAAAATTCGATATTTTGGGGTCCCAGAAGCGAACTGTACATGCCTACTCCGTGTTAGAGTATTTTCAAAATACAGGCCCATATCATACAGAAAATCGATCTTTTACGTGCCCAAAAGTCGATATGTGCATGAATCTTCTGTACCCGTTTATATCTCAAACTCAGGCTCCAAACACCCGAAAATTCGATATTTTGGGGTCCCAGAAGCGATATGTACATGCCTACTCGGATAGAGGCCCAAACCATGCTGAAAATCGATATTTTAGGTGCCCAAAGTTAATATATGTATGCATCTTCTGCACTCGTTTATATCTCAAATTCAACCTCAAAACACCCGAAAATTCGATATTTTTGGGTCCCAGAAGCAATCTGTACATGCCTACTCAGTGCTAGAATGTTTTCAAAATATAGGCTTAAAACATGCTAAAAATAAATATTTTAAGTGTCCTAAGTCGATATGTGCATGCATCTTCTGTAACCGTTTATATCTCAAATTCAGGATCAAAACACCCGAAAATTCGGTATTTTTTTGTCCTAGAAGCGATCTGTACATGCCTAATCCTAGTTAGAATGTTTTCAAGATACAGACCCAAAACATGCTCAAAATCGATATTTTAGTGGCCCAAAAGTCGATATGTTCATGCATCTTCAGTACCCGTTTATATCTCAAATTCAGGCTCAAAACACCCGAAAATTCGATATTTTGGAGTGCCAGAAGCAATCTGTACATGCCTACTCTGTGTTAGAGTATTTTCAAATATAGGCCCAAAACATGCTAAAAATCGAAATATTAGGTGCCCAAAGTAGATATCTCCAATTCAGGCCCAAAACACCCGAAAATTCGAAATTTTAGGGTCAGAAAAGCGATCTGTACATACCTACTCAGTTTTAGAGTATTTTCAAAATACAGGCCCAAAATATACTGAAAATCGATATTTTAGGTGCCCAAAAGTCGATATGTGCATGCATCTTCTGTACCTGTTTATACCTCAAATTCAGGCTCCAAACACCTGAAAATTCGATATTTTTTGGTCCTAGAAGTGATCTGTACTTGCCTACTCCGTGTTAGAGTATTTTCAAAATACAGGCCCAAAACATGCTGAAAATCGATATTTTAGGTGACCAAAGTCAATATGTGTATGTATCTTCTGCACCCGTTTATATCCCAAATTCAACCTCAAAACCCCCGAAAATTCGATATTTTTGGGGTCCCAGAAGTGAACTGTATATGCCTAGTCAGTGCAAGAATGTTTTCAAAATATAGGCTCAAAACACGCTAAAAATCGATATTTTAAGTATCCAAAGTCGATATGTGCATGCATCTTCTGTACCCGTTTATATCTCAAATTCAGGATCAAAACACCCGAAAATTCGATATTTTGGGGTCCCAGAAGTGATCTGTACATGCCTACTTAGTGCTAGAATATTTTCAAAATATAGGCCCAAAACATGCTAAAAATCGATATTTTAGGTGCCCAAAGTCGATATCTCAAATTCAGGCCCAAAACACCCGAAAATTCGATATTTTGGGGTCCCAGAAGCGAACTGTACATGCCTACTCCGTGTTAGAGTATTTTCAAAATACAGGCCCATATCATACTGAAAATCGATCTTTTAAGTGCCCAAAAGTCGATATGTGCATGCATCTTCTGTACCCGTTTATATCTCAAACTCAGGCTCCAAACACCCGAAAATTCGATATTTTGGGGTCCCAGAAGCGATCTGTACATGCCTACTCAGATACAGGCCCAAAACATGCTGAAAATCGATATTTTAGGTGCCCAAAGTTAATATGTGTATGCATCTTCTGCACTCGTTTATATCTCAAATTCAACCTCAAAACACCCGAAAATTCGATATTTTTGGATCCCAGAAGCGATCTGTGAATGCCTACTCAGTGCTAGAATGTTTTCAAAATATAGGCTCAAAACATGCTAAAAATAGATATTTTAAGTTTCCAAAGTCGATATGTGCATTCATCTTCTGTACCCGTTTATATCTAAAATTCAACCTCAAAACACCCGAAAAATCGATATTTTTGGGTCCCAGAAGCAATCTGTACATGCCTACTCAGTGCTAGAATGTTTTCAAAATATCGGCTCAAAACATGCTAAAAATAAATATTTTAAGTGTCCTAAGTCGATATGTGCATGCATCTTCTGTAACCGTTTATATCTCAAATTCAACTTCAAAACACCCGAAAATTAGAGATTTTTGGTTCCCAGAAGCGATCTGTAAATGCCTACTCCGAGTTAGAATGTTTTTTAAGATACAGACCCAAAACATGCTCAAAATCGATATTTTAGTGGCCCAAAAGTCGATATGTTCATGCATCTTCAGTACCCGTTTATATCTCAAATTCAGGCTCAAAACACCCGAGAATTCGATATTTTGGAGTGCCAGAAGCGATCTGTACATGCCTACTCTGTGTCAGAGTATTTTCAAATATAGGCCCAAAACATGCTAAAAATCGAAATTTTAGGTTCCCAAAGTCGATATCTCAAATTCAGGCCCAAAACACCCGAAAATTCGAAATTTTTAGGTCAGAGAAGCGAACTGTACATGCCTACTCCGTGTTAGAGTATTTTCAAAATACAGGCCCAAAACATACAGAAAATCGATCTTTTAGGTGCCCAAAAGTCGATATGTGCATGCATCTTCTGTACCTGTTTATACCTCAAATTCAGGCTCCAAACACCTGAAAATTCGATATTTTATGGTCCTAGAAGTGATCTGTACTTGCCTACTCCGTGTTAGAGTATTTTCAAAATACAGGCCCAAAACATGCTGAAAATCGATATTTTAGGTGACCAAAGTCAATATGTGTATGCATCTTCTGCACCCGTTTATATCCCAAATTCAACCTCAAAACTCCCGAAAATTCAATATTTTTAGGGTCCCAGAAGCGAAATGTATATGCCTAGTCAGTGCAAGAATGTTTTCAAAATATAGGCTCAAAACACGCTAAAAATCGATATTGTAAGTATAAAAAGTCGATATGTGCATGCATCTTCTGTACCCGTTTATATCTCAAACTCAGGCTCCAAACACCCAAAAATTCGATATTTTGGGGTCCCAGAAGCGATCTGTACATGCCTACTCAGATACAGGCCCAAAACATGCTGAAAATCGATATTTTAGGTGCCCAAAGTTAATATGTGTATGCATCTTCTGCACTCGTTTATATCACAAATTCAACCTCAAAACACCCGAAAATTCGATATTTTTGGATCCCAGAAGCGATCTGTGAATGCCTACTCAGTGCTAGAATGCTTTAAAAAAATAGGCTCAAAACATGCTAAAAATAGATATTTTAAGTGTCCAAAGTCGATATGTGCATTCATCTTCTGTACCCGTTTATATCTCAAATTCAGGCTCAAAACACCTGAAAATTCGATATTTTGGAGTGCCAGAAGCGATCTGTACATGCCTACTCTGTGTCAGAGTATTTGCAAATATAGGCCCAAAACATGCTAAAAATCGATATTTTAGGTGCCCAAAGTCGATATATTTAAAATTCAGGCCCAAAACACCCGAAAATTCGATATTTTGGGGTCCCAGAAGCGAACTGTACATGCCTACTTCGTGTTAGAGTATTTTCAATATACAGGCCCATAACATACTGAATATCGATCTTTTAGGTGCCCAAAAGTCGATATGTGCATGCATCTTCTGTACCCGTTTATATCTCAAATGTAGGCTCCAAACACCCGAAAATTTAATATTTTGGGGTCCCAGAAGCGATCGGTACATGCCTATTCAGATACAGGCCCAAAACATGCTGAAAATCGATATTTTAGGTGCCCAAAGTTAATATGTGTATGCATCTTCTGCACTCGTTTATATCTCAAATTCAACTTCAAAACACCCGAAAATTAGAGATTTTTGGTTCCCAGAAGTGATCTGTACATGCCTACTCCTAGTTAGAATGTTTTCAAGATACAGACCCAAAACATGCTTAAAATCGATATTTTAGTGGCCGAAAAGTCGATATGTTCATGCATCTTCAATACCCGTTTATATCTCAAATTGAGGCTCAAAACACCCGAAAATTCGATATTTTGGAGTGCCAGAAGCGATCTGTACATGCCTACTCTGTGTTTGAGTATTTTCAAATATAGGCCCAAAATATGCTAAAAATCGAAAAATTAGGTGTCCAAAGTAGATATCTCAAATTCAGGCCCAAAACACCCGAAAATTCGAAATTTTCGGGTCAGAGAAGCGATCTGTACATACCTACTCCGTTTTAGAGTATTTTCAGAATACAGGCCCAAAACATACAGAAAATCGATATTTTAGGTGCCCAAAAATCGATATGTGCATGCATCTTCTGTACCTGTTTATACCTCAAATTCAGGCTCCAAACACCCGAAAATTCGATATTTTTTGGTCCTAGAAGTGATCTGTACTTGCCTACTCCGTGTTAGAGTATTTTCAAAATACAGGCCCAAAACATGCTGAAAATCGATATTTTAGGTGACCAAAGTCAATATGTGTATGCATCTTCTGCACCCGTTTATATCCCAAATTCAACCTCAAAACTCCCGAAAATTCGATATTTTTAGGGTCCCAGAAGCGAAATGTATATGCCTAGTCAGTGCAAGAATGTTTTCAAAATATAGGCTCGAAACACGCTAAAAATTGATATTGTAAGTATCCAAAGTCGATATGTGCATGCATCTTCTGTACCCGTTTATATCTCAAATTCAGGATGAAAACACCCGAAAATTCGATATTTTGGGGTCCCAGAAGTGATCTGTACATGCCTACTTAGTGCTAGAATATTTTCAAAATATAGGCCCATATCATACTGAAAATCGATATTTTAGGTGCCCAAAAGTCAATATGTGCATGCATCTTCTGTACCCGTTTATATCTCAAACTCAGGCTCCAAACACCCAAAAATTCGTTATTTTGGGGTCCCAGAAGCGATCTGTACATGCCCACTCAGATACAGGCCCAAAACATGCTGAAAATCGATATTTTAGGTGCCCAAAGTTAATATATGTATGCATCTTCTGCACTCGTTTATATCTCAAATTCAACCTCAAAACACCCTAAAATTCGTTATTTTTGGGTCCCAGAAGCAATCTGTACATGCCTACTCAGTGCTAGAATGTTTTTTTTTAAATATAGGCTCAAAACATGCTAAAATAAATATTTTAAGTGTCCTAAGTCGATATGTGCAAGCATCTTCTGTAACTGTTTATATCTCAAATTCAGAATCAAAACACCCGAAAATTCGGTATTTTTTGGTCCTAGAAGCGATCTGTACATGCCTACTCCTAGTTAGAATGTTTTCAAGATACAGACCCAAAACATGCTCAAAATCGATATTTTAGTGGCCCAAAAGTCGATATGTTCATGCATCTTCAGTACCCGTTTATATCTCAAATTCAGACTCAAAACACCCGAAAATTCGATATTTTGGAGTGCCAGAAGCGATCTGTACATGCCTACTCTGTGTTAGAGTATTTTCAAATATAGGCCCAAAACATGCTAAAAATCGAAATATTAGGTGCCCAAAGTAGATATCTCAAATTCAGGCCCAAAACACCCGAAAATTCGAAATTTTGGGGTCAGAGAAGCGATCTGTACATACCTACTCCGTTTTAGAGTATTTTCAAAATACAGGCCTAAAACATACAGAAAATCGATATTTTAGGTGCCCAAAAGTCGATATGTGCATGCATCTTCTGTACCTGTTTATACCTCAATTTTAGGCTCCAAACACCTGAAAATTCGATATTTTTTGGTCCTAGAAGTGATCTGTACTTGCCTACTCCGTGTTAGAGTATTTTCAAAATACAGGCCCACAACATACTGAAAATCGATCTTTTAGGTGTCCAAAAGTCGATATGTGCATGCATCTTCTGTACCCGATTATATCTCAAATTCAGCCTCAAAATACCCGAAAATTTATGTTTTTGGGTCCTAGAAGCAATTTGTACATGCCTATTCCGTGTTAGAGTATTTTAAAAATACAGGCCCAAAACATGCTGAAAATCAATATTTGAGGTTCCCACAGTCAATATGTGTATGCATCTTCTGTACCCGTTTATATAACAAATTCAGGCTCAAAACACCCGAAAACTCGATATTTTTGTTTCACAGAAGATATCTGTACATGCCTACTTCGTTTTAGAGTATTTTCAAAATACAGACCCAAAACAAGCTCAAAATCGATATTTTAGGTGCAAAAAGTCGATATGTGCCTGCATCTTCAGTACCCGTTTATATCTCAAATTCAGGCTCAAAAGAACCAAAATTCAATATTTTTGGGTCCCAGAAGCGATCTGTACATGTCTACTCAGTGCTAGACTGTTTTCAAAATTTAGGCCCAATACATGCTAAATATCGATATTTTAGATGTCCAAAGTCGATATGTGCATACATCTTTTGTACCCGTTTATATCCCAAATTCAAGCTCAAAACACCCGTAAAATTCGATATTTTTCGGTCAAAGAAGTGATCTGTACATGCCTACTCAGTGCTAGAATGTTTTCAAAATATAGAGTCAAAACATGCTAAAAATCGATATTTTATGTGTAACAAGTCGATATGTGTATGCATGTTCTGTACCCTTTTATATCCCAAATTCAGGCTTAAAACACCCGAAAATTCTATAATTTTGGATCCCAGAAGCGATCGGTACATATCTACTCAGTGCTAGAATGTTCCCAAAATATAGGCTTAAAACATGCTAAAATTCGATATTTTAGGTGTCCAAAGTCGATATGTGCATACATCTTTTGTACCCGTTTATATCCCAAATTCAGTCTCAAAACACCCGAAAATTAGATATTTTTGTGTCCCAGAAGCGATATGTCTATGCCTACTCCTTCTTAGAATGTTTTCAAGATACAGACCCAAAACATGCTAAAAATACATATAATAGGTGCAAAAAGTCGATATGTGCATGCATCTTCAGTATCCATTTATATCTCAAAATAAAGCTCAAAACACCCGAAAATTCGGTATTTTTGAGTCCCATAAGCGATATGTACATGCCTACTCCTTACTAGAATGTTTTTAAGGTACAGACCCAAAACAAGCTCAAAATCGATATTTTAGGTGCAAAAAGTCGATATGTGCCTGCATCTTCAGTACCCGTTTATATCTCAAATTCAGGCTCAAAAGAAACAAAATTCAATATTTTTGGGTCCCAGAAGCGATCTGTACATGTCTACTCAGTGCTAGACTGTTTTCAAAATTTAGGCCCAATACATGCTAAATATCGATATTTTAGATGTCCAAAGTCGATATGTGCATACGTCTTTTGTACCCGTTTATATCCCAAATTCAAGCTCAAAACACCCGTAAAATTCGATTTTTTTCTGTCAAAGAAGTGATCTGTACATGCCTACTCAGTGCTAGAATGTTTTCAAAATATAGAGTCAAAACATGCTAAAAATCGATATTTTATGTGTAACAAGTCGATATGTGTATGCATGTTCTGTACCCTTTTATATCCCAAATTCAGGCTTAAAACACCCGAAAATTCGATAATTTTGGATCCCAGAAGCGATCGGTACATATCTACTCAGTGCTAGAATGTTCCCAAAATATAGGCTTAAAACATGCTAAAATTCGATATTTTAGGTGTCCAAAGTCGATATGTGCATACATCTTTTGTACCCGTTTATATCCCAAATTCAGGCTCAAAACACCCGAAAATTAGATATTTTTGTGTCCCAGAAGCGATATGTCTATGCCTACTCCTTCTTAGAATGTTTTCAAGATACAGACCCAAAACATGCTAAAAATACATATAATAGGTGCAAAAAGTCGATATGTGCATGCATCTTCAGTATCCATTTATATCTCAAAATAAAGCTCAAAACACCCGAAAATTCGGTATTTTTGAGTCCCATAAGCGATATGTACATGCCTACTCCTTACTAGAATGTTTTTAAGGTACAGACCCAAAACAAGTTCAAAATCAATATTTTAGGTGCAAAAAGTCGATATGTGCATGCATGTTCTGTACCCGTTTATATCTAAAATTTAGGCTCAAAAAACCCGAAAATTCGATATTTTTGGGTCCTAGAAGCGATCTGTACTTGTCTAATCCGTGTTAGAGTACTTTCAAAATACAGGCCATAAAACATACTGAAAATCGATATTTTAGGTGCCCAAAGTCGATATGTGCATGCATCTTCTGTACCCGTTTATATCTCAAATTCAGGCTCAAAAAACCCGAAAATTCGAAATTTTTGGGTCCCAGAAGCGATCTGTACATGCCTACTCCGTATTAGAGTACTTTCAAAATTAAGGCCCAAAACATGCTGAAAATCAATATCTTAGGTGCCCAAAATGGATATGAGCATGCATCTTCTGTACCCGATTATATCTCAAATTCAGGCTCAAAATACCCGAAAATTCAATATTTTTGGGTCCTAGAAGCAATCTGTACATGCTTATTCCGTGTTAGAGTATTTTTAAAAATACAGGCCCAAAACATGCTGAAAATCAATATTTGAGGTTCCCAAAGTCAATATGTGTATGCATCTTCTGTACACGTTTATATCCAAAATTCAGGCTCAAAACAACCGAAAACTCGATATTTTTGTGTCACAGAAGATATCTGTACATGCCTACTTCGTTTTAGAGTATTTTTAAAATACAGGCCCAAAACAAGCTCAAAATCGATATTTTAGGTGCAAAAAGTCGATATGTGCCTGCATCTTCAGTACCCGTTTATATCTCAAATTCAGGCTCAAAACAACCAAAAATTCAATATTTTTGGGTCCCAGAAGCGATCTGTACATGTCTACTCAGAGCTAGACTGTTTTCAAAATATAGGCTTAAAACATGCTAAATATCGATATTTTAGGTGTCCAAAGTCGATATGTGCATACATCTTTTGTACCCGTTTATATCCCAAATTCAGGCTCAAAACACCCATAAAATTTATATTTTTGGGTCCCAGAAGCGATATGTACATGCCTACTCAGTACTAGAACATTTTCAAAATATAGGCACAGTACATGCTAAAAATCGATATTTTAGGTGCTAAAAGTCGATATTTGCCTGCATCTTCAGTACCCGTTTATATCTCGAATTCAGGCTCAAAACACCCAAAAATTTGATATTTTTGTGTCACAGAAGATATCTGTACATGCCTACTTCTTGTTAGAGTATTTTCAAAATACAGGCCAAAAACATGCTCAAAATCGATATTTTCGTTGCGCAAAGTCGATATGTGCATGCATCTTCTGTACCCGTTTATATCTCAACTTCAGACTCAAGACACCCGAAAATTCGATATTTTTGGGTCCCAGAAGCGACTTGTACATGCCTACTCTTTGCTAGAATGTTTTCAAGATACAGACCCAAAATATGCTCAAAATCGATATTTTAGGTGAAAAAAGTCGATATATGCATGCATCTTCAGTATCCGTTTATATCTCAAATGCAGGCTCAAAACACCCAAAAATTCGATATTTTTGGGTCACAGAAGCTATCTGTACATGCCTACTCAGTGAAAGAATATTTTCAAAATATAGGCCCAAAACATGCTAAAAATCGATATTTTAAGTGTCCAAAGTCGATATGTGCATGCATATGCTGTACCCGTTTATATCTCAAATGCAGGCTCAAAACACCCAAAAAATCGATATTTTTGGGTCACAGAAGCTATCTGTACATGCCTACTCAGTGCTAGAATGTTTTCAAAATATAGGCTCAAAACATGCTAAAAATCGATAATTTAGGTGCCCAAAGTCGATATGTGCATGCATCTTCTGTACCCGTTTATATCTCAAATTCAGGCTCAAAACACCAGAAAATTCAATATTTTTGGGTCAGACAAGCGATCAGTACATGCCTACTCAGTAATAGAATATTTTTAAAATATAGGCCCAAAACAAGCTAAAAATCGATATTTTAGGTGCCCAAAGTCGATATGTGCCTGCATCTTCAGTACCCGTTTATATCTCAAATTCAGGCTCAAAACAACCAAAAATTCAATATTTTTGGGTCCCAGAAGCGATCTGTACATGTCTACTCAGTGCTAGACTGTTTTCAAAATATAGGCCAAAACATGCTAAATATCGATATTTTAGGTGTCCAAAGTCGATATGTGCATACATCTTTTGTACCCGTTTATATCCCAAATTCAGGCTCAAAACACCCGAAAATTTAATATTTTTGGGTCCCAGAAGCGATCTGTACATGCTTACTCAGAGATAGAATATTTTCAAAATATTGGCCCAAAACATACTAAAAATCGATATTTTGGGTGCCCAAAGTGCATGCATCTTCTGTACCCGTTTATATCTCAAATTCAGGCTGAAAATACCTGAAAATTAGATATTTTTTTGTCCCAGAAGCAATATGTACATGCCTACTCCTTACTAGAATGTTTTCAAGATACAGACCCAAAACAAGCTCAAAATCGATATTTTAGGTGCAAAAAGTCGATATGTGCATGCATCTTCAGTACCGGTTTATATCTCAAATTCAGGCTCAAAACACCCAAAAATACAATATTTTTGGGTCCCAGAAGCGATCTGTACATGTCTACTCAGTGCTAGATTGTTTTGAAAATATAGGCTTAAAACATGCTAAAAATCGATATTTAATGTGTCCCAAGTCGATATGTGCATGCATGTTCTGTACCCGTTTATATCTAAAATTTAGGCTCAAAACACCTGAAAATTCTATATTTTTAGGTCCCAGAAGCGATCTGTATATGCCTACTCCGTGTTTGAGTATTTTCAAAATACATGCCCAAAACGTGCTGAAAATCGATATTTTAGATGCCCAAAGACGATATGTGCACGCATCTTCTGTACCCGTTTATATCTCAAATTCAGGCTCAAAACACCTGAACATTTAATATTTTTGGGTCCCAGAAGCGATCTGTACATGCCTACTCCGTGTTAGAGTACTTTCAAAATACAGGCTATAAAAAATGCTGAAAATCGATATTTTAGGTTCCTAAAGTCGATATTTGCATGCATCTTCTATACCCGTTTATATCTCAAATTCAGGCTCAAAACACCCGAAAAATTGATATTTTTGGGTCTGAGAAGCGATCTGTGCATGCCTACTCCGTGTTAGAGTACTTTATAAATTCAGGCCCAAAACATGCTCAAAATCGATATTTAAGGTGCCCAAAGTGGATATGAGCATGCATTTTCTGTACCCGATTATATCTCAAATTCAGGCTCAAAATACCCGAAAATTCGATATTTTGGGGTCCCAGAAGCGATCTGTACATGCCTACTCCGTGTTATAGTACTTTCAAAATTCAGGCCCAAAACATGCTGAAAATCGATATTTTAGGTGCCCAAAGTCGATATGTGCATGCATCTTCTGTACCCGTTTATATCTCAAATTCAGGCTCAAAACACCCGAAAATTCGATATTTTTAGGTCCCAGAAGCGATCTGTGCATGCCTACTCCGTGTTAGAGTATTTTCAAAATATAGGCTTGAAACATGCTAAAAATTGTTATTTTACGTGTCCAAAGTCGATATGTGCATACATCTTTTGTACCCGTTTATATCCCAAATTCAGGCTCAAAACACCCGAAAATTCTATATTTTTGGGTCACAGAAGCGATCTGTACATGCCAACTCAGTAATAGAATATTTTCAAAATACAGGCCAAAAACATGCTCAAAATCGATATTTTTGGAGCAAAGAGTCGATATGTGCATGCATCTTCATTACCTGTTTACATATCAAATTCAGGCTCAAAACACCCGAAAATTTAATATTTTTGGGTCCCAGACGCGATCTGTACATGCCTACTCCGTGTTAGAGTACTTTCAATATACAGGCCCAAAACAAGCTGAAAATCGATATTTTAGGTGCCCAAAGTCGATATGTGCATGCATGTTCTGTACCCTTTTATATCCCAAATTCAGGCTCAAAGCACCCGAAAATTCGATATTTTTGGGTCCCAGAAGCGATCTGTACATGTCTACTCAGTGCTAAAATGTTTTTAAAATATAGGCTTAAAACATGCTAAAATTCGATATTTTAGCTCCACATAGTCGATATGTGCATGCATCTTCAGTACCTGTTCATATCTCAAATGCTGGCTCAAAACACCCAAAAATTCAATATTTTTGGGTAACCGAAGCGATCTGTACATGTCTACTTAGTGCTAGAATGTTTTCAAAATATAGGCTTAAAATATGCTAACAATCGATATTTTACCTATCCAAAGTCGATATGTGCATACATCGTTTGTACCCATTTATATCACAAATTCTCGATCAAAACACCCGAGAATTCGATATTTTTGGGTCACAGAAGCTATCTGTACATGCCTACTCAGTAAAAGAATATTTTCAAAATATAGGCCCAAAACAAGCTAAAAATCGATATTATAGGTGCCAAATGTCGATATGTGCATGCATATGCTGTACCCGTTTATATCTCAAATTCAGGCTCAAAACACCCGAAAATTTAATATTTTTCGGTCCCAAAAGCGGTCTGTACAAGCCTACTCCATGTTAGAGTACTTTCAAAATACAGGCCATAAAACATGCTGAAAATCGATAGTTTAGGTGCCCAAAGTCGATATGTGCATGCATCTTCTGTACCAGTTTATATCTCAAATTCAGGCTCAAAACACCCGAAAATTCGATATTTTGGGGTCCCAGAAGATATCTGTACATGCCTACTCCGTGTTAGAGTACTTTCAAAATAAATGCCCAAAACATGCTGAAAATCGATATTTTAGCTCCACATAGTCGATATGTGCATGCATCTTCTGTCCCCGTTTATATCTCAAATTCAGGCTCAAAAAAACCCGAAAATTCGATATTTTTGGGTCCCAGAAGCGATCTGTACATGCCTACTCCGTGTTAGAGTACTTTCAAAATACATGCCCAAAACATGCTGAAAATCGATATCTTAGGTGCCCAAAGCGGATATGAGCATGCATCTTCTGTACCCGATTATATCTCAAATTCATGCTCAAAATACCCGAAAATTCGATATTTTTTGGTCCCAGAAGCAATCTGAACATGCCTATTCCGTGTTAGAATATTTTCAAAATACAGGCCCAAAACATGCTGAAAATCGATATTTGAGGTGCACAAAGTCCATATGTTTATGCATCTTCTGTACCCGTTTATATCCCAAATTCAGGCTCAAGACAACCGAAAATTCGATATTTTTGGGTCACAGAAGCGATCTGTACATGCCTACTCAGTGCCAGAATGTTTTCAAAATATAGGCTCAAAACATGCTAAAAATCGATTATTTAGGTGTCCAAAGTCGATATGTGCATGCATCTTCTGTACCCGTTTATATCTCGAATTCAGGCTCAAAACACCCGAAAATTCGATATTTTTGTGTCACAGAAGATATCTGTACATGCATACTTCGTGTTAGAGTATTTTCAAAATAAATGCCCAAAACATGCTGAAAATCGATATTTTAGCTCCACATAGTCGATATGTGCATGCATCTTCTCTACCCGTTTATATCTTAAATTCAGGCTCAAAACAACCGAAAATTCGATATTTTTGGGTCCCAGAAGCGATCTGTACATGCCTACTCCGTGTTGGAGTACTTTCAAAATACAGGCCCAAAACATGCTGAAAATCGATGTTTGAGGTGCCCAAAGTCAATATGTGTATGCATCTTCTGTACCCGTTTATATCCTAAATTCAGGCTCAAAACACCCGAAAATTAGATATTTTTGGGTCCCAGAAGCGATCTGTACATGCCTACTCAGTGCTAGAATCATTTCAAAATATAGGCTCAAAACATGCTAAAAATCGAAAATTTAGGTGTCCAAAGTCGATATGTGCATGCATCTACTGTACCCGTTTATATCCCAAATTCAGGCTCAAAACACCCGAAAATTAGATATTATTGTGTCACAGAAGATATCTGTACATGCCTAATTCGTGTAAGAGTATTTTCAAAATACATGCCCAAAACATGCTGAAAATCGATATTTTGGGTGCCCAAAGTCGATATGTGCATGCATCTTCTGTACCCGTATATATCTAAAATTCAAACTCAAGACACCCGAAAATTCGATATTTTTGGGTCCTAGAAGCGACTTGTACATGCCTACTCTTTGCTAGAATGTTTTCAAGATACAGACCAAAAATATGCTCAAAATCGATAGTTTTTTGGTGCAAAAAGTCGATATGTGCTTGCATCTTCAGTAGCCGTTTATATCTCAAATGCAGGCTCAAAACACCCGAAAATTCAATATTTTTGGGTCAAAAAAGCGATCTGTACATGCCTACTCAGTAACAGAATATTTTTAAAATATAGGCCCAAAACAAGCTAAAAATCGAGATTTTTGGTGCCCAAAGTCGATATGTGCATTCATCTTCTGTACCCGTTTATATCTCAATTTCATTCTCAAAACACCCGAAAATTCGATATTTTTGTGTCCCAGAAGCGATCTGTACATGCCTACTTCTTGTTAGAGTATTTTCACAATACAGACCCAAAACATGCTCAAAATCGATATTTTAGGTTCAAAGTGTCGATATGATTATCCATCTTCATTACCTGTTTACATATCAAATTCAGGCTCAAAACACCCGAAAATTCAATATTTTTGAGTTCCAGAAGCGATCTGTACATGCCTACTCAGTTCTAGAATGTTTTCAAAATATAGGCTCAAAACATGCTAAAAATCAATATTTTAGGTGTCCCAAGTCAATAAGTGCATGCATGTTCTGTACCCGTTTATATCCCAAATTCAGGCTCAAAACACCCGAAAATTTAATATTTTTGGGTCCCAGAAGCGATCTGTACATGCTTACTCAGAGATAGAATATTTTCAAAATATTGGCCCAAAACATACTAAAAATCGATATTTTGGGTGCCCAAAGTCTATAAGTGCATGCATCTTCTGTACCCGTTTATATCTCAAATTCAGGCTGAAAATACCTGAAAATTAGATATTTTTTTGTCCCAGAAGCAATATGTACATGCCTACTCCTTCTTAGAATGTTTTTAAGATACAGACCCAAAACAAGCTCAAAATCGATATTTTAGGTGCAAAAAGTCGATATGTGCATGCATCTTCAGTACCGGTTTATATCTCAAATTCAGGCTCAAAACACCCAAAAATTCAATATTTTTGGGTCCCAGAAGCGATCTGTACATGTCTACTCAGTGCTAGATTGTTTAGAAAATATAGGCTTAAAACATGTGTTACGCCCAACGTACTTGTTATTCCAAACTCTATTGGCCATGCCCGGAGATTGGGCCCAACACTAGATTTAAGATTGAAGAATGAACGCTTTATAGTTCTGACTGCAACATCAGTATAACTTAAGGGCATGGAGAAAGATAATGTAATTTTAACAGTATAATTATATTATTAACAACACATAAATTAATATAAACAAGGGAAAACATACATTGCAAAATATTAAATAACACGAATACAAGTAACACCACCTATAGAATTCAGAGACCTAAACTGATGTCTTATTTGTCTAAGCTACACTTGTACACAAGGAGAGGGCAGAGGTAAATATAATATATATGTATACTCAGCACAATGAAGTAAGAGGTGGGCAGAGCTAATAGATACCCTGAGAAGATCCTGGTGGAAGACTGATGCACAACACAAAACATGTACACAGTATGAAAGCTCTCTGTGGAGTCCTACCTTAAACCACCTGCCCTCGCTATTTATACATTTCTAGTTCCCGCCAAAATGTGACGTTAACTAAATCCTCCTCTCCCATTGGCAGAGGGGTAAAGATCCGATTGGTTGAAGCTTAAACTAGGGGATAATCTGCCTGACTATCTTGATTCCTGGCTGGGTAGTTCGCTGCAAACGACCCAACGGGTCTAGTATTGAGGGGTCGTAACATACCCCCTTCACCAAAACCTCTGTAGGGGTTCCGGAAGAGGTAGATTATAGGTGACCCCACATAAGTAGAGGTGTTGGGTTGTTGCAGGGAGTCACAGTTATACTGGAAACGCCCTGGACAGTGTGTCTGCGACGAGGTTGTCAGTCCCTTTGATGTGCGTTACCAGAAGATTATATGGCTGTAATTGAAGAGCCCATCGAAGGATACGTTGATTTGCAGACTTCATCGAGTTAATAAAGGTTAAGGGATTGTGGTCGCTGAATACTTTCACTACGTGGGGACTGGTTTGCAGATAACATTCGAACTTCTTAACTGCTAGGACCAAGGCCAACCCTTCTTTTTCAATGGTACTGTAGTTACGCTGGTAGGGTTTCAACTTGGTTGAGAAGTAGGCTATAGGGTGCATGATTTCACTAGACTCTTGTAGGACCCCACCTACTCCAACTCCACTTGCGTCGATTTGTAGATGGAAGGGTTTTGTGTAGTTTGGAGTATGCAAGACGGGTTGTGAGGAGAGGAATAGTTTTAGGTTCTGGAAGGCGGCATCACAGTTGTCTGTCCAGCAGAAAGGCACCTTCTTGCTCACAAGACTAGTCAAAGGGGTTGCGACGTCTGCAAAGTTACTACAAAACCTCCTGTAGTACCCAGACATCCCCAGGAACCTCATGACTTCCTTTCTTGTTGTAGGTGTAGGGAAGGACAGGACAGCTGCAACATTTGCATCCTTGGGTCGTACTCGTCCTCCTCCGACTGTGTGTCCCAAGTACTCAACAGTTCCTTTTCCAAAGACACACTTGCGAAGGTTGATTGTAAGTCCTGCTGTCTGTAGTCGACCCATGAGGAGGTGTAGGCGAGCCAGATGCTCATCCCACGTATCTCCCGTCACAACCACGTCATCCAAATAGGCTCCAATTCCATCAAGACCTGATATCACCCAGTCCATCACTCTTTGAAAGGAAGCAGGAGCATTACACATACCGAATGGTAAAACTTTGTACTGAAAGAGCCCTGAAGGGGTGATAAAAGCAGAAATCGAAATCTCTTTGGCTTTGTCAGAGAGGGGAATTTGATAATACCCTTTCATAAGATCTATAGTCGTGATATATTTTGAGACTCCCATGCGATCAATGAGATCATCTATTAATGGTAACGGGTAGGAATCCCGGATGGTAACCTGATTAACCTTACGATAATCTGTACAAAGCCTGTGTGACCCATCTGGCTTTGGTACCAACAGGCAAGGGGAAGCCCAAGGAGACATGCTGGGTTCCGCCAGGTTGTTACTTAGCAAATAATAAACTTCCTGGTCCATGATTGTCCTCTTAGATGGATTTAGTCTATATGGGGCTTGACGGATAGGAGATTGAGTAGCAGAAACTAACTTCACCTCATGAAACAGATAAGTGCAAAACCCAGGGGAATCAGAGGTCACCGAGGGATATTGGTTAAATAAGCAAACTAAATCTGACTGCTGTTGGTTAGACAAATTATCGTAATGTTGTGATAAGTTCTTAAGAAGGGCACTGTTGGAGAGAGGTTCCCGAAATGAAGGCCAACTGGCCATTTCTCCAACTACTCCATAAGTGTCCCCCTCAGTAGTCACCACAGGATTCGTCTCCGCTACACACAGGGTAGCTGCACCACAATGGTCATCTGTTGTGTTACCCAACTCCTTAACATTAACAGGATCTCCATAAGCCTCCTCTGGTTGTCTGGAATGATAGGGTTTGATTAGATTAACATGAACAATTTGGCTTTTCTTACGCCTGTCTGGTGTAGCTATTATGTAATTTACTGGATTGAGCCGCTTTTGTACAGTATATGGTCCGGAATATTTCCTTGACAAGGGGTTACCAGGAATTGGAAGGAAAAGCAACATCTTTTGACCAGGCAAAAATTGCCTAGGTTTGGCTTTCTTGTCATAGCGTTTCTTTGACGTATCCTGACTCACTTGCAAATTAATTTGTGCAAACTTCCTGACCTTGTCAAGTTTCTCCATAAGGTTTGATATATACTCCTGGACCGTGACTGGAGTGGAGTGGGACAAAACCCAATTGTCTTTCAAGACTCTTAAGGGACCTCTGATGTTACGCCCATATAACAATTCAAAGGGAGAGAATCCCATGGATTCCTGTATTGATTCTCTATAAGCAAACAAAAGCCAATCCAAGGAATCATCCCACGCAGCTCCATTCTCAATACAGTACTTCTTTAGCATTTGTTTCAGTGTTTGGTGAAATCGTTCCAGACAGCCTTGTGACTGGGGATGATAAGCCGAAGAGACAATGTGTTCGACTCCCAGAGCAGCTAAAACATTTTTAAAAACTTTGCTGGTGAAATTAGAACCCTGATCCGTCTGTATTCTATGGGGTATACCTTTGGATGTAAACATATGCAGGAGGGGTTTCAGTATGGACTTGACCGTGATATTTCTTAGAGGGTATGCCTCCGGATATCTGGTTGTGGCATCCATCACCGTTAACATATACTGGTGCCCCTTTTTGGTCTTGGGAAGAGGTCCCACACAGTCTATTATTATTCGTTCAAAGGGTTCATCCACTACCGGAATGGAATATAAAGGAGCAGGAGGAATGGGTTTGTTAACTTTACCAGCAAGTTGGCACACGTGACAGGTTTTTACGAAACTTTTGACATTTTCCCTGATACCAGGCCAGAAGAAATGGTTTAATAACCTATGATATGTTTTACGAAATCCCAGATGTCCACCACCAGAACCATCATGAGCCAGTTTCAACACCTCAGATCGAACTGACGAGGGTAACACTATTTGGTGTGTTTCAGACCAAGAATCGGCGGAGGACAAATGGGGTTTCCGATAGGCACGCATAAGTACTCCATTGTTATGATAAAAGGCAGGTAAAGTGTCTAACTCTGTTTTCCCTACAGCAACATGTCTCTCCGAGGTCAAAGAAGGATCAGTCTCCTGGGCCTTTATCAGCTCTTCTCTAGAGAGCAAGTCAGGGATTAGGGGAGTGGAAGGCAAAGGTGACTGAATCGGGACCGTAGGAGCTTGACGAGCCTGTGAACGGGTTACTGCACAGGAGGGAAACAGGTCTGAAGGGTCATGATGCCATACAGGTTGTGGCTGTTCAGGAATTAGGACATTAGGGACTACTAGTTTTCCTGCTATATCATTACCTAGTAGTAACTGAATTCCTTTTACTGGCATGGGTTCATCTCTGACAGCCACCTGGACACAAGAGTTGACAAGAGGGCAATTTAGATAAACTTGGGCCAAAGGATACTGGGTGTTGGAAGTAAGATCCGAGATTAGCACTTTGTCTCTAGTAAAGTTATTTTCTATGCAAGGGACCGCATTACTCAACAATATGGATTGAGCGGCCCCTGTGTCCCTCAAGATCTTAACTGGGTAGGACTGACCATTCTTTGTAAGAGAGACATGGCCGAGAAAAATGTAATCTTCAAACAATCGTTCTGGTTGAGAACCATTACCATTATTAGTAGCTACTGGATTAGATGGAGTTGACGAGCCTGACATGACAGAACTGGGATTTTTCCTACTGTTTACACATTTTGGGTGTTTACAGAAGGCAATAGTGTGACCAGGTTTCTTACAATAAGCACAAGTTACTCTGTTACCAGACCAATCATTGTTCTTCGGCTTATCTGAAAATGCATTATTATAAGGGACATGACCAGAGGAAGCTTTTACATTAAAAGAGTGCTCTCCTTCCAGTCTTCCCCAGGCCCCAGGTCTCTAGTCTCAAAGCTTGTGCATCAGCCAGCTCTGCCACCCTAAACAATTCTCTCTCATCCCTCTCCTCTATGTACTTAACAATGGAAAAGGGCACTTTGTTTTTAAACTCTTCTAGGACCATGAGATTCACTAAATCCGAATAGGTAGTTACTTCAAGAGCATTTAGCCACTTCTTATAGAGTTTAAGTTTTTCATTAGCAAATTCTATGAATGATTGTTGCTTTGCTTTGGAAAGTTTTCGAAATTTATTCCGGTACGTCTCCGGAGTTACAGAATGAGCATGAAGAAGTTGTCTCTTAACAAAGTCATAGTCTTCGGGCCGGTCTAAATTTATATAGACACGAAATGATTTACCAGTGAGCTTAGGTGCAATTAGGATCATCCATTGTTCCTTTGGCCACTCGCTCTTAGTAGCAAGGCGTTCAAAAAGATTAAAAGACCCCTCTATATCACCCTCATCAAAAGTGGGTATCATAGAGCATGCATTAGAAATATTGCAAGAAATTTCCTTCTCTCTAATCCTAATTTCCTCTTTGACCTTATCTTTTGAAATGGCTATCTTATCTCTTTCGAGTTCAATGTTTAACATCATTCTCCGCTCTTCTAGAGCCATTTTCTGCTGTTCTAGCCTATACTGCATTTCTATTCTATACTTTTCAACTTCTGCTGAATTTGTCAAAGAACCCCCAAGTGACTGAGGCATTTCATCAGAGTTAGCAGTTGCCTGAATAGGAGAACCTAGACAAAGGTTATAAGGGTCAGGTTCCTCATCATTAGGTAAGGGAGGGAGATTCATAAGTCCAGCATTGACTAAGTATTGTACAGCAATATCCTTAATATTACTTTTGGTAATCTTAGATGAATGGCAAGGTAAAGGGATTTGATAGTGGGTTATTACCTTAACCCAATCCTCTTTTCTTAACAATTCTATGTACTCATGAGAAGGTTTAGAGATAAACTCGTCTATATCAATAGCCTCACCTTCCATAATAAACTAATTCCTTATGTACTAAATATGAAGTGTAGAAGAAGAGAGTGAATTTGATTTGAACGCGGCGGCCTAATCGCAGACACAGCCCTAAGTCTATGCTAACGACTACCAAATGCTCTCTTAGAGAGGTGTTAATCAATTCGTTTAGTAGGGGGATACACTGAGGAGCAGTGTACAAGACAAGGTTTGGTTAGAACAACTTCCAAACGATGAGTGTTTTACGTGAGGCACTCCAGATTTTTCACAAGAAAAATGATATATGAATGATAAAACACTCTAATTCCCCAATTCTGAAATAGAATCAATGACTAAACGAATAGATTCAACACTTTAAATTGTCCTAGAGATGAATACCATAACAATTCGTCTGGCGTTCGAAAAGAAAGTGCCCTTTTGTGTAGCCGCACACACAAGCAAGGAAAGACACTTTGAGAGTGCTTTTCTGCCAACCAAGATAATAACAACACTGTACCACAGAACTGCACCATAAACAAAAAATATACAAGTATCATGAATTCTAATAGTTACACAGTAATAGAATAGGGGTTACTTAACGATCCGAAGATCCTGGCGAGGTCGCCATTAATGTTACGCCCAACGTACTTGTTATTCCAAACTCTATTGGCCATGCCCGGAGATTGGGCCCAACACTAGATTTAAGATTGAAGAATGAACGCTTTATAGTTCTGACTGCAACATCAGTATAACTTAAGGGCATGGAGAAAGATAATGTAATTTTAACAGTATAATTATATTATTAACAACACATAAATTAATATAAACAAGGGAAAACATACATTGCAAAATATTAAATAACACGAATACAAGTAACACCACCTATAGAATTCAGAGACCTAAACTGATGTCCTATTTGTCTAAGCTACACTTGTACACAAGGAGAGGGCAGAGGTAAAAATAATATATATGTATACTCAGCACAATGAAGTAAGAGGTGGGCAGAGCTAATAGATACCCTGAGAAGATCCTGGTGGAAGACTGATGCACAACACAAAACATGTACACAGTATGAAAGCTCTCTGTGGAGTCCTACCTTAAACCACCTGCCCTCGCTATTTATACATTTCTAGTTCCCGCCAAAATGTGACGTTAACTAAATCCTCCTCTCCCATTGGCAGAGGGGTAAAGATCCGATTGGTTGAAGCTTAAACTAGGGGATAATCTGCCTGACTATCTTGATTCCTGGCTGGGTAGTTCGCTGCAAACGACCCAACGGGTCTAGTATTGAGGGGTCGTAACACATGCTAAAAATAGATATTTAATGTGTCACAAGTCGATATGTGCATGCATGTTCTGTACCAGTTTATATCTAAAATTTAGGCTCAAAACACCCAAAAATTCTATATTTTTAGGTCCCAGAAGCGATCTGTATATGCCTACTCCGTGTTTGAGTATTTTCAAAATACATGCCCAAAACATGCTGAAAATCGATATTTTAGATGCCAATAGTCGATATGTGCACGCATCTTCTGTACCCGTTTATATCTCAAATTCAGGCTCAAAACACCTGAACATTTAATATTTTTGGGTCCCAGAAGCGATCTGTACATGCCTACTCCGTGTTAGAGTACTTTCAAAATACAGGCCATAAAAAATGCTGAAAATCGATATTTTAGGTTCCCAAAGTCGATATGTGCATGCATCTTCTATACCCGTTTATATCTCAAATTCAGGATCAAAACACCCGAAAAATTGATATTTTTGGGTATGAGAAGCGATCTGTGCATGCCTACTCCGTGTTAGAGTACTTTATAAATTCAGGCCCAAAACATGCTCAAAATCGATATTTAATTAAGGTGCCCAAAGTGGATATGAGCATGCATTTTCTGTACCCGATTATATCTAAAATTCAGGCTCAAAATACCCGAAAATTCGATATTTTGGGGTCCCAGAAGCGATCTGTACATGCCTACTCCGTGTTATAGTACTTTCAAAATTCAGGCCCAAAACATGCTGAAAATCGATATTTTAGGTGCCCAAAGTCGATATGTGCATGCATCTTCTGTACCCGTTTATATCTCAAATTCAGGCACAAAACACCCGAGAATTCGATATTTTTAGGTCCCAGAAGCGATCTGTGCATGCCTACTCCGTGTTAGAGTATTTTCAAAATATAGGCTTGAAACATGCTAAAAATTGTTATTTTACGTGTCCAAAGTCGATATGTGCATACATCTTTTGTACCCGTTTATATCCCAAATTCAGGCTCAAAACACCCGAAAATTCGATATTTTTGGGTCACAGAAGCGATCTGTACATGCCAACTCAGTAATAGAATATTTTCAAAATACAGGCCAAAAACATGCTCAAAATCGATATTTTTGGAGCAAAGAGTCGATATGTGCATGCATCTTCATTACCTGTTTACATATCAAATTCAGGCTCAAAATACCCGAAAATTCAATATTTTTGGGTCCCAGACGCGATCTGTACATGCCTACTCCGTGTTAGAGTACTTTCAATATACAGGCCCAAAACAAGCTGAAAATCGATATTTTAGGTGCCCAAAGTCGATATGTGCATGCATGTTCTGTACCCTTTTATATCCCAAATTCAGGCTCAAAGCACCCGAAAAAACGATATTTTTGGGTCCCAGAAGCGATCTGTACATGTCTACTCAGTGCTAAAATGTTTTTAAAATATAGGCTTAAAACATGCTAAAATTCGATATTTTAGCTCCACATAGTCGATATGTGAATGCATCTTCAGTACCTGTTCATATCTCAAATGCTGGCTCAAAACACCCAAAAATTCAATATTTTTGGGTAACCGAAGCGATCTGTACATGTCTACTTAGTGCTATAATGTTTTCAAAATATAGGCTTAAAATATGCTAACAATCGATGTTTTACCTGTCCAAAGTCGATATGTGCATACATCGTTTGTACCCGTTTATATCACAAATTCTCGATCAAAACACCCGAAAATTCGATATTTTTGGGTCACAGAAGCTATCTGTACACGCCTACTCAGTAAAAGAATATTTTCAAAATATAGGCCCAAAACAAGCTAAAAATCGATATTATAGGTGCCCAATGTCGATATGTGCATGCATATGCTGTACCCGTTTATATCTCAAATTCAGGCTCAAAACACCCGAAAATTTAATATTTTTGGGTCCCATAAGCGGTCTGTACAAGCCTACTCCGTGTTAGAGTACTTTCAAAATACAGGCCATAAAACATGCTGAAAATCGATAGTTTAGGTGCCCAAAGTCGATATGTGCATGCATCTTCTGTACCAGTTTATATCTCAAATTCAGGCTCAAAACACCCGAAAATTCGATATTTTGGGGTCCCAGAAGATATCTGTACATGCCTACTCCGTGTTAGAGTACTTTCAAAATACATGCCCAAAACATGCTGAAAATCGATATTTTAGCTCCACATAGTCGATATGTGCATGCATCTTCTGTACCCGTTTATATCTCAAATTCAGGCTCAAAACACCCGAAAATTCGATATTTTTGGGTCCCAGAAGATATCTGTACATGCCTACTCCGTGTTAGAGTACTTTCAAAATACATGCCCAAAACATGCTGAAAATCGATATTTTAGGTGCCCAAAGTGGATATTAGCATGCATCTTCTGTACCCGATTATATCTCAAATTCATGCACAAAATTCCCGAAAATTCGATGTTTTTGGGCCCCAGAAGCAATCTGTACATGCCTATTCCGTGTTAGAGTATTTTAAGAATACAGGCCCAAAACATGCTGAATCTCGATATTTGAGGTGCCCAAAGTCAATATGTGTATGTATCTTCTGTACCCGTTTATATCCCAAATTCAGGCTCGAAACACCCGAAAATTCGATATTTTTGGGTCAGAGAAGCGATCTGTACATGCCTATTCAGTGATAGAATATTTTTAAAATATAGGCCCAAAACATGCTGAAAATCGTTATTTTAGCTCCACATAGTCAATATGTGCATGCATCTTCTCAACCCGTTTATATCTTAAATTCAGGCTCAAAACAACCGAAAATTCGATATTTTTGGGTCCCAGAAGCGATCTGTACATGCCTACTCCGTGTTAGAGTACTTTCAAAATACAGGCCCAAAACATGATGAAAATCGATATTTTAGGTGCCCAAAGTGGATATGAGCATGCATCTTCTGTACCCGATTATATCTCAAATTCAGGCTCAAAACATCCGAAAATTCGATATTTTTGGGCCCCAGAAGCAATCTGTACATGCCTATTCCGTGTTATAGTATTTCCAAATTCAGGCCCAAAACAAGCTGAAAATCGATGTTAGAGGTGCCCAAAGTCAATATGTGTATGCATCTTCTGTACCCGTTTATATCCTAAATTCAGGCTCAAAACACCCGAAAATTAGATATTTTTGGGTCCCAGAAGAGATCTGTACATGCCTACACTGTGTTAGAGTATTTTCAAAATATTGGCCCAAAACATGCTAAAAATCGATATTTTGGGTGCCGAAAGTTGATATCTGCATGCATCTTAAGTACCCGTTTATATCTCAAATTCAGGCTCAAAACGACGGAAAATTCAATATTTTTTGGTCCCAGAAGCGATCTGTACATGCCTACTCAGTGCTAGAATATTTTCAAAATATAGGCTCAAAACATGCTAAAAATCGAAAATTTAAGTGTCCAAAGTCGATATGTGCATGCATCTTCTGTACCCGTTTATATCCCAAATTCAGGCTCAAAACACCCGAAAATTCGATATTTTTGGGTCCCAGAAGCGATCTGTACATGCCTACTTCTTGTTAGAGTATTTTCACAATACAGACCCAAAACATGCTCAAAATCGATATTTTAGGTGCCCAAAGTCAATATGTGTATGCATCTTCTGTAACCGTCTATATCCCAAATTCAGGTTCAAAACATTCGAAAATTCGACATTTTTGGGTCCCAGAAGCAATCTGTACATGCCTACTTTTTGCTAGAATGTTTTCAAAATACAGACCCAAAACATGCTCAAAATCGATATTTTAGGTGCAAAAAGTCGATATGTGCATGCATCTTCTGTACCCGTTTATATCTCAAATTCAGGCTCAAAACACCTGAAAATTCTATATTTTTGGGTACCAGAAGCGATGTGTACATGCCTACTTCGTGTTAGAGTATTTTCAAAATACAGGCCCAAAACATGCTCAAAATCGATATTTTAGGTGCCCAAAGTCGATATGTGCATGCATCTTCTGTATCCGTCTATATCCCAAATTCTGGTTCAAAACACCCGAAAATTCGATATTTTTGGGGCCCAGAAGCGATCTGTACATGCCTACTCCTTGCTAGAATTTTTTCAAGATACAGACCCAAAACAAGATCAAAATCGATATTTTAGGTGCAAAAAGTGGATATGTGCATGCATCTTCTGAACCCGTTTATATCTCAAATTCAGGCTGAAAACACCCGAAAATTCGATATTTTTGGGTCCCAAAAGCGATCTGTACATGTCTACTCCATGTTAGAGTATTTTTAAAATACAGTCCCAAAACATCCTAAAAATCGATATTTTAGGTGTCCAAAGTCGATATGTGCATGCATCTTCTGTATCCGTTTATATCTCAAATTCAGGCTCAAAACACCCGATAATTCGATATTTTTGGGTCCCAGAAGCGATCTGTACATGCCTTCTCCGTGTTAAAGTATTTTCAAAATACAGGCTTAAAACATGCTGAAAATCTATATTTTAGGTGCCCAAAGTTAATATGTGTATGCATCTTCTGTACCCGTCTATATCTCAAATTCAGGTTTAAAACACCAGAAAATTCGGTATTTTCGGGTCCCAGAAGCGATCTGTACATGCCTACTCCTTGCTAGAATGTTTTCAAGATACAGACCCAAAACATGCTCAAAATCGATATTTTAAGTGCAAAAAGCCGATATGTGCATGCATCTTCTGTACCCGTTTATATCTCAAATTCAGGCTCAAAGCTCCGTAAATTCGATATTTTTGGGTCCGAGAAGCGATCTGTACATGCCTACTCCTTGCAAGAATTTTTTAAAGATACAGACCCAAAACATAATCGTAATCGATATTTTAGGTGCCAAAAGTCGATATGTGCATGCATCTTCTGTACCCGTATATATCTCAAATTCAAGCTCAAAACACCCGAAAATTCCATATTTTTGGGTCCCTTAAGCGATCTGTACATGCATACTCCGTGTTAGAGTATGTTCAAAATACAGGCCTAAAACATGCTGCAAATCGATATTTTAGCTGCCCAAACTCAATATGTGTATGCATCTTCTGTATCAGTCTATATCCCAAATTCAGGTTCAAAACACTCGAAAATTCGATATTTTTGGGTCCCAGGAGCGATCTGTACATGCCTACTCCTTGCTAGAATTTTTTCAAGATACAGACCCAAAACAAGATCAAAATCGATATTTTAGGTGCAAAAAGTCGGTATGTGCATGCATCTTCTGTACCCGTTTATATCTCAAATTCAGGCCCAAAACACCCAAAAAATCCATATTTTTGTGTCCCAGAAGCGATCTGTACATGCCTACTCCGTGGTACAGTATTTTCAAAATACAGGCCCAAAACATGCTCGAAATCGATATTTTAGGTGCCCAAAGTCAATATGTGCATGCATCTTCTGTATCCGTTTATATCTCAAATTCAGGCTCAAAACACCCTAAAATTCGATATTTTTGGATCCCAGAAGCGATCTGTACATGCCTTCTCCGTGTTAAAGTATTTTCAAAATACAGGCTTAAAACATGCTGAAAATCTATATTTTAGGTGCCAAAAGTCAATATGTGTATGCATCTTCTGTACCCGTCTATATCTCAAATTCAGGTTCAAAACACCAGAAAATTCGGTATTTTCGGGTCCCAGAAGCGATCTGTACATGCCTACTCCTTGCTAGAATGTTTTCAAGATACAGACCCAAAACATGCTCAAAATCGATATTTTAAGTGCAAAAAGCCGATATGTGCATGCATCTTCTGTACCCGTTTATATCTCAAATTCAGGCTCAAAGCTCCGTAAATTCGATATTTTTGGGTCCGAGAAGCGATCTGTACATGCCTACTCCTTGCAAGAATTTTTTAAAGATACAGACCCAAAACATGATCGTAATCGATATTTTAGGTGCCCAAAGTCGATATGTGCATGCATCTTCTGTACCCGTTTATATCTCAAATTCAAGCTCAAAACACCCGAAAATTCCATATTTTTGGGTCCCTTAAGCGATCTGTACATGCATACTCCGTGTTAGAGTATGTTCAAAATACAGGCCTAAAACATGCTGCAAATCGATATTTTAGCTGCCCAAACTCAATATGTGTATGCATCTTCTGTACCAGTCTATATCCCAAATTCAGGTTCAAAACACTCGAAAATTCGATATTTTTGGATCCCAGAACCGATCTGTATATGCATACTCCGTGTTAGAGTGTTTTTAAAATACAGGCCCAAAACATGCTGAAAATTGATATTTTAGGTGCACAAAGTCAATATGTGTATGCATTCTCTGTACCCGGTTATATCTCAAATTCAAACTCAAAACACCCGAAAATTCGATATTTTTGGGTCCCAGAAGCGATCTGTACATGCCTACTCCTTGCTAGAATTTTTTCAAGATACAGACCCAAAACAAGATCAAAATCGATATTTTAGGTGCAAAAAGTCGATATGTGCATGCATCTTCTGTACCCGTTTATATCTCAAATTCAGGCCCAAAACACCCAAAAAATCCATATTTTTGTGTCCCAGAAGCGATCTGTACATGCCTACTCCGTGGTACAGTATTTTCAAAATACAGGCCCAAAACATGCTCGAAATCGATATTTTAGGTGCCCAAAGTCAATATGTGCATGCATCTTCTATATCCGTTTATATCTCAAATTCAGGCTCAAAAAACCCTAAAATTCGATATTTTTGGATCCCAGAAGCGATCTGTACATGCCTTCTCCGTGTTAAAGTATTTTCAAAATACAGGCTTAAAACATGCTGAAAATCTATATTTTAGGTGCCAAAAGTCAATATGTGTATGCATCTTCTGTACCCGTCTATATCTCAAATTCAGGTTCAAAACACCAGAAAATTCGGTATTTTCGGGTCCCAGAAGCGATCTGTACATGCCTACTCCTTGCTAGAATGTTTTCAAGATACAGACCCAAAACATGCTCAAAATCGATATTTTAAGTGCAAAAAGCCGATATGTGCATGCATCTTCTGTACCCGTTTATATCTCAAATTCAGGCTCAAAGCTCCGTAAATTCGATATTTTTGGGTCCGAGAAGCGATCTGTACATGCCTACTCCTTGCAAGAATTTTTTAAAGATACAGACCCAAAACATGATCGTAATCGATATTTTAGGTGCCCAAAGTCGATATGTGCATGCATCTTCTGTACCCGTTTATATCTCAAATTCAAGCTCAAAACACCCGAAAATTCCATATTTTTGGGTCCCTTAAGCGATCTGTACATGCATACTCCGTGTCAGAGTATGTTCAAAATACAGGCCTAAAACATGCTGCAAATCGATATTTTAGCTGCCCAAACTCAATATGTGTATGCATCTTCTGTACCAGTCTATATCCCAAATTCAGGTTCAAAACACTCGAAAATTCGATATTTTTGGATCCCAGAACCGATCTGTATATGCATACTCCGTGTTAGAGTGTTTTTAAAATACAGGCCCAAAACATGCTGAAAATTGATATTTTAGGTGCACAAAGTCAATATGTGTATGCATTCTCTGTACCCGGTTATATCTCAAATTCAAACTCAAAACACCCGAAAATTCGATATTTTTGGGTCCCAGAAGCGATCTGTACATGCCTACTCCTTGCTAGAATTTTTTCAAGATACAGACCCAAAACAAGATCAAAATCGATATTTTAGGTGCCCAAAGTCAATATGTGCATGCATCTTCTATATCCGTTTATATCTCAAATTCAGGCTCAAAAAACCCTAAAATTCGATATTTTTGGATCCCAGAAGCGATCTGTACATGCCTTCTCCGTGTTAAAGTATTTTCAAAATACAGGCTTAAAACATGCTGAAAATCTATATTTTAGGTGCCAAAAGTCAATATGTGTATGCATCTTCTGTACCCGTCTATATCTCAAATTCAGGTTCAA
Source organism: Petrolisthes cinctipes (assembly GCA_033782935.1). Lineage (NCBI taxonomy): Eukaryota > Metazoa > Arthropoda > Malacostraca > Decapoda > Porcellanidae > Petrolisthes > Petrolisthes cinctipes. The sequence goes on along the minus strand of JAWQEG010000062.1, from coordinate 10,991,733 downwards.
AACACCAGAAAATTCGGTATTTTCGGGTCCCAGAAGCGATCTGTACATGCCTACTCCTTGCTAGAATGTTTTCAAGATACAGACCCAAAACATGCTCAAAATCGATATTTTAAGTGCAAAAAGCCGATATGTGCATGCATCTTCTGTACCCGTTTATATCTCAAATTCAGGCTCAAAGCTCCGTAAATTCGATATTTTTGGGTCCGAGAAGCGATCTGTACATGCCTACTCCTTGCAAGAATTTTTTAAAGTTACAGACCCAAAACATGATCGTAATCGATATTTTAGGTGCCCAAAGTCGATATGTGCATGCATCTTCTGTACCCGTTTATATCTCAAATTCAAGCTCAAAACACCCGAAAATTCCATATTTTTGGGTCCCTTAAGCGATCTGTACATGCATACTCCGTGTTAGAGTATGTTCAAAATACAGGCCTAAAACATGCTGCAAATCGATATTTTAGCTGCCCAAACTCAATATGTGTATGCATCTTCTGTACCAGTCTATATCCCAAATTCAGGTTCAAAACACTCGAAAATTCGATATTTTTGGATCCCAGAAGCGATCTGTATATGCATACTCCGTGTTAGAGTGTTTTTAAAATACAGGCCCAAAACATGCTGAAAATTGATATTTTAGGTGCACAAAGTCAATATATGTATGCATTCTCTGTACCCGGTTATATCTCAAATTCAAACTCAAAAAACCCGAAAATTCGATATTTTTGGGTCCCAGAAGCGATCTGTACATGCCTACTCAGTGCTAGAATGTTTTCAAAATATAGGCTCAGAACATGCTAAAAATCGATATTTTGGGTGCCCAAAGTCGATATGTGCATGCATCTTCTGTACCCGTTTATATCTCAAATTCAGGCTCAAAACACCCAAAAATTTGATATTTTTGTGTCCCAGAAGCGATTTGTACGTGTCTACTCCGTGTTAGAGTATTTTAAAAATACAGGCCCAAAACATGCTCGAAATCGATATATTGGGTGCCCAAAGACGATATGTGCATGCATCTTCTGTACCCGTTTATATCATAAATTCAGACTCAAAACACCCGAATAATCGATATTTTTGGGTCCCAAAAGCCATCTGTACATACATACTCCGTGTTAGAGTATTTTCAAAATACAAGCCTAAAACATGCTGAAAATCGATATTTTAGCTGCCCAAAGTCAATATGTGTATGCATCTTCTGTACCCGTCTATATCCCAAATTCAGGTTCAAAACACCCGAAAATTCGATATTTTTGGGTCCCAGGAGCGATCTGTACATGCCTACTCCTTGCTAGAATTTTTTCAAGATACAGACCCAAAACAAGATCAAAATCGATATTTTAGGTGCAAAAAGTCGATATGTGCATGCATCTTCTGTACCCGTTTATATCTCAAATTCAGGCCCAAAACACCCAAAAAATCCATATTTTTGTGTCCCAGAAGCGATCTGTACATGCCTACTCCGTGGTACAGTATTTTCAAAATACAGGCCCAAAACATGCTCAAAATCGATATTTTAGGTGCCCAAAGTCAATATGTGCATACATCTTCTGTATCCGTTTATATCTCAAATTCAGGCTCAAAACACCCGAAAATTCGATATTTTTGGGTCCCAGAAGCGATCTGTACATGCCTTCTCCGTGTTAAAGTATTTTCAAAATACAGGCCTAAAACATGCTGAAAATCTATATTTTAGGTGCCAAAAGTCAATATGTGTATGCATCTTCTGTACCCGTCTATATCTCAAATTCAGGTTCAAAACACCAGAAAATTCGATATTTTTGGGTCCCAGTAGCGATCTGTACATGCCTCCTCTCCTTGCTAGAATGTTTTCAAGATACAGACCCAAAACATGCTCAAAATCGATATTTTAATTAAGTGCAAAAAGTCGATATGTGCATGCATCTTCTGTACCCGTTTATATCTCAAATTCTGGCTCAAAACTCCGAAAATTCGATATTTTTGGGTCCCAGAAGCGATCTGTACATGCATACTCCGTGTTAGAGTGTTTTTAAAGAACAGGCCCAAAACATGCTAAAAAATTGATATTTTAGGTGCACAAAGTCAATATGTGTATGCATTCTCTGTACCCGGTTATATCTCAAATTCAGGCTCAAAACTCCCGAAAATTCAATATTTTTGGGTCCCAGAAGCGATCTGTACATGCCTACTCAGTGCTAGAATGTTTTCAAAATATAGGCTCAGAACATGCTAAAAATCGATATTTTGGGTGCCCAAAGTCGATATGTGCATGCAACTTCTGTACCCGTTTATATCTCAAATTCAGGCTCAAAACACCCAAAAATTCGATATTTTTGTGTCCCAGAAGCGATCTGTACGTGTCTACTTCGTGTTAGAGTATTTTAAAAATACAGGCCCAAAATATGCTCAAAATCGATATATTGGGTGCCTAAAGTCGATATGTGCATGCATCTTCTGTACCCGTTTATATCTCAAATTCAGACTCAAAACACCCGAATATTCGATATTTTTGGGTCCCAAAAGCCATCTGTACATGCATACTCCGTGTCAGAGTATTTTCAAAATACAAGCCTAAAACATGCTGAAAATCGATATTTTAGCTGCCCAAAGTCAATATGTGTATGCATCTTCTGTACCCGTCTATATCCCAAATTCAGGTTCAAAACATTCGAAAATTCGATATTTTTGGGTCCCAGAAGCAATCTGTACATGCCTACTTCTTGCTAGAATGTTTTCAATATACAGACCCAAAACATGCTCAAAATCGATATTTTAGGTGCAAAAAGTCGATATGTGCATGCATCTTCTGTACCCGTTTATATCTCAAATTCAGGCTCAAAACATCCGAAAATTCGATATTTTTGGGTCCCAGAAGCGATCTGTACATGCCTTCTCCGTGTTAAAGAATTTTCAAAATACAGGCTCAAAACATGCTGAAAATCTATATTTTAGGTGCCCAAAGTCAATATGTGTATGCATCTTCTGTACCCGTGTATATCCCAAATTCAGGTTCAAAACACCAGAAAATTGGGTATTTTTGGGTCCCAGAAGCGATCTGTACATGCCTACTCCTTGCTAGAATGTTTTCAAGATACAGACCCAAAACATGCTCAAAATCGATATTTTAGGTGCAAAAAGTCGATATGTGCATGCATCCTCTGTACCCGGTTATATCCCAAATTCAGGCTCAAAACCCCCGAAAATTCGATATTTTTGGGTTCCAGAAGCGATCTGTACATGCCTACTCAGTGCTAGAATATTTTAAAATTATAAGCCCAAAACAAACTAAAAATCGATATTTTGGGTGCCAAAGTCGATATGTGCATGCATCTTCTGTACCCGTTTATATCTCAAATTCAGGCTCAAAACACCCAAAAAATCGATATTTTTGTGTCCCAGAAGCGATCTGTACGTGCATAATCCGTGTTAGAGTGTTTTTAAATTAAAGGCCTAAAACATGATGAAAATCGATATTTTATGTGCCCAAAGTCAATATGTGTATGCATCTTCTATACCCGTGTATATCCCTAATTCTGGTTCAAAACATCAGAAAATTCGATATTTTTGGGTCCCAGAAGCGATCTGTACATGCCAACTCCTTCCTAGAATGTTTTCAAGATACAGACCCAAAACATGCTCAAAATCGATATTTTAAGTGCAAAAAGTCAATATGTGCATGCATCTTCTGTACCCGTTTATATCTCAAATTCAGGCTCAAAACACCCGAGAATTCGATATGTTTAGGTCCCAGAAGCGATCTGTGCATGCCTACTCCGTGTTAGAGTATTTTCAAAATATAGGCTTGAAACATGCTAAAAATTGTTATTTTACGTGTCCAAAGTCGATATGTGCATACATCTTTTGTACCCGTTTATATCCCAAATTCAGGCTCAAAACACCCGAAAATTCTATATTTTTGGGTCACAGAAGCGATCTGTACATGCCAACTCAGTAATAGAATATTTTCAAAATACAGGCCAAAAACATGCTCAAAATCGATATTTTTGGAGCAATGAGTCGATATGTGCATGCATCTTCATTACCTGTTTACATATCAAATTCAGGCTCAAAATACCCGAAAATTCAATTTTTTTGTGTCCCAGACGCGATCTGTACATGCCTACTCCGTGTTAGAGTACTTTCAATATACAGGCCCAAAACAAGCTGAAAATCGATATTTTAGGTGCCCAAAGTCGATATGTGCATGCATGTTCTGTACCCTTTTATATCCCAAATTCAGGCTCAAAGCACCCGAAAAAACGATATTTTTGGGTCCCAGAAGCGATCTGTACATGTCTACTCAGTGCTAAAATGTTTTTAAAATATAGGCTTAAAACATGCTAAAATTCGATATTTTAGCTCCACATAGTCGATATGTGCATGCATCTTCTGTACCCGTTTATATCTCAAATTCAGGCTCAAAACACCCGAAAATTCGATATTTTTGGGTCCCAGAAGATATCTGTACATGCCTACTCCGTGTTAGAGTACTTTCAAAATACATGCCCAAAACATGCTGAAAATCGATATTTTAGGTGCCCAAAGTGGATATTAGCATGCATCTTCTGTACCCGATTATATCTCAAATTCATGCACAAAATTCCCGAAAATTCGATGTTTTTGGGCCCCAGAAGCAATCTGTACATGCCTATTCCGTGTTAGAGTATTTTAAAAATACAGGCCCAAAACATGCTGAATCTCGATATTTGAGGTGCCCAAAGTCAATATGTGTATGTATCTTCTGTACCCGTTTATATCCCAAATTCAGGCTCGAAACACCCGAAAATTCGATATTTTTGGGTCAGAGAAGCGATCTGTACATGCCTATTCAGTGATAGAATATTTTTAAAATATAGGCCCAAAACATGCTGAAAATCGTTATTTTAGCTCCACATAGTCGATATGTGCATGCATCTTCTCTACCCGTTTATATCTTAAATTCAGGCTCAAAACAACCGAAAATTCGATATTTTTGGGTCCCAGAAGCGATCTGTACATGCCTACTCCGTGTTAGAGTACTTTCAAAATACAGGCCCAAAACATGCTGAAAATCGATATTTTAGGTGCCCAAAGTGGATATGAGCATGCATCTTCTGTACCCGATTATATCTTAAATTCAGGCTCAAAACATCCGAAAATTCGATATTTTTGGGCCCCAGAAACAATCTGTACATGTCTATTCCGTGTTATAGTATTTCCAAATTCAGGCCCAAAACATGTTGAAAATCGATGTTAGAGGTGCCCAAAGTCAATATGTGTATGCATCTTCTGTACCCGTTTATATCCTAAATTCAGGCTCAAAACACCCGAAAATTCGATATTTTTGGGTCCCAGAAGAGATCTGTACATGCCTACACTGTGTTAGAGTATTTTCAAAATATTGGCCCAAAACATGCTAAAAATCGATATTTTGGGTGCCGAAAGTTGATATCTGCATGCATCTTAAGTACCCGTTTATATCTCAAATTCAGGCTCAAAACGACGGAAAATTCAATATTTTTTGGTCCCAGAAGCGATCTGTACATGCCTACTCAGTGCTAGAATATTTTCAAAATATAGGCTCAAAACATGCTAAAAATCGAAAATTTAAGTGTTCAAAGTCGATATGTGCATGCATCTTCTGTACCCGTTTATATCCCAAATTCAGGCTCAAAACACCCGAAAATTCGATATTTTTGTGTCCCAGAAGCGTTCTGTACATGCCTACTTCTTGTTAGAGTATTTTCACAATACAGACCCAAAACATGCTCAAAATCGATATTTTAGGTGCCCAAAGTCAATATGTGTATGCATCTTCTGTAACCGTCTATATCCCAAATTCAGGTTCAAAACATTCGAAAATTCGACATTTTTGGGTCCCAGAAGCAATCTGTACATGCCTACTTTTTGCTAGAATGTTTTCAAGATACAGACCCAAAACATGCTCAAAATCGATATTTTAGGTGCAAAAAGTCGTTATGTGCATGCATCTTCTGTACCCGTTTATATCTCAAATTCAGGCTCAAAACACCCGAAAATTCGATATTTTTGGGTACCAGAAGCGATGTGTACATGCCTACTTCGTGTTAGAGTATTTTAAAAATACAGGCCCAAAACATGCTCAAAATCGATATTTTAGGTGCCCAAAGTCGATATGTGCATGCATCTTCTGTATCCGTCTATATCCCAAATTCTGTTTCAAAACACCCGAAAATTCAATATTTTTGGGGCCCAGGAGCGATCTGTACATGCCTACTCCTTGCTAGAATTTTTTCAAGATACAGACCCAAAACAAGATCAAAATCGATATTTTAGGTGCAAAAAGTGGATATGTGCATGCATCTTCTGAACCCGTTTATATCTCAAATTCAGGCTGAAAACACCCGAAAATTCGATATTTTTGGGTCCCAAAAGCGATCTGTACATGTCTACTCCGTGTTAGAGTATTTTTAAAATACAGTCCCAAAACATCCTGAAAATCGATATTTTAGGTGTCCAAAGTCGATATGTGCATGCATCTTCTGTATCCGTTTATATATCAAATTCAGGCTCAAAACACCCGATAATTCGATATTTTTGGGTCCCAGAAGCGATCTGCACATGCCTTGTCCGTGTTAAAGTATTTTCAAAATACAGGCTTAAAACATGCTGAAAATCTATATTTTAGGTGCCCAAAGTTAATATGTGTATGCATCTTCTGTACCCGTCTATATCTCAAATTCAGGTTTAAAACACCAGAAAATTCGGTATTTTCGGGTCCCAGAAGCGATCTGTACATGCCTACTCCTTGCTAGAATGTTTTCAAGATACAGACCCAAAACATGCTCAAAATCGATATTTTAAGTGCAAAAAGCCGATATGTGCATGCATCTTCTGTACCCGTTTATATCTCAAATTCAGGTTCAAAGCTCCGTAAATTCGATATTTTTGGGTCCCAGAAGCGATCTGTACATGCCTACTCCTTGCTAGAATGTTTTCAAGATACAGACCCAAAACATGATCGTAATCGATATTTTAGGTGCCCAAAGTCGATATGTGCATGCATCTTCTGTACCCGTTTATATCTCAAATTCAAGCTCAAAACACCCGAAAATTCCATATTTTTGGGTCCCTTAAGCGATCTGTACATGCATACTCCGTGTTAGAGTATGTTCAAAATACAGGCCTAAAACATGCTGCAAATCGATATTTTAGCTGCCCAAACTCAATATGTGTATGCATCTTCTGTACCAGTCTATATCCCAAATTCAGGTTCAAAACACTCGAAAATTCGATATTTTTGGATCCCAGAAGCGATCTGTATATGCATACTCCGTGTTAGAGTGTTTTTAAAATACAGGCCCAAAACATGCTGAAAATTGATATTTTAGGTGCACAAAGTCAATATGTGTATGCATTCTCTGTACCCGGTTATATCTCAAATTCAGGCTCAAAACACCCGAAAATTCAATATTTTTGGGTCCCAGAAGCGATCTGTACATGCCTACTCAGTGCTAGAATGTTTTCAAAATATAGGCTCAGAACATGCTAAAAATCGATATTTTGGGTGCCCAAAGTCGATATGTGCATGCATCTTCTGTACCCGTTTATATCTCAAATTCAGGCTCAAAACACCCAAAAATTTGATATTTTTGTGTCCCAGAAGCGATCTGTACGTGTCTACTCCGTGTTAGAGTATTTTAAAAATACAGGCCCAAAACATGCTCAAAATCGATATATTGGGTGCCCAAAGACGATATGTGCATGCATCTTCTGTACCCGTTTATATCATAAATTCAGACTCAAAACACCCGAATAATCGAAATTTTTGGGTCCCAAATGCCATCTGTACATACATACTCCGTGTTAGAGTATTTTCAAAATACAAGCCTAAAACATGCTGAAAATCGATATTTTAGCTGCCCAAAGTCAATATGTGTATGCATCTTCTGTACCCGTGTATATCCCAAATTCAGGTTCAAAACACCCGAAAATTCGATATTTTTGGGTCCCAGGAGCGATCTGTACATGCCTACTCCTTGCTAGAATTTTTTCAAGATACAGACCCAAAACAAGATCAAAATCGATATTTTAGGTGCAAAAAGTCGATATGTGCATGCATCTTCTGTACCCGTTTATATCTCAAATTCAGGCCCAAAACACCCAAAAAATCCATATTTTTGCTTCCCAGAAGCGATCTGTACATGCCTACTCCGTGGTACAGTATTTTCAAAATACAGGCCCAAAACATGCTCAAAATCGATATTCTAGGTGCCCAAAGTCAATATGTGCATGCATCTTCTGTATCCGTTTATATCTCAAATTCAGGCTCAAAACACCCGAAAATTCGATATTTTTGGGTCCCAGAAGCGATCTGTACATGCCTTCTCCGTGTTAAAGTATTTTCAAAATACAGGCTTAAAACATGCTGAAAATCTATATTTTAGGTGCCAAAAGTCAATATGTGTATGCATCTTCTGTACCCGTCTATATCTCAAATTCAGGTTCAAAACACCAGAAAATTCGGTATTTTCGGGTCCCAGAAGCGATCTGTACATGCCTACTCCTTGCTAGAATGTTTTCAAGATACAGACCCAAAACATGCTCAAAATCGATATTTTAAGTGCAAAAAGCCGATATGTGCATGCATCTTCTGTACCCGTTTATATCTCAAATTCAGGCTCAAAGCTCCGTAAATTCGATATTTTTGGGTCCGAGAAGCGATCTGTACATGCCTACTCCTTGCAAGAATTTTTTAAAGATACAGACCCAAAACATGCTCAAAATCGATATTTTAAGTGCAAAAAGCCGATATGTGCATGCATCTTCTGTACCCGTTTATATCTCAAATTCTGGCTCAAAACTCCTAAAATTCGATATTTTTGGGTCCCAGAAGCGATCTGTACATGCATACTCCGTGTTAGAGTGTTTTTAAAGAACAGGCCCAAAACATGCTAAAAAATTGATATTTTAGGTGCACAAAGTCAATATGCGTATGCATTCTCTGTACCCGGTTATATCTCAAATTCAGGCTCAAAACTCCCGAAAATTCAATATTTTTGGGTACCAGAAGCGATCTGTACATGCCTACTCAGTGCTAGAATGTTTTCAAAATATAGGCTCAGAACATGCTAAAAATCGATATTTTGGGTGCCCAAAGTCGATATGTGCATGCAACTTCTGTACCCGTTTATATCTCAAATTCAGGCTCAAAACACCCAAAAATTCGATATTTTTGTGTCCCAGAAGCGATCTGTACGTGTCTACTTCGTGTTAGAGAATTTTAAAAATACAGGCCCAAAATATGCTCAAAATCGATATATTGGGTGCCTAAAGTCGATATGTGCATGCATCTTCTGTACCCGTTTATATCTCAAATTCAGACTCAAAACACCCGAATATTCGATATTTTTGGGTCCCAAAAGCCATCTGTACATGCATACTCCGTGTCAGAGTATTTTCAAAATACAAGCCTAAAACATGCTGAAAATCGATATTTTAGCTGCCCAAAGTCAATATGTGTATGCATCTTCTGTACCCGTCTATATCCCAAATTCAGGTTCAAAACATTCAAAAATTCGATATTTTTGGGTCCCAGAAGCAATCTGTAAATGCCTACTTCTTGCTAGAATGTTTTCAATATACAGACCCAAAACATGCTCAAAATCGATATTTTAGGTGCAAAAAGTCGATATGTGCATGCATCTTCTGTACCCGTTTATATCTCAAATTCAGGCTCAAAACATCCGAAAATTCGATATTTTTGGGTCCCAGAAGCGATCTGTACATGCCTTCTCCGTGTTAAAGTATTTTCAAAATACAAGCCTAAAACATGCTGAAAATCGATATTTTAGCTGCCCAAACTCAATATGTGTATGCATCTTCTGTACCAGTCTATATCCCAAATTCAGGTTCAAAACACTCGAAAATTCGATATTTTTGGATCCCAGAAGCGATCTGTATATGCATACTCCGTGTTAGAGTGTTTTTAAAATACAGGCCCAAAACATGCTGAAAATTGATATTTTAGGTGCACAAAGTCAATATGTGTATGCATTCTCTGTACCCGGTTATATCTCAAATTCAGGCTCAAAACACCCTAAAATTCAATATTTTTGGGTCCCAGAAGCGATCTGTACATGCCTACTCAGTGCTAGAATGTTTTCAAAATATAGGCTCAGAACATGCTAAAAATCGATATTTTGGGTGCCCAAAGTCGATATGTGCATGCATCTTCTGTACCCGTTTATATCTCAAATTCAGGCTCAAAACACCCAAAAATTTGATATTTTTGTGTCCCAGAAGCGATCTGTACGTGTCTACTCCGTGTTAGAGTATTTTAAAAATACAGGCCCAAAACATGCTCAAAATCGATATATTGGGTGCCCAAAGACGATATGTGCATGCATCTTCTGTACCCGTTTATATCATAAATTCAGACTCAAAACACCCGAATAATCGAAATTTTTGGGTCCCAAAAGCCATCTGTACATACATACTCCGTGTTAGAGTATTTTCAAAATACAAGCCTAAAACATGCTGAAAATCGATATTTTAGCTGCCCAAAGTCAATATGTGTATGCATATTCTGTACCCGTGTATATCCCAAATTCAGGTTCAAAACACCCGAAAATTCGATATTTTTGGGTCCCAGGAGCGATCTGTACATGCCTACTCCTTGCTAGAATTTTTTCAAGATACAGACCCAAAACAAGATCAAAATCGATATTTTAGGTGCAAAAAGTCGATATGTGCATGCATCTTCTGTACCCGTTTATATCTCAAATTCAGGCCCAAAACACCCAAAAAATCCATATTTTTGCTTCCCAGAAGCGATCTGTACATGCCTACTCCGTGGTACAGTATTTTCAAAATACAGGCCCAAAACATGCTCAAAATCGATATTCTAGGTGCCCAAAGTCAATATGTGCATGCATCTTCTGTATCCGTTTATATCTCAAATTCAGGCTCAAAACACCCGAAAATTCGATATTTTTGGGTCCCAGAAGCGATCTGTACATGCCTTCTCCGTGTTAAAGTATTTTCAAAATACAGGCTTAAAACATGCTGAAAATCTATATTTTAGGTGCCAAAAGTCAATATGTGTATGCATCTTCTGTACCCGTCTATATCTCAAATTCAGGTTCAAAACACCAGAAAATTCGGTATTTTCGGGTCCCAGAAGCGATCTGTACATGCCTACTCCTTGCTAGAATGTTTTCAAGATACAGACCCAAAACATGCTCAAAATCGATATTTTAAGTGCAAAAAGTCGATATGTGCATGCATCTTCTGTACCCGTTTATATCTCAAATTCAGGCTCAAAGCTCCGTAAATTCGATATTTTTGGGTCCGAGAAGCGATCTGTACATGCCTACTCCTTGCAAGAATTTTTTAAAGATACAGACCCAAAACATGCTCAAAATCGATATTTTAAGTGCAAAAAGCCGATATGTGCATGCATCTTCTGTACCCGTTTATATCTCAAATTCTGGCTCAAAACTCCTAAAATTCGATATTTTTGGGTCCCAGAAGCGATCTGTACATGCATACTCCGTGTTAGAGTGTTTTTAAAGAACAGGCCCAAAACATGCTAAAAAATTGATATTTTAGGTGCACAAAGTCAATATGCGTATGCATTCTCTGTACCCGGTTATATCTCAAATTCAGGCTCAAAACTCCCGAAAATTCAATATTTTTGGGTACCAGAAGCGATCTGTACATGCCTACTCAGTGCTAGAATGTTTTCAAAATATAGGCTCAGAACATGCTAAAAATCGATATTTTGGGTGCCCAAAGTCGATATGTGCATGCAACTTCTGTACCCGTTTATATCTCAAATTCAGGCTCAAAACACCCAAAAATTCGATATTTTTGTGTCCCAGAAGCGATCTGTACGTGTCTACTTCGTGTTAGAGAATTTTAAAAATACAGGCCCAAAATATGCTCAAAATCGATATATTGGGTGCCTAAAGTCGATATGTGCATGCATCTTCTGTACCCGTTTATATCTCAAATTCAGACTCAAAACACCCGAATATTCGATATTTTTGGGTCCCAAAAGCCATCTGTACATGCATACTCCGTGTCAGAGTATTTTCAAAATACAAGCCTAAAACATGCTGAAAATCGATATTTTAGCTGCCCAAAGTCAATATGTGTATGCATCTTCTGTACCCGTCTATATCCCAAATTCAGGTTCAAAACATTCAAAAATTCGATATTTTTGGGTCCCAGAAGCAATCTGTAAATGCCTACTTCTTGCTAGAATGTTTTCAATATACAGACCCAAAACATGCTCAAAATCGATATTTTAGGTGCAAAAAGTCGATATGTGCATGCATCTTCTGTACCCGTTTATATATCAAATTCAGGCTCAAAACACCCGAAAATTAGATATTTTTGGGTCCCAAAAGCGATCTGTACATGTCTACTCCGTGTTAGAGTATTTTTAAAATACAGGCCCAAAACATACTAAAAATCGATATTTTAAGTGTCCAAAGGCGATATGTGCATGCATCTTCTGTACCCGTTTATATCTCAAATTTAGGCTCAAAACACCCAAAAAATTCATATTTTTGTGTCCCAGAAGCGATCTGTACATGCCTACTCCGTAGTACAGTATTTTCAAAATACAGGCCCAAAACATGCTCAAAATCGATATTTTAGGTGCCCAAAGTCAATATGTGCATGCATCTTCTGTACCCGTTTATATATCAAATTCAGGCTCAAAACACCCGAAAATTAGATATTTTTGGGTCCCAAAAGCGATCTGTACATGTCTACTCCGTGTTAGAGTATTTTTAAAATACAGGCTTAAAACATGCTCAAAATCGATATTTTAGGTGCAAAAAGTCGATATGTGCATGGATCCTCTGTACCCGTTTATATCCCAAATTCTGGCTCAAAACACCAGAAAATTCGATATTTTTGGGTTCCAGAAGCGATCTGTACATGCCTTCTCTTTGTTAAAGTATTTGCAAAATACAGGCTCAAAACATGCTGAAAATCTATATTTTAGGTGCACAAAGTCAATATGTGTATGCATCTTCTGTACACGTGTATATCCCAAATAAATTCAGGTTCAAAACACCAGAAAATTCGGTATTTTTTTGTCCCAGAAGCGATCTGTACATGCCTACTCCTTGCTAGAATGTTTTCAAGATACAGACCCAAAACATGCTCAAAATCGATATTTTAGGTTCAAAAAGTCGATATGTGCATGCATCCTCTGTACCCGGTTTTATCCCAAATTCAGGCTCAAAACATCCGAAAATTCGATATTTTTGGGTCCCAGAAGCGATCTGTACATGCCTTCTCCGTGTTAAAGTATTTTCAAAATACAGGCTCAAAACATACTGAAAATCTATATTTTAGGTGCCCAAAGTCAATATGTGTATGCATCTTCTGTACCCCTGTATATCCCAAATTCAGGTTCAAAACACCAGAAAATTGGGTATTTTTGGGTCCCAGAAGCGATCTGTACATGCCTACTCCTTGCTAGAATGTTTTCAAGATACAGACCCAAAACATGCTCAAAATCGATATTTTAAGTGCAAAAAGTCGATATGTGCATGCATCCTCTGTACCCGGGTATATCCCAAATTCAGGCTCAAAACACCCAAAAAATCGATATTTTTGTGTCCCAGAAGCGATCTGTACGTGCATACTCCGTGTTAGAGTGTTTTTAAATTAAAGGCCCAAAACATGATGAAAATCGATATTTTATGTGCCCAAAGTCAATATGTGTATGCATCTTCTGTACCCGTGTATATCCCTAATTCTGGTTCAAAACATCAGAAAATTCGATATTTTTGGGTCCCAGAAGCGATCTGTACATGCCTACTCCTTCCTAGAATGTTTTCAAGATACAGACCCAAAACATGCTCAAAATCGATATTTTAAGTGCAAAAAGTCAATATGTGTATGCATTCTCTGTACCCGGTTATATCTCAAATTCAGGCTCAAAACACCCGAAAATTCAATATTTTTGGGTCCCAGAAGCGATCTGTATATGCCTACTCAGTGCTAGAATGTTTTCCAAATATAGGCTCAGAACATGCTCAAAATCGATATTTTGGGTGCCCAAAGTCTATATGTGCATGCATCTTCTGTACCCGTTTATATCATAAATTCAGACTCAAAACACCCGAATAATCGATATTTTTGGGTCCCAAAAGCCATCTGTACATGCATACTCCGTGTTAGAGTATTTTCAAAATACAAGCCTAAAACATGCTGAAAATAGATATTTTAGCTGCCCAAAGTCAATATGTGTATGCATCTTCTGTACCCGTCTATATCCCAAATTCAGGTTCAAAACACCCGAAAATTCGATATTTTTGGGTCACAGGAGCGATCTGTACATGCCTACTCCTTGCTAGAATTTTTTCAAGATACAGACCCAAAACAAGATTAAAATCGATATTTTAGGTGCAAAAAGTCGATATGTGCATGCATCTTCTGTACCCGTTTATATATCAAATTCAGGCTCAAAACACCCGAAAATTAGATATTTTTGGGTCCCAAAAGCGATCTGTACATGTCTACTCCGTGTTAGAGTATTTTTAAAATACAGGCCCAAAACATACTAAAAATCGATATTTTAAGTGTCCAAAGGCGATATGTGCATGCATCTTCTGTACCCGTTTATATCTCAAATTTAGGCTCAAAACACCCAAAAAATTCATATTTTTGTGTCCCAGAAGCGATCTGTACATGCCTACTCCGTGGTACAGTATTTTCAAAATACAGGCCCAAAACATGCTCAAAATCGATATTTTAGGTGCCCAAAGTCAATATGTGCATGCATCTTCTGTACCCGTTTATATATCAAATTCAGGCTCAAAACACCCGAAAATTAGATATTTTTGGGTCCCAAAAGCGATCTGTACATGTCTACTCCGTGTTAGAGTATTTTTAAAATACAGGCTTAAAACATGCTCAAAATCGATATTTTAGGTGCAAAAAGTCGATATGTGCATGGATCCTCTGTACCCGTTTATATCCCAAATTCTGGCTCAAAACACCAGAAAATTCGATATTTTTGGGTTCCAGAAGCGATCTGTACATGCCTTCTCTGTGTTAAAGTATTTGCAAAATACAGGCTCAAAACATGCTGAAAATCTATATTTTAGGTGCACAAAGTCAATATGTGTATGCATCTTCTGTACACGTGTATATCCCAAATAAATTCAGGTTCAAAACACCAGAAAATTCGGTATTTTTTTGTCCCAGAAGCGATCTGTACATGCCTACTCCTTGCTAGAATGTTTTCAAGATACAGACCCAAAACATGCTCAAAATCGATATTTTAGGTTCAAAAAGTCGATATGTGCATGCATCCTCTGTACCCGGTTATATCCCAAATTCTGGCTCAAAACCCCCGAAAATTCGATATTTTTGGGTTCCAGAAGCGATCTGTACATGCCTACTCAGTGCTAGAATATTTTAAATTTATACGCCCAAAACAAACTAAAAATCGATATTGTGGGTGCCAAAGTCGATATGTGCATGCATCTTCTGTACCCGTTTATATCTCAAATTCAGGCTCAAAACACCCAAAAAATCGATATTTTTGTGTCCCAGAAGCGATCTGTACGTGCATACTCCGTGTTAGAGTGTTTTTAAATTAAAGGCCCAAAACATGCTGAAAATCTATATTTTATGTGCCCAAAGTCAATATGTGTATGCATCTTCTGTACCCGTGTATATCCCTAATTCTGGTTCAAAACACCAGAAAATTCGATATTTTTGGGTCCCAGAAGCGATCTGTACATGCATACTCCGTGTTGGAGTGTTTTTAAAATACAGGCCCAAAACATGCTGAAAATTGATATTTTAGGTGCACAAAGTCAATATGTGTATGCATTCTCTGTACCCGGTTATATCTCAAATTCAGGCTCAAAACACCCGAAAATTCAATATTTTTGGGTCCCAGAAGCGATCTGTACATGCCTACTCAGTGCTAGAATGTTTTCAAAATATAGGCTCAGAACATGCTAAAAATCGATATTTTGGGTGCCCAAAGTCGATATGTGCATGCATCTTCTGTACCCGTTTATATCTCAAATTCAGGCTCAAAACACCCAAAAATTTGATATTTTTGTGTCCCAGAAGCGATCTGTACGTGTCTACTCCGTGTTAGAGTATTTTAAAAATACAGGCCCAAAACATGCTCAAAATCGATATATTGGGTGCCCAAAGACGATATGTGCATGCATCTTCTGTACCCGTTTATATCATAAATTCAGACTCAAAACACCCGAATAATCGAAATTTTTGGGTCCCAAATGCCATCTGTACATACATACTCCGTGTTAGAGTATTTTCAAAATACAAGCCTAAAACATGCTGAAAATCGATATTTTAGCTGCCCAAAGTCAATATGTGTATGCATCTTCTGTACCCGTGTATATCCCAAATTCAGGTTCAAAACACCCGAAAATTCGATATTTTTGGGTCCCAGGAGCGATCTGTACATGCCTACTCCTTGCTAGAATTTTTTCAAGATACAGACCCAAAACAAGATCAAAATCGATATTTTAGGTGCAAAAAGTCGATATGTGCATGCATCTTCTGTACCCGTTTATATCTCAAATTCAGGCCCAAAACACCCAAAAAATCCATATTTTTGCTTCCCAGAAGCGATCTGTACATGCCTACTCCGTGGTACAGTATTTTCAAAATACAGGCCCAAAACATGCTCAAAATCGATATTCTAGGTGCCCAAAGTCAATATGTGCATGCATCTTCTGTATCCGTTTATATCTCAAATTCAGGCTCAAAACACCCGAAAATTCGATATTTTTGGGTCCCAGAAGCGATCTGTACATGCCTTCTCCGTGTTAAAGTATTTTCAAAATACAGGCTTAAAACATGCTGAAAATCTATATTTTAGGTGCCAAAAGTCAATATGTGTATGCATCTTCTGTACCCGTCTATATCTCAAATTCAGGTTCAAAACACCAGAAAATTCGGTATTTTCGGGTCCCAGAAGCGATCTGTACATGCCTACTCCTTGCTAGAATGTTTTCAAGATACAGACCCAAAACATGCTCAAAATCGATATTTTAAGTGCAAAAAGCCGATATGTGCATGCATCTTCTGTACCCGTTTATATCTCAAATTCAGGCTCAAAGCTCCGTAAATTCGATATTTTTGGGTCCGAGAAGCGATCTGTACATGCCTACTCCTTGCAAGAATTTTTTAAAGATACAGACCCAAAACATGCTCAAAATCGATATTTTAAGTGCAAAAAGCCGATATGTGCATGCATCTTCTGTACCCGTTTATATCTCAAATTCTGGCTCAAAACTCCTAAAATTCGATATTTTTGGGTCCCAGAAGCGATCTGTACATGCATACTCCGTGTTAGAGTGTTTTTAAAGAACAGGCCCAAAACATGCTAAAAAATTGATATTTTAGGTGCACAAAGTCAATATGCGTATGCATTCTCTGTACCCGGTTATATCTCAAATTCAGGCTCAAAACTCCCGAAAATTCAATATTTTTGGGTACCAGAAGCGATCTGTACATGCCTACTCAGTGCTAGAATGTTTTCAAAATATAGGCTCAGAACATGCTAAAAATCGATATTTTGGGTGCCCAAAGTCGATATGTGCATGCAACTTCTGTACCCGTTTATATCTCAAATTCAGGCTCAAAACACCCAAAAATTCGATATTTTTGTGTCCCAGAAGCGATCTGTACGTGTCTACTTCGTGTTAGAGAATTTTAAAAATACAGGCCCAAAATATGCTCAAAATCGATATATTGGGTGCCTAAAGTCGATATGTGCATGCATCTTCTGTACCCGTTTATATCTCAAATTCAGACTCAAAACACCCGAATATTCGATATTTTTGGGTCCCAAAAGCCATCTGTACATGCATACTCCGTGTCAGAGTATTTTCAAAATACAAGCCTAAAACATGCTGAAAATCGATATTTTAGCTGCCCAAAGTCAATATGTGTATGCATCTTCTGTACCCGTCTATATCCCAAATTCAGGTTCAAAACATTCAAAAATTCGATATTTTTGGGTCCCAGAAGCAATCTGTAAATGCCTACTTCTTGCTAGAATGTTTTCAATATACAGACCCAAAACATGCTCAAAATCGATATTTTAGGTGCAAAAAGTCGATATGTGCATGCATCTTCTGTACCCGTTTATATCTCAAATTCAGGCTCAAAACATCCGAAAATTCGATATTTTTGGGTCCCAGAAGCGATCTGTACATGCCTTCTCCGTGTTAAAGTATTTTCAAAATACAAGCCTAAAACATGCTGAAAATCGATATTTTAGCTGCCCAAACTCAATATGTGTATGCATCTTCTGTACCAGTCTATATCCCAAATTCAGGTTCAAAACACTCGAAAATTCGATATTTTTGGATCCCAGAAGCGATCTGTATATGCATACTCCGTGTTAGAGTGTTTTTAAAATACAGGCCCAAAACATGCTGAAAATTGATATTTTAGGTGCACAAAGTCAATATGTGTATGCATTCTCTGTACCCGGTTATATCTCAAATTCAGGCTCAAAACACCCTAAAATTCAATATTTTTGGGTCCCAGAAGCGATCTGTACATGCCTACTCAGTGCTAGAATGTTTTCAAAATATAGGCTCAGAACATGCTAAAAATCGATATTTTGGGTGCCCAAAGTCGATATGTGCATGCATCTTCTGTACCCGTTTATATCTCAAATTCAGGCTCAAAACACCCAAAAATTTGATATTTTTGTGTCCCAGAAGCGATCTGTACGTGTCTACTCCGTGTTAGAGTATTTTAAAAATACAGGCCCAAAACATGCTCAAAATCGATATATTGGGTGCCCAAAGACGATATGTGCATGCATCTTCTGTACCCGTTTATATCATAAATTCAGACTCAAAACACCCGAATAATCGAAATTTTTGGGTCCCAAAAGCCATCTGTACATACATACTCCGTGTTAGAGTATTTTCAAAATACAAGCCTAAAACATGCTGAAAATCGATATTTTAGCTGCCCAAAGTCAATATGTGTATGCATATTCTGTACCCGTGTATATCCCAAATTCAGGTTCAAAACACCCGAAAATTCGATATTTTTGGGTCCCAGGAGCGATCTGTACATGCCTACTCCTTGCTAGAATTTTTTCAAGATACAGACCCAAAACAAGATCAAAATCGATATTTTAGGTGCAAAAAGTCGATATGTGCATGCATCTTCTGTACCCGTTTATATCTCAAATTCAGGCCCAAAACACCCAAAAAATCCATATTTTTGCTTCCCAGAAGCGATCTGTACATGCCTACTCCGTGGTACAGTATTTTCAAAATACAGGCCCAAAACATGCTCAAAATCGATATTCTAGGTGCCCAAAGTCAATATGTGCATGCATCTTCTGTATCCGTTTATATCTCAAATTCAGGCTCAAAACACCCGAAAATTCGATATTTTTGGGTCCCAGAAGCGATCTGTACATGCCTTCTCCGTGTTAAAGTATTTTCAAAATACAGGCTTAAAACATGCTGAAAATCTATATTTTAGGTGCCAAAAGTCAATATGTGTATGCATCTTCTGTACCCGTCTATATCTCAAATTCAGGTTCAAAACACCAGAAAATTCGGTATTTTCGGGTCCCAGAAGCGATCTGTACATGCCTACTCCTTGCTAGAATGTTTTCAAGATACAGACCCAAAACATGCTCAAAATCGATATTTTAAGTGCAAAAAGTCGATATGTGCATGCATCTTCTGTACCCGTTTATATCTCAAATTCAGGCTCAAAGCTCCGTAAATTCGATATTTTTGGGTCCGAGAAGCGATCTGTACATGCCTACTCCTTGCAAGAATTTTTTAAAGATACAGACCCAAAACATGCTCAAAATCGATATTTTAAGTGCAAAAAGCCGATATGTGCATGCATCTTCTGTACCCGTTTATATCTCAAATTCTGGCTCAAAACTCCTAAAATTCGATATTTTTGGGTCCCAGAAGCGATCTGTACATGCATACTCCGTGTTAGAGTGTTTTTAAAGAACAGGCCCAAAACATGCTAAAAAATTGATATTTTAGGTGCACAAAGTCAATATGCGTATGCATTCTCTGTACCCGGTTATATCTCAAATTCAGGCTCAAAACTCCCGAAAATTCAATATTTTTGGGTACCAGAAGCGATCTGTACATGCCTACTCAGTGCTAGAATGTTTTCAAAATATAGGCTCAGAACATGCTAAAAATCGATATTTTGGGTGCCCAAAGTCGATATGTGCATGCAACTTCTGTACCCGTTTATATCTCAAATTCAGGCTCAAAACACCCAAAAATTCGATATTTTTGTGTCCCAGAAGCGATCTGTACGTGTCTACTTCGTGTTAGAGAATTTTAAAAATACAGGCCCAAAATATGCTCAAAATCGATATATTGGGTGCCTAAAGTCGATATGTGCATGCATCTTCTGTACCCGTTTATATCTCAAATTCAGACTCAAAACACCCGAATATTCGATATTTTTGGGTCCCAAAAGCCATCTGTACATGCATACTCCGTGTCAGAGTATTTTCAAAATACAAGCCTAAAACATGCTGAAAATCGATATTTTAGCTGCCCAAAGTCAATATGTGTATGCATCTTCTGTACCCGTCTATATCCCAAATTCAGGTTCAAAACATTCAAAAATTCGATATTTTTGGGTCCCAGAAGCAATCTGTAAATGCCTACTTCTTGCTAGAATGTTTTCAATATACAGACCCAAAACATGCTCAAAATCGATATTTTAGGTGCAAAAAGTCGATATGTGCATGCATCTTCTGTACCCGTTTATATATCAAATTCAGGCTCAAAACACCCGAAAATTAGATATTTTTGGGTCCCAAAAGCGATCTGTACATGTCTACTCCGTGTTAGAGTATTTTTAAAATACAGGCCCAAAACATACTAAAAATCGATATTTTAAGTGTCCAAAGGCGATATGTGCATGCATCTTCTGTACCCGTTTATATCTCAAATTTAGGCTCAAAACACCCAAAAAATTCATATTTTTGTGTCCCAGAAGCGATCTGTACATGCCTACTCCGTAGTACAGTATTTTCAAAATACAGGCCCAAAACATGCTCAAAATCGATATTTTAGGTGCCCAAAGTCAATATGTGCATGCATCTTCTGTACCCGTTTATATATCAAATTCAGGCTCAAAACACCCGAAAATTAGATATTTTTGGGTCCCAAAAGCGATCTGTACATGTCTACTCCGTGTTAGAGTATTTTTAAAATACAGGCTTAAAACATGCTCAAAATCGATATTTTAGGTGCAAAAAGTCGATATGTGCATGGATCCTCTGTACCCGTTTATATCCCAAATTCTGGCTCAAAACACCAGAAAATTCGATATTTTTGGGTTCCAGAAGCGATCTGTACATGCCTTCTCTTTGTTAAAGTATTTGCAAAATACAGGCTCAAAACATGCTGAAAATCTATATTTTAGGTGCACAAAGTCAATATGTGTATGCATCTTCTGTACACGTGTATATCCCAAATAAATTCAGGTTCAAAACACCAGAAAATTCGGTATTTTTTTGTCCCAGAAGCGATCTGTACATGCCTACTCCTTGCTAGAATGTTTTCAAGATACAGACCCAAAACATGCTCAAAATCGATATTTTAGGTTCAAAAAGTCGATATGTGCATGCATCCTCTGTACCCGGTTTTATCCCAAATTCAGGCTCAAAACATCCGAAAATTCGATATTTTTGGGTCCCAGAAGCGATCTGTACATGCCTTCTCCGTGTTAAAGTATTTTCAAAATACAGGCTCAAAACATACTGAAAATCTATATTTTAGGTGCCCAAAGTCAATATGTGTATGCATCTTCTGTACCCCTGTATATCCCAAATTCAGGTTCAAAACACCAGAAAATTGGGTATTTTTGGGTCCCAGAAGCGATCTGTACATGCCTACTCCTTGCTAGAATGTTTTCAAGATACAGACCCAAAACATGCTCAAAATCGATATTTTAAGTGCAAAAAGTCGATATGTGCATGCATCCTCTGTACCCGGGTATATCCCAAATTCAGGCTCAAAACACCCAAAAAATCGATATTTTTGTGTCCCAGAAGCGATCTGTACGTGCATACTCCGTGTTAGAGTGTTTTTAAATTAAAGGCCCAAAACATGATGAAAATCGATATTTTATGTGCCCAAAGTCAATATGTGTATGCATCTTCTGTACCCGTGTATATCCCTAATTCTGGTTCAAAACATCAGAAAATTCGATATTTTTGGGTCCCAGAAGCGATCTGTACATGCCTACTCCTTCCTAGAATGTTTTCAAGATACAGACCCAAAACATGCTCAAAATCGATATTTTAAGTGCAAAAAGTCAATATGTGTATGCATTCTCTGTACCCGGTTATATCTCAAATTCAGGCTCAAAACACCCGAAAATTCAATATTTTTGGGTCCCAGAAGCGATCTGTATATGCCTACTCAGTGCTAGAATGTTTTCCAAATATAGGCTCAGAACATGCTCAAAATCGATATTTTGG
Source organism: Petrolisthes cinctipes (assembly GCA_033782935.1). Lineage (NCBI taxonomy): Eukaryota > Metazoa > Arthropoda > Malacostraca > Decapoda > Porcellanidae > Petrolisthes > Petrolisthes cinctipes. Next base: position 10,969,259 of record JAWQEG010000062.1, on the reverse strand, counting down.
GTGCCCAAAGTCTATATGTGCATGCATCTTCTGTACCCGTTTATATCATAAATTCAGACTCAAAACACCCGAATAATCGATATTTTTGGGTCCCAAAAGCCATCTGTACATGCATACTCCGTGTTAGAGTATTTTCAAAATACAAGCCTAAAACATGCTGAAAATAGATATTTTAGCTGCCCAAAGTCAATATGTGTATGCATCTTCTGTACCCGTCTATATCCCAAATTCAGGTTCAAAACACCCGAAAATTCGATATTTTTGGGTCACAGGAGCGATCTGTACATGCCTACTCCTTGCTAGAATTTTTTCAAGATACAGACCCAAAACAAGATTAAAATCGATATTTTAGGTGCAAAAAGTCGATATGTGCATGCATCTTCTGTACCCGTTTATATATCAAATTCAGGCTCAAAACACCCGAAAATTAGATATTTTTGGGTCCCAAAAGCGATCTGTACATGTCTACTCCGTGTTAGAGTATTTTTAAAATACAGGCCCAAAACATACTAAAAATCGATATTTTAAGTGTCCAAAGGCGATATGTGCATGCATCTTCTGTACCCGTTTATATCTCAAATTTAGGCTCAAAACACCCAAAAAATTCATATTTTTGTGTCCCAGAAGCGATCTGTACATGCCTACTCCGTGGTACAGTATTTTCAAAATACAGGCCCAAAACATGCTCAAAATCGATATTTTAGGTGCCCAAAGTCAATATGTGCATGCATCTTCTGTACCCGTTTATATATCAAATTCAGGCTCAAAACACCCGAAAATTAGATATTTTTGGGTCCCAAAAGCGATCTGTACATGTCTACTCCGTGTTAGAGTATTTTTAAAATACAGGCTTAAAACATGCTCAAAATCGATATTTTAGGTGCAAAAAGTCGATATGTGCATGGATCCTCTGTACCCGTTTATATCCCAAATTCTGGCTCAAAACACCAGAAAATTCGATATTTTTGGGTTCCAGAAGCGATCTGTACATGCCTTCTCTGTGTTAAAGTATTTGCAAAATACAGGCTCAAAACATGCTGAAAATCTATATTTTAGGTGCACAAAGTCAATATGTGTATGCATCTTCTGTACACGTGTATATCCCAAATAAATTCAGGTTCAAAACACCAGAAAATTCGGTATTTTTTTGTCCCAGAAGCGATCTGTACATGCCTACTCCTTGCTAGAATGTTTTCAAGATACAGACCCAAAACATGCTCAAAATCGATATTTTAGGTTCAAAAAGTCGATATGTGCATGCATCCTCTGTACCCGGTTATATCCCAAATTCTGGCTCAAAACCCCCGAAAATTCGATATTTTTGGGTTCCAGAAGCGATCTGTACATGCCTACTCAGTGCTAGAATATTTTAAATTTATACGCCCAAAACAAACTAAAAATCGATATTGTGGGTGCCAAAGTCGATATGTGCATGCATCTTCTGTACCCGTTTATATCTCAAATTCAGGCTCAAAACACCCAAAAAATCGATATTTTTGTGTCCCAGAAGCGATCTGTACGTGCATACTCCGTGTTAGAGTGTTTTTAAATTAAAGGCCCAAAACATGCTGAAAATCTATATTTTATGTGCCCAAAGTCAATATGTGTATGCATCTTCTGTACCCGTGTATATCCCTAATTCTGGTTCAAAACACCAGAAAATTCGATATTTTTGGGTCCCAGAAGCGATCTGTACATGCATACTCCGTGTTGGAGTGTTTTTAAAATACAGGCCCAAAACATGCTAAAAAATTGATATTTTAGGTGCACAAAGTCAATATGTGTATGCATTCTCTGTACCCGGTTATATCTCAAATTCAGGCTCAAAACTCCCGAAAATTCGATATTTGTGGGTCCCAGGAGCGATCTGTACATGCCTACTCCTTGCTAGAATTTTTTCAAGATACAGACCCAAAACATGATCAAAATCGATATTTTAGGTGCAAAAAGTCGATATGTGTATGCATCTTCTGTACCCGTTTATATCTCAAATTCAGGCTCAAAACTCCGAAAATTCGATATTTTTGGGCCCCTTAAGCAATCTGCACATGCCTACTCAGTGCTAGAATGTTTTTAAAATAGAGGCTTAAAACATGCTATAAATCGATATTTTAGGTGTCCAAAGTCGATATGTGCATGCATCTTCTGTACCCGTTTATATCTCAAATTTAGGCTCAAAACACCCGAAAATTCGATATTTTTGGGTCCCAGAAGCGATCTGTACATGCCTACTCCGTGTTAAAGTATTTGCAAATTACAGGCCCAAAACATGCTGAAAATCTATATTTTAGGTGCCCAAAGTCAATATGTGTATGCATCTTCTGTATCCGTCTATATCCCAAATTCAGGTTCAAAACACCCGAAAATTCGATATTTTTGGGTCCCAGGAGCGATCTGTACATGCCAACTCCTTGCTAGAATTTGTTCAAGATACAGACCCAAAACAAGATCAAAATCGATGTTTTAGGTGCAAAAAGTCGATATGTGCATGCATCTTCTGTATCCGTTTATATCGCAAATTCAGGCTCAAAACACCCAAAAATTCGATATTTTTGGGTCCCAAAAGCGATCTGTACATCTCTACTCCGTGTTAGAGTATTTTTAAAATACAGGCCCAAAACATACTAAAAATCGATATGTTAGGTGTCCAAAGTCGATATGTGCATGCATCTTCTGTACTCGTTTATATCTCAAATTCAGGCTCAAAACACCCAAAAAAGCAATATTTTTGTGTCCAAGAAGCGATCTGTACATGCCTACTCCGTGGTACAGTATTTTCAAAATACAGGCTCAAAACATGCTCAAAATCGATATTTTAGGTGCCTAAAGTCGATATGTGCATGCATCTTCTGTACCCGTTTATATCTCAAATTCAGACTCAAAACACCCGAATATTCGATATTTTTGGGTCCCAAAAGCCATCTGTACATGCATACTCCTTGTCAGAGTATTTTCAAAATACAAGCCTAAAACATGCTGAAAATCGATATTTTAGCTGCCCAAAGTCAATATGTCTATGCATCTTCTGTACCCGTCTATATCCCAAATTCAGGTTCAAAACATTCGAAAATTCGATATTTTTGGGTCTCAGAAGCAATCTGTACATGCCTACTTCTTGCTAGAATGTTTTCAAGATACAGACCCAAAACATGCTCAAAATCGATATTTTAATTAAGTGCAAAAAGTCGATATGTGCATGCATTCTCTGTACCCGGTTATATCTCAAATTCAGGCTCAAAACTCCCGAAAATTCAATATTTTTGGGTCCCTGAAGCGATCTGTACATGCCTACTCAGTGCTAGAATGTTTTCAAAATATAGGTCCAAAACATGCTAAAAATCGATATTTTGGGTGCCCAAAGTCGATATGTGCATGCAACTTCTGTACCCGTTTATATCTTAAATTCAGGCTCAAAACACCCAAAAAATCGATATTTTTGTGTCCCAGAAGCGATCTGTACGTGTCTACTCCGTGTTAGAGTATTTTAAAAATACAGGCCCAAAATATGCTCAAAATCGATATATTGGGTGCCTAAAGTCGATATGTGCATGCATCTTCTGTACCCGTTTATATCTCAAATTCAGACTCAAAACACCCGAATATTCGATATTTTTGGGTCCCAAAAGACATCTGTACATGCATACTCCTTGTCAGAGTATTTTCAAAATACAAGCCTAAAACATGCTGAAAATCGATATTTTAGCTGCCCAAAGTCAATATGTCTATGCATCTTCTGTACCCGTCTATATCCCAAATTCAGGTTCAAAACATTCGAAAATTCGATATTTTTGGGTCTCAGAAGCAATCTGTACATGCCTACTTCTTGCTAGAATGTTTTCAAGATACAGACCCAAAACATGCTCAAAATCGATATTTTAGGTGCAAAAAGTCGATATGTGCATGCATCTTCTGTACCCGTTTATATCTCAAATTCAGGCTCAAAACATCCGAAAATTCGATATTTTTGGGTCCCAGAAGCGATCTGTACATGCCTTCTCCGTGTTAAAGTATTTTCAAAATACAGGCTCAAAACATGCTGAAAATCTATATTTTAGGTGCCCAAAGTCAATATGTGTATGCATCTTCTGTACCCCTGTATATACCAAATTCAGGTTCAAAACACCAGAAAATTGGGTATTTTTGTGTCCCAGAAGCGATCTGTACATGCCTACTCCTTGCTAGAATGTTTTCAAGATACAGACCCAAAACATGCTCAAAATCGATATTTTAGGTGCAAAAAGTCGATATGTGCATGCATCCTCTGTACCCGGTTATATCCCAAAGTCAGGCTCAAAACACCCAAAAAATCGATATTTTTGTGTCCCAGAAGCGATCTGTACGTGCATACTCCGTGTTAGAGTGTTTTTAAATTAAAGGCCCAAAACATGATGAAAATCGATATTTTATGTGCCCAAAGTCAATATGTGTATGCATCTTCTGTACCCGTGTATATCCCTAATTCTGGTTCAAAACATCAGAAAATTCGATATTTTTGGGTCCCAGAAGCGATCTATACATGCCTACTCCTTCCTAGAATGTTTTCAAGATACAGACCCAAAACATGCTCAAAATCGATATTTTAAGTGCAAAAAGTCAATATGTGTATGCATTCTCTGTACCCGGTTATATCTCAAATTCAGGCTCAAAACACCCGAAAATTCAATATTTTTGGGTTCCAGAAGCGATCTGTATATGCCTACTCAGTGCTAGAATTTTTTCAAAATAAAGGCTCAGAATATGCTAAAAATCAATATTTTGGGTGCCCAAAGTCGATATGTGCATGAATCTTCTGTACCCGTTTATATCATAAATTCAGACTCAAAACACCCGAATAATCGATATTTTTGGGTCCCAAAAGCCATCTGTACATGCATACTCCGTGCTAGAGTATGTTCAAAATACAGGCCTAAAACATGCTGTAAATCGATATTTTAGCTGCCGAAAGTCAATATGTGTATGCATCTTCTGTACCAGTCTATATCCCAAATTCAGGTTCAAAACACTCGAAAATTCGATATTTTTGGGTCCCAGAAGCGATCTGTACATGCATACTCCGTGTTAGAGTGTTTTTAAAACACAGGCCCAAAACATGCTAAAAATCGATATTTTGGGTGCACAAAGTCGATATGTGCATGCATCTTCTGTACCCGTTTATATCTCAAATTCAGGCTCAAAACACCCAAAAAATTCGATATTTTTGTGTCCCAGAAGCGATCTGTACGTGTCTACTCCGTGTTAGAGTTTTTTTAAAAATACAGGCCCAAAACATGCTCAAAATCGATATATTGGGTGCCCAAAGTCGATATGTGCATGCATCTTCTGTACCCGTTTATATCATAAATTCAGACTCAAAACACCCTAATAATTGATATTTTTGGGTCCCAAAAGCCATCTGTACATGCATACTCCGTGTTAGAGTATTTTCAAAATACAAGCCTAAAACATGCTGAAAATCGACATTTTAGCTGCCCAAAGTCAATATGTGTATCCATCTTCTGTACCCGTCTATATCCCAAATTCAGGTTCAAAACATTCAAAAATTCGATATTTTTGGGTCCCAGAAGCAATCTGTACATGCCTACTCCTTGCTAGAATTTTTTCAAGATACAGACCCAAAACAAGATTAAAATCGATATTTTAGGTGCAAAAAGTCGATATGTGCATGCATCTTCTGTACCCGTTTATATATCAAATTCAGGCTCAAAACACCCGAAAATTAGATATTTTTGGGTCCCAAAAGCGATCTGTACATGTCTACTCCGTGTTAGAGTATTTTTAAAATACAGGCCCAAAACATACTAAAAATCGATATTTTAAGTGTCCAAAGGCGATATGTGCATGCATCTTCTGTACCCGTTTATATCTCAAATTCAGGCTCAAAACACCCAAAAAATTCATATTTTTGTGTCCCAGAAGCGATCTGTACATGCCTACTCCGTGGTACAGTATTTTCAAAATACAGGCCCAAAACATGCTCAAAATCGATATTTTAGGTGCCCAAAGTCAATATGTGCATGCATCTTCTGTACCCGTTTATATATCAAATTCAGGCTCAAAACACCCGAAAATTAGATATTTTTGGGTCCTAAAAGCGATCTGTACATGTCTACTCCGTGTTAGAGTATTTTTAAAATACAGGCTTAAAACATGCTCAAAATCGATATTTTAGGTGCAAAAAGTCGATATGTGCATGGATCCTCTGTACCCGTTTATATCCCAAATTCTGGCTCAAAACACCTGAAAATTCGATATTTTTGGGTTCCAGAAGCGATCTGTACATGCCTTCTCTGTGTTAAAGTATTTGCAAAATACAGGCTCAAAACATGCTGAAAATCTATATTCTAGGTGCACAAAGTCAATATGTGTATGCATCTTCTGTACACGTGTATATCCCAAATAAATTCAGGTTCAAAACACCAGAAAATTCGGTATTTTTGGGTCCCAGAAGCGATCTGTACATGCCTACTCCTTGCTAGAATGTTTTCAAGATACAGACCCAAAACATGCTCAAAATCGATATTTTAGGTGCAAAAAGTCGATATGTGCATGCATCCTCTGTACCCGGTTATATCCCAAATTCTGGCTCAAAACCCCCGAAAATTCGATATTTTTGGGTTCCAGAAGCGATCTGTACATGCCTACTCAGTGCTAGAATATTTTAAAATTATACGCCCAAAACAAACTAAAAATCGATATTTTGGGTGCCAAAGTCGATATGTGCATGCATCTTCTGTACCCGTTTATATTTCAAATTCAGGCTCAAAACACCCAAAAAATCGATATTTTTGTGTCCCAGAAGCGATCTGTACGTGCATACTCCGTGTTAGAGTGTTTTTAAATTAAAGGCCCAAAACATGCTGAAAATCTATATTTTATGTGCCCAAAGTCAATATGTGTATGCATCTTCTGTACCCGTGTATATCCCAAATAAATTCAGGTTCAAAACACCAGAAAATTCGGTATTTTTGGGTCCCAGAAGCGATCTGTACATGCCTACTCCTTGCTAGAATGTTTTCAAGATACAGACCCAAAACATGCTCAAAATCGATATTTTAGGTGCAAAAAGTCGATATGTGTATGCATCCTCTGTACCCGGTTATATCCCAAATTCTGGCTCAAAACCCCCGAAAATTCGATATTTTTGGGTTTCAGAAGCGATCTGTACATGCCTACTCAGTGCTAGAATATTTTAAAATTATACGCCCAAAACAAACTAAAAATCGATATTTTGGGTGCCAAAGTCGATATGTGCATGCATCTTCTGTACCCGTTTATATCTCAAATTCAGGCTCAAAACACCCAAAAAATCGATATTTTTGTGTCCCAGAAGCGATCTGTACGTGCATACTCCGTGTTAGAGTGTTTTTAAATTAAAGGCCCAAAACATGCTGAAAATCTATATTTTATGTGCCCAAAGTCAATATGTGTATGCATCTTCTGTACCCGTGTATATGCCTAATTCTGGTTCAAAACACCAGAAAATTCGATATTTTTGGGTCCCAGAAGCGATCTGTACATGCATACTCCGTGTTGGAGTGTTTTTAAAATACAGGCCCAAAACATGCTAAAAAATTGATATTTTAGGTGCACAAAGTCAATATGTGTATGCATTCTCTGTACCCGGTTATATCTCAAATTCAGGCTCAAAACTCCCGAAAATTCGATATTTGTGGGTCCCAGGAGCGATCTGTACATGCCTACTCCTTGCTAGAATTTTTTCAAGATACAGACCCAAAACATGATCAAAATCGATATTTTAGGTGCAAAAAGTCGATATGTGTATGCATCTTCTGTACCCGTTTATATCTCAAATTTAGGCTCAAAACTCCGAAAATTCGATATTTTTGGGTCCCTTAAGCAATCTGCACATGCCTACTCAGTGCTAGAATGTTTTTAAAATAGAGGCTTAAAACATGCTATAAATCGATATTTTAGGTGTCCAAAGTCGATATGTGCATGCATCTTCTGTACCCGTTTATATCTCAAATTCAGGCTCAAAACACCCGAAAATTCGATATTTTTGGGTCCCAGAAGCGATCTGTACATGCCTACTCCGTGTTAAAGTATTTGCAAATTACAGGCCCAAAACATGCTGAAAATCTATATTTTAGGTGCCCAAAGTCAATATGTGCATGCATCTTCTGTATCCGTCTATATCTCAAATTCAGGTTCAAAACACCCGAAAATTCGATATTTTTGGGTCCCAGGAGCGATCTGTACATGCCAACTCCTTGCTAGAATTTGTTCAAGATACAGACCCAAAACAAGATCAAAATCGATGTTTAAGGTGCAAAAAGTAGATATGTGCATGCATCTTCTGTATCCGTTTATATCGCAAATTCAGGCTCAAAACACCCAAAAATTCGATATTTTTGGGTCCCAAAAGCGATCTGTACATCTCTACTCCGTGTTAGAGTATTTTTAAAATACAGGCCCAAAACATACTAAAAATCGATATGTTAGGTGTCCAAAGTCGATATGTGCATGCATCTTCTGTACTCGTTTATATCTCAAATTCAGGCTCAAAACACCCAAAAAAGCAATATTTTTGTGTCCCAGAAGCGATCTGTACATGCCTACTCCGTGGTACAGTATTTTCAAAATACAGGCACAAAACATGCTCAAAATCGATATTTTAGGTGCCCAAAGTCAATATGTGCATGCATCTTCTGTATCCGTTTATATCTCAAATTCAGGCTCAAAACACCCGAAAATTCGATTTTTTTGTGTCCAAGAAGCGATTTGTACATGCCTTCTCCGTGTTAAAGTATTTTCAAAATACAGGCTTAAAACATGCTGAAAATCTATATTTTAGGTGACCAAAGTTAATATGTGTATGCATCTTCTGTACCCGGTTATTTCCCAAATTCAGGCTCAAAACCCCCGAAAATTCGATATTTTTGGGTCCCATGGCAGAAGCAATCTGTACATGCCTACTCAGTGCTAGAATATTTTCAAATTATACGCCCAAAACATACTAAAAATCGATATTTTGGGTCCCAAAGTCGATATGTGCATGCATCTTCTGTACCCGTTTATATCTCAAATTCAGGCTCAAAACACCCAAAAAATCGATATTTTTGTGTCCCAGAAGCGATCTGTACATGTCTACACCGTGTTTGAGTATTTTCAAAATACAGGCCCATAACATGCTCAAAATCGATATTTTAGGTGCCCAAAGTCGATATGTGCATGCATCTTCTGTACCCGTTTAATCTCAAATTCATGCTCAAAACACCCGAAAATTCAATGTTTTTGGGTCCCAGAAGCGATCTGTACGTGCATACTCCGTGTTAGAGTGTTTTTAAAATACAGGCCCAAAACATGCTGAAAATCGATATTTTATGTGCCCAAAGTCAATATGTGTATGCATCTTCTGTACCCGTGTATATCCCTAATTCTGGTTCAAAACATCAGAAAATTCAATATTTTTTGGTCCCAGAAGCGATATGTACATGCCTACTCCTTGATAGAATGTTTTTAAGATACAGACCCAAAACATGCTCAAAATCGATATTTTAATTAAGTGCAAAAAGTCGATATGTGCATGCATCTTCTGTACCCGTTTATATCTCAAATTCAGGCTCAAAACTCCGAAAATTCGATATTTTTGGGTCCCATAAGCGATCTGTACATGCATACTCCGTGTTAGAGTGTTTTTAAAGTACAGGCCCAAAACATGCTAAAAAATTGATATTTTAGGTGCACAAAGTCAATATGTGTATGCATTCTCTGTACCCGGTTATATCTCAAATTCAGGCTCAAAACTCCCGAAAATTCAATATTTTTGGGTCCCTGAAGCGATCTGTACATGCCTACTCAGTGCTAGAATGTTTTAAAAATATAGGTCCAAAACATGCTAAAAATCGATATTTTGGGTGCAAAAAGTCGATATGTGCATGCAACTTCTGTACCCGTTTTTATCTTAAATTCAGGCTCAAAACACCCAAAAAATCGATATTTTTGTGTCCCAGAAGCGATCTGTACGTGTCTACTCCGTGTTAGAGTATTTTAAAAATACAGGCCCAAAATATGCTCAAAATCGATATATTGGGTGCCTAAAGTCGATATGTGCATGCATCTTCTGTACCCGTTTATATCTCAAATTCAGACTCAAAACACCCGAATATTCGATATTTTTGGGTCCCAGAAGCGATCTGTACATGCCTTCTCCGTGTTAAAGTATTTTCAAAATACAGGCTCAAAACATGCTGAAAATCTATATTTTCGGTGCCCAAAGTCAATATGTGTATGCATCTTCTGTACCCCTGTATATCCCAAATTCAGGTTCAAAACACCAGAAAATTGGGTATTTTTGTGTCCCAGAAGCGATCTGTACATGCCTACTCCTTGTTAGAATGTTTTCAAGATACAGACCCAAAACATGCTCAAAATCGATATTTTAGGTGCAAAAAGTCGATATGTGCATGCATCCTCTGTACCCGGTTATATCCCAAATTCAGGCTCAAAACACCCAAAAAATCGATATTTTTGTGTCCCAGAAGCGATCTGTACATGCATACTCCGTGTTAGAGTATTTTCAAAATACAAGCCTAAAACATGCTGAAAATCGATATTTTAGCTGCCCAAAGTCAATATGTGTATGCATTCTCTGTACCCGTCTATATCCCAAATTCAGGTTCAAAACATCCGAAAATTCGATATTTTTGGGTCCCAGGAGCAATCTGTACATGCCTACTCCTTGCTAGAATTTTTTCAAGATACAGACCCAAAACAAGATTAAAATCGATATTTTAGGTGCAAAAAGTCGATATGTGAATGCATCTTCTGTACCCGTTTATATATCAAATTCAGGCTCAAAACACCCGAAAATTAGATATTTTTGGGTCCCAAAAGCGATCTGTACATGTCTACTCCGTGTTAGAGTATTTTTAAAATACAGGCCCAAAACATACTAAAAATCGATATTTTAAGTGTCCAAAGGCGATATGTGCATGCATCTTCTGTACCCGTTTATATCTCAAATTCAGGCTCAAAACACCCAAAAAATTCATATTTTTGTGTCCCAGAAGCGATCTGTACATGCCTACTCCGTGGTACAGTATTTTCAAAATACAGGCCCAAAACATGCTCAAAATCGATATTTTAGGTGCCCAAAGTCAATATGTGCATGCATCTTCTGTACCCGTTTATATATAAAATTCAGGCTCAAAACACCCGAAAATTAGATATTTTTGGGTCCCAAAAGCGATCTGTACATGTCTACTCCGTGTTAGAGTATTTTTAAAATACAGGCTTAAAACATGCTCAAAATCGATATTTTAGGTGCAAAAAGTCGATATGTGCATGGATCCTCTGTACCCGTTTATATCCCAAATTCTGGCTCAAAACACCAGAAAATTCGATATTTTTGGGTTCCAGAAGCGATCTGTACATGCCTTCTCTGTGTTAAGGTATTTGCAAAATACAGGCTCAAAACATGCTGAAAATCTATATTTTAGGTGCACAAAGTCAATATGTGTATGCATCTTCTGTACACGTGTATATCCCAAATAAATTCAGGTTCAAAACACCAGAAAATTCGGTATTTTTGGGTCCCAGAAGCGATCTGTACATGCCTACTCCTTGCTAGAATGTTTTCAAGATACAGACCCAAAACATGCTCAAAATCGATATTTTAGGTGCAAAAAGTCGATATGTGCATGCATCCTCTGTACCCGGTTATATCCCAAATTCTGGCTCAAAACCCCCGAAAATTCGATATTTTTGGGTTCCAGAAGCGATCTGTACATGCCTACTCAGTGCTAGAATATTTTAAAATTATACGCCCAAAACAAACTAAAAATCGATATTTTGGGTGCCAAAGTCGATATGTGCATGCATCTTCTGTACCCGTTTATATCTCAAATTCAGGCTCAAAACACCCAAAAAATCGATATTTTTGTGTCCCAGAAGCGATCTGTACGTGCATACTCCGTGTTAGAGTGTTTTTAAATTAAAGGCTCAAAACATGCTGAAAATCTATATTTTATGTGCCCAAAGTCAATATGTGTATGCATCTTCTGTACCCGTGTATATCCCTAATTCTGGTTCAAAACACCAGAAAATTCGATATTTTTGGGTCCCAGAAGCGATCTGTACATGCATACTCTGTGTTGGAGTGTTTTTAAAATACAGGCCCAAAACATGCTAAAAAATTGATATTTTAGGTGCACATAGTCAATATGTGTATGCATTCTCTGTACCCGGTTATATCTCAAATTCAGGCTCAAAACTCCCGAAAATTCGATATTTGTGGGTCCCAGGAGCGATCTGTACATGCCTACTCCTTGCTAGAATTTTTTCAAGATACATACCCAAAACATGATCAAAATCGATATTTTAGGTGCAAAAAGTCGATATGTGTATGCATCTTCTGTACCCGTTTATATCTCAAATTCAGGCTCAAAACTCCGAAAATTCGATATTTTTGGGTCCCTTAAGCAATCTGCACATGCCTACTCAGTGCTAGAATGTTTTTAAAATAGAGGCTTAGAACATGCTATAAATCGATATTTTAGGTGTCCAAAGTCGATATATGCATGCATCTTCTGTACCCGTTTATATCTCAAATTTAGGCTCAAAACACCCGAAAATTCGATATTTTTGGGTCCCAGAAGCGATCTGTACATGCCTACTCCGTGTTAAAGTATTTGCAAATTACAGGCCCAAAACATGCTGAAAATCTATATTTTAGGTGCCCAAAGTCAATATGTGTATGCATCTTCTGTATCCGTCTATATCCCAAATTCAGGTTCAAAACACCCGAAAAACCGATATTTTTGGGTCCCAGGAGCGATCTGTACATGCCAACTCCTTGCTAGAATTTGTTCAAGATACAGACCCAAAACAAGATGAAAATCGATGTTTTAGGTGCAAAAAGTAGATATGTGCATGCATCTTCTGTATCCGTTTATATCGCAAATTCAGGCTCAAAACACCCAAAAATTCGATATTTTTGGGTCCCAAAAGCGATCTGTACATCTCTACTCCGTGTTAGAGTATTTTTAAAATACAGGCCCAAAACATACTAAAAATCGATATGTTAGGTGTCCAAAGTCGATATGTGCATGCATCTTCTGTACTCGTTTATATCTCAAATTCAGGCTCAAAACACCCAAAAAAGCAATATTTTTGTGTCCCAGAAGCGATCTGTACATGCCTACGCCGTGGTACAGTATTTTCAAAATACAGGCCCAAAACATGCTCAAAATCGATATTTTAGGTGCCCAAAGTCAATATGTGCATGCATCTTCTGTATCCGTTTATATCTCAAATTCTGGCTCAAAACACCCGAAAATTCGATTTTTTTGGGTCCAAGAAGCGATCTGTACATGCCTTCTCAGTGTTAAAGTATTTTCAAAATACAGGCTTAAAACATGCTGAAAATCTATATTTTAGGTGCCCAAAGTTAATATGTGTATGCATCTTCTGTACCTGGTTATATCCCAAATTCAGGCTCAAAACCCCCGAAAATACGATATTTTTGGGTCCCATGGCAGAAGCGATCTGTACATGCCTACTCAGTGCTAAGATATTTTCAAATTATACGCCCAAAACATACTAAAAATCGATATTTTGGGTCCCAAAGTCGATATGTGCATGCATCTTCTGTACCCGTTTATATCTCAAATTCAGGCTCAAAACACCCAAAAAATCGATATTTTTGTGTCCCAGAAGCGATCTGTACATGTCTACACCGTGTTTGAGTATTTTCAAAATACAGGCCCAAAACATGCTCAAAATCGATATTTTAGGTGCCCAAAGTCGATATGTGCATGCATCTTCTGTACCCGTTTATATCTCAAATTCATGCTCAAAACACCCGAAAATTCAATGTTTTTGGGTCCCAGAAGCGATCTGTACGTGCATACTCCGTGTTAGAGTGTTTTTAAAATACAGGCCCAAAACATGCTGAAAATCGATATTTTATTTGCCCAAAGTCAATATGTGTATGCATCTTCTGTACCCGTATATATCCCTAATTCTGGTTCAAAACATCAGAAAATTCAATATTTTTGGGTCCCAGAAGCGATCTGTACATGCCTACTCCTTGCTAGAATGTTTTTAAGATACAGACCCAAAACATGCTCAAAATCGATATTTTAATTAAGTGCAAAAAGTCGATATGTGCATGCATCTTCTGTACCCGTTTATATCTCAAATTCAGGCTCAAAACTCCGAAAATTCGATATTTTTGGGTCACAGAAGCGATCTGTACATGCCTACTCAGTGCTAGAATGTTTTAAAAATATAGGTCCAAAACATGCTCAAAATCGATATTTTAATTAAGTGCAAAAAGTCGATATGTGCATGCATCTTCTGTACCCGTTTATATCTTAAATTCAGGCTCAAAACACCCAAAAAATCCATATTTTTGTGTCCCAGAAGCGATCTGTACGTGTCTACTCCGTGTTAGAGTATTTTAAAAATACAGGCCCAAAATATGCTCAAAATCGATATATTGGGTGCCTAAAGTCGATATGTGCATGCATCTTCTGTACCCGTTTATATCTCAAATTCAGACTCAAAACACCCGAATATTCGATATTTTTGGGTCCCAAAAGCCATCTGTACATGCATACTCCGTGTCAGAGTATTTTCAAAATACAAGCCTAAAACATGCTGAAAATCGATATTTTAGCTGCCCAAAGTCAATATGTCTATGCATCTTCTGTACCCGTCTATATCCCAAATTCAGGTTCAAAACATTCGAAAATTCGATATTTTTGGGTCTCAGAAGCAATCTGTACATGCCTACTTCTTGCTAGAATGTTTTCAACATACAGTCCCAAAACATGCTCAAAATCGATATTTTAGGTGCAAAAAGTCGATATGTGCATGCATTTTCTGTACCCGTTTATATCTCAAATTCAGGCTCAAAACACCCGAAAATTCTATATTTTTGGGTCCCAGAAGCGATCTGTACATGCCTTTTCCGTGTTAAAGTATTTTCAAAATACAGGCTCAAAACATGCTGAAAATCTATATTTTAGGTGCCCAAAGTCAATATGTGTATGCATCTTCTGTACCCGTGTATATCCCAAATTCAGGTTCAAAACACCAGAAAATTAGGTATTTTTGGGTCCCAGAAGCGATCTGTACATGCCTACTCCTTGCTAGAATGTTTTCAAGATACAGTCCCAAAACATGCTCAAAATCGATATTTTAGGTGCAAAAAGTCGATATTTGCATGCATCCTCTGTACCCGGTTATATCCCAAATTCTGGCTCAAAACCCCCGAAAATTCGACATTTTTGGGTCGCAGAAGCGATCTGTACATGCCTACTCAGTGCTAGAATATTTTCAAATTATACGCCCAAAACAAACTAAAAATCGATATTTTGGGTGCCAAAGTCGATATGTGCATGCATCTTCTGTACCCGTTTATATCTCAAATTCAGGCTCAAAACACCCAAAAAATCGATATTTTTGTGTCCCAGAAGCGATCTGTACATGTCTACACCGTGTTTGAGTATTTTCAAAATACAGACCCAAAAGATGCCCAAAATCGATATTTTAGCTGCCCAAAGTCGATATGTGCATTCATCTTTTGTACCCGTTTATATCTCAAATTCAGGCTCAAAACACCCGAAAATTCAATGTTTTTGGGTCCGAGAAGCGATCTGTACATGCCTACTCCTTGCAAGAATTTTTTCAAGATACAGACCCAAAGCATGATCAAAATCGATATTTTAGGTGAAAAAAGCCGATATGTGCATGCATTTTCTGTACCCGTTTATATCTCAAATTTAGGCTCAAAACACTCAAAAATTCGATATTTTTGTTTCCCAGAAGCGATCTGTACGTGTCTACTCCGTGTTAGAGTATTTAAAAAATACAGACCCAAAACATGCTCAAAATCGATATATTGGGTGCCCAAAGTCGATAAGTGCATGCATCTTCAGTACCCGTTTATATCATAAATTCAGACTCAAAACACCCGAATATTCGATATTTTTGGGTCCCAAAAGCCATCTGTACATGCATACTCCGTGATAGAGTATTTTCAAAATACAAGCCTAAAGCATGCTGAAAATCGATATTTTAGCTGCCTAAAGTCAATATGTGTATGCATCTTCTGTACCCGTCTATATCCCTAATTCTGGTTCAAAACATTCGAAAATTCGATATTTTTGGGTCCCAGAAGCAATCTGTACATGCCTACTTCTTGCTAGAATGTTTTCAAGATACAGACCCAAAACATGCTCAAAATCGATATTTTAGGTGCAAAAAGTCGATATGTGCATGCATCTTCTGTACCCGTTTATATCTCAAATTCAGGCTCAAAACACCCGAAAATTCGATATTTTTGGGTCCCAATAGCGATCTGTACATGCCTACTTCGTGTTAGAGTATTTTCAAAATACAAGTCCAAAACATGCTCAAAATCGATATTTTAGGTGCCCAAGTCGATATGTGCATACATCTTCTGTATCCGTCTATATCCCAAATTCAGGTTCAAAACACCTGAAAATTAGATATTTTTGGGTCCCAGGAGCGATCTGTACATGCCTACTCCGTGGTACAGTATTTTCAAAATACAGGCCCAAAACATGCTCAAAATCGATATTTTAGGTGCCCAAAGTCAATATGTGCATGCATCTTCTGTATCCGTTTATATCTCAAATTCAAACTCAAAACACCCGAAAATTCAATGTTTTTGGGTCCCAGAAGCGATCTGTACGTGCATACTCCGTGTTAGAGTGTTTTTAAAATACAGCCCCAAAACATGCTGAAAATCGATATTTTATGTGCCCAAAATCAATATGTGTATGCATCTTCTGTACCCGTGTATATCCCTAATTCTGGTTCAAAACATCAGAAAATTCAATATTTTTGGGTCCCAGAAGCGATCTGTACATGCCTACTCAGTGCTAGAATCTTTTCAAAATATAGGTCCAAAACATGCTAAAATTCGATATTTTGGGTGCCCAAAGTCGTTATGTGCATGCAACTTCTGTACCCGTTTATGTCTCAAATTCAGGCTCAAAACACCCAAAAATTCGATATTTTTGTGTCCCAGAAGCGATCTGTACGTGTCTACTCCGTGTTAGAGTATTTTAAAAATACAGGCCCAAAGTATGCTCAAAATCGATATATTGGGTGCCTAAAGTCGATATGTGCATGCATCTTCTGTACCCGTTTATATCTCAAATTTAGACTCAAAACACCCGAATATTCGATATTTTTGGGTCCCAAAAGCCATCTGTACATGCATACTCCGTCTCAGAGTATTTTCAAAATACATGCCTAAAACATGCTGAAAATCGATATTTTAGCTGCCCAAAGTCAAAATGTCTATGCATCTTCTGTACCCGTCTATATCCCAAATTCATGTTCAAAACATTCGAAAATTCGATATTTTTGGGTCCCAGAAGCAATCTGTACATGCCTACTTCTTGCTAGAATGTTTTCAAGATACAGTCCCAAAACATGCTCAAAATCGATATTTTAGGTGCAAAAAGTCAATATGTGCATGCATCTTCTGTACCCGTTTATATCTCAAATTCAGGCTCAAAACACCCGAAAATTCAATGTTTTTGGGTCCGAGAAGCGATCTGTACATGCCTACTCCTTGCAAGAATTTTTTCAAGATACAGGTCCAAAACATGCTCAAAATCGATATTTTATGTGCCCAAAGTCGATATGTGCATACATCTTTTGTTTCCGTCTATATCCCAAATTCAGGTTCAAAACACCCGAAAATTCGATATTTTTGTGTCCCAGGAGCGATCTGTACATGCCTACTCATTGCAAGAATTTTTTCAAGATACAGACCCAAAACATGATCAAAATCGATATTTTAGGTGCCCAAAGTCGATATGTGCATGCATCTTCTGTACCCGTTTATATCTCAAATTCTAGCTCAAAACACCCGAAAATTCCATATTTTTGGGTCCCTTAAGCGATCTGTAAATGCATACTCCGTGCTAGAGTATGTTCAAAATACAGGCCTAAAACATGCTGTAAATCGATATTTTAGCTGCCGAAAGTCAATATGTGTATGCATCTTCTGTACCAGTCTATATCCCAAATTCAGGTTCAAAACACTCGAAAATTCGATATTTTTGGGTCCCAGAAGCGATCTGTACATGCATACTCCGTGTTAGAGTGTTTTTAAAACACAGGCCCAAAACATGCTAAAAATCGATATTTTAGGTGCACAAAGTCGATATGTGCATGCATCTTCTGTACCCGTTTATATCTCAAATTCAGGCTCAAAACACCCAAAAATTCGATATTTTTGTGTCCCAGAAGCGATCTGTACGTGTCTACTCCGTGTTAGAGTTTTTTTAAAAATACAGGCCCAAAACATGCTCAAAATCGATATATTGGGTGCCCAAAGTCGATATGTGCATGCATCTTCTGTACCCGTTTATATCATAAATTCAGACTCAAAACACCCGAATAATCGATATTTTTGGGTCCCAAAAGCCATCTGTACATGCATACTCCGTGTTAGAGTATTTTCAAAATACAAGCCTAAAACATGCTGAAAATCGATATTATAGCTGCCCAAAGTCAATATGTGTATCCATCTTCTGTACCCGTCTATATCCCAAATTCAGGTTCAAAACATTCAAAAATTCGATATTTTTGGGTCCCAGAAGCAATCTGTACATGCCTACTTCTTGCTAGAATATTTTCAAGATACAGACCCAAAACATGCTGAAAATCGATATTTTAGGTGCAAAAAGTCGATATGTTCATGCATCTTCTGTACCCGTTTATATCTCAAATTCAGGCTCAAAACACCCGAAAATTCGATATTTTTGAGTCCCAGAAGCGATCTGTACATGCCTACTCCGTGTTAGAGTATTTTCAAAATACAGGTCCAAAACATGCTCAAAATCGATATTTTAGGTGCCCAAAGTCGATATGTGCATACATTTTCTGTATCCGTCTATATCCCAAATTCAGGTTCAAAACACCCGAAAATTCGATATTTTTGTGTCCCAGGAGCGATCTGTATATGCCTACTCCTTGCTAGAATTTTTTCAAGATACAGACCCAAAACAAGATCAAAATCGATATTTTAGGTGCAAAAAGTCGATATGTGCATGCATCTTCTGTACCCGTTTATATCTCAAATTCAGGCTCAAAACACCCGAAAATTCGATATTTTTGGGTCCCAAAAGCGATCATTACATGTCTACTCCGTATTAGAGTATTTTTAAAATACAGGCCCAAAACATACTAAAAATCGATATTTTAGGTGTCCAAAGTCGATATGTGCATGCATCTTCTGTACCCGTTTATATCTCAAATTCAGGCTTAAAACACCCAAAAAATCCATATTTTTGTGTCCCAGAAGCGATCTGTACATGCCTACTCCGTGGTACAGTATTTTCAAAATACAGGCCCAAAACATGCTCAAAATCGATATTTTAGGTGACCAAAGTCAATATGTGCATGCATCTTCTGTATCCGTTTATATCTCAAATTCAGGCTCAAAACACCCGAAAATTCGATATTTTTGGGTCCCAGAAGCGATCTGTACATGCCTTCTCCGTGTTAAAGTGTTTTTAAAATACAGGCCCAAAACATGCTGAAAATCGATATTTTATTTGCCCAAAGTCAATATGTGTATGGATCTTCTGTACCCGTGTATATTCCTAATTCTGGTTCAAAACATCAGAAAATTCGATATTTTTGGGTCCCAGAAGCGATCTGTACATGCCTACTCCTTGCTAGAATGTTTTCAAGTTACAGACCCAAAACATGATCAAAATCGATATTTTAGGTGCAAAAAGTCGATATGTGTATGCATCTTCTGTACCCGTTTATATATCAAATTCAGGCTCAAAACTCTCGAAAATTCCATATTTTTGGGTCCGTTAAGCTATCTGTAGATGCATACTCAGTGCTAGAATGTTTTCAAAATGTAGGCTCAAAACATGCTAAAAACCGATATTTTAGGTGTCCAAAGTCGATATGTGCATGCATCTTCTGTACCCATTTATATCTCAAATTCAGGCTCAAAACACCCAAAAATTCGATATTTTTGGGTCCCAGAAGCGATCTGTACATGCCTACTCCGTGTTAAAGTATTTTCAAAATACAGGCCCAAAACATGCTGAAAATCTATATTTTAGGTGCCCAAAGTCAATATGTGTATGCATCTTCTGTACCCATCTATATCCCAAATTTAGGTTCAAAACACCCGAAAATTCGATATTTTTGGGTCCCAGAAGCGATCTGTACATGCCTTCTCCGTGTTAAAGTATTTTCAAAATACAGGCCCAAAACATGCTGAAAATCTATATTTTAGGTGCCAAAAGTCAATATCTGTATGCATCTTCTGTACCCGTCTACATATCGAATTCAGGTTCAAAACTCCAGAAAAATCGGTATTTCTTTGTCCCAGAAGCGATCTGTACATGCCTACTCCTTGCTAGAATGTTTTCAAGATACAGACCAAAAACATGCTCAAAATCGATATTTTAGGTGCAAAAAGTCGATATGTGCATGAATCCTTTGTACCCGGTTATATCCCAAATTCAGGCTCAAAACCCCCGAAAATTCGATATTTTTGGGTCCCAGAAGCGATCTGTACATGCCTACTCAGTGCTAGAATATTTTCAAATTATACGCCCAAAACATACTAAAAATCGATATTTTGGGTCCCAAAGTCGATATGTGCATGCATCTTCTGTACCCGTTTATATCTCAAATTCAGGCTCAAAACACCCGAAAATTCGATATTTTTGTGTCCCAGAAGCGATCTGTACATGCCTACTCCGTGTTAGAGTATTTTCAAAATACAGGTCCAAAACATGCTCAAAATCGATATTTTAGGTGCCCAAAGTCGATATGTGCATACATTTTCTGTATCCGTCTATATCCCAAATTCAGGTTCAAAACACCCGAAAATTCGATATTTTTGTGTCCCAGGAGCGATCTGTACATGCCTACTCCTTGCTAGAATTTTTTCAAGATACAGACCCAAAACAAGATCAAAATCGATATTTTAGGTGCAAAAAGTCGATATGTGCATGCATCTTCTGTACCCGTTTATATCTCAAATTCAGGCTCAAAACACCCGAAAATTCGATATTTTTGGGTCCCAAAAGCGATCATTACATGTCTACTCCGTATTAGAGTATTTTTAAAATACAGGCCCAAAACATACTAAAAATCGATATTTTAGGTGTCCAAAGTCGATATGTGAATGCATCTTCTGTACCCGTTTATATCTCAAATTCAGGCTCAAAACACCCAAAAAATCCATATTTTTGTGTCCCAGAAGCGATCTGTACATGCCTTCTCCGTGTTAAAGTGTTTTTAAAATACAGGCCCAAAACATGCTGAAAATCGATATTTTATGTGCCCAAAGTCAATATGTGTATGGATCTTCTGTACCCGTGTATATTCCTAATTCTGGTTCAAAACATCAGAAAATTCGATATTTTTGGGTCCCAGAAGCGATCTGTACATGCCTACTCCTTGCTAGAATATTTTCAAGTTACAGACCCAAAACATGCTCAAAATCGATATTTTAATTAAGTGCAAAAAGTCGATTTGTGCATGCATCTTCTGTACCCGTTTATATCTCAAATTCAGGCTCAAAACTCCGAAAATTCGATATTTTTGGGTCCCATAAGCGATCTGTACATGCATACTCCGTGTTGGAGTGTTTTTAAAATACAGGCCCAAAACATGCTAAAAAATTGATATTTTTGGTGCACAAAGTCAATATGTGTATGCATTCTCTGTACCCGGTTATATCTCAAATTCAGGCTCAAAACTCCCGAAAATTCGATATTTTTGGGTCCCAGGAGCGATCTGTACATGCCTACTCCTTGCTAGAATTTTTTCAAGATACAGACCCAAAACATGATCAAAATCGATATTTTAGGTGCAAAAAGTCGATATGTGTATGCATCTTCTGTACCCGTTTATATATCAAATTCAAGCTCAAAACTCCCGAAAATTCCATATTTTTATGTCCGTTAAGCTATCTGTAGATGCATACTCAGTGCTAGAATGTTTTCAAAATGTAGGCTCAAAACATTCTAAAAACCGAAATTTTAGGTGTCCAAAGTCGATATGTGCATGCATCTTCTGTACCCGTTTATATCTCAAATTCAGGCTCAAAACACCCGAAAATTCGATATTTGTGTGTCCCAGAAGCGATCTGTACATGCCTACTCCGTGTTAGAGTATTTTCAAAATACAGGTCCAAAACATGCTCAAAATCGATATTTTAGGTGCCCAAAGTCGATATGTGCATACATTTTCTGTATCCGTCTATATCCCAAATTCAGGTTCAAAACACCCGAAAATTCGATATTTTTGTGTCCCAGGAGCGATCTGTACATGCCTACTCCTTGCTAGAATTTTTTCAAGATACAGACCCAAAACAAGATCAAAATCGATATTTTAGGTGCAAAAAGTCGATATGTGCATGCATCTTCTGTACCCGTTTATATCTCAAATTCAGGCTCAAAACACCCGAAAATTCGATATTTTTGGGTCCCAAAAGCGATCATTACATGTCTACTCCGTATTAGAGTATTTTTAAAATACAGGCCCAAAACATACTAAAAATCGATATTTTAGGTGTCCAAAGTCGATATGTGAATGCATTTTCTGTACCCGTTTATATCTCAAATTCAGGCTCAAAACACCCAAAAAATCCATATTTTTGTGTCCCAGAAGCGATCTGTACATGCCTTCTCCGTGTTAAAGTGTTTTTAAAATACAGGCCCAAAACATGCTGAAAATCGATATTTTATGTGCCCAAAGTCAATATGTGTATGGATCTTCTGTACCCGTGTATATTCCTAATTCTGGTTCAAAACATCAGAAAATTCGATATTTTTGGGTCCCAGAAGCGATCTGTACATGCCTACTCCTTGCTAGAATATTTTCAAGTTACAGACCCAAAACATGCTCAAAATCGATATTTTAATTAAGTGCAAAAAGTCGATTTGTGCATGCATCTTCTGTACCCGTTTATATCTCAAATTCAGGCTCAAAACTCCGAAAATTCGATATTTTTGGGTCCCATAAGCGATCTGTACATGCATACTCCGTGTTGGAGTGTTTTTAAAATACAGGCCCAAAACATGCTAAAAAATTGATATTTTTGGTGCACAAAGTCAATATGTGTATGCATTCTCTGTACCCGGTTATATCTCAAATTCAGGCTCAAAACTCCCGAAAATTCGATATTTTTGGGTCCCAGGAGCGATCTGTACATGCCTACTCCTTGCTAGAATTTTTTCAAGATACAGACCCAAAACATGATCAAAATCGATATTTTAGGTGCAAAAAGTCGATATGTGTATGCATCTTCTGTACCCGTTTATATATCAAATTCAAGCTCAAAACTCCCGAAAATTCCATATTTTTATGTCCGTTAAGCTATCTGTAGATGCATACTCAGTGCTAGAATGTTTTCAAAATGTAGGCTCAAAACATTCTAAAAACCGAAATTTTAGGTGTCCAAAGTCGATATGTGCATGCATCTTCTGTACCCGTTTATATCTCAAATTCAGGCTCAAAACACCCGAAAATTCGATATTTTTGGGTCCCAGAAGCGATCTGTACATGCCTACTCCGTGTTAAAGTATTTTCAAAATACAGACCCAAATCATGCTGAAAATCTATATTTTAGGTGCCCAAAGTCAATATGTGCATGCATCTTCTGTACCCATCTATATCCCAAATTTTTGGTTCAAAACACCCGAAAATTCGATATTTTTGGGTCCCAGAAGCGATCTGCACATGCCTTCTCCGTGTTAAAGTATTTTCAAAATACAGGCCCAAAACATGCTGAAAATCTATATTTTAGGTGCCAAAAGTCAATATGTGTATACATCTTCTGTACCCGTCTACATCTCAAATTCAGGTTCAAAACTCCAGAAAATTCGGTATTTTTGGGTCCCAGAAGCGATCTGTACATGCCTACTCCTTGCTAGAATGTTTTCAAGATACAGACCAAAAACATGCTCAAATTCGATATTTTAGGTGCAAAAAGTCGATATGTGCATGAATCCTCTGTACCCGGTTATATCCCAAATTCAGGCTCAAAACCCCCGAAAATTCGATATTTTTGGGTCCCAGAAGCGATCTGTACATGCCTACTCAGTGCTAGTATATTTTCAAATTATACGCCCAAAACATACTAAAAATCGATATTTTGGGTCCCAAAGTCGATATGTGCATGCATCTTCTGTACCCGTTTATATCTCAAATTCAGGCTCAAAACACCCAAAAAATCGATATTTTTGTGTCCCAGAAGCGATCTGTACATGTCTACTCCGTGTTAGAGTATTTTTAAAATACAGGCCCAAAACACACTAAAAATCGATATTTTAGGTGTCCAAAGTCAATATGTGCATGCATCTTCTGTACCCGTCTATATCTCAAATTCAGGTTCAAAACACCAGAAAATTCGGTATTTTTGGGTCCCAAAGCGATCTGTACATGCCTACTCCTTGCTAGAATGTTTTCAAGATACAGACCCAAAACATGCTCAAAATCGATATTTAATTGCAAAAAGTCGATATGTGCATGCATCCTCTGTACCCGGTTATATCCCAAATTCTGGCTCAAAACCCCTGAAAATTCGATATTTTTGGGTCCCAGAAGCGATCTGTACATGTCTACACCGTGTTTGAGTATTTTCAAAATACAGTCCCAAAACATGCTTAAAATCGATATTTTAGGTGCCCAAAGTCGATATGTGCATGCATCTTCTGTACCCGTTTATATCTCAAATTCATGCTCAAAACACCCTAAAATTCAATGTTTTTGGGTCCCAGAAGCGAACTGTACGTGCATACTCGGTGTTAGAGTGTTTTTAAAATACAGGCCCAAAACATGCTGAAAATCGATATTTTATGTGCCCAAAGTCAATATGTGTATGGATCTTCTGTACCCGTGTATATCCCGAATTCTGGTTCAAAACATCAGAAAATTCAATATTTTTGGGTCCCAGAAGCGATCTGTACATGCCTACTCCTTGCTAGAATGTTTTTAAGATGCAGACCCAAAACATGCTCAAAATCGATATTTTAATTAAGTGCAAAAAGTCGATATGTGCATGCATCTTCTGTACCCGTTTTATATCTCAAATTCAGGCTCAAAACTCCGAAAATTCGATATTTTTGGGTCCCAGAAGCGATCTGTACATGCATACTCCGTGTTAGAGTGTTTTTAAAGTACAGGCCCAAAACATGCTAAAAAAATTGATATTTTAGGTGCACAAAGTCAAAATGTGTATGCATTCTCTGTACCCGGTTATATCTCAAATTCAGGCTCAAAACTCCCTAAAATTCAATATTTTTGGGTCCCAGAAGCGATCTGTACATGCCTACTCAGTGCTAGAATGTTTTCAAAATATAGGTCCAAAACATGCTAAAAATCGATATTTTGGGTGCCTAAAGTCGATATGTGCATGCAACTTCTGTACCCGTTTATATCTCAAATTCAGGCTCAAAACACCCAAAAATTCGATATTTTTGTATCCCAGAAGCGATCTGTACGTGTCTACTCCGTGTTAGAGTATTTTAAAAATACAGGCCCAAAATATGCTCAAAATCGATATATTGGGTGCCTAAAGTCGATATGTGCATGCATCTTCTGTACCCGTTTATATCTCAAATTCAGACTCAAAACACCCGAATATTCGATATTTTTGGGTCCCAAAAGCCATCTGTACATGCATACTCCGTGTCAGAGTATTTTCAAAATACAAGCCTAAAACATGCTGAAAATCGATATTTTAGCTGCCCAAAGTCAATATGTGTATGCATCTTCTGTACCCGTCTATATCCCAAATTCAGGTTCAAAACATTCGAAAATTCGATATTTTTGGGTCCCAGAAGCAATCTGTACATGGCTACTTCTTGCTAGAATGTTTTCAAGATACAGTCGCAAAACATGCTCAAAATCGATATTTTAGGTGCAAAAAGTCGATATGTGCATGCATCTTCTGTACCCGTTTATATCTCAAATTCAGGCTCAAAACACCCGAAAAGTCGATATTTTTGGGTCCCAGAAGCGATCTGTACATGCCTTCTCAGTGTTAAAGTATTTTCAAAATACAGGCTCAAAACATGCTGAAAATCTATATTTTAGGTGCCCAAAGTCAATATGGGTATGCATCTTCTGTACCCGTGTATATCCCAAATTCAGGTTCAAAACACCAGAAAATTCGGTATTTTTGGGTCCCAGAAGCGATCTGTACATGCCTACTCCATGCTAGAATGTTTTCAAGATACAGACCCAAAACATGCTCAAAATCGATATTTTAGGTGCAAAAAGTCGATATGTGCATGCATCCTCTGTACCCGGTTATATCCCAAATTCTGGCTCAAAACCCCCGAAAATTCGATATTTTTGGGTCCCAGAAGCGATCTTTACATGCTTACTCAGTGCTTGAATATTTTCAAATTATACGCCCAAAAGAAACTAAAAATCGATATTTTGGGTGCCAAAGTCGATATGTGCATGCATCTTCTGTACCCGTTTATATCTCAAATTCAGGCTCAAAACACCCAAAAAATCGATATTTTTGTGTCCCAGAAGCGATCTGTACATGTCTACACCGTGTTTGAGTATTTTCAAAATACAGACCCAAAAGATGCTCAAAATCGATATTTTAGGTGCCCAAAGTCGATATGTGCATTTATCTTTTGAACCCGTTTATATCTCAAATTCAGGCTCAAAACACCCGAAAATTCAATGTTTTTGGGTCCCAGAAGCGATCTGTACGTGCATAGTCCGTGTTAGAGTGTTTTTAAATTACAGGCCCAAAACATACTAAAAATCGATATTTTAGGTGTCCAAAGTCAATATGTGCATGCATCTTCTGTACCCGTCTATATCTCAAATTCAGGTTCAAAACACCAGAAAATTCGGTATTTTGGGGTCCCAGAAGCGATCTGTACATGCCTACTCCTTGCTAGAATGTTTTCAAGATACAGACCCAAAACATGCTCAAAATCGATATTTTAGTTGCAAAAAGTCGATATGTGCATGCATCCTCTGTACCCGGTTATATCCCAAATTCTGGCTCAAAACCCCCGAAAATTCGATATTTTTGGGTCCCAGAAGCGATCTGTACATGTCTACACCGTGTTTGAGTATTTTCAAAATACAGGCCCAAAACATGCTCAAAATCGATATTTTATGTGCCCAAAGTCAATATGTGTATGCATCTTCTGTACCCGTGTATATCCCGAATTCTGGTTCAAAACATCAGAAAATTCAATATTTTTGGGTCCCAGAAGCAATCTGTACATGCCTACTCCTTGCTAGAATGTTTTTAAGATGCAGACCCAAAACATGCTCAAAATCGATATTTTAATTAAGTGCAAAATGTCGATATGTGCATGCATCTTCTGTACCCGTTTTATATCTCAAATTCAGGCTCAAAACTCTGAAAATTCGATATTTTTGGGTCCCAGAAGCGATCTGTACATGCATACTCCGTGTTAGAGTGTTTTTAAAGTACAGGCCCAAAACATGCTAAAAAATTGATATTTTAGGTGCACAAAGTCAAAATGTGTATGCATTCTCTGTACCCGGTTATATCTCAAATTCAGGCTCAAAACTCCCTAAAATTCAATATTTTTGGGTCCCAGAAGCGATCTGTACATGCCTACTCAGTGCTAGAATGTTTTCAAAATATAGGTCCAAAACATGCTAAAAATCGATATTTTGGGTGCCCAAAGTCGATATGTGCATGCAACTTCTGTACCCGTTTATATCTCAAATTCAGGTTCAAAACACCCAAAAATTCGATATTTTTGTGTCCCAGAAGCGATCTGTACGTGTCTACTCCGTGTTAGAGTATTTTAAAAATACAGGCCCAAAATATGCTCAAAATCGATATATTGGGTGCCTAAAGTCGATATGTGCATGCATCTTCTGTACCCGTTTATATCTCAAATTCAGACTCAAAACACCCGAATATTCGATATTTTTGGGTCCCAAAAGCCATCTGTACATGCATACTCCGTGTCAGAGTATTTTCAAAATACAAGCCTAAAACATGCTGAAAATCGATATTTTAGCTGCCCAAAGTCAATATGTGTATGCATCTTCTGTACCCGTCTATATCCCAAATTCAGGTTCAAAACATTCGAAAATTCGATATTTTTGGGTCCCAGAAGCAATCTGTACATGGCTACTTCTTGCTAGAATGTTTTCAAGATACAGTCCCAAAACATGCTCAAAATCGATATTTTAGGTGCAAAAAGTCGATATGTGCATGCATCTTCTGTACCCGTTTATATCTCAAATTCAGGCTCAAAACACCCGAAAATTCGATATTTTTGGGTCCCAGAAGCGATCTGTACATGCCTTCTCCGTGTTAAAGTATTTTCAAAATACAGGCTCAAAACATGCTGAAAATCTATATTTTAGGTGCCCAAAGTCAATATGTGTATGCATCTTCTGTACCCGTGTATATCCCAAATTCCGGTTCAAAACACCAGAAAATTCGGTATTTTTGGGTCCCAGAAGCGATCTGTACATGCCTACTCCTTGCTAGAATGTTTTCAAGATACAGACCCAAAACATGCTCAAAATCGATATTTTAGGTGCAAAAAGTCGATATGTGCATGCATCCTCTGTACCCGGTTATATCCCAAATTCTGGCTCAAAACCCCCGAAAATTCGATATTTTTGGGTCCCAGAAGCGATCTTTACATGCTTACTCAGTGCTAGAATATTTTCAAATTATACGCCCAAAAGAAACTAAAAATCGATATTTTGGGTGCCAAAGTCGATATGTGCATGCATCTTCTGTACCCGTTTATATCTCAAATTCAGGCTCAAAACACCCAAAAAATCGATATTTTTGTGTCCCAGAAGTGATCTGTACATGTCTACACCGTGTTTGAGTATTTTCAAAATACAGTCCCAAAAGATGCTCAAAATCGATATTTTAGGTGCCCAAAGTCGATATGTGCATTTATCTTTTGAAACCGTTTATATCTCAAATTCAGGCTCAAAACACCCGAAAATTCAATGTTTTTGGGTCCCAGAAGCGATCTGTACGTGCATAGTCCGTGTTAGAGTGTTTTTAAATTACAGGCCCAAAACATGCTGAAAATCGATATTTTATGTGCCCAAAGTCAATATGTGTATGCATCTTCTGCACCCGTGTATATCTCTAATTCTGGTTCAAAACACCAGAAAATTCGATATTTTTGGGTCCCAGAAGCGATCTGTACATGGCTACTCCTTGCTAGAATGTTTTCAAGATACAGACCAAAAACATGATCAAAATCGATATTTTAAGTGCAAAAAGTCGATATGTGCATGCATCTTCTGTACCCGTTTATATCTCAAATTCATAATCAAAACTCCCGAAAATTCGATATTTTTGGGTCCCAGGAGCGATCTGTACATGCCTACTCCTTGCTAGAATTTTTTCAAGATACAGACCCAAAAAATGATCAAAATCGATATTTTAGGTGCAAAAAGTCGATATGTGTATGCATCTTCTGTACCCGTTTATATCTCAAATTCAAGCTCAAAACACCCGAAAATTCCATATTTTTGGGTTCGTTAAGCTATCTGTAGATGCATACTCAGTGCTAGAATGTTTTCAAAATGTAGGCTCAAAACATGCTAAAAACCGATATTTTAGGTGTCCAAAGTCGATATGTGCATGCATCTTCTGTACCCGTTTATATCTCAAATTCAGGCTCAAAACACTCAAAAAATCGATATTTTTGTGTCCCAGAAGCGATCTGTTCATGCCTACTCCATGTTAGAGTATTTTCAAAATACAGGCTCAAAACATGCTCAAAATCGATATTTTAGGTGCCCAAAGTCGATATGTTTATGCATTTTCTGTATCCGTTTATATCTCAAATTCAGGCTCAAAACACAAGAAAATTCGATATTTTTGGGTCCCAGAAGCGATCTGTACATGCCTACTCCGTGTTAAAGTATTTTCAAAATACAGGCCCAAAACATGCTAAAAATCTATATTTTAGGTGCCCATAGTCAATATGTGCATGCATCCTCTGTACCCGGTTATATCCCAAATTCTGGCTCAAAACCCCCGAAAATTCGATATTTTTGGGTCCCAGAAGCGATCTGAACATGTCTACACCGTGTTTGAGTATTTTCAAGATACAGACCCAAAACATGCTCAAAATCGATATTTTAAGTGCAAAAAGTCGAAATGTGCATGCATTTTCTGTACACGTTTATATCTCAAATTCAGGCTCAAAACACCCGAAAATTCGATATTTTTGGGTCCCAAAAGCGACCTGTACATGTCTACTCCGTGTTAGAGTATTTTTAAAATACAGGCCCAAAACATAATAAAAATCGATATTTTAGGTGCCCAAAGTCAATATGTGCATGCATCTTCTGTACCCGTTTATATCTTCAATTCAAGCTCAAAACACCCTAAAATTCAATATTTTTGGGTCCCAGAAGTGATCTGTACGTGCATACTCCGTGTTAGAGTGTTTTTAAAATACAGGCCCAAAACATGCTCAAAATCGATATTTTAAGTGCAAAAAGTCGATATGTGCATACATTTTCTGTACCGGTTTATATCTCAAATTCAGGTTCAAAACACCAGAAAATTCGATATTTTTGGGTCACAGAAGCGATCTGTACATGCCTACTCCTTGCTAGAATGTTTT
Organism: Petrolisthes cinctipes; assembly: GCA_033782935.1. Classification (NCBI taxonomy): domain Eukaryota; kingdom Metazoa; phylum Arthropoda; class Malacostraca; order Decapoda; family Porcellanidae; genus Petrolisthes; species Petrolisthes cinctipes. The sequence continues at coordinate 10,938,627 of JAWQEG010000062.1, read as the reverse complement.
CAAGATACAGACCCAAAACATGCTCAAAATCGATATTTTAAGTGCAAAAAGTCGATATGTGCATGCATCTTCTGTACCCGTTGATATCTCAAATTCAGGCTCAAAACTCCGAAAATTCGATATTTTTGGGTCCCTTAAGCAATCTGCACATGCATACTCAGTGCTAGAATGTTTTTAAAATACAGGCTTAAAACATGCTAAAAATCAATATTTTAGGTGCCCAAAGTTGATATGTGCATGCATCTTCTGTATCCGTTTATATCTCAAATTCAGGCTCAAAACACCCGAAAATTCGATATTTTTGTGTCCCAGAAGCGATCTGTACATGCCTACTCCGTGTTAGAGTATTTTCAAAATACAGGCCCAAAAGATGCTCAAAATCGATATTTTAGGTGCCCAAAGTCGATATGTGCATGCATCTTCTGTACCCGTTTATTTCTCAAATTCAAGCTCAAAACACCCGAAAATTCGATATTTTTGGGTCACAGAAGCGATCTGTACATGCCTACTCCGAGTTAGAGTATTTTCAAAATACAGGCCCAAAACATGCTCAAAATCAATATTTTAGGTGCCCAAAGTCGATATGTGTATGCATCTTCTGTACCCGTCTATATCCCAAATTCAGGTTCAAAACACCAGAAAATTCGGTATTTTTGGGTCCCAGAAGCGATCTGTACATGCCTACTCCTTGCTAGAATGTTTTCAAGATTCAGACCCAAAACATGTTAAAAATCGATATTTTAAGTGCAAAAAGTCGATATTTGCATGCATCTTCTGTACCCGTTTATATCTCAAATTCAGGCTCAAAACTCCGAAAATTCGATTTTTTTTGGTCCCTTAAACAACCTGCACATGCCTACTCAGTGCTAGAATGTTTTTAAAATACAGGCTTAAAACATGCTATAAATTGATATTTTGGGTGTCCAAAGTCGATATGTGCATGCATCTTCTGAACCCGTTTATATCTCAAATTCAGGCTCAAAACACCCAAAAAATCGATATTTTTGTGTCCCAGAAACGATCTGTACATGCCTACTCCGTGTTAGAGTATTTTCAAAATACAGGCCCAAAACATACTCAAAATCGATATTTTAGGTGCCCAAAGTCGATATGTGCATGCATCTTCTGTATCCGTTTATATCTCAAATTCAGGCTCAAAACACCCGAAAATTCGATATTTTTGGGTACCAGAAGCGATCTGTACATGCCTACTCCGTGTTAATGTATTTTCAAAATACAGGCCCAAAACATGCTGAAAATCTATATTTCAGGTGCCCAAAGTCAATATGTGTATGCATCTTCTGTACCCGGTTATATCCCAAATTCAGGCTCAAAACCCCCGAAAATTCGATATTTTTGGGTCCCAGAAGCGATCTGTACATGCCTACTCAGTGCTAGAATATTTTCAAATTATACGCCGAAAACATACTAAAAATCGATATTTTGGGTGCCAAATTCGATATGTGCATGCATCTTCTGTACCCGTTTATATCTCAAATTCAGGCTCAAAACACCCAAAAAATCGATATTTTTGTGTCCCAGAAGCGATCTGTACATGTCTACACCGTGCTATAGTATTTTCAAAATTCAGGCCAAAAACATGCTCAAAATCGATATTTTAGGTGCCCAGAGTCGATATGTGCATGCATCTTCTGTTCCCGTTCATATCTCAAATTCAGGCTTAAAACACCCGAAAATTAAATATTTTTGGGTCCCAGAAGCGATCTGTACGTGCACACTCCGTGTTAGAGTGTTTTTAAAATACAGGCCCAAAACATGCTCAAAATCGATATTTTATGTGCCCAAAGTCAAAATGTGTATGCATCTTCTGTACACGTGTATATCCCTAATTCAGGTTCAAAACACCAGAAAATTCGATTTTTTGGGGTTCCAGAAGCGATCTGTACATGCCTACTCCTTGCTAGAATGTTTTCAAGATACAGACCCAAAACATGCTGAAAATCGATATTTTAAGTGCAAAAAGTCGATATGTGCATGCATCTTCTGTACCCGTTGATATCTCAAATTCAGGCTCAAAACTCCGAAAATTCGATATTTTTGGGTCCCTTAAGCAATCTGCACATGCATACTCAGTGCTAGAATGTTTTTAAAATACAGGCTTAAAACATGCTAAAAATCAATATTTTAGGTGCCCAAAGTTGATATGTGCATGCATCTTCTGTATCCGTTTATATCTCAATTTCAGGCTCAAAACACCCGAAAATTCGATATTTTTGTGTCCCAGAAGCGATCTGTACATGCCTACTCCGTGTTAGAGTATTTTCAAAATACAGGCCCAAAAGATGCTCAAAATCGATATTTTAGGTGCCCAAAGTCGATATGTGCATGCATCTTCTGTACCCGTTTATTTCTCAAATTCAAGCTCAAAACACCCGAAAATTCGATATTTTTGGGTCCCAGAAGCGATCTGTACATGCCTACTCCGAGTTAGAGTATTTTCAAAATACAGGCCCAAAACATGCTCAAAATCAATATTTTAGGTGCCCAAAGTCGATATGTGTATGCATCTTCTGTACCCGTCTATATCCCAAATTCAGGTTCAAAACACCAGAAAATTCGGTATTTTTGGGTCCCAGAAGCGATCTGTACATGCCTACTCCTTGCTAGAATGTTTTCAAGATTCAGACCCAAAACATGTTAAAAATCGATATTTTAAGTGCAAAAAGTCGATATTTGCATGCATCTTCTGTACCCGTTTATATCTCAAATTCAGGCTCAAAACTCCGAAAATTCGATTTTTTTTGGTCCCTTAAACAACCTGCACATGCCTACTCAGTGCTAGAATGTTTTTAAAATACAGGCTTAAAACATGCTATAAATCGATATTTTAGGTGTCCAAAGTCGATATGTGCATGCATCTTCTGAACCCGTTTATATCTCAAATTCATGCTCAAAACACCCAAAAAATCGATATTTTTGTGTCCCAGAAACGATCTGTACATGCTTACTCCGTGTTAGAGTATTTTCAAAATACAGGCCCAAAACATACTCAAAATCGATATTTTAGGTGCCCAAAGTCGATATGTGCATGCATCTTCTGTATCCGTTTATATCTCAAATTCAGGCTCAAAACACCCGAAAATTCGATATTTTTGGGTACCAGAAGCGATCTGTACATGCCTACTCCGTGTTAATGTATTTTCAAAATACAGGCCCAAAACATGCTGAAAATCTATATTTCAGGTGCCCAAAGTCAATATGTGTATGCATCTTCTGTACCCGGTTATATCCCAAATTCAGGCTCAAAACCCCCGAAAATTCGATATTTTTGGGTCCCAGAAGCGATCTGTACATGCCTACTCAGTGCTAGAATATTTTCAAATTATACGCCGAAAACATTCTAAAAATCGATATTTTGGGTGCCAAATTCGATATGTGGATGCATCTTCTGTACCCGTTTATATCTCAAATTCAGGCTCAAAACACCCAAAAAATCGATATTTTTGTGTCCCAGATGCGATCTGTACATGCCTACACCCGTGTTAGAGTATTTTCAAAATACAGGCCCAAAACATGCTCAAAATCGATATTTTAGGTGCCCAAAGTCGATATGTGCATGCATCTTCTGTATCCGTTTATATCTCAAATTCAGGCTCAAAACACCCGAAAATTCGATATTTTTGGGTCCCAGAAGCGATCTGTACATGCCTACTCCGTGTTAATGTATTTTCAAAATACAGGCCCAAAACATGCTGATAATCTATATTTTAGGTGCCCAAAGTCAATATGTGTATGCATCTTCTGTACCCGTCTATATCCCAAATTCAGGTTCAAAACACCAGAAAATTCGGTATTTTTGGGTCCCAGAAGCGATCTGTACATGCCTACTCCTTGCTAAAAAAAAATTCAAAATACAGACCAAAAACATGCTCAAAATCCATATTTTAGGTGCAAAAAGTCGATATGTGCATGCATCCTCTGTACCCGGTTATATCCCAATATCTGGCTCAGAACACCCGAAAATTCGATATTTTTGGGTCCCAGAAGCGATCTTTACATGCATACTCAGTGCTAGAATATTTTCAAATTATACGCCGAAAACATACTAAAAATCGATATTTTGGTTGCCCAAAGTCGATATGTGCATGCATCTTCTGTACCCGTTTATATCTCAAATTCAGGCTCAATACACCCAAAAAATCGATATTTTTGTGTCCCAGAAACGATCTGTACATGTCTACACCGTGTTTGAGTATTTTCAAAATACAGGCCCAAAACATGCTCAAAATCGATATTTTAGGTGCCCGAAGTCGATATGTGCATGCATCTTCTGTACATGTTCATATCTCAAATTCAGGCTCAGAACAACCGAAAATTCGATTTATTTGGGTCCCAGAAGCGATCCTTACGTGTCTACTCCGTGTTAGAGTATTTTAAAAATACAGGTTTAAAACATGCTCAAATCGATATTTTGGATACCCAAAGTCGATATGTGCATGCATCTTCTGTACCCGTTTATATCTCAAATTCAGACTCAAAACACCCGAATATTCGATATTTTTGGGTCCCAAAAGCCATCTGTACATGCATACTCCTAGTTAGACTATTTTTAAAATACAGGCCTAAAACATGCTGTAAATCGATATTTTAGCTGCCCAAAGTCAATATGTGTATGCATCTTCTGTACCCGTCTATATCCTAAATTCAGGTTCAAAACACTCGAAAATTCGATATTTTTGAGTCCCAGAAGCAATCTGTACATGCCTACTTCTTGCTAGAAAGTTTTCATAATACAGTCCCAAAACATACTAAAAATCGATATTTTGGGTGCCAAAGTCGATATGTGCATGCATCTTCTGTATCCGTTTATATCTCAAATTCAGGCTCAAAACACCCGAAAATTCGATATTTTTGGGTACCAGAAGCGATCTGTACATGCCTACTCCGTGTTAATGTATTTTCAAAATACAGGACCAAAACATGCTCAAAATCTATATTTCAGGTGCCCAAAGTCAATATGTGTATGCATCTTCTGTACCCGGTTATATCCCAAATTCAGGCTCAAAAACCGCGAAAATTCGATATTTTTGGGTCCCAGAAGCGATCTGTACATGCCTACTCAGTGCTAGAATATTTTCAAATTATACGCCGAAAACATACTAAAAATCGATATTTTGGGTGCCAAATTCGATATGTGCATGCATCTTCTGTACCCGTTTATATCTCAAATTCAGGCTCAAAACACCCAAAAAATCGAAATTTTTTTGTCCCAGAAGCGATCTGTACATGTCTACACCGTGCTATAGTATTTTCAAAATTCAGGCCCAAAACATGCTCAAAATCGATATTTTAGGTGCCCAGAGTCGATATGTGCATGCATCTTCTGTTCCCGTTCATATCTCAAATTCAGGCTTAAAACACCCGAAAATTAAATATTTTTGGGTCCCAGAAGCGATCTGTACGTGCACACTCCGTGTTAGAGTGTTTTTAAAATACAGGCCCAAAACATGCTCAAAATCGATATTTTATGTGCCCAAAGTCAAAATGTGTATGCATCTTCTGTACACGTGTATATCCCTAATTCAGGTTCAAAACACCAGAAAATTCGATTTTTTGGGGTTCCAGAAGCGATCTGTACATGCCTACTCCTTGCTAGAATATTTTCAAGATACAGACCCAAAACATGATCAAAATCGATATTTTAACTGCAAAAAGACGATATGTGCATGCATCTTCTGTACCCGTTTATATCTCATATTCAGGCTCAAAACCCCGAAAATTCGATTTTTTTGGGTCCCTTAAGCAATCTGCACATGGCTACTCAGTACTAGAATGTTTTTAAAATACAGGCTCAAAACATGCTAAAAATCGATATTTTAGGTATCAAAAGTCGATATGTGCATGCATCTTCTGAACCCGTTTATATCTCAAATTCAGGCTCAAAACACCCAAAAAATCGATATTTTTGTGTCCCAGATGCGATCTGTACATGCCTACACCCGTGTTAGAGTATTTTCAAAATACAGGCCCAAAACATGCTCAAAATCGATATTTTAGGTGCCCAAAGTCGATATGTGCATGCATCTTCTGTATCCGTTTATATCTCAAATTCAGGCTCAAAACACCCGGAAATTCGATATTTTTGGGTCCCAGAAGCGATCTGTACATGCCTACTCCGTGTTAATGTATTTTCAAAATACAGGCCCAAAACATGCTGATAATCTATATTTTAGGTGCCCAAAGTCAATATGTGTATGCATCTTCTGTACCCGTCTATATCCCAAATTCAGGTTCAAAACACCAGAAAATTCGGTATTTTTGGGTCCCAGAAGCGATCTGTACATGCCTACTCCTTGCTAAAAAAAAATTCAAAATACAGACCAAAAACATGCTCAAAATCCATATTTTAGGTGCAAAAAGTCGATATGTGCATGCATCCTCTGTACCCGGTTATATCCCAATATCTGGCTCAGAACACCCGAAAATTCGATATTTTTGGGTCCCAGAAGCGATCTTTACATGCATACTCAGTGCTAGAATATTTTCAAATTATACGCCGAAAACATACTAAAAATCGATATTTTGGTTGCCCAAAGTCGATATGTGCATGCATCTTCTGTACCCGTTTATATCTCAAATTCAGGCTCAATACACCCAAAAAATCGATATTTTTGTGTTCCAGAAACGATCTGTACATGTCTACACCGTGTTTGAGTATTTTCAAAATACAGGCCCAAAACATGCTCAAAATCGATATTTTAGGTGCCCGAAGTCGATATGTGCATGCATCTTCTGTACATGTTCATATCTCAAATTCAGGCTCAGAACAACCGAAAATTCGATTTATTTGGGTCCCAGAAGCGATCCTTACGTGTCTACTCCGTGTTAGAGTATTTTAAAAATACAGGTTTAAAACATGCTCAAATCGATATTTTGGATACCCAAAGTCGATATGTGCATGCATCTTCTGTACCCGTTTATATCTCAAATTCAGACTCAAAACACCCGAATATTCGATATTTTTGGGTCCCAAAAGCCATCTGTACATGCATACTCCTAGTTAGACTATTTTTAAAATACAGGCCTAAAACATGCTGTAAATCGATATTTTAGCTGCCCAAAGTCAATATGTGTATGCATCTTCTGTACCCGTCTATATCCTAAATTCAGGTTCAAAACACTCGAAAATTCGATATTTTTGAGTCCCAGAAGCAATCTGTACATGCCTACTTCTTGCTAGAAAGTTTTCATAATACAGACCCAAAACATACTAAAAATCGATATTTTGGGTGCCAAAGTCGATATGTGCATGCATCTTCTGTACCCGTTTATATCTCAAATTCAGGCTCAAAACACCCAAAAAATCGATATTTTTGTGTCCCAGAAGCGATCTGTACATGTCTACACCGTGCTATAGTTTTTTTCATAATACAGGCCCAAAACATGCTCAAAATCGATATTTTAGGTGCCAAAAGTCGATATGTGCATGCATCTTCTGTATCCGTCTATATCCAAAATTCAGGTTCAAGACACAAGAAAATTCGATAATTTTGGGTCCAAGAAGCGATCTGTACATGCCTACTTCTTGCTAGAATTTGTTTAAGATACAGACCCAAAACATGCTCAAAATCGATATTTTAGGTGCAAAAAGTCGATATGTGCATGCATCCTCTGTACCCGGTTATATCCCAATTTCTGGCTAAAAACACCCGAAAATTCGATATTTTTGGGTCCCAGAAGCGATCTGTACGTGCCTACTCAGTGCTAGAATATTTTCAAATTATACGCCCAAAACATACTAAAAATCGATATTTTGGGTGCCCAAAGTCGATATGTGCATGCATCTTCTGTACCCGTTTATATCTCAAATTCAGGCTCAAAACTCCCAAAAAATCGATATTTTTGTGTCCCAGAAGCGATCTGTACATGTCTACACCGTGTTGGAGTATTTTCAAAATACAGGCCCAAAACAGCCTCAAAATCGATATTTTAGGTGCCCGAAGTCGATATGTGCATGTATCTTCTGTACCTGTTCATATCTCAAATTTAGGCTCAGAACAACCGAAAATTAGATTTATTTGGGTCCCAGAAGCGATCTGTACGTGTCTACTCCGTGTTAGTGTATTTTAAAAATACAGGCTGAAAACATGCTCAAAATCGATATTTTGGGTCCCCAAAGTCGATATGTGCATGCATCTTCTGTACCCGTTTATATCTCAAATTCAGACTCAAAACACCCGAATATTCGATATTTTTGGGTCCCAAAAGCCATCTGTACATGCATACTCCGTTTTAGAGTATTTTCAAAATACAGGCCTAAAACATGCTGTAAATCGATATTTTAGCTGCCCAAAGTCAATATGTGTATGCATCTTCTGTACCCGTCTATATCCCAAATTCAGGTTCAAAACACTCGAATATTCGATATTTTTGAGTCCCAGAAGCAATCTGTACATGCCTACTTCTTCCTAGAAAGATTTCATGATACTGACCCAAAACATGCTCAAAATCGATATTTTAGGTGCAAAAAGTCGATATGTGCATGCATCCTCTGTACCCGGTTATATCCCAATTTCTGGCTAAAAACACCCGAAAATTCGATATTTTTGGGTCCCAGAAGCGATCTGTACGTGCCTACTCAGTGCTAGAATATTTTCAAATTATACGCCCAAAACATACTAAAAATCGATATTTTGGGTGCCCAAAGTCGATATGTGCATGCATCTTCTGTACCCGTTTATATCTCAAATTCAGGCTCAAAACTCCCAAAAAATCGATATTTTTGTGTCCCAGAAGCGATATGTACATGTCTACCCCGTGTTGGAGTATTTTCAAATTACAGGCCCAAAACAGCCTCAAAATCGATATTTTAGGTGCCCGAAGTCGATATGTGCATGTATCTTCTGTACCTGTTCATATCTCAAATTTAGGCTCAGAACAACCGAAAATTCGATTTATTTGGGTCCCAGAAGCGATCTGTACGTGTCTACTCCGTGTTAGTGTACTTTAAAAATACAGGCTGAAAACATGCTCAAAATCGATATTTTGGGTCCCCAAAGTCGATATGTGCATGCATCTTCTGTACCCGTTTATATCTCAAATTCAGACTCAAAACACCCGAATATTCGATATTTTTGGGTCCCAAAAGCCATCTGTACATGCATACTCCGTTTTAGAGTATTTTCAAAATACAGGCCTAAAACATGCTGTAAATCGATATTTTAGCTGCCCAAAGTCAATATGTGTATGCATCTTCTGTACCCGTCTATATCCCAAATTCAGGTTCAAAACACTCGAATATTCGATATTTTTGAGTCCCAGAAGCAATCTGTACATGCCTACTTCTTGCTAGAAAGATTTCATGATACAGACCCAAAACATGCTCAAAATCGATATTTTAGGTGCAAAAAGTCGATATGTGCATGCATCTTCTTTACCCGTTTATATCTCAAATTCAGGCTCAAAACACCCAAAAAATCAATATTTTTGTGTCCCAGAAGCAATCTGTACATGTCTACACCGTGTTATAGTATTTTCAAAATACAGGCCCAAAACATGCTCAAAATCGATATTTTATGTGCCCAAAGACGATATGTTCTTGCATCTTCTGTACCCGTTCATATCTCAAATTCAGGCTCAGAACACCCGAAAATTCGATTTATTTGGGTCCCAGAAGCGATCTGTACGTGTCTACTCAGTGTTAGAGTATTTTAAAAATTCAGGCCCAAAACATGCTCAAAATCGATATTTTTGGTGCCCAAAGTCGATATGTGCATGCATCTTCTGTATCCGTTTATATCTCAAATTCATGCTCAAAACTCCGAAAATTCGATATTTTTGGGTCCCTTAAGCAATCTGCACATGCCTACTCAGTACTAGAATGTTTTTAAAATACAGGCTCAAAACATGCTATAAATCGATATTTTAGGTGTCCAAAGTCGATAAGTGCATGCATCTTCTGAACCCGTTTATATCTCAAATTCAGGCTCAAAACACCCAAAAATTCGATATTTTTGTGTCCCAGAAGCGATCTGTACATGCCTACTCCGTGTTAGAGTATTTTCAAAATACAGGCCCAAAACATGCTCAAAATCGATATTTTAGGTGCCCAAAGTCGATATGTGTCTGCATCTTCTGTACCCGTTTATATCTCAAATTCAGGCTTAAAACACCCGAAAATTCAATATTTTTGGGTCCCAGATGCGATCTGTACGTGCACACTCCGTGTTAGAGTGTTTAAAAAAAAAAGGCCCGAAACATGCTCAAAATCGATATTTTATGTGCCCAAAGTCAAAATGTGTATGCATCTTCTGTACACGTGTATATCCCTAATTCAGGTTCAAAACACCAGAAAATTCGATTTTTTTGGGTCCCAGAAGCGATCTGTACATGCCTACTCCTTGCTAGAATATTTTCAAGATACAGACCCAAAACATGATCAAAATCGATATTTTAAGTGCAAAAAGTCGATATGTGCATGCATCTTCTGTACCCGTTTATATCTCAAATTCAGGCTCAAAACTCCGAAAATTCGATATATTTGGGTCCCTTAAGCAATCTGCACATGCCTACTCAGTACAAGAATGTTTTTAAAATACAGGCTCAAAACATGCTATAAATCGATATTTTAGGTGTCCAAAGTCGATATGTGCATGCATCTTCTGAACCCGTTTATATCTCAAATTCATGCTCAAAACACCCAAAAAATCGATATTTTTGTGTCCCAGAAGCGATCTGTACATGCACACTCCGTGTTAGAGTATTTTCAAAATACAGGACCAAAACATGCTCAAAATCGATATTTTAGGTGCCCAAAGTCGATATGTGCATGCATCTTCTGTACCCGTTTATATCTCAAATTCAGGCTCAAAACACCCGAAGAGTCGATATTTTTGGGTCCCAGAAGTGATCTGTACATGCCTACTGCGTGTTAGAATTTGTTCAAGATACAAAACCAAAACATGCTCAAAATCGATATTTTAGGTGCAAAAAGTCGATATGTGCATGCATCTTCTGAACCCGTTTATATCTCAAATTCAGGCTCAAAACTCCCAAAAAATCGATATTTTTGTGTCCCATAAGCGATCTGTACATGCCTACTCCGTGTTAATGTATTTTCAAAATACAGGCCCAAAACATACTGAAAATCTATATTTTAGGTGCCCAAAGTCAATATGTGTATGCATCTTCTGTACCCGTCTATATCCCAAATTCAGGTTCAAAACACCAGAAAATTCGGTATTTTTGGGTCCCAGAAGCGATCTGTACATGCATACTCCTTGCAAGAATTATTTCAAGATACAGACCCAAAACATGCTCAAAATCGATATTTTAGGTGCAAAAAGTCGATATGTGCATGCATCCTCTGTACCTGGTTATATCCCAAATTCTGGCTCAAAACCCCCGAAAATTCGATATTTTTGGGTCCCAGAATCGATCAGTACATGCCTATTCAGTGTTAGAATATTTTTAAATTATACGCCGAAAACATACTAAAAATCGATATTTTGGGTGCCAAAGTCGATATGTGCATGCATCTTCTGTACCCGTTTATATCTCCAATTCAGGCTCAAAACACCCAAAAAATCGATATTTTTGTGTCCCAGAAGCGATCTGTACATGCATACTCCGTGTTAAAGTATTTTCAAAATACAGGACCAAAACATGCTCAAAATCGATATTTTAGGTGCCCAAAGTCGATATGTGCATGCATCTTCTGTACCCGTTTATATCTCAAATTCAGGCTCAAAACACCCGAAGAGTCGATATTTTTGGGTCCCAGAAGTGATCTGTACATGCCTACTCCGTGTTAGAATTTGTTCAAGATACAAAACCAAAACATGCTCAAAATCGATATTTTAGGTGCAAAAAGTCGATATGTGCATGTATCTTCTGAACCCGTTTATATCTCAAATTCAGGCTCAAAACACCCAAAAAATCGATATTTTTGTGTCCCATAAGCGATCTGTACATGCCTACTCCGTGTTAATGTATTTTCAAAATACAGGCCCAAAACATACTGAAAATCTATATTTTAGGTGCCCAAAGTCAATATGTGTATGCATCTTCTGTACCCGTCTATATCCCAAATTCAGGTTCAAAACACCAGAAAATTCGGTATTTTTGGGTCCCAGAAGCGATCTGTACATGCATACTCCTTGCTAGAATTTTTTCAAGATACAGACCCAAAACATGCTCAAAATCGATATTTTAGGTGCAAAAAGTCGATATGTGCATGCATCCTCTGTACCTGGTTATATCCCAAATTCTGGCTCAAAACCCCCGAAAATTCGATATTTTTGGGTCCCAGAATCGATCAGTACATGCCTACTCAGTGCTAGAATATTTTCAAATTATACGCCGAAAACATACTAAAAATCGATATTTTGGGTGCCAAAGTCGATATGTGCATGCATCTTCTGTACCCGTTTATATCTCCAATTCAGGCTCAAAACACCCAAAAAATCGATATTTTTGTGTCCCAGAAGCGATCTGTACATGTCTAGACCGTGCTATAGTATTTTCAAAATACAGGCCCAAAACATGCTCAAAATCGATATTTTAGGTGCCCAAAGTCGATATGTGTATGCATCTTCTGTACCCGTGTATATCCCAAATTCAGGTTCAAAACACCAGAAAATTCGATATTTTGGGGTCCCAGAAGCGACCTGTACATGCCTACTCCTTGCTAGAATGTTTTCAAGATACAGACCCAAAACATGCTTTAAATCGATATTTTAGGTGCAAAAAGTCGATATGTGCATGCATCCTCTGTACCCGGTTATATCCCAAATTCTGGCTCAAAACGCCCGAAAATTCGATATTTTTGGGTCCCAGAAGCGATCTGTACATGCCTACTCAGTGCTAGAATATTTTCAAATTATACGCCCAGAACATACTAAAAATCGATATTTTGGGTGCCAAAGTCGATATGTGCATGCATCTTCTGTACCTGTTTATATCTCAAATTCAGGCTCAAAACACCCAAAAAATCGATATCTTTGTGTTCCAGAAGTGATCTGTACATGTCTACACCATGTTAGAGTATTTTCAAAATGCAGGCCCAAAACATGCTCAAAATCGATATTTTTGGTGCCCAAAGTCGATATGTGCATGCATCTTCTGCACCCGTTTATATCTCAAATTCAGACTCAAAACACCCGAATATTCGATATTTTTGGGTCCCAAAAGCCATCTGTACATGCATACTCCGTGTTAGAGTATTTTCAAAATACAGGCCTAAAATATGCTCAAAATCGATATTTTAGCTGCCCAAAGTCAATATGTTTATGCATCTTCTGTACCCGTCTATATCCCAAATTCAGGTTCAAAACACTCGAAAATTCGATATTTTTGGGTCCCAGAAGCAATCTGTACGTGCCTACTTCTTGCTAGAAAGTTTTCAAGATACAGACCCAAAACATGCTCAAAATCGATATTTTAGGTGCAAAAAGTCGATATGTACATGCATCTTCTGTAATCGTTTATATCTCAAATTCAGGCTCAAAACTCCGAAAATTCGATATTTTTGTGTCCCAGAAGCGATCTCTACGTGTCTACTCCGTGTTAGAGTATTTTAAAAATACAGGCCCAAAATATGCTCAAAATCGATATTTTGGGTGCCCAAAGTCGATATGTGTATGCATCTTCTGTACCTGTTTATATCTTAAATTCAGGCTCAAAACACCCGAAAATTCGATATTTTTCAGTCCCAAAAGCGATCTGTACATGTCTACTCCGTGTTAGAGTATTTTTATAATACAGGCCCAAAACATACTAAAAATCGATATTTTAGGTGCCCAAAGTCGATATGTGCATGCATCTTCTGTACCCGTATATATCTCAAATTAAGGCTGAAAACACCCGAAAATTCAATATTTTTGGGTCCCAGAATCGATCTGTACGTGCATACTCCGTGTTAGAGTGTTTTCAAGATACAGAACCCAAAACATGCTCAAAATCGATATTTTAAGTGCAAAAAGTCGATATGTGCATGCATCTTCTGTACCCGTTTATATCTCAAATTCAGGCTCAAAACACCCAAAAAATCGATATTTTTGTGTCCCAGAAGCGATCTGTACATGCCTACTCCGTGTTAATGTATTTTCAAAATACAGGCCCAAAACATGCTGAAAATCGATATTTTAGCTGCCCAAAGTCAATATGTGCATGCATCTTCTGTACCCGTCTATTTCCCAAATTCAGGCTCCAAACACCAGAAAATTCGATATTTTGGGGTCCCAGAAGCGATCTGTACATGCTTACTCAGATACAGGCCCAAAACATGCTGAAAATCGATATTTTTGGTGCCAAAAGTCAATATGTGTATGCATCTTCTGCACCCGTTTATATCTCAAATTCAACCACAAAACACCCGAAAATTCGATATTTTTCGGTCCCAGAAGCGATCTGTACATGCCTACTCAGTGCTAGAATGTTTTCAAAACATAGGCTCAAAACATGCTATAAATCGATATTTTAAGTGTCCAAAGTCGATATGTGCATGCATCTTCTGTACCCGTTTATATCTCAAATTCAGGCTTAAAACACCCGAAAATTCAATATTTTGGGGTCCCGGAAATGATCTGTACATGCTTACTCAGTGCTAGAATATTTTCAAAATATAGGCCCAAAACATGCTAAAAAATCGATATTTTAGGTGCCCAAAGTCGATATCTCAAATTTATCCCCAAAACACCCGAAAATTCGATATTTTGGGTTCCCAGAAGCGATCTGTACATGCCTACTCCGTATTAGAGTATTTTCAAAATACAGGCCCAAAACATGCTTAAAATCGATATTTTAGGTGCCCAAAAGTCGATATGTGCATGCATCTTCTGTACCCGTTTATATCTCAAATCCAGGCTTAAAACACCCGAAAAATCGATATTTTTGGGTCTCAGAAGCGATCTGTACATGACTACTCAGATACAGGCCCAAAACATGCTGAAAATCGATATTTTAGGTGCCCAAAGTCAATATGTGTATGCATCTTCTGCACCCGTTTATATCCCAAATTCAACCTCAAAACACCCGAAAATTCGATATTTTTGGGTCTCAAAAGCAATTTGAACATGCTTACACAATGCTAGAATACATTCAAAATATAGGGCCAAAACATCCTAAAAATCGATACTTCAAGTGACCAAAGTCGATATGTGCATGTATCTTCAGTTCCGGTTTCTGTCTCAAATTCAGGCTCAAAACACCCGAAAATTCTATATTTTTGGGTCCTAGAAGCGATCTGTACATGCCTACTCCTAGTTAGAATGTTTTCAAAATACAGACCCAAAACATGCTTAAAATCGATATTTTAGGTGCCCAAAAGTCGATATGTGCATGCATCTTCTGTACCTGTTTATATCTCAAATTCAGGCTTAAAACACCCGAAAATTCGATGTTTTGGGGTGCCAGAAGCTATCTGTAAATGCCTACTCAGTGCTAGAATATTTTCAAAATTCAGGCCCAAAACATGCTAAAAATCGATATTTTAGGTGCCCAAAGTCGATATCTCAAATTCAGGCCCAAAACACCCGAAATTTCGATATTTTGGGGTCCCAGAAGCGATCTGTACATGCCTACTCCGTGTTAGAGTATTTTTAATATACAGGCCCAAAACATACTGAAAATCGATCTTTTAGGTGCCCAAAAGTCGATACGTGTATGCATCTTCTGCACCCGTTTATATCCCAAATTTAGGCTTAAAACACCAGCAAATTCGATATTTTGGGGTCCCAGAAGTGATCTGTACATGCCTACTCAGTGCTAGAATGTTTTCAAAATATAGGCTCAAAACATGCTAAAAATCGATATTTTAAGTGTCCAAAGTCGATATTTGCATGCATCTTCTGTACCCGTTTATATCTCAAATTCAGGCTCCAAACACCAGAAAATTCGATATTTTGGGGTCCCAGAAGCGATCTGTACATGCCTACTCAGATACAGGCTCAAAACATGCTGAAAATCGATATTTTAGGTGCCCAAAGTCAATATGTGTATGCATCTTCTCCACGCGTTTATATCTCAAATTCAAACACAAAACACCCGAAAATTCGATATTTTTCAGTCCCAGAAGCGATCTGAACATGCCTACTCAGTGCTAGAATGTTTTCAAAATACAGGCTCAAAACATGCTAAAAATCGATAATTTAAGTGTCCAAAGTCGATATGTGCATGCATCTTCTGTACCCGTTTATATCTCAAATTCAGGCTCAAAACCCCCGAAAATTCTATATTTTTGGGTCCTAGAAGCGATCTTTACATGCCAACTCCTAGTTAGAATGTTTTCAAGATACAGACCCAAAACATGCTCAAAATCGATATTTTAGTTGACCAAAAGTCGATATGTGCATTCATCTTCTGCACCCGTTTATATCCCAAATTCAGGCTCAAAACACCTGAAAATTCGATATTTTGGGGTCCCAGAAGCGATCTGTACATGCCTACTCCGTGTTAGAGTATTTTCAAAATACAGGCCCAAAACATGCTGAAAATCGATATTATAGGTGCCCAAAGTCAATATGTGCATGCATTTTCAGTACCCGTTTCTATCTCAAATTCAGGCTCAAAACACCCGAAAATTCGATATTTTGGGGTCCCAGAAGCGATCTGTACATGCTTACTCAGTGCTAGAATATTTTCAAAATATAGGCCCAAAACATGCTAAAAAATCGATATTTTAGGTGCCCAAAGTCGATATCTCAAATTTATCCCCAAAACACCCGAAAATTCGATATTTTGGGTTCCCAGAAGCGATCTGTACATGCCTACTCCGTGTTAGAGTATTTTCAAAATACAGGCCCAAAACATGCTTAAAATCGATATTTTAGGTGCCCGAAAGTCGATATGTGCATGCTTCTTCTGTACCCGTTTATATCTCAAATCCAGGCTTAAAACACCCGAAAAATCGATATTTTTGGGTCTCAGAAGCGATCTGTACATGACTACTCAGATACAGGCCCAAAACATGCTGAAAATCGATATTTTAGGTGCCCAAAGTCAATATGTGTATGCATCTTCTGCACCCGTTTATATCCCAAATTCAACCTCAAAACACCCGAAAATTCGATATTTTTTGTTCTCAGAAGCAATCTGAACATGCTTACACAATGCTAGAATACATTCAAAATATAGGGCCAAAACATCCTAAAAATCGATACTTCAAGTGACCAAAGTCGATATGTGCTTGTATCTTCAGTACCGGTTTCTGTCTCAAATTCAGGCTCAAAACACCCGAAAATTCTATATTTTTGGGTCCTAGAAGCGATCTGTACATGCCTACTCCTAGTTAGAATGTTTTCAAAATACAGACCCAAAACATGCTTAAAATCGATATTTTAGGTGCCCAAAAGTCGATATGTGCATGCATCTTCTGTACCTGTTTATATCTAAAATTCAGGCTCAAAACACCCGAAAATTCGATATTTTTGGGTCCCAGAAGCGATCTGTACATGCCTACTCTGTGTTAGAGTATTTTCAAAATACAGGCCCAAAACATGCTGAAAATCGATATTTTAGGTGCCTAAAGTCAATATGTGCATGCATTTACTGTACCCGTTTATATCTCAAATTCAGGCTCAAAACACCAGAAAATTCGATATTTTGGAGTCCCAGAAGCGATCTGTACATGCTTACTCAGTGCAAGAATATTTTCAAAATATATGCCCAAAACATGCTAAAAATCGATATTTTAGGTGCCTAAAGTCGATATCTCAAATTTATCCCCAAAACACCGAAAATTCGATATTCTGGGGTCCCAGAAGCGATCTGTACATGTCTACTCCGTGTTAGAGTATTTTCAAAAAACAGGCCCATAACATACAGAAAATCGATATTTTAGGTGCCCAAAAGTCGATATGTTCATGAATCTTCTATACCCGTTTATATCTCAAATTCAGGCTCCAAACACCCGAAAATTCGATATTTTGGGGTCCCAGAAGCGATCTGTACATGCCTACTCAGATACAGGCCCGAAACATGCTGAAAATCGATATTTTAGGTGCCAAAAGTCAATATGTGTATGCATCTTCTGCACCCGTTTATTTCCCAAATTCAACCTCAAAACACCCGAAAATTCGATATTTTTGGGTCCCAGAAGCGATCTGTACATGCCTACTCAGTGCTAGAATGTTTTCAAAATATAGGCTCAAAACATACTAAAAATCGATATTTTAAGTGTCCAAAGTCGATATGTGCATGCATCTTCTGTACCCGTTTATATCTCAAATTCATGCTCAAAACACCCGAAAATTCGGTATTTTTGGGTCCTAGAAGCGATCTGTACATGCCTACTCCTAGTTAGAATGTTTTCAAGATACAGACCCAAAACATGCTCAAAATCTATATTTTAGTTGCCCAAAAGTCGATATGTGCATGCATCTTCTGTACCCGTTTGTATCTCAAATTCAGGCTCAAAACACCCGAAAATTCGATCTTTTGAGGTCCCAGAAGCTATCTGTACATGCCTACTCAGTGCTAGAATATTTTCAAAATTCAGGCCCAAAACATGCTAAAAATCGATATTTTAGGTGCCCAAAGTCGATATCTCAAATTTATCCCCAAAACACCCGAAAATTCGATATTTTGGGTTCCCAGAAGCGATCTGTACATGCCTACTCCGTGTTAGAGTATTTTCAAAATACAGGCCCAAAACATGCTTAATATCGATATTTTAGGTGCCTAAAAGTCGATATGTGCATGCATCTTCTGTACCCGTTTATATCTCAAATTCAGGCTCAAAACACCAGAAAATTCGATATTTTGGAGTCCCAGAAGCGATCTGTACATGCTTACTCAGTGCAAGAATATTTTCAAAATATAAGCCCAAAACATGCTAAAAATCGATATTTTAGGTGCCTAAAGTCGATATCTCAAATTTATCCCCAAAACACCGAAAATTCGTTACTTTGGGGTCCCAGAAGCGATGTGTACATGTCTACTCCGTGTTAGAGTATTTTCAAAATACAGGCCCATAACATACAGAAAATCGATATTTTAGGTGCCCAAAAGTCGATATGTTCATGAATCTTCTATACCCGTTTATATCTCAAATTCAGGCTCCAAACACCCGAAAATTCGATATTTTGGGGTCCCAGAAGCGATCTGTACATGCCTACTCAGATACAGGCCCGAAACATGCTGAAAATCGATATTTTAGGTGCCAAAAGTCAATATGTGTATGCATCTTCTGCACCCGTTTATTTCCCAAATTCAACCTCAAAACACCCGAAAATTCGATATTTTTGGGTCCCAGAAGCGATCTGTACATGCCTACTCAGTGCTAGAATGTTTTCAAAATATAGGCTCAAAACATACTAAAAATCGATATTTTAAGTGTCCAAAGTCGATATGTGCATGCATCTTCTGTACCCGTTTATATCTCAAATTCAGGCTCAAAACACCCGAAAATTCGGTATTTTTGGGTCCTAGAAGCGATCTGTACATGCCTACTCCTAGTTAGAATATTTTCAAGATACAGACCAAAACATGCTCAAAATCGATATTTTAGTTGACCAAAGGTCGATATGTGCATGTATCTTCTGTACCCGTTTGTATCTCAAATTCTGGCTCAAAAAACCCGAAAATTCGATATTTTGAGGTCCCAGAAGCGATCTGTACATGCCTACTCAGTGCTAGAATATTTTCAAAATTCAGGCCCAAAACATGCTAAAAATCGATATTTTAGGTGCCCAAAGTCGATATCTCAAATTCAGGCCCAAAACACCCGAAAATTCGATATTTTGGGGTCCCAGAAGCGATCTGTACATGCCTACTCCGTGTTAGAGTATTTTTAATTGATAGGCCCATACCATACTGAAAATCGATCTTTTAGGTGCCCAAAAGTCGATATGTATATGCATCTTCTGCACCCGTTTATATCTCAAATTCAACCACAAAACACCCGAAAATTCGATATTTTTGGGTCCCAGAAACGATCTGTACATGCCTACTCAGTGCTAGAATGTTTTCAAATAATAGGCTCAAAATATGCTAAAAATCGATATTTTAAGTGTCCAAAGTCGATATGTGCATGCATCTTCTGTACCCGTTTATATCTCAAATTCAGGCTCAAAACACCCGAAAAATCGGTATTTTTGGGTCCTAGAAGCGATCTGTACATGCTCACTCTGTGCTAGAATATTTTACAAAATATAGGCCTAAAACATGCTGAAAATCGTTTTTTTTTGTGAAGAAAGTCGATATGTGCATGCATCTTCTGTACCCGTTTATATCCCAAATTCATTCTCAGAACATCAGAAAATTCGGTATTTTTGGGTCCCAGAAGCAATCTCCGCATGCATAGTCAGTGCTAGAATATTTTCAAATTACAGGCCCAAAACATGCTTAAAATCAATATTATAGGTGATCAAAGTCGATATCTGCATGCATCTTCTGTTCCCGTTAATATCCCAAATTCAGGCTAAAAACACCTGAAAATTTGATTTTTTTGGGTCCCAGAAGCGATCTGTACATGCCTACTCAGTGTTAGAATATTTCCAAAATACACGCCCAAAATAAGCTGAAAATCGCAATTTTTGGTGCCCAAAATCGATATGTGCATGAATCATCAGCACTCGCTTGTATCACAAATTCAGGCTTAAAACAATTTAAAATTCGATACTTTTTGTTCCCAGAAGGGATCTGTAAATGCCTACTCAATATTAAAATATTTTCAAAATACAGACCCAAAACAAGCTGAAAACCGATATTTTATGTGCCCAAAATCCATATGTGCATTCATCTTCTGTACCCGTTTATATCCCAAATTCAGGATCAAAACACCCGAAAATTCGATATTTTTTGGTCTCAGAAGCAATCTGAACATGCTTACACAATGCTAGAATACATTCAAAATATAGGGCCAAAACATCCTAAAAATCGATACTTCAGGTGACCAAAGTCGATATGTGAATGTATCTTCAGTACCGGTTTATATCTCAAATTCATGCTCAAAACACCCGAAAATTCGGTATTTTTGGGTCCTAGAAGCGATCTGTACATGCCTACTCCTAGTTAGAATGTTTTCAAGATACAGACCCAAAACATGCTCAAAATCGATATTTTAGGTGCCCAAAAGTCGATATGTGCATGCATCTTCTGTACCCGTTTATATCTCAAATTCAGGCTCAAAACACCCGAAAATTCGATATTTTGGGGTCCCAGAAGCGATCTGTACATGCCTACGCAGTGCTAGAATATTTTCAAAATACAGGCCCAAAACATGCTAAAAATCGATATTTTAGGTGCCCAAAGTCGATATCTGAAATTCAGGCCCAAAACACCCGAAAATTCGCTATTTTGGAGTCCCAGAAGCGATCTGTACATGTCTACTCCGTGTTAGAGTATTTTTAATATACAGGCCCAAAACATACTGAAAATCGATCTTTTAGGTGACCAAAGTCAATATGTGCACGCATTTTCCATACCCGTTTATGTCTCAAATTCAGGCTCAAAACACCCGAAAATTCGATATTTTGGGGTCCCAGAAGCGATCTGTACATGCCTACTCAGTGCTAGAATATTTTCAAAATATAGGCCCAAAACATGCTAAAAATCGATATTTTAGGAGCCCAAAGTCAATATGTGCATGCATTTTCTGTACCCGTTTATATCTCAAATTCAGGCTCCAAACACCCGAAAATTCGATATTTTGGGGTCCCAGAAGCGATCTGTACATGCCTACTCAGATACAGGCCCAAAACATGCTGAAAACCGATATTTTAGGTGCCCAAAGTCAATATGTGTATGCATCTTCTGCACCCGTTTATATCCCAAATTCAACCTCAAAACACCCGAAAATTCGATATTTTTGGGTCCCAGAAGCGATCTGTACATGCCTACTAAGTGCTAGAATGTTTTCAAAATATAGGCTCAAAACATACTAAAAATTGATATTTTAAGTGTCCAAAGTCGATATGTGCATGCATCTTCTGTACCCGTTTATATCTCAAATTCATGCTCAAAACACCCGAAAATTCGGTATTTTTTGGTCCTAGAAGCGATCTGTACATGCCTACTCCTAGTTAGAATGTTTTCAAGATACAGACCCAAAACATGCTTAAAATCGATATTATAGGTGCCCAGAATTCGATATGTGCATGCATCTTCTGTACCCGTTTGTATCTCAAATTCAGGCTTAAAACACCCGAAAATTCGATATTTTGGGGTCCCAAAAGCGATTTGTACATGCCTAATCAGTGCAAGAATATTTTCAAAATTCAGGCCCAAAACATGCTAAAAATCGATATATTAGGTGCCCAAAGTCGATATCTCAAATTCAGGCCCAAAACACCCGAAAATTCGATATTTTGGGGTCCCAGAAGTGATCTGTACATGCTTACTCCGTGTTAGAGTATTTTCAATATACAGGCCCAAAACATAATGAAAATCGATCTTTTAGGTGCCCAAAAGTCGATATGTGTATGCATCTTCTGCACCCGTTTATATCCCAAATTGAACCTCAAAACACCCGAAAATTCAAAATTTTTGTATCCCAGAAGTGATCTGTACATGCCTACTCAGTCCTAGAATATTTTCAAAATTCAGGCCCAAAACATGCTAAAAATCGATGTTTTAGGTGCCCAAAGTCGATATCTCAAATTCAGGCTCCAAACACTCGAAAATTCGATATTTTGGGGTCCCAGAAGCGATCTGTACTTGCCTACTCCGTTTTAGAGTATTTTCAAAATACAGGCCCAAAACATGCTGAGAATCGATATTTTAGGTGCCCAAAGTCAATATGTGCACGCATTTTCTGTACCCGTTTATATCTCAAATTCAGGCTCAAAACACCCAACAATTCGATATTTTGGGGTCCCAGAAGCGATCTGTACATGCCTACATAGTGCTAGAATATTTTCAAAATATAGCCCCAAAACATGCTAAAAATCGATATTTTAAGTGTCCAAAGTCAATATGTGCATGCATCTTCTGTACCCGTTTATATCTCAAATTCAGGCTCAAAACACCCGAAAATTCGATATTTTGGGGTCCCATAAGAGATCTGTACATGCCTACTTAGTGCTAGAATATTTTCAAAATATACGCCCAAAACATGCTAAAAATCGATATTTTAAGTGTCCAAAGTCGATATTTCAAATTCAGGCCCAAAACACCCGAAAATTCGATATTTTGGGGTCCCAGAAGCGAACTGTACATGCCTACTCCGTGTTAGAGTATTTTCAAAATACAGGCCCAAAACATACTGAAAATCGATATTATAGGTGCCAAAAAGTCGATATGTGCATGCATCTTCTGTACCCGTTTATATCTCAAATTCAGGCTCCAAACACCCGAAAATTCGATATTTTGGGGTCCCAGAAGCAATCTGTACATGCCTAATTAGAATGTTTTCAAGATACAGACCAAAAACATGCTAAAAATCGATATTTTAGGTGCCCAAAGTCGATATCTCAAATTCAGGCCCAAAACACCCGAAAATCGATATTTTGGGGTCCCAGAAGCGATCTGTACATGCCTACTCAGTGCTAGAATATTTTCAAAATATAGGCCCAAAACGTGCTAAAAATTGATATTTTAGGTGCCCTAAGTCGATATCTCAAATTCAGGCTCAAAACACCCGAAAATTCGATATTTTGGGGTCCCAAAAGCGATCTGTACATGCCTACTTCGTGTTAGAGTATTTTCAAAATACAGGCCCCAAAACTTGCTAAAAATCGATATTTTAGGTGCCTAAAGTCGATATCTCAAATTAAGGGCCAAAACACCCGAAAATTCGATATTTTTGGTTCTAGAAGCGATCTGTACGTGCCTACTCAGTGCTAGAATGTTTTCAAAATATGGGCTCAAAACATGCTAAAAATCGATATTTTAAGTGTCCAAAGTCGATATCTCAAATTCAGGCTCAAAACACCCGAAAATTCGATATTTGGGGGTCCCATAAGAGATCTGTACTTGCCTACTAAGTGCTAGAATATTTTCAAAATACAGGTCCAAAACATGCTAAATATCGATATTTTAGGTGCCTAAAGTCGATATATCAAATTCAGGCACAAAACACCCGAAAATTCGATATTTTGGGGTCCCAGAAGCGATCTGTACATGCCTACTCCGTGTTAGAGTACTTTCAAAATACAGGCCCAAAACATACTGAAAATCGATCTTTTAGGTGCCCAAAAGTCGATATGTGCATGCATCTTCTGTACCCGTTTATATCTCAAATTTAGTCTCAAAACACCCGAAAATTCGATATTTTGGGGTCCTAGAAACGATCTGTACATGCCTACTTTGTGTTAGAATATTTTCAAAATACAGGCCCAAAACATGCTGAAAATCGATATTTTAGGTGCCAAAAGTCGATATCTCAAATTAAGGCCCAAAACACCCGAGACTTCGATAATTTGGGGTCCCAGAAGCGATCTGTACATGCCTACTCCGTGTTAGAGTATTTTTAAAAATACAGGCCCAAAACATACTGAAAATCGATCTTTTAGGTGCCCAAAAGTCGATATGTGCATGCATCTTCTGTACCCGTTTATATCTCAAATTCAGGCTCAAAACACCCGGAAATTCGGTATTTTTGGGTCCTTGAAGCGATCCATACATGCCTACTCCGTGTTAGAGTATTTTCAAAATACAGGCCCAAAACATACTGAAAATCGATCTGTTAGGTGCCCAAAGTCAATATGAGCATGCATCTTCTGTACCCGTTTATATCTTAAATTCAGGCTCAAAACACCCGAAAATTCGATATTTTGGGGTCCCAGAAGCGATCTGTACATACCTACTCATTGCTAGAATATTTTCAAAATACAGGCCCAAAACATGCTAAAATTGATATTTTAGGTGCCCAAAGTCGATATCTCAAATTCAGGCTAAAAACACCCGAAAATTCTATATTTTTGGGTCCCAGAAGCGATCTGTACATGCCTACTGAGTGCTAGAATATTTTCAAAATATAGGGCCAAAACATGCTAAAAATCTATATTTTAGGTGCCCAAAGTCGATATCTCAATTTCAGGCCCAAAACACCCGAAAATTCGATATTTTTGGGTCTAGAAGCGATCTGTACATGCCTACTCCGTGTTAGAGTATTTTCAAAATACTGGACCAAAACATACTGAAAATCGATCTTTTAGGTGCACAAAAGTCGATATGTGCATGCATCTTCTGTACCCGTTTATATCTCAAATTCAGGCTCCAAACACCCGAAAATTCGATATTTTGGGGTCCCAGAAACGATCTGTACATGCCTACTCGGTGTTAGAGTATTTTCAAAATACAGGCCCAAAACATGCTAAAAAAAAATATTTTAGGTGCCCAAAGTCGATATCTCAAATTAAGCATCAAAACACCCGAAAATTCGATATTTTGGGGTCCCAGAAGCGATCTGTACATGCCTACTCGGTGTTAGAGTATTTTCAAAATACAGGCCCAAATCATGCTGAAAATCGATATTTTAGGTACCCAAAGTCAATATGTGCATGCATCTTCAGTACCCGTTTATATCTCAAATTCAGGCTCAAAACGCCCGAAAATTCGATATTTTGGGGTCCTAGAAGCGATCTGTACATGCCTACTCCGTGTTAGAGTATTTTCAAAATACAGGCCCAAAACATACTGAAAATCGATATTTTAGGTGCCCAAAGTTAATATGTGCATGCATCTTCTGTACCCGTTTATATCTCAAATTCAGGCTCAAAACACCCGAGCATTCAATGTTTTGGGGTCCCACAAGCGATCTCTACATACCTACTCATTGCTAGAATATTTTCAAATTATAGGTCCAAAACATGCTAAATATCGATATTTTAGGTGCCTAAAGTTAATATCTCAAATTCAGGCCCAAAACACTCGAAAATTCGATCTTTTTGGGGTCCAAGAAGCGATCTGTACATGCCTACTTCGTGTTAGAGTATTTTCAAAATACAGGCCCAAAACATGCTAAAAAAAAATATTTTAGGTGCCCAAAGTCGATATCTCAAATTAAGGCCAAAAACACCCGAAAATTCGATATTTTGGGGTCCTAGAAGCGATCTGTACATGCCTACTCCGTGTTAGAGTATTTTCAAAATACAGGCCCAAAACATGTTGAAAATCGATATTTTAGGTGCCCAAAGTCAATATGTGCATGCATCTTCTGTACCCATTTATATCTCAAATTCAGTCTCAAAACACCCGATAATTCGATATTTTGGGGTCCCAGAAGCGATCTGTACATGCCCACTCCGTGTTAGTGTATTTTCAAAATACTGGCCCAAAACTTACTGAAAATCGATCTTTTAGGTGCCCAAAAGTTGATATCTGCATGCATCTTCTGTACCCGTTTATATCTCAAATTTAGGCTCAAAACACCCGAAAATTCGATATTTTGGGGTCCCAGAAGCGATCTGTACATGCCTACTTCGTGTTAGAGAATTTTCAAAATACAGGCCCATAACATGCTGAAAATCGATATTTTAGGTGCCTAAAGTTAATATGTACATGCATCTTGTGTACCCGTTTATATCTCAAATTAAGGCTCCAAACACCCGAAAATTCGATATTTTGGGGTCCCAGAAGCGATCTGTACATGCCTACTCCGTGTTAGAGTATTTTCAAAATAAAGGCCCAAAACATGCTGAAAATCGATATTTTAGGTGCCCAAAGTCAATACCTGCATGCATCTTCTGTACCCGTTTATATCTCAAATTCAGGCTCAAAACACCCGAAAATTCGAGATTTTGTGGTCCCAGAAGGGATCTGTACATGCCTACTAAGATACAGGCCCAAAACATGCTGAAAAAAGATATTTTAGGTGCCCAAACTCAATATGTGTATGCATCTTTTGCACCCGTTTATATCCCAAATTTAACCTCAAAACACCCGAAAATTCGATATTTTGGGGTCCCAGAAGCGATTTGTACATGCCTACTCCGTGTTAGAGTATTTTCAAAATATAGGCCTAAAACATGCTGAAAATCGATCTTTTAGGTGCCCAAAGTCAATATGTGCAAGCATCTTCTGTACCCGTTTTTATTTAAAATTTAGGCTCAAAACACCCGAAAATTCGATATTTTGGGGTCCCAGAAGCGATCTGTACATGCCTACTCAGTGCTAGAATATTTTCAAAATATTGGCCCAAAACGTGCTAAAATTGATATTTTAGGTGCCCTAAGTCGATATCTCAAATTCAGGCTCAAAACACCCGAAAATTCGATATTTTGGGGTCCCAAAAGCGATCTGTACATGCCTACTTCGTGTTAGAGTATTTTCAAAATACAGGCCCAAATCGTGCTAAAAATCGATATTTTAGGTGCCCTAAGTCGATATCTCAAATTCAGGCTCGAAACACCCGAAAATTCGATATTTTGGGGTCCCAGAAACGATCTGTACAGGCCCAAAACACCCGAAAATTCGATATTTTTGGTTCTAGAAGCGATCTGTACGTGCCTACTCAGTGCTAGAATGTTTTTAAAATATGGGCTCAAAACATGCTAAAAATCGATATTTTAAGTGTCCAAAGTCGATATGTGCATGAATCTTCTTTACCTGTTTATATCTCAAATTCAGGCTCAAAACACCCAAAAATTCGGTATTTTTGGGTCCTGGAAGCGATCTGTACATGCCTACTCCTAGTTAGAATGTTTTCTAGATACAGACCCAAAACATGCTAAAAATCGATATTTTCGGTGCCCAAAAGTCGATATGTGCATGCATCTTCAGTACCCGTTTATATCTCAAATTTAATCTCAAAACGCCCGAAAATTCGATATTTTGGGGTCCTTGAAGCGATCTGTACATGCCTACTCCGTGTTAGAGTATTTTCAAAATACAGGCCCAAAACATACTGAAAATCGATATTTTAGGTGCCCAAAGTCAATATGTGCATGCATCTTCTGTACCCGTTTATATCTCAAATTCAGGCTCAAAACACCCGAACATTCAATATTTTGGGGTCCCACAAGCGATCTCTACATACCTACTCATTGCTAGAATATTTTCATATTATAGGTCCAAAACATGCTAAATATCGATATTTTAGGTGCCTAAAGTTAATATCTCAAATTCAGGCCCAAAACACTCGAAAATTCGATCTTTTTAGGGTCCAAGAAGCGATCTGTACATGCCTACTTCGTGTTAGAGTATTTTCAAAATACAGGCCCAAAACATACTAAAAAAAAATATTTTAGGTGCCCAAAGTCGATATCTCAAATTAAGGCCCAAAACACCCGAAAATTCGATATTTTGGGGTCCTAGAAGCGATCTGTACATGCCTATTCCGTGTTAGAGTATTTTCAAAATACAGGCCCAAAACATGTTGAAAATCGATATTTTAGGTGCCCAAAGTCAATATGTGCATGCATCTTCTGTACCCGTTTATATCTCAAATTTAGGCTCAAAACACCCGAAAATTCGATATTTTGGGGTCCCAGAAGCGATCTGTACATGCCTACTTCGTGTTAGAGAATTTTCAAAATACAGGCCCATACCATGCTGAAAATCGATATTTTAGGTGCCCAAAGTTAATATGTACATGCATCTTGTGTACCCGTTTATATCTCAAATTAAGGCTCCAAACACCCGAAAATTCGATATTTTGGGGTCCCAGAAGCGATCTGTACATGCCTACTCCGTGTTAGAGTATTTTCAAAATAAAGGCCCAAAACATGCTGAAAATCGATATTTTAGGTGCCCAAAGTCAATACGTGCATGCATCTTCTGTACCCGTTTATATCTCAAATTCAAGCACAAAACACCCGAAAATTCGATATTTTGGGGTCCCAGAAGGGATCTGTACATGCCTACTAAGATACAGGCCCAAAACATGCTGAAAATAGATATTTTAGGTGCCCAAACTCAATATGTGTATGCATCTTTTGCAACCGTTTATATCCCAAATTTAACCTCAAAACACCCGAAAATTCGATATTTTGGGGTCCCAGAAGCGATTTGTACATGCCTACTCCGAGTTAGAGTATTTTCAAAATATAGGCCTAAAACATGCTGAAAATCGATCTTTTAGGTGCCCAAAGTCAATATGTGCATGCATCTTCTGTACCCGTTTTTATTTAAAATTTAGGCTCAAAACACCCGAAAATTCGATATTTTGGGGTCCCCGAAGCGATCTGTACATGCCTACTCAGTGCTAGAATATTTTCAAAATATAGGCCCAAAACGTGCTAAAAATTGATATTTTAGGTGCCCTAAGTCGATATCTCAAATTCAGGCTCAAAACACCCGAAAATTCGATATTTTGGGGTCCCAGAAGCGATCTGTACATGCCTACTTCGTGTTAGAGTATTTTCAAAATACAGGCCCAAAACGTGCTAAAAATCGATATTTTAGGTGCCCAAGGTCGATATCTCAAATTAAGGGCCAAAACACCCGAAAATTTGATATTTTTGGGTCCCAGAAGCGATCTGTACATGCCTACTCAGTGCTAGAATATTTTCAAAATATAGGTCCAAAACATGCTAAAAATTGATATTTTAGGTGCCCTAAGTCGATATCTCAAATTCAGGCTCGAAACACCTGAAAATTCGATATTTTGGGGTCCCAGAAGCGATCTGTACAGGCCCAAAACACCCGAAAATTCGATATTTTTGGTTCTAGAAGCGATCTGTACGTGCCTACTCAGTGCTAGAATGTTTTTAAAATATGGGCTCAAAACATGCTAAAAATCGATATTTTAAGTGTCCAAAGTCGATATGTGCATGAATCTTCTGTACCTGTTTATATCTCAAATTCAGGCTCAAAACACCCGAAAATTCGGTATTTTTGGGTCCTGGAAGCGATCTGTACATGCCTACTCCTAGTTAGAATGTTTTCTAGATACAGACCCAAAACATGCTAAAAATCGATATTTTCGGTGCCCAAAAGTCGATATGTGCATGCATCTTCAGTACTCGTTTATATCTCAAATTTAGGCTCAAAACGCCCGAAAATTCGATATTTTGGTGTCCTTGAAGCGATCTGTACATGCCTACTCCGTGTTAGAGTATTTTCAAAATACAGGCTCAAAACATACAGAAAATCGATATTTTAGGTGCCCAAAGTCAATATGTGCATGCATCTTCTGTACCCGTTTATATCTCAAATTCAGGCTCAAAACACCCGAACATTCAATATTTTGGGGTCCCAGAAGCGATCTGTACATGCCCACTCCGTGTTAGAGTATTTTAAAAATACAGGCCCAAAACATACTGAAAATCGATCTTTTAGGTGCCCAAAAGTCGATATCTGCATGCATCTTCTGTACCCGTATATATCTCAAATTTAGGCTCAAAACACCCGAAAATTCGATATTTTGGGGTCCCAGAAGCGATCTGTACATGCCTACTTCGTGTTAGAGAATTTTCAATATACAGGCCCATAACATGCTGAAAATCGATATTTTAGGTGCCTAAAGTTAATATGTACATGCATTTTGTGTACCCGTTTATATCTCAATTTAAGGCTCCAAACACCCGAAAATTCGATATTTTGGGGTCCCAGAAGCGATCTGTACATGCCTACTCCATGTTAGAGTATTTTCAAAATAAAGGCCCAAAACATGCTGAAAATCGATATTTTAGGTGCCCAAAGTCAATACGTGCATGCATCTTCTGTACCCGTTTATATCTCAAATTCAGGCTCAAAACACCCGAAAATTCGATATTTTGGGGTCCCAGAAGGGATCTGTACATGCCTACTAAGATACAGGCCCAAAACATGCTGAAAATCTATATTTTAGGTGCCCAAACTCAATATGTGTATGCATCTTTTGCAACCGTTTATATCCCAAATTTATCCTCAAAACACCCGAAAATTCGATATTTTGGGGTCCCAGAAGCGATTTGTACATGCCTACTCCGAGTTAGAGTATTTTCAAAATATAGGCCTAAAACATGCTGAAAATCGATCTTTTAAGTGCCCAAAGTCAATATGTGAAGGCATCTTCTGTACCCGTTTTTATTTAAAATTTAGGCTCAAAACCCCCGAAAATTCGATATTTTGGGGTCCCCGAAGCGATCTGTACATGCCTACTCAGTGCTAGAATATTTTCAAAATATAGGCCCAAAACGTGCTAAAAATTGATATTTTAGGTGCCCTAAGTCGATATCTCAAATTCAGGCTCAAAACACCCGAAAATTCGATATTTTGGGGTCCCAGAAGCGATCTGTACATGCCTACTTCGTGTTAGAGTATTTTCAAAATACAGGCCCAAAACGTGCTAAAAATCGATATTTTAGGTGCCCAAAGTCGATATCTCAAATTAAGGGCCAAAACACCCGAAAATTCGATATTTTTGGTTCTAGAAGCGATCTGTACGTGCCTACTCAGTGCTAGAATGTTTTCAAAATATGGGCTCAAAACATGCTAGAAATCGATATTTTAAGTGTCCAAAGTCGATATGTGCATGCATCTTCTGTACCTGTTTATATCTCAAATTCAGGCTCAAAACACCCGAAAATTCGATATTTTGGGGTCCCTGAAGCGATCTGGACATGCCTACTCCGTGTTAGAGTATTTTCAAAATACAGGCCCAAAACATGCTGAAAATCGATATTTTAGGTGCCTAAAGTCAATATGTGCATGCATCTTCTGTACCCGTTTATATCTAAAATTCAGACTCAAAACACCCGAAAATTCGATATTTTTGGGTACCAGAAGCGATCTGTACATGCCTACTCAGTGTTAGAATATTTTCAAAATATAGGTCCAAAACATGCTAAATATCGATATTTTAAGTGCCTAAAATCGATATCTCAAATTCAGGCCCAAAACACCCGAAAATTCGATATTTTGGTGTCCCAGAAGCGATCTGTACATGCCTACTCCGTGTTAGAGTATTTTCAAAATACAGGCCGAAAACAAACTGAAAATCGATCTTTTAAGTGCCCAAAAGTCGATAAGTGTATGCATCTTCTATACCCGTTTACATCTCAAATTCAGGCTCAATACACCCGAAAATTCGATATTTTTGGGTCCCAGAAGCGATCTGTACATGCCTACTTCGTGTTAGAGTATTTTCAAAATACAAGCCCAAAACATGCTAAAAAAAATTATTTTAGGTGCCCAAAGTCGATATCTCAAATTAAGGCCCAAAACACCCGAAAATTCGATATTTTGGGGTCCTAGAAGCGATCTGTACATGCCTACTCCGTGTTAAAGTATTTTCAAAATACAGGCCCAAAACATGCTGAAAATCGATATTTTAGGTGCCCAAAGTCTATATGTGCATGCATCTTCTGTACCCGTTTATATCTCAAATTCAGTCTCAAAACACCCGAAAATTTGATATTTTTGGGTCCCAGAAGCGATCTGTACATGCCTACTCAGTGCTAGAATATTTTCAAAATATAGGTCCAAAACATGCTAAATATCGATATTTTAGGTGCCTAAAGTCGATATCTCAAATTCAGGCCCAAAAAACCCGAAAATTCGATATTTTGGGGTCCCAGAAGCGATCTGTACATGCCCACTCCGTGTTAGAGTATTTTCAAAATACAGGCCCAAAACATACTGAAAATCGATCTTTTAGGTGCCCAAAAGTCGATATGTGCATGCATCTTCTGTACCTGTTTATATCTCAAATTAAGGCTCCAAACACCCGAAAATTCGATATTTTGGGGTCCCAGAAGCGATCTGTACATGCCTACTCCGTGTTAGAGTATTTTCAAAATAAAGGCCCAAAACATGCTGAAAATCGATATTATAGGTGCCCAAAGTCAATACGTGCATGCATTTTCTGTACCCGTTTATATCTCAAATTCAGGCTCAAAACACCCAAAAATTCGATATTTTGGGGTCCCAGAAGGGATCTGTACATGCCTACTCAGATACAGGCCCAAAACATGCTGAAAATAGATATTTTAGGTACCCAAACTCAATGTGTATGCATCTTTTGCACCTGTTTATATCCCAAATTTAACCTCAAAACACCCGAAAATTCGATATTTTGTGGTCCCAGAAGCGATTTGTACATGCCTACTCCGTGTTAGAGTATTTTCAAAATATAGGCCCAAAACATGCTGAAAATCGATCTTTTAGGTGCCCAAAGTCAATATGTGCATGCATCTTATGTACCCGTTTATATTTAAAATTTAGGCTCAAAACACCCGAAAATTCGATATTTTGGGGTCCCAGAAGCGATCTGTACATGCCTACTCAGTGCTAGAATATTTTCAAAATATAGGCCCAAAACGTGCTAAAAATTGATATTATAGGTGCCCTAAGTCGATATCTCAAATTCAGGCTCAAAACACCCGAAAATTCGATATTTTGGGGTCCCAGAAGCTATCTGTACATGCCTACTATGTGTTAGAGTATTTTCAAAGTACAGGCCCAAAACATGCTGAAAGTCGATCTTTTAAGTGCCCAAAAGTCGATATGTGCATGCATCTTTTGTACCCGTTTATATCTCAAATTCAGGCTCCAAACACCCGAAAATTCGATATTTTGGGGTCCCAGAAGCGATCTTTACATGCCTAATCAGATACAGGCCAAAAAACATGCTGAAAATCGATATTTTTGGTGCCCAAAGTCAATATGTGTATGCATCTTCTGCACCCGTATATATCCCAAATTCAGGCTCAAAACACCCGAAAATTCGATATTTTTGGGTCCCAGAAGCGATTTGTACATGCCTACTCAGTGCTAGAGTGTTTTCAAAACATAGGCTCAAAACATGCTAAAAATCGATATTTTAAGTGTCCAAAGTCGATATGTGCATGCATCTTCTGTACCTGTTTATATCTCAAATCGAGGGTCAAAAAACCCGAAAATTCAGTATTTTTTGGTCCTAGAAGCGATCTGTACATGACTACTCCTAGTTATAATGTTTTCAAGATACAGACCCAAAACATGCTAAAAATCGATATTTTCGGTGCCCAAAAATCGATATTTGCATGCATCTTCAGTATCCGTTTATATCTCAAATTCAGGCTCAAAACACTCGAAAATTCGATATTTTGGGGTCCCAGAAGCGATCTGTACATGCCTACTTCGTGTTAGAGTATTTTCAAAATACAGGCCCAAAACATGCTAAAACAAAATATTTGAGGTGCCCAAAGTCGATAACTCAAATAAAGGCCCAAAACACCCGAAAATTCGATATTTTGGGGTCCCTGAAGCGATCTGTACATACCTACTCCGTGTTAGAGTATTTTCAAAATACAGGCCCAAAACATGATGAAAATCGATATTTTAGGTGCCCAAAGTCAATATGTGTAAGCATCTTCTGCACCCGTTTATATCCCAAATTCAACCTCAAAACACCTGAAAATTCGATATTGTGGGGTCGCAGATGCGATCTGTACATGCCTACCCCGTGTTAGAGAATTTTCTGAATACAGGCGCAAAACATGCTAAAAATCGATCTTTTAGGTGTCCAAAGTCAATATGTGCATACATCTTCTGTACCCGTAAATATCTCAAATTCAGACTCCAAACACCCGAAAATTCGATATTTTGGGGTCCCAGAAGCGATCTGTACATGCCTGCTCCATGTTAGAGTATTTTCAAAATACAGGCCCAAAACATACTGAAAATCGATCTGTTAGGTGCCCAAAAGTCGATATGTGCATGCATCTTCTGTACCCGTTTATATCTCAAATTCAACCTCAAAACACCCGAAAATTCGATATTTTGAGGTCCCAGAAGCGATCGATACATGCCTAATCCGTGTTAGAGTATTTTTTAAATACAGGCAAAAAGCATGCTGAAAATCGATATTTTAGGTGCCCAACGTCAATATGTGTATGCATCTTCTCCACGCGTTTATATCTCAAATTCAACCACAAAACACCCGAAAATTCTATATTTTTCAGTCCCAGAAGCGATCTGTACATGCCTACTCAGTGCTAGAATGTTTTCAAAATATAGGCTCAAAACATGCTAAAAATCGATATTTTAAGTGTCCAAAGTCGATATGTGCATGCATCTTCTGTACCCGTTTATATCTCAAATTCAGGCTCAAAACCCCCGAAAATTCTATATTTTTGGGTCCTAGAAGCAATCTTTACATACCTACTCCTAGTTAGAATGTTTTCAAGATACAGACCCAAAACATGCTCAAAATCGATATTTTAGGTGCCCAAAAGACGATATGTACATTCATCTTCTGTACCCGTTTATATCTCAAATTCAGGCTCAAAACACCCGAAAATTCGATATTTTGGGGTCCCAGAAGCGATCTGTACATGCCTACGCAGTGCTAGAATATTTTCAAAATACAGGCCAAAAACATGCTAAAAATCGATATTTTAGGTGCCCAAAGTCGATATCTCAAATTCATGTCCAAAACACCCGAAAATTCGATATTTTGGGGTCCCAGAAGCGATCTGTACATGCCTACTCCGTATTAGAGTATTTTCAAAATACAGGCCCAAAACATACTGAAAATCGATCTTTTAGGTGCCCAAAAGTCGATATGTGCATGCATCTTCTGTACCCGTTTATATCTCAAATTCAACCTCAAAACACCCTAAAATTCGATATTTTTGGGTCCCAGAAGCGATCTGTACATGCCTACTCAGTGCTAGAATTTTTTTAAAAATATAGGCTCAAAACATGCTAAAAATCGATATTTTTAGGGTCCAAAGTCGTACTTTTGTACCCGTTTATATCTTAAATTCAGGCTCAAAACACTCGAAAATTCGGTATTTTGGGGTCCTAGAAGCGATATGTACATGTCTACTCCTAGTTAGAATGTTTTCAAGATACAGACCCAAAACATGCTCAAAATCGATATTTTAGGTGCCCAAAGTTGATAGGTGCATGCATCTTCAGTACCCGTTTATATATCAAATTCAGGGTCAAAACACCCGAAAATTCAATATTTTGGGGTCCCAAAAGCGATCTGTACATGCCTACTCACTGCTAGAATATTTTCAAAATATAGTCCCAAAACATGCTAAAAATCGATATTTTCGGTGCCCAAAGTCGATATCTCAAATTCAGGCCCAAAACACCCGAAAATTCGATATTTTGGGGTCCCAGAAGCGATCTGTACATGCTTACTCCATATTAGAGTATTTTCAAAATACAGGCCCAAAACATACTGAAAATCGATCTTTTAGGTGCCCAAAAGTCGATATGTGCATGTATCTTCTGTACCCGTTTATATCTCAAATTCAGGTTCCAAACACCCGGAAATTCGATATTTTGGGGTCCCAGAAGCGATCTGTACTGGCCTATTCAGATACAGGCCCAAAACATGCTGAAAATCGATATTTTAGGTGCCCAAAGTTGATAGGTGCATGCATCTTCAGTACTCGTTCATATCTCAAATTCAGGCTGAAAACACCCGAAAATTCGATATTTTGAGGTCCCAGAAGCGATCTGTACATGCCTACTCCGTGTTAGAGTATTTTCAAAATACAGGCCCAAAACATGCTGAAAATCGATATTTTTTGGTGCCCAAAAGTCGATATGTGCATGCATCTTCAGTACCCGTTTATATATCAAATTCAGGCTCAAAACACCCGAAAATTCGATATTTTGGGGTCCCAGAAGCGATCTGTACATGCCTACTAAGTGCTAGAATATTTTCAAAATATAGACCGAAAACATGCTAGAAATAGATATTTTAGGTGTAAAAAAAGTCGATATCTCAAATTCAGGCCCAAAACACCCGAAAATCCGATATTTTGGAGTCCACAAAGCGATCTGTACATGTCTACTCCGTGTTAGAGTATTTTCAAAATACAGGCCCAAATTACTGTATAGTGAAAATCGATCTTTTAGGTGCCCAAATTCGATATGTGCATGCATCTTCTGTTTCCGTTTATATCTCAAATTCAGGTTCCAAACACCCGGAAATTAGATATTTTGGGATCCCAGAAGCGATCTGTACATGCCTACTCAGGGCTAGAATGTTTTCAAAATATAGGCTCAAAACATGCTCAAAATCGATATTTTAGTTGCCCAAAAGTTTATATGTGCATGCATCTTCAGTACCCGTTTATATCTCAAATTCAGGCTCAAAACACCCGAAAATTTGATATTTTGGGGTCCCAGAAGCGATCTGTACATGCCTACTCAGTGCTAGAATATTTTCCAAAAATAGGCCCAAAACATGCTAAAAATCGATATTTTAGGTGCCCAAAGTCGATATCTCAAATTCAGGCCAAAAACACCCGAAAATTCGTTATTTTGGGGTCCCAGAAGCGATCTGTACATGCCTAATCCGTGTTAGAGTATTTTCAAAATACAGGCCCAAAACATACTGAAAATCGATCTTTTAGGTGCCCAAAAGTCGATATGTGCATGCATCTTCTGTACCCGTTTAAATCTCAAATTCAGGTTCCAAACACCCGGAAATTCGATATTTTGGGGTCCCTGAAGCGATCTGTACATGCCTATTCAGATACAGGCACAAAACATGCTGAAAATCGATATTTTAGGTGCCCAAAGTCAATATGTGTATGCATCTTCTGCAACCGTTTATATCCCAAATTCAACCCCAAAACACCCAAAAATTCGATATTTTTCGGTCCCAGAAGCGATCTGTACATGCCTACTCAGTGCTAGAATGTTTTCAAAATATAGGCTCAAAACAAGCTAAAAATCGATATTTTTAGTGTCCAAAGTCGATCTTCTGTACCCGTTTATATCTTAAATTTAGGCTCAAAACACCCGAAAATTCGGTATTTTTGGGTCCTCGAAGCGATATGTACATGCCTACTCCTAGTTAGAATGTTTTCAAGATACAGACCCAAAATATGCCCAAAATCGATATTTTAGGTGCCCACAAGTCGATATGTGCATGCATCTTCAGAACCCGTTTATATCTCAAATTCAGGCTCAAAACACCCGCAAATTCGATATTTTGAGGTCCCAGAAGCGATCTGTACATGCCTACCCCGTGTAAGAGTATTTTCAAAATACAGGCTTAAAACATGCTCAAAATCGATATTTTAAGTGTCCAAAGTCGATATGTGCATACATCTTCTGTACCCGTTTATATCTCAAATTCAGGCTCAAAACACCCGAAAATTCGGTATTTTTGGGTCCTAGAAGAGATCTGTACATGCCTACTCCTAGTAAGAATGTTTTCAAAATACAGACCCAAAACATGCTCAAAATCGATATTTTAGGAGCCCCAAAGTCGATATGTGCATGCATCTTCTGTACCCGTTTATATCTCAAATTCAGGCCCAAAACACCTGAAAATTCGATATTTTGGGGTCCCAGAAGCGATCTGTACATGCCTACTTAGTGCTAGAATGTTTTCAAAATATAGGCTCAAAACATGCAAAAAATCGATATTTTAAGTGTTCAAAGTCGATATGTGCAT
Source organism: Petrolisthes cinctipes (assembly GCA_033782935.1). Classification (NCBI taxonomy): domain Eukaryota; kingdom Metazoa; phylum Arthropoda; class Malacostraca; order Decapoda; family Porcellanidae; genus Petrolisthes; species Petrolisthes cinctipes. The sequence goes on along the minus strand of JAWQEG010000062.1, from coordinate 10,900,445 downwards.
ACATCTTCTGTACCCGTTTATATCTCTAATTCAGGATTAAAACACCCGAAAATTCGGTATTTCGGGGTCCTAGAAGCGATCAGTACATGCCTACTCCTAGTTAGAATGTTTTCAAGATACAGACCCAAAACATACTTAAAAATCGATATTTTAGGTGCCCAAAAGTCGATCTGTGCCTGCATCTTCTGTACCCGTTTATATCTCAAATTCAACCTCAAAACACCCTAAAATTCGATATTTTTGGGTCCCAGAAGCGATCTGTACATGCCTACTCAGTGCTAGAATTTTTTTAAAAATATAGGCTCAAAACATGCTAAAAATCGATATTTTTAGTGTCCAAAGTCGTACTTTTGTACCCGTTTATATCTTAAATTCAGGCTCAAAACACTCAAAAATTCAGTATTTTTGGGTCCTAGAAGCGATATGTACATGCCTACTCCTAGTTAGAATGTTTTCAAGATACAGACCCAAAACATGCTCAAAATCGATATATTAGGTGCCCAAAGTTGATATGTGCATGCATCTTCAGTACCCGTTTATATATCAAATTCAGGGTCAAAACACCCGAAAATTCAATATTTTGGGGTCCCAAAAGCGATCTGTACATGCCTACTCACTGCTAGAATATTTTCAAAATATAGTCCCAAAACATGCTAAAAATCGATATTTTAGGTGCCCAAAGTCGATATCTCAAATTCAGGCCCAAAACACCCGAAAATTCGATATTTTGGGGTTCCAGAAGCGATCTGTACATGCTTACTCCATATTAGAGTATTTTCAAAATACAGGCCCAAAACATACTGAAAATCGATCTTTTAGGTGCCCAAAAGTCGATATGTGCAAGCATCTTCTGTACCCGTTTATATCTCAAATTCAGGTTCCAAACGCCCGGAAATTCGATATTTTGGGGTCCCAGAAGCGATCTGTACTGGCCTATTCAGATACAGGCCCAAAACATGGTGAAAATCGATATTTTAGGTGCCCAAAGTCAATATGTGCATGCATCTTCTGTACCCGTTTATGTCTCAAATTCAGGCTCAAAACACCCGAAAATTCGATATTTTGGAGTCCCAGAAGCGATATGTACATGCTTACTCCGTGTTAGAGTATTTTCAAAATATAGGCTCAAAACATGCTAAAAATCGATATTTTAAGTGTCCAAAGTCGATATGTGCATGCATCTTCTGTTCCCGTTTATATCTCAAATTCAGGATCAAAACACCCGAAAATTCGGTATTTCGGTGTCCTAGAAGCGATCAGTACATGCCTACTCCTAGTTAGAATGTTCTCAAGATACAGATCCAAAACATACTTAAAAATCGATATTTTAGGTGCCCAAAAGTCGATATGTGCATGCATCTTCAGTACCCGTTCATATCTCAAATTCAGGCTGAAAACACCCGAAAATTCGATATTTTGAGGTCCCAGAAGCGATCTGTACATGCCTACTCCGTGTTAGAGTATTTTCAAAATACAGGCTTAAAACATGATGAAAATCGATATTTTATGTGCCCAAAAGTCGATATGTACATGCATCTTCAGTACCCGTTTATATATCAAATTCAGGCTCAAAACACCCGAAAATTCGATATTTTGGGGTCCCAGAAGCGATCTGTACATGCCTACTCAGTGCTAGAATATTTTCAAAATATAGACCGAAAACATGCTAGAAATAGATATTTTAGGTGCCCAAAGTCGATATCTCAAATTCAGGCCCAAAACACCCGAAAATCCGATATTTTGGAGTCCCAGAAGCGATCTGTACATGCCTACTCCGTGTTAGAGTATTTTCAAAATACAGGCCCAAATTACTGTATATTGAAAATCGATCTTTTAGGTGCCCAAAAACGATGTGTGCATGCATCTTCTGTTTCCGTTTATATCTCAAATTCCGGTTCCTAACACCCGGAAATTCGATATTTTGGGGTCCCACAAGCGATCTGTACATGCCTACTCAGATACAGGCCCAAAACATGCTGAAAATCGATATTTTAGGTGCCCAAAGTCGATATGTGTATGCATCTTCTGCAACCGTTTATATCCCAAATTCAACCTCAAAACACCCGTAAATTCGATATTTTTGGGTCCCAGAAGCGATCTGTACATGCCTACTCAGGGCTAGAATGTTTTCAAAATATAGGCTCAAAACATATTCAAAATCGATATTTTAGGTGCCCAAAAGTTGATATGTGGATGCATCTTCAGTACCCGTTTATATATCTAATTCAGGGTCAAAACACCCGAAAATTTGATATTTTGGGGTCCCAAAAGCGATCTGTACATGCCTACTCAGTGCTAGAATATTTTCAAAATATAGACCCAAAACATGCTAAAAATCGATATTTTAGGTGCCCAAAGTCGATATCTCAAATTCAGTCCCAAAACACCCGAAAATCCGATATTTTGGAGTCCCAGAAGCGATCTGTACATGCCTACTCCGTGTTAGAGTATTTTCAAAATACAGGCCCAAATTACTGTATACTGAAAATCGATCTTTTAGGTGCCCAAAAACGATATATGCATGCATCTTCTGTACCCGTTTAAATCTCAAATTCAGTTTCCAAACACCCGGAAATTCGATATTTTGGGGTCCCAGAAGCGATCTGTACATGCCTATTCAGATACAGGCCCAAAACATGCTGAAAATCGATATTTTAGGTGCCCAAAGTCAATATGTGTATGCATCTTCTGCAACCGTTTATATCCCAAATTCAACCCCAAAACACCCAAAAATTCGATATTTTTCGGTCCCAGAAGCGATCTGTACATGCCTACTCAGGGCTAGAATGTTTTCAAAATATAGGCTCAAAACAAGCTAAAAATTGATATTTTTAGTGTCCAAAGTCGATCTTCTGTACCCGTTTATATCTTAAATTCAGGCTCAAAATACCTGAAAATTCGGTATTTCGGGGTCCTAGAAGCGATCAGTACATGCCAACTCCTAGTTAGAATGTTTTCAAGATACAGACCCAAAACATACTTAAAAATCGATATTTTAGGTGCCCAAAAGTCGATATGTGCCTGCATCTTCTGTACCCGTTTATATCTCAAATTCAGGCTGAAAACACCCGAAAATTCGATATTTTGAGGTCCCAGAAGCGATCTGTACATGCCTACTCCTAGTTAGAGTATTTTCAAAATACAAGCCCAAAACATGCTGAAAATCGATATTTTAGGTGCCCAAAAGTCGATATGTGCATGCATCTTCAGTACCCGTTTATATATCAAATTCAGGCTCAAAACACCCGAAATTTCGATATTTTGGGGTCCCAGAAGCGATCTGTACATGCCTACTCAGTGCTAGAATATTTTCAAAATATAGACCCAAAACATGCAAGAAATAGATATTTTAGGTGCCCAAAGTCGATATCTCAAATTCAGGCCCAAAACACCCGAAAATCCGACATTTTGGAGTCCCTTAAGCGATCTATACATGCCTACTCCGTGTTAGAGTATTTTCAAAATACAGGCCCAAATTACTGTATACTGAAAATCGATCTTTTAGGTGCCCAAAGTCGATATGTGCATGCATCTTCTGTTTCCGTTTATATCTCAAATTAAGGTTCCTAACACCTGGAAATTCGATATTTTGGGGTCCCAGAAGCGATCTGTACATGCCTACTCAGGGCTAGAATGTTTTCAAAATATAGGCTCAAAACATACTCAAAATCGATATTTTAGGTGCCCAAAAGTTGATATGTGCATTCATCTTCAGTACCCGTTTATATATCTAATTCAGGGTCAAAACACCCGAAAATTTGATATTTTGGGGTCCCAAAAGCGATCTGTACATGCCTACTCAGTGCTAGAATATTTTCAAAATATAGACCCAAAACATGCTAATAATCGATATTTTAGGTGCCCAAAGTCGATATCTCAAATTCAGGCCCAAAACACCCGAAAATCAGATATTTTGGAGTCCCAGAAGCGATCTGTACATGCCTACTCCGTGTTAGAGTATTTTCAAAATACAGGCCCAAATTACTGTATACTGAAAATCGATCTTTTAGGTGCCAAAAAACGATATATGCATGCATCTTCTGTACCCGTTTAAATCTCAAATTCAGTTTCCAAACACCCGGAAATTCGATATTTTGGGGTCCCTGAAGCGATCTGTACATGCCTATTCAGATACAGGCCCAAAACATGCTGAAAATCGATATTTTAGGTGCCCAAAGTCAATATGTGTATGCATCTTCTGCAACCGTTTATATCCCAAATTCAACCCAAAAACACCCGAAAATTCGATATTATTCGGTCCCAGAAGCGATCTGTACATGCCTACTCAGGGCTAGAATGTTTTCAAAATATAGGCTCAAAACATACTCAAAATCGATATTTTAGGTGCCCAAAAGTTGATATGTGCATGCATCTTCAGTACCCGTTTATATCTCGAATTCAGGCTCAAAACACCCGGAAATTCGATATTTTTGGGTCCCAGAAGCGATCTGTACATGCCTTCTCCGTGTTAAAGTATTTTCAAAATACAGGCTTAAAACATGCTGAAAATCTATATTTTAGGTGCCAAAAGTCAATATGTGTATGCATCTTCTGTACCCGTCTATATCTCAAATTTAGGTTCAAAACACCAGAAAATTCGGTATTTTTGGGTCCCAGAAGCGATCTGTACATGCCTACTCCTTGCTAGAATGTTTTCAAAATACAGGCCCAAAAGATGCTCAAAATCGATATTTTAGGTGCCCAAAGTCGATATGTGCATGCATCTTCTGTACCCGTTTATATCTCAAATTCATGCTCAAAACACCCGAAAATTCAATGTTTTTGGATCCCAGAAGCGATCTGTACGTGCATACTCCGTGTTAGAATGTTTTTAAAATACAGGGCAAAAACATGCTCAAAATCGATATTTTGGGTGCCCAAAGTCGATATGTGCATGCATCTTCTTTACGCGTTTTTTATATTTCAAATTCAGGCTGAAAACTCACGAAAATTCGATATTTTTGGATCCCAGAAGCAATCTGTACATGCCTACTCCTTGCTTGAATGTTTTCAAGATACAGACCCAAAACAAGCTTAAAATCGATATTTTATATGCAGAAAGTCGATATGTGCATGTATCTTCAGTACCTGTTTACATATCAAATTCAGGCTCAAAACACCCGAATATTCAATAGTTTTAAGTTCCAGAAGCGATCTGTATATGTTTACTCAGTGCTAGAATGTTTTTTAAATATAGGTTTAAAACATGCTAAAAATTTATATTTTAGGTGTCCCAAGTTGATATGTGCATGCATCTTCTGTACTCATTTATATCTCAAATTCAGGCTCAAAACACCCGAAAATTCGATATTTTTTGGTCCCAGAAGCAACCTGTATATGCCTACTCCATGCTAGAATGTTTTCAAGATACAGACCCAAAACATGCCCAAAATAGATATTTTAGGTGCAAAAAGTCGATATGTGCATGCATCTTCAGTACCCGTTTATATCTTAAATTCAGGCTCAAAACACCCAAAAATTCGATATTTTTGGGTCCCAGAAGCAATCTGTATATGCCTACGCAGTGCTAAAATGTTTTCAAAATATAGACTCAGTACATGCTAAAAATCGATATTTTTGGTGTCCAAAGTCGATATGTGCATGCATCTTCTGTACCCGTTTATATTTCAAATTGAGGCTCAAAACACCCGAAAATTCGATATTTTTAGGAACGAAAATCGATATGTACATGCCTACTACGTGTTAGAGTATTTTCAAAATACAGGTCCAAAACAAGCGTTAAATCGATATTTTAGGTGCCCAAAGTCGATATGTGCATGCATCTTCAGTACCGGTTTACATCTCAAATTCAAGCTCAAAACACCCGAATATTCAGTAGTTTTAGGTTCCAGAAGCGATCTGTACATGTTTACTCAGTGCTAGAATGTTTTTAAAATATAGGTTTAAAACATGCTAAAAATTTATATTTTAGGTGTCCCAAGTCGTTATGTGCATGGATGTTCTGTACCAGTTTATATCTCAAATTTAGGCTCAAAACACCCGAAAATTCGATATTTTTGGGTCCCAGATGCAATCTGTATATGCCTACTCCGTGTTTAAGTATTTTCAAAATACATGCCCAAAACATGCTGAAAATCGATATTTTAGCTGCCCATAGTCAATATGTGCATGCATCTTCTGTACCCGTTCATATCTTAAATTCTGGCTCTAAACACCCGGAAATTCGGTATTTTCTGGTTCCAGAAGCGATCTGGTATACATGCCTACTCAATGTTAGAGTCCTTTAAAAATACAGGCAATAAAACATGCTGAAAAAAGATATTTTAGGTGCCCAAAGTCGATATGTGCATGCATCTTCTGCACCCGTTAATATCTCAAATTCAGGCTCAAAACACCCGAAAATTCGGTATTTTTGGGTCCCATAAGCAATCTGTATATGCCTACTCCTTGCTAGAATGTTTTCAAGATACAGACCCAAAACATGCTTAAAATCGATAATTTAGGTGCAAAAAGTCGATATGTGCATGCATATTCAGTACCCGTTTATATCTCAAATTCAAGCTCTAAACACCCGAAAAGTCAATATTTTTGGGTTCCAGAAGCGATCTGTACATGCTTACTTCGAGTTAAAGTATTTTCAAAATAAAGGCCCAAAACATGCTGAAAATCGATATTTTAGGAGCCCAAAGTCGATATGTGCATGCATCTTCTATACCCGTTTATATCTCAAATTCAGGCTCAAAACACCCAAAAATTCAATATTCTTGGGTCCCCGAAGCGATCTGTACATGTCTACTCAGTGCTAGAATGTTTTAAAATATAGGATTAAAACATGCTAAAAATCAATATTTTAGGTGTCCAAAGTCGATATGTGCATACATCTTCAGTACCCGTTTATATATCAAATTCATGCTCAAAACACCCGAAAATTCGAAATTTTGGGGTCCCAAAAGCGATCTGTACATGCCTACTCACTGCTAGAATATTTTCAAAATAAAGGCCCAAAACATGCTGAAAATCGATATTTTAGGAGCCCAAAGTCGATATGTGCATGTATCTTCTGTACCCGTTTATATCTCAAATTCAGGTTCCAAACACCCGGAAATTCGATATTTTGGGGTCCCAGAAGCGATCTGTACTGGCCTATTCAGATACAGGCCCAAAACATGCTGAAAATCGATATTTTAGGTGCCCAAAGTTGATAGGTGCATGCATCTTCAGTACCCGTTCATATTTCAAATTCAGGCCAAAAACACCCGAAAATTCGATATTTTGGGGTCCCTGAAGCGATCTGTACATGCCTATTCAGATACAGGCGCAAAACATGCTGAAAATCGATATTTTAGGTGCCCAAAGTCAATATGTGTATGCATCTTCTGCAACCGTTTATATCCCAAATTCAACCCCAAAACACCCAAAAATTCGATATTTTTCGGTCCCAGAAGCGATCTGTACATGCCTACTCAGTGTTAGAATGTTTTCAAAATATAGGCTCAAAACAAGCTAAAAATCGATATTTTTAGTGTCCAAAGTCGATCTTCTGTACCCGTTTATATCTTAAATTCAGGCTCAAAACACCCGAAAATTCGGTATTTTTGGGTCCTAGAAGCGTAATGTACATGCCTACTCCTAGTTAGAATGTTTTCAAGATACAGACCCAAAATATGCTCAAAATCGATATTTTAGGTGCCCACAAGTCGATATGTGCATGCATCTTCAGAACCCGTTTATATCTCAAATTCAGGCTCAAAACACCCGCAAATTCGATATTTTGAGGTCCCAGAAGCGATCTGTACATGCCTACCCCGTGTAAGAGTATTTTCAAAATACAGGCTCAAAACATGCTCAAAATCGATATTTTAAGTGTCCAAAGTCGATATGTGCATACATCTTCTGTACCCGTTTATATCTCAAATTCAGGCTCAAAACACCCGAAAATTCGGTATTTTTGGGTCCTAGAAGCGATCTGTACATGCCTACTCCTAGTAAGAATGTTTTCAAGATACAGACCCAAAACATGCTCAAAATCGATATTTTAGGAGCCCCAAAGTCGATATGTGCATGCATCTTCTGTACCCTTTTATATCTCAAATTCAGGCCCAAAACACCTGGAAATTCGATATTTTGGGGTCCCAGAAGCGATCTGTACATGCCTACTCAGTGCTAGAATGTTTTCAAAATATAGGCTCAAAACATGCTAAAAATCGATATTTTAAGTGTTCAAAGTCGATATGTGCATACATCTTCTGTACCCGTTTATATCTCAAATTCAGGTTCAAAAAACCCGAAAATTCGGTATTTCGGGGTCCTAGAAGCGATCAGTACATGCCTACTCCTAGTTAGAATGTTTTCAAGATACAGACCCAAAACATACTTAAAAATCGATATTTTAGGTGCCCAAAAGTCGATATGTGCCTGCATCTTCTGTACCCGTTTATATCTCAAATTCAACCTCAAAACACCCTAAAATTCGATATTTTTGGGTCCCAGAAGCGATCTGTACATGCCTACTCAGTGCTAGAATTTTTTTAAAAGTATAGGCTCAAAACATGCTAAAAATCGATATTTTTAGTGTCCAAAGTCGTACTTTTGTACCCGTTTATATCTTAAATTTTAGGCTCAAAACACTCGAAAATTCGGTATTTTTGGGTCCTAAAAGCGATATGTACATGCCTACTCCTAGTTAGAATGTTTTCAAGATACAGACCCAAAACATGCTCAAAATCGATATATTAGGTGCCCAAAGTTGATATGTGCATGCATCTTCAGTACCCGTTTATATATCAAATTCAGGGTCAAAACATCCGAAAATTCAATATTTTGGGGTCCCAAAAGCGATCTGTACATGCCTACTCACTGCTAGAATATTTTCAAAATATAGTCCCAAAACATGCTAAAAATCGATATTTTAGGTGCCCAAAGTCGATATCTCAAATTCAGGCCCAAAACACCCGAAAATTCGATATTTTGGGGTCCCAGAAGCGATCTGTACATGCTTACTCCATATTAGAGTATTTTCAAAATACAGGCCCAAAACATACTGAAAATCGATCTTTTAGGTGCCCAAAAGTCGATATGTGCATGCATCTTCTGTACCCGTTTATATCTCAAATTCAGGTTCCAAACACCCGGAAATTCGATATTTTGGGGTCCCAGAAGCGATCTGTACTGGCCTATTCAGATACAGGCCCAAAACATGGTGAAAATCGATATTTTAGGTGCCCAAAGTCAATATGTGCATGCATCTTCTCAAAACACCCGAAAATTCGATATTTTGGAGTCCCAGATGCGATATGTACATGCTTACTCCGTGTTAGAGTATTTTCAAAATATAGGCTCAAAACATGCTAAAAATCGATATTTTAAGTGTCCAAAGTCGATATGTGCATGCATCTTCTGTTCCCGTTTATATCTCAAATTCAGGATCAAAACACCCGAAAATTCGGTATTTCGGTGTCCTAGAAGCGATCAGTACATGCCTACTCCTAGTTAGAATGTTCTCAAGATACAGATCCAAAACATACTTAAAAATCGATATTTTAGGTGCCCAAAAGTCGATATGTGCATGCATCTTCAGTACCCGTTCATATCTCAAATTCAGGCTGAAAACACCCGAAAATTCGATATTTTGAGGTCCCAGAAGCGATCTGTACATTCCTACTCCGTGTTAGAGTATTTTCAAAATACAGGCTTAAAACATGCTGAAAATCGATATTTTATGTGCCCAAAAGTCGATATGTGCATGCATCTTCAGTACCCGTTTATATATCAAATTCAGGCTCAAAACACCCGAAAATTCGATATTTTGGGGTCCCAGAAGCGATCTGTACATGCCTACTCCGTGTTAGAGTATATTCAAAATACAGGCCCAAATAACTGTATACTGAAAATCGATCTTTTAGGTGCCCAAAAAAGATGTGTGCATGCATCTTCTGTTTCCGTTTATATCTCAAATTCCGGTTCCTAACACCCGGAAATTCGATATTTTGGGGTCCCACAAGCGATCTGTACATGCCTACTCAGATACAGGCCCAAAACATGCTGAAAATCGATATTTTAGGTGCCCAAAGTCGATATGTGTATGCATCTTCTGCAACCGTTTATATCCCAAATTCAACCTCAAAACACCCGAAAAATCGATATTTTTGGGTCCCAGAAGCGATCTATACATGCCTACTCAGGGCTAGAATGTTTTCAAAATATAGGCTCAAAACAAGCTAAAAATCGATATTTTTAGTGTCCAAAGTCGATCTTCTGTACCCGTTTATATGTTAAATTCAGGCTCAAAACACCTGATAATTCGGTATTTCGGGGTCCTAGAAGCGATCAGTACATGCCTACTCCTAGTTAGAATGTTTTCAAGATACAGACCCAAAACATACTTAAAAATCGATATTTTAGGTGCCCAAAAGTCGATATGTGCCTGCATCTTCTGTACCCGTTTATATCTCAAATTCAGGCTGAAAACACCCGAAAATTCGATATTTTGAGGTCCCAGAAGCGATCTGTACATGCCTACTCCTAGTTAGAGTATTTTCAAAATACAAGCCCAAAACATGCTGAAAATCGATATTTTAGGTGCCCAAAAGTCGATATGTGCATGCATCTTCAGTACCCGTTTATATATCAAATTCAGGCTCAAAACACCCGAAATTTCGATATTTTGGGGTCCCAGAAGCGATCTGTACATGCCTACTCAGTGCTAGAATATTTTCAAAATATAGACCCAAAACATGCTAGAAATAGATATTTTAGGTGCCCAAAGTCGATATCTCAAATTCAGCCCCAAAACACCCGAAAATCCGATATTTTGGAGTCCCTTAAGCGATCTGTACATGCCTACTCCGTGTTAGAGTATTTTAAAAATACAGGCCCAAATTACTGTATACTGAAAATCGATCTTTTAGGTGCCCAAAGTCGATATGTGCATGCATCTTCTGTTTCCGTTTATATCTCAAATTCCGGTTCCTAACACCCGGAAATTCGATATTTTGGGGTCCCAGAAGCGATCTGTACATGCCTACTCAGATACAGGCCAAAAAACATGCTGAAAATCGATATTTTAGGTGCTTAAAGTCGATATGTGTATGCATCTTCTGCAACCGTTTATATCCCAAATTCAACCTCAAACCACCCGAAAAATCGATATTTTTGGGTCCCAGAAGCGATCTGTACATGCCTTCTCCGTGTTAAAGTATTTTCAAAATACAGGCTTAAAACATGCTGAAAATCTATATTTTAGGTGCCAAAAGTCAATATGTGTATGCATCTTCTGTACCCATCTATATCTCAAATTTCGGTTCAAAACACCAGAAAATTCGGTATTTTTGGGTCCCAGAAGCGATCTGTACATGCCTACTCCTTGCTAGAATGTTTTCAAAATACAGGCCCAAAAGATGCTCAAAATCGATATTTTAGGTGCCCAAAGTCGATATGTGCATGCATCTTCTGTACCCGTTTTTATCTCAAATTCATGCTCAAAACACCCGAAAATTCAATGTTTTTGGGTCCCAGAAGCGATCTGTACGTGCATACTCCGTGTTAGATTGTTTTTAAAATACAGGCCCAAAACATGCTCAAAATCGATATTTTGGGTGCCCAAAGTCGATATGTGCATGCATCTTCTTTACGCGTTTTTTATATTTCAAATTCAGGCTGAAAACACCCGAAAATTCGATATTTTTGGATCCCAGAAGCAATCTGTACATGCCTACTCCTTGCTTGAATGTTTTCAAGATACAGACCCAAAACAAGCTTAAAATCGATATTTTATGTGCAGAAAGTCGATATGTGCATGTATCTTCAGTACCTGTTTACATATCAAATTCAGGCTCAAAACACCCGAATATTCAATAGTTTTAAGTTCCAGAAGCGATCTTTACATGTTTACTCAGTGCTAGAATGTTTTTTAAATATAGGTTTAAAACATGCTAAAAATTTATATTTTACGTGTCCCAAGTCGATATGTGCATGCATCTTCTGTACTCATTTATATCTCAAATTCAGGCTCAAAACACCCGAAAATTCGATATTTTTAGGAACGAAAATCGATATGTACATGCCTACTACGTGTTAGAGTATTTTCAAAATACAGGTCCAAAACAAGCTTAAAATCGATATTTTAGGTGCCCAAAGTCGATATGTGCATGCATCTTCAGTACCCGTTTATATATCAAATTCAGGCTCAAAACACCCGAAATTTCGATATTTTGGGGTCCCAGAAGCGATCTGTACATGCCTACTCAGTGCTAGAATATTTTCAAAATATAGACCCAAAACATGCTAGAAATAGATATTTTAGGTGCCCAAAGTCGATATCTCAAATTCAGCCCCAAAACACCCGAAAATCCGATATTTTGGAGTCCCTTAAGCGATCTGTACATGCCTACTCCGTGTTAGAGTATTTTAAAAATACAGGCCCAAATTACTGTATACTGAAAATCGATCTTTTAGGTGCCCAAAGTCGATATGTGCATGCATCTTCTGTTTCCGTTTATATCTCAAATTCCGGTTCCTAACACCCGGAAATTCGATATTTTGGGGTCCCAGAAGCGATCTGTACATGCCTACTCAGATACAGGCCAAAAAACATGCTGAAAATCGATATTTTAGGTGCTTAAAGTCGATATGTGTATGCATCTTCTGCAACCGTTTATATCCCAAATTCAACCTCAAACCACCCGAAAAATCGATATTTTTGGGTCCCAGAAGCGATCTGTACATGCCTTCTCCGTGTTAAAGTATTTTCAAAATACAGGCTTAAAACATGCTGAAAATCTATATTTTAGGTGCCAAAAGTCAATATGTGTATGCATCTTCTGTACCCATCTATATCTCAAATTTCGGTTCAAAACACCAGAAAATTCGGTATTTTTGGGTCCCAGAAGCGATCTGTACATGCCTACTCCTTGCTAGAATGTTTTCAAAATACAGGCCCAAAAGATGCTCAAAATCGATATTTTAGGTGCCCAAAGTCGATATGTGCATGCATCTTCTGTACCCGTTTTTATCTCAAATTCATGCTCAAAACACCCGAAAATTCAATGTTTTTGGGTCCCAGAAGCGATCTGTACGTGCATACTCCGTGTTAGATTGTTTTTAAAATACAGGCCCAAAACATGCTCAAAATCGATATTTTGGGTGCCCAAAGTCGATATGTGCATGCATCTTCTTTACGCGTTTTTTATATTTCAAATTCAGGCTGAAAACACCCGAAAATTCGATATTTTTGGATCCCAGAAGCAATCTGTACATGCCTACTCCTTGCTTGAATGTTTTCAAGATACAGACCCAAAACAAGCTTAAAATCGATATTTTATGTGCAGAAAGTCGATATGTGCATGTATCTTCAGTACCTGTTTACATATCAAATTCAGGCTCAAAACACCCGAATATTCAATAGTTTTAAGTTCCAGAAGCGATCTTTACATGTTTACTCAGTGCTAGAATGTTTTTTAAATATAGGTTTAAAACATGCTAAAAATTTATATTTTACGTGTCCCAAGTCGATATGTGCATGCATCTTCTGTACTCATTTATATCTCAAATTCAGGCTCAAAACACCCGAAAATTCGATATTTTTAGGAACGAAAATCGATATGTACATGCCTACTACGTGTTAGAGTATTTTCAAAATACAGGTCCAAAACAAGCTTAAAATCGATATTTTAGGTGCCCAAAGTCGATATGTGCATGCATCTTCAGTACCCGTTTATATCTTAAATTCAGGCTCAAAACACCCAAAAATTCGATATTTTTGGGTCCCAGAAGCGATCTGTATATGCCTACGCAGTGCTAAAATGTTTTCAAAATATAGACTCAGTACATGCTAAAAATCGATATTTTTGGTGTCCAAAGTCGATATGTGCATGCATCTTCTGTACCCGTTTATATTTCAAATTGAGGCTCAAAACACCCGAAAATTCGATATTTTTAGGAACGAAAATCGATATGTACATGCCTACTACGTGTTAGAGTATTTTCAAAATACAGGTCCAAAACAAGCTTAAAATCGATATTTTAGGTGCCCAAAGTCGATATGTGCATGCATCTTCAGTACCGGTTTACATCTCAAATTCAAGCTCAAAACACCCGAATATTAAGTAGTTTTATGTTCCAGAAGCGATCTGTACATGATTACTCAGTGCTAGAATGTTTTTAAAATATAGGTTTAAAACATGCTAAAAATTTATATTTTAGGTGTCCCAAGTCGTTATGTGCATGGATGTTCTGTACCAGTTTATATCTCAAATTTAGGCTCAAAACACCCGAAAATTCGATATTTTTGGGTCCCAGATGCAATCTGTATATGCCTACTCCGTGTTTAAGTATTTTCAAAATACATGCCCAAAACATGCTGAAAATCGATATTTTAGCTGCCCATAGTCAATATGTGCATGCATCTTCTGTACCCGTTCATATCTTAAATTCTGGCTCTAAACACCCGGAAATTCGGTATTTTTTGGTTCCAGAAGCGATCTGGTATACATGCCTACTCAGTGTTAGAGTACTTTAAAAATACAGGCAATAAAACATGCTGAAAAAAGATATTTTAGGTGCCCAAAGTCGATATGTGCATGCATCTTCTGCACCCGTTAATATCTCAAATTCAGGCTCAAAACACCCGAAAATTCGGTATTTTTGGGTCCCATAAGCAATCTGTATATGCCTACTCCTTGCTAGAATGTTTTCAAGATACAGACCCAAAACATGATTAAAATCGATAATTTAGGTGCAAAAAGTCGATATGTGCATGTATATTCAGTACCCGTTTATATCTCAAATTCAAGCTCTAAACACCCGAAAAGTCAATATTTTTGGGTTCCAGAAGCGATCTGTACATGCTTACTTCGAGTTAAAGTATTTTCAAAATAAAGGCCCAAAACATGCTGAAAATCGATATTTTAGGAGCCCAAAGTCGATATGTGCATGCATCTTCTGTACCCGTTTATATCTCAAATTCAGGCTCATAACACCCAAAAATTCAATATTCTTGGGTCCCCGAAGCGATCTGTACATGTCTACTCAGTGCTAGAATGTTTTAAAATATAGGATTAAAACATGCAAAAAATCAATATTTTAGGTGTCCAAAGTCGATATGTGCATACATCTTTTGTACCCGTTTATATCCCAAATTCATGCTCAAAACACCCGAAAATTCGAAATTTTTGGGTCCCAGAAGCGATCTGTACATGCCTAATCAGTGATAGAATATTTTCAAAATATAGGCCCAAAATATGCTAAAAATCGATATTTTAGGTGCCCAATGTCGATATGTGCATGCATCTTCAGCACCCGTTTATATCTCAAATTCAGGCTCAAAACACCCGAAAAATCGATATTTTTGGGTTCCAGAACCGATCTGTACATGTCTACTAAGTGCTACAGAAGCGATCTGTACATGCCAACTCCGTGTTATAGAATGTTTTAAAAATACAGGCCCAAAACATGATAAAAATCGATATTTTTGGTGCCCAAAGTCGATATGTGCATGCATCTTCTGTACTCGTTTATATCTCAAATTCGTGCTCAAAACACTAGAAAATTCGATATTTTTGTGTCCCAGTAGCGATCTGTACATGCCTACTCCGTGTTAGAGTATTTTTAAAATACAGTCCCAAAACATGAAGAAAATCGATATTTTACTTGCCCAATGTCAATATGTGTACGTATCTTCTATACCCGTTTATATCCCAAATTCAGGCTTGAAACGTCCGAAAATTCGATATTATTTTGTCCCAGAAGCGATCTGTACATGCCTAGTCAGTGCTAGAATATTTTCAACATATAGTCCCAAAACATGCTAAAAATCGATATTTTAGGTGCCCGAAGTCGATATGTGCATGCATCTTCTGTACCCGTTTACATCTCAAATTCAGGCTCAAAACACCCGAAAATTCGATAATTTTGGGTCCCAAAAGCAATCTGTACATGCCTACTCCTTGCTAAAATGTTTTCAAGATACAGACCAAAAACATGCTCAAAATCGATATTTTAGGTGCAAAAAGTCGATATGTGCATGTATCTTCTGTACCCGTTAATATCTCAAATTCAGGCTCAAAACACCCGAAAATTCAATATTTTTGGCTCCCAGAAGCGATCTGTACATGCCTACTCAGTGCTAGAATATTTTCAAATTATAGGCTCAAAACATGCTAAAAATTGATATTTTAGGTGTCCAAAGTCGATATGTCATTGCATCTTTTGTACCCGTTTACATCTCAAATTCAGGCTCAAAACACCCAAAAAATCGATATTTTTGGGTCCCAAAAGCGATCTGTACATGCCTACTCCGTGTTAGTGTATTTTCAAAATACATAATCAATATGTTAGGTGCCCGAAGTCGATATGTGCATGCATCTTCTGTACCGGTTTATATCTCAAATTCAGGCTCAAAACACCCGAAAATTCGATATTTTTGGGTTTTAGAAGCTATCTGTACATGCCTACTCAGTGCTTGAATGTTTTCAAATTATAGGCTCAAAACATGCTAAAAATTGATATTTTAGTTTTCCAAAGTCGATATGTCATTGCATCTTCTGTACCCATTTATATCTCAAATACAGGCTCAAAACACCCGAAAATTCGATATTTTTGGGTCACATAAGCGATCTGTACATGCCTACTCCTTTCTAGAATGTTTTCTAGATACGGACCCAAAACATGCACAAAATCGATATTTTAGGATCAAAAAGTCGATATGTGCAGGTATCATCAGTACCCGTTTATATATTAAATTCATTCTAAAACACCCGAAAATTGAATATTTTTGGGTCCCAAAAACAAACTGTACATGCCTACTCCTTGCTAGAATGTTTTCAAGATACAGACCCAAAACATGCTAAAAATCGATATTTTAGGTGCCCAAAGTCAATATGTTCATGCAACTTCTGTACCCGTTTATTTATTAAATTCAGGCTCAAAACAACCGAAAATTCGATATTTTTGGGTCCTAGAAGCTATCTGTACGTGCATACTCCGTGTTAGAGTGTTTTTAAAATACAGGCCCAAAACATGCTAAAAATCGATATTTTAGTTGCCCAAAGTCAATATATGTATGCATCCTCTGTACCCGGTTATATCCCAAATTCAGGCTCAAAACACCCGAAAATTCAATATTTTTTTGATTCCAGAAGCGATCTGTACATGCCTACTCCTTTCTAGAATGTTTTAAAGATACAGAATCAAAACATGCACAAAATCGATATTTTAGGTGCAAAAAGTAGATATGTGCATTTATCTTCAGTACCCGTTTATATCTCATATTCAGGCTCAAAACACCCGAAAATTCAATATTTTTGGGTCCCAAAAGCGATCTGTACATGCCTACTCCGTGTTAGAGCATTTTCAAATACAGGCCCAAAACATGAAGAAAATCGGTATTTTGGGTGCCCAAAGTCAATATGTGTATACATCTTCTGTACCCGTTTATATCCCAAATTCTGGCTCAAAACGCCGGAAAATTCGATATTTTTCGGTTCCAGAAGCGATCTGTACATGCCTACTCCGTGTTAGAGTATTTTTAAAATAAAAAGCTCAAAACATGAAGAAAATCGATATTTTACTTTCCCAATGTCAATATGTGTATGTATCTTCTGTACCCGTTTATATCCCAAATTTAGGCTCGAAACATCCGAAAATTCGATATATTTTGTCCCATTAGCGATCTGTACATGCCTACTCAGTGCTAGAATATTTTCAACATATAGTCCCAAAACATGCTAAAAATCGAAATTTTAGGTGCCCGAAGTCGATATGTGCATGCATCTTCTGTACCCGTTTATATCTCAAATTCAGGCTTAAAACACCCGAAAATTCGATGTTTTTGGGTCCCAAAAGCAATCTGTACATGCCTACTCCTTGCTAGAATGTTTTCAAGATACAGACCAAAAACATGCTAAAAATCGATATTTTTGGTGCAAAAAGTCGATATGTGCATGCATCTTCTGTACCCGTTAATATCTTAAATTAAGGCTCAAAACACCCGAAAATTCAATATTTTTGGGTCCCTGAAGCTATCTGTACATGCCTACTCAGTGCTAGAATGTTTTCAAATTATAGGCTTAAAACATGCTAAAAATTAATATTTTAGGTGTCCAAAGTCGATATGTCATTGCATCTTCTGTACCTGTATATATCTCAAATTCTGGCTCAAAACCCCCGAAAATTCGATATTTTTGGGTCCCAAAAGCGATCTGTACATGCCTACACCGTGTTAGTGTATTTTCAAAGTACAGGCCAAAAACATGCTGAAAATCGATATTTTGGGTGCCCAAAGTCGATATGTGCAAGCATCTACTGTACCCATTTATATCTGAAATACAGGCTCAAAACACCCGAAAACTCGATATTTTTGGGTCACATAAGCGATCTGTACATGCCTACTCCTTTCAAGAATGTTTTCAAGACATAGACCCAAAACATGCACAAAATCGATATATTAGGATAAAAAAGTCGATATGTGCATGTATCTTCAGTACCCGTTTATATATCAAATTGATTCTAAAACACCCGAAAGTTGAACATTTTTGGGTCTTAAAAACGATCTGTATATGCCTACTCAGTGCAAGAATGTTTTCAAAATATAGGCTCAAAACATGCTAAAAATCGATATTTTAGGTGCCCGAAGTAGATATGTGCATGCATCTTCTGTACCCGTTTATATCCCAAAATCAGGGTCAAAACACTCGAAAATTCGATATTTTTGGGTCCCAGAAGCAATCTGTACATGCCTACTCCTTGCTAGAATGTTTTCGAGATACAGACCCAAAACATGTTAAAAATCGATATGTTAGGTGCCCAAAGTCAATATGTGCATGCATCTTCTGTACCCGTTTATATATCAAATTCAGGCTCAAAACACCTGAAAATTCGATATTTTTGGATCCCAGAAGCTATCTGTACGTGCATACTCCGTGTTAGAGTGTTTTTAAAATACAGGGCCAAAACATGCTAAAAATCGATATTTTAGGTGCCCAAAGTCAATATGTGTATGCATCCTCTGTACCCGGTTATATCTCAAATTCAAGCTCAAAACACCCGAAAATTCGATATTTTTGGGATTCCAGAAGCGATCTGTACATGCCTACTCCTTGCTAGAATGTTTTCAAGATACAAACCCAAAACATGCTCAAAATCGATATTTTAGGTGCAAAAAGTCGATATGTGCATGAATCTTCTGTACCCGTTTATATCTCAAATTCAGGCTCAAAACACCCGTAAATTCGATATTTTTGGGTCCCATAAGCGATCTGTACATGCCTACTCCGTGTTAAGTATTTTCAAAATACAGGCCCAAAACATGCTAAAAAACTATATTTTAGGTGCCCAAAGTCAATATGTGTATGCATCTTCTGTACCCGTTTATATCTCAAATTCAGTCTCAAAACACCCGAAAATTTAATATTTTGGGGTCCCAAAAGCGATCTGTAAATGCCTACTCCGTGTTAAGTATTTCCAAATTTCAGGCCCAAAACATGCTAAAAATCGATATTTTAGGTGCCCAAAGTCGATATGTGCATGCATCTTCTGTACCCGTTTATATCTCAAATTCAGGCTCAAAACACTCAAAAATTCGATATTTTTGTGTCCCAGAAGCAATCTGTACATGCCTACTCCATGTTAGAGTGTTTTAAAAATACATGCCCAAAACATGCTCAAAATCGATATTTGGGGTGCCCAAAGTCAATATGTGTAGGCATCTTCGGTACCCGTCTATATCCCAAATTCAGGTTCAAAACATTCGAAAATTCGGTATTTTTGGGTCCCAGGAGCGATCTGTACTTGCCTACTCCTTGCTAGAATTTTTTCAAAATACAGACCCATAACAAGATCAAAATCGATATTTTAGGTGCAAAAAGTCGATATGTGCATGCATCTTCCGTACCCGTTTATATCTCAAATTCAAGCTCAAAACACCCGAAAATTCCATGTTTTTGGGTCCCTTAAGCAAACTGTACATGCATACTCAGTGCTAGAATGTTTTCAAGATACAGACCCAAAACATGCTCAAAATCGATATTTTAGGTGCAAAAAGTCGATATGTGCATGCATCCTCTGTACCCGGTTATATCCCAAATTCTGGCTCAAAACCCCCGAAAATTCGATATTTTTGGGTCCCAGAAGCAATCTGTACATGCCTACTCAGTGCTAGAATATTTTCAAATTATACGCCGAAAACATACTAAAAATCGATATTTTGGGTGCCAAAGTCGATATGTGCATGCATCTTCAGTACCCGTTTATATCTCAAATTCATGCTCAAAACACTCAAAAAATCGATATTTTTGTGTCCCAGAAGCGATCTGTACATGTCTACACCGTGTTAGAGTATTTTCAAAATACAGGACCAAAACATGCTCAAAATCGATATTTTAGGTGTCCAAAGTCGATATGTGCATGCATCTTCTGTACCCGTTTATATCTCAAATTCAGGCTCAAAACACCCGAAAATTCGATATTTTTGGGTCCCAAAAGCGACCTGTACATGCCTACTCCGTGTTAAACTATTTTCAAAATACAGGCCCACAACATGCTAAAAATCAATATTTTAGGTGCCCAAAGTAAATATGTGTATGCATCTTCTGTACCCATCTATATCCCAAATTCAGGTTCAAAACACCAGAAAATTCGATATTTTTGAGTCCCAGAAGCGATCTGTACATGCCTACTCCTTGCTAGAATGTTTTCAAGATACAAACCCAAAACATGCTCAAAATCGATATTTTAGGTGCAAAAAGTCGATATGTGCATGCATCCTCTGTACACGGTTATATCCCAAATTCAGGCTCAAAACACCCGAAAATTCGATATTTTTAGGTCCCAAAAGTAATCTGTACATGCCTTCTCAGTGCTAGAATATTCTTAAAATATATCCCCAAAACATGCTGAAAATCGATATTTTACGTGCCCAAAGTCGATATGTGCATGCATCTTCAGTACCCGTTTATATCTCAAATTCAGGCTCAAAACAGACGAAAATTCAATGTTTTTGAATCCCAGGAGCGATATGTACATGCCTACTCAGTGCTAGAATATTTTCAAAATATAGGCCCAAAACATACTAAAAATCGATATTTTGGCTGCAAAAGTCGATATGTGCATGCATCTTCTGTACCCGTTTATATCTCAAATTCAGGCTCAAAACACCCAAAAAATCGATATATTTTTGTCCAAGAAGCGATCGGTACATGTCTACACCGTGTTAGAGTATTTTCAAAATACAGGCCCAAAACATGCTCAAAACCGATATTTTAGGTGCACAAAGTCGATATGTGCATGCATCTTCTGTACCCGTCTATATCCAAAATTCAGGTTCAAAACATTCGAAAATTCGATATTTTTGGGTACCAGAAGCGATCTGTATATGCCTACTCCTTGCTAGAATTTTTTCAAGATACAGACCCAAAACATGATCAAAATAGATATTTTAGGTGCAAAAAGTCGATATGTGCATGCATCTTCTGTACCCGTTTATATCTCAAATTCAGGCTCAAAACACTCGAAAATTCCATATTTTTGGGTCCTTTAAGCGATCTGTACATGCATACTCAGTGCTAGAATGTTTTCAAAATATAGGCTCAAAACATGCTAAAAATCGATATTTTAGGTGTCCAAAGTCGATATGTGCATGCATCTTCTGTATCCGTTTATATCTCAAATTCAGGCTCAAAACACCCGAAAATTCAATATTTTTGGGTCCCAGAAGCGATCTGTACGTGCTTACTCCGTGTTAGAGTTTTTTTTAAATACAGGCCTAAAACATGCTGAAAATCGATATTTTAGGTGTCCAAAGTCAATATGTGCATGCATCTTCTGTACCCGTTTATATCTCAAATTCAGGCTCAAAACACCCGAAAATTCAATATTTTTAGGTCCCGGAAGCGATCTGTACATGCCTACTCAGTTCTAGAATGTTTTCAAAATATCGGCTCAGAACATGCTAAAAATCGATATTTTGGGTGCCTAAAGTCGATATGTGCATGCATTTTCTGTACCCGTTTATATCTCAAATTCAGGCTCAAAACACCCAAAATTTCGATATTTTTGTGTCCCAGAAGCGATCTGTACGTGTCTACTCCGTGTTAGAGTATTTTAAACATACAGGCCCAAAATATGCTCAAAATCGATATATTGGGTGCCCAAAGTCGATATGTGCATGCATCTTCTGTACCCGTTTATATCTCAAATTCAGACTCAAAACACCCGAATATTCGATATTTTTGGGTCCCAAAAGCCATCTGTACATGCCTACTCCGTGTCAGAGTATTTTTAAAATACAAGCCTAAAACATGCTAAAAATCGATATTTTAGCTGCCCAAAGTCAATATGTGTATGCATCTTCTGTACCCGTCTATATCCCAAATCCAGGTTCAAAACATTCAAAAATTCGATATTTTTGGGTCCCATAAGCAATCTGTACATTCCTAGTTCTTGCTAGAATGTTTTCAAGATACAGTCCCAAAACATGTTTAAAATCGATATTTTATGTGCAAAAAGTCGATATGTGCATGCATCTTCTGTACCCGTTTATATCTGAAATTCAGGCTCAAAACACCCGAAAATTCGATATTTTTGGGTCCCAGAAGCGATCTGTACATGCCTACTCAGTGCTAGAATATTTTCAAATTATACGCCCAAAACATACTAAAAATCGATATTTTGGGTGCCAAAGTCGATATGTGCATGCATCTTCAGTACCCGTTTATATCTCAAATTCATGCTCAAAACACTCAAAAAATCGATATTTTTGTGTCCAAGAAGCGATCTGTACATGTCTACACCGTGTTTGAGTATTTTCAAAATACAAGCCCAAAAGATGCTCAAAATCGATATTTTAGGTGCCCATAGTCGATATGTGCATTCATCTTCTGTACCCGTTTATATCTCAAATTAATGCTCAAAACACCCGAAAATTCAATGTTTTTGGGTCCCAGAAGCGATCTGTACGTGCATACTCCGTGTTAGAGTGTTTTTAAAATACAGGCCCAAAACATGCTGAAAATCGATATTTTATGTGCCCAAAGTCAATATGTGTATGCATCTTCTGTACCCGTCTATATCCCAAATTGAGGTTCAAAACATTCGAAAATTCGATATTTTTGGGTCCCAGAAGCAATCTGTATATGCCTACTTCTTGATAGAATGTTTTCAAGATACAGACCCAAAACATGATCAAAATCGATATTTTAGGTAAAAAAAGTCGATATGTGCATGCATCTTCTGTACCCATTTATATCTCAAATTCAGGCTCAAAACTCCCGAAAATTCGATATTTTTGGGTCCCAAAAACGATCTGTACATGTCTACTCCGTGTTAGAGTATTTTTAAAATACAGGCCCAAAACATACTAAAAATCGATATTTTAGGTGTCCAAAGTCGATATGTGCATGCATCTTCTGTACCCGTTTATATCTCAAATTCAGGCTCAAAACACCCAAAAAATCCATATTTTTGTGTCCCAGAAGCGATCTGTACATGCCTACTCCGTGGTACAGTATTTTCAAAATACAGGCCCAAAACATGCTCAAAATCGATATTTTAGGTGCCCAAAGTCGATATGTGCATGCAACTTCTGTACCCGTTTATATCTCAAATTCAGGCTCAAAACACCCAAAAAATCCATATTTTTGTGTCCCAGAAGCGATCTGTACATGCCTACTCCGTGGTACAGTATTTTCAAAATACAGGCCCAAAACATGCTCAAAATCGATATTTTAGGTGCCCAAAGTCAATATGTGCATGCATCTTCTGTATCCGTTTATATCTCAAATTCAGGCTCAAAACACCCGAAAATTCGATATTTTTGGGTCCCAGAAGCGATCTGTACATGCCTTCTCCGTGTTAAAGTATTTTCAAAATACAGGCTTAAAACATGCTGAAAATCTATATTTTAGGTGCCAAAAGTCAATATGTGTATGCATCTTCTGTACCCGTCTATATCTCAAATTCAGGTTCAAAACACCAGAAAATTCGGTACTTTTTTGTCCCAGGAGCGATCTGTACATGCCTACTCCTTGCTAGAATGTTTTCAAGATACAGACCTAAAACATGCTCAAAATCGATATTTTAGGTGCAAAAAGTCGATATGTGCATGCATCCTCTGTACCCGGTTATATCCCAAATTCAGGCTCAAAACACCCCAAAATTCGATATTTTTGGGTTCCAGAAGCGATCTGTACATGCCTACTCAGTGTAAGAATATTTTCAAATTATACGCCCAAAACATACTAAAAATCTATATTTTGGGTCCCAAAGTCGATATGTGCATGCATCTTCTGTACCCGTTTATATCTCAAATTCTGGCTCAAAACCCCCCAAAAATTGATATTTTTGTGTCCCAGAAGCGATCTATACATATCTACACCGAGTTTGAGTATTTTCAAAATACAGGCCCAAAAGATGCTCAAAATCGATATTTTAGGTACCCAAAGTCGATATGTGCATGCATCTTCTGTTCCCGTTTATATCTCAAATTAATGCTCAAAACACCCGAAAATTCAATGTTTTTGGGTCCCAGAAGCGATCTGTACGTGCATACTCCGTGTTAGAGTGTTTTTAAAATTCAGGCCTAAAACATGCTGAAAATCGATATTTTATATGCCCAAAGTCAATATGTGTATGCATCTTCTGTACCCGTCTATATCCCAAATTGAGGTTAAAAACATTCGAAAATTCGATATTTTTGGGTCCCAAAAGCGATCTGTACATGCCTACTCCGTGTTAGAGTATTTTCAAAATACAGGTCCAAAACATGCTCAAAATCCATATTTTAGGTGACAAAAGTCAATATGTGCATGCATCTTCTGCATCCGTCTATATCCCAAATTCAGGTTCAAAACATCCGAAAATTCGATATTTTTCGGTCCCAGGAGCAATCTGTACATGCTTACTCCTTGCTAGAATGTTTTCAAGATACAGACCCAAAACATGCTCAAAATCGATATTTTAAGTGCAAAAAGTCGATATGTGCATGCATCCTCTGTACCCGGTTATATCCCAAATTCTGGCTCAAAACCTCCGAAAATTCGATATTTTTGGGTCCCAGAAGCGATCTGTACATGCCTACTCAGTACTAGAATATTTTCAAATTATACGCCCAAAACATACTAAAAATCGATATTTTGGGTCCCAAAGTCGATATGTGCATGCATCTTCTGTACCCGTTTATATCTCAAATTCAGGCTCAAAACACCCAAAAAATCGATATTTTTGTGTCCCAGAAGCGATCTGTACATGTCTACACCGTGTTTGAGTATTTTCAAAATACAGGCCCAAAACATGCTCAAAATCGATATTTTAGGTGCCCAAAGTCGATATGTGCATGCATCTTCTGTACCCGTTTATATCTCAAATTCATGCTCAAAACACCCGAAAATTCAATGTTTTTGGGTCCCAGAAGCGATCTGTACGTGCATACTCCGTGTTACAGTGTTTTTAAAATACAGGCCCAAAACATGCTGAAAATCGATATTTTATGTGCCCAAAGTCAATATGTGTATGGATCTTCTGTACCCGTGTATATCCCTAATTCTGGCTCAAAACATCAGAAAATTCGATATTTTTGGGTCCCAGAAGAGATCTGTACATGCCTACTCCTTGCTAGAATGTTTTCAAGATACAGACCCAAAACATGCTCAAAATCGATATTTTAATTAAGTGCAAAAAGTCGATATGTGAATGCATCTTCTGTACCCGGTTATATCTCAAATTCAGGCTCAAAACTCCCGAAAATTCAATATTTTTGGGTCCCAGAAGCGATCTGTACATGCCTACTCAGTGCTAGAATGTTTTCAAAATATAGGCTCAGAACATGCTAAAAATCGATATTTTGGGTGCCCAAAGTCGATATGTGCATGCAACTTCTGTACCCGTTTATATCTCAAATTCTGGCTCAAAATACACAAAAATTCGATATTTTTGTGTCTCAGAAGCAATCTGTACATGCCTAGTTCTTGCTAGAATGTTTTCAAGATACAGTCCCAAAACATGCTCAAAATCGATATTTTAGGTGCAAAAAGTCGATATGTGCATGCATCTTCTGTACCCGTTTATATCTCAAATTCAGGCTCAAAACACCCGAAAATTCGATATTTTTTGGGTCCCAGAAGCGATCTGTACATGCCTTCTCCGTGTTAAAGTATTTTCAAAATACAGGCTTAAAACATGCTAAAAATCTATATTTTAGGTGCCCAAAGTCAATATGTGTATGCATCTTCTGTACCCGTGTATATCCCAAATAAATTCAGGTTCAAAACACCAGAAAATTCGGTATTTTTGGGTCCCAGAAGCGATCTGTACATGCCTACTCCTTGCTAGAATGTTGTCAAGATATAGACCCAAAACATGCTCAAAATCGGTATTTTAGGTGCAAAAAGTCGATATGTGCATGCATCCTCTGGACCCGTTTATTTCCCAAATTCTGGCTCAAAACCCCCGAAAATTCGATATTTTTGGGTTAAAGAAGCGATCTGTACATGCCTTCTCCGTGTTAAAGTATTTTCAAAGTACAGGCTCAAAACATGCTGAAAATCTATATTTTAGGTGCACAAAGTCAATATGTGTATGCATCTTCTGTACCCGTGTATATCCCAAATAAATTCAGGTTCAAAACACCCGAAAATTCGATATTTTTGGGTTCCAGAAGCGATCTGTACATGCCTACTCAGTGCTAGAATATTTTAAAATTATACCCCCAAAACAAACTAAAAATCGGTATTTTGGGTGCCAAAGTCGATATGTGCATGCATCTTCTGTACCCGTTTATATCTCAAATTCAGACTCAAAACACCCGAATAATAGATATTTTTGGGTCCCAAAAGCCATCTGTACATGCATACTCCGTGTTAGAGTATTTTCAAAATACAAGCCTAAAACATGCTGAAAATCGATATTTTAGCTGCCTATAGACAATATGTGTATGCATCTTCTGTACCCGTCTATATCCCAAATTGAGGTTCAAAACATTCGAAAATTCGATATTTTTGGGTCCCAGAAGCAATCTGTACATGCCTACTTCTTGATAGAATGTTTTCAAGATACAGACCCAAAACATGTTCAAAATCAATATTTTAGGTGCAAAAAGTCGATATGTGCATGCATCTTCTGTACCCGTTTATATCTCAAATTCAGGCTCAAAACCCCCGAAAATTCGATATTTTTGGGTCACAAAAGCGATCTGTACATGCCTACTCCGTGTTAGAGTATTTTCAAAATACAGGTCCAAAACATGCTCAAAATCCATATTTTAGGTGCCCAAAGTCGATATGTGCATGCATCTTCTGCATCCGTCTATATCCCAAATTCAGGTTCAAAACATCCTAAAATTCGATATTTTTGGGTCCCAGGAGCAATCTGTACATGCCTACTCCTTGCTAGAAATTTTTCAAGATACAGGCTCAAAACATGCTCAAAACCGATATTTTAGGTGCCCAAAGTCAATATGTGTATGCATCTTCTGTACCCGTCAATATCTCAAATTCAGGTTCAAACCATTCGAAAATTCGGTATTTTTGGGTCCCAGAAGCTATCTGTACATGCTTACTCCTTGCCAGAATGTTTTCAAGATACAGAACCAAAACATGCTCAAAATCGATATTTTAGGTGCAAAAAGTCGATATGTGCATGCATCCTCTGTACCCGGTTATATCCCAAATTCTGGCTCAAAACCCCCGAAAATTCGATATTTTTGGGTCCCTGAAGCGATCTGTACATGCCTACTCAGTGCTAGAATATTTTCAAATTATACGCCCAAAACATACTAAAAATCGATATTTTGGGTCCCAAAGTCGATATGTGCATGCATCTTCTGTACCCGTTTATATCTCAAATTCAGGCTCAAAACACCCAAAAAATCGATATTTTTGTGTCCCAGAAGCGATCTGTACATGTCTACACCGTGTTTGAGTATTTTTAAAATACAGGCCCAAAAGATGCTCAAAATCGATATTTTAGGTGCCCAAAGTCGATATGTGCATTTATCTTCTGTACCCGTTTATATCTCAAATTCATGCTCAAAACACCCGAAAATTCAATGTTTTTGGGTCCCAGAAGCGATCTGTACGTGCATACTCCGTGTTAGAGTGTTTTTAAAATACTGTCCCAAAACATGCTGAAAATCGATATTTTATGTGCCCAAAGTCAATATGTGTATGGATCTTCTGTACCCGTGTATATCCCTAATTCTGGTACAAAACATCAGAAAATTCGATATTTTTGGGTCCCATAAGAGATCTGTACATGCCTACTCCTTGCTAGAATGTTTTCAAGATACAGACCCAAAACATGCTCAAAATCGATATTTTAATTAAGTGCAAAAAGTCGATATGTGCATGCATCTTCTGTACCCGGTTATATCTCAAATTCAGGCTCAAAACTCCCGAAAATTCGATATTTTTGGGTCCCAAAAACGATCTGTACATGTCTACTCCGTGTTAGAGTATTTTTAAAATACAGGCCCAAAACATACTAAAAATCGATATTTTAGGTGTCCAAAGTCGATATGTGCATGCATCTTCTGTACCCGTTTATATCTTAAATTCCGGCTCAAAAACACCCAAAAAATCGATATTTTTGTGTCCCAGAAGCGATCTGTACATGCCTACTCCGTGGTACAGTATTTTCAAAATACAGGCCCAAAACATGCTCAAAATCGATATTTTAGGTGCCTAAAGTCAATATGTGCATGCATCTTCTGTATCCGTTTATAAATCAAATTCAGTCTCAAAACACCAGAAAATTCGATATTTTTGGGTCCCAGAAGCGATCTGTACATGCCTTCTCCGTGTTAAAGTATTTTCAAAATACTGGCTTAAAACATGCTGAAAATCGATATTTTAGCTGCCAAAAGTCAATATGTGTATGCATCTTCTGTACCCGTCTATATCTCAAATTCAGGTTCAAAACACCAGAAAATTCGGTATTTTTGGGTCCCAGAAGCGATCTGTACATGCCTACTCCTTGCTAGAATGTTTTCAAGATACAGACCAAAAACATGCTCAAAATCGATATTTTAGGTGCAAAAAGTCGATTTGTGCATGCATCCTCTGTACCCGGTTATATCCCAAATTCAGGCTCAAAACCCCCCAAAATACGATATTTTTGGGTTCCAGAAGCGATCTGTACATGCCTACTCAGTGTAAGAATATTTTCAAATTATACGCCCAAAATATACTAAAAATCGATATTTTGGGTCCCAAAGTCGATATGTGCATGCATCTTCTGTACCCGTTTATATCTCAAATTCAGGCTCAAAACCCCCCAAAAATCTATATTTTTGTGTCCCAGAAGCGATCTATACATGTCTACACCGTGTTTGAGTATTTTCAAAATACAGGCCCAAAACATGCTCAAAATCGATATTTTAGGTGCCCAAAGTCGATATGTGCATGCATCTTCTGTTCCCGTTTATATCTCAAATTAATGCTCAAAACACCCGAAAATTCAATGTTTTTGGGTCCCAGAAGCGATCTGTACGTGCATACTCCGTGTTAGAGTGTTTTTAAAATACAGGCCCAAAACATGCTGAAAATCGATATTTTATATGCCCAAAGTCAATATGTGTATGCATCTTCTGTACCCGTCTATATCCCAAATTGAGGTTAAAAACATTCGAAAATTCGATATTTTTGGGTCCCAAAAGCGATCTGTACATGCCTACTCCGTGTTAGAGTATTTTCAAAATACAGGTCCAAAACATGCTCAAAATCCATATTTTAGGTGCCCAAAGTCGATATGTGCATGCATCTTCTGTACCCGTCTATATCTCAAATTCAGGTTCAAAATACCAGAAAATTCGGTATTTTTGGGTCCCAGAAGCGATCTGTACATGCTTACTCCTTGCCAGAATGTTTTCAAGATACAGACCCAAAACATGCTCAAAATCGATATTTTAAGTGCAAAAAGTCGATATGTGCATGCATCCTCTATACCCGGTTATATCCCAAATTCTGGCTCAAAACCTCCGAAAATTTGATATTTTTGGGTCCCAGAAGCGATCTGTACATGCTTACTCAGTGCTAGAATATTTTCAAATTATATGCCCAAAACATACTAAAAATCGATATTTTGGGTCCCAAAGTCGATATGTGCATGCATCTTCTGTACCCGTTTATATCTCAAATTCAGGCTCAAAACACCCATAAAATCGATATTTTTGTGTCCCAGAAGCGATCTGTACATGTCTACACCGTGTTTGAGTATTTTCAAAATACAGCCCCAAAACATGCTCAAAATCGATATTTTAGGTGCCCAAAGTCGATATGTGCATGCATCTTCTGTACCCGTTTATATCTCAAATTCATGCTCAAAACACCCGAAAATTCAATGTTTTTGGGTCCCAGAAGCGATCTGTACGTGCATACTCCGTGTTAGAGTGTTTTTAAAATACAGGCCCAAAACATGCTGAAAATCGATATTTTATGTGCCCAAAGTCAATATGTGTATGGATCTTCTGTACCCGTGTATATCCCTAATTCTGGTTCAAAACATCAGAAAATTCGATATTTTTGGGTCCCAGAAGAGATCTGTACATGCCTACTCCTTGCTAGAATGTTTTCAAGATACAGACCCAAAACATGCTCAAAATCGATATTTTAATTAAGTGCAAAAAGTCGATATGTGCATGCATCTTCTGTACCCGGTTATATCTCAAATTCAGGCTCAAAACTCCCGAAAATTCAATATTTTTGGGTCCCAGAAGAGATCTGTACATGCCTACTCAGTGCTAGAATGTTTTCAAAATATAGGCTCAGAACATGCTAAAAATCGATATTTTGGGTGCCCAAAGTCGATATGTGCATGCAACTTCTGTACCCGTTTATATCTCAAATTCTGGCTCAAAATACACAAAAATTCGATATTTTTGTGTCCCAGAAGCAATCTGTACATGCCTAGTTCTTGCTAGAATGTTTTCAAGATACAGTCCCAAAACATGCTCAAAATCGATATTTTAGGTGCAAAAAGTCGATATGTGCATGCATCTTCTGTACCCGTTTATATCTCAAATTCAGGTTCAAAACATCCGAAAATTCGATATTTTTTGGGTCCCAGAAGCGATCTGTACATGCCTTCTCCGTGTTAAAGTATTTTCAAAATACAGGTTTAAAACATGCTAAAAATCTATATTTTTGGTGCCCAAAGTCAATATGTGTATGCATCTTCTGTACCCGTGTATATCCCAAATAAATTCAGGTTCAAAACACCAGAAAATTCTGTATTTTTGGGTCCCAGAAGCGATCTGTACATGCCTACTCCTTGCTAGAATGTTTTCAAGATACAGACCCAAAACATGCTCTAAATCGATATTTTAGGTGCAAAAAGTCGATATGTGCATGCATCTTCTGTACCCGTTTATATCTCAAATTCAGGTTCAAAACATCCGAAAATTCGACATTTTTGGGTCCCAAAAGCGATCTGTACATGTCTACTCCGTGTTAGAGTATTTTCAAAATACAAGCCTAAAACATGCTGAAAATCGATATTTTAGCTGCCCAAAGTCCATATGTGTATGCATCTTCTGTACCCGTCTATATCCCAAATTCAGGTTCAAACCATTCGAAAATTCGATATTTTTGGGTCCGAGAAGCAATCTGTACATGCCTACTTCTTGCTAGAATGTTTTCAAGATACAGTCCCAAAACATGCTCAAAATCGATATTTTATGTGCAAAAAGTCGATATGTGCATGCATCTTCTGTACCCGTTTATATCTCAAATTCAGGTTCAAAACATCCGAAAATTCGACATTTTTGGGTCCCAGAAGCGATCTGTACATTTCTTCTCCGTGTTAAAGTATTTTCAAAATACAGGCTCAAAAT
This sequence comes from Petrolisthes cinctipes, assembly GCA_033782935.1. NCBI lineage: Eukaryota > Metazoa > Arthropoda > Malacostraca > Decapoda > Porcellanidae > Petrolisthes > Petrolisthes cinctipes. Next base: position 10,868,671 of record JAWQEG010000062.1, on the reverse strand, counting down.
ATGCTGAAAATCTATATTTTAGGTGCCCAAAGTCAATATGTGTATGCATCTTCTGTACCCGTGTATATCCCAAATAAATTCAGGTTCAAAACACCAGAAAATTCGGTACTTTTGGGTCCCAGAAGCGATCTGTACATGCCTACTCCTTGCTAGAATGTTTTCAAGATACAGACCCAAAACATTCTCAAAATCGATATTTTAGGTGAAAAAAGTCGATATGTGCATGCATCCTCTGGACCCGTTTATATCCCAAATTCTGGCTCAAAACCCCCGAAAATTCGATATTTTTGGGTTCCAGAAGCGATCTGTACATGCCTTCTCCGTGTTAAAGTATTTTCAAAATACAGGCTCAAAACATGCTGAAAATCTATATTTTAGGTGCACAAAGTCAATATGTGTATGCATCTTCTGTACCCGTGTATATCCCAAATAAATTCAGGTTCAAAACACCAGAAAATTCGGTATTTTTGGGTCCCAGAAGCGATCTGTACATGCAACTCCTTGCTAGAATGTTTTCAAGATACAGACCCAAAACATTCTCAAAATCGATATTTTAGGTGCAAAAGTCGATATGTGCATGCATCCTCTGTACCCGGTTATATCCCAAATTCTGGCTCAAAACCCCGAAAATTCGATATTTTTGGGTTCCAGAAGCTATTTGTACATGCCTACTCAGTGCTAGAATATTTTAAAATTATACGCCCAAAACAAACTAAAAATCGATATTTTGGGTGCCAAAGTCGATATGTGCATGCATCTTCTGTACCCGTTTATATCTCAAATTCAAGTTCAAAACACCAGAAAATTCGATATTTTTGGGTCCCAGAAGCGATCTGTACATGCATACTCCGTGTTGGCGTGTTTTTAAAATACAGGCCCAAAACATGCTAAAAAATTGATATTTTAGGTGCACAAAGTCAATATGTGTATGCATTCTCTGTACCCGGTTATATCTCAAATTCAGGCTCAAAACTCCCGAAAATTCGATATTTTTGGGTCCCAGGAGCGATCTGTACATGCCTACTCCGTGTTAAAGTATTTTCAAAATACAGGTCCAAAACATGCTGAAAATCTATATTTTAGGTGCCCAAAGTCAATATGCGTATGCATCTTCTGTACCCATCTATATCCCAAATTCAGGTTCAAAACACCCGAAAATTCGTTATTTTTGGGTCCCAGAAGCGATCTGTACATGCCTACTTCGTAGTACAGTATTTTCAAAATACAGGCCCAAAACATGCTCAAAATCGATATTTTAGGTGCCCAAAGTCAATATGTGCATGCATCTTCTGTATCCGTTTATATCTCAAATTCAGGCTCAGAACACCCGAAAATTCGATTTTTTTGGGTCCTAGAAGCGATCTGTACATGCCTTCTCCGTGTTAAAGTATTTTCAAAATACAGGCTTTAAACATGCTGAAAATCTATATTTTAAGTGCCCAAAGTCAATATGTGTATGCATCTTCTGTACCCGTCTATATCTCAAATTCAGATTCAAAACACCGGAAAATTCGGTATTTTTGGGTCCCAGAAGCGATCTGTACATGCCTACTCCTTTCTAGAATGTTTTCAAGATACAGACCCAAAACATGCTCAAAATCGATATTTTAGGTGCAAAAAGTCGATATGTGCATGCATCCTCTGTACCCGGTTATATCCCAAATTCAGGCTCAAAACTCCCGAAAATTCGATATTTTTGGGTCCTAAAAGCGATCTGTACATGCCTACTGAGTGCTAGAATATTTTCTTATTTTGCGCCCAAAACATACTAAAAATCGATATTTTGGGTCCCAAAGTCGATATGTGCATGCATCTTCTGTACCCGTTTATATCTCAAATTCAGGCTCAAAACACCCAAAAAATCGATATTTTTGTGTCCCAGAAGCGATCTGTACATGTCTACACCGTGTTTGAGTATTTTCAAAATACAGGCCCAAAACATGCTCAAAATCGATATTTTAGGTGCCCAAAGTCGATATGTGCATGCATCTTCTGTACCCGTTTATAACTCAAATTCATGCTCAAAACACCCGAAAATTCAATGTTTTTGGGTCCCAGAAGCGATCTGTACGTGCATACTCCGTGTTAGAGTATTTTTTAAAATACAGGCCCAAAACATGCTGAAAATCGATATTTTATGTGCTCAAAGTCAATATGTGTATGCATCTTCTGTACCCGTGTATATCCCTAATTCTGGTTCAAAACATCAGAAAATTCAATATTTTTGGGTCCCAGAAGCGATCTGTACATGCCTTCTCCTTGCTAGAATGTTTTTAAGATACAGACCCAAAACATGTTCAAAATCGATATTTTAATTAAGTGCAAAAAGTCGATATGTGCATGCATCTTCTGTACCCGTTTATATCTCAAATTCAGGCTCAAAACTCCGAAAATTCGATATTTTTGGGTCCCAGAAGCGATCTGTACATGCATACTCCGTGTTAGAGTGTTTTTAAAGTACAGGCCCATAACATGCTAAAAATTTGATATTTTAGGTGCACAAAGTCAATATGTGTATGCATTCTCTGTACCCGGTTATATCTCAAATTCAGGCTCAAAACTCCCAAAAATTCAATATTTTTGGGTCCCAGAAGCGATCTGTACATGCCTACTGAGTGCTAGAATATTTTCTTATTTTGCGCCCAAAACATACTAAAAATCGATATTTTGGGTCCCAAAGTCGATATGTGCATGCATCTTCTGTACCCGTTTATATCTCAAATTCAGGCTCAAAACACCCAAAAAATCGATATTTTTGTGTCCCAGAAGCGATCTGTACATGTCTACACCGTGTTTGAGTATTTTCAAAATACAGGCCCAAAACATGCTCAAAATCGATATTTTAGGTGCCCAAAGTCGATATGTGCATGCATCTTCTGTACCCGTTTATAACTCAAATTCATGCTCAAAACACCCGAAAATTCAATGTTTTTGGGTCCCAGAAGCGATCTGTACGTGCATACTCCGTGTTAGAGTATTTTTTAAAATACAGGCCCAAAACATGCTGAAAATCGATATTTTATGTGCTCAAAGTCAATATGTGTATGCATCTTCTGTACCCGTGTATATCCCTAATTCTGGTTCAAAACATCAGAAAATTCAATATTTTTGGGTCCCAGAAGCGATCTGTACATGCCTTCTCCTTGCTAGAATGTTTTTAAGATACAGACCCAAAACATGTTCAAAATCGATATTTTAATTAAGTGCAAAAAGTCGATATGTGCATGCATCTTCTGTACCCGTTTATATCTCAAATTCAGGCTCAAAACTCCGAAAATTCGATATTTTTGGGTCCCAGAAGCGATCTGTACATGCATACTCCGTGTTAGAGTGTTTTTAAAGTACAGGCCCATAACATGCTAAAAATTTGATATTTTAGGTGCACAAAGTCAATATGTGTATGCATTCTCTGTACCCGGTTATATCTCAAATTCAGGCTCAAAACTCCCAAAAATTCAATATTTTTGGGTCCCAGAAGCGATCTGTACATGCCTACTCAGTGCTAGAATGTTTTCAAAATATAGGTCCAAAACATGCTAAAAATCGATATTTTGCGTGCCCAAAGTCGATATGTGCATGCAACTTCTGTACCCGTTTATATCTCAAATTCAGGCTCAAAACACCCAAAAATTCGATATTTTTGTGTCCCAGAAGCGATCTGTACGTGTCTACTCTGTGTTAGAGTATTTTAAAAATACAGGCCCAAAATATGCTCAAAATCGATATATTGGGTGCCTAAAGTCGATATGTGCATGCATCTTCTGTACCCGTTTATATCTCAAATTCAGACTCAAAACACCCGAATATTCGATATTTTTGGGTCCCAAAAGCCATCTGTACATGCATACTCCGTGTCAGAGTATTTTCAAAATACAAGCCTAAAACATGCTGAAAATCGATATTTTAGCTGCCCAAAGTCAATATGTCTATGCATCTTCTGCACCCGTCTATATCCCAAATTCAGGTTCAAAACATTCGAAAATTCGATATTTTTGGGTCTCAGAAGCAATCTGTACATGCCTACTTCTTGCTAGAATGTTTTCAAGATACAGTCCCAAAACATGCTCAAAATCGATATTTTATGTGCAAAAAGTCGATATGTGCATGCATCTTCTGTACCCGTTTATATCTCAAATTCAGGCTCAGAACCCCCGAAAATTCGATATTTTTGGGTCCCAGAAGCGATCTGTACATGCCTTCTCCGTGTTAAAGTATTTTCAAAATACAGGCTCAAAACATGCTGAAAATCTATATTTTAGGTGCCCAAAGTCAATATGTGTATGCATCTTCTGTACCAGTGTATATCCCAAATTCAGATTCAAAACACCAGAAAATTCTGTATTTTTGGGTCCCAGAAGCGATCTGTACATGCCTACTCCTTGCTAGAATGTTTTCAAGATACAGACCCAAAACATGCTCAAAATCGAAATTTTAAGTTAAAAAAGTCGGTATGTGCATGCATCTTCTGTACCCGTTTATATCTCAAATTCAGGCTCAAAACTCTGTAAATTCGATATTTTTGGGTCCCAGAAACGATCTGTACATGCCTACTCCTTGCAAGAATTTTTTCAAGATACAGACCCAAAACATGATCAAAATCGATATTTTAGGTGCCCAAAGTCGATATGTGCATGCATCTTCTGTACCCGTTTATATCTCAAATTCAAGCTCAAAACACCCGAAAATTCCATATTTTTGGGTCCCTTAAGCGATCTGTACATGCATACTCCGTGTTAGAGTATGTTCAAAATACAGGCCTAAAACATTCTGTAAATCGATATTTTAGCTGCCCAAAGTCAATATGTGTATGCATCTTCTGTACCAGTCTATATCCCAAATTCAGCTTCATAACACTCGAAAATTCGATATTTTTGGGTCCCAGAAGCGATCTGTACATGCATACTCCGTGTTAGAGTGTTTTTTAATTACAGGCCCAAAACATGCTGAAAATTGATATTTTAGGTGCACAAAGTCAATATGTGTATGCATTCTCTGTACCCGGTTATATCTCAAATTCAGGCTCAAAACACCCGAAAATTCAATATTTTTGGTTTCCCAGAAGCGATCTGTACATGCCTACTCAGTGCTAGAATGTGTTCAATATATAGGCTCAGAACATGCTCAAAATCGATATTTTGGGTGCCCAAAGTCGATATGTGCATGCATCTTCTGTACCCGTTTATATCTCAAATTCAGGCTCAAAACACCCAAAAATTCGATATTTTTGTGTCCCAGAAGCGATCTGTACGTGTCTACTCCGTGTTAGAGTATTTTAAAAATACAGGCCCAAAACATGCTCAAAATCGATATATTGGGTGCCCAAAGTCGATAAGTGCATGCATATTCTGTACCCGTTTATATCTCAAATTCAAGCTCAAAACACCCGAAAATTCCATATTTTTGGGTCCCAAAAACCATCTGCACATGCATACTCCGTGTTAGAGTATTTTCAAAATACAAGCCTAAAAAATGCTGAAAATCGATATTTTAGCTGCCTAAAGTCAATATGTGTATGCATCTTCTGTACCCGTCTATATCCCAAATTCAGGTTCAAAACATTCGAAAATTCGATATTTTTGGGTCCCAGAAGCAATCTGTACATGACTACTTCTTGCTTGAATGTTTTTAAGATACAGTCCCAAAACATGCTAAAAATCGATATTTTATGTGCAAAAAGTCGATATGTGCATGCATTTTCTTTACCCGTTTATATCTCAAATTCAGGCTCAAAACACCCGAAAATTCGATATTTTTGGGTCCCAGAAGCGATCTGTACATGCCTACTCAGTGCTAGAATATTTTCAAATTATACGCCCAAAACATACTAAAAATCGATATTTTGGGTGCCAAAGTCGATATGTGCATGCATCTTCTGTACCCGTTTATATCTCAAATTCAGGCTCAAAACACCCAAAAAATCGATATGTTTGTGTCCCAGAAGCGATCTGTACATGTCTACACCGTGTTTGAGTATTTTCAAAATACAGGCCCAAAAGATGCTCAAAATCGAAATTTTAGGTGCCCAAAGTCGATATGTGCATTCATCTTCTGTGCCCGTTTATATCTCAAATTCATGCTCAAAACAATCGAAAATTCAATGTTTTTGGGTCCCAGAAGCGATCTGTACGTGCATACTCCGTGTTAGAGTGTTTTTAAAATACAGGCCCAAAACATGCTGAAAATCGATATTTTATGTGACCAAAGTCAATATGTGTATGCATCTTCTGTACTCGTGTATATCCCTAATTCTGGTTCAAAACAACAGAAAATTCGATATGTTTGGGTCCCAGAAGCGATCTGTACATGCCTACTCCTTGCTAGAATGTTTTCAAGATACAGACCCAAAACATGCTCAAAATCGAAATTTTAAGTTCAAAAAGTCGGTATGTGCATGCATCTTCTGTACCCGTTTATATCTCAAATTCAGGCTCAAAACTCCGTAAATTCGATATTTTTGGGTCCGAGAAGCGATCTGTACATGCCTACTCCTTGTAAGAATTTTTTCAAGATACAGACCCAAAACATGATGAAAATCGATATTTTAGGTGCCCAAAGTCGATATGTGCATGCATCTTCTGTACCCGTTTATATCTCAAATCCAAGCTCAAAACACCCGAAAATTCCATATTTTTGGGTCCCTTAAGCGATCTGTACATGCATACTCCGTGTTAGAGTATGTTCAAAATACAGGCTTAAAACATGCTGTAAATCGATATTTTAGCTGCCCAAAGTCAATATGTGTATGCATCTTCTGTACCAGTCTATATCCCAAATTCAGGTTCAAAACACTCGAAAATTCGATATTTTTGGGTCCCAGAAGCGATCTGTACATGCATACTCCGTGTTAGAGTGTTTTTAAAATACAGGCCTAAAACATGCTGAAAATTGATATTTTAGGTGCACAAAGTCAATATGTGTATGCATTCTCTGTACCCGGTTATATCTCAAATTTAGGCTTAAAACACCCGAAAATTTAATATTTTTGGGTCCCAGAAGCGATCTGTACATGCCTACTCAGTGCTAGAATATTTTCAAATTATACGCCCAAAACAAACTAAAAATCGATATTTTGGGTGCCAAAGTCGATATGTGCATGCATCTTCTGTACCCGTTTATATCTCAAATTCAGGCTCAAAACACCCAAAAAATCGATATTTTTGTGTCCCAGAAGCGATCTGTACGTGCATACTCCGTGTTAGAGTGTTTTTAACTTACAGGCCCAAAACATGCTGAAAATCGATATTTTAGGTGCCCAAAGTCGATATGTGCATGAATCTTCTGTACCCGTTTATATCTCAAATTCAGGCTCAAAACACCCGAAGAGTCGATATTTTTGGGTCCCAGAAGTAATCTGTACATGCCTACTCCGTGTTAATGTATTTTCAAAATACAGGCCCAAAACATGCTGAAAATCTATATTTTAGGTGCCTAAAGTCAATATGTGTATGCATCTTCTGTACACGTCTATATCCCAAATTCAGGTTCAAAACACCAGAAAATTCGGTATTTTTGGGTCTCAGAAGCGACCTGTACATGCCTACTCCTTGCTAGAATGTTTTCAAGATACAGACCCAAAACATGCTTAAAATCGATATTTTAGGTGCAAAAAGTCGATATGTGCATGCATCCTCTGTACTCGGTTATATCCAAAATTCTGGCTCAAAAACCCCGAAAATTCGATATTTTTTTGTCCCAGAAGCGATCTGTACATGCCTACTCAGTGCTAGAATATTTTCAAATTATACGGCCAAAACATACTAAAAATCGATATTTTGGGTGCCAAAGTCGATATGTGCATGCATCTTCTGTACCCGTTTATATCTCAAATTCAGGCTCAAAACACCCAAAAAATCGATATTTTTGTGTCCCAGAAGCGATCTAAGCATGTCTACACTGTGCTATAGTTTTTTCAAAATACAGGCCCAAAACATGCTCGAAATCGATATTTTAGGTTCCCAAAGTCGATATGTGCATGCATCTTCAGTATCCGTTCATATCTCAAATTCAGGCTCAGAACACCCTAAAATTCGATTTATTTGGGTTCCAGAAGCGATCTGTACGTGTCTACTCAGTGTTAGAGTATTTTAAAAATACAGGCCAAAATCATGCTCAAAATCGATATTTTGGGTGCCCAAAGTCGATATGTGCATGCATCTTCTGTACCCGTTTATATCTCAAATTCAGACTCAAAACACCCGAATATTCGATATTTTTGGGTCCCAAAAGCAATGTGTACATGCATACTCCGTGTTAGAGTATTTTAAAAATACAGGCCTAAAACATGCTGAAAATCGATATTTTAGCTGCCCAAAGTCAATATGTGTATGCATCTTCTGTACCCGTCTATATCCCAAATTCAGGTTCAAAACCCTCGAAAATTCGATATTTTTGGGTCACAGAAGCAATCTGTAAATGCCTACTTCTTGCTAGAATGTTTTCAAGATACAGACCCAAAACATGCTCAAAATCGATATTTTAGGTGCCCAAAGTCGATATGTGCATGCATCTTCTGTATCCGTCTATATCCCAAATTCAGGTTCAAAAAAAACGAAAATTTGATATTTTTGGGTCCCAGAAGCGATCTGTACATGCCTACTCCTTGCTAGAATTTTTTAAGATACAAACCCAAGACATGCTCAAAATCGATATTTTAGGTGCAAAAAGTCGATATGTGCATGCATCTTCTGTTCCCGTTTATATCTCAAATTCAGGCTCAAAACACCCGAAAATTCCATATTTTTGGGTCCCTTAAGCGATCTGTACATGCATACTCAGTGCTAGAATGTTTTCAAAATATAGGCTCAAAACATGCTAAAAATCGATATTTTAAGTGTCCAAAGTCGATATGTGCATGCATCCTCTGAACCCGTTTATATCTCAAATTCAGGCTCAAAACACCCAAAAAATCGATATTTTTGTGTACCAGAAGCGATCTGTACATGCCTACTCCGTGTTAGAGTATTTTTAAAATACAGGCCCAAAACATGTTAAAAATCGATATTTTAGGTGCCCAAAGTCGATATGTGCATGCATCTTCTGAATCCGTTTATATCTCAAATTCAGGCTCAAAACACCAGAAATTTCGGTATTTTTGGGTCCCAGAAGCGTTATGTACATGCCTACTCCTTGCTAGAATTTTTTCAAGATACAGACCCAAAACATGCTCAAAATCGATATTTTAGGTGCAAAAAAGTCGATATGTGCATGCATCCTCTGTACCCGGTTATATCCCAAATTCTGGCTCAAAACCCCCGAAAATTCGATATTTTTGGGTCCCAGAAGCGTTCTGTACATGCCTACTCAGTGCTAGCATATTTTTAAATTATACGCCGAAAGCATACTAAAAATCGATATTTTGGGTGCCAAAGTCGATATGTGCATGCATCTTCTGAACCTGTTTATATCTCAAATTCAGGCTCAAAACACCCAAAAACTCGATATTTTTGTGTCCCAGAAGCGATCTGTACATGCCTTCTCCGTGTTAGAGTATTTCCAAAATACAGTCCCAAAACATGCTAAAAATCGATATTTTAGGTGCAAAAAGTCGATATGTGCATGCATCCTCTGTACTCGGTTATATCCAAAATTCTGGCTCAAAAACCCCGAAAATTCGATATTTTTTTGTCCCAGAAGCGATCTGTACATGCCTACTCAGTGCTAGAATATTTTCAAATTATACGGCCAAAACATACTAAAAATCGATATTTTGGGTGCCAAAGTCGATATGTGCATGCATCTTCTGTACCCGTTTATATCTCAAATTCAGGCTCAAAACACCCAAAAAATCGATATTTTTGTGTCCCAGAAGCGATCTAAGCATGTCTACACTGTGCTATAGTTTTTTCAAAATACAGGCCCAAAACATGCTCGAAATCGATATTTTAGGTTCCTAAAGTCGATATGTGCATGCATCTTCAGTATCCGTTCATATCTCAAATTCAGGCTCAGAACACCCTAAAATTCGATTTATTTGGGTTCCAGAAGCGATCTGTACGTGTCTACTCAGTGTTAGAGTATTTTAAAAATACAGGCCAAAATCATGCTCAAAATCGATATTTTGGGTGCCCAAAGTCGATATGTGCATGCATCTTCTGTACCCGTTTATATCTCAAATTCAGACTCAAAACACCCGAATATTCGATATTTTTGGGTCCCAAAAGCAATGTGTACATGCATACTCCGTGTTAGAGTATTTTAAAAATACAGGCCTAAAACATGCTGAAAATCGATATTTTAGCTGCCCAAAGTCAATATGTGTATGCATCTTCTGTACCCGTCTATATCCCAAATTCAGGTTCAAAACCCTCGAAAATTCGATATTTTTGGGTCACAGAAGCAATCTGTAAATGCCTACTTCTTGCTAGAATGTTTTCAAGATACAGACCCAAAACATGCTCAAAATCGATATTTTAGGTGCCCAAAGTCGATATGTGCATGCATCTTCTGTATCCGTCTATATCCCAAATTCAGGTTCAAAAAACCCGAAAATTTGATATTTTTGGGTCCCAGAAGCGATCTGTACATGCCTACTCCTTGCTAGAATTTTTTAAGATACAAACCCAAGACATGCTCAAAATCGATATTTTAGGTGCAAAAAGTCGATATGTGCATGCATCTTCTGTTCCCGTTTATATCTCAAATTCAGGCTCAAAACACCCGAAAATTCCATATTTTTGGGTCCCTTAAGCGATCTGTACATGCATACTCAGTGCTAGAATGTTTTCAAAATATAGGCTCAAAACATGCTAAAAATCGATATTTTAAGTGTCCAAAGTCGATATGTGCATGCATCTTCTGTACCCGTTTATATCTAAAATTCAGGCTCAAAACACCCGAAAATTCAATATTTTTGGGTCCCTTAAGCAATCTGCACATGCCTACTCAGTGCTAGAATGTTTTTAAAACACAGGCTTAAAACATGCTATAAATCGATATTTTAGGTGTCTAAAGTCCATATGAGTGGCTGAGTGTTACAACCAGTCGAGCGCCACGCCTACTTAAGCGAGATAATTGCCTTTAAAGTATAGGTAATAATGTCACGCGTAAGGTAAACACGAATAATCTGTTGACCGTTACTTTACTTCATCAACTTGATATCACCACACTATAACATATACTGTGGTATTTCAGACTTCATTAGAGGCCAAATTTTCTTAGCTTTCAACTGATATATGCCAAAAAGTGTTCAGTTCCCTATTAAGAAAGATATTACAGGTATAATAAATACGAGTACCATGGAGAAAATGTGAAAAGTTATTCTCGTACTGATATATTATATTATAATGGAGTATTGGTAAATAATAATAAAATACACTATTTTGCTTAAGAAACTACATTGTTCAAGCATTCTATGGGTATAGTTTAGATGTAGGTACGTTACAGAATAACTTTGAAAAGTTTAAAAGACTATGATACTCTCATAATTTCCCGCGGTCTAGCCTCGGCCTTGTCGCCTTGCCGGGTGCAGGTGAGGTGGTGCCGGTCGCTGCCACACGTACGATTCAACGGTTCTATTGCTTTTAACAGCCGCAATTCTATGTATGTGAGTTTTCTAGGTTAAACTGTTATGAATGAGTGGTAAGCAGAGGAACTGCTGAGTCATCATGCATCAATTACTCCACACGGGCAGGCAGCCAGATAGAGTCTGATAGACACAGACACAGAGCAAATTTTTTAACTCCTCGCCTCTCCTCCCTCCTCCTCCTCCTCCTACTTCTGTACCCCGGTCCATCCTACTCGCCTCCCCTCTCTCCCACTCCTTCCTACCCACCTCTGCCACCCACCCACTAAGGCTGCTGGCAAAGAACCGTTCAATCTCTAGAACCGATATTAACTAGTTGACAATGTTATAATATTATAATTGTTGTATAATGTATTATATTGCTGTATTATAATAATACAATGAGAGAGAGAGAGAGAGAGAGTGTGTGTGTGTGTGTGTGCAAAGATGTTTACATACTACATACTCTTCACATTTGACTACTCACTCGAAAAAAAAAAAAGGTGATGCAGTGTAAGCATCTCTCTGGTGTGTAGCCTATAATACACAGGAATAAAGCTTGTATTTTCACGTTGCTGTAATCTCCGTAGCAAAAGAACAAGAGATACAGCATTACAAAAAATTGGAGCACAGGCTAAGGGTAAGCAAGTCTCATTTAAAATAATTTTAGTCTTACTTAATTGAATGTGATTTGCTCATCATTGCATTCTTTGTTGTTTGTCTGCTCCTGTGTAACGTCCCATGGTGAGTAAATTAATCACAAGACTCTCCACTCCCTGCAACACATAAGATATCCCTCTGATTGCCTCCATGTCCACCCCAAATAATTATAATATTGGATGCAAAATCAATGATCAGTATAACATGAACACTTCATTAATATAAAAATAAATACCATGCCGTATTGTAAATTAAATGATTTACATCAATAACAACCTGCATCTGTACAACTAAAATAACTTGAAATAATCAGGGTGCTGCACCTTTCGCCCCTTCTTAATGGACACGACAATAAACCCAGTCATTATTGTAATGTTTTCCCGCTCTGCCCGCCACTCCTCCCACCTCACCATTCAATACAATACCACTCCACCACCCTGTGTTGGTATGTGTCCTGTTATGTGTGTGTATGTGTGTTATAATGTTTCCTTCTGTGTTTTGGTATGTGTCGTGTACACTACACGTATTGTCTACTCTGTTTGTCCTGTAATACAGCTTTCTATTTTCTCTTCTGTCCTAGCCCATATCCTAAGCAGATAATGGCGGTGGGGGGTTCAGTGTCTCTCTCTCTCTCTCTCTCTCTCTCTCTCTCTCTCTCTCTCTCATTTTTCCCTTTATTCTTTCCCGCCACCCTACCCTGTTTTACTTCTCTCTACTGCATTTCAAACCATACCTACAACCTTTCCCTCCCTTCCCACTGTCCCACCTTGTCCCCTGTCCTTCTCACCTACCCTATCTTTCCCTATCTGTCTACTGTCCCAACTTGTCCCCTGTCCTTCCCACCTACCCTACCTTTCCCTGTCTGCCTACTGTCCCACCTTGTCCCCTGTCCTTCTCACCTACCCTATCTTTCCCTATCTGTCTACTGTCCCAACTTGTCCCCTGTCCTTCCCACCTACCCTACCTTTCCCTGTCTGCCTACTGTCCCACCTTGTCCCCTGTCCTTCTCACCTTCCCTATCTGTCTACTGTCCCAACTTGTCCCCTGTCCTTCCCACCTACCCTACCTTTCCCTGTCTGCCTACTGTCCCACCTTGTCCCCTGTCCTTCTCACCTACCCTATCTTTCCCTGTCTGCCTACTGTCCCAACTTGTCCCCTGTCCTTTCCATCACCCTGTCCTTCTCACCTACCCTACCTTTCCCTGTCTGTCTACTGTCCCACCTTGTCCCCTGTCCTTTCCATCACCCTGTCCTTCCCACCTACCCTACCTTTCCCTGTCTGTCTACTGTCTCACCTTGTCCCCTGTCCTTTCCATCACCCTGTCCTTCCCACCTACCCTACCTTTCCCTGTCTGTCTACTGTCCCACCTTGTCCCCTGTCCTTTCCATCACCCTGTCCTTCCCACCTACCCTACCTTTCCCTGTCTGTCTACTGTCTCACCTTGTCCCCTGTCCTTTCCTTCACCCTGTCCTCCCAACTGTCCACTATTCATTACCCTGTCCCACCGTGACATATCCTTCCCACCACATACATCACAGATGTATGTGTGTTTCCTTCTGTGTTTTGTTATGTGTCCTGTTGTGTGTGTTTGTGTTTGTGTGTGTGTCCTGTGTTTTGTTATGTGTCCTGTTCTATCTATCTATCTATAGCTCCGACGCCTCGTTCCCTCCGGGAACTCTCACCAATGGGGTGGCCACGGCAGAAGTCTCCAGTTTTCCCTGTTCCCGCACTCCCTCCATCCCCCCTTCCTCCCTCACACTTCTCTCTCTCTCTCTCTCTCTCTCTCTCTCTCTCTCTCTCTCTCTCTCTCTCTCTCACATACTCTTCCACTCTGTTCTGCCATCTAACCGGAGGTCTGCCTCTCACACCAGGTCCCACAACTTCACTTCCATACACCATCTTTACAGACTCCACACTTTACATTCTCTCCACATGTCCAAACCACCTCAGTGTATTACGCTTCACTCTCTCAACCACTCCACATTCAATACCAACTGCCTTCTCACTCATACCACACCTCTCATACATATACACTCTCATTACTTTCTCCATCCCACCTAGTAAGTCCACATGCTCCTCTCAGATAACTCATTTCCACTGCACCTATTCTAGACTGATGAGCCCTACTCCATGTCCATGTCTCTGACGCATATGTCAGTGTTGGCAGGAATATACTATTTCTCAGTCCCTTTTTCACTTCCATACTTACACTTCTACCCTTCATAATCCTTCCCAGTGATATTATGAACTGCCTGCCCCTCACTGCTCTCTCCCTGATTTCTCCTTCCATGTTTACACAGAACTGTTCCCAGTTACTTGAATTCCCTCACCTCCTCCATCCTCTCACCCCCTAAAGTTATCTCACATTCAGTCCCAGTTGGTACAGCCACTCTATAGGGTGTAGCAAAGTCAATTACTTCTGTTTTGGTCCTCTCAAATACCATCACCTTACTCTTACCAACATTCACCTCCAGTTTTCTTTGCTTACACACGGACTGAAACTTATCCACCACCCTCTGTAACTCCCTTTCACTCTCGGCCAGCAGCACAGTGTCATCCGCAAATAAGCTTGTAACCAAGGACCAATCTACTCCATTCAACCTCAGTTTCGCACCCAGGCCCTCCACCTTTGCCTTCATCTCTCTCATGCACCCATCCATAAAGATATTGAACAACTATGGTGACATGACACACCCCTGCCTCAATCCTACACTGATATCAAAGTTCTCACTCAAATCACCCTCAACTTTCACACAAGCTTTTGCCTCTCTATAGAAAGCTTCAATCCCCTCCAGCAAGAGCCCACCAACACCGTAATTCCTTAATACATCTGTCATAGCTCTCCTATCAACCCTATCGTATGCCTTCTCCAAATCTATGAAGGCAGCATACAACTTCCTACCCTTCCCAATATATTTCTCCACTGTTGATTTTATTGCAAAGATCTGGTTCACACATCCTCTACCCTTTTTGAACCCTCCCTGCTCCTCATTGACTTTATTCTCAGTTACTTCTATCAGTCTCTCAGTAAGAACCTTCCCATACACCTTCCCCGGTACACTAAGAAGGCTTATTCCCCTATAGCTACCACACTCATCCTTACTCCCCTTCCCATTGTACAGAAGCACAATTATGACTCTCCTTCAGTTCTCTGGCACCTCTCCCTGTCTCCAAGCCAATGTGCATAATTTTAAGCAGCATCCACTCCACCACCTCCTCCCCCCCACACCTCAGCATCTCTGCAGTAATTTCATCCACCCCTGGTGCCATTCCTATCTTCAACTTTCTTATTACTTTCCTAACCTCTTCCCTTCCTAATTCTCCCTGTACATCCTGTTGTCTACCTCCTGCCTCCATCCCCATGCATGTCACCACCGCCTCCCCTCCCGTCCCCCCATTCATCAACCGATCAAAATGCCTCTCCCACACTTCTTTCACTTCCTCACTTCTACTCACAGTAACTCCATCCTCTCTCTTCATTCTCACGCTACCAGACTTTCCTTCTCCTCTTTCTCTTTTCACCTCCTTCCAGAATAATTTCTTGTTTTCTTTAAACTTCTCACTCAGTTTCCTACCAAACTCCTCATCCATTCTCCTTTTGCTCTCACTCACCGTCCTCTTCACTGTGCTCTTACACTCATTGTATTCCCTCTTTCACCTCCTCTGGCACATTTCTCTGCAGGGTTCTCCTAAAAGCCTTCTTCTTATTCTCTACTGCATCCTTCACTTCTTCAGATCACCATGCACTCCCTTTCTTTCCCCTTTTGTACTTTGTACCCCACCACTTCTGCTGCTGTCTTACACACTAAAGTTTTGAATGTTTCATACACATCATTCACTCCCACTCCCTCCCCTATCCCCATCCTTGCATCCCCCAGCACCTCACCCACCCTCCTCTTATATTCCTCCCTATATTCTGCTTCATCTAATTTCCCACTAGCCACCTCCCTCTTTTTCCTCACCCCTTCATCCCTCCTACCATATTCCCACTTAGCACTAACCTTCATCCTTACCAACAACACAAAATGGTCGGAGCATTGGATAATTTATCTCACCACTTTTGCATCGACCCTGTGATCTTGTATGAAGCTTGGAGGCTTGTGATTCCTCCTGACTATGCCACGAAACACGCTCCTGAATTCAATATGGGTGATGTTTCGTGGCAAAATTTGAAGGACTCGCAAACCTCCAATTTTCTGACTACATCACAGGGTCCCTTAACCTTTCATCCACTGCCACAAAATAATCAATCAAACTCTTCTGCTCTCCTCTCTCATCCCTTCTCTTCCGTGTATACCTGTGGATCATCTTGTGCTGAAAGAAGGTGTTTGCCAAGAACAATCCCCTCTCAGCACAGACATCCACCCTTCTCATTTACTCCTTCTACTCCCCATTTACCCACAATACTTCCCACTTCCTCGCTTCCATACATATCTCCCATCATCACCACTCTCCTTCCATTATCAATCTTTCTCAGACACGCATTCAATTTCTCCCAAAACACAATCATCCTCTCTCTCTCCGTCCTACTCTTTTCATCCTCTGGTGCATATGCACACACCCACGCATATTTCACCATCCCAATCGTTCCCGTCATCCATACAATCCTCGACCCATGTCCATCCACTCCCTTCCACACCAACCCATCCTCCCCCTACCCTTACCTTCCTTTCTTACCAACCCATCCTCCACCTACCCCAACCATCCCTCCTTACCAACCTATCCTCCTCCTACTTTGTATACTCCCACCATCCCCCTGTGAGTTCCCTATCCTCACTTCTTACCAACCCATCCTCCTCCTCCCTCTACCCCTACACATACTCTCTCTCTCTCAGTGAGTGTGTGTCTGTCTGACTGACTCGAGTGAGTCGAGTCACTGCCTAGTGCCTACCGCCCTACCCGTGCAATTTGTGAGTTCACAATTATTATTATTAACTTTAATTAATTATGTTTCTTATTCGATGTATTGTCATAATTTTACTAAGAAATATCGAAGTAATAACACTTCCCTTATCATACAGTGAAACACATAGCATAAGCATAAATTATTTAGACATTTTTAAACGCAGTACGAGAGTTTGGGCTGGTCCGACCGGGCCGGTGGGCATCGCCATCGTTTCCTCTCTTTTTAATTATCTTTTTTCCACGATTTGTGATAACTAAATGGATTTACAAGTTTGTTTTTGCAATAAAAATGTACAATAATGTTTTTATGCTACATAGCAAGCGTTCATAACGGCTAATAAAATAATCACGTAGAGCACGAAGTAAATAATATTAATTAGCGAGCAGTGGCAACATCTTTGTTTCAGCTGACTGACTTGTCGACTGCCTGCATTTGTCACTCGCCGACACTCGGTTGTATTTCAGACATTCTAGAGATGTCTATATGCAAGCTAAAATGATATCCATTTGTTCATTAGATAGAAGAGGAATTGTAGAAGTAATTCCTATTAATAACTCAATTTTAGGGTAGTTGGCGCTTGACTGGTTGTAACAGTTAGGGCTACATATGTGCATGCATCTTCTGAACCCGTTTATATCTCAAATTCAGGCTCAAAACACCCAAAAAATCGATATTTTTGTGTACCAGAAGCGATCTGTACATGCCTACTCCGTGTTAGAGTATTTTTAAAATACAGGCCCAAAACATGTTAAAAATCGATATTTTAGGTGCCCAAAGTCGATATGTGCATGCATCTTCTGAATCCGTTTATATCTCAAATTCAGGCTCAAAACACCCGAATATTCGATATTTTTGGGTCCCAGAAGCGATCTGTACGTGCCTACTCCGTGTTAATGTATTTTCAAAATACAGGCCCAAAACATGCTGAAAATCTATATTTTAGGTGCCCAAAGTCAATATGTGTATACATCTTCTGTACCCGTTTATATCCCAAATTCAGGTTCAAAACACCAGAAATTTCGGTATTTTTGGGTCCCAGAAGCGATATGTACATGCCTACTCCTTGCTAGAATTTTTTCAAGATACAGACCCAAAACATGCTCAAAATCGATATTTTAGGTGCAAAAAAGTCGATATGTGCATGCATCCTCTGTACCCGGTTATATCCCAAATTCTGGCTCAAAACCCCCGAAAATTCGATATTTTTGGGTCCCAGAAGCGTTCTGTACATGCCTACTCAGTGCTAGCATATTTTTAAATTATACGCCGAAAGCATACTAAAAATCGATATTTTGGGTGCCAAAGTCGATATGTGCATGCATCTTCTGAACCCGTTTATATCTCAAATTCAGGCTCAAAACACCCAAAAACTCGATATTTTTGTGTCCCAGAAGCGATCTGTACATGCCTTCTCCGTGTTAGAGTATTTCCAAAATACAGTCCCAAAACATGCTAAAAATCGATATTTTAGGTGCAAAAAGTCGATATGCGCATGCATCCTCTGTACCCGGTTATATCCCAATATCTGGATCAGAACACCCGAAAATTCGATATTTGTGTGTCCCAGTAGCGATCCGTACATGTCTACACCGTGTTTGAGTATTTTCAAAATACAGTACCAAAACATGCTCAAAATCGATATTTTAGGTGCCCGAAGTCGATATGTGCATGCATCTTCTGTACCTGTTCATATCTCAAATTCAGGCTCAGAACTACCGAAAATTCGATTTATTTGGGTCCCAAAAGCCATCTGTACATGCATACTCCGTGTTAGAGTATTTTTAAAATACAGGCCTAAAACATGCTGTAAATCGATATTTTAGCTGCCCAAAGTCAATATGTGTATGCATCTTCTGTACCCGTCTATATCCCAAATTCAGGTTCAAAACGCTCGAAAATTCGATATTTTTGAGTCCCAGAAGCAATCTGTACATGCCTACTCCTTGCTAGAATATTTTCAAGATACAGACCCAAAACATGATCAAAATCGATATTTTAAGTGCAAAAAGTCGATATGTGCATGCATCTTCTGTACGCGTTCATATCTCAAATTCTGGCTCAGAACACCCGAAAATTCGATTTTTTTGGGTCCCAGAAGCGATCTGTACATGTCTACTCAGTGTTAGAGTATTTTAAAAATTCAGGGTAAAAACATGCTCAAAATCGATATTTTGGGTGCACAAAGTCGATATGTGCATGCATCTTCTGGACCCGTTTATATCACAAATTCAGGCTCAAAACACCCGAAAATTCAATGTTTTTGGGTCCCAGAAGCGATCTGTACGTGCGTACTCCGTGTTAAAGTGTTTTTAAAATACAAGCCCAAAACATGCTGAAAATCGATATTTTATGTGCCCAAAGTCAATATGTGTATGCATCTTCTGTACCCGTGTATATCCCTAATTCTGGTTCAAAACACCAGAAAATTCGATATTTTTGGGTCCCTTAAGCGATCTGCACATGCCTACTCAGTACTAGAATGTTTTTAAAATACAGGCTCAAAACATGCTATAAATCGATATTTTAGGTGTCCAAAGTCGATATGTGCATGCATCTTCTGAACCCGTTTATATCTCAAATTCAGGCTCAAAACACCCAAAAAATCGATATTTTTGTGTCCCAGAAGCGATCTGTACATGCCTACTCCGTGTTAGAGTATTTTCAAAATACAGACCCAAAACATGCTCAAAATCGATATTTTAGGTGCCCAAAGTCGATATGTGCATGCATCTTCAGTATCCGTTCATATCTCAAATTCAGGCTTAGAACACCCTAAAATTCGATTTATTTGGGTTCCAGAAGAGATCTGTACGTGTCTACTCAGTGTTAGAGTATTTTAAAAATACAGGCCAAAATCATGCTGAAAATCTATATTTTATGTGCCCAAAGTCAATATGTGTATGCATCTTCTGTACACGTCTATATCCCAAATTCAGGTTCAAAACACCAGAAAATTCGGTATTTTTGGGTCCCAGAAGCGACCTGTACATGCCTACTCCTTGCTAGAATGTTTTCAAGATACAGACCCAAAACATGCTTAAAATCGATATTTTAGGTGCAAAAAGTCGATATGTGCATGCATCCTCTGTACTCGATTATATCCAAAATTCTGGCTCAAAAACCCCGAAAATTCGATATTTTTTTGTCCCAGAAGCGATCTGTACATGCCTACTCAGTGCTAGAATATTTTCAAATTATACGGCCAAAACATACTAAAAATCGATATTTTGGGTGCCAAAGTCGATATGTGTATGCATCTTCTGTACCCGTTTATATCTCAAATTCAGGCTCAAAACACCCAAAAAATCGATATTTTTGTGTCCCAGAAGCGATCTGTGCATGTCTACACTGTGCTATAGTTTTTTCAAAATACAGGCCCAAAACATGCTCGAAATCGATATTTTAGGTGCCCAAAGTCGATATGTGCATGCATCTTCAGTATCCGTTCATATCTCAAATTCAGGCTCAGAACACCCTAAAATTCGATTTATTTGGGTTCCAGAAGCGATCTGTACGTGTCTACTCAGTGTTAGAGTATTTTAAAAATACAGGCCAAAATCATGCTCAAAATCGATATTTTGGGTGCCCAAAGTCGATATGTGCATGCATCTTCTGTACCCGTTTATATCTCAAATTCAGACTCAAAACACCCGAATATTCGATATTTTTGGGTCCCAAAAGCAATGTGTACATGCATACTCCGTGTTAGAGTATTTTAAAAATACAGGCCTAAAACATGCTGAAAATCGATATTTTAGCTGCCCAAAGTCAATATGTGTATGCATCTTCTGTACCCGTCTATATCCCAAATTCAGGTTCAAAACCCTCGAAAATTCGATATTTTTGGGTCACAGAAGCAATCTGTAAATGCCTACTTCTTGCTAGAATGTTTTCAAGATACAGACCCAAAACATGCTCAAAATCGATATTTTAGGTGCCGAAAGTCGATATGTGCATGCATCTTCTGTATCCGTCTATATCCCAAATTCAGGTTCAAAAAACCCGAAAATTTGATATTTTTGGGTCCCAGAAGCGATCTGTACATGCCTACTCCTTGCTAGAATTTTTTAAGATACAAACCCAAGACATGCTCAAAATCGATATTTTAGGTGCAAAAAGTCGATATGTGCATGCATCTTCTGTTCCCGTTTATATCTCAAATTCAGGCTCAAAACACCCGAAAATTCCATATTTTTGGGTCCCTTAAGCGATCTGTACATGCATACTCAGTGCTAGAATGTTTTCAAAATATAGGCTCAAAACATGCTAAAAATCGATATTTTAAGTGTCCAAAGTCGATATGTGCATGCATCTTCTGTACCCGTTTATATCTAAAATTCAGGCTCAAAACACCCGAAAATTCAATATTTTTGGGTCCCTTAAGCAATCTGCACATGCCTACTCAGTGCTAGAATGTTTTTAAAACACAGGCTTAAAACATGCTATAAATCGATATTTTAGGTGTCTAAAGTCGATATGTGCATGCATCTTCTGAACCCGTTTTTATCTCAAATTCAGGCTCAAAACACCCAAAAAATCGATATTTTTGTGTACCAGAAGCGATCTGTACATGCCTACTCCGTGTTAGAGTATTTTTAAAATACAGGCCCAAAACATGTTAAAAATCGATATTTTAGGTGCCCAAAGTCGATATGTGCATGCATCTTCTGAATCCGTTTATATCTCAAATTCAGGCTCAAAACACCCGAATATTCGATATTTTTGGCTCCCAGAAGCGATCTGTACGTGCCTACTCCGTGTTAATGTATTTTCAAAATACAGGCCCAAAACATGCTGAAAATCTATATTTTAGGTGCCCAAAGTCAATATGTGTATGCATCTTCTGTACCCGTTTATATCCCAAATTCAGGTTCAAAACACCAGAAATTTCGGTATTTTTGGGTCCCAGAAGCGATATGTACATGCCTACTCCTTGCTAGAATTTTTTCAAGATACAGACCCAAAACATGCTCAAAATCGATATTTTAGGTGCAAAAAAGTCGATATGTGCATGCATCCTCTGTACCCGGTTATATCCCAAATTCTGGCTCAAAACCCCCGAAAATTCGATATTTTTGGGTCCCAGAAGCGTTCTGTACATGCCTACTCAGTGCTAGCATATTTTTAGATTATACGCCGAAAGCATACTAAAAATCGATATTTTGGGTGCCAAAGTCGATATGTGCATGCATCTTCTGTACCCGTTTATATCTCAAATTCAGGCTCAAAACACCCAAAAAACCGATATTTATGTGTCCCAGAAGCGATCTGTACATGTCTACACCGTGCTATAGTATTTTCAAAATACAGGCCCAAAACATGCTCAAAATCGATATTTAAGGTGCCCAAAGTTGATTTGTGCATCATCTTCTGTACCCGTTCATATCTCTAATTCAGGCTCAGAACACCCTAAAATTCGATTTATTTGGGTTCCAGAAGCGATCTGTACGTGTCTACTCAGTGTTAGAGTATTTTTTAAAATACAGGCCCAAAACATGCTTAAAATCGATATTTTGGGTGCCCAAAGTCGATATGTGCATGCATCTTCTATACCCGTTTATATCTCAAATTCAGACTCAAAACACCCGAATATTCGATATTTTTGGGTCCCAAAAGCAATGTGTACATGCATACTCCGTGTTAGAGTATTTTCAAGATACAGCCCTAAAACATGCTGAAAATCGATATTTTTGCTGCCCAAAGTCAATATGTGAATGCATCTTCTGTACACGTCTATATCCCAAATTCAGGTTCAAAACACTCTAAAATTCGATATTTTTGGGTCCCAGAAGCAATCTGTACATGCCTACTTCTTGCTAGAATCTTTTCAAGATACAGACCCAAAACATGCTCAAAATTGATATTTTAGGTGCAAAAAGTCGAAATGTGCATGCATCTTCTGTACCCGTTTATATCTCAAATTTAGGCTCAAAACACCCGAAAATTCGATATTTTTGGGCCCCCGAAGTGATCTTTACATGCCTACTCCGTGTTAGAGTATTTTCAAAATACAGGCCCAAAGCATGCTCAAAATCGATATTTTAGGTGCCCAAAGTCGATATGTGCATGCATCTTCTGTATCCGTCTATATCCCAAATTCAGGTTCAAAAAACCCGAAAATTCGATATTTTTGGGTCCCAGAAACGATCTGTACATGCCTACTCCTTGCTAGAATTTTTTAAGATACAAACCCTAGACATGCTCAAAATCGATATTTTAGGTGCAAAAAGTCGATATGTGCATGCATCTTCTGTTCCCGTTTATATCTCAAATTCAGGCTCAAAACACCCGAAAATTCCATATTTTTGGGTCCCTTAAGCGATCTGTACATGCATACTCAGTGCTAGAATGTTTTCAAAATATAGGCTCAAAACATGCTAAAAATCGATATTTTAGGTGTCCAAAGTCGATATGTGCATGCATCTTCTGTACCCGTTTATATCTAAAATTCAGGCTAAAAAAACCCGAAAATTCGACACTTTTAGGTCCCAAAAGCGATCTGTACATGTCTACTCCGAGTTAGAGTATTTTTTAAATACAGGCCCAAAACATGCTAAAAATCGATATTTTATGTGCAAAAAGTCGATATGTGCATGCATCTTCTGTACCCGTTTATATCTTAAATTCAGGATCAAAACTCCGAAAATTCGATATTTTTGGGTCCCTTAAGCAATCTGCACATGCCTACTCAGTGCTAGAATGTTTTTAAAATACAGGTTTAAAACATGCTATAAATCGATATTTTAGGTGTCCAAAGTCGTTAAGTGCATGCATCTTCTGTACCCGTTTATATCTCAAATTCAGGCTCAAAACACAGGAAAAATCGATAATTTTGTGTCCCAGAAACTATCTGTACATGCCTACTCCGTGTTAGAGTATTTTCAAAATACCGGCCCAAAACATGCTCAAAATCGATATTTTAGGTGCCCAAAGTCGATATGTACATGCGTCTACTGTATCCGTTTATATCACAAATTCTAGTTCAAAACACTCTAAAATTCGATATTTTTGGGTCCCAGAAGCAATCTGTACGTGCATACTCCGTGTTAGAGTGTTTTTAAAATACAGGCCCAAAACATGCTGAAAATCGATATTTTATGTGCCCAAAGTCAATATGTGTAAGCATCTTCTGTACACGTGTATATCCCTAATTCAAGTTCAAAACACCAGAAAATTCGGTATTTTTGGGTCCCAGAAGCGATCTGTACATGCCTACTCCTTGCTAGAATGTTTTCAAGATACAGACCCAAAACATGCTTAAAATCGATATTTTATGTGCAAAAAGTCGATATGTGCATGCATCCTCTGTACCCGGTTATATCCCAAATTCTGGCTCAAAACCCCCGAAAATTCGATATTTTTGTGTCCCAGAAGCGATCTGTACATGCTGACTCAGTGTTAGAATATTTTCAAATTATACGCAGAAAACATACAAAAAATCGATATTTTGGGTGCCAAAGTCGATATGAGCATGCATCTTCTGTACCCGTATATATCTCAAATTCAGGCTCAAAACACCCAAAAAAATCGATATTTTTGTGTCCCAGAAGCGATTTGTACATGTCTACACCGTGCTATAGT
The DNA here is from genome assembly GCA_033782935.1 of Petrolisthes cinctipes. NCBI lineage: Eukaryota > Metazoa > Arthropoda > Malacostraca > Decapoda > Porcellanidae > Petrolisthes > Petrolisthes cinctipes. The sequence continues at coordinate 10,844,024 of JAWQEG010000062.1, read as the reverse complement.
ATTTTCAAAATACAGGCCCAAAACATGCTCAAAATCGATATTTTAGGTGCCCAAAGTCGATATGTGCATGCATCTTCTGTACCCGTTCATATCTCAAATTCAGGCTCAGAACACCCTAAAATTCGATTTATTTGGGTTCCAGAAGCGATCTGTACGTGTCTACTCAGTGTTAGAGTATTTTTTAAAATACAGGCCCAAAACATGCTTAAAATCGATATTTTGGGTGCACAAAGTCGATATGTGCATGCATCTTCTGTACCCGTTTATATCTCAAATTCAGACTCAAAACAACCGAATATTCGATATTTTTGTGTCCCAGAAGCGATCTGTACATGCCTACTCCGTGTTAGAGTATTTTCAAAATACAGGCCCACAACATGCTCAAAATTGATATTTTATGTGCCCAAAGTCAAAATGTGTATTCATCTTCTGTACACGTGTATATCCCTAATTCAGGTTCAAAACACCAGAAAATTCGATTTTTTTGGGTCCCAGAAGCGATCTGTACATGCCTACTCCTTGCTAGAATGTTTTCAAGATACAGACCCAAAACATGCTTAAAATCGATATTTTAGGTGCAAAAAGTCGATATGTGCATGCATCCTCTGTACCCGGTTATATCCCAAATTCTGGCTCAAAACCCCCGAAAATTCCATATTTTTGTATCCCAGAAGCGATCTGTACATGCTGACTCAGTGCTAGAATATTTTCAAATTATACGCAGAAAACATACAAAAAATCGATATTTTGGGTGCCAAAGTCGATATGAGCATGCATCTTCTGTACCCGTATATATCTCAAATTCAGGCTCAAAACACCCAAAAAAATCGATGTTTTTGTGTCCCAGAAGCGATTTGTACATGTCTACACCGTGCTATAGTATTTTCAAAATACAGGCCCAAAACATGCTCAAAATCGATATTTTAGGTGCCCAAAGTCGATATGTGCATGCATCTTCTGTACCCGTTCATATCTCAAATTCAGGCTCAGAACACCCTAAAATTCGATTTATTTGGGTTCCAGAAGCGATCTGTACGTGTCTACTCAGTGTTAGAGTATTTTTTAAAATACAGGCCCAAAACATGCTTAAAATCGATATTTTGGGTGCCCAAAGTCGATATGTGCATGCATCTTCTGTACCCGTTTATATCTCAAATTCAGACTCAAAACAACCGAATATTCGATATTTTTGTGTCCCAGAAGCGATCTGTACATGCCTACTCCGTGTTAGAGTATTTTCAAAATACAGGCCCACAACATGCTCAAAATTGATATTTTAAGTGCAAAAAGTCGATATGTGCATTCATCTTCTGTACCCGTTTATATCTCAAATTCAGGCTCAAAACTCCGAAAATTCGATATTTTTTGGTCCCTTAAGCAATCTGCACATGCCTACTCAGTGCTAGAATATTTTTAAAATACAGGCTTAAAACATGCTATAAATCGATAATTTAGGAGTCCAAAGTCGATATGTGCATGCATCTTCTGAACCCGTTTATATCTCAAATTCAGGCTCAAAACACCCAAAAAATCGATATTTTTGTGTACCACAAGCGATCTGTACATGCCTACTCCGTGTTAGATTATTTTTAAAATACAGGCCCAAAACATGTTAAAAATCGATATTTTAGGTGCCCAAAGTCGATATGTGCATGCATCTTCTGAATCCGTTTATATCTCATATTCAGGCTCAAAACACTAAGAAATTCGATATTTTTGGGTCCCAGAAGCGATCTGTACATGCCTACTCCGTGTTAATGTATTTTCAAAATACACTCCCAAAACATGCTGAAAATCTATATTTTAGGTGCCAAAGTCAATATGTGTATGCATCTTCTGTACCCGTTTATATCCCAAATTCAGGTTCAAAACACCAGATAATTCGGTATTTTTGGGTCCCAGAAGCGATCTGTACATGCCTACTCCTTGCTAGAATTTTTTCAAGATACAGACCCTAAACATGCTCAAAATCGATTTTTTAGGCGCAAAAAAGTCGATATGTGCATGTATCTTCTGTACCCGTTTATATCTCAAATTCAGGCTCAAAACACCCAAAAAATCGATATTTTTGTGTCCCAGAAGCGATCTGTACATGTCTACACCGTGCTATAGTATTTTCAAAATACAGGCCCAAAACATGCTCAAAATCGATATTTAAGGTGCCCAAAGTCGATATGTGCATGCATCTTCTAGATCCGTTCATATCTCAAATTCAGGCTCAGAACACCCTAAAATTCGATTTATTTGGGTCCCAAAAGCAATGTGTACATGCATACTCAGTGTTAGAGTATTTTTAAAAATGCAGGCCCAAAACATGCTTAAAATCGATATTTTAGGTGCCCAAAGTCGATATGTGCATGCATCTTCTGTACCCGTTTATATCTCAAATTCAGGCTCAAAACACCCGAAAATTCCATATTTTTGGGTCCCTTAAGCGATCTGTACATGCATACTCAGTGCTAGAATGTTTTCAAAATATAGGCTCAAAACATGCTAAAAATCGATATTTTAGGTGTCCAAAGTCGATATGTGCATGCATCTTCTGTACCCGTTTATATCTCAAATTCTGGCTCAAAACACCCGAAAATTCCATATTTTTGGGTCCCTTAAGCGATCTGTACATGCATACTCAGTGCTAGAATGTTTTCAAAATATAGGCTCAAAACATGCTAAAAATCGATATTTTAGGTGTCCAAAGTCGATATGTGCATGCATCTTCTGTACCCGTTTATATCTCAAATTCAGGCTCAAAACACCAGAAAATTCGATATTTTTGGGTCCCAAAAGCGATCTGTACGTGCATACTCCGTGTTAGAGTGTTTTTAAAATACAGGCCAAAAACATGCTCAAAATCGATATTTTAGGTGCCCAAAGTCGATATGTGCATGCATCTTTTGTACCCGTTTATATCTCAAATTCAGGCTCAAAACACCCGAAAATTCCATATTTTTGGGTCCCAGAAGCAATCTGTACTTGCATACTCCGTGTTAGAGTGTTTTTAAAATACAGGCCCAAAACATGCTGAAAATCGATATTTTATGTGCCCAAAGTCAATATGTGTAAGCATCTTCTGTACACGTGTATATCCCTAATTCAAGTTCAAAACACCCGAAAATTCGATATTTTTGGGTTCCAAAAGCGATCTGTACATGCCTACTCCTTGCTAGAATGTTTTCAAGATATAGACCAAAAACATTCTCAAAATCGATATTTTAGGTGCCCAAAGTCGATATGTGCATGCATCTTCTGTACCCGTTTATATCTCAAATTCAGGGTCAAAACACTCGAAAATTCCATATTTTTGGGTCCCTTAAGCGATCTTTACATGCCTACTCCGTGTTAGAGTATTTTCAAAATACAGGCCCAAAGCATGCTCAAAATCGATATTTTAGGTGCCCAAAGTCGATATGTGCATGCATCTTCTGTATCCGTCTATATCCCAAATTCAGGTTCAAAAAACCCGAAAATTCGATATTTTTGGGTCCCAGAAGCGATCTGTACATGCCTACTCCTTGCTAGAATTTTTTAAGATACAAACCCAAGACATGCTCAAAATCGATATTTTAGGTGCAAAAAGTCGATATGTGCATGCATCTTCTGTTCCCGTTTATATCTCAAATTCAGGCTCAAAACACCCGAAAATTCCATATTTTTGGGTCCCTTAAGCGATCTGTACATGCATACTCAGTGCTAGAATGTTTTCAAAATATAGGCTCAAAACATGCTAAAAATCGATATTTTAGGTGTCCAAAGTCGATATGTGCATGCATCTTCTGTACCCGTTTATATCTAAAATTCAGGCTCAAAAAACCCGAAAATTCGACACTTTTAGGTCCCAAAAGCGATCTGTACATGTCTACTCCGAGTTAGAGTATTTTTTAAATACAGGCCCAAAACATGCTAAAAATCGATATTTTATGTGCAAAAAGTCGATATGTGCATGCATCTTCTGTACCCGTTTATATCTTAAATTCAGGCTCAAAACTCCGAAAATTCGATATTTTTGGGTCCCTTAAGCAATCTGCACATGCCTACTCAGTGCTAGAATGTTTTTAAAATACAGGCTTAAAACATGCTATAAATCGATATTTTAGGTGTCCAAAGTCGTTAAGTGCATGCATCTTCTGTACCCGTTTATATCTCAAATTCAGGCTCAAAACACAGGAAAAATCGATAATTTTGTGTCCCAGAAACGATCTGTACATGCCTACTCCGTGTTAGAGTATTTTCAAAATACCGGCCCAAAACATGCTCAAAATCGATATTTTAGGTGCCCAAAGTCGATATGTACATGCGTCTACTGTATCCGTTTATATCACAAATTCTAGTTCAAAACACTCTAAAATTCGATATTTTTGGGTCCCAGAAGCAATCTGTACGTGCATACTCCGTGTTAGAGTGTTTTTAAAATACAGGCCCAAAACATGCTGAAAATCGATATTTTATGTGCCCAAAGTCAATATGTGTAAGCATCTTCTGTACACGTGTATATCCCTAATTCAAGTTCAAAACACCAGAAAATCGGTATTTTTGGGTCCCAGAAGCGATCTGTACATGCCTACTCCTTGCTAGAATGTTTTCAAGATACAGACCCAAAACATGCTTAAAATCGATATTTTAGGTTCAAAAAGTCGATATGTGCATGCATCCTCTGTACCCGGTTATATCCCAAATTCTGGCTCAAAACCCCCGAAAATTCGATATTTTTGTGTCCCAGAAGCGATCTGTACATGCTGACTCAGTGTTAGAATATTTTCAAATTATACGCAGAAAACATACAAAAAATCGATATTTTGGGTGCCAAAGTCGATATGAGCATGCATCTTCTGTACCCGTATATATCTCAAATTCAGGCTCAAAACACCCAAAAAAATCGATATTTTTGTGTCCCAGAAGCGATTTGTACATGTCTACACCGTGCTATAGTATTTTCAAAATACAGGCCCAAAACATGCTCAAAATTGATATTTTAGGTGCCCAAAGTCGATATGTGCATGCATCTTCTGTACCCGTTCATATCTCAAATTCAGGCTCAGAACACCCTAAAATTCGATTTATTTGGGTTCCAGAAGCGATCTGTACGTGTCTACTCAGTGTTAGAGTATTTTTTAAAATACAGGCCCAAAACATGCTTAAAATCGATATTTTGGGTGCACAAAGTCGATATGTGCATGCATCTTCTGTACCCGTTTATATCTCAAATTCAGACTCAAAACAACCGAATATTCGATATTTTTGTGTCCCAGAAGCGATCTGTACATGCCTACTCCGTGTTAGAGTATTTTCAAAATACAGGCCCACAACATGCTCAAAATTGATATTTTATGTGCCCAAAGTCAAAATGTGTATTCATCTTCTGTACACGTGTATATCCCTAATTCAGGTTCAAAACACCAGAAAATTCGATTTTTTTGGGTCCCAGAAGCGATCTGTACATGCCTACTCCTTGCTAGAATGTTTTCAAGATACAGACCCAAAACATGCTTAAAATCGATATTTTAGGTGCAAAAAGTCGATATGTGCATGCATCCTCTGTACCCGGTTATATCCCAAATTCTGGCTCAAAACCCCCGAAAATTCCATATTTTTGTATCCCAGAAGCGATCTGTACATGCTGACTCAGTGCTAGAATATTTTCAAATTATACGCAGAAAACATACAAAAAATCGATATTTTGGGTGCCAAAGTCGATATGAGCATGCATCTTCTGTACCCGTATATATCTCAAATTCAGGCTCAAAACACCCAAAAAAATCGATGTTTTTGTGTCCCAGAAGCGATTTGTACATGTCTACACCGTGCTATAGTATTTTCAAAATACAGGCCCAAAACATGCTCAAAATCGATATTTTAGGTGCCCAAAGTCGATATGTGCATGCAACTTCTGTACCCGTTCATATCTCAAATTCAGGCTCAGAACACCCTAAAATTCGATTTATTTGGGTTCCAGAAGCGATCTGTACGTGTCTACTCAGTGTTAGAGTATTTTTTAAAATACAGGCCCAAAACATGCTTAAAATCGATATTTTGGGTGCCCAAAGTCGATATGTGCATGCATCTTCTGTACCCGTTTATATCTCAAATTCAGACTCAAAACAACCGAATATTCGATATTTTTGTGTCCCAGAAGCGATCTGTACATGCCTACTCCGTGTTAGAGTATTTTCAAAATACAGGCCCACAACATGCTCAAAATTGATATTTTATGTGCCCAAAGTCAAAATGTGTATGCATCTTCTGTACACGTGTATATCCCTAATTCAGGTTCAAAACACCAGAAAATTCGATATTTTTGGGTCCCAGAAGCGATCTGTACATGCCTACTCCTTGCTGGAATGTTTTCAAGATACAGACCCAAAACATGTTAAAAATCGATATTTTAAGTGCAAAAAGTCGATATGTGCATGCATCTTCTGTACCCGTTTATATCTCAAATTCAGGCTCAAAACTCCCAAAATTCGATATTTTTTGGTCCCTTAAGCAATCTGCACATGCCTACTCAGTGCTAGAATATTTTTAAAATACAGGCTTAAAACATGCTATAAATCGATAATTTAGGTGTCCAAAGTCGATATGTGCATGCATCTTCTGAACCCGTTTATATCTCAAATTCAGGCTCAAAACACCCAAAAAATCGATATTTTTGTGTACCACAAGCGATCTGTACATGCCTACTCCGTGTTAGATTATTTTTAAAATACAGGCCCAAAACATGTTAAAAATCGATATTTTAGGTGCCCAAAGTCGATATGTGCATGCATCTTCTGAATCCGTTTATATCTCATATTCAGGCTCAAAACACTAAAAAATTCGATATTTTTGGGTCCCAGAAGCGATCTGTACATGCCTACTCCGTGTTAATGTATTTTCAAAATACACTCCCAAAACATGCTGAAAATCTATATTTTAGGTGCCCAAAGTCAATATGTGTATGCATCTTCTGTACCCGTTTATATCCCAAATTCAGGTTCAAAACACCAGAAAATTCGGTATTTTAGGGTCCCAGAAGCGATCTGTACATGCCTACTCAGTGCTAGAATTTTTTCAAGATACAGACCCAAAACATGCTCAAAATCGATTTTTTAGGCGCAAAAAAGTCGATATGTGCATGTATCTTCTGTACCCGTTTATATCTCAAATTCAGGCTCAAAACACCCAAAAAATCGATATTTTTGTGTCCCAGAAGCGATTTGTACATGTCTACACCGTGCTATAGTATTTTCAAAATACAGGCCCAAAACATGCTCAAAATCGATATTTAAGGTGCAAAAAGTCGATATGTGCATGCATCTTCTGTACCCGTTCATATCTCAAATTCAGGCTCAGAACACCTTAAAATTCGATTTATTTGGGTTCCAGAAGCGATCTGTACGTGTCTACTCAGTGTTAGAGTATTTCTAAAAATACAGGCCCAAAACATGCTTAAAATCGATATTTTTGGTGCCCAAAGTCGATATGTGCATGCATCTTCTGTACCCGTTTATATCTCAAATTCAGACTCAAAACACCCAAATATTCGATATTTTTAGGTCCCAAAAGCAATGTGTACATGCATATTCCGTGTTAGAGTATCTTCAAAGTACAGGCCTAAAACATGCTGAAAATCGATATTTTAGCTGCCCAAAGTCAATATGTGTATGCATCTTCTGTACCCGTCTATATCCCAAATTCAGGTTAAAAACACTCTAAAATACGATATTTTTGGGTCCCAGAAGCAATCTGTACATGCCTACTTCTTGCTAGAATTTGTTCAAGATACAGACCCAAAACATGCTCAAAATCGATATTTTAAATGCAAAAAGTCGATATGTGCATGCATCTACTGTACCCGTTTATATCTCAAATTCAGGCTCAAAACACCCGAAAATTCGATATTTTTGGGTCCCTGAAGCGATCTGTAAATGCCTACTCAGTGCTAGAATGTTTTTAAAATACAGGCTTAAAACATGCTATAAATCGATAATTTAAGTGTCCAAAGTCGATATGTGCATGCATCTTCTGAACCCGTTTATATCTCAAATTCAGGCTCAAAACACCCAAAAAATCGATATTTTTGTGTACCACAAGCGATCTGTACATGCCTACTCCGTGTTAGATTATTTTTAAAATACAGGCCCAAAACATGTTAAAAATCGATATTTTAGGTCCCCAAAGTCGATATGTGCATGCATCTTCTGAATCCGTTTATATCTCATATTCAGGCTCAAAACACCCAAAAATTCGATATTTTTGGGTCCCAGAAGCGATCTGTACATGCCTACTCCGTGTTAATGTATTTTCAAAATACACTCCCAAAACATGCTGAAAATCTTTATTTTAGGTGCCCAAAGTCAATATGTGTATGCATCTTCTGTACCCGTTTATATCCCAAATTCAGGTTCAAAACACCAGATAATTCGGTATTTTCGGGTCCCAGAAGCGATCTGTACATGCCTACTCCTTGCTAGAATTTTTTCAAGATACAGACCCAAAACATGCTCAAAATCGATTTTTTAGGCGCAAAAAAGTCGATATGTGCATGTATCTTCTGTACCCGTTTATATCTCAAATTCAGGCTCAAAACACCCAAAAAATCGATATTTTTGTGTCCCAGAAGCGATCTGTACATGTCTACACCGTGCTATAGTATTTTCAAAATACAGGCCCAAAACATGCTCAAAATCGATATTTAAGGTGCCCAAAGTCGATATGTGCATGCATCTTCTGTATCCGTTCATATCTCAAATTCAGGCTCAGAACACCCTAAAATTCGATTTATTTGGGTCCCAAAAGCAATGTGTACATGCATACTCAGTGTTAGAGTATTTTTAAAAATGCAGGCCCAAAACATGCTTAAAATCGATATTTTAGGTGCCCAAAGTCGATATGTGCATGCATCTTCTGTACCCGTATATATCTCAAATTCAGGCTCAAAACACCCGAAAATTCCATATTTTTGGGTCCCTTAAGCGATCTGTACATGCATACTCAGTGCTAGAATGTTTTCAAAATATAGGCTCAAAACATGCTAAAAATCGATATTTTAGGTGTCCAAAGTCGATATGTGCATGCATCTTCTGTACCCGTTTATATCTCAAATTCTGGCTCAAAACACCCGAAAATTCCATATTTTTGGGTCCCTTAAGCGATCTGTACATGCATACTCAGTGCTAGAATGTTTTCAAAATATAGGCTCAAAACATGCTAAAAATCGATATTTCAGGTGTCCAAAGTCGATATGTGCATGCATCTTCTGTACCCGTTTATATCTCAAATTCAGGCTCAAAACACCAGAAAATTCGATATTTTTGGGTCCCAAAAGCGATCTGTACGTGCATACTCCGTGTTAGAGTGTTTTTAAAATACAGGCCAAAAACATGCTCAAAATCGATATTTTAGGTGCCCAAAGTCGATATGTGCATGCATCTTTTGTACCCGTTTATATCTCAAATTCAGGCTCAAAACACCCGAAAATTCCATATTTTTGGGTCCCAGAAGCAATCTGTACTTGCATACTCCGTGTTAGAGTGTTTTTAAAATACAGGCCCAAAACATGCTGAAAATCGATATTTTATGTGCCCAAAGTCAATATGTGTAAGCATCTTCTGTACACGTGTATATCCCTAATTCAAGTTCAAAACACCCGAAAATTCGATATTTTTGGGTTCCAAAAGCGATCTGTACATGCCTACTCCTTGCTAGAATGTTTTCAAGATATAGACCAAAAACATTCTCAAAATCGATATTTTAGGTGCCCAAAGTCGATATGTGCATGCATCTTCTGTACCCGTTTATATTTCAAATTCAGGGTCAAAACACTCGAAAATTCCATATTTTTGGGTCCCTTAAGCGATCTGTACATGCATTCTCAGTGCTAGAATGTTTTCAAAATATAGGCTCAAAACATGCTAAAAATCGATATTTTAGGTGTCCAAAGTCGATATGTGCATGCATCTTCTGTACCCGTTTATATCTCAAATTCAGGCTCAAAAAACCAGAAAATTCGATATTTTTGGGTCCCAAAAGCGATCTGTACGTGCATACTCCGTGTTAGAGTGTTTTTAAAATACAGGCCAAAAACATGCTCAAAATCGATATTTTAGGTGCCCAAAGTCGATATGTGCATGCATCTTTTGTACCCGTTTATATCTCAAATTCAGGCTCAAAACACCCGAAAATTCCATATTTTTGGGTCCCAGAAGCAATCTGTACTTGCATACTCCGTGTTAGAGTGTTTTTAAAATACAGGCCCAAAACATGCTGAAAATCGATATTTTATGTGCCCAAAGTCAATATGTGTAAGCATCTTCTGTACACGTGTATATCCCTAATTCAAGTTCAAAACACCCTAAAATTCGATATTTTTGGGTTCCAAAAGCGATCTGTACATGCCTACTCCTTGCTAGAATGTTTTCAAGATACAGACCAAAAACATTCTCAAAATCGATATTTTAGGTGTCCAAAGTCGATAAGTGCATGTATCTTCTGTACCCGTTTATATCTCAAATTCAGGCTCAAAACCCCCCGAAAATTCCATATTTTTGGGTCCCAGAAGCAATCTGTACGTGCATACTCCGTGTTAGAGTGTTTTTAAAATCCAGGGCCAAAACATGCTGAAAATCGATATTTTAGGTGCCCAAAGTCAATATGTGTAAGCATCTTCTGTACCCGTTTATATCTCAAATTCAGGCTCAAAACTCCGAAAATTCGATATTTTTGGGTCCCTTAAGCAATCTGCACATGCATACTCAGTGCTAGAGTGTTTTTAAAATACAGGCTTAAAACATGCTATAAATCGATATTTTAGGTGTCCAAAGTCGATAAGTGCATGCATCTTCTGTACCCATTTATATCTCAAATTCAGGCTCAAAACACCCAAAAAATCGATATTTTTGTGTCCCAGAAACGATCTGTACATGCCTACTCCGTGTTAGAGTATTTTCAAAATACCGGCCCAAAACATGCTCAAAATCGATATTTTAGGTGCCCAAAGTCGATATGTACATGCATCTTCTGTACCCGGTTATATCTCAAATTCAGACTCAAAACACCCTAATATTCAATATTTTTGGATCTCAAAAGCAATGTGTACATGCATACTCCATGTTAGAGTATTTTCAAAATACAGGCCAAAAACATGCTCAAAATCGATATTTTAGGTGCCCAAAGTCGATATGTGCATGCATCTTCTGTATCCGTCTATATCCCAAATTCAGGTTCAAAACTCCCGAAAATTCGATATTTTTGGGTCCCAGAAGTGATCTGTACATGCCTACTCCTTGCTAGAATTTTTTAAGATACAGACCCAAAACATGCTCAAAATCGATATTTTAGGTGCAAAAAGTCGAAATTTGCATGCATCTTCAGTACCCGTTTATATCTCAAATTCAGGCTCAAAACACCCGAAAATTCCATATTTTTGGGTCCCTTAAGTGATCTGTACATGCATACTCAGTGCTAGAATGTTTTCAAAATATAGGCTCAAAACATGCTAAAAATCGATATTTTAGGTGTCCAAAGTCGATATGTGCATGCATCTTCTGTACCCGTTTATATCTAAAATTCAGGCTCAAAACACCCGAAAATTCGATATTTTTGGGTCCCAAAAGCGATCTGTACATGTCTACTCCGAGTTAGAGTATTTTTTAAATACAGGCCCAAAACATGCTAAAAATCGATATTTTAGGTGCCCAAAGTCGATATGTGCATGCATCTTCTGTACCCGTTTATATCTCAAATTCAGGCTCAAAACACCCGAAAATTCAATATTTTTGGGTCCCAGAAGCGATCTGTTCGTGCATACTCCGTGTTAGAGTGTTTTTGAAATACAGGCCCAAAACATGCTGAAAATCGATATTTTATGTGCCCAAAGTCAATATGTGTATGCATCTTCTGTGCACGTGTATATCCTTAATTCAAGTTCAAAGCACCAGAAAATTCGATATTTTTGGGTCCCAAAAGCGATCTGTACATGCCTATTCCTTGCTAGAATGTTTTCAAGATACAGACCCAAAACATGCTCAAAATCGATATTTTAAGTGCAAAAATTCGATATGTGCATGCATCCTCTGTACCCGGTTATATCCCAAATTCTGGCTCAAAACCCCCGAAAATTCGATATTTTTGGGTCCCAGAAGCGATCTGTACATGCCTACGTCGTGTTAGAGTATTTTCAAAATACAGGCCCAAAACATGCTCAAAATCGATATTATAGGTGCCCAAAGTCGATATGTGCATGCATCTTCTGTATCCGTCTATATCCCAAATTCAGGTTCAAAAAACCCGAAAATTCGGTATTTTTGGGTCCCTGAAGCGATCTGTACATGCCTACTCCTTGCTAGAATTTTTTAAGATACAAGCCCAAGACATGCTAAAAATCGATATTTTAGGTGCAAAAAGTCGATATGTGCATGCATCTTCTGTACCCGTTTATATCTCAAATTCAGGCTCAAAACACCCGAAAATTCCATATTTTTGGGTCCCTTAAGCGATCTGTACATGCATACTCAGTGCTAGAATGTTTTCAAAATATAGGCTCAAAACATGCTAAAAATCGATATTTTAGGTGTCCAAAGTCGATATGTGCATGCATCTTCTGTACCCGTTTATATCTAAAATTCAGGCTCAAACCACCCGAAAATTCAATATTTTTGGGTCCCAGAAGCGATCTGTACATGCCTACTCCGTGTTAATGTATTTTCAAAATACAGGCCCAAAAGATGCTGTAAATCGATATTTTAGCTGCCCAAAGTCAATATGTGTATGCATCTTCTGTACCCGTCTATATCCCAAATTCAGGTTCAAAACTCCAGAAAATTCGGTATTTTTGGGTCCCAGAAGCGATCTGCACATGCCTACTCCTTGCTTGAATGTTTTCAAGATACAGACCCAAAACATGCTCAAAATCTATATTTTAGGTGCAAAAAGTCGATATGTGCATGCATCCTCTGTACCCGGTTATATCCCAAATTCTGGCTCAAAACCCCCGAAAATTCGATATTTTTGGGTCCCAGAAGCGATCTGTACATGCCTACTCAGTGTTAGAATATTTTCAAATTATACGCCCAAAACATACTAAAAATCGATATTTTGGCTGCCAAAGTCGATATGTGCATGCATCTTCTTTACCCGTTTATATCTCAAATTCAGGCTCAAAACACCCAAAAAATCGATATATTTGTGTCCCAGAAGCGATCTGTACATGTCTAGACCGTGCTAAAGTATTTTCAAAATACAGGCCCAATACATGTTAAAAATCTATATTTTAGGTGCTCAAAGTCGATATGTGCATGCATCTTCTGTATCCGTCTATATCCCAAATTCAGGTTCAAAACACCCGAAAATTCGATAATTTTGGGTCCCAGAAGCGATCTGTACATGCCTACTCCTTGCTAGAATATTTCCAAGATACAGGCCCAAAACATGCTCAAAATCGATATTTTAGGTGCCCAAAGTCGATATGTGCATGCATCTTCTGTACCCGTTTATATCTCAAATTCAGACTCAAAACACCCGAATATTCGATATTTTTGGGTCCCAAAAGCAATGTGTACATGCATACTCCGTGTTAGAGTATTTTCAAAATACAGGCCTAAAACATGCTAAAAATCGATATTTTAGCTTCCCAAAGTCAATATGTGTATGCATCTTCTGTACCCGTCTATATCCCAAATTCATGTTCAAATCACTCGAAAATTCGATATTTTTGGGTCCCAGAAGCAATCTGTACATGCCTACTTCTTTCTTGAATGTTTTCAAGATACAGACCCAAAACATGCTCAAAATCGATATTTTAGGTGCAAAAAGTCAATATGTGTATGCATCCTCTGTACCCGATTACATCCCAATTTCTGGCTCAAAACACCCGAAAATTCGATATTTTTGGGTCCCAGAAGCGATCGGTACATGCCTACTCAGTGCTAGAATATTTTTAAATTATACGCCGAATACATACTAAAAATAGATATTTTGTGTGCCAAAGTCGATATGTGAATGCATCTTCTGTATCCGTTTATATCTCAAATTCAGGCTCAAAACGCCCAAAAAATCGATATTTTTGTGTCCCAGAAGCGATCTGTACGTGCATACTCCGTGTTAGAGTGTATTTAAAATACAGGCCCAAAACATGCTGAAAATCGATATTTTATGTGCCCAAAGTCAATATGTGTATGCATCTTCTGTACCCGTGTATATCCCTAATTCTGGTTCAAAACACCAGAAAATTCGATATATTTGGGTCCCAGAAACGATCTGTACATGCCTACCCAGTGCTAGAATATTTTCAAATTATACGCCCAAAACATACTAAAAATCGATATTTTGGGTGCCAAAGTCGATATGTGCATGCATCTTCTGTACCCGATTATATATCAAATTCAGGCTCAAAACACCCAAAAAATCGATATTTTTGTGTCCCAAAAGCGATCTGTACATGTCTACAGCGTGTTAGAGTATTTTAAAAATACAGGCTCAAAACATGCTCAAAATCGATATTTTGGGTGCCCAAAGTCGATATGTGCATGCATCTTTTGTACCCGTTTATATCTCAAATTCAGACTCAAAACACCCGAATATTCGATATTTTTGGGTCCCAAAAGCCATCTGTACATGCATACTCCGTGGTAGAGTATTTTTAAAATACAGGCCTAAAACATGCTGTAAATCGATATTTTAGCTGCCCAAAGTCAATATGTGTATGCATCTTCTGTACCCGTCTATATCCCAAATTCAGGTTCAAAACACTCGAAAATTCGATATTTTTGAGTCCCAGAAGCAATCTGTACATGCCTACTTCTTGCTAGAAAGTTTTCATGATACAGACCCAAAACATGCTCTAAATCGATATTTTAGGTGCAAAAAGTCGATATGTGCATGCATCTTCTGTACCCGTTTATATCTCAAATTCAGGCTCAAAACACCCAAATAATCGATATTTTTGTGTCCCAGAAGCGATCTGTACGTGTCTACTCAGTGTTAGAGTATTTTAAAAATTCAGGCCCAAAAATTGCTCAAAATCGATATTTTGGGTGCTCAAACTCGATATGTGCATGCATCTTCTGTACCCGTTTATATCTCAAATTCAGGCTCAAAACACCCGAAAATTCAATGTTTTTGGTCCCAGAAGCGACCTGTACATGCCTACTCCATCGTAGAATGTTTTCAAGATACAGACCCAAAACATGCTTAAAATCGATATTTTAGGTGCAAAAAGTCGATATGTGCATGCATCCTCTGTACCCTGTTATATAACAAATTCTGGCTCAAAACACCCGAAAATTCGATATTTTTGGGTCCCAGAAGCGATCTGTACATGCCTACTCAGTGCTAGAATATTTTAAAATTATACGCCCAAAAAATACTAAAAATCGATATTTTGGGTGCCAAAGTCGATATGTGCATGCATCTTCTGTACCCGTTTATATCTCAAATTCAGGCTCAAAACACCCAAAAAATCGATATTTTTGTGTCCCAGAAGCGATCTGTACATGTCTACACCGTGCTATAGTATTTTCAAAATACAGGCCCAAAACATGCTCAAAATCGATATTTTAGGTGCCCAAAGTCGATATGTGCATGCATCTTCTGTATCTGTTCATATCTCAAATTCAGGCTCAGAACACCCAAAAATTCGATTTATTTGGGTTCCAGAAGCGATTTGTACGTGTCTCCTCAGTGTTAGAGTATTTTAAAAATACAGGCCCAAAACATGCTCAAAATCGATATTTTGGGTGCCCAAAGTCGATATGTGCATGCATCTTCTGTACCCGTTTATATCTCAAATTCAGACTCAAAACACCCGAATATTCGATATTTTTGGGTCCTAAAAGCAATTTGTACATGCATACTCCGTGTTAGAGTATTTTCAAAATATAGGCCTAAAACATGCACAAAATCGATATTTTGGGTGCCCAAAGTCGATATGTGCATGCATCTTCTGTACCCATTTATATCTCAAATTCAGACTCAAAACACCAGATAATTCGAATTTTTTGGGTCCCAGAAGCGATCTCTACATGCCTACTCCTTGCTAGAATGTTTTCAAGATACAGACCCAAAACATGTTAAAAATCGATATTTTAAGTGCAAAAAGTCGATATGTGCATGCACATTCTGTACCCGTTTATATCTCAAATTCAGGCTCAAAAATCCAAAAATTCAATTTTTTTGGGTCCCTTAAGGAATCTGCACATGCCTACTCAGTGCTAGAATGTTTTTAAAATAAAAGCTTAAAACATGCTATAAATCGATATTTTAGGTGTCCAAAGTCGATATGTGCATGTATCTTCTGAACCCGTTTATATCTCAAATTCAGGCTCAAAACACCCAAAAAATCTATATTTTTGTGTCCCAGTAATGATCTGTACATGCCTACTCCGTGTTAGAGTATTTTCAAAATACAGGCCCAAAACATGCTCAAAATCGATATTTTAGGTGCCCAAAGTCGATATGTGCATGAATCTTCTGTATCTGTTTATATCTCAAATTCAGGCTCAAAACACCCGAAAATTCGATATTTTTGGGTCCCAGAAGCGATCTGTACATGCCTACTCCGTGTTAATGTATTTTCAAAATACAGGCCCAAAACATGCTGTAAATCGATATTTTAGCTGCCCAAAGTCAATATGTGTATGCATCTTCTGTACCCGTCTATATCCAAAATTCAGGTTCAAAACTCCAGAGAATTCGGTATTTTTGGGTCCAAGAAGCGATCTGTACATGCCTACTCCTTGCTAGAATGTTTTCAATATACAGACCCAAAACATGCTCAAAATCGATATTTTAGGTGCAAAAAGTCGATATGTGCATGCATCCTCTGTACCCGGTTATATCCCAAATTCTGGCTCAAAACCCCCGAAAATTCGATATTTTTGGGTCCCAGAAGCGATCTGTACATGCCTACTCAGTGCTAGAATATTTTCAAATTATACGCCCAAAACATACTAAAAATCGATATTTTGGGTGCCAAAGTCGATATGTGCATGCATCTTCTGTACCCGTTTATATCTCAAATTCAGGCTCAAAACACCCAAAAAATCGATATTTTTGTGTCCCAGAAGCGATCTGTACATGTCTAGACCGTGCTAAAGTATTTTCAAAATACAGGCCCAATACATGCTCAAAATCGATATTTTAGGTGCTCAAAGTCGATATGTGCATGCATCTTCTGTATCCGTCTATATCCCAAATTCAGGTTCAAAACACCCGAAAATTCGATAATTTTGGGTCCCAGAAGCGATCTGTACATGCCTACTCCTTGCTAGAATGTTTTCAAGATACATACCCAAAACATGTTAAAAATCGATATTTTAAGTGCAAAAAGTCGATATGTGCATGCATCTTCTGTACCCGTTTATATCTCAAATTCAGGCTCAAAACTCCAAAAATTCAATTTTTTTGGATCCCTTAAGGAATCTGCACATGCCTACTCAGTGCTAGAATGTTTTTAAAATAAAAGCTTAAAACATGCTATAAATCGATATTTTAGGTGTCCAAAGTCGATATGTGCATGTATCTTCTGAACCCGTTTATATCTCAAATTCAGGCTCAAAACACCCAAAAAATCTATATTTTTGTGTCCCAGTAATGATCTGTACATGCCTACTCCGTGTTAGAGTATTTTCAAAATACAGGCCCAAAACATGCTCAAAATCGATATTTTAGGTGCCCAAAGTCGATATGTGCATGAATCTTCTGTACCCGGTTATATCCCAAATTCTGGCTCAAAACCCCCGAAAATTCGATATTTTTGGGTCCCAGAAGCGATCTGTACATGCCTACTCCGTGTTAGAATATTTTCAAATTATACGCCCAAAACATACTAAAAATCGATATTTTGGCTGCCAAAGTCGATATGTGCATGCATCTTCTGTACCCGTTTATATCTCAAATTCAGGCTCAAAACACCCAAAAAATCGATATATTTGTGTCCCAGAAGCGATCTGTACATGTCTAGACCGTGCTAAAGTATTTTCAAAATACAGGCCCAATACATGTTAAAAATCGATATTTTAGGTGCTCAAAGTCGATATGTGCATGCATCTTCTGTATCCGTCTATATCCCAAATTCAGGTTCAAAACTCCCGAAAATTCGATATTTTTGGGTCCCAGAAGTGATCTGTACATGCCTACTCCTTGCTAGAATTTTTTAAGATACAGACCCAAAACATGCTCAAAATCGATATTTTAGGTGCAAAAAGTCGAAATTTGCATGCATCTTCAGTACCCGTTTATATCTCAAATTCAGGCTCAAAACACCCGAAAATTCCATATTTTTGGGTCCCTTAAGTGATCTGTACATGCATACTCAGTGCTAGAATGTTTTCAAAATATAGGCTCAAAACATGCTAAAAATCGATATTTTAGGTGTCCAAAGTCGATATGTGCATGCATCTTCTGTACCCGTTTATATCTAAAATTCAGGCTCAAAACACCCGAAAATTCGATATTTTTGGGTCCCAAAAGCGATCTGTACATGTCTACTCCGAGTTAGAGTATTTTTTAAATACAGGCCCAAAACATGCTAAAAATCGATATTTTAGGTGCCCAAAGTCGATATGTGCATGCATCTTCTGTACCCGTTTATATCTCAAATTCAGGCTCAAAACACCCGAAAATTCAATATTTTTGGGTCCCAGAAGCGATCTGTTCGTGCATACTCCGTGTTAGAGTGTTTTTGAAATACAGGCCCAAAACATGCTGAAAATCGATATTTTATGTGCCCAAAGTCAATATGTGTATGCATCTTCTGTGCACGTGTATATCCTTAATTCAAGTTCAAAGCACCAGAAAATTCGATATTTTTGGGTCCCAAAAGCGATCTGTACATGCCTATTCCTTGCTAGAATGTTTTCAAGATACAGACCCAAAACATGCTCAAAATCGATATTTTAAGTGCAAAAATTCGATATGTGCATGCATCCTCTGTACCCGGTTATATCCCAAATTCTGGCTCAAAACCCCCGAAAATTCGATATTTTTGGGTCCCAGAAGCGATCTGTACATGCCTACGTCGTGTTAGAGTATTTTCAAAATACAGGCCCAAAACATGCTCAAAATCGATATTATAGGTGCCCAAAGTCGATATGTGCATGCATCTTCTGTATCCGTCTATATCCCAAATTCAGGTTCAAAAAACCCGAAAATTCGGTATTTTTGGGTCCCTGAAGCGATCTGTACATGCCTACTCCTTGCTAGAATTTTTTAAGATACAAGCCCAAGACATGCTAAAAATCGATATTTTAGGTGCAAAAAGTCGATATGTGCATGCATCTTCTGTACCCGTTTATATCTCAAATTCAGGCTCAAAACACCCGAAAATTCCATATTTTTGGGTCCCTTAAGCGATCTGTACATGCATACTCAGTGCTAGAATGTTTTCAAAATATAGGCTCAAAACATGCTAAAAATCGATATTTTAGGTGTCCAAAGTCGATATGTGCATGCATCTTCTGTACCCGTTTATATCTAAAATTCAGGCTCAAACCACCCGAAAATTCAATATTTTTGGGTCCCAGAAGCGATCTGTACATGCCTACTCCGTGTTAATGTATTTTCAAAATACAGGCCCAAAAGATGCTGTAAATCGATATTTTAGCTGCCCAAAGTCAATATGTGTATGCATCTTCTGTACCCGTCTATATCCCAAATTCAGGTTCAAAACTCCAGAAAATTCGGTATTTTTGGGTCCCAGAAGCGATCTGCACATGCCTACTCCTTGCTTGAATGTTTTCAAGATACAGACCCAAAACATGCTCAAAATCTATATTTTAGGTGCAAAAAGTCGATATGTGCATGCATCCTCTGTACCCGGTTATATCCCAAATTCTGGCTCAAAACCCCCGAAAATTCGATATTTTTGGGTCCCAGAAGCGATCTGTACATGCCTACTCAGTGTTAGAATATTTTCAAATTATACGCCCAAAACATACTAAAAATCGATATTTTGGCTGCCAAAGTCGATATGTGCATGCATCTTCTTTACCCGTTTATATCTCAAATTCAGGCTCAAAACACCCAAAAAATCGATATATTTGTGTCCCAGAAGCGATCTGTACATGTCTAGACCGTGCTAAAGTATTTTCAAAATACAGGCCCAATACATGTTAAAAATCTATATTTTAGGTGCTCAAAGTCGATATGTGCATGCATCTTCTGTATCCGTCTATATCCCAAATTCAGGTTCAAAACACCCGAAAATTCGATAATTTTGGGTCCCAGAAGCGATCTGTACATGCCTACTCCTTGCTAGAATATTTCCAAGATACAGGCCCAAAACATGCTCAAAATCGATATTTTAGGTGCCCAAAGTCGATATGTGCATGCATCTTCTGTACCCGTTTATATCTCAAATTCAGACTCAAAACACCCGAATATTCGATATTTTTGGGTCCCAAAAGCAATGTGTACATGCATACTCCGTGTTAGAGTATTTTCAAAATACAGGCCTAAAACATGCTAAAAATCGATATTTTAGCTTCCCAAAGTCAATATGTGTATGCATCTTCTGTACCCGTCTATATCCCAAATTCATGTTCAAATCACTCGAAAATTCGATATTTTTGGGTCCCAGAAGCAATCTGTACATGCCTACTTCTTTCTTGAATGTTTTCAAGATACAGACCCAAAACATGCTCAAAATCGATATTTTAGGTGCAAAAAGTCAATATGTGTATGCATCCTCTGTACCCGATTACATCCCAATTTCTGGCTCAAAACACCCGAAAATTCGATATTTTTGGGTCCCAGAAGCGATCGGTACATGCCTACTCAGTGCTAGAATATTTTTAAATTATACGCCGAATACATACTAAAAATAGATATTTTGTGTGCCAAAGTCGATATGTGAATGCATCTTCTGTATCCGTTTATATCTCAAATTCAGGCTCAAAACGCCCAAAAAATCGATATTTTTGTGTCCCAGAAGCGATCTGTACGTGCATACTCCGTGTTAGAGTGTATTTAAAATACAGGCCCAAAACATGCTGAAAATCGATATTTTATGTGCCCAAAGTCAATATGTGTATGCATCTTCTGTACCCGTGTATATCCCTAATTCTGGTTCAAAACACCAGAAAATTCGATATATTTGGGTCCCAGAAACGATCTGTACATGCCTACCCAGTGCTAGAATATTTTCAAATTATACGCCCAAAACATACTAAAAATCGATATTTTGGGTGCCAAAGTCGATATGTGCATGCATCTTCTGTACCCGATTATATATCAAATTCAGGCTCAAAACACCCAAAAAATCGATATTTTTGTGTCCCAAAAGCGATCTGTACATGTCTACAGCGTGTTAGAGTATTTTAAAAATACAGGCTCAAAACATGCTCAAAATCGATATTTTGGGTGCCCAAAGTCGATATGTGCATGCATCTTTTGTACCCGTTTATATCTCAAATTCAGACTCAAAACACCCGAATATTCGATATTTTTGGGTCCCAAAAGCCATCTGTACATGCATACTCCGTGGTAGAGTATTTTTAAAATACAGGCCTAAAACATGCTGTAAATCGATATTTTAGCTGCCCAAAGTCAATATGTGTATGCATCTTCTGTACCCGTCTATATCCCAAATTCAGGTTCAAAACACTCGAAAATTCGATATTTTTGAGTCCCAGAAGCAATCTGTACATGCCTACTTCTTGCTAGAAAGTTTTCATGATACAGACCCAAAACATGCTCTAAATCGATATTTTAGGTGCAAAAAGTCGATATGTGCATGCATCTTCTGTACCCGTTTATATCTCAAATTCAGGCTCAAAACACCCAAATAATCGATATTTTTGTGTCCCAGAAGCGATCTGTACGTGTCTACTCAGTGTTAGAGTATTTTAAAAATTCAGGCCCAAAAATTGCTCAAAATCGATATTTTGGGTGCTCAAACTCGATATGTGCATGCATCTTCTGTACCCGTTTATATCTCAAATTCAGGCTCAAAACACCCGAAAATTCAATGTTTTTGGTCCCAGAAGCGACCTGTACATGCCTACTCCTTCGTAGAATGTTTTCAAGATACAGACCCAAAACATGCTTAAAATCGATATTTTAGGTGCAAAAAGTCGATATGTGCATGCATCCTCTGTACCCTGTTATATAACAAATTCTGGCTCAAAACACCCGAAAATTCGATATTTTTGGGTCCCAGAAGCGATCTGTACATGCCTACTCAGTGCTAGAATATTTTAAAATTATACGCCCAAAAAATACTAAAAATCGATATTTTGGGTGCCAAAGTCGATATGTGCATGCATCTTCTGTACCCGTTTATATCTCAAATTCAGGCTCAAAACACCCAAAAAATCGATATTTTTGTGTCCCAGAAGCGATCTGTACATGTCTACACCGTGCTATAGTATTTTCAAAATACAGGCCCAAAACATGCTCAAAATCGATATTTTAGGTGCCCAAAGTCGATATGTGCATGCATCTTCTGTATCTGTTCATATCTCAAATTCAGGCTCAGAACACCCAAAAATTCGATTTATTTGGGTTCCAGAAGCGATTTGTACGTGTCTCCTCAGTGTTAGAGTATTTTAAAAATACAGGCCCAAAACATGCTCAAAATCGATATTTTGGGTGCCCAAAGTCGATATGTGCATGCATCTTCTGTACCCGTTTATATCTCAAATTCAGACTCAAAACACCCGAATATTCGATATTTTTGGGTCCTAAAAGCAATTTGTACATGCATACTCCGTGTTAGAGTATTTTCAAAATATAGGCCTAAAACATGCACAAAATCGATATTTTGGGTGCCCAAAGTCGATATGTGCATGCATCTTCTGTACCCATTTATATCTCAAATTCAGACTCAAAACACCAGATAATTCGAATTTTTTGGGTCCCAGAAGCGATCTCTACATGCCTACTCCTTGCTAGAATGTTTTCAAGATACAGACCCAAAACATGTTAAAAATCGATATTTTAAGTGCAAAAAGTCGATATGTGCATGCACATTCTGTACCCGTTTATATCTCAAATTCAGGCTCAAAAATCCAAAAATTCAATTTTTTTGGGTCCCTTAAGGAATCTGCACATGCCTACTCAGTGCTAGAATGTTTTTAAAATAAAAGCTTAAAACATGCTATAAATCGATATTTTAGGTGTCCAAAGTCGATATGTGCATGTATCTTCTGAACCCGTTTATATCTCAAATTCAGGCTCAAAACACCCAAAAAATCTATATTTTTGTGTCCCAGTAATGATCTGTACATGCCTACTCCGTGTTAGAGTATTTTCAAAATACAGGCCCAAAACATGCTCAAAATCGATATTTTAGGTGCCCAAAGTCGATATGTGCATGAATCTTCTGTATCTGTTTATATCTCAAATTCAGGCTCAAAACACCCGAAAATTCGATATTTTTGGGTCCCAGAAGCGATCTGTACATGCCTACTCCGTGTTAATGTATTTTCAAAATACAGGCCCAAAACATGCTGTAAATCGATATTTTAGCTGCCCAAAGTCAATATGTGTATGCATCTTCTGTACCCGTCTATATCCAAAATTCAGGTTCAAAACTCCAGAGAATTCGGTATTTTTGGGTCCAAGAAGCGATCTGTACATGCCTACTCCTTGCTAGAATGTTTTCAATATACAGACCCAAAACATGCTCAAAATCGATATTTTAGGTGCAAAAAGTCGATATGTGCATGCATCCTCTGTACCCGGTTATATCCCAAATTCTGGCTCAAAACCCCCGAAAATTCGATATTTTTGGGTCCCAGAAGCGATCTGTACATGCCTACTCAGTGCTAGAATATTTTCAAATTATACGCCCAAAACATACTAAAAATCGATATTTTGGGTGCCAAAGTCGATATGTGCATGCATCTTCTGTACCCGTTTATATCTCAAATTCAGGCTCAAAACACCCAAAAAATCGATATTTTTGTGTCCCAGAAGCGATCTGTACATGTCTAGACCGTGCTAAAGTATTTTCAAAATACAGGCCCAATACATGCTCAAAATCGATATTTTAGGTGCTCAAAGTCGATATGTGCATGCATCTTCTGTATCCGTCTATATCCCAAATTCAGGTTCAAAACACCCGAAAATTCGATAATTTTGGGTCCCAGAAGCGATCTGTACATGCCTACTCCTTGCTAGAATGTTTTCAAGATACATACCCAAAACATGTTAAAAATCGATATTTTAAGTGCAAAAAGTCGATATGTGCATGCATCTTCTGTACCCGTTTATATCTCAAATTCAGGCTCAAAACTCCAAAAATTCAATTTTTTTGGATCCCTTAAGGAATCTGCACATGCCTACTCAGTGCTAGAATGTTTTTAAAATAAAAGCTTAAAACATGCTATAAATCGATATTTTAGGTGTCCAAAGTCGATATGTGCATGTATCTTCTGAACCCGTTTATATCTCAAATTCAGGCTCAAAACACCCAAAAAATCTATATTTTTGTGTCCCAGTAATGATCTGTACATGCCTACTCCGTGTTAGAGTATTTTCAAAATACAGGCCCAAAACATGCTCAAAATCGATATTTTAGGTGCCCAAAGTCGATATGTGCATGAATCTTCTGTACCCGGTTATATCCCAAATTCTGGCTCAAAACCCCCGAAAATTCGATATTTTTGGGTCCCAGAAGCGATCTGTACATGCCTACTCCGTGTTAGAATATTTTCAAATTATACGCCCAAAACATACTAAAAATCGATATTTTGGCTGCCAAAGTCGATATGTGCATGCATCTTCTGTACCCGTTTATATCTCAAATTCAGGCTCAAAACACCCAAAAAATCGATATATTTGTGTCCCAGAAGCGATCTGTACATGTCTAGACCGTGCTAAAGTATTTTCAAAATACAGGCCCAATACATGTTAAAAATCGATATTTTAGGTGCTCAAAGTCGATATGTGCATGCATCTTCTGTATCCGTCTATATACCAAATTCAGGTTCAAAACACCCGAAAATTCGATAATTTTGGGTCCCAGAAGCGATCTGTACATGCCTACTCCTTGCTAGAATATTTCCAAGATACAGACCCAAAACATGTTCAAAATCGATATTTTAAGTGCAAAAAGTCGATATGTGCATGCATCTTCTGTACCCGTTTATATCTCAAATTCAGGCTCAAAAATCCGAAAATTCGATATTTTTGGGTCCCTTAAGCAATCTGCACATGCCTACTCAGTGCTAGAATGTTTTTAAAATACAGGCTTAAAACATGCTATAAATCGATATTTTAGGTGTCCAAAGTCGATATGTGCATGCATCTTCTGTACCCGTTTATATCTCAAATTCAGGCTCAAAACACCCAAATAATCGATATTTTTGTGTCCCTGAAGCGATCTGTACGTGTCTACTCAGTGTTAGAGTATTTTAAAAATTCAGGCCCAAAACATGCTCAAAATCGATATTTTGGGTGCTCAAACTCGATATGTGCATGCATCTTCTGTACCCGTTTATATCTCAAATTCAGGCTCAAAACACCCGAAAATTCAATGTTTTTGGGTCCCAGAAGCGACCTGTACATGCCTACTCCTTCGTAGAATGTTTTCAAGATACAGACCCAAAACATGCTTAAAATCGATATTTTAGGTGCAAAAGTCGATATGTGCATGCATCCTCTGTACCCTGTTATATCCCAAATTCTGGCTCAAAACACCCAAAAAATCGATATTTTTGTGTCCCAGAAGCGATCTGTACATGTCTACACCATGCTATAGTATTTTCAAAATACAGGCCCAAAACATGCTCAAAATCGATATTTATGTGCCCAAAGTCGATATGTGCATGCATCTTCTGTATCCGTTCATATCTCAAATTCAGGCTCAGAACACCCTAAAATTCGATTTATTTGGGTTCTAGAAGCGATTTGTACGTGTCTCCTCAGTGTTAGAGTATTTTAAAGATACAGGCCCAAAACATGCTCAAAATCGATATTTTGGGTGCCCAAAGTCGATATGTGCATGCATCTTCTGTACCCGTTTATATCTCAAATTCAGACTCAAAACACCCGAATATTCGATATTTTTGGGTCCCAAAAGCAATGTGTACATGCATACTCCGTGTTAGAGTATTTTCAAAATATAGGCCTAAAACATGCACAAAATAGATATTTTGGGTGCCCAAAGTCGATATGTGCATGCATCTTCTGTACCCGTTTATATCTCAAATTCAGACTCAAAACACCAGATAATTCGAATTTTTTGGGTCCCAGAAGCGATCTGTACATGCCTACTCCTTGCTAGAATGTTTTCAAAATACATACCCAAAACATGTTAAAAATCGATATTTTAAGTGCAAAAAGTCGATATGTGCATGCATCTTCTGTACTCGTTTATATCTCAAATTCAGGATCAAAACTCCGAAAATTCGATATTTTTGGGTCCCTTAAGCAATCTGCACATGCCTACTCAGTGCTAGAATGTTTTTGTAATAAAAGCTTAAAACATGCTATAAATCGATATTTTAGGTGTCCAAAGTCGATATGTGCATGTATCTTCTGAACCCGTTTATATCTCAAATTCAGGCTCAAAACACCCAAAAAATCTATATTTTTGTGTCCCAGTAACGATCTGTACATGCCTTCTCCGTGTTAGAGTATTTTCAAAATACAGGCCCAAAACATGCTCAAAATCGATATTTTAGGTGCCCAAAGTCGATATGTGCATGAATCTTCTGTATCCGTTTATATCTCAAATTCAGGCTCAAAACACCCGAATATTCGATATTTTTGGGTCCCAGAAGCGATCTGTACATGCCTACTCCGTGTTAATGTATTTTCAAAATACAGGCCCAAAACATGCTGTAAATCGATATTTTAGCTGCCCAAAGTCAATATGTGTATGTATCTTCTGTACCCGTCTATATCCCAAATTCAGGTTTAAAACTCCAGAGAATTCGGTATTTTTGGGTCCCAGAAGCGATCTGTACATGCCTACTCCTTGCTAGAATGTTTTCAAGATACAGACCCAAAACATGCACAAAATCGATATTTTAGGTGCAAAAAGTCGATATGTGCATGCATCCTCTGTACCCGGTTATATCCCAAATTATGGCTCAAAACCCCCGAAAATTCGATATTTTTGGGTCCCAGAAGCGATCTGTACATGCCTACTCAGTGCTAGAATATTTTCAAATTATACGCCCAAAACATACTAAAAATCGATATTTTGGGTGCCAAAGTCGATATGTGCATGCATCTTCTGTACCCGTTTATATCTTAAATTCAGCGTCAAAAAACCCGAAAATTCGATGTTTTTGGGTCCCAGAAGCGATCTGTACATGCCTACTCCTTGCTAGAATATTTCCAAGATACAGACCCAAAACATGTTCAAAATCGATATTTTAAGTGCAAAAAGTCGATATGTGCATGAATCTTCTGTACTCGTTTATATCTCAAATTCAGGATCAAAACTCCGAAAATTAGATATTTTTGGGTCCCTTAAGCAATCTGCACATGCCTACTCAGTGCTAGAATGTTTTTAAAATACAGGCTTAAAACATGCTATAAATCGATATTTTAGGTGTCCAAAGTCGATATGTGCATGCATCTTCTGAACCCGTTTATATCTCAAATTCAGGCTCAAAACACCCAAAAAATCGATATTTTTGTGTCCCAGAAGCGATCTGTACATGCCTACACAGTGTTAGAGTATTTTCAAAATACAGGCCCAAAACATGCTCAAAATCGATATTTTAAGTGCCCAAAGTCGATATGTGCATGCATCTTCTGTACCCGTTTATATCTCAAATTCAGACTCAAAACACCCTAATATTCGATATTTTTGGGTCCCAAAAGCAATGAGTACATGCATACTCCGTGTTAGAGTATTTTCAAAATACAGGCCTAAAACATGCTGAAAATCGATATTTTAGATTCCCAAAGTCAATATGTGTATGCATCTTCTGTACCCGTCTATATCCCAAATTCAGGTTCAAATCACTCGAAAATTCGGTATTTTTGGGTCCCAGCTGCGATCTGTACATGCCTACTTCTTGCTAGAATGTTTTCAAGATACAGACCCAAAACATGCTAAAAATCGATATTTTAGGTTCAAAAAGTCGATATGTGCATGCATCCTCTGTACCCGGTTATATCCCAAATTCTGGCTCAAAACACCCGAAAATTTGATATTTTTCGGTCCCAGAAGCGATCTGTACATGCCTACTCAGTGCTAGAATATTTTCAAATTATACGCCCAAAACATACTAAAAATCGATATTTTGGGTGCCAAAGTCGATATGTGGATGCATCTTCTGTACCCGTTTATATCTCAAATTCAGGCTCATAACACCCAAAAAATCGATATTCTTGTGTCCCAGAAGCGATCTGTACATGTCTAGACTGTGCTAAAGTATTTTCAAAATACAGGCCCAATACATGCTCAAAATCGATATTTTATGTGCTCAATGTCGATATGTGCATGCATCTTCTGTATCCGTCTATATCCCAAATTCAGGTTCAAAACACCCGAAAATTCGATAATTTTGGGTCCCAGAAGCGATCTGTACATGCCTACTCCTTGCTAGAATATTTTCAAGATACAGACCCAAAACATGTTCAAAATCGATATTTTAAGTGCAAAAAGTCGATATGTGCATGCATCTTCTGTACTCGTTTATATCTCAAATTCAGGCTCAAAACTCCGAACATTCGATATTTTTGGGTCCCTTAAGCAATCTGCACATGCCTACTCAGTGCTAGAATGTTTTTAAAATACAGGCTTAAAACATGCTATAAATCGATATTTTAGGTGTCCAAAGTCGATATGTGCATGCATCTTCTGAACCCGTTTATATCTCAAATTCAGGCTCAAAACACCCAAAAAATCGATATTTTTGTGTCCCAGAAGCGATCTGTACATGTCTACACCGTGTTTGAGTATTTTCAAAATACAGGCCCAAAACATGCTCAAAATCGATATTTTAGGTTCCCGAACTCGATATGTGCATGCATCTTCTGTACCTGTTCATATCTCAAATTCAGGCTCAGAACAACCGAAAATTCGATTTATTTGGGTCCCAGAAGCGATCTGTACGTGTCTACTCAGTGTTAGAGTATTTTAAAAATTCAGGCCCAAAACATGCTCAAAATCGATATTTTGGGTGCCCAAAGTCGATATGTGCATGCATCTTCTGTACCCGTTTATATCTCAAATTCAGGCTCAAAACACCCGAAAATTCAATGTTTTTGGGTCCCAGAAGCGATCTGTACGTGCATACTCAGTGTTAGAGTGTTTTTAAAATACAGGCTCAAAACATGCTGAAAATCGATATTTTATGTGCCCAAAGTCAATATGTGTATGCATCTTCTGTACCCGTGTATATCCTAATTCTGGTTCAAAACACCAGAAAATTCGATATTTTTGGATCCCATAAGCGATCTGTACATGCCTACTCCTTGCTAGAATGTTTTTAAGATACAGACCCAAAACATGCTCAAAATCGATATTTTAAGTGCAAAAAGTCGATATGTGCATGCATCTTCTGTACCCGTTTATATCTCAAATTCAGGCTGAAAACTCCGAAAATTCGATATTTTTGGGTCCCTTAAGCGATCTGCACATGCCTACTCAGTGCTAGAATGTTTTTAAAATACATGCCTAAAACATGCTATAAATCGATATTTTAGGTGTGAAATGTCAATATGTGCATGCATCTTCTGTACCCGTTTATATCTCAAATTCAGGCTCAAAACACCCAAACAACCAATATTTTTGTGTCCCAGAAGCGATCTGTACATGTATACTCCGTGTTCGAGTATTTTCAAAATACAGGCCCAAAACATACTCAAAATTGATATTTTAGGTGCCCAAAGTCGATATGTGCATGCATCTACTGTACCCGTTTATATCTCAAATTCAGGCTCAAAACACCCAAAAAATCGATATTTTTGTGTCCCAGAAGCGATCTGTACATGTCTACACCGTGCTATAGTATTTTCAAAATACAGGCCCAAAACATGCTCAAAATCGATATTTTAGGTGCAAAAAGTCGATATGTGCATGCATCTTCGGTATCCGTCTATTTCCCAAATTCAGGTTCAAAACACCTGAAAATTCGATAATTTTGGGTCCCAGAAGCGATCTGTACATGCCTACTTCTTCGTAGAATATTTTCAAGATACAGACCCAAAACATGCTTAAAATCGATATTTTAGGTGCAAAAAGTCGATATGTGCATGCATCCTCTGTACCCGGTTATATCCCAAATTCTGGCTCAAAACACCCGAAAATTCGATATTTTTGGGTCCCAGAAGCGATCTGTACATGCCTACTCAGTGCTAGAATATTTTAAAATTATACGCCCAAAACATACTAAAAATCGATATTTTGGGTGCCAAAGTCGATATGTGCATGCATCTTCTGTACCCGTTTATATCTCAAATTCAGGCTCAAAACACCCAAAAAATCGATATTTTTGTGTCCCAGAAGCGATCTGTACATGTCTACACCGTGCTATAGTATTTTCAAAATACAGGCCCAAAACATGCTCAAAATCGATATTTTAGGTGCCCAAAGTCGATATATGCATGCATCTTCTGTATCCGTTCATATCTCAAATTCAGGCTCAGAATACCCTAAAATTCGATTTTTTTGGGTTCCAGAAGCGATCTGTACGTGTCTACTAAGTGTTAGAGTATTTTAAAAATACAGGCACAAAACATGCTCAAAATCGATATTTTGGGTGCCCAAAGTCGATATGTGCATGCATCTTCTGTACCCGTTTATATCTCAAATTCAGACTCAAAACACCCGAATATTCGATATTTTTGGGTCACAAAAGCAATGTGTACATGCATACTCCGTGTTAGAGTATTTTCAAAATATAGGCCTAAAACATGCAGAAAATCGATATTTTAGCTGCCCAAAGTCAATATGTGCATGCATCTTCTGTACCCGTCTATATCCCAAATTCAGGTTAAAACACTCGAAAATTCGATATTTTTGGGTCCCAGAAGCAATCTGTACATTCCTACTTCTTGCTAGAATTTTTACAAGATACAGACCCAAAACATGCTCAAAATCGATATTTAGGTGCAAAAAGTCGAAATGTGCATGCATCTTCTATACCCGTTTATATCTCAAATTCAGGCTCAGAACACCCGAAAATTCGATATTTTTGGGTCCCCGATGCGATCTGTACATGCCTACTCCGTGTTAGAGTATTTTCAAAATACAGGCCCAAAACATGCTCAAAATCCATATTTTAGGTGCAAAAAGTCGATATGTGCATGCATCTTCGGTATCCGTCTATATCCCAAATTCAGGTTCAAAAAACCCGAAAATTCGATAAATTTGGGTCCCAGAAGCGATCCGTACATGCCTACTCCTTGCTAGAATTTTTTTAAGATACAGACCCAAAACATGCTCAAAATCGATATTTTAGGTGCAAAAAGTCGATATGTGCATGCATCCTCTGTACCCGGTTATATCACAATTTCTGGCTCAAAACCCCCGAAAATTCGATATTTTTGGGTCCCAGAAGCGATCTGTACATGCCTACTCAGTGATAGAATATTTTCAAATTATACGCCCAAAACATACTAAAAATCGATATTTTGGGTGCCAAAGTCGATATGTGCATTCAACTTCTGTACCCGTTTATATCTCAAATTCAGGCTCAAAACACCCAAAAAATCGATATTTTTGTGTCCCAGAAGCGATCTGTACATGCCTACTCAGTGCTAGAATATTTTAAAATTATACGCCCAAAACATACTAAAAATCGATATTTTGGGTGCCAAAGTCGATATGTGCATGCATCTTCTGTACCTGTTCATATCTCAAATTCAGGCTCAGATCAACCGAAAATTCGATTTATTTGGTTCCCAGAAGCGATCTGTACGTGTCTACTCCGTGTTAGAGTATTTTAAAAATACAGGCTCAAAACATGCTCAAAATCGATATTTTGGGTGCCCAAAGTCGATATGTGCATGCATCTTCTGTACCCGTTTATATCTCAAATTCAGACTCAAAACACCCGAATATTCGATATTTTTGGGTCCCAAAAGCCATCTGTACATGCATACTCCGTGTTAGAGTATTTTTAAAATACAGGCCTAAAACATGCTGTAAATCGATATTTTAGCTACCCAAAGTCAATATGTGTATGTATCTTCTGTACCCGTCTATATCCCAAATTCAGGTTCAAAACACTCAAAAATTCGATATTTTTGAGTCCCAGAAGCAATCTGTACATGCCTACTTCTTGCAAGAAAGTTTTCATGATACAGACCCAAAACATGCTCAAAATCGATATTTTAGGTGCAAAAAGTCGATATGTGCATGCATCTTCTGTACCCGTTTATATCTCAAATTCAGGCTCAAAACACCCAAAAAATCGATATTTTTGTGTCCCAGAAGCGATCTGTACATGTCTACACCGTGTTATAGTATTTTTAAAATACAGGCCCAAAACATGCTCAAAATCGATGTTTTAGGTGCAAAAGTCGATATGTGCATGCATCTTCTGTACCTGTTCATATCTCAAATTCAGGCTCAGAACACCGGAAAATTCGATTTATTTGGGTCCCAGAAGCGATCTGTACGTGTATACTCAGTGTTAGAGTATTTTCAAAATACAGGCCCAAAACATGCTCAAAATCGATATTTTGGGTGCCCAAAGTCGATATGTGCATGCATCTTCTGTATTAGTTTATATCTCAAATTCAGGCTCAAAACACCCGAAAATTCGATATTTTTGGGTCCCAGAAGCGATCTGTACATGCCTACATCTTGCTAGATTTTTTTAAGATACAAACCCAAGACATGCTCAAAATCGATATTTTAGGTGCCCAAAGTCGATATGTGCATGCATCTTCTGTATCCGTTCATATCTCAAATTCAGGCTCAGAACACCCTAAAATTCGATTTTTTTGGGTTCCAGAAGCGATCTGTACGTGTCTACTCAGTGTTAGAGTATTTTAAAAATACAGGCACAAAACATGCTCAAAATCGATATTTTGGGTGCCCAAAGTCGATATGTGCATGCATCTTCTTTACCCGTTTATATCTCAAATTCAGACTCAAAACACCCGAATATTCGATATTTTTGGGTCACAAAAGCAATGTGTACATGCATACTCCGTGTTAGAGTATTTTCAAAATATAGGCCTAAAACATGCAGAAAATCGATATTTTAGCTGCCCAAAGTCAATATGTGCATGCATCTTCTGTACCCGTCTATATCCCAAATTCAGGTTAAAACACTCGAAAATTCGATATTTTTGGGTCCCAGAAGCAATCTGTACATGCCTACTTCTTGCTAGAATTTTTACAAGATACAGACCCAAAACATGCTCAAAATCGATATTTAGGTGCAAAAAGTCGAAATGTGCATGCATCTTCTATACCCGTTTATATCTCAAATTCAGGCTCAAAACACCCGAAAATTCGATATTTTTGGGTCCCCGATGCGATCTGTACATGCCTACTCCGTGTTAGAGTATTTTCAAAATACAGGCCCAAAACATGCTCAAAATCCATATTTTAGGTGCAAAAAGTCGATATGTGCATGCATCTTCGGTATCCGTCTATATCCCAAATTCAGGTTCAAAAAACCCGAAAATTCGATAAATTTGGGTCCCAGAAGCGATCCGTACATGCCTACTCCTTGCTAGAATTTTTTTAAGATACAGACCCAAAACATACTCAAAATCGATATTTTAGGTGCAAAAAGTCGATATGTGCATGCATCCTCTGTACCCGGTTATATCCCAATTTCTGGCTCAAAACCCCCGAAAATTCGATATTTTTGGGTCCCAGAAGCGATCTGTACATGCCTACTCAGTGATAGAATATTTTCAAATTATACGCCCAAAACATACTAAAAATCGATATTTTGGGTGCCAAAGTCGATATGTGCATGCAACTTCTGTACCCGTTTATATCTCAAATTCAGGCTCAAAACACCCAAAAAATCGATATTTTTGTGTCCCAGAAGCGATCTGTACATGCCTACTCAGTGCTAGAATATTTTAAAATTATACGCCCAAAACATACTAAAAATCGATATTTTGGGTGCCAAAGTCGATATGTGCATGCATCTTCTGTACCTGTTCATATCTCAAATTCAGGCTCAGAAAAACCGAAAATTCGATTTATTTGGTTCCCAGAAGCGATCTGTACGTGTCTACTCCGTGTTAGAGTATTTTAAAAATACAGGCTCAAAACATGCTCAAAATCGATATTTTGGGTGCCAAAAGTCGATATGTGCATGCATCTTCTGTACCCGTTTATATCTCAAATTCAGACTCAAAACACCCGAATATTCGATATTTTTGGGTCCCAAAAGCCATCTGTACATGCATACTCCGTGTTAGAGTATTTTTAAAATACAGGCCTAAAACATGCTGTAAATCGATATTTTAGCTACCCAAAGTCAATATGTGTATGCATCTTCTGTACCCGTCTATATCCCAAATTCAGGTTCAAAACACTCAAAAATTCGATATTTTTGAGTCCCAGAAGCAATCTGTACATGCCTACTTCTTGCAAGAAAGTTTTCATGATACAGACCCAAAACATGCTCAAAATCGATATTTTAGGTGCAAAAAGTCGATATGTGCATGCATCTTCTGTACCCGTTTATATCTCAAATTCAGGCTCAAAACACCCAAAAAATCGATATTTTAGTGTCCCAGAAGCGATCTGTACATGTCTACACCGTGTTATAGTATTTTTAAAATACAGGCCCAAAACATGCTCAAAATCGATGTTTTAGGTGCAAAAGTCGATATGTGCATGCATCTTCTGTACCTGTTCATATCTCAAATTCAGGCTCAGAACACCGGAAAATTCGATTTATTTGGGTCCCAGAAGCGATCTGTACGTGTATACTCAGTGTTAGAGTATTTTCAAAATACAGGCCCAAAACATGCTCAAAATCGATATTTTGGGTGCCCAAAGTCGATATGTGCATGCATCTTCTGTACCCGTTTATATCTCAAATTCAGGCTCAAAACACCAGAAAATTCGATATTTTTGGGTCCCAGAAGCGATCTGTACATGCCTACATCTTGCTAGATTTTTTTAAGATACAAACCCAAGACATGCTCAAAATCGATATTTTAGGTGCCCAAAGTCGATATGTGCATGCATCTTCTGTATCCGTTCATATCTCAAATTCAGGCTCAGAACACCCTAAAATTCGATTTATTTGGGTTCCAGAAGCGATCTGTACGTATCTACTCAGTGTTAGAGTATTTTAAAAATACAGGCCCAAAACATGCTCAAAATCGATATTTTGGGTGCCCAAAGTCGATATGTGCATGCATCTTCTGTACCCGTTTATATTTCAAATTCAGACTCAAAACACCCGAATATTCGATATTTTTGGGTCCCAAAAGCAATGTGTAC
The DNA here is from genome assembly GCA_033782935.1 of Petrolisthes cinctipes. Lineage (NCBI taxonomy): Eukaryota > Metazoa > Arthropoda > Malacostraca > Decapoda > Porcellanidae > Petrolisthes > Petrolisthes cinctipes. The sequence continues at coordinate 10,808,710 of JAWQEG010000062.1, read as the reverse complement.
ATGCATACTCTGTTTTAGAGTATTTTCAAAATACAGGCCTAAAACATGCTCAAAATCGATATTTTAGCTGCCCAAAGTCAATATGTGTATGCATCTTCTGTACCCGTCTATATTCCAAATTCAGATTCAAAACACTCAAAAATTCGATATTTTTGGGTCCCAGAAGCAATCTGTACATGCCTACTTCTTGCTAGAATTTTTTCAAGATACAGACCCAAAACATACTCAAAATCGATATTTTAGGTACAAAAAGTCGAAATGTGCATGCATCTTCTGTACCCGTGTATATCCCTAATTCTGGTTCAAAACACCAGAAAATTCGATATATTTGGGTCCCAGAAGCGATCTGTACATGCCTACTCAGTGCTAGAATATTTTCAAATTATACGCCCAAAACATACTAAAAATCGATATTTTGGGTGCCAAAGTCGATATGTGCATGCAACTTCTGTACCCGTTTATATCTCAAATTCAGGCTCAAAACACCCAAAAAATCGATATTTTTGTGTCCCAGAAGCGATCTGTACATGTCTACACCGTGCTATAGTATTTTATAAATACAGGCCCAAAACATGCTCAAAATCGATATTTTAGATGCCCAAAGTCGATATGTGCATGCATCTTCTGTATCCGTTCATATCTCAAATTCAGGCTCAGAACACCCTAAAATTCGATTTATTTGGGTTCCAGAAGCGATCTGTACGTGTCTACTCAGTGTTAGAGTATTTTAAAAATACAGGCCAAAAACATGCTCAAAATCGATATTTTGGGTGCCCAAAGTCGATATGTGCATGCATCTTCTGTACCCGTTTATATCTCAAATTCAGGCTCAAAACACCCGAAAATTCAATGTTTTTGGGTCCCAGAAGCGATCTGTACATGCCTACACCGTGCTATAGTATTTTCAAAATACAGGCCCAAAACATGCTCAAAATCGATATTTTAGGTGCCCAAAGTCGATATGTGCATGCATCTTCTGTATCCGTTCATATCTCAAATTCAGGCTCAGAACACCCTAAAATTCGATTTATTTGGGTTCCAGAAGCGATCTGTACGTGTCTTCTCAGTGTTAGAGTATTTTAAAAATACAGGCCCAAAACATGCTCAAAATCGATATATTGGGTGCCCAAAGTCGATATGTGCATGCATCTTCTGTACCCGTTTATATTTCAAATTCAGACTCAAAACACCCGAATATTCGATATTTTTGGGTCCCAAAAGCAATGTGTACATGCATACTCTGTTTTAGAGTATTTTCAAAATACAGGCCTAAAACATGCTGAAAATCGATATTTTATAAGCCCAAAGTCAATATGTGTATGCATCTTCTGAACCCGTCTATATCCCTAATTCTGGTTCAAAACACCAGAAAATTCGATATATTTGGGTCCCAGAAGCGATCTGTACATGCCTACTCATTGCTAGAATATTTTCAAATTATACGCCCAAAACATACTAAAAATCGTTATTTTGGGTGCCAAAGTCGATATGTGCATGCAACTTCTGTACCCGTTTATATCTCAAATTAAGGCTCAAAACACCCAAAAAATCGATATTTTTGTGTCCCAGAAGCGATCTGTACATGTCTACACCGTGCTATAGTATTCTCAAAATACAGGCCCAAAACATGCTCAAAATCGATATTTTAGGTGCCCAAAGTCGATATGTGCATGCATCTTCTGTGTCCGTTCATATCTCAAATTCAGGCTCAGAACACCCTAAAATTCGATTTATTTGGGTTCCAGAAGCGATCTGTACGTGTCTACTCAGTGTTAGAGTATTTTAAAAATACAGGCCCAAAACATGCTCTAAATCGATATTTTGGGTGCCCAAAGTCGATATGTGCATGCATCTTCTGTACCCGTTTATATCTCAAATTCAGACTCAAAACACCCGAATATTCGATATTTTTGGGTCCCAAAAGCAATGTGTACATGCATACTCTGTTTTAGAGTATTTTCAAAATACAGGCCTAAAACATGCTGAAAATCGATATTTTAGCACCCCAAAGTCAATATGTGTATGCATCTTCTGTACCCTTCTATATCCCAAATTCAGATTCAAAACACTCAAAAATTCGATATTTTTGGGTCCCAGAAGCAATCTGTACATGCCTACTTCTTGCTAGAATTTTTTCAAGATACAGACCCAAAACATACTCAAAATCGATATTTTAGGTTCAAAAAGTAAGAAATGTGATTGCATCTTCTGTTCCCGTTTATATCTCAAATTCAGGCTCAAAACACCCAAAAAATCGATATTTTTGAGTCCCAGAAGCGATCTGTACATGTATATACCGTGTTTGAGTACTTTCAAAATACAGGCCCAAAACATGCTCAAAATCGATATTTTAGGTGCCCGAAGTCGATATGTGCATGCATCTTCTGTACCCGTTTATATCTCAAATTCATTCTCAAAATACCCGAAAATTCGATTTATTTGGGTCCCAGAAGCGATCTGTACGTGTCTACTCAGTGTTAGAGTATTTTAAAAATTCAGGCCCAAAACATGCTCAAAATCGATATTTTTGGTGCCCAAAGTCGATATGTGCATGCATCTTCTGTACCCGTTTATATCTCAAATTCAGGCTCAAAACACCCGAAAATTCAATGTTTTTGGGTCCCAGAAGCGATCTGTACGTTCATAGTCCGTGTTAGAGTGTTTTTAAAATACAGGCCCAAAACATGCTGAAAATCGATATTTTATGTGCCCAAAGTCAATATGTGTATGCATCTTCTGTACCCGTGTATATCCCTAATTCTAGTTCAAAACACCAGAAAATTCATTATATTTGGGTCCCAGAAGCGATCTGTACATGCCTACTCAGTGCTAGAATATTTTCAAATTATACGCCCAAAACATACTAAAAATCGATATTTTGGGTGCCAAAGTCGATATGTGCATGCATCTTCTGTACCCGTTTATATCTCAAATTCAGGCTCAGAACACCCAAAAAATCGATATTTTTGTGTCCCAGAAGCGATCTGTACATGTCTACACCGTGCTATAGTATTTTCAAAATACAGGCCAAAAACATGCTCAAAATCGATATTTTAGGTGCCCAAAGTCGATATGTACATGCATCTTCTGTATCCGTTCATATCTCAAATTCAGGCTCAGAACACCCTAAAATTCGATTTATTTGGGTTCCAGAAGCGATCTGTACGTGTCTACTCAGTGTTAGAGTATTTTAAAAATACAGGTCCAAAACATGCTCAAAATCGATATTTTGGGTGCCCAAAGTCGATATGTGCATGCATCTTCTGTACCCGTTTATATCTCAAATTCAGATTCAAAACACCCGAATATTCGATATTTTTGGGTCCCAAAAGCAATGTGTACATGCATACTCCGTGTTAGAGTATTTTCAAAATACAGGCCTAAAACATGCTGAAAATCGATATTTTAGCTGCCCAAAGTCAATATGTGTATGCATCTTCTGTACACGTCTATATCCCAAATTCAGATTCAAAACACTCAAAAATTCGATATTATTGGGTCCCAGAAGCAATCTGTACATGCCTACTTCTTGCTAGAATGTTTTCAAGATACAGACCCAAAACATACTCAAAATCGATATTTTAGGTGCAAAAAGTCGAAATGTGCATGCATCTTCTGTACCCGTTTATATCTCAAATTCAGACTCAAAACACCCGAAAATTCGATATTTTTGGGTCCCAGAAGCGATCTGTACATCCATACTCCGTGTTAGAGTATTTTCAAAATACAGGCCTAAAATATTCTGTAAATCGATATTTTAGCTGCCCAAAGTCAATATGTGTATACATCTTCTGTACCCGTCTATATCCCAAATTCAGGTTCAAAACACTCGAAAATTCGATATTTTTGAGTCCCAGAAGCAATCTGTACATGCCTACTTCTTGCTAGAAAGTTTTCATGATACAGACCCAAAACATGCTCAAAATCGATATTTTAGGTGCAAAAAGTCGAAATGTGCATGCATCTTCTGTACCCGTTTATATCTCAAATTAAGGCTCAAAACACCCGAAAATTCGATTTATTTGGGTCCCAGAAGCGATCTGTACGTGTCTACTCAGTGTTAGAGTATTTTAAAAATTTAGGCCCAAAACATGCTCAAAATCGATATTTTGGGTGCCCAAAGTCGATATGTGCATGCATCTTCTGTACCCGTTTATATCTCAAATTCAGGCTCAAAACACCCGAAAATTCAATGTTTTTGGGTCCCAGAAGCGATCTGTACGTGCATACTCCGTGTTAGAGTGTTTTTAAAATACAGGCCCAAAACATGCTGAAAATCGATATTTTATATGCCCAAAGTCAATATGTGTATGCATCTTCTGTACCCGTGTATATCCCTAATTCTGGTTCAAAACACCAGAAAATTCGATATATTTGGGTCCCAGAAGCGATCTGTACATGCCTACTCAGTGCTAGAATATTTTCAAATTATACGCCCAAAACATACTAAAAATCGATATTTTGGGTGCCAAAGTCGATATGTGCATGCATCTTCTGTACCCGTTTATATCTCAAATTCAGGCTCAGAACACCCAAAAAATCGATATTTTTGTGTCCCAGAAGCGATCTGTACATGTCTACACCGTGCTATAGTATTTTCAAAATACAGGCCAAAAACATGCTCAAAATCGATATTTTAGGTGCCCAAAGTCGATATGTACATGCATCTTCTGTATCCGTTCATATCTCAAATTCAGGCTCAGAACACCCTAAAATTCGATTTATTTGGGTTCCAGAAGCGATCTGTACGTGTCTACTCAGTGTTAGAGTATTTTAAAAATACAGGTCCAAAACATGCTCAAAATCGATATTTTGGGTGCCCAAAGTCGATATGTGCATGCATCTTCTGTACCCGTTTATATCTCAAATTCAGACTCAAAACACCCGAATATTCGATATTTTTGGGTCCCAAAAGCAATGTGTACATGCATACTCCGTGTTAGAGTATTTTCAAAATACAGGCCTAAAACATGCTGAAAATCGATATTTTAGCTGCCCAAAGTCAATATGTGTATGCATCTTCTGTACACGTCTATATCCCAAATTCAGATTCAAAACACTCAAAAATTCGATATTATTGGGTCCCAGAAGCAATCTGTACATGCCTACTTCTTGCTAGAATGTTTTCAAGATACAGACCCAAAACATACTCAAAATCGATATTTTAGGTGCAAAAAGTCGAAATGTGCATGCATCTTCTGTACCCGTTTATATCTCAAATTCAGACTCAAAACACCCGAAAATTCGATATTTTTGGGTCCCAGAAGCGATCTGTACATCCATACTCCGTGTTAGAGTATTTTCAAAATACAGGCCTAAAATATGCTGTAAATCGATATTTTAGCTGCCCAAAGTCAATATGTGTATGCATCTTCTGTACCCGTCTATATCCCAAATTCAGGTTCAAAACACTCGAAAATTCGATATTTTTGAGTCCCAGAAGCAATCTGTACATGCCTACTTCTTGCTAGAAAGTTTTCATGATACAGACCCAAAACATACTCAAAATCGATATTTTAGGTGCAAAAAGTCGAAATGTACATGCATCTTCTGTACCCGTTTATATCTCAAATTCAGGCTCAGAACACCCGAAAATTCGATTTATTTGGGTCCCAGAAGCGATCTGTACGTGTCTGCTCAGTGTTAGAGTATTTTAAAAATTCAGGCCGAAAACATGCTCAAAATCGATATTTTGGGTGCCCAAAGTCGATATGTGCATGCATCTTCTGTACCCGTTTATATCTCAAATTCAGGCTCAAAACACCCGAAAATCCAATGTTTTTTGGTCCCAGAAGCGATCTGTACGTGCATACTCCGTGTTAGAGTGTTTTTAAAATACAGGCCCAAAACATGCTGAAAATCGATATTTTTTGTGCCCAAAGTCAATATGTGTATGCATCTTCTGTACTCGTGTATATCCCTAATTCTGGTTCAAAACACCAGAAAATTCGATATATTTGGGTCCCAGAAGCGATCTGTACATGCCTACTCAGTGCTAGAATATTTTCAAATTATACGCCCAAAACATACTAAAAATCGATATTTTGGGTGCCAAAGTCGATATGTGCATGCATCTCTTGTACCCGTTTATATCTCAAATTCAGGCTCAAAACACCCAAAAAATCGATATTTTAGTGTCCCAGAAGCGATCTGTACATGTCTACACCGTGCTATAGTATTTTCAAAATACAGGCCCAAAACATGCTCAAAATCGATATTTTAGGTGCCCAAAGTCGATATGTGCATGCATCTTCTGTACCCGTTTATATCTCAAATTCAGACTCAAAACACCCGAATATTCGATATTTTTGGGTCCCAAAAGCAATGTGTACATGCATACTCCGTGTTAGAGTATTTTCAAAATACAGGCCTAAAACATGCTGAAAATCGATATTTTAGCTGCCCAAAGTCAATATGTGTATGCATCTTCTGTACACGTCTATATCCCAAATTCAGATTCAAAACACTCAAAAATTCGATATTATTGGGTCCCAGAAGCAATCTGTACATGCCTACTTCTTGCTAGAATGTTTTCAAGATACAGACCCAAAACATACTCAAAATCGATATTTTAGGTGCAAAAAGTCGAAATGTGCATGCATCTTCTGTACCCGTTTATATCTCAAATTCAGGCTCAAAACACCCGAAAATTCGATTTATTTGGGTCCCAGAAGCGATCTGTACATGCATACTCCGTGTTAGAGTATTTTCAAAATAAAGGCCTAAAATATGCTGTAAATCGATATTTTAGCTGCCCAAAGTCAATATGTGTATGCATCTTCTGTACCCGTCTATATCCCAAATTCAGGTTCAAAACACTCGAAAATTCGATATTTTTGAGTCCCAGAAGCAATCTGTACATGCCTACTTCTTGCTAGAAAGTTTTCATGATACAGACCCAAAACATGCTCAAAATCGATATTTTAGGTGCAAAAAGTCGATATGTGCATGCATCTTCTGTACCCGTTTATATCTCAAATTCAGGCTCAGAACACCCAGAAAATCGATATTTTTGTGTCCCAGAAGCGATCTGTACATGTCTACACCGTGTTATAGTATTTTTAAATTACAGGCCCGAAACATGCTGAAAATCGATATTTTATGTGCCTAAAGTCAATATGTGTATGCATCTTCTGTACCCGTGTATATCCCAAATTCAGATTCAAAACCCTCAAAAATTCGATATTTTTGGGTCCCAGAAGCAATCTGTACATGCCTACTTCTTGCTAGAATGTTTTCAAGATACAGACCCAAAACATACTCAAAATCGATATTTTAGGTGCAAAAAGTCGAAATGTGCATGCATCTTCTGTACCCGTTTATATCTCAAATTCAGGCTCAAAACACCCGAAAATTCGATTTATTTGGGTCCCAGAAGCGATCTGTACATGCATACTCCGTGTTAGAGTATTTTCAAAATAAAGGCCTAAAATATGCTGTAAATCGATATTTTAGCTGCCCAAAGTCAATATGTGTATGCATCTTCTGTACCCGTCTATATCCCAAATTCAGGTTCAAAACACTCGAAAATTCGATATTTTTGAGTCCCAGAAGCAATCTGTACATGCCTACTTCTTGCTAGAAAGTTTTCATGATACAGACCCAAAACATGCTCAAAATCGATATTTTAGGTGCAAAAAGTCGATATGTGCATGCATCTTCTGTACCCGTTTATATCTCAAATTCAGGCTCAGAACACCCAGAAAATCGATATTTTTGTGTCCCAGAAGCGATCTGTACATGTCTACACCGTGTTATAGTATTTTTAAATTACAGGCCCGAAACATGCTGAAAATCGATATTTTATGTGCCTAAAGTCAATATGTGTATGCATCTTCTGTACCCGTGTATATCCCAAATTCAGATTCAAAACCCTCAAAAATTCGATATTTTTGGGTCCCAGAAGCAATCTGTACATGCCTACTTCTTGCTAGAATGTTTTCAAGATACAGACCCAAAACATACTCAAAATCGATATTTTAGGTGCAAAAAGTCGAAATGTGCATGCATCTTCTGTACCCGTTTATATCTCAAATTCAGACTCAAAACACCCGAATATTCGATATTTTTGGGTCCCAAAAGCAATGTGTACATGCATACTCTGTTTTAGAGTATTTTTAAAATACAGGTCTAAAACATGCTAAAAATCGATATTTTAGCTGCCCAAAGTCAATATGTGTATGCATCTTCTGTACCCGTCTATATCCCAAATTCAGATTCAAAACACTCAAAAATTCGATATCTTTGGGTCCCAGAAGCAATCTGTACATGCCTACACCGTGCTAGAGTATTTTCAAAATACAGGCCCAAAACATGCTAAAAATCGATATTTTAGGTGCCCAAAGTCGATATGTGCATGCATCTTCTGTATCCGTTCATATCTCAAATTCAGGCTCAGAACACCCTAAAATTCGATTTATTTGGGTTTCAGAAGCGATCTGTACGTGTCTACTCAGTGTTAGAGTATTTTAAAAATACAGGCCCAAAACATGCTCAAAATCGATATTTTGGGTGCCCAAAGTCGATATGTGAATGCATCTTCTGTACCCGTTTATATCTCAAATTCAGACTCAAAACACCCGAATATTTGATATTTTTGGGTCCCAAAAGCAATGTGTACATGCATACTCTGTTTTAGAGTATTTTCAAAATACAGGCCTAAAACATGCTGAAAATCGATATTTTAGCTGCCCAAAGTCAATATGTGTATGCATCTTCTGTACCCGTCTATATCCCAAATTCAGATTCAAAACACTCAAAAATTCGATATTTTTGGGTCCCAGAAGCAATCTGTACATGTCTACTTCTTGCTAGAATGTTTTCAAGATACAGACCCAAAACATACTCAAAATCGATATTTTAGGTGCAAAAAGTCGAAATGTGCATGCATCTTCTGTACCCGTTTATATCTCAAATTCAGGCTCAGAACACCCGAAAATTCGATTTATTTGGGTCCCAGAAGCGATCTGTACGTGTCTACTCTGTGTTAGAGTATTTTAAAAATTCAGGTTCAAAACATGCTCAAAATCGATATTTTGGGTGCCCAAAGTCGATATGTGCATGCATCTTCTGTACCCGTTTATATCTCAAATTCAGGCTCAAAACACCCGAAAATTCAATGTTTTTGGGTCCCAGAAGCGATCTGTACGTGCATACTCCGTGTTAGAGTGTTTTTAAAATACAGGCCCAAAATATGCTGAAAATCGATATTTTATGTGCCCAAAGTCAATATGTGTATGCATCTTCTGTACCCGTGTATATCCCTAATTCTGGATCAAAACACCAGAAAATTCGATATTTTTGGGTCCCAGAAGCGATCTGTACATGCCTACTCAGTGCTAGAATATTTTCAAATTATACGCCCAAAACATACTAAAAATCGTTATTTTGGGTGCCAAAGTCGATATGTGCATGCATCTTCTGTACCCGTTTATATCTCAAATTCAGGCTCAAAAAACCCAAAAAATCATTATTTGTGTCCCAGAAGCGATCTGTACATGTCTACACAGTGCTATAGTATTTTCAAAATACAGGCCCAAAACATGCTCAAAATCGATATTTTAGGTGCCCAAAGTCGATAAGTGCATGCATCTTCTGTATCCGTTCATATCTCAAATTCAGGCTCAGAACACCCTAAAATTCGATTTATTTGGGTTCCAGAAGCGATCTGTACGTGTCAACTTAGTGTTAGAGTATTTTAGAAATACAGGTCCAAAACATGCTCAAAATCGATATTTTGGGTGCCCAAAGTCGATATGTGCATGCATCTTCTGTACCCGTTTATATCTCAAATTCAGACTCAAAACACCCGAATATTCGATATTTTTGGGTCCCAAAAGCAATGTGTACATGCATACTCTGTTTTAGAGTATTTTAAAAATTCAGGCCCAAAACATGCTCAAAATCGATATTTTGGGTGCCCAAAGTCGATATGTGCATGCATCTTCTGTACCCGTTTATATCTCAAATTCAGGCTCAAAACACCCGAGAATTCAATGTTTTTGGGTCCCAGAAGCGATCTGTAGGTGCATACTCCGTGTTAGAGTGTTTTTAAAATACAGGCCCAAAACATGCTGAAAATCGATATTTTATGTGCCCAAAGTCAATATGTGTATGCATCTTCTGTACCCGTGTATATCCCTAATTCTGGATCAAAACACCAGAAAATTCGATATATTTGGGTCCCAGAAGCGATCTGTACATGCCTACTCAGTGCTAGAATATTTTCAAATTATACGCCCAAAACATACTAAAAATCGATATTTTGGGTGCCAAAGTCGATATGTGCATGCATCTTCTGTACCCGTTTATATCTCAAATTCAGGCTCAAAACACCCAAAAAATCGATATTTTTGTGTCCCAGAAGCGATCTGTACATGTCTACACAGTGCTATAGTATTTTCAAAATACAGGCCCAAAACATGCTCAAAATCCATATTTTAGGTGCCCAAAGTCGATATATGCATGCATCTTCTGTTTCCGTTCATATCTCAAATTCAGGCTCGGAACACCGTAAAATTCGATTTATTTGGGTTCCAGACGCGATCTGTACATACCTACTCCTTGCTAGAATTTTTTCAAGATACAGACCCAAAACATGCTCAAAATCGATATTTTAGGTGCAAAAAGTCGATATGTGCATTCATCCTCTGTACCCGGTTATATCCCAATTTCTGGCTCAAAACACCCGAAAATTCGATATTTATGGGTCCCAGAAGCGATCTGTACATGCCTACTCAGTGCAAGAATATTTTCAAATAATACGCCCAAAACATACTAAAAATCGATATTTTGGGTGCCAAAGTCGATATGTGCATGCATCTTCTGTACCCGTTTATATCTCAAATTCAGGCTCAAAACACCCAAAAAATCGATATTTTTGTGTCCCAGAAGTGATCTGTACATGTCTACACCGTGTTTGAGTATTTTCAAAATACAGGCCCAAAACATGCTCAAAATCGATATTTTAGGTGCCCGAACTCGATATGTGCATGCATCTTCTGTAACTGTTCATATCTCAAATTCAGGCTCAGAACAACCGAAAATTCGATTTATTTGGGTCCCAGAAGCGATCTGTACGTGTCTACTCAGTGTTAGAGTATTTTAAAAATGCAGGTCCAAAACATGCTCAAAATCGATATTTTGGGTGCCCAAAGTCGATATGTGCATGCATCTTCTGTACCCGTTTATATCTCAAATTCAGACTCAAAACACCCGAATATTCGATATTTTTGGGTTCCAAAAGCAATGTGTACATGCATACTCCGTGTTAGAGTATTTTCAAAATACAGGCCTAAAACATGCTGAAAATCGATATTTTAGCTGCCCAAAGTCAATATGTGTATGCATCTTCTGTACACGTCTATATCCCAAATTTTGATTCAAAACACTCAAAAATTCGATATTTTTGGGTCCTAGAAGCAATCTGTACATGCCTACTTCTAGCTAGAATGTTTTAAAGATACAGACCCATAACATGCTCAAAATCGATATTTTAAGTGCAAAAAGTCGAAATGTGCATGCATCTTCTGTACCCGTTTATATCTCAAATTCAGGCTCAAAACACCCGAAAATTCGATATTTTGGGGTCCCCGAAGCGATCTGTACATGCCTACTCCGTGTTAGAGTATTTTCAAAATACAGGACCAAAACATGCTCAAAATCGATATTTTAGGTGCCTAAAGTCGATATGTGCATGAATCTTCTGTATCCGTCTATATCCGACATTCAGGTTCAAAACACCCGAAAATTCGATAATTTTGGGTCTCAGAAGCGATCTGTACATACCTACTCCTTGCTAGAATTTTTTCAAGATACAGACCCAAAACATGCTCAAAATCGATATTTTAGGTGCAAAAAGTCGATATGTGCATGCATCCTCTGTACCCGGTTATATCCCAATTTCTGGCTCAAAACTCCCGAAAATTCGATATTTTTGGGTCCCAGAAGCGATCATTACATGCCTACTCAGTGCTAGAATATTTTCAAATTATACGCCCAAAACATATTAAAAATCGATATTTTGGGTGCCAAAGTCGATATGTGCATGCATCTTCTGTACCCGTTTATATCTCAAATTCAGGCTCAAAACACCCAAAAAATCGATATTTTTGTGTCCCAGAAGCGATCTGTACATGTCTACACCGTGTTTAAGTATTTTCAAAATACAGGCCCAAAATATGCTCAAAATCGATATTTTTGGTGCCCGAAGTCGATATGTGCATGCATCTTCTGTACCTGTTCATATCTCAAATTCAGGCTCAGAACAACCGAAAATTCGATTTATTTGGGTCCCAGAAGCGATCTGTACGTGTCTACTCCGTGTTAGAGTATTTTAAAAATACAGGCTCAAAACATGCTCAAAATCGATATTATAGCTGCCCAAAGTCAATATGGGTATGCATCTTCTGTACCCGTCTATATCCCAAATTTAGGTTCAAAACACTCGAAAATTCGATATTTTTGAGTACCAGAAGCAATCTGTACATGCCTACTTCTTGCTAGAAAGTTTTCATGATACAGACCCAAAACATGCTCAAAATCGATATTTTAGGTGCAAAAAGTCGATATGTGCATGCATCTTCTGTATCCGTTCATATCTCAAATTCAGGTTCAGAACACCCTAAAATTCGATTTATTTGGGTTTCAGAAGCGATCTGTACGTGTCTACTCAGTGTTAGAGTATTTTAAAAATACAGGCCCAAAACATGCTCAAAATCGATATTTTGGGTGCCCAAAGTCGATATGTGCATGCATCTTCTGTACCCGTTTATATCTCAAATTCAGACTCAAAACACCCGAATATTCGATATTTTTGGGTCCCAAAAGCAATGTGTACATGCATACTCTGTTTTAGAGTATTTTCAAAATACAGACCTAAAACATGCTGAAAATCGATATTTTAGTTGCACAAAGTCAATATGTGTATGCATCTTCTGTACCCGTCTATATCCCAAATTCATATTCAAAACACTCAAAAATTCGATATTTTTGGGTCCCAGAAGCAATCTGTACATGCCTACTTCTTGCTAGAATGTTTTCAAGATACAGACACAAAACATACTCAAAATCGATATTTTAGGTGCAAAAAGTCGAAATCTGCATGCATCTTCTGTACCCGTTTATATCTCAAATTCAGGCTCAGAATACCCGAAAATTCGATTTATTTGGGTCCCAGAAGCGATCTGTACGTGTCTACTCCGTGTTAGAGTATTTTAAAAATTCAGGCCCAAAACATGCTCAAAATCGATATTTTGGGTGCCCAAAGTCGATATGTGCATGCATCTTCTGTACCCGTTTATATCTCAAATTCAGGCTCAAAACACCCGAAAATTCAATGTTTTTGGGTCCCAGAAGCGATCTGTACGTGCATACTCCGTGTTAGAGTGTTTTTAAAATACAGGCCCAAAATATGCTGAAAATCGATATTTTATGTGCCCAAAGTCAATATGTGTATGCATCTTCTGTACCCGTGTATATCCCTAATTCTGGATCAAAACAACAGAAAATTCGATATTTTTGGGTCCCAGAAGCGATCTGTACATGCCTACTCAGTGCTAGAATATTTTCAAATAATACGCCCAAAACATACTAAAAATCGATATTTTGGGTGCCAAAGTCGATATGTGCATGCATCTTCTGTACCCGTTTATATCTCAAATTCAGGCTCAAAACACCCAAAAAATCGATATTTTTGTGTCCCAGAAGTGATCTGTACATGTCTACACCGTGTTTGAGTATTTTCAAAATACAGGCCCAAAACATGCTCAAAATCGATATTTTAGGTGCCCAAAGTCGATAAGTGCATGCATCTTCTGTGTCCGTTCATATCTCAAATTCAGGCTCAGAACACCCTAAAATTCGATTTATTTGGGTTCCAGAAGCGATCTGTACGTGTCTACTCAGTGTTAGAGTATTTTAGAAATACAGGTCCAAAACATGCTCAAAATCGATATTTTGGGTGCCCAAAGTCGATATGTGCATGCATCTTCTGTACCCGTTTATATCTCAAATTCAGACTCAAAACACCCGAATATTCGATATTTTTGGGTCCCAAAAGCAATGTGTACATGCATACTCCGTGTTAGAGTACTTTCAAATTACAGGCCTAAAACATGCTGAAAATCGATATTTTAGCTGCCCAAAGTCAATATGTGTATGCATCTTCTGTACACGTCTATATCCCAAATTCAGATTCAAAACACTCAAAAATTCGATATTTTTGGGTCCCAGAAGCAATCTGTACATGCCTACTTCTTGCTAGAATGTTTTAAAGATACAGACCCAAAACATACTCAAAATCGATATTTTAGGTGCCCAAAGTCGAAATGTGCATGCATCTTCTGTATCCGTCTATATCCCAAATTCTGGTTCAAAACACCCGAAAATTCGATAATTTTGGGTCCCAGAAGCGATCTGTACATACCTACTCCTTGCTAGAATTTTTTCAAGATACAGACCCAAAACATGCTCAAAATCGATATTTTAGTTGCAAAAAGTCGATATGTGCATGCATCCTCTGTACCCGGTTATATCCCAATTTCTGGCTCAAAACACCCGAAAATTAGATATTTTTGGGTCCCAGAAGCGATCTGTACATGCCTACTCAGTGCTAGAATATTTTCAAATTATACGCCCAAAACATACTAAAAATCGATATTTTGGGTGCCAAAGTCGATATGTGCATGCATCTTCTGTACCCGTTTATATCTCAAATTCAGGCTCAAAACACCCAAAAAATCGATATTTTTGTGTCCCAGAACTGATCTCTACATGTCTACACCGTGTTTGAGTATTTTCAAAATACAGGCCCAAAACATGCTCAAAATCGATATTTTAGGTGCCCGAAGTCGATATGTGCATGCATCTTCTGTACCTGTTCATATCTCAAATTCAGGCTCAGAACAACCGAAAATTCGATTTATTTGGGTCCCAGAAGCGATCTGTACGTTTCTACTCAGTGTTAGAGTATGTTCAAAATACAGGTCCAAAACATGCTCAAAATCGATATTTTGGGTGCCCAAAGTCGATATGTGCATGCATCTTCTGTACCCGTTTATATCTCAAATTCAGAATCAAAACACCCGAATATTCGATAATTTTGGGTCCCAAAAGAAATGTGTACATGCATACTCTGTGTTAGAGTATTTTCAAAATACAGGCCTAAAACATGCTGAAAATCGATATTTTAGCTGCCCAAAGTCAATATGTGTATGCATATTCTGTACACGTCTATATCCCAAATTCAGATTCAAAACACTCAAAAGTTCGATATTTTTGGGTCCCAGAAGCAATCTGTACATGCCTACTTCTTGCTAGAATGTTTTCAAGATACAGACCCAAAACATACTGAAAATCGATATTTTATTTGCTAAAAGTCGAAATGTGCATGCATCTTCTGTACCCGTTTATATCTCAAATTCAGGCTCAAAACACCCGAAAATTCGATATTTTTGGGTCCCAGAAGCGATCTGTACATGGCTACTCCGTGTTAGAGTATTTTCAAAATACAGGCCCAAAACATGCTCAAAATCGATATTTTAGGTGCAAAAAGTCGATATGTGCATGCATCTTCTGTACCCGTTTATATCTCAAATTCAGGCTCAGAACACCCTAAAATTCGATTTATTTGGGTTCCAGAAGCGATCTGTACGTGTCTACTCAGTTTTAGAGTATTTTAAAAATACAGGCCCAAAACATGCTCAAAATCGATATTTTGGGTGCCCAAAGTCGATATGTGCATGTATCTTCTGTACCCGTTTATATCTCAAATTCAGACTCAAAACACCCGAATATTCGATATTTTTGGGTCCCAAAAGCAATGTGTACATGCATACTCTGTTTTAGAGTATTTTCAAAATACAGGCCTAAAACATGCTGAAAATCGATATTTTAGCTGCCCAAAGTCAATATGTGTATGCATCTTCTGTACCCGTCTATATCCCAAATTCAGATTCAAAACACTCAAAAATTCGATATTTTTGGGTCCCAGAAGTAATCTGTACATGCCTACACCGTGCTAGAGTATTTTCAAAATACAGGCCCAAAACATGCTCAAAATCGATATTTTAGGTGCCCAAAGTCGATATATGCATGCATTTTCTGTATCCGTTCATATCTCAAATTCAGGCTCAGAACACCCTAAAACTCGATTTATTTGGGTTCCAGAAGCGATCTGTACGTGTCTACTCAGTTTTAGAGTATTTTAAAAATACAGGCCCAAAACATGCTCAAAATCGATATTTTGGGCGCCCAAAGTCGATATGTGCATGTATCTTCTGTACCCGTTTATATCTCAAATTCAGACTCAAAACACCCGAATATTCGATATTTTTGGGTCCCAAAAGCAATGTGTACATGCATACTCTGTTTTAGAGTATTTTCAAAATACAGGCCTAAAACATGCTGAAAATCGATATTTTAGCTGCCCAAAGTCAATATGTGTATGCATCTTCTGTACCCGTCTATATCCCAAATTCAGATTCAAAACACTCAAAAATTCGATATTTTTGGGTCCCAGAAGCAATCTGTACATGCCTACTTCTTGCTAGAATGTTTTCAAGATACAGACCCAAAACATACTCAAAATCGATATTTTAGGTGCAAAAAGTCGAAATGTGCATGCATCTTCTGTACCCGTTTATATCTCAAATTCAGGCTCAGAACACCCGAAAATTCGATTTATTTGGGTCCCAGAAGCGATCTGTACGTGTCTACTCTGTGTTAGAGTATTTTAAAAATTCAGGCCCAAAACATGCTCAAAATCGATATTTTGGGTGCCCAAAGTCGATATGTGCATGCATCTTCTGTACCCGTTTATATCTCAAATTCAGGCTCAAAACACCCGAAAATTCAATGTTTTTGGGTCCCAGAAGCGATCTGTACGTGCATACTCCGTGTTAGAGTGTTTTTAAAATACAGGCCCAAAATATGCTGAAAATCGATATTTTATGTGCCCAAAGTCAATATGTGTATGCATCTTCTGTACCCGTGTATATCCCTAATTCTGGATCAAAACACCAGAAAATTCGATATTTTTGGGTCCCAGAAGCGATCTGTACATGCCTACTCAGTGCTAGAATATTTTCAAATTATACGCCCAAAACATGCTCAAAATCGATATTTTGGGTGCCCAAAGTCGATATGTGCATGCATCTTCTGTACCCGTTTATATCTCAAATTCAGGCTAAAAACACCCGAAAATTCAATGTTTTTGGGTCCCAGAAGCGATCTGTACATGCATACTCCGTGTTAGAGTATTTTCAAATTACAGGCCTAAAACATGCTGAAAATCGATATTTTAGCTGCCCAAAGTCAATATGTGTATGCATCTTCTGTACACGTCTATATCCCAAATTCAGATTCAAAACACTCAAAAATTCGATATTTTTGGGTCCCAGAAGCAATCTGTACATGCCTACTACTTGCTAGAATGTTTTCAAGATACAGACCCAAAACATACTCAAAATCGATATTTTAGGTGCCCAAAGTCGAAATGTGCATGCATCTTCTGTATCCGTTTATATCTCAAATTCAGGCTCAAAACACCCGAAAATTCGATATTTTTGGGTCCCAGAAGCGATCTGTACATGGCTACTCCGTGTTAGAGTATTTTCAAAATACAGGCCCAAAACATGCTCAAATCGATATTTTAGGTGCAAAAAGTCGATATGTGCATGCATCTTCTGTACCCGTCTATATCTCAAATTCAGGCTCAAAACACCCGAAAATTCAATGTTTTTGGGTCCCAGAAGCGATCTGTACGTGCATACTCCGTGTTAGAGTGTTTTTAAAATACAGGCCCAAAATATGCTGAAAATCGATATTTTATGTGCCCAAAGTCAATATGTGTATGCATCTTCTGTACCCGTGTATATCCCTAATTCTGGATCAAAACACCAGAAAATTCGATATTTTTGGGTCCCAGAAGCGATCTGTACATGCCTACTCAGTGCTAGAATATTTTCAAATTATACGCCCAAAACATGCTCAAAATCGATATTTTGGGTGCCCAAAGTCGATATGTGCATGCATCTTCTGTACCCGTTTATATCTCAAATTCAGGCTAAAAACACCAGAAAATTCAATGTTTTTGGGTCCCACAAGCGATCTGTACATGCATACTCCGTGTTAGAGTATTTTCAAATTACAGGCCTAAAACATGCTGAAAATCGATATTTTAGCTGCCCAAAGTCAATATGTGTATGCATCTTCTGTACGCGTCTATATCCCAAATTCAGATTCAAAACACTCAAAAATTCGATATTTTTGGGTCCCAGAAGCAATCTGTACATGCCTACTTCTTGCTAGAATGTTTTCAAGATACAGACCCAAAACATACTCAAAATCGATATTTTAGGTGCCCAAAGTCGAAATGTGCATGCATCTTCTGTATCCGTTTATATCTCAAATTCAGACTCAAAACACCCGAAAATTCGATATTTTTGGGTCCCAGAAGCGATCTGTACATGGCTACTCCGTGTTAGAGTATTTTCAAAATACAGGCCCAAAACATGCTCAAAATCGATATTTTAGGTGCAAAAAGTCGATATGTGCATGCATCTTCTGTACCCGTTTATATCTCAAATTCAGACTCAAAACACCCGAATATTCGATATTTTTGGGTCCCAAAAGCAATGTGTACATGCATACTCTGTTTTAGAGTATTTTCAAAATACAGGCCTAAAACATGCTGAAAATCGATATTTTAGCTGCCCAAAGTCAATATGTGTATGCATCTTCTGTACCCGTCTATATCCCAAATTCAGATTCAAAACACTCAAAAATTCGATATTTTTGGGTCCCAGAAGCAATCTGTACATGCCTACTTCTTGCTAGAATGTTTTCAAGATACAGACCCAAAACATACTCAAAATCGATATTTTAGGTGCCCAAAGTCGAAATGTGCATGCATCTTCTGTATCCGTTTATATCTCAAATTCAGACTCAAAACACCCGAAAATTCGATATTTTTGGGTCCCAGAAGCGATCTGTACATGGCTACTCCGTGTTAGAGTATTTTCAAAATACAGGCCCAAAACATGCTCAAAATCGATATTTTAGGTGCAAAAAGTCGATATGTGCATGCATCTTCTGTACCCGTTTATATCTCAAATTCAGACTCAAAACACCCGAATATTCGATATTTTTGGGTCCCAAAAGCAATGTGTACATGCATACTCTGTTTTAGAGTATTTTCAAAATACAGGCCTAAAACATGCTGAAAATCGATATTTTAGCTGCCCAAAGTCAATATGTGTATGCATCTTCTGTACCCGTCTATATCCCAAATTCAGATTCAAAACACTCAAAAATTCGATATTTTTGGGTCCCAGAAGTAATCTGTACATGCCTACCTCTTGCTAGAATGTTTTCAAGATACAGACCCAAAACATACTCAAAATCGATATTTTAGGTGCAAAAAGTCGAAATGTGCATGCATCTTCTGTACCCGTTTATATCTCAAATTCAGGCTCAGAACACCCGAAAATTCGATTTATTTGGGTCCCAGAAGCGATCTGTACGTGTCTACTCCGTGTTAGAGTATTTTAAAAATTCAGGCCCAAAACATGCTCAAAATTGATATTTTGGGTGCCCAAAGTCGATATGTGCATGCATCTTCTGTACCCGTTTATATCTCAAATTCAGGCTCAAAACACCCGAAAATTTAATGTTTTTGGGTCCCAGAAGCGATCTGTACGTGCATACTCCGTGTTAGAGTGTTTTTAAAATACAGGCCCAAAATATGCTGAAAATCGATATTTTATGTGCCCAAAGTCAATATGTGTATGCATCTTCTGTACCCGTGTATATCCCTAATTCTGGATCAAAACACTCAAAAATTCGATATTTTTGGGTCCCAGAAGCGATCTGTACATGCCTACTCAGTGCTAGAATATTTTCAAATTATACGCCCAAAACATGCTCAAAATCGATATTTTGGGTGCCCAAAGTCGATATGTGCATGCATCTTCTGTACCCGTTTATATCTCAAATTCAGGCTAAAAACACCCGAAAATTCAATGTTTTTGGGTCCCAGAAGCGATCTGTACATGCATACTCCGTGTTAGAGTATTTTCAAATTACAGGCCTAAAACATGCTCAAAATCGATATTTTAGCTGCCCAAAGTCAATATGTGTATGCATCTTCTGTACACGTCTATATCCCAAATTCAGATTCAAAACACTCAAAAATTCGATATTTTTGGGTCCCAGAAGCAATCTGTACATGCCTACTTCTTGCTAGAATGTTTTCAAGATACAGACCCAAAACATACTCAAAATCGATATTTTAGGTGCCCAAAGTCGAAATGTGCATGCATCTTCTGTATCCGTCTATATCCCAAATTCTGGTTCAAAACACCCGAAAATTCGATAATTTTGGGTCCCAGAAGCGATCTGTACATACCTACTCCTTGCTAGAATTTTTTCAAGATACAGACCCAAAACATGCTCAAAATCGATATTTTAGGTGCAAAAAGTCGATATGTGCATGCATCCTCTGTACCCGGTTATATCCCAATTTCTGGCTCAAAACACCCGAAAATTCGATATTTTTGGGTCCCAGAAGCGATCTGTACATGCCTACTCAGTGCTAGAATATTTTCAAATTATACGCCCAAAACATACTAAAAATCGATATTTTGGGTGCCAAAGTCGATATGTGCATGCATCTTCTGTACCCGTTTATATCTCAAATTCAGGCTCAAAACACCCAAAAAATCGATATTTTTGTGTCCCAGAACTGATCTCTACATGTCTACACCGTGTTTGAGTATTTTCAAAATACAGGCCCAAAACATGCTCAAAATCGATATTTTAGGTGCCCGAAGTCGATATGTGCATGCATCTTCTGTACCTGTTCATATCTCAAATTCAGGCTCAGAACAACCGAAAATTCGATTTATTTGGGTCCCAGAAGCGATCTGTACGTTTCTACTCAGTGTTAGAGTATGTTCAAAATATAGGTCCAAAACATGCTCAAAATCGATATTTTGGGTGCCCAAAGTCGATATGTGCATGCATCTTCTGTACCCGTTTATATCTCAAATTCAGAATCAAAACACCCGAATATTCGATAATTTTGGGTCCCAAAAGCAATGTGTACATGCATACTCTGTGTCAGAGTATTTTCAAAATACAGGCCTAAAACATGCTGAAAATCGATATTTTAGCTGCCCAAAGTCAATATGTGTATGCATATTCTGTACACGTCTATATCCCAAATTCAGATTCAAAACACTCAAAAATTCGATATTTTTGGGTCCCAGAAGCAATCTGTACATGCCTACTTCTTGCTAGAATGTTTTCAAGATACAGACCCAAAACATACTGAAAATCGATATTTTAGGTGCTAAAAGTCGAAATGTGCATGCATCTTCTGTACCCGTTTATATCTCAAATTCAGGCTCAAAACACCCGAAAATTCGATATTTTTGGGTCCCAGAAGCGATCTGTACATGGCTACTCCGTGTTAGAGTATTTTCAAAATACAGGCCCAAAACATGCTCAAAATCGATATTTTAGGTGCAAAAAGTCGATATGTGCATGCATCTTCTGTACCCGTTTATATCTCAAATTCAGACTCAAAACACCCGAATATTCGATATTTTTTGGGTCCCAAAAGCAATGTGTACATGCATACTCTGTTTTAGAGTATTTTCAAAATACAGGCCTAAAACATGCTGAAAATCGATATTTTAGCTGCCCAAAGTCAATATGTGTATGCATCTTCTGTACCCGTCTATATCCCAAATTCAGATTCAAAACACTCAAAAATTCGATATTTTTGGGTCCCAGAAGTAATCTGTACATGCCTACACCGTGCTAGAGTATTTTCAAAATACAGGCCCAAAACATGCTCAAAATCGATATTTTAGGTGCCCAAAGTCGATATATGCATGCATTTTCTGTATCCGTTCATATCTCAAATTCAGGCTCAGAACACCCTAAAATTCGATTTATTTGGGTTCCAGAAGCGATCTGTACGTGTCTACTCAGTTTTAGAGTATTTTAAAAATACAGGCCCAAAACATGCTCAAAATCGATATTTTGGGTGCCCAAAGTCGATATGTGCATGTATCTTCTGTACCCGTTTATATCTCAAATTCAGACTCAAAACACCCGAATATTCGATATTTTTGGGTCCCAAAAGCAATGTGTACATGCATACTCTGTTTTAGAGTATTTTCAAAATACAGGCCTAAAACATGCTGAAAATCGATATTTTAGCTGCCCAAAGTCAATATGTGTATGCATCTTCTGTACCCGTCTATATCCCAAATTCAGATTCAAAACACTCAAAAATTCGATATTTTTGGGTCCCAGAAGCAATCTGTTCATGCCTACTTCTTGCTAGAATGTTTTCAAGATACAGACCCAAAACATACTCAAAATCGATATTTTAGGTGCAAAAAGTCGAAATGTGCATGCATCTTCTGTACCCGTTTATATCTCAAATTCAGGCTCAGAACACCCGAAAATTCGATTTATTTGGGTCCCAGAAGCGATCTGTACGTGTCTACTCCGTGTTAGAGTATTTTAAAAATACAGGCCCAAAACATGCTCAAAATCGATATTTTGGGTGCCCAAAGTCGATATGTGCATGCATCTTCTGTACCCGTTTATATCTCAAATTCAGGCTCAAAACACCCGAAAATTCAATGTTTTTGGGTCCCAGAAGCGATCTGTACATGCATACTCCGTGTTAGAGTATTTTCAAATTACAGGCTTAAAACATGCTGAAAATCGATATTTTAGCTGCCCAAAGTCAATATGTGTATGCATCTTCTGTACACGTCTATATCCCAAATTCAGATTCAAAACACTCAAAACTTCGATATTTTTGGGTCCCAGAAGCAATCTGTACATGCCTACTTCTTGCTAGAATGTTTTCAAGATACAGACCCAAAACATACTCAAAATCGATATTTTAGGTGCCCAAAGTCGAAATGTGCATGCATCTTCTGTATCCGTCTATATCCCAAATTCTGGTTCAAAACACCCGAAAATTCGATAATTTTTGGTCCCAGAAGCGATCTGTACATACCTACTCCTTGCTAGAATGTTTTCAAGATACAGACCCAAAACATACTGAAAATCGATATTTTAGGTGCTAAAAGTCGAAATGTGCATGCATCTTCTGTACCCGTTTATATCTCAAATTCAGGCTCAAAACAACCGAAAATTCGATATTTTTGGGTCCCAGAAGCGATCTGTACATGGCTACTCCGTGTTAGAGTATTTTCAAAATACAGGCCCAAAACATGCTCAAAATCGATATTTTAGGTGCAAAAAGTCGATATGTGCATGCATCTTCTGTACCCGTTTATATCTCAAATTCAGACTCAAAACACCCGAATATTCGATATTTTTGGGTCCCAAAAGCAATGTGTACATGCATACTCTGTTTTAGAGTATTTTCAAAATACAGGCCTAAAACATGCTGAAAATCGATATTTTAGCTGCCCAAAGTCAATATGTGTATGCATCTTCTGTACCCGTCTATATCCCAAATTCAGATTCAAAACACTCAAAAATTCGATATTTTTGGGTCCCAGAAGTAATCTGTACATGCCTACACCGTGCTAGAGTATTTTCAAAATACAGGCCCAAAACATGCTCAAAATCGATATTTTAGGTGCCCAAAGTCGATATGTGCATGCATTTTCTGTATCCGTTCATATCTCATATTCAGGCTCAGAACACCCTAAAATTCGATTTATTTAGGTTCCAGAAGCGATCTGTACGTGTCTACTCAGTTTTAGAGTATTTTAAAAATACAGGCCCATAACATGCTCAAAATCGATATTTTGGGTGCCCAAAGTCGATATGTGCATGCATCTTCTGTACCCGTTTATATCTCAAATTCAGACTCAAAACACCCGAATATTCGATATTTTTGGGTCCCAAAAGCAATGTGTACATGCATACTCTGTTTTAGAGTACTTTCAAAATACAGGCCTAAAACATGCTGAAAATCGATGTTTTAGCTGCCCAAAGTCAATATGTGTATGCATCTTCTGTACCCGTCTATATCCCAAATTCAGATTCAAAACACTCAAAAATTCGATATTTTTGGGTCCCAGAAGCAATCTGTACATGCCTACTTCTTGCTAGAATGTTTTCAAGATACAGACCCAAAACATACTCAAAATCGATATTTTAGGTGCAAAAAGTCGAAATGTGCATGCATCTTCTGTACCCGTTTATATCTCAAATTCAGGCTCAGAACACCCGAAAATTCGAATTATTTGGGTCCCAGAAGCGATCTGTACGTGTCTACTCAGTATTAGAGTATTTTAAAAATTCAGGCCCAAAACATGCTCAAAATCGATATTTTGGGTGCCCAAAGTCGATATGTGCATGCATCTTCTGTACCCGTTTATATCTCAAATTCAGGCTCAAAACACCCGAAAATTCAATGTTTTTGGGTCCCAGAAGCGATCTGTACGTGCATACTCCGTGTTAGAGTGTTTTTAAAATACAGGCCCAAAACATGCTGAAAATCGATATTTTATGTGCCCAAAGTCAATATGTGTATGCATCTTCTGTACCCGTGTATATCCCTAATTCTGGATCAAAACACCAGAAAATTTGGGTCCCAGAAGCGATCTGTACATGCCTACTCAGTGCTAGAATATTTTCAAATTATACGCCCAAAACATACTAAAAATCGATATTTTGGGTCCCAAAGTCGATATGTGCATGCATCTTCTGTACCCGTTTATATCTCAAATTCATGCTCAAAACACCCGAAAATTCAATGTTTTTGGGTCCCAGAAGCGATCTGTACGTGCATACTCCGTGTTAGAGTGTTTTTAAAATACAGGCCCAAAACATGCTGAAAATCGATTTTTTATGTGCCCAAAGTCGATATGTGCATGCATCTTCTGTATCCGTCTATATCCCAAATTCAGTTTCAAAACACCCGAAAATTCGATATTTTTGGGTCCCAGGAGCGATCTGTACATGCCAACTCCTAGCTAGAATTTTTTCAAGATACAGACCCAAAACAAGATCAAAATCGATGTTTTAGGTGCAAAAAGTCGATATGTGCATGCATCTTCTGTACCCGTTTATATCTCAAATTCAGGCTCAAAACACCCGAAAATTCGATATTTTTGGGTCCCAAAAGCGATCTGTACATGTCTACTCCGTGTTAGAGTATTTTTAAAATACAGGCCCAAAACATACTAAAAATCGATATGTTAGGTGTCCAAAGTCGATATGTGCATGCATCTTCTGTACCCGTTTATATCTCAGATTCAGGCTCTAAACACCCAAAAAATCAATATTTTTGTGTCCCAGAAGCGATCTGTACATGCCTACTCCGTGGTACAGTATTTTCAAAATACAGGCCCAAAACTTGCTCAAAATCGATATTTTAGGTGCCCAAAGTCGATATGTGCATGCATCTTCTGTACCCGTTTATATCTCAAATTCATGCTCAAAACACCCGAAAATTCAATGTTTTTGGGTCCCAGAAGCGATCTGTACGTGCATACTCCGTGTTTGAGTGTTTTTAAAATACAGGCCCAAAACATGCTGAAAATCGATATTTTATGTGCCCAAAGTCAATATGTGTATGCATCTTCTGTACCCGTGTATATCCCTAATTCTGTTTCAAAACATCAGAAAATTCAATATTTTTGGGTCCCAAAAGCGATCTGTACATGCCTACTCCTTGCTAGAATGTTTTTAAGATACAGACCCAAAACATGCTCAAAATCAATATTTTAATTAAGTGCAAAAAGTCGATATGTGCATGCATCTTCTGTACCCGTTTATATTTCAAATTCAGGCTCAAAACTCCGAAAATTCGATATTTTTGGGTCCCAAAAGCGATCTGTACATGCATACTCCGTGTTAGAGTGTTTTTAAAGTACAGGCCCAAAACATGCTAAAAAATTGATATTTTGGGTGCCCAAAGTCGATATGTGCATTCAACTTCTGTACCCGTTTATATCTCAAATTCAGGCTCAAAACACCCAAAAATTCGATATTTTTGTGTCCCAGGAGCGATCTGTACATGCCAACTCCTAGCTAGAATTTTTTCAAGATACAGACCCAAAACAAGATCAAAATCGATGTTTTAGGTGCAAAAAGTCGATATGTGCATGCATCTTCTGTACCCGTTTATATCTCAAATTCAGGCCCAAAACACCCGAAAATTCGATATTTTTGGGTCCCAAAAGCGATCTGTACATGTCTACTCCGTGTTAGAGTATTTTTAAAATACAGGCCCAAAACATACTAAAAATCGATATGTTAGGTGCCCAAAGTCGAAATGTGCATGCATCTTCTGTATCCGTCTATATCCCAAATTCTGGTTCAAAACACCCGAAAATTCGATAATTTTGGGTCCCAGAAGCGATCTGTACATACCTACTCCTTGCTAGAATTTTTTCAAGATACAGACCCAAAACATGCTCAAAATCGATATTTTAGGTGCAAAAAGTCGATATGTGCATGCATCCTCTGTACCCGGTTATATCCCAATTTCTGGCTCAAAACACCCGAAAATTCGATATTTTTGGGTCCCAGAAGCGATCTGTACATGCCTACTCAGTGCTAGAATATTTTCAAATTATACGCCCAAAACATACTAAAAATCGATATTTTGGGTGCCAAAGTCGATATGTGCATGCATCTTCTGTACCCGTTTATATCTCAAATTCAGGCTCAAAACACCCGAAAATTCGATATTTTTGGGTCCCAAAAGCGATCTGTACATGTCTACTCCGTGTTAGAGTATTTTTAAAATACAGGCCCAAAACATACTAAAAATCGATATGTTAGGTGTCCAAAGTCGATATGTGCATGCATCTTCTGTACCCGTTTATATCTCAGATTCAGGCTCTAAACACCCAAAAAATCAATATTTTTGTGTCCCAGAAGCGATCTGTACATGCCTACTCCGTGGTACAGTATTTTCAAAATACAGGCCCAAAACTTGCTCAAAATCGATATTTTAGGTGCCCAAAGTCGATATGTGCATGCATCTTCTGTACCCGTTTATATCTCAAATTCATGCTCAAAACACCCGAAAATTCAATGTTTTTGGGTCCCAGAAGCGATCTGTACGTGCATACTCCGTGTTTGAGTGTTTTTAAAATACAGGCCCAAAACATGCTGAAAATCGATATTTTATGTGCCCAAAGTCAATATGTGTATGCATCTTCTGTACCCGTGTATATCCCTAATTCTGTTTCAAAACATCAGAAAATTCAATATTTTTGGGTCCCAAAAGCGATCTGTACATGCCTACTCCTTGCTAGAATGTTTTTAAGATACAGACCCAAAACATGCTCAAAATCAATATTTTAATTAAGTGCAAAAAGTCGATATGTGCATGCATCTTCTGTACCCGTTTATATTTCAAATTCAGGCTCAAAACTCCGAAAATTCGATATTTTTGGGTCCCAAAAGCGATCTGTACATGCATACTCCGTGTTAGAGTGTTTTTAAAGTACAGGCCCAAAACATGCTAAAAAATTGATATTTTGGGTGCCCAAAGTCGATATGTGCATTCAACTTCTGTACCCGTTTATATCTCAAATTCAGGCTCAAAACACCCAAAAATTCGATATTTTTGTGTCCCAGGAGCGATCTGTACATGCCAACTCCTAGCTAGAATTTTTTCAAGATACAGACCCAAAACAAGATCAAAATCGATGTTTTAGGTGCAAAAAGTCGATATGTGCATGCATCTTCTGTACCCGTTTATATCTCAAATTCAGGCCCAAAACACCCGAAAATTCGATATTTTTGGGTCCCAAAAGCGATCTGTACATGTCTACTCCGTGTTAGAGTATTTTTAAAATACAGGCCCAAAACATACTAAAAATCGATATGTTAGGTGCCCAAAGTCGAAATGTGCATGCATCTTCTGTATCCGTCTATATCCCAAATTCTGGTTCAAAACACCCGAAAATTCGATAATTTTGGGTCCCAGAAGCGATCTGTACATACCTACTCCTTGCTAGAATTTTTTCAAGATACAGACCCAAAACATGCTCAAAATCGATATTTTAGGTGCAAAAAGTCGATATGTGCATGCATCCTCTGTACCCGGTTATATCCCAATTTCTGGCTCAAAACACCCGAAAATTCGATATTTTTGGGTCCCAGAAGCGATCTGTACCTGCCTACTCAGTGCTAGAATATTTTCAAATTATACGCCCAAAACATACTAAAAATCGATATTTTGGGTGCCAAAGTCGATATGTGCATGCATCTTCTGTACCCGTTTATATCTCAAATTCAGGCTCAAAACACCCGAAAATTCGATATTTTTGGGTCCCAAAAGCGATCTGTACATGTCTACTCCGTGTTAGAGTATTTTTAAAATACAGGCCCAAAACATACTAAAAATCGATATGTTAGGTGTCCAAAGTCGATATGTGCATGCATCTTCTGTACCCGTTTATATCTCAGATTCAGGCTCTAAACACCCAAAAAATCAATATTTTTGTGTCCCAGAAGCGATCTGTACATGCCTACTCCGTGGTACAGTATTTTCAAAATACAGGCCCAAAACTTGCTCAAAATCGATATTTTAGGTGCCCAAAGTCGATATGTGCATGCATCTTCTGTACCCGTTTATATCTCAAATTCATGCTCAAAACACCCGAAAATTCAATGTTTTTGGGTCCCAGAAGCGATCTGTACGTGCATACTCCGTGTTTGAGTGTTTTTAAAATACAGGCCCAAAACATGCTGAAAATCGATATTTTATGTGCCCAAAGTCAATATGTGTATGCATCTTCTGTACCCGTGTATATCCCTAATTCTGGTTCAAAACATCAGAAAATTCAATATTTTTGGGTCCCAAAAGCGATCTGTACATGCCTACTCCTTGCTAGAATGTTTTTAAGATACAGACCCAAAACATGCTCAAAATCAATATTTTAATTAAGTGCAAAAAGTCGATATGTGCATGCATCTTCTGTACCCGTTTATATTTCAAATTCAGGCTCAAAACTCCGAAAATTCGATATTTTTGGGTCCCAAAAGCGATCTGTACATGCATACTCCGTGTTAGAGTGTTTTTAAAGTACAGGCCCAAAACATGCTAAAAAATTGATATTTTGGGTGCCCAAAGTCGATATGTGCATTCAACTTCTGTACCCGTTTATATCTCAAATTCAGGCTCAAAACACCCAAAAATTCGATATTTTTGTGTCGCAGGAGCGATCTGTACATGCCAACTCCTAGCTAGAATTTTTTCAAGATACAGACCCAAAACAAGATCAAAATCGATGTTTTAGGTGCAAAAAGTCGATATGTGCATGCATCTTCTGTACCCGTTTATATCTCAAATTCAGGCCCAAAACACCCGAAAATTCGATATTTTTGGGTCCCAAAAGCGATCTGTACATGTCTACTCCGTGTTAGAGTATTTTTAAAATACAGGCCCAAAACATACTAAAAATCGATATGTTAGGTGCCCAAAGTCGAAATGTGCATGCATCTTCTGTATCCGTCTATATCCCAAATTCTGGTTCAAAACACCCGAAAATTCGATAATTTTGGGTCCCAGAAGCGATCTGTACATACCTACTCCTTGCTAGAATTTTTTCAAGATACAGACCCAAAACATGCTCAAAATCGATATTTTAGGTGCAAAAAGTCGATATGTGCATGCATCCTCTGTACCCGGTTATATCCCAATTTCTGGCTCAAAACACCCGAAAATTCGATATTTTTGGGTCCCAGAAGCGATCTGTACATGCCTACTCAGTGCTAGAATATTTTCAAATTATACGCCCAAAACATACTAAAAATCGATATTTTGGGTGCCAAAGTCGATATGTGCATGCATCTTCTGTACCCGTTTATATCTCAAATTCAGGCTCAAAACACCCAAAAAATCGATATTTTTGTGTCCCAGAACTGATCTCTACATGTCTACACCGTGTTTGAGTATTTTCAAAATACAGGCCCAAAACATGCTCAAAATCGATATTTTAGGTGCCCGAAGTCGATATGTGCATGCATCTTCTGTACCTGTTCATATCTCAAATTCAGGCTCAGAACAACCGAAAATTCGATTTATTTGGGTCCCAGAAGCGATCTGTACGTTTCTACTCAGTGTTAGAGTATGTTCAAAATATAGGTCCAAAACATGCTCAAAATCGATATTTTGGGTGCCCAAAGTCGATATGTGCATGCATCTTCTGTACCCGTTTATATCTCAAATTCAGAATCAAAACACCCGAATATTCGATAATTTTGGGTCCCAAAAGCAATGTGTACATGCATACTCTGTGTCAGAGTATTTTCAAAATACAGGCCTAAAACATGCTGAAAATCGATATTTTAGCTGCCCAAAGTCAATATGTGTATGCATATTCTGTACACGTCTATATCCCAAATTCAGATTCAAAACACTCAAAAATTCGATATTTTTG
This sequence comes from Petrolisthes cinctipes, assembly GCA_033782935.1. Taxonomy (NCBI): domain Eukaryota; kingdom Metazoa; phylum Arthropoda; class Malacostraca; order Decapoda; family Porcellanidae; genus Petrolisthes; species Petrolisthes cinctipes. The sequence continues at coordinate 10,778,297 of JAWQEG010000062.1, read as the reverse complement.
GGTCCCAGAAGCAATCTGTACATGCCTACTTCTTGCTAGAATGTTTTCAAGATACAGACCCAAAACATACTGAAAATCGATATTTTAGGTGCTAAAAGTCGAAATGTGCATGCATCTTCTGTACCCGTTTATATCTCAAATTCAGGCTCAAAACACCCGAAAATTCGATATTTTTGGGTCCCAGAAGCGATCTGTACATGGCTACTCCGTGTTAGAGTATTTTCAAAATACAGGCCCAAAACATGCTCAAAATCGATATTTTAGGTGCAAAAAGTCGATATGTGCATGCATCTTCTGTACCCGTTTATATCTCAAATTCAGACTCAAAACACCCGAATATTCGATATTTTTTGGGTCCCAAAAGCAATGTGTACATGCATACTCTGTTTTAGAGTATTTTCAAAATACAGGCCTAAAACATGCTGAAAATCGATATTTTAGCTGCCCAAAGTCAATATGTGTATGCATCTTCTGTACCCGTCTATATCCCAAATTCAGATTCAAAACACTCAAAAATTCGATATTTTTGGGTCCCAGAAGTAATCTGTACATGCCTACACCGTGCTAGAGTATTTTCAAAATAGAGGCCCAAAACATGCTCAAAATCGATATTTTAGGTGCCCAAAGTCGATATATGCATGCATTTTCTGTATCCGTTCATATCTCAAATTCAGGCTCAGAACACCCTAAAATTCGATTTATTTGGGTTCCAGAAGCGATCTGTACGTGTCTACTCAGTTTTAGAGTATTTTAAAAATACAGGCCCAAAACATGCTCAAAATCGATATTTTGGGTGCCCAAAGTCGATATGTGCATGTATCTTCTGTACCCGTTTATATCTCAAATTCAGACTCAAAACACCCGAATATTCGATATTTTTGGGTCCCAAAAGCAATGTGTACATGCATACTCTGTTTTAGAGTATTTTCAAAATACAGGCCTAAAACATGCTGAAAATCGATATTTTAGCTGCCCAAAGTCAATATGTGTATGCATCTTCTGTACCCGTCTATATCCCAAATTCAGATTCAAAACACTCAAAAATTCGATATTTTTGGGTCCCAGAAGCAATCTGTTCATGCCTACTTCTTGCTAGAATGTTTTCAAGATACAGACCCAAAACATACTCAAAATCGATATTTTAGGTGCCCAAAGTCGAAATGTGCATGCATCTTCTGTACCCGTTTATATCTCAAATTCAGGCTCAGAACACCCGAAAATTCGATTTATTTGGGTCCCAGAAGCGATCTGTACGTGTCTACTCCGTGTTAGAGTATTTTAAAAATACAGGCCCAAAACATGCTCAAAATCGATATTTTGGGTGCCCAAAGTCGATATGTGCATGCATCTTCTGTACCCGTTTATATCTCAAATTCAGGCTCAAAACACCCGAAAATTCAATGTTTTTGGGTCCCAGAAGCGATCTGTACATGCATACTCCGTGTTAGAGTATTTTCAAATTACAGGCCTAAAACATGCTGAAAATCGATATTTTAGCTGCCCAAAGTCAATATGTGTATGCATCTTCTGTACACGTCTATATCCCAAATTCAGATTCAAAACACTCAAAAATTCGATATTTTTGGGTCCCAGAAGCAATCTGTACATGCCTACTTCTTGCTAGAATGTTTTCAAGATACAGACCCAAAACATACTCAAAATCGATATTTTAGGTGCCCAAAGTCGAAATGTGCATGCATCTTCTGTATCCGTCTATATCCCAAATTCTGGTTCAAAACACCCGAAAATTCGATAATTTTTGGTCCCAGAAGCGATCTGTACATACCTACTCCTTGCTAGAATGTTTTCAAGATACAGACCCAAAACATACTGAAAATCGATATTTTAGGTGCTAAAAGTCGAAATGTGCATGCATCTTCTGTACCCGTTTATATCTCAAATTCAGGCTCAAAACAACCGAAAATTCGATATTTTTGGGTCCCAGAAGCGATCTGTACATGGCTACTCCGTGTTAGAGTATTTTCAAAATACAGGCCCAAAACATGCTCAAAATCGATATTTTAGGTGCAAAAAGTCGATATGTGCATGCATCTTCTGTACCCGTTTATATCTCAAATTCAGACTCAAAACACCCGAATATTCGATATTTTTGGGTCCCAAAAGCAATGTGTACATGCATACTCTGTTTTAGAGTATTTTCAAAATACAGGCCTAAAACATGCTGAAAATCGATATTTTAGCTGCCCAAAGTCAATATGTGTATGCATCTTCTGTACCCGTCTATATCCCAAATTCAGATTCAAAACACTCAAAAATTCGATATTTTTGGGTCCCAGAAGTAATCTGTACATGCCTACACCGTGCTAGAGTATTTTCAAAATACAGGCCCAAAACATGCTCAAAATCGATATTTTAGGTGCCCAAAGTCGATATGTGCATGCATTTTCTGTATCCGTTCATATCTCATATTCAGGCTCAGAACACCCTAAAATTCGATTTATTTAGGTTCCAGAAGCGATCTGTACGTGTCTACTCAGTTTTAGAGTATTTTAAAAATACAGGCCCATAACATGCTCAAAATCGATATTTTGGGTGCCCAAAGTCGATATGTGCATGCATCTTCTGTACCCGTTTATATCTCAAATTCAGACTCAAAACACCCGAATATTCGATATTTTTGGGTCCCAAAAGCAATGTGTACATGCATACTCTGTTTTAGAGTACTTTCAAAATACAGGCCTAAAACATGCTGAAAATCGATATTTTAGCTGCCCAAAGTCAATATGTGTATGCATCTTCTGTACCCGTCTATATCCCAAATTCAGATTCAAAACACTCAAAAATTCGATATTTTTGGGTCCCAGAAGCAATCTGTACATGCCTACTTCTTGCTAGAATGTTTTCAAGATACAGACCCAAAACATACTCAAAATCGATATTTTAGGTGCAAAAAGTCGAAATGTGCATGCATCTTCTGTACCCGTTTATATCTCAAATTCAGGCTCAGAACACCCGAAAATTCGAATTATTTGGGTCCCAGAAGCGATCTGTACGTGTCTACTCAGTATTAGAGTATTTTAAAAATTCAGGCCCAAAACATGCTCAAAATCGATATTTTGGGTGCCCAAAGTCGATATGTGCATGCATCTTCTGTACCCGTTTATATCTCAAATTCAGGCTCAAAACACCCGAAAATTCAATGTTTTTGGGTCCCAGAAGCGATCTGTACGTGCATACTCCGTGTTAGAGTGTTTTTAAAATACAGGCCCAAAACATGCTGAAAATCGATATTTTATGTGCCCAAAGTCAATATGTGTATGCATCTTCTGTACCCGTGTATATCCCTAATTCTGGATCAAAACACCAGAAAATTTGGGTCCCAGAAGCGATCTGTACATGCCTACTCAGTGCTAGAATATTTTCAAATTATACGCCCAAAACATACTAAAAATCGATATTTTGGGTCCCAAAGTCGATATGTGCATGCATCTTCTGTACCCGTTTATATCTCAAATTCATGCTCAAAACACCCGAAAATTCAATGTTTTTGGGTCCCAGAAGCGATCTGTACGTGCATACTCCGTGTTAGAGTGTTTTTAAAATACAGGCCCAAAACATGCTGAAAATCGATTTTTTATGTGCCCAAAGTCGATATGTGCATGCATCTTCTGTATCCGTCTATATCCCAAATTCAGGTTCAAAACACCCGAAAATTCGATATTTTTGGGTCCCAGGAGCGATCTGTACATGCCAACTCCTAGCTAGAATTTTTTCAAGATACAGACCCAAAACAAGATCAAAATCGATGTTTTAGGTGCAAAAAGTCGATATGTGCATGCATCTTCTGTACCCGTTTATATCTCAAATTCAGGCTCAAAACACCCGAAAATTCGATATTTTTGGGTCCCAAAAGCGATCTGTACATGTCTACTCCGTGTTAGAGTATTTTTAAAATACAGGCCCAAAACATACTAAAAATCGATATGTTAGGTGTCCAAAGTCGATATGTGCATGCATCTTCTGTACCCGTTTATATCTCAGATTCAGGCTCTAAACACCCAAAAAATCAATATTTTTGTGTCCCAGAAGCGATCTGTACATGCCTACTCCGTGGTACAGTATTTTCAAAATACAGGCCCAAAACTTGCTCAAAATCGATATTTTAGGTGCCCAAAGTCGATATGTGCATGCATCTTCTGTACCCGTTTATATCTCAAATTCATGCTCAAAACACCCGAAAATTCAATGTTTTTGGGTCCCAGAAGCGATCTGTACGTGCATACTCCGTGTTTGAGTGTTTTTAAAATACAGGCCCAAAACATGCTGAAAATCGATATTTTATGTGCCCAAAGTCAATATGTGTATGCATCTTCTGTACCCGTGTATATCCCTAATTCTGGTTCAAAACATCAGAAAATTCAATATTTTTGGGTCCCAAAAGCGATCTGTACATGCCTACTCCTTGCTAGAATGTTTTTAAGATACAGACCCAAAACATGCTCAAAATCAATATTTTAATTAAGTGCAAAAAGTCGATATGTGCATGCATCTTCTGTACCCGTTTATATTTCAAATTCAGGCTCAAAACTCCGAAAATTCGATATTTTTGGGTCCCAAAAGCGATCTGTACATGCATACTCCGTGTTAGAGTGTTTTTAAAGTACAGGCCCAAAACATGCTAAAAAATTGATATTTTGGGTGCCCAAAGTCGATATGTGCATTCAACTTCTGTACCCGTTTATATCTCAAATTCAGGCTCAAAACACCCAAAAATTCGATATTTTTGTGTCCCAGGAGCGATCTGTACATGCCAACTCCTAGCTAGAATTTTTTCAAGATACAGACCCAAAACAAGATCAAAATCGATGTTTTAGGTGCAAAAAGTCGATATGTGCATGCATCTTCTGTACCCGTTTATATCTCAAATTCAGGCCCAAAACACCCGAAAATTCGATATTTTTGGGTCCCAAAAGCGATCTGTACATGTCTACTCCGTGTTAGAGTATTTTTAAAATACAGGCCCAAAACATACTAAAAATCGATATGTTAGGTGCCCAAAGTCGAAATGTGCATGCATCTTCTGTATCCGTCTATATCCCAAATTCTGGTTCAAAACACCCGAAAATTCGATAATTTTGGGTCCCAGAAGCGATCTGTACATACCTACTCCTTGCTAGAATTTTTTCAAGATACAGACCCAAAACATGCTCAAAATCGATATTTTAGGTGCAAAAAGTCGATATGTGCATGCATCCTCTGTACCCGGTTATATCCCAATTTCTGGCTCAAAACACCCGAAAATTCGATATTTTTGGGTCCCAGAAGCGATCTGTACATGCCTACTCAGTGCTAGAATATTTTCAAATTATACGCCCAAAACATACTAAAAATCGATATTTTGGGTGCCAAAGTCGATATGTGCATGCATCTTCTGTACCCGTTTATATCTCAAATTCAGGCTCAAAACACCCAAAAAATCGATATTTTTGTGTCCCAGAACTGATCTCTACATGTCTACACCGTGTTTGAGTATTTTCAAAATACAGGCCCAAAACATGCTCAAAATCGATATTTTAGGTGCCCGAAGTCGATATGTGCATGCATCTTCTGTACCTGTTCATATCTCAAATTCAGGCTCAGAACAACCGAAAATTCGATTTATTTGGGTCCCAGAAGCGATCTGTACATGCCTACTCAGTGCTAGAATATTTTCAAATTATACGCCCAAAACATGCTCAAAATCGATATTTTGGGTGCCCAAAGTCGATATGTGCATGCATCTTCTGTACCCGTTTATATCTCAAATTCAGGCTAAAAACACCAGAAAATTCAATGTTTTTGGGTCCCAAAAGCAATGTGTACATGCATACTCTGTTTTAGAGTATTTTCAAAATACAGGCCTAAAACATGCTGAAAATCGATATTTTAGCTGCCCAAAGTCAATATGTGTATGCATCTTCTGTACCCGTCTATATCCCAAATTCAGATTCAAAACACTCAAAAATTCGATATTTTTGGGTCCCAGAAGTAATCTGTACATGCCTACACCGTGCTAGAGTATTTTCAAAATACAGGCCCAAAACATGCTCAAAATCGATATTTTAGGTGCCCAAAGTCGATATATGCATGCATTTTCTGTATCCGTTCATATCTCAAATTCAGGCTCAGAACACCCTAAAATTCGATTTATTTGGGTTCCAGAAGCGATCTGTACGTGTCTACTCAGTTTTAGAGTATTTTAAAAATACAGGCCCAAAACATGCTCAAAATCGATATTTTGGGTGCCCAAAGTCGATATGTGCATGTATCTTCTGTTCCCGTTTATATCTCAAATTCAGACTCAAAACACCCGAATATTCGATATTTTTGGATCCCAAAATCAATGTGTACATGCATACTCTGTTTTAGAGTATTTTCAAAATACAGGCCTAAAACATGCTGAAAATCGATATTTTAGCTGCCCAAAGTCAATATGTGTATGCATCTTCTGTACCCGTCTATATCCCAAATTCAGATTCAAAACACTCAAAAATTCGATATTTTTGGGTCCCAGAAGCAATCTGTTCATGCCTACTTCTTGCTAGAATGTTTTCAAGATACAGACCCAAAACATACTCAAAATCGATATTTTAGGTGCAAAAAGTCGAAATGTGCATGCATCTTCTGTACCCGTTTATATCTCAAATTCAGGCTCAGAACACCCGAAAATTCGATTTATTTGGGTCTCAGAAGCGATCTGTACGTGTCTACTCCGTGTTAGAGTATTTTAAAAATACAGGCCCAAAACATGCTCAAAATCGATATTTTGGGTGCCCAAAGTCGATATGTGCATGCATCTTCTGTACCCGTTTATATCTCAAATTCATGCTCAAAACACCCGAAAATTCAATGTTTTTGGGTCCCAGAAGCGATCTGTACATGCATACTCCGTGTTAGAGTATTTTCAAATTACAGGCCTAAAACATGCTGAAAATCGATATTTTAGCTGCCCAAAGTCAATATGTGTATGCATCTTCTGTACACGTCTATATCCCAAATTCAGATTCAAAACACTCAAAACTTCGATATTTTTGGGTCCCAGAAGCAATCTGTACATGCCTACTTCTTGCTAGAATGTTTTCAAGATACAGACCCAAAACATACTCAAAATCGATATTTTAGGTGCCCAAAGTCGAAATGTGCATGCATCTTCTGTATCCGTCTATATCCCAAATTCTGGTTCAAAACACCCGAAAATTCGTTAATTTTTGGTCCCAGAAGCGATCTGTACATACCTACTCCTTGCTAGAATGTTTTCAAGATACAGACCCAAAACATACTGAAAATCGATATTTTAGGTGCTAAAAGTCGAAATGTGCATGCATCTTCTGTACCCGTTTATATCTCAAATTCAGGCTCAAAACAACCGAAAATTCGATATTTTTGGGTCCCAGAAGCGATCTGTACATGGCTACTCCGTGTTAGAGTATTTTCAAAATACAGGCCCAAAACATGCTCAAAATCGATATTTTAGGTGCAAAAAGTCGATATGTGCATGCATCTTCTGTACCCGTTTATATCTCAAATTCAGACTCAAAACACCCGAATATTCGATATTTTTGGGTCCCAAAAGCAATGTGTACATGCATACTCTGTTTTAGAGTATTTTCAAAATACAGGCCTAAAACATGCTGAAAATCGATATTTTAGCTGCCCAAAGTCAATATGTGTATGCATCTTCTGTACCCGTCTATATCCCAAATTCAGATTCAAAACACTCAAAAATTCGATATTTTTGGGTCCCAGAAGTAATCTGTACATGCCTACACCGTGCTAGAGTATTTTCAAAATACAGGCCCAAAACATGCTCAAAATCGATATTTTAGGTGCCCAAAGTCGATATGTGCATGCATTTTCTGTATCCGTTCATATCTCATATTCAGGCTCAGAACACCCTAAAATTCGATTTATTTAGGTTCCAGAAGCGATCTGTACGTGTCTACTCAGTTTTAGAGTATTTTAAAAATACAGGCCCATAACATGCTCAAAATCGATATTTTGGGTGCCCAAAGTCGATATGTGCATGCATCTTCTGTACCCGTTTATATCTCAAATTCAGACTCAAAACACCCGAATATTCGATATTTTTGGGTCCCAAAAGCAATGTGTACATGCATACTCTGTTTTAGAGTACTTTCAAAATACAGGCCTAAAACATGCTGAAAATCGATGTTTTAGCTGCCCAAAGTCAATATGTGTATGCATCTTCTGTACCCGTCTATATCCCAAATTCAGATTCAAAACACTCAAAAATTCGATATTTTTGGGTCCCAGAAGCAATCTGTACATGCCTACTTCTTGCTAGAATGTTTTCAAGATACAGACCCAAAACATACTCAAAATCGATATTTTAGGTGCAAAAAGTCGAAATGTGCATGCATCTTCTGTACCCGTTTATATCTCAAATTCAGGCTCAGAACACCCGAAAATTCGAATTATTTGGGTCCCAGAAGCGATCTGTACGTGTCTACTCAGTATTAGAGTATTTTAAAAATTCAGGCCCAAAACATGCTCAAAATCGATATTTTGGGTGCCCAAAGTCGATATGTGCATGCATCTTCTGTACCCGTTTATATCTCAAATTCAGGCTCAAAACACCCGAAAATTCAATGTTTTTGGGTCCCAGAAGCGATCTGTACGTGCATACTCCGTGTTAGAGTGTTTTTAAAATACAGGCCCAAAACATGCTGAAAATCGATATTTTATGTGCCCAAAGTCAATATGTGTATGCATCTTCTGTACCCGTGTATATCCCTAATTCTGGATCAAAACACCAGAAAATTTGGGTCCCAGAAGCGATCTGTACATGCCTACTCAGTGCTAGAATATTTTCAAATTATACGCCCAAAACATACTAAAAATCGATATTTTGGGTCCCAAAGTCGATATGTGCATGCATCTTCTGTACCCGTTTATATCTCAAATTCAGGCTCAAAACACCCGAAAATTCGATATTTTTGGGTCCCAAAAGCGATCTGTACATGTCTACTCCGTGTTAGAGTATTTTTAAAATACAGGCCCAAAACATACTAAAAATCGATATGTTAGGTGTCCAAAGTCGATATGTGCATGCATCTTCTGTACCCGTTTATATCTCAGATTCAGGCTCTAAACACCCAAAAAATCAATATTTTTGTGTCCCAGAAGCGATCTGTACATGCCTACTCCGTGGTACAGTATTTTCAAAATACAGGCCCAAAACTTGCTCAAAATCGATATTTTAGGTGCCCAAAGTCGATATGTGCATGCATCTTCTGTACCCGTTTATATCTCAAATTCATTCTCAAAACACCCGAAAATTCAATGTTTTTGGGTCCCAGAAGCGATCTGTACGTGCATACTCCGTGTTTGAGTGTTTTTAAAATACAGGCCCAAAACATGCTGAAAATCGATATTTTATGTGCCCAAAGTCAATATGTGTATGCATCTTCTGTACCCGTGTATATCCCTAATTCTGGTTCAAAACATCAGAAAATTCAATATTTTTGGGTCCCAAAAGCGATCTGTACATGCCTACTCCTTGCTAGAATGTTTTTAAGATACAGACCCAAAACATGCTCAAAATCAATATTTTAATTAAGTGCAAAAAGTCGATATGTGCATGCATCTTCTGTACCCGTTTATATTTCAAATTCAGGCTCAAAACTCCGAAAATTCTATATTTTTGGGTCCCAGAAGCGATCTGTACATGCATACTCCGTGTTAGAGTGTTTTTAAAGTACAGGCCCAAAACATGCTAAAAAATTGATATTTTGGGTGCCCAAAGTCGATATGTGCATTCAACTTCTGTACCCGTTTATATCTCAAATTCAGGCTCAAAACACCCAAAAATTCGATATTTTTGTGTCCCAGGAGCGATCTGTACATGCCAACTCCTAGCTAGAATTTTTTCAAGATACAGACCCAAAATAAGATCAAAATCGATGTTTTAGGTGCAAAAAGTCGATATGTGCATGCATCTTCTGTACCCGTTTATATCTCAAATTCAGGCTCAAAACACCCGAAAATTCGATATTTTTGGGTCCCAAAAGCGATCTGTACATGTCTACTCCGTGTTAGAGTATTTTTAAAATACAGGCCCAAAACATACTAAAAATCGATATGTTAGGTGTCCAAAGTCGATATGTGCATGCATCTTCTGTACCCGTTTATATCTCAGATTCAGGCTCAAAACACCCAAAAAATCAATATTTTTGTGTCCCAGAAGCGATCTGTACATGCCTACTCCGTGGTACAGTATTTTCAAAATACAGGCCCAAAACTTGCTCAAAATCGATATTTTAGGTGCCCAAAGTCGATATGTGCATGCATCTTCTGTACCCGTTTATATCTCAAATTCATGCTCAAAACACCCGAAAATTCAATGTTTTTGGGTCCCAGAAGCGATCTGTACGTGCATACTCCGTGTTTGAGTGTTTTTAAAATACAGGCCCAAAACATGCTGAAAATCGATATTTTATGTGCCCAAAGTCAATATGTGTATGCATCTTCTGTACCCGTGTATATCCCTAATTCTGGTTCAAAACATCAGAAAATTCAATATTTTTGGGTCCCAAAAGCGATCTGTACATGCCTACTCCTTGCTAGAATGTTTTTAAGATACAGACCCAAAACATGCTCAAAATCAATATTTTAATTAAGTGCAAAAAGTCGATATGTGCATGCATCTTCTGTACCCGTTTATATTTCAAATTCAGGCTCAAAACTCCGAAAATTCGATATTTTTGGGTCCCAGAAGCGATCTGTACATGCATACTCCGTGTTAGAGTGTTTTTAAAGTACAGGCCCAAAACATGCTAAAAAATTGATATTTTGGGTGCCCAAAGTCGATATGTGCATTCAACTTCTGTACCCGTTTATATCTCAAATTCAGGCTCAAAACACCCAAAAATTCGATATTTTTGTGTCCCAGAAGCGATCTGTACGTGTCTACTCCGTGTTAGAGTATTTTAAAAATACAGGCCCAAAATATGCTCAAAATCGATATATTGGGTGCCTAAAGTCGATATGTGCATGCATCTTCTGTACCCGTTTATATCTCAAATTCAGACTCAAAACACCCGAATATTCGATATTTTTGGGTCCCAAAAGCCATCTGTACATGCATACTCCGTGTCAGAGTATTTTCAAAATAAAAGCCTAAAACATGCTGAAAATCGATATTTTAGCTGCCCAAAGTCAATATGTCTATGCATCTTCTGTACCCGTGTATATCCCTAATTCTGGCTCAAAACACCAGAAAATTCGATATTTTTGGGTCCCAGAAGCGATCTGTACATAGCTACTCCTTGCTAGAATGTTTTCAAGATACAGACCCAAAACATGCTCAAAATCGATATTTTAAGTGCAAAAAGTCGATATGTGCATGCATCTTCTGTACCCGTTTATATCTCAAATTCAGGCTCAAAACTCCGAAAATTCGATATTTTTGGGTCCCAGAAGCGATCTGTACATGTCTACTCCGTGTTGGAGTGTTTTTAAAATACAGGCCCAAAACATGCTAAAAAATTGATATTTTAGGTGCACAAAGTCAATATGTGTATGCATTCTCTGTACCCGGTTATATCTCAAATTCATGCTCAAAACTCCCGAAAATTCGATATTTTTGGGTCCCAGGAGCAATCTGTACATGCCTACTCCTTGCTAGAATTTTTTCAAGATACAGACCCAAAAAATGATCAAAATCGATATTTTAGGTGCAAAAAGTCGATATGTGTATGCATCTTCTGTACCCGTTTATATCTCAAATTCAAGCTCAAAACACCCGAAAATTCCATATTTTTGGTTCCGTTAAGCGATCTGTACATGCATAGTCAGTGCTAGAATGTTTTCAAAATGTAGACTCAAAACATGCTAAAAACCGATATTTTAGGTGTCCAAAATCGATATGTGCATGCATCTTCTGTACCCGTTTATATCTCAAATTCAGGCTCAAAACACTAAAAAAATCGATATTTTTGTGTCCCAGAAGCGATCTGCACATGACTACTCCGTGTTAGAGTATTTTCAAAATACAGGCCCAAAACATGCTCAAAATCGATATTTTAGGTGCCCAAAGTCGATATGTGCATGCATCTTCTGTATCCGTTTATATCTCAAATTCAGGCTCAAAACACAATAAAATTCGATATTTTTGGGTCCCAGAAGCGATCTGTACTTGCCTACTCCGTGTTAAAGTATTTTCAAAATACAGGCCCAAAACATGCTGAAAATCTTTATTTTAGGTGCCCAAAGTCAATATGTCTATGCATCTTCTGTACCCGTCTATATCATAGATTCAGGTTGAAAGCACCCAAAAATTCGATATCTTTGGGTCCCAGAAGCGATCTGTACATGCCTACTCCTTGCTAGAATGTTTTCAAGATACAGACCCAAAACATGCTCAAAATCGATATTTTAGGTGCCCAAAGTCGATATGTGCATGCATCCTTTGTACCCGGTTATATCCCAAATTCTGGCTCAAAACCCCCGAAAATTCGATATTTTTGGGTCCCAGAAGCGATCTGAACATGTCTACACCGTGTTTGAGTATTTTCAAGATACAGACCCAAAACATGCTCAAAATCGATATTTTAAGTGCAAAAAGTCGATATGTGCATGCATTTTCTGTACACTTTTATATCTCAAATTCAGGCTCAAAACACCCGAAATTTCGATATTTTTGGGTCCCAAAAGCGACCTGTACATGTCTACTCCGTGTTAGAGTATTTTTAAAATACAGGCATAAAACATAATAAAAATCGATATTTTAGTTGCAAAATGTCGATATGTGCATGCATCTTCTGTACCCGGTTATATCCCAAATTCTGGCTCAAAACACCCGAAAATTCGATATTTTTGTGTCCCTGAAGCGATCTGTACATGTCTACACCGTATTTGAGTATTTTCAAAATACAGGCCCAAAAGATGCTCAAAATCGATATTTTAGGTGCCCAAAGTCGATATGTGCATGCATCTTCTGTACCCGATTATATCTCAAATTCAGGCTCAAAACATCCGAAAATTCAATGTTTTTGGGTCCCAGAAGCCATCTGTACATGCCTACTCAGTGCTAGAATATTTTTAAAGTACAGGCCCAAAACATACTAAAAATCGATATTTTAGGTGCCCAAAGTCGATATGTGCATGCATCTTCTGTACCCGTTTATATCTCAAATTCAGACTCAAAACACCCGAATATTCGATATTTTTGGGTCCCTAAAGCAATGTGTACATGCATACTCTGTTTTAGAGTATTTTCAAAATACAGGCCTAAAACATGCTGAAAGTCGATATTTTAGCTGCCCAAAGTCAATATGTGTATGCATCTTCTGTACGCGTCTATATCCCAAATTCAGATTCAAAACACTCAAAAATTCGATATTTTTGGGTCCCAGAAGCAATCTGTACATGCCTACACCGTGCTAGAGTATTTTCAAAATACAGGCCCAAAACATGCAAAAAATCGATATTTTAAGTGCCCAAAGTCGATATGTGCATGCATCTTCTGTATCCGTTCATATCTCAAATTAAGGCTCAGAACACCCTAAAATTCGATTTATTTGGATTTTAGAAGCGATCTGTACGTGTCTACTCAGTGTTAGAGTATTTTAAAAATACAGGCCCAAAACATGCTCAAAATCGATATTTTGGGTGCCCAAAGTCGATATGTGCATGCATCTTCTGTACCCGTTTATATCTCAAATTCAGGCTCAAAACACCCAAAAAATCGATATTTTTGTGTCCCAGAAGCGATCTGTACATGTCTACACCGTGCTATAGTATTTTCAAAATACAGGCCCAAAACATGCTGAAAATCGATATTTTAGGTGCCCAAAGTCGATATGTGCATGGATCTTCTGTACCCGTTTATATCTCAAATTCAAACTCAAAACACCCGAATATTCGATATTTTTGGGTCCCAGAAGCGATCTGTACATGCCTACTCCGTGTTAAAGTATTTTCAAAATACAGGCCCAAAACATGCTGAAAATCTATATTTTAGGTGCCCAAAGACAATATGTGTATGCATCTTCTGTTCCCGTCTATATCCCAAATTCAGATTCAAAACACCAGAAAATTCGGTATTTTTTGGTCCCAAAAGCGATCTGTACATGCCTTCTCCTTGCTAGAATGTTTTCAAGATACAGACCCAAAACATGCTAAAAATCGATATTTTAGGTGCAAAAAGTCGATATGTGCATGCATCCTCTGTACCCGTTTATATCTCAAATTCAGACTCAAAACACCCGAAAATTCGATATTTTTGGGTCCCAAAAGCGATCTGTACATGTCTACTCCGTGTTAGAGTATTTTTAAAATACAGGCATAAAACATAATAAAAATCGATATTTTAGGTGCAAAATGTCGATATGTGCATGCATCTTCTGTACCCGGTTATATCCCAAATTCTGGCTCAAAACACCCGAAAATTCGATATTTTTGTGTCCCTGAAGCGATCTGTACATGTCTACACCGTATTTGAGTATTTTCAAAATACAGGCCCAAAAGATGCTCAAAATCGATATTTTAGGTGCCCAAAGTCGATATGTGCATGCATCTTCTGTACCCGATTATATCTCAAATTCAGGCTCAAAACATCCGAAAATTCAATGTTTTTGGGTCCCAGAAGCCATCTGTACATGCCTACTCAGTGCTAGAATATTTTCAAATTATACGCCCAATACATACTAAAAATCGATATTTTGGGTGCCAAAGTCGATATGTGCATGCATCTTCTGTACCCGTTTATTTCTCAAATTCAGGCTCAAAACACCCGAAACTTCGATATTTTTGGGTCCCAGAAGCGATCTGTACATGTCTACTCCGTGTTAGAGTATTTTTAAAATACAGGCCCAAAACATACTAAAAATCGATATTTTAGGTGCCCAAAGTCGATATGTGCATGCATCTTCTGTACCCGTTTATATCTCAAATTCAGACTCAAAACACCCGAATATTCGATATTTTTGGGTCCCAAAAGCAATGTGTACATGCATACTCTGTTTTAGAGTATTTTCAAAATACAGGCCTAAAACATGCTGAAAGTCGATATTTTAGCTGCCCAAAGTCAATATGTGTATGCATCTTCTGTACGCGTCTATATCCCAAATTCAGATTCAAAACACTCAAAAATTCGATATTTTTGGGTCCCAGAAGCAATCTGTACATGCCTACACCGTGTTAAAGTATTTTCAAAATACAGGCCCAAAACATGCTCAAAATCGATATTTTAAGTGCCCAAAGTCGATATGTGCATGCATCTTCTGTATCCGTTCATATCTCAAATTAAGGCTCAGAACACCCTAAAATTCGATTTATTTGGATTTTAGAAGCGATCTGTACGTGTCTACTCAGTGTTAGAGTATTTTAAAAATACAGGCCCAAAACATGCTCAAAATCGATATTTTGGGTGCCCAAAGTCGATATGTGCATGCATCTTCTGTACCCGTTTATATCTCAAATTCAGGCTCAAAACACCCAAAAAATCGATATTTTTGTGTCCCAGAAGCGATCTGTACATGTCTACACCGTGCTATAGTATTTTCAAAATACAGGCCCAAAACATGCTGAAAATCGATATTTTAGGTGCCCAAAGTCGATATGTGCATGGATCTTCTGTACCCGTTTATATCTCAAATTCAAACTCAAAACACCCGAATATTCGATATTTTTGGGTCCCAGAAGCGATCTGTACATGCCTACTCCGTGTTAAAGTATTTTCAAAATACAGGTCCAAAACATGCTGAAAATCTATATTTTAGGTGCCCAAAGACAATATGTGTATGCATCTTCTGTTCCCGTCTATATCCCAAATTCAGGTTCAAAACACCAGAAAATTCGGTATTTTTTGGTCCCAAAAGCGATCTGTACATGCCTTCTCCTTGCTAGAATGTTTTCAAGATACAGACCCAAAACATGCTAAAAATCGATATTTTAGGTGCAAAAAGTCGATATGTGCATGCATCCTCTGTACCCGTTTATATCTCAAATTCAGACTCAAAACACCCGAAAATTCGATATTTTTGGGTCCCAAAAGCGATCTGTACATGTCTACTCCGTGTTAGAGTATTTTTAAAATACAGGTCCATAACATGCTAAAAATCGATATTTTGGGGGCCAAAGTCGATATGTGAATGCATCTTCTGTACCAGTTTATATCTCAAATTCAGGCTCAAAACACCCAGAAAATCGATATTTTTGTGTCCCAGAAGCGATCTGTACATGTCTACACCGTGTTTGAGTATTTTCAAGATACAAAACCCAAAATATGCTTAAAATTGATATTTTAAGTGCAAAAAGTCAATATGTGCATGCATCTTCTGTACCCGTTTATATCTCAAATTCAGGCTCAAAACACCCGAAAATTCGATATTTTTGGGTCCCAAAAGCGATCTGTACATGTCTACTCCGTGTTAGAGTATTTTTAAAATACAGGCCCAAAACATACTAAAAATCGATATTTTAGGTGCCCAAAGTCGATATGTGCATGCATCTTCTGTACCCGTTTATATCTCAAATTCAGGCTCAAAACACCCGAAAATTCAATATTTTTGGGTCCCAGAAGCGATCTTTACGTGCATACTCCGTGTTAGAGTGTTTTTAAAATAAAGGCCCAAAACATGCTAAAAATCGATATTTTATGTGCCCAAAGTCAATATGTGTATGCATATTCTGTACCCGTGTATATCCTTAATTCAGGTTCAAAACACCAGAAAATTCGATATTTTTGGTTCCCAGAAGCGACCTGTACATGCCTACTCCTTGCTTGAATGTTTTCAAGATACAGACCCAAAACGTGTCAAAATCGATATTTTAAATGTAAAAAGTCGATATGAGCATTCATCTTCTGTACCCGTTTATATCTCAAATTCAGGCTCAAAGCTCCGAAAATTCGATATTTTTGGGTCCCTTAAGCAATCTGCACATGACTACTCAGTGCTAGAATGTTTTTAAAATACAGGCTTAAAACATGCTATAAATCGATATTTTAGGTGTCCAAAGTCGATATGTGCATGCATCTTCTGTACCCGTTTATATCTCAAATTCAGGCTCAAAACACCCAAAAAATCGATATTTTTGTGTCCCAGAAGCGATCTGTACATGCCTACTCCGAGTTCGAGTATTTTCAAAATACAGGCCCAAAACATGCTCAAAATCGATATTTTAGGTGCAAAAAGTCGATATGTGCATGCATCTTCTGTATCCGTTTATATCTCAAATTCAGGCTCAAAACTCCCAAAAAATCGATATTTTTGGGTCCCAAAAGCGATCTGTACATGCCTACTCCGTGTTAAAGTATTTTCAAAATACAGGCCCAAAACATGCTCAAAATCGATATTTTAGGTGCCCAAAGTCGATATGTGCTTGCATCTTCTGTACCCGTTTATATCTCAAATTCAGGCTTGAAACACCCGAAAATTCAATGTTTTTGGGTCCCAGAAGCGATCTGTACGTGCATACTCCGTGTTAGAGTGTTTTTAAAATACAGGCCCAAAACATGCTGAAAATCGATATTTTATGTGCCGAAAGTCGATATGTGCATGCATCTTCTGTACCCGTTTATATCTCAAATTCATGCTCAAAACTCCGAAAATTCTATATTTTTGGGTCCCTTAAGCAATCTGCACATGCCTACTCAGTGCTAGAATGTTTTCAAAATACAGGCCCAAAACATGCTCAAAATCGATATTTTAGGTGCCCAAAGTCGATATGTGCATGCATCTTCTGTATCCGTTTATATCTCAAATTCAGGCTCAAAACACCCGAAAATTCGATATTTTTGGGTCCCAGAAGCGATCTGTACATGCCTACTCCGTGTTAATGTATTTTCAAAATACAGGCCCAAAACATGCTCAAAATCGATATTTTAGGTGCCCAAAGTCAATATGTGTATGCATCTTCTGTAACCGTCTATATCTCAAATTCAGGTTCAAAACACCAGAAAATTCGGTATTTTTGGGTACCAGAAGCGATCTGTACATGCCTACTCCTTGCTAGAAAGTTTTCAATATACAGACCCAAAACATGCTCAAAATCGATATTTTAGGTGCAAAAAGTCGATATGTGCATGCATCCTCTGTACCCGGTTATATCCCAAATTCTGGCTCAAAACCCCCGAAAATTCGATATTTTTGGGTCCCTTAAGCGATCTGTACATGCCTACTCAGTGCTAGAATATTTTCAAAATACAAGCCCAAAACATGCTCAAAATCGATATTTTTGGTGCCCAAAGTCGATATGTGCATGCATCTTCTGTACCCGTTCATATCTCAAATTCAGGCTCAGAACACCCGAAAATTCGATTTATTTGGGTCCCAGAAGCGATCTGTACGTGTCTACTCAGTGTTAGAATATTTTAAAGATACAGGCCCAAAACATGTTCAAAATCGATATTTTGGGTGCACAATGTCGATATGTGCATGCATCCAATGTACCCGTTTATATCTCAAATTCAAACTCAAAACACCCGAATATTAGATATTTTTGGGTACCAAAAGCAATGTGTACATGCATACTCCGTGTTAGAGTATTTTCAAAATACAGGCCTAAAACATGCTGAAAATCGATATTTTAGCTGCCCAAAGTCAATATGGGTATGCATCTTCTGTACCCGTCTATATCGAAAATTCAAGTTCAAAACACTCGAAAATTCGATATTTTTGGGTCCCAGAAGCAATCTGTACATGCCTACTTCTTGCTAGAATTTTTTCAAGATACAGACCCAAAACATGCTCAAAATCGATATTTTAGGTGCAAAAAGTCGATTTGTGCATGAATCTTCTGTACCCGTTTATATCTCAAATTCAAGCTCAAAACACCCGAAAATTCGATATTTTTGGGTCCCTTAAGCGATCTGTACATGCATACTCAGTGCTAGAATGTTTTCGAAATATAGGGTCAAAACATGCTAAAAATCGATATTTTAGGTGTCTAAAGTCGATATGTGCATGCATCTTCTGTACCCGTTTATATCTCAAATTCAGGCTCAAAACACCCCAAAATTCGATATTTTTGGGTCCCAAAAGCGATCTGTACATGTCTACTCCGTGTTAGAGTATTTTTAAAATACAGGCCCAAAACATGCTAAAAATCGATATTTTTGGTGCCCAAAGTCGATATGTGCATGCATCTTCTGTACCCGTTTATATCTCAAATTCAGGCTCAAAACACCCGATAATTCAATATTTTTGGGTCCCATTAGCGATCTGTACGTGCATACTATGTGTTGGAGTGTTTTTAAAATACAGGCCCAAAACATGCTGAAAATCGATATTTTATGTGCCCAAAGTCAATATGTGTATGCATCTTCTGTACACGTGTATATCCCTAAGTCAGGTTCAAAACACCAGAACATTCGATATTTTTGGGTTCCAGAAGCGATCTGTACATGCCTACTCCTTGCTGGAATGTTTTCAAGATACAGACCAAAAACATGCTCAAAATTGATATTTTAAGTGCAAAAAGTCGATATGTGCATGCATCTTCTGTACCCGTTTATATCTCAAATTCAGGCTCAAAACTCCGAAAATTCGATATTTTTGGGTCCTTTAAGCAATCTGCACAAGCCTACTCAGTGCTAGAATGTTTTTAAAATACAGGCTTAAAACATGTTATAAATCGATATTTTAGGTGTCCAAAGTCGATATGTGCATGCATCTTCTGTACCCGTTAATATCTCAAATTCAGGCACAAAACACCCGAAAAATCGATATTTTTGGGTCCCTAAAGCGATCTGTACATGTCTACTCCGTTTTAGAGTACTTTTATAATACAGGCCCAAAACATGCTAAAAATCGATATTTTAGGAGCCCAAAGTCGATATGTGCATGCATCATCTGTACCCGTTTATATCTCAAATTCAGGCTCAAAAAACCCGAAAATTCAATATTTTTGGGTCCCAGAAGCGATCTGTACATGCCTACTCCGTGTTAAAGTATTTTCAAAATACAGGCCCAAAACATGCTGAAAATCTATATTTTAGGTGCCCAAAGTCGATATGTGCATGCATCTTCTGTACCCGTTTATATCTCAAATTCAAACTCAAAACACCCGAATATTCGATATTTTTGTGTCTCAGAAGCGATCTGTACATGCCTACTCCGTGTTAGAGTATTTTCATAATACAGGCCCAAAACATGTTAAAAATCGATATTTTAAGTGCCCAAAGTCGATATGTGCATGCATCTTCTGTACCCGTTTATATCTCAAATTCAGGCTCAAAACACCCAAAAAATCGATATTTTTGTGTCCCAGAAGCGATCTGTACATGTCTACACCGTGCTATAGTATTTTCAAAATGCAGGCCCAAAACATGCTCAAAATCGATATTTTGGGTGCCCAAAGTCGATATGTGCATGCATCTTCTGTACCCGTTCATATCTCAAATTCAGGCTCAGAACACCCTAAAATTCGATTTATTTTGGTTCCAGAAGCGATCTGTACGTGTCTACTCAGAGTATAGAGTATTTTAAAAATACAGGCCCAAAACATGCTCAAAATCGATATTTTGGGTGCCCAAAGTCGATATGTGCATGCATCTTCTGTACCCGTTTATATCTCAAATTAAGACTCAAAACACCCGAATATTCAATATTTTTGGGTCCCGAAAGCAATGTGTACATGCATACTCCGTGTTAGAGTATTTTCAAAATACAGGCCCAAAACATGCTCAAAATCAATATATATGTGCCCAAAGTCGATATGTGCATGCATCTTCTGTATCCGTCTATATCCCAAATTCAGGTTCAAAACACCCGAAAATACGATATTTTTGGGCCCCAGAAGCGATCTAAACATGCCTACTCCTTGCTTGATTTTTTTAAGATACAAACCCAAGACATGCTCAAAATCTATGTTTTAGGTGTCCAAAGTCGATATGTGCATGCATCTTCTGTACCCGTTTATATCTCAAATTCAGGCTCAAAACACCCGAAAATTCGATATTTTTGGGTCCCAAAAGCGATCTATACATGCCTACTCCTTGCTAGAATGTTTTCAAGATTCAGACCAAAAACATGCTCAAAATCGATATTTTAGGTGCAAAAAGTCGATATGTGCATGCATCTTCTGTACCCGTTTATATCTCAAATTCAGGCTCAAAACTCGGAAAATTCGATATTTTTGGGTCCCTTATGCAATCTGCACATGCCTACTCAGTGCTAGAATGTTTTTAAAATACAGGCTTAAAACATGCTATAAATCGATATTTTAGGTGTCCAAAGTCGATATGTGCATGCATCTTCTGTACCCGTTTATATCTCAAATTCAGGCTCAAAACACCCGAATATTCGATCTTTTTGGGTCCCAAAAGCGATCTGTACATGTCTACTCCGTGTTAGAGTATTTTTTAAATACAGGCCCAAAACATGCTAAAAATCGATATTTTAGGTGCCCAAAGTCGATATGTGCATGCATCTTCTGTACCCGTTTATATCTCAAATTCAGGCTCAAAACACCCGAAAATTCCATATTTTTGGGTCCCAGAAGCGATCTGTACGTGCATAGTCCATGTTAGAGTGTTTTTTAAAATACAGGCCCAAAACATGCTGAAAATCGATATTTTATGTGCCCAAAGTCAATATGTGTATGCATCTTCTGTACACGTGTATATCCCTAATTCAAGTTTAAAACACCAGAAAATTCGATATTTTTGGGTCCCAAAAGCGATCTGTACATGCCTACTCCTTGCTAGAATGTTTTCAAGATACAGACTAAAAACATGCTCAAAATCGATATTTTAAGTGCAAAATGTCGATATGTGCATGCATCTTCTGTACCCGTTTATATTTCAAATTCAGGCTCAAAACTCCGAAAATTCGATATTTTTGGGTGCTTTAAGCAATCTGCACATGCCTACTCAGTGCTAGAATGTTTTTAAAATACAAGCTTAAAACATGCTATAAATCGATATTTTAGGTGTCCAAAGTCGATATGTGCATGCATCTTCTGTACCCGTTTATATCTCAAATTCAGGCTCAAAACACCCGAAAATTCGATACTTTTGGGACCCAAAAGCGATCTGTACATGTCTACTCTGTGTTAGAGTATTTTTAAAATACAGGCCCAAAACATGCTAAAAATCGATATTTTAGGTGCCCAAAGTCGATATGTGCATGCATCTTCTGTATCCGTCTATATCCCAAATTCAGGTTCAAAACACCAGAAAATTCGATATTTTTGGGTCCCAGAAGCGATCTGTACATGCCTACATCTTGCTAGATTTTTTTAAGATACAAACCCAAGACATGCTCAAAATCGATGTTTTAGGTGTCCAAAGTCGATATGTGCATGCATCTTCTGTACCCGTTTATATCTCAAATTCAGGCTCAAAACACCCGAAAATTCAATATTTTTGGGTCCCAGAAGCCATCTGTACGTGCATACTCCGTGTTAGAGTGTTTTTAAAATACAGGCCCAAAACATGCTGAAAATCGATATTTTAAGTGCAAAAAGTCAATATGTGTATGCATCTTCTGTACCCGTTTATATCTCAAATTCAGGCTCAAAACACCCAAAAAATCGATATTTTTGTGTTCCAGAAGCAATCTGTACATGTCTACACCATGTTAGAGTATTTTCAAAATACAGGCCCAAAACATGCTTAAAATCGATATTTTAGGTGCCTAAAGACAATATGTGCATGCATCTTCTGTATCCGTTCATATCTCAAATTCAGGCTCAGAACACCCGAAAATTCGATTTATTTGGGTTCTAGAAGCCATCTGTACATGCCTACTCAGTGCTAGAATATTTTCAAATTATACGCCCAAAACATACTAAAAATCGATATTTTAGGTGCCTAAGTCGATATGTGCATGCATCTTCTGTACCCGTTTATTTCTCAAATTCAACCTCAAAACACCCGAAAATTCGATATTTTTGGTTCCCAGAAGCGATCTGTACATGTCTACTCCGTGTTAGAGTATTTTTAAAATACAGGCCCAAAACATACTAAAAATCGATATTTTAGGTGCCCAAAGTCGATATGTGCATGCATCTTCTGTACCCGTTTATATCTGAAATTCAGGCTCAAAACACCCAAAAAATCAATATTTTTGTGTCCCAGAAGCGATCTGTACATGCCTACTCCGAGTTAGAGTATTTTCAAAATACAGGCCCAAAACATGCTCAAAATCAATATTTTAGGTGCCCAAAGTCGATATGTGTATGCATCTTCGGTACCCGTCTATATCCCAAATTCTGGCTCAAAACCCCCGAAAATTCGATATTTTTGGGTCCCTGAAGCAATCTGTACATGCCTACTCCTTGCTAGAATGTTTTCAATATACAGACCCAAAACATGCTCAAAATCGATATTTTAGGTGCAAAAAGTCGATATGTGCATGCATCCTCTGTACCCGGTTATATCCCAAATTCAGGCTCAAAACCCCCGAAAAATCGATATTTTTGGGTCCCTGAAGCGATCTGTACATGCCTACTCAGTGCTACAATATTTTCAAATTATACGCCCAAAACATACTAAAAATCGATATTTTGTGTACCAAAGTCGATATGTGCATGCATCTTCTGTACCCGTTTATATCTCAAATTCAGGCTCAAAAAACCCAAAAAATCGATATTTTTGTGTCCCAAAAGCTATCTGTATATGTCTACACCGTGCTATAGTATTTTCAAAATACAGGCCCAAAACATGCTCAAAATCGATATTTTAGGTGCCCAAAGTCGATATGTGCATGCATCTTCTGTACCCGTTTATATCTCAAATTCAAACTCAAAACACCCGAATATTCGATATTTTTGGGTCCCAAAAGCAATGTGTACATGCATACTCCGTGTTAGAGAATTTTCAAAATACAGGCCTAAAACATGCTCAAAATCGATATTTTAGCTGCCCAAAGTCAATATGTGTATGCATCTTCTGTACCCGTCTATATCCCAAATTCAGGTTCAAAACACTCGAAAATTCGATATTTTTGGGTCTCAGAAGCAATCTGTACATGCTTACTTCTTGCTAGAATGTTTTCAAGATACAGACCCAAAACATGCTCAAAATCGATATTTTAGGTGCAAAAAGTCGAAATGTGCATGCATCTTCTGTACCCGTTTATATCTCAAATTCAGGCTCAGAACACCCTAAAATTCGATTTATTTTGGTTCCAGAAGCGATCTGTACGTGTCTACTCAGAGTATAGAGTATTTTAAAAATACAGGCCCAAAACATGCTCAAAATCGATATTTTGGGTGCCCAAAGTCGACATGTGCATGCATCATCTGTACCCGTTTATATCTCAAATTCAGGCTCAAAACACCCGAAAATTCGATATTTTTGGGTCCCAAAAGCGATCTGTACATGTCTACTCCGTGTTATAATATTTTTAAAATACAGGTCCATAACATGCTAAAAATCGATATTTTGGGGGCCAAAGTCGATATGTGCATGCATCTTCTGTACCCGTTTAGATCTCAAATTCAGGCTTAAAACACCCAAAAAATCGATGTTTTTGTGTCCCAGAAGCGATCTGTACATGTCTACACCGTGTTAGAGTATTTTCAAAATACAGGCCCAAAACATGCTCTAAATCGATATTTTAGGTGCCCAAAGTCGATATGTGCATGCATCTTCTGTACCCGTTTATATCTCAAATTACGACTCAAAACACCCGAATATTCGATATTTTTGTGTCTCAGAAGCGATCTGTACATACCTACTCCGTGTTAGAGTATTTTCATAATACAGGCCCAAAACATGTTAAAAATCGATATTTTAAGTGCCCAAAGTCGATATGTGCATGCATCTTCTGTACCCGTTTATATCTCAAATTCAGGCTCAAAACACCCAAAAAATCGATATTTTTGTGTCCCAGAAGCGATCTATACATGTCTACACCGTGCTATAGTATTTTCAAAATGCAGGCCCAAAACATGCTCAAAATCGATATTTTGGGTGCCCAAAGTCGATATGTGCATGCATCTTCTGTACCCGTTCATATCTCAAATTCAGGCTCAGAACACCCTAAAATTCGATTTATTTTGGTTCCAGAAGCGATCTGTACGTGTCTACTCAGAGTATAGAGTATTTTAAAAATACAGGCCCAAAACATGCTCAAAATCGATATTTTGGGTGCCCAAAGTCGACATGTGCATGCATCTTCTGTACCCGTTTATATCTCAAATTAAGACTCAAAACACCCGAATATTCAATATTTTTGGGTCCCGAAAGCAATGTGTACATGCATACTCCGTGTTAGAGTATTTTCAAAATACAGGCCCAAAACATGCTCAAAATCAATATATATGTGCCCAAAGTCGATATGTGCATGCATCTTCTGTATCCGTCTATATCCCAAATTCAGGTTCAAAACACCCGAAAATACGATATTTTTGGGCCCCAGAAGCGATCTAAACATGCCTACTCCTTGCTTGATTTTTTTAAGATACAAACCCAAGACATGCTCAAAATCTATGTTTTAGGTGTCCAAAGTCGATATGTGCATGCATCTTCTGTACCCGTTTAAATCTCAAATTCAGGCTCAAAACACCCGAAAATTCGATATTTTTGGGTCCCAAAAGCGATCTGTACATGCCTACTCCTTGCTAGAATGTTTTCAAGATTCAGACCAAAAACATGCTCAAAATCGATATTTTAGGTGCAAAAAGTCGATATGTGCATGCATCTTCTGTACCCGTTTATATCTCAAATTCAGGCTCAAAACTCGGAAAATTCGATATTTTTGGGTCCCTTATGCAATCTGCACATGCCTACTCAGTGCTAGAATGTTTTTAAAATACAGGCTTAAAACATGCTATAAATCGATATTTTAGGTGTCCAAAGTCGATATGTGCATGCATCTTCTGTACCCGTTTATATCTCAAATTCAGGCTCAAAACACCCGAATAATCGATCTTTTTGGGTCCCAAAAGCGATCTGTACATGTCTACTCCGTGTTAGAGTATTTTTTAAATACAGGCCCAAAACATGCTAAAAATCGATATTTTAGGTGCCCAAAGTCGATATGTGCATGCATCTTCTGTATCCGTCTATATCCCAAATTCAGGTTCAAAACACCCGAAAATTCGATATTTTTGGGTCCCAGAAGCGATCTGTACATGCCTACATCTTGCTAGATTTTTTTAAGATACAAACCCAAGACATGCTCAAAATCGATGTTTTAGGTGTCCAAAGTCGATATGTGCATGCATCTTCTGTACCCGTTTATATCTCAAATTCAGGCTCAAAACACCCGAAAATTCAATATTTTTGGGTCCCAGAAGCCATCTGTACGTGCATACTCCGTGTTAGAGTGTTTTTAAAATACAGGCCCAAAACATGCTGAAAATCGATATTTTAAGTGCAAAAAGTCAATATGTGTATGCATCTTCTGTACCCGTTTATATCTCAAATTCAGGCTCAAAACACCCAAAAAATCGATATTTTTGTGTCCCAGAAGCAATCTGTACATGTCTACACCATGTTAGAATATTTTCAAAATACAGGCCCAAAACATGCTTAAAATCGATATTTTAGGTGCCTAAAGTCAATATGTGCATGCATCTTCTGTATCCGTTCATATCTCAAATTCAGGCTCAGAACACCCGAAAATTCGATTTATTTGGGTTCTAGAAGCCATCTGTACATGCCTACTCAGTGCTAGAATATTTTCAAATTATACGCCCAAAACATACTAAAAATCGATATTTTAGGTGCCTAAGTCGATATGTGCATGCATCTTCTGTACCCGTTTATTTTTCAAATTCAACCTCAAAACACCCGAAAATTCGATATTTTTGGTTCCCAGAAGCGATCTGTACATGTCTACTCCGTGTTAGAGTATTTTTAAAATACAGGCCCAAAACATACTAAAAATCGATATTTTAGGTGCCCAAAGTCGATATGTGCATGCATCTCCTGTACCCGTTTATATCTGAAATTCAGGCTCAAAACACCCAAAAAATCAATATTTTTGTGTCCCAGAAGCGATCTGTACATGCCTACTCCGAGTTAGAGTATTTTCAAAATACAGGCCCAAAACATGCTCAAAATCAATATTTTAGGTGCCCAAAGTCGATATGTGTATGCATCTTCGGTACCCGTCTATATCCCAAATTCTGGCTCAAAACCCCCGAAAATTCGATATTTTTGGGTCCCTGAAGCAATCTGTACATGCCTACTCCTTGCTAGAATGTTTTCAATATACAGACACAAAAATGCTCAAAAATCGATATTTTAGGTGCAAAAAGTCGATATGTGCATGCATCCTCTGTACCCGGTTATATCCCAAATTCAGGCTCAAAACCCCCGAAAAATCGATATTTTTGGGTCCCTGAAGCGATCTGTACATGCCTACTCAGTGCTACAATATTTTCAAATTATACGCCCAAAACATACTAAAAATCGATATTTTGTGTACCAAAGTCGATATGTGCATGCATCTTCTGTACCCGTTTATATCTCAAATTCAGGCTCAAAACACCCAAAAAATCGATATTTTTGTGTCCCAGAAGCTATCTGTACATGTCTACACCGTGCTATAGTATTTTCAAAATACAGGCCCAAAACATGCTCAAAATCGATATTTTAGGTGCAAAAAGTCGATATGTGCATGAATCTTCTGTATCCGTTTATATCTCAAATTCAGGCTCATAACACCCGAAAAATCGATATTTTTGGGTCCCAGAAGCGATCTGTACATGCCTACTCCGTGTTAAAGTATTTTCAAAATACAGGCCCAAAACATGCTGAAAATCTATATTTTAGGTGCCCAAAGTCAATATGTGTATGCATCTTCTGTTCCCGTCTATATCCCAAATTCAGGTTCAAAACACCAGAAAATTCGGTATTTTTTGGTCCCAAAAGCGATCTTTACATGCCTACTCCTTGTAGAATGTTTTCAAGATACAGACCCAAAACATGCTCAAAATCGATATTTTAGGTGCAAAAAGTCGATATGTGCATGCATCCTCTGTACCCGGATATATTCCAAATTCTGGCTCAAAACCCCCGAAAATTCGATATTTTTGGGTCCCAGAAGCGATCTGTACATGCCTACTCAGTGCTAGAATATTTTCAAATTATATGCCCAAAACATACTAAAAATCGATATTTTGGGTGCCAAAGTCGATATGTGCATGCATCTTCTGTACCCGTTTATATCTCAAATTCAGGCTCAAAACACCCAAAAATTCGATATTTTTGTGTCCCAAAAGCGATCTGTACATGTCTACACCGTGTTTGAGTATTTTCAAAATACAGGCCCAAAAGATGCTCAAAATCGATATTTTATGTGCCCAAAGTCAATATGTGTATGCATCTTCTGTACTCGTGTATATCCCTAATTCTGGTTCATAACACCAGAAAATTCGATATTTTTTTGGTCCCAGAAGCGATCTGTACATGCCTACTCCTTGCTAGAATGTTTTCAAGATACAGACCAATAACATGCTCAAAATCGATATTTTAAGTGCAAAAAGTCGATATGTGCATGCATCTTCTGTACCTGTTTATATCTCAAATTCAGGCTCAAAACTCCGAAAATTCGATATTTTTGGATCCCTTAAGCAATCTGCACATGCCTACTCAGTGCTAGAATGTTTTTAAAATACAGGCCCAAAACATGCTCAAAATCGATATATTAGGTGCCCAAAGTCGATATGTGCATGCATCTTCTGTATCCGTTTATATCTCAAATTCAGGCTCAAAACACCCGAAAATTCGATATTTTTGGGTCCCAGAAGCGATCTGTACATGCCTACTCCTTGCTAGAAAGTTTTCAATATACAGACCCAAAACATGCTCAAAATCGATATTTTAGGTGCAAAAAGTCGATATGTGCATGCATCCTCTGTACCCGGTTATATCCCAAATTCTGGCTCAAAACCCCCGAAAATTCAAAATTTTTGGGTCCCAGAAGCGATCTGTACATGTCTACTCAGTGCTAGAATATTTTCAAAATAAATGCCCAAAACATGCTCAAAATCGATATTTTAGGTTCCCAAAGTCGATATGTGCATGCATCTTCTGTACCCGTTCATATCTCAAATTCAGGCTCAGAACACCCGAATATTCGATTTAATTGGGTCCCAGAAGCGATCTGTACGTGTCTACTCAGTGTTATAGTATTTTAAAGATACAGGCCCAAAACATGCTCAAAATCGATATTTTGGGTGCACATAGTCGATATGTGAATGCATCTTCTGTTCCCGTTTATATCTCAAATTCAAACTCAAAACACCCGAATATTAGATATTTTTGGGTACCAAAAGCAATGTGTACATGCATACTCCGTGTTAGAGTATTTTCAAAATACAGGCCCAAAACATGCTCAAAATCGATATTTTAGCTGTCCAAAGTCAATATGGGTATGCATCTTCTGTACCCGTCTATATCCCAAATTCAGGTTCAAAACACTCGAAAATTCCATATTTTTGGGTCCCAGAAGCAATCTGTACATGCCTACTTCTTGCTAGAATGTTTTCAAGATACAGACCCAAAACATGCTAAAAATCGATATTTTAGGTTCAAAAAGTCGAAATGTGCATGCATCTTCTGTACCCGTTTATATCTCAAATTCAGGCTCAAAACACCCGAAAATTCAATATTTTTGGGTTCCAGAAACGATTTGTACATGCCTACTCCGTGTTAGAGTATTGTCAAAATACGGGCCCAAAACATGCTCAAAATCGATATTTTAGGTGCCCAAAGTCGATATGTGCATGCATCTTCTGTATCCGTCTATATCCCAAATTCAGGTTCAAAACACCCGAAAATTCGATATTTTTGGGTCCCAGAAGCAATCTGTACATGCCTACTCCTTACTAGAATTTTTTCAAGATTCAGTCCCAAAACATGCTCAAAATCGATATTTTAGGTGCAAAAAGTCGATATGTGCATGCATCTTCTGTACCCGTTTATATCTCAAATTCAGGCTCAAAACACTCGAAAATTCGATATTTTTGGGTCCCTTAAGCGATCTGTACATGCATACTCAGTGCTAGAATGTTTTCAAAATATAGGGTCAAAACATGCTAAAAATCTATATTTTAGGTGTCTAAAGTCGATATGTGCATGCATCTTCTGTACCCGTTTATATCTCAAATTCAGGCTCTAAACACTCGAAAATTCGATATTTTTGGGTCCCTTAAGCGATCTGTACATGCATACTCAGTGCTAGAATGTTTTCAAAATATAGGGTCAAAACATGCTTAAAATCGATATTTTAGGTGCCCAAAGTCGATTTGTGCATGCATCTTCTGTATCCGTTTATATCTCAAAATCAGGCTCAAAACACCCGAAAATTCGATATTTTTGGGTCCCAGAAGCGATCTGTACATGCCTACTTCGTGTTAGAGTATTTTCAAAATAAAACCCCAAAAAATGCTAAAAATCGATATTTTTGGTATCCCAAAGTCGATATGTGCATGCATTATCTGTACCCGTTTATATCTCAAATTCAGGCTCAAAACATCCTAAAATTCGGTATTTTTGTCTCCCAGAAGCGATCTGTACATCCCTACTCCATGCTAGAATGTTTTCATAATACAGACCCAAAACATGCTCAAAATCGATATTTTAGGTGCAAAAAGTCGATATGTGCTTGCATCTTCGGTGCCCGTTTATATCTTAAATTCAGGCTTAAAACACCCAAAAATTCAATATTCTTTTGTCCCCGAAGCGAAATGTACATGTCTACTCAGTGCTAAAATGTTTTAAAATATAGGCTTAAAACATGCTAAAAATCAATATTTTACGTGTCCAAAGTCGATATGTGCATACATCTTTTGTACTTGTTTATATCCCAAATTCATGCTCAAAACACCCGAAAATTCAAAATTTTTGGGTCCTAGAAGCAATCTGTACATGCCTACTCAGTGATAGAATATTTTCAAAATATAGGCCCAAAACATGCTAAAAATCGATATTTTAGGTGCCCAATGTCGATATGTGTTTGCATCTTCTGTACCCGTTTATATCTCAAATTCAGGCTCAAAACACCCGAAAAATCGATATTTTTGGGTTCCAGAACCGATCTGTACATGTCTACTCAGTGCTTCAGAAGCGATCTGTACATGCCTACTCCGTGTTAGAGAATGTTTTAATAAATACAGGCCAAAAATATGATAAAAATCGATATTTTGGGTGCCCAAAGTCAATATGTGCATGCAACTTCTGTACCCGTTTATATCTCAAATTCAGGCTCAAAACGACGGAAAATTCAATATTTTTAGGTTCCAGAACCGATCTGTACATGTCTACTCAGTGCAACAGAAGCGATCTGTACATGCCTACTCAGTGCTAGAATAATTTCAAGATATTGGCACAAAACATGCTAAAAATCTATATTTTGGGTGTCCAAAGTCGAAGTGTGCATGTATGCACTGTACCCGTTTATATTTCAAATTCAAGATCTAAACACTCGAAAAGTCAATATTTTTGGGTTCCAGAAGCGATCTGTACATGCCTACTCATTGCTAGAATTTTTTTTAAATATAAGTTTAAAACATGCTAAAAATATATATTTTAGGTTTCCCAAGTCGATATGTGCATGCATCTTCTGTACCCGTTTATATCTTAAATTTAGGCTCAAAACGCCCGAAAATTCGATATATTTGGGTCCCAGAAGCGATCTGTACATGCCTACTCCATGTTAGAGTATTTTCAAAATACAGGTCCAAAACATGCTCAAAATCGATATTTTTGGGTGCAAAAAGTCGATATGTGCATGTATCTTCAGTACCCGTCTATATCTCAAATTCAAGCTCAAAACACCCGAAAAGTCAATATTTTTGGGTTTTTTAGAAGCGATCTGTACATGCCTACTCCATGTTAGAGTATTTTCAAAATACAGGCCCAATATATGCTGAAAATCGATATTTTAGGTGCCCAAAGACAATATGTGCATGCATCTTCTGTACCCGTTTATAACTCAAATTCAGGCTCAAAACACCCAAAAATTCGGTAATTTTGGGTCCAAGAAGCGATCTGTATATGCTTACTCCGTGATAAAGTATTTTCAAAATAAAGGCCCAAAACATGCTAAAAATCGATATTTTTGGTGCCCAAAGTCGATATGTGCATGCATTATCTGTACCCGTTTATATCTCAAATTCAGGCTCAAAGCACCCTAAAATTCGGTATTTTTGTGTCCCAGAAGCGATCTGTACATCCCTACTTCATGCTTGAATGTTTTCAAGATACAGACCCAAAACATGCTCAAAATCGATATTTTAGGTGCAAAAAGTCGATATGATATGTGCATGCATCTTCAGTGTCCGTTTATATCTCAAATTCAGGCTCAAAACACCCAAAAATTCAATATGCTTGGGCCCCCGAAGCGATCTGTACATGTCTACTTAGTGTTACAATGTTTTAAAATATAGGCTTAAAACATGATAAAAATCAATATTTTACGTGTCCAAAGTCGATATGTGCATACATCTTTTGTACCTGTTTATATTCCAAATTCATGCTCAAAACACCCGAAAATTCAAAATTTTTGGGTCCCAGAAGCAATCTGTACATGCCTACTCAGTGATAGAATATTTTCAAAATATAGGCCCAAAACATGCTAAATATCGATATTTTAGGTGCCCAATGTCGATATGTGCATGCATCATCTGTACCCGTTTATATCTCAAATTCAGGCTCAAAACACCTGAAAAATCGATATTTTTGGGTTCCAGAACCGATCTGTACATGTCTACTCAGTGCTACAGAAGCGATCTGTACATGCCTACTCCGTGTTAGAGAATGTTTTTAAAATACAGGCCCAAAACATGATAAAAATCGATATTTTGGGTGCTCAAAGTTAATATGTTCATGCAACTTCTGTACCCATTTATATCTCAAATTCAGGCTCAAAACAACGGAAAATTCAATATTTTTGGGTCCCACAAGCGATATATACAGTACAAACATGCCTACTCAGTGCTAGAATTTTTTCAAAATATAGGCTCAAAACATGCTAAAAATTGATAATTTAGGTGTCCCAAGTCAATATGTGCATGCATCTTCTGTACCCGTTTATATCTCAAATTCAGGCTCAAAACACCCGAAAATTCGATTTTTGTGTGTCCCAGACGCGATCTCTACATGCCTACTTCGTGTTAGAGTATTTTTTTAAAGTACAGACCCAAAACATGCTTAAAATCGATATTTTGGGTGCTCAAAGTTGATATGTGCATGCATCTTCTGTACCCGTTTATATCTCAAATTCAGGCTAAAAACACCTGAAAATTCGATATTTTTGTGTTCCACAAGCGATCTGTACATGCCTACTCCGAGTTAGAGTATTTTGAAAATACAGGCTAAAAACATGCTCAAAATCGATATTTTGGGTGCCCAAAGTCAATATGTATATGCATCTTCTGCACCCGTTTATATCTCAAATTCAACCACAAAACACCCGAAAATTCGATATTTTTCGGTCCCAGAAGCGATCTGTACATGCCTACTCAGTGCTAGAATGTTTTCAAAAAATAGGCTCAAAACAAGCTAAAAAACGATATTTTAGGTGCCCAAAGTCAATATGTGCATGCATCTTCTGTACCCGTTTATATCTCAAATTCAGGCTCAAAACACCCGAAAAATCGGTATTTTTTGGTCCTAGAAGCGATCTGTACTTGCCTACTCCTAGTTAGATTGTTTTCAAGATACAGACTCAAAACTTGCTCAAAATCGATATTTTAGGTGCCCAAAAGTCGATATGTTCATGCATCTTCAGTACCTGTTTATTTCTCAAATTCAGGCTCAAAACCCACGAAAATTCGATATTTTGGGGTCCCAGAAGCGATCTGTACATGCCTACTCCGTGTTAGAGTATTTTCAAAATACAGGCCCAAAACATGCTGAAAATCAATATTTTAGGTGCCCAAAGTCAATATGTGTATGCATCTTCTATACCCGTATACATCCCAAATTCATGCTCAAAACACCCGAAAATTCGATATTTTGGGGTCCCAGAAGCGATCTGTACATGCCTACTCCGTGTTAGAGTATTTTCAAAATACAGGCCCAAAACATGCTGAAAATCAATATTTTAGGTGCCCAAAGTCAATATGTGTATGCATCTTCTATACCCGTATACATCCCAAATTCATGCTCAAAACACCCGAAAATTCGATATTTTTGGGTCCCAGAAGCGATCTGTACATGCCTACTCAGTGCTAGAATAATTTCAAAATATTGGCCCAAAACATGCTAAAAATCGATATTTTTGGTGCCCAAAGTCGATATGTGCATGCATCTTCTGTACCTGTTTATATCCCAAATTCCGGCTCAAAACACCCGAAAATTCGATATTTTGGGGTCCGAGAATCGATCTGTACATGCCTACTCCGTGTTAGAGTATTTTCAAAATACAGGTCCAAAACATGCTCAAAATCGATATTTTTGGGTGCCCAAAGTCGATATGTGCATGCATCTACTGTACGCGTTTTTTATATTTCAAATTCAGGCTCAAAGCATCCGAAAATTCGATATTTTTGGGTCCCAGAAGCAATCTGTACATGCCTACTCCTTGCTTGAATGTTTTCAAGATACAGACCCAAAACATGCTTAAAATCGATAATTTAGGTGCAAAAAGTCGATATGTGCATGTATCTTCAATACCCTTTTATATCTCAAATTCAAGCTTAAAACACCCGAAAAGTCAATATTTTTTGGTTTTTTAGAAGCGATCTGTACATGCCTACTCCGTGATAAAGTATTTTCAAAATATATGCCCAAAACATGCTGAAAATCCATATTTTAGGTGCCCAAAGTCAATTTGTGCATGCATCATCTGTACCCTTTTATATCTCAAAATCAGGCTCAAAACACCCGAAAATTCGATATTTTTGGGTCCCAGAAGCGAACTGTACATGCCTACTCCGTGTTAGAGTATTTTCAAAATACAGGCCCAAAACATGCTGAAAATCAATATTTTAGGTGCCCAAAATCAATATGTGCATGCTTCTTCTGTACCCGATTATATCTCAAATTCAGGCTCAAAATATCCGAAAATTCTATATTTTTGGGTCCCAGAAGCGATCTGTACATGCCTACTTCGTGTTAAAGTATTTTCAAAATAAAGGCCCAAAACATGCTAAAAATCGATATTTTTGGTGCCCAAAGTCGATATGTGCATGCATTATCTGTACCCGTTTATATCTCAAATTCATGCTCAAAGCACCCAAAAATTCAATATGCTTGGGCCTTCGAAGCGATCTGTACATGTCTAGTCAGTGCTAGAATGTTTTAAAATATAGGCTTAAAACATGCTAAAAATCAATATTTTATGTGTCCAAAGTCGAGATGTGCATACATCTTTTGTACCCGTGTATATCCCAAATTCATGCTCAAAACACCCAAAAATTCAAAATTTTTGGGTCCCAGAAGCGATCTGTACATGCCTACTCAGTGTTGGAAGATTTTAAAAATATAGGCCTAAAACATGCTAAAAATCGATATTTTAGGTGCCAAATGACGATATGTGCATGCATCTTCTGTACCCGTTTATATTTCAAATTCAGGCTCAAAACACCCGAAAAATCGATATTTTTGGGTTCCAGAACCGATCTGTACATGTCTACTCAGTGCTACAGAAGCAATCTGTACATGCCTACTCCGTGTTATAGTATGTTTTAAAAATACAGGCCCAAAACATGATAAAAATCAATATTTTGGGTGCCTAAAGTCGATATGTGCATGCAAATTCTGTACCCGTTTATATCTCAAATTCAGCCTCAAAACAACGGAAAATTCGATTTTTGTGTGTCCCAGACGCGATCTGTACATGCCTACTTCGTTTTAGAGTATTTTTAAAGTACAGGCTCAAAACATGCTAAAAATCGATATTTTAAGTGTCCACAGTCAATATGTGCATGCATCTTCTGCACCCGTTTACATTCCAAATTGAGGTTCAAAACACCCGAAAATTCGATATTTTTGGGTCCCCGAAGCGATCTGTACATGCCTCCTCCGTGTTAGAGTATTTTCCAAATATTGGCCCAAAACATGCTTAAAATCGATATTGTGGGTGCGCAAAGTCGATATGTGCATGCATTTTCGGTACCCGTTTATATCTCAAATTCAAGCTCAAAACACCCGAAAATTCGATATTTTTGGGTCCCAGAAGCGATCTGTACATGCCTACTCCGTGTTAGAGTATTTTCAAAATACAGGACAAAAACATGCTCAAAATCGATATTTTGGGTGCCCAAAGTCGATATGTGCATGCATCTTCAGTACCCGTTTACATTCCAAATTGAGGTTCAAAACACCCGAAAATTCAATATTTTTGGGTCCCAGAAGCGATCTGTACATGCCTAGTCAGATACAGGCCCAAAACATGCTGAAAATCGATATTTTAGGTGCCCAAAGTCAATATGTGTATGCATCTTCTGCACCCGTTTATATCCCAAATTCAACCTCAAAACACCCGAAAATTCGATGTTTTTTGGTCCCATAAGCGATATGTACATGCCTACTCATTGCTAGAATGTTTTCAAAATATAAGCTCAAAACATACTAAAAATCGATATTTTAAGTGTCCAAAGTCGATATGTTCATGCATCTTCTGTACCCGTTTATATCTCAAATTCAACCTCATAACACCCGAAACTTCGATATTTTTGGGTCCCAGAAGCGATCTGTACATGCCTACTCAGTGCTAGAATGTTTTCAAAATATAGGCTCAAAACATGCTTAAAATCGATATTTTAAGTGTCCAAAGTCGATATGTGCATGCATCTTCTGTACCCGTTTATATCTAAAATTCAGTCTTAAAACACCCGAAAATTCGATATTTTGGGGTCCCAGAAGTGATCTGTACATATCTACTTTGTGCTAGAATATTTTCAAAATATAGGCTCAAAACATGCTAAAATCGTTATATTAAGTGTCCAAACTCGATATGTTGATGCATCTTCTGTACCCGTTTATATCTCAAATTCAGGCTCCAAACACCCGAAAATCCGATATTTTGGGGTCCCAGAAGTGATCTGTACATGCCTACTCAGATACAGGCCCAAAACATGCTGAAAATCGATATTTTAGGTGCCCAAAGTCAATATGTGTATGCATCTTCTGCACCCGTTTATATCTCAAATTTAACCACAAAACACCCGAAAATTCGATATTTTTCGGTCCCAGAAGCGATCTGTACATGCCTACTCAGTGCTAGAATGTTTTCAAAATATAGGCTCAAAACATACTAAAAATCGATATTTTAAGTGTCCAAAGTCGATATGTGCATGCATCTTCTGTACCCGTTTATATCTCAAATTCAGGCTCAAAACACCCGAAAATTCAATATTTTTGGGTTCCAGAAGCGATCTGTACATGCCTACGCAGTGCTAGAATATTTTACAAAATACAGGCCTAAAACATGCTAAAAATCGATATTTTAGGTGTGTACACACCATAAAACCATTTAGAAAAGGATCACTACTTCTAATCTGTTTACAAATCAGAAACAGGCCACCTGGGCAAGTTGGACACACACACACACACACAGGTGCGGCTTCAGGTCATACAAAGACATTATTAACCTTTCCTACCTCCCCTTCGAAGGAGAGTAGGAAAGAGAGTAAAGGAGAGAGAGAGAGAGAGAGATAGGAAAGGGTTGGCCCACTTTCCCTTTCACACGAGAAGAGAGAAGTAGGTACAGAATCAAACTGACCATTCACAGGCAACACAGTCACACTCTAGCCATTCTGTAAACTATTGAGTTTGAAATGTATATAAGCAGAGGAGGTACACTAGGATTTAGGATACCACACTGACTCCCTAAGGGCTATAAACTGTCTCCATAGAGAGAGACATAATACCATATAAGACAAGGCACATCACGATAATACCCTGTATAGATAAGTACACATATTAATAAATTAAGCCTTAAGAAACTTGTGAAGTCAATCACCTAAGCAAACATAAGAAAGCACCCCGTCTTCCACGTTACCTAAAACCACAACAACAACAACTACTACAACTACAACTCCAAGAATTACACACAAGTAACTTACCAGGTTCTGCCCAGAGTTCAAGCCTTCAGAACTGGTACATTTGATGGCAGCGGTGTTTTTGCAATAAGGCAAATTGCAAGGTATAGACTTCACGGGAGTACAGTGACTAACATTGTTCAAGGACAAGTTGAAGGAATTTACTTGTAAATCCTCTCAAGTAATTTCTTCTGTGGGTATAATCTTACGACCTCTAACGAGGGAGACAAACCACAAATTCTTTACCTACAAGAGGCACCTGCTTCAACATACCTGCAACTGACCTACAAGGGGTCCTCATCTACTTCACAACAAACAATCATCACTTCATCACTACCATATCGGCGGCCCTGCATAAATTCTCTTGTCAGGACAACGCCACGACCTCCATCACCTCCACGCTGACGCCTCGTTACGTAAATTCTCTCGTAAAGGCAAGTCAACGTTCATCATCTTCACTCCAATAACGACTGTTAGTGTGTTAGTGTGCGAGCTAACTAATAATCGCTTCGCCTCTCCACCGACGTCGCCTCTTCACCACATCGTCGCCTCGTCAGACACCACCCCAACTAGACTTCAACTCGTCGTCATCGTCGTTGCAACTAGAGTCAACTAAAAGTAGGTACACATTACATGTTACATTACATTATTTTTCACTTGTCCACGAACATGTTAGAATAAATTAGGTTCCTCAGTTACAGCCCAGAAAGAAAGAAAAGAAGTGCCAAATTACAACAAAGGTAAAGGTATTCTCCCCCATTACTCCAAAGGTATCATAACTAACTTCGAATATCCCTGATAATGATTCAAGCTAGATTTCCCTGCCTCCCTAAGCCTCGTTTGTGGTGCCAACACATTCGAGTACATTTTCTGCTTCTACCTTACCCCCATTAAAAACTTAATATGGTATACTATATTAACCTGTATTTTCTCCAACAATGGCTACTCCTCCAAAATCTCCTACTGTCTCTGCTCTTCATACAACTTCTTCTAGCCCCACTACCTCCTCTATGCATACAATGACAATCTTACCCACCCACAAGTATTTAAAGTATTATACGGGAGATAATCCAAGATATGGGATTGATCTCTTCTTGCGTCATTTGGAGGATGTGTTTAACCAAACTAATATAGAGCAGGACTTACATAAGATCAGATTCGTGAGAGAGCATATTGCACCAGATAGTCCAGCCAGCTATATGATAACTACAAGTGCTTTTTCTGACCCTGAGAATTTAACGTCATATGCTACATTCAGACAGTCACTTATTGATGTTTTTGGGGATGGTAAACTACATAATTCATTATCATGGGTTCAGAGAATGATTATAACAAAGGCAGAAAACATAACTACAAGTGAACCAGCAAAAGCACTTGCATTATCAGGGTCTCTAACTTTAAATTCGAAGGAATCTCGTATCATACATCGTGAATTACAGATTACTCAATCCATAGGGACGAAGAATTTTAATTTTGATGCCACTCCTACTCAAGGGGAATCACAGGGAAAACGTTGCAAACACTGTAACGGAAATAATAATATTACCAGTGATTGTTATTACTTACATAATACTAAAGGAAATGATCAAGGGAAAAGTAATAATAAATACAGTTATTTACATGAATCAAAGTCGCATTCCTTAGATGAATGCATGATCCTTAACAGAATGAAATGGGACTTGCACAATCGAAATATGATGTATGAAACGAGACCGCCACAATATTAAAACGTCCCGAAAATAAAACTGTAGGCCCTGTCGTCGCATTTACCGTTAATATACTATAATTCTCTGTCCTAGTATCACATAGTAACACCAACTTAATGATAGACACAGGCGCGGCAGTTTCCTTGTTATCGGATAATTCCTTTAACAAATTATGCAAATTAGGTCCCCAACGGCATTTATAAACCAAGATTGAACAGGTGACATAGCATTGTCAACCATGACAGGCAATAAATTACAGGTATTAGGGACACTTTAACCCTTCCTGTACGGTTAGACAAGGGAACTAACCATATACATATTGAATTTTATATAATACGAAATTATAAACTAGGTTTATCATACCTTATCAAACAAACCATAATAATTAACCCTAAATATAAAATAATACATTTTAGGAATTAATGTATTCTAATACAGGATTGTCCAGGCCAATATATAAGTCCATGTAATGTTAACTCTATACATATTGAAAATGAGGGAAACGACCCCATTGTCATAAAGGCCATTGCTGCATATTGTAATACTATATTAACTTCAAATTTCGTCCATTAATTGAAGGTAGAGCTTCCATCTCATGTACAGTCACAAACTACCATTCTATCCTTAATAGAACTAGTACAATAATATATAACCAGGGATTAATTTACTTTAACCAATGTAAACAGTGAAAATTTCACTGATATTAATAAAACATCTACCAATATTCATGTAAAGAAAGGAACATATCTATGTGATCTGTACAGATGGAAGTTAGACCAATACCACAAGGAAATATTGTATCGGTTCTTACCGAGGGATAAAGTGATACTCACATAAGGGAGCAACTTAGAAATTTTGTCAGTGGACGCGATTTTCCACTTTATCGTGATAATCTTATCACCATACTAGCCACATATTGAAATGCGATTGCCCTACTTGGTGACTTTTTAGGATGAACCAACATTATAAAGCATGCCATTACACTAACATCTCCTAAACCCATTTATTCGAGCATATAGACTACCATACCTCATAGTAGGCAGAAAGTTGTAGAGAAAATTATTAATGAAATGATGGATGAAGGCATTATTTAGAATTCTAACTCCCCTTTTAACAACCCAATGTTTTTGGTTTCAATAATAATGGTGAATTTACGCCAGTAATTGATTACAGACAAATAAATAATGCTACAATTAAAGACAAATATCCCCTCCCTCCTTTAAGATGTTTTGTCTAACATTGGTAAATCAAAGCCTATGATATTCTCCACCTTAAACTTGGTCAGTGGAAACTGGCAAGTAGCATTAGATGATAAAAGTCAACCCATTACAACATTTAGTACTTCCCATGGTTATTATGAATACATTCGTAGACCATTTGGGTTATGTAATGTTTCATCCATATTTCAGCATATGGTCAATTTTCGTATTGGCGTTATTAATAACGTAGTCATCGCTAATCTCAACGATTTGATTATTTTTCTATAGACGTACATTCATAATAAGTAACAATAAAGAAGCTTATCCAGAGATTACATTAGGTAGGCCTCAAACTTTAACTGCCTATGTGTCATTTTCTTAACCAGGAAATTATAATTTTAGGTTATACATTACCCGCCACTGTGCTCCATACACAATCTGGTAAAATACGAGCAATGAAAGTATTCACTATTCCTAATGAATGTTACTAACGTAAAATAATTCTTGGGTTTAGGTTCTTATTATAGAATCTTGGTACAGCATTTTTCCCAAGTAGCTAAACCCCTAAATAATAAACTCGAGATTTTGTATGGAGGCCAGAAAAAACAGCTGAGCTTTGAATTATTAAAGGTTAATTAATGTCAGCTCCAATTTTTGCGTTCCCAAGTATTCATTAACTTTTATCAAGTGTACAGATGCTTCTTCAGTAGGCTTAGGCGCTGTACTTATGTAAGAGATAGCTAGGGGTCGATATCAGGTATGTGCTAATGCTTAGAGTATATTAAATGCTCAGGGAACTCGTTACTCTGTAACAAAACAGGAAATTTAAGCAATATTATGGGCACTTCGTACTTTTAGAGAAATCGTATTAGGCTATCCTTTACAAGTTTTCGCGAATTACCAAACGATCCTTGGCTTACTATAACCTCTAACCCTAACTTTGTGCTAGAATAGTTTCAAAATATAGGCTCAAAACATGCTAAAAATCGATATTTTAAGTGTCCAAAGTCGATATGTGCATGCATCTTCTGTACCCGTTTATATCTCAAATTCAGGCTCAAAACACCCGAAAATTCGATATTTTGGGGTCCCAGAAGCGATCTGTACATGCCTACTCAGATACAGGCCCAAAACATGCTAAAAATCGATCTTTTAGATGCCCAAAGTCAATATGTGTATGCATCTTCTGCACCCGTTTATATCACAAATTCAACCACAAAACACCCGAAAATTCGATATTATTCGGTCCCAGAAGCGATCTGTACATGCCTACTCAGTGCTAGAATGTTTTCAAAATATAGGCTCAAAACATGCTAAAAATCGATATTTTAAGTGTCCAAAGTTGATATGTGCATGCATCTTCTGTACCCGTTTATATCTCAAATTCAGGCTCAAAACACCCGAAAAATCGATATTTTGGGGTCCTAGAAGCGATCTGTACATGCCTACTCCTTGTTAGAGTATTTTCAAAATACAGGCCCAAAACATGCTAAAAAATCGATATTTTAGGTGCCCAAAGTCAATATGTGCATGCATTTTCTGTACCCGTTTATATCTCAAATTCAGGCTCAAAACACCCGAAAATTCGATATTTTGGGGTCCCAGAAGCGATCTGTACATGCCTACTCAGATACAGGCCCAAAACATGCTAAAAATCGATATTTTAGATGCCCAAAGTCAATATGTGTATGCATCTTCTGCACCCGTTTATATCTCAAATTCAACCACAAAGCACCCGAAAATTCGATATTTTTCGGTCCCAGAAGCGATCTGTACATGCCTACTCAGTGCTAGAATGTTTTCAAAATATAGGCTCAAAACATGCTAAAAATCGATATTTTAAGTGTCCAAAGTTGATATGTGCATGCATCTTCTGTACCCGTTTATATCTCAAATTCAGGCTCAAAACACCCGAAAAATCGATATTTTGGGGTCCTAGAAGCGATCTGTACTTGCCTACTCCTAGTTAAAATGTTTTCAAGATACAGACCCAAAGCATGCTCAAAATCGATATTTTAGGTGCCCAAAAGTCGATATGTGCATGCATCTTCAGTACCTGTTTATATCTCAAATTCAGGGTCAAACCACCCGAAAATTCGATATTTTGGGGTCCCAGAAGCGATCTGTACATGCCTACTCAGTGCTAGAATATTTTCAAAATATAGGCCCAAAACATGTTAAAAATCGATATTTTAGGTGCCCAAAGTCGATATCTCCAATTCAGGCCCAAAACATCCGAAAATTCGATATTTTTTTTGTCCCAGAAGCGATCTGTACATGCCTACTCAGATACAGGCTCAAAACATGCTAAAAATCGATATTTTAAGTGTCCAAAGTCGATATGTGCATGCATCTTCTGCACCCGTTTATATCCCAAATTCAGGCTCAAAACACCCGAAAATTCGATATTTTTGGGTCCCAGAAGCGATCTGTACATGCCTACTCCGTGTTAGAGTATTTTCAAATTACAGGCCAAAAACATGCTCAAAATCGATATTTTGGGTGCCCAAAGTCGATATGTGCATGCATCTTCAGTAACCGTTTACATTCCAAATTGAG
Source organism: Petrolisthes cinctipes (assembly GCA_033782935.1). Taxonomy (NCBI): domain Eukaryota; kingdom Metazoa; phylum Arthropoda; class Malacostraca; order Decapoda; family Porcellanidae; genus Petrolisthes; species Petrolisthes cinctipes. The sequence continues at coordinate 10,734,916 of JAWQEG010000062.1, read as the reverse complement.
GTTCAAAACACCCAAAAATTCAATATTTTTGGGTCCCAGAAGCGATCTGTACATGCTCACTCTGTGCTAGAATATTTTACAAAATATAGGCCTAAAACATGCTGAAAATCGTTTTTTTTGTGAAGAAAGTCGATATGTGCATGCATCTTCTGTACCCGTTTATATCACAAATTCATTCTCAAAACACCAGAAAATTCGGTATTTTTGGGTCTTAGAAGCGCTCTGTACATGCTTACCCAGTGCTAGATTAAATTCAAAATATAGGGCCAAAACATACTAAAAATCGATATTTTAGGTGCACAAAGTCGAAATGTTCATTCATCTTCTGTACCCGTTTATATCCCAAATTAAGTCTCAAAACACCTGAAAATTCGATATTTTTGGATCCCAGAAGCAATCTCCACATGCATAGTCAGTGCTAGAATATTTTCAAATTACAGGCTCAAAACATGCTTAAAATCGATATTATAGGTGATCAAAGTCGATATCTGCATGCATCTTCTGTTCCCGTTTATATCCCAAATTCAGGCTAAAAACACCTGAAAATTTGATTTTTTTGGGTCCCAGAAGCGATCTGTACATGCCTACTCAGTGTTAGAATATTTTCAAAATACAGGCCCAAAATAAGTTGAAAATCGCAATTTTTGGTGCCCAAAATCGATATGTGCATGAATCATCAGCACTCGCTTGTATCCCAAATTCAGGCTTAAAACACCTTAAAATTCGATACTTTTTATTCCCAAAAGGGATCTGTAAATGCCTACTCAATGTTAAAATATTTTCAAAATACAGACCGAAAACAAGCTGAAAACCGATATTTTATGTGCACAAAATCCATATGTGCATCCATCTTCAGTACCCGTTTATATCTCAAATTCAGGCTCAAAACACCCGAAAATTCGATATTTTGGGGTCCCAGAATCGATCTGTACATGCCTACTCAGTGCTAGAATATTTTCAAAATACAGGCCCAAAACATTCTAAAAATCGATATTTTAGATGCCCAAAGTCGATATCTCAAATTCAGGCCCAAAACACCCGAAAAATCAGTATTTTGGGGTCCCAGAAGCGATCTGTACATGCCTACTCCGTGTTAGAGTATTTTTAATATACAGGCCCAAAACATACTGAAAATCGATCTTTTAGGTGCCCAAAAGTCGATACGTGTATGCATCTTCTGCACCCGTTTATATCCCAAATTCAGGCTTAAAACACCAGCTATTTCGATATTTTGGGGTCCCAGAAGCGATCTGTACTCAGTGCTAGAATGTTTTCAAAATATAGGCTCAAAACATGCTAAAAATCGATATTTTAAGTGTCCAAAGTCGATATGTGCATGCATCTTCTGTACCCGTTTATATCTCAAATTCAGGCTCCAAACACCCGAAAATTCGATATTTTGGGGTCCCAGAAGCGATCAGTACATGCCTACTCAGATACAGGCTCAAAACATGCAGAAAATCGATATTTTAGGTGCCCAAATTCAATATGTGTATGCATCTTCTTCACGCGTTTATATCTCAAATTCAACCACAAAACACCCGAAAATTCGATATTTTTCAGTCCCAGAAGCGATCTGTACATGCCTACTCAGTGCTAGAATGTTTTCAAAATATAGGCTCAAAACATGCTAAAAATCGATATTTTATGTGTCCAAAGTCGATATGTGCATGCATCTTCTGTACCCGTTTATATCTCAAATTCCGGCTCAAAACCCCCGAAAGATCTATATTTTTGGGTCCTAGAAGCGATCTTTACATGCCTACTCCTAGTTAGAATGTTTTCAAGATACCGACCCAAAACATGCTCAAAATCGATATTTTAGGTGCCCAAAAGTCGATATGTGCATGCATCTTCTGTACCCGTTTATATCTCAAATTCAGGCTCAAAACACCCGAAAATTCGATATTTTGGGGTCCCAGAAGCAATCTGAACATGCCTACGCAGTGCTAGAATATTTTCAAAATACAGGCCCAAAACATGCTAAAAATCGATATTTTAGGTGACCAAAGTCGATATCTCAAATTCATTTCCAAAACACCCGAAAATTCGATATATTGGGGTCCCAGAAGCGATCTGTACATGCCTACTCCGTGTTAGAGTATTTTCAATATACAGGCTCAAAACATACTGAAAATCGATCTTTTAGGTGCCCAAAAGTCGATATGTGTATGCATCTTCTGCACCCGTTTATATCCCAAATTCAACCTCAAAACACCCGAAAATTCGATATTTTAGGGTCCCAGAAGCGATCTGTACATGCCTACTCAGTGCTAGAATGTTTTCAAAATATAGGTTCAAAACATGCTAAAAATCGATATTTTAAGTGTCCAAAGTCGATATGTGCATGCATCTTCTGTACCCGTTTATATATCAAATTCAGGCTTAAAGCACCCGAAAATTAGATATTTTTGGGTCCCAGAAGTGATCTGTACATATCTACTTTGTGCTAGAAAATTTTCATAATATAGGCTCAAAACATGCTAAAAAGCGATATTTTAAGTCTCCAAAGTCGATATATGCATGCATCTTCTGTACCCGTATATATCTCAAATTCAGGCTGGAAACACCCGAAAATTCGATATTTGGGGTCCCAGAAGTGATCTGTACATGCCTACTCAGATACAGGCCCAAACCATGCTGAAAATCGATATTTTAGGTGCCCAAAGTCAAAATGTGTATGCATCTTCTGCACCCGTTTATATCTCAAATTCAACCACAAAACACCCGAAAATTCGATATTTTTCGGTCCCAGAAGCGATCTGTACATGCCTACTCAGTGGTAGAATGTTTTCGAAATATAGGCTCAAAACATGCTAAAAATCGATATTTTAAGTGTCCAAAGTCGATATGTGCATGCATCTTCTGTACCCGTTTATATCTCAAATTCAGGCTCAAAACACCCGAAAAACCGGTATTTTTGGGTCTCAGAAGCGATCTGTACTTGCCTACTCCTAGTTAGAATGTTTTCAAGATACTGACCCAAAACATGCTCAAAATCGATATTTTAGGTGACCAGAAGTCGATATGTTCATGCATCTTCAGTACCTGTTTATATCTCAAATTCAGGCTCAAAACACCCGAAAATTCGATATTTTTGGGTCCCCTTAAGCGATTTGTACATGCCTACTCAGAAACAGGCTTAAAACATGCTCAAAATCGATATTTTAAGTGTCCAAAGTCGATATGTGCATGCATCTTCTGCACCCGTTTATATCCCAAATTCTGGCTCAAAACACCCGAAAATTCGATATTTTTGTGTCCCAGAAGCGATCTGTACATGCTTACTCAGTGCTAGAATATTTTCAAAATATATGCCCAAAACATGCTAAAAAATCGATATTTTTGGTACCCAAAGTCGATATGTGCATGCATCTTCTGCACCCGTTTATATCCCAAATTTATCCCCAAAACACCCGAAAATTCGATATTTTGGGTTCGCAGAAGCGATCTGTACATGCCTACTCCGTGTTAGAGTATTTTAAAAATACAGGCCCAAAACATACAGAAACTCGATATTTTAGATGCCCAAAAGTCGATATGTGCATGCATCTTCTATACCCGTTTGTATCTCAAATTCAGGTTCCAAACACCCGAAAATTCGATATTTTTTGGTCGTCCCAGAAGCGATCTGTACATGACTACTCAGATACAGGCCCAAAACATGCTGAAAATCGATATTTTAGGTGCCCAAAGTCAATATGTGTATGCATCTTCTGCACCCGTTTATATCCCAAATTCAACCTCAAAACACCCGAAAATTCGATATTTTTGGGTCTCAGAAGCAATCTGAACATGCTTACACAATGCTAGAATACATTCAAAATATAGGGCCAAAACATCCTAAAAATCGATACTTCAAGTGACCAAAGTCGATATGTGCATGTATCTTCAGTACCGGTTTCTGTCTCAAATTCAGGCTCAAAACACCCGAAAATTCGATATTTTTGGGTCCTAGAAGCGATCTGTACATGCCTACTCCTAGTTAGAATGTTTTCAAAATACAGACCCAAAACATGCTTAAAATCGATATTTTAGGTGCCCAAAAGTCGATATGTGCATGCATCTTCTGTAACCGTTTATATCTCAAATTCAGGCTTAAAACACCCGAAAAATCGGTATTTTTGGGTCCTAGAAGCGATCTGTACTTGCCTACTCCTAGTTAGAATGTTTTCAAGATACAGACTCAAAACATGCTCAAAATCGATATTTTAGGTGCCCAAAAGTCGATATGTGCATGCATCTTCAGTACCTGTTTATATCTAAAATTCTGGCTCAAAACACCCGAAAATTCGATATTTTTGGTTCCTCAAAGCGATCTGTACATGCCTACTCAGTGCTAGAATGTTTTCAAAATATAGGCTCAAAACATGCTAAAAATCGATATTTTAAGTGTCCAAAGTCGATATGTGCATGCATCTTCTGTACCCGTTTATATCTCAAATTCAGGCTCCAAACACCCGAAAATTCAATATTTTGGGGTCCCAGAAGCGATCTGTACATGCCTACTCAGATACAGGCTCAAAACATGCTGAAAATCGATATTTTAGGTGCCCAAAGTCAATATGTGTATGCATCTTCTCCACGCGTTTATATCTCAAATTCAACCACAAAACACCCGAAAATTCGATATTTTTCAGTCCCAGAAGCGATCTGTACATGCCTACTCAGTGCTAGAATGTTTTCAAAATATAGGCTCAAAACATGCTAAAAATCGATATTTTAAGTGTCCAAAGTCGATATGTGAATGCATCTTCTGTACCCGTTTATATCTCAAATTCAGGCTCAAAACCCCCGAAAATTCTATATTTTTGGGTCCCAGAAGCGATCTCTACATGCCTACTCCGTGTTAGAATATTTTCAAAATACAGGCCCAAAACATGCTAAAAATCGATATTTTAGGTGCCCAAAGTCGAAATCTCAAATTCATGTCCAAAACACCCGAAAATTCGATATTTTGGGGTCCCAGAAGCGATCTGTACATGCCTACTCCGTGTTAGAGTATTTTTAATATACAGGCTCAAAACATACTTAAAATCGATCTTTTAGGTGCCCAAAAGTCGATATGTGAATGCATCTTCTGTACCCGTTTATATCTCAAATTCAGGCTCAAAACCCCCGAAAATTCTATATTTTTGGGTCCCAGAAGCGATCTGTACATGCCTACTCAGTGCTAGAATGTTTTCAAAATATAGGCTCAAAACATGCTAAAAATCGATATTTTAAGTGTCCAAAGTCGATATGTGCATGCATCTTCTGTACCCGTTTATATATCAAATTCAGGCTGGAAACACCCGAAAATTCGATATTTGGGGTCCCAGAAGTGATCTGTACATGCCTACTCAGATACAGGCCCAAACCATGCTGAAAATCGATATTTTAGGTGCCCAAAGTCAATATGTGCATGCATTTTCTGTACCCGTTTATATCTCAAATTTAGGCACAAAACACCCGAAAATTCGATATTTTGGGGTCCCAGAAGCGATCTGTACATGCTTACTCAGTGCTAGAATATTTCCAAAATATAGGCCCAAAACATGCTATAAAATCGATATTTTAGGTGCCCAAAGTCGATATCTCAAATTTATCCCCAAAACACCCGAAAATTCGATATTTTGGGGTCCCAGAAGAGATCTGTACATGTCTACTCCGTGTTAGAGTATTTTATAAATACAGGCCCAAAACATACAGAAAATCGATATTTTAGGTGCCCAAAAGTCGATATGTTCATAAATCTTCTATACCCGTTTATATCTCAAATTCAGGCTCCAAACACCCAAAAATTCGATATTTTGGGGTCCCAGAAGCGATCTGTACATGCCTACTCAGATACAGGCCCAAAACATGCTGAAATTCGATATTTTAGGTGCCCAAAGTCAATATGTGTATGCATCGTCTGCACCCGTTTATATCCCAAATTCAACCTCAAAACACCCGAAAATTCGATATTTTTGGGTCCCAGAAGCGATCTGTACATGCCTACTCAGTGCTAGAATGTTTTTAAAATATAGGCTCAAAACATGCTAAAAATCGATATTGTGGGTGCCCAAAGTCGATATGTGCATGCATTTTCTGTACCCGTTATATCTCAAATTCAGGCTCAAAACACCCGAAAATTCGATATTTTTGGATCCCAGAAGCGATCTGTACATGCCTACTCCGTGTTAGAGTATTTTCAATATACAGGACAAAAACATGCTCAAAATCGATATTTTGGGTGCCCAAAGTCGATATGTGCATGCATCTTCAGTACCCGTTAACATTCCAAATTGAGGTTGAAAACACCCGAAAATTCAATATTTATGGGTCTCAGAAGCGATCTGTACATGCTCACTCTAGGCTAGAATATTTTACAAAATATAGGCCTAAAACATGCTGAAAATCGTTTTTTTTTGTGAAGAAAGTCGATATGTGCATGCATCTTCTGTACCCGTTTATATCACAAATTCATTCTCAAAACACCAGAAAATTCGGTATTTTTGGGTCTTAGAAGCGCTCTGTACATGCTTACCCAGTGCTAGATTAATTTCAAAATATAGGGCCAAAACATACTAAAATCGATATTTTAGGTGCACAAAGTCGAAATGTTCATGCATCTTCTGTACCCGTTTATATCCCAAATTCAGTCTCAAAACACCTGAAAATTCGATATTTTTGGATCCCAGAAGCAATCTCCACATGCATAGTCAGTGCTAGAATATTTTCAAAATACAGGCCCAAAACATGCTTAAAATCGATATTATAGGTGATCAAAGTCGATATCTGCATGCATTTTCTGTTCCCGTTTATATCCCAAATTCAGGCTAAAAACACCTGAAAATTTGATTTTTTTGGGTCCCAGAAGGGATCTGTAAATGCCTACTCAATGTTACAATATTTTCAAAATACAGGCCCAAAATAAGCTGACAACCGATATTTTATGTGCCCAAAATCCATATGTGCATTCATCTTCTGTACCAGTTTATATCCCAAATTTAGGCTCAAAACACACGAAAATTCGATATTTTTGGGTCCTAGAAGCGATCTGTAGATGCCTACTCCTAGTTAGAATGTTTTTGAAGATACAGTCCCAAAACATGCTCAAAATCGATATTTTAGGTGCCCAAAAGTCGATATGTGCATGCATCATCTGTACCCGTTTATATCTCAAATTCAGGCTCAAAACACCCGAAAATTCGATATTTTGGGGTCATAGAAGCGATCTGTACATGCCTACGCAGTGCTAGAATATTTTAAAAATACAGGCCCAAAACATGCTAAAAATCGATATTTTAGGTGCCCAAAGTCGATATCTCAAATTCAGGCCCAAAACACCCGAAAATTCGATATTTTGGGGTCCCAGAAGCGATCTGTACATGCCTACTCAGATACAGGCTCAAAACATGCTAAAAATCGATATTTTAAGTGTCCAAAGTCGATATGTGCATGCATCTTCTGCACCCGTTTATATCCCAAATTCAGGCTCAAAACACCCGAAAATTCGATATTTTTTGGTCCCAGAAGTGATCTGTAAATGCCTACTTAGATACAGGCTCAAAACATGCTAAAAATCGATATTTTAAGTGTCCAAAGTCGATATGTGCATTCATCTTCTGCACCCGTTTATAACCCAAATTCTGGCTCAAAACACCCGAAAATTCGATATTTTTGGGTCCCAGAAGCGATCTGTACATGCCTACTCCGTGTTAGAGTATTTTCAAAATACAGGCCCAAAACATGCTGAAAATCGATATTGTAGGTGCCCAAAGTAAATATGTGCATGCATTTTCTGTACCCGTTTATATCTCAAATTCAGGCTCAAAACACCCGAAAATTCGATATTTTGGGGTCCCAGAAGCGATCTGTACATGCTTACTCAGTGCTAGAATATTTTCAAAATATAGGCCCAAAACATGCTAAAAATCGATATTTTAGGTGCCCAAAGTCGATATCTCAAATTTATCCCCAAAACACCCAAAAATTCGATATTTTGGGGTCACAGAAGCGATCTGTACATGCCTACTCCGTGTTAGAGTATTTTCAAAATACAGGCCCAAAACATACAGAAAATCGATATTTTAGGTGCCCAAAAGTCGATATGTGCATGCATCTTCTATACCCGTTTATATCTTAAATTCAGGCTCCAAACACCCGAAAATTCGATATTTTTTGGTCCCAGATGCAATCTGTACATGCATACTCAGATACAGGCCCAAAACATGCTGAAAATCGATATTTTAGGTGCCCAAAGTCAATATGTGTATGCACCTTCTGCAACCGTTTATATCCCAAATTCAACTTCAAAACACCCGAAAATTCGATATTTTTGGGTCCCAGAAGCGATCTGTACATGCCTACTCAGTACTAGAATGTTTTCAAAATATAGGCTCAAAACATGCTAAAAATCGATACTTCCGGTGACCAAAGTCGATATGTGCATGTATCTTCAGTACCAGTTTCTATCTCAAATTCAGGCTCACAAAACCCGAAAATTCTATATTTTTGGGTCCTAGAAGCGATCTGTACATGCCTACTCCTAGTTAGAATGTTTTCAATATACAGACATAAAACATGCTCAAAATCGATATTTTAGGTGCCCAAAAGTCGATATGTGCATGCATCTTCTGTACCCGTTTATATCTTAAATTTAGGCTCAGAAAACCCGAAAATTCGATATTTTTGGGTCCCAGAAGCGATCTGTACATGCCTACTCCGTGTTAGAGTATTTTCAAAATACAGGCCCAATATATGCTGAAAATCGATATTTTAGGTGCCCAAAGACAGTATGTGCAAGCATCTTCTGTACCCGTTCATAACTCAAATACAGGCTCAAAACACCCGAAAATTCGATAATCTTGGGTCCAAGAAGCGATCTGTACATGCTTACTCCGTGTTAAAGTTTTTTCAAAATACATGCCCAAAACATGCTGAAAATCGATATTTTAGGTGCCCAAAGTCGATATCTCAAATTCAGGCCCAAAACACCCGAAAATTCGATATTTTGGGTTCCCAGAAGCGATCTGTACATACCTACTCCGTGTTAGAGTATTTTCAAAATACAGGCCCAAAACATACAGAAAATCGATATTTTAGGTGGCCAAAAGTCGATATGTGCATGCATCTTCTATACTCGTTTATATCTCAAATTCAGGCTCCAAACACCCGAAAATTCGATAATTTTGAGTCCAAGAAGCGATCTGTACATGCCTACTCAGATACAGGCCCAAAACATGCTGAAAATCGATATTTTAGGTCCCCAAAGTCAATATGTGTATGCATCTTCTGAACCCGTTTATATCCCAAATTCAACCTCAAAACACCCGAAAATTCGATATATTTGGGTCCCAGAAGCGATCTGTACATGCCTACTCAGATACAGGCCCAAAACATGCTGAAAATCGATATTTTAGGTCCCCAAAGTCAATATGTGTATGCATCTTCTATACTCGTTTATATCCCAAATTCAACCTCAAAACACCCGAAAATTCGATAATTTTGAGTCCAAGAAGCGATCTGTACATGCCTACTCAGATACAGGCCCAAAACATGCTGAAAATCGATATTTTAGGTCCCCAAAGTCAATATGTGTATGCATCTTCTGAACCCGTTTATATCCCAAATTCAACCTCAAAACACCCGAAAATTCGATATATTTGGGTCCCAGAAGCGATCTGTACATGCCTAGTCCTAGTTAGAATGATTCCAAAATACAGACCCAAAACATGCTCGAAATCGATATTTTAGGTGAACAAAAGTCGATATGTGCATGCATCTTCTGTACCCGTTTATATCTCAAATCCAGGCTCAAAACACCCGAAAATTCGATATTTTGGGGTCCCAGAAGCGATCTGTACATGCCTACGCAGTGCTAGAATATTTTCAAAATACAGGCCCAAAACATGCTGAAAAATCGATATTTTAGGTGCCCAAAGTCAATATGTGCATGCATTTTCTGTACCCGTTTATATCTCTAATTCAGGCTTAAAACACCCGAAAATTCGATATTTAGGGGTCCCAGAAGCGATCTGTACATGCTTACTCAGTGCTAGAATATTTTCAAAATATATGCCCAAAACATGCTAAAAATCGATATTTTAGGTGCCCAACGTCGATATCTCAAATTTATCCCCAAAACACCCGAAAATTCGATATTTTGGGGTCCCAGAAGCGATTTGTTCATGCCTACTCCGTGTTAGAGTATTTTCAAAATACAGGCCCAAAACATACAGAAAATCGATATTTTAGGTGCCCAAAAGTCGATATGTGCATGCATCTTCTATACCCGTTTATATCTCAAATTGAGGCTCCAAACACCCGAAAATTCCATATGTTTTGGTCCCAGAAGCGATCTGTACATGCCTACTCAGATACAGTCCCAAAACATGCTGAAAATCGATATTTAAGTGCCCAAATTCAATATGTGTATGCATCTTCTGCACCCGTTTATATCCCAAATTCAACCTCAAAACACCCGAAAATTCGATATTTTTGGGTCCCAGAAGCGATCTGTTCATGCCTACTCAGTGCTAGAATGTTTTCAAAATATAGGCTCAAAACATACTAAAAATCGATATTTTAAGTGTCCAAAGTCGATATGTGCATGCATATTCTGTACCCGTTTATATCTCAAATTCTGGCTCAAAACACCCGAAAATTCTATATTTTTGGGTTCTAGAAGTGATCTGTACATGCATACTCCTAGTTAGAATGTTTTCAAGATACAGACCCAAAACATGCTCAAAATCGATATTTTAGGTGCCCAAAAGTCGATATGTGCATGCATCTTCTGTACCCGTTTGTATCTCAAATTCATGCTCAAAAAACACAAAAATTCGATATTTTGGGGTCCCAGAAGCGATCTGTACATGCCTACTCAGTGCTAGAATATTTTCAAAATTCAGGCCCAAAACATGCTAAAAATCGATATTTTCGGTGCCCAAAGTCGATATCTCAAATTCAGGCTCCAAACATCCGAAAATTCGATATTTTGGGGTCCCAGAAGCGATCTGTACTTGCCTACTCCGTTTTAGAGTAATTTCAAAATACAAGCCCAAAACATGCTGAGAATCGATATTTTAGGTGCCCAAAGTCAATATGTGCACGCATTTTCTGTACCCGTTTATATCTCAAATTCAGGGTCAAAACACCCGAAAATTCGATATTTCGGGGTCCCAGAAGCGATCTGTACATGCCTACTCAGTGCTAGAATATTTTCAAAATATAGGCTCAAAACATGCTAAAAATCGATATTTTAAGTGTCCAAAGTCGATATGTGCATGAATCTTCTGTACCCGTTTATATCTCAAATTCAGGCTCCAAACACCCGAAAATTCGATATTTCGGGGTCCCAGAAGCGATCTGTACATGCCTACTCAGATACAGGCCCAAAACATGCTGAAAATCGATATTTTAGGTGCCCAAAGTCAATATGTGTATGCATCTTCTGCACCCGTTTATATCTCAAATTCAACCACAAAACACCCGAAAATTCGATATTTTTCAGTCCCAGAAGCGATCTGTACATGCCAACTCAGTGCTAGAATGTTTTCAAAATATAGGCTCAAAACATGCTAAAAATCGATATTTTAAGTGTCCAAAGTCGATATGTGCATGCATCTTCTGTACCCGTTTATATCATAAATTCAGGCTCAAAACACCCGAAAATTCTATATTTTCGGGTCCTAGAAGCGATCTGTACATGCCTACTCTTAGTTAGAATTTTTTCAAGATACAGACCCAAAACATGCTCAAAATCGATATTTTAGGTGCCCAAAAGTCGATATGTGCATGCATCTTCTATACCCGTTTATATCTCATATTCAGGCTCAAAACACCCGAAAATTCGATATTTTGGGGTCCCAGAAGCGATCTGTACATGCCTACGCAGTGCTAGAATATTTTCAAAATACAGGCCCAAAACATGCTAAAAATCGATATTTTAGGTGCCCAAAGTCGATATCTCAAATTCAGGCCCAAAACACCCGAAAATTCGATATTTTGGGGTCCCAGAAGCGATCTGTAAATGCCTACTCCGTGTTAGAGTATTTTTAATATACAGGCCCAAAACATACTGAAAATCGATCTTTTAGGTGCCCAAAGTCGATATGTACATGCATCTTCTGTACCCGTTTATATCTGAAATTCTGTCTTGAAACACCCGAATATTCAATATTTGGGGTCCCAGAAGCGATCTGTACATGCCTACTCAGGTACAGGCCCAAAACATGCTGAAAATCGATATTTTTGGTGCCCAAGGTCAATATGTGTATGCATCTTCTGCACTCGTTTATATCTCAAATTCAACCACAAAACACCCGAAAATTCGATATTTTTAGGTCTCAGAAGCGATCTGTACATGCCTACTCAGTGCTAGAATGTTTTCAAAATATAGGCTCAAAACATGCTAAAAATCGATATTTTAAGTGTCCCAAGTCGATATGTGCATGCATCTTCTGTACCCGTTTATATCTCAAATTCAGGCTCAAAACACCCGAAAAATCGGTATTTTTGAGTCCCAGAAGCGATCTGTACTTGCCTACTCCTAGTTAGTATGTTTTCAAGATACAGACCCAAAACATGCTCAAAATCGATCTTTTAGGTGCCCAAAAGTCGATATGTGCATGCATCTTCTGTACCCGTTTATATCTCAAATTCAGGCTCCAAACACCCGAAAATTCGATATTTTGGGGTCCCAGAAGCGCTCTGTACATGCCTAGTCCTAGTTAGAATGATTCCAAAATACAGACCCAAAACATGCTCAAAATCGATATTTTAGGTGCCCAAAAGTCGATATGTGCATGCATCTTCTGTACCCGTTTATATCTCAAATTCAGGCTCAAAACACCCGAAAATTCGATATTTTGGGGTCCCAGAAGCGATCTGTACATGCCTACGCAGTGCTAGAATATTTTCAAGATACAGGCCCAAAACATGCTAAAAATCGATATTTTAGGTGCCCAAAGTCGTTATCTCAAATTCAGGCCCACAACACCCGAAAATTCGATATTTTGGGGTCCCAGAAGCGATCTGTACATGCCTATTCCGTGCTAGAGTATTTTTAATATACAGGCTCAAAACATACTGAAAATCGATCTTTTAGGTGCCCAAAAGTCGATATGTGTATGCATCTTCTGCACCCGTTTATATCCCAAATTCAGGCTTAAAACACCCGAAAATTCGATATTTTTCAGTCCCAGAAGCGATCTGTACATGACTACTCAGAGCTAGAATGTTTTCAAAATATAGGCTCAAAACATGCTACAAATCGATATTTTAAGTGTGCATGCATCTTTTGTACCCGTTTATATATCAAAATCAGGCTCCAAACACCCGAAAAATCAATATTTTGGGGTCCCAGAAGCGATCTGTACATGCCTACTGAGATACAGGCCCAAAACCTGCTGAAAATCGATATTTTAGGTGCCCAAAGTCAATATGTGTTTGCGTCTTCTGCACCCGTTTATACCTCAAATTCAGGCTCAAAACACCCGAAAATTCGATATTTTGGGGCCCCAGAAGCGATCTGTACATGCCTACTCAGTGCTAGATTAAATTCAAAATATAGGGCCAAAACATACTAAAAATCGATATTTTAGGTGCCCAAAAGTCGATACGTGCATGCATCTTCTGTACCCGTTTATATCCCAAATTCAGTCTCAAAACACCTGAAAATTCGATATTTTTTGATCCCAGAAGCAATCTCCACATGCATAGTCAGTGCTAGAATATTTTCAAAATACAGGCCCAAAACATGCTTAAAATCGATAATATAGGTGATCAAAGTCGATATCTGCATGCATCTTCTGTTCCCGTTTATATCCCAAATTCAGGCTAAAAACACCTGAAAATTTAATTTTTTTGGGTCCCAGAAGCGATCTGTACATGCCTACTCAGTGTTAGAATATTTTCAAAATACAGGCCAAAAATAAGCTGAAAACCGATATTTTATGTGCCCAAAATCCATATGTGCATTGATCTTCTGTATCCGTTTATATCCCAAATTCAGGCTCAAAACACCCGAAAATTCGATATTTTTGGGTCTCAGAAGCAATCTGAACATGCTTTCACAATGCTAGAATACATTCAAAATATATTGCCAAAACATCCTGAAAATCGATACTTCAGGTGACCAAAGTCGATATGTGCATGTATCTTCAGTACCGGTTTCTATCTCAAATTCAGGCTCAAAACACCCGAAAATTCTATATTTTTGGGTCCTAGAAGCGATCTGTACATGCCTACTCCTAGTTAGAATGTTTTCAAGATACAGACCCAAAACATGCTTTAAAATCGATATTTTAGGTGCGCAAAAGTCGATATGTGCATGCATCTTCTGTACCCGTTTATATCTCTTTCAGGCTCAAAACCCCCGAAAATTCGATATTTTGGGGTCCCAGAAGCGATCTGTACATGCCTACGCAGTGCTAGAATATTTTCAAAATACAGGCCCAAAACATGCTAAAAATCGATATTTAAGGAGCCCAATGTCGATATCTCAAATTCAGGCCCAAAACACCCGAAAATTCGATATTTTAGGGCCCTAGAAGCGTTTTGTACATGCCTACTCCGTGTTAGAGTATTTTTAATATACAGGCCCAAAACATACTGAAAATCGATCTTTTAGGTGCCCAAAAGTCGATATGTGTATGCATCTTCTGCACCCGTTTATATCCCAAATTCAACCTCAAAACACCCGAAAATTCGATATTTTTGGGTCCCAGAAGCGATCTGTACATGCCTACTCAGTGCTAGAATATTTTCAAAATATAGGCTCAAAACATTCTAAAAATCGATATTTTAAATGTCCAAAGTCGATATGTGCATGCATCTTCTGTACCCGTTTATATCTCAATTTCAGGCTTAAAACACCCGAAAATTCGATATTTTGGGGTCCCAGAAGTGATCTGTACATATCTACTTTGTGCTAGAATATTTTCAAAATATAGGCTCAAAACATGCTAAAAATTGATATTTTAAGCGTCCAAAGTCGATATGTGCATGCATCATCTGTACCCGTTTATATCTCAAATTCAGGCTCCAAACACCCGAAAATTCGATATTTTGGGGTCCCAGAAGCGATCTGTACATGCCTACTCAGATACAGGCCCAAAACATGCTGAAAATCGATATTTTAGGTGCCCAAAGTCAATATGTGTATGCATCTTCTGCACCCGTTTATATCTCAAATTCAACCACAAAACACCCGAAAATTCGATATTATTCGGTCCCAGAAGCGATCTGTACATGCCTACTCAGTGCTAGAATGTTTTCAAAATATAGGCTCAAAACATGCTAAAAATCGATATTTTAAGTGTCCAATGTCGATATGTGCATGCATCTTGTGTACCCGTTTATATCTCAAATTCAGGCTCAAAACACCCGAAAAATCAGTATTTTTGGGTCCTAGAAGCGATCTGTACTTGCCTACTCCTAGTAAGAATGTTTTCAAGATACAGACCCAAAACATGCTCAAAATCGATATTTTAGGTGCCCACAAGTCGATATGTGCATTCATCTTCCGTACCTGTTTATATCTCAAATTCAGGCTCAAAACACCCGAAAATTCGATATTTTTGGGTCCCAGAAGCGATCTGTACATGCCTACTCCGTGTTAGAGTATTTTCAAAATACAGGCCCAAAACATGCTGAAAATCGATATTTTAGGTACGCAAAGTCAATATGTGCATGCATTTTCTGTACCCGTTTATATCTCAAATTCAGGCTCAAAACACCCGAAAAATCGGTATTTTGGGGTCGCAGAAGCGATCTGTACATGCCTACTCAGATACAGGCCCAAAACATGCTGAAAATCGATATTTTAGGTGCCCAAAGTCAATATGTGTATGCATCTTATGCACCCGTTTATATCCCAAATTCAACCTCAAAACACCCAAAAATTCGATATTTTTGGGTCCCAGAAGCGATCTGTACATGATTACACAGTGCTAGAATATTCTCAAAATATAGGCCCAAAAACATGCTAAAAATCGATATTTTAGGTGCCCAAAGTATATATCTCAAATTCAGGCCAAAACACCCGAAAATTCTATATTTTGGGGTCTCAGAAGCGATCTGTACATGCCTACTCCGTGTTAGAGTTTTTTCAATATACAGGCCCAAAACATACCGAAAATCGATCTTTTAGGTGCCCAAAGTCAATATGTGTATGCATTCTCTGTACCTGTTTATATCTCAAATTCAGGCTCAAAACACCCGAAAATTCGGTATTTTGGGGTCGCAGAAGCGATCTGTACATGCCTACTCAGATACAGGCCCAAAACATGCTGAAAATCGATATTTTAGGTGCCCAAAGTCAATATGTGTATGCATCTTATGCACCCGTTTATATCCCAAATTCAACCTCAAAACACCCAAAAATTCGATATTTTTGGGTCCCAGAAGCGATCTGTACATGATTACACAGTGCTAGAATATTCTCAAAATATAGGCCCAAAAACATGCTAAAAATCGATATTTTAGGTGCCCAAAGTATATATCTCAAATTCAGGCCAAAACACCCGAAAATTCTATATTTTGGGGTCTCAGAAGCGATCTGTACATGCCTACTCCGTGTTAGAGTTTTTTCAATATACAGGCCCAAAACATACCGAAAATCGATCTTTTAGGTGCCCAAAGTCAATATGTGCATGCATCTTCTGTACCCGTTTATATCCCAAATTCAACATCAAAACACCCGAAAATCCTATATTTTTGGGTCCCAGAAGCGATCTGTACATGCCTACTCAGATAAAAGCCCAAAACATGCTGTAAATCGATATTTTAGGTTTCGAAAGTCAATATGTGTATGCATCTTCAGCACTCGTTTATATCTCAAATTCAACGTCAAAACATCCGAAAATTCGATATTTTTGGGTCCCAGAAGCGATCTGTACATGCTTACACCTAATTAGAATGTTTTCAAGATACAGACCAAAAACATGCTCAAAATCGATATTTTAGGAGCACATAACTCGATATGTGCATGCATCTTCAGTACCTGTTTAAATCTCAAATTCAGGCTCAAAACATCCGAAAATTCGATATTTTTGTGCCCAAGAAGCGATCTGTACATGCCTACTCAGTGCTAGAATGTTTTCAAAATAAAGGCTCAAAACAAGCTAAAAATCGATATTTTAAGTGTCCAAAGTCAATATGTGCATGCATCTTCTGTACCCGTTTATATCTCAAATTCAGGCTCAAAACACCCGAAAATTCGGTATTTTTGGGTAATAAAAGCGATATGTACATGCCTACTCCTAGTTAGAATGTTTTCAAGATACAGACCTAAAACATGCTCAAAATCGATATTTTAGGTGCCTAAAAGTCGATATGTGCATGCAACTTCAGTACCTGTTTATATCTCAAATTCAGGCTCACAACATCCGAAAATTCGATATTTTTGGGTAATAGAAGCAATCTGTACATGCTTACTCCTAGTTAGAATGTTTTCAAGATACAGACCCAAAACATGCACAAAATCGATATTTTAGGTGCCCAAAAGTCTTCAGTACCTGTTTATATTTCAAATTCAGGCTCAAAACAACCGAAAATTTGATATTTTTTGGCCCAAGAAGCGATCTGTACATGCCTACTCCGTGTTAGAGTATTTTCAAACTACAGGCCCAAAACATGTTTAACATCGATATTTTAGGTGCCCAAAGTCAATATGTTCATGCATTTTCTGTATCCGTTTATATCTCAAATTCAGGCTCAAAACACCTGTAAATTAGATTATTTGGGGTCCCAGAAGAGATCTGTACATGCCTACTCCGTGCTAGAATATTTTCAAAATATAGGCCCAAAACATGCTAAAAATTGATATTTTAGGTGCCCAAAGTCGATATCTCAAATTCAGGCCTAAAACATCCGTAAATCGATATTTTGGGGTCCCAGAAGCGATCTGTACATGCCTATATAGATAAAAGCCCAAAACATGCTGTAAATCGATATTTTAGGTTCCGAAAATCAATATGTGTATGCATCTTCTGCACTCGTTTATATCTCAAATTCAACGTCAAAACATCCGAAAATTCGATATTTTTGGGTCCCAGAAGCGATCTGTACATGCCTACTCAGTGCTAGAATATTTTTAAAATATAGGCCCAAAACATGCTAAAAATCGATATTTTAAGTGTCCAAAGTCAATATGTGCATGCATCTTCTGTACCCGTTTATATCTCAAATTCAGGCTCAAAACACCCGAAAATTCGATATTTTGGGGTCCCATAAGAGATCTGTACATGCCTACTTAGTGCTAGAATATTTTCAAAATATAGGCCCAAAACATGCTAAAAATCGATATTTTAGGTGCCCAAAGTCGATATCTCAAATTCAGGCCTAAAACATCCGAAAATCGATATTTTGGGGTCCCAGAAGCGATCTGTACATGCCTACTCAGATAAAAGCCCAAAACATGCTGTAAATCGATATTTTAGGTTTCGAAAGTCAATATGTGTATGCATCTTTAGCACTCGTTTATATCTCAAATTCAACGTCAAAACATCCGAAAATTCGATATTTTTGGGTCCCAGAAGCGATCTGTACATGCTTACACCTAATTAGAATGTTTTCAAGATACAGACCAAAAACATGCTCAAAATCGATATTTTAGGAGCACATAACTCGATATGTGCATGCATCTTCAATACCTGTTTAAATCTCAAATTCAGGCTCAAAACATCCGAAAATTCGATATTTTTGTGCCCAAGAAGCGATCTGTACATGCCTACTCAGTGCTAGAATGTTTTCAAAATAAAGGCTCAAAACAAGCTAAAAATCGATATTTTAAGTGTCCAAAGTCAATATGTGCATGCATCTTCTGTACCCGTTTATATCTCAAATTCAGGCTCAAAACACCCGAAAATTCGGTATTTTTGGGTAATAAAAGCGATATGTACATGCCTACTCCTAGTTAGAATGTTTTCAAGATACAGACCTAAAACATGCTCAAAATCGATATTTTAGGTGCCTAAAAGTCGATATGTGCATGCAACTTCAGTACCTGTTTATATCTCAAATTCAGGCTCACAACATCCGAAAATTCGATATTTTTGGGTAATAGAAGCAATCTGTACATGCTTACTCCTAGTTAGAATGTTTTCAAGATACAGACCCAAAACATGCACAAAATCGATATTTTAGGTGCCCAAAAGTCTTCAGTACCTGTTTATATTTCAAATTCAGGCTCAAAACAACCGAAAATTTGATATTTTTGGGCCCAAGAAGCGATCTGTACATGCCTACTCCGTGTTAGAGTATTTTCAAACTACAGGCCCAAAACATGTTTAACATCGATATTTTAGGTGCCCAAAGTCAATATGTTCATGCATTTTCTGTATCCGTTTATATCTCAAATTCAGGCTCAAAACACCTGTAAATTCGATTATTTGGGGTCCCAGAAGCGATCTGTACATGCCTACTCCATGCTAGAATATTTTCAAAATATAGGCCCAAAACATGCTAAAAATCGATATTTTAGGTGCCCAAAGTCGATATCTCAAATTCAGGCCTAAAACATCCGAAAATCGATATTTTGGGGTCCCAGAAGCGATCTGTACATGCCTACTCAGATAAAAGCCCAAAACATGCTGTAAATCGATATTTTAGGTTCCGAAAGTCAATATGTGTATGCATCTTCTGCACTCGTTTATATCTCAAATTCAACGTCAAAACATCCGAAAATTCGATATTTTAGGGTCCCAGAAGCGATCTGTACATTCCTACTTATTGCTAGAATGTTTTCAAAATATAGGCTCAAAATATGCTAAAAATCGATATTTTAAGTGTCCAAAGTCGATATGTGAATGCATCTTCTTTACCTGTTTATATCTCAAATTCAGGCTCAAAACACCCAAAAATTCAGAATTTTTGGGTCCTAGAAGCAATCTGTACATGCCTACTCCTAGATAGAATGTTTTCGAGATTCAGAACCAAAACATGCTCAAAATCGATATTTTAGGTGCCCAAAAGTCGATATGTGCATGCATCTTCTGTACCCGTTTATATCTCAAATTCAGGCTCAAAACACCCGAAAATTCGATATTTTGGGGTCCCAGAAGCAAACTGTACATGCCTACTCAGTGCTAGAATATTTTTAAAATATAGGCCCAAAACATGCTAAAAATCGATATTTTAAGTGTCCAAAGTCAATATGTGCATGCATCTTCTGTAGCCGTTTATATCTCAAATAAAGGCTCAAAACACCCGAAAATTCGATATTTTGGGGTCCTATAAGAGATCTGTACATGCCTACTTAGTGCTAGAATATTTTCAAAATATAGGCCCAAAACATGCTAAAAATCGATATTTCAGGTGCCCAAAGTCGATATCTCAAATTCAGGCTCCAAACACCCGAAAATTCGATATTTTGGGGTCCCAGTAGCAATCTGTACATGCCTACTTTGTGTTAGAATATTTTAAAAATACAGGCCCAAAACATGCTGAAAATCGATATTTTATGTGCCAAAAGTCGATATCTCAAATTAAGGCCCAAAACACCCGAGAATTCGATAATTTGGGGTCCCAGAAGCGATCTGTACATGCCTACTCCGTGTTAGAGTAATTTCAAAATACAGGCCCAAAACATGCTGAAAATCTATATTTTAGGTGCCCAAAAGTCGATATGTGCATGCATCTTCTGTATCCTTTTATATCTCAAATTCAGGCTCAAAACACCCGAAAATTCGATATTTTTGGTTCTATAAGCGATCTGTACGTGCCTACTCAGTGCTAGAATGTTTTCAAAATATAAGCTCAAAACATGCTAAAAATCGATATTTTAAGTGTCCAAAGTCGATATGTGCCTGCATCTTCATTACCCGTTTATATCTCAAATTCAGGCCCAAAACACCCGAAAATTCGATATTTTGGGGTCCCAGAAGCGATCTGTACATGCCTACTCCGTGTTAGAGTATTTTCAAAATACAGGCCCAAAACATACTGAAAATCGATCTTTTAGGTGCCTAAAAGTCGATATGTGCATGCATCTTCTGTACCCGTTTATATCTCAAATTTAGGCTCAAAACACCCGAAAATTCGATACTTTGGGGTCCCAGAAGCGATCTCTACATGCCTACTTCGTGTTAGAGTATTTTCAAAATACAGGCCCAAAACATGCTAAAAATCGATATTTTAAGTGCCCAAAGTCGATATCTCAAATTAAGGCCCAAAACACCCGAAAATTCGTTATTATGGGGTCCTAGAAGCGATCTGTACATGCCTACTCCGTGTTAGAGTATTTTCAAAATACAGGCCTAAAACATGCTGAAAATCGATATTTTAGGTGCCCAAAGTCAATATGTGGATGCATTTTAAGTACCCGTTTATATCTCAAATTCAGGCTCAAAACACCCGAAAATTCGATATTTTTGGGTCCCAGAAGCGATCTGTACTTGCCTACTAAGTGCTAGAATATTTTCAAAATATAGGTCCAAAACATGCTAAATATCGATATTTTAGGTGCCTAAAGTCGATATCTCAAATTCAGGCACAAAACACCGCAAATTCGATATTTTGGGGTCCCAGAAGCGATCTGTACATGCCTACTCCGTGTTAGAGTATTTTAAAAATGCAGGCCCAAAACATACTGAAAATCGATCTTTTTAGGTGCCCAAAAGTCGATATGTGCATGCATCTTCTGTACCCGTTTATATCTCAAATTTAGGCTCAAAACACCCGAAAATTCGATATTTTGGGGTCCCAGAAGCGATCTGTACATGCCTACTTTGTGTTAGAATATTTTAAAAATACAGGCCCAAAACATGCTGAAAATCAATATTTTCGGTGCCAAAAGTCGATATCTCAAATTAAGGCCCAAAACACCGGAGAATTCGATAATTTGGGGTCCCAGAAGCAATCTGTACATGCCTACTCCGTGTTAGAGTATTTTCAAAATACAGGCCCAAAACATACTGAAAATCGATCTTTTAGGTGCCCAAAAGTCGATATGTGCATGCATCTTCTGTATCCGTTTATATCTCAAATTCAGGCTCAAAACACCCGAAAATTCGGTATTTTTTGGTCCTTGAAGCGATCCATACATGCCTACTCCGTGTTAGAGTATTTTCAAAATACAGGCCCAAAACATACTGAAAATCGATCTTTTAGGTGCCCAAAGTCAATATGCGCATGCATCTTCTGTACCCGTTTATATCTTAAATTCAGGCTTAAAACACCCGAAAATTCGATATTTTTGGGTCCCAGAAGCGATCTTTACATACCTACTCATTGCTAGAATATTTTCAGAATATAGGCCCAAAACATGCTAAAAATTGATATTTCAGGTGCCCAAAGTCGATATCTCAAATTCAGAATCAAAACACCCGAAAATTCGATATTTTGGGGTCCCAGTAGCAATCTGTACATGCCTACTTTGTGTTAGAATATTTTAAAAATACAGGCCCAAAACATGCTGAAAATCGATATTTTATGTGCCAAAAGTCGATATCTCAAATTAAGGCCCAAAACACCCGAGAATTCGATAATTTGGGGTCCCAGAAGCGATCTGTACATGCCTACTCCGTGTTAGAGTAATTTCAAAATACAGGCCCAAAACATGCTGAAAATCTATATTTTAGGTGCCCAAAAGTCGATATGTGCATGCATCTTCTGTATCCTTTTATATCTCAAATTCAGGCTCAAAACACCCGAAAATTCGATATTTTTGGTTCTATAAGCGATCTGTACGTGCCTACTCAGTGCTAGAATGTTTTCAAAATATAGGCTCAAAACATGCTAAAAATCGATATTTTAAGTGTCCAAAGTCGATATGTGCCTGCATCTTCATTACCCGTTTATATCTCAAATTCAGGCCCAAAACACCCGAAAATTCGATATTTTGGGGTCCCAGAAGCGATCTGTACATGCCTACTCCGTGTTAGAGTATTTTCAAAATACAGGCCCAAAACATACTGAAAATCGATCTTTTAGGTGCCTAAAAGTCGATATGTGCATGCATCTTCTGTACCCGTTTATATCTCAAATTTAGGCTCAAAACACCCGAAAATTCGATACTTTGGGGTCCCAGAAGCGATCTCTACATGCCTACTTCGTGTTAGAGTATTTTCAAAATACAGGCCCAAAACATGCTAAAAATCGATATTTTAAGTGCCCAAAGTCGATATCTCAAATTAAGGCCCAAAACACCCGAAAATTCGTTATTATGGGGTCCTAGAAGCGATCTGTACATGCCTACTCCGTGTTAGAGTATTTTCAAAATACAGGCCTAAAACATGCTGAAAATCGATATTTTAGGTGCCCAAAGTCAATATGTGGATGCATTTTAAGTACCCGTTTATATCTCAAATTCAGGCTCAAAACACCCGAAAATTCGATATTTTTGGGTCCCAGAAGCGATCTGTACTTGCCTACTAAGTGCTAGAATATTTTCAAAATATAGGTCCAAAACATGCTAAATATCGATATTTTAGGTGCCTAAAGTCGATATCTCAAATTCAGGCACAAAACACCGCAAATTCGATATTTTGGGGTCCCAGAAGCGATCTGTACATGCCTACTCCGTGTTAGAGTATTTTAAAAATGCAGGCCCAAAACATACTGAAAATCGATCTTTTTAGGTGCCCAAAAGTCGATATGTGCATGCATCTTCTGTACCCGTTTATATCTCAAATTTAGGCTCAAAACACCCGAAAATTCGATATTTTGGGGTCCCAGAAGCGATCTGTACATGCCTACTTTGTGTTAGAATATTTTAAAAATACAGGCCCAAAACATGCTGAAAATCAATATTTTCGGTGCCAAAAGTCGATATCTCAAATTAAGGCCCAAAACACCGGAGAATTCGATAATTTGGGGTCCCAGAAGCAATCTGTACATGCCTACTCCGTGTTAGAGTATTTTCAAAATACAGGCCCAAAACATACTGAAAATCGATCTTTTAGGTGCCCAAAAGTCGATATGTGCATGCATCTTCTGTATCCGTTTATATCTCAAATTCAGGCTCAAAACACCCGAAAATTCGGTATTTTTTGGTCCTTGAAGCGATCCATACATGCCTACTCCGTGTTAGAGTATTTTCAAAATACAGGCCCAAAACATACTGAAAATCGATCTTTTAGGTGCCCAAAGTCAATATGCGCATGCATCTTCTGTACCCGTTTATATCTTAAATTCAGGCTTAAAACACCCGAAAATTCGATATTTTTGGGTCCCAGAAGCGATCTTTACATACCTACTCATTGCTAGAATATTTTCAGAATATAGGCCCAAAACATGCTAAAAATTGATATTTCAGGTGCCCAAAGTCGATATCTCAAATTCAGAATCAAAACACCCGAAAATTCGATATTTTGGGGTCCCAGTAGCAATCTGTACATGCCTACTTTGTGTTAGAATATTTTAAAAATACAGGCCCAAAACATGCTGAAAATCGATATTTTATGTGCCAAAAGTCGATATCTCAAATTAAGGCCCAAAACACCCGAGAATTCGATAATTTGGGGTCCCAGAAGCGATCTGTACATGCCTACTCCGTGTTAGAGTAATTTCAAAATACAGGCCCAAAACATGCTGAAAATCTATATTTTAGGTGCCCAAAAGTCGATATGTGCATGCATCTTCTGTATCCTTTTATATCTCAAATTCAGGCTCAAAACACCCGAAAATTCGATATTTTTGGTTCTATAAGCGATCTGTACGTGCCTACTCAGTGCTAGAATGTTTTCAAAATATAGGCTCAAAACATGCTAAAAATCGATATTTTAAGTGTCCAAAGTCGATATGTGCCTGCATCTTCATTACCCGTTTATATCTCAAATTCAGGCCCAAAACACCCGAAAATTCGATATTTTGGGGTCCCAGAAGCGATCTGTACATGCCTACTCCGTGTTAGAGTATTTTCAAAATACAGGCCCAAAACATACTGAAAATCGATCTTTTAGGTGCCTAAAAGTCGATATGTGCATGCATCTTCTGTACCCGTTTATATCTCAAATTTAGGCTCAAAACACCCGAAAATTCGATACTTTGGGGTCCCAGAAGCGATCTCTACATGCCTACTTCGTGTTAGAGTATTTTCAAAATACAGGCCCAAAACATGCTAAAAATCGATATTTTAAGTGCCCAAAGTCGATATCTCAAATTAAGGCCCAAAACACCCGAAAATTCGTTATTATGGGGTCCAAGAAGCGATCTGTACATGCCTACTCCGTGTTAGAGTATTTTCAAAATACAGGCCTAAAACATGCTGAAAATCGATATTTTAGGTGCCCAAAGTCAATATGTGGATGCATTTTAAGTACCCGTTTATATCTCAAATTCAGGCTCAAAACACCCGAAAATTCGATATTTTTGGGTCCCAGAAGCGATCTGTACTTGCCTACTAAGTGCTAGAATATTTTCAAAATATAGGTCCAAAACATGCTAAATATCGATATTTTAGGTGCCTAAAGTCGATATCTCAAATTCAGGCACAAAACACCGCAAATTCGATATTTTGGGGTCCCAGAAGCGATCTGTACATGCCTACTCCGTGTTAGAGTATTTTAAAAATGCAGGCCCAAAACATACTGAAAATCGATCTTTTTAGGTGCCCAAAAGTCGATATGTGCATGCATCTTCTGTACGCGTTTATATCTCAAATTTAGGCTCAAAACACCCGAAAATTCGATATTTTGGGGTCCCAGAAGCGATCTGTACATGCCTACTTTGTGTTAGAATATTTTAAAAATACAGGCCCAAAACATGCTGAAAATCAATATTTTCGGTGCCAAAAGTCGATATCTCAAATTAAGGCCCAAAACACCGGAGAATTCGATAATTTGGGGTCCCAGAAGCAATCTGTACATGCCTACTCCGTGTTAGAGTATTTTCAAAATACAGGCCCAAAACATACTGAAAATCGATCTTTTAGGTGCCCAAAAGTCGATATGTGCATGCATCTTCTGTATCCGTTTATATCTCAAATTCAGGCTCAAAACACCCGAAAATTCGGTATTTTTTGGTCCTTGAAGCGATCCATACATGCCTACTCCGTGTTAGAGTATTTTCAAAATACAGGCCCAAAACATACTGAAAATCGATCTTTTAGGTGCCCAAAGTCAATATGCGCATGCATCTTCTGTACCCGTTTATATCTTAAATTCAGGCTTAAAACACCCGAAAATTCGATATTTTTGGGTCCCAGAAGCGATCTGTACATACCTACTCATTGCTAGAATATTTTCAGAATATAGGCCCAAAACATGCTAAAAATTGATATTTCAGGTGCCCAAAGTCGATATCTCAAATTCAGAATCAAAACACCCGAAAATTCTATATTTTTGGGTCCCAGAAGCGATCTGTACATGCCTACTAATTGCTAGAATATTTTCAAAATATAGGTCCAAAACATGCTAAAAATCGATATTTTAGGTGCCCAAAGTCGATATCTCAATTTCAGGCCCAAAATACTCGAAAATTCGATATTTTTGGGTCTAGAAGCGATCTGTACATGCTTACTCAGTGCTAGAACGTTTTCAAAATATAGGCTCAAATCATGCTAAAAATCGATATTTTAAGTGTCCAAAGTCGATATGTGCATGCATCTTCAGTACCCGTTTATATCTCAAATTCAGGCTCAAAACACCCGAGAATTCGATATTTTTGGGTCCCAGAAGTGATCTGTACATGCCTACTCAGTGCTAGAATAATTTCAAAATGTACGTCCAAAACATGCTAAAAATCGATATTTAAGGTGCCCAAAGTCGATATATCAAATTCAGGAACAAAACACCCCAAAATTCGATATTTTGTGGTCCCAGAAGCAATCTGTACATGCCTACTCCGTGTTAGAGTATTTTCAAAATACTGGACCAAAACATACTGAAAATCGATCTTTTAGGTGCACAAAAGTCGATATGTGCATGCATCTTCTGTACCCGTTTATATCTCAAATTCAGGCTCCAAACACCCGAAAATTCGATATTTTGGGGTCCCAGAAGCGATCTGTACATGCCTAATCAGATACAGGCACAAAACATGATAAAAATCGATATTTTTGGTGCCCAAAGTCAATATGTGTATGCATCTTCTGCACCCGTTTATATCCCAAAATCAACCACAAAACACCTGAAAATTCGATATTTTTGGGTCCCAGAAGCGATCTGTACATGCCTACTCAGTGCTAGAGTGTTTTCAAAATATAGGCTCAAAACATGCTAAAAATCGATATCTTAAGTGTCCAAAGTCGATATGTGCATGCATCATCTGTACCCGTTTATATCTCAAATTGAGCGTCAAAACACCCGAAAATACGGTATTTTTTGGTCCTAGAAGCGATTTGTACATGCCTACTTCGTGTTACAGTATTTTCAAAATACAGGCCCAAAATATGCTAAAAAAAAATATTTTAGGTGCCCAAAGTCGATAACTCAAATAAAGGCCCAAAACACCCGAAAATTCGATATTTTGGGGTCCCAGAAGCGATCTGTACATGCCTACTCCGTGTTAGAGTATTTTGAAAATACAGGCCGAAAGCATACTGAAAATCGATCTTGTAGTTGCCCAAAAGTCGATATGTGTATGCATCTTCCGTACCCGTTTATATCTCAAATTTAGGCTCAAAACACCCAAAAATTCGATATTTTGGGGTCCCTGAAGCAATCTGTACATGCCTACTTCATGTTAGAGTATTTTCAAAATACAGGCCCAAAACATGCTAAGAAAAAATATTTTAGGTGCCCAAAGTCGATATCTCAAATTAAGCATCAAAACACCCGAAAATTCGATATTTTGGGGTCCCAGAAGCGATCTGTACATGCCTACTCCGTGTTAGAGTATTTTCAAAATACAGGCCCAAAACATACTGTAAATCGATATTTTAGGTGACCAAAGTTAATATGTGCATGCATCTTCTGTACCCGTTTATATCTCAAATTCAGGCTCAAAACACCCGAAAATTCAATATTTTGGGGTCCCACAAGCGATCTCTACATACCTACTCATTGCTAGAATATTTTCAAATTATAGGTCCAAAACATGCTAAATATCGATATTTTAGGTGCCTAAAGTTGATATCTCAAATTCAGGCCCAAAACACCCGAAAATTCGATCTTTTTGGGTCCAAGAAGCGATCTGTACATACCTACCCATTGCTAAAATATTTTCAAAACATAGGCCCAAAACATGTTAAAAATCGATATTTCAGGTGCCCAAAGTTGATATCTCAAATTCAGGCTCAAAACACCCGAAAATTTGATATTTTTGGGTCCCAGAAGCGATCTGTACATGCCTACTCAGTGCTAGAATATTTTCAAAATATAGGTCCAAAACATGCTAAAAATCGATATTTTAGGTGCCCAAAGTCGATATCTCAATTTCAGGCCCAAAATACTCGAAAATTCGATATTTTTGGGTCTAGAAGCGATCTGTACATGCTTACTCAGTGCTAGAACGTTTTCAAAATATAGGCTCAAATCATGCTAAAAATCGATATTTTAAGTGTCCAAAGTCGATATGTGCATGCATCTTCAGTACCCGTTTATATCTCAAATTCAGGCTCAAAACACCCGAGAATTCGATATTTTTGGGTCCCAGAAGTGATCTGTACATGCCTACTCAGTGCTAGAATAATTTCAAAATGTACGTCCAAAACATGCTAAAAATCGATATTTAAGGTGCCCAAAGTCGATATATCAAATTCAGGAACAAAACACCCCAAAATTCGATATTTTGTGGTCCCAGAAGCAATCTGTACATGCCTACTCCGTGTTAGAGTATTTTCAAAATACTGGACCAAAACATACTGAAAATCGATCTTTTAGGTGCACAAAAGTCGATATGTGCATGCATCTTCTGTACCCGTTTATATCTCAAATTCAGGCTCCAAACACCCGAAAATTCGATATTTTGGGGTCCCAGAAGCGATCTGTACATGCCTAATCAGATACAGGCACAAAACATGCTAAAAATCGATATTTTTGGTGCCCAAAGTCAATATGTGTATGCATCTTCTGCACCCGTTTATATCCCAAAATCAACCACAAAACACCTGAAAATTCGATATTTTTGGGTCCCAGAAGCGATCTGTACATGCCTACTCAGTGCTAGAGTGTTTTCAAAATATAGGCTCAAAACATGCTAAAAATCGATATCTTAAGTGTCCAAAGCCGATATGTGCATGCATCATCTGTACCCGTTTATATCTCAAATTGAGCGTCAAAACACCCGAAAATACGGTATTTTTTGGTCCTAGAAGCGATTTGTACATGCCTACTTCGTGTTACAGTATTTTCAAAATACAGGCCCAAAATATGCTAAAAAAAAATATTTTAGGTGCCCAAAGTCGATAACTCAAATAAAGGCCCAAAACACCCGAAAATTCGATATTTTGGGGTCCCAGAAGCGATCTGTACATGCCTACTCCGTGTTAGAGTATTTTGAAAATACAGGCCGAAAGCATACTGAAAATCGATCTTGTAGTTGCCCAAAAGTCGATATGTGTATGCATCTTCCGTACCCGTTTATATCTCAAATTTAGGCTCAAAACACCCAAAAATTCGATATTTTGGGGTCCCTGAAGCAATCTGTACATGCCTACTTCATGTTAGAGTATTTTCAAAATACAGGCCCAAAACATGCTAAGAAAAAATATTTTAGGTGCCCAAAGTCGATATCTCAAATTAAGCATCAAAACACCCGAAAATTCGATATTTTGGGGTCCCAGAAGCGATCTGTACATGCCTACTCCGTGTTAGAGTATTTTCAAAATACAGGCCCAAAACATACTGTAAATCGATATTTTAGGTGACCAAAGTTAATATGTGCATGCATCTTCTGTACCCGTTTATATCTCAAATTCAGGCTCAAAACACCCGAAAATTCAATATTTTGGGGTCCCACAAGCGATCTCTACATACCTACTCATTGCTAGAATATTTTCAAATTATAGGTCCAAAACATGCTAAATATCGATATTTTAGGTGCCTAAAGTTGATATCTCAAATTCAGGCCCAAAACACCCGAAAATTCGATCTTTTTGGGTCCAAGAAGCGATCTGTACATACCTACCCATTGCTAAAATATTTTCAAAACATAGGCCCAAAACATGTTAAAAATCGATATTTCAGGTGCCCAAAGTTGATATCTCAAATTCAGGCTCAAAACACCCGAAAATTTGATATTTTTGGGTCCCAGAAGCGATCTGTACATGCCTACTCAGTGCTAGAATATTTTCAAAATATAGGTCCAAAACATGCTAAAAATCGATATTTTAGGTGCCCAAAGTCGATATCTCAAATTCAGGCCCAAAACACCCGAAAATTCGATATTTTTGGTTCTATAAGCGATCTGTACGTGCCTACTCAGTGCTAGAATGTTTTCAAAATATAGGTTCAAAACATGCTAAAAATCGATATTTTAAGTGTCCAAAGTCGATATGTGCATGCATCTTCTGTACCTGTTTATATCTCAAATTCAGGCTCAAAACACCCGAAAATTCGGTATTTTTGGGGTCCCAGAAGCGAACTGTACATGCCTACTCCGTGTTAGAGTATTTTCAAAATACAGGCCCAAAACATACTGAAAATCGATTTTTTAGGTGCCCAAAAGTCGATATGTGCCTGCATCTTCATTACCCGTTTATATCTCAAATTCAGGCCCAAAACACCCAAAAGTTCGATATTTTGGGGTCCCTGCAGTGATCTGTACATGCCTACTCCATGTTAGAGTATTTTCAAAATACAGGCCGAAAACATACTGAAAATCGATATTTTAGGTGCCCAAAGTTAATATGCGAATACATCTTCTGTACCCGTTTATATCTTAAATTCAGGCTCAAAACACCCGAAAATTCAATATTTTGGGGACCCAGAAGCGATCTGTACATGCCTACTTCGTGTTAGAGTATTTTCAAAATACAGGCCCAAAACATGCTAAAAAAAAATATTTTAGGTGCCCAAAGTCGATATCTCAAATTAAGGCCCAAAACACCCGAAAATTTGATATTTTTAGGTCCTAGAAGCGATCTGTAAATGCCTACTCAGTGCTAGAATATTTTCAAAATATAGGTCCAAAACATGCTAAAAATCGATATTTTAAGTGCCCAAAAGTCGATATGTGTATGCATCTTCTATACCCGTTTATGTCTCAAATTTAAGCTCAAAACACCCGAAAATTCGATATTTTGAGGTCCCAGAAGCGATCTGTACATGCCTACTTCGTGTTAGAGTATTTTCAAAATACAAGCCCAAAACATGCTAAAAAAAAATTTTTTGGTGTCCAAAGTCGATATCTCAAATTAAGGCCCAAAACACCCGAAAATTCGATATTTTGGGGTCCTAGAAGCGATCTGTACATGCCTACTCCGTGTTAGAGTATTTTCAAAATACAGGCCCAAAACATGCTGAAAATCGATATTTTAGGTGCCCAAAGTCAATATGTGCATGCATCTTCTGTACCCGTTTATATATCAAATTCAGTCTCAAAACACACGAAAATTTGATATTTTTGGGTCCCAGAAGCGATCTGTACTTGCCTACTCAGTGCTAGAATATTTTCAAAATATAGGTCCAAAACATGCTAAATATCGATATTTTAGGTGCCTAAAGTCGATATCTCAAATTCAGGCCCAAAACACCCGAAAATTCGATATTTTGGGGTCCTAGAAGCGATCTGTACATACCCACTCCGTGTTAGAGTATTTTCAAAATACAGGCCCAAAACATACTGAAAATCGATCTTTTTGGTGCCCAAAAGTCGATATGTGCATGCATCTTCTGTACCCGTTTATATCTCAAATTTAGGCTCAAAACACCCGAAAATTCGATATTTTGGGGTCCCAGAAGCGATCTGTACATGCCTACTTCGTGTTAGAGGATTTTCAAAATACAGGCCCATAACATGCTGAAAATCGATATTTTAGGTGCCCAAAGTCAATATGTACATGCATCTTGTGTACCCGTTTATATCTCAAATTAAGGCTCAAAACACCCGAAAATTCGATATTTTGGGGTCCCAGAAGCGATCTGTACATGCCTACTCCGTGTTAGAGTATTTTCAAAAATAAAGGCCCAAAACATGCTCAAAATCGATATTTTAGGTGCAAAAAGTCAATACGTGCATGCATCTTCTGTACCCGTTTATATCTCAAATTCAGGCTCAAAACACCCGAAAATTCTATATTTTGGGGTCCCAGAAGGGATCTGTACATGCCTACTCAGATACAGGCCCAAAACATGCTGAAAATAGATATTTTTGGTGCCCAAACTCAATATGTGTTTGCACCTTTTGCACCCGTTTATATCCCAAATTTAACCTCAAAACACCCGAAAATTCGATATTTTGGGGTCCCAGAAGCGATTTGTACATGCCTACTCCGTGTTAGAGTATTTTCAAAATATAGGCCCAAAACATGCTGAAAATCGATCTTTTAGGTGCCCAAAGTCAATATGTGCATGCATCTTCTGTACCCGTTTTTATTTAAAATTTAGGCTCAAAACACCCGAAAATTCGATATTTTGGGGACCCAGAAGCGATCTGTACATGCCTACTCAGTGCTAGAATATTTTCAAAATATAGGCCCAAAACGTGCTAAAAATTGATATTTTAGGTGCCCTAAGTCGATATCTCAAATTCAGGCTCAAAACACCCGAAAATTCGATATTTTGGGGTCCCAGAAGCGATCTGTATATGCCTACTTCGTGTTAGAGTATTTTCCAAATACAGGCCCAAAACGTGCTAAAAATCAATATTTTAGGTGCCCAAAGTCGATATCTCAAATTAAGGGCCAAAACACCCGAAAATTCAATATTTTGGGTCCCAGAAGCAATCTGTACATACCTACTCATTGCTAAAATATTTTCAAAACATAGGTCCAAAACATGTTAAAAATCGATATTTCAGGTGCCCAAAGTTGATATCTCAAATTCAGGCTCAAAACACCCGAAAATTTGATATTTTTGTGTCCCAGAAGCGATCTGTACATGCCTACTCAGTGCTAGAATATTTTCAAAATATAGGTCCAAAACATGCTAAAAATCGATATTTTAGGTGCCCAAAGTCGATATCTCAAATTCAGGAACAAAAAACCCGAAAATTCGATATTTTTGGTTCTAGAAGCGATCTGTACGTGCCTACTCAGTGCTAGAATGTTTTCAAAATATGGGCTCAAAACATGCTCAAAATCGATATTTTAAGTGTCAAAATTCGATATGTGCATGCATCTTCTGTACCTGTTTATATCTCAAATTCAGGCTCAAAACACCCGAAAATTCGGTATTTTTGGGTCCTAGAAGCGATCTGTACATGCCTACTCCTAGTTAGAATGTTTTCTAGATACAGACCCAAAACATGCTCAAAATCGATATTTTCGGTGCCCAAAAGTCGATATGTGCATGCATCTTCAGTACCCGTTTATATCTCAAATTCAGGCTCAAAACACCCGAAAATTCGATATTTTGGGGTCCCTGAAGCGATCTGGACATGCCTACTCCGTGTTAGAGTATTTTTAAAATATAGGCCCAAAACATGCTGAAAATCGATATTTTAGGTGCCCAAAGTCAATATGTGCATGCATCTTCTGTACCCGTTAATATCTCAAATTCAGGTTCAAAACACCCGAAAATTCGATATTTTTGGGTACCAGAAGCGATCTGTACATGCCTACTCAGTGCTAGAATATTTTCAAAATATAGGTCCAAAACATGCTAAATATCGATATTTTAAGTGCCTAAAATCGATATCTCAAATTCACGCCCAAAACACCCGAAAATTCGATATTTTGGGGTCCCAGAAGCGATCTGTAAATGCCTACTCCGTGTTAGAGTATTTTCAAAATACAGGCCGAAAACATACTGAAAATCGATCTTTTAAGTGCCCAAAAGTCGATATGTGTATGCATCTTCTATACCCGTTTATATCTCAAATTTAGGCTCAAAACACCCAAAAATTCGATATTTTGGGGTCCCAGAAGCGATCTGTACATGCCTACTTATTGTTAGAGTATTTTCAAAATACAAGCCCAAAACATGCTACAAAAAAATATTTTAGGTGCCCAAAGTCGATACCTCAAATTAAGGCCCAAAACACCCGAAAATTTGATATTTTGGGGTCCTAGAAGCGATCTGTACATGCCTACTCCGTGTTAGAGTATTTTCAAAATGCAGGCCCAAAACATGCTGAAAATCGATATTTTAGGTTCCCAAAGTCAATATGTGCATGCATCTTCTGTACCCGTTTATATATCAAATTCAGTCTCAAAACACCCGAAAATTTGATATTTTTGGGTCCCAGAAGCGATCTGTACATGCCTACTCAGTGCTAGAATATTTTCAGAATATAGGTCCAAAACATGCTAAATATCGATATTTTAGCTGCCTAAAGTCGATATCTCAAATTCAGGCCCAAATCACCCGAAAATTCGATATTTTGGGGTCCCAGAAGCGATCTGTACATGCCCACTCCGTGTTAGAGTATTTTCAAAATACAGGCCCAAATATACTGAAAATCGATCTTTTAGGTGCCCAAAAGTCGATAAGTGCATGCATCTTCTGTACCCGTTTATATCTCAAATTTAGGCTCAAAACATCCGAAAATTCGATATTTTGGGGTCCAAGAAGCGATCTGTATATGCCTACTCCGTGTTAGAGTATTTTCAAAAATAAAGGCCCAAAACATGCTCAAAATCGATATTTTAGGTGCAAAAAGTCAATACGTGCATGCATCTTCTGTACCCGTTTATATCTCAAATTCAGGCTCAAAACACCCGAAAATTCGATATTTTGGGGTCCCAGAAGGGATCTGTACATGCCTACTCAGATACAGGCCCAAAACATGCTGAAAATAGATATTTTTGGTGCCCAAACTCAATATGTGTTTGCACCTTTTGCACCCGTTTATATCCCAAATTTAACCTCAAAACACCCGAAAATTCGATATTTTGGGGTCCCAGAAGCGATTTGTACATGCCTACTCCGTGTTAGAGTATTTTCAAAATATAGGCCCAAAACATGCTGAAAATCGATCTTTTAGGTGCCCAAAGTCAATATGTGCATGCATCTTCTGTACACGTTTTTATTTAAAATTTAGGCTCAAAACACCCGAAAATTCGATATTTTGGGGACCCAGAAGCGATCTGTACATGCCTACTCAGTGCTAGAATATTTTCAAAATATAGGCCCAAAACGTGCTAAAAATTGATATTTTAGGTGCCCTAAGTCGATATCTCAAATTCAGGCTCAAAACACCCGAAAATTCGATATTTTGGGGTCCCAGAAGCGATCTGTATATGCCTAC
Source organism: Petrolisthes cinctipes (assembly GCA_033782935.1). NCBI lineage: Eukaryota > Metazoa > Arthropoda > Malacostraca > Decapoda > Porcellanidae > Petrolisthes > Petrolisthes cinctipes. The sequence goes on along the minus strand of JAWQEG010000062.1, from coordinate 10,699,711 downwards.
TTCGTGTTAGAGTATTTTCCAAATACAGGCCCAAAACGTGCTAAAAATCAATATTTTAGGTGCCCAAAGTCGATATCTCAAATTAAGGGCCAAAACACCCGAAAATTCAATATTTTGGGTCCCAGAAGCAATCTGTACATACCTACTCATTGCTAAAATATTTTCAAAACATAGGTCCAAAACATGTTAAAAATCGATATTTCAGGTGCCCAAAGTTGATATCTCAAATTCAGGCTCAAAACACCCGAAAATTTGATATTTTTGTGTCCCAGAAGCGATCTGTACATGCCTACTCAGTGCTAGAATATTTTCAAAATATAGGTCCAAAACATGCTAAAAATCGATATTTTAGGTGCCCAAAGTCGATATCTCAAATTCAGGAACAAAAAACCCGAAAATTCGATATTTTTGGTTCTAGAAGCGATCTGTACGTGCCTACTCAGTGCTAGAATGTTTTCAAAATATGGGCTCAAAACATGCTCAAAATCGATATTTTAAGTGTCAAAATTCGATATGTGCATGCATCTTCTGTACCTGTTTATATCTCAAATTCAGGCTCAAAACACCCGAAAATTCGGTATTTTTGGGTCCTAGAAGCGATCTGTACATGCCTACTCCTAGTTAGAATGTTTTCTAGATACAGACCCAAAACATGCTCAAAATCGATATTTTCGGTGCCCAAAAGTCGATATGTGCATGCATCTTCAGTACCCGTTTATATCTCAAATTCAGGCTCAAAACACCCGAAAATTCGATATTTTGGGGTCCCTGAAGCGATCTGGACATGCCTACTCCGTGTTAGAGTATTTTCAAAATATAGGCCCAAAACATGCTGAAAATCGATATTTTAGGTGCCCAAAGTCAATATGTGCATGCATCTTCTGTACCCGTTAATATCTCAAATTCAGGTTCAAAACACCCGAAAATTCGATATTTTTGGGTACCAGAAGCGATCTGTACATGCCTACTCAGTGCTAGAATATTTTCAAAATATAGGTCCAAAACATGCTAAATATCGATATTTTAAGTGCCTAAAATCGATATCTCAAATTCACGCCCAAAACACCCGAAAATTCGATATTTTGGGGTCCCAGAAGCGATCTGTACATGCCTACTCCGTGTTAGAGTATTTTCAAAATACAGGCCGAAAACATACTGAAAATCGATCTTTTAAGTGCCCAAAAGTCGATATGTGTATGCATCTTCTATACCCGTTTATATCTTAAATTTAGGCTCAAAACACCCAAAAATTCGATATTTTGGGGTCCCAGAAGCGATCTGTACATGCCTACTTATTGTTAGAGTATTTTCAAAATACAAGCCCAAAACATGCTACAAAAAAATATTTTAGGTGCCCAAAGTCGATACCTCAAATTAAGGCCCAAAACACCCGAAAATTTGATATTTTGGGGTCCTAGAAGCGATCTGTACATGCCTACTCCGTGTTAGAGTATTTTCAAAATGCAGGCCCAAAACATGCTGAAAATCGATATATTAGGTTCAGAAGTCAATATGTGCATGCATCTTCTGTACCCGTTTATATATCAAATTCAGTCTCAAAACATCCGAAAATTTGATATTTTTGGGTCCCAGAAGCGATCTGTACATGCCTACTCAGTGCTAGAATATTTTCAAAATATAGGTCCAAAACATGCTAAATATCGATATTTTAGCTGCCTAAAGTCGATATCTCAAATTCAGGCCCAAATCACCCGAAAATTCGATATTTTGGGGTCCCAGAAGCGATCTGTACATGCCCACTCCGTGTTAGAGTATTTTCAAAATACAGGCCCAAATATACTGAAAATCGATCTTTTAGGTGCCCAAAAGTCGATAAGTGCATGCATCTTCTGTACCCGTTTATATCTCAAATTTAGGCTCAAAACATACGAAAATTCGATATTTTGGGGTCCAAGAAGCGATCTGTATATGCCTACTTCGTGTTAGAGTATTTTCAAAAATAAAGGCCCAAAACATGCTCAAAATCGATATTTTAGGTGCAAAAAGTCAATACGTGCATGCATCTTCTGTACCCGTTTATATCTCAAATTCAGGCTCAAAACACCCGAAAATTCGTTATTTTGGGGTCCCAGAAGGGATCTGTACATGCCTACTCAGATACAGGCCCAAAACATGCTGAAAATAGATATTTTTGGTGCCCAAACTCAATATGTGTTTGCACCTTTTGCACCCGTTTATATCCCAAATTTAACCTCAAAACACCCGAAAATTCGATATTTTGGGGTCCCAGAAGCGATTTGTACATGCCTACTCCGTGTTAGAGTATTTTCAAAATATAGGCCCAAAACATGCTGAAAATCGATCTTTTAGGTGCCCAAAGTCAATATGTGCATGCATCTTCTGTACCCGTTTTTATTTAAAATTTAGGCTCAAAACACCCGAAAATTCGATATTTTGGGGACCCAGAAGCGATCTGTACATGCCTACTCAGTGCTAGAATATTTTCAAAATATAGGCCCAAAACGTGCTAAAAATTGATATTTTAGGTGCCCTAAGTCGATATCTCAAATTCAGGCTCAAAACACCCGAAAATTCGATATTTTGGGGTCCCAGAAGCGATCTGTATATGCCTACTTCGTGTTAGAGTATTTTCCAAATACAGGCCCAAAACGTGCTAAAAATCAATATTTTAGGTGCCCAAAGTCGATATCTCAAATTAAGGGCCAAAACACCCGAAAATTCAATATTTTGGGTCCCAGAAGCAATCTGTACATACCTACTCATTGCTAAAATATTTTCAAAACATAGGTCCAAAACATGTTAAAAATCGATATTTCAGGTGCCCAAAGTTGATATCTCAAATTCAGGCTCAAAACACCCGAAAATTTGATATTTTTGTGTCCCAGAAGCGATCTGTACATGCCTACTCAGTGCTAGAATATTTTCAAAATATAGGTCCAAAACATGCTAAAAATCGATATTTTAGGTGCCCAAAGTCGATATCTCAAATTCAGGAACAAAAAACCCGAAAATTCGATATTTTTGGTTCTAGAAGCGATCTGTACGTGCCTACTCAGTGCTAGAATGTTTTCAAAATATGGGCTCAAAACATGCTCAAAATCGATATTTTAAGTGTCAAAATTCGATATGTGCATGCATCTTCTGTACCTGTTTATATCTCAAATTCAGGCTCAAAACACCCGAAAATTCGGTATTTTTGGGTCCTAGAAGCGATCTGTACATGCCTACTCCTAGTTAGAATGTTTTCTAGATACAGACCCAAAACATGCTCAAAATCGATATTTTCGGTGCCCAAAAGTCGATATGTGCATGCATCTTCAGTACCCGTTTATATCTCAAATTCAGGCTCAAAACACCCGAAAATTCGATATTTTGGGGTCCCTGAAGCGATCTGGACATGCCTACTCCGTGTTAGAGTATTTTTAAAATATAGGCCCAAAACATGCTGAAAATCGATATTTTAGGTGCCCAAAGTCAATATGTGCATGCATCTTCTGTACCCGTTAATATCTCAAATTCAGGTTCAAAACACCCGAAAATTCGATATTTTTGGGTACCAGAAGCGATCTGTACATGCCTACTCAGTGCTAGAATATTTTCAAAATATAGGTCCAAAACATGCTAAATATCGATATTTTAAGTGCCTAAAATCGATATCTCAAATTCACGCCCAAAACACCCGAAAATTCGATATTTTGGGGTCCCAGAAGCGATCTGTACATGCCTACTCCGTGTTAGAGTATTTTCAAAATACAGGCCGAAAACATACTGAAAATCGATCTTTTAAGTGCCCAAAAGTCGATATGTGTATGCATCTTCTATACCCGTTTATATCTCAAATTTAGGCTCAAAACACCCAAAAATTCGATATTTTGGGGTCCCAGAAGCGATCTGTACATGCCTACTTATTGTTAGAGTATTTTCAAAATACAAGCCCAAAACATGCTACAAAAAAATATTTTAGGTGCCCAAAGTCGATACCTCAAATTAAGGCCCAAAACACCCGAAAATTTGATATTTTGGGGTCCTAGAAGCGATCTGTACATGCCTACTCCGTGTTAGAGTATTTTCAAAATGCAGGCCCAAAACATGCTGAAAATCGATATATTAGGTTCAGAAGTCAATATGTGCATGTATCTTCTGTACCCGTTTATATATCAAATTCAGTCTCAAAACATCCGAAAATTTGATATTTTTGGGTCCCAGAAGCGATCTGTACATGCCTACTCAGTGCTAGAATATTTTCAAAATATAGGTCCAAAACATGCTAAATATCGATATTTTAGCTGCCTAAAGTCGATATCTCAAATTCAGGCCCAAATCACCCGAAAATTCGATATTTTGGGGTCCCAGAAGCGATCTGTACATGCCCACTCCGTGTTAGAGTATTTTCAAAATACAGGCCCAAATATACTGAAAATCGATCTTTTAGGTGCCCAAAAGTCGATAAGTGCATGCATCTTCTGTACCCGTTTATATCTCAAATTTAGGCTCAAAACATCCGAAAATTCGATATTTTGGGGTCCAAGAAGCGATCTGTATATGCCTACTTCGTGTTAGAGGATTTTCAAAATACAGGCCCATAACATGCTGAAAATCGATATTTTAGGTGCCCTAAGTCAATATGTACATGCATCTTGTGTACCCGTTTATATCTCAAATTAAGGCTCCAAACACCCGAAAATTCGATATTTTGGGGTCCCAGAAGCGATATGTACATGCCTACTCCGTGTTAGAGTATTTTCAAAATAAAGGCCCAAAACATGCTGAAAATCGATATTTTAGGTACCCAAAGTCAATACGTGCATGCATCTTCTGTACCCGTTTATATCTCAAATTCAGGCTCAAAACACCCGAAAATTCGATATTTTGGGGTCCCAGAAGGGATCTTTGCATGCCTACTCATATGCAGGCCCAAAACATGCTGAAAATAGATATTTTAGGTGCCCAAGCTCAATATGTGTAAGCATCTTTTGCACCCGTTTATATCCCAAATTTAACCTCAAAACACCCGAAAATTCGATATTTTGGGGTCCCAGAAGCGATTTGTACATACCTACTCCGTGTTAGAGTATTTTCAAAATATAGGCCCAAAACATGCTGAAAATCGATCTTTTAGGTGCCCAAAGTCAATATGTACTTGCATCTTCTGTACCCGTTTTTATTTAAAATTTAGGCTCAAAACACCCGAAAATTCGATATTTTGGGGTCCCAGGAGCGATCTGTACATGCCTACTCAGTGCTAGAATATTTTCGAACTATAGGCCCAAAACGTGCTAAAAATTGATATTTTAGGTGCCCTAAGTCTATATCTCAAATTCAGGCTCAAAACACACGATAATTCGATATTTTGGGGTCCCAGAAGCGATCTGTACATGCCTACTTCGTGTTAGAGTATTTTCAAAATACAGGCCCAAAACGTGCTAAAAATCGATATTTTAGGTGCCCGAAGTCGATATCTCAAATTAAGGGCCAAAACACCCGAAAATTCGATATTTTGGGGTCCCAGAAGCGATCTGTACATACCTACTCATTGCTAAAATATTTTCAAAATATAGGTCCAAAACATGCTAAAAATCGATATTTTAGGTGCCCAAAGTCGATATCTCAATTTCAGGCCCAAAACACCCGAAAATTCTATATTTTTGGTTCTAGAAGCGATCTGTACGAGCCTACTCAGTGCTAGAATGTTTTCAAAATATGGGCTCAAAACATGCTAAAAATTGATATTTTAAGTGTCCAAAGTCGATATGTGCATGCATCTTCTGTACCTGTTTATATCTCAAATTCAGGCTCAAAACACCCGAAAACTCGGTATTTTTGGGTCCTGGAAGCGATCTGTACATGCCTACTCCTAGTTAGAATGTTTTCTAGATACAGACCCAAAACATGCTCAAAATCGATATTTTCGGTGCCCAAAAGTCGATATGTGCATGCATCTTCAGTACCCGTTTATATCTCAAATTCAGGCTCAAAACACCCGAAAATTCGATATTTTGGGGTCCCTGAAGCGATCTGGACATGCCTACTCCGTGTTAGAGTATTTTCAAAATACAGGCCCAAAACATGCTGAAAATCGATATTTTAGGTGCCCAAAGTCAATATGTGCATGCATCTTCTGTACCCGTTTATATCTCAAATTCAGGCTCAAAACACCCGAAAATTCGATATTTTTGGGTACCAGAAGCGATCTGTACATGCCTACTCAGTGCTAGAATATTTTCAAAATATAGGTCCAAAACACGCTAAATATCGATATTTTAAGTGCCTAAAATCGATATCTCAAATTCAGGCCCAAAACACCCGAAAATTCGATATTTTGGTGTCCCAGAAGCGATCTGTACATGCCTACTCCGTGTTAGAGTATTTTCAAAATACAGGCCGAAAACTTACTGAAAATCGATCTTTTAAGTGCCCAAAAGTCGATATGTGTATGCATCTTCTATACCCGTTTATATCTCAAATTTAGGCTCAAAACACCCGAATATTCGATATTTTGGGGTCCCAGAAACGATCTGTACATGCCTACTTCGTGTTAGAGTATTTTTAAAATACAAGCCCAAAACATGCTAAAAAAAAATATTTTAGGTGCCCAAAGTCGATATCTCAAATTAAGGCCCAAAACACCCGAAAATTCGATATTTTGGGGTCCCAGAAGCGATTTGTACATGCCTACTCCGTGTTAGAGTATTTTCAAAATATAGGCCCAAAACATGCTGAAAATCGATCTTTTAGGTGCCCAAAGTCAATATGTGAATGCATCTTATGTACCCGTTTTTATTTAAAATTTAGGCTCAAAACACCCGAAAATTCGATATTTTGGGGTCCCAGAAGCGATCTGTACATGCCTACTCAGTCCTAGAATATTATCAAAATATAGGCCCAAAAAGTGCTAAAAATTGATATTTTAGGTGCCCTAAGTCGATATCTCAAATTCATGCTCAAAACACCCGAAAAGTCGATATTTTGGGGTCCCAGAAGCGATTTGTACATGCCTACTCAGTGCTAGAGTGTTTTCAAAACATAGGCTCAAAACATGCTAAAAATCGATATTTTAAGTGTCCAAAGTCGATATGTGCATGCATCTTCTGTACCCGTTTATATCTCAAATTGAGGGTCAAAACACCCGAAAACTCGGTATTTTTTGGTCCTAGAAGCGATCTGTACATGACTACTCCTAGTTATAATGTTTTCAAGATACAGACCCAAAACATGCTAAAAATCGATATTTTCGGTGCCCAAAAGTCGATATTTGCATGCATCTTCAGTACCCGTTTATATCTCAAATTCAGGCTCAAAACACTCGAAAATTCGATATTTTAGGGTCCCAGAAGCGATCTGTACATGCCTACTTCGTGTTAGAGTATTTTCAAAATACAGGCCCAAAACGTGCTAAAAATCGATATTTTAGGTGCCCTAAGTCTATATCTCAAATTCAGGCTCAAAACACCCGAAAATTCGATATTTTGGGGTCCCAGAAGCGATCTGTACATGCCTACTTCGTGTTAGAGTATTTTCAAAATACAGGCCCAAAACGTGCTAAAAATCGATATTTTAGGTGCCCGAAGTCGATATCTCAAATTAAGGGCCAAAACACCCGAAAATTCGATATTTTGGGGTCCCAGAAGCGATCTGTACATACCTACTCATTGCTAAAATATTTTCAAAACATAAGTCCAAAACATGTTAAAAATCGATATTTCAGGTGCCCAAAGTTGATATCTCAAATTCAGGCTCAAAACACCCGAAAATTTGATATTTTTAGGTCCCAGAAGCGATCTGTACATACCTACTCAGTGCTAGAATATTTTCAAAATATAGGTCCAAAACATGCTAAAAATCGATATTTTAGGTGCCCAAAGTCGATATCTCAATTTCAGGCCCAAAACACCCGAAAATTCGATATTTTTGGTTCTAGAAGCGATCTGTACGAGCCTACTCAGTGCTAGAATGTTTTCAAAATATGGGCTCAAAACATGCTAAAAATTGATATTTTAAGTGTCCAAAGTCGATATTTGCATGCATCTTCTGTACCTGTTTATATCTCAAATTCAGGCTCAAAACACCCGAAAACTCGGTATTTTTGGGTCCTGGAAGCGATCTGTACATGCCTACTCCTAGTTAGAATGTTTTCTAGATACAGACCCAAAACATGCTCAAAATCGATATTTTCGGTGCCCAAAAGTCGATATGTGCATGCATCTTCAGTACCCGTTTATATCTCAAATTCAGGCTCAAAACACCCGAAAATTCGATATTTTGGGGTCCCTGAAGCGATCTGGACATGCCTACTCCGTGTTAGAGTATTTTTAAAATACAGGCCCAAAACATGCTGAAAATCGATATTTTAGGTGCCCAAAGTCAATATGTGCATGCATCTTCTGTACCCGTTTATATCTCAAATTCAGGCTCAAAACACCCGAAAATTCGATATTTTTGGGTACCAGAAGCGATCTGTACATGCCTACTCAGTGCTAGAATATTTTCAAAATATAGTGTCCAAAACACGCTAAATATCGATATTTTAAGTGCCTAAAATCGATATCTCAAATTCAGGCCCAAAACACCCGAAAATTCGATATTTTGGTGTCCCAGAAGCGATCTGTACATGCCTACTCCGTGTTAGAGTATTTTCAAAATACAGGCCGAAAACTTACTGAAAATCGATCTTTTAAGTGCCCAAAAGTCGATATGTGTATGCATCTTCTATACCCGTTTATATCTCAAATTTAGGCTCAAAACACCCGAATATTCGATATTTTGGGGTCCCAGAAACGATCTGTACATGCCTACTTCGTGTTAGAGTATTTTTAAAATACAAGCCCAAAACATGCTAAAAAAAAATATTTTAGGTGCCCAAAGTCGATATCTCAAATTAAGGCCCAAAACACCCGAAAATTCGATATTTTGGGGTCCCAGAAGAGTTTTGTACATGCCTACTCCGTGTTAGAGTATTTTCAAAATATAGGCCCAAAACATGCTGAAAATCGATCTTTTAGGTGCCCAAAGTCAATATGTGAATGCATCTTATGTACCCGTTTTTATTTAAAATTTAGGCTCAAAACACCCGAAAATTCGATATTTTGGGGTCCCAGAAGCGATCTGTACATGCCTACTCAGTCCTAGAATATTATCAAAATATAGGCCCAAAAAGTGCTAAAAATTGATATTTTAGGTGCCCTAAGTCGATATCTCAAATTCATGCTCAAAACACCCGAAAAGTCGATATTTTGGGGTCCCAGAAGCGATTTGTACATGCCTACTCAGTGCTAGAGTGTTTTCAAAACATAGGCTCAAAACATGCTAAAAATCGATATTTTAAGTGTCCAAAGTCGATATGTGCATGCATCTTCTGTACCCGTTTATATCTCAAATTGAGGGTCAAAACACCCAAAAACTCGGTATTTTTTGGTCCTAGAAGCGATCTGTACATGACTACTCCTAGTTATAATGTTTTCAAGATACAGACCAAAAACATGCTAAAAATCGATATTTTCGGTGCCCAAAAGTCGATATTTGCATGCATCTTCAGTACCCGTTTATATCTCAAATTCAGGCTCAAAACACTCGAAATTCGATATTTTGGGGTCCCAGAAGCTATCTGTACATGCCTACTCCGTGTTAGAGTATTTTCAAAATACAGGCCGAAAACATACTGTAAATCGATATTTTAGGTGCCCAAAGTCAATATGTGCATGCATCTTCAGTACCCGTTTATATCTCAAATTCAGGCTCAAATCTCCCGAAAATTCGATATTTTGGGGTACTTGAAGCGATCTGTACATGCCTACTCCGTGTTAGAGTATTTTAAAAATACAGGCCCAAAACATGCTGATAATCGATATTTTAGGTGCCCAAAGTCAATATGTGCATGCATCTTCTGTACCCGTTTATATCTCAAATTCAGGCTCAAAACACCCGAACATTCAATATTTTGGGGTCACAGAAGCGATCTGTACATACCTACTCATTGCTAGAATATTTTCAAATTATAGGTCCAAAACATGCTATATATCGATATTTTTGGTGCCTAAAGTTGATATCTCAAAATCAGGCCCAAAACACCCGAAAATTCGATATTTTGGTGTCCAAGAAGTGATCTGTACATGCCTACTCCGTGTTCGAGTATTTTCAAAATACAGGCCCAAAACCTAATGAAAATCGATCTTTTAGGTGCCCAAAAGTCGATATGTGCATGCATTTTCTGTACCCGTTTATATCTCAAATTTAGGCTCAAAACACCCGAAAATTCTATATTTTGGGGTCCCAGAAGCGATCTGTACATGCCTACTTCGTGTTAGAGTATTTTCAAAATACAGGCCCAAAACATGGTAAAAATCGATATTTTAGGTGCCCAAAGTCGATATCTCAAATTAAGGCCCAAAACACCAGAAAATTCGATATTTTGGGCTCCCAGAAGCGATTTGTACATACCTACTCATTGCTAAAATATTTTCAAAACATAGGCCCAAAACATGTTAAAAATCGATATTTCAGGTGCCCAAAGTTGATATCTCAAATTCAGGCTCAAAACACCCGAAAATTTGATATTTTAGGGCCCCAGAAGCGATCTGTACATACCTACTCAGTGCTAGAATATTTTCAAAATATAGGTCCAAAACATGCTAAAAATCGATATTTTAGGTGCCCAAAGTCGATATCTCAAATTCAGGCCCAAAACACCTGAAAATTCGATATTTTTGGTTCTAGAAGCGATCTGTACGTGCCTACTCAGTGCTAGAATGTTTTCAAAATATAGGCTCAAAACATGATAAAAAATCGATATTTTAAGTGTCCAAAGTCGATATGTGCATGCATCTTCTGTACCCGTTTATATCTCAAATTCAGGCTCAAAACACCCGAAAAATCGGTATTTTTGGGTCCCTGAAGCGATCTGTAGATGCCTACTCCTAGTTAGAATGTTCTCTAGATACAGACCCAAAACATGCTCAAAATCGATCTTTTAGGTACCCAAAAGTCGATATGTGCATGCATCTTCGGTACCCGTTTATATCTCAAATTCAGGCTTCAAACACCCGAAAATTCGATATTTTGAAGTCCCAGAAACGATCTGTACATGCCTACTCCGTGTTAGAGTATTTTCAAAATACAGGCCTAAAACATGCTGAAAATCGATCTTTTATTTGCCCAAAGTCAATATGTACATGCATCTTGTGTACTCGTCTATATCTCAAATTAAGGCTCCAAACACATGAAAATTCGATATTTTGGGGCCCCAGAAGCGATTTGTACATGCCTACTCAGATACAGGCCCAAAACATGCTGAAAATAGATATTTTAGGTGCCCAAACTCAATATGTGTATGCATCTTTTGCACCCGTTTATATCCCAAATTTATCCTCAAAACACCTGAAAATTCGATATTTTGGGGTCCCAGAAGCGATCTGTACATGCCTACTCAGTGCTAGAATATTTCCAAAATATTGGCCCAAAACATGCTAAAAATCGATATTATAGGTGCCCAAGATCGATATCTCAAATTCAGGCCCAAAACACCGGAAAATTCGATATTTTGGGGTCCTAGAAGCGATCTGTACATGCCTACTCCGTGTTAGAGGATTTTCAAAATACAGGCCCATAACATGCTGAAAATCGATATTTTAGGTGCCCAAAGTCAATACGTGCATGCATTTTCTGTACCCGTTTATATCTCAAATTCACGCTCAAAACACCCGAAAATTCGATATTTTGGGGTCCCAGAAGGGATCTGTACATGCCTACTCAGATACAGGCCCAAAACATGCTGAAAATAGATATTTTAGGTGCCCAAACTCAATGTGTATGCATCTTTTGCACCTGTTTATATCCCAAATTTAACCTCAAAACACCCGAAAATTCGATATTTTGGGGTCCCAGAAGCGATTTGTACATGCCTACTCCGTGTTAGAGTATTTTCAAAATATAGGCCCAAAACATGCTGAAAATCGATCTTTTAGGTGCCCAAAGTCAATATGTGAATGCATCTTATGTACCCGTTTTTATTTAAAATTTAGGCTCAAAACACCCGAAAATTCGATATTTTGGGGTCCCAGAAGCGATCTGTACATGCCTACTCAGTGCTAGAATATTATCAAAATATAGGCCCAAAAAGTGCTAAAAATTGATATTTTAGGTGCCCTAAGTCGATATCTCAAATTCATGCTCAAAACACCCGAAAAGTCGATATTTTGGGGTCCCCGAAGCGGTCTGTACATGCCTAATCAGATACAGGCCAACAAACATGCTGAAAATCGATATTTTTGGTGCCCAAAGTCAATATGTGTATGCATCTTCTGCCCCCGTTTATATCCCAAATTCAGGCTCAAAACACCCGAAAATTCGATATTTTTGGGTCCCAGAAGCGATTTGTACATGCCTACTCAGTGCTAGAGTGTTTTCAAAACATAGGCTCAAAACATGCTAAAAATCGATATTTTAAGTGTCCAAAGTCGATATGTGCATGCATCTTCTGTACCCGTTTATATCTCAAATTGAGGGTCAAAACACCCGAAAACTCGGTATTTTTTGGTCCTAGAAGCGATCTGTACATGACTACTCCTAGTTATAATGTTTTCAAGATACAGACCCAAAACATGCTAAAATCGATATTTTCGGTGCCCAAAAGTCGATATTTGCATGCATCTTCAGTACCCGTTTATATCTCAAATTCAGGCTCAAAACACTCGAAAATTCGATATTTTGGGGTCCCAGAAGCGATCTGTACATGCCTACTTCGTGTTAGAGTATTTTCAAAATACAGGCCCAAAACATGCTAAAACAAAATATTTTAGGTGCCCAAAGTCGATAACTCAAATAAAGGCCCAAAACACCCGATAATTCGATATTTGGGGTCCCAGAAGCGATCTGTACATGCCTACTCCGTGTTAGAGTATTTTCAAAATATAGGCCGAAAACATACTGTAAATCGATATTTTAGGTGCCCAAAGTCAATATGTGCATGCATCTTCAGTACCCGTTTATATCTCAAATTCAGGCTCAAATCTCCCGAAAATTCGATATTTTGGGGTACTTGAAGCGATCTGTACATGCCTACTCCGTGTTAGAGTATTTTAAAAATACAGGCCCAAAACATGCTGATAATCGATATTTTAGGTGCCCAAAGTCAATATGTGCATGCATCTTCTGTACCCGTTTATATCTCAAATTCAGGCTCAAAACACCCGAACATTCAATATTTTGGGGTCACAGAAGCGATCTGTACATACCTACTCATTGCTAGAATATTTTCAAATTATAGGTCCAAAACATGCTAAATATCGATATTTTAGGTGCCTAAAGTTGATATCTCAAATTCAGGCCCAAAACACCCGAAAATTCGATATTTTGGTGTCCAAGAAGTGATCTGTACATGCCTACTCCGTGTTCGAGTATTTTCAAAATACAGGCCCAAAACCTAATGAAAATCGATCTTTTAGGTGCCCAAAAGTCGATATGTGCATGCATTTTCTGTACCCGTTTTTATCTCAAATTTAGGCTCAAAACACCCGAAAATTCCATATTTTGGGGTCCCAGAAGCGATCTGTACATGCTTACTTCGTGTTAGAGTATTTTCAAAATACAGGCCCAAAACATGGTAAAAATCGATATTTTAGGTGCCCAAAGTCGATATCTCAAATTAAGGCCCAAAACACCAGAAAATTCGATATTTTGGGCTCCCAGAAGCGATCTGTACATACCTACTCATTGCTAAAATATTTTCAAAACATAGGCCCAAAACATGTTAAAAATCGATATTTCAGGTGCCCAAAGTTGATATCTCAAATTCAGGCTCAAAACACCCGAAAATTTGATATTTTAGGGTCCCAGAAGCGATCTGTACATACCTACTCAGTGCTAGAATATTTTCAAAATATAGGTCCAAAACATGCTAGAAATCGATATTTTAGGTGCCCAAAGTCGATATCTCAAATTCAGGCCCAAAACACCTGAAAATTCGATATTTTTGGTTCTAGAAGCGATCTGTACGTGCCTACTCAGTGCTAAAATGTTTTCAAAATATAGGCTCAAAACATAATAAAAAATCGATATTTTAAGTGTCCAAAGTCGATATGTGCATGCATCTTCTGTACCCGTTTATATCTCAAATTCAGGCTCAAAACACCCGAAAATTCGGTATTTTTGGGTCCCTGAAGCGATCTGTAGATGCCTACTCCTAGTTAGAATGTTTTCTAGATACAGACCCAAAACATGCTCAAAATCGATCTTTTAGGTACCCAAAAGTCGATATGTGCATGCATCTTCGGTACCCGTTTATATCTCAAATTCAGGCTTCAAACACCCGAAAATTCGATATTTTGAAGTCCCAGAAGCGATCTGTACATGCCTACTCCGTGTTAGAGTATTTTCAAAATACAGGCCTAAAACATGCTGAAAATCGATCTTTTATTTGCCCAAAGTCAATATGTACATGCATCTTGTGTACTCGTCTATATCTCAAATTAAGGCTCCAAACACATGAAAATTCGATATTTTGGGGACCCAGAAGCGATTTGTACATGCCTACTCAGATACAGGCCCAAAACATGCTGAAAATCGATATTTTAGGTGCCCAAAGTCAATATGTGTATGCATCTTATGTACCCGTTTATATCTCAAATTAAGGCTGAAAACACCCGAAAATTTGATATTTTGGGGTCCCAGAAGCGATCTGTACATGCCTACTCAGTGCTAGAATATTTCCAAAATATTGGCCCAAAACATGCTAAAAATCGATATTATAGGTGCCCAAGGTCGATATCTCAAATTCAGGCCCAAAACACCCGAAAATTCGATATTTTGGGGTCCCAGAAGCGATCTGTACATGCCTACCCCGTGTTATAGAATTTTCTGAATACAGGCGCAAAACATACTGAAAATCGATCTTTTAGGTGCCCAAAGTCAATATGTGCATGGATCTTCTGTCCCCGTTTATATCACAAATTCAGGCTCAAAACACCCGAAAATTCGGTATTTCTGGGTCCTAGAGGCGATCTGTACATGCCTACTCCGTGTTAGAGTATTTTCAAAATACAGGCCCAAAACATGTTGAAAATCGATATTTTAAGTGTCCAAAGTCAATATCTGCATGCATCTTCTGTACCCGTTTATATCTCAAATTCAGGCTCAAAACACCCCAAAATTCGGTATTTCGGGGTCCTAGAAGCGATCTCTACATGCCTAGTCTTAGTTAGAATGTTTTCAAGATACAGACCCAAAACATGCTCAAAATCGATATTTTAGGTGCCCAAAAGTCGATATGTGCATGCATCTTCTGTACCCGTTTATATCTCAAATTCAGGCTCAAAACACCCGAAAATTCGATATTTTTGGGTCCCAGAAGCGATCTGTACATGCCTACGCAGTGCTAGAATATTTTCAAAATACAGGCCCAAAACATGCTAAAAATCGATATTTTAGGTGCCCAAAGTCGATATCTCAAATTCATGTCCAAAACACCCGAAAATTCGAGATTTTGGGGTCCCAGAAGCGATCTGTACATGCCTACTCCGTGTTAGAGTATTTTTAATATACAGGCTCAAAACATACTGAAAATCGATCTTTTAGGTGCCCAAAAGTCGATATGTGTATGCATCTTCTGCACTCGTTTATATCCCAAATTCAACCTCAAAACACCCGAAAATTCGATATTTTAGGGTCCCAGAAGCGATCTGTACATGCCTACTCAGTGCTAGAATGTTTTCAAAATATAGGCTCAAAGCATGCTCAAAATCGATATTTTAGGTGCCCAAAGTCAATACGTGCATGCATCTTCGGCACCAGATTATATTCCAAATTCATCCTCAAAACACCTGAAAATATGATATTTTGGGTTCCCAGAAGCGATCTGTACATGCCTACTCAGTGCTAGAACATTTTCAAAATATAGACCCAAAACATGCTATAATCGATATTTTAAGTGCCTAGAGTCGATATATCAAATTCAAGCCCAAAACACCCGAAAATTCGATATTTTTCGGTCCCAGAAGCGATCTGTACATGCCTATTCAGATACAGGCCCAAAACATGCTGAAAATCGATATTTTAGGTGCCCAAAGTCAATATGTGTATGTATCTTCTGCAACCGTTTATATCCCAAATTCAACCCCAAAACACCCGAAAATTCGATATTTTTCGGTCCCAGAAGCGATCTGTACATGCCTACTCAGTGCTAGAATGTTTTCAAAATATACGCTCAAAACAAGCTAAAAATCGATATTTTTAGTGTCCAAAGTCGATCTTCTGTACCCGTTTATATCTTAAATTCAGGCTCAAAACACCCGAAAATTCGGTATTTTTGGGTCCTAGAAGCGATATGTACATGCCTACTCCTAGTAAGAATGTTTTCAAGATACAGACCCAAAACATGCTCAAAATCGATATTTTAGGAGCCCAAAAGTCGATATGTGCATTCATCTTCTGTACCCGTTTATATCTCAAATTCAGGCCCAAAACACCTGAAAATTCGATATTTTGGGGTCCCAGAAGCGATCTGTACATGCCTACTCAGTGCTAGAATATTTTCAAAATATAGACCCAAAACATGCACAAAATCGATATTTTAAGTGTCCAAAGTCAATATGTGCATGCATCTTCTGTACCCGTTTATATCTCAAATTCAGGCTCAAAACACCCGAAAATTCGTTATTTTGGAGTCCCAGAAGCGATATGTACATGCTTACTCCGTGTTAGAATATTTTCAAAATATTGGCTCAAAACATGCTAAAAATCGATATTTTAAGTGTCCAAAGTCGATATGTGCATGCATCTTCTGTACCCGTTTATATCTCAAATTCAGGATCAAAACACCCGAAAATTCAGTATTTCGGGGTCCTAGAAGCGATCAGTACATGCCTACTCCTAATTAGAATGTTTTCAAGATACAGACCAAAAACATACTTAAAAATCGATATTTTAGGTGCCCAAAAGTCGATATGTGCCTGCATCTTCTGTACCCGTTTATATCTCAAATTCAACCTCAAAACACCCTAAAATTCGATATTTTTGGGTCCCCGAAGCGATCTGTACATGCCTACTCAGTGCTAGAATTTTTTTTTAAATATAGGCTCAAAACATGCTAAAAATCGATATTTTTAGTGTCCAAAGTCGTACTTTTGTACCCGTTTATATCTTAAATTCAGGCTCAAAACACTCGAAAATTCGGTATTTTTTGGTCCTAGAAGCGATATGTACAGTCTGTTACAGTTCCGACTGGGCCACCCAGTATCGAGAGATCGTAGATGTGGCAGCAGTGTGTGTGTGTGCTCGAAAATTATACGGATCGTCAACACCCTCCCTCTGTAGTGAAGATGACCTTGCCTCAAAGTTCATTCCATAGATGGCGCTGTGTAGTTGTGGAAGGAATGTGGACTGCAGGGTTGAAGTTTCGGGAAACATCTATGCTCGTGCCAATGAGTCATGAGCTCTCAGGCAGAGTGGTTGAGGAATTCTATTATGGAAATTTAACAACTATATTACACAATGAGCAGGTATAGCTAAGGTAAAGTTGTTCGTAGCCTGAACAGTGAATATTTTTTCTAAATGGATTTCATGTTTAGCATGCAACATTGCATTGTTTTCTTGTTTTTCTACCAACTCGAGCAGATCGAGCGGATAGGTTGTTTGCTTTGGCCATCATATTTTGGTAAGCATTATTTGATGTTCACCTCTGATTTTGTATTTTATTTGTAAGTCACGTTACAGTGTATTACATGCATAGTAAAATTCCTTCATTACTAAATACTCCTTCTCTCTCTCTCTCTCTCTCTCTCTCTCTCTCTCTCTCTCTCTCTCTCTCTCTCTCTCTCTCTCTCTCTCTCTCACGTTAAAGTGTACTGTAATCTCTCTCTCTCTCTCTCTCTCTCTCTCTCTCTCTCTCTCTCTCTCTCTCTCTCTCTCTCTCTCTCTCAAATGAACACTATCTTATCTTATCCAGGCTATTTAGATATGAAATCGTATGGAGATTTAGGACCAATTCCACAGTTGTTCGTTGCAATTTGTTAGCGCCCAAACGAAAGAATCTAAACTGTGTAAATGACTTTTGACTGATTTATTGGATTAACCTGATGAGTAAAGTTTACAGATATTGTAATAATACTAGTGCTTGATAGTTTTGGTGAATAGGTATACTCAGCTTTTGGGAAATAACGAAGGCTTACGAGTGTGTTTGGGGAGGAATCTGACAAACAAAATAACTATGTGGGACCGGCCCTGACTCCTTGACATTCTACGTTAAACACATAAGTGTCGAAATATGTGATCTTTTTGCCAATGATAGATTCTTCTTCACCTCCTAACTTTTTCACTTTTCTTATCCTGTTCTTTCTTCACCTTTCCCTCATCTCCACCTCTTCTCCCTTTCTCCTTTAGACCCCGTAGGGGGGTATTGCCGGTAGTGATAGAGGGCAATACTTTAAGGGTTTTGGCGCCCCTTCGGCCCCAGCCAATCTCTTTCAGTTATTCAACTGTCTCTTTTCTTTCTATTTCCTTCCTGCTTGCTGTCCCACCTCTTCTATCACCTTCTTCTGGCGCTATATGATCTCGATGTTGCAGCGCCAAAAATCAATCAATCAATTTGCCAATGATAATCAACTGGCATTGATTGTTATATTAACTGGGTTATGTTTTGTTTAGAAGCCACACCTGAATGGGGAAGAGGGATCACTCCTAGCGACCAAGCGTGTGTTTAACCTCCTAATAGATTACCCCGATTTTTGCTAATTAACCTTTTGTAGTGAAAAATAGTGTGTGCATAACAGTAGGTGTTTTACCAAATTTGCACATCGTTCACATAATGATTGATTTATTCCAGAGATAACGGTGTGTGGCTGTGGGGAAGAGAAGGGCGAAGTTTTGGAAAGTAGCCTAGGTGGGCAAGGTGAAGTTCACTGGAAGGCACCGGTTGAGCAAACGGATACGTAGGGTCATTACTTTAGCTAGGAATGTAGTTTGCCAGTCAGTATTTGATGAGCGTTTCCGAGTAACGACTCCTTATAATGATAAAAACCTAAAGATTTTTATTACTTTGTTTATTGTATCACCCGTTACCATAAATCCTACGAATTATGAAATTACTCCGAAACTATCCCTCTCGCATATTTTGTGTATCTTTTTCTCGAGTCATCAAGTAATGAATGGATAACGTTAGCTACACAAATTAAAGAAGAATGTGTCTAAATTGACATTACCGATATCATGCTGTATGTGTAATAATCCTAAAGAAAATTAGCTCCTAGTAAAAGTCAGACAGAACACGTGATTAAACCAAGATTTACTTGCATTATAAAGAAATATGAAATATTCGCGTCCGTGCCCGAGATCACATCTTAAAACACGCTGCACACTCAGAGGGACCCCTATTCGGAGGCATATTTTTCAAGTCTGACCTGGTCAATGCAATCCGTTCAGTTAGGTTAGATTAAGTATGGTTGGGTTGAAATGCAGTCAAGTAGGTAAAATGAGCTGGGAAAGACCATGAGACTATTTAAAAAAATTCCTATGGTTACTTTTATTCCTAAATGTTAGGAACAATTTTCCTTCATTTCGTCCCAGCACTTCTTGCTCTCCAGCCAAATTCGAGAAGTATGCTAACCAGCTGTAAAATCGGCGGTTGAACCCTCGTTGGCCGGGGGAAAGATAAAACTCTGGTTATTCTCTACTTTCGTCATCTTTACAGGTTCATAATTTCAATAGACAGGAACACTCTATAAATGTAAATAGCCAAAGTAGGAGTTATACAATCCTTGACAACCCAACAACATTTATTTAAACAAAATAATTTGTTATTTACATTGACAATTAATATCCAGTCCAGCCACCTTCCTTCTCTATGACGGCACGCAGTCTATCGGGCACAGAGGCCACAATGCGTCGAATTTGTTAGGTTTGTTGCGGAACATCTCCCACTGAGCCTGGGTATGAGCCATTAGTGCCTCCGGTCTCCGCTCCACCATCTCTGGCTCCCAGCAGTTGACCATATTAGCCCACATGTTCTCTATGGGGTTCCAACGAAGTTCACCTTGCCCACCTAGGCTACTTTCTGAGACTTCGCCCTTCTCTTCTCCACATAAATCCATCATTATGTGAACGGTGTGCAAATTTGGTAGATCACCTACTACTATGCACACATTAATGTATCTATTATCAAGACTTGGGGTAATCTATTAGTAGGTTAAACACACGTTTGGTCGTTAGGAGTGATGCCTCTTCCCCGTTCACCTGTGGGTTCAAAACAAACATAACCCAGTTAACAATCAATGCGAGTTGATTATCACTGGCAAAACGATCGCTTATTTCGACACTACTAATTTGTTTATTAACGTAGAATGTCAGGGAGCCAGGACTGATTCCACAGTCATTTTGTCAGAGTCCTCCCCAAACACACTTGTAAGGCTTCGTTATTTCTCAAAAGCTGATTATTCCTATTCACCAAAACTATTAATTGAGCATTTGTATTATTACAATAGCTGCATACTTTACTCATCAGATGCTT
The DNA here is from genome assembly GCA_033782935.1 of Petrolisthes cinctipes. NCBI lineage: Eukaryota > Metazoa > Arthropoda > Malacostraca > Decapoda > Porcellanidae > Petrolisthes > Petrolisthes cinctipes. The sequence goes on along the minus strand of JAWQEG010000062.1, from coordinate 10,679,241 downwards.
CCAATAAATCAGACACAAGTCATTTACACAGTTTAGTTTCTTTCGTGTGGGTGCTAACAAATCACAACGAACAACTGTGGAATTGGTCCTCACTCTCTGTTCGATTTCATTAGTATAGAGATAGGATAAGATAAGATGGTGTTTATTTCAGAGAGAGAGAGAGAGAGAGAGAGAGAGAGAGAGAGAGAGAGAGAGAGAGAGAGAGAGAGAATTACAGTTGACTTTAACATTTTTATTACGAGAGAGAAAAAGTATTTAGCAATGAAGGAATTTTACTATGCATGTAATACCTGACTTACAAATAAAATACGAAATCAAAGGTGATCTCAAATTATGCTTACCAAAATATGATGGACAAAGAAAACAACCTATCTGCCCGATCCTAGTTGGTAGAAAAACAAGATAACAATCGTGGCAACGAGACGTGAGCTCTGTCAGAACGGCTGAGCAATGTTGCATGCCAAACATGATAACCATTAAGAAGAAATATTCACTGTTCAGGACACGAACAACTTTACCTTAGCTTCACCTGATCATTGTGTAATATAGTTGTTAAATTTCCATAATAGCATTCCTCAACCACTCTGCCTGAGAGCTCATGACTCATTGGCACGAGCATAGATGTTTCCCTAAACTTCAACCCTGCAGTCCACATTCCTTCCACAACTACACAGCGCCATCTATGGAATGAACTTTGAGGCAGGGTCATGTTCACTACAGAGGGAGAGTGTTGACGATCCGTATAATTTTCGAGCACACACACACACTGCTGCCACATCTACGATCTCTCGATACTGGGTGGCCAATCAATCAATCAATTTGCCAATGATAATCAACTGGCATTGATTGTTAAATTAACTGGGTTATGTTTATTTAGAGGCCACACCTAAATGGGGAAGAGGGATCACTCCTAGCGACCAAACGTGTGTTTAACCTCCTAATAGATTACCCCGATTTTTGCTAATAAACCTTTTGTAGTGAAAAATAGTGTGTGCATAACAGTAGGTGTTTTACCAAATTTGCACATCATTCACATAATGATTGATTTATTCCATAGATAACGGTGTGTGGCTGTGGGGAAGAGAAGGGTGAAGTTTCGGAAAGTAGGTGGGCAAGGTGAAGTTCACTGGAAGGCACCGGTTGAGCAGACGGATACGTAGGGTCATTACTTTTGCTAGGAATGTAGTTTGCCAGTCAGTATTTGATAGCGTTTCAGAGTAACGACTCCTTATAATGATAAAATCCTAAAGATTTTTATTACTATGTTTATTGTATCACCCGTTACCATAAATCCTACAAATTATGAAATTACTCCGAAACTATCCCTCTCGCATATTTTGTGTATCTTTTTCTCGAGTCATCAAGTAATGAATGGATAACGTTAGCTACACAAATTAAAGAAGAATGTGTCTAAATTGACATTACCGATATCATGCTGTATGTGTAATAATCCTAAAGAAAATTAGCTCCTAGTAAAAGTCAGACAGAACACGTGATTAAACCAAGATTTACTTGCATTATAAAGAAATATGAAATATTCGCGTCCGTGCCCGAGATCACATCTTAAAACACGCTGCACACTCAGAGGGACCCCTATTCGGAGGCATATTTTTCAAGTCTGACCTGGTCAATGCAATCCGTTCAGTTAGGTTAGATTAAGTATGGTTGGGTTGAAATGCAGTCAAGTAGGTAAAATGAGCTGGGAAAGACCATGAGACTATTTAAAAAAATTCCTATGGTTACTTTTATTCCTAAATGTTAGGAACAATTTTCCTTCATTTCGTCCCAGCACTTCTTGCTCTCCAGCCAAATTCGAGAAGTATGCTAACCAGCTGTAAAATCGGCGGTTGAACCCTCGTTGGCCGGGGGAAAGATAAAACTCTGGTTATTCTCTACTTTCGTCATCTTTACAGGTTCATAATTTCAATCGACAGGAACACTATATAAATGTAAATAGTCAAAGTAGGAGTTATACAATCCTTGACAACCCAACAACATTTATTTAAACAAAATAATTTTTTATTTACATTGACAATTAATATCCAGTCTAGCCACCTTCCTTCTCTATGACGGCACGCAGTCTATCGGGCACAGAGGCCACAATGCGTCGAATTTGTTAGGTTTGTTGCGGAACATCTCCCACTGAGCCTGGGTATGAGCCATTAGTGCCTCCGGTCTCCGCTCCACCATCTCTGGCTCCCAGCAGTTGACCATATTAGCCCACACGTTCTCTATGGGGTTCCAACGAAGTTCACCTTGCCCACCTAGACTACTTTCTGAGACTTCGCCCATCTCTTCTCCTCAGCCACACACCGTTATCTCTGGAATAAATCCATCATTATGTGAACGGTGTGCAGATTTGGTAGATCACCTACTACTATGCACACATTAATGTATCTATTAGCAAAACTTGGGGTAATCTATTAGTAGGTTAAACACACGTTTGGTCGTTAGGAGTGATCCCTCTTCCCCGTTCACCTGTGGGTTCAAAACAAACATAACCCAGTTAACAATCAATGCGAGTTGATTATTACTGGCAAAACGATCGCTTATTTCGACACTACTAATTTGTTTATTAATGTAGAATGTCAGGGAGCCATGAATGATTCCACAGTCATTTTGTCAGAGTCCTCCCCAAACACACTTGTAAGGCTTCGTTATTTCCCAAAAGCTGATTATTCCTATTCTCCAAAACTATCAATTGAGCATTTGTATTATTACAATAGCTGCATACTTCACTCATCAGATGCTTCCAATAAATCAGACACAAGTCATTTACACAGTTTAGTTTCTTTCGTGTGGGTGCTAACAAATCACAACGAACAACTGTGGAATTGGTCCTCACTCTCTGTCCGATTTCATTAGTATAGAGATAGGATAAGATAAGATGGTGTTTATTTCAGAGAGAGAGAGAGAGAGAGAGAGAGAGAGAGAGAGAGAGAGAGAGAGAGAGAGAGAGAGAGAGAATTACAGTTGACTTTAAAATTTGTATTACGAGAGAGAGAAAGTATTTAACAATGAAGGAATTTTACTATGCATGTAATACATTGTAACCTGACTTACAAATAAAATACGAAATCAAAGGTGATCTCAAATTATGCTTACCAAAATATGATGGACAAAGAAAACAACCTATCTGCACGATCCTAGTTGGTAGAAAAACAAGATAACAATCGTGGCAACGAGACGTGAGCTCTGTTAGAACGGCTGAGCAATGTTGCATGCCAAACATGATAACCATTTAGAAGAAATATTCACTGTTCATCAGGCTACGAACAACTTTACCTTAGTTTCACCTACTCATTGTGTAATATAGGTTCTAAATTTCCATATCAGCATTCCTCAACCACTCTGCCTGAGAGCTCATGACTCATTGGCACGAGCATAGATGTTTCCCGAAACTTCAACCCTGCAGTCCACATTCCTTCCACAACTACACAGCGCCATCTATGAAATGAACTTTGAGGCAGGGTCATGTTCACTACAAAGGGAGAGTGTTGACGATCCGTATAATTTTCGAGCACACACACACACACACTGCTGCCACATCTACGATCTCTCGATACTGGGTGGCCCAGTCGGAACTGTAACAGACTGTACCTCTCCCTGAAGAAGTTATTAGGTTTTATGTTAGATGTAGGGTATTCTTCAGGATACGTATATTAAACAGAGAAATGGGTAGCAGCAAAAGAAAACTAGCAAATAAAGTATGCAAGTCAAAGAAATGAAATGTATGAAAAAATACATGACACTACTGTAATAAATGGCAATATATCAAGTTTGTTTGCAAATTTTATAGTTTACCTTTAACTTGCATGTTCAACTTAGGCTAATTGTGTTTAAACATGGTATGCATGAATGTTCAATGAATGGAAGGCAGATGAAAGGATGGTGAGGGCATATAGTTATCTTAAACTTAACTCCTAATCACCATTAGATCATTCTCATAATTTAATCACTTACACTACTCCTCTCACCACCTTTTTCATTTTTCATAATTGCTTCCTAACCTGCTGGGTAATTTCATCTGATGATAACTAGAACAAAACGATAAAAGCCGACAGTATATTGAACAGAGAAAGAAAAAAAAAACGTTGTCACGGGATCACGGTATGCCCGCCTGTAGGCGACCTCACTCCCATACCTGTCACCATGGAGGTATATAGGGTGGAGAGGCCCGTAGCCGCGCGGATTTGAAGCCACAGAACTGTCAGTCGGCCATATTGATGTGGGCTAAGGAAGCGTTTGCCTGGTATAACCCAATAGAAGTATTGTGTTATTTCCTGTGGTGCAAACTGATTATTTTCCCTACAAAATATTTCCCTAAGGCGACTAAGTACTTTCCTAAGTGGAAATAATCTGGTCTCGCATCACGACTTTCTTATTACTGTAAATGTAGGTCTTTCAGTTTTGTAGGTGTGTCTTGTGAAGGAATTCCCATTTAACTAACGTGCAAAGGGTATGCCCAGGGTGAGGTCAGGGTTCTCCTTTGGGATAAGCTTTGCTGAATCAGTATTAACACACTGTTAAATTACGTCTCTAGACATAGCTGTGAACCAGAAACCACAACCAGAACCGGACGCTATGGGGAGAGTACAATGTTTTTGTTGTTGGCGGGCTTCCGATGTACACTCTGACGTCACGACCAATCAGCGACCGTTTCTAAGTCACGTGACTTTTCTACACCTTTAATTCATATTTTATGCAATAATTATTATATTATATGAAGAAAAATTAATTCCATGGTTGATTTTAGGACCTATTTTACCCCTTGAAGCACATTTTAGAAAAAAAAATATTGATCGGAAACATGTCCATTGTATATCTTTGGAGTGTGTACCAATCCTTACTGCCTCCAGTCACTATCTACAGGCTTCTAACATGAACGTTCCATCAAGTAGTGTCATCAACTGTTCTCTCAATAAAAACAGAATTCTTGAGAATGATGCAGCTAATGAAAATAAGGAGATTAATATACACTCTGAAGTTGATTATGAAAGTTTATGTTCAGCCAGTGTGCTCTCTCCTTACTCTGAACAAATTATTGCATATACTGTATAGCTGGCTTTGTTATTTCAATACTAAAGAAAACTTTAAAGTGTGAGATATGCTGCAGTGTTCTGTTTCACGAAAATATAAATGAAACTCACAAGTTAATAACTGTAAAAAACAAAGGCCATCTGTCTTTTCCATCCAAAGATGTTGTTACTATACCGTATGTCTTATATGTGAAAAGAGTTTCAGAGAGAAAGTCTTACTCTGCAAAGATCCTCACCCATATTCAAAGGTGTCAGGGTATATTTGCCACAACATAGTAACTTTTGTACTGTCAGAGTTCCAAGGAAAGACTATTTTCCCTGGTTTGGTAAGACATGTGTCAGATAGTGATCCTGTAGATAATCATCTTGTATTCCTAATAAAGGCTGTAGCTGAGATCTATCTGCAGGTCAGTTATAGATAATTAGATACACAGCCAAACAATTCACTGTACGACACACATCTCTCAAAGGAGTGAAAAGCAGAACTAGGATGAATAAATTAGTATTATTCAGTGGCATGTAATTCAATATTAAATGTACGTCATACACAACCATGGTGCTATGCCATGTACAGTTGCCTAAAGGTCCCTCTTTACCCCCTGCAGTGGCTGTGGGGTACATGTGGCAATGCTGGACACATTCGGATCACATCTGATACAGTACAGGATAATTCAGCAGGGAGATTGGTCTCTTTCATAAGTACAATTCGAATATTGTTATGCTGCCATATCTACGCCAGACACAAAACAGGGGGTAAAGAAGAACCTTTAGGCAACTGTACATACATATTGTGTACCTTGCTGCATGATTTCTGTACTTGGATCATGTTTAGTATATGTATATATTGCATATCCATTATTGCACCCCTTCCTAATACATGTTGGCATGCCTTTCATCACAGAGTGTTCCTAATTGTGCTTTGTTAGTTTCCCTCAGGATCTGCCACCTGTCATCCACATCATATCAGCCACGCCTCCTCGACTCGCCAGTGCACGCCTTCACCTTCGCCCCCACAACAGCGGCGTTATGGTCCCTGATGGATTCACCTCTCGTTTGGGGCGTGTTGTAAGAAGCCCGGCGAAATACGTGGCAATAGTACACAACGCAGACACTCACGCACTCCACACACCTCTTGACACACACTCTCCCTACTACTAATTGACACAAACTTACCTTGGCTCCCACTCCTACAATTTACACTTATCCATACATTTCTGTATAACTTTCATTTATTATTCAAGTTGTTATATCTATATTTGTTTGCTCTTTGGCTTAGTGTATATTGTTATTTTTTTCTGTTTATTTTATGCTTATGCATTGCACACCCTACCCTCCCCCTTAATAAAATTCATTCTCTGGGGGGAGGGGGGGTACTGTAGTGTCGCCATGCACGCCACTCCATCCCTTTGTCGTTGCCGCACCTCTACCCTTGTCTGGGGCTGCACCTCTACCACCATCCAGCCCTCAGATGCGGTGAGTACACTAATCCCTTGGCCAGACAGGTTAATCCTCCCTTGGGGACTCGGGCAGTCAGACCACACTCCTTCCCACGAAGTGATTCACCAAGCTGCACGCCGCACCAGGTGGGAAAGTCACTTGAGTGATGCTACATCTGGGACAACGTGGCCGACGAGATAAAAGGTGGCCGCCAGCCGCTGTAAGACAGACTATACCACTATAGTCTATTTGAAATATACTGAGCGCTAAGGCGTTGGCCACTTCCGAGATTTACCTGACTGCTACGGTGCCAGATCTCGTCTGGACAATTATGGGATTAGATCCTCATTAAAAATGACAGCCAGCCCTCACTAACCCACCGCCTGTTCTCTCTCTCTCTCTCTCTCTCTCTCTCTCTCTCTCTCTCATCTGTTGCCTATATATATCGCTTGCCGTTAACAACAAAATATAGAAGTAAATCTTTCCTTTTCTGTTGACACATTATGTTGTATTATAAATGCGACATTTTTCTGAGGATATAACATAATTTTTCGTTTGTTTCGACTTTTATTCCTCACCACCACTGCTCGTGATGGTGCAATGATAGGTCCTCTATTTGCTTTCTCTTCTAAATAGTACTTATTTACATTATAAATAAGTTCTCTCTTTCTCTACTATGTAAAACATGATAGTGAGTATAGTCTTGCTCGCTTAAATTTACGGCTGTGGTGTGTCCCGCTATTTTGTACAGTATTGCCACGTTTCCCCAACTTGCGATGTGAAATGGAAGCTATTTATGTACAAGGCATCACAAATATAAAAAATTCAGATATATACAACATCCACTTGTGTATTTAGATGAATTAATCAACAGTAATCTTATTATGCATTAAACATTTATACAGTTACACAGAAACATGGCATAAATATTGTACAGTGTTGCTAAAAGAAATTGTACTAACTTTTAATGGAATTTAGAATAGTTTTCGGGTGGGTAATAATATCACAGTTATAGATATAACATAATAAATTTGAAAAGGAAGAAATATGCCATTATCTAAAGTAAAAGAAATAATCAATATAATTTTTTTGAGTGGCGGCAATACTGACATAGCCAGACCCACACCTACACCCAGACCCCCCAGGTGTTGATATAATTGTAGAATAAAATGATCACATTTACTGGCTTTTACCGTAATTTCAAGGGTGAGGAATAATCACATTTATAATCTGTAAGCTATTATGTAGAACAAAATAATAGTCATTTGCCAATACCAAAGTAAAAGAAAAAAAAATCACTCGTGAGCGGCAACACTTCCACACCCAGTTGGTGGCCTTGACACAGGATAGCTTCCTGGCGGTGACCTCTTTTCAGTTTTCACTTTCTTTATGCCCTTTGCACAGACAGCATGGCAAAAAGTTAAACCCATTCCTCACATCTACACAGCCAGGCTAAAGAAATTGTCTTCAAATTAACAAATGAAAGCACAGTTATAAATAAAAGAAACGAGAGAGAGAGAGGGAGAGAGAGAGAGAGAACGGTACTGAAAATTTGGCAGCAACACTGTAAAGAGGTGAAAGCCACACCACAGCCGTAAATTTAGGCGAGTTTGACTATAGCAGATGTGCTGCTCCATCTTGAGTGGTAGCCAGAGTAAAAGTGACGGTAGTGACCTGAGTTGACAGGTGGAGCTTATACACTTATACCTGAGTACACTCACCCTAGGTGCACTGATAACGTCGGAAAAATTTTCTGCCCAGTGATGTGATACATATATATATTATCATTGTTAATATGAGAAGTGAATGATACTTTCATATACCTACATGGCCTTAGTAGTGAAGTAAATGTATACGTAGTAATTTTGATTAATTTAGCATCAGCAAATAGCTGATATGAGGGAGTGAGTGAAGTGCATTGGTCTGATTTGGCAGCATTGCGGGAGGGAAAAACCTCCCAACAGCCAACGCCTCAGCGCTCAGTATATTTTGAAAAGACTTTTTTTTTTTTTTTTTTTTTATAGTGCCGAAATATTGTTACACCTGTGAGTTAAGAGTTAATTTCCGAACATCAAACGTTTCTGGCGATGTTATTTGGGTAATAATTGAATAAATCAGCAGAATAATTCTTAATGTATATGCAGAATATAGACCCCTTGTAACCAATGGTTCTGTGGCCAACTGTACATCTAAATAAGCACTGTGGAGTATGATACAGTACACCAATAATACACACACTTTCCATTCAAACATTTTTTTTTTTTTTTATGTTCCGACACTGGACATAGGCTTTATAACGGTAAGGAAGCCCTTACGTTGCTACCTGGGTGAACAGACTCCAAAATACATGGTACAGTTTATTGGTAATACAAGGGGAAGCAGTACATGTGAGTATAAGGGAGGCAAGCCTGTCGTGTAGCGTCGTGTAGAGTCCGTAGTTGAAGTGGAGCGTCTATAGTTGCCGTGAAGAGTGGTGAAGGCTTGAACAATACGTGAGATTGGAGCGAGAACACGTGTGTGGCAGGTGGATGACGATAGCGAGACAGGGCAGGAACCTCTTGGTACTGGTCCACTGGAGCTTGCTGGGTAGAGATTTAAAAACTATTTTTGAATTGAATTTGCATTTGAAGTTAGCATTGATCAAGCATGGCAGGAATTGGAGTCGCTACACAAAGACTGGGCAGAATCTCCTCAGGCTTTTGTACACCGATTCATTTGTCAATATGCGGTGGTGGAGGCTAAATTTTCTAAGGAAAAGTTCCCGAATAGGGACTAAACGATTAAAAGGAAGTTATGGTATGGGTTGTCGGTAGAGATATGCGAAAGGTTGGAAGGGTTCCTCAGTGAAGGATACCCATTAAAAAAGTTTATTGATAGAGTAGAACACACATGTCAGTGGTTGGAGCAGAAACACTTCCTTAAGGTTCACATGGTGCCTGTCAAAAAAGAGAGCTCACTGAGGGAAGAATCTAGGGGTGAAGCAGAGGTGAAGAGGTTATCAGAGGAAGTAGTGGAGTTAAGGAGGAAAGTAGAGTAACTTAAGGCATCTACAGTCAAGCACAGATTAAAAGCCTCATGACAAGTGGTTACCAGCTCATAAATATTGTGCTTATTGCCAAGTTTCCATCCACGATCTTCAAGAGTGGTGCAGTAAACCTTTTAATTTTTTTTTTTATTTATTATTGTCGGAGACCAGGATGTCGCCAGGGAAACAAAGATTGCCCTGGTAGAACCTTCAGACCCCCCAACCAAGACACATACGTCCTTCAAACCTACTCAAGGAATACATATAATCAACAATGACTAAAGTCGGGACGAAGTAAAAATCTCAATAGGCCATGCCCCCTTTAGACTGTACTCATACGGCTGGCAGCGGTATCTGTAGCACCAACGATAATTAATAACTATATTTGAGTACACTTAATTATTAATTTTAACTTCATCACAAGTTTACAGTTTTCAGCTACTCATATTTCAGTTTCTCGTATGTCATTCATTACATTGATAACGACATCAGAGTTCGGAAACTTAACATTTTAATCGGATATTTAATTATGTTTGAAATTATGTTTAACGGTTCACGGCGACGAGCTCTGCCAGGCCTATGTAAGGTGAATGATGAATCAATGACACTCGCTAATCAGTGCCTTACTGGCTGCTCGGGAGGGAAGGTGATGGCGTCCGCCACTCCACTTTCGGCTATACCCCAAGTCCAGCTAGAAATATTGTCCTTAACGTGTTCAAGTACTTCGATGAGAGAGAAATTGTACAAAATAAATGCAAAACTACAGGTATTAAAACATTCTTTTATTGTTCAATGGATTTAATAACAGATGTTGTCAGTGCCGTGGTCTAATGTCAAATAGCGGAATTTGAGACTGGTACGAGAACATGCCCATTATCCACGGCGCTGACGGGAAAGGGGGCGTGGCCTATTGAGATTTTTACTTCGTCCCGACTTTAGTTAGTGGTAGTGTGTACCTTTGTATAAGAGGAAGGGGAGTAAGGATGAGTGTTGTAGCTATAGGGGAATAAGCCTTCTTAGTGTACCGGGGAAGGTGTATGGGAAGGTTCTTACTGAAAGATTGGTTGAAGTAACAGGGAATAAAGTTAGTGAGGAGCAGGGAGGGTTCAGAAAGGGTAGAGGATGTGTGGACCAAATATTTGCATTAAAATCAATAGTGGAGAAATATATTGGGAAGGGTAGAAGGTTGTATGCTGCCTTCATGGACTTGGAGAAGGCATATGATAGGTTTGACAGGAAAGCTATGTCAGAGGTGTTGAGAATTTATGGTGTTGGTGGGTCTTTGCTGAAAGGCATTGAGGCCTTCTATGCAGAGGCAACAGCATGTGTGCGGGTAGAGGGTGATCTATGTGAGAGTTTTAATATTAGCATAGGGCTGAGACAGGGATGTGTTATGTCACCATGGCTGTTCAATATATATATGGATGGTTGTATGAGAGAGATGAAAGCCAAAGTGAATTGCCTAGGGGTGAAATTGAGGCTGAATTAAGCAAATTGGTCCTTGGTGGCAAGTTTATTTGTGGATGACACTGTGTTGATGGCTGAGAGTGAAAGGGAGTTACAGAGGGTGGTGGATGAGTTTCAGTCCGTGTGTAAACGAAGAAAACTGAAGGTGAATGTTGGTAAGAGTAAGGTGATGGTATTTGAATGGACCAAAACAGAAGAAATTGACTTTGCGACACCCTATAGAGTGGCTGTACCAACTGGGACGAAATGTGAGATAAATTTAGGGGGTGAGAGGAATCCAAGTATCTGGGAACAGTTCTGTGTAAACATGGAAGTATCGAAGGAGAAATCAGGGAGAGAGCAGTGAGGGGCAGGCAGGTCATAGGATCACTGGGGAGGATTATGAAGGGTAGGAGTGTGAGTATGGAAGTGAAAAAGGGACTGAGAAATAGTATAATCCTACCAACACTGACATATGCGTCGGAGACATGGACATGGAGCAGGGCTCATCAGTACAGAATAGGTGCTGTGGAAATGAGTTACTTGAGAGGAGCATGTGGACTTACTAGCATGCTGCTCTTCACGTCATTGTGAATTACCACTCCATAATGTGAGTGTGTATGAGAGAGAAGGCAATAGGCGAGCCCACACTTTGAGTGATGTTGCCAGATGGTGATCTATTTTTTATTTGCGACCTTTTAAGTGCTGTACATGGGTAACTTAGTTAAATTTCATACCTTATTTTACACTAGAAAATTAGCGTTCTAGTTCACGACCTTTTACTTAGATGTATAAAAAAATACATACTTTTGTGTTTTCGCATAATATATGCTGAATATACTATATTTTTCATATAAATTAGTAAATAATAAAAGTCGAAATGTGTGCATTAAGCGGCTTTCATGAACTGCATGAGTATAACAGCCTACAAATATTAACAATTGTATTTAGCATGACCCATACCATGAAGCGGAAAATGTTGAAATGCCATATTTTCACATTTATTAGCATTAGAAATATGCATACCTTGCGCTGCCAGACGCAAGGCTAACTGAATGTATGGATACAGCGGGGATCGCATGGTGCTGCTGGGTTTGTTTACGTGTTGCTGCAGCAGCGGAGAACGTATCATACGGAGACACCAATATATTGTCAACATCTTATTGTGATTTAGTACTGTTACTATCATTGACGACGTAAAATGTAAAATATAATTATAAAAGACCTGTATAAGTTTGTATATCATTCTAATTTTGTTATCTCTGCGTATAAGCGGACTAAAAAGCCTCTTCTGAAATAATATATATATATTTTTATTCATGGCTGTATTCGTATGAAAATAAGTCCAAGATAAGATAAAAATATGTCAAAAATATTGAATAAGTTATAATAAGTCGTTCCACAATAGAAAGCCCAATATAACTTTGCCCGACATAGGACATTTTTTCCAGCCTAGAAATCGCCATCAAAATGCCGTTTGGCAACTCGCATTAAAGTGTGGGCTCACCTATTAGTATCGAGTGTGGAGTGGTTGAGAGAGTGAAGCGTAATACACTGAGATGGTTTGGACATGTAGAGAGAATGCAAAGTTTGGAGTTTGTAAAGCAGGTGTAAGATAGTGAAGTTGTGGGACCTGGTGTGAGAGGTAGACCTCCGGTTAGATGGCAGGACAGAGTGGAAGAGTATGTGAGAGAGAGAAGTGTGAGGTGGGGAGGGGTGATGGAGCAAGTGAGGAGGGAGTGTTGGAACAGGGAAAACTGGAGACTCTTCTGCCGTGACCACACCCTTGGTGGGAGTTCCTGGAGGGAGCGAGGCGTCGGAGCTATAGATAGATAGATAGATAGATATGATAGGGTTGATAGGAGAGCTATGACAGAGGTGTTGAGAATTTATGGTGTTGGGGGATCTTTGCTGAAAGGCATTCAGGCTTTTTATGCAGATGCAAAAGCATGTGTACGGGTAGAGGGCGATCTAAGTGAGTTTTTATATTAGTGTGGGGCTGAGACAGGGATGTGTTATGTCATCATGGTTGTTCAATATATATATGGATGGTTGTATGAGAGAGGTGAAAGCCTGGGGGTGAAGTTGAGGCTGAATGAAGCAAATTGGTCCTTGGTGGCAAGTTTGTTTGTGGATGACACTGTGCTGATGGCTGAGTGAAAGGAATTTACAGAGAGTGGTGGACGAATTTCAGTCTGTGTGTCAACGAAGGAAACTGAAGGTGAATGGGGGTAAAAGTAAAGTGATGGTATTTGAAAGAGCAGAAACTGAAGTGATTGACTTTGCTACACCTTACAGAGTGGGAGTACCAACTGGGACAAAGTGTGAGATAACTCTGAGGGGTGAGAGGATGGAGGAAGTGAAGGAGTTTAAGTACCTGGGTACAGTTCTGTGTAAACATGGAAGTATTGAAGGAGAAATTAGGGAGAGAGCAGTGAGAGGTAGACAGGTCATAGGATCACTGGGGAGGATAACGAAGGGTAGAAGTGTGAGTATGGAAGTGAAAAAGGGACTACGAAATAGTATAATCCTACCAACACTGACATATTTGTCAGAGACATGGACATGGAGTGGGGCTCATCAGTCTAGAATAGGTGCAGTGGAAATGAGTTACTTGAGAGAAGTATGTGGACTTACTAGGTGGGATGGAGAAAGTACGCTACTCGAACATCTTGTTAGCACCAGTGATATACTAAAAGAAAGATATCCTGCAGCCAAATTAGTTCTCTGTGGTGATTTCAATGAGTTGGACACAACTGACTTACAAAATCAGTTACACCTGACCCAACTTGTGTCCTTCCCTACGCATGACCAACACACCCTGGACCTTATTATCACTGACCTCAAAGATCACTCACTACCTTCCCCCACAACCCCTACCCCCCATGGGACATAGCAGGCACCTGTCAATTCTGTGGTCACCATCTCCCACCACCACTCAGAGGCAGAACACTACCACCAGTACATACAAACCACTCACCGATTCAGCAATTCGTCACTTTGGTCAGTGGGTGGTTCAACACCCATGGACTGAAATACTTACTGTTGAAGATGTAAGCACGAAATGGGATAACTACGTGATCAACACCACCGAGGCCTTTCACCACTTTTTCCCCACCAAAGATTTAACAATGCACCCAAACGGCGTCCCTTGGATTACACCACGCATCAAGAGACTTTTAGTGCAACGCAACAGAGCCTTCAACAACAATAACAACCTCTATAGAAGACTAAGAAACAAAGTCATAAGGGAAATTCGTGCTGCAAAGAAAACCTATTATCCCAACAAAATACACCATTTGAAGGATGGAAATATAAGTCAGTGGTTTAGCAAGATTAAACACCTGTGTGGGATTAAGAAACAGTCATCTTCTTTCTCATGCGTTGCCAACCTGACCAGCGAGGAGGCAGCGACCCAGATTAACGAGCACTTCTCAAACATCTGTCAGACCTTGCCCAACCTTGACCAGACTCACCTACCAGCCTACATACCAGCCCCCTCTCTCCTACCCACTGTACATGAGTTCCAAGTCTGTAGTAAACTTTTAAAATTCAAAAGTAATAGGTCTACCACACCAGTAGATTTGCCCATTAAAATCTACAAAGAATTTGCTCATGAGCTAGCCACCCCCCTTTGCTCAATCATTAATGCCTTTTTAAATCAAAGTAAATGTCCTTCAGACTGGAAAACTTCATTTGTGACACCCATTCCCAAAACCTCCTCCCCCCAATCCCTTAATGACCTTAGACCCATAGCCATCACCCCCATCCCCAGCCTATTGTGTGAGGACTTCATATTTGATTGGGCCTGCTCCAACATTGCTGACATCATTGATCCTCAGCAATTTGGTAATATGAAGTCCTCATCAACCACCCATTGTCTAGTCAGCTTTCTTGACTTTATATATAAAAACCTTGAGAAAAGAAAAACGTCAGTTGCACTTGCATTTATTGATTTTAAGAAAGATTTCGACCTAGTTGATCACACAATTGTTATCAAGAAAGCACTAGTCATGGGGCTCAACTCCAACCTGGTATGTTGGCTGGCTGACTTCCTTGACGAGCGACGACAGGCTGTGCGTTATCAGGGCAGCATATCATCATGCACACGTCTGACATGTGGAGTGCCTCAGGGTACAAAAATGGGTCCCTTATGCTTCCTCATTATGATTAACGACTCCCTGACTGAAACACCTACTCGATGGAAGTATGTAGATGACTCGACGGTGGGTGTAACCATCGACAACACCTCCCCTGACTATGGACCACTACAGGATATTCTTGACAGCCTTCAAGCATGGACCACAGACAACAACATCACCATTAATGCCAACAAGATTGTGGTGGTGCATGTCAGCACCTTCACCACCCATGTACCACCACCTGCAGTCACCATAGGAGCACACAACCTACAGGTTGTGAAATCCACCAAACTCCTGGGCATCACCATAGACTGCAAGCTGAATTGGAAGCAGCACATCAACAACACTGTCAAGACTGCTGCATACAAACTGTACATGCTGAGGAGGCTGAAATCCCTTGGTATGCAGTTACATGAGTTAAGGAATATTTACATCATGTTTATTCTTCCCAAACTCACGTATGCCTCACCAGCTTGGTCGTCACCCCTCTCTCTCACACAACAACGGCAACTTGAGAAAGTACAGAAAAGGGCGTGCCGAATTATTTTGGGAGATAGGTACACGATATACGAGACCGCTCTCATCACCCTCGACCTGACTTCCCTCACTGACAGCCACACTAAGCTGCTAAGGCAATTTGGTGAAAGGCTTATCTCCCACCCCAGACACTTCCTACCAGACAATAACCCAAAACCCAGACATGCCGTGAGACACTACAACAGACTGAAAAAAATCCGGGCTACTACAAACAGATACAAAAAGAATGTAATTCCCACAATTGTTAACATAATAAACAATCCATAGACGCTAACAACCCCCCCATCATCTTCGGCCCCAGACAATCCTTTTCAGTTCTTCAACTATCCCTCCGTTCCTTTTCTTTCTTTCGTACTTGCTGTCCCACCTCTCTATCACCCCTTCCCACTGGTGAGGGCTGGTTCTTTCCAGAAATGAGGAATTTGGCATCCTCTACCCCACCCTGGCCTGTCCTGTCTGTCTCTCTTACTATTTCTCATTCCTTCTGGGTAGCTGACGAGATCGCCCGATTGGGTGGCACAACAAGGAAGACTACAGACAGGGGGAATGTTGGCTCGGGGGTACATACCCATGAACCAACAGTCCCCTTGTCTGATGCCTTCGAAGAAACAGATCTCACTATCACCCTGACTCCCATTTGGGGGTCCGACCATCTGCGCAGCTTCGGTCAACCAGACTCGGGACTGCTCGGCCAGACAGTCTGGGGAACTACAACAACAACAACAACAACAACCCCCCCATCATACTCATCATCACCATTTTCTTTGTGTATGTATATAATTATATATGTATAAATATCTTTATCTATTCTATTTCTTTTAAATGTATGTATATTTTCAGCCTATGGCTGCCCTCATGTTAATAAACCATTTATTATTATTATTATTATATATTATAAAGTAATGAGAGTGTGTATGAGAGATGTGGTATGAGTGAAAAGGCAATTGGTAT
The DNA here is from genome assembly GCA_033782935.1 of Petrolisthes cinctipes. Taxonomy (NCBI): domain Eukaryota; kingdom Metazoa; phylum Arthropoda; class Malacostraca; order Decapoda; family Porcellanidae; genus Petrolisthes; species Petrolisthes cinctipes. The sequence goes on along the minus strand of JAWQEG010000062.1, from coordinate 10,662,664 downwards.
TGAGTGTGGAGTGGTTGAGAGAGTGAAACGTAATACATTGAGGTGATTTGGACATGTGCAGAGAATGCAAGGTGAGGAGTTTGTAAAGAAGGTGTATGGAAGTGAAGTTGTGGGACGTGGTGTGAGAGGCAGACCTCCGGTTAGATGGCAGAACAGAGTGGAAAAGTATGTAAGGAAGAGAAGGCTTGACCGAGTAAGGAGGGAGTGTTGGAACAGGGAGAACTGGAGGCACTTCTGCCGTGGCCACCCCCTTGGGGGAAGTTTCCGGAGGGAACGAGGCGTCAGAGCTAAAGATAGATAGATAGTGTGTCCCCCATCATAAACCTGGCAGTTGGTGGTAAAGGTTATGGAAGCAATAACTGATACCGGGAGTAGTTACACATTAATCAAGGAGTAATCACCAAAGTGTGTAGTGTGACGTATCAAGTAATTGGGATTGATATCTTTATGAATCTATTATGTATACATTACATGTTCGACTTGTTAATTCTTGTTCTTGTGTATGGTGGAAAAGTCTATAAGCAGTTTGGGGTATGTTTGATATATTTTGGTGAGAGTATAAAGAGAGACACAGAGCAAGGGACGAGGTGCAAAGGTAAACAGAGGACAAGGGTAACCACGGGCTGACCACAGTGCCACGCTGGTTTAAGCCTACAGAAGGGAAACAAGGGGAGAGGAAAGACGCCCTGGGAACACCTGTGAGTGTTCATAATGAATTATAAAAAACTGGGAAATCTGTTGGTAAGAAATAATATACCGGTAATTTGTGTTGGGTGAGTTAATTAGAATTTTGGAAGTGATTGGGAATTGTTTGTTAGGAAGGGAATACAGTACCTGTATTAACTTTTTGTTTGTCTAAATTTGATAACTGTTAATGTGGGTTGCCATATGTCCCTGGGTTATAAAAATTAGGGGAAACTGAGGGGACTGTTCTCTCTCCCCCAGGCGGCTCTAGAAGGCACACCTTACTCATCTCCCCACTCACACTGTACAAGGTAAAGAGACGATATTGAAGTAACTGGGATATACTAGATGGGATTATAAAGTTAACAGGCTTTACTCTCGTGAATGTAAAGTAACAATAAAATTGTTTATCATTAGTGAATTCAACAGATTGTAAATAATAATTTGTCATAGGTTGTTGCTTGAATAGTCTTTCTTTTTTTCCAAATCTTTTAAGCTTTTTTTTTAATTTTGTTAATTAGTGGCTGTCCAAGTTAACCCCTAGACACTTTGATATTAAACCCAGGACACCACAGTAGGGAATACTGATTTGCTGGTCAGTCATGCAACATTAGAAATTCCACAAATGGTTTCCCCAGAGACATGTACTGTCACATACTCTCTTCAACCAATATATGCACAACATACCAACACCACCCCATACACCCCAAATACACATCACTTCCTATACAGGCAACAAAACACTCACATGTACACACCAAGATGCAGATACAGTCTCACAACATCTCCAGCCCTACCTCAACACATTCCACTCTTGGCTCACCACTACTAAACTCATAACAGCACCTACCACATCCATTCACCCTCCTCACCAACTGGACATCCTGGCTCACCACTAAGAAACTTATAACAGCACCTATCACATCCATTCACCCTCCTCACCAACTGGACATCCTGGCTCACCACTACTAAACTCATAACAGCACCTACCACATCCATTCACCCTCCTCACCAACTTGACATTTAAACACCACTAAGAAATTTATAACAGCACCTACCACATCCATTCACCCTCCTCACCAACTGGACATTTAAACACCACTACACACCAAATCTTACTATAAATAACTACCACACCCCTACACACACACACATACAAAATACCTGGCTTAGTATAAATCAATATCATTCAAACAATACATCACAAACATCAAAAACAAATGCACACCAAGGCTCCATGCCCTCAAATCACCTGCCAGAACAAAGCTCTCAAAATAATCACAGGTAGAGCAGCCACTACACCTACAAACCACATACACCATGACACCAAAGTTCTCAAAACTAAGAACACCTTTACATGTGAGGCAAACAAAAACTTGTAGCACCCACAAACTCGCTATATGGCAGACTTCACATAAAACTATCAACTCTTTAACCTCACCCACCCCAAACCAGATTCCAGAAACATATTCCTACTCATAACATTTACCTTCCCAGCCAGTCACTCGAGTCCATTACTCAGCTGCTCACACACCCTCCCGACATTCCCCATTTCCCATGAGGCACCCCACACTATGAAACACAATATGGAAGGCTGTGCTGCACACAATCACACTTGCCAACAATACAACATACATTCCTTGAAGGCTCCATGGAAAAGCCCAGTCCAGGCCATGGTCTTCAGCAGGGACTTCAGGAACCTCAATATCATCAGCTTTCTTCTTCCCAATCATCATCATCATCATCATCATCATCATCACTAGTGATAGACAAGCCCTCAAGATCATCCTCAAAATGATCACCCATGCCATCCTTCAATTCCTCCAATTTCCTTCGTGCACTTGTGATGTACTCATGTGGAGTGATTGGTGGTGCTAAATCCTCTTTTCCTGCTTCACCATCAACACCACTGACAGCATTGATGGATTCACTATTCATTGCTGGCTGTGGCTTCTTCTTTCCTTTAAGTTTCTTGAGATACCTGGTGAGAAAGATAATAAATTATGAATACTTGTACAACATTTAACCATTCTAAGACTAAAAAGGTTCCATCATTAGAAATAACAGTCTGACTAACATGGACAAATAGTCAAAATGATACAAACTAATGCATTATATACATACTAGAATAAAGTAATCAAATTACAGGTATGCCTTACACCGTGACTAACATCTTAGTTTATAATATCTAATACAGTACTAAACAAAGGATAATATAGTACTTAAGGTTATACTAATTTTCTTGATGCAAACATTGTTGTCCACATAGTACATGATAAGCTGGAGGAGTACAACACTCATATGTCAAAGCTATATATAATTAGATATATAGAATATGAGTGTAAATAGTTCGCAGACAGGTACCAATATTAACGAGTAACCATTTAACTAGACTCAGCACCAAAGAGCTATTGAAATTTGCATCACAACCTGTTTATAGAGCAGGCAATTTCCCAACTTACAAGTATTGATTCAATCTTCGCGCCACAGCTGTCCCCTACTAGATATGAAACGAATCACGTGTTAGCTCCTCAAGCCTTTTCCCATCTGCCAAACTTTGTAAACAAACAATCACGCAGTCACACCTGCACAGCTATGGTCAGTTTTGCAGCATTCTTTTTTTCTGTGCCACAGTCGCAGTGTAAAGTACAATGTACAATGTTTATCATGTCTTCAAACCAATCCCTTGCATACACTTGTACTCCCAGTGGTAAGAGTTTTCTCTATTCTATCTCTATCACCCTTGAAACTAGAAATAATTAGGAAGCATCAGACTGATGAGAGTGCTGTTAAAGTGAGTGATCTAAGTTCTACTTTCCATCTCTCATCTTTAACTGTGTGCATCATCCTCAAGGACAAGGAGAAAGTGGTTAATTTAGCTATGGCATCACCTGTGGCTTTGAGTGTTACCCAGTCCTGTGTTCGTAACTGTGTAAGATAGAAAATGGAGCTGCTGCTACAAGTGTGGGTGGAGGACAAGAACAAGTCTATATGCCTCTCTCCAAGGCTAGTATTCAACCCAAAGTATTACAGTTGTGGAAAAGGTGCAAGAGTGAGTATGACAGAAATAGTATAAGTGATGGTAGTGTGAGTGACAGTGGTGCGTCAAGTGCTAACGTGAGTGGTGGTACTAGCACGGGGAAGCGGTGGTGCAGATCCCAGTAACACCGTCATGGCTAGTGATGAATGGTTTGCTTGGTTCAAACCCCTTGCAAACCTCCATAATATTATAATTCAAGGGGAGGCAGCAGGTGCTCATACAGCTGCAGCCTAGGTATTCCTTGAACAGCTTCGTAAATTACTTCATGAAGACGGCTACGACTTGAGGCAGGTATGTAACATGGATGAGACCTGCCTCTACTGAAAAAAGATGCCTTCGTGCACCTACATTTCACAGGAGGAAAGATCAATCCCACGGTTTAAGGTGGCCGAAGACCAACTGACTTGTCTTCTTAGCACCACAGGAGATGTATGTCTGAAACCACTCCTGGTATATCAGAATTAATACCTAAGGCCACTATATGGTATTATTCTACGAAGCCTTCCTGTTATTTGGCAATCAAATAAAAAGTCTTGGATAACGAGGACCTACTACATGGACTACCTAGTAGAGTACTTTGTGCCTCTCCCTAAGAAGTACAGTCGCCCCTCAATATCCCTCAAGTTTTTGCTTATTCGTGGGTTAGCCTGTGTTGTACCGTATGTACCGAATGTAACCCATTATAAAAAAGGGGCATTACAATAAAACTGTATTCTGCCGTGCACGGGTTAAGAGACTAAAAATCTCTGGGGCCCTCGCAGAACACAAAAGCCTCCTTCTGGAGTTACTTGGTGAGCATGCCTAGTTAGAGTTAGGTGTGCTTAAGGATATGAATCTTCTGTCCCATTGGAAGCTAAAGAAACATCCAAGAGACCTGCCATTCTATTCAGCGAAGTTAATTTTGAGAGATTAGTCAAATGCAGTGACTGGTATTTGACCAAGATTTATGAATTTAACAGCTTGTCTCACAACATCCATGCTGCGCTTCATTGTAACAGATGAGGTAAACTTCACATAGAAAAGTAGAAGGAGTGTACAGTTGAGCAAGTAGAAAGTGCAAGTAAAATATGATTATATTTGGCCACATCTGGTTACCACTCAATATTTCAATCAGTCACGTTCCACTTTACATTGGCTCTGGAGTCTTAGTGATTCATTGATAAAAATACCAGGGTTTACTACAAATGAACTGAAAGATATTGCTATATACATTCAAATTTTTCTTGCACTTTCTACTTGCTCAACTGTACATAGTGCTGGAGGATCATCTACTGGAGGTTGCCTAGAGGCATGGTAGGCAGCCCATGCAATGGCATCTCCACAGGATAGTTCTGTCTCTAGATATTGCAGTGCATGGTTTATCCACCTATGCTCCTGTGTACTAGCCTCATCTAAGCAGCATTTAACTGTATAAACACTACATTCTGGCACAGTGATAGCAGTGGTCTGTACCATCTTCTAAAGACTACCTGTAGCAAAGTGTTAACTGTTTTCTGCTTCTTCAATAAGTTTGCATATATATCATACCTTCAGGAATCTAATGTTCATGAGCCATGGCTGCAAAGTTTCTTGCTTACCTGTAATATGTACGTCTCTTGCGTTCTGGGAGAGCCTTCACCTCATGGTCCAGTTGTGCCATGGCTTGAAGTTGCTCCTGTAATGGTAAACAATAAAATCAATTTGAAAAACAATGGTCAGCCGGTCAAAAGAATTTATATCATCAGTATGCAGAGTTCACATCTTTCAAAAAAACTATAGATAAATAATTCACAGTACAGTACAGGTAAAAAAAGAAAAAAAAAAATCATCATCTTCATCAATATGTTATTTCCCTTTTTTCAAGGGGTGGTGGACTCCAGAGCCAGGGGTGGAAAAAGAAGAGTAAAAGGGGTTATATTCACTTCAGCTTCCCTCATCAAGTTTTTGCATCCACAGCCAAAGTACTTTCACTTAGCTTTAATAATTATCATCATTATCAATACCCCATTTCCTTTTATCTAAGCCCTAAGGGGTGGAGGCTCAAGAACCAGGGGTGGAAATGAGAGATCAGAACTAAGGAAGGATATACAGAAATTCCCTGTAAAATGGGTCATTTATTGGTATAGTGGAACCAGCACAGCTAGATTGCTATAGAATACACCCCTTCTCCAGCCCAGGCCCCGTTAAGGCATATTCTGGGCTAGAAGGGTCTATTCCGTGACGATCATCAGAAGTAAAATAAATTTAAATCTGGCGCTGTACTAGACATGGGAGCCACCTGGTGGTGGCCTGTAGAGGTACTGACCCCGCTCCAGGGCAGCAGACGCTCAGCCACTCTGTCGCGGAACACGTTACAGTCAACATCTATGCTCCTAGCTGCTACGCTATGGTATTGTGTCACGTGTTCCTGCTATCGTTTCTTTTGTGCTCTAGTGGCTTGCCTGCTTTGCAGATGTATTGTGTGTGTGTGTGTTGGGGGAGTAAGGAGTGTTAGTGTGGGGATTTAAATTCCTTTTCTGGAGTTCAGTTCATTTTCTTCCCTCTGGGAGAGTTTCGTTTTGGCCCCTTTTTCGGGGTTTTTTCCCTCCCCTCTCCTTCTCCCTCTTCCTTGCCACTAGTTCACGTTTATTTTGTGTTGTACCTCAAGGGTTTCTTTTAGCGAGGTTTTTTCGCCTTCCCACGTGGGGCCCTTGCCTCCCCACGTGGTGTGGGTGATAGGGGCTATTAGCCCGTTCTTTTTATTCCCCGAGTGTGGTGTAGGGTTACGTGGGTTGCGGTGAGCGAGGATTGTGCCCAGGTTCTCGTTTCCCCTTCCCAGCGTAACGTTTTTGGTGTTTTCCCAGAGTGTCTGTGACCCTGGGTGTTGCCCCTCAGGCGGTCTGTACCTCCTTTCGAGACCATCTGTTCAAGGGGGCTGTTCCTCCTCCCACGGGAGGGGGTTTGCTTGGCTGGCGGGATTTTCTCCCTGGATGGTGCGTGTGGGGTTTTTATTTAGGCTTTCCCGTGCCTCTCGCTGTGTGCGCATGTGTTCACGTGTTAACCCATGTTTTGTTTTCTTCTCTCCCTCAGCCTACTCGTGCCTTATGTGCTTCTTCGGGGTGTACTGTGCGGGTTTCGCCTGACGGCCACCTGCATTGTTCGCCTCACGCACCCTGCTTCACGCCCACGGGTTACGACCCTTTGGCGTGCGGTGTGTGCCGCCCCTGGGCTGAGCTGTGTCGGGAGACACCCGCCGCTGCCCGCCCCAAATTCCCCGCCCTTGCCTCCCTTCGTATGGCGTGGACTAAGGCAAGGAGAATGGCACACAAACGAGACGGATCTTCCTTGACGTGGTCGGACCCTGCTTTGGGAACGAAACTGGGTTTATCCAGGACCCGTTACCTTTCAACGTGTCTCTCGGAGTCTCAGGGGCTAGAACCCCCTGTTACCCGAGAGATTTCGTCGCCTTCCCTAGACGGTTCTGCGACTCCTTTCCGGGGCTTTACGCCCCGTGAAGAGAGCGAGCCCGTCGCGCTGGTTACCCGACATACCTCACCGGTACAAGGGCCCAGCAGGAAACCTGCTGCTTCGTCGCCCCCGAAAGCTGGCCCTTCGGGTCTCTCTAGGGGGCGCAAACGCTCTAGGAAAAGATCCCGTCGCTCCAGGAAGACCCGTACTCGCCGTCGTTCTCCGTCCTCGTCTGCTTCTTCTTCCTCTTCGTCGTCCTCTTCGGGGGACTCTCCTTCTCCCTCCCGCAAACACCGCAAAGGTAAGCGGAGGGAGATGAGCCCCTCGTCGAGGAAGATTGCGCGGATGATCCGCGCTCTTGTACCCAATGCCCGTCCTGCCTCCCCTTCGGGTCCCGCTGTCCTGCCTCCGGTAGTGACATTGGTACCCGTTCCTGAACCCGCCCTTCCTACCCCTCCTCCCGCTTCGTCGCCAGCCGGGCACTCGGGTCCCCCCGGAGATGTTGGAGACGTTCCCGTTCCTCCAACTTCTCCGGAACTCGAGTCTCCGGCCGAAGACCTGGCTACCTCATCCCCTCCTTCCCCGTCGCCCCCTCCTGTGGACGACGGGTACCTTCCCTACTCTTGGGCCCTACTTCCTCAGTCCTGGACCCATTAATCGAAGGAGGGCAGATTGGTGGCGTGGTCTCCGGACACCGCCCAACCAGACGTCTGGGTAAGGAGGGACGACGTTCTTGTTAAATGGGAAGCAGATGAGAAAGGCGACGCAGCGCCTTTCTATAAGGCCAGGCCCTTCTCTGCTCCTGTACCCACTGCTTCGAAGGTCTCCTCAGCGGCTACCTTGGACGCGATGGCTTTTCTGATGGAACATAGTCAATTACAGCTGGCTCAGGCTTGGAAGATTGACCGCTCCCACGGGAATACGGCAATCTTCCTTTCCTCAGACGCTTATTTTCCGGGGGATAAGGGCGAAGGGGACTTGGACATTCCTGCCCTTCTCCTTAAGTCCCTGGACCATCAGAAAAACACCGCGCCCAAGAAACCACCTCCTCCGTCTTTCGCTGTCATCCTCCCTCCTTCCCGGGCTCCACCAGGTTTGAGCGAATGTCTGTGGAAGACGGAGGAGCCACCAGTCCCCTACCAATTGAAGGAGCCCGACGGTAAACTGAGACAGACGGAAACAGCCGCCAGGTTAGAGCTGTCCCACATCATCTCTACCGGGGCGGCTGTTTCTTTCATTCGGGACTGTCTTAGTACCCTCACCAGCACCTATCACGAGATGTCAGGTTTACAGTTAACGTGAGTACCGTTACTGTTGTTTGTTATTGTGAGGGATACATACCCATCCTGTACATTTCTCACTCTCATCCCCATGTCTTCATGTTGTACATATGATGGGTACACAATAAATTACATTGTTATGGAATTTTGAGTATTTATTTTCCCCGTTCTTACACGGCTATTAATACTATGATGAGTGACTGGATATTTATTAAATAAAAAGAGTACAGCTTCAGTGTTCCTCTTTCATCCTCTCGGGATATTTTTCCCAAGCCTGGGGTTATAACCCAAGCTCGAGGACTTTAATAAAAAAAAGGGGGGGGGGCCTAACCTGACCCCCACCCCTCTACCATACCCCTCGAGTCTGACTATAAAGACTACATCTGGTGACATGATCTGGTTTATAACAGAACAGTCTACGGTATATAATGATTACAAAAAAAAAAAAAAAAAAAAAATAACACTTCCACCATGGCTACCTCCCTAGCCCATGGGGAAGCCCCTTTTTTTGTCTGCGTCTCCGCAGTTTTATTCTTCTACGAGTCCCCGCTCTGAGCCGCTCTTAACTGGACCCGTGAATGCCTCCACCTCACCTCCCACCTACCGCATCGCATGCATAGCAATCCAGCTGTGCTGGTTCCACTATACCAATAATAGTGCATTTGTCGCGGCATTGTATTTATTGGTTGTGGAACCAGCACAGCTTTAACTGTCCCACCCTCCTCCCGATGCGGCAGGCATTCACTTATTTTCTCATTTGAGTGGCCGAGCGTCTGCTGCCCTGGAGCGGGGTCAGTACCTCTACAGGCCACCACCAGGTGGCTCCCATGTCTAGTACAGCGCCAGATTTAAATTTATTTTACTTCTGATGATCGTCACGGAATAGACCCTTCTAGCCCAGAATATGCCTTAACGGGGCCTGGGCTGGAGAAGGGGTGTATTCTATAGCAATCCAGCTGTGCTGGTTCCACAACCAATAGATACAATTTAAGCGGCTGAAAGCCGCGACAAATGCACTAATCTATTCCTTGATGAAATTCCCAGTTCCCCCCTTACAAAAATAATTATTAATACTTTCATCAAAGGAGTTATTTCATGGAATGCAAGTTAAAACTGGGATGCTAGCCCTAACATACACTCTTAGTGCATCTCTTCCATTCTTGCCTGTTATGCAGAAGTTTTTTTTTGTTTCATACATTCTTATATATATTTTTTTATGGGAAGCGCTACATCTGGTTCCTGGCATAGTTTGGAGGAATCAGTCAAGTAGCCAACAAACTACAACCATTTAGACCTTTGGTAACCATATGTATGGTACAGAGCGAAGGCTGTTGAATGAGGTAAAGAGCTTCTATAATGGTAGTGTGGTCTGCATGAGAACAGATGTAGAATTCAATTATTAATTCCCCTTGGTTCACAACATCTAGTGTGACACAAGGATGTGTGATGTCACCATGGTTAACCAATGTGTACATGGCTGGTGTTGAAAGAATTTTAAGGCAAGAGTATTGGAAATTTTGTATTTTATATTTGCCATTTTGAAATTCTTGTGACAGATATGAGGCATACATATTTCCAAACTAATTATTCCCAATTTTAAGAAACCTATTCTACTTAAACACAATACTATCCCTAAGGCCCAAGGTTTTAATTTTTATCATCTGACCACTCATGCATTTAAATACCTTGAGATCATTTAATTACATCTTTCCAGCAGACTTTAAAGGAGATATTCTTGTTGGTAAATTGGAAGGTTTCTGATTCCTCCAAGCTATGCCACGAAACAGAAGATCCCCTATTAGTACCATCGAGGGCGTCTATTTCGTGGCATGAGTTTGGAGCAATCACAGACCTTTCAGTTTACCAACAAGATATTCTTCCCTTAACAATTTTTATATTTTGTCATTATACTGAAATCCTTGCCATGGTAACAACATATATAACTACATAACTACCTATTAACTGCTGTGGCTAATATCCCTTTGCTTGATTGTAAAGCTGCATTTATCTTCATGAGTGATCTTAACTCCTACAGTTCGGGTGCGGAAATGTTCTACTCTTCCGGGTAAGTCCAGGGGAGTGATTTCCCGCTTGTATCAATTTTGCGCCAGTAATGGCAACTCGGGCGGGATTTATTGCACCTGGAATGTAGCTGACTGTGAGAGGGTAAGATTATGCAGCACATTCAGTGTATGTCTCATTTATTTCATCTTAGCTATAACCAAAAGTGAGAAGGTAAGACTGTAGCTCACTCAGTGCATGTCTGATTGCCATGATGGGTGGGTCTCAAGTGAATATTTTCCCCATGTTCAAACTGATGCACCTTCTCCCCACCACTACCTTGCTCATTCATTTATTGACTTGTTTTGACTCCTGTACTTCACTGCAAGGCATAAAACCACCTTGGAATGGTCTGTTAACCAGAAAAACAGGAGTTACCGGGGAAGTTATCACTGACAAGGACAAGATAACAGCTATAGCCATGAGGTGTGATGAGTGGTCAGGGAGGGGGTATAGGAATAGGGGTAGGATTCAGGTGGACAGTGTAGGAATGCATTCTCTCTCTCTCTCTTATTGTGGAATGCAGTGACGATGATGCTGATGACTCCCATCGCAGATAACAAATGATAAATGTTAAAGTGACGAACAATACTGGTTAAATAAGCCGAGGAGTAATCTGACAATGGGTTTCAGAGTGTTTGAAAGGTGTGCATCAAGGCTCTTTAATGGATTGCCATTACGTGTCCAGATTAGTGAAAATTGCACGACTTTTAAGAAAAGACTGAAAACACATATGTTCGCTGAGTGTTATGACACGGATGATATGAGTATTACAAGTGATTATAGTGTTTAATAAGATTGAGAGAGGCCCTGCGGAGCACCATCTGCTGGTGGAGCGGGACATAGAATATCCAACAACAAGTAACAAGTAAATTTAACTAATTTCATTAGCTTTTCTTGTCAGTTTTACTGTTGGGAAGATGCAATGTAATGTACTATTGCGGACAAAAGTTTCTTTCTACTCCGGGTGATAAGTCCTCACGACTGCTGCTCCTTTTCTGGCCAGCAGGTTGCTGTTGGCTCGAGAACCACACCACCGCGTAAACCAGCAACCGAACAGTTGACTGTCTCGGATTCGGATAGGAAGTAATTAACCCCCCCCCCCCTCTCTCTCTCTCATGTGTACAGCATATACAGTAAATAGATGCATTAGATGATAGGTAATATCTGGTGCAAAACAAAATAATGACTATTGCACAAGAAGATAACCCAGTACTACTATTTGTCAGAAATCACACAAAAGCTGAAATATTACTAGAATAAACTGAATCATAGTTCTTACTAGTATGATTTTAAGCCCACAGAAGCATGTAGTAAAATGAAGAATGATATACCTCATTTAAAATGCAATGGGAGCAATGACCTTTTGAAAGTAATGTTGGCTGTGTTCACTATTATGGTATCTTTTCAAGGACTCGATCTGTAGCATACGGCTGTCTCATGACCGGACCACTGTTCAATTCATGCACTTAGATTTACTCCATATAACCTGTAGTTCTGTATTTGCAGCACCTATATGTAATATATCCATTTATATATGTTTTTATATTTACTTTTTAAGTCAGTCATGTTTCCACTAGTTAAAAGAAAGTAAATTATTTTTGTGTCCCTGACAGTCCATAGGACATCTTATTCACAAAAGCAAAGTTCATTCTTTCTTAAGATAATAATTATTTTCTTCTTAAGCGTTCATTCATGCTCCGAAATCAAAATATAAACTCATACTAATAGAAGAGCAACACCATTCACTGTTTCGAAATAAGCCTGAAACACTATGGGAGATCAGTAATGCAAGCATACGAGCAACTGCAAACTCTGATATGCCAAGTGAATACAGGCCCTGGCTACGTGTAAAAGGAAAATGGTATATTAATGATACAGTCAGCGTTCAAGGTGTTAAATACTAGTACTGGCATTTTCTTCTTGTTTAGTTATTACTTGCTTTGCACCTGATATTACCTATCAACTAATGCATCTATTTATATGCTATACATTTCCTATCCGAATCCTGGACAGTCAACTGTTCGGTTGCTGGTTTACGCGGTGGTGTAGTTCTCGAGCAAGCAGCAACCTGCCGGCCAGAAATGGGCCAGCAGTCGTGTGGACTTATCACCCGGAGTAGAAAGAAACTTTTGTCCGCAATAGTATATTACATTAAAGACGGGTGGTGCCGTTACTCATGGAACATTTGTTTTTGTTGTCACTACTGGTAAGGTATGTTGGTATTGACGACAATGTGGAGGCAGAGGAGGGTGTGATGGATTTAGGACTTGTTCCCATATCATAACCAGGTTTATTAATTATTTTAAGTTTTAAAGTGAGTCAGAATTAATCAGTGTCTGTAAATAGGATTTTTCATTATCTATATACGAAAATTGGGGGGTCCAGGGGTGGTTTTAGGGTAGGCAGCAAATATTTGTGGATTTTCAACATTCGCAAGCTTCTCTGTTACCTAACCCCCGTGAATGTTGAGGGCCGACTGTACTGTATAGGAAGAAATAAATCCTCCATCTCACCAATCAGTGATAACAGTGGCATTATTGTTATCAATTTAACTTTATAGTTTCATTCATAAGCTGCCAGTCTTTTCATATGTGGGTGAACAAAAGAATATTGTGATTGGCTATAGAATCATGCATTTAAAAACATACATTATTATTTGCTTTTGACAGCGACACATTTGTAACCATCATGATGTGAATATCTTCCCAGAAATGGATGCGTTGTTACCGGTACCTTTTTGGAGTTATATTTTTTATCATGAGCAAATTTTTTTTAGTTTGGTAAACAGCTTGCAATGAGATACAGTACATGTTTCGGATAAATATTGCAATTGTCTGTGTCCTCGATTTTCACACTTTCGGGGAACCAAAATCACCAGTTTCTTTTCCCTTTTTATATTGAAGACTGCTTTATTTTGTGCAAACAAAAAGAATGTATATTATTTGTATGTATTTACTTTGAAATAGGAGTGCAGCTTTCCTAGCTTGTTCTCGCCTCTGCATGCAGTGTTGCCAGATACAGGGATACTTCCATGTTATAGGCTAAGTTTAAGTCCACACTGGGAAATCGTATGAAGAATGTTCAATCAGTAGCCCAGTTGAGTGGGAAATTCAATCATTTTAAATTGTATTAATTAATTTTTTTGATCACCTAACGAAATAACCTGACCTAACCTAACCTAGACTGTGGCTACCTTCAGGACCTAACCTAGTGTCTTTCAGGACCTTCAAAAATAAATTAGATCCTGTGGATACTAGACAAAAGTAGCCTGACTTGGCGGGTCAGGCGTAATGTGCACAAGTGTGTGCAGGCCCTTTCATAATTTCGCCAAGGAGACCCGGTAACACTGTCCGCACTCTGCTACAGAAATAAGTTGCATCATAAAATTGAAACATCTAACAAAGAATACATTTCCACAAGATAATTCCACTGAGTATTGATAAAGGTAACAGAACACTATCTAACCCAACCTAACCTAACCAGTAGTTCGCCTTAGCAGATAATCCCAATATTTGCCTATGTTTTGTGACTTATAAATGTGTGAGCAACGTGAATCCACTGTATTTCCCTGAACTGCAAAACTCCCACCAAATCTTGATTCGAGACATTTTTGCAGCCAGGGTAAGTGAACATTTTGACCTGAAGTCACATAAGGAACTGTACTGAACTGTACAGTACTCAAAAACTGGATATCCTACCCTGGCTGAGAAGGCTCTGAAATGCCTTTTGTCACAAACCCACTTGTGTGGCAGGCTATTCTACATTAAAGGCACTAAAAACCAACTTACTGGTATACAACCACATGTAACTGGCACTCACTAATATGAAGCCCGGTATTAATATCCTGTGTAAGAGCCACCAAGCCCATCCACCCTACTAGATAGGATATACAGCCGGCAGCATAAATTCGCGTCCATCTTATGTACTTAATATTGCTAATATGACCTGATAGTTGCATTCTAAACCAGTTTTTATTCCAACAACATACGTAATTTACCATATGAGAACTATATCTGTCATCTCTGTAGTAAAATTGTATTACAACATCACCATAGTTAATACATACGCAGGTGAAAATGAAGCGAACTTATGCTGCCGACTGTACGTAATAGCATAACTTGATTTGCGTTTAGACATGTGCTTTTTATGAAGGTAAGCTTGTTTTCTTTTCGTTTCTGGTGGTGATACAATATTGTATTGCGGTGGTTTTCATAAAACATTTACATTATTTTGAATTTAACGCAACAAAAAAAATATTGAATACAAAAGTGGGTTTATTTTTATGTACCCAATTCATGTAAAAATAAGCAAATATTACATGTACAGTTGCAGACAAAAGTTTCTTTCCACCGGCTCATCTGAAAACTCGTATATTATTGGTCAGGTTTTGAAGCCGAGAGTATTTTTGTGGTGGCGTGTATTTGTATCTGTATACACAAAGAAACTCACAGCTTCAATATCTGTCCAATACTGTGTGAGTTTAGAAATGAGTTTTGTTTGCAGATGTAAATTGTCAAGGGTACATTAATTATTACTATTGTTTTAGTGGGGATCCTTGGCTGGGGCTGATCATGTTGTGGTGTCATTAGTACAGTATGATAAAGGTTGGCACCTCTGTATTAAGCCACCCTCACAGGCTCGAGGCCCCCATTGTTCAGACTTACTGTAGTTTATTGTAATTGTAAAACAATCATGAAGTCATCTTACCTTCTCAGAAGGGGAGAAGTGGGAAACAATTTCTTCCTTATTGCCACACTTGCAGCAGACCTCCAGATTCTTGGCACAAGGTAGGCAGACATTGTAATAGGCATCCTGTTCAGATATAAATTATATTAAAATATTATACAGGACAGTAGGCTATAATAATTGATTTTGTGCATTGTCCTCAATTTCACCAAAGGAATGTCATGGTGTGAATAATAACAATTATTTGAAAAAATTATGGCCTTGAGGTTCCTTCACTCTAACAAACACATTGATTAGGTTATTAAGAATTTATAAATCAGGGAAGCGGTGGCAGAGTGGATACAGAGACGGACTGCAATTATCAAGGACCCAGGTTCTAGTTCACAAGAAACGTCTGGGAGTTTTCCGAGGTGATCTAATGGTTCTGCTGTTCTTAAAGTATCCTGGCTACGCCGACATGTCAAGTTAATACCCCCCTATATCGTCACCAACCCACAACATAGAAGATGCCTGACCATATTTCAAGACGCTGTGAGTGACGATGTAGCTGCTCTCTCCATATTTATAAATAAATTTATAAATAAGGTGTTGTCATTGAGTGGGGCAAAAGAAGCTACCAACATCATGAAGCTCCACTGTCTCATCTAGAGCGACACTCAATAATCTTGGGGCCTCGCAAGAGTCACGGGGTACTTACAGCCTACAGTCTCGCGGTGGAGGTATAGAAAAAAATGTGAAACGGAGTCAATGAAAATAGCAGGAATACTGTAGTAAGAATGAACGTAACAATAAAAGGATGGAAGCCCAAGAATAAATAAGGGAGGGATGGAAATGAGATAAAAGGGAAAAGGAATAAGAGAAAGGAAATTGGTGTCGAACATTGAGGAGAGCCAAATTCCACTGCCAGATTAAATCTTACAAGTGGAAAAGATTCCAAGAGTTGCTGCTCCTTTTGAGTATGAATGGTCTCTCTTTAAACACAATGTAGAATTTATGCTGTCTTTTTTACAGGTGGGTGACAAAGGTCGAGGACATAAATAGAATGGAACAGATGGAGATGCAGAAGCCTAGTTACCTGTACATTATTTCCATAACCCACAGAGTAGATAGTAGTATTCTAGCTGCCATGTATGGTGGTTGTTGTTGTTGAAGTTCCTCAAGCTGTCTGGCTGAGCAGCCCCGAGCTGCTGAGGAAGGCCATTGCCTGAACCGGGCTTTCCCACAATGCCCTCAGAGAGTGTATGTTGTGTTGTTGGCGAGTGTGGTTGTGTGCGTTGCAGTCTTCAATAATGTGTTTAATAGAATGGGGTGCTGTGTTGCATCCCGGACAGGCATCCGCAATGGCTCCATCCAGCCTCTTCTGATATGTCATAAGGGCCGGGTGGTGGCCATGTATGGTATAACTCAATGGTTCTATTCATACAGTATACCTTAATGACTCTATTTTTAACTCTGATGTTTTACTACTTCCAGGAACTCCCTTCGGTATGGGAGAAATGTCTCCAGGTCTCTCTGTTCCAATACTTCCTTACCACATGATCAAATCTTACCTTTCCACTCCCATCTCTCTCTCACACATACTCTACCACCTAATCTTCATTCATTATTTCTCTACCTCACATACTCCAAAGCAGTCTAAACTCCTTCCCCCTATATGGTCCCTTCAGGACTGGTCTCACTTGTAGCTCTTGTGGTAACGTGGACTTGGGCCCACAGCACTGGCTGTGGGATCAAAGACCTTCCCCCCAATCTCCCTGGCGGTCGGAGGCCTCCAGACTCCCTGGTTCATTAAGCTCTGATTCCATCTTCCTGGGACGTGCTTCGGTAGCCCAGGCATATAGGGCCAGCCCCTCCTATATTTTATTTTTTTTTTTCACTATGACCAGAGCGTACCGGGGGTCTGTGGGGGTAGGAGACCATTCTGCCCCGGGAGAACATTAACAACAACTAGCCTACTCGTCTTTCATTAAAAAAAAAAAAAAAAAAAAAAAAAAAAAAAAAAAAAAAAAAAAAAAAAAAAAAAAAACTTCTTTCATAGACCTGGAGAAAACAACATCCATAGGAGGGCCTTGAAGGATGTACTTACGAGTTTATAAAGAAGCAGAGCAAGTGTACAGGACTGAGCTTGAGGGTCCTGGTGTGAGAAGGACACCAGTAAGATGGGTGAACATGGTGGAAGAGTACATGAAGGAGAAGAAGGTGAAGGAATACCATAACAAGGAAATGTAAAGGTGAGGTCACACCACCAATTTTTTCGGCAATCATTCACCGGCAATTTTATTATTCACCTGCAATTTTAACAGTGTCTGGTCACATGAGCTAGCCGAGTTTTGAAGCGTATTTTGGCAAATCGTAGCATCTCCTGCATCTCACAATATTTCTTTTTTCTGACTATATAAAAAAAAAAATCTATTCCAACGATCGGTGCATCTGGTTCCTAGCGGGTTTTTGTTTTTGCGTCCGTGATTGGTCGACTTGATGATAATGCTTGTTCAAGGGCTCCTAACTTTAGCAATGTGTGATTGGCTGTTCAAACTTCTCATATCTCAGATGTTTTGATATATTATGCCTTAAATAAAGTATCTGACACGATATTATGTTTTTAATATAACAAATATTATTATATAATTGCTAAATGACAAGCAAAAACTGTGTATAGTAGGGAAAAAACTGCTGGTTTGTTCATTAGGCTACGTTCGAATCCATTCATTTTAGGTCAAGATACACCGAAAATATAAATGAAAGCAAAGTTAATACATGATATTTTTTGCAATTTTGATTATTTTTTAACAAGATTCAATACAACTTGAAAATCTAAAGCCTGTAACAGCCTCACGAAGTCACTAAAGAAATTAAGGATAACGACCAAGTCAGCTACGACAGAAGAACGGACACAGTGTTGGCGGGAAGACACGGCCAGTTGCTTCTATTTTTTACTCATATTTAGTTAAGTTTCTGTATTTGTAGGCTTGTCACCATGTTGGAGCAAAGAGGTCTCAGAGGTCCGGGTCCACAGTACTTAGTTGCTATTTGTCATAATAGTGACGACGAGAAGAATACAGCAGGAGGATCTGAGGGGGTAAATATGTCGTCGTCATTGATGAATTTTATTAGTTTTCCCGCCAAACGGGACTTCCACAGTCACACTCTGCTGCATCCTTTTGGTCAATTTTGTCATTTCAACAGCACACATGTATCTTAATATAAATTTCTAGGCTTAATAACATTACAGATGAATCATCAGCATCCATAATATTTATTTTTGAGATTGGCAACACAAGACAAGCAGGATTGTGTCGTGAAAATTGCCGAAATCTCATCAATTCCTTCCGAGATTCGACCGAGTTGATGTTGCCGGTGATTTTATTGCCAAAAAAGATGCTCATGTGACCACGCCTTAAGATCAAAGAAGGCTCGAGACTTTTTTACCATAGCTAACCCCATGAGGGGGATTTCTGAAGGTTTCAGAGCTATAGAGATGTAAAGTTGACATACCATATATATATACCTGCTACTATCTATCTATCTATAGCTCTGACGCCTCGCTCCCTCCGGGAACTCCCCCCAAGGGGGTGGCCATGGCAGAAGTGTCTCCAGTTCTCCCTGTTCCAACACTCCCTCCTTACTTGGTCCATCCCTACTCTACCCCTCATGTTTCTCTCCTTTACATACTCTTCCACTCTGTTCTGCCATCTGACCGGAGGTCTGCCTCTCACACCAGGTCCTACAACTTCACTTCCATACACCTTCTTTACAAACTCCTCGCCTTGCATTCTCTCTACATGTCCAAACCATCTCAATGTATCACGTTTCACTCTCTCAACCACTCCACACTCAATGCCAATTGCCTTCTCACTCATACCACATCTCTCATACACACTCTCATTACTTTCTCCATCCCATCTAGTAAGTCCACATGCTCCTCTCAAGTAACTCATTTCCACAGCACCTATTCTAGACTGATGCGCCCTACTCCACGTCCATGTCTCCGACGCATATGTCAGTGTTGGCAGGATTATACTATTTCGTAGTCCCCTTTTCACTTCCATACTCACACTTCTACCCTTCATAATCCTTCCCAGTGATCCTATGACCTGTCTACCCTTCACTGCTCTCTCCCTAATTTCTCCTTCCATACTTCCATGTTTACACATAACTGTACCCAGGTACTTAAACTCCTTCACTTCCTCCATCCTCTCGCCCCTCAGAGTTATCTCACACTTCGTCCCAGTTGGTACAGCCACTCTGTAAAGTGTAGCAAAGTCAATCACTTCAGTTTCTGCTCTTTCAAATACCATCACTTTACTTTTATCTACATTCACCTTCAATTTCCTTCGTTTACACACAGACTGAAATTCGTCCACCACTCTCTGTAAATTCCTTTCATTCTCAGCCATCAGCACAGTGTCATCCGCAAACAAACTTGCCACCAGCGACCAATTTGCTTCATTCAGCCTCAACTTCACCCCCAGACCATTCACATTGGCTTTCACCTCTCTCATACAACCATCCATATATATATTGAACAACCATGGTGACATAACACACCCCTGTCTCAGCCCTACACTAATATTAAAACTCTCACTTAGATCACCCTCTACCCGTACACATGCTTTTGCATCTGCATAAAAAGCCTCAATACCTTTCAGCAAAGGCCCCCCAACACCATAAATTCTCAACACCTCTGTCATAGCTTTCCTATCAACTCTATCGTATGCCTTCTCCAAATCCATGAAGGCAGCATACAACTTCTTACCCTTCCCAATATATTTCTCAACTATTGATTTTAATGCAAATATTTGGTCCACACATCCTCTACCCTTTCTGAACCCTCCCTGCTCCTCACTAACTTTATTCCCTGTTACTTCAACCAGTCTTTCAGTAAGAACCTTCCCGTAAACCTTCCCCGGTACACTAAGAAGACTTATTCCCCTATAGCTACCACACTCATCCTTACTGCCCTTCCCCTTATACAAAGGTACAATTATGGCTCTCCTCCAATCCTCTGGCACCTCTCCCTGCCTCCACGCCAATGTACATATAAGCAACATCCACTCCACCACTTCCTCCCCCCCACACTTTAACATTTCAGCAGTTATCCCATCCACCCCCGGTGCCTTTCCCATCTTCAACTTTCCTATTGCTTTCCTAACCTCTTCCCTTCCTAATTCTCCCTGTACATCCTGTCGTCTACCACCTGCCTCCATCCCCATGCATGTCACCACCGCCTCCCCTCCCGTCCCCCCATTCATCAACCGATCAAAATGCCTCTTCCACACTTCTTTCACTTCCTCACTTCTACTCACAGTAACTCCATCCTCTCTCTTCATTCTCACACTACCAGACTTTCCTTCTCCTCTTTCTCTTTTCACCTCCTTCCAGAATAATTTCTTGTTCTCTTTAAACTTTTCACTCAGCTTCATACCAAACTCCTCATCCACTCTCCTTTTACTCTCACTCACCATCCTTTTCACTTGTCTCTTACACACATTATATTCTCTTTTCCATCTCTCTCTCACCACATTCCTCTGTAGTGTTCTCCTATATGCCTTCCTCTTATCCTCTACAGCATCTTTCACTTCTTCTGTCCACCAAGCACTCCCTTTCTTGCCCCTCTTCTGTGACTTATATCCTACTACCTCTGCTGCTGTCCTTAATACTCTCATCTTAAACATTTCATACACCGCATTCACTCCCACTCCCTCCCCTATCCCCATCCTTACATCCCCCAGCACCTCACCCACCCCCCTCTTATATTCCTCCTTATACTCTTCTACATCTAATTTCCCACTAGCCACCTCCCTCTTATTCCTCACCCCTTCATCCCTCCTACCATACTCCCACTTAACCTTAACCTTCATCCTCACCAACACCGCAAAATGGTCGGAGCAATGGACCATTCCTCTCACCACTACTGCGTCATACACATCCTTCCTCAACCTTTCATCCACAGCCACATAATCAATCAAACTCTTTTGTTCTCCTCTCTCATCCCTTCTCTTCCATGTATACCGGTGGATCATCTTGTGCTCAAAGAAGGTGTTAGCCAAGAACAACCCCCTCTCAGCACAGACGTCCACCAGATATTCACTATTCTCATTCACTCCTTCCACACCCCATTTACCAACAATACTTCCTACTCTCTCATTTCCTACTTTCCCATTCATATCACCCATCATTACAATCTTCCTCCCACTCTCAAACTTCCTCAAACACCCATTCAACTTCTCCCAGAAATCTCTCATTTTTTCCCTCCCCGCCTTATTCCTCTCATTCACAGGTGCATACGCACACACCCATGCATACTTAACCAAACCAATCTTTCCTGTCACCCATGCCACTCTCGTCCCACACCATCCATGTCCATCTACTCTCTTCCATACCCTTGGTGCTACCAGCACTGCACACCCCTCCCTCCCTCTTCCTTTACACTTCTCACTCATTCCTGTCCACACTACACCTCCCTCCATTCCCTCCCACATCACACTCTCTCCTCCAGCCTCACACTCCTCCACTCCCCATCCTTTCAAGTGTGTCTCAGTCACTCCCATCACATCTACTCCTCCATTCTTAAAGCATTCAACTATTTCTCGCCTCTTCGTCTTTTCAACCATTCCATTCACATTCACTGCTACCACTCTCATGCACCCCCCCTTCCCCCCTCCCCCCACAGGGAAACCCAGAGACCCCCCCTCCCCGCCTGCAGCCATATCTGTCCACTCCCCCACTGGGGGGCCGCTGATGGCTGGCAAGGCCAATGCAGCGCTCATTCCCGGAGGGACACGGGCCGTCAGCATTAAAAAAAAGGGTCACACTGGTTAAAAAGATGTTAAAAGGATGTTAAAAAATTTTTAAAAACTAAAAAGATATATACAATTACTAAAACCTATATGTGGGGGAAGCTAAAATCCAATCCCCCACACCGCCTCCCCCTTTAGCTTCACCTCCTGCTTTATAAAAAATGGTAAAAAAAGGAGGTGTTACCCTAGGTTGCCACGTGGAGGCAGGGTAAGGCTTACCTACCCTTCCTGAGGAAGGGTAGGTCACCGAGGTGAATCTTTTCCCAATACCAACGGATTTAGCTTTCCGCAGCAGCATCCACCTCAACCTCATTGATTACGATATTGCCACTGCGCAAAGCACACAGCTGCTACAGGTGATTATTTCCAAAAACGTGTGTCCCAAGCTTGTGTGCAAGGAAAACACACACATTACAGCTAAATTAACAACCTGTCTATTTTACTACCAGGTGGAATTTTACCAGGCATAATGTAAACAATCTTACCTTTACTGACTTATTGTGACATTTGATGCAAGTTTTGGGCTGAGATAAGGGTTTATATTTCCTGTACTTGACTTTCCAGGCAATGATGTCTTGACATTTTTTGCAAACCTGTAAAGAAAAAAATATTTGTTTTAGACTGTGTTGTTATTGTTGTTGAAGTTCCTCAAGCTGTCTGGCCGAGCAGTGACGAGCTCCTGAGGAAGGCCATGGCCTGAACCGGGCTTTCCCACAGTACCCTCAGAGAGTGTATGTTGTGTTGTTGGCAAGTGTGGTTGTGTGCATTGCAGTCTTCCATAATGTGTTTAATAGAATGGGGTGCTAGGTTGCATCCTGGACAGGTATCTACAATGGCTCCATCCAGCTTCTGATATGTCAGAAGGGCCGGGTGGTGGCCACACCGCAGCCTGGCCAGGTGGACTCTGTCCTCACGGGGAAGGAATGATTCAGATGGGTGGATGTCAGGAGGTTGTGCATGCAGCTGTGTGTTGTTTTGAGTGTTTGGATGGACTGATGAGTGATTTGAGTATGGATATGTTTCTGGAAACTGGTTTGGGGTGGGCAGGGTGTAAGAGATGATAGTATTTGTGTATGGTATTGTGTACTGGGTGTTATTTTGCTGTTCCTTGGCATGTGTGGGTGTTTTGTTATGTAGTGTAGTGGATGGTGTGGGTTTGTGGAGGCTGCAGCAAGTGTTTGTGTGCCTCACATGTCATGGTGGTCCTTGATTTTGAGAACTTTGGTTTCATGGTGTAAGTGGTCTGTAGGTGTGGTAGCTGTGCAGCCTGTGATTATCTTTAGGGTTTTATTCTGTATGGTCTGAAAGGTGTTGAGATGAGTCTCAGTGAGGTTTGAGGCCCAGGCAGGGCTTGCATAATCCATTATTGATCAGACATATTGTTTGTTCACTGTGGTTGTGGTTTCTTTGTTGTGTCCAAATGTTTAGCTGGCAAGTGAGCTGATGGCTTTAAATGACTGTGTTTTTACAGGACAATAACCATTTAATTTAAATCATGTTAATGTAATACTGTATAATAAAATACTATGGTCAGTAGAGTAGCAGTCTCAATGACAGAAATGGCTGCTGTAAATGAATGAAAGGAATAATAAAAAAGGAATATTAATACAGTTCACAGTCATTTTTCAGAAAGTCAAAGATATCTAATTGTCTGTTGCAAGAGAGGTAACCCATTTGAGACTAATAACTGATAACTGTAACATTTACAGATTTTTTCGAAAGTCCTGTATACAGTATATACTATATATATAGTGTTCAATAGAAAGTTTTGAGACAGCCGCTCCACGTGAGCAGCGAGGAATTGCTGACTCGGCCTCTTCCCAGTTTATAGTATGAGCGCCGTATCTATTGGAGAGTTTTGATCGGTTTCATGCCCTTACTCTACAAAGAATTTTGGCATTACTCTGAGCTCTACTGCCTTTCAAAATGCCTCCAATACTCTCAAAAGAAACAAAATGGATGAGGTTTGTGTTATAATTTAAGACAAAGATTGAAATCTGCCAAACAATTGAGAAAGAAGTGAGCAGTACAACACTGATGAGGGACTACAACATCTGTTCCACCACCATTTATGATTTCCTAAAAAAGGTAAAATAACTTCCTGAGCTTCAAAATGAATAACAAAGTCACAAAACTAGATGAAAAAGTTTCACTCAAATTGATTCAAAAGTTCTAAAGTTAACAAAGCAAAGTACTGTACCCGGTATGAGCTAAAAACAGTTTGTATAGAATACGGTACTATAGTGCAGAGGGCTTTGCTCTATGTGGCTCCTTTCTCATCCAGAAAGTTGAGGATTTTCATGAATAAATTGAACCTACTGGCAAATATGGGTGGCCAACCAAGTTTAAGCATTAGTATGGCATAAGAAGGCTTTATGTGTGAAGTAAAAAACAAGACAATTGAGTCAAACACAAATAATAATTGATTATACTGTAGTGCAACCCTAAAATTCATCATTGCAAAACATAACCTAACACATTAGCAAGTGCATAATGCAATGAGATGCACTCCACACTTGCTGGACCTACTGAAAAAGTTGCTAGCCAGCCAACCCATCATCCTGTTCCTACCCTCACTACTCTCCACTAAGCCTGTCCCTTTTAGAGTGAACAACCTCCTAAAATGGGCATTATCCATCCTTTTAGAGTGTTTAGAATTATTTTTAGTCACTAGAGAGAGAACGACATAAATCGGGCATTGAAGCATAGTTCTATCTATTATATACATGAGGTCAGTGAGTGGACAGGGAGGGTGGATAGGGATAGGGAAAGGGTATGGGAGGACTTTGTAGGAATGCATTGATATTTTTCTCAGGAAGGACCCTGTGATTTTTTATAAATATTGGAGGCTACTGATTCCACCTGACCATGCAAGCTCCTTCCATGTAGATGGGCATGAGTGTTTCGTGGCAATATTTGCAAGACTCTTTTATCTTCAATTTTCTGACTTCATCACAGGGTTCCTTAAATGAAAAGTTCTTTATACGTTCGATCAGCTTATGATTAGGTTTTTAAACATGCAACTCAACTGTAAATAGAGGGCGATGTGTATATATTAATTGTATTTATTATATTATACAGTAAACCCTCGCTAATTTGAATCAATTGGGGGGAGACCCTTGTCAAGTTATCCGAAGATCTGAGATATCAAAGGGCTTAAATTTGATGTGTACGACTGACCACATGCACACCGGCTCTCAAAACTACATGTGCTTTCACTCGTATCTCTGGTTTCCATACACAGCTGGGCACACACAAAAACACAACAATTTCACAAATATAGGATATAATTCTGCAGAAATATATTGAATATTGTAAATTAACATGAAATAAAGTATTGTGGTGTGGTGGTAGGTGAGGAAGTATAGGAATCGGAGCTGGTATCAGTTACGGCATACCGTATTTGTTACTTCGGTCTAGGTCGACAGTGTTATTGCCACATGGACACATAATTCCCACCAATTTTATTATATTTTTGTGCTTACTTCTCGTACAGTAGCCTAATCTCCTTTCAATGGCGCTGAAGAGAAAGCTTTCAAGTGATATTAGTAGAGATGCAAAGAAATGACAGATCATCAGTATCCAACTTAGCAGGGGTGAACTGTACAGTAAACCCTCGCTAACTCGGATCAATTGGGGGAGACCCTTGTCGAGTCATCCAAAAACCGGAGATATCCAAGGGCTTAAATTTGATGCGTACGACTGACCTCATGCATACCTTTCACTCGTATTTCTGGTTCCCATACACAGCTGCGCACACACAAAAACATGACAATTTCACAAAAATAGATATAAAACTGCAGAAATATATCGAATATTGTATATTTACATGAAATAAGGTTTGGTGGTATGATGGTGGAGATGAGGCAATGCATGAATCAGAGCTGGTATCATTCAGATTGTCAGTCACGGTGTACTTGTTGCCACACAGACACATTATTCCCGAGATCTTTGTGATATCCTTTTGCATACTTCTCGTACAGTAATCTCCTTTCAATGGCACTGAAGAAAAAGCTTTCAATTGATGTTAGTAGCGGTGCAAAGAAAAGACAGATCATCACATTACATGAAAAAGTTGATATTGTTAAGAAAAAGTAGAAAAAGTGGCAACAATTGGCCATGCTTTACGGTTGATCCAAACAACTGTAGCCACCATAGTTATAGACAGAGCACATCTTATCTCACGTTAAAGATGCATCTCCTATGCAGTGAACTATAATAACAGAGCAAAGATCAAGTTTGTTAATGGATAATGGAACACTGTGTGGAGTCAGCGTGGTGATAACGTCATGACCGATGTATATGTGGCTTCCTGGCTTGCTTGGCAGTGACACAGCCAATTATATATCAGTGCATCACCATTTTTATGATTAATTAATTCAAAACATTGAGTTTCTTATACATACCTGTTATGGTAAAAGCATAACTATATATATGGTTAGTCAACATAGGGTATAAATATTCGGTATAGAGATGGTAATTTGAGTTTTGTACAAAATCAATTTGCGCTACTTCTCAGGCCTTCATGACGGCGCAACTGGAAAATCTCCGCATAAGCCGGATATACATTCGAGATATTTATAAGTGTCCGAGACAATGACAGCGTCCGAGTTATCCGATATCCAGCTTATATGTATCCGACTTACCGTGAGTTTACTGTACAGGCATTTTATTGAACATCCACTCCAACTGCCATTGTCAAGTCAACATTGTGTAATGCAGTGACGTTGATCCCAGTGACCCTACTCTCATCGCAGATAACAAATGATGATCTTTACTCTTTATTTAGCTCTTTCTTGTCATTTTACTTGTTTGAGAAGATGTAGGCTAATGTACAGTTGCCCAAGAAAAGACTGCAACCAAATTTGCTGGTGTGTGGCAATACCTAGCAACTGCTCCAAAGTAAACACTCGTATTATATCAATTGATCACTCAGAACCTATAACCTTTGTATGGATGAATGTAATTAGCTGAAGCCAATAACATCCATCCATACAAAGGTTGTAGGTTCTGAGTGATCCATTGATAAAATACGAGTGTTTACCTTGGAGCAGCTGCTAGATATTGCCACACACCAGCAAATTTGGTTGCAGTCTTTTCTTGGGCAACTGTACAATACCTTAAAAAAATATCAGCACTCAGGGGGTTTCAAAATCATAAGTTGTGGGTCACTCGTGTCTCAGGCACAATTCAGAAACCCATCGCTTTTTCAAATCGTTAAAAAAAAAAAAAGGCCAATTCTTTTTTGAGGTATTGTACAGTTGAGCAAGTAGAAAGTGCAAGAAAAATTTGGCTGTATATTTCAACATCTGGTAGTTCTTTGTAGTATAATCCCTCGTATATTTATGAATGAATAACTGAGAATTCAAAGCCAATGTAAGGTGGAACGTGATTGGCTGAACTTTGAGTGGTAGTGAAGATGTGGCCATATACATTCATATTTTTCTTGCACTTCCTACTTGCTCAACTGTACAGTGCATTAGAGATGGGTGGTACTGTTTATCATGAAACATTTGTCATTTGTTTGTCAGTAATGACCAATGAAGAGGAAGGATGAGGAGGGTGTGTGGGAGCTGGGATAAGTTACTGTTTCATAGTCAGAAAAGGCCATCTAGATTTATTCATTATTATTTTTTAGTGATATAGTATTAAAGTGGCTATAAACATGCATATAGGATCTTTCTTTATCTTTATAAGGGAATGGGGGTCCAGGGGTGTTTATTCGGGGCAACAAATTTTTCCTATTTTCAATATTCGTGGGTGCTCTCTGTCACCAAACCCCAGCATATAGCCTACTGAGGGACAACAGTACAGTACCGGTATTTCTTCAACCACTACGGTACTTCGGAGTCTATCACATATTGAAGTATTGCAGTTTATTTCTAATACAGTATCCTAAGGAATTTCATGTTTCTTACCTCAGCAATCTCCTTATCATTGATCATCTTGATGCGCTTACTGCTGTCATAACGATTATTCTTAAAGGCAATCACATTCTTGTACTTTTGGGGTCGTACTCGATTGACGTTACCACGCTGGCAGCTCATCGCCTCCTCTGAAAAGAAGGGCAGAAATCATATAAACTATAAGTAAAACAAGAAATAACACAGATTAATTTCCAGTGCATAATGAAGATGCATAAGTGAAATGCAAGGTGGTATCTGAGGTGGAGAAGGATACTACAGAGCCACTCCCTCTCCTCCTCCCTGATCACCACCACTACCACTATAACCATCCTCTCACAATGTCTCCCCGAGTTGTGATATGTTATTTTTTCAACTGCATTTGTTTCCTTCTGAACAAATCCAGAATAGTCGTTGGGATTGTCACCAATTGGTTTGTAGATTCTTCATTATCTCATCATCCTATCACTCACAGTCTCTTGTTCTTGATATTCAACAAGATATGTCACAAATTCCCTAAGCCCGCGGCATTTGTTCTGGCAAAGCTCAATGGATATGAAGGAGACAGATATGAGGATGACTTTTCTGGATTTGTTGGGGAGGAAAATAACAGATGAAAAGATAACAAAACCAAAGTAGGGATTGTGAGAGGATGAGAAGTGGCACAGTAGGCCTCCCTTCCTGTCTCAGATATCACCTTTCATTTTACTCATGCACCAAATTCATCACTCCCAGGAAACTTATCCACTCTATGCTTTCTTCCTTAATTTATATTTTATATCCCTATGTATGATTATACAACTAATATTAACCCTTATCCCCTAGTGGCGGGATATCCTCTCCATGTAATGCAGAGGCAACAGCATGTGTATGGGTAGAGGGTGATCTAAGTGAGAGTTTTAATATTAGTGTAGGGCTGAGACAGGGATGTGTTATGTCACCATGACTGTTCAATATATATATGGATGGTTGTATGAGATGTGAAAGCCAAAGTGAATGGCCTAAGGGTGAAGTTGAGGCTGAATGAAGCAAATTGGTCCTTGGTGGCAAGTTTATTTGCGGATGACACTGTGTTGATGGCTGAGAGTGGAAGGGAGTTACAGAGGGTGGTGGATGAGTTTCAGTCTGTGTGTAAGAGAAGAAAACTGAAGGTGAATATTGGTAAGAGTAAGGTGATGGTATTTGAGAGGACCAAAACAGAAGTTGTTGTTGTTGTTGTTGAAGTTCCTCAAGCTGTCTGGCCGAGCAGCCCCGAGCTCCTGAGGAAGGTCATGGCCTGAACCGGGCTTTCCCACAGTGCCCTCAGAGAGTGTATGTTGTGTTGTTGGCGAGTGTAGTTGTGTGCGTTGCAGTCTTCAATAATGTGTTTAATAGAATGGGGTGCTAGGTTGCATCCCGGACGAGGCATCCGCAATGGCTCCATCCAGCCTCTTCTGATATGTCAGAAGGGCCGGGTGATGGCCACACCGCAGCCTGGCCAGGTGGACTCTGTCCTCACGGGGAAGGGAGGATTCGGATGGGTGGATATCAGGAGGTCGTGCATGCAGCTGAGTGTTGTTTTTGAGTGTTTGGATGGATTGATGAGTGATTTGTGTATGGATGTGTTTTTGGAGATTGGTTTGGGGTGGGCAGGGTGTAAGAGATGATAGTATTTGTGTATGGTATCGTGTACTGGGTGTTGTTTTGATGTTCCTTGGCATGTGTGGGTGTTGTGCCATGTAGTGTAGTGGATGGTGTGGGTTTGTGGAGGCTGCAGCAAGTGTTTGTGTGCCTCTCATGTCAAGGTGATCCTTGATTTTGAGGACTTTGGTTTCGTAGTGTAGGTGGTCTGTGGGTGTGGTAGCTGTGCAGCCTGTGATCGTCTTTAGGGCTCTGTTCTGTATGGTTTGAAGGGTGTTGTGATGAGTCTCAGTGAGGTTTGAAGCCCAGGCAGGGCTTGCATAATCCATCACTGATCGAATATATTGTTTGTATACTGTGGTTGTGGTTTCCTTGTTGTGTCCGAATGTTGTGCTGGCAAGTGATCTGAGGGCTTTAAGTCTTTGCATGCATTTGTTTTTGATGGTCGTAATATGTTGTTTGAATGTCATGGATGTATTGTATGTTATGCCAAGTATTTTGGGTGTGTGTGTGTGTGTGTGTGGTATAGGTGTGTTGTTTATGGTGAGGTGTGGTGTGTAGCGGTGTTCTGTGTTCCAGTTGGTGAGAAGGGTGACAGTTGACTTGGTGGGTGCTATTTTAAGTCTGTTTGTGGTGAACCAGGCATTAAGTGTGTTGAGGTAGGGTTGGAGGATGAGAGTGGCTGTGTCTGCGTTTCTGTGTGTACATGTGAGTGTTATGTCGTCTGCGTAGGAGGCTATGTGTATTTGTGGTGCCTGGGGTGTTGGTATGTCGTGCATGTATAGGTTGAAAAGGGTGGGTGAGAGTACAGATCCTTGGGGGACACCATTGGTGAAATTTTTAATGTTAGATGACTGACCAACAAATGTAACATGGGCTACTCTTCCTCCCAAGAAGCTGGCCAGCCATCTTTTGGTGTTATTATGCATGTTTGTGTTGTATATTTTGTTTGTGAGGTTGTGGCGGGGGATGGCATCAAATGCTTTACTAATGTCCAATGTAACTAAGAGTGTTCTGTGTGGGGGTCTATCTGAGTTGATGCCATCAAATATTCTTTGTGTGAGGTCTGTAAGAAGGGTGTTTGTTGAGTGTGGCGGTCTGAAGCCATGTTGTGAAGATGCAAGGGGGATGTGTGGTGTGATTAGTTTAATGATGAGGAGCTCAGTGATTTTGGAGGGGGTACAAAGGAGGGTGATGGGACGGTGTGATGAGGGTAGTGTGGGGTCTTTGTTTGGTTTGGGGATGGTGATGATGTTTCCATGTTTCCAGATGTTGGGTAATGTGTTGTGTGAGTAGCTGTAGTTTGCTATGTTAGTGAGTGCTTGTATGCCTTGTGGTCCAAGGTGTTTAAGGTGTATGTTACTGATGTTGTCTGGACCACAGGCAGGTGAGTGTTTTATGTTGTGAATGATGTGATTTGTCTGATGATTTGTGAATGGTGTATAGTCTGGGTCAGTGGGGAAACATCTCTTGCGTCTAATGACTCGTCTGTCTTCAGGATGAGGGTGAAGGTGGCTGACGTGCGAAAAATGTTGGATGAGTGTGTTTGCTTGTTGTTTGTTAGAGGGTATAGTGTCTGTTGTTGTGATGGCTGCATGTGATTGTGTAGTGTTGCTGTTGGACAGTGTGATGCTGTTTAGTATTTTGTAGAGTTTGCTGGTGTTGGTTGTGTGGTTGAGTGTGTTGACAAAACTTTGCCAGTTAAGTGTTTTTTGTTCTTTAATTTTGTTGTTTATTTGTGTATTTAGTGCTTGTATTTGGTTTATTGTGTGTTGTGTAAGAGGAGTTGGGGATGTGTGTTTAAGTGTGTCATGTTGTTTGATGAGGTCTTGAATTTCTATTGTAAAGTTGGGGTTGTGTTTTCTTCTGTTACCTCTAGGGATGTACTGTTTGTCTGCGTTTTGTATAATTGTATTGAATTTTTGAACAGCTTTGTTGATGTTTGTGATGGGTGTACTGTTCAGTGTTTCGAAGTGTTGTTTTGTTTCCATAGTGAAGGCTTCCCAGTTGGCACTTTTGTAATTTGTGTATGTGTGTCTGTGGCCAACTGGGGTGATTCTTGTTTTAGTGGTGATTATGATTGGAAGGTGGTCAGAGCCGAGGGTTCTGACCACTCTCCATGATGTTCTGGGGGCGAGGTTGGGAGAGCAAAAGGATATGTCGGGAGAGGATGGTTGGAAGAGGGCTTGGTGAGGGATATGAGTGTGTTGATGTGGGTTGTTTAATGAAATGAGGTTGTCAGTTTGTGCAAGGATTTCAAGCCCTCTGTCTGTGTCGGGGTTGTTGACATACAGGCCGACGTCTTGGCGTTGAAATCACCACCCAGGATGAGGTCAGGTTGGTTGGTGATCAGATGGAGCTGGGGGGAGAAGTTTTGGGGAACTGTTGGGCTGGTTTGGGTGGGGATGTATAAATTAACTATTGTAATATTGGATGATTTCCCAGTGCGGACTTTGATGCTTTGAATTTCTGTGGTGGTGTCGTGGTGGGGGAGGAGGGATTTGAGTTCCGCACTGGTTACTATATAATTAAGGGATTTATGGACTAGGGTGATGAGTCCACCGCCATTGCCGTTGGCCCGGTCTTGTCTGATGGTGGTGAAATTGGTGAATGTAGGTGTTTTGTTTGTGTTGCGTAGTTTTGTTTCTTGTAAGATGGCAATGTGTATATTATGTTGTATGATGAAGTGTGTGAGTTCTTGTTTTTTGGTGTTTATGCCATCTATGTTTAGTTGAAGTATGTTAATGTTGTGTGTGCGGTGTGTGTTAGGTGCTGCTGCACGGGGGAGAGGAGAGTGTGGGGGGGAAGGAGGTGGAGGTGTTGTTGGTGTTGGAAGTAAGGGCAATGGAGGTGGGAATGTTGGTAAGGGTGATGGAGGTGTGGGTGTTGGTAAGGGTGATGGAGAGGGTGGTGGAGGTGGGAGTGATGGAAGAGGTGAGGGACATGTGGAACAGGTCCATGTGTTTGTGTAGTGTTTCATGGATGCTAATGTTGTACATGATAAGTGGGTCCAGTTCTTACAGGAATTGCATTGAACTGAACCCTTTGTCTGCCAACTTGATGTGATGGGTTTAGACCATGTCGGACATGTGTATTTGTTTATGGGTCCAGGATTGCTTTCAATGTCTCCGGCTAGAAGGAGAAGCCGAGAAATGACAGCCGGAGAATCATTCCTCGGTGATGAAAAAATGTGTAGTTGTGTGTGTTGTGTGAGGGTGTGGTATTGCCCGGGTGACCGAAGCCGTTCCCAGGGACTCGCGCCCCCTGGTGGGGGGCGGGGGGATGTTGTGACGGTTTGGCCCCCATAGCTTCCTTCCTCGGGAGTCTTGGGGGGTGGTCCCACGGCGTAGACGCCGCCACTCCAGGACCCCAAAACAGAAGTAATTGACTTTGCTACACCCTATAGAGTGGCTGTACCAACTGGGACGAAATGTGAGATAACTTTAGGGGGTGAGAGGATCGAGGAGGTGAGGGAATTCAAGTATCTGGGAACATTTCTGTGTATACATGGAAGTATGGAAGGAGAAATCAGGGAGAGAGCAGTGAGGGGCAGGCAGGTCATAGGATCACTGAGGAGGATTATGAAGGGTTGGAGTGTGAGTATAGAAGTGAAAAAGGGACTCAGAAATAGTATAATCCTACCAACACTGACAGATGCGTCGGAGACATGGACATGGAGTAGGGCTCATCAGTACAGAATAGGTGCTGTGGAAATGAGTTACTTGAGAGGAGCATGTGGACTTATTAGGTGGGATGGAGAAAGTAATAAGAGTGTGTATGAGAGATGTGGTATGAGTGAGAAAGCAATTGGTATTGAGTGTGGAGTGGTTGAGAGAGTGAAGCGTAATACACTGAGATGGTTTGGACATGTAGAGAGAATGCAAAGTGTGGAGTTTGTAAAGAAGGTGTACGATAGTGAAGTTGTGGGACCTGGTGTGAGAGGTAGACCTCCGGTTAGATGGCAGAACAGAGTGGAAGAGTATGTGAGAGAGAGAAGTGTGAGGGGGGGAGGGGGGATGGAGCAAGTGAGGAGGGAGTGCTGGAACAGGGAAAACTGGAGACTCTTCTGCCGCGGCCACCACCTTGGTGGGAGTTCCCGGAGGGAACGAGGCGTCGGAGCTATAGATAGATAGATATAGTTAGGTCCCGGTAGTCTGCCCCAGTAAGGTCCCGGTTGTCTGACCCAGTTAGATCCCGGTAGTCTAACCCAGTTAGGTCCCAGTAGTCTGACCCAGTTAGGTCCCGGTAGTCTGCCACAGTTAGGTCCCGGTAGTCTGCCCCAGTTAGGTTCTGGTGATGTTGGGTAATGTAAGGGTTAGGTCTCGGTAGTTTTCCACAGTCCAGGTTAGGTTAGGTTGGGTCAGGTAGGTTCGTGTGGTTCCCAAAAGTTCCTTACAGCCAATATAGCCAATACAGCCAACACTGCCTATCAGGTGTTGAAAGGGAACTGGTTGAGGGGGTGGGGTCCGGGACGAATCAAGGAAACAAAATTAACACACACATTACCGATTGGGATTATATACTCAACTAAAATGTAATATTACCAATTTCCGACATAAATAACACAGATGAAAAGTTTCATAGATTTGTCCAATATATTATGTATTCAGGTAGTGATTATCTATTGCAGATGGATAATAATAACCGTGAGGATTTGTATATTGAATAATCTGGTTTTGGAATGGTCCAAAATATAATGTATTCAGGTGGTGATTATCTATTATAGTTGGTTACATATAACCAGGAGTATTTTTATATTGAATAATCATGTTTGGGAATTAAATATATTTACTTAAATGAACCACATCCGGGAGTAAACGGGTGTAAAAACGCACTGGATAATGATGTCATGGGAGGCGGGGCCGGGGTGGATGACGTCATAGTTTTCAGCCAATCACAAGCATCGATTCATCACGTCTGGCTCTAAGCAGTTGTTTATCATTATGGAAATGCACATATTCTAAAGCCGTGTTTCATCCCCGCTCTTTCCCCGATTTACTTCATGCCTTCCCCATCTATCGGGGTCAATATTGTTGGGGGAAATGAAAGAAATTAATATCTGGTACAGTGAAAACAGAAAAACTATTTTATTACTAAAGGGAATTGTGAAATAGATCGCTCCCGTTAGTAAAGGGTTTACCAAAAAATCTTCACTGGATTTAATTTGTTGGGTAAATATTGAAAGAATTACCGTTATTGCGTACGATTTTTCTACCTTCATTACCCACTTCCTTAGAAAATTCTAAGACTATTTTCTTCTATGGCATTTCCTCCACATATGAAATTAGCCTGACCTTACCTAACCTAACCTAGACCACAGCAAACTACCGGGAACTAACCTTGGCAAACTACCGGGACCTAACCTGGACAAACTACCCAGAAATAACCGCGGTAAAGTACAGGAAATGACGAGGGCAAAATGCAGTATTTATTTAAAGAATTACCGTGTTGTAGCAGTGTTGCCAGAATCGGCAGGTCCCAGTATTTTGCCCCGGTAATTTCCTGTACTACACCACGGTTATTTCACGGTAGTTTGCTCAGGTTAGGTCCCGATAGTCTGATGCAGTCTAGGTTAGGTCAGGTAAGGTCAAGCTAATTTAAAAATGCCCCATTTGAATATCTTGGAAATGGGACATTTGCGGAGGAAATGCCATAGAAGAAAATAGTCTTAGAATGGTCTAAATACGTGGGCAATGAAGGTAGAAAAACCGTACCCAATAACGGTAATTCATTCAATATTTACCGTGATTTCCTGTTATACTTACAGAATATATATAGATATGAAAATAAAATTATTATTATTGGGAGATGGGAACACGCTGCTCTGTGTTTGTTTACTATCGGCTATCGCAGTGTTGCCAGGTCAGGAGACAGGAGGTCTGCTTCACAGTGTTGCCAGGTCAGGAGGTCTGCTTCACAGTGTTGCCAGGTCAGGAGGTCTGCTTGAAGAAATAAATATCCCGAACTTCACAACTTTTTTATAAATTATCTTTTTATTTAAATAATTTCTTGTTTATTCTTGAATATTGACGGACGGTCTTTTTGGTATTTTGCCTGGTAGAAATGTTCCTGTTTACTTTTGAACAATCTTTATGTAATTTACCTCTCTGTGTGGATTTCAAAAATTCTCTAAAACAAAGAAATTTCCCAGCACTGTGTTATTAAAGCCTCCGTAGACTATCAATTATGCCTGCGCAAACTAGATGACTGTGCAATCATTTAAATTTGCCACACACTAGCAAGACTACTGAGCAGTCACCACACATTATCATGCGGTCAAATATAATCATCCATATAGGGGTAACTCACGTAAGAGTTTGACGTCAAGCTTCCCTCTGTTCCTTAGCTGATAACTTTCCAATAAATAGGTTAACTATCATCTTTTAATTTACTACAAGCAGCTATGTACTACTTAAAACAATAATATCATATGTGAACGTGAAAACATTAGATAGCAAATTGTTTGAGATACCCATATGTGGATGATTATTATTGACCGCGACTGTACAAGGGTGTGTGTGATTGACGAAAAGCTTGTTGGATATGGTTCAGTCATTTGCGAAACCATCAATCACACCCACACACCACGCCCACGGTTATGCCTGCACAGCCACCCAGTTTGCACAGGCATGATTGATAGTCTATCTAGGTCTTTACCGACAGGCCCAGGGATTATATGGAAAATATTTAATGCCGACTAAATCCTATCTATTAAAACGATAAGGAAGCCCTTATGTTTCTACCCGGGTGAACAGACTCCAGAATACATGGTACAGTTTATTGGTAATACACAGGAATGTAGTAGTACATGTTATAGATATAGGGAAGGCCAGCCTGTTGTGCTCTGGCTGCACCCACTGAATATATATAACTGATCATATATAACCTGTCTACCATTCACTGCTCTCTCCTTTCATACTCCCATGTTTACACAGAACTGCATGCACCCAGGTACTTAAACTCCTTCACTTCCTCCATCCTCTCACCCCTCAGAGATATCTCACACCTCGTCCCAGTTGGTACTCCTACTCTGTAAGGTGTAGCAAAATCAATCACTTCAGTTTCTGCTCTCTCAAATACCATCACTTTACTTTTACCAATATTCACCTTCAGTTTCCTTCGTTTACATACAGACTGAAATTCGTCCACCACTCTCTGTAACTCCCTTTCACTCTCAGCCATCAACACAGTGTCATCCGCAAATAAACTTGCCACCAAGGACCAATTTGCTTCATTCAGCCTCAACTTCACCCCCAGACCATTCACTTTGGCTTTCATCTCTCTCATACAACCATCTATATATATATATATTGAACAGCCATGGTGACATAACACATCCCTGTCTGACCCCTACACTAATATTAAAACTCTCACTTAGATCACTCTCTACCCGTACACATGCTGTTGCCTCTGCATAAAAAGTCTCAATGCCTTTCAGCAAAGACCCCCCAACACCATAAATTCTCAACACCTCTGACATAGCTTTCCTATCAACCCTGTCATATGCCTTCTCCAAGTCCATGAAGGCAGCATACAACTTTCTACCCTTTCCAATATATTTCTCCATTATTTATTTTAATGCAAATATCTGGTCCACACATCCTCTACCCTTTCTGAACCCTCCCTGCTCCTCACTAACTTTATTCCCTGTTACTTCAACTAGTCTTTCAGTAAAAACCTTCCCACACACCTTCCCCGGTACACTAAGAAGGCTTATTCCCCTATAGCTACCACACTCCTCCTTATACAAAGGTACAATTATGGCACTTCTCCAGTCCTCTGGCACCTCTCCCTGCCTCCAAGCCAATGTGCATGTAAGCAACATCCACTCCACCACTACCTCCCCCCCACACTTTAACATTTCAGCAGTCATTCCATCCACCCCCGGTGCCTTTCCCATCTTCAACTTTCCTATTGCTTTCCTAACCTCTTCCCTTCCTAATTCTCCCTGTACACCCTGTTGTCTACCACCTGCCTCCATCCCTATGCATGCATGTCACCACCGCCTCCCCTCCCATCATTCATCAAACCATCAAAATGCCTGTTCCACACTTCTTTCACTTCCTCACTTCCACTCACAGTAACTTCATCCTCTCTCTTCATTCTCACGCTACCAGACTTTCCTTTACCTCTCTATCTTTTTGCCTCCTTCCAGAATAATTTCTTGTTTTCTTTAAACTTCTCACTCAGTTTCTTACCAAACTCCTCATCTACTCTCTTTTTACTCTCACTCACCATCCTCTTCACTTGTCTCTTGCATACATTAAATTCTCTCTTCCACCTCCCTTTCACTTCCTCTGACACATTCCTCTGTAAGGTTCTCCTATATGCCTTCCTTTTCTTCTCTACGGCATCTTTCACTTCTTCTGAAACCAAGCACTCCCTTTCTTGCCATTCTTCTGTGTCTTGTATCCCACCACCTCTGCTGCTGTCCTCATTACTATTGTCTTAAACATGCCATAAACATTATTCACTTCCACTCTCTCCCCTATACTCAGCCTTGCATCCTCCAGCACAATATTACCTCGGTCGAAGTTGTCAAATTTCATCGTAAAATATCAACAGTTATGACACTACTACCAATGTTCACAATGCTCGTAAAATGATGGAATTTGTTATAATTGACAGAAAATAAAGTAATTGTCACAATGATTAACTTTGTGGGACCAACCTATGAAAATTTATGAGGCCTGATTTTGATAATTAATGTTCTAGGAACATGGTGACGTTCTCAAACTCTACATTCAATATAATTTACTTATTATCTGAAGTAACTATCATTAACGTTATGATGCAAAATTTTAATTATTAGTTAAGGCCAAGATGCGCTATTGATAACTAGCATACACTAAACATTCATTGAGACATCTAGCTAAGTCTAGTTACTTCCTCACCAACCAACAGTATTTCTTTTACCGTTGAGTGCATAGTATACTGATAATAAACAATAAGAAAGGATTTTCCAACCACCCCAATGTTGCGATCTGACAATGTCATGTTTGTTATGTAACAGCTTTATATAGTTGACGTATAATTCATTACAGATTTATTGCTTACAGTCCCCGCGCTAACTTGGCTCAGTGAAACCCCACACCATTCCCAAGCCTACACCCCTCCATTACCATCCCCCCGATCTGCTCTGCCATGTGTTTCGGATATGAGAGTCGAAATTGGCGGTTCACACCTTGTGGTGTACAAACATTGACAACGCTGGAGTAATGAACGTGGCAGTGGAGGAGACTGTACCACGTTGAAAACACCGCTTCTCGTCCGATTAGCGAAGTCAAGCAACATAGGGTCTGGTTAGTACAGACCGCCTGGGAACACAAGATGTTGTTGGCATTAATTTTTTTTCTTATCCTCCAATACTTTCATTTCAACACAAACAACGAGCCATGCATCTTTTAAATATTGCTTCACACAACCAGATCCATTTTGTGTCATTACACTCAGCCTCCAATGAGACCTCAAAGATATCTAGGCCTCTTTTTTTTCTTTCAGAACATCAACATCCCAAGACTTGATACTTGCTTCCTTCATACTTCTTATTACGGAATTTACACCAGTAAATTAGTGAAAACAAAATCTCACCATTAATAGAGAGAAATTACTCCTCACAGCATCGACAGGACAGGATGGTTTAGTAAGATCTGAAACAATGACACTTAAATTTTAATGTTAATAATTACTCACTGGTATTCTTAAAAAAATTAATTTACACAATTTACATAAATTTACAAATCATACACAATTTTTTTTTTTTCCTGGCCTATCGACCTTGGTGTTGGTCATTAAGGCCTTTATTTTATTTTATTTTATTTATTTTTATTTTTTGAAATTTACTTGTTATTTTATTTATTTATTATTATTTTAAATTGAACTTGTGCGTATTATTTTATGCATTTATTGTTATTATTATTATTATTATTATTATTATTATAATTATAATTATTTCTATTACATTTAAACTTAAAAATAAACTTATATACTAATTGTTTTTGTTTTCTTTTGTAACTTTATACAAATTTTACATCCTAGCTAATAAACTAATCTAGCCGGCTCCACTGCCGCGAGGGCCACTGCAGTGTTGTCAGCGCTCCCTCTCCCAGGCGTGAACCACAAACTTCGGTCCGAGACACACATCTGAAGAACTCACTAGTGAGAGAGAAGGTAATGATGGTTGGCAGGCTTGTATGCTGAGTGAAATGAATGACAATGAAATAATCTGTATGTGAGCAATTTTGTTTTTATGTGGATGCAACAATAGGCACCAAATTATTCCTGATGTATTAATTTGCTATATTTCATAGTGCAGAATATTACATTGTAATGCTCGATAAATCAGGTTTTGATTAACTATTAAGATGCACCTGTGGCTAGTTTATGGATGTTCTGATAATATTGACATATTAAGTAGGAGAGCCCTTTTCCTTGCGCCGGGGTAAAACTCAGCATTCTGACATTTGCGAGCAACAACCTCTACCTTACTGACCTCGCTGATAATTGAGAAACAATTATATATGAACTGAGAATATTAGATAATCCAAGCGTAGGCACGGTGAACTATCCATCATCTGGCCCCTTTAATTATTACCTCAAATAAAACCTCAAATAAAAAGTCACATCACTCTGATCAGTTCGGTCTCCCTCAAGAAAGTCATCAATTAATCAGTCACACCACCATCCCCGTCACCTAAGAGCGCTGAGAGTGTGAAGGGGACTTTTACTGCATCGCAGTAACTTATGAGGGAAGCACGTTCCCCCACAAATCGCCGACAATGCAGGATGATATGACTGATAGATAACACCGCATTGCAGGTGTTACAATGCGGTGGAAAACGTTTGTCTATATATGGTTCTAGGTGTGTTATCCTGGTGCAGTTGGTTCGCACTCTTGCGATGATTCTTTCTTCTAAGCGGTTGGGCCGGTTGGCAGTGGCCCAATTACCCAGTTGAGGCTTGATGGTAGAGATGTTTAGTTTGGTCCACTGACCTTGCCACAGAAGATTAATTGATTTCTTTCCGAGGGATAGACACGACTGTAAATCACGAGGGACGTCCCAAGTAACCTCGAGCTCTACAGCCGATTTTGCAAGTAAGTCTGCCCATTCATTGCCATAAATACGACAATGCCCGGGCACCCAGATCAGAGTAAAGGACTTGTTGCATAAGTGCAACTTATTAATGATGCGACCCTGGATTTCATTAGAAATAGTTTGACATGAGTTAATTGCCTGAAGGGCTGACTTGGAGTCTGAGAAAATTACTATTGAATTATAACGAGAATTTAGTGCATAGTCTATAACTTGTCAATTGCAAAAAGTTCTGCTGTAAACACAGATGTATGTATCGTCAATCTGTACCTAAGTTCACATTCACTCGACCATACACTCGCACCCACACATTCATCTGACTTGGAGCCGTCAGTGTACACGTGATGAGACCCCAGGTGACTGCGGATGATACCACCAAACAGTTTTTTTTTTTTTTTTAATTAATTGCGCCGTAGCGTCAATCAACAGGCAGGCAACAATACATACGGATAGGCGGGACTCATGAGAATACAATGACTACAACCACACATACACACGCACACACACACACACACCACACACACACATCACGAAAACATAACAGAATGGAGCACAAGCATACAGACAAATATTACATTATGACCTACTTAAATCCACCAAAACGAGGGTGGCGTACCAGAAGTTCCTCCAGAACCTGGTGGTTCAGGAGGTGTCGACAAACCACATCTAGTGGCAGGCCCCGGGGCAGCAAGTGTCGGACAGTGGGGCAGGCCAGGCAATAGTGCTCTACAGTGTTAGCACGAGGCGCTCGACACAAGCAACACTCAGTGAAGGGAGGCTCACCCTGCATTCCAGCAACCTGCCATGGTGGCCGGTAGCCAAGCCTCAAACGAGCAGACACTACATTGTGCCTCCGAACCATGAGGCCTCGACGACGGTAGGAATATTTGTGATGGCAGACAGACTCATAATGTGTGATGGAGATGCTGAAGGGCCTCTCTGCATCCCTGCGTCGCCGTACAGGGAGGAGAGCGGCGGAGCGGACTTTAGAGAGGTAACATGTCAGGGAGAGAGGACGTCCAACACCACGAGGAGGCAGATGGCAGGCTTCCTTTGCGAGTCTGTCAACTGTACCATTGTGACGTAAACCTACATGGGATGGCACCCATAAAAATTTGACAGTCAAGTTACGATGACGCAATAAAGACAAAAACGATAAAATCTGCTGAACAACAGTAGAGTGTGTGGGCTGAACACTAGAGAGAGAATGAAGGGCAGGTCTGGAGTCACAAAAAATGGCAGCATTCACTCCACGTTGACAAACAAGACTAACAGCATCCAGAATGGCATACAGTTCACACAATGTTGAGCTAGAGTGGTTACAGAGACGACGGCCAACCCAGCCCCCTGGAGGTGACTCCATGTCAGGTGAGAAAACGGCACAACCTGCTGCACCATCCACTTGCAATGAGCCATCAGTGTAGAGGCAGTATGGATCTGTGATGGAGGACGTCACTGTTTCTATGTGTTCCAGAGCCAACTGCCGCTGTAGAGAAGGCAGTTCCGACTTGGAAGTAGGTGTGAAGCTCACATCAGGTGTTGGTAGCATCCACGGAGGGGGTCCTGGGGGGACGTCGGCCACCATTATATCTATATTAAGACTACGGAGCATAGAGGAAACAGACCTTATAAGAGTACGTCCAGCAGGCAGTTTGGGAGGGACCGGGTAGTTTGGTCTAAGAGAAGTCCTGACTAACTGAGAGTAATGGGGTGAAAGATGTGGGAAATGGAGGCACTTGACAGTGAAGCAAGTAACATTAGAATAAATTCTCTCCACTAATGGGGGAAGACGCAACTCACACTGCATGTTCACTATCCTGGTCGACATTGGACAACCGAGAATTATTCTCATTGTTCTATTCTGAAACTTTTCTAAAGTTTCCAGAGTAACCCTAGGAAGTTGAATCAGAGCAGGGAAGAGGTAATCAACAACTGAACGGATAAAAGCAATATAGATAGTCTTGGCTACTGGGATGGAGATGCCCGAGGAGTTGTTAGTGAGCCATTGAAGTGGCGTAAGTCGGCGCTGGAGACGACCCAATAAGTCCTGGACAATGGGATGGTCTTGAGGTCTGGCAGGGACAATTGGCCAACACCAAACAGGTGGTGTATCTCCAACTCCGGCGCCTTTTCTTTTGATGATGGTAACCACGATGTGTTGACGCCGAAGTTGGGTGTCTCCCACGGTGGTATCTTGCAGATGGTAAACTTGTCGCAGTCCCCGAGGTCTATTTGTAGCTGTTGTTCTAGCTGGTGGAGGCGTACAACCAGTGGCCTCCGTCTTTCGTGGTGAAGGTAGTGATGTTGTTGAAGGAAGGCACTGGCCACGTTACCGATCTCCGACTTCCGGATCGTTGCCATAGCGGTATTGAGTGCGAGTTGATCCCGTCGAAGTCGGAGAGGAGGTATATTCGCCTCCACCTCCATCCTAGCTACACGTGTACACTTCAGAGCTCCCAAACACACACGTAAACATTTATTCTGGTACACATCCAATCTCCCTAATGTTGTATCTGATGCCGATCCACACACCTGT
This sequence comes from Petrolisthes cinctipes, assembly GCA_033782935.1. NCBI lineage: Eukaryota > Metazoa > Arthropoda > Malacostraca > Decapoda > Porcellanidae > Petrolisthes > Petrolisthes cinctipes. Next base: position 10,619,532 of record JAWQEG010000062.1, on the reverse strand, counting down.
GAGCCATAGTCTAGCTTTGTACGAATAAGGGTCTTATACACCATTAATAAAGATTTCCTGTCGGCTCCCCATGTGGTACCTGATAGGTACAGCCGGCTCCACTGCCGCGAGGGCCACTGCAGTGTTGTCAGCGCTCCCTCTCCCAGGCGTGAACCACAAACTTCGGTCCGAGACACACATCTGAAGAACTCACTAGTGAGAGAGAAGGTAATGATGGTTGGCAGGCTTGTATGCTGAGTGAAACGAATGACAATGAAATAATCTGTATGTGAGCAATTTTGTTTTTATGTGGATGCAACAATAGGCACCAAATTATTCCTGATGTATTAATTTGCTATATTTCATAGTGCAGAATATTTTTTGTAATGCTCGATAAATCAGGTTTTGATTAACTATTAAGATGCACCTGTGGCTAGTTTATGGATGTTCTGATAATATTGACATATTAAGTCGGAGAGCCCTTTTCCTTGCGCCGGGGTAAAACTCAGCATTCTGACATTTGCGAGCAACAACCTCTACCTTACTGACCTCGCTGATAATTGAGGAACAATTATATATGAACTGAGAATATTAGATAATCCAAGCGTAGGCACGGTGAACTATCCATCATCTGGCCCCTTTAATTATTACCTCAAATAAAACCGGGATAAGTAAATCCTATATATTGGCTGTTATGTATTCACATTGCAAGGACGGAAATAGAATACTGGGCCAAGCCCTCTTCATGCAGGAACCCAATGTATGGCAGGTGGCACATTCCTTTAGAGAATTCAGTACTAAAATTAATAACATGTAGCACATCTATCTGGGTAATTACTGGTATTTATAGTTTTACGGCTTACGTTATTCCTCGTTATTGTCTTGCAGAATTGCGAGGCAAATACTGTGATAAGAACATATATAACTTTACGGTTACGGTTACGGTTTAAGCTTACATGAGTATTAATTATTTGTTTACTATTAAATGCAATGTAATCAGAATCGCGACCAGACTCCCTCCTTCACAAAGACCTGCAGCCGGTCGGGCATCGAGGCGACGAGACTAGTAAATGCTTCAGACGTTTCTCTTGTATCGAAGTTCGCGGTTCACCCCTGGGCGAGTGAGCAGTGAAAACACAGACATTTTTCAACTCAGATACGGAGTCGGATTACGGACCAGATACAGGCAGAGGCAGGCGAGCGAGAGGACTGGCAAAATGATCGCTTTTGTCTGTGCGTGGAGAAGTGTCAGTTCGAGTGAATGAGGTCTAACGTGACAGTTTAGTAAACAAGTGACATTCATTTAATAAATAAAAGACGGGACCGGAAAGCATAAATGATGACAAGGAGAACAACCTACACTAAAACATATCTGTCTTATTAAATACAGCCCCAAGACCAATTATATGGAGACTAAGTGGTAAAGGAAAGGGCCGAAGGGAGAGAGAGGGAGATGGGAAGAGTAGGGTAGAGATAAGATGGAGGTGGAAACCAAGAGATGTTCATCTGCACCCTGCACAAGAATTACACCAGCCTCGTCTACAAGGTTATTTCCAGTTCCTGGGGAAAAAAATGTATTACCTGTTAAACCTGCAATTGAAGTTTTACCACCAAACTTCAGTTTTCGTCCTTGCAATGCGAATATATTACAGCCAGCAAATAGGATTTACTTATCCCGGTTTTATTTGAGGTAATAATTAAAGGGGCCAGATGATGGATAGTTCATGGTGCCTACGCTTGGATTATCTAATATTCTCAGTTCTTATATAATTGTTCCTCAAGTGTCAGCGAGGTCAGTAAGGTAGAAGTTGTTGCTCGCAAATGTCAGAATGCTGAGTTTTACCCCGACGCAAGGAAAAGGGCTCTCCTACTTAATATGTCAATATTATCAGAACATCCATAAACTAGCCACAGGTGCATCTTAATAGTTAATCAAAACCTGATTTATCGAGCATTACAATGTAATATTCTGCACTATGAAATATAGCAAATTAATACATCAGGAATAATTTGGTGCCTATTGTTGCATCCACATAAAAACAAAATTGCTCACATACAGATTATTTCATTGTCATTCGTTTCACTCAGCATACAAGCCTGCCAACCATCATTACCTTCTCTCTCACTAGTGAGTTCTTCAGATGTGTGTCTCGGACCGAAGTTTGTGGTTCACGCCTGGGAGAGGGAGCGCTGACAACACTGCAGTGGCCCTCGCGGCAGTGGAGCCGGCTGTACTTAAGGACATTTAAAGTTTTTTCACAACGGACAAGCAAATTATTAACATGATGTGTAAAATTTAATCTTTGATCAAAATGAATTCCTAAAAATTTAACAGAATTATGAAATGGTACCGGTTGGCCATCTAACGTTACGTTAATTTGAGGTACTCTACGTTTACTAAAAATTACTCCGGTACACTTAGGAACGGAAAACTTAAAGCCCCACTGTAAGGCCCATTGGTGGACAGAATCAAGCGCTGCTTGAATCCGTCCTACTGAAAACTGTGCATTACGTGACGAGTGCCACATTGCACAATCATCAGCATACAACGAGTATTTAAGATTCCTGGAAACAAGAGCTGATGACAGAATATCATTGATCATGATGTTAAAAAAGTGTTGGACTAAGCACGCTTCCCTGTGGCACCCCGTTCTCTTGGACAAAAATGTCCGATGTTACATTACAGGGAAAGGTGACAGAAAAGGTTCTGTCACGCAAAAAAGTTGTTAATTAAACTGGGCAAATCACCTCTTAAACCATAACCGTGAAGCTTCATCAGAATACCGTGTCGCCATGTCATGTCATAGGCTTTATGGATGTCCACGAACACCCCTACCATGAATTCTTTATTGGCAAATGCCTTTGAAATGCAATGTTCCAGGTTCATCAGGTGATCAACTGTGCTCCGGTGTTTCCGGAAGCCACATTGTCGATCACTCAATAAACCGTTCGCTTCTAAAACAAAAAGTAGCCTATTATTTATCATTCTTTCCATGACTTTACAGAGGCAAGAAGTCAACGCAATAGGTCGAAATGAACTGGGATTCACAAGACGATCAGACTGTTTAGGTATCGGTATGACCCACGCAAAGTACCATGAGTTTGGGAAGGTGTTAGACACCTAAATCTCATTGTACACTGCTAGCAAGTTGACCAGGTTATCCTGGCCAAGATGCCGGATCATACCGTACGTGATGGTGTCAGGTCCAGGACTGGTGTCTTTACAGGATCTTAGGGCAAGGAGAAGTTCGTCTATCGTAAACTCCCGGTTGTATGGGTAGTCTACGTCTTCTGTGGCAAAGTCTATCTCTTGTAGTTCAGCCATACGTTTGTGATGGAGAAAACGTTGGTCGTAATTGGCTGAACTACTTACTTTTGAGAAACTCCTGGCAAGTACGTTTGCTACGTCCACGGGATCGTCGATGTTATTGTCCACTTGAAGAGTGGTGATGGGAGTATTATTTGTTTGTTATTTAATATCTTTATAGTGGACCAGACTTTAGTTAGTGGTGTAAAACGATTCACTGTGGACACAAACGACAGCCAAGAGTCTCTTTTAGCTCTATTAATTACTCTCCTTGCCTCAGCCCTCGCCCGTTTGTAAGCTATTAAGTTGTTTTGAGTGGGCTGTTTGTCAAAAATCCTGTATCTCCTATTACGTCTCCTTAATGCCTCTCGGCAATCCGTTGACCACCAATGTGCTTCACGCTTATTTCGAATTATAGAGGTTTTGGGAATAGCAACCTCGGATGCGTGTAAAATGTTTTGTGTTAAATTTCGCATCTTTTCATCTATGGTCTCCCCAGATATATCTAGGTCGACGATCCTCCCGAAAGACCCCCAATCTGCTCTCTTAAAATTGAACTTTGGAACCAAAGGGGCCGAAACAGTAAGACTTGAATAAGAGAGACAGATGGGAAAGTGGTCACTACCAAGGGAGTCGGACTCAGGATGCCAAGAAAAATCCTGGTGTATATCCGGGGAGGCAAGAGACAAATCGATAGACGAAAAGTTGCCAGGACGATCGTCAACCCTGGTGGCTTGACCATCGTTCAGGAGGCAGAGGTTGGATTGTAGTATTATGTCTGCCATCTGCCCTCCGCGAGCATCAGTTCTTAAGCTTCCCCACTGACAGTGATTGGCATTAAAGTCGCCCAGTATTAATTTTTTACCAGTGAGTTGTCTAAATAGATTATGAAATGAATCACTGTCAATGGGGCCGCGTGGCGGACAGTAAAGAAAGCAGATGGATATGTAAGTGTTGTGTAATTTCACTCTGCAAGCAACGGCTTCCAGAGTAGTGTTTAATGTTATTTGTGTCTGTGGATGTGATTTGTGTGTGTATATTGCTACTCCGTGTCCATCGTTTCTCCTGTATGCGTTGTAGTGTTTAAATTGTGTTGGGTTAGAGTGATTCTCCAACCCTGTCTCCTGTAAACAGACGACGTCTGGCCTGTGTGTGTAATAATATTGATATGTTGTTCAATTTATTCCCAAGACTTCTACAATTCCACTGTAGTTCAGTGAACATGGCGGTTTAAGAGTTATGGGGTCGGCCTGAGTGCTTAGTCTTCTTGTGCCGCCCGCCGCGTGGCGAGTGGCTGCCGGGGGACCTTTCCCGGTTCTTGTGTCCGGAGACATCCATTGCTTCCTCATCAATGGTGAGTCTCCGAGACTCCACCGAGGAAGAGCTATCCCTTCTCTCCCCCGATGAAGTGGGAGTAGGGTGTGTGCAAGGAAGTGACTTTGGTTTGAGGGTGGTGTAGTTTACTTTATCTTTCTTGTCTGACTTCTTCTTTTGTTTCTCTGACTGCAAAGAAGCTGCAGCCCGAGAATATGAGTTGGTAGTTGGGGTAATAGTCTTAGAGCTGGTAATAATAGTAGGTGTAGAAGTAGAGTGATCAGCCTGTTCGCTTGGCTCTGACTCAGTCTGAGTACTAATAGTACACATCACGGGTCGAGATATCACCGCCGATGCATACGAGACATTGGGTGATGGGGTCGCTTGCGATCCCATCACCGCCTTCCTCGCATCATGATAGGAGATACCTCGCACTGCCTTCACCGAGCAGACCTCCTTCTCCAGCTTCCACTTGGGACAATCCCTCGAGGAAGTGGAGTGAGTACCCTTACAATGAAAGCAGGAGAGGTCCACTGATGTGTACTTTTCCTCAGCATGATCAGGCGTCGCGCACCTGCCACACACTGGTGAAGAAGCCTTACAAGTACGATTTCTGTGTCCATAAATCTGACAGTTCAAGCATCTAAGAGGGTTGGGGATAAAGGGTCTTACTTTAACGATTTCATAACCAATTTTGACAGTTTCAGGAAGTGAAACTTTGCCAAAAGTCAAAATTAGTGTTGCAGTCTTCTTCCTTATACCATCCTCTAAACGTGTAATGAATCTAGCATCAATGATATCTTGGTTCCTCATTTCCTCAATTATTTCCGTTTCTTCCATCATCATTAACCCCTCCGGGACGGGCCAAGAATGGAAATACGTACTGTGGTTCTGGGCTCAATACTAATTTTTTACCCTGCCTGTCCGGGTATTTCCCGGAAAATCACTCTACTTCTCTTACTCCCTACGTCTAAACTACAATACTGAACAACTTAAATTTGATTGTGTACTCACCATCAACTCCTCCTCTTTCCATTAAAACCAACCCCAGCTCTCTAGGACACTCCATTGCCGAGAAATCAAGTGAGGAATGGAGGTCACTTTTCCCGTGAGAGCGAGGCTGCGTTCGCTTTGTGAGCGTGGCTGTGACTCAATCTAGCTGGTTGCACCCGCGGAGTGGAGGTTACAGAAGCGGGTGCGCCCGGCAGCGCGGTAGGATGCACCGAATCGAACGAGCCCGTATTTTCTTCACTACGCCCAGCCATTGTCACGGTCAAGCACACACTGATTGAATGTGGGGATGAAAAGGTCTGGTGGTGAAGTATAGCCAGATCAAAAAAAATCCCGACAAATTTGGCGTTTTTCCCCATAAATTACCAAAAGCGGGATTTCCCGCTGCCCGGACTCTGTCGACAGAGCGGGATTTCCCGCTGCCCGGCCTCTGTCGACCGAGCGGGAAATCCCGCTGCCCGGACTCTGGGGGTTAAATCCCTACAGGTGATTACTCCCCTGCAGGAATTGATGGCTTGAGGAATCTTGGCTTCAACTTCATAATTGTGGATCTGACGAAGTTTCAGGAAACTTGCTACTTGTTTAGAATTAATAGTTTTGACTTGGAGGTCTCCAGATGCAAGTTTTTTAACTGATTCAACCGCACCAGCCCAGCCATCAATTACCTTTTGAACAATGAAGGGATTGAGGCCGGCTAGTTGGGCCGAACCAGTGGCATGAAACATGACAAACGAAGCATTTTTAACGTCTATGTTCAAGGGGGGTTCGAGTCTCGTATCGTCCGTCGTTTCGTGGTGGTGGTGGTCGGTCATGGCCGCCGGGTTGGGAGGGAAGGCAACATAGTAACCACTTCCCCCAAGGTTGGGGGGAAGTGGGAAGAGGAAAAGAAAACACCAGAAAAGGATAATACCAGCCCTAATTAACTAATGTTTGAGATCAACCTCTCAACCCACACTAAGGTGGTCCGACTGTGTTCAACCACACCCAGAGCTATCAGTGGGGGAGTCCACCATAGGCAGGAGGCAAAGTTGATCTTAATATAAAGATATAGACACCTACTATATCTTTTACCAGCTATGGAGGGAATGAATACTACTATACGTTTCAGCGCCGGACAGACGGTGTTTTTCGTAAATATCTCTTAAACGAATCGTTGTATCAATATAATATTTCAACACACTGTCTTTAACACCCGGGCGTAATTTATGGCTGACATATCATATTACTATATGTGTTATGTTAGGAGTTTACTGAGTGATATTAAGCCTAATCCAGTCATCATATCTAAGGCGTTATAGAGAATCGGACGAGTGTGGGGTACTCGTGTAACCCCTCCACCAACACCCCGAAATCCCCCCACCATTCCTTCCTTCCCTACCCCAATATCTCATTATCCCCCTCCCCGTTTCACTCTTCACCCCCCTATTTACACCATCCCTCTTCCATTTTTTATTTTTTTTATGACAGTATGTATATACGTATCGTTCATTAGAAATATTGTTTAATACAGTTACCGTTGTGTGTGGACATGAAACCCAGAGTGGGTCAAATTACCATTAAAGCAATAGCTAATCCCGTTGTTAATGGCCGTATAGCCGGATAATAACCCACGTGTCTAAGGCAACCAGAAAAATGATTAATTTTGGTTTTGGGCAACCAAATATAATCGTTCATGGTTGCTTCATGTGTTCTTTACCTTTTTAAATAACCAATTTATGCCTTAATTGAATATTCACAGTCTCCCGTATCCCCTCACCCTCTCTCTGAGGTATGAGGTACCCCCCAGTCCGAGGCTATGACTCAAGTAGTGACAGGGTAGAAATCATTGACTGCCGAGGCGCACCTATTACCAACAATGTTGTCCATTTGCCCCCGTGGATGCAGGACAGCGTTTGTTCTTCGTCTTGCCACATTGTACAAACGTGAAAGCCAGTGATGATGAAGACGATGACGTTTTCCTTGACAGTGATTGTGAATAAATTTTGTTTTATCATGTTTGCATCATTAAATCCTACACTATTATATATATATATATATATATATATATATATATATATATATATATATATATATATATATATATATATATATATATATATATATATATATATATATATATATATATATATATATATATATGTAATTTGGTGATAATATAAATATAAAAGGAACAAGTCAACAAAATAACATTATATTAACTGGACCAAGTTGACATTTTATAATGAATAGGTACACATTATCTAATAACTTTTCCTAGAAGGTCCAGACCACAGGTAATGCCAGTACATCGTGTTCAATTGCATGGTTGACCATAATGACTACAAACATGGACCTTCTACATACTACATGTATGTAAACATGCTGTTGTACAGTAATTATCAAAGTGAAATACATCTTGCTTCTATAGAATTGTACTGCACCATACTCTTAGTTAATAATCATTTCTATACATATACATCTACATAACATTCTAATATATAATACAGTGATGGGAGAAATAGGGAGGGACACAAGTGATGAGGGAGGCGAGGAGCTAGGGGGAGAAGAGGAGGAGGGAGGGGTGAGAAGGGGGGGATGTAGTTGTGGTTAGGAATGGTTTGGGAGGGTGTTGGGGGGGCCACACTTTCCTTCGAATGCGTCAATATGACTGGCCAGTTTTGTGCTATTTTTCACGAGTAAACTCCTCGCATAACACATATAGGAATTATGGTATGTCAGCCATACATTACGCCCGGGTGTTAAAGATAGTGTGTTGAAATATTATATTGATACAAAGATTCGTTTAGGAGATATTTGCGAAAAACACCGTCTGTCCGGCGCTGAAACGGATAGTAGCTAAGCCTAGTCGTTACCAGAAGGGTGAAAAATAAGAAACTACTGCCGGTGCGGCAGGCCCTGGCAGCTAGAGGAGAGAGCACTTAACATACAACCTCTCTCTCCACGACCCAGTCTCAAAGTCCCCATACACAATGTACTCTTTAACACACCCTAGTTATATCTTAGGTTAGGATTACCGAGAAACTTATTTTGGGAAACAATGTCACTTTTAGTAATTAATACATTTTAATAAATGTTAGGCAAAATATTTGTGAGTCAATGTTTTTAAAGAAATATAATAAATGATTGTGCCATATTTATATTGTAAGATATATCATTGTTAATAATATATTAACAGCATACTTCCATAACAATAATTTATTGATGCCCTTTTTGCATTGAATGTTTAGTCCCAAGAAAATACATCATACATTTAACTTGGATATAATGATCATTATGTGATTTTAATATATTGTATATATAATGGTTGACTGAACACCTATTTACACCATACAATGTTACTATACACTTCACATTATATATATAAAGGGACATAAATTATACTATAGTTTCTCTGAGGTATACAATATTATCATATTAAAGTATTGAAGGGTAACTGTTGAGTTGTGTTACTTATATTTTCTTCATTTGTTCCACACATATATTACTCTCAATGGATGTATTTAATGTCATTCCTGATGTGTATAATACCTCACAAGAGCCATGTCTCGTTGTTTGCGTTGAAATAGGTGTCTTATATAGAGTTAGGCATTTGGGAGTCATGGTAGTTGAATTGAGTGAAACCCCAGGGTGGTAGCACGGATGTATTGTTCGTCCACATAGGTACACAAAAGGTTATACAAAACAGTGTTGGACAGAGTAGACAGAGTCTCAGAGTCCCAGAGTCCCAGAGGCCTGCAAACATGAACACAGTAATAATATACCAAACCAATGACTGAAGCTTGGTGTGTAAAACATATTACACATACACCATTTCACAACTAATATATGCATTAAAAATATATACAAACATATAATTACAAAATATAAGATCCAAAAGAAATATATGCTTAATACTACATTTACATACATTATAACATTTTATAGTGTTATTACATATACTTCCCCTTCCAGAACGGAGTGTACTTAATTAATAGTATACATAATCCGGCTGCTTTAGGAAGCGAACATTCCGACCGGATCGGGTTTTGCGAGTTTCATCAACAAAAGGTAGTTCTGGGAAAGGTGGAATAGAAATTACAGGAGCTTTTGTTATGTTTCTATGGTCTGTGTCATTGGGGGAAGTATCCTTGCATAAAGGAAGATAAGCTGGTTTTAAGCGATCAATTGAAACTGAAGTATCTCCTTGGGAAAGCCTTAAAATAAAGTACTTAGGTTCTCTATGAACTACCTCGTATGGACCAGTATAAGGTACTTCCAAACTCTTACGTACGCGGTCCACACGCATCCAAACCTTTGGGCAGTTTAACAAATCAAGTGGCACATATGTTTGAGGGCAGGAGTGACAGTCTCCTGATGCAAAATCAGAAAAGTTAATGGACTGCATTTCTTTGATTAAAAGTTGTATGGTGCTCTTAGTAGAAGGGTTAACATATTCCTTTTGAATGAGGGGTTGAGGACACATCATGTGAGCACCGGTAACGGCAGTGAATGGAGAGAACCCTGTATAGTTAGGAGTCATACGGTATCCCAATAATACAATAGGCAATGCACAAAACCAATTCTCTCGTCGTGCCCTAATGGCAGACTTGAGGGAACGGTGGTAACGTTCAATGATACCATTCGACTGAGGGTGATAGCTGGTAGTGCGCATATGATGAAATCCTATAATGCTAGGAGTTCAGAAAACAATTCACTTTCAAACTGAGCACCTCTATCAGTGACTACATGAAGTGGGACACCAAAGCGAGAAACCCAGCCTCCCACAAAAGCTGTAGCCACTGAAACTGCAGTGGTGTCAACAAGAGGAAGAGCTTCCGTCCAGCGTGTTGCTCTGTCAATACAAGTAAGAAGATATTTAAAAGGTAACGGGTAAGGACATTCAGGCGATATTGCTGGAGGAAGTGGCCCGACTATATCAATATGCACAGTCTGGAACCGATCAGTAGGTGCATTAATGGGTACAAAGGTTGATCGTGTGTGACGTTGTGTTTTAGCTTGTTGACAATTTGAGCAATGTCTTACTAATTCTTTTACATCTCTATCCATATGCTGCCAAAAATATCGTTGCTTAATGAGCTTAGAAGTGTTCTTAACTCCCGGATGAGAAAGATTATGCAGGGATGATATTATGACATCTCGAAGGGAAGAAGGAACGAAAGGTCTAGGAGATCCAGTGGCATTATCGCACCATATGATAAGATTAGGGGATAATTTATATTGAGAAAGGCGATCTTTGAAAGTCTCAATCTCTGAGTCACTTTCCTGAGCATGAGCAATACCATGCAAGTCAAAAGGATCCACAGTGATGGCGCAAGTTGTCCGAGAAAGACAATCAGCGACAATGTTTTCATTGCCACGAATATATTCTACATAAGAAATATACTCTGATATTAGTGACAATTGTCGTTGTTGACGATCCGACTTTGCAGGGGACTTTGAGTAAAATGCTGACACTATAGGTTTATGGTCTAGGAAAAGGGTAACTGTATGTCCATCAATTAATGTCTTAAAGTGCAATACGGCCAGATAGGCAGCTAAAAGTTCGCGATCATAAGTTGAGTAGGTTTTCTGAACATCAGAAAGTTTTTTAGAATAAAAACCCAGCGGTGTTGGGTGAGAGTCTACCATTTGATAGAGTACAGCACCAACTGCTAGGTTAGAACTGTCTGTTACAAGCTGATAATTAGTAGACACAATTGAGGGAAAAGTTAAAGTAGGACAATTAATTAAAGCTAGCTTAAGGTTATGAAAGGATTCTTTATCAGAATCTGTCCAAGGCAAGAACTTAGCAGATGGATTATGACGTAGAAGTTCTGTAATAGGATAAGCAATTCCTGCAAAGTTACGAATCATTTGTCTAAAGAAATTAATCATGCCCATAAAACGGCGTAGTTCAGTGGATGACTGAGGCAAAGGAAATTCTGAGATGGCAGTGACCCGTTCAACGGGCGGTCTGACACCTTCAGAACTTACTTTATATCCGAGAAAAATGAGCGAAGACTTGAAAAACTCGCATTTGTTAAGGAAAATCGCAAGTTATACTTAGCTAGTTGAGCAAGTACGACATTCAAGTCCTTAAAATGTTCCTCTGATGATGCACTGGCGACCAAAATGTCGTCTAAATAGCAAAAGACATTCTTACATTTAGCAAGGACAGTGTCAATCACTCTTTGAAATGTAGAACCAGCATTTTTAAGTCCAAATGGCATGAACTTGTACTCAAATAATCCGAAAGGCGTACACACAGCGGTCTTCGGAATATCACTCTCAGCGACAGGAATCTGTAAATATGCCCTTTGTAAGTCGAGTTTGGTAAATATATTCTTACTATGCAAAGACATGGTTAAACTCCGTAAATGGGGAATTGGGTACTTATCATCTACCGTTACACTATTGAGACCACGATAATCTCCACAGGGTCTCCATGAACCGGGCTCCTTTTTCGGAACGAGGTGCAAAGGAGAAGCCCAAGGAGATTTAGAACGCTGAATTATACCAGCCTTAAGCAAAAACTGAAATTCTTCTTTGGCAGCATTAAGTTTTACACCAGTCAAGGGGCGTGCTTTAAAATTAACAGGGGGGCTGTTCCCAGTATCTATATGATGTTTTATAAGCACATCCATAGTCTCAATAGTTGATAACTGTAATGGGGCAGTGAGAACTGGATATTGTGAGAGGAGAGACCTAGCCTGAGGGTCCACTCCATCAAAATCTATAAAATATGTAGAGACAGGTCCTTCTAAAGTATTGAGAGAAATGTGGTTCTGAGTAATTGAATCTAGTAGCATATTACTCTTACAATCTACTATAAGAGACTGAGCAGCTAAGAAATCTGTTCCAAAAATAGGTTGCACTACATCAGCAACAACAAATGACCATGAAAATGACCGTCTGATACACTTAATACTAAAGTCCATGTCAACCTCACCATGGCATCGAATAGATGATCCTGAAGCACTAATAAGAGTCACTGCTGTAGGTCTCAAAAACGGAGTCAGATTAGGTTCAAAAGGCAATATTGAAATTGTGGAGCCAGTATCAATTAAGAATACATTTGTTTTGGAACCGATTTTGGCACTTACTTTAAGTGGCAATCCGACGGTTGCAAGGTTAACGGATTGCTCCTTCAGTTTTCCGACTGTTCATGACACTCAGGTGCAGGGGACGATGAACGAGAAGATGGACGTGAGCTAGGCAAAACATTCAAGCTTGATGATGAAAGTATACACCAACCTTTACAAGATTTTGCACTATTTCCATAATACAGATGATATCTACACACCTTAGGACGCTGATTTCTGTGAAATACACGTATCCCAATAGGAATAGATGTATGTGAATAGCCAGGTATTGATGATCTTTGAATGTTTGTATGTGTGTCTGAACCTCTGTTATATAAATGTCTAGGTTGCACATTGTTTCCACGCGCTTGGCGTCTATCAGATGTATTCCTCGAGTATGAGGTGTTTTCACAAAAGAATGAAACAGACTGGCTAGTACCACCATACACTAATAATGTGTCTGCAACACGTGTCAATTCCTCAAGGGTAGTACTCGAATCATACGTTACAAGAAGAGGTCTGATTGTATTAGGGAGAGCCTTTAAAAATTTTATCCTTAAGAAATCATCAGTAACCTCTAATGGGGCAGCGATTTTTCGCAACTCTTGCAAGTACAAGGTGGGTTTAGTACACAATATCTTATTCTGGTTCACTAGGGTATCAAATAATTCTGGTTTAGACCTAGCAAAGAGAGATACAAGTGCTTTCTTCAAATCTTCGTAACAAGCAGAATTTATAACAGAATCATTAAGTTGACTGAGTACACTGACAGGTAAATTGGCCAAAATGTTATGAAATTTAGTTGAGGAAGTGGTAATACCAGCTAATAAAAATTGAGATTCTACAATATTAAACCACCTGGTAACTGAAGCTTCGTCGAACGGTGGGGGTTTAACGGTGACTGCAGACGTCGACACTGGAGTCACAGTAGTAGTAGAGCCTTGCTTAGCTGCCAGGTCAGTCATGTCTGTCACTAAAGCACCACAGGCAACACTCGCATCCACACCAATCCTCCAACAGGCTGTAGGTCACTCCGGGGTCACCACTTTAGGAGTCATGGTAGTTGAATTGAGTGAAACCCCAGGGTGGTAGCACGGATGTATTGTTCGTCCACATAGGTACACAAAAGGTTATACAAAACAGTGTTGGACAGAGTAGACAGAGTCTCAGAGTCCCAGAGTCCCAGAGGCCTGCAAACATGAACACAGTAATAATATACCAAACCAATGACTGAAGCTTGGTGTGTAAAACATATTACACATACACCATTTCACAACTAATATATGCATTAAAAATATATACAAACATATAATTACAAAATATAAGATCCAAAAGAAATATATGCTTAATACTACATTTACATACATTATAACATTTTATAGTGTCACTACAGGCATAACTTGACCACTGAAGCTATGATCAGCATTTATTATACCATTTGTTACCCTTATTTCACTTATTGTGTCTCTGTGTGGGCATGCACTTGGCAATCATTTCTGGGTAAGCTAACTATAGCTCAAAATAAAGAGTTCGATGTATATTTTTCCTTCAAACATTTGACTCAACAACAGGTGTTTTATCAGAAGCTAAAATCCTGAAATTTCCTACATTACACAAATATTTTACTTTATTGATGATACTGCCAATACTAGGAGTAATAATGTGAATCTTGTTTGTCCAGTATTTAGAACAACAATGTTTAAAAATAGTTTAATTAATCTTGGCACTAAATTGTTTAACTCCTTACCTGTAGATATGAAAATGCTTCTCAAAACCACAAATATAACAAAATACAAAAAGGAAATAAAACAATATCTATATAACCAACAGAATATTACATAACTGTTGCTTTGCTTTAGTTTTCTTACAGATTGCTTCTTCTTTTTTTTTTTACTGTTTGATTCTAACTTTGCTGTTTCATTTTAATTTCTGTTTGATTTTAATTTCAGTTTGATTTTGATTTATTGTTTGCTCTTATTTTTTTTACTGTTTTCTAACTTTGCAGTGTTTTATTGTTTCATTTTACTTTTACTGTTTGTTTTTATTTTTTACTGTTTTCTAACTTTGCAGAAGGTTTTACTATGTCTTTCCATTTTCAGTTTGATTTTTACTGTTTTTATTTTTTTTTTAGTTTCATTTTTTTTTTTTTTTACTTTGCTGGGAGTTTTACTATTCATTTAATTTCAGTTTGATTTTGGTTTACTGTTTTCTTTGGTTTGGTCTACTGATTAATTTTGTTATTTACTGTTTTGATTCTGTTTTACTGTATGCTTTGTGTTTTTCTGTTTGTCTTAGTGTGTGTGTGTGTGTTATTTTTTTTTACAGCTTGAATTCAATTCTTACTGTTTACTTTTGTTTACAGTTTGATTTCATTTGATACAACTGTATGATTATATTGAATCTTTGCTCTAGGTCATGATGAATTTACACAATTATTTTTATCCGTCTGTCATGGAGCTTCTGCTCGACAGACTGTATTGCTTAAATATAATTCTTATGTATAGTTCATTGTATTTACTATAATAATGGAGGGGAGAAAGAGGGAGGTGTAAGCTGCAGGCTGGTCACTGAGATTAACGTCTTTGTGTGTATGTGATCCATGGTGTAGCCAAAAAAAACTCTGAACATCCCCTTTCCATCATCTGCCAATCAGATACATCCAGGAATGTCCCAGAGAAGCAGGGCTTCTCCGCCACCTTAGGCTGGACAGACTATAAACATTCATAGAGACATCTAGCTGAATCTAGCTACTTCCTCACAAACCAGTATTTCTTTTACTGTTGAGTGCATAGTATACTGATAATTAACAATAACAAAGGATTTTCCAACCACCCCAATGTTGCGATCTAATAATGTCCTGTTTGTTATGTAACAGCTTTATATAGTTGACGTATAATTCATTACAGTTATTGCTTACATTCCCCGCGCTAACTTGGCTCAGTGAAACACCACACCATTCCCAAGCCTACACCCCTCCACTACCATCCCCCTATCTTCTCTGCCATGTGTTTCGGATATGAGAGTCGAAATTGGCGGTTCACACCTTGTGGTGTACAAACATTGACAATGCTGGAGTAATGAACGTGGCAGTGGAGGAGACTGTACCACGTTGAAAACACCGCTTCTCGTCCGATTAGCGAAGTCAAGCAACGTTGGGTTTGGTTAGTACAGACCGCCTGGGAACACAAGATGTTGTTGGCATTAATTGTTTTTCTTATCCTCCAATACTTTCATTTCAACACAAACAACGAGCCATGCATCTTTTAAATATTGCTTCACACAACCAGATCCCTTTTGTGTCATTACACTCAGCCTCCAATGAGACCTCAAAGATTTCTAGGCCTCTTGCTTGATACTTGCTTCCTTCATACTTCTTATTACGGAATTTACACCAGTAAATTAGTGAAAACAAAATCTCACCATTAATAGAGAGAAATTACTCCTCACACCATCGACAGGACAGGATGGTTTAGTAAGATCTGAAACAATTACACTTTAATTTCAATGATAGTAATTACTCACACTTGTATTCTTAAAAAAACTAGTTTAACTAATATCGTAATAATTTAAATATCATACACAATGTATTTTTTTATTTAAAGTTTATTGTGCATTACAATACATTATACATATACATATAGCACAGAGTTATACATATAATATACTTGAAATACACAAAGCGGGCATCAGCCCGCCGGTTGGAGTTTAGGTGTTCCCGTGCTGGGTTGCATGGTGGTGGCGAGAGGTGATGTGCTCACAGGTGGCTAAAAAGTGAGCTGTGGTGTGGTCAGCGGGGCTGGGGGGCCGCCCTGAGCACCTGCAGCATCAGGTCAGTGGGTGTGTGACAAACGAGGAGGGCGGCCCTGGCCTGGCGGCTGCTGAGAAGTCCCCAACCCGCAAGCTGGGCGGCGGTTGGTGGTAACGGCGCTGATCTGAGGGCGGCCGTGGTTGGGCAGGAAACGAGGTGGCGGCAGTGCTTCCCGCAGTGGTCGCACTCCTGCCCCTGGAAGCCGTCGCACAGCTCCTCCCTGGTGCAGTAGCCCAGCCTTACGCGCTGCAGCAGCACCCAGTTTGACCTAGGCTGTTGCTGGAAGGCATCCAGTGGCTGGTAGTCGGCGGCGGCGGCGTAGCAAGCCGCCTGTCTCTTCCTCGCTTCCAGTTGCCGGTGTGTGTGGTGGGCGTGCTGGGCTGTGGCGTGCTTGGCGCGTGCCTTTACTTGACGCAGACTGGGGGACACGTGCCTGGTCACCTGAGGGCCACCAGCAGCTCTCTTGGCGGCTGCGTCAGCAGATTCACCTGCCGCCCCTGCGCGGCGATGCTCTGGAGGATACCCAGAATGGTGGTGATGAGGCCCACATTGTCTTTGGGATGCGGCTGCTGGAGGGCCTGTAGCCCCACTCTGGAGTCTGTGTGCAGCATCACGGTGGGCTCCTGTCGGTAGTGGGCGTGCTCCAGAGCCAGTTGGATGGCCACCAGCTCTGTCTGTAGGGTGGAGCAGTGATTAGAGGTCCCCTCGCACAACTCAGTCCCTCTGGTGATGGCAGCAGCACCTGTTCTCCTGCTGTCAGGATCGACTGAGCAGTCGGTGTAGTACACCGCACTGTCTGGTTCAGTGACTTGTGCAATGGCCATTAGGGCATGCTGCCGCATCTCTTCTGTGATGCACTGCGACTTGCTGGCGGGCAGCTGCGTGGCGGAGAAAACTGCCGCGTGGGGCTCCCACGGGGGCGGGGCATGATAGGTGGGGGCAGGAAGGTCCGCCTGCAGCCAGTCCTTTGTGTGGGCCAGGGTGGCTTGAAGCAGCCACGGGTTGCGGCGTAGAGTGTCGACGCCCTGGGTGGCCGCCAGCCGCAGTCTCCTCTGCGTCACACCTCCCGCGTCGCGCTGCAGCACCCTCGATATGCGGCAGGCTGTGATGTGCTGTACCCTGGGGGTGAGGGGTACCAGGCTGGTCTCACTCTGCATGACGCATGCACTGGTCCACCTCGGAGCTCCCAGCATGGTCCTCATGGCGGTGTTCTGCACTACCTCGAGCAGCTCCTGCTGGTTTGGGGAGAGTGCTAGGAGGACGAGGGCACTGTAGTCCACCAGGGAGCGTACCGCCTGCACGTAGTACAGGTGTAAAACGGAGAAGGTGGCGCCCGCAGTGGGTCGTGTCATGGCCCGCATCACACTCAGCCTGGCCTGCGTCCTCTCCCTCAGGTAGGCGGCGGCGTGGGCTGTGAAGGACAGCCGCTTGTCGACCCACACAACGAGGTGCTGATAGGAGTTGGGGGAGGCGGTGGCAGAGTGGATAGAGAGACGGACTGCAAATATCATGGACCCGGGTTCAAATCCACGAGAAAACGTCTGGGATTTTTCTGAGGTGAACTGGGTCCAGCTGTTCGTCAATTATCCTGGCTACGCCGACACGTCAAGAAAATACCCCCTACATCGTCGTCAACTCACAACATAGAAGATGCCAGACCATATTCCAAGATGCTGTGAGTGACGGTGTAGCTGCTCTCCCCTGATAGTGACGTGTATAAATAAGGTGTCTACATCTAGTGGGACAGAAGAGAAGCTACGATACCAACATCACCACGAAGCTCCACTGTATCATCTGGTGCGACACCCAATAATCTCGGGGCCTCGCAAGAGTCACGGGCTACTGACAGCCTACTGCCCCGAGGTTGAGGTATAGAAAAAAAAAAAAAAAAAAAAAAAAAAGGCCAGATCGATTCCCTGGACGCGGAGCTACCATGCTGGGTCCGCCGCCTTTAACATCATGGCCCGTTTTTTTTTTTTTTTCCTGGCCTATCGACCTTGGTGTTGGTCATTAAGGCCTTTTATTTATTTTATTTTATTTATTTTATTTTTATTTATTTTTTTAATTTTTTTTTTTTATTTTATTCATTTACTATTATTTTAAATTGAACTTCTTGCGTATTATTTTATGCATTTATTTTTATTATTATTATTATTATTATTATTATTATTATTATTATTATTATTATTATTATTATTATTATTATTTCTATTACATTTAACTTAAAATTAAACTTACATACTAATAGTTTTTCTTTTCTTTTTGTAACTTTATACAAAATTTTACATCCTAGCTAATAAACTAATCTATGTACCTACTCAACCAATAGCTAACTAGACTAATACCTATACCAGCCAATCGCTAAACCTAGACAGACAAATCGCTAAACCTATCTTAGACAATCACTAAACCTAGCTAATACATCATAATTTACAATATATACAAAACATAATTTATACCATTCACCAGTTAAGGCTTGATGGTGTTGATGTTAAGTTTGGTCCACTGACCTTGCCACAGAAGATTAATTGATTTCTTTCCGAGGGATAGACACGACTGTAGATCCCGAGGGACGTCCCAAGTAACCTCGAGCTCTACAGCCGATTTCGCAAGTAAGTCTGCCCGTTCATTGCCATAAATACGACAATGCCCGGGCATTGCAAAAAGTTCAGCTGTAAACACAGATGTATGTATCGGCAATCTGTACCTAAGTTCACATTCACTCGACCAAACACTCGCACCCACACATTCATCTGACATGAAGCCGTCAGTGTACACGTAATGAGACCCCAGGTGACTGCGGACTATACCACCAAACAGGTGGTGTATCTCCAACTCCGGCGCCTTTTCTTTCGATGTTGGTAACCACGATGTGTTGACGCCGAAGTTGGGTGTCTCCCACGGTGGTATCTCGTTGATGATAAACTTGTCGCAGTCACCGAGGTCTATTTGTAGTTGTTGTCCTAGCTGGTGGAGGCGTACAGCCAGTGGCCTCCGTCTTCCGTGGTGGAGATAATGGTGTTGTTGAAGGGAGGCACTGGCTACGTTTCCGATCTCCGACTTCCTAATGGTGGACATGGCGGTGTTGATGGCGAATTGATCTCGTCGAAGTCGGAGAGGAGGTATGTTCACGTCCACCTCCATCCTAGCTACCCGTGTACACTTCAGAGCTCCCAAACACACACGTAAACATTTATTCTGGTACACATCCAATCTTCCTAGTGTTGTAACTGATGCCGATCCATACACCTGTGAGCCATAGTCTAGCTTTGTACGAATAAGGGCCTTATACACCATTAATAAAGATTTCCTGTCGGCTCCCCATGTGGTACCTGATAGGTACTTAAGGACATTTAAAGGTTTTTCACATCGAACAAGCAAATTATTAACATGATGTGTAAAATTTAATCTTTGGTCAAAATGAATTCCTAAAAATTTAACAGAATTATGAAATGGTACCGGTTGGCCATCTAACGTTACGTTAATTTGGGGTACTCTACGTTTACTAAAAATTACTCCGGTACACTTAGGAACGGAAAACTTAAAGCCCCACTGTAAGGCCCATTGGTGGACAGATTCAAGCGCTGCTTGAATCCGTCCTACTAAAAACTGTGCATTATGTGACGAATGCCACATTGCACAATCATCAGCATACAACGAGTATTTAAGATTCCTGGGGACTATAGCTGGTGAAAGAATATAATTGATCATGATGTTAAAAAGTGTAGGACTAAGCACGCTTCCCTGTGGCACCCCGTTCTCTTGGACAAAAATGTCCGATGTTACATTACAGGGAAGGGTGACAGAAAAAGTTCTGTCACGCAAAATGTTGTTAATGAAAATGGGCAAATTACCTCTAAAACCATAACCGTGAAGCTTCATCAGAATACCGTGTCGCCATGTCATGTCATAGGCTTTATGAATGTCCAAGAACACCCCTACCATGAATTCTTTATTGGCAAATGCCTTTGAAATGCAATGTTCCAGGTTCATCAAGTGATCAACTGTGCTCCGGTGTTTCGGGAAGCCACATTGTCGATCACTCAATAAACCGTTCGCTTCTAAAACAAAAAGTAGCCTATTATTTATCATTCTTTCCATGACTTTACAGAGGCAAGAAGTCAAAGCAATAGGTCGAAATGAACTGAGATTCACAAGACGACCAGACTGTTTAGGTATCGGTACGATCCACGCAAAGGGCCATGAGTTTGGGAAGGTGTTAGACACCTAAATCTCATTATACACTGCTAGCAAGTTGACCAGGTTATCCTGGCCAAGATGACGGATCATACCGTACGTGATGGTGTCAGGTTCAGGACTGGTGTCTTTACAGGATCTTAGGGCAAGGAGAAGTTCGTCTATTATAAACTCCCGGTTGTATGGGTAGTCTACGTCTTCTGTGGCAAAGTCTATCTCTTGTAGTTCAGCCATACGTTTGTGATGGAGAAAACGTTGGTCGTAATTTGCTGAACTACTTACTTTTGATAAACTCCTGGCAAGTACGTTTGCTACTTCCACGGGATCGTCGTAGATGTTATTGTCCACTTGAAGAGTGGTGATGGGAGTATTATTTGTTTGTTATTTAATATCTTTATAGTGGACCAGACTTTAGTAAGTGGTGTAAAACGATTCACCGTGGACACAAACGACAGCCAAGAGTCTCTTTTAGCTCTATTAATTACTCTCCTTGCCTCAGCCCTCGCCCGTTTGTAAGCTATAAAGTTGTTCTGAATGGGCTGTTTGTCAAAAATCCTGTATCTCCTATTACGTTTCCTTAATGCCTCTCGGCAATCCGTTGACCACCAATGTGCTTCACGCTTATTTCGAATTATAGAGGTTTTGGGAATAGCAACCTCGGCTGCGTGTAAAATGTTTTGTGTTAAATTTCGCATCTTTTCATCTATAGTCTCCCCGGATATATCTAGGTCGACGATCCTCCCGAAAGACCCCCAATCTGCTCTCTTAAAATTGAACTTTGGAACCAAAGGGGCCGAAACAGTATGATGTGAATAAGAGAGACAGATGGGAAAGTGGTCACTACCAAGGGAGTCGGACTCAGGATGCCAAGAAAAATCCTGGTTTATATCCGGGGAGGCCAGAGACAAATCGATGGCCGAAAAGTTGCCAGAACGATCGTCAACCCTGGTGGCTTGACCATCGTTCAGGAGGCAGAGGTTGGATTGTAGTATAATGTCTGCCATCTGCCCTCCGCGATCATCAGTTCTTATGCTGCCCCACTGACAGTGATGGGCATTAAAATCGCCCAGTATTAATTTTTTACCATGAAGTTGTCTAAATAAATTTTGTAATGAATCACTGTCAATGGGGCCGCGTGGCGGACAGTAAAGAGAACAGATGGATATGTAGGTGTTGTGTAATTTCACTCTGCAAGCAACGGCTTCCAGAGTAGTGTTTAAGGGGGAAGTTTTGTGTTGGTAAATCTGGAGCAACTGAATCCTCCAAACTATTCCAAGCAACAGAACACCATTATTTTTGCTCTTCTGGTCCTGTTTCCTGGTATACTTTGGAGGAATCAAGGCACTCCAATGTACCAAAAAAGAATTACCACCTTAATGTTATTTGTGTCTGTGGATGTGATTTGTGTGTGTATATTGCTACTCCGTGTCCATCATTTTTCCTGTATGCAATGTAGTGTTTAAATTGTGTTGGGTTAGAGTGATTCTCCAACCCTGTCTCCTGTAAACAGACGACGTCTGGCCTGTGTGTGTGTAATAATATTGATATGTTGTTCAATTTATTCCCAAGACTTCTACAATTCCACTGTAGTTCAGTGAACATGGCGGTTTAAGAGTTACGGGGTCGGCCTGAGTGCTTAGTCTTCTTGTGCCGCCCGCCGCGTGGCGAGTGGCTACCGGGGGACCTTTCCCGGTTCTTGCGTCCGGAGACATCCATTGCTTCCTCATCAATGGTGATTCTCCCAGACTCCCCCGATGAAGAGCTATCCCTTCTCTCCCCCGATGAAGTGGGAGTAGGGTGTGTGCAAGGAAGTGACTTTGGTTTTAGGGTGGTGTAGTTTACTTTATCTGTCTTGTCTGACTTCTTCTTTTGTTTCTCTGACTGCAAAGAAGCTGCAGCCCGAGAATATGAGTTGGTAGTTGGGGTAATAATCTTAGAGGGGGTAGTGATAGTAGGTTTAGAAATAGATTGTTCAGCCTGTTCGCTTGGCTCTGACTCAGTCTGAGTAGTAATTGTACATATCACGGGTCGAGATATCACCGCCGATGCATACGAGACATTGGGTGATGGGGTCGCTTGCGATCCCATCACCACCTTCCTCGCATCATGATAGGAGATACCTCGCACTGCCTTCACCGAGCAGACCTCCTTCTCCAGCTTCCACTTGGGACAATCCCTCGAGGAAGTGGAGTGAGTACCCTTACAATGAATGCAGGAGAGCTCCACTGATGTGCACTTTTCCTCAGCATGATCAGGCGTCGCGCACCTGCCACACACTGGAGAAGAAGCCTTACAAGTACGATTTCTGTGTCCATAAATCTGACAGTTCAAGCATCTAAGAGGGTTGGGGATAAAGGGTCTTACTTCAACGATTTCATAACCAATTTTGACAGTTTCAGGAAGTGAAACTTTGCCAAAAGTCAAAATTAGTGTTGCAGTCTTCTTCCTTATACCATCCTCTAAACGTGTAATAAATCTACCAACTGATATATTTGTTCCTCATTTCCTCAATTATTTATGTCTCTTCCATCATCATTAAATCCCTACAGGTGATTACTCCCCTGCAGGAATTCATGGCTTGAGGAATCTTGGCTTCAACTTCATAATTGTGGATCTGACGTAATTTCAGCAAACTTGCTACTTGTTTTGAATTAAAAGTTTTGACTAGGAGGTCTCCAGATGCAAGTTTTTTAACTGATTCAACCGCACCAGCCCAGCCATCAACTACCTTTTGAACAATGAAGGGATTGAGGCCGGCTAGTGGGGCCGAACCAGTGGCATGAAACATAACAAATGAGGCATTTTTCACGTCTATGTCAAGGGGTGTTCGAGTCTCGTATCGTCTGTCGTTTCGTGGTGGTGGTCGGTCATGGCCGCCTCCGCTATACGGAGGAGGGGTTGGGAGGGAAGGCAACATAGTAACCACTTCCCCCAAGGTTGGGGGGAAGTGGAAAGAGGAAAAGAAAACACCAGAAAGGGATAATACCAGCCCTAATTAACTAATGTTTGAGATCAACCTCTCAACCCACACTAAGGTCCGACTGTGTTTAATCACACCCAGAGCTATCAGTGGTGGAGTCCACCATAGGTAGGAGGCAAAGTTGATCTCAGTATAAAGATATAGACACCTACTATATCTACTACCAGCTATGGAGGGAATGAATACTAGCTAAGCCTATTCGTCACCAGAAGGGTGAAAAAAAAAGAAACTACTGACGGTGCGGCAGGCCCTGGCAGCTAGAGGAGAGAGCACTAACCATACATCTACTCTCTACACGACCCAGTCTCAAAGTCCGCATTCACTCTCTCATGGCCCTTTTTTTTTTTTTTTTTTTTTTTTTTTTTCCTGGCATATCGACCTTGGTGTTGGTCATTAAGGCCTTTTATTTATTTTATTTTATTTATTTTTATTATATTTTATTTTTTTTTATTTATTTTTTTTTATTTTATTTATTTATTATTATTTTAAATTGAATTTCTTGCATATTATTTTATGCATTTATTTTAATTATTATTATTATTATTATTATTATTATTATTATTATTATTATAATTATTTCTATTACATTTAAAATTAAAATTAAACTTATATACTAATTGTCTTTCTTTTCTTTTTGTAACTTTATACAAAATTTACATCCTAGCTAATAAACTAATCTATGTACCTGCTCAACCAATAGCTAACTAGACTAATACCTATTCCAGCCAATCGCTAAACCTAGACAGACAAATCGCTAAACCTATCTTAGACAATCACTAAACCTAGCTAATACATCTTAATATACAATATATAGTATCAACACATAATTTATAACATTCATAATTGACAAAAATATATACAAAATGGTAACAACAATAGTAATAAAAAGTCACATCACTCTGATCAGTTCGGTCTCCCTCAAGAAAGTCATCAATTTATCAGTCACACCACCATCCCCATCACCTAAGAGAGCTGAGAGTGTGAAGGGGACTTTTACTGCATCACAGTAACTTATGAGGGAAGCACGTTCCCCCACAAATCGCCGACAATGCAGGATGATATGACTGATAGATAACACCGCATTGCAGGTGTTACAATGCGGTGGAAAACGTTTGTCTATATATGGTTCTAAGTGTGTTATCCTGGTGCAGTTGGTTCGCACTCTTGCGAGGATTCTTTCTTCTAAGCGGTTGGGCCGGTTGGCAGTGGCCCAATTACCCAGTTGAGGCTTGATGGTAGAGATGTTAAGTCTGGTCCACTGACCTTGCCACAGAAGATTAATTGATTTCTTTCCGAGGGATAGACACGACTGTAAATCACGAGGGACGTCCCAAGTAACTTCGAGCTCTACAGCCGATTTTGCAAGTAAGTCTGCCCGTTCATTGCTATAAATACGACAATGCCCGGGCACCCAGATCAGAGTGAAGGACTTGTTGCATAAGTGCAACTTATTAATGATGCGACCCTGGATTTCATTAGAAATAGTTTGACATGAGTTAATTGCCTGAAGGGCTGACTTGGAGTCTGAGAAAATTACTATTGAATAATAACGAGAATTTAGTGCATAGTCTATAGCTTTGTCAATTGCAAAAAGTTCTGCTGTAAACACAGATGTATGGATCGGCAATCTATACCTAAGTTCACATTCACTCGACCATACACTCGCACCCACACATTCATCTGACTTGGAGCCGTCAGTGTACACGTGATGAGACCCCAGGTGATTGCGGATGATACCACCGAACAAGTGGTGTATCTCCAACTCCGGCGCCTTTTCTTTTGATGATGGTAACCACGATGTGTTGACGCCGAAGTTGGGTGTCTCCCACGGTGGTATCTTGCAGATTGTAAACTTGTCGCAGTCCCCGAGGTCTATTTGTAGTTGTTGTTCTAGTTGGTGGAGGCGTACAGCCAGTGGCCTCCGTCTTCCGTGGTGAAGGTAGTGATGTTGTTGAAGGGAGGCACTGGCTACGTTACTGATCTCCGACTTCCTGATGGTGGACATGGCGGTGTTGATGGCGAGTTGATCCCGTCGAAGTCGGAGAGGAGGTATGTTCGCCTCCACCTCCATCCTAGCTACACGTGTACACTTCAGAGCTCCCAAACACACACGTAAACATTTATTCTGGTACACATCCAATCTCCCTAGTGTTGTATCTGATGCCGATCCATACACCTGTGAGCCATAGTCTAGCTTTGTACGAATAAGGGTCTTATACACCATTAATAAAGATTTCCTGTCGGCTCCCCATGTGGTACCTGATAGGTACTTAAGGACATTTAAAGGTTTTTCACAACGAACAAGCAAATTATTAACATGATGTGTAAAATTTAACCTTTGGTCAATATGAATTCCTAAAAATTTAACAGAATTATGAAACGGTACCGGTTGGCCATCTAACGTTACGTTAATTTGAGGTACTCTACGTTTACTAAAAATTACTCCGGTACACTTAGGAACGGAAAACTTAAAGCCCCACTGTAAGGCCCATTGGTGGACAGAATCAAGCGCTGCTTGAATCCGTCCTACTGAAAACTGTGCATTACGTGACGAGTGCCACATTGCACAATCATCAGCATACAACGAGTATTTAAGATTCCTGGGAACTAGAGCTGATGACAGAATATCATTGATCATGATGTTAAAAAGTGTAGGACTAAGCACGCTTCCCTGTGGCACCCCGTTCTCTTGGACAAAAATGTCCGATGTTACGTTACAGGGAAGGGTGACAGAAATAGTTCTGTCACGCAAAAAGTTGTTGATGAAAATGGGCAAATTACCTCTTAAACCATAACCGTGAAGCTTCATCAGAATACCGTGTCGCCATGTCATGTCATAGGCTTTATGGATGTCCAAGAACACCCCTACCATGAATTCTTTATTGGCAAATGCCTTTGAAATGCAATGTTCCAGGTTCATCAAGTGATCAACTGTGCTCCGGTGTTTCCGGAAGCCACATTGTCGATCACTCAATAAACCGTTCGCTTCTAAAACAAAAAGTAGCCTATTATTTATCATTCTTTCCATGACTTTACAGAGGCAAGAAGTCAACGCAATAGGTCGAAATGAACTGGGATTCACAAGACGATCAGACTGTTTAGGTATCGGTATGACCCACGCAAAGTACCATGAGTTTGGGAAGGTGTTAGACACCTAAATCTCATTGTACACTGCTAGCAAGTTGACCAGGTTATCCTGGCCAAGATGCCGGATCATACCGTACGTGATGGTGTCAGGTCCAGGACTGGTGTCTTTACAGGATCTTAGGGCAAGGAGAAGTTCGTCTATCGTAAACTCCCGGTTGTATGGGTAGTCTACGTCTTCTGTGGCAAAGTCTATCTCTTGTAGTTCAGCCATACGTTTGTGATGGAGAAAACGTTGGTCGTAATTGGCAGAACTACTTACTTTTGAGAAACTCCTAGGAAGTACGTTTGCTACGTCCACGGGATCGTCGTAGATGTTATTATCCACTTGAAGAGTGGTGATGTGGGTATACGGGCGTTTGTTATTTAATATCTTTATAGTGGACCAGACTTTAGTAAGTGGTGTAAAACGATTCACCGTGGACACAAAGAGTCCCTTTTAGCTCTATTAATTACTCTCCTTGCCTCAGCCCTCGCCCGTTTGTAAGCTATAAAGTTGTTCTGAGTGGGCTGTTTGTCAAAAATCCTGTATCTCCTATTACGTTTCCTTAATGCCTCTCGGCAATCCGTTGACCACCAATGTGCTTCACGCTTATTTCGAATTATAGAGGTTTTGGGAATAGCAACCTCGGCTGCGTGTAAAATGTTTTGTGTTACATTTCGCATCTTTTCATCTATGGTCTCCCCAGATATATCTAGGCCGACTATCCTCCCGAAAGACCCCCAATCTGCTCTCTTAAAACTAAACTTTGGTACCAAAGGGGCCGAAATAGTATGACTTGAATAAGAGAGACAGACGGGAAAGTGGTCACTACCAAGGGAGTCGGACTCAGGATGCCAAGGAAAATCCTGGTGTATATCCGGGGAGGCCAGAGACAAATCGATGGCCGAAAAGTTGCCAGAACGATCGTCAACCCTGGTGGCTTGACCATCGTTCAGGAGGCAGAGGTTGGATTGTAGTATAATGTCTGCCATCTGCCCTCCTCGAGCATCAGTTCTTCAGCTTCCCCACTGACAGTGATGGGCATTAAAGTCGCCCAGTACCAATTTTTTACCTGTGAGTTGACTGAATAGATTATGAAATAAATCACTGTCAATGGGGCCGCGTGGCGGACAGTAAAGAGAGCAGATGGATGTGTAGGTGTTGTGTAATTTTACTCTGCAAGCAACGGCTTCCAGAGTAGTGTTTAATGTTATTTGTGTCTGTGGATGTGATTTGTGTGTGTATATTGCTACTCCGTGTCCATCGTTTCTCCTGTATGCGTTGTAGTGTTTAAATTGTGTTGGGTCATAGTGATTCTCCAACCCTGTCTCCTGTAAACAGACGACGTCTGGCCTGTGTGTATGTAATAATATTGATATGTTGTTCAATTTATTCCCAAGACTTCTACAATTCCACTGTAGTACAGTGAACATGGCGATTTAAGAGTTACGGGATCGGCCTGAGCGCTTAGTCTTCTTGTGCTGCCCGCCGCGTGGCGAGTAGCTACCGGGGGACCTTTCCCGGTTCTTGCGTCCGGAGACATCCATTGCTTCCTCATCAATGGTGAGTCTCCCAGACTCCACCGAGGAAGAGCTATCCCTTCTCTCCCCCGATGAAGTGGGAGTAGGGTGTGTGCAAGGAAGTGACTTGTTTGGTTTTAGGGTGGTGTAGTTAATTTTGTCATACTTGTCTGACTTCTTCTTTTGTTTCTCTGACTGCAAAGCAGCTGCAGCCTGAGAATAGGAGTTAGTAGATTTGGTAATAGTCTTAGAGGGGGTAATAATAGTAGGTGTAGAGGTAGATTGTTCAGCCTGTTCGCTCGGCTCTGACTCAGTCTGAGTACTAATGGTACACATCACGGGTCGAGATATCACCGCCGATGCATACGAGACATTGGGTGATGGGGTCGCTTGCGATCCCATCACCGCCTTCCTCGCATCATGATAGGAGATACCTCGCACTGCCTTCACTGAGCAGACCTCCTTCTCCAGCTTCCACTTGGGACAATCCCTCGAGGAAGTGGAGTGAGTACCCTTACAATGAAAGCAGGAGAGCTCCACTGATGTGTACTTTTCCTCAGCATGGCCAGGCGTCACGCACCTGCCACACACTGGAGAAGAAGCCTTACAAGTACGATTTCCGTGTCCATAAATCTGACAGTTCAAGCATCTAAGAGGGTTGGGGATAAAGGGTCTTACTTTAACGATTTCATAACCAATTTTGACAGTTTCAGGAAGTGAAACTTTGCCAAAAGTCAAAATGAGTGTTGCAGTCTTCTTCCTTATACCATCCTCTAAACGAGTTATGAATCTAGCATCAATAATATCTTGGTTCCTCATTTCCTCAATTATTTCCGTTTCTTCCATCATCATTAAATCCCTACAGGTGATTACTCCCCTGCAGGAATTGATAGCTTGAGGAATCTTGGCTTCTACTTCATAATTGTGGATCTGACGTAATTTCAGCAAAGTGGCTACTTGTTTGGAATTAAATGTTTTGACTAGGAGGTCTCCAGATGCAAGTTTTTTAACAGATTCAACCACACCAGCCCAGCCATCAATTACCTTTTGAACAATGAAAGGATTGAGGCCGGCTAGTGGGGCCGAACCAGTGGCATGAAGCATAACAAATGAGGCATTTTTTACGTCTATGTCGAGGGGTGTTCGAGTCTCGGTTCGTCCGTCGGTTCGTGGTGGTGGTCGGTCATGGCCGCCTCCTCCGCTATACGGAGGAGGGGTTGGGAGGGAAGGCAACATAGTAACCACTTCCCCCAAGGTTGGGGGGAAGTGGGAAGAGGAAAAGAATACACCAGATAAGGATAATACCAGTCCTAATTAACTAATGTTTGAGATCAACCTCTCAACCCACACTAAGGTGGTCCGTCTGTGTCTATTCACACCCAGAGCTATCAGTGGGGGAGTCCACCATAGGTAGGAGGCAAAGTTGATCTCAATATAAAGATATAGACACCTACTATATCTTCTACCAGCTATGGAGGGAATGACTACTAGCTAAACCTAGTCGTCACCAGAAGGGTGAAAAAAAAAAAAAAAAAAAAACTACTGCCGGTGCGGCAGGCCCTGGCAGCTAGAGGAGAGAGCACAAAACATACGACCTCTCTCTCCACGACCCAGTCTCAAAGTCCCTCATGGCCCGGGTCTTCTCTGCTGATATTTTGAGCCCCAGGTTAGGATTACCGGGAAACTTATTTTGGGAAACAATGTCACTTTCAATAATTAATACATTATAATAAATGTTAGGCATAATATTTGTGAATCAATGTTTTTCAAGAAATTTAATAAATGATTGTGCCATATTTATATTGTAAGATATATCAGTGTTAATAATATATTAAGAGCATACTTCCATAACAATAATTGATTGATGCCCTTTTTGCATTGACTGTATAGTCCCAAGAAAATACATCATACATTTAACCAGGATATAATGATCATTATGTGATTATAATATATTGTATATATAATGGTTGACTGTAGATCTATTTAGACTATACAATGTTACTATACACGTCACAATATATATATATAATTATATGAACATAAATTATACTATAGTTTCCCTGATAGTAAGGTATGGAAGGGTAACTGTTGATTTGGGTTATTTATATTTTAATATATTGTATTATAATGTTTGACTGGAGACCTATTTACACTACACAATGTTACTATACACTTCACATTATATATATATAGGAACATAAATTATACTATAGTTTCTCTGAGGTATACAATATTATCATATTAAAGTATTGTTGAGTTGTGTTACTTATATTTTCTTCATTTGTTCCACACATAAATTACTCTCAATGGATGTATTTAATGTCATTCCTGATGTGTATAATACCTCACAAGAGCCATGTCTCGTTGTTTGCGTTGAAATAGGTGTCTTATATAGAGTTAAGCATAACCTGACCACTGAAGCTATGATCAGCATTTATTATACCATTTGTTACCCTTATTTCACTTATTGTGTCTCTGTGTGGGCATGCAGATGGCAATCATTTCTGGGTAAGCTAACTATAGCTCAAAATAAAAAGTTCGATGTATATTTTTCCTTCAAAATTTGACTCAACAACAGGTGTTTTATCAGAAGCTAAAATCCTGAAATTTCCTACATTACACAAATCTCGGCACTAAATTATTGATATGAAAATGCTTCTCAAAACCACAAATATAACAAAATACAAAAAGGAAATAAAAAAATATTTATATAACTAACAGAATATTACATAACTGTTGCTTTGTTTTAGTTTTCTTAAAGATAGCTTCATTTTTTTTTTCTTTTTACGGTTTGTTTCTAACTTTGCTGTTTGATTTTAATTTCAGTTTGATTTTGATTTATTGTTTGCTTTTATGTTTTTACTGTTTTCTAACTTTACTGATAGTTTTACTGTTTCATTTTAATTTCAGTTTGATTTTTATTTACTGTTTGCTCTTATTTTTTACTGTTTTCTAACTTTGCAGAGTGTTATTGTTTACGGTGAATAAAACCCACTCTTGTTGACGGAAATAATATATTAATCCATACAGTTTCGGTGGACACTTCCACCATCTTCAGTGGTCTAGCGAGAAGAAAGGAATGACATAGATAGTACATAGGTATGAACTTATATACAGTTTGTGGAGGGGGGAGGGAAGGAGGTGTCAGTTGGATGGGGTAGAAGGAGGTGTCGGTGAGGGCAGGTCACGTGTTTATCCCCTTGGGCGTCACCTAGGTGTGGGTGAGGTGAGGTGAGGTGAGGGAAGGGACATTTCTACAAAGGATCTCATTATTGGGTCTAATTTATACATACCATAACTAAGGTTGAAATTGCGGTATTTTTCAATGCACATTGATTCGATTATCTTACGTTTTCTAAAGTCGTTGCTTTTATACATCAGATGGCTACCTTGCCAATCAATTCTATGATTGGCATTACAAACATGGTTAAAAATAGCATTGTTTAAATTACACGTCTTAGTGGCATATTTATGTTCCTTATTTCTAGTTTCTAGGTTTCAGCCAGTCTCTCCTATGTAAACTAGTTCACAATCTTTGCATGGAATTCTATATATCCCTGCTTCTGTCGGGGTTCTAAATTTGTTTTTTACTAACTTTGATTTAATAGTTGAGGTGTATTTAAAGGCTATATTTACATCACTTGTGTGACAAATAGACCTCACCATACTCAAATCAGAGATGTAAGGCAATGTGAGAAAACGTTTCATTTGTGTGGTGTGGTTTATTGGAGCATAGTGAGATTGCCTTGCTTTAAGATAGGCTTTTTTTATGAACCAAGGGGGGTATTTAAAATTTTAAAAGATTTTCCAAATCAGCTGATTTTCTTCATATATATGCTCTGAGCTGCAAATTCTGAGGGCTCTAAGGAACATTGATGAGATGACAGACAATTTTGTGGCCTAATGATGATACGAATAGTAATGAATGAACAAATTACAACTGGTAGGCTTCCTATACACTTTGAAGCTTAGTAAATGATTAAGTTTTACTACTAATACATCTAGAAACGGAAGTACGCCACCGTTCTCCCATTCGACTTTAAAATTGATGGATGGTGCAAGGTGATTAAGCTGGTGGAAGAAATCATCAAAGTTATCAAGGGCTGAGGACCAAAATGAAAAAATATCGTCTACGTAGCGAAACCAAACGAGATGAGGGGGGGGGGGGAGAAACGTGGTAGTATTTCCGTTTCAAAATACTCCATATATAAATTGCTTAAAATGGGTGACAGTGGGGAACCCATACCCATGCCAAAACACTGCATATAATAGTTGTTATTGAAAGAAAAAGCATTTGAAGTTACACATACCTGGCAGTGTCCACCGAAACTGTATGGATTAATATATTATTTCCGTCAACAAGAGTGGGTTTTATTCACCGTTTATGATCATCACGCCAGTGTGATTTCACCAACAATACAGACCCAAAACATGCTCAAAATCGGTATTTTAGGTGCCCAAAAGTCAATATGTGCATGCATCTTCAGTACACGTTTATATCTCAAATTCAGGCTCAAAACACTCGAAAATTCGATATTTTGGGGTCCCAGAAGCAATTTGTACGTGCCTACTCAGATACAGGCCCAAAACATGCTAAAAATTGATATTTTAAGTGTCTAAAGTCGATATGTGCATGCATCTTCTCTACCCGTTTATATCTCATATTCAGGCTCAAAACACCCGAAAATTAATATTTTCGGGTCTTAGAAGCGATATGTACATGCCTACTCCTAGTTAGAATGTTTTTAAGATACAGCCACAAAAGATGCTCAAAATCGATATTTTAAGTGTCCGAAGTCGATATGTGCATGCATCTTCTGTACCCGTTTATATCTCAAATTCAGGCTAAAAACACCCGAAAATTCAATATTTTGGGGTCCCAGAAGCGATCTGTACATGCCTACTCCTTGTTAGAGTATTTTCAAAATACAGGCCCAAAACATGCTGAAAATCGATATTTTAGGTGCCCAAAGTCAATATGTGCATGCATCTTCTGTTCCCGTTTATATCTCAAATTCTGGCTCAAAACACCCGAAAATTCGATATTTTGGGGTTCCAGAAGCGATCTGTACATGCCTACTTAGTGCTAGAATATTTTCAAAATATATTGGCCCAAAACATGCTAAAAATCGATATTTTAGTTGCCCAAAGTCGATATCTCAAATTCAGGCACAAAACACCCGAAAATTCGATATATTGGGGTCCCAGAAGCGATCTGTACATGCCTACTCCGTGTTAGAGTATTTTAAAAATACAGGCCTAAAACCTACTGAAAATCGATCTTTTAGGTGCCCAAAAGTCGATATGTGCATGCATCTTCTGTACCCGTTTATATGTCAAATTCAGGCTCCAAACACCCAAAAATTCGATATTTTGGGGTCCCAGAAGCGATCTGTACATGCCTACTCCTTGTTAGAGTATTTTCAAAATACAGGCCCAAAACATGCTGAAAATCGATATTTTAGGTGCCCAAAGTCAATATGTGCATGCATCTTCTGTTCCCGTTTATATCTCAAATTCTGGCTCAAAACACCCGAAAATTCGATATTTTGGGGTTCCAGAAGCGATCTGTACATGCCTACTTAGTGCTAGAATATTTTCAAAATATATTGGCCCAAAACATGCTAAAAATCGATATTTTAGTTGCCCAAAGTCGATATCTCAAATTCAGGCACAAAACACCCGAAAATTCGATATATTGGGGTCCCAGAAGCGATCTGTACATGCCTACTCCGTGTTAGAGTATTTTAAAAATACAGGCCTAAAACCTACTGAAAATCGATCTTTTAGGTGCCCAAAAGTCGATATGTGCATGCATCTTCTGTACCCGTTTATATGTCAAATTCAGGCTCCAAACACCCAAAAATTCGATATTTTGGGGTCCCAGAAGCGATCTGTACATGCCTACTCAGATACAGGCCCAAAACATGCTGAAAATCGATATTTTAGGTGCCCAAAAGTCAATAGGTTCATGCATCTTCAGTACTTGTTTATATCTCAAATTCAGGTTCAAAACACCCGAAAATACGATATTTTGGGGTCCCAGAAGCGATCTGTACATGCCTACTATGTGTTAAAGTATTTTCAAAATACAGGCCTAAAACATGCTGAAAATCGATATTTTAGGTGCCCAAAGTCAATATGTGCATGCATCTTCTGTACCCGTTTATATCTCAAATTCAGGCTCAAAACACCCGAAAATTCGATATTTTGGGGTCCTAGAACCGATCTGTACATGCCTACTCAGTGCTAGAATATTTTCAAAATATAGGCCCAGAACATGCTAAAAATCGATATTTTAGGTGCCCAAACTCGATATCTTAAATTCAGGCCCAAAACACCCGAAAATTCGATATTTTGGGCTCCCAGAAGCGATGTGTACATTCCTACTCCGTGTAAGAGTATTTTTAATATACAGGCCCAAAACATGCTGAAAATCGATCTTTTAGGTGCCCAAAGTCAATATGTGTATTCATCTTCTGCACCCGTTTATATCCCAAATTCAACCTCAAAACACCCGAAAATTCGATATTTTTGGGTCCCAGAAGCGATCTGTACATGCCTACTCATTTCTAGAATGTTTTCAAAATAAAGGCTCAAAACATGCTAAAAATCAATATTTTAAGTGTCCAAAGTCGATATGTGCATGCAGCTTCTGTACCCGTTTATATCTCAAATTCAGGCTCAAAACACCCGAAAATTCGGTATTTTTGTGTCCTAGAAGCGATCTGTACTTGCCTACTCCTAGTTAGAATGTTTTTAAGATACAGACCCAAAACATGCTCAAAATCGATATTTTAGGTGCCCAAAAGTCGATATGTGCATGCATCTTCAGTACCAGTTTATATCTCAAATTCAGGCTCAAAACACCCAAAAATTCGATATTTTGGGGTCCCAGAAGCGATCTGTACATGCCTACTCCGTGTTAGAGTATTTTCAAAATACAGGCCCAAAACATGCTGAAAATCGATATTTTAGGTGCCCAAAGTCAATATGTGCATGCATCTTCTGTACCCGTTTATATCTTAAATTCTGGCTCAAAACACCCGAAAATTCGATATTTTGGGGTCCCAGAAGTGATCTGTACATGCCTACTCAGTGCTAGAATATTTTCAAAATATAGGCCCAAAACAAGCTAAAAATCGATATTTTAGGTGCCCAAAGTCGATATCTAAAATTCAGCCCAAAACACCCGAAAATTCGATATTTCGGGGTCCCAGAAGCGATCTGTACATTCTTACTCCGTGTTAGAGTATTTTCAAAATACAGGCCCAAAACATGCTCAAAATCGGTATTTTAGGTGCCCAAAAGTCAATATGTGCATGCATCTTCAGTACCCGTTTATATCTCAAATTCAGGCTCAAAACACTCGAAAATTCGATATTTTGGGGTCCCAGAAGCAATTTGTACGTGCCTACTCAGATACAGGCCCAAAACATGCTAAAAATTGATATTTTAAGTGTCTAAAGTCGATATGTGCATGCATCTTCTCTACCCGTTTATATCTCATATTCAGGCTCAAAACACCCGAAAATTAATATTTTCGGGTCTTAGAAGCGATATGTACATGCCTACTCCTAGTTAGAATGTTTTTAAGATACAGCCACAAAAGATGCTCAAAATCGATATTTTAAGTGTCCGAAGTCGATATGTGCATGCATCTTCTGTACCCGTTTATATCTCAAATTCAGGCTAAAAACACCCGAAAATTCAATATTTTGGGGTCCCAGAAGCGATCTGTACATGCCTACTCCTTGTTAGAGTATTTTCAAAATACAGGCCCAAAACATGCTGAAAATCGATATTTTAGGTGCCCAAAGTCAATATGTGCATGCATCTTCTGTTCCCGTTTATATCTCAAATTCTGGCTCAAAACACCCGAAAATTCGATATTTTGGGGTTCCAGAAGCGATCTGTACATGCCTACTTAGTGCTAGAATATTTTCAAAATATATTGGCCCAAAACATGCTAAAAATCGATATTTTAGTTGCCCAAAGTCGATATCTCAAATTCAGGCACAAAACACCCGAAAATTCGATATATTGGGGTCCCAGAAGCGATCTGTACATGCCTACTCCGTGTTAGAGTATTTTAAAAATACAGGCCTAAAACCTACTGAAAATCGATCTTTTAGGTGCCCAAAAGTCGATATGTGCATGCATCTTCTGTACCCGTTTATATGTCAAATTCAGGCTCCAAACACCCAAAAATTCGATATTTTGGGGTCCCAGAAGCGATCTGTACATGCCTACTCAGATACAGGCCCAAAACATGCTGAAAATCGATATTTTAGGTGCCCAAAAGTCAATAGGTTCATGCATCTTCAGTACTTGTTTATATCTCAAATTCAGGTTCAAAACACCCGAAAATACGATATTTTGGGGTCCCAGAAGCGATCTGTACATGCCTACTATGTGTTAAAGTATTTTCAAAATACAGGCCTAAAACATGCTGAAAATCGATATTTTAGGTGCCCAAAGTCAATATGTGCATGCATCTTCTGTACCCGTTTATATCTCAAATTCAGGCTCAAAACACCCGAAAATTCGATATTTTGGGGTCCTAGAACCGATCTGTACATGCCTACTCAGTGCTAGAATATTTTCAAAATATAGGCCCAGAACATGCTAAAAATCGATATTTTAGGTGCCCAAACTCGATATCTTAAATTCAGGCCCAAAACACCCGAAAATTCGATATTTTGGGCTCCCAGAAGCGATGTGTACATTCCTACTCCGTGTAAGAGTATTTTTAATATACAGGCCCAAAACATGCTGAAAATCGATCTTTTAGGTGCCCAAAGTCAATATGTGTATTCATCTTCTGCACCCGTTTATATCCCAAATTCAACCTCAAAACACCCGAAAATTCGATATTTTTGGGTCCCAGAAGCGATCTGTACATGCCTACTCATTTCTAGAATGTTTTCAAAATAAAGGCTCAAAACATGCTAAAAATCAATATTTTAAGTGTCCAAAGTCGATATGTGCATGCAGCTTCTGTACCCGTTTATATCTCAAATTCAGGCTCAAAACACCCGAAAATTCGGTATTTTTGTGTCCTAGAAGCGATCTGTACTTGCCTACTCCTAGTTAGAATGTTTTTAAGATACAGACCCAAAACATGCTCAAAATCGATATTTTAGGTGCCCAAAAGTCGATATGTGCATGCATCTTCAGTACCAGTTTATATCTCAAATTCAGGCTCAAAACACCCAAAAATTCGATATTTTGGGGTCCCAGAAGCGATCTGTACATGCCTACTCCGTGTTAGAGTATTTTCAAAATACAGGCCCAAAACATGCTGAAAATGGATATTTTAGGTGCCCAAAGTCAATATGTGCATGCATCTTCTGTACCCGTTTATATCTTAAATTCTGGCTCAAAACACCCGAAAATTCGATATTTTGGGGTCCCAGAAGTGATCTGTACATGCCTACTCAGTGTTAGAATATTTTCAAAATATAGGCCCAAAACAAGCTAAAAATCGATATTTTAGGTGCCCAAAGTCGATATCTAAAATTCAGCCCAAAACACCCGAAAATTCGATATTTCGGGGTCCCAGAAGCGATCTGTACATTCTTACTCCGTGTTAGAGTATTTTCAAAATACAGGCCCAAAACATGCTCAAAATCGGTATTTTAGGTGCCCAAAAGTCAATATGTGCATGCATCTTCAGTACCCGTTTATATCTCAAATTCAGGCTCAAAACACTCGAAAATTCGATATTTTGGGGTCCCAGAAGCAATTTGTACGTGCCTACTCAGATACAGGCCCAAAACATGCTAAAAATTGATATTTTAAGTGTCTAAAGTCGATATGTGCATGCATCTTCTCTACCCGTTTATATCTCATATTCAGGCTCAAAACACCCGAAAATTAATATTTTCGGGTCTTAGAAGCGATATGTACATGCCTACTCCTAGTTAGAATGTTTTTAAGATACAGCCACAAAAGATGCTCAAAATCGATATTTTAAGTGTCCGAAGTCGATATGTGCATGCATCTTCTGTACCCGTTTATATCTCAAATTCAGGCTAAAAACACCCGAAAATTCAATATTTTTTGGTCCCAGAAGCGATCTGTACATGCCTACTCCTTGTTAGAGTATTTTCAAAATACAGGCCCAAAACATGCTGAAAATCGATATTTTAGGTGCCCAAAGTCAATATGTGCATGCATCTTCTGTTCCCGTTTATATCTCAAATTCTGGCTCAAAACACCCGAAAATTCGATATTTTGGGGTTCCAGAAGCGATCTGTACATGCCTACTTAGTGCTAGAATATTTTCAAAATATATTGGCCCAAAACATGCTAAAAATCGATATTTTAGTTGCCCAAAGTCGATATCTCAAATTCAGGCACAAAACACCCGAAAATTCGATATATTGGGGTCCCAGAAGCGATCTGTACATGCCTACTCCGTGTTAGAGTATTTTAAAAATACAGGCCTAAAACCTACTGAAAATCGATCTTTTAGGTGCCCAAAAGTCAATATGTGCATGCATCTTCTGTACCCGTTTATATGTCAAATTCAGGCTCCAAACACCCAAAAATTCGATATTTTGGGGTCCCAGAAGCGATCTGTACATGCCTACTCAGATACAGGCCCAAAACATGCTGAAAATCGATATTTTAGGTGCCCAAAAGTCAATAGGTTCATGCATCTTCAGTACTTGTTTATATCTCAAATTCAGGTTCAAAACACCCGAAAATACGATATTTTGGGGTCCCAGAAGCGATCTGTACATGCCTACTATGTGTTAAAGTATTTTCAAAATACAGGCCTAAAACATGCTGAAAATCGATATTTTAGGTGCCCAAAGTCAATATGTGCATGCATCTTCTGTACCCGTTTATATCTCAAATTCAGGCTCAAAACACCCGAAAATTCGATATTTTGGGGTCCTAGAACCGATCTGTACATGCCTACTCAGTGCTAGAATATTTTCAAAATATAGGCCCAGAACATGCTAAAAATCGATATTTTAGGTGCCCAAACTCGATATCTTAAATTCAGGCCCAAAACACCCGAAAATTCGATATTTTGGGCTCCCAGAAGCGATGTGTACATTCCTACTCCGTGTAAGAGTATTTTTAATATACAGGCCCAAAACATGCTGAAAATCGATCTTTTAGGTGCCCAAAGTCAATATGTGTATTCATCTTCAGCACCCGTTTATATCCCAAATTCAACCTCAAAACACCCGAAAATTCGATATTTTTGGGTCCCAGAAGCGATCTGTACATGCCTACTCATTTCTAGAATGTTTTCAAAATAAAGGCTCAAAACATGCTAAAAATCAATATTTTAAGTGTCCAAAGTCGATATGTGCATGCAGCTTCTGTACCCGTTTATATCTCAAATTCAGGCTCAAAACACCCGAAAATTCGGTATTTTTGTGTCCTAGAAGCGATCTGTACTTGCCTACTCCTAGTTAGAATGTTTTTAAGATACAGACCCAAAACATGCTCAAAATCGATATTTTAGGTGCCCAAAAGTCGATATGTGCATGCATCTTCAGTACCAGTTTATATCTCAAATTCAGGCTCAAAACACCCAAAAATTCGATATTTTGGGGTCCCAGAAGCGATCTGTACATGCCTACTCCGTGTTAGAGTATTTTCAAAATACAGGCCCAAAACATGCTGAAAATCGATATTTTAGGTGCCCAAAGTCAATATGTGCATGCATCTTCTGTACCCGTTTATATCTTAAATTCTGGCTCAAAACACCCGAAAATTCGATATTTTGGGGTCCCAGAAGTGATCTGTACATGCCTACTCAGTGCTAGAATATTTTCAAAATATAGGCCCAAAACAAGCTAAAAATCGATATTTCAGGTGCCCAAAGTCGATATCTAAAATTCAGCCCAAAACACCCGAAAATTCGATATTTCGGGGTCCCAGAAGCGATCTGTACATTCTTACTCCGTGTTAGAGTATTTTCAAAATACAGGCCCAAAACATGCTCAAAATCGGTATTTTAGGTGCCCAAAAGTCAATATGTGCATGCATCTTCAGTACCCGTTTATATCTCAAATTCAGGCTCAAAACACTCGAAAATTCGATATTTTGGGGTCCCAGAAGCAATTTGTACGTGCCTACTCAGATACAGGCCCAAAACATGCTAAAAATTGATATTTTAAGTGTCTAAAGTCGATATGTGCATGCATCTTCTCTACCCGTTTATATCTCATATTCAGGCTCAAAACACCCGAAAATTAATATTTTCGGGTCTTAGAAGCGATATGTACATGCCTACTCCTAGTTAGAATGTTTTTAAGATACAGCCACAAAAGATGCTCAAAATCGATATTTTAAGTGTCCGAAGTCGATATGTGCATGCATCTTCTGTACCCGTTTATATCTCAAATTCAGGCTAAAAACACCCGAAAATTCAATATTTTGGGGTCCCAGAAGCGATCTGTACATGCCTACTCCTTGTTAGAGTATTTTCAAAATACAGGCCCAAAACATGCTGAAAATCGATATTTTAGGTGCCCAAAGTCAATATGTGCATGCATCTTCTGTTCCCGTTTATATCTCAAATTCTGGCTCAAAACACCCGAAAATTCGATATTTTGGGGTTCCAGAAGCGATCTGTACATGCCTACTTAGTGCTAGAATATTTTCAAAATATATTGGCCCAAAACATGCTAAAAATCTATATTTTAGTTGCCCAAAGTCGATATCTCAAATTCAGGCACAAAACACCCGAAAATTCGATATATTGGGGTCCCAGAAGCGATCTGTACATGCCTACTCCGTGTTAGAGTATTTTAAAAATACAGGCCTAAAACCTACTGAAAATCGATCTTTTAGGTGCCCAAAAGTCGATATGTGCATGCATCTTCTGTACCCGTTTATATGTCAAATTCAGGCTCCAAACACCCAAAAATTCGATATTTTGGGGTCCCAGAAGCGATCTGTACATGCCTACTCAGATACAGGCCCAAAACATGCTGAAAATCGATATTTTAGGTGCCCAAAAGTCAATAGGTTCATGCATCTTCAGTACTTGTTTATATCTCAAATTCAGGTTCAAAACACCCGAAAATACGATATTTTGGGGTCCCAGAAGCGATCTGTACATGCCTACTATGTGTTAAAGTATTTTCAAAATACAGGCCTAAAACATGCTGAAAATCGATATTTTAGGTGCCCAAAGTCAATATGTGCATGCATCTTCTGTACCCGTTTATATCTCAAATTCAGGCTCAAAACACCCGAAAATTCGATATTTTGGGGTCCTAGAACCGATCTGTACATGCCTACTCAGTGCTAGAATATTTTCAAAATATAGGCCCAGAACATGCTAAAAATCGATATTTTAGGTGCCCAAACTCGATATCTTAAATTCAGGCCCAAAACACCCGAAAATTCGATATTTTGGGCTCCCAGAAGCGATGTGTACATTCCTACTCCGTGTAAGAGTATTTTTAATATACAGGCCCAAAACATGCTGAAAATCGATCTTTTAGGTGCCCAAAGTCAATATGTGTATTCATCTTCTGCACCCGTTTATATCCCAAATTCAACCTCAAAACACCCGAAAATTCGATATTTTTGGGTCCCAGAAGCGATCTGTACATGCCTACTCATTTCTAGAATGTTTTCAAAATAAAGGCTCAAAACATGCTAAAAATCAATATTTTAAGTGTCCAAAGTCGATATGTGCATGCAGCTTCTGTACCCGTTTATATCTCAAATTCAGGCTCAAAACACCCGAAAATTCGGTATTTTTGTGTCCTAGAAGCGATCTGTACTTGCCTACTCCTAGTTAGAATGTTCTTAAGATACAGACCCAAAACATGCTCAAAATCGATATTTTAGGTGCCCAAAAGTCGATATGTGCATGCATCTTCAGTACCAGTTTATATCTCAAATTCAGGCTCAAAACACCCAAAAATTCGATATTTTGGGGTCCCAGAAGCGATCTGTACATGCCTACTCCGTGTTAGAGTATTTTCAAAATACAGGCCCAAAACATGCTGAAAATCGATATTTTAGGTGCCCAAAGTCAATATGTGCATGCATCTTCTGTACCCGTTTATATCTTAAATTCTGGCTCAAAACACCCGAAAATTCGATATTTTGGGGTCCCAGAAGTGATCTGTACATGCCTACTCAGTGCTAGAATATTTTCAAAATATAGGCCCAAAACAAGCTAAAAATCGATATTTTAGGTGCCCAAAGTCGATATCTAAAATTCAGCCCAAAACACCCGAAAATTCGATATTTCGGGGTCCCAGAAGCGATCTGTACATTCTTACTCCGTGTTAGAGTATTTTCAAAATACAGGCCCAAAACATACTGAAAATCGATCTTTTAGGTGCCCATAAGTCTATATATGCATGCATCTTCTGTACCCGTTTATATCACAAATTCAGGCTCCAAATACCCGAAAATTCGATATTTTGGGGTCCCAGAAGCAATTTGTACGTGCCTACTCAGATACAGGCCCAAAACATGCTAAAAATTGATATTTTAAGTGTCTAAAGTCAATATGTGTATGCATCTTCTCTATCCGTTTATATCTCAAATTCAGGCTCAAAAACACCCGAAAATTAATATTTTCGGGTCTTAGAAGCGATATGTACATGCCTACTCCTAGTTAGAATGTTTTTAAGATACAGCCACAAAAGATGCTCAAAATCGATATTTTAAGTGTCCAAAGTCGATATGTGCATGCATCTTCTGTACCCGTTTATATCTCAAATTCAGGCTAAAAACACCCGCAAATTCGATATTTTGGGGTCCCAGAAGCGGTCTGTACATGCCTACTCCTTGTTAGATTATTTTCAAAATACAGGCCCAAAACATGCTGAAAATCGATATTTTAGGTGCCCAAAGTCAATATGTGCATGCATCTTCTGTACCCGTTTATATCTTAAATTCTGGCTCAAAACACCCAAAAATTCGATATTTTTGGGTCCCAGAAGTGATCTGTACATGCCTACTCAGTGCTAGAATATTTTCAAAATATAGGCCCAAAACAAGCTAAAAATCGATATTTTAGGTGCCCAAAGTCGATATCTAAAATTCAGCCCAAAACACCCGAAAATTCGATATTTCGGGGTCCCAGAAGCGATCTGTACATTCTTACTCCGTGTTAGAGTATTTTCAAAATACATGCCCAAAACATACTGAAAATCGATCTTTTAGGTGCCAAAAAGTCTATATATGCATGCATCTTCTATACCCGTTTATATCACAAATTCAGGCTCCAAATACCCGAAAATTCGATATTTTGGGGTCCCAGAAGCAATTTGTACGTGCCTACTCAGATACAGGCCCAAAACATGCTAAAAATTGATATTTTAAGTGTCTAAAGTCGATATGTGCATGCATCTTCTGTACCTGTTTATATCTCAAATTCAGGCTAAAAACACCCGAAAATTCGAGATTTTGGAGTCCCAGAAGCGATCTGTACATTCCTTGTTAGAGTATTTTCAAAATACAGGCCCAAAACATGCTGAAAATCGATATTTTAGGTGCCCAAAGTCAATATGTGCATGCATCTTCTGTACCCGTTTATATCTCAAATTCAGGCTCAAAACACCCGGAAATTCGATATTTTGGGGTTCCAGAAGCGATCTGTACATGCCTACTCAGTGCTAGAATATTTTCAAAATATAGGCCGAAAACATGCTAAAAATCGATATTTTAGGTGCCCAAAGTCGATATCTCAAATTCAGGCACAAAACACCCGAAAAATTAAAATTTTGGGGTCTCAGAAGCGATGTGTACATTCTTAC
Organism: Petrolisthes cinctipes; assembly: GCA_033782935.1. Taxonomy (NCBI): domain Eukaryota; kingdom Metazoa; phylum Arthropoda; class Malacostraca; order Decapoda; family Porcellanidae; genus Petrolisthes; species Petrolisthes cinctipes. Next base: position 10,575,467 of record JAWQEG010000062.1, on the reverse strand, counting down.
TCCGTGTAAGAGTATTTTCAATATACAGGCCCAAAACATGCTGAAAATCGATATTTTAGGTGCCCCAAGTCAATATGTGTATGCATCTTCTGCACCCGTTTATATCCCAAATTCAACCTCAAAACACCCGAAAAATTGATATTTTTGGGTCCCAGAAGCGATCTGTACATGCCTACTCATTTCTAGAATGTTTTCAAAATAAAGGCTTAAAACATGCTAAAAATCAATATTTTAAGTGTCCAAAGTCGATATGTGCATGCAGCTTCTGTACCCGTTTATATCTCAAATTCAGGCTCAAAACACCCGAAAATTCGTTTTTTTTGTGTCCTAGAAGCGATCTGTACTTGCCTACTCCTAGTTAGAATGTTTTTAAGATACAGACACAAAACATGCTCAAAATCGATATTTTAGGTGCCCAAAAGTCGATATGTGCATGCATCTTCAGTACCAGTTTATATCTCAAATTCAGGCTCAAAACACCCAAAAATTCGATATTTTGGGGTCCCAGAAGCGATCTGTACATGCCTACTCCGTGTTAGAGTATTTTAAAAATACAGGCCCAAAACATGCTGAAAATCGATATTTTAGGTGCCCAAAGTCAATATGTGCATGCATCTTCTGTACCCGTTTATATCTTAAATTCTGGCTCAAAACACCTGAAAATTCGATATTTTGGGGTCCCAGAAGTGATCTGCACATGCCTACTTAGTGCTAGAATATTTTCAAAATATAGGCCCAAAACAAGCTAAAAATCGATATTTTAGGTGCACAAAGTCGATATCTAAAATTCAGCCCAAAACACCCGAAAATTCGATATTTCGGGGTCCCATAAACGATCTGTACATGCTTACTCCGTGTTAGAGTATTTTCAAAATACAGGCCCAAAACATACTGAAAATCGATCTTTTAGGTCCCCGAAAGTCTATATATGCATGCATCTTCTGTACCCGTTTATATCTCAAATTCAGGCTCAAAACACCCGAAAATTCGGTATTTTTGGGTCCTAGAAGCGATCTGTACTTGCCTACTCATAGTTATAATGTTTTTAAGATACAGACCCAAAACATGCTCAAAATCGATATTTTAGGTGCCCAAAGTCAATATCTCAAATTCAGGCACAAAACACCCGAAAATTCGATATTTTGGGGTCCCAGAAGCGATCTGTACATGCCTACTCATATACAGGCCCAAAACATACTGAAAATCGATCTTTTAGGTGCCCAAAAGTAGATATGTGCATGCATCTTCTGCACCCGTTTATATCTCAAATTCAGGCTCCAAACACCCGAAAATTCGATATTTTATGGTCCCATAAGCGATCTGTACATGCCTACTCATATACAGGCCCAAAACATACTGAAAATCGATCTTTTAGGTGCCCAAAAGTAGATATGTGCATGCATCTTCTGCACCCGTTTATATCCCAAATTCAACCTCAAAACACCCGAAAATTCGATATTTTTTTGTTCCAGAAGCGATCTGTACATGCCAACTCAGTGCTAGAATGTTTTCAAAATATAGGCTCAAAACATGCTAAAAATCGATATTTTAAGTATCCAAAGTCGATATGTGCATTCTTCTTCAGTACCAGTTTATATCTCAAATTCAGGCTCAAAACACCCAAAAATTCGATATTTTGGGGTCCCAGAAGCGATCTGTACTTGCCTACTCATAGTTAGTATGTTTTTAAGATACAGACCCAAAACATGCTCAAAATCGATATTTTAGGTGCCCAAAGTCAATATGTGCATGCATCTTCTCTATCTGTTTATATCTCAAATTCAGGCTCAAAACACCCGAAAATTCGATATTTTGGGGTTCCAGAAGCGATCTGTACTCAGTGCTAGAAAATTTTCAAAATATAGGCCCAAAACATGCTAAAAATCGATATTTTAGGTGCCCAAAGTCGATATCTCAAAATCAGGCACAAAACACCCGAAAATTCGATATTTTGAGGTCCCAGAAGCGATCTGTACATGACTACTCCTTACTAGAGTATTTTCAAAATACAGGCCCAAAACATACCGAAAATCGATCTTTTAGGTGCCCAAAAGTAGATATGTGCATGCATCTTCTGTACCCGTTTATATCTCAAATTCAGGCTCCAAGCACCCGAAAATTCGATATTTTGGAGTCCCATAAGCGATCTGTACATGCCTACTCATATACAGGTCCAAATCATGCTGAAAATCGATATTTTAGGTGCCCAAAGTCAATATGTGTATGCATCTTCCGCACCCGTTTATATACCAAATTCAACCTCAAAAGACCAGAAAATTCGATATTTTTGGGTTCCAGAAGCGATCTGTACATGCCAACTCAGTGCTAGAATGTTTTCAAAATAAAGGCTCAAAACATGCAAAAAATTAATATTTTAAGTGTCCAAAGTCGATATGTGCATGCAGCTTCTGTACCTGTTTATATCTCAAATTCAGGCTCAAAACACCCGAAAATTCGGTATTTTTGGGTCCTAGAAGCGATCTGTACTTGCCTACTTCTAGTTAGAATGTTTTTAAGATACAGACCCAAAACATGCTCAAAATCGATATTTTAGGTGCCCAAACTCGATATCTTAAATTCAGGCCCAAAACACCCGAAAATTCGATATTTTGGGCTCCCAGAAGCGATGTGTACATTCCTACTCCGTGTAAGAGTATTTTCAATATACAGGCCCAAAACATGCTGAAAATCGATATTTTAGGTGCCCAAAGTCAATATGTGTATGCATCTTCTGCACCCGTTTATATCCCAAATTTAACCTCAAAACACCCGAAAATTCGATATTTTTGGGCCCCAGAAGCGATCTGTACATGCTTACTCATTTCTAGAATGTTTTCAAAATAAAGGCTCAAAACATGCTAAAAATCAATATTTTAAGTGTCCAAAGTCGATATGTGCATCATCATCTGTACCCGTTTATATCTCAAATTCAGGCTCAAAACACTCGAAAATTCGATATTTTGGGGTCCCAGAAGCGATCTGTACATGCCTACTCCGTGTTAGAGTATTTTTAAAATACAGGCCCAAAACATGCTGAAAATCGATATTTTAGGTGCCCAAAGTCAATATGTGCATGCATCTTCTCTACCCGTTTATATATCAAATTCAGGCTCAAAACACCCGAAAATTCGATATTTTGGGGTTCCAGAAGCGATCTGTACTCAGTGCTAGAATATTTTTAAAATATACGCCCAAAACATGCTAAAAATCGATATTTTAGGTGCCCAAAGTCGATGTCTCAAAATCAGGCACAAAACACCCGAAAATTCGATATTTTGAGGTCCCAGAAGCGATCTGTACATGTCTACTCCTTACTAGAGTATTTTCAAAATACAGGCCCAAAACATACCGAAAATCGATCTTTTAGGTGCCCAAAAGTAGATATGTGCATGCATCTTCTGTACCCGTTTATATCTCAAATTCAAGCACCAAGCACCCGAAAATTCGATATTTTGGAGTCCCATAAGCGATCTGTACATGCCTACTCGTATACAGGCCCAAATCATGCTGAAAATCGATATTTTAGGTGCCCAAAGTCAATATGTGTATGCATCTTCTGCACCCGTTTATATCTCAAATTCAGGCTAAAAACTCCCGAAAATTCGATATTTTGGGATCCCAGAAGCGATCTGTACATGCCTACTCCTTGTTAGAGTATTTTCAAAATACAGGCCCAAAACATGCTGAAAATCGATATTTTAGGTGCCCAAAGTCAATATGTGCATGCATCTTCTGTACCCGTTTATATCTCAAATTCAGGTTCAAAACACCCGAAAATTCGATATTTTGGGGTTCCAGAAGCGATCTGTACATGCCTACTCAGTGCTAGAATATTTTCAAAATATAGGCCCAGAACATGCTAAAAATCGATATTTTAGGTGCCCAAACTCGATATCTTAAATTCAGGCCCAAAACACCCGAAAATTCGATATATTGGGCTCCCAGAAGCAATGTGTACATTCCTACTCCGTGTAAGAGTATTTTCAAAATAAAGGCACAAAACATGCTAAAAATCAATATTTTAAGTGTCCAAAGTCGATATGTGCATGCAGCTTCTGTACCCGTTTATATCTCAAATTCAGGCTCAAAACACCCGAAAATTCGGTATTTTTGGGTCCTAGAAGCGATCTGTACTTGCCTACTCATAGTTAGAATGTTTTTAAGATACAAACCCAAAATATGCTCAAAATCGATATTTTAGGTGCCCAAAGTCAATATGTGCATGCATCTTCTCTACCCGTTTATATCTCAAATTCAGGCTCAAAACACCCGAAAATTCGATATTTTGGGGTTCCAGAAGCGATCTGTACTCAGTGCTAGAATATTTTCAAAATATAGGCCCAAAACATGCTAAAAATCGATATTTTAGGTGCCCAAAGTCGATATCTCAAAATCAGGCACAAAACACCCGAAAATTCGATATTTTGAGGTCCCAGAAGCGATCTGTACATGTCTACTCCTTACTAGAGTATTTTCAAAATACAGGCCCAAAACATACCGAAAATCGATCTTTTAGGTGCCCAAAAGTAGATATGTGCATGCATCTTCTGTACCCGTTTATATCTCAAATTCTGGCTCCAAGCACCCGAAAATTCGATATTTTGGAGTCCCATAAGCGATCTGTACATGCCTACTCATATACAGGCCCAAATCATGCTGAAAATCGATATTTTAGGTGCCCAAAGTCAATATGTGTATGCATCTTCCGCACCCGTTTATATACCAAATTCAACCTCAAAACACCCGAAAATTCGATATTTTTGGGTTCCAGAAGCGATCTGTACATGCCAACTCAGTGCTAGAATGTTTTCAAAATATAGGCTCAAAACATGCTAAAAATCGATATTTTAAGTGTCCAAAGTCGATATGTGCATGCATCTTCTGTACCCGTTTATATCTCAAATTCAGGCTTCAAACACCCGAAAATTCGATATTTTGGGGTCCCAGAAGCGATCTGTACATGGCTACTCAGTGCTAGAATATTTTCAAAATATAGGCCCAGAACATGCTAAAAATCGATATTTTAGTTGCCCAAAATCGATATCTTAAATTCAGGCCCAAAACACCCGAAAATTCGATATTTTGGGCTCCCAGAAGCGATGTGTACATTCCTACTCCGTGTAAGAGTATTTTCAATATACAGGCCCAAAACATGCTGAAAATCGATATTTTAGGTGCCCAAAGTCAATATGTGTATGCATCTTCTGCACCCGTTTATATCCCAAATTCAACCTCAAAACACCCGAAAATTCGATATTTTTGGGCCCCAGAAGCGATCTGTACATGCCTACTCATTTCTAGAATGTTTTCAAAATAAAGGCTCAAAACATGCTAAAAATCAATATTCTAAGTGTCCAAAGTCGATATGTGCATGCATCTTCTGTACCCGTTTATATCTCAAATTCAGGCTCAAAACACTCGAAGATTCGATATTTTGGGGTCCCAGAAGCGATCTGTACATGCCTACTCGGTGTTAGAGTATTTTTAAAATACAGGCCCAAAACATGCTAAAAATCGATATTTTAGGTCCCCAAAGTCAATATGTGCATGCATCTTCTCTACCCGTTTATATCTCAAATTCAGGCTCAAAACACCCAAAATTTCGATATTTTGGGGTCCCAGAAGCGGTCTGTACATGCCTACTCAGATACAGGCCCAAAACATGCACAAAATCGATATTTTAGGTGCCCAAAGTCAATATGTGCATGCATCTTCTGTACCCGTTTATATCCTAAATTCTGGCTCAAAACACCAGAAAATTCGATATTTTGGGGTCCCAGTAGTGATCTGTACATGCCTACTCAGTGCTAGAATATTTTCAAAATATAGGCCCAAAACAAGCTAAAAATCGATATCTTAGGTGCCCAAAGTCGATATCTAAAATTCAGCCCAAAACACCCGAAAATTCGATATTTCGTGGTCCCAGAACCGATCTGTACATGCTTACTCCGTGTTAGAGTATTTTCAAAATACAGGCCCAAAACATACTGAATATCGATCTTTTAGGTGCCCAAAAGTCTATATATGCATGCATCTTCTGTACCCGTTTATATCACTATTTTCAGGCTCCAAACACCCGAAAATTCGATATTTTGGGGTCCCACAAGCAATTTGTACGTGCCTACTCAGATACAGGCCCAAAACATGCTAAAAATTGATATTTTAAATGTCTAAAGTCGATATGTGCATGCATCTTCTCTACCCGTTTATATCTCAAATTCAGGCTCAAAACACCCGAAAATTCATTATTTTCGGGTCTTAGAAGCGATATGTACATGCCTACTCCTAGTTAGAATGTTTTTATGATACAGCCCCAAAAGATGCTCAAAATCGATATTTTAAGTGTCCAAAGTCGATATGTTCATGCATCTTCTGTACCCGTTTATATCTCAAATTCAGGCTCAAAACACCCGAAAATTCGATATTTTGGGGTCCCAGAAGCGATCTGTACATGCCTACTCCTTGTTAGAGTATTTTCAAAATACAGGCCCAAAACATGCTGAAAATCGATATTTTAGGTGTCCAAAGTCAATATGTGCATGGATCTTCTGTACCCGTTTATATCTCAAATTCAGGCTCAAAACACCCGAAAATTCAATATTTTGGGGTTCCAGAAGCGATCTGTACATGCCTACTCAGTGCTAGAATATTTTCAAAATATAGGCCCAAAACATGCTAAAATCGATATTTTAGGTGCCCAAAGTCGATATCTCAAATTCAGGCACAAAACACCCTAAAATCTAAAATTTTGGGGTCCCAGAAGCGATCAGTACATGCCTACTCCTTGTTCGAGTATTTTCAAAATACAGGCCCAAAATATGCTGAAAATCGATATTTTAGGTGCCCAAAGTCAATATGTGCATGCAACTTCTGTACCCGTTTATATCTCAAATTCAGGCTCAAAACACCCGAAAATTTAATATTTCGGGGTTCCAGAAGCGATCTGTACATGCCTAATCAGTGCTAGAATATTTTCAAAATATAGGCCAAAACATGCTAAAAATCGATATTTTAGGTGCCCAAAGTCGATATCTCAAATTCACGCACAAAACACCCGAAAATTCGATATTTTGGGGTCCCAGAAGCGATCTGTACATGCCTACTCCGTGTTAGAGTATTTTCAAAATACAGGCCTAAAACATACTGAAAATCGATCTTTTAGGTGCCCAAAAGTCGATATGTGCATGCATCTTCTGTACCCGTTTATATCTCAAATTCAGGCTCCAAACACCCGAAAATTCGATATTTTAGGGTCCCAGAAGCGGTCTGTACATGCCTACTCAGATACAGGCCCAAACCATGCTGAAAATCGATATTTTAGGTGCCCAAAAGTCAATAGGTGCATGCATCTTCAGTGCTCGTTTATAACTCAAATTGAGGCTCAAAACAACCGAAAATACGATATTTTGGGGTCCCAGAAGCGATCTGTACATGCCTACTATGTGTTAGAGTAATTTCAAAATACAGGCCTAAAACATGCTGAAAATCGATATTTTAGGTGCCCAAAGTCAATATGTGCATGCATCTTCTGTACCCGTTTATATCTCAAATTCAGGCTCAAAATACCCGAAAATTCGATATTTTGGGGTCCCAGAACTGATCTGTACATGCCTACTCAGTGCTAGAATATTTTCAAAATATAGGCCCAGAACATGCTAAAAATCGATATTTTAGGTGCCCAAACTCGATATCTTAAATTCAGGCCCAAAACACCCGAAAATTCGATATTTTGGGCTCCCAGAAGCGATGTGTACATTCCTACTCCGTGTAAGAGTATTTTCAATATACAGGCCCAAAACATGCTCAAAATCGATATTTTAGGTGCTCAAAAGTCGATATGTGCATGCATCTTCAGTACCAGTTTATATCTCAAATTCTGGCTCAAAACACCCGAAAATTCGATATTTTGGGGTCCCAGAAGCGATCTGTACATGCCTAATCCGTGTTAGAGTATTTTCAAAATACAGGTCTAAAACATACTGAAAATCTATCTTTCAGGTGCCCAAAAGTCTATATATGTATGCATCTTCTGTACCCGTTTATATCACAAATTCAGGCTCCAAACACCCGAAAATTCGATAATTTGGGGTCCCAGAAGCAATCTGTACGTGCCTACTCAGATACAGGCTGAAAACATGCTAAAAATTGATATTTTAAGTGTCCAAAGCCGATATGTGCATGCATCTTCAGTACCCGTTTATATCTCAAATTCAGGCTCAAAACACCCGAAAATTCGATATTTTGGGGTTGCAGAAGCGATTTGTACATACCTACTCCGTTTTAGAGTATTTTCAAAATACAGGCCCAAAACATGCTGAAAATCGATATTTTAGGTGCCCAAAGTCAATATGTGCATACATCTTCTGTACCCGTTTATATCTTAAATTCTGGCTCAAAACACCCGAAATTCGATATTTTGGGGTCCCAGAAGTGATCTGTACATGCCTACTCAGTGCTAGAATATTTTCAAAATATAGGCCCAAAACAAGCTAAAAATCGATATTTTAGGTGCCCAAAGTCGATATCTCAAATTCAGCCCAAAGCACCCGAAAATTCGATATTTCGGGGTCCCAGAAGCGATCTGTACATGCTTACTCCATGTTAGAGTATTTTCAAAATACAGGCCCAAAACATACTGAAAATCGATCTTTTAGGTGCCCAAAAGTCTATATATGCATGCATCTTCTGTACCCGTTTATATCACAAATTCAGGCTCCAAACACCCGAAAATTCGATATTTTGGGGTCCCAGAAGCAATTTGTACGTGCCTACTCAGATACAGGCCCAAAACATGCTAAAAATTGATATTTTAAGTGTCTAAAGTCGATATGTGCATGCATCTTCTGTACCCGTTTATATCTCAAATTCAGGCTCAAAACACCCGAAAATTCAATATTTTGGGGTTCCAGAAGCGATCTGTACATGCCTACTCAGTGCTAGAATATTTTCAAAATATAGGCCAAAAACATGCTAAAAATCGATATTTTAGGTGCCCAAAGTCGATAACTCAAATTCAGGCACAAAACACCCGAAAATTTAAAATTTTGGGGTCCCAGAAGCGATCTGTACATGCCTACTCCTTGTTAGAGTATTTTCAAAATACAGGCCCAAAACATGCTGAAAATCGATATTTTAGGTGCCCAAAGTCAATATGTGCATGCAACTTCTGTACCCGTTTATATCTCAAATTCAGGCTCAAAACACCCGAAAATTTGATATTTCGGGGTTCCAGAAGCGATCTGTACATGCCTAATCCGTGTTAGAGTATTTTCAAAATACAGGCCCAAAACATACTGAAAATCTATCTTTTAGGTGCCCAAAAGTCTATATATGTATGCATCTTCTGTACCCGTTTATATCACAAATTCAGCCTCCAAACACCCGAAAATTCGATATTTTTGGGCCCCAGAAGCGATCTGTACATGCCTACTCATTTCTAGAATGTTTTCAAAATAAAGGCTCAAAACATGCTAAAAATCAATATTTTAAGTGTCCAAAGTCGATATGTGCATGCATCATCTGTACCCGTTTATATCTCAAATTCAGGCTCAAAACACCCGAAAATTCGGTATTTTTGGGTCCTAGAAGCGATCTGTACTTGCCTACTCCTAGTTAGAATGTTTTTAAGATACAGACCCAAAACCTGCACAAAATCGATATTTTAGGTACCCAAAAGTCGATATGTGCATGCATCTTTAGTACCAGTTTATATCTCAAATTCAGGCTCAAAACACCCAAAATTTCGATATTTTGGGGTCCCAGAAGCGGTCTGTACATGCCTACTCAGATACAGGCCCAAAACATGCACAAAATCGATATTTTAGGTGCCCAAAGTCAATATGTGCATGCATCTTCTGTACCCGTTTATATCCTAAATTCTGGCTCAAAACACCCGAAAATTCGATATTTTGGGGTCCCAGAAGTGATCTGTACATGCCTACTCAGTGCTAGAATATTTTCAAAATATAGGCCCAAAACAAGCTAAAAATCGATATTTTAGGTGCCCAAAGTCGATATCTAAAATTCAGCCCAAAACACCCGAAAATTCGATATTTCGTGGTCCCAGAACCGATCTGTACATGCTTACTCCGTGTTAGAGTATTTTCAAAATACAGGCCCAAAACATACTGAATATCGATCTTTTAGGTGCCCAAAAGTCTATATATGCATGCATCTTCTGTACCCGTTTATATCACTATTTTCAGGCTCCAAACACCCGAAAATTCGATATTTTGGGGTCCCACAAGCAATTTGTACGTGCCTACTCAGATACAGGCCCAAAACATGCTAAAAATTGATATTTTAAATGTCTAAAGTCGATATGTGCATGCATCTTCTCTACCCGTTTATATCTCAAATTCAGGCTCAAAACACCCGAAAATTCATTATTTTCGGGTCTTAGAAGCGATATGTACATGCCTACTCCTAGTTAGAATGTTTTTATGATACAGCCCCAAAAGATGCTCAAAATCGATATTTTAAGTGTCCAAAGTCGATATGTTCATGCATCTTCTGTACCCGTTTATATCTCAAATTCAGGCTCAAAACACCCGAAAATTCGATATTTTGGGGTCCCAGAAGCGATCTGTACATGCCTACTCCTTGTTAGAGTATTTTCAAAATACAGGCCCAAAACATGCTGAAAATCGATATTTTAGGTGTCCAAAGTCAATATGTGCATGGATCTTCTGTACCCGTTTATATCTCAAATTCAGGCTCAAAACACCCGAAAATTCAATATTTTGGGGTTCCAGAAGCGATCTGTACATGCCTACTCAGTGCTAGAATATTTTCAAAATATAGGCCCAAAACATGCTAAAAATCGATATTTTAGGTGCCCAAAGTCGATATCTCAAATTCAGGCACAAAACACCCTAAAATCTAAAATTTTGGGGTCCCAGAAGCGATCAGTACATGCCTACTCCTTGTTCGAGTATTTTCAAAATACAGGCCCAAAACATGCTGAAAATCGATATTTTAGGTGCCCAAAGTCAATATGTGCATGCAACTTCTGTACCCGTTTATATCTCAAATTCAGGCTCAAAACACCCGAAAATTTAATATTTCGGGGTTCCAGAAGCGATCTGTACATGCCTAATCAGTGCTAGAATATTTTCAAAATATAGGCCAAAACATGCTAAAAATCGATATTTTAGGTGCCCAAAGTCGATATCTCAAATTCACGCACAAAACACCCGAAAATTCGATATTTTGGGGTCCCAGAAGCGATCTGTACATGCCTACTCCGTGTTAGAGTATTTTCAAAATACAGGCCTAAAACATACTGAAAATCGATCTTTTAGGTGCCCAAAAGTCGATATGTGCATGCATCTTCTGTACCCGTTTATATCTCAAATTCAGGCTCCAAACACCCGAAAATTCGATATTTAGGGGTCCCAGAAGCGGTCTGTACATGCCTACTCAGATACAGGCCCAAAACATGCTGAAAATCGATATTTTAGGTGCCCAAAAGTCAATAGGTGCATGCATCTTCAGAACTCGTTTATATCTCAAATTGAGGCTCAAAACACCCGAAAATACGATATTTTGGGGTCCCAGAAGCGATCTGTACATGCCTACTATGTGTTAGAGTAATTTCAAAATACAGGCCCAAAACATGCTGAAAATCGATATTTTAGGTGCCCAAAGTCAATATGTGCATGCAACTTCTGTACCCGTTTATATCTCAAATTCAGGCTCAAAACACCCGAAAATTTGATATTTCGGGGTTCCAGAAGCGATCTGTACATGCCTACTAAGTGCTAGAATATTTTCAATATATAGGCCAAAAACATGCTAAAAATCGATATTTTAGGTGCCCAAAGTCGATATCTCAAATTCACGCACAAAACACCCGAAAATTCGATATTTTGGGGTCCCAGAAGCGATCTGTACATGCCTACTCCGTGTTAGAGTATTTTCAAAATACAGGCCTAAAACATACTGAAAATCGATCTTTTAGGTGCCTAAAAGTCGATATGTGCATGCATCTTCTGTACCCGTTTATATCTCAAATTCAGGCTCCAAACACCCGAAAATTCGATATTTTAGGGTCCCAGAAGCGGTCTGTACATGCCTACTCAGATACAGGCCCAAACCATGCTGAAAATCGATATTTTAGGTGCCCAAAAGTCAATAGGTGCATGCATCTTCAGTGCTCGTTTATAACTCAAATTGAGGCTCAAAACAACCGAAAATACGATATTTTGGGGTCCCAGAAGCGATCTGTACATGCCTACTATGTGTTAGAGTAATTTCAAAATATAGGCCTAAAACATGCTGAAAATCGATATTTTAGGTGCCCAAAGTCAATATGTGCATGCATCTTCTGTACCCGTTTATATCTCAAATTCAGGCTCAAAATACCCGAAAATTCGATATTTTGGGGTCCCAGAACTGATCTGTACATGCCTACTCAGTGCTAGAATATTTTCAAAATATAGGCCCAGAACATGCTAAAAATCGATATTTTAGGTGCCCAAACTCGATATCTTAAATTCAGGCCCAAAACACCCGAAAATTCGATATTTTGGGCTCCCTGAAGCGATGTGTACATTCCTACTCCGTGTAAGAGTATTTTCAATATACAGGCCCAAAACATGCTCAAAATCGATATTTTAGGTGCTCAAAAGTCGATATGTGCATGCATCTTCAGTACCAGTTTATATCTCAAATTCAGGCTCAAAACACCCGAAAATTCGATATTTTGGGGTCCCAGAAGCGATCTGTACATGCCTAATCCGTTTTAAAGTATTTTTAAAATACAGGCCCAAAACATGCTGAAAATCGATATTTTAGGTGCCCAAAGTCAATATGTGCATGAATCTTCTGTACCCGTTTATATCTTAAATTCTGGCTCAAAACAACCGAAAATTCGATATTTTGGGGTCCCAGAAGCGATCTGTACATGCCTAATCCGTGTTAGAGTATTTTCAAAATACAGGTCTAAAACATACTGAAAATCTATCTTTCAGGTGCCCAAAAGTCTATATATGTATGCATCTTCTGTACCCGTTTATATCACAAATTCAGGCTCCAAACACCCGAAAATTCGATAATTTGGGGTCCCAGAAGCAATCTGTACGTGCCTACTCAGATACAGGCTGAAAACATGCTAAAATTTGATATTTTAAGTGTCCAAAGTCGATATGTGCATGCATCTTCTTTACCCGTTCATATCTCAAATTCAGGCTTAAGACACCCGAAAATTCGTTATTTTCGGGTCTTAGAAGCGATATGTACATGCCTACTCCTAGTTAGAATGTTTTTAAGATACAGCCCCAAAAGATGCTCAAAATCGATATTTTAGGTGCCCAAAAGCCGATATGTGCATGCATCTTCAGTACACGTTTATATCTCAAATTCAGGCTCAAAACACCCGAAAATTCGATATTTTGGGGTTGCAGAAGCGATTTGTACATACCTACTCCGTTTTAGAGTATTTTCAAAATACAGGCCCAAAACATGCTGAAAATAGATATTTTATGTGCCCAAAGTCAATATGTGCATACATCTTCTGTACCCGTTTATATCTTAAATTCTGGCTCAAAACACCCGAAATTCGATATTTTGGGGTCCCAGAAGTGATCTGTACATGCCTACTCAGTGCTAGAATATTTTCAAAATATAGGCCCAAAACAAGCTAAAAATCGATATTTTAGGTGCCCAAAGTCGATATCTCAAATTCAGCCCAAAACACCCGAAAATTCGATATTTCGGGGTCCCAGAAGCGATCTGTACATGCTTACTCCGTGTTAGAGTATTTTCAAAATACAGGCCCAAAACATACTGAAAATCGATCTTTTAGGTGCCCAAAAGTCTATATATGCATGCATCTTCTGTACCCGTTTATATCACAAATTCAGGCTCCAAACACCCGAAAATTCGATATTTTGGGGTCCCAGAAGCAATTTGTACGTGCCTACTCAGATACAGGCCCAAAACATGCTAAAAATTGATATTTTAAGTGTCTAAAGTCGATATGTGCATGCATCTTCTGTACCCGTTTATATCTCAAATTCAGGCTCAAAACACCCGAAAATTCAATATTTTGGGGTTCCAGGAGCGATCTGTACATGCCTACTCAGTGCTAGAATATTTTCAAAATATAGGCCAAAAACATGCTAAAAATCGATATTTTAGGTGCCCAAAGTCGATAACTCAAATTCAGGCACAAAACACCCGAAAATTTAAAATTTTGGGGTCCCAGAAGCGATCTGTACATGCCTACTCCTTGTTAGAGTATTTTCAAAATACAGGCCCAAAACATGCTGAAAATCGATATTTTAGGTGCCCAAAGTCAATATGTGCATGCAATTTCTGTACCCGTTTATATCTCAAATTCAGGCTCAAAACACCCGAAAATTTGATATTTCGGGGTTCCAGAAGCGATCTGTACATGCCTAATCCGTGTTAGAGTATTTTCAAAATACAGGCCCAAAACATACTGAAAATCTATCTTTTAGGTGCCCAAAAGTCTATATATGTATGCATCTTCTGTACCCGTTTATATCACAAATTCAGCCTCCAAACACCCGAAAATTCAATAATTTGGGGTCCCAGAAGCAATCTGTACGTGCCTACTCAAATACAGGCTGAAAACATGCTAAAAATTGATATTTTAAGTGTCCAAAGTCGATATGTGCATGCATCTTCTTTACCCGTTCATATCTCAAATTTAGGCTTAAAACACCCGAAAATTCGTTATTTTCGGGTCTTAGATGCAATATGTACATGCCTACTCCTAGTTAGAATGTTTTTAAGATACAGCCCCAAAAGATGCTCAAAATCGATATTTTAGGTGCCCAAAAGCCGATATGTGCATGCATCTTCAGTACCCGTTTATATCTCAAATTCAGGCTCAAAACACCCGAAAATTCGATATTTTGGGGTTGCAGAAGCAATTTGTACATACCTACTCCGTTTTAGAGTATTTTCAAAATACAGGCCCAAAACATGCTGAAAACCGATATTTTAGGTGCCCAAAGTCAATATGTGAATGCATCATCTGTACCCGTTTATATCTTAAATTCTGGCTCAAAACACCCGAAAATTCGATATTTTGGGGTCCCAGAAGTGATCTGTACATGCCTACTCAGTATAGAATATTTTCAAAATATAGGCCCAAAACATGCTAAAAATCGATATTTTAGGTGCCCAAAGTCGATATCTAAAATTCAGCCCAAAACACCCGAAAATTCGATTTTTCGGGGTCCCAGAAGCGATCTGTACATGCTTACTCCGTGTTAGAGTATTTTCAAAATACAGGCCCAAAACATACTGAAAATCGATCTTTTAGGTGCCCAAAAGTCTATATATGCATGCATCTTCTGTACCCGTTTATATCACAAATTCAGGCTCCAAACACCCGAAAATTCGATATTTTGGGGTCCCAGAAGCAATTTGTACGTGCCTACTCAGATACAGGCCCAAAACATGCTAAAAATTGATATTTTAAGTGTCCAAAGTCGATATGTGCATGCATCTTCTATACCCGTTTATATATCAAATTCAGGCTCCAAACACCCGAAAATTCGATATTTTGGGGTTCCAGAAGCGGTCTGTACATGCCTACTCAGATACAGGCCCAAAACATGCTGAAAATCGATATTTTAGGTGCCCAAAAGTCAATAGGTGCATGCATCTTCATTACTCGTTTATATCTCAAATTGAGGCTCAAAACACCCGAAAATACGATATTTTGGGGTCCCAGAAGCGATCTGTACATGCCTACTGTGTGTTAGAGTATTTTCAAAATACAGGCCTAAAACATGCTGAAAATCGATATTTTAGGTGCCCAAAGTCAATATGTGTATGCATCTTCTGCACCCGTTTATATCCCAAATTCAACCTCAAAACACCCGAAAATTCGATATTTTTGGGTCCCAGAAGCGATCTGTACATGCCTACTCATTTCTAGAATGTTTTCAAAATAAAGGCTCAAAACATGCAAAAAATTAATATTTTAAGTGTCCAAAGTCGATATGTGCATGCAGCTTCTGTACCTGTTTATATCTCAAATTCAGGCTCAAAACACCCGAAAATTCGGTATTTTTGGGTCCTAGAAGCGATCTGTACTTGCCTACTTCTAGTTAGAATGTTTTTAAGATACAGACCCAAAACATGCTCAAAATCGATATTTTAGGTGCCCAAAAGTCGATATGTGCATGCATCTTCAGTACCAGTTTATATCTCAAATTCAGGCTCAAAATACCCGAAAATTCGATATTTTGGGGTCCCAGAAGCGATCTGTACATGCTTACTCCGTGTTAGAGTATTTTCAAAATTCAGGCCCAAAACATACTGAAAATCGATCTTTTAGGTGCCCAAAAGTCTATATATGTATGCATCTTCTGTTCCCGTTTATATCACAAATTCAGGCTCCAAACACCCGAAAATTCTATATTTTGGGGTCCCAGAAGCAATCTGTACGTGCCTACTCAGATACAGGCTGAAAACATGCTAAAAATTGATATTTTAAGTGTCCAAAGTCGATATGTGCATGCATCTTCTCTAAACGTTCATATCTCAAATTCAGGCTTAAAACACCCGGAAATTCGTTATTTTCGGGCCTTAGAAGCTATATGTACATGCCTACTCCTAGTTAGAATGTTTTTAAGATACAGCCCCAAAAGATGCTCAAAATCAATATTTTAGGTGCCCAAAAGCCGATATGTGCATGCATCTTCAGTACCCGTTTATATCTCAAATTGACGCTCAAAACACCCGAAAATTCGATATTTTGGGCTCCCAGAAGCGATGTGTACATTCCTACTCCGTGTAAGAGTATTTTCAATATACAGGCCCAAAACATGCTCAAAATCGATATTTTAGGTGCCCAAAAGTCGATATGTGCATGCATCTTCAGTACCAGTTTATATCTCAAATTCACGCTCAAAACACCCGAAAATTCGATATTTTGGGGTCCCAGAAGCGATCTGTACATGCCTAATCCGTGTTAGAGTATTTTTAAAATACAGGCCCAAAACATGCTGAAAATCGATATTTTAGGTGCCCAAAGTCAATATGTGCATGAATCTTCTGTACCCGTTTATATCTTAAATTCTGGCTCAAAACACCCGAAAATTCGATATTTTGGGGTCCCAGAAGCGATCTGTACATGCCTAATCCGTGTTAGAGTATTTTCAAAATACAGGCCTAAAACATACTGAAAATCTATCTTTTAGGTGCCCAAAAGTCTATATATGTATGCATCTTCTGTACCCGTTTATATCACAAATTCAGGCTCCAAACACCCGAAAATTCGATAATTTGGGGTCCCAGAAGCATTCTGTACGTGCCTACTCAGATACAGGCTGAAAACATGCTAAAAATTGATATTTTAAGTGTCCAAAGTCGATATGTGCATGCATCTTCTTTACCCGTTCATATCTCAAATTCAGGCTTAAAACACCCGAAAATTCGTTATTTTCGGGTCTTAGAAGCGATATGTACATGCCTACTCCTAGTTAGAATGTTTTTAAGATACAGCCCCAAAAGATGCTCAAAATCGATATTTTAGGTGCCCAAAAGCCGATATGTGCATGCATCTTCAGTACCCGTTTATATCTCAAATTCAGGCTCAAAACACCCAAAATTCGATATTTTGGGGTCCCAGAAGTGATCTGTACATGCCTACTCAGTGCTAGAATATTTTCAAAATATAGGCCCAAAACAAGCTAAAAATCGATATTTTAGGTGCCCAAAGTCGATATCTAAAATTCAGCCCAAAACACCCGAAAATTCGATATTTCGTGGTCCCAGAACCGATCTGTACATGCTTACTCCGTGTTAGAGTATTTTCAAAATACAGGCCCAAAACATACTGAATATCGATCTTTTAGGTGCCCAAAAGTCTATATATGCATGCATCTTCTGTACCCGTTTATATCACTATTTTCAGGCTCCAAACACCCGAAAATTCGATATTTTGGGGTCCCACAAGCAATTTGTACGTGCCTACTCAGATACAGGCCCAAAACATGCTAAAAATTGATATTTTAAGTGTCTAAAGTCGATATGTGCATGCATTTTCTGTATCCGTTTATATCTCAAATTCAGGCTCAAAACACCCGAAAATTCAATATTTTGGGGTTCCAGAAGCGATCTGTACATGCCTACTCAGTGCTAGAATATTTTCAAAATATAGGCCAAAAACATGCTAAAAATCGATATTTTAGGTGCCCAAAGTCGATATCTCAAATTCAGGCACAAAACACCCAAAAATTTAAAATTTTGGGGTCCCAGAAGCGATCTGTACATGCCTACTCCTTGTTAGAGTATTTTCAAAATACAGGCCCAAAACATGCTGAAAATCGATATTTTAGGTGCCCAAAGTCAATATGTGCATGCAACTTCTGTACCCGTTTATATCTCAAATTCAGGCTCAAAACACCCGAAAATTTGATATTTCGGGGTTCCAGAAGCGATCTGTACATGCCTAATCCGTGTTAGAGTATTTTCAAAATACAGGCCCAAAACATACTGAAAATCTATCTTTTAGGTGCCCAAAAGTCTATATATGTATGCATCTTCTGTACACGTTAATATCACAAATTCAGGCTCCAAACACCCGAAAATTCAATAATTTGGGGTCCCAGAAGCAATCTGTACGTGCCTACTCAAATACAGGCTGAAAACATGCTAAAAATTGATATTTTAAGTGTCCAAAGTCGATATGTGCATGCATCTTCTTTACCCGTTCATATCTCAAATTTAGGCTTAAAACACCCGAAAATTCGTTATTTTCGGGTCTTAGAAGCGATATGTACATGCCTACTCCTAGTTAGAATGTTTTTAAGATACAGCCCCAAAAGATGCTCAAAATCGATATTTTAGGTGCCCAAAAGCCGATATGTGCATGCATCTTCAGTACCCGTTTATATCTCAAATTCAGGCTCAAAACACCCGAAAATTCGATATTTTGGGGTTGCAGAAGCAATTTGTACATACCTACTCCGTTTTAGAGTATTTTCAAAATACAGGCCCAAAACATGCTGAAAACCGATATTTTAGGTGCCCAAAGTCAATATGTGCATGCATCTTCTGTACCCGTTTATATCTTAAATTCTGGCTCAAAACACCCGAAAATTCGATATTTTGGGGTCCCAGAAGTGATCTGTACATGCCTACTCAGTGCTAGAATATTTTCAAAATATAGGCCCAAAACATGCTAAAAATCGATATTTTAGGTGCCCAAACTCGATATCTTAAATTCAGGCCCAAAACACCCGAAAATTCGATATTTTGGGCTCCCAGAAGCGATGTGTACATTCCTACTCCGTGTAAGAGTATTTTCAATATACAGGCCCAAAACATGCTCAAAATCGATATTTTAGGTGCTCAAAAGTCGATATGTGCATGCATCTTCAGTACCAGTTTATATCTCAAATTCAGGCTCAAAACACCCGAAAATTCGATATTTTGGGGTCCCAGAAGCGATCTGTACATGCCTAATCCGTTTTAAAGTATTTTTAAAATACAGGCCCAAAACATGCTGAAAATCGATATTTTAGGTGCCCAAAGTCAATATGTGCATGAATCTTCTGTACCCGTTTATATCTTAAATTCTGGCTCAAAACAACCGAAAATTCGATATTTTGGGGTCCCAGAAGCGATCTGTACATGCCTAATCCGTGTTAGAGTATTTTCAAAATACAGGTCTAAAACATACTGAAAATCTATCTTTCAGGTGCCCAAAAGTCTATATATGTATGCATCTTCTGTACCCGTTTATATCACAAATTCAGGCTCCAAACACCCGAAAATTCGATAATTTGGGGTCCCAGAAGCAATCTGTACGTGCCTACTCAGATACAGGCTGAAAACATGCTAAAATTTGATATTTTAAGTGTCCAAAGTCGATATGTGCATGCATCTTCTTTACCCGTTCATATCTCAAATTCAGGCTTAAGACACCCGAAAATTCGTTATTTTCGGGTCTTAGAAGCGATATGTACATGCCTACTCCTAGTTAGAATGTTTTTAAGATACAGCCCCAAAAGATGCTCAAAATCGATATTTTAGGTGCCCAAAAGCCGATATGTGCATGCATCTTCAGTACACGTTTATATCTCAAATTCAGGCTCAAAACACCCGAAAATTCGATATTTTGGGGTTGCAGAAGCGATTTGTACATACCTACTCCGTTTTAGAGTATTTTCAAAATACAGGCCCAAAACATGCTGAAAATAGATATTTTATGTGCCCAAAGTCAATATGTGCATACATCTTCTGTACCCGTTTATATCTTAAATTCTGGCTCAAAACACCCGAAATTCGATATTTTGGGGTCCCAGAAGTGATCTGTACATGCCTACTCAGTGCTAGAATATTTTCAAAATATAGGCCCAAAACAAGCTAAAAATCGATATTTTAGGTGCCCAAAGTCGATATCTCAAATTCAGCCCAAAACACCCGAAAATTCGATATTTCGGGGTCCCAGAAGCGATCTGTACATGCTTACTCCGTGTTAGAGTATTTTCAAAATACAGGCCCAAAACATACTGAAAATCGATCTTTTAGGTGCCCAAAAGTCTATATATGCATGCATCTTCTGTACCCGTTTATATCACAAATTCAGGCTCCAAACACCCGAAAATTCGATATTTTGGGGTCCCAGAAGCAATTTGTACGTGCCTACTCAGATACAGGCCCAAAACATGCTAAAAATTGATATTTTAAGTGTCTAAAGTCGATATGTGCATGCATCTTCTGTACCCGTTTATATCTCAAATTCAGGCTCAAAACACCCGAAAATTCAATATTTTGGGGTTCCAGAAGCGATCTGTACATGCCTACTCAGTGCTAGAATATTTTCAAAATATAGGCCAAAAACATGCTAAAAATCGATATTTTAGGTGCCCAAAGTCGATAACTCAAATTCAGGCACAAAACACCCGAAAATTTAAAATTTTGGGGTCCCAGAAGCGATCTGTACATGCCTACTCCTTGTTAGAGTATTTTCAAAATACAGGCCCAAAACATGCTGAAAATCGATATTTTAGGTGCCCAAAGTCAATATGTGCATGCAATTTCTGTACCCGTTTATATCTCAAATTCAGGCTCAAAACACCCGAAAATTTGATATTTCGGGGTTCCAGAAGCGATCTGTACATGCCTAATCCGTGTTAGAGTATTTTCAAAATACAGGCCCAAAACATACTGAAAATCTATCTTTTAGGTGCCCAAAAGTCTATATATGTATGCATCTTCTGTACCCGTTTATATCACAAATTCAGCCTCCAAACACCCGAAAATTCAATAATTTGGGGTCCCAGAAGCAATCTGTACGTGCCTACTCAAATACAGGCTGAAAACATGCTAAAAATTGATATTTTAAGTGTCCAAAGTCGATATGTGCATGCATCTTCTTTACCCGTTCATATCTCAAATTTAGGCTTAAAACACCCGAAAATTCGTTATTTTCGGGTCTTAGATGCAATATGTACATGCCTACTCCTAGTTAGAATGTTTTTAAGATACAGCCCCAAAAGATGCTCAAAATCGATATTTTAGGTGCCCAAAAGCCGATATGTGCATGCATCTTCAGTACCCGTTTATATCTCAAATTCAGGCTCAAAACACCCGAAAATTCGATATTTTGGGGTTGCAGAAGCAATTTGTACATACCTACTCCGTTTTAGAGTATTTTCAAAATACAGGCCCAAAACATGCTGAAAACCGATATTTTAGGTGCCCAAAGTCAATATGTGAATGCATCATCTGTACCCGTTTATATCTTAAATTCTGGCTCAAAACACCCGAAAATTCGATATTTTGGGGTCCCAGAAGTGATCTGTACATGCCTACTCAGTATAGAATATTTTCAAAATATAGGCCCAAAACATGCTAAAAATCGATATTTTAGGTGCCCAAAGTCGATATCTAAAATTCAGCCCAAAACACCCGAAAATTCGATTTTTCGGGGTCCCAGAAGCGATCTGTACATGCTTACTCCGTGTTAGAGTATTTTCAAAATACAGGCCCAAAACATACTGAAAATCGATCTTTTAGGTGCCCAAAAGTCTATATATGCATGCATCTTCTGTACCCGTTTATATCACAAATTCAGGCTCCAAACACCCGAAAATTCGATATTTTGGGGTCCCAGAAGCAATTTGTACGTGCCTACTCAGATACAGGCCCAAAACATGCTAAAAATTGATATTTTAAGTGTCCAAAGTCGATATGTGCATGCATCTTCTATACCCGTTTATATATCAAATTCAGGCTCCAAACACCCGAAAATTCGATATTTTGGGGTTCCAGAAGCGGTCTGTACATGCCTACTCAGATACAGGCCCAAAACATGCTGAAAATCGATATTTTAGGTGCCCAAAAGTCAATAGGTGCATGCATCTTCATTACTCGTTTATATCTCAAATTGAGGCTCAAAACACCCGAAAATACGATATTTTGGGGTCCCAGAAGCGATCTGTACATGCCTACTGTGTGTTAGAGTATTTTCAAAATACAGGCCTAAAACATGCTGAAAATCGATATTTTAGGTGCCCAAAGTCAATATGTGTATGCATCTTCTGCACCCGTTTATATCCCAAATTCAACCTCAAAACACCCGAAAATTCGATATTTTTGGGTCCCAGAAGCGATCTGTACATGCCTACTCATTTCTAGAATGTTTTCAAAATAAAGGCTCAAAACATGCAAAAAATTAATATTTTAAGTGTCCAAAGTCGATATGTGCATGCAGCTTCTGTACCTGTTTATATCTCAAATTCAGGCTCAAAACACCCGAAAATTCGGTATTTTTGGGTCCTAGAAGCGATCTGTACTTGCCTACTTCTAGTTAGAATGTTTTTAAGATACAGACCCAAAACATGCTCAAAATCGATATTTTAGGTGCCCAAAAGTCGATATGTGCATGCATCTTCAGTACCAGTTTATATCTCAAATTCAGGCTCAAAATACCCGAAAATTCGATATTTTGGGGTCCCAGAAGCGATCTGTACATGCTTACTCCGTGTTAGAGTATTTTCAAAATTCAGGCCCAAAACATACTGAAAATCGATCTTTTAGGTGCCCAAAAGTCTATATATGTATGCATCTTCTGTTCCCGTTTATATCACAAATTCAGGCTCCAAACACCCGAAAATTCTATATTTTGGGGTCCCAGAAGCAATCTGTACGTGCCTACTCAGATACAGGCTGAAAACATGCTAAAAATTGATATTTTAAGTGTCCAAAGTCGATATGTGCATGCATCTTCTCTAAACGTTCATATCTCAAATTCAGGCTTAAAACACCCGGAAATTCGTTATTTTCGGGCCTTAGAAGCTATATGTACATGCCTACTCCTAGTTAGAATGTTTTTAAGATACAGCCCCAAAAGATGCTCAAAATCAATATTTTAGGTGCCCAAAAGCCGATATGTGCATGCATCTTCAGTACCCGTTTATATCTCAAATTGACGCTCAAAACACCCGAAAATTCGATATTTTGGGCTCCCAGAAGCGATGTGTACATTCCTACTCCGTGTAAGAGTATTTTCAATATACAGGCCCAAAACATGCTCAAAATCGATATTTTAGGTGCCCAAAAGTCGATATGTGCATGCATCTTCAGTACCAGTTTATATCTCAAATTCACGCTCAAAACACCCGAAAATTCAATATTTTGGGGTTCCAGAAGCGATCTGTACATGCCTACTCAGTGCTAGAATATTTTCAAAATATAGGCCAAAATCATGCTAAAAATCGATATTTTAGGTGCCCAAAGTCGATATCTCAAATTCAGGCACAAAACACCCGAAAATTTAAAATTTTGGGGTCCCAGAAGCGATCTGTTCATGCCTACTCCTTGTTAGAGTATTTTCAAAATACAGGCCCAAAACATGCTGAAAATCGTTATTTTAGGTGCCCAAAGTCAATATGTGCATGCAACTTCTGTACCCGTTTATATCTCAAATTCAGGCTCAAAACACCCGAAAATTTGATATTTCGGGGTTCCAGAAGCGATCTGTACATGCCTACTCAGTGCTAGAATATTTTCAAAATATAGGCCGAAAACATGCTAAAAATCGATATTTTAGGTGCCCAAAGTCGATATCTCAAATTCACACACAAAACACCTGAAAATTCGATATTTTGGGGTCCCAGAAGCGATCTGTACATGCCTACTCCGTGTTAGAGTATTTTCAAAATACAGGCCTAAAACATACTGAAAATCGATCTTTTAGGTACCCAAAAGTCGATATGTGCATGCATCTTCTGTACCCGTTTATATCTCAAATTCAGGCTCCAAACACCCGAAAATTCGATATTTTAGGGTTCCAGAAGCGGTCTGTACATGCCTACTCAGATACAGGCCCAAAACATGCTGAAAATCGATATTTTAGGTGCCCAAAAGTCAATAGGTGCATGCATCTTCAGTACTCGTTTATATCTCAAATTGAGGCTCAAAACACCCGAAAATACGATATTTTGGGGTCCCAGAAGCGATCTGTACATGCCTACTATGTGTTAGAGTATTTTCAAAATACAGGCCTAAAACATGCTGAAAATCGATATTTTAGGTGCCCAAAGTCAATATGTGTATGCATCTTCTGCACCCGTTTATATCCCAAATTCAACCTCAAAACGCCCAAAAATTCGATATTTTTGGGTCCCAGAAGCGATCTGTACATGCCTACTCATTTCTAGAATGTTTTCAAAATAAAGGCTCAAAACATGCAAAAAATTAATATTTTAAGTGTCCAAAGTCGATATGTGCATGCAGCTTCTGTACCCGTATATATCTCAAATTCAGGCTCAAAACACCCGAAAATTCGGTATTTTTGGGTCCTAGAAGCGATCTGTACTTGCCTACTTCTAGTTAGAATGTTTTTAAGATACAGACCCAAAACATGCTCAAAATCGATATTTTAGGTGCCCAAAAGTCGATATGTGCATGCATCTTCAGTACCAGTTTATATCTCAAATTCAGGCTCAAAACACCCGAAAATTCGATATTTTGGGGTCCCTGAAGCGACCTGTACATGCCTAATCCGTGTTAGAGTATTTTTAAAATACAGGCCCAAAACATGCTGAAAATCGATATTTTAGGTGCCCAAAGTCAATATGTGAATGCATCTTCTGTACCCGTTTATATCTTAAATTCTGGCTCAAACCACCCGAAAATTCGATATTTTTGGGTCCCAGAAGCGATCTGTACATGCCTACTCAGTGCTAGAATATTTTCAAAATATAGGCTCAAAACAAGCTAAAAATCGATATTTTAGGTGCCCAAAGTCGATATCTAAAATTCAGTCCAAAACACCCGAAAATTCGATATTTCGGGGTCCCAGAAGCGATCTGTACATGCTTACTCCGTGTTAGAGTATTTTCAAAATTCAGGCCCAAAACATACTGAAAATCGATCTTTTAGGTGCCCAAAAGTCTATATATGTATGCATCTTCTGTTCCCGTTTATATCACAAATTCAGGCTCCAAACACCCGAAAATTCGATATTTTGGGGTCCCAGAAGCAATCTGTACGTGCCTACTCAGATACAGGCTGAAAACATGCTAAAAATTGATATTTTAAGTGTCCAAAGTCGATATGTGCATGCATCTTCTCTACCCGTTCATATCTCAAATTCAGGCTTAAAACAACCGGAAATTCGTTATTTTCGGGCCTTAGAAGCGATATGTACATGCCCACTCCTAGTTAGAATGTTTTTAAAATACAGCCCCAAAAGATGCTCAAAATCAATATTTTAGGTGCCCAAAAGCCGATATGTGCATGCATCTTCAGTACCCGTTTATATCTCAAATTCTCGCTCAAAACACCCGAAAATTCGATATTTTGGGGTTGCAGAAGCGATTTGTACATACCTACTCCGTGTAAGAGTATTTTCAAAATATAGGCTAAAAGAATGCTAAAAATCGATATTTTAAGTGTCCAAAGTCGATATGTGCATGCATCTTCTGTACCCGTTTATATCTCAAATTCAGGCTCCAAACACCCGAAAATTCGATATTTTGTTGTCCCAGAAGCGATCTGTACATGCCTACACCGTGTTAGAGTATTTTCAAAATACAGGCCCAAAACATGCCGAAAATCGATATTTTAGGTGCCCAAAGTCGATATCTCAAATTCAAGCCCAAATCACCCGAAAATTCGATATTTTGGGGTCCCAGAAGCGATCTGTACATGCCTACTCCGTGTTAGAGTATTTTCAAAATATAGTCCCAAAACATGCTAAAAATCGATATCTTAGGTGCCCAAATTTAATATCTCAAATTCAGGCCCAAAACACCCGAAAATTCGATATTTTGGGGTCAAAAAAGCGATCTGTACATGCCTACCCCGTGTTAGAGTATTTTCAAAATACAGGCCCAAAACAAACTGAAAATCGATCTTTTAGGTGCCCAAAAGTCGATATGTGCATGCATCTTCTGTACCTGTTTATATCTCAAATTCAGGCTCCAAACACCCGAAAATTCGATATTTTGGGGTCGCAGAAGCGATTTGTACATGCCTACTCCGAGTTAGAATGTTTTTAAGATACAGCCCCAAAAGATGCTCAAAATCGATATTTTAGGTGCCCAAAAGCCGATATGTGCATGCATCTTCAGTACCCGTTTATATCTCAAATTCAGGCTTAAAACACCCAAAAATTCGATATTTTGGGGTCGCAGAAGCGAATTGTACATGCCTACTCCGTGTTAGAGTATTTTCAAAATAGAGGACCAAAACATGCTAAAAATCGATATTTTAGGTGCCCAAAGTCAATATGTGCATGCATCTTCTGTACCCATTTATATCTCAAATTCAGGCTCCAAACACCCGAAAATTCGATATTTTGGGGTCCTAGAAGCGATCTGTACATGCCTATTCAGATACAGGCCAAAAAATGCTGAAAATCAATATTTTAGGTGCCCAAAGTCAATATGTGTATGCATCTTCTGAACACGTTTATATCCCAAATTCAACCTCAAAACAACCGAAAATTCGATATTTTTGGGTCCCAGAAGCGATCTGTACATGCCTACTCAGTGATAGAATGTTTTCAAAATATAGGCACAAAACATCCTAAAAATCGATATTTTAAGTGTCCAAAGTCGGTATGTGCATTCATCTTCGTACCCGTTTATATTTCAAATTCAGGCTCAAAACACCCGAAAATTCGTTATTTTTGAGTCTTTGAAGCAATCTGTACATGCTTAAAATCGTTATTTTAGGTGCCCAAAACTCGATATGTGCATGCATCTTCAGTACCCGTTTATATCTCAAATTCAGGCTCAAAACACCTGAAAATTCGATTTTTAGGGTCCCAAAAGATCTCTGTACATGCCTACTCAGTGCTAGAATATTTTCAAAATATAGGCCCAAAAGATGCTAAAAATCGATATTTTAGGTACACAAAATTCGATATGTGCATGCATATTTTGTACCTGTTTTTATCTCAAATTCAGCCTCCAAACACCCGATAATTCGATATTTTGGGGTCCCAAAAGCGATCTGTATATGCCTACTCAGTGCTGGAAAGTTTTCAAAATATAGGTTCAAAACATGCTAAAAATCGATATTTTAAGTGTCCAAAGTCGATATGTGCATTCATCTTCTGTACCCGTTTATATCTCAAATTCAGGCTCAAAACACCCGAAAATTCGATATTTTGGGGTCCCAGAAGCGATCTGTACATGCCTACTTCGTGTTAGAGTATTTTCAAAATAAAGGCCCAAAACATGCCGAAAATCGATATTTTAGGTGCCCAAAGTCGATATCTCAAATTCAGGCCCAAAACACCCGAAAATTCGATAATTTGGGGTCCCAGAAGCGATCTGTACATGCCTACTTCGTGTTAGAGTATTTTCAAAATATAGTCCCAAAACATGCTAAAAATCGATATTTTGGGTGCCCAAAGTTGATATATCAAATTCAGGCCCAAAACACCCGAAAATTCGATATTTTGGTTCCTAGAAGCGATCTGTACTTGCCTATTCCTAGTTAGAATGTTTTTAAGATACAGACCCAAAACATGCTCAAAATCGATATTTTAGGTGCCCAAAAGTCGATATGTGCATGCATCTTCAGTACCAGTTTATATCTCAAATTAAGGCTCAAAATATTCGAAAATTCGATATTTTGGGGTCCCAGAAGCGATCTGTACATGCCTACTCTGTGTTAGAGTATTTTCCAAATACAGGCCCAAAACATGCTGAAAATCGATATTTTAGGTGCCCAAAGTCAATATGTGCATGCATCTTCTGTACCCGTTTATATCTTAAATTCTGGCTCAAAACACCCGAAAATTCGATATTTTGGGGTCCCAGAAGCGATCTGTACATGCCTACTCAGTGCTAGAATATTTTCAAAATATAGGACCAAAACAAGCTAAAATCGATATTTTAGGTGCCCAAAGTTGTTATCTAAAATTCAGCCCAAAACACCCGAAAATTCGATATTTCGGGGTCCCAGAAGCGATCTGTACATGCTTACTCCGTGTTAGAGTATTTTCAAAATACAGGCCCAAAACATACTGAAAATCGATCTTTTCGGTGCCCAAAAGTCTATATATGCATGCATCTTCTGTACCCGTTTATATCACAAATTCAGGCTCCAAACACCCGAAAATTCGATA
Organism: Petrolisthes cinctipes; assembly: GCA_033782935.1. Classification (NCBI taxonomy): domain Eukaryota; kingdom Metazoa; phylum Arthropoda; class Malacostraca; order Decapoda; family Porcellanidae; genus Petrolisthes; species Petrolisthes cinctipes. The sequence goes on along the minus strand of JAWQEG010000062.1, from coordinate 10,546,882 downwards.
TTTTGGGGTCCCAGAAGCAATCTGTACGTGCCTACTCAGATACAGGCCGAAAAAATGCTAAAAATTAATATTTTAAGTGTCTAAAGTCGATATGTGCATGCATCTTCTCTACCCGTTTATATCTCAAATTCAAAATCAAAACACCCGAACATTCGTTATTTTCGGGTCTTAGAAGCGATAAGTACATACCTACTCCTAGTTAGAATGTTTTTAAGATACAGCCCCAAAAGATGCTCAAAATCGATATTTTAGGTTCCCAAAAGCCGATTCGTGCATGCATCTTCAGTACCTGTTTATATCTCATATTCAGGCTCAAAACACCTGAAAATTCGATATTTTCGGGTCCTAGAAGCGATCTCTACATGCCTACACCGTGTTAGAGTATTTTCAAAATACAGGTCCAAAACATGCCGGAAATCGATATTTTAGGTGCCCAAAGTTGATATATCAATTTCAGGCCCAAAACACCCGAAAATTCGATATTTTGAGGTCCCAGAATCGATCTGTACATGCCTACTCCGTGTTAGGGTATTTTCAAAATACAGGCCCAAAACATACTGAAAATCGATCTTTTAGGTGCCCAAAATTCGATATGTGCATGCATCTTCTGTACCTGTTTATATCTCAAATTCAGGCTCAAAACACCCGAAAATTCGATATTTTGGGGTCCCAGAAGCGATCTGTACATGCCTACTCCGTGTTAGAGTATTTTCAAAATAGAGGACCAAAACATGCTGAAAATCGATATTTTAGGTGCCCAAAGTCAATATGTGCATGCATCTTCTGTACCCGTTTATATCTCAAATTCATGCTCAAAACACCCGAAAATTTGATATTTTGGGGTCGCAGAAGCGATTTGTACATGCCTACTCCGAGTTAGAATGTTTTTAAGATACAGCCCCAAAAGATGCTCAAAATCGATATTTTAGGTGCCCAAAAGCCGATATGTGTATGCATCTTCAGTACCCGTTTATATCTCAAATTCAGGCTTAAAACACCCAAAAATTCGATATTTTGGGGTCGCAGAAGCGAATTGTACATGCCTACTCCGTGTTAGAGTATTTTCAAAATAGAGGACCAAAACATGCTAAAAATCGATATTTTAGGTGCCCAAAGTCAATATGTGCATGCATCATCTGTACCCGTTTATATCTCAAATTCAGGCTCCAAACACCCGAAAATTCGATATTTTGGGGTCCTAGAAGCGATCTGTACATGCCTATTTAGATACAGGCCAAAAAATGCTGACAATCAATATTTTAGGTGCCCAAAGTCAATATGTGTATGCATCTTCTGAACACGTTTATATCCCAAATTCAACCTCAAAACAACCGAAAATTCGATATTTTTGGGTCCCAGAAGCGATCTGTACATGCCTACTCAGTGATAGAATGTTTTCAAAATATAGGCACAAAACATCCTAAAAATCGATATTTTAAGTGTCCAAAGTCGGTATGTGCATGCATCTTCGTACCCGTTTATATTTCAAATTCAGGCTCAAAACACCCGAAAATTCGTTATTTTTGAGTCTTTGAAGCAATCTGTACATGCTTAAAATCGTTATTTTAGGTGCCCAAAACTCGATATGTGCATGCATCTTCAGTACCCGTTTATATCTCAAATTCAGGCTCAAAACACCTGAAAATTCGATTTTTAGGGTCCCAAAAGATCTCTGTACATGCCTACTCAGTGCTAGAATATTTTCAAAATATAGGCCCAAAAGATGCTAAAAATCGATATTTTAGGTGCCCAAAATTCGATATGTGCATGCATATTTTGTACCTGTTATTATCTCAAATTCAGCCACCAAACACCCGATAATTCGATATTTTGGGGTCCCAAAAGCGATCTGTATATGCCTACTCAGTGCTGGAAAGTTTTCAAAATATAGGTTCAAAACATGCTAAAAATCGATATTTTAAGTGTCCAAAGTCGATATGTGCATTCATCTTCTGTACCCGTTTATATCTCAAATTCAGGCTCAAAACACCCGAAAATTCGATATTTTGGGGTCCCAGAAGCGATCTGTACATGCCTAGTCCGTGTTAGAGTATTTTCAAAATAAAGGCCCAAAACATGCCGAAAATCGATATTTTAGGTGCCCAAAGTCGATATCTCAAATTCAGGCCCAAAACACCCGAAAATTCGATAATTTGGGGTCCCAGAAGCGATCTGTACATGCCTACTTCGTGTTAGAGTATTTTCAAAATATAGTCCCAAAACATGCTAAAAATCGATATTTTGGGTGCCCAAAGTTGATATATCAAATTCAGGCCCAAAACACCCGAAAATTCGATATTTTGGTTCCTAGAAGCGATCTGTACTTGCCTACTCCTAGTTAGAATGTTTTTAAGATACAGACCCAAAACATGCTCAAAATCGATATTTTAGGTGCCCAAAAGTCGATATGTGCATGCATCTTCAGTACCAGTTTATATCTCAAATTAAGGCTCAAAATATTCGAAAATTCGATATTTTGGGGTCCCAGAAGCGATCTGTACATGCCTACTCTGTGTTAGAGTATTTTCCAAATACAGGCCCAAAACATATTGAAAATCGATATTTTAGGTGCCCAAAGTCAATATGTGCATGCATCTTCTGTACCCGTTTATATCTTAAATTCTGGCTCAAAACACCCGAAAATTCGATATTTTGGGGTCCCAGAAGCGATCTGTACATGCCTACTCAGTGCTAGAATATTTTCAAAATATAGGACCAAAACAAGCTAAAATCGATATTTTAGGTGCCCAAAGTTGTTATCTAAAATTCAGCCCAAAACACCCGAAAATTCGATATTTCGGGGTCCCAGAAGCGATCTGTACATGCTTACTCCGTGTTAGAGTATTTTCAAAATACAGGCCCAAAACATACTGAAAATCGATCTTTTCGGTGCCCAAAAGTCTAAATATGCATGCATCTTCTGTACCCGTTTATATCACAAATTCAGGCTCCAAACACCCGAAAATTCGATATTTTGGGGTCCCAGAAGCAATCTGTACGTGCCTACTCAGATACAGGCCGAAAAAATGCTAAAAATTAATATTTCAAGTGTCTAAAGTCGATATGTGCATGCATCTTCTCTACCCGTTTATATCTCAAATTCAAACTCAAAACACCCGAACATTCGTTATTTTCGGGTCTTAGAAGCGATAAGTACATACCTACTCCTAGTTAGAATGTTTTTAAGATACAGCCCCAAAAGATGCTCAAAATCGATATTTTAGGTTCCCAAAAGCCGATTCGTGCATGCATTTTCAGTACCTGTTTATATCTCATATTCAGGCTCAAAACACCTGAAAATTCGATATTTTCGGGTCCTAGAAGCGATCTCTACATGCCTACACCGTGTTAGAGTATTTTCAAAATACAGGCCCAAAACATGCCGGAAATCGATATTTTAGGTGCCCAAAGACGATATCTCAAATTCAGGCCCAAAACACCCGAAAATTCGATATTTTGGGGTCCCAGAAGCGATCTGTACATGCTTACTCCGTGTTAGAGTATTTTCAAAATATAGTCCCAAAACAAGCTAAAAATCGATATTTTAGGTGCCCAAAGTTGATATATCAATTTCAGGCCCAAAACACCCGAAAATTCGATATTTTGAGGTCCCAGAATCGATCTGTACATGCCTACTCCGTGTTAGGGTATTTTCAAAATACAGGCCCAAAACATACTGAAAATCGATCTTTTAGGTGCCCAAAATTCGATATGTTCATGCATCTTCTGTACCTGTTTATATCTCAAATTCAGGCTCAAAACACCCGAAAATTCGATATTTTGGGGTCCCAGAAGCGATCTGTACATGCCTACTCCGTGTTAGAGTATTTTCAAAATAGAGGACCAAAACATGCTGAAAATCGATATTTTAGGTGCCCAAAGTCAATATGTGCATGCATCTTCTGTACCCGTTTATATCTCAAATTCATGCTCAAAACACCCGAAAATTTGATATTTTGGGGTCCCAGAAGCGATCTGTACATGCCTACTCAGATATAGGCCAAAAGACGCTGAAAATCGATATTTTAGGTGCCCAAAGTCAATATGTGTATGCATCTTCTGCACTCGTTTATATCCCAAATTCAACCTCAAAACAACCGAAAATTCGATATTTTAGGGTCCCAGAAGCGATCTGTACATGCCTACTCAGTGCTAGAACGTTTTCAAAATATAGGCTCAAAACATGCTAAAAATTGATATTTTAAGTGTCCAAAGTCGATATGTGCATGCATCTTCTCTACCCGTTTATATCTCAAATTCAGGCTCAAAACACCCGAAAATTCGTTATTTTCGGGTCTTAGAAGCGATATGTACATGCATACTCCAAGTTAGAATGTTTTTAAGATACAGCCCCAAAAGATGCTCAAAATCGATATTTTAGGTGCCCAAAAGCCGATGTGGGTATGGATCTTCAGTACCCGTTTATATCTCAAATTCAGGCTTCAAACACCCGAAAATTCGATATCTTGGGGTTCCAGAAGCGGTCTGTACATGCCTACTCAGATACAGGCCCAAAACATGCTGAAAATCGATATTTTAGGTGCCCAAAATTCAATAGGTGCATGCATCTTCAGTACTCGTTTATATCTCAAATTGAGGCTCAAAACACCCGAAAATACGATATTTTGGGGTCCCAGAAGCGATCTGTACATGCCTACTCATTTCTAGAATGTTTTCAAAATAAAGGCTCAAAACATGCAAAAAATTAATATTTTAAGTGTCCAAAGTCGATATGGGTATGCATCTTCAGTACCCGTTTATATCTCAAATTCAAGCTTCAAACACCCGAAAATTCGATATTTTGAGGTTCCAGAAGCGGTCTGTACATGCCTACTCAGATACAGGCCAAAAGATGCTGAAAATCGATATTTTAGGTGCCCAAAGTCAATATGTGTATGCATCTTCTGCACTCGTTTATATCCCAAATTCAACTTCAAAACACCCGAAAATTCGATATTTTTGGGTCCCAGAAGCGATCTGTACATGCCTACTCATTTCTAGAATGTTTTCAAAATAAAGGCTCAAAACATGCAAAAAATTAATATTTTAAGTGTCCAAAGTCGATATGTGCATGCAGCTTCTGTACCCGTTTATATCTCAAATTCAGGCTCAAAACACCCGAAAATTCGGTATTTTTGGGTCCTAGAAGCGATCTGTACTTGCCTACTCCTAGTTAGAATGTTTTTAAGATACAGACCCAAAACATGCTCAAAATCGATATTTTAGGTGCCCAAAAGTCGATATGTGCATGCATCTTCAGTACCAGTTTATATCTCAAATTCAGGCTCAAAACACCCGAAAATTCGATATTTTGGGGTCCCAGAAGCGATCTGTACATACCTACTCAGTGCTAGAATATTTTCAAAATATAGGCTCAAAACAAGCTAAAAATCAATATTTTAGGTGCCCAAAATCGATATCAAAAATTCAGTCCAAAACACCCGAAAATTCGATATTTCGGGGTCCCAGAAACGATCTGTACATGCTTCCTCCGTGTTAGAGTATTTTCAAAATACAGGCCCAAAACATACTGAAAATCGATCCTTTAGATGCCCAAAAGTCTATATATGTATGCATCTTCTGTACCCATTTATATCACAAATTCAGGCTCCAAACACCCGAAAATTCGATAATTTGGGGTCCCTGAAGCAATCTGTACGTGCCTACTCAGATACAGGCTGAAAACATGCTAAAAATTAATATTTTAAGTTTCCAAAGTCGATATGTGCATGCATCTTCAGTACCCGTTTATATCTCAAATTCAGGCTCAAAACACCCGAAAATTCGATATTTTGGGGTTGCAGAAGCGATTTGTACATACCTACTCCGTGTTAGAGTATTTTCAAAATATAGGCTAAAAAAATGTTACAAATCAATATTTTAAGTGTCCAAAGTCGATATGTGCATGCATCTTCTGTACCTGTTTATATCTGAAATTCAGGCTCCAAACACCCGAAAATTCGATATTTTGTTGTCCCAGAAGCGATCTGTACATACCTACACCGTGTTAGAGTATTTTCAAAATATAGTCCCAAAACATGCTAAAAATCGATATTTTATGTGCCCAAATTTAATATCTCAAATTCAGGCCCAAAACACCCGAAAATTCGATATTTTGGGGTGAAAGAAGCGATCTGTACATGCCTGCCCCGTGTTAGAGTATTTTCAAAATACAGGCCCAAAACAAACTGAAAATCGATCTTTTAGGTGCCCAAAAGTCGATATGTGCATGCATCTTCTGTACCTGTTTATATCTCAAATTCAGGCTCCAAACACCCGAAAATTCGATATTTTGGGGTCGCAGAAGCGATTTGTACATGCCTACTCCGAGTTAGAATGTTTTTAAGATACAGCCCCAAAAGATGCTCAAAATCGATATTTTAGGTGCCCAAAAGCCGATATGTGCATGCATCTTCAGTACCCGTTTATATCTCAAATTCAGGCTCAAAACACCCAAAAAATCGATGTTTTGGGGTCGCAGAAGCGATTTGTACATGCCTACTCCGTGTTAGAGTATTTTCAAAATAGAGGACCAAAACATGCTGAAAATCGATATTTTAGGTGCCCAAAGTCAATATGTGCATGCATCTTCTGTACCCGTTTATATCTCAAATTCAGGTTCAAAACACCCGAAAATTCGATATTTTAGGGTCCCAGAAGCGATCTGTACATGCCTACTCAGATACAGGCCAAAAGATGCTGAAAATCGATATTTTAGGTGCCCAAAGTCAGTATGTGTATGCATCTTTTGCACCCGTTTATATCCCATATTCAACCTCAAAACAACCGAAAATTCGATATTTTTGGGTCCCAGAAGCGATCTGTACATGCCTACTCAGTGCTAGAATGTTTTCAAAATATAGGCTCAAAACATGCTAAAAATCGATATTTTAAGTTTCCAAAGTCGGTATGTGCATGCATCTTCTGTACCCGTTTATATTTCAAATTCAGGCTCAAAACACCCGAAAATTCGTTATTTTTGAGTCTTTGAAGCAATCTGTACATGCTTAAAATCGATATTTTTGGTGCCCAAAACTCGATATGTGCATGCATCTTCAGTACCCGTTTATATCTCAAATTCAGGCTCAAAACACCTGAAAATTCGATATTTTAGGGCCCTAAAAGATCTCTGTACATGCCTACTCAGTGCTAGAATATTTTCAAAATATAGGCCCTAAACATGCTAAAAATCGATATTATAGGTGCCCAAAATTCGATATGTACATGCATCTTTTGTACCTGTTTTTATCTCAAATTCAGCCTCCAAACACCCGAAAATTCGATATTTTGGGGTCCCAGAAGCGATCTTTATATGCCTACTCCGTGTTAGAGTATTTTCAAAGTAGTGGACCAAAACATGCTGCAAATCGATATTTTAGGAGCCCAAAGTCAATATGTGTATGTATCTTCTGCACCCGTTTATATCCCAAATTCAACCTCAAAACAACCGAAAATTCGATATTTTGTTGTCCCAGAAGCGATCTGTACATGCTTACACCGTGTTAGAGTATTTTCAAAATACAGGCCCAAAAAATGCCGAAAATCAATATTTTAGGTGCCCAAAGTCGATATCTCAAATTCAGGCACAAAACACCCGTAAATTCGATATTTTGGGGTCCCAGAAGCGATCTGTACATGCCTACTTCGTGTTAGAGTATTTTCATAATATAGTCCCAAAACATGCTAAAAATCGATATTTTAGGTGCCCAAAGTTAATATCTCAAATTCAGGCCCAAAACACCCGAAAATTCGATATTTTGGGGTCCGAGAAGAGATCTGTACATGCCTACTCCGTGTTAGAGTATTTTCAAAATACAGGCCCAAAACAAACTGAAAATCGATCTTTTAGGTGCCCAAAAGTCGATATGTGCATGCATCTTCTGTACCCGTTTATATCTCAAATTCAGGCTCCAAACACCCGAAAATTCGATATTTTGTTGTCCCAGAAGCGATCTGAACATGCTTACACCGTGTTAGAGTATTTTCAAAATACAGGCCCAAAACATGCCGAAAATCGATATTTTAGGTGCCCAAAGTCGATATCTCAAATTCAGGCACAAAACACCCGAAAATTCGATATTTTGGGGTCCCAGAAGCGATCTGTACATGCCTACTCCGTGTTAGAGTATTTTCAAAATATAGTCCCAAAACATGCTAAAAATCGATATTTTAGGTGCCCAAAGTTAATATCTCAAATTCAGGCCCAATACACCCGAAAATTCGATATTTTGGGGTCCCAGAAGAGATCTGTACATGCCTACTCCGTGTTAGAGTATTTTCAAAATACAGGCCCAAAACAAACTGAAAATCGATCTTTTAGGTGCCCAAAAGTCGATATGTGTATGCATCTTCTGCACCCGTTTATATCCCAAATTCAACCTCAAAACAACCGAAAATTCGATATTTTTGGGTCCCAAAAGCGATCTGTACATGCCTACTCAGTGCTAGAACGTTTTCAAAATATAGGCTCAAAACATGCTAAAAATCGATATTTTAAGAGTCCAAAGTCGATATGTGCATGCATCTTCTGTACCCGTTTATATCTCCAATTCAGGCTTAAAACACCTGAAAATTCGATATTTTAGGGTCCCAGAAGAGATCTGTACATGCCTACTCAGTGCTAGAATATTTTCAAAATATAGTCCCAAAACATGCTAAAAATCGAAATTTTAGGTGCCCAAAGTCGATATCACAAATTCAGGCCCAAAACACCCGAAAATTTAATATCTTGGGGTCGCAGAAGCGATCTGTACGTGCCTACTCAGATACAGGCCCAAAACATGCTAAAAATTGATATTTTAAGTGTCCAAAGTCGATATGTGCATGCATCTTCTCTACCCGTTTATATCTCAAATTCAGGCTCAAAACACCCGAAAATTCGTTATTTTCGGGTCTTAGAAGCGATATGTACATGCCTACTCCTAGTTAGAATGTTTTTAAGATACAGCCCCAAAAGATGCTCAAAATCGATATTTTAGGTGCCCAAAAGCCGATATGTGCATGCATCTTCAGTACCCGTTTATATCTCTAATTCAGGCTCAAAACACCCGAAAATTCGATATTTTGGGGTCGCAAAAGCGATTTGTTCATACCTACTCCGTGTTAGAGTATTTTCATAATATAGGCTAAAAAAATGGTAAAAATCGATATTTTAAGTGTCCAAAGTCGATATGTGCATGCATCTTCTGTACCCGTTTATATCTCAAATGTAGGCTCCAAACACCAGAAAATTCGATATTTTGTTGTACCAGAAGCGATCTGTACATGCCCACACCGTGTTAGAGTATTTTCAAAATACAGGCCCAAAACATGCCGAAAATCGATATTTTAGGTGCCCAATGTCGATATATCAAATTCAGGCCCAAAACACCCGAAAATTCGATATTTTGGGGGTCCCAGAAGCGATCTGTACATGCTTACTCCGTTTTAGAGTATTTTAAAAATATAGTCCCAAAACATGCTAAAATTCGATATTTTAGGTGCCCAAAGTAAATATCTCAAATTCAGGCCCAGAACACCCAAAAATTCGATATTTTGGGGTCCCCAGAAGCGATCTGTACATGCCTACTCCGTGTTAGAGTATTTTCAAAATACAGGCCCAAAACAAACTAAAAATCGATCTTTTAGAAGCCCAAAATTCGATATGTGCATGCATCTTCTGTACCCGTTTATATCTCAAATTCAGGCTCCAAGCACTCAAAAATTCGATATTTTGGGGTCTCAGAAGCGATCTGTACATGCTTACTTCGTGTTAGAGTATTTTCAAAATAGAGGACCAAAACATGCTCAAAATCGATATTTTAGGTGCCCAAAGTCAATATGTACATATATCTTCTGTACCCGTTTATATCTCAAATTCAGGCTCAAAACACCCGAAAATTCGATATTTTGGGGTCCCAGAACCGATCTGTACATGCCTACTCAGTGCTAGAATATTTTCAAAATATAGGCCCAGAACATGCTAAAAATCGATATTTTAGGTGCCCAAACTCGATATCTTAAATTCAGGCACAAAACACCCGAAAATTCGATATTTTGGGCTCCCAGAAGCGATGTGTACATTCCTACTCCGTGTAAGAGTATTTTCAATATACAGGCCCAAAACATGCTGAAAATCGATATTATAGGTGCCCAAAGTCAATATGTGTATGCATTTTCTGCATCCGTTTATATCCCAAATTCAACCTCAAAACACCCGAAAATTCGATATTTTGGGGTCCCAGAAGCGATCTGTACATACCTACTCAGTGCTAGAATATTTTCAAAATATAGGCTCAAAACAAGCTAAAAATCAATATTTTAGGTGCCCAAAATCGATATCAAAAATTCAGTCCAAAACACCCGAAAATTCGATATTTCGGGGTCCCAGAAACGATCTGTACATGCTTCCTCCGTGTTAGAGTATTTTCAAAATACAGGCCCAAAACATACTGAAAATCGATCCTTTAGATGCCCAAAAGTCTATATATGTATGCATCTTCTGTACCCATTTATATCACAAATTCAGGCTCCAAACACCCGAAAATTCGATAATTTGGGGTCCCAGAAGCAATCTGTACGTGCCTACTCAGATACAGGCTGAAAACATGCTAAAAATTAATATTTTAAGTTTCCAAAGTCGATATGTGCATGCATCTTCAGTACCCGTTTATATCTCAAATTCAGGCTCAAAACACCCGAAAATTCGATATTTTGGGGTTGCAGAAGCGATTTGTACATACCTACTCCGTGTTAGAGTATTTTCAAAATATAGGCTAAAAAAATGTTACAAATCAATATTTTAAGTGTCCAAAGTCGATATGTGCATGCATCTTCTGTACCTGTTTATATCTCAAATTCAGGCTCCAAACACCCGAAAATTCGATATTTTGTTGTCCCAGAAGCGATCTGTACATACCTACACCGTGTTGGAGTATTTTCAAAATATAGTCCCAAAACATGCTAAAAATCGATATTTTATGTGCCCAAATTTAATATCTCAAATTCAGGCCCAAAACACCCGAAAATTCGATATTTTGGGGTGAAAGAAGCGATCTGTACATGCCTGCCCCGTGTTAGAGTATTTTCAAATTACAGGCCCAAAACAAACTGAAAATCGATCTTTTAGGTGCCCAAAAGTCGATATGTGCATGCATCTTCTGTACCTGTTTATATCTCAAATTCAGGCTCCAAACACCCGAAAATTCGATATTTTGGGGTCGCAGAAGCGATTTGTACATGCCTACTCCGAGTTAGAATGTTTTTAAGATACAGCCCCAAAAGATGCTCAAAATCGATATTTTAGGTGCCCAAAAGCCGATATGTGCATGCATCTTCAGTACCCGTTTATATCTCAAATTCAGGCTCAAAACACCCAAAAAATCGATGTTTTGGGGTCGCAGAAGCGATTTGTACATGCCTACTCCGTGTTAGAGTATTTTCAAAATAGAGGACCAAAACATGCTGAAAATCGATATTTTAGGTGCCCAAAGTCAATATGTGCATGCATCTTCTGTACCCGTTTATATCTCAAATTCAGGTTCAAAACACCCGAAAATTCGATATTTTAGGGTCCCAGAAGCGATCTGTACATGCCTACTCAGATACAGGCCAAAAGATGCTGAAAATCGATATTTTAGGTGCCCAAAGTCAGTATGTGTATGCATCTTTTGCACCCGTTTATATCCCATATTCAACCTCAAAACAACCGAAAATTCGATATTTTTGGGTACCAGAAGCGATCTGTACATGCCTACTCAGTGCTAGAATGTTTTCAAAATATAGGCTCAAAACATGCTAAAAATCGATATTTTAAGTTTCCAAAGTCGGTATGTGCATGCATCTTCTGTACCCGTTTATATTTCAAATTCAGGCTCAAAACACCCAAAAATTCGTTATTTTTGAGTCTTTGAAGCAATCTGTACATGCTTAAAATCGATATTTTTGGTGCCCAAAACTCGATATGTGCATGCATCTTCAGTACCCGTTTATATCTCAAATTCAGGCTCAAAACACCTGAAAATTCGATATTTTAGGGCCCTAAAAGATCTCTGTACATGCCTACTCAGTGCTAGAATATTTTCAAAATATAGGCCCTAAACATGCTAAAAATCGATATTATAGGTGCCCAAAATTCGATATGTACATGCATCTTTTGTACCTGTTTTTATCTCAAATTCAGCCTCCAAACACCCGAAAATTCGATATTTTGGGGTCCCAGAAGCGATCTTTATATGCCTACTCCGTGTTAGAGTATTTTCAAAGTAGTGGACCAAAACATGCTGCAAATCGATATTTTAGGAGCCCAAAGTCAATATGTGTATGTATCTTCTGCACCCGTTTATATCCCAAATTCAACCTCAAAACAACCGAAAATTCGATATTTTGTTGTCCCAGAAGCGATCTGTACATGCTTACACCGTGTTAGAGTATTTTCAAAATACAGGCCCAAAAAATGCCGAAAATCAATATTTTAGGTGCCCAAAGTCGATATCTCAAATTCAGGCACAAAACACCCGTAAATTCGATATTTTGGGGTCCCAGAAGCGATCTGTACATGCCTACTTCGTGTTAGAGTATTTTCATAATATAGTCCCAAAACATGCTAAAAATCGATATTTTAGGTGCCCAAAGTTAATATCTCAAATTCAGGCCCAAAACACCCGAAAATTCGATATTTTGGGGTCCGAGAAGAGATCTGTACATGCCTACTCCGTGTTAGAGTATTTTCAAAATACAGGCCCAAAACAAACTGAAAATCGATCTTTTAGGTGCCCAAAAGTCGATATGTGCATGCATCTTCTGTACCCGTTTATATCTCAAATTCAGGCTCCAAACACCCGAAAATTCGATATTTTGTTGTCCCAGAAGCGATCTGAACATGCTTACACCGTGTTAGAGTATTTTCAAAATACAGGCCCAAAACATGCCGAAAATCGATATTTTAGGTGCCCAAAGTCGATATCTCAAATTCAGGCACAAAACACCCGAAAATTCGATATTTTGGGGTCCCAGAAGCGATCTGTACATGCCTACTCCGTGTTAGAGTATTTTCAAAATATAGTCCCAAAACATGCTAAAAATCGATATTTTAGGTGCCCAAAGTTAATATCTCAAATTCAGGCCCAATACACCCGAAAATTCGATATTTTGGGGTCTCAGAAGAGATCTGTACATGCCTACTCCGTGTTAGAGTATTTTCAAAATACAGGCCCAAAACAAACTGAAAATCGATCTTTTAGGTGCCCAAAAGTCGATATGTGTATGCATCTTCTGCACCCGTTTATATCCCAAATTCAACCTCAAAACAACCGAAAATTCGATATTTTTGGGTCCCAAAAGCGATCTGTACATGCCTACTCAGTGCTAGAACGTTTTCAAAATATAGGCTCAAAACATGCTAAAAATCGATATTTTAAGAGTCCAAAGTCGATATGTGCATGCATCTTCTGTACCCGTTTATATCTCCAATTCAGGCTTAAAACACCTGAAAATTCGATATTTTAGGGTCCCAGAAGAGATCTGTACATGCCTACTCAGTGCTAGAATATTTTCAAAATATTGTCCCAAAACACGCTAAAAATCGAAATTTTAGGTGCCCAAAGTCGATATCACAAATTCAGGCCCAAAACACCCGAAAATTTAATATCTTGGGGTCGCAGAAGCGATCTGTACGTGCCTACTCAGATACAGGCCCAAAACATGCTAAAAATTGATATTTTAAGTGTCCAAAGTCGATATGTGTATGCATCTTCTCTACCCGTTTATATCTCAAATTCAGGCTCAAAACACCCGAAAATTCGTTATTTTCGGGTCTTAGAAGCGATATGTACATGCCTACTCCTAGTTAGAATGTTTTTAAGATACAGCCCCAAAAGATGCTCAAAATCGATATTTTAGGTGCCCAAAAGCCGATATGTGCATGCATCTTCAGTACCCGTTTATATTTCTAATTCAGGCTCAAAACACCCGAAAATTCGATATTTTGGGGTCGCAAAAGCGATTTGTACATACCTACTCCGTGTTAGAGTATTTTCATAATATAGGCTAAAAAAATGGTAAAAATCGATATTTTAAGTGTCCAAAGTCGATATGTGCATGCATCTTCTGTACCCGTTTATATCTCAAATGTAGGCTCCAAACACCAGAAAATTCGATATTTTGTTGTACCAGAAGCGATCTGTACATGCCCACACCGTGTTAGAGTATTTTCAAAATACAGGCCCAAAACATGCCGAAAATCGATATTTTAGGTGCCCAATGTCGATATATCAAATTCAGGCCCAAAACACCCGAAAATTCGATATTTTGGGGGTCCCAGAAGCGATCTGTACATGCTTACTCCGTTTTAGAGTATTTTTAAAATATAGTCCCAAAACATGCTAAAATTCGATATTTTAGGTGCCCAAAGTAAATATCTCAAATTCAGGCCCAGAACACCCAAAAATTCGATATTTTGGGGTCCCCAGAAGCGATCTGTACATGCCTACTCCGTGTTAGAGTATTTTCAAAATACAGGCCCAAAACAAACTAAAAATCGATCTTTTAGAAGCCCAAAATTCGATATGTGCATGCATCTTCTGTACCCGTTTATATCTCAAATTCAGGCTCCAAGCACTCAAAAATTCGATATTTTGGGGTCTCAGAAGCGATCTGTACATGCTTACTTCGTGTTAGAGTATTTTCAAAATAGAGGACCAAAACATGCTCAAAATCGATATTTTAGGTGCCCAAAGTCAATATGTACATATATCTTCTGTACCCGTTTATATCTCAAATTCAGGCTCAAAACACCCGAAAATTCGATATTTTGGGGTCCCAGAACCGATCTGTACATGCCTACTCAGTGCTAGAATATTTTCAAAATATAGGCCCAGAACATGCTAAAAATCGATATTTTAGGTGCCCAAACTCGATATCTTAAATTCAGGCACAAAACACCCGAAAATTCGATATTTTGGGCTCCCAGAAGCGATGTGTACATTCCTACTCCGTGTAAGAGTATTTTCAATATACAGGCCCAAAACATGCTGAAAATCGATATTATAGGTGCCAAAAGTCAATATGTGTATGCATCTTCTGCATCCGTTTATATCCCAAATTCAACCTCAAAACACCCGAAAATTCGATATTTTTGGGTCCCAGAAGCGATCTGTACATGCCTACTCAGTGCTAGAATATTTTCAAAATATAGGCCCAAAACAAGCTAAAAATCGATATTTTAGGTGCCCAAAGTCGATATCTAAAATTCAGTCCAAAACACCCGAAAATTCGATATTTCCGGGTCCCAGAAGCGATCTGTACATGCTTACTCCGTGTTAGAGTATTTTCAAAATTCAGGCCCAAAACATACTGTAAATCGATCTTTTAGGTGCCCAAAAGTCTATATATGTATGCATCTTCTGTTCCCGTTTATATCACAAATTCAGGCTCCAAACACCCGAAAATTCGATATTTTGGGGTCCCAGAAGCAATCTGTACGTGCCTACTCAGATACAGGCTGAAAACATGCTAAAAATTGATATTTTCAAAATATAGGCCCAAAACAAGCTAAAAATCGATATTTTAGGTGCATAAAGTCGATATCTAAAATTCAGTCCAAAACACCCGAAAATTCGATATTTCGGGGTCCCAGAAGCGATCTGTACATGCTTACTCCGTGTTAAAGTATTTTCAAAATTCAGGCCCAAAACATACTGTAAATCGATCTTTTAGAGGCCCAAAAGTCTATATATGTATGCATCTTCTGTTCCCGTTTATATCACAAATTCAGGCTCTAATCACCCGAAAATTCGATATTTTGGGGTCCCAGAAGCAATCTGTACGTGCCTACTCAGATACAGGCTGAAAACATGCTAAAAATGGATATTTTAAGTGTCCAAAGTCGATATGTGCATGCATCTTCTCTACCCGTTCATATCTCAAATTCAGGCTTAAAACACCCGGAAATTCGTTATTTTCGGGTCTTAGAAGCGATATGTACATGCCTACTCCTAGTTAGAATGTTTTTAAGATACAGCCCCAAAAGATGCTCAAAATCAATATTTTAGGTGCCCAAAAGCCGATATGTGCATGCATCTTCAGTACCCATTTATATCTCAAATTCACGCTCAAAACACCCGAAAATTCGATATTTTGGGGTTGCAGAAGCGATTTGTACATACCTACTCCGTGTAAGGGTATTTTCAAAATATAGGCTAAAAGAATGCTAAAAATCGATATTTTAAGTGTCCAAAGTCGATATGTGCATGCATCTTCTGTACCCGTTTATATCTCAAATTCAGGCTCCAAACACCCGAAAATTCGATATTTTGTTGTCCCAGAAGCGATCTGTACATGCCTACACCGTGTTAGAGTATTTTCAAAATACAGGCCCAAAACATGCCGAAAATCGATATTTTAGGTGCCCAAAGTCGATATCTCAAATTCAGGCCCAAATCACCCGAAAATTCGATATTTTGGGTCCCAGAAGCGATCTGTACATGCCTACTCCGTGTTAGAGTATTTTCAAAATATAGTCCCAAAACATGCTAAAAATCGATATCTTAGGTGCCCAAATTTAAAATCTCAAATTCAGGCCCAAAACACCCGAAAATTCGATATTTTGGGGTCAAAGAAGCGATCTGTACATGCCTACTCCGAGTTAGAATGTTTTTAAGATACAGCCCCAAAAGATGCTCAAAATCGATATTTTAGGTGCCCAAAAGCCGATATGTGCATGCATCTTCAGTACCCGTTTATATCTAAAATTCAGGCTTAAAACACCCAAAAATTCGATATTTTGGGGTCGCAGAAGCGAATTGTACATGCCTACTCAGTGATAGAATGTTTTCAAAATATAGGCTCAAAACATCCTAAAAATCGATATTTTAAGTGTCCAAAGTCGGTATGTGCATGCATCTTCGTACCCGTTTATATATCAAATTCAGGCTCAAAACACCGGAAAATTCGTTATTTTTAAGTCTTTGAAGCAATCTGTACATGCTTAAAATCGATATTTTAGGTGCCCAAAACTCGATATGTGCATGCATCTTCAGTACCCGTTTATATCTCAAATTCAGGCTCAAAACACCTGAAAATTCGATTTTTAGGGTCCCAAAAGATCTCTGTACATGCCTACTCAGTGCTAGAATTTTTTCAAATTATAGGCCCAAAAGATGCTAAAAATCGATATTTTAGGTGCCCAAAATTCGATATGTGCATGCATCTTTTGTACCTGTTTTTATCTCAAATTCAGCCTCCAAACACCCGAAAATTCGATATTTTGGGGTCCCAAAAGCGATCTGTATATGCCTACTCAGTGCTAGAAAGTTTTCAAAATATAGGTTCAAAACATGCTAAAAATCGATATTTTAAGTGTCCAAAGTCGATATGTGCATGCATCTTCTGTACCCGTTTATATCTCAAATTCAGGCTCAAAACACCCAAAAAATTCGATATTTTGGGGTCCCAGAAGCGATCTGTACATGCCTACTCCGTGTTAGAGTATTTTCAAAATAAAGGCCCAAAACATGCTGAAAATCGATATTTTAGGTGCCCAAAGTCGATATCTCAAATTCAGGCCCAAAACACCCGAAAATTCGATAATTTGGGGTCCCAGAAGCGATCTGTACATGCCTACTCCGTGTTAGAGTATTTTCAAAATATAGTCCTAAAACATGCTAAAAATCGATATTTTGGGTGCCCAAAGTTGATATATCAAATTCAGGCCCAAAACACCCGAAAATTCGATATTTTGGTTCCTAGAAGCGATCTGTACATGTCTACTCCGAGTTAGAGTATTTTCAAAATACAGGCCTAAAACATACTGAAAATTGATCTTTTAGGTGCCCAAAAGTCGATATGTGCATGAAGCTTCTGTACCCGTTTATATCTCAAATTCAGGCTCCAAACACCCGAAAATTCTGTATTTTTGGGTCCTAGAAGCGATCTGTACTTGCCTACTCCTAGTTAGAATGTTTTTAAGATACAGACCCAAAACATGCTCAAAATCGATATTTTAGGTGCCCAAAAGTCGATATGTGCATGCATCTTCAGTACCAGTTTATATCTCAAATTCAGGCTCAAAACATTCGAAAATTCGATATTTTGGGGTCCCAAAAGCGATCTGTACATGCCTACTCTGTGTTAGAGTATTTTCAAAATACAGGCCCAAAACATGCTGAAAATCGATATTTTTGGTGCCCAAAGTCAATATGTGCATGCATCTTCTGTACCCGTTTATATCTTAAATTCTGGCTCAAAACACCCGAAAATTCGATATTTTTGGGTCCCAGAAGCGATCTGTACATGCCTACTCAGTGCTAGAATATTTTCAAAATATAGGCCCAAAACAAGCTAAAAATCGATATTTTAGGTGCCCAAAGTCGATATCTAAAATTCAGTCCAAAACACACGAAAATTCGATATTTCATGGTCCCAGAAGCGATCTGTACATGCTTACTCCGTGTTAGAGTATTTTCAAAATTCAGGCCCAAAACATACTGTAAATCGATCTTTTAGGTGCCCAAAAGTCTATATATGTATGCATCTTCTGTTCCCGTTTATATCACAAATTCAGGCTCTAAACACCCGAAAATTCGATATTTTGGGGTCCCAGAAGCAATCTGTACGTGCCTACTCAGATACAGGCTGAAAACATGCTAAAAATGGATATTTTAAGTGTCCAAAGTCGATATGTGCATGCATCTTCAGTACCCGTTTATATCTCAAATTCACGCTCAAAACACCCGAAAATTCGATATTTTGGGGTTGCAGAAGCGATTTGTACATACCTACTCCGTGTAAGGGTATTTTCAAAATATAGGCTAAAAGAATGCTAAAAATCGATATTTTAAGTGTCCAAAGTCGATACGTGCATGCATCTTCTGTACCCGTTTATATCTCAAATTCAGGCTCCAAACACCCGAAAATTCGATATTTTGTTGTCCCAGAAGCGATCTGTACATGCCTACACCGTGTTAGAGTATTTTCAAAACACAGGCCCAAAACATGCCGAAAATCGATATTTTAGGTGCCCAAAGTCGATATCTCAAATTCAGGCCCAAATCACCCGAAAATTCGATATTTTGGGGTCCCAGAAGCGATCTGTACATGCCTACTCCGTGTTAGAGTATTTTCAAAATATAGTCCCAAAACATGCTAAAAATCGATATCTTAGGTGCCCAAAAGCCGATATGTGCATGCATCTTCAGTACCCGTTTATATCTAAAATTCAGGCTTAAAACACCCAAAAATTCGATATTTTGGGGTTGCAGAAGCGAATTGTACATGCCTACTCAGTGATAGAATGTTTTCAAAATATAGGCTCAAAACATCCTAAAAATCGATATTTTAAGTGTCTAAAGTCGGTATGTGCATGCATCTTCGTACCCGTTTATATTTCAAATTCAGGCTCAAAACACCGGAAAATTCGTTATTTTTAAGTCTTTGAAGCAATCTGTACATGCTTAAAATCGATATTTTAGGTGCCCAAAACTCGATATGTGCATGCATCTTCAGTACCCGTTTATATCTCAAATTCAGGCTCAAAACACCTGATAATTCGATTTTTAGGGTCCCAAAAGATCTCAGTGCTAGAATATTTTCAAAATATAGGCCCAAAACATGCTAAAAATCGATATTTTAGGTGCCCAAAATTCGATATGTGCATGCATCTTTTGTACCTGTTTTTATCTCAAATTCAGCCTCCAAACACCCGAAAATTCGATATTTTGGGGTCCCAAAAGCGATCTGTATATGCCTACTCAGTGCTAGAAAGTTTTCAAAATATAGGTTCAAAACATGCTAAAAATCGATATTTTAAGTGTCCAAAGTCGATATGTGCATGCAATTTCTGTACCCGTTTATATCTCAAATTCAGGCTCAAAACACCCGAAAATTCGATATTTTGGGGTCCCAGAAGCGATCTGTACATGCCTACTCCGTGTTAGAGTATTTTCAAAATAAAGGCCCAAAACATGCTGAAAATCGATATTTTAGGTGCCCAAAGTCGATATCTCAAATTCAGGCCCAAAACACCCGAAAATTCGATAATTTGGGGTCCCAGAAGCGATCTGTACATGCCTACTCCGTGTTAGAGTATTTTCAAAATATAGTCCCAAAACATGCTAAAAATCGATATTTTGGGTGCCCAAAGTTCATATATCAAATTCAGGCCCAAAACACCCGAAAATTCGATATTTTGGTTCCTAGAAGCGATCTGTACATGCCTACTCCGAGTTAGAGTATTTTCAAAATACAGGCCTAAAACATACTGAAAATTGATCTTTTAGGTGCCCAAAAGTCGATATGTGCATGAAGCTTCTGTACCCGTTTATATCTCAAATTCAGGCTCCAAACACCCGAAAATTCTGTATTTTTGGGTCCTAGAAGCGATCTGTACTTGCCTACTCCTATTTAGAATGTTTTTAAGATACAGACCCAAAACATGCTCAAAATCGATATTTTAGGTGCCCAAAAGTCGATATGTGCATGCATCTTCAGTACCAGTTTATATCTCAAATTCAGGCTCAAAACATTCGAAAATTCGATATTTTGGGGTCCCAGAAGCGATCTGTACATGCCTACTCTGTGTTAGAGTATTTTCAAAATACAGGCCCAAAACATGCTGAAAATCGATATTTTTGGTGCCCAAAGTCAATATGTGCATGCATCTTCTGTACCCGTTTATATCTTAAATTCTGGCTCAAAAAACCCGAAAATTCGATATTTTGGGGTCCCAGAAGCGATCTGTACATGCCTACTCAGTGCTAGAATATTTTCAAAATATAGGACCAAAACAAGCTAAAATCGATATTTTAGGTGCCCAAAGTTGTTATCTAAAATTCAGCCCAAAAAACCCGAAAATTCGATATTTCGGGGTCCCAGAAGCGATCTGTACATGCTTACTCCGTGTTAGAGTATTTTCAAAATACAGGCCCAAAACATACTGAAAATCGATCTTTTCGGTGCCCAAAAGTCTATATATGCATGCATCTTCTGTACCCGTTTATATCACAAATTCAGGCTCCAAACACCCGAAAATTCGATATTTTGGGGTCCCAGAAGCAATCTGTACGTGCCTACTCAGATACAGGCCGAAAACATGCTAAAAATTAATATTTTAAGTGTCTAAATTCGATATGTGCATGCATCTTCTCTACCCGTTTATATCTCAAATTCAGGCTCAAAACACCTGATAATTCGATTTTTAGGGTCCCAAAAGATCTCAGTGCTAGAATATTTTCAAAATATAGGCCCAAAACATGCTAAAAATCGATATTTTAGGTGCCCAAAATTCGATATGTGCATGCATCTTTTGTACCTGTTTTTATCTCAAATTCAGCCTCCAAACACCCGAAAATTCGATATTTTGGGGTCCCAAAAGCGATCTGTATATGCCTACTCAGTGCTAGAAAGTTTTCAAAATATAGGTTCAAAACATGCTAAAAATCGATATTTTAAGTGTCCAAAGTCGATATGTGCATGCAATTTCTGTACCCGTTTATATCTCAAATTCAGGCTCAAAACACCCGAAAATTCGATATTTTGGGGTCCCAGAAGCGATCTGTACATGCCTACTCCGTGTTAGAGTATTTTCAAAATAAAGGCCCAAAACATGCTGAAAATCGATATTTTAGGTGCCCAAAGTCGATATCTCAAATTCAGGCCCAAAACACCCGAAAATTCGATAATTTGGGGTCCCAGAAGCGATCTGTACATGCCTACTCCGTGTTAGAGTATTTTCAAAATATAGTCCCAAAACATGCTAAAAATCGATATTTTGGGTGCCCAAAGTTCATATATCAAATTCAGGCCCAAAACACCCGAAAATTCGATATTTTGGTTCCTAGAAGCGATCTGTACATGCCTACTCCGAGTTAGAGTATTTTCAAAATACAGGCCTAAAACATACTGAAAATTGATCTTTTAGGTGCCCAAAAGTCGATATGTGCATGAAGCTTCTGTACCCGTTTATATCTCAAATTCAGGCTCCAAACACCCGAAAATTCTGTATTTTTGGGTCCTAGAAGCGATCTGTACTTGCCTACTCCTATTTAGAATGTTTTTAAGATACAGACCCAAAACATGCTCAAAATCGATATTTTAGGTGCCCAAAAGTCGATATGTGCATGCATCTTCAGTACCAGTTTATATCTCAAATTCAGGCTCAAAACATTCGAAAATTCGATATTTTGGGGTCCCAGAAGCGATCTGTACATGCCTACTCTGTGTTAGAGTATTTTCAAAATACAGGCCCAAAACATGCTGAAAATCGATATTTTTGGTGCCCAAAGTCAATATGTGCATGCATCTTCTGTACCCGTTTATATCTTAAATTCTGGCTCAAAAAACCCGAAAATTCGATATTTTGGGGTCCCAGAAGCGATCTGTACATGCCTACTCAGTGCTAGAATATTTTCAAAATATAGGACCAAAACAAGCTAAAATCGATATTTTAGGTGCCCAAAGTTGTTATCTAAAATTCAGCCCAAAAAACCCGAAAATTCGATATTTCGGGGTCCCAGAAGCGATCTGTACATGCTTACTCCGTGTTAGAGTATTTTCAAAATACAGGCCCAAAACATACTGAAAATCGATCTTTTCGGTGCCCAAAAGTCTATATATGCATGCATCTTCTGTACCCGTTTATATCACAAATTCAGGCTCCAAACACCCGAAAATTCGATATTTTGGGGTCCCAGAAGCAATCTGTACGTGCCTACTCAGATACAGGCCGAAAACATGCTAAAAA
This sequence comes from Petrolisthes cinctipes, assembly GCA_033782935.1. Lineage (NCBI taxonomy): Eukaryota > Metazoa > Arthropoda > Malacostraca > Decapoda > Porcellanidae > Petrolisthes > Petrolisthes cinctipes. Next base: position 10,524,168 of record JAWQEG010000062.1, on the reverse strand, counting down.
TTAATATTTTAAGTGTCTAAATTCGATATGTGCATGCATCTTCTCTACCCGTTTATATCTCAAATTCAAACTCAAAACACCCGAACATTCGTTATTTTCGGGTCTTAGAAGCGATAAGTACATGCCTACACCTAGTTAGAATGTTTTTAAGATACAGCCCCAAAAGATGCTCAAAATCGATATTTTAGGTGCCCAAAAGCCGATTCGTGCATGCATCTTCAGTACCCGTTTATATCTCATATTCAGGCTCAAAACACCTGAAAATTCGATATTTTAGGGTCCTAGAAGCGATCTGTACATGCCTACACCGTGTTAGAGGATTTTCAAAATACAGGACCAAAACATGCCGGAAATCGATATTTTAGGTGCCCAAAGACGATATCTCAAATTCAGGCACAAAACACCCGAAAATTCGATATTTTGGGGTCCCAGAAGCGATCTGTACATGCTTACTCCGTGTTAGAGTATTTTCAAAATATAGTCCCACAACATGCTAAAAATCGATATTTTAGGTGCCCAAAGTTGATATATCAATTTCAGGCCCAAAACACCCGAAAATTCGATATTTTGAGGTCCCAGAATCGATCTGTACATGCCTACTCCGTGTTAGGGTATTTTCAAAATACAGGCCCAAAACATACTGAAAATCGATCTTTTAGGTGCCCAAAATTCGATATGTGCATGCATCTTCTGTACCTGTTTATATCTCAAATTCAGGCTCAAAACACCCGAAAATTCGATATTTTAGTGTCCCAGAAGCGATCTGTACATGCCTACTCCGTGTTAGAGTATTTTCAAAATAGAGGACCAAAACATGCTGAAAATCGATATTTTAGGTGCCCATAGTCAATATGTGCATGCATCTTCTGTACCCGTTTATATCTCAAATTCAGGCTCAAAACACCCGAAAATTTGATATTTTGGGGTCGCAGAAGCGATCTGTACATGCCTACTCATATACAGGCCAAAAGATGCTGAAAATCGATATTTTAGGTGCCCAAAGTCAATATGTGTACGCATCTTCTGCTCTCGTTTATATCCCAAATTCAACCTCAAAACAACCGAAAATTCGATATTTTTGGGTCCCAGAAGCGATCTGTACATGCCTACTCAGTGCTAGAAAGTTTTCAAAATATAGGCTCAAAACATGCTAAGAATTGATATTTTAAGTGTCCAAAGTCGATATGTGCATGCATCTTCTCTACCCATTTATATCTCAAATTCAGGCTCAAAACACCCGAAAATTCGTTATTTTCGGGTCTTAGAAGCGATATGTACATGCATACTCCTAGTTAGAATGTTTTTAAGATACAGCCCCAAAAGATGCTCAAAATCGATATTTTAGGTGCCCAAAAGCCTATATGGGTATGCATCTTCAGTACCCGTTTATATCTCAAATTCAGGCTCAAAACACCCGAAAATTCGATATTTTGGGGTCGCAGAAGCGATTTGTACATACCTACTCCGTGTTAGAGTATTTTCAAAATATAGGCTAAAAAAATGCTAAAAATCGATATTTTAAGTGTCCAAAGTGGATATGTGCATGCATCTTCTGTACCCGTTTATATCTCAAATTCAGGGTCCAAACAACCGAAAATTCGATATTTTGTTGTCCCAGAAGCGATCTGTACATGCCTACACCGTGTTAGAGTATTTTCAAAATAAAGGCCCAAAACATGCCGAAAATCGATATTTTAGGTGCCCAAAGTCGATATCTCAAATTTAGTCCCAAATCACCCGAAAATTCGATATTTTGGGGTCCCGGAAGCGATCCGTACATGCCTACTCCGTGTTAGAGTATTTTCAAAATATAGTCCCAAAACATACTAAAAATCGATATTTTAGGTGCCCAAAGTTAATATATCAAATTCAGGCCCAAAACACCAGAAAATTCGATATTTTTGGGTCCCAGAAGAGATCTGTACATGCCTACTCCGTGTTAGAGTATTTTCAAAATACAGGCCCAAAACAAACTGAAAATCGATCTTTTAGGTGCCCAAAAGTCTGTACATGGCTACTCAGATACAGGTCAAAACATGCTGAAAATCGATATTTTAGGTGCCCAAAGTCAATATGTGTATGCATCTTTTGCACCAGTTTATATCCCAAATTCAATCTCAAAACAACCGAAAATTCGATATATTTGGGTCCCAGAAGCGATCTGTACATGCCTACTCAGTGCAAGAATGTTTTCAAAATATAGGCTAAAAACATGCTAAAAATCGATATTTTAAGAGTCCAAAGTCGATAAGTGCATGCATCTTCTGTACCCGTTTATATCTCATATTCAGGCTCAAAATACCTGAAAATTCGATATTTTGGGGTCCCAGAAGAGATCTGTACATGCCTACTCAGTGCTAGAATATTTTCAAAATATAGGCCCAAAACATGCTAAAAATCGATATTTTAGGTGCCCAAAGTCGATATCACAAATTCAGGCCCAAAACACCCGAAAATTCGATATCTTGGGATCGCAGAAGCGATCTGTACGTGCCTACACAGATACAGGCCCAAAACATGCTAAAAATTGATATTTTAAGTGTCCAAAGTCGATATGTGCATGCATCTTCTCTACCCGTTCATATCTCAAATTTAGGCTTAAAACACCCGAAAATTCGTTATTTTCGGGTCTTAGAAGCGATATGTACATGCCTACTCCTAGTTAGAATGTTTTTAAGATACAGCCCCAAAAGATGCTCAAAATCGTTATTTTAGGTGCCCAAAAGCCGATATGTGCATGAATCTTCAGTACCCGTTTATATCTCAAATTCAGGATCTAAACACCCGAAAATTCGATATTTTGGGGTCGCAGAAGCGATTTGTACATACCTACTCCGTGTTAGAGTATTTTCATAATATAGGCTAAAAAAATGGTAAAAATCGATATTTTAAGTGTCCAAAGTCGATATGTGCATGCATCTTCTGTACCCGTTTATATCTCAAATGTAGGCTCCAAACACCCGAAAATTCGATATTTTGTTGTCCCAGAAGCGATCTGTACATGCCTACACCGTGTTAGAGTATTTTCAAAATACAGGCCCAAAACATGCCGAAAATCGATATTTTAGGTGCCCAAAGTCGATATCTCAAATTCAGGCCCAAAACACCCGAAAATTCGATATTATGGGGTCCCAGAAGCGATCTGTACATGCCTACTCCGTATTAGAGTATTTTTAAAATATAGTCCCAAAACATGCTAAAAATCGATATTTTAGGTGCCCAAAGTTAATATCTCAAATTCAGGCCCAAAACACCCAAAAATTCGATATTTTGGTGTCCCAGAAGCGATCTGTACATGCCTACTCCGTGTTAGAGTATTTTCAAAATACAGGCCTAAAACAAACTAAAAATCGATCTTTTAGGTGCCCAAAAGTCGATATGTGCAGGCATCTTCTGTACCCGTTTATATCTCAAATTCAGGCTCCAAACACACAAAAATTCGATATTTTTGGGTCTCAAAAGCGATCTGTACATGCCTACTCCGTGTTAGAGTATTTTCAAAATAGAGGACCAAAACATGCTGAAAATCGATATTTTAGGTGCATAAAGTCAATATGTGCATATATCTTCTGTACCCGTTTATATCTCAAATTCAGGCTCTAAACACCCGAAAATTCGTTAGTTTTGGGTCCCAGAAGCGATCTGTACATGCCTACTCAGATACAGGTCAAAACATGCTGAAAATCGATATTTTAGGTGCCCAAAGTCAATATGTGTATGCATCTTCTGCACCCGTTAATATCCCAAATTCAACCTCAAAACAGCCGAAAATTCGATATATTTGAGTCCCAGAAGCGATCTGTACATGCCTACTCAGTGCTAGAATGTTTTCAAAATATAGGCTCAAAACATGCTAAAAATCGATATTTTAAGTGTTCAAAGTCGATATGTGCATGCATCTTCTGTACCCGTTTATATCTCAAATTCAGGCTCAAACACCCGCAAATTCGTTATTTTAGGGTCTTGCAAGCAATCTGTACATGCCTACTCCTAGTTAGAATGTTCTCAAGATACAAACACAAAACATGCTCAAAATCGATATTTTAGGTGCCCAAAAGTCGATATGTGCATGCATCTTATGTACCCGTTTATATCTCAAATTCAGGCTCCAAACACTCGAAAATTCGATATTTTGGGGTCATAGAAGCGATCTGTACATGCCTACTTCGTGTTAGAGTATTTTCAAAATAGAGGACCAAAACATGCTGAAAATCGATATTTTAGGTGCCCTAAGTCAATATGTGCATACATCTTCTGTACCCGTTTATATCTCAAATTCAGGCTCAAAACTCCCGAAAATTCGATATTTTGGGGTCCCAGAAGCGATCTGTACATGCCTACTCAGATACAGGTCAAAACATGCTGAAAATCGATATTTTAGGTGCCCAAAGTCAATATGTGTATGCATCTTTTGCACCAGTTTATATCCCAAATTCAATCTCAAAACAACCGAAAATTCGATATATTTGGGTCCCAGAAGCGATCTGTACATGCCTACTCAGTGCAAGAATGTTTTCAAAATATAGGCTCAAAACATGCTAAAAATCGATATTTTAAGAGTCCAAAGTCGATAAGTGCATGCATCTTCTGTACCCGTTTATATCTCAAATTCTGGCTCAAAATATTCGAAAATACGATATTTTGGGGTCCCAGAAGCGATCTGTACATGCCTACTCAGTGCTAGAATATTTTCAAAATATAGGCCCAAAACAAGCTAAAAATCGATATTTTAGGTGCCCAAAGTCGATAAATAAATTCAGGCCCAAAACACCCGAAAATTCGATATTTCGGGGTCCCAGAAGCGATCTGTACATGCTTACTCCGTGTTAGAGTATTTTAAAAAATACAGGCCCAAAATATACTGAAAATCGATCTTTTAGGTGCCCAAAAGTCTATATATGCATGCATCTTCTGTACCTTTTTATATTACAAATTCAGCCTCCCAACACCCGAAAGTTCGATATCTTGGGGTCCCAGAAGCGATTTGAACTTGCCTACTCAGATACAGGCCCAAAACATGCTAAAAATTGATATTTTAAGTGTCCAAAGTCGATATGTGCATGCATCTTCTCTACCCGTTTATATCTCAAATTCAAGCTCAAAACACTCGAAAATTCAATATTTTGGGGTTGCAGAAGCGATTTGTACATATCTAATCCGTGTTAGAGTATTTTCAAAATATAGGCTAAAGAAATGCTAAAAATCGATATTTTAACTGTCCAAAGTCGATATGTCCATGCATCTTCTGTACACGTTTATATCTCAAATTCAGGCGCAAAACACCCGAAAATTCGATATTTTGTTGTCCCAGAAGCGATCTGTACATGCCTACTCCGTGTTAGAGTATTTTCAAAATACAGGCCTAAAACATGCCGAAAATCGATATTTTAGGTGCCCAAAGTCGATATCTCAAATTCAGACCCAAAACACCCGAAAATTCGATATTTTGGGGTCCCAGAAGCGATCTGTACATGCCTACTCCGTGTTAGAGTATTTTCAAAATACAGGCCCAAAACATACTGAAAATCGATATTTTAGATGCACAAAAGTCGATATGTGCATGCATCTTCTGTACCCGTTTATATCTCAAATTCAGGCTCCAAACACTCGAAAAATTCGATATTTTGGGGTCCCAGAAGCGATCTGTACATGCCTACTCCGTGTTAAAGTATTTTCAAAATAGAGGACCAAAACATGATAAAAATCCATATTTTAAGTGTCCAAAGTCGATATTTGCATACCTTTTTCTGTACCCGTTTATATCTCAAATTCAGGCTCAAAACACCCGAAAATTCGTTTTTTTGGGTCCTAGAAGCGATCTGTACATGCCTACTAATAGTTAAAATGTTTTCAAGATACAGATCCAAAAACATGCTGAAAATCGATATTTTAGGTGCTCAAATTCAATATGTGCATACATCTTCTGTACCCGTTTTTATCTCAAATTCAGGCTCCAAACACCCGAAAATTCGATATTTTTGGGTCCCAGAAGCGATCTGTACATGCCTACTCAGATACAGGTCAAAACATGCTTAAAATCGATATTTTAAGTGCCCAAAGTCAATATGTGTATGCATCTTCTGCACCCGTTAATATCCCAAATTCAACCTCAAAACACCCGAAAATTCGATATTTTTAGGTCCCAGAAGCGATCTGTACATGCCTACTCAGTGCTAGAATATTTTCAAAATAAATGCTTAAAACATGCTAAAAATCTATATTTTAAGTGTCCAAAGTCGATATGTGCATGCATCATCTGTACCCGTTTATATCTCAAATTCAGGCTCAAAACACCCAAAAATTCGTTATTTCTTGGTCTTTGAAGCGATCTGTACATGCCTACTCCTAGTTAGAATGTTTTCAAGATACAAATCCAAAAACATGCTCAAAATCGATATTTTAGTTGACCAAAATTCGATATGTGCATGCATCTTCTGTACCCGTTTTTATCTCAAATTCAGGCTCAAAACACCCGAAAATTCGATATTTTGGGGTCCCAGAAGCGATCTGTACATGCCTACTCCGTGTTAGAGGATTTTCAAAATTCAGGCCCAAAACATGCTGAAACTTGATAATTTAGGTGCCCAAAGTCAATATGTGCATGCATCTTCTGTACCCGTTTATATCTCAAATTCAGGCTCAAAACACCCGAAAATTCGATATTTTGGGGTCCCAGAAGCGATCTGTACATGCCTACTCAGTGCTAGAATATTTTTAATATATATGCTTAAAACATGCTAAAAATCGATATTTTAAGTGTCCAAAGTCGATATGTGCATGCATCTTCTGTACCCGTTTATATCTCAAATTCTGGCTAAAGACACCCGAAAATTCGTTATTTTTGGGTCTTAGAAGCGATCTGTACATGCCTACTCCTAGTTAGAATGTTTTCTAGATACAGACCCAAAACATGCTCAAAATCGTTATTTTTAGGTGCCCAAAAGTCGATATGTGCATGCATTTTCAGTACCCGTTTATATCTCAAATTCAGGCTCCAAACACCCGAAAATTCGATATTTTGGGGTCCCAGAAGCGATCTGTACATGCCTAATCAGTGCTAGAATATTTTCAAAATATTGGCCCAAAACATGCAAAAAAAATCGATATTTTAGGTGCCCAAATTCGATATCTCAAATTCAGGCCCAAAACACCCGAAAATTCGATATTTTGGGGTCCCAGAAGCGATCTGTACATGCCTACTCCGTGTTAGAGTATTTTCAAAATACAGGCCCAAAACATACTGAAAATCGATATTTTAGATGCCCAAAAGTCGATATGTGCATGCATCTTCTGTACCCGTTTATATCTCAAATTCAGGCTCCAAACACTCGAAAAATTCGATATTTTGGGGTCCCAGAAGCGATCTGTACATGCCTACTCCGTGTTAGAGTATTTTCAAAATAGAGGACCAAAACATGCTGAAAATCGATATTTTAGGTGCCCAAATTCAATATGTGCATACATCTTCTGTACCCGTTTATATCTCAAATTCAGGCTCCAACCACCCGAAAATTCGATATTTTGGGGTACCAGAAGAGATCTGTACATGCCTACTCCGTGTTAGAGTATTTTCAAAATATAGGCTCAAAACATGCTAAAAATCGATTTTTTACGAGTCCAAAGTCGAAATGTGCATGCATCTTCTGTACCCGTTTATATCTCAAATTCAGGCTCAAAACACCCGAAAATTCGATATTTTGGGGTCCCAGAAGCGATCTGTACATGCCTACTCAGATACAGGCCAAAACATGCTGAAAATCGATATTTTAGGTGCCCAAAGTCAATATGTGTATGCATATTCTGTACCCGTTTATATCCCAAGTTCAACCTCAAAACACTCGAAAATTCGATATTTTTAGGTCCCAGAAGCGATCTGTACATGCCTACTCAGTGCTAGAATGATTTTAAAATATAGGCTCAAAACATGCTAAAAATCTATATTTTAAGTGTCCAAAGTCGATATGTGCATACCTTTTTCTGTACCCGTTTATATCTCAAATTCAGGCTCAAAACACCCGAAAATTTGTTTTTTTGGGTCCTAGAAGCGATCTGTACATGCCTACTAATAGTTAAAATGTTTTCAAGATACAGATCCAAAAACATGCTCAAAATCGATATTTTAGGTGACCAAAATTCGATATGTGCATGCATCTTATGTACCCGTTTTTATCTCAAATTCAGGCTCAAAACACCCGAAAATTCGATATTTTGGGGTCTCAGAAGCGATCTGTACATGCCTACTCCGTGTTAAAGTATTTTCAAAATTCAGGCCCAAAACATGCTTAAAATCGATAATTTAGGTGCCCAAAGTCAATATGTGCATGCATCTTCTGCACCCGTTTATATCCCAAATTCCACCTCAAAACACCTGAAAATTCGATATTTTTAGGTCCCAGAAGCGATCTGTACATGCCTACTCAGTGCTAGAATATTTTCAATATATATGCTTAAAACATGCTAAAAATCTATATTTTAAGTGTCCAAAGTCGATATGTGCATGCATCATCTGTACCCGTTTATATCTCAAATTCATGCTCAAAACACCCAAAAATTCGTTATTTCTTGGTCTTAGAAGCGATCTGTACATTCCTACTCCTAGTTAGAATGTTTTCAAGATACAAATCCAAAAACATGCTCAAAATCGATATTTTAGTTGACCAAAATTCGATATGTGCATGCATCTTCTGTACCCGTTTTTATCTCAAATTCAGGCTCAAAACACCCGAAAATTCGATATTTTGGGGTCCCAGAAGTGATCTGTACATGCCTACTCAGTGCTAGAATATTTTTAATATATATGCTTAAAACATGCTAAAAATCGATATTTTAAGTGTCCAAAGTCGATATGTGCATGCATCTTCTGTACCCGTTTATATCTCAAATTCTGGCTAAAAACACCCGGAAGTTCGATAGTTTGGGGTCCCAGAAGCGATCTGTACATGCCTACTCCGTGTTAGAGTATTTTCAAAATATAGTCCCAAAACATGCTAAAAATCGATATTTTAGGTGCCCAAAGTTAATATCTCAAATTCAGGCTCAAAACACCCGAAAATTCGATATTTTGGGGTCCCAGAAGAGATCTATCTGTACATGCCTACTCCGTGTTAGAGTATTTTCAAAATACAGGCCCAAAACAAACTGAAAATCGATCTTTTAGGTGCCGAAAAGTCGATATGTGCATGCATCTTCTGTACCCGTTTATATCTCAAATTCAGGCTCAAAACACCCGAAAATTCGATATTTTGGGGTCCCAGAAGTGATCTGTACATGCCTACTCAGTGCTAGAATATTTTTAATATATATGCTTAAAACATGCTAAAAATCGATATTTTAAGTGTCCAAAGTCGATATGTGCATGCATCTTCTGTACCCGTTTATATCTCAAATTCTGGCTAAAAACACCCGGAAGTTCGATAGTTTGGGGTCCCAGAAGCGATCTGTACATGCCTACTCCGTGTTAGAGTATTTTCAAAATATAGTCCCAAAACATGCTAAAAATCGATATTTTAGGTGCCCACAGTTAATATCTCAAATTCAGGCTCAAAACACCCGAAAATTCGATATTTTGGGGTCCCAGAAGAGATCTATCTGTACATGCCTACTCCGTGTTAGAGTATTTTCAAAATACAGGCCCAAAACAAACTGAAAATCGATCTTTTAGGTGCCGAAAAGTCGATATGTGCATGCATCTTCTGTACCCGTTTATATCTCAAATTCAGGCTCAAAACACCCGAAAATTCGAAATTTTGGGGTCCCAGAAGCGATCTGTACATGCCTACTCCGTGTTAGAGTATTTTCAAAATAGAGGACCAAAACATGCTGAAAATCGATATTTTAGGAGCCCAAAGTCAATATGTGTATGCATCTTCTGCACCCGTTTATATCCCAAATTCAATCTCAAAACAACCGAAAATTCGATATTTTTGGGTCTCAGAAGCGATCTGTACATGCCTACTCAGTGCTAGAACGTTTTCAAAATATAGGCTCAAAACATGCTGAAAATTGATATTTTAAGTGTCCAAAGTCGATATGTGCATGCATCTTCTCTACCTGTTTATATCTCAAATTCAGGCTCAAACACCCGAAAATTCGTTATTTTCGGGTCTTAGAAGCGATATGTACATGCCTACTCCTAGTTAGAATGTTTTAAAGATACAGCCCCAAAAGATGCTCAAAATCGATATTTTAGGTGCCCAAAAGCCGATATGTGAATGCATCTTCAGTACCCGTTTATATCTAAAATTCAGGCTCAAAACACCCTGAAATTCGATATTTTAGGGTCGCAGAAGCGATTTGTACATACCTACTCCGTGTTAGAGTATTTTCAAAATATAGCCTAAAAAAATGCTAAAAATCGATATTTTAAGTGTCAAAAGTCGATATGTGCATGCATCTTCTGTACCCGTTTATATCTCAAATTCAGGCTCCAAACACCCGAAAATTCGATATTTTGTTGTCCCAGAAGCGATCTGTACATGCTTACACCGTGTTAGAGTATTTTCAAAATACAGGCCCAAAACATGCCGAAAATCGATATTTTAGGTGCCCAAAGTCGATATCTCAAATTCAGGCACAAAACACCCGAAAATTCGATATTTTGGGGTCCCAGAAGCGATCTGTGCATGCCTACTCCGTGTTAGAGTATTTTCAAAATATAGTCCCAAAACATGCTAAAAATCGATATTTTAGGTGCCCAAAGTTAATATCTCAAATTCAGGCCCAAAACACCCGAAAATTCGATATTTTGGGGTCCCAGAAGAGATCTGTACATGCCTACTCCGTGTTAGAGTATTTTCAAAATACAGGCCCAAAACAAACTGAAAATCGATCTTTTAGGTGCCCAAAAGTCGATATGTGCATGCATCTTCTGTACCCGTTTATATCTCAAATTCAGGCTCAAAACACCCGAAAATTCGATATTTTTGGGTCCCTGAAGCGATCTGTACATGCCTACTCCGTGTTAGAGTATTTTCAAAATAGAGGACCAAAACATGCTGAAAATCGATATTTTAGGAGCCCAAAGTCAATATGTGTATGCATCTTCTGCACCCGCTTATATCCCAAATTCAACCTCAAAACAACCGAAAATTCGATATTTTTGGGTCTCAGAAGCGATCTGTACATGCCTACTCAGTGCTAGAACGTTTTCAAAATATAGGCTCAAAACATGCTAAAAATTGATATTTTAAGTGTCCAAAGTCGATATGTGCATGCATCTTCTCTACCTGTTTATATCTCAAATTCAGGCTCAAACACCCGAAAATTCGTTATTTTCGGGTTTTAGAAGCGATATGTACATGCCTACTCCTAGTTAGAATGTTTTAAAGATACAGCCCCAAAAGATGCTCAAAATCGATATTTTAGGTGCCCAAAAGCCGATATGTGAATGCATCTTCAGTACCCGTTTATATCTAAAATTCAGGCTCAAAACACCCTAAAATTCGATATTTTGGGGTCGCAGAAGCGATTTGTACATACCTACTCCGTGTTAGAGTATTTTCAAAATATAGCCTAAAAAAATGCTAAAAATCGATATTTTAAGTGTCAAAAGTCGATATGTGCATGCATCTTCTGTACCCGTTTATATCTCAAATTCACGCTCAAAACACCCGAAAATTCGATATTTTGGGGTTGCAGAAGCGATTTGTACATACCTACTCCGTGTAAGGGTATTTTCAAAATATAGGTTAAAAGAATGCTAAAAATCGATATTTTAAGTGTCCAAAGTCGATATGTGCATGCATCTTCTGTACCCGTTTATATCTCAAATTCAGGCTCCAAACACCCGAAAATTCGATATTTTGTTGTCCCAGAAGCGATCTGTACATGCCTACACCGTGTTAGAGTATTTTCAAAATACAGGCCCAAAACATGCCGAAAATCGATATTTTAGGTGCCCAAAGTCGATATCTCAAATTCAGGCCCAAATCACCCGAAAATTCGATATTTTGGGTCCCAGAAGCGATCTGTACATGCCTACTCCGTGTTAGAGTATTTTCAAAATATAGTCCCAAAACTTGCTAAAAATCGATATCTTAGGTGCCCAAATTTAAAATCTCAAATTCAGGCCCAAAACACCCGAAAATTCGATATTTTGGGGTCAAAGAAGCGATCTGTACATGCCTACTCCGAGTTAGAATGTTTTTAAGATACAGCCCCAAAAGATGCTCAAAATCGATATTTTAGGTGCCCAAAAGCCGATATGTGCATGCATCTTCAGTACCCGTTTATATCTAAAATTCAGGCTTAAAACACCCAAAAATTCGATATTTTGGGGTCGCAGAAGCGAATTGTACATGCCTACTCAGTGATAGAATGTTTTCAAAATATAGGCTCAAAACATCCTAAAAATCGATATTTTAAGTGTCCAAAGTCGGTATGTGCATGCATCTTCGTACCAGTTTATATATCAAATTCAGGCTCAAAACACCGGAAAATTCGTTATTTTTAAGTCTTTGAAGCAATCTGTACATGCTTAAAATCGATATTTTAGGTGCCCAAAACTCGATATGTGCATGCATCTTCAGTACCCGTTTATATCTCAAATTCAGGCTCAAAACACCTGAAAATTCGATTTTTAGGGTCCCAAAAGATCTCTGTACATGCCTACTCAGTGCTAGAATTTTTTCAAATTATAGGCCCAAAAGATGCTAAAAATCGATATTTTAGGTGCCCAAAATTCGATATGTGCATGCATCTTTTGTACCTGTTTTTATCTCAAATTCAGCCTCCAAACACCCGAAAATTCGATATTTTGGGGTCCCAAAAGCGATCTGTATATGCCTACTCAGTGCTAGAAAGTTTTCAAAATATAGGTTCAAAACATGCTAAAAATCGATATTTTAAGTGTCCAAAGTCGATATGTGCATGCATCTTCTGTACCCGTTTATATCTCAAATTCAGGCTCAAAACACCCAAAAAATTCGATATTTTGGGGTCCCAGAAGCGATCTGTACATGCCTACTCCGTGTTAGAGTATTTTCAAAATAAAGGCCCAAAACATGCTGAAAATCGATATTTTAGGTGCCCAAAGTCGATATCTCAAATTCAGGCCCAAAACACCCGAAAATTCGATAATTTGGGGTCCCAGAAGCGATCTGTACATGCCTACTCCGTGTTAGAGTATTTTCAAAATATAGTCCTAAAACATGCTAAAAATCGATATTTTGGGTGCCCAAAGTTGATATATCAAATTCAGGCCCAAAACACCCGAAAATTCGATATTTTGGTTCCTAGAAGCGATCTGTACATGTCTACTCCGAGTTAGAGTATTTTCAAAATACAGGCCTAAAACATACTGAAAATTGATCTTTTAGGTGCCCAAAAGTCGATATGTGCATGAAGCTTCTGTACCCGTTTATATCTCAAATTCAGGCTCCAAACACCCGAAAATTCTGTATTTTTGGGTCCTAGAAGCGATCTGTACTTGCCTACTCCTAGTTAGAATGTTTTTAAGATACAGACCCAAAACATGCTCAAAATCGATATTTTAGGTGCCCAAAAGTCGATATGTGCATGCATCTTCAGTACCAGTTTATATCTCAAATTCAGGCTCAAAACATTCGAAAATTCGATATTTTGGGGTCCCAAAAGCGATCTGTACATGCCTACTCTGTGTTAGAGTATTTTCAAAATACAGGCCCAAAAAAAGCTGAAAATCGATATTTTTGGTGCCCAAAGTCAATATGTGCATGCATCTTCTGTACCCGTTTATATCTTAAATTCTGGCTCAAAACACCCGAAAATTCGATATTTTTGGGTCCCAGAAGCGATCTGTACATGCCTACTCAGTGCTAGAATATTTTCAAAATATAGGCCCAAAACAAGCTAAAAATCGATATTTTAGGTGCCCAAAGTCGATATCTAAAATTCAGTCCAAAACACCCGAAAATTCGATATTTCATGGTCCCAGAAGCGATCTGTACATGCTTACTCCGTGTTAGAGTATTTTCAAAATTCAGGCCCAAAACATACTGTAAATCGATCTTTTAGGTGCCCAAAAGTCTATATATGTATGCATCTTCTGTTCCCGTTTATATCACAAATTCAGGCTCTAAACACCCGAAAATTCGATATTTTGGGGTCCCAGAAGCAATCTGTACGTGCCTACTCAGATACAGGCTGAAAACATGCTAAAAATGGATATTTTAAGTGTCCAAAGTCGATATGTGCATGCATCTTCAGTACCCGTTTATATCTCAAATTCAGGCTCCAAACACCCGAAAATTCGATATTTTGTTGTCCCAGAAGCGATCTGTACATGCCTACACCGTGTTAGAATATTTTCAAAACACAGGCCCAAAACATGCCGAAAATCGATATTTTAGGTGCCCAAAGTCGATATCTCAAATTCAGGCCCAAATCACCCGAAAATTCGATATTTTGGGGTCCCAGAAGCGATCTGTACATGCCTACTCCGTGTTAGAGTATTTTCAAAATATAGGCTAAAAGAATGCTAAAAATCGATATTTTAAGTGTCCAAAGTCGATACGTGCATGCATCTTCTGTACCCGTTTATATCTCAAATTCAGGCTCCAAACACCCGAAAATTCGATATTTTGTTGTCCCAGAAGCGATCTGTACATGCCTACACCGTGTTAGAGTATTTTCAAAACACAGGCCCAAAACATGCCGAAAATCGATATTTTAGGTGCCCAAAGTCGATATCTCAAATTCAGGCCCAAATCACCCGAAAATTCGATATTTTGGGGTCCCAGAAGCGATCTGTACATGCCTACTCCGTGTTAGAGTATTTTCAAAATATAGTCCCAAAACATGCTAAAAATCGATATCTTAGGTGCCCAAATTTAAAATCTCAAATTCAGGCCCAAAACACCCGAAAATTCGATATTTTGGGGTCAAAGAATCGATCTGTACATGCCTACTCTGAGTTAGAATGTTTTTAAGATACAGCCCCAAAAGATGCTCAAAATCGATATTTTAGGTGCCCAAAAGCCGATATGTGCATGAATCTTCAGTACCCGTTTATATCTAAAATTCAGGCTTAAAACACCCAAAAATTCGATATTTTGGGGTTGCAGAAGCGAATTGTACATGCCTACTCAGTGATAGAATGTTTTCAAAATATAGGCTCAAAACATCCTAAAAATCGATATTTTAAGTGTCTAAAGTCGGTATGTGCATGCATCTTCGTACCCGTTTATATTTCAAATTCAGGCTCAAAACACCGGAAAATTCGTTATTTTTAAGTCTTTGAAGCAATCTGTACATGCTTAAAATCGATATTTTAGGTGCCCAAAACTCGATATGTGCATGCATCTTCAGTACCCGTTTATATCTCAAATTCAGGCTCAAAACACCTGATAATTCGATTTTTAGGGTCCCAAAAGATCTCAGTGCTAGAATATTTTCAAAATATAGGCCCAAAACATGCTAAAAATCGATATTTTAGGTGCCCAAAATTCGATATGTGCATGCATCTTTTGTACCTGTTTTTATCTCAAATTCAGCCTCCAAACACCCGAAAATTCGATATTTTGGGGTCCCAAAAGCGATCTGTATATGCCTACTCAGTGCTAGAAAGTTTTCAAAATATAGGTTCAAAACATGCTAAAAATCGATATTTTAAGTGTCCAAAGTCGATATGTGCATGCAATTTCTGTACCCGTTTATATCTCAAATTCAGGCTCAAAACACCCGAAAATTCGATATTTTGGGGTCCCAGAAGCGATCTGTACATGCCTACTCCGTGTTAGAGTATTTTCAAAATAAAGGCCCAAAACATGCTGAAAATCGATATTTTAGGTGCCCAAAGTCGATATCTCAAATTCAGGCCCAAAACACCCGAAAATTCGATAATTTGGGGTCCCAGAAGCGATCTGTACATGCCTACTCCGTGTTAGAGTATTTTCAAAATATAGTCCCAAAACATGCTAAAAATCGATATTTTGGGTGCCCAAAGTTGATATATCAAATTCAGGCCCAAAACACCCGAAAATTCGATTTTTTGGTTCCTAGAAGCGATCTGTACATGCCTACTCCGAGTTAGAGTATTTTCAAAATACAGGCCTAAAACATACTGAAAATTGATCTTTTAGGTGCCCAAAAGTCGATATGTGCATGAAGCTTCTGTACCCGTTTATATCTCAAATTCAGGCTCCAAACACCCGAAAATTCTGTATTTTTGGGTCCTAGAAGCGATCTGTACTTGCCTACTCCTATTTAGAATGTTTTTAAGATACAGACCCAAAACATGCTCAAAATCGATATTTTAGGTGCCCAAAAGTCGATATGTGCATGCATCTTCAGTACCAGTTTATATCTCAAATTCAGGCTCAAAACATTCGAAAATTCGATATTTTGGGGTCCCAGAAGCGATCTGTACATGCCTACTCTGTGTTAGAGTATTTTCAAAATACAGGCCCAAAACATGCTGAAAATCGATATTTTTGGTGCCCAAAGTCAATATGTGCATGCATCTTCTGTACCCGTTTATATCTTAAATTCTGGCTCAAAAAACCCGAAAATTCGATATTTTGGGGTCCCAGAAGCGATCTGTACATGCCTACTCAGTGCTAGAATATTTTCAAAATATAGGACCAAAACAAGCTAAAATCGATATTTTAGGTGCCCAAAGTTGTTATCTAAAATTCAGCCCAAAAAACCCGAAAATTCGATATTTCGGGGTCCCAGAAGCGATCTGTACATGCTTACTCCGTGTTAGAGTATTTTCAAAATACAGGCCCAAAACATACTGAAAATCGATCTTTTCGGTGCCCAAAAGTCTATATATGCATGCATCTTCTGTACCCGTTTATATCACAAATTTAGGCTCCAAACACCCGAAAATTCGATATTTTGGGGTCCCAGAAGCAATCTGTACGTGCCTACTCAGATACAGGCCGAAAACATGCTAAAAATTAATATTTTAAGTGTCTAAATTCGATATGTGCATGCATCTTCTCTACCCGTTTATATCTCAAATTCAAACTCAAAACACCCGAACATTCGTTATTTTCGGGTCTTAGAAGCGATAAGTACATGCCTACACCTAGTTAGAATGTTTTTAAGATACAGCCCCAAAAGATGCTCAAAATCGATATTTTAGGTGCCCAAAAGCCGATTCGTGCATGCATCTTCAGTACCCGTTTATATCTCATATTCAGGCTCAAAACACCTGAAAATTCGATATTTTAGGGTCCTAGAAGCGATCTGTACATGCCTACACCGTGTTAGAGGATTTTCAAAATACAGGCCCAAAACATGCCGGAAATCGATATTTTAGGTGCCCAAAGACGATATCTCAAATTCAGGCACAAAACACCCGAAAATTCGATATTTTGGGGTCCCAGAAGCGATCTGTACATGCTTACTCCGTGTTAGAGTATTTTCAAAATATAGTCCCACAACATGCTAAAAATCGATATTTTAGGTGCCCAAAGTTGATATATCAATTTCAGGCCCAAAACACCCGAAAATTCGATATTTTGAGGTCCCAGAATCGATCTGTACATGCCTACTCCGTGTTAGGGTATTTTCAAAATACAGGCCCAAAACATACTGAAAATCGATCTTTTAGGTGCCCAAAATTCGATATGTGCATGCATCTTCTGTACCTGTTTATATCTCAAATTCAGGCTCAAAACACCCGAAAATTCGATATTTTAGTGTCCCAGGAGCGATCTGTACATGCCTACTCCGTGTTAGAGTATTTTCAAAATAGAGGACCAAAACATGCTGAAAACCGATATTTTAGGTGCCCATAGTCAATATGTGCATGCATCTTCTGTACCCGTTTATATCTCAAATTCAGGCTCAAAACACCCGAAAATTTGATATTTTGGGGTCGCAGAAGCGATCTGTACATGCCTACTCAGATACAGGCCAAAAGATGCTGAAAATCGATATTTTAGGTGCCCAAAGTCAATATGTGTAAGCA
Organism: Petrolisthes cinctipes; assembly: GCA_033782935.1. Lineage (NCBI taxonomy): Eukaryota > Metazoa > Arthropoda > Malacostraca > Decapoda > Porcellanidae > Petrolisthes > Petrolisthes cinctipes. The sequence goes on along the minus strand of JAWQEG010000062.1, from coordinate 10,506,269 downwards.
TCTTCTGCTCTCGTTTATATCCCAAATTCAACCTCAAAACAACCGAAAATTCGATATTTTGGGGTCCCAGAAGCGATCTGTACATGCCTACTCAGTGCTAGAAAGTTTTCAAAATATAGGCTCAAAACATGCTAAGAATTGATATTTTAAGTGTCCAAAGTCGATATGTGCATGCATCTTCTCTACCCATTTATATCTCAAATTCAGGCTCAAAACACCCGAAAATTCGTTATTTTCGGGTCTTAGAAGCGATATGTACATGCATACTCCTAGTTAGAATGTTTTTAAGATACAGCCCCAAAAGATGCTCAAAATCGATATTTTAGGTGCCCAAAAGCCTATATGGGTATGCATCTTCAGTACCCGTTTATATCTCAAATTCAGGCTCAAAACACCCGAAAATTCTGTATTTTGGGGTCGCAGAAGCGATTTGTACATACCTACTCCGTGTTAGAGTATTTTCAAAATATAGGCTAAAAAAATGCTAAAAATCGATATTTTAAGTGTCCAAAGTGGATATGTGCATGCATCTTCTGTACCCGTTTATATCTCAAATTCAGGGTCCAAACAACCGAAAATTCGATATTTTGTTGTCCCAGAAGCGATCTGTACATGCCTACACCGTGTTAGAGTATTTTCAAAATAAAGGCCCAAAACATGCCGAAAATCGATATTTTAGGTGCCCAAAGTCGATATCTCAAATTTAGTCCCAAATCACCCGAAAATTCGATATTTTGGGGTCCCGGAAGCGATCCGTACATGCCTACTCCGTGTTAGAGTATTTTCAAAATATAGTCCCAAAACATACTAAAAATCGATATTTTAGGTGCCCAAAGTTAATATATCAAATTCAGGCCCAAAACACCCGAAAATTCGATATTTTTGGGTCCCAGAAGAGATCTGTACATGCCTACTCCATGTTAGAGTATTTTCAAAATACAGGCCCAAAACAAACTGAAAATCGATCTTTTAGGTGCCCAAAAGTCTGTACATGGCTACTCAGATACAGGTCAAAACATGCTGAAAATCGATATTTTAGGTGCCCAAAGTCAATATGTATATGCATCTTTTGCACCAGTCTATATCCCAAATTCAATCTCAAAACAACCGAAAATTCGATATATTTGGGTCCCAGAAGCGATCTGTACATGCCTACTCAGTGCAAGAATGTTTTCAAAATATAGGCTAAAAACATGCTAAAAATCGAAATTTTAAGAGTCCAAAGTCGATAAGTGCATGCATCTTCTGTACCCGTTTATATCTCATATTCAGGCTCAAAATACCTGAAAATTCGATATTTTGGGGTCCCAGAAGAGATCTGTACATGCCTACTCAGTGCTAGAATATTTTCAAAATATAGGCCCAAAACATGCTAAAAATCGATATTTTAGGTGCCCAAAGTCGATATCACAAATTCAGGCCCAAAACACCCGAAAATTCGATATCTTGGGATCGCAGAAGCGATCTGTACGTGCCTACACAGATACAGGCCCAAAACATGCTAAAAATTGATATTTTAAGTGTCCAAAGTCGATATGTGCATGCATCTTCTCTACCCGTTTATATCTAAAATTCAGGCTCAAAACACCCGAAAATTCGTTATTTTCGGGTCTTAGAAGCGATATGTACATGCCTACTCCTAGTTAGAATGTTTTTAAGATACAGCCCCAAAAGATGCTCAAAATCGGTATTTTAGGTGCCCAAAAGCCGATATGTGCATGAATCTTCAGTACCCGTTTATATCTCAAATTCAGGATCTAAACACCCGAAAATTCGATATTTTGGGGTCGCAGAAGCGATTTGTACATACCTACTCCGTGTTAGAGTATTTTCATAATATAGGCTAAAAAAATGGTAAAAATCGATATTTTAAGTGTCCAAAGTCGATATGTGCATGCATCTTCTGTACCCGTTTATATCTCAAATGTAGGCTCCAAACACCCGAAAATTCGATATTTTGTTGTCCCAGAAGCGATCTGTACATGCCTACACCGTGTTAGAGTATTTTCAAAATACAGGCCCAAAACATGCCGAAAATCGATATTTTAGGTGCCCAAAGTCGATATCTCAAATTCAGGCCCAAAACACCCGAAAATTCGATATTATGGGGTCCCAGAAGCGATCTGTACATGCCTACTCCGTATTAGAGTATTTTTAAAATATAGTCCCAAAACATGCTAAAAATCGATATTTTAGGTGCCCAAAGTTAATATCTCAAATTCAGGCCCAAAACACCCAAAAATTCGATATTTTGGTGTCCCAGAAGCGATCTGTACATGCCTACTCCGTGATAGAGTATTTTCAAAATACAGGCCTAAAACAAACTAAAAATCGATCTTTTAGGTGCCCAAAAGTCGATATGTGCAGGCATCTTCTGTACCCGTTTATATCTCAAATTCAGGCTCCAAACACACACAAATTCGATATTTTTGGGTCTCAAAAGCGATCTGTACATGCCTACTCCGTGTTAGAGTATTTTCAAAATAGAGGACCAAAACATGCTGAAAATCGATATTTTAGGTGCATAAAGTCAATATGTGCATATATCTTCTGTACCCGTTTATATCTCAAATTCAGGCTCTAAACACCCGAAAATTCGATAGTTTTGGGTCCCAGAAGCGATCTGTACATGCCTACTCAGATACAGGTCAAAACATGCTGAAAATCGATATTTTAGGTGCCCAAAGTCAATATGTGTATGCATCTTCTGCACCCGTTAATATCCCAAATTCAACCTCAAAACAGCCGAAAATTCGATATATTTGAGTCCCAGAAGCGATCTGTACATGCCTACTCAGTGCTAGAATGTTTTCAAAATATAGGCTCAAAACATGCTAAAAATCGATATTTTAAGTGTTCAAAGTCGATATGTGCATGCATCTTCTGTACCCGTTTATATCTCAAATTCAGGCTCAAACACCCGCAAATTCGTTATTTTAGGGTCTTGCAAGCAATCTGTACATGCCTACTCCTAGTTAGAATGTTCTCAAGATACAAACACAAAACATGCTCAAAATCGATATTTTAGGTGCCCAAAAGTCGATATGTGCATGCATCTTATGTACCCGTTTATATCTCAAATTCAGGCTCCAAACACTCGAAAATTCGATATTTTGGGGTCTCAGAAGCGATCTGTACATGCCTACTTCGTGTTAGAGTATTTTCAAAATAGAGGACCAAAACATGCTGAAAATCGATATTTTAGGTGCCCTAAGTCAATATGTGCATACATCTTCTGTACCCGTTTATATCTCAAATTCAGGCTCAAAACTCCCGAAAATTCGATATTTTGGGGTCCCAGAAGCGATCTGTACATGCCTACTCAGATACAGGTCAAAACATGCTGAAAATCGATATTTTAGGTGCCCAAAGTCAATATGTGTATGCATCTTTTGCACCAGTTTATATCCCAAATTCAATCTCAAAACAACCGAAAATTCGATATATTTGGGTCCCAGAAGCGATCTGTACATGCCTACTCAGTGCAAGAATGTTTTCAAAATATAGGCTCAAAACATGCTAAAAATCGATATTTTAAGAGTCCAAAGTCGATAAGTGCATGCATCTTCTGTACCCGTTTATATCTCAAATTCTGGCTCAAAATATTCGAAAATACGATATTTTGGGGTCCCAGAAGCGATCTGTACATGCCTACTCAGTGCTAGAATATTTTCAAAATATAGGCCCAAAACAAGCTAAAAATCGATATTTTAGGTGCCCAAAGTCGATAAATAAATTCAGGCCCAAAACACCCGAAAATTCGATATTTCGGGGTCCCAGAAGCGATCTGTACATGCTTACTCCGTGTTAGAGTATTTTAAAAAATACAGGCCCAAAATATACTGAAAATCGATCTTTTAGGTGCCCAAAAGTCTATATATGCATGCATCTTCTGTACCTTTTTATATTACAAATTCAGGCTCCCAACACCCGAAAGTTCGATATCTTGGGGTCCCAGAAGCGATTTGAACTTGCCTACTCAGATACAGGCCCAAAACATGCTAAAAATTGATATTTTAAGTGTCCAAAGTCGATATGTGCATGCATCTTCTCTACCCGTTTATATCTCAAATTCAAGCTCAAAACACTCGAAAATTCAATATTTTGGGGTTGCAGAAGCGATTTGTACATATCTAATCCGTGTTAGAGTATTTTCAAAATATAGGCTAAAGAAATGCTAAAAATCGATATTTTAACTGTCCAAAGTCGATATGTCCATGCATCTTCTGTACACGTTTATATCTCAAATTCAGGCGCAAAACACCCGAAAATTCGATATTTTGTTGTCCCAGAAGCGATCTGTACATGCCTACTCCGTGTTAGAGTATTTTCAAAATACAGGCCTAAAACATGCCGAAAATCGATATTTTAGGTGCCCAAAGTCGATATCTCAAATTCAGACCCAAAACACCCGAAAATTCGATATTTTGGGGTCCCAGAAGCGATCTGTACATGCCTACTCCGTGTTAGAGTATTTTCAAAATACAGGCCCAAAACATACTGAAAATCGATATTTTAGATGCACAAAAGTCGATATGTGCATGCATCTTCTGTACCCGTTTATATCTCAAATTCAGGCTCAAAACACTCGAAAAATTCGATATTTTGGGGTCCCAGAAGCGATCTGTACATGCCTACTCCGTGTTAAAGTATTTTCAAAATAGAGGACCAAAACATGATAAAAATCCATATTTTAAGTGTCCAAAGTCGATATGTGCATACCTTTTTCTGTACCCGTTTATATCTCAAATTCAGGCTCAAAACACCCGAAAATTCGTTTTTTTGGGTCCTAGAAGCGATCTGTACATGCCTACTAATAGTTAAAATGTTTTCAAGATACAGATCCAAAAACATGCTGAAAATCGATATTTTAGGTTCTCAAATTCAATATGTGCATACATCTTCTGTACCCGTTTTTATCTCAAATTCAGGCTCCAAACACCCGAAAATTCGATATTTTTGGGTCCCAGAAGCGATCTGTACATGCCTACTCAGATACAGGTCAAAACATGCTTAAAATCGATATTTTAAGTGCCCAAAGTCAATATGTGTATGCATCTTCTGCACCCGTTAATATCCCAAATTCAACCTCAAAACACCCGAAAATTCGATATTTTTAGGTCCCAGAAGCGATCTGTACATGCCTACTCAGTGCTAGAATATTTTCAAAATAAATGCTTAAAACATGCTAAAAATCTATATTTTAAGTGTCCAAAGTCGATATGTGCATGCATCATCTGTACCCGTTTATATCTCAAATTCAGGCTCAAAACACCCAAAAATTCGTTATTTCTTGGTCTTTGAAGCGATCTGTACATGCCTACTCCTAGTTAGAATGTTTTCAAGATACAAATCCAAAAACATGCTCAAAATCGATATTTTAGTTGACCAAAATTCGATATGTGCATGCATCTTCTGTACCCGTTTTTATCTCAAATTCAGGCTCAAAACACCCGAAAATTCGATATTTTGGGGTCCCAGAAGCGATCTGTACATGCCTACTCCGTGTTAGAGGATTTTCAAAATTCAGGCCCAAAACATGCTGAAACTTGATAATTTAGGTGCCCAAAGTCAATATGTGCATGCATCTTCTGTACCCGTTTATATCTCAAATTCAGGCTCAAAACACCCGAAAATTCGATATTTTGGGGTCCCAGAAGCGATCTGTACATGCCTACTCAGTGCTAGAATATTTTTAATATATATGCTTAAAACATGCTAAAAATCGATATTTTAAGTGTCCAAAGTCGATATGTGCATGCATCTTCTGTACCCGTTTATATCTCAAATTCTGGCTAAAGACACCCGAAAATTCGTTATTTTTGGGTCTTAGAAGCGATCTGTACATGCCTACTCCTAGTTAGAATGTTTTCTAGATACAGACCCAAAACATGCTCAAAATCGTTATTTTTAGGTGCCCAAAAGTCGATATGTGCATGCATTTTCAGTACCCGTTTATATCTCAAATTCAGGCTCCAAACACCCGAAAATTCGATATTTTGGGGTCCCAGAAGCGATCTGTACATGCCTAATCAGTGCTAGAATATTTTCAAAATATTGGCCCAAAACATGCAAAAAAAATCGATATTTTAGGTGCCCAAATTCGATATCTCAAATTCAGGCCCAAAACACCCGAAAATTCGATATTTTGGGGTCCCAGAAGCGATCTGTACATGCCTACTCCGTGTTAGAGTATTTTCAAAATACAGGCCCAAAACATACTGAAAATCGATATTTTAGATGCCCAAAAGTCGATATGTGCATGCATCTTCTGTACCCGTTTATATCTCAAATTCAGGCTCCAAACACTCGAAAAATTCGATATTTTGGGGTCCCAGAAGCGATCTGTACATGCCTACTCCGTGTTAGAGTATTTTCAAAATAGAGGACCAAAACATGCTGAAAATCGATATTTTAGGTGCCCAAATTCAATATGTGCATACATCTTCTGTACCCGTTTATATCTCAAATTCAGGCTCAAAACACCCGAAAATTCGATATTTTGGGGTACCAGAAGAGATCTGTACATGCCTACTCAGTGCCAGAATATTTTCAAAATATAGGCCCAAAACATGCTAAAAATCGATATTTTAGGTGCCCAAAGTCGATATCTCAAATTCAGGCCCAAAACACCCGAAAATTCGATATTTTGGGGTCCCAGAAGCGATCTGTACTTGCCTAATCCGTTTTAGAGTATTTTAAAAATACACGTTTAAAACATACTGAAAATCGATCTTTTAGGTGCCCAAAATTCGATATGTGCATGCATCTTTTATACCTGTTTTTATCTCAAATTCAGCCTTCAAACACCCGAAAATTCGATATTTTGGGGTCCCAGAAGCGATCTGTACATGCCTACTCCGTGTTAGAGTATTTTAAAAATACAGGCCCAAAACATACTGAAAATCGATCTTTTAGGTGCCCAAAAGTCGATATGTGCATGCATCTTCAGTACCCGTTTATATCTCAAATTCAGGCTCCAACCACCCGAAAATTCGATATTTTGGGGTCCCAGAAGCGATCTGTACATGCCTACTCCGTGTTAGAGTATTTTCAAAATATAGGCTCAAAACATGCTAAAAATCGATTTTTTACGAGTCCAAAGTCGAAATGTGCATGCATCTTCTGTACCCGTTTATATCTCAAATTCAGGCTCAAAACACCCGAAAATTCGATATTTTGGGGTCCCAGAAGCGATCTGTACATGCCTACTCAGATACAGGCCAAAACATGCTGAAAATCGATATTTTAGGTGCCCAAAGTCAATATGTGTATGCATATTCTGTACCCGTTTATATCCCAAGTTCAACCTCAAAACACTCGAAAATTCGATATTTTTAGGTCCCAGAAGCGATCTGTACATGCCTACTCAGTGCTAGAATGATTTTAAAATATAGGCTCAAAACATGCTAAAAATCTATATTTTAAGTGTCCAAAGTCGATATGTGCATACCTTTTTCTGTACCCGTTTATATCTCAAATTCAGGCTCAAAACACCCGAAAATTTGTTTTTTTGGGTCCTAGAAGCGATCTGTACATGCCTACTAATAGTTAAAATGTTTTCAAGATACAGATCCAAAAACATGCTCAAAATCGATATTTTAGGTGACCAAAATTCGATATGTGCATGCATCTTATGTACCCGTTTTTATCTCAAATTCAGGCTCAAAACACCCGAAAATTCGATATTTTGGGGTCTCAGAAGCGATCTGTACATGCCTACTCCGTGTTAAAGTATTTTCAAAATTCAGGCCCAAAACATGCTTAAAATCGATAATTTAGGTGCCCAAAGTCAATATGTGCATGCATCTTCTGCACCCGTTTATATCCCAAATTCCACCTCAAAACACCTGAAAATTCGATATTTTTAGGTCCCAGAAGCGATCTGTACATGCCTACTCAGTGCTAGAATATTTTCAAAATATATGCTTAAAACATGCTAAAAATCTATATTTTAAGTGTCCAAAGTCGATATGTGCATGCATCATCTGTACCCGTTTATATCTCAAATTCATGCTCAAAACACCCGAAAATTCGTTATTTCTTGGTCTTAGAAGCGATCTGTACATTCCTACTCCTAGTTAGAATGTTTTCAAGATACAAATCCAAAAACATGCTCAAAATCGATATTTTAGTTGACCAAAATTCGATATGTGCATGCATCTTCTGTACCCGTTTTTATCTCAAATTCAGGCTCAAAACACCCGAAAATTCGATATTTTGGGGTCCCAGAAGTGATCTGTACATGCCTACTCAGTGCTAGAATATTTTTAATATATATGCTTAAAACATGCTAAAAATCGATATTTTAAGTGTCCAAAGTCGATATGTGCATGCATCTTCTGTACCCGTTTATATCTCAAATTCTGGCTAAAAACACCCGGAAGTTCGATAGTTTGGGGTCCCAGAAGCGATCTGTACATGCCTACTCCGTGTTAGAGTATTTTTAAAATATAGTCCCAAAACATGCTAAAAATCGATATTTTAGGTGCCCAAAGTCGATATCACAAATTCAGGCCCAAAACACCCGAAAATTCGATATCTTGGGATCGCAGAAGCGATCTGTACGTGCCTACTCAGATACAGGCCCAAAACATGCTAAAAATTGATATTTTAAGTGTCCAAAGTCGATATGTGCATGCATCTTCTCTACCCGTTTATATCTAAAATTCAGGCTCAAAACACCCGAAAATTCGTTATTTTCGGGTCTTATAAGCGATATGTACATGCCTACTCCTAGTTAGAATGTTTTTAAGATACAGCCCTTAAAGATGCTGAAAATCGGTATTTTAGGTGCCCAAAAGCCGATATGTGCATGCATCTTCAGTACCCGTTTATATCTAAAATTCAGGATCTAAACACCCGAAAATTCGATATTTTGGGGTCGCAGAAGCGATTTGTACATACCTACTCCGTGTTAGAGTATTTTCATAATAGAGGCTAAAAAAATGGTAAAAATCGATATTTTAAGTGTCCAAAGTCGATATGTGCATGCATCTTCTGTACCCGTTTATATCTCAAATGTAGGCTCCAAACACCCGAAAATTCGATATTTTGTTGTCCCAGAAGCGATCTGTACATGCCTACACCGTGTTAGAGTATTTTCAAAATACAGGCCCAAAACATGCCGAAAATCGATATTTTAGGTGCCCAAAGTCGATATATCAAATTCAGGCCCAAAACACCCGAAAATTCGATATTATGGGGTCCCAGAAGCGATCTGTACATGCCTACTCCGTGTTAGAGTATTTTTAAAATATAGTCCCAAAACATGCTAAAAATCGATATTTTAGGTGCCCAAAGTTAATATCTCAAATTCAGGCCCAAAACAAACAAAAATTCGATATTTTGGTGTCCCAGAAGCGATCTGTACATGCCTACTCTGTGTTAGAGTATTTTCAAAATACAGGCCTAAAACAAACTAAAAATCGATCTTTTAGGTGCCCAAAAGTCGATATGTGCAGGCATCTTCTGTACCCGTTTATATCTCAAATTCAGGCTCCAAACACTCAAAAATTCGATATTTTTGGGTCTCAAAAGCGATCTGTACATGCCTACTCCGTGTTAGAGTATTTTCAAAATAGAGGACCAAAACATGCTGAAAATCGATATTTTAGGTGCCCAAAGTCAATATGTGCATATATCTTCTGTACCCGTTTATATCTCAAATTCAGGCTCTAAACACCCGAAAATTCGATATTTTTGGGTCCCAGAAGCTATCTGTACATGCCTACTCAGATACAGGACAAAACATGCTGAAAATCGATATTTTAGGTGCCCAAAGTCAATATGTGTATGCATCTTCTGCACCCGTTAATATCCCAAATTCAACCTCAAAACAACCGAAAATTCGATATATTTGGGTCCCAGAAGCGATCTGTACATGCCTACTCAGTGCTAGAATGTTTTCAAAATATAGGCTCAAAACATGCTAAAAATCGATATTTTAAGTGTTCAAAGTCGATATGTGCATGCATCTTCTGTACCCGTTTATATCTCAAATTCAGGCTCAAACACCCGCAAATTCGTTATTTTTGGGTCTTAAAAGCAATCTGTACATGCCTACTCCTAGTTAGAATGTTCTCAAGATACAAACACAAAACATGCTCAAAATCGATATTTTAGGTGCCCAAAACTCGATATGTTCATGCATCTTCAGTACCCGTTTATATCTCAAATTCAGGCTCAAAACACCTGAAAATTCGATATTTTGGGGTCCCAGAAGAGATTTGTACATGCCTACTCAGTGCCAGAATATTTTCAAAATATAGGCCCAAAACATGCTAAAAATCGATATTTTAGGTGCCCAAAGTCGATATCTCAAATTCAGGCCCAAAACACCCGAAAATTCGATATTTTGGGGTCCCAGAAGCGATCTGTACTTGCCTAATCCGTTTTAGAGTATTTTAAAAATACACGTTTAAAACATACTGAAAATCGATCTTTTAGGTGCCCAAAATTCGATATGTGCATGCATCTTTTATACATGTTTTTATCTCAAATTCAGCCTTCAAACACCCGAAAATTCGATATTTTGGGGTCCCAGAAGCGATCTGTACATGCCTACTCCGTGTTAGAGTATTTTAAAAATACAGGCCCAAAACATACTGAAAATCGATCTTTTAGGTGCCCAAAAGTCGATATGTGCATGCATCTTCAGTACCCGTTTATATCTCAAATTCAGGCTCCAACCACCCGAAAATTCGATATTTTGAGGTCCCAGAAGCGATCTGTACATGCCTACTCCGTGTTAGAGTATTTTCAAAATATAGGCTCAAAACATGCTAAAAATCGATTTTTTACGAGTCCAAAGTCGAAATGTGCATGCATCTTCTGTACCCGTTTATATCTAAAATTCAGGCCCAAAACACCCGAAAATTCGATATTTCGGGGTCCCAGAAGCGATCTGTACATGCTTACTTCGTGTTAGAGTATTTTAAAAAATACAGGCCCAAAATATACTGAAAATCGATCTTTTAGGTGCCCAAAAGTCTATATATGCATGCATCTTCTGTACCTGTTTATATTACAAATTCAGGCTCCAAACACCCGAAAGTTCGATATCTTGGGGTCCCAGAAGCGATTTGAACGTGCCTACTCAGATACAGGCCCAAAACATGCTAAAAATTGATATTTTAAGTGTCCAAAGTCGATATGTGCATGCATCTTCTCTACCCGTTTATATCTCAAATTCAAGCTCAAAACACTCGAAAATTCAATATTTTGGGGTTGCAGAAGCGATTTGTACATATCTACTCCGTGTTAGAGTATTTTCAAAATATAGGCTAAAAAAATGCTAAAAATCGATATTTTAACTGTCCAAAGTCGATATGTGCATGCATCTTCTGTACACGTTTATATCTCAAATTCAGGCGCAAAACACCCGAAAATTCGATATTTTGTTGTCCCAGAAGCGATCTGTACATGCCTACTCCGTGTAAGAGTATTTTCAAAATACAGACACAAAACATGCTCAAAATCGATATTTTAGGTGCCCAAAACTCGATATGTGCATGCATCTTCAGTACCCGTTTATATCTCAAATTCAGACTCAAAACACCTGAAAATTCGATATTTTGGGGTCCCAGAAGACGTCTGTACATGCCTACTCAGTGCTAGAATATTTTCAAAATATAGGCCCAAAACATGCTAAAAATCGATGTTTTAGGTGCCCAAAGTCGATATCTCAAATTCAGGCCCAAAAACCCGAAAATTCGATATTTTGGGGTCCCAGAAGCGATCTGTACTTGCCTAATCCGTGTTAGAGTATTTTAAAAATACACGTTTAAAACATACTGAAAATCGATCTTTTAGGTGCCCAAAATTCGATATGTGCAGGCATCTTTTGTACCTGTTTTTATCTCAAATTCAGCCTCCAAACACCCAAAAATTCGATATTTTGGGGTCACAGAAGCGATCTGTATATGCCTACTCAGGGCTAGAAAATTTGTAAAATATAGGTTTAAAACATGCTAAAAATCATTATTTTAAGTGTCCAAAGTCGATATGTGCATGCATCTTCTGTACCCATTTATATCTCAAATTCAGGCTCAAAACACCCGAAAATTCGATATTTTGGGGTCCCAGAAGCGATCTGTACATGCCTACTCCGTGTTAGAGTATTTTCAAAATACAGGCCCAAAACATGCCGAAAATCGATATTTTAGGTGCCCAAAGTCGATATCTCAAATTCAAGCCCAAAACACCCGAAAATTCGATATTTTGGGGTCCCAGAAGCGATCTGTACATGCCTACTCCGTGTTAGAGTATTTTAAAAATACAGGCCCAAAACATATTGAAAATCGATCTTTTAGGTACCCAAAAGTTGATATGTGCATGCATCTTTTGTACCCGTTTATATCTCAAATTCAGCCTCCAAACACCCGAAAATCCAATATTTTGGGGTCCCAGAAGCGATCTGTACATGCCTACTCAGTGCTAGAATGTTTTCAAAATATAGGCTCAAAACATACGAAAAATCGATATTTTAAGTGTCCAAAGCCGATATGTGCATGCATCTTCTGTACCCGTTTATATCTCAAATTCAGGCTCAAAACACCAGAAAATTCGTTATTTTTGGGTCTTAGAAGCGATCTGTAAATGCCTATTCCTAGTTAGAATGTTTTCAAGATACAGACTCAAAACATACTCAAAATCGAATGTTTAGGTGCCCAAAAGTCGATATGTGCATTCATCTTCAGTACCTGTTTATATCTCAAATTCAGGCTCCAACCACCCGAAAATTCGATATTTCGGGGTCCCAGAAGCGATCTGTACATGCTTACTCCGTGTTAGAGTATTTTAAAAAATACAGGCCCAAAACATACTGAAAATCGATCTTTTAGGTGCCCAAAAGTCTATATATGCATGCATCTTCTGTACCCGTTTATATTACAAATTCAGGCTCCAAACACCCGAAAGTTCGATATCTTGGCGTCCCAGAAGCGATCTAAACGTGCCTACTCAGATACAGGCCCAAAACATGCTAAAAATTGATATTTTAAGTGTCCAAAGTCGATATGTGCATGCATCTTCTCTACCCGTTTATATCTCAAATTCAGGCTCAAAACACTCGAAAATTCGATATTTTTGGGTCGCAGAAGCGATTTGTACATATCTACTCCATGTTAGAGTATTTTAAAAATATAGGCTAAAAAAATGCTAAAAATCGATATTTTAACTGTCCAAAGTCGATATGTGCATGCATCTTCTGTACACGTTTATATCTCACATTCAGGCGCAAAACACCCGAAAATTCGATATTTTGTTGTCCCAGGAGCGATCTGTATATGCCTACTACGTGTTAGAGTATTTTCAAAATACATTCCCAAAACATGCCGAAAATCGATATTTTAGGTGCCCAAAGTCGATATCTCAAATTCAGGCCCAAAACACCCGAAAATTCGATATTTTGGGGTCCCAGAAGCGATCTGTACATGCCTACTCCGTGTTGGAGTATTTTCAAAATACAGGCCCAAAACATACTGAAAATCGATATTTTAGATGCCCAAAAGTCGATATGTGCATGCATCTTCTGTACCCGTTTATATCTCAAATTCAGGCTCCAAACACTCGAAAAATTCGATATTTAGGGGTCCCAGAAGCGATCTGTACATGCCTACTCCGTGTTAGAGTATTTTCAAAATAGAGGACCAAAACATGCTGAAAATCGATATTTTAGGTGCCCAAATTCAATATGTGCATACATCTTCTGTACCCGTTTATATCTCAAATTCAGGCTCAAAACACCCGAAAATTCGATATTTTGGGGTCCCAGAAGCGATCTGTACATGCCTACTCAGATACAGGCCAAAACATGCTGAAAATCGATATTTTAGGTGCCCAAAGTCAATATGTGTGTGCATCTTCTGCACCCGTTTATATCCCAAATTCAACCTCAAAACACCCGAAAATTCGATATTTTTATGTCCCAGAAGCGATCTGTACATGCCTACTCAGTGCTAGAATGTTTTTAAAATATAGGCTCAAAACATGCTAAAAATCTATATTTTAAGTGTCCAAAGTCGATATGTGCATACCTTTTTCTGTACCCGTTTATATCTCAAATTCAGGCTCAAAACACCCGAAAATTTGTTTTTTTGGGTCCTAGAAGCGATATGTACATGCCTACTAATAGTTAAAATGTTTTCAAGATACAGATCCAAAAACATGCTCAAAATCGATATTTTAGGTGACCAAAATTCGATATGTGCATGCATCTTATGTACCCGTTTTTATCTCAAATTCAGGCTCAAAACACCCGAAAATTCGATATTTTGGGGTCTCAGAAGCGATCTGTACATGCCTACTCCGTGTTAGAGTATTTTCAAAATTCAGGCCCAAAACATGCTTAAAATCGATAATTTAGGTGCCCAAAGTCAATATGTGCATGCATCTTCTGCACCCGTTTATATCCCAAATTCAACCTCAAAACACCCGAAAATTCGATATTTTTAGGTCCCAGAAGCGATCTGTACATGCCTACTCAGTGCTAGAATATTTTCAAAATAAATGCTTAAAACATGCTAAAAATCGATATTTTTATGTGTCCAAAGTCGATATGTGCATGCATCTTCTGTACCCGTTTATATCTCAAATTCTGGCTAAAAACACCCGAAAATTCGTTATTTTTGGGTCTTAGAAGCGATCTGTACATGCCTACTCCTAGTTAGAATGTTTTCTAGATACAGACCCAAAACATGCTCAAAATCGTTATTTTTAGGTGCCCAAAAGTCGATATGTGCATGCATTTTCAGTACCCGTTTATATCTCAAATTCAGGCTCCAAACACCCGAAAATTCGATATTTTGGGGTCCCAGAAGCGATCTGTACATGCCTAATCAGTGCTAGAATATTTTCAAAATATAGGCCCAAAACATGCTAAAAATCGATATTTTAGGTGCCCAAAGTCGATATCTCAAATTCAGGCCCAAAACACCCGAAAATTCGATATTTTTGGATCCCAGAAGCGATCTGTACATGCCTACTCCGTGTTAGAGTATTTTCAATATACAGGCCCAAAACATACTGAAAATCGATCTTTTAGGTGCCCAAAAGTCGATATGTGCATGCATCTTCTGTACCCGTTTATATCTCAAATTCAGGCTCCAAACACCCGAAAATTCGAGAATTTGGGGTCCCAGAAGCGATGTGTACATGCCTACTCAGATACAGGCCAAAACATGCTGAAAATCGATATTTTAGGTGCCCAAATTCAATATGTGTATGCATCTTCTGCACCCGTTTATATCAAAATTTCAACCTCAAAACACCCGAAAATTCGATATTTTTAGGTCCCAGAAGCGGTCTGTACATGCCAACTCAGTGCTAGAATTTTTTCAAAATATAGGCTCAAAACATGCTAAAAATCGATATTTTAAATGTCCAAAGTCGATATGTGCACGCATCTTCTGTACCCGTTTATATCTCAATTTCAGGCTCAAAACACCCGAAAATTCGATATTTTGGGGTCCCAGAAGCGATCTGTACATGCCTACTCAGTGCTAGAATGTTTTCAAAATATAGGCCCAAAATATGCTAAAAATCGATATTTTAAGTGTCCAAAGTCGATATGTGCATGCATATTATTAACCCGTTTATATCTCAAATTCATGCTCAAAACACCGGAAAAATCGATATTTTGGGGTCCCAGAAGCGATCTGTACATGCCTACTTCGTGTTAGAGATTTTCAAAATATAGGCCCAAAACATGCTAAAAATCGATTTTTTAAGTGCCCAAAGTCGATATGTGCATTTATCTTCTGTTCCCGTTTATTTCTCAAATTCAGGCTCAAAACACCCGAAAATTCGATATTTTGGGGTCCCAGAAGCGATTTGTACATGCCTACTGTGTGTTAGAGTATTTTCAAAATACAGGCCCAAAACATGCTGAAGATCGAAAATTTAGGTGCCCAAAGTCGATATTTCAAATTCAGGCCCAAAACACCCGAAAATTCGATATTTTGGGGTCCCAGAAGCGATCTGTACAGGCCTACTCCGTGTTAGAGTATTTTCAAAATACAGGCCCAAAACATACTGAAAATGGATCTATTAGGTGCCCAAAAGTCGATATGTGCATGCATCTTTAGTACCCGTTTATATCTCAAATATAGGCTCAAAACACCCGAAAATTCGATATTTTGGGGTCCCAGAAGCGATCTGTACATGCCTACTCAGTGCAAGAATTTTTTCAAAATATAGGCTCAAAACATGCTAAAAATCGATATTTTAAGTGTCCAAAGTCGATATGTGCATGCATCTTCTGTACCCGTTTATATCTCAAATTCAGACTCAAAACACCCGAAAATTCGATATTTTGGGGTCCCAGAAGCGATCTGTACATGCCTACTCAGTGCTAGAATATTTTCAAAATATTGGCTCAAAACATGCTAAAATAGTGCATTTGTCGCGGCTTCTAGCCGCTTAAATTGTATATATTGGTTGTGGAACCAGCACAGCTGGATTTGATATAAAATACACCCCTTCTCCAGCCCAGGCCCCGTATAGGCATAATCTGGGCTAGAAGGGTCTATTCCGTGACGATCATCAGAAGTAAATTAAAATTCAAATCTGGCGCTGTACTGATAGTGGAGCCACCTGGTGTTGGCGTGATGAGGTATTAAGCCTGCTCTCCGCTGGTCACCGCTCGGTCACTCCAATGAGAACGAAAGTGAATGCCTGCCGCATCGGGAGGTGGGTGGGACAGTCAAAGCTGTGCTGGTTCCACAACCAATAAATACAATTTAAGCGGCTAGAAGCCGCGACAAATGCACTATTATTGGTATAGTGGAGCCAGCACAGCTGGATTTGCTATGCATGCGATGCGGTAGGTGGGAGGTGAGGTGGAGGCAATCACGTGCTTAGTTAAGAGTGGTCGAGAGAGCGGGGATTCAAAAGGTAACCGAGCAGGGTGAGGCTGAAGCTAAAGCAACCTCCAACACTGGCTAGGGGACTAGCTGTGGTGGAAGTGTAGTAGTAGCTAATAAAATATAAACCGTAGACTATTCTGTTATAGACCAGAATTGTTACCCAACTAAAGTCTTTATAGGCAGACTCGAGGGGTCGGTTACAGGAGAGGGAGTGACCCTGGCCCCCCCCCCCTCCCTTTTATTAAAGTCCTCTGAGCTAGGGGTATGGCCCCTGGCTCAGGTCATGCGATCCCGAGGGGATGAAGGAGGACACAAGGATGCAGTAATCCTGTGTTTAATATATATATAAATATCCAGTCACTCATCATAGTATAGTAAGTTTCGGAGAATGAATACTCAAGAATTCTGTAACAATGTAATTTATTAATCTCGCACCATATGTACACACATGAGAGACATGGGGATGAGCATGAAATTGTACATGATGGGGGTGCAGTATGGGGTGATTAGTGACGGGAATTAAGTCGCCCGACTTTTTCCCTTCGGGCGGCCCCTCCCCCTCATGTGTCTCCCACGGTGACCCTGGGGAATGGAAGGTGGAGTACCCATAGCCACACAGGGGGTAGGGGAGAGCGAGTGGAACAGATACCTGGTCCTGAAGGAGGAAGTGGAAGTCCAGCCCCCCAAATCCCTAACCCTCTCCACCGAGTGAGTCCTGAGGAAGGCGAGGGAGGCGGCCACGCCCCTAACGCTGTGAACCCTCGGGGCGTGTCCGGGATCCCCATTCTCTATCACTCGGCAGAGAAGGCGAGCAATTGACCTAGGGAAGAGAGGGTTACCGGACCTAGAGTTGTAGAAGAGGTAGTCCGGAGAAGCCCCTCTCGTCGCCTCCACGTAAGTTGTAAATGCGTGGACTGGGCAGAGGGGGTGGAAACTTCCATCCCTCAGGAACGAGGGTACTGGGAGAGGGCCAATCCTGTCGTCAGCCTGCTCGTTCTTAGCTAGGAAAGCAGGAGAGGGGGAGATAGTTAAAGAAGTAAGGTTAGGGCTTACAGATGAAAAAGCTGTGTGACGGGTAAGGGCTGCCAACTGAGAGGCCCTGTACCCTGTAGCTAAGGCGAGCAGGAAGAGAGCTTTCTGGAGGAGGTGACAAACCTCCAGAGGGACCCCCTCGAAGGTCAAGTAGGAAAGGACGCTGTGAAGGGACCAGGAGGGAGTCTGGGCCTGGTGAGGTGCGGTCCCCGCCCGAATCCCCATCCTCAGGAGAGAGAGAGGCCTCTCCGAAACCCTAATGTTATAACCTAGGAGGAGGGGATCAGACAGGGCTGCGTGATGCGCAAGCACTGTCGCCGGGGCCCTGTTGGTGGAATCGGCGAGCCACGTGAGGTATTCTAGGACCGTGTCCTTCGAGATGACCCTGGAGGGGTGTCTTCGCAAGAAGTCCTGGAATCTTTTCCAGCACGATTCGTACTGTCGCACCGACGACTGATGATGAGCCCTCAGCATCTTGTCTACTGTCTCCTTAGTGAACCTTTTGCTGAGGACTCCCCTTTAGAAACTCCAAGCGTGTAGTTTCAGTGACGCTTGGAGTGGTGCAGACAGGGTGCTGGAGAGGCACGCCGATCCCATGTGAAGAGGATGAGGGCACCACCGGGACAGTTCTCCGAACCACGACTGCGCTGGCCAGAGGGGGGCTATGAGGAGTACCCTCCCCCTGAATGTGTGCAGCTTGAGGATCGCCTTCAGGAGGACTGACGGAGCTGGGGGTGGGAAGAGGTAGAGATACCCCCACCTGTTCCAGTCCTCTGTGAAGGCGTCCGGGCCTCCCGCCTCTGTCCTGGAAGAGAATGTTAGGAACAGAGGAAGTAGGGCCGTGGATGGGGAGGCGAACAGGTCCACCTCCGGTGTCCCGTAGCGAAGGCAGAGTGACTCGAACACAAGGGGACGCAGTTGCCACTCGACTGACGTCCCCTTGAACCTGGATAGGGCGTCCGCCCAATCGTTCTCCCGCCCTGGCACATAGCGGGCCGAGAGGTGAATGCACCTCTTGGCCGCTATCGAAAAAAACTGTTCTGACAGGGACAGGAGAATTTCCGATCGCGCGGTGCCCTGTTTCTGCAGGCACTGCACGGCCACTACATTGTCCATATCGAAGCGGACGCCTAACCTGGCAAACTGTGGGTGTCTGTTGAGCCACTCCCTTGCTACCATCAACTCCCGGGCATTGATGTGTAGTAGCCTCTCCTCTTCCTTCCATCCCCCGCACCGTTGATGTCCCAGGCAAGACTGGTATCCCCAGCCTACGTCCGATGCGTCTGTCGCCACCGTGATCCCCGGGAAAGGGAACACCCAGGGGACTCGCTGACGCAGGGCACCGGGACGTAGCCAGGGGCGAAGGAGACGGTGGAGAGAGGGGGACACTTGCCTGGGAAGGTCCCTGTGTGCGGGGGAAAGGTGGAGGTTTACCTCCCGCGTCAGCCTCCTGTGTTTCAGTCGTCCCAAGGGCATTGCAGGGGCCGCGAAATTTAGGGACCCGAGCAATGATTCCCACTGGCGGCGAGAGAAAGTACGGGAAAAATGCGCCTGGCGGACGTGGCGGAGGGTCCGGCGGGCGTTGTCTGGAGCGAGAGAGAGGGTGGCCGAAAGAGAGTCCCACTCTATTCCCAGCCAACACAGTTTGCGAGTGGGAGTGAGAGAGGACTTGGGGATGTTCAACAGGAACCCCATTTCCTCTAGCACTCCCCTCGCTACCCTGACGTTGTATGCTACCTTATCCTTGGAAGGGGCGTGAAGCAACCAATCATCCAGGTACATGAGGGTGGGGACACCCACCACTGCCAGACGGGATGCCACCACCCTCACGAGCTTTGTGAAGACTCGAGGAGCTAGAGAGAGACCGAAAGGGAGCCTGGTAAACTGAAATGTCTCGGTCCACACCTGGAAGGCCAGAAAACGGCAAAACCTGGGGTGGATCGGGACGTGCCAGTATGCATCCTTGAGATCCAGGAATGCTAACCAGTCTCCCTTCCTTAGAACTGTGCGGACCTGAGCAACCGAAACCATCTTGAAACGTAAGGTTTTCACAAATTTGTTTAGTTTGCTCAGGTCCATCACCAATCTCGTTTTTCCCTGGTCCTTTTTGGAAACCGTGAATAAACGAGAAAGAAAAACCCTCCCCGTCGCCCGCTCCATTACCCCTTTTTCCCGCATTTCTAACACATGCGGGACGACCGAAAGTGACACTTTGGTTGAGGCAGGAGGTAGACGTAGTGGCTGTAACGGGAAATGACAGGTGTCAGTGAGAGTACAGTTAATCCTAGCCCGAGACTCGAGGGACCCGGGGATGGTTGGAGGGGTAGAATGACGGGTAGAGAGGAGGGTTATGTCATATGTCAGAAATGTCAGACTAGGAGTGTTAACAACCACAGTTACTCACCGGAACAGTTATCCAGGGCCAGGACAGGCCCTGACGTATCACCCTTGCTGCCCAGCCGTGGGAGGGCCAGGCTGCTGACCACCCCGTGAGGCAGCCCAGAGTGGGACCCTTAAGTGGAGCGGTCCTTCTGGGAGGGGTGGGCGAAGGAGGACTTGGGTTTTTGGAAGGGCTTGGAGCCCTGTCCTCTCCCACGAAACGGCTGCTGGCCCCGCTGGGAGAACCTGTTGTGCTGTTTCTGGGGAGTGGGGTATGAAGGCCTCGGTAGTCTCGAAGGCTGGGAGGGCCTTCGGGGCTGGTAAGCCGGTCTGGAAGGCTGTGGGGCACGTGGCCTACGGACAAACAGATTGATTAGGAAAAAAGGGGGACCTTTATTTTCCTCTCATTTCACCTCCTGTGTAAGAATAACTCAGGTAATGGGATTAACGAGAGGTACTTACTTGGAGATAGAGGGTTTTGGGAGGTTAATCACAGCTGGGAGAGAGGAGAAGATAGCGTCTGTCGTCGGCTGGTCGAAGAGGGCAGGGGACAGGGGGGCAGCTTGCACCACTCCCCTCTGTGCCATCTCCGGCGCAGATTTAGCGGCTGCCTGACGGGCTGCCAGTCTCGCCTCGGCGAAAATCTTCGCCTCCTCCCGCATGTTGTGGGTAGCCATCGCCGCGACGCCCTCCATGACGGTGGCCATGGACGAGAGGGTGTCACTGTAAGGGGTAAACAAGGAAAACCGAGCGAACCCGGGGGTAGAGACACGGGAGTAAACAGAGAGACCCTCTACCCTGTATCCCTCAAACAACACAACACCAGAAGTAATAGTACTCACGCTAGCTGTAAACCCGACATCTCGTGGTAGGTGTTGGTGAGGGCATTGAGGCAGTCCCTTATAAGAGACGCGGGCGCCCCCGTGGAGATGGTATGTGCCAACTCCAATCTAGCCGCCGACTCTGCCTGCCGCAACTTACCGTCGGGCTCCTTTAGCTGATAGGGGACCGGAGGCTCCTTCTCCGTCTTCCACAGGCATTCCCTCAAACCCGGCGGGGCACGGGAATGAGGGAGGACGACGGGGAAAGACGGAGGAGGTGGTTTCCTGGTCACAATGTGTTTCTGGTGGTCCAGGGACTTAAGGAGAAGGGCTGGAATGTCCAGGTCCCCTTCACCCTTATCCCCTGGGAAGTACGCGTCCGGGGAAAGGAGGACTGCCGTGTTCCCGTGGGAGCGGTCAATCCTCCAAGCCTCAGACAGCTGTAAGTTACTGTACTCCACCAAAAAACCCATCGCGTCCAGGGTAGCCGCAGAGGATACCTTTGATGAAGTGGGTACAGGCGCTGAGATGGGACGAACCTTGTAGAAGGGAATAGCGTTGCCCTTCTCATCTGCCCCCCACTTCACCAAGACATCATCCCTCCGGGTCCACACGTCTGGTTGAGCTGTGTCCGGAGATGAAGCCACCAGTCTGCCCTCCTCCGAAGAGTGGGTCCAGGAAGGAGGAAGGAGAGCCCAAGAGTAGGGGAGGTACCCGTCGTCCGTAGGAGGGGGCGACGGGGAAGGAGGGGAGGAGGTAGCCAACTCCTCAGCCACGTACCCAGCCGGAGACTCGAGTCCCGGAGATAAAGGAGGGACGGGAATGTCTCCAATATTCCCGGGTGGACTCGCGCCCCCGACCGGAGCAGAAGCAGGAGGAGGGGCAAGGGTGAGAGGAGGAGCGGGTTCCGGAGCAACAGCCGGAGGCTGCGCGGGGGTAACCGCAGGAATAAGGGCAGGAATGGCGTGAGGCATAAGGGTATGGAAGATCTTCACAATCTTCAACGACGAGGGGCTCACCTCCCCCCGCTTACCCTTGCGGGGTTTGCGGACGGGAGAAGGAGAGTCCCCCGACGAAGACGAAGAGGATGAAGAAGATGAAGACGAGGAGGAAGGAGAACGGCGACGAGCCCGGGATTTCTTGGCGTGGCGGGACCTTTTTGCCGATCGCTTGCGTCCTCTAGAGCGACCCGAAGAGCCAGCTCTAGAGGGCGACGAAGCTGGAGGTTCCCTGCTGGGTCCTTGTACCGGTGAGGTAGGCAGGGTAACCAGCGCGACAGACTCGCTCGCTTCCCGGGGTGTGAAGCCCCGAGAAGGAGTCGTAGTACAGTCTAGGGAAGGAGGCTCAATCTCTCGGGCCGCAGGGGGTTCTAGCCCCTGAGACTCCGAGAGACAGGTAGAAGGGTAACGGGACCTGGATAACCCCAGGTCCATTCCCAAAATCGGGTCCGCCCACGACAAAGAAGAACCGTCTCGCTTGTGGGCCATTCTCCTAGCCCTCGTCCAAGCCATACGAAGGGAAGCAAGGGCGGGGAGTTTGGAGCGGGCAGAAGGGGAGGTAACCCGACACAACTCAGCCCAGGGGCGACACACACCACACGCCAAGGGGTCGTAACCCAAGGGAGTGAAGCAGGGTGCGTGAGGCGAACAGTGCAGGTGGCCATCAGGGGAGACCCGCACAGTACACCCCGACGAAGCACATAAGGCACGAGTAGGCTGATGGAGAAAAAAGAGAATACACAAACATGGGTTAGCACGTGCAATCACTGGAACACTGTAAAAACACGGGAAAACACAAAACATGGAGAAGGTAGCGCGGGAGACGTAGCCCACTGCTCCCGGGGGTACCAGGAAACACAACACAACAACCCCACGCGCACCCGCCAGGGAAAAAACCCGTAAAACGACTAACAAATCCCGCCACATGGAGCGGGGAAAAAGACCCCCCGGTCTGAAGGACCCCGAAGGAGGGGCACAGGCAGCCTGAGGGGCAACAACCCAGGAACACCACAACCCGCGAGGGTTTACACAATACTCGGGGAAGGCACAAGAGGGCTTACAAGCCCCCACACACACACCACGTGGGGAGGCAAGGGCCCCACGTAGGGACGCTAACCTCGCTAAAAACCTAATAAAAACCCGAGGAAAACACACCAAATAAGTGTACTAGTGGCAGGAGGAAGGGTGAGAGGGGGGAAGAAGGAGAAAACTCCGAAAAAGGAGGCCCAAAAGAGCCCCCTTCACTAGGGAAGAAACATGAATCAGCCCTAGAAAAGAAAAAAAAACCCACACTAACACCCTATAACTCCTAAAACACACACACACACAAACACATCTGCAAAGCAGGCAAGCCACTAGAACACAAAAGAAACGATAGCAGGAACACGTGACACAATACCATAGCGTAGCAGCGAGGAGCGTAGATGTTGACAGGTACGTGTTCCGCGACAGAGTGACCGAGCGGTGACCAGCGGGGAGCGGGCTTAATACCTCATCACGCCACCACCAGGTGGCTCCACTATCAGTACAGCGCCAGATTTGAATTTTAATTTACTTCTGATGATCGTCACGGAATACACCCTTCTAGCCCAGATTATGCCTATACGGGGCCTGGGCTGGAGAAGGGGTGTATTCTATAGCAAATCCAGCTGTGCTGGTTCCACTATACCAATATATCGATATTTTAGGTGTCCAAAGTCGATATGTGCATGCATCTTCTGTACCCATTTATATCTCAAATTCAGGCTCAAAACACCCGAAAATTCGATATTTTGGGGTCCCAGAAGCGATATGTACTATTGCGGACAAAAGTTTCTTTCTACTCCGGGTGATAAGTCCTCATGACTGCTGCCCCTTTTCTGGCCGGCAGGTTGCTGTTGGCTCGAGAACTACACCACCGCGTAAACCAGCAACCGAACAGTTGACTGTCTCGGATTCGGATAGGAAGTAAGTTGCCCCCCCCCCCCCCTCTCTCATGTGTATAGCACATACAGTAAATAAATGCATTAGATGATAGGTAATATCAGGTGCAAAACAAAATAATGACTATTGCACAAGAAGATAACCCAGTACTACTATTTGTCAGAAATCACACAAAAGCTGAAATATTACTAGAATAAACTGAATCATAGTTCATACTAGTGTGATTTTAAGCCCACAGAAGCATGCAGTAAAATGAAAAATGATATACCTCATTTAAAATGCAATGGGAGCAATGACCCTTTGAAAGTAATGTTGGCTGTGTTCACTATTATGGTATCTTTTCAAGGACTCGGTCTGTAGCATACGGCTGTCTCATGACCGGACCACTGTTCGATTCATGCACTTAGATTTTCTCCATATAACCTGTAGTTCTATATTTGCAGCACCTGTATGTAATATATCCATTTATATATGTTTTTATATTTACTTTTTAAGTCAGTCATGTTTCCACTAGTTAAAAGAAAGTAACTTTTTTTTTTCCCTGACAGTCCATAGGACATCTTATTCACAAAAGCAAAGTTCATTCTTTCTTAAGATAATAATTATTTTCTTCTTAAGCGTTCATTCATGCTCCGAAATCAAAATATAAACTCATACTAATAGAAGAGCAACACCATTCACTGTTTCGAAATAAGCCTGAAACACTATGGGAGATCAGTAATGCAAGCATACGAGCAACTGCAAACTCTGATATGCCAAGTGAATACAGGCCCTGGCTACGTGTAAAAGGAAAATGGTATATTAATAATACAGTCAGCGTTCAAGGTGTTAAATACTAGTACTGGCATTTTCTTCTTGTTCAGTTATTAATTACTTTGCACCTGATATTACCTATCAACTAATGCATCTATTTATATGCTATACATTTTCTATCCGAATCCGAGACAGTCAACTGTTCGGTTGCTGGTTTACGCGGTGGTGTAGTTCTCAAGCAAGCAGCAACCTGCTGGCCAGAAATGGGCCAGCAGTCGTGTGGACTTATCACCCGGAGTAGAGAGAAACTTTTGTCCGCAATAGTACATGCCTACTCAGATACAGGCCAAAACATGATGAAAATCGATATTTTAGGTGCCCAAAGTCGATATCTCAAATTCAAGCCCAAAACACCCGAAAATTCGATATTTTGGGGTCCCAGAAGCGATCTGTACATGCCTACTCCGTGTTAGAGTATTTTCAAAGTACAGGCCCTAAACATACTAAAAAACGATCTTTTAGGTGCAAAAAGTCGATATGTGAATGCATCTTCTGCACCCGTTTATATCCCAAATTCAACCTCAAAACACCCGAAAATTCGATATTTTTAGGTCCCAGAAGCGATCTGTACATGCCTACTCAGTGCTAGAATGTTTTCAAGATATAGGCCCAAAACATGCTAAAAATCGATATTTTAAGTGTCCAAAGTCGATATATGCATGCATCATCTGTACCCGTTTATATCTCAAATTCAGGCTCAAAACACCCGAAAATTCGTTATTTTTGGGTCCTAGAATGGATCTGTTCATGCCTACTCCTAGTTAGAATGTTTTCAAGATACAGACCCAAAACATGCTCAAATTCGATATTTTAGGTGCCCAAAAGTCAATAGGTGCATGCATCTTCAGTACGCGTTTATATCTCAAATTCAGGCTGAAAACACCCGAAAATTCGATATTTTGAGGTCCCAGAAGCGATCTGTACATGCCTACTCAGTGCTAGAATTTTTTCAAAATATAGGCCCAAAACATGCTAAAAATCAATATTTTAAGTATCCAAAGTCGATATATGCATGCATCATCTGTACCCGTTTATATCTCAAATTCAGGCTCAAAACACCCGAAAATTCGTTATTTTTGGGTCCTAGAATGGATCTGTTCATGCCTACTCCTAGTTAGAATGTTTTCAAAATACAGGCCCATAACATACTGAAAATCGATCTTTAAGGAGCCCAAAAGTCGATATGTGCATGCATCTTCTGTACCCGTTTATATCTCAAATTCAGGCTCCATACACCCGAAAATTCGATTTTTTTGGGTCCCAGAAGCGATCTGTACATGTCTACTCCGTGTTAGAGTATTTTCAAAATACAGGCCCTAAACATACTGAAAAACGATCTTTTAGGTGCAAAAAGTCAATATGTGCATGCATCTTCTGCACCCGTTTATATCCCAAATTCAACCTCAAAACACCCGAAAATTTGATATTTTTAGGTCCCAGAAGCAAACTGTACATGCCTACTCAGTGCTAGAATTTTTTCAAAATATAGGCTCAAAACTTGCTAAAAATCTAAATTTTAAGTGTCCAAAGTCAATATGTGCTTACATCTTCTGTACCCGTTTATATCTCAAATTCAGGCTCAAAACACCCGAAAATTCGTTATTTTTGGGTCCTAGAATGGATCTGTACATGCGTACTCAGTGCTAGATTTTTTTCAAAATATAGGCCCAAAACATGCTAAAAATCGATATTTTAAGTGTCCAAAGTCGATATATGCATGCATCATCTGTACCCTTTATATCTCAAATTCACGCTTTAAACACCCGAAAATTCGATATTTTGGGGTCCCAGAAGCGATCTGTACATGCCTACTCCGTGTTAGAATATTTTCAAAATACAGGCCCAAAACATGCTCAAAATCGATATTTTAGGTGCACAAAGTCGATATCTCAAATTCAGGCCCATAACACCCGAAAATTCGATATTTTGGGGTCCCAGAAGCGATCTGTACATGCCTACTCCGTGTTAGAGTATTTCCAAAAAACAGGCCCAAAACATACTGAAAATCGATCTTTAAGGTGCCCAAAAGTCGATATGTGCATGCATCTTCTGAACCCGTTTATATCTCAAATTCAGGCTCCATACACCCGAAAATTCGATTTTTTGGGGTCCCAGAAGCGATCTGTACATGCCTACTCAGATACAGGCCAAAACATGCTGAAAATCGATATTTTAGGTGCCCAAACTCAATATGTGTATGCATCTTCTGCACCCGTATATATCCCAAATTCAACCTCAAAACACCCGAAAATTCAATATTTTTGTGTTCCAGAAGCCATCTGTACATGCCTACTTAGTGCTAGAATGTTTTTAAAATATAGGCTCAAAACATGCTAAAAATCGATATTTTAAGTGTCCAATGTCGATATGTGCATGCATCTTCTGTAACCGTTTATATCTTAAATTTAGGCTCAAAACACCTGAAAATTCGTTATTTTTGGGTCCTAGAAGCGATCTGCACATGTCTACTCCTAGTTAGAATGTTTTCAAGATAGAGACCCAAAACATGCTCAAAATCGATATTTTAGGTGCCCAAAAGTCGATATGTGCATGCATCTTCAGTACCCGTTTATATCTCAAATTCAGGCTCAAAACACCCGAAAATTCGATATTTTGGGGTCCCAGAAGCGATCTGTACATGCCTACTTTGCGTTAGAGTATTTTCAAAATATAGGCTCAAAACATGCCAAAAATTTGATATTATAAGTGTCCAAAGTCGATATGTTCATGCATCTTCTGTACCCGTTTATATCTCAAATTCAGGCTCAAAACACCCGAAAATTCGATATTTTGGGGTTCCAGAAGCGATCTGTACATGCCTACTCTGTGTTAGAGTATTTTCAAAATACAGGCCCAAAACATGCTAAAAATCGATATTTTAGGTGCCCAAAGTCGATATCTCAAATTTAGGCCCTAAACACCCGATAATTCAATATTTTGGGGTCCCAGAAGCGATCCGTACATGCCTACTCCGTGTTAGAGTATTTTCAAAATAAAGGCCCAAAACATACTGAAAATCGATCTTTTAGGTGCCCAAAAGTCGATATGTGCATGCATCTTCTGTACCCGTTTATATCTCAAATTCAGGGTCAAAACACCCGAAAATTCGATATTTTGGGGTCCCAGAAGCGATCTGTTCATGCCTACTCAGATACAGGCCAAAACATGCTGAAAATCGATATTTTATGTGCCCAAAGTCAATATGTGTATCCATCTTCTGCACCCGTTTATATCCCAAATTCAACCTCAAAACACCCGAAAATTCGATATTTTTGGGTCCCAGAAGCGATCTGTACATGCCTACTCAGTGCTAGAATGTTTTTAAAATATAGGCTCAAAACATGCTAAAAATTGATATTTTAAGTGTCCAAAGTCGATATGTGCATGCATCTTCTGTACCCGTTTATATCTCAAATTCAGGCTCAAAACACCCGAAAATTCGTTATTTTTGGGTCTTAGAAGCGATCTGTGCATGCCTACTCCTAGTTAGAATGTTTTCAAGATACAGACCCAAAACATGCTCAAAATCGATATTTTAGGTGCCCAAAAGTCGATATGTGCATGCATCTTCAGTACCCGTTTATATCTCAAATTCAGGCTCAAAACACCCGAAAATTCGATATTTTGGGGTCCCAGAAGCGATCTGTACATGCCTACTTCGTGTTAGAGTATTTTTAAAATACAGGCCCAAAACATGCTAAAAATCGATATTTTAGGTGCCCAAAGTTGTATCCGCGGCTGATCACGTTCGCGATACATGATACACCTATGGTGACGGAACATTCCGTTAAGCCAAAGCAGTTCAAGCTAGTTTCATTAGACACAACATCTTTTGAAAAGTGCTGAGTTGCAGCGTGAGGGAATCTTCCATGCTGAGCTACTGATTGCTAGATTCACTCTGTAATTATCTATATGTTAATCTCTATACTATAATCAACTCCATATTGTCATCTTGTATGTAGAGAAAGTGACAATATATATTTACTCACTTTATTCTTATATAAACTCATATCTAACTTATCCATATTTCATATGTAAGCTTAGCATTGTAAATAGCATCATCGACAACCTGTCAGCTAAGAAAGGGTGTGGCAGTGTATACCACGAGCGGGGACTACCAGAGAGAGAAGGCGCATTACACGCCCTGCCCTGAAGACAACAGGTTCACCTCCTACCTTATATTAGAGAGACACGAGATGTCTGTATAACCTGTAAACTATATCTAATATACTCAGTAAATAGAGACAAGTCCACGAGTTTACTCTAACCCTTGAGTAACTAACTTAGTTCCCCAGGAAGACTAGAGTGGTAGTTCAGAGCAACGGTAAGTTGGCTTGAAACCAGAGGTCTACATCGGCATAGTAAGTAATACTAGCCCGACAGTAAGTGAGAGTTTCCAGCAGGTGTTTCCGAGAGAAGCTGTTGCTGAGCTTGGACGACCCCACGAGTACATAATGGTGGCAGTGGTAAGGGATACGTAACATTCACAGTGTCCTGTATTAATTCTATATTTCAAACAGAATAATTGTGTACGTGGCGGGCGGCTCGGGCGCTTTCCTCGTTGGCAACACTGACGAGAGCGAGCCAGAGCGATACCAGCTGGGGGTTGCCAGCTAATGGTGGCTACGTAACCTAACCTACCTTAATCAGGCATTTTTCCCTGTGTGCTTTTCCCAGGGAAAAAGAGGATTTGTCTGTTGTGGGTACTCTCATCTGGGAACGAACAAGGACGGACTTAGGAGGGTGAACCAGAAGAGTGAACGGGAGCTGTGAGAGGAACGACTGGCCAGCGTTTACTCTGGAGGTGTGTGGCATCTACACATTCCTTTACTACGTGTATATTGAGCATCTGTAATCTTCAATTCTCCATCGGTTAGTTATTTTATTCTATACACATACACAGTGAACATTAAACACACAATAGTAACATGTTGTTGGGGTATTTTTGTATGCCTATGTAATATTTTATTATATGTTGCGGTGAGTGTATAGGAATTATTTCTACGGGACATGTTTAAGAAATTTGGAATGACAAAGACTATAATCCCAGGGGATTTATCAGAGGATTCAGACAGTAGTAGCAGTTTTGAGGGGGAACTAAACTTTCCACCTACTCCCAATACCACTAATATACAAGAGCAGTTAAGGGGACTGAATAGTCCAGTGCCAGGGCAGTTAAGAAGTGGATATCAATTTCGTGTAGAGGGAAGTGACGAAATAGAGAAAACACGGGAGAACGTGTTTAAGTTACCGCCAAAAGGGCGAGGAAAGGGTAATAAAAATACTACAGTTGTACAAGCTACAATTCCAATGGCGACTGCAAGCACCAGTGCTGTTGGGGGAGCAGCCCAGGCGACAGGGCAGAATGTCACTAACCCTAGTATAGGCATTTTAGTGGGTAGCGCCCACGGGAATCAGCCAACGAATATTATGAGAGTGTTTACAGGTGAGGATTCAGTACCAAAGTTTGATGGGGATCCAAATAAGAATTATACAATAGAGGAATTTATACGGAGATTTGAGCAGTCTTTCGTGGAGTATAATATTACCGGGGATACAGGTAAAATAGGATATGCAGACTCGAGGATTGAAGGGGAGTTTGCAAGGCAGTTATTAAACTGTAGTTGTCTGTTGGGGAGGTCGTCAAGGGAACAACAGACGTGGGAGGAGTTTAAAAAAGCATTAATTATAGTGTACCGAAGGTCGGCTCCAGAGGGATGCTCGGCGTGGGCACATAGAATATTCACGGACTTAGGTTTAAAGGCGTGGATTACACCACTAGAAGTAGCAGTATCAAAGGCGGGTGCTATACGTAAGGATATACAAGATTGTATACAGGACAACAATTGGTCTAAGGATGTTAATGGGGAACAATGGATGAAGGTAGACGACACCTGTGAGATGTTTGAATATCTCTTGATGTATCTAGGTCTATCAGAGGAGGACCAGAGGAGAGTCCGGAAAAAAAAGTTGGAGCGAGGTAAGGGAATCTGGCATTTGATTAATGAGGTAAAACTGGAAATCAGAGATCCCATGGTTGTTAGACCATTTCGCAACCAAAATGCTACGAAGGTACAGACTTCGGTATTGCAAACGGAGGTAACTGACAGGAGGTCAGAGGGCGAGCCGCAGACAGGCGTAAATGCGGTCGCGGGGCAAGGGAATACAAGGGGTGGAAATTCATCTGTGAGGTACCAGGTAGAATGTTTCCATTGTCGTAAGTGGGGCCATGTAAAGGCCGACTGTCCTCAATTACAGAATAGATCTCAAGGGGATCAATATAGAGGTTCAATGAACAGGGGTCAGGCATACCCTAGAGGCGCAGCCAGGCGGGCACGTGGAGGACAAGCTAGAGGACGTGGTAGAGCGTACCACTATGCACATCAGGATAATTATCAACAAGGAGGAGGTTATGTACCTCCCGGACAGAGAAAGTGGTGTGAAATCCATAAATGGTCGAATCATATAACGGCAGACTGTGGAGTAATAATACGAGCTATGCATGAGGAAAAATCACGTATGGGGGTCCGGCGATCAGGGTCGGATGAGGCATTATGACACAAGGACGAGAGGAAGAGAATGTCTAGAGATATAGAATTCTCCATAGTGTCGGCAGTCAGTAGAAGTAATCATTTAGCCGTAGGAAATGTAACAATAGGGGGAATTCCGGGGGCACTTTTGATTGATACTGGTGCAGTAGTCAATCTAATATCAAAGGAGACCTATCAAAATATTAGAAAACATCATTCTGAGAGGAGTTATGCATTGCAAGAACCACAATACCAACTGAGTGGGGTGTCAGGAACTACAGTGGATGTTCTTGGAGTTGTGAGGTTGCCAGTCCACTTCCGGGGTAGCTCAAGTTTTGTTGCATCATTTTATGTTGTAAGTAAATTTCATCCTATGGCAAGTGGATTGCTTAGATTGTCAACCATGGCTGAAAGGAAGATTGAGGTGTACCCAGGGGAAGGTTTAATTGTTCATGAAAATGTACCTTATATGTGTATGGCAACCCCGCAACCCAAACACTCAGACAAAGAAGTTAAAACGGTGGGTTATGTAAGGGGCTTTGAAGAGAAGTCAACCCAAGGGGTCATGAAACAAGATAGACTATGCGACACTGCTAGGGTGGAAGTCACGCGTTGGACTGTTGTTACTGCTATTGTACCTGATGCGCACAGGCTGCAACCGCAGGAAATGATTCAGTTCAGGGTGTGTTTGAAAGGAGTGAAAGAAGGAGTAGATGTGGTGTGCATGTCTGAAACATGCAAGTTGAAAGGAGTGTCGCTAGAGTCTACTTTGACTACAGTAAAGTCAGGGGGTGAGACTGTGGTACTGGCTGTAAATAATACAGGAGTAGAGATTGAAGTTAAGCCAGGCAGTCAATTGTGTGATTTTCTCGTATACCATTGTACGGTATTAGAGCCAAAGCATAACCTACCAGTTGTGAGTGTTGTTGGTTGTATTGGTGCATCTCCTTCGTCAGAATTGAGAAGTCAAGTTAAAACTGGGGGAAACTCAGAAGGGAAAGAAGAGTTGTTACAGTTACTTCAAGGGTATAGGAAGGCTATAGCTCTTGCAGGGGAACCATTAGGTAGTACTGACCTAACTTCACATGTGATTAAGTTAAAGCGAGAAGCGCAGCCCAGTTACATAAAATCATATAGGCTCCCCCATTCACAAAGATAGATAGTGGACGATACGGTGAAGGATATGTTAAAACAGAAGGTTATTGAACCTTCGACCTCTCCTTGGAGTAGTCCCATATTTTTGGTTCCAAAGAAGGATGGAACATATAGACCTGTTATTGACTATAGGAGAGTAAATCAGCAGACAGTCCCTGATAAATATCCCATGCCTCATTTGAATGACCTGTTGCAGGCTATAGGTGAGGGAAATAAGGTGTTTTCTACCTTGGATTTGCTGTCAGGATATTGGCAGGTGCCAGTTCACGAGCGGTCTCGTGACATCACGGCTTTCTCCACTCATCAGGGTCATTATCAGTTTCGCAGGATGCCATTTGGGCTCTGCAATGCCCCTACGACTTTCCAAAGACTAGTGAACAATGTATTGGCGGGGTTAATTGGGAAAGATGCATTAGTATACCTAGATGACATCATTATTTTCTCAAAGGATGTGCCTACGCACTTGCAGAAATTAAGAAAGGTATTGGAACGTTTAGCATCAGCGGGTTTGAAGCTAAAACTTAGTAAGTGTGAATTCTTGAAACAAAAGATTAAGTATTTGGGGCATGAAGTAGACGAGTCAGGTATACATGTGAATCAGGATAAGATAAAGGCTATCTTAAAGTTTCCAACACCGACCAAGGCAGATCATGTACGATCTTTTCTGGGACTAGCGGGTTACTACAGGAGTTTTGTGTATCAGTTTTCTAGCAAGGCAGCACCTTTGATTAAACTGTTGAAGCAGACAAATAAGTTTGAATGGGGTCAACCACAAGAAGAGGCATTTAGTATATTAAAGGAGGCTCTGACGCAACCACCTGTTTTGGCTTTCCCAGATTTCAAGAAACCTTTTATTTTACATACAGATGCATCGGGGGTTGGACTTGGGGCAGTATTGGCACACGAAGATGAGGGGGGAAAGTTTAAACCCATTGGCTACGCAAGTAAGGCGTTAAATGATACAGAGAAGAAATATAGTGTTACACATCAGGAGGCATATGCCATAGTGTGGGCCTTGAAACATTTTCGTCCTATTATTTTTGGTTACTCTATTACAGTTTGTACTGATCATCGCCCATGTCTCGAGTTGTTCAAGGGGAAGAATATGACCGGGAAGTTAGCACGATGGCATTTGACTATTCTGGAGTTCAACTCTACTTTCAATTTTGTACCTGGTAAGATTAATGTAGTTGCAGATGCACTAAGTCGACAGACTGTGAACTCTGTAACCACATTGAGTACAATATCCCCACAGAAGTTAAAGACAAAGCAAAGGGAAGATCCTATGTGGAAGAGGGTAATTTATGGTCTAGAGTCAGGGGAAGAGGTAGAAGTTCCAGGTCTACCGCTAAGAACAACAGAGTTTATCCTGAGGGATAATGTTCTTCATAAGATAACTGTAGTTAAAGGGAAAGAAACATGCAGAATAGTAGTGCCAGGGTCTCTGATAGAAACAGTATTAAGGCTTCTTCATGATGCACCGCAAGCAGGTCATAAAGGAAGGGACGCTTGTCTAGAAGAAGCTAGGTCGAGGTATTTCTGGTTGAAAATGCGTAAGGACATAGAAAACCATATAAAGAAATGTGTATCGTGTGCGAGGAACAAGGGAACTACGGGACCACCCGCTCCTCTGCAAACATTTCCAAGTCCTGCTAAACCTTGGGATGTGGTAGCCATAGATGTGTTACAGCTACCTACAAGTTATCAGGGATCAAAGTATCTGTTGACTTGTGTGGATCACTTCAGTAGGTTTGTTGTGTTAGCTCCTCCACAAGATAAATCAACTCAGTCCATTGCACATGCATTAGTAAACTCATTGTTTTGTACATACACTATACCCCGTGTGCTGTTGTCAGACAATGGGACAGAATTTAGAAATAGTGTCCTAGAAGAAATCTGCAAGCTCTACAATATTAAGCAGGTGTTCACGGTTGCATACCATCCTCAAAGTAATGGTATGGTGGAGAGAGTAAATAGGAAGATTTTGGAGGTACTTAGACATCTGGCAGGCTCAATTCAAGCAGGCTGGGAAGATTGGTTATGCCAGGTAACCGCATGTATAAATAGTTCCATACATTCCTCATTGGGAAAGACACCACATTATATTATATATGGTGAGGATAAGGTCCTACCATATGATATATTGGTTGGAAGACCAGGCCCAGTGTATAATGTAGAAGACTATGTGAGTGTCCAGGGACACGCTTTTGCAACCATTCACCATGAAGTAAGAAAGCATATGGAAGCCTCACGGGCAGAACATATTGCAAGGCAACATAAGTTTGCAAAGAAAGTAGAAATTGAGGAAGGAGATGTGGTGATGGTGAAGACTCCAGAGAGACAGAGCAAACTATCTCCGAAATTCAAGGGTCCCTACATTGTAAAAAGGGTATTGGGAAATAAATTAATAGTTCAGGATAATATAACAGACGCGGATCTACAGGTACACGTGGATAGAATAAAGAGGGTTCCAAAGGAAACGGTCCAAGTGGGAAAGGAAACAGAGTCTGAACCTGAGCAAAGAAGGCATTTGAGATCAGGGAAATATCTGGCAAAATAATCTAATGTTGATTTTGTTCGCAGACCATCATGAGGACATGGGGAGTGTTCTGCGTGATGTTGGTGGCGGCGTTTGTGAGTTCCAAGGGTTCGACTGACCAAATAAAACCGGGTGCCTTAGTGGGTACTGATGGGAGACTTGAGGTGGTCACGGACGTAATAACAGTAAGACTCAATCTTGGAACTCTGTTAGACCTAAAGACAAGGGTTGATGATTTCCAGCTGAAGTTTCATAACGCCATAGAAATGTCGTCTGCTAAATTAGGTAAATTGATGAACTCGAGCTACCCTCTGGAACGTCAAATAAAGGTACAGTTGGAAGACAGATATTTTCAAATAAAGAATATGATGAAATACTCAGAACAGAATTTACCCAACTTCTCAAGTGAGGTTAGAAAATTAGCTCATAATCAGATTACCAATAGCAGGGCTAAAAGAGGATTATTTGACATTGGAGGGGTAATTGCTAAAACTCTATTTGGAACAGCTACTAGTGACGATGTCGAAGATCTAGGACGCAGACTAGAGATTTTAAACAAGGTGATTGTAGAACAAAATAGGGTCATAGATAGTACGTTTTCCTTAGCAGCTAATGTGGCAGAAGAAGTAAATGGAGTTATTGAAAAGACTAATGAGGTAATTAAGGAATTAGACAGGTTAGCTAAACATTTGGATTTTACAATGTTTGTGTTAAACCTAGATCAATATTTAAGTATTGTGGAAAATGACATAAATGGACTGAATGCTCAAACCAGAAAACTACTCCATAACCTAAGGAATGCAGCGCTAGGTAAGGCCGACGCTGACCTTCTGTCAGTAGTTGATCTGCAAAGGGTGGTTGATGTGGCTAGAATTAAGCATGGTTTGAATCCTTTCTTTGAAGGTGAATCTGTATCTTACTACTATCCACTTTTGGAATCATGCTTAACGACTAAAACTATTCTTATTCACATTCCCACAAAACATCAGGTTCATTTTAACATATGGTCAGTGAAGCCATTTCCCATGAGGTTAGGGGCGGAGATCATGATGTTAAATGTGGATTATGATTATATTATTGCATCTCAGGATCGCACACTGGTGGTTGCAGTTACCAAGGAACAGCTAGAAGATTGTCATACAGCATATTACCACTTGAAGGTGTGCCCAGCTCTAAATTTTATTTTTACAGGACCCGAGGAATCCCAGTGTGAACTGTCATTAATCCAGGCTGATGCTTCAAGCTCCATTAAACATTGTGAGTACCTGAGACCAAAAAGGAAGTCAGATGTTTATGTAACGTATTTTCAGGGCATTGCATATTATACATTCACTAAGCCAGCAAGAGCAACTATTATTTGTGAAGATGGCCCTTCAGGAGCAAAACATGTGTGTGAGGTGGGTACGTTTGTAGTTCCACCTGCGTGTTCATTTTTAAGCAATACTAAAACAGTTCTGGCAACGAAGCATCATCTTGGATTGGTCCTAAACAAATCTGTGGAATTTGTGAAAGTCCATCCTCCTCTCCCAGCAAACTTTTCTACTGTTAATATGGATTCTGAGAAAATAAGATTGATGGAATTGTTAAACATGTCTGATGTTCATCCTGTAATTGAATCTGCTCTACCTTTCCATCTGCAACGGGTAGCTGTGTACCCTTGGTCCGGAGTGACTAGTTTATTATTCATATTATATTTCATGTTCTCTTGTTACCTGTTCAGGAGTTTGAGGGTTTTGAATGGTGAGATTAAAAAGAAGAAAAACAGAAGATCAAGGAATATAGAGGTCCACCATACACAACCTAGGGAAGGTGAATTGTAAGGATAATTTTAAGGACACCTCAACAACTAGGTAGTACACTACACGGTTAGTTGTAGGGATTTAGAATTAAGGAATTGTATGAATGTGTATTATATTTTATTATCCATATATAATTACTTAATTTAAGGAAGTACTATTAATTGTCCATTGTATCATTCACGAGCTCAACGATTTATTTTTCTTTTATGTTAATTCATCCAATGTGTATATATTTCATCTTGTATATATTGTATATATATGTTACCATGTCAAGAGTCAATCTAATAATCAGGAAGGCTAAGCATTGTTTAAAGTAAATTTAATATTATTGTGAACTGCAGGGACGCAGTTGTTTTAGCGTGGCCGAGCAATGTATCCGCGGCTGATCACGTTCGCGATACATGATACACCTATGGTGACGGAACATTCCGTTAAGCCAAAGCAGTTCAAGCTAGTTTCATTAGACACAACATCTTTTGAAAAGTGCTGAGTTGCAGCGTGAGGGAATCTTCCATGCTGAGCTACTGATTGCTAGATTCACTCTGTAATTATCTATATGTTAATCTCTATACTATAATCAACTCCATATTGTCATCTTGTATGTAGAGAAAGGGACAATATATATTTACTCACTTTATTCTTATATAAACTCATATCTAACTTATCCATATTTCATATGTAAGCTTAGCATTGTAAATAGCATCATCGACAACCTGTCAGCTAAGAAAGGGTGTGGCAGTGTATACCACGAGCGGGGACTACCAGAGAGAGAAGGCGCATTACACGCCCTGCCCTGAAGACAACAGGTTCACCTCCTACCTTATATTAGAGAGACACGAGATGTCTGTATAACCTGTAAACTATATCTAATATACTCAGTAAATAGAGACAAGTCCACGAGTTTACTCTAACCCTTGAGTAACTAACTTAGTTCCCCAGGAAGACTAGAGTGGTAGTTCAGAGCAACGGTAAGTTGGCTTGAAACCAGAGGTCTACATCGGCGTAGTAAGTAATACTAGCCCGAGAGTAAGTGAGAGTTTCCAGCAGGTGTTTCCGAGAGAAGCTGTTGCTGAGCTTGGACGACCCCACGAGTACAAAGTCGATATCTCAAATTCAGGCCCAAAACACCCGATAATTCAATATTTTGGGGTCCCAGAAGCGATCTGTACATGCCTAGTCCGTGTTAGAGTATTTTCAAAATAAAGGCCCAAAACATACTGAAAATCGATCTTTTAGGTGCCCAAAAGTCGATATGTGCATGCATCTTCTGTACCCGTTTATATCTCAAATTCAGGCTCCAAACACCCGAAAATTCGATATTTTTGGGTCCCAGAAGCCATCTGTACATGCCTACTCAGTGCTAGAATGTTTTTAAAATATAGGCTCAAAACATGCTAAAAATCGATATTTTAAGTGTCCAAAGTCAATATGTGTATGCATCTTCTCTACCCGTTTATATCTCAAATTCAGGCTCAAAACACCCAAAAATTCGTTATTTTTGGGTCCTAGAAGCGATCTGTACATGTCTACTCCTAGTTAGAATGTTTTCAAGATACAGACCCAAAACATGCTCAAAATCGATATTTTAGGTGCCGAAAAGTCGATATGTGCATGCATCTTCAGTACCCGTTTATATCTCAAATTCAGGGTCAAAACACCCGAAAATTCGATATTTTGGGGTCCCAGAAGCGATCTGTACATGCCTACTTAGTGCTAGAATATTTTCAAAATATAGGCCCAAAACATGCTAAAAATCGGTGCCCAAAGTCAATATCTCAAATTCAGGCTCAAAACACCCAAAAATTCGATATTTTGGGGTCCCAGAAGCGATGTGTACATGCCTACTCCGAGTTAGAGTATTTTCAAAATACAGGCCTAAAACATACTGAAAAACGATCTTTTAGGTGCCCAAAAGTCAAAATGTGCATGCATCTTCTGTACCCGTATATATCTCAAATTCAGGCTCCAAACACCCGAAAATTCGATATTTTGAAGTCCCAGAAGCCATCTGTACATGCCTACTCAGTGCTAGAATGTTTTCAAAATATTGGCTCAAAACATGCTAAAAATCGATATTTTAAGTGTCCAAAGTCGATATGTGATGCATGCATCTTCTGAACCCATTTTTATTTCAAATGCAGGCTCAAAACACCCGAAAAATTCGTTTTTTAGGGGTCCTAGAAGCGATCTGTACATGACTACTCCTAGTTAGAATGTTTTCAAGATACAGACCGAAAACAAGCTAAAAATCGATATTTTAGGTGCCCAATAGTCGATATGTGCATGCATCTTCAGTACCCGTTTATATCTCAAATTAAGGCTCCAAACACCAAAAAAATTTGATATTTTGGGGTCCCAGAAGCGATCTGTACATGCCTACTCAGTGCTAGAATATTTTCAAAATATAGGCCCAAAACATGCTAAAAATCGATATTTTAGGTGCCCCAAGTCGATATCTCAAATTCAGGCCCAAAACACCCAATAATTCAATATTTTGGGGTCCCAGAAGCGATCTGTACATGCCTACTCCGTGTTAGAGTATTTTCAAAATAAAGGCCCAAAACATACTGAAAATCGATCTTTTAGGTGCCCAAAAGTCGATATGTGCATGCATCTTCTGTACCCGTTTATATCTCAAATTCAGAGTCAAAACACCCGAAAATTCGATATTTTGGGGTCCCAGAAGGGATCTGTACATGCCTACTCAGATACAGGCCAAAACATGCTGAAAATCGATATTTTAGGTGCCCAAGGTCAATATGTGTATCCATCTTCTGCACCCGTTTATATCCCAAATTCAACCTCAAAACACCCAAAAATTCGATGTTTTTGGGTCCCAGAAGCGATCTGTACATGCCTACTCAGTGCTAGAATGTTTTTAAAATATAGGCCCAAAACATGCTCAAAATCGATATTTTAGGTGCCCAAAAGTCGATATGTGCATGCATCTTCAGTACCCGTTTATATCTCAAATTCAGGGTCAAAACATCCGAAAATTCGATATTTTGAGGTCCCAGAAGCGATCTGTACATGCCTACTCAGTGCTAGAATTTTTTCAAAATATAGGCCCAAAACATGCTAAAGTGTCCAAAGTCGATATATGCATGCATCATCTGTACCCGTTTATATCTCAAATTCAGGCTCAAAACACCCGAAAATTCGATATTTTGGGGTCCCAGAAGCGATCTGTACATGCCTACTCCGTGTTAGAATATTTTCAAAATACAATCCGAAAAACATGCTGAAAATCGATATTTTAGGTGCCCAAAGTCGATATCTCAAATTCAGGCCCATAACACCCGCAAAATCGATATTTTGGGGTCCCAGAAGCGATCTGCACATGCCTACTCCGTGCTAGAGTATTTTCAAAATACAGTCCCAAAACATACTGAAAATCGATCTTTTAGGTGCCCAAAAGTCGACATGTGCATGCATCTTCTGAACCCGTTTATATCTCAAATTCAGGGTCAAAACACCCGAAAATTCGATATTTTGGGGTCCCAGAAGCGATCTGTACATGCCTACTCAGTGCTAGAATATTTTCAAAATATAGGCCCAAAACATGCTAAAAATCGATATTTTAAGTGTCCAAAGTCGATATGTGATGCATGCATCTTCTGAACCCATTTATATCTCAAATTCAGGCTCAAAACACCCGAAAATTCGATATTTTGGGGTCCAAGAAGCGATCTGTACATGCCTACTCCGTGTTAGAGTATTTTCAAAATACAGGCCCAAAACATGCTGAAAATCGATATTTTAGGTGCCCAAAGTCGATATCTTAAATTCAGGCCCAAAACACCCGAAAATTCGATATTTTTGGGTCCCACAAGCGATCTGTACATTCCTACTCAGTGCTAGAATGTTTTTAAAATTCAGGCTCAAAACAACCGAAAATTTGTTACTTAGGGGTCCCAGAAACGATCTGTACAGATACAGGCTAAAACATGCTGAAAATCGATATTATAGGTGCTTAAAGTCAATATGTGTATGCATCTTCTGCACCCGTTTATATCCCAAATTCAAACTCAAAACACCCAAAAATTCGATATTTTTGGGTCCTAGAAGCGATCTGTACATTCCTAATCAGTGCTAGAATGTTTTTAAAATATAGGCTCAAAACATGCTAAAAATCGATATTTTAAGTGTCCAAAGTCGATATGTGCATGCATCTTCTGTACCCGTTTATATCTCAAATTCAGGCTCAAAACACCCTAAAATTCATTATTTTTTGGTCCTAGAAGCGATCTGTACATGTCTACTCCTAGTTAGAATGTTTTCAAGATACAGACCCAAAACATGCTCAAAATCGATATTTTAGGTGCCCAAAAGTCGATATGTGCATGCATCTTCAGTACCCGTTTATATCTCACATTCAGGCTCAAAACACCCGAAAATTCGATATTTTGGGGTCCCAGAAGCGATGTGTACATGCCTACTCAGATACAGGCCAAAACATGCTGAAAATCGATATTTTAGGTGCCCAAAGTCAATATGTGTATGCATCTTCTGCACCCGTTTATATCCCAAATTCAACCTCAAAACACCCGAAAATTCGATATTTTTGGGTCCCAGAAACGATCTGTACATGCCTACTCAGTGCTAGAATGTTTTCAAAATATAGGCTCAAAACATGCAAAAAATCGATATTTTAAGTGTCCAAAGTCGATATGTGCATGCATCATCTGTACACGTTTATATCTCAAATTTAGGCTCAAAACACCCGAAAATTCGTTTTTTGGGGGGTCCTAGAAGCGATCTGTACATGCCTACTCCTAGTTAGAATGTTTTCAAGATACAGATCCAAAACATGCTCAAAATCGATATTTTAGGTTAGCAAAAGACAATAAGTGCATGCATCTTCAGTACCCGTTTATATCTCAAATTCAGGCTCATAACACCCGAAAATTCGATATTTTGAGATCCCAGAAGCGATCTGTACATGCCTACTC
This sequence comes from Petrolisthes cinctipes, assembly GCA_033782935.1. NCBI lineage: Eukaryota > Metazoa > Arthropoda > Malacostraca > Decapoda > Porcellanidae > Petrolisthes > Petrolisthes cinctipes. Next base: position 10,464,460 of record JAWQEG010000062.1, on the reverse strand, counting down.
AGTGCTAGAATATTTTCAAAATATGGGCCCAAAACATGTTAAAAATCGATATTTTAGGTGCCCGAAGTCGATATCTCAAATTCAGGCCCAGAACACCTGAAAATTAGATATTTTGTGCCCCCAGAAGCGATCTGTACATGCGTACTCCGTGTAAGAGTATTTTCAAAATGCAGGCCCAAAACATACTGAAAATCGTTGTTTTAGGTGCCCAAAAGTCGATATGTGCATGCATATGCTGTACCCGTTTATATTTCAAATTCAGTCTCCAAACACCCAAAATTCGATAATTTTGGGTCCCAGAAGCGATCTGTACATGCCTACTTAGTGCTAGAATGTTTTCAAAATATAGGCTCAAAACATGTCCGAAGTCCATATGTGCATGCATCTTCTCTACCCGTTTATATCTCAAATTCAGGCTCAAAACACCCGAAAATTCGTTATTATTGGGTCCTAGAAGCGATCTGTACATGCCTACTCCTAGTTAGAATGTTTTCAAGATACAGACCCAAAACATGCTCAAAATCGATATTTTAGGTGCCCAAAAGTCGATATGTGCATGCATCTTCAGTACCCGTTTATATCTCAAACTCAGGCTCCAAACACCCGAAAATTCGATATTTTGGGGTCCCAGAAGCGATTTGTACATGCCTACTCAGATACAGGCCAAAACATGCTGAAATCGATATTTTAGGTGCCCAAAGTCAATATGTGTATGCATCTTCTGCACCCGTTTATATCCCAAATTCAACCTCAAAACACCCGAAAATTCGATATTTTTGGGTCCCAGAAGCTATCTGTACATGCCTACTCAGTGCTAGAATGTTTTAAAAATATCGGCTCAAAACATGCTAAAGATCGATATTTCAAGTGTCCAAAGTCGATATGTGCATACATTTTCTGTACCAGTTTATATCTCAAATTCAGGCTAAAAACACCCGAAAATTTGATATTTTGGGGTCCCAGAAGCGATCTGTACATGCCTACTCCGTGTTAGAGTATTTTCAAAATACAGGCCCAAAACATACTGAAAATCGATCTTTTAGGTGACCAAAAGTCGATATGTATATGCATCTTCTGTACCCGTTTATATCTCAAATTCAGGCTCCAAACACCCGAAAATTCGATATTTTGGGGTCCCAGAAGCGATCTGTACATGCCTACTCAGATACAGGCCAAAACATGCTGAAATCGATATTTTAGGTGCCCAAAGTCTATATGTGTATGCATCTTCTGCACCGGTTTATATCCCAAATTCAACCTCAAAACACACGAAAATTCGATATTTTTGGGTCCCAGAAGCGATCTGTACATGCCTACTCCGTGTTAGAGTATTTTCAAAATACAGGCCCAAAACATCCTGAAAATCGATCTTTTAGGTGCCCAAAAGTCGATATGTGCATGCATCTTCTGTACCCGTTTATATCTCAAATTCACGCTCCAAACACCCGAAAATTCGATATTTTGGGGTCCCAGAAGCGATCTGTACATGCCTACTCAGATACACGCCAAAACATGCTGAAATCGATATTTTAGGTGCCCAAAGTCAATATGTGTATGCATCTTCTGTACCCGTTTATATCTCAAATTCAGGCTCCAAACACCCGAAAATTCGATATTTTGGGGTCCCAGAAGCGATCTGTACATGCCTACTCAGATACAGGCCAAAACATGCTGAAATCGATATTTTAGGTGCCCAAAGTCTATATGTGTATGCATCTTCTGCACCGGTTTATATCCCAAATTCAACCTCAAAACACACGAAAATTCGATATTTTTGGGTCCCAGAAGCGATCTGTACATGCCTACTCCGTGTTAGAGTATTTTCAAAATACAGGCCCAAAACATCCTGAAAATCGATCTTTTAGGTGCCCAAAAGTCGATATGTGCATGCATCTTCTGTACCCGTTTATATCTCAAATTCAGGCTCCAAACACCCGAAAATTCGATATTTTGGGGTCCCAGAAGCGATCTGTACATGCCTACTCAGATACACGCCAAAACATGCTGAAATCGATATTTTAGGTGCCCAAAGTCAATATGTGTATGCATCTTCTGCACCCGTTTATATCTCAAATTCAGGCTCAAAACACCCGTAAATTCGATATTTTGGGGTTCCAGAAACGATCTGTAGATGCCTACTCAGATACAGACCAAAACATGCTGAAAATCTATATTTTAGGTTCCCAAAGTCTATATGTGTATGCATCTTCTGCACCCGTTTATATCCCAAATTCAACCTCAAAACCCTCGAAAATTCGAGATTTTTCGGTCCAAGAAGCGATATGTACATGCCTACTCCGTGTTAGAGTATTTACAAAACATAGGCCCAAAACATGCTAAAAATAGATATTTTTAGGTGCCCAAAGTCAATATGTGCATGCATTTTCTGTACCCATTTATATCTCAAATTCAGGCTCAAAGCACTCGAAAATTCGACATTTTGGGGTCCCAGAAGCGATCTGTACATGCCTACTCAGTGCTAGAATATTTTCAAAATATAGGCCTATAACATGCTAAAAATCGATATTTTAGGTGCCCGAAGTCGATATCTCAAATTCAGGCCCAGAAAACCTGAAAATTAGATATTTTGTGCCCCCAGAAGCGATCTGTACATGCTTACTCCGTGTTAGAGTATTTTCAAAATACAGGCCCAAAACATACTGAAAATCGTTGTTTTAGGTGCCCAAAAGTCGATATGTGCATGCATATGCTGTACCCGTTTATTTCTCAAATTCAGTCACCAAACACCCAAAATTCGATAATTTTGGGTCCCAGAAGCGATCTGTACATGCCTACTTAGTGCTAGAATGTTTTCAAAATATAGGCTCAAAACATGTCCGAAGTCCATATGTGCATGCATCTTCTCTACCCGTTTATATCACAAATTCAGGCTCAAAACACCCGAAAATTCGTTATTTTTGGGTCCTAGAAGCGATCTGTACATGCCTACTCCTAGTTAGAATGTTTTCAAGATACAGACCCAAAACATGCTCAAAATCGATATTTTAGATGCCCAAAAGTCGATATGTGCATGCATCTTCAGTACCCGTTTATATCTCAAACTCAGGCTCAAAAAACCCGAAAATTCGTTATTTTGGGGTTCAGAAGTGATCTGTACATGCCTACTCAGTACTAGAATATTTTCAAAATATAGGCCCAAAACATGCTAAAAATCGATATTTTAGGTGCCCAAAGTCGATATCTCAAATTCAGGCCCAAAACACCCGAAAATTCGATATTTTGGGGTCCCTGAAGCGATCTGTACATGCCTACTCCGTGTTAGAGTATTTTCAAAATACAGGACCAAAACATACTGAAAACCGATCTTTTAGGTGCCCAAAAGTCAATATGTGCATGCATCTTCTGTACCCGTTTATATCTCAAATTCAGGCTCCAAACACCCGAAAATTCGATATTTTGGGGTCCCAGAAGCGATTTGTACATGCCTACTCAGATACAGGCCAAAACATGCTGAAATCGATATTTTAGGTGCCCAAAGTCAATATGTGTATGCATCTTCTGCACCCGTTTATATCCCAAATTCAACCTCAAAACACCCGAAAATTCGATATTTTTGGGTCCCAGAAGCTATCTGTACATGCCTAGTCAGTGCTAGAATGTTTTAAAAATATCGGCTCAAAACATGCTAAAAATCGATATTTCAAGTGTCCAAAGTCGATATGTGCATACATTTTCTGTAGCAGTTTATATCTCAAATTCAGGCTAAAAACACCCGAAAAATTGATATTTTGGGGTCCCAGAAGCGATCTGTACATGCCTACTCCGTGTTAGAGTATTTTCAAAATACAGGCCCAAAACATACTGAAAATCGATCTTTTAGGTGACCAAAAGTCGATATGTACATGCATCTTCTGTACCCGTTTATATCTCCAATTCAGGCTCCAAACACCCGAAAATTCGATATTTTGGGGTCCCAGAAGCGATCTGTACATGCCTACTCAGATACACGCCAAAACATGCTGAAATCGATATTTTAGGTGCCCAAAGTCTATATGTGTATGCATCTTCTGCACCGGTTTATATCCCAAATTCAACCTCAAAACACCCGAAAATTCGATATTTTTGGGTCCCAGAAGCGATCTGTACATGCCTACTCCGTGTTAGAGTATTTTCAAAATACAGGCCCAAAACATCCTGAAAATCGATCTTTTAGGTGCCCAAAAGTCGATATATGCATGCATCTTCAGTACCCGTTTATATCTCAAATTCAGGCTCCAAACACCCGAAAATTCGATATTTTGGGGTCCCAGAAGCGATCTGTACATGCCTACTCAGATACACGCCAAAACATGCTGAAATCGATATTTTAGGTGCCCTAAGTCAATATGTGCATGCATTTTCTATACCCATTTATATCCCAAATTCAACCTCAAAACACCCGAAAATTCGAGATTTTTCGGTCCAAGAAGCGATATGTACATGCCTACTCCGTGTTAGAGTATTTACAAAACATAGGCCCAAAACATGCTAAAAATCGATATTTTAGGTGCCCAAAGTCAATATGTGCATGCATTTTCTTTACCCATTTATATCTCAAATTCAGGCTCAAAGCACCCGAAAATTCGACATTTTGGGGTCCCAGAAGCGATCTGTACATGCCTACTCAGTGCTAGAATATTTTCAAAATATAGGCCCATAACATGCTAAAAATCGTTATTTTAGGTGCCTAAAGTCGATATCTCAAAATCAGGCCCGAAACACCCGAAAATTCGATATTTTGGGGTCCCAGAAGCGATCTATACATGCCTACTCAGTGCTAGAATATTTTCAAAATATAGGTCCAAAACATGCTAAAAATCGATCTTTTAGGTGCCTAAAGTCGATATCTCAAATTCAACCACAAAACCCCGAAAATTCGATATTTTTGAGTCCCAGAAGCGATCTGTACATGCCTACTCCGTGTTAGAGTATTTTCAAAATACAGGCCCAAACCATACTGAAAATCGATCTTTTAGGTGCCCAAAAGTCGATATGTGCATGTATCTTCTGTACCCGTTTATATCTCAAATTCAGGCTCCAAACACCCGAAAATTCGATATTTTGGGGTCCCAGAAGGGATCTGTACATGCCTACTCAGATATAGGCCAAAACATGCTGAAAATCGATATTTTAGGTGCCCAAAGTCAATATGTGTATGCATCTTCTCCACCCGTTTATATCCCAAATTCAACCTCAAAACACCCGAAAATTCGATATTTTTGGGTCCCAGAAGCAATCTGTACATGCCTACTCGTGTTAGAATATTTTCAAAACATAGGCTCAAAACATGCTGAAAATCGATATTTTAGGTGCCCAAAGTCAATATGTGCATGCATCTTTTGTACCCATTTATATCTCAAATTCAGGCTCAAAGCCCCCGAAAATTCGATATTTTGGGGTCCCAGAAGAGATCTGTACATGCCTACTCAGTGCTAGAATTTTTTCTAAATATAGGCCCATAACATGCTAAAAATCGTTATTTTAGGTGCCTAAAGTATATATCTTAAAATCAGGCCCAAAACACCCGAAAATTCGATATTTTGGGGTCCCAGAAGCGATCTATACATGCCTACTCAGTGCTAGAATATTTTCAAAATATAGGCCCAAAACATGCTAAAAATCGATCTTATAGGTGCCTAAAGTCGATATCTCAAATTCAACCTCAAAACACCCGAGAATTCGATATTTTTGAGTCCCAGAAGCGATCTGTACATGCCTACTCCGTGTTAGAGTATTTTCAAAATACAGGCCCAAACCATACTGAAAATCGATCTTTTAGGTGCCCAAAAGTCGATATGTGCATGCATCTTCTGTACCCGTTTATATCTTAGATTCATGATCAAAACACCCGATAATTCTATATTTTGGGGTCCCAGAAGCGATCTGTACATGCCAATTCAGTGCTAGAATATTTTCAAAATATAGGCCCAAAACATGCTAAAAATCGTTATTTTAGGTGCCTAAGGTCGATATCTCAAAATCAGACCCAAAACACCTGAAAATTCGATATTTTGGGGTCCCAGAAGCGATCTGTACATGCCTACTCAGTGCTAGAATGTTATCAAAATATAGGCTCAAAACATGCTAAAAATCGATATTTTAAGTTTCCAAAGTCGATATGTGCATGCATCTTCTGTACCCGTTTATATCTCAAATTCAGTTTCAAAACACCCGAAAATTCGTTATTTTTGAACGTTAGAAGCGATCTGTACATGCCTACTCCGTGTTAGAGTATTTTCAAAATACAGGCCCAAAACATGCTGAAAATCGATATTTTAGGTGCCCAAAGTCAATATATGCATGCATCATCTGTACCCGTTTATATCTCAAATTCAGGCTCTAAACACCCGAAAATTCGATATTTTGTCGTCCCAGAAGCGATCTGAACATGCCTACTCAGATACAGACCAAAACACGCTGAAAATCGATGTTTTAGGTGCCCAAAGTCGATATGTGTATGCATCTTCTGCACCCGTTTATATCCCAAATTCAACATCAAAACACCCGAAAATTCGATATTTTTGGGTCTTAGAAGCGATCTGTACAGGCCTACTCCTAGTTAGAATGTTGTCAAGATACAGACCTAAAACATGCTCAAAATCGATATTTTAGGTGCCCAAAAGTCGATATGTGCATTCATCTTCAGTACCCGTTTATATCTCAAATTCAGGCCCAAAACACCCGAAAATTCGATATTGTGTGGTCCCAGAAGCGATCTGTACATGCCTACTCCGTGTTAGAGTATTTTCAAAATATAGGCTCAAAACATGCTAAAAATTGATATTTTAAGTGTCCAAAGTCGATATGTGCATGCATCTTCTGTACCTGTTTTTATCTTAAATTAAGGTTCCAAGCACCCGAAAATTCGATATTTTGGAGTTCCAGAAGCGATCTGTACATGCCTACTCGAATACAGGCCAAAAGATGAAGAAAATCTATATTTTAGGTACCCAAAGTCAATATGTGTATGCATCTTCTGCACCCGTTTATATCCCAAATTCAACCTCAAAACACCCGAAAATTCGATATTTTTGGGTCCCAGAAGCGATCTGTACATGCCTACTCAGTGCTAGAAAGTTTTCAAAATATAGGCTCAAAACATGCTAAAAATTGATATTTTAAGTGTCCAAAGTCGATATTTGCATGCATCTTCTGTACCCGTTTATATCTCAAATTCAGTTTCAAAACACCCGAAAATTCGTTATTATGGGTCTTTGAAGCGATCTGTATATGTATGCCTACTCCTAGTTAGAATGTTTTCAAGATACAGACCCAAAATATGCTAAAAATTGATATTTTAAGTGTCTAAAGTCGATATATGCATGCATCTTCTGTACCCGTTTTTATCTCAAATTCTGGCTCAAAACACCCAAAAATTCAATATTTTGGGGTCCCAGAAGCGATCTGTACATGCCTACTCAGATACAGGCCAAAACATGCTGAAAATCGATATTTTAGGTGCCGAAAGTCGATATGTGTATGCATCTTCTGCACGCGTTTATATCCCAAATTCAACATCAAAACACCCGAAAATTCGATATTTTGGGGTTCCAGAAACGATCTGTACATGCCTACTCAGTGCTAGAATGTTTTCAAAATATAGGCTCAAAACATGCTAAAAATTGATATTTTAAGTGTCCAATGTCCATATGTGCATGCATCTTCTCTACCCGTTTATATCTCAAATTCATGCTCCAAAAACCCGAAAATTCGATATTTTTGGGTCCTAGACGCGATCTGTACATGCCTACTCCTAGTTAGAATGTTTTCAAGATACAGACCCAAAACATGCTCAAAATCGATATTTTTGGTGCCCAAAAGTCGATATGTGCATGCATCTTCAGTACCCGTTTATATCTCAAATTCATGATAAAAACACCCGAAAATTCAATATTTTGGGGTCCCAGAAGCGATCTGTACATGCCTACTCCGTGTTAGAATATTTTCAAAATACAGGACCAAAACATACTGAAAATCGATCTTTTAGGTGCACAAAAGTCGATATGTGCATGCATCTTCTGTACCCGTTTATATCTCAAATTCAGGCTCCAAACACCCGAAAATTCGATATTTTGGGGTCCCAGAAGAGACCTGTACATGCCTACTCAGATATAGGCCAAAACATGCTGAAAATCGATATTTTAGGTGCCCAAAGTCAATATGTGTATGCATCTTCTCCACCCGTTTATATCCCAAATTCAACCTCAAAACACCCGAAAATTCGATATTTTTGGGTCCCAGAAGCAATCTGTACATGCCTACTCGTGTTAGAATATTTTCAAAACATAGGCTCAAAACATGCTGAAAATCCATATTTTAGGTGCCCAAAGTCAATATGTGCATGCATCTTTTGTACCCATTTATATCTCAAATTCAGGCTCAAAGCCCCCGAAAATTCGATATTTTGGGGTCCCAGAAGAGATCTGTACATGCCTACTCAGTGCTAGAATATTTTCAAAATATAGGCCCATAACATGCTAAAAATCGTTATTTTAGGTGCCTAAAGTAGATATCTCAAAATCAGGCCCAAAACACCCGAAAATTCGATATTTTGGGGTCCCAGAAGCGATCTATACATGCCTACTCAGTGCTAGAATATTTTCAAAATATAGGCCCAAAACATGCTAAAAATCGATCTTATAGGTGCCTAAAGTCGATATCTCAAATTCAACCTCAAAACACCCGAGAATTCGATATTTTTGAGTCCCAGAAGCGATCTGTACATGCCTACTCCGTGTTAGAGTATTTTCAAAATACAGGCCCAAACCATACTGAAAATCGATCTTTTAGGTGCCCAAAAGTCGATATGTGCATGCATCTTCTGTACCCGTTTATATCTTAGATTCAGGATCAAAACACCCGATAATTCTATATTTTGGGGTCCCAGAAGCGATCTGTACATGCCAATTCAGTGCTAGAATATTTTCAAAATATAGGCCCAAAACATGCTAAAAATCGTTATTTTAGGTGCCTAAGGTCGATATCTCAAAATCAGACCCAAAACACCTGAAAATTCGATATTTTGGGGTCCCAGAAGCGATCTGTACATGCCTACTCAGTGCTAGAATGTTATCAAAATATAGTCTCAAAACATGCTAAAAATCGATATTTTAAGTTTCCAAAGTCGATATGTGCATGCATCTTCTGTACCCGTTTATATCTCAAATTCAGTTTCAAAACACCCGAAAATTCGTTATTTTTGAACGTTAGAAGCGATCTGTACATGCCTACTCCTAGTTAGAATGTTTTCATGATACAGATCCAAAACATGCTAAAAATCGATATTTTAAGTGTCCAAAGTCGATATGTGCATGCATCTTCTGTACCCGTTTTTATCTCAAATTCAGACTCAAAACACCCAAAAATTCGATATTTTGGGGTCCCAGAAGCGATCTGTACATGCCTACTCCGTGTTAGAGTATTTTCAAAATACAGGCCCAAAACATGCTGAAAATCGATATTTTAGGTGCCCAAAGTCAATATGTGCATGCATCATCTGTACCCGTTTATATCTCAAATTCAGGCTCTAAACACCCGAAAATTCGATATTTTGGGGTCCCAGAAGCGATCTGAACATGCCTACTCAGATACAGACCAAAACACGCTGAAAATCGATATTTTAGGAGCCCAAAGTCGATATGTGTATGCATCTTCTGCACCCGTTTATATCTCAAATTCAACATCAAAACACCCGAAAATTCGATATTTTTGGGTCTTAGAAGCGATCTGTACAGGCCTACTCCTAGTTAGAATGTTGTCAAGATACAGACCTAAAACATGCTCAAAATCGATATTTTAGGTGCCCAAAAGTCGATATGTGCATGCATCTTCAGTAACCGTTTATATCTCAAATTCAGGCCCAAAACACCCGAAAATTCGATATTTTGTGGTCCCAGAAGCGATCTGTACATGCCTACTCCGTGTTAGAGTATTTTCAAAATATAGGCTCAAAACATGCTAAAAATCGATATTTTAAGTGTCCAAAGTCGATATGTGCATGCATCTTCTGTACCTGTTTATATCTTAAATTCAGGTTCCAAGCATCCGAAAATTCGATATTTTGGAGTTCCAGAAGCGATCTGTACATGCCTACTCGAATACAGGCCAAAAGATGCAGAAAATCTATATTTTAGGTACCCAAAGTCAATATGTGTATGCATCTTCTGCACCCGTTTATATCCCAAATTCAACCTCAAAACATCCAAAAATTCGATATTTTTGGGTACCGGAAGTGATCTGTACATGCCTACTCAGTGCTAGAATGTTTTCAAAATATAGGCTCAAAACATGCTAAAAATCGATATTTTAAGTGTCCAAAGTCGATATGTGCATGCATCTTTAGTACCCTTTTATATCTCAAATTCAGGCTCAAAACACCCGAAAATTCGATATTTTGGGGTCCCAGAAGCGATCTGTACATGTCTACTCAGTGCTAGAATATTTTCAAAATATAGGCGCATAACATGCTAAAAATCGTTATTTTAGGTGCCTAAAGTCGATATCTCAAAATCAGGCCCAAAACACCCGAAAATTCTATATTCTGGGGTCCCAGAAGCGATCTATACATGCCTACTCAGTGCTAGAATATTTTCAAAATATAGGCCCAAAACATGCTAAAAATCGATCTTATAGGTGCCTAAAGTCGATATCTCAAATTCAACCTCAAAACACCCGAGAAATCGATATTTTTGAGTCCCAGAAGCGATCTGTACATGCCTACTCCGTGTTAGAGTATTTTCAAAATACAGGCCCAAACCATACTGAAAATCGATCTTTTAGGTGCCCAAAAGTCGATATGTGCATGCATCTTCTGTACCCGTTTATATCTTAGATTCAGGATCAAAACACCCGATAATTCTATATTTTGGGGTCCCAGAAGCGATCTGTACATGCCAATTCAGTGCTAGAATATTTTCAAAATATAGGCCCAAAACATGCTAAAAATCGTTATTTTAGGTGCCTAAGGTCGATATCTCAAAATCAGACCCAAAACACCTGAAAATTCGATATTTTGGGGTCCCAGAAGCGATCTGTACATGCCTACTCAGTGCTAGAATGTTATCAAAATATAGGCTCAAAACATGCTAAAAATCGATATTTTAAGTTTCCAAAGTCGATATGTGCATGCATCTTCTGTACCCGTTTATATCTCAAATTCAGTTTCAAAACACCCGAAAATTCGTTATTTTTGAACGTTAGAAGCGATCTGTACATGCCTACTCCTAGTTAGAATGTTTTCATGATACAGATCCAAAACATGCTAAAAATCGATATTTTAAGTGTCCAAAGTCGATATGTGCATGCATCTTCTGTATCCGTTTTTATCTCAAATTCAGGCTCAAAATACCCAAAAATTCGATATTTCGGGGTCCCAGAAGCGATCTGTACATGCCTACTCCGTGTTAGAGTATTTTCAAAATACAGGCCCAAAACATGCTGAAAATCGTTATTTTAGGTGCCCAAAGTCAATATGTGCATGCATCATCTGTACCCGTTTATATCTCAAATTCAGGCTCTAAACACCCGAAAATTCGATATTTTGTCGTCCCAGAAGCGATCTGAACATGCCTACTCAGATACAGACCAAAACATGCTAAAAATCGATATTTTAAGTTTCCAAAGTCGATATGTGCATGCATCTTCTGTACCCGTTTATATCTCAAATTCAGTTTCAAAACACCCGAAAATTCGTTATTTTTGAACGTTAGAAGCGATCTGTACATGCCTACTCCTAGTTAGAATGTTTTCATGATACAGATCCAAAACATGCTAAAAATCGATATTTTAAGTGTCCAAAGTCGATATGTGCATGCATCTTCTGTACCCGTTTTTATCTCAAATTCAGACTCAAAACACCCAAAAATTCGATATTTTGGGGTCCCAGAAGCGATCTGTACATGCCTACTCCGTGTTAGAGTATTTTCAAAATACAGGCCCAAAACATGCTGAAAATCGATATTTTAGGTGCCCAAAGTCAATATGTGCATGCATCATCTGTACCCGTTTATATCTCAAATTCAGGCTCTAAACACCCGAAAATTCGATATTTTGGGGTCCCAGAAGCGATCTGAACATGCCTACTCAGATACAGACCAAAACACGCTGAAAATCGATATTTTAGGAGCCCAAAGTCGATATGTGTATGCATCTTCTGCACCCGTTTATATCTCAAATTCAACATCAAAACACCCGAAAATTCGATATTTTTGGGTCTTAGAAGCGATCTGTACAGGCCTACTCCTAGTTAGAATGTTGTCAAGATACAGACCTAAAACATGCTCAAAATCGATATTTTAGGTGCCCAAAAGTCGATATGTGCATGCATCTTCAGTAACCGTTTATATCTCAAATTCAGGCCCAAAACACCCGAAAATTCGATATTTTGTGGTCCCAGAAGCGATCTGTACATGCCTACTCCGTGTTAGAGTATTTTCAAAATATAGGCTCAAAACATGCTAAAAATCGATATTTTAAGTGTCCAAAGTCGATATGTGCATGCATCTTCTGTACCTGTTTATATCTTAAATTCAGGTTCCAAGCATCCGAAAATTCGATATTTTGGAGTTCCAGAAGCGATCTGTACATGCCTACTCGAATACAGGCCAAAAGATGCAGAAAATCTATATTTTAGGTACCCAAAGTCAATATGTGTATGCATCTTCTGCACCCGTTTATATCCCAAATTCAACCTCAAAACATCCAAAAATTCGATATTTTTGGGTACCGGAAGTGATCTGTACATGCCTACTCAGTGCTAGAATGTTTTCAAAATATAGGCTCAAAACATGCTAAAAATCGATATTTTAAGTGTCCAAAGTCGATATGTGCATGCATCTTTAGTACCCTTTTATATCTCAAATTCAGGCTCAAAACACCCGAAAATTCGATATTTTGGGGTCCCAGAAGCGATCTGTACATGTCTACTCAGTGCTAGAATATTTTCAAAATATAGGCGCATAACATGCTAAAAATCGTTATTTTAGGTGCCTAAAGTCGATATCTCAAAATCAGGCCCAAAACACCCGAAAATTCTATATTCTGGGGTCCCAGAAGCGATCTATACATGCCTACTCAGTGCTAGAATATTTTCAAAATATAGGCCCAAAACATGCTAAAAATCGATCTTATAGGTGCCTAAAGTCGATATCTCAAATTCAACCTCAAAACACCCGAGAAATCGATATTTTTGAGTCCCAGAAGCGATCTGTACATGCCTACTCCGTGTTAGAGTATTTTCAAAATACAGGCCCAAACCATACTGAAAATCGATCTTTTAGGTGCCCAAAAGTCGATATGTGCATGCATCTTCTGTACCCGTTTATATCTTAGATTCAGGATCAAAACACCCGATAATTCTATATTTTGGGGTCCCAGAAGCGATCTGTACATGCCAATTCAGTGCTAGAATATTTTCAAAATATAGGCCCAAAACATGCTAAAAATCGTTATTTTAGGTGCCTAAGGTCGATATCTCAAAATCAGACCCAAAACACCTGAAAATTCGATATTTTGGGGTCCCAGAAGCGATCTGTACATGCCTACTCAGTGCTAGAATGTTATCAAAATATAGGCTCAAAACATGCTAAAAATCGATATTTTAAGTTTCCAAAGTCGATATGTGCATGCATCTTCTGTACCCGTTTATATCTCAAATTCAGTTTCAAAACACCCGAAAATTCGTTATTTTTGAACGTTAGAAGCGATCTGTACATGCCTACTCCTAGTTAGAATGTTTTCATGATACAGATCCAAAACATGCTAAAAATCGATATTTTAAGTGTCCAAAGTCGATATGTGCATGCATCTTCTGTATCCGTTTTTATCTCAAATTCAGGCTCAAAATACCCAAAAATTCGATATTTCGGGGTCCCAGAAGCGATCTGTACATGCCTACTCCGTGTTAGAGTATTTTCAAAATACAGGCCCAAAACATGCTGAAAATCGATATTTTAGGTGCCCAAAGTCAATATGTGCATGCATCATCTGTACCCGTTTATATCTCAAATTCAGGCTCTAAACACCCGAAAATTCGATATTTTGTCGTCCCAGAAGCGATCTGAACATGCCTACTCAGATACAGACCAAAACACGCTGAAAATCGATATTTTAGGTGCCCAAAGTCGATATGTGTATGCATCTTCTGCACCCGTTTATATCCCAAATTCAACATCAAAACACCCGAAAATTCGATATTTTTGGGTCTTAGAAGCGATCTGTACAGGCCTACTCCTAGTTAGAATGTTGTCAAGATACAGACCTAAAACATGCTCAAAATCGATATTTTAGGTGCCCAAAAGTCGATATGTGCATTCATCTTCAGTACCCGTTTATATCTCAAATTCAGGCCCAAAACACCCGAAAATTCGATATTTTGTGGTCCCAGAAGCGATCTGTACATGCCTACTCCGTGTTAGAGTATTTTCAAAATATAGGCTCAAAACATGCTAAAAATCGATATTTTAAGTGTCCAAAGTCGATATGTGCATGCATCTTCTGTACCTGTTTATATCTTAAATTAAGGTTCCAAGCCCCCGAAAATTCGATATTTTGGAGTTCCAGAAGCGATCTGTACATGCCTACTCGAATACAGGCCAAAAGATGAAGAAAATCTATATTTTAGGTACCCAAAGTCAATATGTGTATGCATCTTCTGCACCCGTTTATATCCCAAATTCAACCTCAAAACACCCGAAAATTCGATATTTTTGAATCCCAGAAGCGATCTGTACATGCCTACTCAGTGCTAGAAAGTTTTCAAAATATAGGCTCAAAACATGCTAAAAATTGATATTTTAAGTGTCCAAAGTCGATATTTGCATGCATCTTCTGTACCCGTTTATATCTCAAATTCAGTTTCAAAACACCCGAAAATTCGTTATTATGGGTCTTTGAAGCGATCTGTATATGTATGCCTACTCCTAGTTAGAATGTTTTCAAGATACAGACCCAAAATATGCTAAAAATTGATATTTTAAGTGTCTAAAGTCGATATATGCATGCATCTTCTGTACCCGTTTTTATCTCAAATTCTGGCTCAAAACACCCAAAAATTCAATATTTTGGGGTCCCAGAAGCGATCTGTACATGCCTACTCAGATACAGGCCAAAACATGCTGAAAATCGATATTTTAGGTGCCGAAAGTCGATATGTGTATGCATCTTCTGCACGCGTTTATATCCCAAATTCAACATCAAAACACCCGAAAATTCGATATTTTGGGGTTCCAGAAACGATCTGTACATGCCTACTCAGTGCTAGAATGTTTTCAAAATATAGGCTCAAAACATGCTAAAAATTGATATTTTAAGTGTCCAATGTCCATATGTGCATGCATCTTCTCTACCCGTTTATATCTCAAATTCATGCTCCAAAAACCCGAAAATTCGATATTTTTGGGTCCTAGACGCGATCTGTAAATGCCTACTCCTAGTTAGAATGTTTTCAAGATACAGACCCAAAACATGCTCAAAATCGATATTTTTGGTGCCCAAAAGTCGATATGTGCATGCATCTTCAGTACCCGTTTATATCTCAAATTCATGTTAAAAACACCCGAAAATTCGATATTTTGGGGTCCCAGAAGCGATCTGTACATGCCTACTCCGTGTTAGAATATTTTCAAAATACAGGACCAAAACATACTGAAAATCGATCTTTTAGGTGCACAAAAGTCGATATGTGCATGCATCTTCTGTACCCGTTTATATCTCAAATTCAGGCTCCAAACACCCGAAAATTCGATATTTTGGGGTCCCAGAAGGGACCTGTACATGCCTACTCAGATATAGGCCAAAACATGCTGAAAATCGATATTTTAGGTGCCCAAAGTCAATATGTGTATGCATCTTCTCCACCCGTTTATATCCCAAATTCAACCTCAAAACACCCGAAAATTCGATATTTTTGGGTCCCAGAAGCAATCTGTACATGCCTACTCGTGTTAGAATATTTTCAAAACATAGGCTCAAAACATGCTGAAAATCGATATTTTAGGTGCCCAAAGTCAATATGTGCATGCATCTTTTGTACCCATTTATATCTCAAATTCAGGCTCAAAGCCCCCGAAAATTCGATATTTTGGGGTCCCAGAAGAGATCTGTACATGCCTACTCAGTGCTAGAATATTTTCAAAATATAGGCCCATAACATGCTAAAAATCGCTATTTTAGGTGCCTAAAGTAGATATCTCAAAATCAGGCCCAAAACACCCGAAAATTCGATATTTTGGGGTCCCAGAAGCGATCTATACATGCCTACTCAGTGCTAGAATATTTTCAAAATATAGGCCCAAAACATGCTAAAAATCGATCTTATAGGTGCCTAAAGTCGATATCTCAAATTCAACCTCAAAACACCCGAGAATTCGATATTTTTGAGTCCCAGAAGCGATCTGTACATGCCTACTCCGTGTTAGAGTATTTTCAAAATACAGGCCCAAACCATACTGAAAATCGATCTTTTAGGTGCCCAAAAGTCGATATGTGCATGCATCTTCTGTACCCGTTTATATCTTAGATTCAGGATCAAAACACCCGATAATTCTATATTTTGGGGTCCCAGAAGCGATCTGTACATGCCAATTCAGTGCTAGAATATTTTCAAAATATAGGCCCAAAACATGCTAAAAATCGTTATTTTAGGTGCCTAAGGTCGATATCTCAAAATCAGACCCAAAACACCTGAAAATTCGATATTTTGGGGTCCCAGAAGCGATCTGTACATGCCTACTCAGTGCTAGAATGTTATCAAAATATAGGCTCAAAACATGCTAAAAATCGATATTTTAAGTTTCCAAAGTCGATATGTGCATGCATCTTCTGTACCCGTTTATATCTCAAATTCAGTTTCAAAACACCCGAAAATTCGTTATTTTTGAACGTTAGAAGCGATCTGTACATGCCTACTCCTAGTTCGAATGTTTTCATGATACTGATCCAAAACATGCTAAAAATCGATATTTTAAGTGTCCAAAGTCGATATGTGCATGCATCTTCTGTACCCGTTTTTATCTCAAATTCAGGCTCAAAACACCCAAAAATTCGATATTTTGGGGTCCCAGAAGCGATCTGTACATGCCTACTCCGTGTTAGAGTATTTTCAAAATACAGGCCCAAAACATGCTGAAAATCGATATTTTAAGTGCCCAAAGTCAATATGTGCATGCATCATCTGTACCCGTTTATATCTCAAATTCAGGCTCTAAACACCCGAAAATTCGATATTTTGGGGTCCCAGAAGCGATCTGAACATGCCTACTCAGATTCAGACCAAAACACGCTGAAAATCGATATTTTAGGAGCCCAAAGTCGATATGTGTATGCATATTCTGCACCCGTTTATATCTCAAATTCAACATCAAAACACCCGAAAATTCGATATTTTTGGGTCTTAGAAGCGATCTGTACAGGCCTACTCCTAGTTAGAATGTTGTCAAGATACAGACCTAAAACATGCTCAAAATCGATATTTTAGGTGCCCAAAAGTCGATATGTGCATGCATCTTCAGTAACCGTTTATATCTCAAATTCAGGCCCAAAACACCCGAAAATTCGATATTTTGTGGTCCCAGAAGCGATCTGTACATGCCTACTCCGTGTTAGAGTATTTTCAAAATATAGGCTCAAAACATGCTAAAAATCGATATTTTAAGTGTCCAAAGTCGATATGTGCATGCATCTTCTGTACCTGTTTATATCTTAAATTCAGGTTCCAAGCACCCGAAAATTCGATATTTTGGAGTTCCAGAAGCGATCTGTACATGCCTACTCGAATACAGGCCAAAAGATGCAGAAAATCTATATTTTAGGTACTCAAAGTCAATATGTGTATGCATCTTCTGCACCCGTTTATATCCCAAATTCAACCTCAAAACATCCGAAAATTCGATATTTTTGGGTACCGGAAGTGATCTGTACATGCCTACTCAGTGCTAGAATGTTTTCAAAATATAGGCTCAAAACATGCTAAAAATCGATATTTTAAGTGTCCAAAGTCGATATGTGCATGCATCTTTAGTACCCTTTTATATCTCAAATTCAGGCTCAAAACACCCGAAAATTCGATATTTTGGGGTCCCAGAAGCGATCTGTACATGTCTACTCAGTGCTAGAATATTTTCAAAATATAGGCGCATAACATGCTAAAAATCGTTATTTTAGGTGCCTAAAGTCGATATCTCAAAATCAGGCCCAAAACACCCGAAAATTCTATATTCTGGGGTCCCAGAAGCGATCTGTACATGCCTACTCAGTGCTAGAATATTTTCAAAATATAGGCCCAAAACATGCTAAAAATCGATATTTTAGGTGCCTAAAGTCGATATCTCAAATTCAACCTCAAAACACCCGAAAATTCGATATTTTTGGGTCCCAGAAGCAATCTGTACATGCCTACTCCGTGTTAGAGTATTTTCAAAATACAGGCCCAAACCATACTAAAATCGATCTTTTAGGTGCCCAAAAGTCGATATGTGCATGCATCTTCTGTACTAGTTTATATCTCAAATTCAGGCTCCAAACACCCGAAAATTCGATGTTTTTGGGTTCCAGAAGCGATCTGTACATGCCTACTCAGTGCTAGAATGTTTTTAAAATATAGGCTGAAAACATGCTAAAACTCGATATTTTATGTGTCCAAAGTCGATATGTGCAAGCATCTTCTGTACCCGTTTATATCTCAAATTTAGGCTCAAAACACCCGAAAATTCGTTTTTTTTGGGATCCTAGAAGCGATCTATACATACCTATTCCTATTTAGAATGTTTTTAAGATACAGATCCAAAACATGCTCAAAATCGATATTTTAGGTGCCCAAACGTCGATAAGTGCATGCATCTTCAGTACCCGTTTATATCTCAAATTCACGCTCATAACACCCTGAAAATTCAATATTTTGGGGTCCCAGAAGCGATCTGTACATGCCTACTCCGTGTTAGAGTATTTTCAATGTACAGGCCCAAAACATACTGAAAATCGTTGTTTTAGGTGCCCAAAATTCGATATGTGCATGCATCTTCTGTACCCGTTTATATCTCAAATTCAGGCTTAAAACACTCGAAAATTCGATATTTTGGGGTCCCAGAAGCGATCTGTACATACCTACTCAGTGCTGGAATATTTTCAAAATATAGGCCCAAAACATGCTAAAAATCGATATTTTAGGTGCCCGAAGTCGATATCTCAAATTCAGGTCCAGAACACCCGAAAATTCGATATTTTGGGCTCCAAGAAGCGATCTGTACATGCCTACTCCGTGTTAGAGTATTTTCAAAATACAGGCCAATAACATACTAAAAATAGTTGTTTTAGGTGCCCAAAAGTCGATATGTGCATGACTCTTCTGTACCCGTTTAAATCTCAAATTCTGGCTCGAAACACCCGAAAATTCGATATTTTTGGGTCCCAGAAGCGATCTGTACATGCCTACCCAGTGCTAGAATGTTTTCAAAATATAGGCTTAAAACATGCTAAAAATTGATATTTTAAGTGTCCAATGTCCATATGTGCATGCATCTTCTCTACCCGTTTATATCTCAAATTAAGGCTCAAAACACCCGAAAATTTGTTATTTTTGGGTCCTAAAAGCGATCTGTAAATGCCTACTCCTAGTTAGAATGTTTTCAATATACAGACCCAAAACATGCTCAAAATCGATATTTTTGGTGCCCAAAAGTCGATATGTGCATGCATCTTCAGTACCCGTTTATATCTCAAATTCAGGTTAAAAACACCCGAAAATTCGATATTTTGGGGTCCCAGAAGCGATCTGTACATGCCTACTCAGTGCTAGAATATTTTCAAAATATTGGCCCAAAACATGCTAAAAATCGATATTTTAGGTGCCCAAAGTCGATATCTCAAATTTAGGCCCAAAACCCCCGAAAATTCGATATTTTGGGGTCTTAGAAGCGATCTGTACATGCCTACTCCGTGTTAGAATATTTTCAAAATACAGGACCAAAACATACTGAAAATCCATCTTTTAGGTGCACAAAAGTCGATATGTGCATGCATCTTCTGTACCCGTTTATATCTCAAATTCAGGCTCCAAACACCCAAAAAATCGATATTTTGGGGTCCCAGAAGCGATCTGTACATGCCTACTCAGATAACGGCCAAAACATGCTGAAAATCGATATTTTAGGTGCCCAAAGTCAATATGTGTATGCATCTTCTTCAACCGTTTCTATCCCAAATTCAACCTCAAAACATCCGAAAATTCGATATTTTTGGGTCCCGGAAGCGATCTGTACATGCCTACTCAGTGCTAGAATGTTTTCAAAATATAGGCTCAAAACATGCTAAAAATCGATATTTTAAGTGTCCAAAGTCGATATGTGCATGCATCTTCAGTACCCGTTTATATCTCAAATTCATGTTAAAAACACCCGAAAATTCGATATTTTGGGGTCCCAGAAGCGATCTGTACATGCCTACTCCGTGTTAGAATATTTTCAAAATACAGGACCAAAACATACTGAAAATCGATCTTTTAGGTGCACAAAAGTCGATATGTGCATGCATCTTCTGTACCCGTTTATATCTCAAATTCAGGCTCCAAACACCCGAAAATTCGATATTTTGGGGTCCCAGAAGGGACCTGTACATGCCTACTCAGATATAGGCCAAAACATGCTGAAAATCGATATTTTAGGTGCCCAAAGTCAATATGTGTATGCATCTTCTCCACCCGTTTATATCCCAAATTCAACCTCAAAACACCCGAAAATTCGATATTTTTGGGTCCCAGAAGCAATCTGTACATGCCTACTCGTGTTAGAATATTTTCAAAATACAGGCCCAAACCATACTGAAAATCGATCTTTTAGGTGCCCAAAGTCAATATGTGCATGCATCTTTTGTACCCGTTTATATCTTAGATTCAGGATCAAAACACCCGATAATTCTATATTTTGGGGTCCCAGAAGCGATCTGTACATGCCAATTCAGTGCTAGAATATTTTCAAAATATAGGCCCAAAACATGCTAAAAATCGTTATTTTAGGTGCCTAAGGTCGATATCTCAAAATCAGACCCAAAACACCTGAAAATTCGATATTTTGGGGTGCCAGAAGCGATCTGTACATGCCTACTCAGTGCTAGAATGTTATCAAAATATAGGCTCAAAACATGCTAAAAATCGATATTTTAAGTTTCCAAAGTCGATATGTGCATGCATCTTCTGTACCCGTTTATATCTCAAATTCAGTTTCAAAACACCCGAAAATTCGTTATTTTTGAACGTTAGAAGCGATCTGTACATGCCTACTCCTAGTTAGAATGTTTTCATGATACTGATCCAAAACATGCTAAAAATCGATATTTTAAGTGTCCAAAGTCGATATGTGCATGCATCTTCTGTACCCGTTTTTATCTCAAATTCAGGCTCAAAACACCCAAAAATTCGATATTTTGGGGTCCCAGAAGCGATCTGTACATGCCTACTCCGTGTTAGAGTATTTTCAAAATACAGGCCCAAAACATGCTGAAAATCGATATTTTAGGTGCCCAAAGTCAATATGTGCATGCATCATCTGTACCCGTTTATATCTCAAATTCAGGCTCTAAACACCCGAAAATTCGATATTTTGGGGTCCCAGAAGCGATCTGAACATGCCTACTCAGATTCAGACCAAAACACGCTGAAAATCGATATTTTAGGAGCCCAAAGTCGATATGTGTATGCATATTCTGCACCCGTTTATATCTCAAATTTAACATCAAAACACCCGAAAATTCGATATTTTTGGGTCTTAGAAGCGATCTGTACAGGCCTACTCCTAGTTAGAATGTTGTCAAGATACAGACCTAAAACATGCTCAAAATCGATATTTTAGGTGCCCAAAAGTCGATATGTGCATGCATCTTCAGTAACCGTTTATATCTCAAATTCAGGCCCAAAACACCCGAAAATTCGATATTTTGTGGTCCCAGAAGCGATCTGTACATGCCTACTCCGTGTTAGAGTATTTTCAAAATATAGGCTCAAAACATGCTAAAAATCGATATTTTAAGTGTCCAAAGTCGATATGTGCATGCATCTTCTGTACCTGTTTATATCTTAAATTCAGGTTCCAAGCACCCGAAAATTCGATATTTTGGAGTTCCAGAAGCGATCTGTACATGCCTACTCGAATACAGGCCAAAAGATGCAGAAAATCTATATTTTAGGTACTCAAAGTCAATATGTGTATGCATCTTCTGCACCCGTTTATATCCCAAATTCAACCTCAAAACATCCGAAAATTCGATATTTTTGGGTACCGGAAGTGATCTGTACATGCCTACTCAGTGCTAGAATGTTTTCAAAATATAGGCTCAAAACATGCTAAAAATCGATATTTTAAGTGTCCAAAGTCGATATGTGCATGCATCTTTAGTACCCTTTTATATCTCAAATTCAGGCTCAAAACACCCGAAAATTCGATATTTTGGGGTCCCAGAAGCGATCTGTACATGTCTACTCAGTGCTAGAATATTTTCAAAATATAGGCGCATAACATGCTAAAAATCGTTATTTTAGGTGCCTAAAGTCGATATCTCAAAATCAGGCCCAAAACACCCGAAAATTCTATATTCTGGGGTCCCAGAAGCGATCTGTACATGCCTACTCAGTGCTAGAATATTTTCAAAATATAGGCCCAAAACATGCTAAAAATCGATATTTTAGGTGCCTAAAGTCGATATCTCAAATTCAACCTCAAAACACCCGAAAATTCGATATTTTTGGGTCCCAGAAGCAATCTGTACATGCCTACTCCGTGTTAGAGTATTTTCAAAATACAGGCCCAAACCATACTAAAATCGATCTTTTAGGTGCCCAAAAGTCGATATGTGCATGCATCTTCTGTACTAGTTTATATCTCAAATTCAGGCTCCAAACACCCGAAAATTCGATGTTTTTGGGTTCCAGAAGCGATCTGTACATGCCTACTCAGTGCTAGAATGTTTTTAAAATATAGGCTGAAAACATGCTAAAACTCGATATTTTATGTGTCCAAAGTCGATATGTGCAAGCATCTTCTGTACCCGTTTATATCTCAAATTTAGGCTCAAAACACCCGAAAATTCGTTTTTTTTGGGATCCTAGAAGCGATCTATACATACCTATTCCTATTTAGAATGTTTTTAAGATACAGATCCAAAACATGCTCAAAATCGATATTTTAGGTGCCCAAACGTCGATAAGTGCATGCATCTTCAGTACCCGTTTATATCTCAAATTCACGCTCATAACACCCTGAAAATTCAATATTTTGGGGTCCCAGAAGCGATCTGTACATGCCTACTCCGTGTTAGAGTATTTTCAATGTACAGGCCCAAAACATACTGAAAATCGTTGTTTTAGGTGCCCAAAATTCGATATGTGCATGCATCTTCTGTACCCGTTTATATCTCAAATTCAGGCTTAAAACACTCGAAAATTCGATATTTTGGGGTCCCAGAAGCGATCTGTACATACCTACTCAGTGCTGGAATATTTTCAAAATATAGGCCCAAAACATGCTAAAAATCGATATTTTAGGTGCCCGAAGTCGATATCTCAAATTCAGGTCCAGAACACCCGAAAATTCGATATTTTGGGCTCCAAGAAGCGATCTGTACATGCCTACTCCGTGTTAGAGTATTTTCAAAATACAGGCCAATAACATACTAAAAATAGTTGTTTTAGGTGCCCAAAAGTCGATATGTGCATGACTCTTCTGTACCCGTTTAAATCTCAAATTCAGGCTCGAAACACCCGAAAATTCGATATTTTGGGGTCCCAGAAGCGATCTGTACATGCCTACCCAGTGCTAGAATGTTTTCAAAATATAGGCTTAAAACATGCTAAAAATTGATATTTTAAGTGTCCAATGTCCATATGTGCATGCATCTTCTCTACCCGTTTATATCTCAAATTAAGGCTCAAAACACCCGAAAATTTGTTATTTTTGGGTCCTAAAAGCGATCTGTAAATGCCTACTCCTAGTTAGAATGTTTTCAATATACAGACCCAAAACATGCTCAAAATCGATATTTTTGGTGCCCAAAAGTCGATATGTGCATGCATCTTCAGTACCCGTTTATATCTCAAATTCAGGTTAAAAACACCCGAAAATTCGATATTTTGGGGTCCCAGAAGCGATCTGTACATGCCTACTCAGTGCTAGAATATTTTCAAAATATTGGCCCAAAACATGCTAAAAATCGATATTTTAGGTGCCCAAAGTCGATATCTCAAATTTAGGCCCAAAACCCCCGAAAATTCGATATTTTGGGGTCTTAGAAGCGATCTGTACATGCCTACTCCGTGTTAGAATATTTTCAAAATACAGGACCAAAACATACTGAAAATCCATCTTTTAGGTGCACAAAAGTCGATATGTGCATGCATCTTCTGTACCCGTTTATATCTCAAATTCAGGCTCCAAACACCCAAAAAATCGATATTTTGGGGTCCCAGAAGCGATCTGTACATGCCTACTCAGATAACGGCCAAAACATGCTGAAAATCGATATTTTAGGTGCCCAAAGTCAATATGTGTATGCATCTTCTTCAACCGTTTCTATCCCAAATTCAACCTCAAAACATCCGAAAATTCGATATTTTTGGGTCCCGGAAGCGATCTGTACATGCCTACTCAGTGCTAGAATGTTTTCAAAATATAGGCTCAAAACATGCTAAAAATCGATATTTTAAGTGTCCAAAGTCGATATGTGCATGCATCTTTAGTACCCGTTTATATCTCAAATTCAGGCTCAAAACACCCGAAAATTCGATATTTTGGGGTCCCAGAAGCGATCTGTACATGTCTACTCAGTGCTAGAATATTTTCAAAATATAGGCGCATAACATGCTAAAAATCGTTATTATAGGTGCCTAAAGTCGATATCTCAAAATCAGGCCCTAAACACCTGAAAATTCTATATTCTGGGGTCCCAGAAGCGATCTGTACATGCCTACTCAGTGCTAGAATATTTTCAAAATATAGGCCCAAAACATGCAAAAAATCGATATTTTAGGTGCCTAAAGTCGATATCTCAAATTCAGGCTCCAAACACCCAAAAAATCGATATTTTGGGGTCCCAGAAGCGATCTGTACATGCCTACTCCGTGTTAGAGTATTTTCTAAATACAGGCCCAAACCATACTAAAATCGATCTTTTAGGTGCCCAAAAGTCGATATGTGCATGCATCTTCTGTACCCGTTTATATCTCAAATTCAGGCTCCAAACACCCAAAAAATCGATATTTTGGGGTCCCAGAAGCGATCTGTACATGCCTACTCAGATACAGGCCAAAACATGCTGAAAATCGATATTTTAGGTGCCCAAAGTCAATATGTGTATGCATCTTCTTCAACCGTTTCTATCCCAAATTCAACCTCAAAACATCCGAAAATTCGATATTTTTGGGTCCCGGAAGCGATCTGTACATGCCTACTCAGTGCTAGAATGTTTTCAAAATATAGGCTCAAAACATGCTAAAAATCGATATTTTAAGTGTCCAAAGTCGATATGTGCATGCATCTTTAGTACCCGTTTATATCTCAAATTCAGGCTCAAAACACCCGAAAATTCGATATTTTGGGGTCCCAGAAGCGATCTGTACATGTCTACTCAGTGCTAGAATATTTTCAAAATATAGGCGCATAACATGCTAAAAATCGTTATTATAGGTGCCTAAAGTCGATATCTCAAAATCAGGCCCTAAACACCTGAAAATTCTATATTCTGGGGTCCCAGAAGCGATCTGTACATGCCTACTCAGTGCTAGAATATTTTCAAAATATAGGCCCAAAACATGCAAAAAATCGATATTTTAGGTGCCTAAAGTCGATATCTCAAATTCAGGCTCCAAACACCCAAAAAATCGATATTTTGGGGTCCCAGAAGCGATCTGTACATGCCTACTCCGTGTTAGAGTATTTTCTAAATACAGGCCCAAACCATACTAAAATCGATCTTTTAGGTGCCCAAAAGTCGATATGTGCATGCATCTTCTGTACCCGTTTATATCTCAAATTCAGGCTCCAAACACCCAAAAAATCGATATTTTGGGGTCCCAGAAGCGATCTGTACATGCCTACTCAGATACAGGCCAAAACATGCTGAAAATCGATATTTTAGGTGCCCAAAGTCAATATGTGTATGCATCTTCTTCAACCGTTTCTATCCCAAATTCAACCTCAAAACATCCGAAAATTCGATATTTTTGGGTCCCGGAAGCGATCTGTACATGCCTACTCAGTGCTAGAATGTTTTCAAAATATAGGCTCAAAACATGCTAAAAATCGATATTTTAAGTGTCCAAAGTCGATATGTGCATGCATCTTTAGTACCCGTTTATATCTCAAATTCAGGCTCAAAACACCCGAAAATTCGATATTTTGGGGTCCCAGAAGCGATCTGTACATGTCTACTCAGTGCTAGAATATTTTCAAAATATAAGCGCATAACATGCTAAAAATCGTTATTATAGGTGCCTAAAGTCGATATCTCAAAATCAGGCCCTAAACACCTGAAAATTCTATATTCTGGGGTCCCAGAAGCGATCTGTACATGCCTACTCAGTGCTAGAATATTTTCAAAATATAGGCCCAAAACATGCAAAAAATCGATATTTTAGGTGCCTAAAGTCGATATCTCAAATTCAACCTCAAAACACCCGAAAATTCGATATTTTTGGGTCCCAGAAGCGATCTGTACATGCCTACTCCGTGTTAGAGTATTTTCTAAATACAGGCCCAAACCATACTAAAATCGATCTTTTAGGTGCCCAAAAGTCGATATGTGCATGCATCTTCTGTACTAGTTTATATATCAAATTCAGGGTCCAAACACCAGAAAATTCGATGTTTTTGGGTTCCAGAAGCGATCTGTACATGCCTACTCAGTGCTAGAATCTTTTTAAAATATAGGCTGAAAACATGCTAAAACTCGATATTTTATGTGTCCAAAGTCGATATGTGCATGCATCTTCTCTACCCGTTTATATCTCAAATTCAGGCTCAAAACTCCCGAAAATTCGATATTTTTGGGTCCCGGAAACGATCTGTACATGCCTACTCAGTGTTAGAATATTTTCAAAATACAGGACCAAAACATACTGAAAATCCATCTTTTAGGTGCACAAAAGTCGATATGTGCATGCATCGTCTGTACCTGTTTATATCTCAAATTCAGGCTCCAAACACCCAAAAAATCTATATTTTGGGGTCCCAGAAGCGATCTGTACATGCCTACTCAGATACAGGCCAAAACATGCTGAAAATCGATATTTTAAGTGTCCAAAGTCGATATGTGCATGCATCTTTAGTACCCGTTTATATCTCAAATTCAGGCTCAAAACCCCCGAAAATTCGTTATTTTGGGGTTCAGAAGTGATCTGTACATGCCTACTCAGTACTAGAATATTTTCAAAATATAGGCCC
Organism: Petrolisthes cinctipes; assembly: GCA_033782935.1. Classification (NCBI taxonomy): domain Eukaryota; kingdom Metazoa; phylum Arthropoda; class Malacostraca; order Decapoda; family Porcellanidae; genus Petrolisthes; species Petrolisthes cinctipes. The sequence goes on along the minus strand of JAWQEG010000062.1, from coordinate 10,437,044 downwards.
AAAACATGCTAAAAATCGATATTTTAGGCGCCCAAAGTCGATATCTCAAATTCAGGCCTAAAACACCCGAAAATTCGATATTTTGGGGTCCCAGAAGCGATCTGTACATGCCTACTACGTGTTAGAATATTTTCAAAATACAGGCCCAAAACATACTGAAAACCGATCTTTTAGGTGCCCAAAAGTCGATATGTGCATGCATCTTCTGTACCCGTTTATATCTCAAATTCAGGCTCCAAACACCCGAAAATTCGATATTTTGGGGTCCCAGAAGCGATCTGTACATGCCTACTCAGATACAGGCCAAAACATGCTGAAATCGATATTTTAGGTGCCCAAAGTCAATATGTGTATGCATCTTCTGCACCCGTTTATATCCCAAATTCAACCTCAAAACACCCGAAAATGCGATATTTTTGGGTCCCAGAAGCGATCTGTACATGCCTACTCAGTGCTAGAATTTTTTCAAAATATAGGCTCAAAACATGCTAAAAATCGATATTTTAAGTGTCCAGGGTCGATATGTGCATGCATCTTCTGTACCCGTTTATATCTCAAATTCAGGCTCAAAACACCCGAAAATTCTATATTTTTGGGTCCTTGAAGCGATCTGTACATGCCTACTCCTAGTTAGAATGTTTTCAAGATACAGACCCAAAACATGCTCAAAATCGATATTTTAGGTGCCCAAAAGTCGATATGTGCATGCATCTTCAGTACCCGTTAATATCTCAAATTCAGGCTCAAAATACCCGAAAATTCGATATTTTGGGGTCCCAGTAGCGATCTGTACATGCCTACTCAGATACAGCCCAAAACATGCTGAAAATTGATATTTTAGGTTCCCAAAGTCAATATGTGTATGCATCTTCTGCACCCGTTTATATCCCAAATTCAACCTCAAAACACCCGAAAATTCGATATTTTTTGGTCCCGGAAGCGATCTGTACATACCTACTCAGTGCTAGAATGAATTCAAAATATTGGCTCAAAACATGCTAAAAATAGATATTTTAAGTGTCCAGGGTCGATATGTGCATACATCTTCTGTACCCGTTTATATTTAAAATTCAGGTTAAAAACACCCGAAAATTCGATATTTTTGGGTCCTAGAAGCGATCTGTACATGCCTACTCCTAGTTAGAATGTTTTCAAGATACAGACCAAAAACATGCCCATAATCGATATTTTAGGTGCCCAAAAGTCAATATGTGCATGTATCTTCAGTACCCGTTAATATCTCAAATTCAGGCTCAAAATGCCCGAAAATTCGATATTTTGGTATCCCAGTAGTGACCTGTACATGCCTACTTAGTGCTAGAATATTTTCAAAATATTTGCCAAAACATGCTACAAATCGATATTATAGGTGCTCAAAGTCGATATCTCAAACTCAGGCCTAAAACACCCGAATATTCGATATTTTTGTGTCCCAGAAGCGATCTGTACATTCCTACTCCATGTGAGAGTATTTTCTTAATACATGCCCAAAACAAACTGAAAATCGATCTTTTAGGTGCCCAAAAGTGGATATGTGCATGCATCTTCCGTACCCGTTTATATCTTAAATTTAGGCTCAAAACACCCGAAAATTCGTTTTTTTTAGGTCCTAGAAACGATCTGTACATGCCTACTCCTAGTTAGAATGTTTTCAAGATACAGACCCAAAACATGCTCAAAATCTATATTTTAGGTGCCTAAAAGTCGATATGTGCATGCATCTTCAGTACCCGTTTATATCTCAAATTCTGGCTCAAAACAACCGAAAATTCGATATTTTGGGGTCCCAGAAGCGATCTGTACATGCCTACTCAGTGCTAGAACATTTTCAAAATATATGCCCAAAACATGCTCAAAATCGATATTTTAGGTGCCCAAAGTCGATATATCAAATTCAGGCCCAAAACACCCGAATATTCGATATTTTTGGGTCCCAGAAGCGATCTGTACATGTCTACTCAGTGCTAGAATGTTTTCAAAATATAGGTTCAAAACATGCTAAAAATCGATATTATAAGTGTCCAGGGTAGATATGTGCATGCATCTTCTTTACCCGTTTATATCACAAATTTAGGCTGAAAACACCCAAAAATTCGATATTTTTGGGTCCTTGAAGCGATCTGTACATGCCTACTCAGTGCTAGAATTTTTTCAAAATATAGGCTCAAAACATGCTAAAAATCGATATTTTAAGTGTCCAGGGTCGATATGTGCATGCATCTTCTGTACCCGTTTATATCTCAAATTCAGGCTCAAAACACCCGAAAATTCTATATTTTTGGGTCCTTGAAGCGATCTGTACATGCCTACTCCTAGTTAGAATGTTTTCAAGATACAGACCCAAAACATGCTCAAAATCGATATTTTAGGTGCCCAAAAGTCGATATGTGCATGTATCTTCAGTACCCGTTAATATATCAAATTCAGGCTCAAAATGCCCGAAAATTCGATATTTTGGGGTCCCAGAAGCGATCTGTACATGCCTACTCAGTGCTAGAATATTTTCAAAATATAGGTCCAAAACATGCTAAAAATCGATATTTTAGGTGCTCAAAGTCGATATCTCAAATTCAGGCCCAAAACACCCGAAAATTCGATATTTTGGGGCCCCAGAAGCGATCTGTATATGTCTACTCCGTGTTACAGTATTTTCTAAATACAGGCCCAAAACATACTGAAAATCGATCTTTTAGGTGCCCAAAAGTCGATATGTGTATGCATCTTCTGCACCCGTTTATATCCCAAATTCAACCTCAAAACACCCGAAAATTCGATATTCTTAGGTCCCAGAAGCGAACTGTACATGCCTACTTAGTGCTAGAATGTTTTCAAAATATAGGCTCAAAACATGCTAAAAATCGATATTTTAAGTGTCCAAAGTCGATATGTGCATTCCTCTTCAGTACCCGTTTATATCTCAAATTCTGGCTCAAAACAACCGAAAATTCGATATTTTGGGGTCCCTGAAGCGATCTGTACATGCCTACTCAGTGCTAGAATATTTTCAAAACATTTGCCCAAAACATGCTACAAATCGATATTTTAGGTGCCCAAAGTCGATATCTCAAATTCAGGCCCAAAACACCCGAAAATTCGATATTTTGGGGTCCCAGAAGCGATCTGTACATGCCTACTCCGTGTAACGTATTTTCAAAATTCAGGCCCAAAACATACTGAAAAAAAATCTTTTAGGTGCCCAAAAGTCGATATGTGCATGAATCTTCTGTACCCGTTTATATTTCAAATTCATGCTCCAAGCACCCGAAAATTCGATATTTTGGGGTCCCAGAAGCGATCTGTACATGCATACTCAGATACAGGCCAAAACATGCTGAAAATCGATATTTTAGGTGCCCAAAGTCAATATGTGTATGCATCATCTGCACCCGTTTATATCCTAAATTAAATCTCAAAACACCCGAAAATTCGATATTTTTGGGTCCCAGAAGCGATCTGTACATGCCTACTCAGTGCTAGAATGTTTTCAAAATATAGGCTCAAAACATGCTAAAAATCGATATTAAAAGTGTCCAGGGTAGATATGTGCATGCATCTGCTTTACCCGTTTATATCTCATATTTAGGCTCAAAACACCCAAAAAATCGATATTTTGGGGTCCTTGAAGCAATCTGTACATGCCTACTCCTAGTTAGAATGTTTTCAAGATACAAACCCAAAACATGCTCAAAATCGATATTTTAGGTGCGCAAAAGTCGATATGTGCATGCATCTTCAGTACCCGTTTTTATAACAAATTCAGGCTCAAAACACCCGAAAAACGATATTTTGGGGTTCCAGAAGCTATCTGTACATGCCTACTCAGTGCTAGAATATTTTCAAAATATATGACCAAAACATGCTAAAAATCGATATTATAGGTGCTCAAAGTCGAAATCTCAAATTCAGGCCTAAAATATCCGAAAATTCGATATTTTGGGGTCCCAGAAGCGGTCTGTACATGCCTACTCCGTGTTAGAGTATTTTCAAAATACAGGCCAAAAACATACTGAAAATCGATTTTTTAGGTGCCCAAAAGTCGATATGTGCATGCATCTTCTGTACCCGTTTATATCTCAAATTCAGGCTCAAAACACCCGAAAATTCGTTATATTTGGGTTCTAGAAGTGATCTGTACATGCCTGCTCCTAGTTAGAATGTTTTCAAGATACAGACCCAAAACATGCTCAAAATCGATATATTAGGTGCACAAAAGTCGATATGTGCATGCATCATCAGTACCCGTTAATATCTCAAATTCAGGCCCTAAATACACGAAAATTCGATATTTAGGGGTCCCAGTAGCCATCTGTACATGCTTACTCAGTGCTAGAATATTTTCAAAATATATGCCCAAAACATGCTACAAATCGATATTTTAGGTGCCCAAAGTCGATATCTCAAATTCAGGCCCAAAACACCCGAAAATTCGATATTTTTGGGTCCTTGAAGCGATCTGTACATGCCTACTCCTAGTTAGAATGTTTTCAAGATAGAGAACCAAAATATGCTCAAAATCGATATTTTAGGTGCCCAAAAGTCGATATGTGCATGCATCTTCAGTACCCGTTAATATCTCAAATTCAGGCTCAAAATACCAGAAAATTCGATATTTTGGGGTCCCAGTAGCAATCTGTACATGCCTACTCAGATACAGGCCAAAACATTCTGAAAATCGATATTTTAGGTGCCAAAAGTCAATATGTGTATGCATCTTCTGCACCCGTTTATATCCCAAATTCATCCTCAAAACACCCGAAAATTCGATATTTTTGGGTCCCAGAATCGATCTGTACATGCCTACTCAGTGCTAGAATGATTTCAATATATAGGCTCAAAACATGCTAAAAATCGATATTTTAATTGTCCAGGGTCGATATGTGCATACATCTTCTGTACCCGTTTATATTTAAAATTCAGGCTCAAAACACCCGAAAATTCGATATTTTTGGGTCCTAGAAGCGATCTGTACATGCCTACTCCTAGTTAGAATGTTTTCAAGATACAGACCCAAAACATGCCCAAAATCGATATTTTAGGTGCCCAAAAGTCGATATGTGCAGGTATCTTCAGTACCCGTTAATATCTCAAATTCAGGCTCAAAATGCCCGAAAATTCGATATTTTGGGATCCCAGTAGCGATCTGTACATGCCTACTCAGTGCCAGAATATTTTCAAAATACAGGCCCAAAACATACTAAAAATCAATCTTCTAGGTGCCCAAAAGTCGATATGTGCATGCATCTTCTGTACCCGTTTATATCTCAAATTCAGGCTCCAAACACCCGAAATTTCGATATTTTAGGGTCCCAGAAGCGATCTGTACATGCCTACTCAGATACAGGCCAAAACATGCTGAAAACCGATATTTTAGGTGACCAAATTTAATATGTGTATGCATCTTCTGCACCCATTTACATCCCAAATTCAACCTCAAAACACCCGAAAATTCGATATTTTTGGGTCCTAGAATCGATCTGTACATGCCTACTCAGTGCCAGAATGTTTACAAAATATAGGCTCAAAACATGCTAAAAATCGATATTTTAAGTGTCCAGGGTCTATATGTGCATGCATCTTCTGTACCCGTTTATATCTTAAATTCAGGCTCAAAACACCCGAAAATTCGTTATTTTTGGGTACTAGAAGCGATCTGTACATGCCTACTCAGTGCTAGAATATTTTCAAGATATAGGTCCAAAACATGCTAAAAATCGATATTTTAGGTGCTCAAAGTCGATATCTCAAATTCAGGCCCAAAACACCCGAAAATTCGATATTTTGGGGTCCCAGAAGCGATCTGTATATGCCTACTCTGTGTTAGAGTATTTTCTAAATACAGGCCCAAAACATACTGAAAATCGATCTTTTAGGTGCCCAAAAGTATGCATCTTCTGCACCCGCTTATATCCTAAATTCAACCTCAAAACACCCGAAAATTGGATATTTTTAGGTCCCAGAAGCGATCTGTACATGCCTTCTTTGTGCTAGAATGTTTTCAAAATATAGGCTCAAAACATGCTAAAAATCGATATTTTAAGTGTCCAAAGTCGATATGTGCATGCATCTTCTGTATCCGTTTATATCTCAAATTCAGACTCAAAACACCCAAAAGTTCGTTATATTTAAAGGTCCTAGAAGCGATCTAGACCCAAAACATGCTCGAAATTGATATTTTTGGATCCCAGAAGCGATCTGTACATGCCTAATCAGTGCTAGAATATTTTCAAAATATAGGTCCAAAACATGCTAAAAATCGATATTTTAAGTGTCCAAAGTCGATATGTGCACGCATCTTCTGTACCCATTTATATCTTAAATTCAGGCTCAAAATAACCGAAAATTCGATATTTTAGGGTCCCAGAAGTATTCTGTACATGCCTACTCCATGTTAGAGTATTTTCAAATTACAGGCCCAAAACATACCGAAAATCGATCTATTAGGTGCCCAAAAGTTGATATGTGCATGCATCTTCTGTACCCGTTTATATCTCAAATTCAGGCATCAAACACCCGAAAACTCGATATTTTGGGGTCCCAGAAACGATCTGTACATGCCTACTCAGATACAGGCCAAAACATGCTGAAAATCGATATTTTAGGTGCCCAAAGACAATATGTGCATGCATCTTCTGCACCCGTTTATATCCCAAATTCAACCTCAAAACACCCGAAAATTCGATATTTTTGGGTCCCAGAAGCGATCTGTACATGCCTACTCAGTGCTAGAATGTTTTCAAAATATAGGCTCAAAACATGCTAAAAATCGATATTAAAAGTGTCCAGGGTAGATCTGTGCATGCATCTGCTTTACCCGTTTATATTTTAAATTCAGGCTCAAAACACCCGAAAATTCGTTATTTTTGGGTACTAGAAGCGATCTGTACATGCCTACTCCTAGTTAGAATGTTTTCAAGATACAGACCCAAAACATGCTCAAAATCGATATTTTAGGTGCAGAAAAGTCGATATGTGCATGCATCTTTAGTACCCGTTTATATCTCAAATTCTGGCTCAAAACAACCAAAAATTCAATATTTTGGGGTCCCAGAAGCGATCTGTACATGCCTACTCCGTGTTAGAGTATTTTCTAAATACAGGCCCAAAACATACTGAAAATCGATTTTTTAGGTGCCCAAAGTCGATATGTGCATGCATCTTCTGTACCCGTTTATATCTCAAATTCAGGCTCCAAATACCCGAAAATTCGATATTTTGGGGTCCCAGAAGCGATCTGTACATGCCTACTCAGATACAGACCAATATATGCTGAAAATCGATATTTTAGGTGCCCAAAGTCAATATGTGTATGCATCTTCTGCACCCGTTTATATCCCAAATTCAACCTCAAAACACCCGAAAATTCGATATTTTTGGATCCCAGAAGCGATCTGTACATGCCTAATCAGTGCTAGAATATTTTCAAAATATAGGTCCAAAACATGCTAAAAATCGATATTTTAAGTGTCAAAAGTCGATATGTGCACGCATCTTCTGTACCCATTTATATCTTAAATTCAGGCTCAAAATAACCGAAAATTCGATATTTTAGGGCCCCAGAAGTGTTCTGTACATGCCTACTCCATGTTAGAGTATTTTCAAAATACAGGCCCAAAACATACCGAAAATCGATCTATTAGGTGCCCAAAAGTTGATAAGTGCATGCATCTTCTGTACCCGTTTATATCTCAAATTCAGGCATCAAACACCCGAAAACTCGATATTTTGGGGTCCCAGAAACGATCTGTACATGCCTACTCAGATACAGGCCAAAACATGCTGAAAATCGATATTTTAGGTGCCCAAAGACAATATGTGCATGCATCTTCTGCACCCGTTTATATCCCAAATTCAACCTCAAAACACCCGAAAATTCGATATTTTTGGGTCCCAGAAGCGATCTGTACATGCCTACTCAGTGCTAGAATGTTTTCAAAATATAGGCTCAAAACATGCTAAAAATCGATATTAAAAGTGTCCAGGGTAGATATGTGCATGCATCTGCTTTACCCGTTTATATTTTAAATTCAGGCTCAAAACACCCGAAAATACGTTATTTTTGGGTACTAGAAGCGATCTGTACATGCCTACTCCTAGTTAGAATGTTTTCAAGATACAGACCCAAAACATGCTCAAAATCGATATTTTAGGTGCAGAAAAGTCGATATGTGCATGCATCTTTAGTACCCGTTTATATCTCAAATTCTGGCTTAAAAACACCAAAAATTCGATATTTTGGGGTCCCAGAAGCGATCTGTACATGCCTACTCCGTGTTAGAGTATTTTCTAAATACAGGCCCAAAACATACTGAAAATCGATTTTTTAGGTGCCCAAAGTCGATATGTGCATGCATCTTCTGTACCCGTTTATATCTCATATTCAGGCTCCAAATACCCGAAAATTCGATATTTTGGGGTCCCAGAAGCGATCTGTACATGCCTACTCAGATACAGGCCAATATATGCTGAAAATCGATATTTTAGGTGCCCAAAGTCAATATGTGTATGCATCTTCTGCACCCGTTTATATCCCAAATTCAACCTCAAAACACCCGAAAATTCGATATTTTTGGGTCCCAGAAGCGATCTGTACATGCCTAGTCAGTGCTAGAATATTTTCAAAATATAGGCTAAAAACATTGTAAAAATCGATATTTTAAGTGTCCAAAGACAGTATGTGCATGAATCTTCTATACCCGTTTATATCTCAAATTCAGGCTCAAAACACCCGAAAATTCGTTATTTCTGGGTCCGAGAAGAGATCTGTACATGCCTACTCCTAGTTAGAATGTTTTCAAGATTCAGACGCAAAAACATGCTCAAAATCGATATTTTAGGTGCACAAAAGTCGATATGTGCATGCATCTTCTGTACCCGTTTTTATCTCAAATTCAGGCTTCAAACATCCGAAAAATCGATATTTTGGGGTCCCAGAAGCGATCTGGACATGCCTACTCAGATACAGGCCAAAACATGCTCAAAATCGATATTTTAGGTGCCCAAAAGTCGATATGTGCATGCATCTTCAGTACCCGTTTATATATCAAATTCAGGCTCAAAACACACGAAAATTCGATATTTTGGGGTCCTGGAAGCGATCTGTACATGCCTACTCAGATACAGGCCAAAACATGCTGAAAATCGATATTTTAGGTGCCCAAAGTCAATATGTGTATGCATCTTCTGCACCCGTTTATATCCCAAATTCAACCTCAAAACACCCGAAAATTCGATATTTTTGGGTCCCAGAAGCGATCTGTACATGCCTACTCAGTGCTAGAATGTTTTCAAAATATAGGCTCAAAACATGCTAAAAATCGATATTAAAAGTGTCCAGGGTAGATATGTGGATGCATCTGCTTTACCCGTTTATATCTCAAATTTAGGCTCAAAACACCCAAAAAATCGATATTTTGGGGTCCTTGAAGCGATCTGTACATGCCTACTCCTAGTTAGAATGTTTTCAAGATACAAACCCAAAACATGCTCAAAATCGATATTTTAGGTGCGCAAAAGTCGATATGTGCATGCATCTTCAGTACCCGTTTTTATAACAAATTCAGGCTCAAAACACCCGAAAAACGATATTTTGGGGTCCCAGAAGCTATCTGTACATGCCTACTCAGTGCTAGAATATTTTCAAAATATATGACCAAAACATGCTAAAAATCGATATTATAGGTGCTCAAAGTCGAAATCTCAAATTCAGGCCTAAAACATCCGAAAATTCGATATTTTGGGGTCCCAGAAGCGATCTGTACATGCCTACTCCGTGTTAGAGTATTTTCAAAATACAGGCCCAAAACATACTGAAAATCGATTTTTTAGGTGCCCAAAAGTCGATATGTGCATGCATCTTCTGTACCCGTTTATATTCAAATTCAGGCTCAAAACACCCGAAAATTCGTGATATTTGGGTTCTAGAAGTGATCTGTACATGCCTGCTCCTAGTTAGAATGTTTTGAAGATACAGACCCAAAACATGCTCAAAATCGATATTTTAGGTGCCCAAAAGTCGATATGTGCATGCATCATCAGTACACGTTAATATCTCAAATTCAGGCTCTAAATACACGAAAATTCGATATTTTGGGGTCCCAGTAGCGATCTGTACATGCTTACTCAGTGCTAGAATATTTTCAAAATATATGCCCAAAACATGCTACAAATCGATATTTTAGGTGCCCAAAGTCGATATATCAAATTCAGGCCCAAAACACCCGAAAATTCGATATTTTTGGGTCCTTGAAGCGATCTGTACATGCCTACTCCTAGTTAGAATGTTTTCAAGATAGAGAACCAAAATATGCTCAAAATCGATATTTTAGGTGCCCAAAAGTCGATATGTGCATGCATCTTCAGTACCCGTTAATATCTCAAATTCAGGCTCAAAATACCCGAAAATTCGATATTTTGGGGTCCCAGTAGCAATCTGTACATGCCTACTCAGATACAGGCCAAAACATTCTGAAAATCGATATTTTAGGTGCCAAAAGTCAATATGTGTATGCATCTTCTGCACCCGTTTATATCCCAAATTCATCCTCAAAACACCCGAAAATTCGATATTTTTGTGTCCCAGAATCGATCTGTACATGCCTACTCAGTGCTAGAATGATTTCAATATATAGGCTCAAAACATGCTAAAAATCGATATTTTAATTGTCCAGGGTCGATATGTGCATACATCTTCTGTACCCGTTTTTATTTAAAATTCAGGCTCAAAACACCCGAAAATTCGATATTTTTGGGTCCTAGAAGCGATCTGTACATGCCTACTCCTAGTTAGAATGTTTTCAAGATACAGACCCAAAACATGCCCAAAATCGATATTTTAGGTGCCCAAAAGTCGATATGTGCAGAGGTATCTTCAGTACCCGTTAATATCTCAAATTCAGGCTCAAAATGCCCGAAAATTCGATATTTTGGGATCCCATTAGCGATCTGTACATGCCTACTCAGTGCCAGAATATTTTCAAAATATTTGCCAAAACATGCTTCAAATCGATATTTTAGGTGCCCAAAGTCGATATCTCAAATTCAGGCCCAAAACACCCGAAAATTTGATATTTTGGGGTCCCAGAAGCGATCTGTACATGCCTACTCCGTGTTAGAGTATTTTCAAAATACAGGCCCAAAACATACTAAAAATCAATCTTCTAGGTGCCCAAAAGTCGATATGTGCATGCATCTTCTGTACCCGTTTATATCTCAAATTCAGGCTCCAAACACCCGAAATTTCGATATTTTAGGGTCCCAGAAGCGATCTGTACATGCCTACTCCTAGTTAGAATGTTTTCAAGATACAGACCCAAAACATGCCCAAAATCGATATTTTAGGTGCCCAAAAGTCGATATGTGCAGGTATCTTCAGTACCCGTTAATATCTCAAATTCAGCCTCAAAATGCTCGAAAATTCGATATTTTGGGATCCCAGTAGCGATCTGTACATGCCTACTCAGTGCCAGAATATTTTCAAAATATTTGCCAAAACATGCTTCAAATCGATATTTTAGGTGCCCAAAGTCGATATCTCAAATTCAGGCCCAAAACACTCGAAAATTTGATATTTTGGGGTCCCAGAAGCGATCTGTACATGCCTACTCCGTGTTAAAATATTTTCAAAATACAGGCCCAAAACATACTAAAAATCAATCTTCTAGGTGCCCAAAAGTCGATATGTGCATGCATCTTCTGTACCCGTTTATATCTCAAATTCAGGCTCCAAACACCCGAAATTTCGATATTTTAGGGTCCCAGAAGCGATCTGTCCATGCCTACTCAGATACAGGCCAAAACATACTGAAAACCGATATTTTAGGTGACCAAATTTAATATGTGTATGCATCTTCTGCACCCATTTATATCCCAAATTCAACCTCAGAACACCCGAAAATTCGATATTTTGGGGTCCTAGAATCGATCTGTACATGCCTACTCAGTGCCAGAATGTTTACAAAATATAGGCTCAAAACATGCTAAAAATCGATATTTTAAGTGTCCAGGGTCGATATGTGCATGCATCTTCTGTACCCGTTTATATCTTAAATTCAGGCTCAAAACTCCCGAAAATTCGTTATTTTTGGGTACTAGAAGCGATCTCTACATGCCTACTCAGTGCTAGAATATTTTCAAAATATAGGTCCAAAACATGCTAAAAATCGATATTTTAGGTGCTCAAAGTCGATATCTCAAATTCAGGCCCAAAACACCCGAAAATTCGATATTTTGGGGTCCCAGAAGCGATCTGTATATGCCTTCTCTGTGTTAGAGTATTTTCTAAATACAGGCCCAAAACATACTGAAAATCGATCTTTTAGGTGCCCAAAAGTCGATGTGTGTATGCATCTTCTGCACCCGCTTATATCCCAAATTCAACCTCAAATCACCCGAAAATTCGATATTTTCGGGTCCCAGAAGCGATCTGTACATGCCTACTCCGTGTTAGAGTATTTTCAAAATACAGGTCCAAAACATACTGAAAATCGATCTTTTAGGTGCCCAAAAGTCGATATGTGCATGCATCTTCTGTACCCGTGTATATCTCAAATTCAGGCTCCAAACACCCAAAAATTCGATATTTTGTGGTCCCTGAAGCGATTTGTACATGCCTACTCAGATACAGGACAAAACATGCTGAAAACCGATATTTTAGGTGCCCAAAGTCAATATGTGTATGCATCTTCTGCCCCCGTTTATATCCCAAATTCAACACCAAAACACCCGAAAATTCGATATTTTTGGGTCCTAAAAGCGATCTGTACATGCCTACTCAGTGCTAGAATGTTTTCAAAATATAGGCTCAAAACATGCTAATAATCGATATTTTAAGTGTCCAAAGTCGATATGTGCATGCATCTTTTGTACCCGTTTATATCTCAAATTCAGGCTCCAAATACCCGAAAATTCGATATTTTGGGGTCCCAGAAGCGATTTGTACATGCCTACTCAGATACAGGCCAAAACATGCTGAAAATCGATATTTTAGGTGCCTAAAGTCGATATGTGCCTGCATTTTCTGTACCCGTTTATATCTCAAATTCAGGCTCAAAACACCCGAAAATTCGTTATTTTTGAGTCCTAGAAGCAATCTGTACATGCCTATTCCTAGTTAGAATGTTTTCAAGATACAGACCCAAAACATGCTCAAAATCGATATTTTAGGTGCCCAAAAGTCGATATGTGCATGCATCTTCAGTACCCGTTTATATCTCAAATTTAGGCTCAATACACCCGAAAATTTGATATTTTGGGGTCCCAGGAGCGATCTGTACATTCCTACTCAGTGCTAGAATATTTTCAAAATATAGGCCCAAAACATGCAAAAAATCGATATTTTAGGTGCACAAAGTCGATATCTCAAATTCAGGCTCCAAACACCCGAAAATTCGATATTTTGCGGTCCCAGAAGCAATCTGTACAAGCCTAATCAGATACAGGCCAAAACATGCTGAAAATCGATATTTTAGGTGCCCAAAGTCAATATGTGTATGCATCTTCTGCACCCGCTTATATCCCAAATTTAAGTTAAAAACACCCGAAAATTCGATATTTTTGGGTCCCAGAAGCGATCTGTACATGCCTACTCAGTGCTAGAATGTTTTCAAAATATAGGCTCAACACATGCTAATAATCGATATTTTAAGTGTCTAAAGTCGATATGTGCATGCATCTTCTGTACCCGTTTATATCTCAAATTTAGGATCAAAACACCCGAAAATTCGTTATTTTTGGGTCCTAGAAGCGATCTGTACATGCCTACTCAGTGCTAGAATATTTTCAAAATATAGGCCCAAAACATGATAACAATCGATATTTTAGGTGCCCAAAATCTATATCTCAAATTCAAGCCCAAAACTCCCGAAAATTCGATATTTTGGAGTCCCAGAAGCGTTCTGTATGTGCCTACTCCGTGTTAGAGTATTTTCAAAATACAGGCCCAAAACATACTGAAAATCGATCTTTTACGTGCCCAAAAGTCGATATGTGCATGCATCTTCTGTACACGTTTATATTTCACATTCAGGCTCAAAACACCCGAAAATTCGTTATTTTTGGGTCCTAGAAGCGATCTGTACATGCCTACTCCTAGTTAAAATGTTTTCAAGATACAGACCCAAAACATGCTCGAAATCGATATTTTAGGTGCCCAAAAGTTGATATGTGCATGCATCTCCAGTACCTGTTTATATCTCAAATTCAGGCTCAAAACACCCGAAAATTCGATATTTTGGGGTCCCAGAAGCGATCTGTACATGCCAACTCAGATACATGCCAAAACATGCTGAAAATCGATATTTTAGGTGCCGAAAGTCAATATGTGTATGCATCTTCTGCACCCGTTTATATCTCAAAATCAGGCTCAAAACACCCGAAAATTCGTTATTTTTCGGTCCTAGAAGCGATGTGTACATGCCTATTCCTAATTAGAATGTTTTCAAGATACAGACCCAAAACATGCTCAAAACCGATATTTTAGGTGCCCAAAAGTCGATATGTGCATGCATCTTCAGTACCCGTTAATATCTCAAATTCAGTCTATAAACACTCTAAAATTCGATATTTTGGGGTCCCAGAAGCGATCTGTACATGCCTACTCAGATACAGGCCAAAACATGCTGAAAATCGATATTTTAGGTGCCCAAAGTCAATATGTGTATGCATCTTCTGCACCCGTTTATATCTCAAATTCAGGCTCAAAACACCAGAAAATTCGTTATTTTTGAGTCCTAGAAGCAATCTGTACATGCCTATTCCTAGTTAGAATGTTTTCAAGATACAGACCCAAAACATGCTCAAAATCGATATTTTAGGTGCCCAAAAGTCGATATGTGCATGCATCTTCAGTACCCGTTTATATCTCAAATTTAGGCTCAATACACCCGAAAATTTGATATTTTGGGGTCCCAGGAGCGATCTGTACATTCCTACTCAGTGCTAGAATATTTTCAAAATATAGGCCCAAAACATGCAAAAAATCGATATTTTAGGTGCACAAAGTCGATATCTCAAATTCAGGCTCCAAACACCCGAAAATTCGATATTTTGGGGTCCCAGAAGCAATCTGTACAAGCCTAATCAGATACAGGCCAAAACATGCTGAAAATCGATATTTTAGGTGCCCAAAGTCAATATGTGTATGCATCTTCTGCACCCGCTTATATCCCAAATTTAAGTTAAAAACACCCGAAAATTCGATATTTTTGGGTCCCAGAAGCGATCTGTACATGCCTACTCAGTGCTAGAATGTTTTCAAAATATAGGCTCAACACATGCTAATAATCGATATTTTAAGTGTCTAAAGTCGATATGTGCATGCATCTTCTGTACCCGTTTATATCTCAAATTTAGGATCAAAACACCCGAAAATTCGTTATTTTTGGGTCCTAGAAGCGATCTGTACATGCCTACTCAGTGCTAGAATATTTTCAAAATATAGGCCCAAAACATGATAACAATCGATATTTTAGGTGCCCAAAATCTATATCTCAAATTCAAGCCCAAAACTCCCGAAAATTCGATATTTTGGAGTCCCAGAAGCGTTCTGTATGTGCCTACTCCGTGTTAGAGTATTTTCAAAATACAGGCCCAAAACATACTGAAAATCGATCTTTTACGTGCCCAAAAGTCGATATGTGCATGCATCTTCTGTACACGTTTATATCTCACATTCAGGCTCAAAACACCCGAAAATTCGTTATTTTTGGGTCCTAGAAGCGATCTGTACATGCCTACTCCTAGTTAAAATGTTTTCAAGATACAGACCCAAAACATGCTCGAAATCGATATTTTAGGTGCCCAAAAGTTGATATGTGCATGCATCTCCAGTACCTGTTTATATCTCAAATTCAGGCTCAAAACACCCGAAAATTCGATATTTTGGGGTCCCAGAAGCGATCTGTACATGCCAACTCAGATACATGCCAAAACATGCTGAAAATCGATATTTTAGGTGCCGAAAGTCAATATGTGTATGCATCTTCTGCACCCGTTTATATCTCAAAATCAGGCTCAAAACACCCGAAAATTCGTTATTTTTCGGTCCTAGAAGCGATGTGTACATGCCTATTCCTAATTAGAATGTTTTCAAGATACAGACCCAAAACATGCTCAAAACCGATATTTTAGGTGCCCAAAAGTCGATATGTGCATGCATCTTCTGTACCCGTTAATATCTCAAATTCAGTCTACAAACACTCTAAAATTCGATATTTTGGGGTCCCAGAAGCGATCTGTACATGCCTACTCAGATACAGGCCAAAACATGCTGAAAATCGATATTTTAGGTGCCCAAAGTCAATATGTGTATGCATCTTCTGCACCCGTTTATATCTCAAATTCAGGCTCAAAACACCAGAAAATTCGTTATTTTTGGGTGCTAGAAGCGATCTGTACATGCCTACTCCTAGTTAGAATGTTTTCAAGACACAGACCCAAAACATGCTCAAAATTGATATTATAGGTGCCCAAAAGTCGATATGTGCATGCATCTTCAGTATCCGTTTATATCTCAAATTCAGGCTCAAAATACCCGAAAATTCGAAATTTTGGGGTCTTAGAAGCGATCTGTACATGCCTACTCAGTGCTAGAATATTTTCAAAATATAGGCCAAAAACATGCTAAAAATCGATATTTTAGGTGCACAAAGTCGATATCTCAAATTCAGGCCCAAAACATCCGAAAATTCGATATTTTGGGGTCCCAGAAGCAATTTGTACATGCCTACTCCGTGTTACAGTAATTTCAAATAAAAGGCCCAAAACATACTGAAAATCGATCTTTTAGGTGTCCAAAAGTCGATATGTGCATGCATCTTCTGTACCCGTTTCTATCTCAAATTCAGGCTCCAAACACCCGAAAATTCGATATTTTGGGGTCCCAGAAGCAATCTGTACAATCCTACTCAGATACAGGCCAAAACATGCTGAAAATCGATATTTTAGGTGCCCGAAGTCAATATGTGAATGAATCTTCTGCACCCGTTTATATCCCAAATTTAACTTAAAAACACCCGAAAATTCGATATTTTTTGGTCCCAGAAGCGATCTGTACATGCCTACTCAGTGCTAGAATGTTTTCAAAATATAGGCTCAACACATGCTAATAATCGTTATTTTAAGTGTCTAAAGTCGATATGTGCATGCATCTGCTGTACCCGTTTATATCTCAAATTTAGGATCAAAAAACCCGAAAATTCGTTATTTTTGGATCCCAGAAGCGATCTGTACATGCCTACTCAGTGCTAGAATATTTTCAAAATATAGGCCCAAAACATGATAAAAATCGATATTTTAGGTGCCCAAAATCTATATCTCAAATTCAAGCCCAAAACTCCCGAAAATTCGATATTTTGGAGTCCCAGAAGCGTTCTGTATGTGCCTACTCCGTGTTAGAGTATTTTCAAAATATAGGCGCAAAACATTCTAAAAATCGATATTTTAAGAGTCCAAAGTCGATATGTGCATGCATTTTTTGTACCCGTTTATATCTCACATTCAGGCTCCAAACACCCGAAAATTCGATATTTTTGGGTCCCAGAAGCGATCTGTACATGCCTACTCAGTGCTAGAATGTTCTCAAAAAACAGGCTCAAAACAAGCTAATAATCGATATTATAAGTGTTCAAAGTCAATATGTGCATGCATCTTCTGTACCCGTTTATATCTCAAATTCAGGCTCAAAACACCCGAAAATTCGATATTTTTGGGTCCCAGAAGCTATCTGTACAAGCCTACTCAGTGCTAGAATGTTTTCAAAATATAGGCTCAAAACATGCTAAAAATTGATATTTTACGTATCTAAAGTCGATATGTGCATGAATCTTCTGTACCTGTTTATATCTCAAATTCAGGCTCAAAACACCCGAAAATTCGTTATTTTTGGGTCCCCGATTCGATCTGTACATGCCTACTCCGTGTAAGAGTATTTTCAAAATACAGGCCCAAAACATACTGAAAATCGATCTTTTAAGTGCCCAAAAGTCGATATGTGCATGCATCTTCTGTACCCGTTTATATCTCAAATTCATGCTTAAAACACCCGAAATTTCGATATTTTGGGGTCCCAGAAGCGATCTGTACATGCCTACTTAGCGCTAGAATATTTTCAAAATATAGGCCCAAAACATGCTAAAAATCAATATTTTTGGTGCATAAAGTCGATATCTCAAATTCAGGCCCAAAACACCCGAAAATTCGATATTTTGGGGTCTCAGAAGCGATCTGTACATGCCTACTCCGTGTTAGAGTATTTTCATAATATAGGCCCAAAACATGCTAAAAATCGATATTTTAGGTGCCCAAAGTCGATATCTCAAATTCAGGTCCAAAACACCCGAAAATTCGATATTTTGGGGTCTCAGAAGCGATCTGTACATGCCTACTAAGTGTTAGAGTATTTTCAAAATACAGGCCCAAAACATACTGAAAATTGATCATTTAGGTGCTTAAACGTCGATATGTGCATGCATCTTCTGCACCCGTTTATATCCCAAATTCAACCTCAAAACACCCGAAAATTCGATATTTTTGGGTCCCAAAAGCGATCTGTACATGCCTACTCAGTGCTAGAATGTTTTCAAAATATAGGCTTAAAACATGCGAAAAATCGATATTTTAAGTTTCCAAAGTCGATATGTGCATGCATCTTCTGTACCCGTTTATATCTCAAATTCAGGCTTAAAACACCCGAAAATTCGTTATTTTATGTGTCCTAGAAGCGATCTGTACATGCCTACTCCTATTTAGAATGTTTTCAAGATACAGACACAAAACATGCTCAAAATCGATATTTTAGGTGCCCAAAAGTTGATATGTGCATGCATCTCCAGTACCCGTTTATATCTCAAATTCAGGCTCAAAACACCCGAAAATTCGATATTTTGGGGTCCCAGAAGCGATCTGTACATGCCTACTCAGATACATGCCAAAACATGCTGAAAATCGATATTTTAGGTGCCGAAAGTCAATATGTGTATGCATCTTCTGCACCCGTTTATATATCAAAATCAGGCTCAAAACACCCGAAAATTCGTTATTTTTCGGTCCTAGAAGCGATGTGTACATGCCTATTCCTAATTAGAATGTTTTCAAGATACAGACCCAAAACATGCTCAAAACCGATATTTTAGGTGCCCAAAAGTCGATATGTGCATGCATCTTCTGTACCCGTTAATATCTCAAATTCAGTCTACAAACACTCTAAAATTCGATATTTTGGGGTCCCAGAAGCGATCTGTACATGCCTACTCAGATACAGGCCAAAACATGCTGAAAATCGATATTTTAGGTGCCCAAAGTCAATATGTGTATGCATCTTCTGCACCCGTTTATATCTCAAATTCAGGCTCAAAACACCAGAAAATTCGTTATTTTTGGGTGCTAGAAGCGATCTGTACATGCCTACTCCTAGTTAGAATGTTTTCAAGACACAGACCCAAAACATGCTCAAAATTGATATTATAGGTGCCCAAAAGTCGATATGTGCATGCATCTTCAGTATCCGTTTATATCTCAAATTCAGGCTTAAAATACCCGAAAATTCGAAATTTTGGGGTCTTAGAAGCGATCTGTACATGCCTACTCAGTGCTAGAATATTTTCAAAATATAGGCCAAAAACATGCTAAAAATCGATATTTTAGGTGCACAAAGACGATATCTCAAATTCAGGCCCAAAACATCCGAAAATTCGATATTTTGGGGTCCCAGAAGCAATTTGTACATGCCTACTCCGTGTTACAGTAATTTCAAATTAAAGGCCCAAAACATACTGAAAATCGATCTTTTAGGTGTCCAAAAGTCGATATGTGCATGCATCTTCTGTACCCGTTTCTATCTCAAATTCAGGCTCCAAACACCCGAAAATTCGATATTTTGGGGTCCCAGAAGCAATCTGTACAAGCCTACTCAGATACAGGCCAAAACATGCTGAAAATCGATATTTTAGGTGCCCAAAGTCAATATGTGAATGAATCTTCTGCACCCGTTTATATCCCAAATTTAACTTAAAAACACCCGAAAATTCGATATTTTTTGGTCCCAGAAGCGATCTGTACATGCCTACTCAGTGCTAGAATGTTTTCAAAATATAGGCTCAACACATGCTAATAATCGATATTTTAAGTGTCTAAAGTCGATATGTGCATGCATCTTCTGTACCCGTTTATATCTCAAATTTAGGATCAAAAAACCCGAAAATTCGATACTTTGGGGTCCCAGAAGCGATCTGTACATGCCTACTCCGTGTAAGAGTATTTTCAAAATACAGGCCCAAAACATACTGAAAATCGATCTTTTAAGTGCCCAAAAGTCGATATGTGCATGCATCTTCTGTACCCGTTTATATCTCAAATTCATGCTTAAAACACCCGAAATTTCGATATTTTGGGGTCCCAGAAGCGATCTGTACATGCCTACTTAGCGCTAGAATATTTTCAAAATATAGGCCCAAAACATGCTAAAAATCAATATTTTTGGTGCATAAAGTCGATATCTCAAATTCAGGCCCAAAACACCCGAAAATTCGATATTTTGGGGTCTCAGAAGCGATCTGTACATGCCTACTCCGTGTTAGAGTATTTTCATAATATAGGCCCAAAACATGCTAAAAATCGATATTTTAGGTGCTCAAAGTCGATATCTCAAATTCAGGTCCAAAACACCCGAAAATTCGATATTTTGGGGTCTCAGAAGCGATCTGTACATGCCTACTCCGTGTTAGAGTATTTTCAAAATACAGGCCCAAAACATACTGAAAATTGATCTTTTAGGTGCTTAAACGTCGATATGTGCATGCATCTTCTGCACCCGTTTATATCCCAAATTCAACCTCAAAACACCCGAAAATTCGATATTTTTGGGTCCCAAAAGCGATCTGTACATGCCTACTCAGTGCTAGAATGTTTTCAAAATATAGGCTTAAAACATGCGAAAAATCGATATTTTAAGTTTCCAAAGTCGATATGTGCAAGCATCTTCTGTACCCGTTTATATCTCAAATTCAGGCTTAAAACACCCGAAAATTCGTTATTTTATGTGTCCTAGAAGCGATCTGTACATGCCTACTCCTATTTAGAATGTTTTCAAGATACAGACACAAAACATGCTCAAAATCGATATTTTAGGTGCCCAAAAGTTGATATGTGCATGCATCTCCAGTACCCGTTTATATCTCAAATTCAGGCTCAAAACACCCGAAAATTCGATATTTTGGGGTCCCAGAAGCGATCTGTACATGCCTACTCAGATACATGCCAAAACATGCTGAAAATCGATATTTTAGGTGCCGAAAGTCAATATGTGTATGCATCTTCTGCACCCGTTTATATCTCAAAATCAGGCTCAAAAGACCCGAAAATTCGTTATTTTTCGGTCCTAGAAGCGATGTGTACATGCCTATTCCTAATTAGAATGTTTTCAAGATACAGACCCAAAACATGCTCAAAACCGATATTTTAGGTGCCCAAAAGTCGATATGTGCATGCATCTTCTGTACCCGTTAATATCTCAAATTCAGTCTACAAACACTCTAAAATTCGATATTTTGGGGTCCCAGAAGCGATCTGTACATGCCTACTCAGATACAGGCCAAAACATGCTGAAAATCGATATTTTAGGTGCCCAAAGTCAATATGTGTATGCATCTTCTGCACCCGTTTATATCTCAAATTCAGGCTCAAAACACCAGAAAATTCGTTATTTTTGGGTGCTAGAAGCGATCTGTACATGCCTACTCCTAGTTAGAATGTTTTCAAGACACAGACCCAAAACATGCTCAAAATTGATATTATAGGTGCCCAAAAGTCGATATGTGCATGCATCTTCAGTATCCGTTTATATCTCAAATTCAGGCTCAAAATACCCGAAAATTCGAAATTTTGGGGTCTTAGAAGCGATCTGTACATGCCTACTCAGTGCTAGAATATTTTCAAAATATAGGCCAAAAACATGCTAAAAATCGATATTTTAGGTGCACAAAGACGATATCTCAAATTCAGGCCCAAAACATCCGAAAATTCGATATTTTGGGGTCCCAGAAGCAATTTGTACATGCCTACTCCGTGTTACAGTAATTTCAAATTAAAGGCCCAAAACATACTGAAAATCGATCTTTTAGGTGTCCAAAAGTCGATATGTGCATGCATCTTCTGTACCCGTTTCTATCTCAAATTCAGGCTCCAAACACCCGAAAATTCGATATTTTGGGGTCCCAGAAGCAATCTGTACAAGCCTACTCAGATACAGGCCAAAACATGCTGAAAATCGATATTTTAGGTGCCCAAAGTCAATATGTGAATGAATCTTCTGCACCCGTTTATATCCCAAATTTAACTTAAAAACACCCGAAAATTCGATATTTTTTGGTCCCAGAAGCGATCTGTACATGCCTACTCAGTGCTAGAATGTTTTCAAAATATAGGCTCAACACATGCTAATAATCGATATTTTAAGTGTCTAAAGTCGATATGTGCATGTATCTTCTGTACCCGTTTATATCTCAAATTTAGGATCAAAAAACCCGAAAATTCGTTATTTTTGGGTCCCAGAAGCGATCTGTACATGCCTACTCAGTGCTAGAATATTTTCAAAATATAGGCCCAAAACATGATAAAAATCGATATTTTAGGTGCCCAAAATCTATATCTCAAATTCAAGCCCAAAACTCCCGAAAATTCGATATTTTGGAGTCCCAGAAGCGTTCTGTATGTGCCTACTCCGTGATAGAGTATTTTCAAAATATAGGCGCAAAACATTCTAAAAATCGATATTTTAGGAGTCCAAAGTCGATATGTGCATGCATTTTTTGTACCCGTTTATATCTCACATTCAGGCTCCAAACACCCGAAAATTCGATATTTTTGGGTCCCAGAAGCGATCTGTACATGCCTACTCAGTGCTAGAATGTTCTCAAAAAACACGCTCAAAACAAGCTAATAATCGATATTATAAGTGTTCAAAGTCAATATGTGCATGCATCTTCTGTACCCGTTTATATCTCAAATTCAGGCTCAAAACACCCGAAAATTCGATATTTTTGGGTCCCAGAAGCTATCTGTACAAGCCTACTCAGTGCTAGAATGTTTTCAAAATATAGGCTCAAAACATGCTAAAAATTGATATTTTAAGTATCTAAAGTCGATATGTGCATGAATCTTCTGTACCTGTTTATATCTCAAATTCAGGCTCAAAACACCCGAAAATTCGTTATTTTTGGGTCCCCGATTCGATCTGTACATGCCTACTCAGTGCTAGAATGTTTTCAAAAAACAGGCTCAAAACAAGCTAATAATCGATATTATAAGTGTTTAAAGTCAATATGTGCATGCATCTTCTGTACACGGTGATATCTCAAATTCAGGCTCAAAACACCCGAAAATTCGTTATTTTTGGGTCCAAGAAGCGATCTGTACATGCCTACTCCTAGTTAGAATGTTTTCAAGATACAGACCCAAAACATGCTCAAAATTGATATTTTACGTGCCCAAAAGTCGATATGTGCATGCATCTTCTTTACCTGTATATATCTCAAATTCAGGCACAAAATACCCGAAAAAAACGATATTTTGGGGTCCCAGAAGCGATCTGTACATGCCTAATCAGTGCTAGAATATTTTCAAAATTTATGCCCAAAACATGCTAAAAATCGATATTTTAGGTGCCCATAGTCGATATCTCAAATTCAGGCCCAAAACACCCGAAAATTCGATATTTTGGGGTCCCAGAAGCGATCTGTACATGCCTACTCCGTGTAAGAGTATTTTCAAAATACAGGCCCAAAACATACTGAAAATCGATCTTTTAAGTGCCCAAAAGTCGATATGTGCATGCATCTTCTGTACCCGTTTATATCTCAAATTCATGCTTAAAACACCCGAAATTTCGATATTTTGGGGTCCCAGAAGCGATCTGTACATGCCTACTTAGCGCTAGAATATTTTCAAAATATAGGCCCAAAACATGCTAAAAATCAATATTTTTGGTGCATAAAGTCGATATCTCAA
This sequence comes from Petrolisthes cinctipes, assembly GCA_033782935.1. Taxonomy (NCBI): domain Eukaryota; kingdom Metazoa; phylum Arthropoda; class Malacostraca; order Decapoda; family Porcellanidae; genus Petrolisthes; species Petrolisthes cinctipes. Next base: position 10,413,047 of record JAWQEG010000062.1, on the reverse strand, counting down.
ATTCAGGCCCAAAACACCCGAAAATTCGATATTTTGGGGTCTCAGAAGCGATCTGTACATGCCTACTCCGTGTTAGAGTATTTTCATAATATAGGCCCAAAACATGCTAAAAATCGATATTTTAGGTGCCCAAAGTCGATATCTCAAATTCAGGTCCAAAACACCCGAAAATTCGATATTTTGGGGTCTCAGAAGCGATCTGTACATGCCTACTCCGTGTTAGAGTATTTTCAAAATACAGGCCCAAAACATACTGAAAATTGATCTTTTAGGTGCTTAAACGTCGATATGTGCATGCATCTTCTGTACCCGTGTTTATCTCAAATTCAGGCTCCAAACACCCAAAAATTCGATATTTTGGGGTCCTAGAAGCGATCTGTACATGCCTACTCTGATACAGGCCAAAACATGCTGAAAACCGATATTATAGGTGCCCAAAGTCAATATGTGTATGCATCTTCTGCACCCGTTTATATCCCAAATTCAACCTCAAAACACCCGAAAATTCGATATTTTTGGGTCCCAAAAGCGATCTGTACATGCCTACTCAGTGCTAGAATGTTTTCAAAATATAGGCTTAAAACATGCGAAAAATCGATATTTTAAGTTTCCAAAGTCGATATGTGCATGCATCTTCTGTACCCGTTTATATCTCAAATTCAGGCTTAAAACACCCGAAAATTCGTTATTTTATGTGTCCTAGAAGCGATCTGTACATGCCTACTCCTATTTAGAATGTTTTCAAGATACAGACACAAAACATGCTCAAAATCGATATTTTAGGTGCCCAAAAGTCGATATGTGCATGCATCTACAGTACCCGTTTATATCTCAAATTCAGGCTCAAAACACCCGAAAACTCGTTTTTTAGGGGTCCCAGAAGCTATCTGTACATGCCTACTCTGTGCTGAAATATTTTTAAAATATATGCCTAAAACATGCAAAAAATCGATATTTTAGGTGCCCAAAGTCGATATCTCAAATTCAGGCCCAAAACACCCGTAAATTCGTGTTTTTTTAGGTAACAGAAGCGATCTGTACATGCCTACTCCGTGTTAGAGTATTTTCAAAATACAGGCCCAAAACATACTGAAAATCGATCCTTTAGATGCCCAAAAGTCGATATGTGCATGCATCTTCTGTTCCCGTTTATATCTTAAATTCAGGCTCCAAACACCCGAAACTTCGATATTTTGGGGTCCCAGAAGCGATCTGTACATGCCTACTTCGTGTTAGAGTATTTTCAAAATACATGCCCAAAACATACTGAAAATCGATATTTTAGGTGCCCAAAAGTGGATATGTGCATGCATCTTCTGTACCCGTTTATATCTCAAATTCTGTCTCAAAACACCCGAAATTCGATATTTTGGGGTCTCAGAAGCGATCTGTACATGCCTACTCGGATACAGGCCAAACCAGGCTGAAAATCGATATTTTAGGTGCCCAAAGTCAATATGTGTATGCATCTTCTGCTCCCGTTTATATCCCAAATTCAACCTCAAAACACCCGAAAATTCGATATTTTGGGGTCCCAGTAGTGATCTGTACATGCCTACTCAGTGATAGTATTTTTTCAAAATATAGGGTCAAAACATGCTAAGGATCGATATTTTAAGTGTCCAAAGTCGATATGTGCATGCATCTTCTTTACCCATTTATATCTCAAATTCAGGCTCAAAACACCCTAAAATTCGTTATTTTTGGGTCCTAGAAGCAAACTGTACATGCCTACTCCTAGTTAGAATGTTTTCAAGATACAGACACAAAACATGCTCAAAATCGATATTTTATGTGCCCAAAAGTCAATATGTGCATGCATCTTCAGTATCCGTTTATATCTCAAATTTAGGCTCAGAACACCCGAAAATTCGATATTTTGGGGTCCCAGAAGCGATCTGTACATGCCTACTCAGTGCTAGAATATTTTCAAAATATAGGCCCAAAACATGCTAAAAATCGATATTTTAGGTGCACAAAGTCGATATCTCAAATTGAGTACCAAAACACCCGAAAATTCGATATATTGGGGTCCCAAAAGTGATCTGTACATGCCTACTCAGATACAGGCCAAAACATGCTTAAACCGATATTTTAGGTGCCCAAAGTCAATATGTGTATGCATCTTCTGCACCTGTTTATATCCCAAATTCAACCTCAAAACACCCGAAAATTCGATATTTTTGGGTCCCAGAAGCGATCTGTACATGCCTACTCAGTGCTAGAAAGTTTTCAAAATATAGGCTCAAAACATGCTAAAAAAATCGATATTTTAAGTGTCCAAAGTCGATATGTGCATTCATCTTCTGTACCTGTTTATATCTCAAATTCTGTCTCAAAACACACGAAAATTAGTTATTTGTGGGGTCCTAGAAGCGATCTGTACATGCCTATTCCTAGTTAGAATGTTTTCAAGATACAGACCCAAAACATGCTCAAAATCGATATTTTAGGTGCCCAAAAGTCGATATCTCAAATTCAGGCCCAAAACACCCAAAAATTCGATATTTTGGGGTCCCAGAAGCGATCTGTACATGCCTACTCCGTGTTAGAGTATTTTCAAAATACAGGCCCAAAACATACTGAAAATCGATCTTTTAGGTGCCCAAAAGTCGATATGTGCATGCATCTTCTGTACCCGTTTATATCTCAAATTCAGGCTCCAAACACCCGAAAATTTGATATTTTGGGGTCCCAGAAGCAATCTGTACATGCCTACTCAGATACAGGCCAAAACATGCTGAAAACCGATATTTTAGGTGCCAAAGTCAATATGTGTATGCATCTTCTGCACCCGTTTATATCCCAAATTCAACCTCAAAACACCCGAAAATTCGATATTTTGGGGTCCCAGAAGCGATCTGTACATTCCTACTCAGTTACAGGCCAAAACATGCTGAAAATCGATATTTTAGGTGCCCAAAGTCAATATGTGTATGCATCTTCTGCACCCGTTTATATCCCAAATTCAACCTCAAAACACCCGAAAATTCGATATTTTTGGGTCCCAGAAGCGATCTGTACATGCCTACTCAGTGCTAGAATGTTTTTAAAATATAGGCTCAAAACATGCTAAAAAATCGATATTTTAAGTGTCCAAAGTCGATATGAGCATGCATCTTCTGTACCTGTTTATATCTCAAATTCAGGCTCAAAACACCCGAAAATTCGTTATTTGTGGGGTCCTAAAAGCGATCTGTAAATACCTATTCCTAGTTAGAATGTTTTCAAGATACAGACCCAAAACATGCTCAAAATCGATATTTTAGGTGCCCGAAGTCAATATGTTTATGCATCTTCTGTACCCGTTTATATCTCAAATTTAGGCTCAAAACACCCGAAAATTCGTTATTTGTGGGATCCCATTAGCGATCTGTACATGTCTACTCAGTGCTAGAATATTTTCAAAATATAGGCCCAAAACATGCTAAAAATCGATATTTTAGGTGCACAAAGTCGATATCTCAAATTGAGGTCCAAAACACCTGAAAATTTGATATTTTGGGGTTCCAGAAGCAATCTGTACATGCCTACTCCGTGTTAGAGTATTTTCAAAATACAGGCCCAAAACATACTGAAAATCGATCTTTAAGGTGCCCAAAAGTCGATATGTGCATGCATCTTCTGTACCCGTTTATATCTCTAATTAAGGCTCCAAACACCCGAAAATTCGATATTTTGGGGTCCCAGAAGCGATCTGTACATGCCTTCTCAGATACAGGCCAAAACATGCTGAAAACCGATATTTTAGGTTCCCAAAGTCAATATATGTATGCATCTTCTGTACCTGTTTATATCTCAAATTCAGGCTCAAAACACCCAAAAATTCGTTATTTGTGGGGTCCTAGAAGCGATCTGTACATGCCTATTCCTAGTTATAATGTTTTCAAGATACAGACCCAAAACATGCTCAAAATCGATATTTTAGGTGCCCAAAAGTCGATATCTCAAATTCAGGCCCAAAACACCCGAAAATTCGATATTTTGGGGTCCCAGAAGCGATCTGTATATGCCTACTCCGTGTTAGAGTATTTGCAGAATACAGGCCCAAAACATACTGAAAATCGATCTTTTAGGTGCCCAAAAGTCGATATGTGCATGCATCTTCTGTACCCGTTTATATCTCAAATTCAACTTCAAAACACCCGAAAATTCGATATTTTTGGGTCCCAGAAGCGATCTGTAAATGCCTACTCAGTGCTAGAATGTTTTCAAAATATAGGCTCAAAACATGCTAAAAAAATCGATATTTTAAGTGTCCAAAGTCAATATGTGTATGCATCTTCTGTACCCGTTTATATCTCAAATTCAGGTTCAAAACACCCGAAAATTCGTTATTTGTGGGATCCCAGTAGCGATCTGTACATGTCTACTCAGTTCTAGAATATTTTAAAAATATAGGCCCAAAACATGCTCAAAATCGATAATTTAGGTGCACAAAGTCGATATTTCAAATTGAGGCCCAAAACACCCGAAAATTTGATATTTTGGGGTTCCAGAAGCGATCTGTACATGCATACTCCGTGTTAGAGTATTTTCAAAATACAGGCCCAAAACATACTGAAAATCGATCATTTAGGTGCCCAAAAGTCGATATGTGCATGCATCTTCTGTACCCGTTTATATCTCTAATTCAGGCTCCAAACACCCGAAAATTCGATATTTTGGGGTCCCAGAAGCGATCTGTACATGCCTACTCAGATACAGGCCAAAACATGCTGAAAACCGATATTTTAAGTGTCCAAAGTCGATATGTGCATTCATCTTCTGTACCCGTTTATATCTCAAATTCAGGCTCAAAACACCCGAAAATTCGTTATTTTTGGGTCCTAGAAGCAAACTGTACATGCCTACTCCTAGTTAGAATGTTTTCAAGATACAGACCTAAAACATGCTAAAAATCGATATTTTAGGTGCGCAAAAGTCAATATGTGCATACATCTTCAGTACCCGTTTATATCTCAAATTTAGGCTCAAAACACCCGAAAATTCGATATTTTGGGGTCCCAGAAGCGATCTGTACATGCCTACTCCGTGTTAGAGTATTTTCAAAATACAGGCCCAAAACGTTCTGAAAACCGATCTTTTAGGTGCCCAAAAGTCGATATGTGCATGCATCTTCTGTACCCGTTTATATCTCAAATTCAGGCTCAAAACACCCGAAAATTCGATATTTTGGGGTCCCAGAAGCGATTTGTACATGCCTACTCAGAGCTAAAATATTTTCAAAATATAGGCTCAAAACATGCTAAAAATCGATATTTTAGGTGCACAAAGTCTATATCTGAAATTGAGGCCCAAAACACCCAAAAATTCGATATTTTGGGGTCCCAGAAGCGATCTGTACATTACTACTCAGATACAGGCCAAAACATGCTGAAAATCGATATTTTAGGTGCCCAAAGTCAATATGTGTATGCAACTTCTGCACCCGTTTATATCCCAAATTCAACCTCAAAACACCCGAAAATTCGATATTTTTGGGTCCCATAAGCGATCTGTACATGCCTACTCAGTGCTAGAATGTTTTTAAAATATAGGCTCAAAACATGCTAAAAAAATCGATATTTTTAGTGTCCAAAGTCGATATGTGCATGCATCTTCTATACCTGTTTATATCTCAAATTCAGGCTCAAAACACCCAAAAATTCGTTATTTGTGGGGTCCTAGAAGCGATCTGTACATGCCTATTCCTAGTTAGAATGTTTTCAAGATGCAGACCCAAAACATGCTCAAAATCGATATTTTAGGTGCACAAAAGTCGATATGTTTATGCATCTTCAGTACCCGTTTATATCTCAAATTCAGGCTCAAAACACCCGAAAATTCGTTATTTGTGGGATCCCAGTAGCGATCTGTACATGTCTACTCAGTGCTAGAATATTATCAAAATATAGGCCCAAAACATGCTCAAAATCGATATTTTAGGTGCACAAAGTCGATATCTCAAATTCAGGCCCAAAACACCCGAAAATTTGATATTTTGGGGTTCCAGAAGCGATCTGTACATGCCTACTCCGTGTTAGAGTATTTTCAAAATACAGGCCCAAAACATACTGAAAATCGATCTTTTAGGTGCCCAAAAGTCGATATGTGCATGCATCTTCTGTACCCGTTTATATCTCTAATTCAGAATCCAAACACCCGAAAATTCGATATTTTTGGGTATCAGAAGCGATCTGTACATGCCTACTCAGATACAGGCCAAAACATGCTAAAAACCGATATTTTAGGTTCCCAAAGTCAATATGTGTATGCATCTTCTGTACCCGTTTATATCTCAAATTCAGGCTCAAAACACCCGAAAATTCTATATAATTGGGTCCCACAAGCGATCTGTACATGCCTACTCCTAGTTAGAATGTTTTCAAGATACAGACCCAAAACTTGCTCATAATTGATATTTTAGGTTCCCAAAAGTCGATATGTGCATGCATCTTCAGTACCCGTTTATATCTCAAATTCAGGCTCAAAACACCCGAAAATTCGATATTTTGGGGTCCCAGAAGCGATCTGTACATGCCTACTCAGTGCTGGAATATTTTTAAAATATAGGCCCAAAACATGCTATAATCGATATTTTAGGTGCCCAAAGTCGATATTTCAAATTCAGGCCCAAAACACCCGAAAATTCGATATTTTGGGATCCCAGAAGCGATCTGTACATGCCTACTCAGTGCTAGAATATTTTCAAGATACAGGCCCAAAACATGCTGAAAATCGATATTTTAGGTGCACAAAAGTCGATATGTGCATGCATCTTTGGTACCCGTTTATATCTCAATTTCAGGCTCCAAACATCCGAAAATTCGTTATTTTTGGGTTCTAGAAGCTATCTGTACATGCCTACTCCTAGTTAGAATGTTTTCAAGATACAGACCCAAAACTTGCTCATAATCGATATTTTAGGTTCCCAAAAGTCGATATGTGCATGCATCTTCAGTACCCGTTTATATCTCAAATTCAGGCTCTAAACACAAGAAAATTCGATATTTTTGGGTCCCAGAAGCGATCTGAACATGCCTACTCATCTACAGGCCAAAATATGCTAAAAATCGATATTTTAAGTGCCCAAAGTCAATATGTGTATGCATCTTCTGCACCCGTTAATATTACAAATTCAACCTCAAAACCCCCGAAAATTCGATATTTTTGGGTCCCAGAAGCGATCTGTACATGCCTACTCAGTGTTAGAATGTTTTCAAAATGTAGGCTCAAACATGCTATAAATCGATATTTTAAGTGTCCAAAGTCGATATGTGCATGCATCCTCTGTACCCGTTTATATCTCAAATTTAGGCTCAAAACACCCGAAAATTCGATATTTTGGGGTCCCAGAAGCGATCTGTACATGCCTACTCAGTGCTAGAATATTTTCAAAATATAGACCCAAAACATGCTAAAAAATCGATATTTTAGGTGCACAAAGTCGATATCTCAAATTGAGGCCCCAAACACCCGAAAGTTCGATATTTTGGGGTCCCAGAAACGATCTGTACATGCCTACTCCTTGTTAGAGTATTTTTAAAATACAGGCCCAAAACACACTGAAAATCGACTTTTTAGGTGCCCAAAAATCGATATGTGCATGCATCTTCAGTAACCGTTTATATCTCAAATTTAGGCTCAAAACACCCGAAAATTCGATATTTTGGGGTCCCAGAAGCGATCTGTACATGCCTACTCAGTGCTAGAATATTTTCAAAATATAGACCCAAAACATGCTAAAAAATCGATATTTTAGGTGCACAAAGTCGATATCTCAAATTGAGGCCCCAAACACCCGAAAGTTCGATATTTTTGGGGCCCAGAAGCGATCTGTACATGCCTACTCCTTGTTAGAGTATTTTCAAAATACAGGCCCAAAACACACTGAAAATCGACTTTTTAGGTGCCCAAAAATCGATATGTGCATGCATCTTCTGTACCCGTTTATATCTCAAATTCAGGCTCCAAACACCCGAAAATTCGATATTTTGGGGTCCCAGAAGCAATCTGTACATGCCTACTCAGTAACAGGCCAAAACATGCTGAAAACCAATATTTTAGGTGCCCAAAGTCAATATGTGTATGCATCTTCTGCACCCGTTTATATCCCAAATTCAACCTCAAAACACCCGAAAATTCGATATTTTTGGGTCCCACAAGCGATCTGTACATGCCTACTCAGTGATAGAATGTTTTCAAAATATAGGCTCAAAACATGCTAAAAATCGATATTTTAAGTGTCCAAAGTCGATATGTTCATGCATCTTCTGTACACGTTTATATCTCAAATTCAGGCTCAAAACACCCGAAAATTCGTTATTTTCGGGTCCAAGAAGCGATCTGTACATGCCTACTCCTAGTTAGAATGTTTTCAAGATACAGACCCAAAACATGCTCAAAATCGATATTTTAAGTGCCAACAGTCGATATGTGCATGCATCTTCAGTACCTGTTTATATCTCAAATTCAGGCTCAAAACACCCGAAAATTCGATATTTTGGGGTCCCAGAAGCGATCTGTACATGCCTACTCAGTGCTAGAATATTTTCAAGATACAGGCCCAAAACATGCTGAAAATCGATATTTTAGGTGCACAAAGTCTATATCTGAAATTGAGGCCCAAAACACCCAAAAATTCGATATTTTGGGGTCCCAGAAGCGATCTGTACATTCCTACTCAGATACAGGACAAAATATGCTGAAAATCGATATTTTAGGTGCATAAAAGTCAATATGTGTATGCATCTTCTGCACCCGTTTATATCCCAAATTCAACCTCAAAACACCCGAAAATTCGATATTTTTGGGTCCCAGAAGAGATCTGTACATGCCTACTCAGTGCTAGAATGTTTTCAAAATATAGGCTCAAAACATGCTAAAAAATCGATATTTTAAGTGTCCAAAGTCGATATGTGCATGCATCTTCTGTACCTGTTTATATCTCAAATTCAGGCTCAAAACACCCGAAAATTCGTTATTTGTGGGGTCCTAGAAGCGATCTGTACATGCCTATTCCTAGTTAGAATGTTTTCAAGATACAGACCCAAAACATGCTCAAAATCGATATTTTAGGTGACCAAAAGTCGATATGTTTATGCATCTTCAGTACCCGTTTATATCTCAAATTTAGGCTCAAAATACAAGAAAAATCGATATTTTGGGGTCCGAGAAGCGATATGTACCTGCCTACTCAGTGCTAGAATGTTTTTAAAATATAGGCTCAAAACATGCTAAAAAAATCGATATTTTAAGTGTCCAAAGTCAATATGTGCATGCATCTTCTGTACCCGTTTATATCTCAAATTCAGGCTCAAAACACCCGAAAATTCGTTATTTGTGGGATCCCAGTAGCGATCTGTACATGTCTACTCAGTGCTAGAATATTATCAAAATATAGGCCCAAAACATGCTCAAAATCGATATTTTAGGTGCACAAAATCGATATCTCAAATTGAGGCCCAAAACACCCGAAAATTTGATATTTTGGGGTTCCAGAAGCGATCTGTACATGCCTACTCCGTGTTAAAGTATTTTCAAAATACAGGCCCAAAACATACTGAAAATCGATCTTTTAGGTGCCCAAAAGTCGATATGTGCATGCATCTTCTGTACCCGTTTATATCTCAAATTTAGGCTCCAAACACCCCGAAAATTCGATATTTTGGGGTCCCAGAAGCGATCTGTACATGCCTACTCATATACAAGCCAAAATATGCTGAAAATCGATATTTTAGGTGCCCAAAGTTAATATGTTTATGCATCTTCTGCACCCGTTTATATCCCAAATTCAACCTCAAAACAACCAAAAATTCGATATTTTTGGGTTTCAGAAGCGATCTGTACATGTCTACTCAGTGCTAGAATGTTTTCAAAATATAGGCTCAAAACATGCTAAAAATCGATATTTTAAGTGTCCAAAGTCGATATGTGAATGCATCTTCTGTACCCGTTTATATCTCAAATTCAGGTTTAAAACACCCGAAAATTCGTTATTTTTGGGTCCTAGAAGCGATCTGTACATGCCTATTCCTAGTTAGAATGTTTTCAAGATACAGACCCAAAACATGCTCAAAATCGGTTTTAGGTGCCCAAAAGTCGATATGTGCATGAATCTTCAGTACCCGTTTATATCTTAAATTTTGGCTCAAAACACCCGAAAATTCGATATTTTGGGGTCCCAGAAGCGATCTGTACATGCCTACTCAGTGCTAGAATATTTTCAAAATATAGTCGTAAAACATGCTGAAAATCGATATTTTAGGTGCACAAAGTCGATATCTCAAATTGAGGCCCAAAACACCCGAAAATTCGATATTTTGGGGTCCCAGAAGCGATCTGTACATGCCTACTCCGTGTTAGAATATTTTCAAAATACAGGCCCAAAACATACTGAAAATCGATCTTTTAGGTGCCCAAAAATTGATATGTGCATGCATATTCTGTACCCGTTTATATCTCAATTTCAGGATCCAAACACCCGAAAATTCGATATTTTGGGGTCCCAGAAGCGATCTGTACATGCCTACTCTTAGTTAGAATGTTTTCAAGATACATACCCAAAACATGCTCTAAATCGATATTTTAGGTGCCCAAAAGTCGATATGTGCATGCATCTTCTGTACCCGTTTATATCTCAAATTCAGGCTCAAAACACCCGAAAATTCGTTGTTTTCGGGTCCAAGAAGCGATCTGTACATGCCTACTCCTAGTTAGAATGTTTTCAAGATACAGACCCAAAACATGCTCAAAATCGATATTTTAGGTGCCAAAAGTCGATATGTGCATGCATCTTCAGTACCTGTTTATATCTCAAATTCAGGCTCAAAACACCCGAAAATTCGATATTTTGGGGTCCCAGAAGCGATCTGTACATGCCTACTCAGCGCTAGAATATTTTTAAAATATAGGCTCAAAACATGCTAAAATCGATATTTTAGGTGCCCAAAGTCGATATCTCAAATTCAGGCCCAAAACACCCGAAAATTCGATATTATGGGGTCCCAAAAGCGATCTGTACATGCCTACTCCGTGTTAGAGTATTTTCAAGATACAGGCCCAAAACATGCTGAAAATCGATATTTTAGGTGCATAAAAGTCGATATGTGCATGCATCTTTTGTACCCGTTTATATCTCAATTTCAGGCTCCAAACATCCGAAAATTCGTTATTTTTGGGTTCTAGAAGCTATCTGTACATGCCTACTCCTTGTTAGAATGTTTTCAAGATACAGACCCAAAACTTGCTCATAATCGATATTTTAGGTCCCCAAAAGTCGATATGTGCATGCATCTTCAGTATCCGTTTATATCTCAAATTCAGGCTCCAAACACCCGAAAATTCGATATTTTGGGGTCCCAGAAGCGATCTGAACATGCCTACTCATCTACAGGCCAAAATATGCTAAAAATCGATATTTTAAGTGCCCAAAGTCAATATGTGTATGCATCTTCTGTACCCGTTTATATCTCAAATTCAGGCTCCAAACACCCGAAAATTCGATATTTTGGGGTCCCAGAAGCAATCTGTACATGCCTACTCAGTAACAGGCCAAAACATGTTGAAAACCAATATTTTAGGTGCCCAAAGTCAATATGTGTATGCATCTTCTGCACCCGTTTATATCCCAAATTCAACCTCAAAACAACCGAAAATTCGATATTTTTGGGTCCCACAAGCGATCTGTACATGCCTACTCAGTGATAGAATGTTTTCAAAATATAGGCTCAAAACATGCTAAAAATCGATATTTTAAGTGTCCAAAGTCGATATGTTCATGCATCTTCTGTACACGTTTATATCTCAAATTCAGGCTCAAAACACCCGAAAATTCGTTATTTTCGGGTCCAAGAAGCGATCTGTACATGCCTACTCCTAGTTAGAATGTTTTCAAGATACAGACCCAAAACATGCTCAAAATCGATATTTTAAGTGCCAACAGTCGATATGTGCATGCATCTTCAGTACCTGTTTATATCTCAAATTCAGGCTCAAAACACCCGAAAATTCGATATTTTGGGGTCCCAGAAGCGATCTGTACATGCCTACTCAGTGCTAGAATATTTTCAAGATACAGGCCCAAAACATGCTGAAAATCGATATTTTAGGTGCACAAAGTCTATATCTGAAATTGAGGCCCAAAACACCCAAAAATTCGATATTTTGGGGTCCCAGAAGCGATCTGTACATTCCTACTCAGATACAGGCCAAAATATGCTGAAAATCGATATTTTAGGTGCCCAAAGTCAATATGTGTATGCATCTTCTGCACCCGTTTATATCCCAAATTCAACCTCAAAACACCCAAAAATTCGATATTTTTGGGTCCCATAAGCGATCTGTACATGCCTACTCAGTGCTAGAATGTTTTCAAAATATAGGCTCAAAACATGCTAAAAAATCGATATTTTAAGTGTCCAAAGTCGATATGTGCATGCATCTTCTGTACCTGTTTATATCTCAAATTCAGGCTCAAAACACCCGAAAATTCGTTATTTGTGGGGTCCTAGAAGCGATCTGTACATGCCTATTCCTAGTTAGAATGTTTTCAAGATACAGACCCAAAACATGCTCAAAATCGATATTTTAGGTGACCAAAAGTCGATATGTTTATGCATCTTCAGTACCCGTTTATATCTCAAATTTAGGCTCAAAATACAAGAAAAATCGATATTTTGGGGTCTGAGAAGCGATATGTACATGCCTACTCAGTGCTAGAATGTTTTCAAAATATAGGCTCAAAACATGCTAAAAAAATCGATATTTTAAGTGTCCAAAGTCAATATGTGCATGCATCTTCTGTACCCGTTTATATCTCAAATTCAGGCTCAAAACACCCGAAAATTCGTTATTTGTGGGATCCCAGTAGCGATCTGTACATGTCTACTCAGTGCTAAAATATTATCAAAATATAGGCCCAAAACATGCTCAAAATCGATATTTTAGGTGCACAAAATCGATATCTCAAATTGAGGCCCAAAACACCCGAAAATTTGATATTTTGGGGTTCCAGAAGCGATCTGTACATGCCTACTCCGTGTTAAAGTATTTTCAAAATACAGGCCCAAAACATACTGAAAATCGATCTTTTAGGTGCCCAAAAGTCGATATGTGCATGCATCTTCTGTACCCGTTTATATCTCAAATTTAGGCTCCAAGCACCCCGAAAATTCGATATTTTGGGGTCCCAGAAGCGATCTGTACATGCCTACTCATATACAAGCCAAAATATGCTGAAAATCGATATTTTAGGTGCCCAAAGTTAATATGTTTATGCATCTTCTGCACCCGTTTATATCCCAAATTCAACCTCAAAACAACCAAAAATTCGATATTTTGGGGTCCCAGAAGCGATCTGTACATGCCTACTCAGTGCTAGAATATTTTCAAAATATAGTCGTAAAACATGCTGAAAATCGATATTTTAGGTGCACAAAGTCGATATCTCAAATTGAGGCCCAAAACACCCGAAAATTCGATATTTTGGGGTCCCAGAAGCGATCTGTACATGCCTACTCCGTGTTAGAATATTTTCAAAATACAGGCCCAAAACATACTGAAAATCGATCTTTTAGGTGCCCAAAAATTGATATGTGCATGCATATTCTGTACCCGTTTATATCTCAATTTCAGGATCCAAACACCCGAAAATTCGATATTTTGGGGTCCCAGAAGAGATCTGTACATGCCTACTCTTAGTTAGAATGTTTTCAAGATACATACCCAAAACATGCTCTAAATCGATATTTTAGGTGCCCAAAAGTCGATATGTGCATGCATCTTCTGTACCCGTTTATATCTCAAATTCAGGCTCAAAACACCCGAAAATTCGTTGTTTTCGGGTCCAAGAAGCGATCTGTACATGCCTACTCCTAGTTAGAATGTTTTCAAGATACAGACCCAAAACATGCTCAAAATCGATATTTTAGGTGCCAAAAGTCGATATGTGCATGCATCTTCAGTACCTGTTTATATCTCAAATTCAGGCTCAAAACACCCGAAAATTCGATATTTTGGGGTCCCAGAAGCGATCTGTACATGCCTACTCAGCGCTAGAATATTTTTAAAATATAGGCTCAAAACATGCTAAACTCGATATTTTAGGTGCCCAAAGTCGATATCTCAAATTCAGGCCCAAAACACCCGAAAATTCGATATTATGGGGTCCCAAAAGCGATCTGTACATGCCTACTCCGTGTTAGAGTATTTTCAAGATACAGGCCCAAAACATGCTGAAAATCGATATTTTAGGTGCATAAAAGTCGATATGTGCATGCATCTTTTGTACCCGTTTATATCTCAATTTCAGGCTCCAAACACCCGAAAATTCGTTATTTTTGGGTTCTAGAAGCGATCTGTACATGCCTACTCCTAGATAGAATGTTTTAAAGATACAGACCCAAAACTTGCTCATAATCGATATTTTAGGTGCCCAAAAGTCGATATGTGCATGCATCTTCAGTATCCGTTTATATCTCAAATTCAGGCTCCAAACACCCGAAAATTCGATATTTTGGGGTCCCAGAAGCGATCTGAACATGCCTACTCATCTACAGGCCAAAATATGCTAAAAATCGATATTTTAAGTGCCCAAAGTCAATATGTGTATGCATCTTCTGTACCCGTTTATATCTCAAATTCAGGCTCAAAACACACGAAAATTTGTTATTTTTGGGTCCTAGAAGCGATCTGTACATGCCTATTCCTAGTTAGAATGTTTACAAGATACAGACCCAAAACATGCTCAAAATCGATATTTTAGGTGCCCAAAAGTCGATTTGTGCATGCATCTTCAGTACCCGTTTATATCTTAAATTCAGGCTCAAAATACCCGAAAATTCGATATTTTGGGGTCCCAGAAGCGATCTGTACATGCCTACTCAGTGCTAGAATATTTTCAAAATATATGCCCAAAACATGCTAAAAATCGATATTTTAGGTGCACAAAGTCAATATCTCAAATTCAGGCCCAAAACACCTGAAAATTCGATATTTTTGGGTCCTAGAAGCAATCTGTACATGCCTAGTCCGTGTTAGAATATTTTCAAAATACAGGCCCAAAACATACTGAAAATCAATCTTTTAGGTGCCCAAAAATCGATATGTGCATGCATATTCTGTACCCGTTTATATCTCAATTTCAGGCTCCAAACCCCCGAAAATTCGTTATTTTTGGGTTCTAGAAGCGATCTGTACATGCCTACTTCTAGTTAGAATGTTTTCAAGATACAGACCCAAAACATGCTGAAAAACGACCTTTTAGGTGCCCAAAAGTCGATATGTGCATGCATCTTCTGTACCCGTTTATATCTTAAATTCAGGCTCCAAACACCCGAAAATTCGATATTTTGGGGTCCCAGAAGCGATCTGAACATGCCTACTCCGTGTTAGAGTATTTTCAAAACACAGGCCCAAAACATGCTGAAAATCGATATTTTAGGTGCACAAAAGTCGATATGTGCATTCATCTTTTGTTCCCGTTTATATCTCAATTTCAGGCTCCAAACCCCCGAAAATTCGTTATTTTTGGGTTCTAGAAGCTATCTGTACATGCCTACTCCTAGTTAGAATGTTTTCAAGATACAGACCCAAAACATGCTCTAAATCGATATTTTAGGTGCCCAAAAGTCGATATGTGCATGCATCTTCAGTACCCGTTTATATCTCAATTTCAGGCTCCAAACACCCGAAAATTCGATATTTTGGGGTCCCAGAAGCGATCTGAACATGCCTACTCAGATACAAGCCAAAACATGCTGAAAATCGATATTTTAGGTCCCCAAAGTCAATATGTTTATGCATCTTCTGAACCCGTTTATATCCCAAATTCAACCTCAAAACCCCCGAAAATTCGATATTTTTGGGTCCCAGAAGCGATCTGTACATGCCTACTCAGTGTTAGAATGTTTTCAAAATATAGGCTCAACACATGCTAAAAATCGATATTTTAAGT
This sequence comes from Petrolisthes cinctipes, assembly GCA_033782935.1. NCBI lineage: Eukaryota > Metazoa > Arthropoda > Malacostraca > Decapoda > Porcellanidae > Petrolisthes > Petrolisthes cinctipes. The sequence continues at coordinate 10,397,110 of JAWQEG010000062.1, read as the reverse complement.
GTCCAAAGTCGATATGTGCATGCATCTTCTGTACCCGTTTATATCTCAAATTCAGGCTCAAAACACACGAAAATTTGTTATTTTTGGGTCCTACAAGCAATCTGTACATGCCTATTCCTAGTTAGAATGTTTTCAAGATACAGACCCAAAACATGCTCAAAATCGATGTTTTAGGTGCACAAAGTCGATATCTCAAATTGAGGCCCAAAACACCCGAAAATTCGATATTTTGGGGTCCCAGAAGCGATCTGTACATGCCTTCTCCGGGTTAGAATATTTTCAAAATACAGGCCCAAAACATACTGAAAATCGATCATTTAGGTGCCCAAAAATTGATATGTGCATCCATATTCTCTATCCGTTTATATCTCAATTTCAGTCTCCAAACACCCGAAAATTCGATATTTTGGGGTCCCAGAAGCGATTTGTACATGCCTACTCTTAGTTAGAATGTTTTCAAGATACATACCCAAAAAAAGCTCTAAATCGATATTTTAGGTGCCCAAAAGTCGATATGTGCATGCATCTTCAGTACCCGTTTATATCTCAAATTAGGGCTCAAAACACCCGAAAATTCGATATTTTGGGGTGCCAGAAGCAATCTGTACATGCCTACTCAGTGCTAGAATATTTTCAAAATATAGGCCCAAAATATGCTAAAAATCGATATTTTAGGTGCACAAAGTCGATATCTCAAATTGAGGCCCAAAACACCCGAAAATTCGATATTTTGGGGTCCCAGAAGCGATCTGTACATGCCTACTCCTTGTTAGAATATTTTTAAAGTACAGGCCCAGAACACACTGAAAATCGACCTTTTAGGTGCCCAAAAGTCGATATGTGCATGTATCTTCTGTACCCGTTTATATCCCAAATTCAGGCTCCAAACACCCGAAAATTCGATATTTAGGGGTCTCAGAAGCGATCTGTACATGCCTACTCTGATACAAGCCAAAACATGCTGAAAACCGATATTGTATGTGCCCAAAGTCAATATGTGTATGCATCTTCTGCACCCGTTTATATCCCGAATTCAACCTGAAAACACCCGAAAATTCTATATTTTTGGGTCCCACAAGCGATCTGTACATGCCTACTCAGTGATAGAATGTTTTCAAAATATAGGCTCAAAACATGCTAAAAACCGATATTTTAGGTGCCCAAAGTCAATATGTGTATGCATCTTCTGCACCCGTTTATATCCCAAATTCAACCTCAAATCACCCAAAAAATCTATATTTTTGGGTCCTACAAGCGATCTGTACATGCCTACTCAGTGATAGAATGTTTTCAAAATATAGGCTCAAAACATGCTAAAAATCGATATTTTAGGTGCCCAAAGTCAATATGTGTATGCATCTTCTGCACCCGTTTATATCCCAAATTGAGGCTCAAAACACCCGAAAATTCGATATTTTGGGGTCCCAGAAGCGATCTGTACATGCCTCCTCAACGCTAGAATATTTTTAAAATATATGCCCAAAACATGCTAAAATCGATATTTTAGGTGCCCAAAGTCGATATCTCAAATTCAGGCCCAAAACACCCGAAAATTCGATATTTTGGGGTCCCAGAAGCGATCTGTACATGCATACTCCGTGTTAGAGTATTTTCAAGATACAGGCCCAAAACATGCTGAAAATCGATATTCTAGGTGCACAAAAGTCGATATGTGCATGCATCTTCTGCACCCGTTTATATTCCAAATTCAACCTCAAAACAACCGAAAATTCGATATTTTTGCGTCCCAGAAGCGATCTGTACATGCCTACTCAGTGCTAGAATGTTTTCAAAATATAGGCTCAAAACATGCAAAAAATCAATATTTTATGTGTCCAAAGTCGATATGTGCATGCATCTTCTGTACCCGTTTATATCTCAAATTCAGGCTCAAAACACCCGAAAACTCGCTATTTTTGGGTCCTAGAAGCGATCTGTACATGCCTTTTCCTAGTTAGAATGTTTTCAAGATACAGACACAAAACATGCTCAAAATCGATATTTTAGGTGCCCAAAGTCAATATGTGTATGGATCTTCTGAAATCGTTTATATCCCAAATTCAACCTCAAAACACCCGAAAATTCGATATTTTTGGGTCCCACAAGCGATCTGTACATGCCTACTCAGTGATAGAATGTTTTCAAAATATAGGCTCAAAACATGCTTAAAACCGATATTTTAGGTGCCCAAAGTCAATATGTGCATGCATCTTCTGCACCCGTTTATATCCCAAATTCAACCTCAAAACACCCGAAATTTCAATATTTTGGGGTCCCAGAAGCGATCTGTACATGCCTATTCCTAGTTAGAATGTTTTCAAGATACAGACCCAAAACATGCTCAAAATCGATATTTTAGGTGCCCAAAGTCAATAAGTCTATGCATCTTCTGCACCCGTTTATATCCCAAATCAACCTCAAAACCTCCGAAAATTCGATATTTTTGCGTCCCAGAAACGAGCTGTACATGCCTACTTAGTGCTAGAATGTTTTCAAAATATAGGCTCAAAACATGCTAAAAATCAATATTTTAAGTGTCCAAATTCGATATGTGCATGCATCTTCTGTACCCGTTTATATCTCAAATTCACGCTCAAAACACCCGAAAATTCGTTATTTTTGGGTCGAAGAAACGATCTGTACATGCCTATTCCTATTTAGAATGTTTTCAAGATACAGACCCAAAACATGCTCAAAATCGATATTTTAGGTGCCCAAAAGTCGATAGGTGCATGCATCTTCAGTACCCGTTTATATCTCAAATTTAGGCTCAAAACACCTGAAAATTCGATATTTTGGGGTCCCAGAAGCGATCTGTACATGCCTACTCAGTGCTAGAATATTTTCAAAATATAGGCCCAAAACATGCTAAAAATCGATATTTTAGGTGCCCAAAAATTGATAGGTGCATGCATATCCTGTATCCGTTTATATCTTAATTTCAGGCCCCAAACACCCGAAAATTCGATATTTTGGGGTCCCAGAAGCGATCTGTACATGCCTACTCAGTGCTAGAATATTTTTAGAATATAGGCCCAAAACATGCTAAAATCGATATTTTAGGTGCCCAAAGTCAATATGTGTATGCATCTTCTGCACCCGTTTATATCCCAAATTCAACCTCAAAACAACCGAAAATTCGATATTTTTGGGTACCAGAAGCGATCTGTACATGCCTACTCAATGCTAGAATGTTTTTAAAATATAGGCTCAAAACATGCTAAAAATCGATATTTTAGGTGTCCAAAGTCGATATGTGCATGCATCTTCTGTACCCGTTTATATCTCAAATTTTGGCTCAAAACACCCGAAAATTCGATATTTTGGGGGCCCAGAAGCGATCTGTACATGCCTACTCAGTGTTAGAATGTTTTCAAAATATAGGCTCAAAACATGCAAAAAATCGATATTTTAAGTGCCCAAGTCGATATGTGCATGCATCTTCTGTACCCGTTTATATCTCAAATTCAGGCTCCAAACACCCGAAAATTCGATATTTTGGATTCCCAGAAACGATCTGTACATGCCTACTCATCTACAGGCCAAAACATGCTAAACATCGATATTTTAAGTGCCCAAAGTCAATATGTGCATGCATCTTCTGCACCCGTTTATATCCCAAATTCAACCTCAAAACCCCCGAAAATTCGATGTTTTTGGGTCCCATAAGCGATCTGTGCATGCCTATTCCTAGTTAGAATTTTTTCAAGATACAGACCCAAAACATGCTCAAAATCGATATTTTAGGTGCCCAAAAGTCGATATGTGCATGCATCTTCTGTACCCGTTTATACCTTAAGTTCAGGCTCAAAATACCCGAAAATTCGATATTTTGGGGTCCCAGAAGCGATCTGTACATGCCTACTCCGTGCTAGAATATTTTCAAAATATATGCCCAAAACATGCTAAAAATCGATATTTTAGGTGCACAAAGTCGATATCTCAAATTCAGGCCCAAAACACCCGAAAATTCGATATTTTGGGGTCCCAGAAGCGATCTGCACATGCCTACTCCGTGTTAGAATATTTTCAAAATACAGACCCAAAACATACTGAAAATCGATCTTTTAGGTGCCCAAAAATCGATATGTGTATGCATATTTTGTACCCGTTTATATCTCAATTTCAGGCTCCAAACACCCGAAAATTCGATATTTTGGGGTCCCAGAAGCGATCTGTACATGCCTACTCTTAGTTAGAATATTTTCAAGATAAACCCCTCAAAACATGGTCTAAATCGATATTTTAGGTGCACAAAAGTCGATATGTGAATGCATCTTTAGTACCCGTTTATATCTCAAATTCAGGCTCCAAACACCCGAAAATTCAATATTTAGGGGTCCCAGAAGCGATCTGTACATGCCTACTCAGATACAGGCCAAAACATGCTGAAAATCGATATTTAAGTGCCCAAAGTCAATATGTTTATGCATCTTCTGCACCCGTTTATATCCGAAATTCAACCTCAAAACAACCGAAAATTCGATATTTTTCGGTACCAGAATCGATCTGTACATGCCTACTCAGTGCTAGAATGTTTTCAAAATATAGGCTCAAAACATGCTAAAAATCGATATTTTAAGTGTCCAAAGTCGATATGTGCATGCATCTTCTGTACCCGTTTATATCTTCAATTGTGGCTCAAAACATCCGAAAATTCGGAATTTTGGGGTCCCAGAAGCGATCTGTACATGCTTACTCCTTGTTAGAGTAATTTCAAAATACAGGCCCAAAACACACTGAAAATCGATCTTTTAGGTGCCCAAAAGTCGATATGTGCATGCATCTTCTGTACCCGTTTTTATCTCAAATTCAGGCTCCAAATACCCGAAAATTCGATATTTTGGGGTCGCAGAAGCGGTCTGTACATGCCTACTCAGATACAGGCCAAAACATGCTGAAAACCGATATTTTAGGTGCCCAAAGTCTATATGTGTATGCATCTTCTGCACCTATTTATATTCCAAATTCAACCTCAAAACACCCGAAAATTCGATATTTTTGGGTCCCACAAGCAATCTGTACATGCCTACTCAGTGAAAGAATGTTTTCAAAATATAGGCTTAAAACATGCAAAAAATCGATATTTTAAGTGTCCAGGGTCGATATGTGCATGCATCTTCTGTACCCGTTTATATCTCAAATTCAGGCTCAAAAAACCCGAAAATTCAAAATTTTTGTGTCCTAGTAGCGATCTTTACAAGCCTATTCCTAGTTAGAATGTTTTCAAGATACAGACCCAAAACATGCTCAAAATCGATATTATAGGTGACCAAAAGTCGATAAGTGCATGTATCATCAGTACCCGTTTATATCTTAAATTCAGGCTCCAAACACACGAAAATTCGATATTTTGGGGTCCCAATAGCGATCTGTACATGTCTACTCAAATACAGGCTAAAAGATGCTGAAAATCGATATTTATGTGCAAAAGTCAATATGTGTATGCATCTTCTGCACCCGTTTATATCCCAAATTCAACCTCAAAACACTCGAAAAATCGATATTTTTGGGACCCAGAAGCGATCTGTACATGCCTACTCAGTGCTATAATGTATTAAAAATATATGCCCAAAACATGCTAAAAATCGATATTTTAGGTGCACAAAGTCGATATCTCAAATTCAGGACCAAAACACCCGAAAATTCGATATTTTTCGGTCCCAGAAGCGGTCTGTACATGCCTACTCCATGTTAGAGTATTTTCAAAATACAGGCCCAAAACATACGGAAAATCGATATTTTAGGTGCTCAAAAGTCGATATGTGCATGCATCTTCTGTACCCGTTTATATCTCAAATTCAACCTCAAAACACTCGAAAAATCGATATTTTTGGGACCCAGAAGCGATCTGTACATGCCTACTCAGTGCTAGAATGTTTTCAAAATATAGGCTCAAAACATGCTAAAAATCGGTATTTTAAGTGTCCACAGTCGATATGTGCATGCATCTTCTGTACCCGTTTATATCTCAAATTCAGGCTCAAAACACTCGATAGTTCGTTCCTTTTGGGTCCTAGAAGCAATCTGTACATGCCTACTCCTAGTTAGAATGTTTTCAAGATACAGACCCAAAACATGCTCAAAATCGATATTATAGGTGACCAAAAGTCGATATGTGCATGCATCATCAGTACCCGTTTATATCTTAAATTCAGGCTCCAAACACACGAAAATTCAATATTTTGGGGGTCCCAGTACCGATCTGTACATGCCTACTCAAATACAGGCTAAAACATGCTGAAAATCGATATTTATGTGCAAAAGTCAATATGTGTATGCATCTTCTGCACCCGTTTATATCCCAAATTCAACCTCAAAACACTCGAAAAATCGATATTTTTGGGACCCAGAAGCGATCTGTACATGCCTACTCAGTGCTATAATGTATTAAAAATATATGCCCAAAACATGCTAAAAATCGATATTTTAGGTGCACAAAGTCGATATCTCAAATTCAGGACCAAAACACCCGAAAATTCGATATTTTTCGGTCCCAGAAGCGGTCTGTACATGCCTACTCCATGTTAGAGTATTTTCAAAATACAGGCCCAAAACATACGGAAAATCGATATTTTAGGTGCTCAAAAGTCGATATGTGCATGCATCTTCTGTACCCGTTTATATCTCAAATTCAACCTCAAAACACTCGAAAAATCGATATTTTTGGGACCCAGAAGCGATCTGTACATGCCTACTCAGTGCTAGAATGTTTTCAAAATATAGGCTCAAAACATGCTAAAAATCGGTATTTTAAGTGTCCACAGTCGATATGTGCATGCATCTTCTGTACCCGTTTATATCTCAAATTCAGGCTCAAAACACTCGATAGTTCGTTCCTTTTGGGTCCTAGAAGCAATCTGTACATGCCTACTCCTAGTTAGAATGTTTTCAAGATACAGACCCAAAACATGCTCAAAATCGATATTATAGGTGACCAAAAGTCGATATGTGCATGCATCATCAGTACCCGTTTATATCTTAAATTCAGGCTCCAAACACACGAAAATTCAATATTTTGGGGTCCCAGTACCGATCTGTACATGCCTACTCAAATACAGGCTAAAACATGCTGAAAATCGATATTTATGTGCAAAAGTCAATATGTGTATGCATCTTCTGCACCCGTTTATATCCCAAATTCAACCTCAAAACACTCGAAAAATCGATATTTTTGGGACCCAGAAGCGATCTGTACATGCCTACTCAGTGCTATAATGTATTAAAAATATATGCCCAAAACATGCTACAAATCGATATTTTAGGTGCCCAAATTCGATATCTTAAATTCAGGACCAAAACACCCGAAAATTCGATATTTTTGGGTCCCAGAAGCGGTCTGTACATGCCTACTCCATGTTAGAGTATTTTCAAAATACAGGCCCAAAACATACGGAAAATCGATATTTTAGGTGCTCAAAAGTCGATATGTGCATGCATCTTCTGTACCCGTTTATATCTCAAATTCAACCTCAAAACACTCGAGAGTTCGTTACTTTTGGGTCCTAGAAGCAATCTGTACATGCCTACTCTTAGTTAGAATGTTTTCAAGATACAGACCCAATACATGCTCAAAATCGATATTTTAGGTGCCCAAAAGTCGATATGTGCATGCATCTTCAGTACCCGTTTATATCTCAAATTCAGGCTCAAAATACCCGAAAATTCGATATTTTGGGGTCCCAGAAGCGATCTGTACATGCCTACTCAGTGCTAGAATATTTTCAAAATATAGGCTCAAAACATGCTAAAAATCGATATTTTAGGTGCCCAAATTCGATATCTCAAATTCAGTCCCAAAATACCCGAAAATTCGTTATTTTTGTGTCCGAGAAGCGATCTGTACATGCCTACTCCTAGTTAGAATGTTTTCAAGATACAGAAAAAAAACATGTTAAAAATCAATATTTGAGGTGCCCCAAAATCGATATATGCATGCATCTTTAATACCCGTTTATATCTCAAATTCAGGTTCCAAACACCCGAAAATTCGATATTTTGGGGTCCCAGAAGCGATCTGTACATGCCTACTCAGATACAGCCAAAAAAATACTGAAAATCGATATTTTAAGTGCCCAAAGTCAATATGTGTATGCATCTTCTGCACCCGTTTATATCCCAAATTCAACCTCAAAACACCCGAAAATTCTATATTTTTGGGTCCCAGAAGCGACCTGTACATGCCTACTCAGTGCTAGAATGTTTTCAAAATAAAGGCTCAAAACATGCTAAAAATCGATATTTTAAGTGTCCAGGGTCGATATGTGCATGCATCTTCTGTACCCGTTTATATCTCAAATTCAGGCTCAAAACACCCGAAAATTCAAAATTTTTGTGTCCTTGTAGCAATCTGTACATGCCTACTCCTAGTTAGAATGTTTTTAAGATACAGACCTAAAACATGCTCAAAATCGATATTATAGGTGCACAAAAGTCGATATGTGCATGCATCATCAGTACCCGCTTATATCTTAAATTCAGGCTCAAAATACCCGAAAATTCGATATTTTGTGGTTCCAGAAGCGATCTGTACATGCCTACTCAGTACTAGAATATTTTCAAAATATATGCCCAAAACATGCTACAAATCAATATTTTATGTGCCCAAATTCGATATCTCAAATTCAGGACCAAAACAACCGAAAATTCGATATTTTGGGGTCCCAGAAGCGATTTCTACATGCCTACTCCGTGTTAGAGTATTTTCAAAATACAGGCCCAAAACATACGGAAAATCAATATTTTAGGTGCCCAAAAGTGGATATGTGCATGCATCTTCTGTACCCGTTTATATCTCAAACTCAGGCTCCAAACACCCGAAAATTTGATATTTTGGGCTCCTAGAAGCGATCTGTACATGCCTACTAAGATACAGGCCAAAACATGCTGAAAATCGATATTTTAGGTGCCCAAAGTCAATATGTGTATGCATCTTCTGCACCTGTTTATATCCCAAATTCAACCTTAAAACACCCGAAAATTCGATATATTTGGGTCCCAGAAGCAATCTGTACATGCCTACTCAGTGCTAGAATATTTTCAAAATATATGCCAAAACATGCTACAAATCGATATTTTAGGTGCTCAAATTCGATATCTCAAATTCAGGACCAAAACACCCGAAAATTCGATATTTTGGGGTCCCAGAATCGATCTGTACATGCATACTCCGTGTTAGAGTGTTTTCAAAATACAGGCCCAAAACATACGGAAAATCGATATTTTAGGTGCCCAAAAGTCGATATGTGCATGCATCATCTGTACCCGTTTATATCTCAAATTCAGGCTCAAAACACTTGAGAATACGTTGTTTTTGGGTCCTAGAAGCGATTTGTACATGCCTACTCCTAGTTAGAATGTTTTCAAGATACATACCCAAAACATGCTCAAAATCGATATTTTAGGTGCCCAAAAGTCGATATGTGCATGCATCTTCAGTACCCGTTTATATCTCAAATTCAGGCTCAAAATACCCGAAAATTCGATATTTTGGGGTCCCAGAAGCGATCTGTGCATGCCTACTCAGTGCTAGAATATTTTCAAAATATAGGCTCAAAACATGCTAAAAATCGATATTTTAGGTGCCCAAATTCGATATCTCAAATTCAGGCCCAAAATACCGAAAATTCGTTATTTTTGGGTCCGAGAAGCGATCTGTACATGCCTACTCCGTGTTAGAGTATTTTCAAAATACAGACCCAAAACATGCTCAAAATCGATATTTTTGGTGCCCAAAAGTCGATACGTGCATGCATCTTCAGTACCCGTTTATATCCCAAATTCAGGCTCAAAATACCCGAAAATTCGATATTTTGGGGTCCCAGAAGCGATCTGTACATGCCTACTCAGTGCTAGAATATTTTCAAAATATAGGCTCAAAACATGCTACAAAATCGATATTTTAGGTGCCCAAATTCGATTTCTCAAATTCAGGTCCAAAATACCCGAAAATTCGTTATTTTTGGGTCCGAGAAGCGATCTGTACATGCCTACTCCTAGTTAGAATGTTTTCAAGATACAGACACAAAACATGTTAAAAATCGATATTTTAGGTGCCCAAAAGTCGATATGTGCATGCATCTTCAATACCCGTTTATATCTCAAATTCAGGTTCCAAACACCCGAAAATTCGATATTTTGGGGTCCCAGAAGCGATCTGTACATGCCTATTCAGATACAGCAAAAAAAATACTGAAAATCGATATTGTAAGTACACAAAGTAAATATGTGTATGCATCTTCTGCACCCGTTTATATCCCAAATTCAACCTCAAAACACCCGAAAAATCGATATTTTTGGGTCCCAGAAGCGATCTATACATGCATACTCAGTGCTAGAAGGTTTTCAAAATAAAGGCTCAAAACATGCTAAAAATCGATATTTTAAGTGTCCAAAGTCGATATGTGCATGCATCTTCTGAACCCGTATATATCTCAAATTCAGGCCTAAAACATCCGAAAATTCTTTATTTTTGGGTCCTAGAAGCGATGAGTACATGCCTATTCTTAGTTAAAATGTTTTCATGATACAGACCCATAACATGCTCAAAATCGATATTTTAGGTGCCCAAAAGTCGATCTGTGCATGCATCTTCAGTACCCGTTTATATCCCAAATTCAACCTCAAAACACCCGAAAATACGATATTTTTTGGGTCCCAGAAGCGATCTGTACTTAGTGCTAGAATGTTTTCAAAATAAAGGCTCAAAACATGCAAAAAATCGATATTTTAAGTGTCCAGGGTCGATATGTGCATGAATCTTCTGTACCCGTTTATATCTCAAATTCAGGCTCAAAACACCCGAAAATTTGTTATTTTTGGGTCCTAGTAGCGATCTGTACATGCCTACTCCTAGTTAGAATGTTTTCAAGATACAGACCCAAAACATGCTCAAAATCGATATTATAGGTGCCCAAAAGTCGATATGTGCATGCATCATCAGTACCCGTTTCTATCTTAAATTCAGGCTCAAAATACCCGAAAATTCGATATTTTGTGGTTCCAGAAGCGATCTGTACATGCCTACTCAGTGCTAGAATATTTTCAAAATATATGCCCAAAACATGCTACAAATCGATATTTTAGGTGCCCAAATTCGATATCTCAAATTCAGGACCAAAACACCCGAAAATTCGATATTTTGGGGTCCCAGAAGCGATCTGTACATGCCTACTCCGTGTTAGAGTATTTTCAAAATACAGGCCCAAAACATACGGAAAATCGATATTTTAGGTGCCCAAAAGTCGATATGTGCATGCATCTTCTGTGCCCGTTTATATTTCAAATTCTGTCTCCAAACACACGAAAATTCGATATTTTGGGGTCCCAGTAGCGATCTGTACATGCCTACTCAGATACAGGCCAAAACATGCTGAAAATCGTTATTTTAAGTGCCCAAAGTCAATATGTGTATGCATCTTCTGCACCCGTTTATATCCCAAATTCAACCTCAAAACACTCGAAAATTCGATATTTTTTGGTCCCAGAAGCGATCTGTACATGCCTACTCAGTGCTATAATGTTTTCAAAATATATGCCCAAAACATGCTACAAATCGATATTTTAGGTGCCCAAATTCGATATCTCAAATTCAGGACCAAAACACCCGAAAATTCGATATTTTGGGGTCCCAGAATCGATCTGTACATGCATACTCCGTGTTAGAGTATTTTCAAAATTCAGGCCCAAAACATACGGAAAATCGATATTTTAGGTGCCCAAAAGTCGATATGTGCATGCATCTTCTGTACCCGTTTATATCTCAAATTCAGGCTCAAAACACTCGAGAATTCGTTATTTTTGGGTCCTAGAAGCGATTTGTACATGCCTACTCCTAGTTAAAATGTTTTCAGGATACAGACCCAAAACATGCTCAAAATCGATATTTTAGGTGCCCAAAAGTCGATATGTGCATGCATCTTCAGTACCCGTTTATATCTCAAATTCAGGCTCAAAATACCCGAAAATTCGATATTTTGGGATCCCAGAAGCGATCTGTGCATGCCTACTCAGTGCTAGAATATTTTCAAAATATAGGCACAAAACATGCTAAAAATCGATATTTTAGGTGCCCAAATTCGATATCTCAAATTCAGGCCCAAAATACCCTAAAATTCGTTATTTTTGGGTCCGAGAAGCGATCTGTACATGCCTACTCCGTGTTAGAGTATTTTCAATATACAGGCCCAAAACATACGGAAAATCGATATTTTAGGTGCCCAAAAGTCGATATGTGCATGCATCTTCTGTACCCGTTTATATCTCAAATTCAACCTCAAAACACCCGAAAATTCGATATTTTTGGGTCCCAGAAGCGATCTGTACATGCCTACTCAGTGCTAGAATATTTTATAAAATATAGGCTCAAAACATGCTAAAAATCGATATTTTAGGTGCCCAAATTCGATATCTCAAATTCAGGCCCAAAATACCCGAAAATTCGTTATTTTTGGGTCCCAAAAGCGATCTGTACATGCCTACTCCTAGTTAGAATGTTTTCAAGATAGACACAAAACATGTTAAAAATCGATATTTTAGGTGCCCAAAAGTCGATATGTGCATGCATCTTCAATACCCGTTTATATATCAAATTCAGGTTCAAAACACCAGAAAATTTGATATTTTGGGGTCCCAGAAGCGATCTGTACATGCCTACTCAGATACAGCCAAAAAAATACTGAAAATCGATATTTTAAGTGCCCAAAGTCAATATGTGTATGCATCTTCTGCACCCGTTTATATCCCAAATTCAACCTCAAAACACCCGAAAATTTGATATTTTTGGGTTCCAGAAGCGATCTGTACACGCCTACGCAGTGCTAGAATGTTTTCAAAATAAAGGCTCAAAACATGCTAAAAATCGATATTTTAAGTGTCCAGTGTCGATATGTGCATGCATCTTCTGTACCCGTTTATATCTCAAATTCAGGCTCAAAACACCCGAAAATTTGTTATTTTTGGGTATTAGTAGCGATCTTTAAATGCCTACTCCTAGTTAGAATGTTTTCAAGATACAGACCCAAAACATGCTCAAAATCGATATTATAGGTGCCCAAAAGTCGATATGTGCATGCATCATCAGTACACGTTTATATCTTAAATTCAGGCTCAAAATACCCGAAAATTCGATATTTTGTGGTTCCAAAAGCGATCTGTACATGCCTACTCAGTGCTAGAATATTTTCAAAATATATGCCCAAAACATGCTACAAATCGATATTTTAGGTGCCGAAATTCGACATCTCAAATTCAGGACCAAAACACCCGAAAGTTCGATATTTTGGGGCCCCAGAAGCGATCTCTACATGCCTACTCCGTGTTAGAGTATTTTCAAAATACAGGCCCAAAACATACTGAAAATCGATATTTTAGGTGCCCAAAAGTCGGTATGTGCATGCATCTTCTGTACCCGTTTATATCTCAAATTCAGCCTCCAAACACACGAAAATTCGATATTTTGGGGTCCCAGAGCGATATGTACATGCCTACTCAGATACAGGCCAAAACATGCTGAAAATCGATATTTTAAGTGCCCAAAGTCAATATGTGTATGCATCTTCTGCACCCGTTTATATCCCAAATTCATCCTCAAAACACTCGAAAATTCGATTTTTTTGGGTCCCAGAAGCGATCTGTACATGCCTACTCAGTGCTATAATGTTTTCAAAATATATGCCCAAAACATGCTACAAATCGATATTTTAGGTGCCCAAATTCGATATCTCAAATTCAGGACCAAAATACCCGACAATTCGAAATTTTGGGGTCCCAGAAGCGATCTGTACATGCCTACTCCGTGTTAGAGTATTTTCAAAATACAGGCCCAAAACATACGGAAAATCGATATTTTAGGTGCCCAAAAGTCGATATGTGCATGCATCTTCTGTACCCGTTTATATCTCAAATTCAACCTCAAAACACCCGAAAATTCGATATTTTTGGGTCCCAGAAGCGATCTGTACATGCCTACTCAGTGCTAGAATATTTTCAAAATATAGGCTCAAAACATGCTAAAAATCGATATTTTAGGTGCCCAAATTCGATATCTCAAATTCATGCCCAAAATACCCGAAAATTCGTTATTTTTGGGTCCCAAAAGCGATCTGTACATGCCTACTCCTAGTTAGAATGTTTTCAAGATAGACACAAAACATGTTAAAAATCGATATTTTAGGTGCCCAAAAGTCGATATGTGCATGCATCTTCAATACCCGTTTATATATCAAATTCAGGTTCAAAACACCCGAAAATTTGATATTTTGGGGTCCCAGAAGCGATCTGTACATGCCTACTCAGATACAGCCAAAAAAATACTGAAAATCGATATTTTAAGTGCCCAAAGTCAATATGTGTATGCATCTTCTGCACCCGTTTATATCCCAAATTCAACCTCAAAACACCCGAAAATTTGATATTTTTGGGTTCCAGAAGCGATCTGTACACGCCTACGCAGTGCTAGAATGTTTTCAAAATAAAGGCTCAAAACATGCTAAAAATCGATATTTTAAGTGTCCAGGGTCGATATGTGCATGCATCTTCTGTACCCGTTTATATCTCAAATTCAGGCTCAAAACACCCGAAAATTTGTTATTTTTGGGTCCTAGTAGCGATCTTTAAATGCCTACTCCTAGTTAGAATGTTTTCAAGATACAGACCCAAAACATGCTCAAAATCGATATTATAGGTGCCCAAAAGTCGATATGTGCATGCATCATCAGTACACGTTTATATCTTAAATTCAGGCTCAAAATACCCGAAAATTCGATATTTTGTGGTTCCAAAAGCGATCTGTACATGCCTACTCAGTGCTAGAATATTTTCAAAATATATGCCCAAAACATGCTACAAATCGATATTTTAGGTGACGAAATTCGACATCTCAAATTCAGGACCAAAACACCCGAAAGTTCGATATTTTGGGGCCCCAGAAGCGATCTCTACATGCCTACTCCGTGTTAGAGTATTTTCAAAATACAGGCCCAAAACATACGGAAAATCGATATTTTAGGTGCCCAAAAGTCGGTATGTGCATGCATCTTCTGTACCCGTTTATATCTCAAATTCAGCCTCCAAACACACGAAAATTCGATATTTTGGGGTCCCAGAGCGATATGTACATGCCTACTCAGATACAGGCCAAAACATGCTGAAAATCGATATTTTAAGTGCCCAAAGTCAATATGTGTATGCATCTTCTGCACCCGTTTATATCCCAAATTCATCCTCAAAACACTCGAAAATTCGATTTTTTTGGGTCCCAGAAGCGATCTGTACATGCCTACTCAGTGCTATAATGTTTTCAAAATATATGCCCAAAACATGCTACAAATCGATATTTTAGGTGCCCAAATTCGATATCTCAAATTCAGGACCAAAATACCCGACAATTCGAAATTTTGGGGTCCCAGAAGCGATCTGTACATGCCTACTCCGTGTTAGAGTATTTTCAAAATACAGGCCCAAAACATACGGAAAATCGATATTTTAGGTGCCCAAAAGTCGATATGTGCATGCATCTTCTGTACCCGTTTATATCTCAAATTCAACCTCAAAACACCCGAAAATTCGATATTTTTGGGTCCCAGAAGCGATCTGTACATGCCTACTCAGTGCTAGAATATTTTCAAAATATAGGCTCAAAACATGCTAAAAATCGATATTTTAGGTGCCCAAATTCGATATCTCAAATTCATGCCCAAAATACCCGAAAATTCGTTATTTTTGGGTCCAAGAAGAGATCTGTACATGCCTACTCCTAGTTAGAATGTTTACAAGATACAGTCACAAAACATGTTAAAAATCGATATTTTAGGTGCCCAAAAGTCGATATGTGCATGCATCTTCAATATCCGTTTATATCTCAAATTCAGGTTCCAAACACCCGAAAATTCGATATTTTGGGGTCCCAGAAGCGATCTGTACATGCCTTCTCAGATACAGCCAAAAAAAAACTGAAAATCGATATTTTAAGTGCCCAAAGTCAATATGTGTATGCATCTTCTGCACCCGTTTATATCCCAAATTCAACCTCAAAACACCCGAAAATTCGATATTTTTGGGTCCCAGAAGCGACCTGTACATGCCTACTCAGTGCTAGAATGTTTTCAAAATAAAGGCTCAAAACATGCTAAAAATCGATATTTTAAGTGTCCAGGGTCGATATGTGCATGCATCTTCTGTACCCGTTTATATCTCAAATTCAGGGTCAAAACACCCGAAAATTCAAAATTTTTGTGTCCTAGTAGCAATCTGTACATGCCTACTCCTAGTTAGAATGTTTTTAAGATACAGACCTAAAACATGCTCAAAATCGATATTATATGTGCACAAAAGTCGATATGTGCATGCATCATCAGTGCCCGTTTATATCTTAAATTCAGGCTCAAAATACCCGAAAATTCGATATTTTGTGGTTCCAGAAGCGATCTGTACATGCCTACTCAGTGCTAGAATATTTTCAAAATATATGCCCAAAACATGCTACAAATCAATATTTTATGTGCCCAAATTCGATATCTCAATTTCAGGACCAAAACAACCGAAAATTCGATATTTTGGGGTCCCAGAAGCGATCTCTACATGCCTACTCCGTGTTAGAGTATTTTCAAAATACAGGCCCAAAACATACGGAAAATCAATATTTTAGGTGCCCAAAAGTGGATATGTGCATGCATCTTCTGTACCCGTTTATATCTCAAATTCAGGCTCCAAACACCCGAAAATTCGATATTTTGGGGTCCTAGAAGCGATCTGTACATGCCTACTAAGGTACAGGCCAAAACATGCTGAAAATCGATATTTTAGGTGCCCAAAGTCAATATGTGTATGCATCTTCTGCACCCGTTTATATCCCAAATTCAACCTTAAAACACCCGAAAATTCGATATATTTGGGTCCCAGAAGCGATCTGTACATGCCTACTCAGTGCTAGAATATTTTCAAAATATATGCCAAAACATGCTAAAAATCGAAATTTTAGGTGCCCAAATTCGATATCTCAAATTCAGGCCCAAAATACCCGAAAATTTGTTATTTTTGGGTCCGAGAAGTGATATGTACATGCCTACTCCGTGTTAGAGTATTTTCAAAATACAGACCCAAAACATGCTCAAAATCGATATTTTAGGTGCCCAAAAGTCGATACGTGCATGCATCTTCAGTACCCGTTTATATCCCAAATTCAGGCTCAAAATACCCGAAAATTCGATATTTTGGGGTCCCAGAAGCGATCTGTACATGCCTACTCAGTGCTAGAATATTTTCAAAATATAGGCTCAAAACATGCTACAAAATCGATATTTTAGGTGCCCAAATTCGATATCTCAAATTCAGGCCCAAAATACCCGAAAATTCGTTATTTTTGGGTCCGAGAAGCGATCTGTACATGCCTACTCCTAGTTAGAATGTTTTCAAGATAGAAACAAAACATGTTAAAAATCGATATTTTAGGTGCCCAAAAGTCGATATGTGCATGCATCTTCAATACCCGTTTATATATCAAATTCAGGTTCAAAACACCCGAAAATTTGATATTTTGGGGTCCCAGAAGCGATCTGTACATGCCTACTCAGATACAGCCAAAAAAATACTGAAAATCGATATTTTAAGTGCCCAAAGTCAATATGTGTATGCATCTTCTGCACCCGTTTATATCCCAAATTCAACCTCAAAACACCCGAAAATTTGATATTTTTGGGTTCCAGAAGCGATCTGTACACGCCTACGCAGTGCTAGAATGTTTTCAAAATAAAGGCTCAAAACATGCTAAAAATCGATATTTTAAGTGTCCAGGGTCGATATGTGCATGCATCTTCTGTACCCGTTTATATCTCAAATTCAGGCTCAAAACACCCGAAAATTTGATATTTTTGGGTCCTAGTAGCGATCTTTAAATGCCTACTCCTAGTTAGAATGTTTTCAAGATACAGACCCAAAACATGCTCAAAATCGATATTATAGGTGCCCAAAAGTCGATATGTGCATGCATCATCAGTACACGTTTATATCTTAAATTCAGGCTCAAAATACCCGAAAATTCGATATTTTGTGGTTCCAAAAGCGATCTGTACATGCCTACTCAGTGCTAGAATATTTTCAAAGTATATGCCCAAAACATGCTACAAATCGATATTTTAGGTGCCGAAATTCGACATCTCAAATTCAGGACCAAAACACCCGAAAGTTCGATATTTTGGGGCCCCAGAAGCGATCTCTACATGCCTACTCAGTGTTAGAGTATTTTCAAAATACAGGCCCAAAACATACGGAAAATCGATATTTTAGGTGCCCAAAAGTCGGTATGTGCATGCATCTTCTGTACCCGTTTATATCTCAAATTCAGCCTCCAAACACACGAAAATTCGATATTTTGGGGTCCCAGAGCGATATGTACATGCCTACTCAGATACAGGCCAAAACATGCTGAAAATCGATATTTTAAGTGCCCAAAGTCAATATGTGTATGCATCTTCTGCACCCGTTTATATCCCAAATTCATCCTCAAAACACTCGAAAATTCGATTTTTTTTGGTCCCAGAAGCGATCTGTACATGCCTACTCAGTGTTATAATGTTTTCAAAATATATGCCCAAAACATGCTACAAATCGATATTTTAGGTGCCCAAATTCGATATCTCAAATTCAGGACCAAAATACCCGACAATTCGAAATTTTGGGGTCCCAGAAGCGATCTGTACATGCCTACTCCGTGTTAGAGTATTTTCAAAATACAGGCCCAAAACATACGGAAAATCGATATTTTAGGTGCCCAAAAGTCGATATGTGCATGCATCTTCTGTACCCGTTTATATCTCAAATTCAACCTCAAAACACCCGAAAATTCGATATTTTTGGGTCCCAGAAGCGATCTGTACATGCCTACTCAGTGCTAGAATATTTTCAAAATATAGGCTCAAAACATGCTAAAAATCGATATTTTAGGTTCCCAAATTCGATATCTCAAATTCATGCCCAAAATACCCGAAAATTCGTTATTTTTGGGTCCAAGAAGAGATCTGTACATGCCTACTCCTAGTTAGAATGTTTACAAGATACAGACACAAAACATGTTAAAAATCGATATTTTAGGTGCCCAAAAGTCGATATGTGCATGCATCTTCAATACCCGTTTATATCTCAAATTCAGGTTCCAAACACCCGAAAATTCGATATTTTGGGGTCCCAGAAGCGATCTGTACATGCCTTCTCAGATACAGCCAAAAAAAAACTGAAAATCGATATTTTAAGTGCCCAAAGTCAATATGTGTATGCATCTTCTGCACCCATTTATATCCCAAATTCAACCTCAAAACTCCCGAAAATTCGATATTTTTGGGTCCCAGAAGCGACCTGTACATGCCTACTCAGTGCTAGAATGTTTTCAAAATAAAGGCTCAAAACATGCTAAAAATCGATATTTTAAGTGTCCAGGGTCGATATGTGCATGCATCTTCTGTACCCGTTTATATCTCAAATTCAGGGTCAAAACACCCGAAAATTCAAAATTTTTGTGTCCTAGTAGCAATCTGTACATGCCTACTCCTAGTTAGAATGTTTTTAAGATACAGACCTAAAACATGCTCAAAATCGATATTATATGTGCACAAAAGTCGATATGTGCATGCATCATCAGTACCCGTTTATATCTTAAATTCAGGCTCAAAATACCCGAAAATTCGATATTTTGTGGTTCCAGAAGCGATCTGTACATGCCTACTCAGTGCTAGAATATTTTCAAAATATATGCCCAAAACATGCTACAAATCAATATTTTATGTGCCCAAATTCGATATCTCAAATTCAGGACCAAAACAACCGAAAATTCGATATTTTGGGGTCCCAGAAGCGATCTCTACATGCCTACTCCGTGTTAGAGTATTTTCAAAATACAGGCCCAAAACATACGGAAAATCAATATTTTAGGTGCCCAAAAGTGGATATGTGAATGCATCTTCTGTACCCGTTTATATCTCAAATTCAGGCTCCAAACACCCGAAAATTCGATATTTTGGGGTCCTAGAAGCGATCTGTACATGCCTACTAAGATACAGGCCAAAACATGCTGAAAATCGATATTTTAGGTGCCCAAAGTCAATATGTGTATGCATCTTCTGCACCCGTTTATATCCCAAATTCAACCTTAAAACACCCGAAAATTCGATATATTTGGGTCCCAGAAGCGATCTGTACATGCCTACTCAGTGCTAGAATATTTTCAAAATATATGCCAAAACATGCTAAAAATCGAAATTTTAGGTGCCCAAATTCGATATCTCAAATTCAGGCCCAAAATACCCGAAAATTTGTTATTTTTGGGTCCGAGAAGTGATATGTACATGCCTACTCCGTGTTAGAGTATTTTCAAAATACAGACCCAAAACATGCTCAAAATCGATATTTTAGGTGCCCAAAAGTCGATACGTGCATGCATCTTCAGTACCCGTTTATATCCCAAATTCAGGCTCAAAATACCCGAAAATTCGATATTTTGGGGTCCCAGAAGCGATCTGTACATGCCTACTCAGTGCTAGAATATTTTCAAAATATAGGCTCAAAACATGCTACAAAATCGATATTTTAGGTGCCCAAATTCGATATCTCAAATTCAGGCCCAAAATACCCGAAAATTCGTTATTTTTGGGTCCGAGAAGCGATCTGTACATGCCTACTCCTAGTTAGAATGTTTTCAAGATACAGACACAAAACATGTTAAAAATCGATATTTTAGGTGCCCAAAAGTCGATTTGTGCATGCATCTTCAATACCCGTTTATATCTCAAATTCAGGTTCCAAACACCCGAAAATTCGATATTTTGGGGTCCCAGAAGCGATCTGTACATGCCTATTCAGTTACAGCCAAAAAAATACTGAAAATCGATATTGTAAGTACACAAAGTCATTATGTGTATGCATCTTCTGCACCCGTTTATATCCCAAATTCATCCTCAAAACACCCGAAAAATCGATATTTTTGGGTCCCAGAAGCGACCTGTACATGCCTACTCAGTGCTAGAATGTTTTCAAAATAAAGGCTCAAAACATGCTAAAAATCGATATTTTAAGTGTCCAGGGTCGATATGTGCATGCATCTTCTGTACCCGTTTATATCTCAAATTCAGGGTCAAAACACCCGAAAATTCAAAATTTTTGTGTCCTAGTAGCAATCTGTACATGCCTACTCCTAGTTAGAATGTTTTTAAGATACAGACCTAAAACATGCTCAAAATCGATATTATATGTGCACAAAAGTCGATATGCGCATGCATCATCAGTACCCGTTTATATCTTAAATTCAGGCTCAAAATACCCGAAAATTCGATATTTTGTGGTTCCAGAAGCGATCTGTACATGCCTACTCAGTGCTAGAATATTTTCAAAATATATGCCCAAAACATGCTACAAATCAATATTTTATGTGCCCAAATTCAATATCTCAAATTCAGGACCAAAACAACCGAAAATTCGATATTTTGGGGTCCCAGAAGCGATCTCTACATGCCTACTCCGTGTTAGAGTATTTTCAAAATACAGGCCCAAAATATACGGAAAATCAATATTTTAGGTGCCCAAAAGTGGATATGTGCATGCATCTTCTGTACCCGTTTATATCTCAAATTCAGGCTCCAAACACCCGAAAATTCGATATTTTGGTGTCCTAGAAGCGATCTGTACATGCCTACTAAGATACAGGCCAAAACATGCTGAAAATCGATATTTTAGGTGCCCAAAGTCCATATGTGTATGCATCTTCTGCACCCGTTTATATCCCAAATTCAACCTTAAAACACCCGAAAATTCGATATATTTGGGTCCCAGAAGCGATCTGTACATGCCTACTCAGTGCTAGAATATTTTCAAAATATATGCCAAAACATGCTAAAAATCGAAATTTTAGGTGCCCAAATTCGATATCTCAAATTCAGGCCCAAAATACCCGAAAATTCGTTATTTTTGGGTCCGAGAAGCAATATGTACATGCCTACTCCGTGTTAGAGTATTTTCAAAATACAGACCCAAAACATGCTCAAAATCGATATTTTAGGTGCCCAAAAGTCGATACGTGCATGCATCTTCAGTACCCGTTTATATCCCAAATTCAGGCTCAAAATACCCGAAAATTCGATATTTTGGGGTCCCAGAAGCGATCTGTACATGCCTACTCAGTGCTAGAATATTTTCAAAATATAGGCTCAAAACATGCTACAAAATCGATATTTTAGGTGCCCAAATTCGATATCTCAAATTCAGGCCCAAAATACCCGAAAATTCGTTATTTTTGGGTCCGAGAAGCGATCTGTACATGCCTACTTCTAGTTAGAATGTTTTCAAGATACAGACACAAAACATGTTAAAAATCGATATTTTAGGTGCCCAAAAGTCGATATGTGCATGCATCTTCAATACCCGTTTATATCTCAAATTCAGGTTCCAAACACCCGAAAATTCGATATTTTGGGGTCCCAGAAGCGATCTGTACATGCCTATTCAGATACAGCCAAAATAATACTGAAAATCGATATTGTAAGTACACAAAGTCAATATGTGTATGCATCTTCTGCACCCGTTTATATCCCAAATTCATCCTCAAAACACCCGAAAAATCGATGTTTTTGGGTCCCAGAAGCGACCTGTACATGCCTACTCAGTGCTAGAATGTTTTCAAAATAAAGGCTCAAAACATGCTAAAAATCGATATTTTAAGTGTCCAGGGTCGATTTGTGCATGCATCTTCTGAACCCGTATATATCTCAAATTCTGGCCTAAAACACCCGAAAATTCGTTATTTTTGGGTCCTAGAAGCGATGAGTACATGCCTATTCTTAGTTAAAATGTTTTCATGATACAGACCCATAACATGCTCAAAATCGATATTTTAGGTGCCCAAAAGTCGATCTGTGCATGCATCTTCAGTACCCGTTTATATCCCAAATTCAACCTCAAAACACCCGAAAATACGATATTTTTTGGGTCCCAGAAGCGATCTGTACTTAGTGCTAGAATGTTTTCAAAATAAAGGCTCAAAACATGCTAAAAATCAATATTTTAAGTGTCCAGGGTCGAATATGTGCATGAATCTTCTGTACCCGTTTATATCTCAAATTCAGGCTCAAAACACCCGAAAATTCAAAATTTTTGTGTCCAAGTAGCGATCTGTACATGCCTACTCCTAGTTAGAATGTTTTCAAGATACAGACCCAAAACATGCTCAAAATCGATATTATAGGTGCCCAAAAGTCGATATGTGCATGCATCATCAGTACCCGTTTATATCTTAAATTCAGGCTCAAAATACCCGAAAATTCGATATTTTGTGGTTCCAGAAGCGATCTGTACATGCCTACTCAGTGCTAGAATATTTTCAAAATATATGCCCAAAACATGCTACAAATCGATATTTTAGGTGCCCAAATTCGATATCTCAAATTCAGGACCAAAACACCCGAAAATTCGATATTTTGGGGTCCCAGAAGCGATCTGTACATGCCTACTCCGTGTTAGAGTATTTTCAAAATACAGGCCCAAAACATACGGAAAATCGATATTTTAGGTGCCCAAAAGTCGATATGTGCATGCATCTTCTGTGCCCGTTTATATTTCAAAATCTGGCTCCAAACACACGAAAATTCGATATTTTGGGGTCCCAGTAGCGATCTGTACATGCCTACTCAGATACAAGCCAAAACATGCTGAAAATCGATATTTTAAGTGCCCAAAGTCAATATGTGTATGCATCTTCTGCACCCGTTTATATCCCAAATTCAACCTCAAAACACTCGAAAATTCGATATTTTTGGGTCCCAGAAGCGATCTGTACATGCCTACTCAGTGCTATAATGTTTTCAAAATATATGCCCAAAACATGCTACAAATCGATATTTTAGGTGCCCAAATTCGATATCTAAAATTCAGGACCAAAACACCCGAAAATTCGATATTTTGGGGTCCCAGAATCGATCTGTACATGCATACTCCGTGTTAGAGTATTTTCAAAATTCAGGCCCAAAACATACGGAAAATCGATATTTTAGGTGCCCAAAAGTCGATATGTGCATGCATCTTCTGTACCCGTTTATATCTCAAATTCAGGCTCAAAACACTCGAGAATTCGTTATTTTTGGGTCCTAGAAGCGATTTGTACATGCCTACTCTTAGCTGGAATGTTTTCAGGATACAGACCCAAAACATGCTCAAAATCGATATTTTAGGTGCCCAAAAGTCGATATGTGCATGCATCTTCAGTACCCGTTTATATCACAAATTCAGGCTCAAAATACCCGAAAATTCGATATTTTGGGGTCCCAGAAGCGATCTGTGCATGCCTACTCAGTGCTAGAATATTTTCAAAATATAGTCTCAAAACATGCTAAAAATCGATATTTTAGGTGCCCAAATTCGATATCTCAAATTCAGGCCCAAAATACCCGAAAATTCGTTATTTTTGGGTCCGAGAAGCGATCTGTACATGCCTACTCCGTGTTAGAGTATTTTCAAAATACAGGCCCAAAACATACGGAAAATCGATATTTTAGGTACCCAAAAGTCGATATGTGCATGCATCTTCTGTACCCGTTTATATCTCAAATTCAACCTCAAAACACCCGAAAATTCGATATTTTTGGGTCCCAGAAGCGATCTGTACATGCCTACTCAGTGCTAGAATATTTTATAAAATATAGGCTCAAAACATGCTAAAAATCGATATTTTAGGTGCCCAAATTCGATATCTCAAATTCAGGCTAAAAATACCCGAAAATTCGTTATTTTTGGGTCCCAGAAGCGATCTGTACATGCCTACTCCTAGTTAGAATGTTTTCAAGATAGACACAAAACATGTTAAAAATCGATATTTTAGGTGCCCAAAAGTCGATATGTGCATGCATCTTCAATACCCGTTTATATATCAAATTCAGGTTCAAAACACCCGAAAATTTGATATTTTGGGGTCCCAGAAGCGATCTGTACATGCCTACTCAGATACAGCCAAAAAAATACTGAAAATCGATATTTTAAGTGCCCAAAGTCAATATGGGTATGCATCTTCTGCACCCGTTTATATCCCAAATTCAACCTCAAAACACCAGAAAATTCGATATTTTTGGGTCCCAGAAGCGATCTGTACATGCCTACTCAGTGCTAGAATGTTTTCAAAATATAGGCTCAAAACATGCTAAAAATCGATATTTTAAGAGTCCAGGGTCGATATGTGCATGCATCTTCTGTACCCGTTTATATCTCAAATTCAGGTTCAAAACACCCGAAAATTCAAAATTTTTGTGTCCTAGTTGCAATCTGTACATGCCTACTCCTAGTTAGAATGTTTTCAAGATACAGACCCAAAACATGCTCAAAATCGATATTATAGGTGCCCAAAAGTCGTTATGTGCATGCATCATCAGTACCCGTTTATATCATAAATTCAGGCTCAAAATACCCGAAAATTTGATATTTTGTGGTTCCAGAAGCGATCTGTACATGCCTACTCAGTGCTAGAATATTTTCAAAATATAAGCCCAAAACATGCTACAAATCAATATTTTATGTGGCCAAATTCGATATCTCAAATTCAGGATCAAAACACCCGAAAATTCGATATTTTGGGGTCCCAGAAGCGATCTGTACATGCCTACTCCGTGTTAGAGTATTTTCAAAATACAGGCTTAAAACATACGGAAAATCGATATTTTAGGTGCCCAAAAGTCGATATGTGCATGCATCTTCTGTGCCCGTTTATATCTCAAATTCAGGCTCCAAACACACGAAAATTCGATATTTTGGGGTCCCAGTAGCGATCTGTACATGCCTACTCAGATACAGGCCAAAACATGCTGAAAATCGATATTTTAAGTGCCCAAAGTCAATATGTGTATGCATCTTCTGCACCCGTTTATATCCCAAATTCAACCTCAAAACACTCGAAAATTCGATATTTTTGGGTCCCAGAAGCGATCTGTACATGCCTACTCAGTGCTATAATGTTTTCAAAATATATGCCCAAAACATGCTACAAATCGATATTTTAGGTGCCCAAATTCGATATCTCAAATTCAGGACCAAAACACCCGAAAATTCAATATTTTTGGGTCCCAGAATCGATCTGTACATGCATACTCCGTGTTTTAGTATTTTCAAAATACAGGCCCAAAACATACTGAAAATCGATATTTTAGGTGCCCAAAAGTCGATATGTGCATGCATCTTCTGTACCCGTTTATATCTCAAATTAAGGCTCAAAACACTCGAGAATTCGTTATTTTTGGGGCCTAGAAGCGATTTGTACATGCCTACTCCTAGTTAGAATGTTTTCAAGATACAGACCCAAAACATGCTGAAAATCGATATTTTAGGTGCCCAAAAGTCGATATGTGCATGAATCTTCAGTACCCGTTTATATCTCAAATTCAGGCTCAAAATACCCGAAAATTCGATATTTTGGGGTCCCACAAGCGATCTGTGCATGCCTACTCAGTGCTAGAATATTTTCAAAATATAGGCTGAAAACATGCTAAAAATCGATATTTTAGGTGCCCAAATTCGATATCTCAAATTCAGGCCCAAAATACCCGAAAATTCGTTATTTTTGGGTCCGAGAAGCGATCTGTACATGCCTACTCCGTGTTAGAGTATTTTCAAAATACAGGCCCAAAACATACGGAAAATCGATATTTTAGGTGCCTAAAAGTCGATATGTGCATGCATCTTCTGTACCCGTTTATATCTCAAATTCAACCTCAAAACACCCGAAAATTATATATTTTTGGGTCCCAGAAGCGATCTGTACATGCCTACTCAGTGCTAGAATATTTTATAAAATATAGGCTCAAAACATGCTAAAAATCGATATTTTAGGTGCCCAAATTCGATATCTCAAATTCAGGCCCAAAATATCCGAAAATTCGTTATTTTTGGGTCCCAAAAGCGATCTGTACATGCCTACTCCTAGTTAGAATGTTTTCAAGATAGACACAAAACATGTTAAAAATCGATATTTTAGGTGCCCAAAAGTCGATATGTGCATGCATCGTCAATACCCGTTTATATATCAAATTCAGGTTCCAAACACCCGAAAATTTGATATTTTGGGGTCCCAGAAGCGATCTGTACATGCCTACTCAGATACAGCCAAAAAAATACTGAAAATCGATATTTTAAGTGCCCAAAGTCAATATGTGTATGCATCTTCTGCACCCGATTATATCCCAAATTCAACCTCAAAACACCAGAAAATTCGATATTTTTGAGTCCCAGAAGCGATCTGTACATGCCTACTCAGTGCTAGAACGTTTTCAAAATAAAGGCTCAAAACATGCTAAAAATCGATATTTTAAGTGTCCAGGGTCGATATGTGCATGCATCTTCTGTACCCGTTTATATCTCAAATTCAGGTTCAAAACACCCGAAAATTCAAAATTTTTGTGTCCTAGTAGCAATCTCCTAGTTAGAATGTTTTCAAGATACAGACCCAAAACATGCTTAAAATCGATATTATAGGTGCCCAAAAGTCGTTATGTGCATGCATCATCAGTACCCGTTTATATCTTAAATTCAGGCTCAAAATACCCGAAAATTCGATATTTTGTGTTTCCAGAAGCGATCTGTACATGCCTACTCAGTGCTAGAATATTTTCAAAATATAAGCCCAAAACATGCCACAAATCAATATTTTATGTGGCCAAATACGATATCTCAAATTCAGGATCAAAACACCCGAAAATTCGATATTTTGGGGTCCCAGAAGCGATCTCTACATGCCTACTCCGTGTTAGAGTATTTTCAAATTACAGGCCCAAAACATACAGAAAATCAATATTTTAGGTGCCCAAAAGTGGATATGTGCATGCATCTTCTGTACCTGTTTATATCTCAAATTCAGGCTCCAAACACCCGAAAATTCGATATTTTGGGGTCCCAGAAGCGATCTGTACATGCCTACTCAGACACAGGCAAAAAAATACTGAAAATCGATATTTTAAGTGCCCAAAGTCAATATGTGTATGTATCTTCTGCACCCGTTTATATCCCAAATTCAACCTCAAAACACCCGAAAATACGATATTTTTTGGGTCCCAGAAGCGATCTGTACATGCCTACTCAGTGCTAGAAAGTTTTCAAAATATAGGCTCAAAACATGCTAAAAATCGATATTTTAAGTGTCCAAAGTCGATATGTGCATGCATCTTCTGTACCCGTATGTATCTCAAATTCAGGCCTAAAACACCCGAAAATTCTTTATTTTTGGATCCTAGAAGCGATGAGTACATGCCTATTCTTAGTTAAAATGTTTTCATGATACAGACCCATAACATGCTCAAAATCGATATTTTAGTTGCCCAAAAGTCGATATGTGCATGCATCTTCAGTACCCGTTTATATCTCAAATTCAGGCTCAAAACACCCGAAAATTCGATATTTGGGGGTCCGAGAAGCGATCTGTACATGCCTAATCAGATCCAGGCCAAAACATGCTGAAAATCGATATTTTAGGTGCCCAAAGTCAATATGTGTATGCATCTTCTGCACCCGTTTATATCCCAAATTCAACCTCAAAACACCCGAAAATACGATATTTTTTGGGTCCCAGAAGCAATCTGTACATGCCTACTCAGTGCTAGAATGTTTTCAAAACATAGGCTCAAAACATGCTAAAAATCGATATTTTTAACTGTCTAGTGTCGATATGTGCATGCATCTTCTGTACCCGTTTATATCTCAAATTCAGGCTCAAAACACCCGAAAATTCAAAATTTTTGTGTCCTAGTAGCGATCTGTACATGCCTACTCCAAGTTAGAATGTTTTCAAGATACAGACCCAAAACATGCTCAAAATCGATATTATAGGTGCCCAAAAGTCGATATGTGCATGCATCTTCAGTACCCGTTTATATCTTAAATTCAGGCTCAAAATACCCGAAAATTGAATATTTTGGGGTCCCAGAAGCGATCTGTACATGCCTACTCAGTGATAGAATATTTTCAAAATATATGCCCAAAACATGCTACAAATCGATATTTTAGGTGCACAAATTCGATATCTCAAATTCAGGACCAAAACACCCTTAAATTCGATATTTTGGGGTCCCAGAAGCGATCTGTACATGCCTACTCCGTGTTAGAGTATTTTCAAAATACAGGCCCAAAACATACTGAAAACCGATCTTTTAGGTGCCCAAAAGTCGATATGTGCATGCATCTTCTGTACCCGTTTATATCACAAATTCAGGCTCCAACCCCCAAAAATTCGATATTTTGGGGTCACAGAAGCGATCTGTACATGCCTAATCAGTGCTAGAATGTTTTCAGAATATAGGCTCAAAACATGCTAAAAATCGATATTTTACGTGTCAAAAGTAAAATATGTGCATGCATCTTCTGTACCCGTTTATATCTCAAATTCAGGCTCAAAACACCCGAAAATTCGATATTTTGGGGTCCCAGATGCGATCTGTACATGCCTGCTCAGATACAGGCAAAAAAATACTGAAAATCGATATTTTAAGTGCCCAAAGTCAATATGTGTATGCATCTTCTGCACCTGTTTATATCCCGAATTCAACCTCAAAACACCCGAAAATTCGATATTTTTTGGGTCCCAGAAGCGATCTGTACATGCCAACTTCTAGTTAGAATGTTTTCAAGATACAGACCCAAAACATGCTCAAAATCGATATTGTAGGTGCCCAAAAGTCGATATGTGCATGCATCATCAGTACCCGTTTATATCTCAAATTCAGGCTCAAATCACCCGAAAATTCAAATTTTTTGTGTCCTAGTAGCGATCTGTATATGCCTACTCCTAGTTTGAATGTTTTCAAGATACAGACCCAAAACATGCTCAAAATCGATATTATAGGTGCCCAAAAGTCGATATGTGCATGCATCATCAGTACCCGTTTATATCTTAAATTCAGGCTCAAAATACCCGAAAATTCGATATTTTGGGGTCCTAGAAGCGATCTGTACATGCCTACTCAGTGCTAGAATATTTTTAAAATCTAGTCCTTAAACATACTAAAAATCGATATTTTAGGTGCCCAAAGTCGATATCTCAAATTCAGGCCCAAAACACCCGAAAATTAGTATTTTTTAGGTAACAAAAGCGATCTGTACATGCCTACTCCGTGTTAAGAGTATTTTCAAAATACAGGCCCAAAACATACTAAAAATAGATCTTTTAGGTGCCCAAAAGTCGATATGTGCATGCATCTTCTGTACCCGTTTATATCTCAAATTCAGGCTCCAACACCCGAAAATTCGATATTTTGGGTTCCCAGATGCGATCTGTACATACCTACTCAGTGCTAGATTGTTTTCAAAATATATGCTCAAAGTATGCTAAAAATCGATATTTTAATTGTCCAAAGTCAATATGTGCATGCATCTTCTATATCCGTTTATATCTCAAATTCAGGCTCAAAACACCCGAGAATTCGTTATTTTTGGGTCCTAGAAGCGATCTGTACATGCCTACTCCTAGTTAGAATGTTTTCAAGAAACAGACCCAAAACATGCTCAAAATCGATATTTTAGGTGCCCAAAAGTCGATATGTGCATGCATCTTCAGTACCCGTTTATATCTCAAATTCAGGCTCAAAACACCCAAAAATTCAATATTTTGGGGTCCCAGAAGCGATCTGTACATGCCTACTCAGTGCTAAAATATTTTCAAAATATAGGCCCAAAACATGCTAAAAATCTATATTTTAGGTGCACAAAGTCGATATCTTAAATTCAGGCCCAAAACACCCGAACATTCGATATTTTGGGGTCCCAGAAGCGATCTGTACATGCCTACTCCGTGTTAGAGTATTTTCAAAATACAGGCCCAAAACATACTGAAAATTGATCTTTTAGGTGCACAAAAGTCGATATGTGAATGCATCTTCTGTACCCGTTTATATCTCAATTTAAGGCTCCAAACACCCGAAAATTCGTTATTTTTGGGTCCTAGAAGCGATCTGTACATGCCTACTCCTAGTTAGAATGTTTTCAAGATACAGACCCAAAACATGCTCAAAATCGATATTTTAGGTGCCCAAAAGTCGATATGTGTATGCATCTTCAGTACCCGTTTATATCTCAAATTCATGGTCAAAACACCCGAAAATTCGATATTTTGGGGTAACAGAAGCGATCTGTACATGCCTACTCAGTGTTAGAATATTTTTAAATTATAGTCCCAAAACATACTAAAAATCGATATTTTAGGTGCCCAAAGTCGATATATCAAATTCAGGCCCAAAACACCCGAAAATTCGTTTTTTTTAGGTAACAGAAGCGATCTGTACATACCTACTCCGTGTTAAGAGTATTTTCAAAATACAGGCCCAAAACATACTGAAAATCAATCTTTTAGGTGCCCAAAAGTCGATATGTTCATGCATCTTCTGCACCCGTATATATCCCAAATTCAACCTCAAAACACCCGAAAATCCAATATTTTTTGGGTCCCAGAAGCGATCTGTACATGCCTACTCAGATACAGGCCAAAACATGCTGAAAATCGATATTTTAGGTGCCCAAAGTCAATATGTGTATGCATCTTCTGCACCCGTTTATATCCCGAATTCAACCTCAAAACACCCGAAAATTCGATATTTTTGGGTCCCAGAAGCGATCTGTACATACCTACTCAGTGCTAGAATGTTTTCAAAATATATGCTCAAAATATGCTAAAAATCGATATTTTAATTGTCCAAAGTCAATATGTGCATGCATCTTCTGTACCCGTTTATATCTCAAATTCAGGCTCAAAACACCCGAGAATTCGTTATTTTTGGGTCCTAGAAGCGATCTGTACATGCCTACTCCTAGTTAGAATGTTTTAAAGATACAAACCCAAAACATGCTCAAAATCGATATTTTAGGTGCCCAAAAGTCGATATGTGCATGCATCTTCTGTACCAGTTTATATCTCAAATTCAGGCTCAAAACACCCGAAAATTCAATATTTTGGGGTCCCAGAAGCGATCTGTACATGCCTACTCAGTGCTAGAATATTTTCAAAATATATGCCCTAAACATGCTAAAAATCGATATTTTAGGTGCACAAAGTCAATATCTTAAATTCAGGCCCAAAACACCCGAACATTCGATATTTTGGGGTCCCAGAAGCGATCTGTACATGCCTACTCCGTGTTAGAGTATTTTCAAAATACAGGCCCAAAACATACTGAAAATTAATCTTTTAGGTGTACAAAAGTCGATATGTGAATG
This sequence comes from Petrolisthes cinctipes, assembly GCA_033782935.1. NCBI lineage: Eukaryota > Metazoa > Arthropoda > Malacostraca > Decapoda > Porcellanidae > Petrolisthes > Petrolisthes cinctipes. The sequence goes on along the minus strand of JAWQEG010000062.1, from coordinate 10,364,902 downwards.
CATCTTCTGTACCTGTTTATATCTCAAATTCAGACTCCAAACACCCGAAAATTCGTTATTTTTGGGTTCTAGAAGCGATCTGTACATGCCTACTCCTAATTGGAATGTTTTCAAGATACAGACCCAAAACATGCTGAAAATCGATATTTTAGGTGCCCAAAAGTCGATATATGTATGCATCTTCAGTACCCGTTTATATCTCCAATTCTGGCTCCAAACACCCGAAAATTCGATATTTTGGGGTCACAGAAGCGATCTGAACATGCCTACTCCGTGTTAGAGTATTTTCAAAATACAGGCCCAAAACATACTGAAAATCGATTTTTTTGGTGCCCAAAATTCGATATTTTTGGGTCCCAGAAGCGATCTGTACATGCCTAGTCAGTGCTAGAATGTTTTCAAAATATAGGCTCAAAACATGCTAAAAATCGATATTTTAAGTGTCCAAAGTCGATATGTGCATGCATCTTCTATACCCGTTTATCTCTCAAATTCAGGCTCAAAACACCCGAAAATTCGTTATTTTTGGGTCCGAGAAGCGATCTGTACATGCCTACTCCTAGTTAGAATGTTTTCAAGATACAGACACAAAACATGCTCAATATTGATATTTTAGGTGCCCAAAAGTCGATATGTGCATGCATCTTCAGTACCCGTTTATATCTCAAATTCAGGCTCAAAACACCCGAAAATTCGATATTTTGGGGTCCCAGAAGCGATCTGTACATGCCTACTCAGTGCTAGAATATTTTTAAAATATAGTCCCTAAACATACTAAAAATCGATATTTTTGGTGCCCAAAGTCGATATCTCAAATTCAGGCCCAAAACACCCGAAAATTAGTTTTTTATAGGTAACAAAAGCGATCTGTATATGCCTACTCCGTGTTAAGAGTATTTTCAAAATACAGGCCCAAAACATACTAAAAATAGATCTTTTAGGTGCCCAAAAGTCGATATGTGCATGCATCTTCTGTACCCGTTTATATCTCAAATTCAGGCTCCAAACACCCGAAAATTCGATATTTTGGGGTCCCAGAAGCGATCTGTACATGCCTACTCAGATACAGGCCAAAACATGCTGAAAATCGATATTTTAGGTGCCCAAAGTCAATATGTGTATGCATCTTCTGCACCCGTTTATATCCCGAATTCAACCTCAAAACACCCAAAAATTCGATATTTTTGGGTCCCAGAAGCGATCTGTACATACCTACTCAGTGCTAGAATGTTTTCAAAATATATGCTCAAAATATGCTAAAAATCGATATTTTAATTGTCCAAAGTCAATATGTGCATGAATCTTATGTACCCGTTTATATCTCAAATTCAGGCTCAAAACTCCCGAGAATTCGTTATTTTTGGGTCCTAGAAGCGATCTGTACATGCCTACTCCTAGTTAGAATGTTTTCAAGATACAGACCCAAAACATGCTCAAAATCGATATTTTAGGTGCTCAAAAATCGATATGTGCATGCATCTTCTGTACCCGTTTATATCTCAAATTAAGGCTCAAAACACCCGAAAATTCGATATTTTGGGCTCCCAGAAGCGATCTGTACATGCCTACTCAGTGCTAGAATATTTTTAAAATATAGTCCCTAAACATACTAAAAATCGATATTTTTGGTGCCCAAAGTCGATATCTCAAATTCAGGCCCAAAACACCCGAAAATTAGTTTTTTTTAGGTAACAAAAGCGATCTGTACATGCCTACTCCGTGTTAAGAGTATTTTCAAAATACAGGCCCAAAACATACTAAAAATAGATCTTTTAGCTGCCCAAAAGTCGATATGTGCATGCATCTTCTGTACCCGTTTATATCTCAAATTCAGGCTCCAACACCCGAAAATTCGATATTTTGGGGTCCCAGAAGCGATCTGTATATGCCTACTCAGATACAGGCCAAAACATGCTGAAAATCGATATTTTAGGTGCCCAAAGTCAATATGTGTATGCATCTTCTGCACCCGTTTATATCCCGAATTCAACCTCAAAACACCCGAAAATTCGATATTTTTGGGTCCCAGAAGCGATCTGTACATACCTACTCAGTTGTAGATTGTTTTCAAAATATATGCTAAAAATATGCTAAAAATCGATATTTTAATTGTCCAAAGTCAATTGTGCATGCATCTTCTGTACCCGTTTATATCTCAGATTCAGGCTCAAAACACCCGAGAATTCGTTATTTTTGGGTCCTAGAAGCGATCTGTACATGCCTACTCCTAGTTAGAATGTTTTCTAGATACAGACCCAAAACATGCTCAAAATCGATATTTTAGGTGCCCAAAAGTCGATATGTGCATGCATCTTCTGTACCCGTTTATATCTCAAATTCAGGCTCAAAACACCCGAAAATTTAATATTTTGGGGTCCCAGAAGCGATCTGTACATGACTACTAAGTGCTAGAATATTTTCAAAATATATGCCCTAAACATGCTAAAAATCGATATTTTAGGTGCACAAAGTCGATATCTTAAATTCAGGCCCAAAACATCCGAACATTCGATATTTTGGGGTCCCAGAAGCGATCTGTACATGCCTACTCCGTGTTAGAGTATTTTCAAAATACAGGCCCAAAACATACCGAAAATTAATCTTTTAGGTGCACAAAAGTCGATATGTGAATGCATCTTCTGTACCTGTTTATATCTCAAATTCAGACTCCAAACGCCCGAAAATTCGTTATTTTTGGGTCCTAGAAGCGATCTGTACATGCCAACTCCTAATTAGAATGTTTTCAAGATACAGACCCAAAACATGCTAAAAATCGATATTTTAGGTGCCCAAAAGTCGATATGTGTATGCATCTTTAGTACCCGTTTATATCTCAAATTCTGGCTCCAAACACCCGAAAATTCGATATTTTGGGGTCCCAGAAGCGATCTGAACATGCCTACTCCGTGTTAGAGTATTTTCAAAATACAGGCCCAAAACATACTGAAAATCGATTTTTTTGGTGCCCAAAATTCGATATTTTTGGGTCCCAGAAGCGATCTGTACATGCCTACTCAGTGCTAGATTGTTTTCAAAATATAGGCTCAAAACATGCTAAAAATCGATATTTTAAGTGTCCAAAGTCGATATGTGCATGCATCTTCTGTACCCGTTTATCTCTCAAATTCAGGCTCAAAACACCCGAAAATTCGTTATTTTTGGGTCTGAGAAGCGATCTGTACATGCCTACTCCTAGTTAGAATGTTTTCAAGATACAGACACAAAACATGCTCAATATTGATATTTTAGGTGCCCAAACATCGATATGTGCATGCATCTTCAGTACCCGTTTATATCTCAAATTCAGGCTCAAAACACCCGAAAATTCGATATTTTGGGGTCCCAGAAGCGATCTGTACATGCCTACTCAGTGCTAGAATATTTTTAAAATATAGTCCCTAAACATACTAAAAATCAATATTTTAGGTGCCCAAAGTCGATATCTCAAATTCAGGCCCAAAACACCCGAAAATTAGTTTTTTTTAGGTAACAAAAGCGATCTGTACATGCCTACTCCGTGTTAAGAGTATTTTCAAAATACAGGCCCAAAACATACTAAAAATAGATCTTTTAGGTGCCCAATAGTCGATATGTGCATGCATCTTCTGTACCCGTTTATATCTCAAATTCAGGCTCCAAACACCCGAAAATTCGATATTTTGGGGTCCCAGAAGCGATCTGTACATGCCTACTCAGATACAGGCCAAAACATGCTGAAAGTCGATATTTTAAGTGTCCAAAGTCGATATGTGCAAGCATCTTCTGTACCCGTTTATATCTGAAATTCAGGCTCAAAACACCTGAGAATTCGTTATTTTTGTGTTCTAGAAGCGATCTGTACATGCCTACTCCTAGTTAGAATGTTTTCAAGATACAGACTCAAAACAAGCTCAAAATCGATATTTTAGGTGCCCAAAAGTCGATATGTGCATGCATCTTCAGTACACGTTTATATCTCATATTCAGGCTCAAAACACCCGAAAATTCGATATTTTGGGGTCCCAGAAGCGATCTGTACATGCCTACTCAGATCCAGGCCAAAACATGCTAAAAATCGATATTTTAGGTGCCCAAAGTCAATATGTGTATGCATCTTCTGCGCCCTTTTATATCCCAAATTCAACCTCAAAACACCCGAAAATTCGATATTTTTTGGGTCCCAGAAGCGATCTGTACATGCCTACTCAGTGCTAGAATGTTTTCAAAATATAGGCTCAAAACATACTAAAAATCGATATTTTAAGTATCCAAAGTCGATATGTGCATGCATCTTCAATACCCATTCATATCTCAAATTCAGGTTCCAAACACCCTAAAATTCGATATTTTTGTTTCCCAGAAGCGATCTGTACATGCCTACTCAGTGCTATAATGTTTTAAAAATATAGGCTCAAAACATGCTTAAAATCGATATTTTAAGTGTCCAAAGTCGATATGTGAATGCAACTTCTGTACCCGTTTATATCTCAAATTCAGGCTCAAATCACCCGAAAATTCGTTATTTTTGGGTCCTAGAAGCGATCTGTACATGCCTAGTCCTAGTTAGAATGTTTTTTAAGATACAGACCGAAAACATGCTTAAAATCGATATTTTATGTGCCCAAAAGTCGATATGTGCATGCATCTTCAGTACTCGTTTATATCTCAAATTCAGGCTCAAAACACCCGAAAATTCGATATTTTATGGTTCCAGAAGCGATCTGTACATGCCTACTCAGTGCTAGAATATTTTCAAAATATAGGCCCAAAACATACTAAAATCGATATTTTAGGTGCCCAAAGTCGATATCTCAAATTCAGGCCCAAAACACCCGAAAATTCGATATTTTGGGTTCCCAGTAGCAATCTGTACATGCCTACTCTGTGTTAGAGTAGTTTCAAAATACTGGCCTAAAACATACTGAAAATCGATCTTTTAGGTGCCCAAAAGTCGATATGTGCATGTATCATCTGTACCCGTTTATATCTCAAATTCAGGCTCCAAACACCCGAAAATTCAATATTTTGGAGTCCCAAAAGCGATCTGTACATGCCTACTCAGATACAGGCCAAAACATACTGAAAATCGATATTTTAGGTGCCCAAAGTCAATATGTGTATGTATCTTCTGCACCCGTTTATATCCCAAATTCAACCTCAAAACACCCGAAAATTCGATATTTTTGGGTCCCAGAAGCGATCTGTACATGCCTACACAGTGCTAGAATTTTTTCAAAATATAGGCTCAAAACATGCTAAAAATCGATATTTTAAGTGTCCAAATTCGATATGTGCATACATCTTCTGTACCCGTTTATATCTCAAATTCAGGCTCAAAACACCCGAAAATTAGTTATTATTGCGTCCTAGAAGCGATCTGTACATGCCTACTCCTAGTTAGAATGTTTTCTAGATACAGACACAAAACATGCTCAATATCGATATTTTAGGTGCTCAAAAGTCGATATGTGCATGTATCTTCTGTACCCGTTTATATCTCAAATTCAGGCTCCAAACACCCGAAAATTCGATATTTTGGGGTCCCAGAAGCGATCTGTATATGCCTACTCAGTGCTAGAATATTTTTAAAATATAGTCCCAAAACATACTAAAAATCGATATTTTAGGTGCCCAAAGTCGATATCTCAAATTCAGGCCCAAAACACCCGAAAATTCGTTTTTTTTAGGAAACAGAAGCGATCTGTACATGCCTACTCCGTGTTAAGAGTATTATCAAAATACAGGCCCAAAACATACTGAAAATCGATCTTTTAGGTGCCCAAAAGTCGATATGTGCATGCATCTTCTGTACCCGTTTATATCTCAAATTCAGGCTCCAACCCCCCAAAATTCGATATTTTGGGGTCACAGAAGCGATCAGTACATGCCTACTCAGGTACAGGCCAAAACATGCTGAAAATCGATATTTTAGGTGCCCAAAGTCAATATGTGTATGCATCTTCTGCACCCGTTTATATCCCAAATTCAACCTCAAAACCCGAAAATTCGATATTTTTGGGTCCCAGAAGCGATCTGTACATACCTACTCACTGCTAGAATTTTTCAAAATATAGGCTCAAAACATGCTTAAAATCGATATTTTAGGTGTCCAAAGTCGATATGTGCATGCAACTTCTTTACCCGTTTATATCTCAAATTCAGGCTCAAAACACCCGAAAGTTCGTTATTTTTTGGTCCAAGAAGCGATCTGTACATGCCTACTCCTAGTTAGAATGTTTTCAAGATACAGACCCAAAACATGCTCAAAATCGATATTTTATGTGCCCAAAAGTCGATATGTGCATGCATCTTCAGTACCCGTTTATATCTCAAATTCATGGTCAAAACACCCGAAAATTCGATATTTTGGGGTCCCAGAAGCGATCTGTACATGCCTACTCAGTGCTAGAATATTTTCAAAATATATGCCCAAAACATACTAAAATCGATATTTTAGGTGCACAAAGTCGATATCTCAAATTCAGGCCCAGAAACACCCGAAAATTCGATATTTTGGGGTCCCAGAAGCGATCTGTACATGCCTACTCCGTGTTAGAGTATTTTCAAAATACAGGCCCAAAACATACTGAAAATCGATCTTTTAGGAGCACAAAAGTCGATATGTGAATGCATCTTCTGTACCTGTTTATATCTCAAATTCAGGCTCCAAACACCCGAAAATTCATTATTTTTGGGCCCTAGAAGCGATCTGTACATACCTACTCCTAATTAGAATGTTTTCAAGATACAGACCCAAAACATGCTAAAAATCGATATTTTAGGTGCCCAAAAGTCGATATGTGTATGCATCTTCAGTACCCGTTTATATCTCAAATTCTGGCTCCAAACACCCGAAAATTCGATATTTTGGGGTCCCAGAAGTGATCTGAACATGCCTACTCCGTGTTAGAGTATTTTCAAAATACAGGCCCAAAACATACTGAAAATCGATTTTTTTGGTGCCCAAAATTCGATATTTTTGGGTCCCAGAAGCGATCTGTACATGCCTACTCAGTGCTAGAATGTTTTTAAAATATAGGCTCAAAACATGCTAAAAATCGATATTTTAAGTGTCCAAAGTCGATATGTGCATGCATCTTCTGTACCCGTTTATCTCTCAAATTCAGGCTCCAAACACCCGAAAATTCGTTATTTTTGGGTCCGAGAAGCGATCTGTACATGCCTACTCAGTGCTAGAATATTTTTAAAATATAGTCCCTAAACATACTAAAAATCGATATTTTAGGTGCCCAAAGTCGATATCTCAAATTGAGGCCCAAAACACCCGAAAATTCGTTTTTTTTAGGTAACAAAAGCGATCTGTACATGCCTACTCCGTGTTAAGAGTATTTTCAAAATACAGGCCCAAAACATACTAAAAATAGATCTTCTAGGTGCCCAAAAGTCGATATGTGCATGCATCTTCTGTACCCGTTTATATCTCAAATTCAGGCTCCAACACCCGAAAATGCGATATTTTGGGGTCACAGAAGCGATATGTACATGCCTACTCAGATACAGGCCAAAACATGCTGAAAATCGATATTTTAGGTGCCCAAAGTCAATATGTGTATGCATCTTCTGCACCCGTTTATATCCCAAATTCAACCTCAAAACACCCGAAAATTCGATATTTTTGGGTCCTAGAAGCGATCTGTACATACCTACTCACTGCTAGAATGTTTTAAAAATATAGGCTCAAAACATGCTTAAAATCGATATTTTAAGTGTCCAAAGTCGATATGTGAATGCAACTTCTGTACCCGTTTATATCTCAAATTCAGGCTCAAAACACCCGAAAATTCGTTATTTTTGGGTCCTAGAAGCTATCTGTACATGCCTAGTCCTAGTTAGAATGTTTTCAAGATACAGACCGAAAACATGCTTAAAATCGATATTTTATGTGCCCAAAAGTCGATATGTGCATGCATCTTCAGTACCCGTTTATATCTCAAATTCAGGCTCAAAACACCCGAAAATTCGATATTTTGGGGTCCCAGAAGCGATCTGTAGATGCCTACTCAGTACTAGAATATTTTTAAAATATAGGCCCAAAACATGCTAAAATCGATATTTTAGGTGCCCAAAGTCGATATCTCAAATTCAGGCCCAAAACACCCGAACATTCGATATTTTGGGGTCCCAGAAGCGATCTGTACATGCCTACTCCGTGTTAGAGTATTTTCAAAATACAGGCCCAAAACATATTGAAAATCGATCTTTTAGGTGCACAAAAGTCGATATGTGAATGCATCTTCTGTACCCGTTTATATCTCAATTTAAGGCTCCAAACACCCGAAAATTCGGTATTTTTGGGTCCTAGAAGCGATCTGTACATGCCTACTCCTAGTTAGAATGTTTTCATGATACAGACCCAAAACATGCTCAAAATCGATATTTTAGGTGCCCAAAAGTCGATATGTGAATGCATCTTCAGTACCCGTTTATATCTCAAATTCAGGCTCAAAACACCCGAGAATTCGATATTTTGGGGTCACAGAAGCGATCTGTACATGCCTACTCCATGTTAGAATATTTTCAAAATATAGGCTCAAAACATGCTAAAATTCGATATTTTAAGTGTCCAAAGTCGATATGTGCATGCATCTTCTGTACCCGTTTATATCTCAAATTCAGGCTCAAAACACTCGAAAATTCGTTATTTTTTGGTCCGAGAAGCGATCTGTACTTGCCTACTCCTAGTTAGAATGTTTTCAAGATACAGACACAAAACATGCTCAATATCGATATTTTAGGTGCCCAAAAGTCGATATGTGCATGCATCTTCAGTACCCGTTTATATCTCAAATTCAGGCTCAAAACACCCGAAAATTCGATATTTTGGGGTCCCAGAAGCGATCTGTAGATGCCTACTTAGTGCTAGAATATTTTTAAAATGTAGGCCCAAAAACATGCTAAAATCGATATTTTAGGTTCACAAAAGTCGATATGTGAATGCATCTTCTGTACCCGTTTATATCTCAATTTAAGGCTCCAAACACCCGAAAATTCGTTTTTTTTGGGTCCTAGAAGCGATCTGTACATGCCTACTCCTAGTTAGAATGTTTTAAAGATACAGACCCAAAACATGCTCAAAATCGAAATTTGAGGTTCCCAAAAGTCGATATGTGCATGCATCTTCAGTACCCGTTTATATCTCAAATTCAGGCTCCAAACACCCGAAAAGTCGATATTTTGGGGTCCCAGAAGCGATCAGTACATGCCTACTCAGATACATGCCAAAACATGCTGAAAATCGATATTTTAGGTGACCAAAGTCAATATGTGTATGCATCTTCTGCACCCGTTTATATCCCAAATTCAACCTTAAAACACCCGAAAATTCGATATATTTGGGTCCCAGAAGCGATCTGTACATGCCTACTCAGTGCTAGAATATATTCAAAATATATGCCAAAACATGCTACAAATCGATATTTTAGGTGCCCAAATTCGATATCTCAAATTCAGGACCAAAACACCCGAAAATTCGATATTTTGTGGTCCCAGATTCGATCTGTACATGCATACTCCGTGTTAGAGTATTTTCAAAATACAGGCCCAAAACATACGGAAAATCGATATTTTAGGTGCCCAAAAGTCGATATGTGCATGCTTCTTCTGTACCCGTTTATATCTCAAATTCAGGCTCAAAACACTCGAGAATTCGTTGTTTTTGGGTCCTAGAAGCGATTTGTACATGCCTTCTCCTAGTTAGAATGTTTTCAAGATACAGACCCAAAACATGCTCAAAATCGCTATTTTAGGTGCCCAAAAGTCGATATGTGCATGCATCTTCAGTACCCGTTTATATCTCAAATTCAGGCTCAAAATACCCGAAAATTCGATATTTTGTGGTCCCAGAAGCGATCTGTGCATGCCTACTCAGTGCTAGAATATTTTCAAAATATAGGCTCAAAACATGCTAAAAATCGATATTTTAGGTGCCCAAATTCGATATCTCAAATTCAGGCCCAAAATACCCGAAAATTCGTTATTTTAGGGTCCGAGAAGCGATCTGTACATGCCTACTCCGTGTTAGAGTATTTTCAAAATACAGACCCAAAACATGCTCAAAATCGATATTTTAGGTGCCCAAAAGTCGATACGTGCATGCATCTTCAGTACCCGTTTATATCCCAAATTCAGGCTCAAAATACCCGAAAATTCGATATTTTGGGGTCCCAGAAGCGATCTGTACATGCCTACTCAGTGCTAGAATATTTTCAAAAATATAGGCTCAAAACATGCTACAAAATCGATATTTTAGGTGCCCAAATTCGATATCTCAAATTCAGGCCCAAAATACCCGAAAATTCGTTATTTTTGGGTCCGAGAAGCGATCTGTACATGCCTACTCCTAGTTAGAATGTTTTCAAGATACAGACACAAAACATGTTAAAAATCGATATTTTAGGTGCCCAAAAGTCGATATGTGCATGCATCTTCAATACCCGTTTATATCTCAAATTCAGGTTCCAAACACCCGAAAATTCGATATTTTGGGGTCCCAGAAGCGATCTGTACATGCCTATTCAGATACAGCCAAAAAAATACTGAAAATCGATATTGTAAGTACACAAAGTCAATATGTGTATGCATCTTCTGCACCCGTTTATATCCAAAATTCAACCTCAAAACACCCGAAAAATCGATATTTTTGGGTCCCAGAAGCGATCTGTACATGCATACTCAGTGCTAGAAAGTTTTCAAAATAAAGGCTCAAAACATGCTAAAAATCGATATTTTAAGTGTCCAAAGTCGATATGTGCATGCATCTTCTGAACCCGTATATATCTGAAATTCAGGCCTAAAACACCCGAAAATTCGTTATTTTTTGATCCTAGAAGCGATGAGTACATCCCTATTCTTAGTTAAAATGTTTTCATGATACAGACCCATAACATGCTCAAAATCGATATTTTAGGTGCCCAAAAGTCGATCTGTGCATGCATCTTCAGTACCCGTTTATATCCCAAATTCAACCTCAAAACACCCGAAAATACGATATTTTTTAGGTCCCAGAAGCGATCTGTACTTAGTGTTAGAATGTTTGCAAAATAAAGGCTCAAAACATGCTAAAAATCGATATTTTAAGTGTCCAGGGTCGATATGTGCATGCATCTTCTGTACCCGTTTATATCTCAAATTCAGGCTCAAAACACCCGAAAATTCAAAATTTTTGTGTCCTAGTAGCGATCTGTACATGCCTACTCCTAGTTAGAATGTTTTCAAGATACAGACCCAAAACATGCTCAAAATCGATATTATAGGTGCCCAAAAGTCGATATGTGCATGCATCTTCAGTACCCGTTTATATCTTAAATTCAGGCTCAAAATACCCGAAAATTTGATATTTTGTGGTTCCAGAAGCGATCTGTACATGCCTACTCAGTGCTAGAATATTTTCAAAATATAAGCCCAAAACATGCTACAAATCAATATTTTATGTGGCCAAATTCGATATCTCAAATTCAGGATCAAAACACCCGAAAATTCGATATTTTGGGGTCCCAGAAGCGATCTGTACATGCCTACTCCGTGTTAGAGTATTTTCAAAATACAGGCCCAAAACATACGGAAAATCGATATTTTTGGTGCCGAAAAGTCGATATGTGCATGCATCTTCTGTGCCCGTTTATATCTCAAATTCAGGCTCCAAAAACACGAAAATTCGATATTTTGGGGTCCCAGTAGCGATCTGTACATGCCTACTGAGATACAGGCCAAAACATGCTGAAAATCGATATTTTAAGTGCCCAAAGTCAATATGTGTATGCATCTTCTGCACCCGTTTATATCCCAAATTCAACCTCAAAACACTCGAAAATTCGATATTTTTGGGTCCCAGAAGCGATCTGTACATGCCTACTCAGTGCTATAATGTTTTCAAAATATATGCCCAAAACATGCTACAAATCGATATTTTAGGTGCCCAAATTCGATATCTCAAATTCAGGACCAAAACACCCGAAAATTCGATATTTTGGGGTCCCAGAATCGATCTGTACATGCATACTCCGTGTTAGAGTATTTTCAAAATACAGGCCCAAAACATACGGAAAATCGATATTTTAGGTGCCCAAAAGTCGATATGTGCATTCATCTTCTGTACCCGTTTATATCTCAAATTCAGGCTCAAAACACTCGAGAATTCGTTATTTTTGGGTCCTAGAAGCGATTTATACATGCCTACTCCTAGTTAGAATGTTTTCAAGATACAGACCCAAAACATGCTCAAAATCGATATTTTAGGTTCCCAAAAGTCGATATGTGCATGAATCTTCAGTACCCGTTTATATCTCAAATTCAGGCTCAAAATACCCGAAAATTCGATATTTTGGGGTCCCAGAAGCGATCTGTGCATGCCTACTCAGTGCTACAATATTTTCAAAATATAGGCTGAAAACATGCTAAAAATCGATATTTTAGGTGCCCAAATTCGATATCTCAAATTCAGGCCCAAAATACCCGAAAATTCGTTATTTTTGGGTCCGAGAAGCGATCTGTACATGCCTACTCCGTGTTAGAGTATTTTCAAAATACAGGCCCAAAACATACGGAAAATCGATATTTTAGGTGCCCTAAAGTCGATATGTGCATGCATCTTCTGTACCCGTTTATATCTCAAATTCAACCTCAAAACACCCGAAAATTCGATATTTTTGGGTCCCAGAAGCGATCTGTACATGCCTACTCAGTGCTGGAATATTTTATAAAATATAGGCTCAAAACATGCTAAAAATCGATATTTTAGGTGCCCAAATTCGATATCTCAAATTCAGGCCCAAAATACCCGAAAATTCGTTATTTTTGGGTCCTAGAAGCGATGAGTACATGCCTATTCTTAGTTAAAATGTTTTCATGATACAGACCGATAACATGCTCAAAATCGATATTATAGGTGCCCAAAAGTCGATATGTGCATGAATCTTCAGTACCCGTTTATATCTCAAATTCAGGCTCAAAATACCCGAAAATTCGATATTTTGGGGTCCCAGAAGCGATCTGTGCATGCCTACTCAGTGCTACAATATTTTCAAAATATAGGCTGAAAACATGCTAAAAATCGATATTTTAGGTGCCCAAATTCGATATCTCAAATTCAGGCCCAAAATACCCGAAAATTCGTTATTTTTGGGTCCGAGAAGCGATCTGTACATGCCTACTCCGTGTTAGAGTATTTTCAAAATACAGGCCCAAAACATACGGAAAATCGATATTTTAGGTGCCCTAAAGTCGATATGTGCATGCATCTTCTGTACCCGTTTATATCTCAAATTCAACCTCAAAACACCCGAAAATTCGATATTTTTGGGTCCCAGAAGCGATCTGTACATGCCTACTCAGTGCTGGAATATTTTATAAAATATAGGCTCAAAACATGCTAAAAATCGATATTTTAGGTGCCCAAATTCGATATCTCAAATTCAGGCCCAAAATACCCGAAAATTCGTTATTTTTGGGTCCTAGAAGCGATGAGTACATGCCTATTCTTAGTTAAAATGTTTTCATGATACAGACCGATAACATGCTCAAAATCGATATTATAGGTGCCCAAAAGTCGATATGTGCATGCATCTTCAGTACCCGTTTATATCTTAAATTCAGGCTCAAAATACCCGAAAATTGAATATTTTGGGGTCCCAGAAGCGTTCTGTACATGCCTACTCAGTGCTAGAATATTTTCAAAATATATGCCCAAAACATGCTACAAATCGATATTTTAGGTGCCCAAATTCGATATCTCAAATTCAGGACCAAAACACCCGAAAATTCGATATTTTGGGGTCCCAGAAGCGATCTGTACATGCCTACTCCGTGTTAGAGTATTTTCTAAATACAGTCCTAAAACATACGGAAAATTGATCTTTTAGGTGCCCAAAAGTCGATATGTGCATGCATCTTCTGCACCCGTTTATATCCCAAATTCAACCTCAAAACACCCGAAAATTCGATATTTTTGGGTCCCAGAAGCGATCTGTACATGCCTACTCAGTGCTAGAATGTTTTCAAAATATAGGCTCAAAACATGCTAAAATTCGATATTTTAAGTGTCCAAAGTCGATATGTGCATGCATCTTCTGTACCCGTATATATTTCAAATTCAGGCCTAAAACACCCGAAAATTCGTTATTTTTGGATCCTAGAAGCGATGAGTACATGCCTATTCTTAGTTAAAATGTTTTCAAGATACAGACACAAAACAAGCTCAAAATCGATATTTTAGGTGCCCAAAAGTCGATATGTGCATGCATCTTCATTACCCGTTTATATCTCGAATTCAGGCTCCAAACACCGGAAAATTCGATATTTTTGGGTCCCAGAAGCGATCTGTACATGCCTACTCAGTGCTAGAATATTTTCAAAATATATGCCCAAAACATGCTACAAATCGATATTTTAGGTGCCCAAATTCGATATCTCAAATTCAGGACCAAAACACCCGAAAATTCGATATTTTGGGGTCCCAGAAGCGATCTGTACATGCCTACTCCGTGTTAGAGTATTTTCAAAATACAGGCCTAAAACATACTGAAAATCGATCTTTTAGGTGTCCAAAATTCGATATGTGCAGGTATCATCTGTACCCGTTTATATCTCAAATTCAGGCTCCAAACACCCGAAAATACGATATTTTTTGGGTCCCAGAAGCAATCTGTACATGCCTACTCAGTGCTAGAATGTTTTCAAAATAAAGGCTCAAAACATGCTGAAAACCGATATTTTTAAGTGTCTAGGGTCGATATGTGCATGCATCTTCTGTACCCGTTTATATCTCAAATTCAGGCTCAAAACACCCGAAAATTCAAAATTTTTGTGTCCTAGTAGCGATCTGTACATGCCTACTCCTAGTTAGAATGTTTTCAAGATAGAGACCCAAAACATGCTCAAAATCGATATTATAGGTGCCCAAAAGTCGATATGTGCATGCATCTTCAGTACCCGTTTATATCTTAAATTCAGGCTCAAAATACCCGAAAATTCAATATTTTGGAGTCCCAAAAGCGATCTGTACATGCCTACTCAGATACAGGCCAAAACATACTGAAAATCGATATTTTAGGTGCCCAAAGTCAATATGTTTATGTATCTTCTGCACCCGTTTATATCCCAAATTCAACCTCAAAACACCCGAAAATTCGATATTTTTGGGTCCCAGAAGCGATTTGTACATGCCTACTCAGTGCTAGAATGTTTTCAAAAAATAGGCTCAAAACATGCTAAAAATCGATATTTTAAGTGTCCAAAGTCGATATGTGCATGCATCTTCTGTACCCGTTTATATCTCAAATTCAGGCTCCAAACACCCGAAAATTCGATATTTTGGGGTCCCAGAAGCGATCTGTATATGCCTACTCAGTGCTAGAATATTTTTAAAATATAGTCCCAAAACATACTGAAAATCGATATTTTAGGTGCCCAAAGTCGATATCTCAAATTGAGGCCCAAAACACTCGAAAATTCGTTTTTTTTAGGAAACAGAAGCGATCTGTACATGCCTACTCCGTGTTAAGAGTATTATCAAATTACAGGCCCAAAACATACTGAAAATCGATCGTTTAGGTGCCCAAAAGTCGATATGTGCATGCATCTTCTGTACCCGTTTATATCACAAATTCAGGCTCCAACCCCAAAAAATTCGATATTTTGGGGTCACAGAAGCGATCTGTACATGCCTAATCAGGTACAGGCCAAAACATGCTGAAAATCGATATTTTATGTGCCAAAGTCAATATGTGTATGCATCTTCTGCACCCGTTTATATCCCAAATTCAACCTCAAAACATCCGAAAATTCGATATTTTTGGGTCCCAGAAGCGATCTGTACATGCCTACTCAGTGCTAGAATGTTTTCAGAATATAGGCTCAAAACATGCTAAAATCGATATTTTACGTGTCAAAAGTAAAGTATGTGCATGCATCTTCTGTACCCGTTTATATCTCAAATTCAGGCTCAAAACAACCGAAAATTCGATATTTTGGGGTCCCAGATGCGATCTGTACATGCCTACTCAGATACAGGCAAAAAAATACTGAAAATCGATATTTTAAGTGCCCAAAGTCAATATGTGTATGCATCTTCTGCACCTGTTTATATCCCGAATTCAACATCAAAACACTCAAAAATTCGATATTTTTTGGGTCCCAGAAGCGATCTGTACATGCCTACTCCTAGTTAGAATGTTTTCAAGATACAGACCCAAAACATGCTCAAAATCGATATTGTAGGTGCCCAAAAGTCGATATGTGCATGCATCATCAGTACCCGTTTATATCTCAAATTCAGGCTCAAATCACCCGAAAATTCAAATTTTTTGTGTCCTAGTAGCAATCTGTATATGCCTACTCCTAGTTAGAATGTTTTCAAGATACAGACCCAAAACATGCTCAAAATCGATATTATAGGTGCCCAAAAGTCGATATGTGCATGCATCATCAGTACCCGTTTATATCTTAAATTCAGGCTCAAAATACCCGAAAATTCGATATTTTGGGGTCCCAGAAGCGATCTGTACATGCCTACTCAATGCTAGAATATTTTCAAAATATATGCCCTAAACATGCTACAAATCGATATTTTAGGAGCCCAAATTCGATATCTCAAATTCAGGACCAAAACACCCGAAAATTCGATATTTTGGGGTCCCAGAAGCGATCTGTACATGCCTACTCAGATACAGGCCAAAGCATGCTGAAAATCAATATTTTAGGTGCACAAAGTCGATATGTGAATGCATCTTCTGTACCTGTTTATATCTCAAATTCAGGCTCCAAACACCCGAAAATTCGTTATTTTTGGGTCCTAGAAGCGATCTGTACATGCCTACACCTAATTAGAATGTTTTCAAGATACAGACCCAAAACATGTTAAAAATCGATATTTTAGGTGCCCAAAAGTCAAAATGTGTATGCATCTTCAGTACTCGTTTATATCTCAAATTCTAGCTCCAAACACCCGAAAATTCGATATTTTGGGGTCCCAGAAGCGATCTGAACATGCCTACTTCGTGTTAGAGTATTTTCAAATTACAGGCCCAAAACATACTGAAAATCGATTTTTTTGGTGCCCAATATTCGATATTTTTGGGTCCCAGAAGCGATCTGTACATGCCTACTCAGTGCTAGAATGTTTTCAAAATATAGGCTCAAAACATACTAAAAATCGATATTTTAAGTGTCCAAAGTCGATATGTGCATGCATCTTCTGTACCCGTTTATCTCTCTAATTCAGGCTCAAAACACCCGAAAATTCGATATTTTGGGATCCCAGAAGCGATCTGTACATGCCTACTCAGTGCTAGAATATTTTTAAAATATAGTCCCTAAACATACTAAAAATCGATATTTTAGGTGCCCAAAGTCGATATCTCAAATAAAGGCCCAAAACACCCGAAAATTAGTTTTTTTTAGGTAACAAAAGCGATCTGTACATGCCTACTCCGTGTTAAGAGTATTTTCAAAATACAGGCCCAAAACATACTAAAAATAGATCTTTTAGGTGCCCAAAAGTCGATATGTGCATGCATCTTCTGTACCCGTTTATATCTCATATGCTGGCTCCAACACCCGAAAATTCGATATTTTGGGGTCCCAGAAGCGATCTGTACATACCTACTCAGTGCTAGAATGTTTTCAAAATATATGCTCAAAGTATGCTAAAAATCGATATTTTAATTGTCCAAAGTCAATATGTGCATGCATCTTCTATACCCGTTTATATCTCAAATTCAGGCTCAAAACACCCGAGAATTCGTTATTTTTGGGTCCTAGAAGCGATCTGTATATGCCTACTCCTAGTTAGAATGTTTTTAAGAAACAGACCCAAAGCATGCTCAAAATCGATATTTTAGGTGCCCAAAAGTCGATATGTGCATGCATCTTCAGTACCCGTTTATATCTCAAATTCAGGCTCAAAACACCCGAAAATTCAATATTTTGGGGTCCCAGAAGCGATCTGTACATGCCTACTCAGTGCTAAAATATTTTCAAAATATAGGCCCAAAACATGCTAAAAATCAATATTTTAGGTGCACAAAGTCGATATCTTAAATTCAGGCCCAAAACACCCGAACATTCGATATTTTGGGGTCCCAGAAGCGATCTGTACATGCCTACTCCGTGTTAGAGTATTTTCAAAATACAGGACCAAAACATACTGAAAATTGATCTTTTAGGTGCACAAAAGTCGATATGTGAATGCATCTTCTGTACCCGTTTATATCTCAATTTAAGGCTCCAAACACCCGAAAATTCGTTATTTTTGGGTCCTAGAAGCGATCTGTACATGCCTACTCCTAGTTAGAATGTTTTCAAGATACAGACCCAAAACATGCTCAAAATCGATATTTTAGGTGCCCAAAAGTCGATATGTGTATGCATCTTCAGTACCCGTTTATATCTCAAATTCATGGTCAAAACACCCGAAAATTCGATATTTTGGGGTCCCAGAAGCGATCTGTACATGCCTACTCAGTGTTAGAATATTTTTAAATTATAGTCCCAAAACATACTAAAAATCGATATTTTAGGTGCCCAAAGTCGATATATCAAATTCAGGCCCAAAACACCCGAAAATTAGGTTTTTTTAGGTAACAGAAGCGATCTGTACATACCTACTCCGTGTTAAGAGTATTTTCAAAATACAGGCCCAAAACATACTGAAAATCAATCTTTTAGGTGCCCAAAAGTCGATATGTTCATGCATCTTCTGCACCCGTATATATCCCAAATTCAACCTCAAAACACCCGAAAATCCAATATTTTTTGGGTCCCAGAAGCGATCTGTACATGCCTACTCAGATACAGGCCAAAACATGCTGAAAATCGATATTTTAGGTGCCCAAAGTCAATATGTGTATGCATCTTCTGCACCCGTTTATATCCCAAATTCAACCTCAAAACCCGAAAATTCGATATTTTTGGGTCCCAGAAGCGATCTGTACATACCTACTCACTGCTAGAATGTTTTCAAAATATAGGCTCAAAACATGCTTAAAATCGATATTTTAGGTATCCAAAGTCGATATGTGCATGCAACTTCTGTACCCGTTTATCTCTTAAATTCAGGCTCAAAACACCCGAAAATTCGTTATTTTTGGGTCCGAGAAGCGATCTGTACATGCCTACTCCTAGTTAGAATGTTTTCAAGATACAGACACAAAACATGCTCAATATTGATATTTTAGGTGCCCAAAAGTCGATATGTGCATGCATCTTCAGTACCCGTTTATATCTCAAATTCAGGCTCAAAACACCCGAAAATTCGATATTTTGGGATCCCAGAAGCGATCTGTACATGCCTACTCAGTGCTAGAATATTTTTAAAATATAGTCCCTAAACATACTAAAAATCGATATTTTTGGAGCCCAAAGTCGATATCTCAAATTCAGGCCCAAAACACCCGAAAATTAGTTTTTTTTAGGTAACAAAAGCGATCTGTACATGCCTACTCCGTGTTAAGAGTATTTTCAAAATACAGGCCCAAAACATACTAAAAATAGATCTTTTAGGTGCTCAAAAGTCGATATGTGCATGCATCTTCTGTACCCGTTTATATCTCAAATTCAGGCTCCAAACACCCGAAAATTCGATATTTTGGGGTCCCAGAAGCGATCTGTACATGCCTACTCAGATACAGGCCAAAACATGCTGAAAATCGATATTTTAGGTGCCCAAAGTCAATATGTGTATGCATCTTCTGCACCCGTTTATATCCCGAATTCAACCTCAAAACACCCGAAAATTCGATATTTTTGGGTCCCAGAAGCGATCTGTACATACCTACTCAGTGCTAGAATGTTTTCAAAAAAAAAGCTCAAAATATGCTAAAAATCGATATTTTAATTGTCCAAAGTCAATATGTGCATGCATCTTATGTACCCGTTTATATCTCAAATTCAGGCTCAAAACTCCCGAACATTCGATATTTTGGGGTCCCAGAAGCGATCTGTACATGCCTACTCCGTGTTAGAGTATTTTCAAAATACAGGCCCAAAACATACTGAAAATTGATCTTTTAGGTGCACAAAAGTCGATATGTGAATGCATCTTCTGTACCTGTTTATATCTCAAATTCAGACTCCAAACACCCGAAAATTCGTTATTTTTGGGTCCTAGAAGCGATCTGTACATGCCTACTCCTAATTAGAATGTTTTCAAGATACAGACCCAAAACATGCTAAAAATCGATATTTTAGGTGCCCAAAAGTCGATATGTGTATGCATCTTCAGTACTCGTTTATATCTCAAATTCTGGCTCCAAACACCCGAAAATTCGATATTTTGGGGTCCCAGAAGCGATCTGAACATGCCTACTCCGTGTTAGAGTATTTTCAAAATACAGGCCCAAAACATACTGAAAATCGATTTTTTTTGGTGCCCAAAATATGATATTTTTGGGTCCCAGAAGCGATCTGTACATGCCTACTCAGAGCTAGATTGTTTTCAAAATATAGGCTCAAAACATGCTAAAAATCGATATTTTAAGTGTCCAAAGTCGATATGTGCATGCATCTTCTGTACCCGTTTATCTCTCAAATTCAGGCTCAAAACACCCGAAAATTCGTTATTTTTGGGTCTGAGAAGCGATCTGTACATGCCTACTCCTAGTTAGAATGTTTTCAAGATACAGACACAAAACATTCTCAATATTGATATTTTAGGTGCCCAAACATCGATATGTGCATGCATCTTCAGTACCCGTTTATATCTCAAATTCAGGCTCCAAACACCCGAAAATTCGATATTTTGGGGTCCCAGAAGCGATCTGTACATGCCTACTCAGTGCTGGAATATTTTTAAAATAAAGTCCCTAAACATACTAAAAATCAATATTTTAGGTGCCCAAAGTCGATATCTCAAATTCAGGCCCAAAACACCCGAAAATTAGTTTTTTTTAGGTAACAAAAGCGATCTGTACATGCCTACTCCGTGTTAAGAGTATTTTCAAAATACAGGCCCAAAACATACTAAAAATAGATCTTTTAGGTGCCCAAAAGTCGATATGTGCATGCATCTTCTGTACCCGTTTATATCTCAAATTCAGGCTCCAAACACCCGAAAATTCGATATTTTGGGGTCCCAGAAGCGATCTGTACATGCCTACTCAGATACAGGCCAAAACATGCTGAAAGTCGATATTTTAAGTGTCCAAAGTCGATATGTGCAAGCATCTTCTGTACCCGTTTATATCTGAAATTCAGGCTCAAAACACCTGAGAATTCGTTATTTTTGTGTTCTAGAAGCGATCTGTACATGCCTACTCCTTGTTAGAATGTTTTCAAGATACAGACCCAAAACATGCTCAAAATCGATATTTTAGGTGCTCAAAAGTCGATATGTGCATGCATCTTCAGTACCCGTTTATATCTCATATTCAGGCTCAAAACACCCGAAAATTCGATATTTTGGGGTCCCAGAAGCGATCTGTACATGCCTACTCAGATCCAGGCCAAAACATGCTAAAAATCGATATTTTAGGTTCCCAAAGTCAATATGTGTATGCATCTGCTGAGCCCTTTTATATCCCAAATTCAACCTCAAAACACCCGAAAATTCGATATTTTTTGGGTCCCAGAAGCGATCTGTACATGCCTACTCAGTGCTAGAAAGTTTTCAAAATATAGGCTCAAAACATGCTAAAAATCGATATTTTAAGTGTCCAAAGTCGATATGTGCATACATCTTCTGTACCCGTTTATATCTCAAATTCAGGCTCAAAACACCCGAAAATTAGTTATTATTGCGTCCTAGAAGCAATGTGTACATGCCTACTCCTAGTTAGAATGTTTTCAAGATACAGACACAAAACATGCTCAATATCGATATTTTAGGTGCCCAAAAGTCGATATGTGCATGTATCTTCTGTACCCGTTAATATCTCAAATTCAGGCTCCAAACACCCGAAAATTCGATATTTTGGGGTCCCAGAAGCGATCTGTATATGCCTACTCAGTGCTAGAATATTTTTAAAATATAGTCCCAAAACATACTAAAAATCGATATTTTAGGTGCCCAAAGTCGATATCTCAAATTGAGGCCCAAAACACCCGAAAATTCGTTTTTTTTAGGAAACAGAAACGATCTGTACATGCCTACTCCGTGTTAAGAGTATTATCAAAATACAGGCCCAAAACATACTGAAAATCGATCTTTTAGGTGCCCAAAAGTCGATATGTGCATGCATCTTCTGTACCCGTTTATATCTCAAATTCAGGCTCCAACCCCCCAAAATTCGATATTTTGGGGTCACAGAAGCGATCAGTACATGCCTACTCAGGTACAGGCCAAAACATGCTGAAAATCGATATTTTAGGTGCCCAAAGTCAATATGTGTATGCATCTTCTGCACCCGTTTATATCCCAAATTCAACCTCAAAACCCGAAAATTCGATATTTTTGGGTCCCAGAAGCGATCTGTACATACCTACTCACTGCTAGAATGTTTTCAAAATATAGGCTCAAAACATGCTTAAAATCGATATTTTAGGTATCCAAAGTCGATATGTGCATGCAACTTCTTTACCCGTTTATATCTCAAATTCAGGCTCAAAACACCCGAAAATTCGTTATTTTTTGGTCCAAGAAGCGATCTGTACATGCCTACTCCTAGTTAGAATGTTTTCAAGATACAGACCCAAAACATGCTCAAAATCGATATTTTAGGTGCCCAAAAGTCGATATGTGCATGCATCTTCAGTACCCGTTTATATCTCAAATTCAGACACAAAACACCCGAAAATTCGATATTTTGGGGTCCCAGAAGCGATCTGTACATGCCTACTCAGTGCTAGAATATTTTCAAAATATATGCCCAAAACATTCTAAAATCGTTATTTTAGGTGCACAAAGTCGATATCTCAAATTCAGGCCCAAAACACCCGAAAATTCGATATTTTGGGGTCCCAGAAGCGATCTGTACATGCCTACTCAGTGCTAGAATGTTTTCAAAATATAGGCTCAAAACATGCTAAAAATCGATATTTTAAGTGTCCAAAGTCGATATGTGCATGCATCTTCTGTACCCGTTTATCTCTCAAATTCAGGCTCCAAACACCCGAAAATTCGTTATTTTTAGGTCCGAGAAGCGATCTGTACATGCCTACTCAGTGCTAGAATATTTTTAAAATATAGTCCCTAAACATACTAAAAATCGATATTTTAGGTGCCCAAAGTCGATATCTCAAATTGAGGCCCAAAACACCCGAAAATTCGTTTTTTTTAGGTAACAAAAGCTATCTGTACATGCCTACTCCGTGTTAAGAGTATTTTCAAAATACAGGCCCAAAACATACTAAAAATAGATCTTCTAGGTGCCCAAAAGTCGATATGTGCATGCATCTTCTGTACCCGTTTATATCTCAAATTCAGGCTCCAACACCCGAAAATGCGATATTTTGGGATCCCAGAAGCGATCTGTACATGCCTACTCAGATACAGGCCAAAACATGCTGAAAATCGATATTTTAGGTGCCCAAAGTCAATATGTGTATGCATCTTCTGCACCCGTTTATATCCCGAATTCAACCTCAAAACACCCGAAAATTCGATATTTTTGGGTCCCAGAAGCGATCTATACATACCTACTCAGTGCTAGAATGTTTTCAAAATATATGCTCAAAATATGCAAAAAATCGATATTTAAATTGTCCAAAGTCAATATGTGCATGCATCTTCTGTACCCGTTTATATCTCAAATTCATGCTCAAAACACCCGAGAATTCGTTATTTTTGGGTCCTAGAAGCGATCTGTACATGCCTACTCACTGCTAGAATGTTTTCAAAATATAGGCTCAAAACATGCTTAAAATCGATATTTTAGGTGTCCAAAGTCGATATGTGCATGCAACTTCTTTACCCGTTTATATCTCAAATTCAGGCTCAAAACACCCAAAAATTCGTTATTTTTTGGTCCAAGAAGTGATCTGTACATGCCTACTCCTAGTTAGAATGTTTTCAAGATACAGACCCAAAACATGCTCAAAATCGATATTTTAGGTGCCCAAAAGTCGATATGTGCATGCATCTTCAGTACCCGTTTATATCTCAAATTCAGACACAAAAAACCCGAAAATTCGATATTTTGGGGTCCCAGAAGCGATCTGTACATGCCTACTCAGTGCTAGAATATTTTCAAAATATATGCCCAAAACATTATAAAATCGATATTTTAGGTGCACAAAGTCGATATCTCAAATTCTGGCCCAGAAACACCCGAAAATTCGATATTTTGGGGTCCCAGAAGCGATCTGTACATGCCTACTCCGTGTTAGAGTATTTTCAAAATACAGGCCCAAAACATACTGAAAATCGATCTTTTAGGTGCACAAAAGTCGATATGTGAATGCATCTTCTGTACCTGTTTATATCTCAAATTCAGGCTCCAAACACCCGAAAATTCATTATTTTTGTGTCCTAGAAGCGATCTGTACATACCTACTCCTAAATAGAATGTTTTCAAGATACAGACCCAAAACATGCTAAAAATCGATATTTTAGGTGCCCAAAAGTCGATATGTGTATGCATCTTCAGTACCCGTTTATATCTCAAATTCTGGCTCCAAACACCCGAAAATTCGATATTTTGGGGTCCCAGAAGTGATCTGAACATGCCTACTCCGTGTTAGAGTATTTTCAAAATACATGCCCAAAACATACTGAAAATCGATTTTTTTGGAGCCCAAAATTCGATATTTTTGGGTCCCAGAAGCGATCTGTACATGCCTACTCAGTGCTAGAATGTTTTCAAAATATAGGCTCAAAACATGCTAAAAATCGATAATTTAAGTGTCCAAAGTCGATAGGTGCATGCATCTTCTGTACCGGTTTATCTCTCAAATTCAGGCTCAAAACACCCGAAAATTCGTTATTTTTGGGTCCAAGAAGCGATCTGTACATGCCTACTCAGTGCTAGAATATTTTTAAAATATAGTCCCTAAACATACTAAAAATCGATATTTTAGGTGCCCAAAGTCGATATCTCAAATTCAGGCCCAAAACACCCGAAAATTAGTTTTTTTTAGGTAACAAAAGCGATCTGTACATGCCTACTCCGTGTTAAGAGTATTTTCAAAATACAGGCCCAAAACATACTAAAAATAGATCTTCTAGGTGCCCAAAAGTCGATATGTGCATGCATCTTCTGTACCCGTTTATATCTCAAATTCAGGCTCCAACACCCGAAAATGCGATATTTTGGGGTCCCAGAAGCGATCTGTACATGCCTACTTAGATACAGGCCAAAACATGCTAAAAATCGATATTTTAGGTGCCCAAAGTCAATATGTGTATGCATCTTCTGCACCCGTTTATATCCCGAATTCAACCTCAAAACACCCGAAAATTCGATATTTTTGGGTCCCAGAAGCGATCTATACATACCTACTCTGTGCTAGAATGTTTTCAATATATATGCTCAAAATATGCAAAAAATCGATATTTAAATTGTCCAAAGTCAATATGTGCATGCATCTTCTGTACCCGTTTATATCTCAAATTCATGCTCAAAACACCCGAGAATTCGTTATTTTTGGGTCCTAGAAGCGATCTGTACATGCCTACTCCTAGTTAGAATGTTTTCAAGATACAGACCCAAAACATGCTAAAAATCGATATTTTAGGTGCCCAAAAGTCGATATGTGCATGCATCTTCAGTACCCGTTTATATCTCAAATTCAGGCTCAAAACACCCGAAAATTCAATATTTTGGGGTCCCAGAAGCGATCTGTACATGCCTACTCAGTGCTAGAATATTTTCAAAATATATGCCCTAAACATGCTAAAAATCGATATTTTAGGTGCACAAAGTCGATATCTTAAATTCACGCCCAAAACACCCGAACATTCGATATTTTGGGGTCCCAGAAGCGATCTGTACATGCCTACTCCGTGTTAGAGTATTTTCAAAATACAGGCTCAAAACATACTGAAAATCGATCTTTTAGGTGCACAAAAGTCGATATGTGAATGCATCTTCTGTACCTGTTTATATCTCAAATTCAGGCTCCAAACACCCGAAAATTTTTGGGTCCAAGAAGCGATCTGTACATGCCTACTCCTAATTAGAACGTTTTCAAGTTACAGACCCAAAACATGCTAAAAATCGATATTTTAGGTGCCCAAAAGTCGATATGTGTATGCATCTTCAGTACCCGTTTATATCTCAAATTCTGGCTCCAAACACCCGAAAATTCGATATTTTGGGGTCCCAGAAGCGATATGAACATGCCTACCCCGTGTTAGAGTATTTTCAAAATACAGGCCCAAAACATACTGAAAATCGATTTTTTTGGTGCCCAAAATTCGATATTTTTGGGTCCCAGATGCGATCTGTACATGCCTACTCAGTGCTAGAATGTTTTCAAAATATAGGCTCAAAACATGCTAAAAATCGATATTTTAAATGTCCAAAGTCGATATGTGCATGAATCTTCTGTACCCGTTTATCTCTGAAATTCAGGCTCAAAACACCCGAAAATTCGTTATTTTTGGGTCCGAGAAGCGATCTGTACATGCCTACTCCTAGTTAGAATATTTTCAATATACAGACACAAAACATGCTCAATATTGATATTTTAGGTGCCCAAAAGTCGATATGTGCATGCATCTTCAGTACCCGTTTATATCTCAAATTCAGTCTCAAAACACCCGAAAATTCGATATTTTGGGGTCCAAGAAGCGATCTGTACATGCCTACTCAGTGCTAGAATATTTTTAAAATATAGTCCCTAAACATACTAACAATCGATATTTTAGGTGCCCAAAGTCGATATCTCAAATTCAGGCCCAAAACACCCGAAAATTAGTTTTTTTTAGGTAACAAAAGCGATTTGTACATGCCTACTCCGTGTTAAGAGTATTTTCAAAATACAGGCCCAAAACATACTAAAAATAGATATTTTAGGTGCCCAAAAGTCGATATGTGCATGCATCTTCTGTACCCGTTTATATCTCAAATTCAGGCTCCAACACCCGAAAATTCGATATTTTGGGGTCCCAGAAGCGATCTGTAGATGCCTACTTAGTACTAGAATATTTTTAAAATATAGGCCCAAAACATGCTAAAATCGATATTTTAGGTGCCCAAAGTCGATATCTCAAATTCAGGCCCAAAACACCCGAACATTCGATATTTTGGGGTCCCAGAAGCGATCTGTACATGCCTACTCCATGTTAGAATATTTTCAAAATATAGGCTCAAAACATGCTAAAATTCGATATTTTAAGTGTCCAAAGTCGATATGTGCATGCATCTTCTGTACCCGTTTATATCTCAAATTCAGGCTCAAAACACCCGAAAATTCGTTATTTTTTGGTCCGAGAAGCGATCTGTACTTGCCTACTCCTAGTTAGAATGTTTTCAAGATACAGACACAAAACATGCTCAATATCGATATTTTAGGTGCCCAAAAGTCGATATGTGCATGCATCTTCAGTACCCGTTTATATCTCAAATTCAGGCTCAAAACACCTGAAAATTCGATATTTTGGGGTCCCAGAAGCGATCTGTAGATGCCTACTTAGTGCTAGAATATTTTTAAAATGTAGGCCCAAAAACATGCTAATATCGATATTTTAGGTTCACAAAAGTCGATATGTGAATGCATCTTCTGTACCCGTTTATATCTCAATTTAAGGCTCCAAACACCCGAAAATTCGTTTTTTTTGGGTCCTAGAAGCGATCTGTACATGCCTACTCCTAGTTAGAATGTTTTCAAGATTCAGACCCAAAACATGCTCAAAATCGAAATTTGAGGTTCCCAAAAGTCGATATGTGCATGCATCTTCAGTACCCGTTTATATCTCAAATTCAGGCTCCAAACACCCGAAAATTCGATATTTTGGGGTCCCAGAAGCGATCAGTACATGCCTACTCAGATACATGCCAAAACATGCTGAAAATCGATATTTTAGGTGACCAAAGTCAATATGTGTATGCAACTTCTGCACCCGTTTATATCCCAAATTCAACCTCAAAACACCCGAAAATTCGATATTTTTGGGTCCCAAAAGCGATCTGTACATGCCTACTCAGTGCTAGAATGTTTTCAAAATATAGGCTCAAAACATACTAAAAATCGATATTTTAAGTGTCCAGGGTCGATATGTGCATGCATCTTCTGTACCCGTTTATATCTCAAATTCAGGCTCAAAACATCCGAAAATTCAAAATTTTTGTGTCCTACTAGTGTTCTGTACATGCCTACTCCTAGATAGAATATTTTCAAGATACAGACCCAAAACATGCTCGAAATCGATATTATAGGTGCCCAAAAGTCGATATGTGCATGCATCTTCAGTACCCGTTTATATCTCAAATTCAGGCTCAAAAAACCCGAAAATTCAATATTTTGGGGTCCCAGAAGCGATCTGTACATGTCTACTCAGTGCTAGAATATTTTCAAAATATAGGCCCAAAACATGCTAAAATCGATATTTTAGGTGCCCAAAGTCGATATCTCAAATTCAGGCCCAAAACACCCGAACATTCGATATTTTTGGGTCCCAGAAGCGATCTGTACATGCCTACTCCATGTTAAAGTATTTTCAAAATACAGGCCCAAAACATACTGAAAATCGATCATTTAGGTGCACAAAAGTCGATATGTGAATGCATCTTCTGTACCCGTTTATATCTCAATTTAAGGCTCCAAACACCCGAAAATTCGGTATTTTTGGGTCCCAGAAGCGATCTGTACATGCCTACTCCTAGTTAGAATGTTTTCAAGATACAGACCCAAAATATGCTCCAAATCGATATTTTAGGTGCCCAAAAGTCGATCTGTGCATGCATCTTCAGTACCCGTTTATATCTCAAATTCAGTCTCAAAACACCCGAAAATTCGATATTTTTGGGTCCCAGAAGCGATCTGTACATGCCTACTCAGTGTTAGAAGATTTTTAAAATATATTCCCAAAACATACTAAAAATCGATATTTTAGGTGCCTAATCCCCAGAGTCCGGGCAGCGGGATTTCCCGCTCGGTCGACAGAGGCCGGGCAGCGGGAAATCCCGCTCTGTCGACATAGTCCGGGCAGCGGGAAATCCCGCTTTTGGTAATTTATGGGGAAAAACGCCAAATTTGTCGGGATTTTTTTGATCTGGCTATACTTCACCACCAGACCTTTTCATCCCCACATTCAATCAGTGTGTGCTTGACCGTGACAATGGCTGGGCGTAGTGAAGAAAATACGGGCTCGTTAGATTCGGTGCACCCTACCGCACTGCCGGGCTCACCCTCTCTTGTAACCTCCGCTCCGCGGGTGCAACCAGCTAGATTGCGTCACAGCCACGCTCACAAAGCGAACGCAGCCTCGCTCTCACGGGAAAAGTGACCTCCATTCCTCACTTGATTTCTCGGCAATGGAGTGTTCTAGAGAGCTGGGGTTGGTTTTAATGGAAAGAGGAGGAGTTGATGGTGAGTACAAAATCAAATTTAAGTTGTTCAGTATTGTAGTTTAGACGTAGGGAGTAAGAGAATTAGAGTGATTTTCCGGAAAATACCCGGACAGGAAGGGTAAAAGTTAGTATTGCGCCCAGAACCACAGAGCGTATTTCGATTCTTGGCCCGTCCCGGAGGGGCTAAAGTCGATATCTCAAATTCAGGCCCAAAACACCAAAAAAATCGATTTTTTGGGGTCCCAGAAGCGATATGTACATGCCTACTCCGTTTTAGAGTTTTTTCAAAATACAGGGTCAAAACATACTGAAAATCGGTCTTTTAGGTGCACAAAAGTCGATATGTGAATGCATCTTCAGTACCCGTTTATATCTCAAATTCAGGCTCCAAACACCCGAAAATTCGTTATTTTTGGGTCCTAGAAGCGATCTGTACATGCCTACTCCTAGTTAGAATGTTTTCAAGATACAGACCCAAAACATGCTCAAAATCGATATTTTAGGTGGCCAAATTCGATATCTTAAATTCAGGATCAAAACACCCGAAAATTCGATATTTTGGGGTCACAGAGGCGATCTCTACATGCCTACTCCGTGTTAGAGTATTTTCAAAATACAGGCCCTAAACATACTGAAAATCGTTCTTTTAGGTGCCCAAAAGTCGATATGAGCATGTAGCATCTGTAACGGTTTATATCTCAATTTCAGGCTCCAAACACCCGAAAATTCAATATTTTTGGGTCCCAGAAGCGATCTGTACATGCCTACTCAGATACAGGCCAAAACATGCTGAAAATCGATATTTTAGGTGCCCAAAGTCAATATGTGTATGCATTTTCTGCACCCGTTTATATCTCAAATTCAACCTCAAAACACCCGAAAATTCGATATTTTTGGGTCCCAGAAGCGATCTGTACATGCCTACTCAGTGCTAGAATGTTTTCAAGATATAGGCTTAAAACATGCTAAAAATCGATATTTTAAGTGTCCAAAGTCGATATGTGCATGCATCTTCTGCACCCGTTTATATCTCAAATTCAGGCTCAAAACACCCGAAAATTCGTTATTTTTTTGTACGAGAAGCGATCTGTACTTACCTACTCCTAGTTAGACTGTTTTCAAGATACAGACCCAAAACATGCTCAATATCGATATTTTAGGTGCCCAAAAGTCGATATGTGCATGAATCTTCAGTACCCGTTTATATCTTAAATTCAGGATCAAAACACCCGAAAATTCAAAATTTTTGTGTCTTAGTAGCGATCTGTACATGCCTACTCCTAGATAGAATATTTTCAAGATACAGACCCAAAACATGCTCAAAATCGATATTATAGGTGCCCAAAAGTCGATATGTGCATGCATCTTCAGTACCCGTTTATATCTCAAATTCAGGCTAAAAAACCCCGAAAATTCAATATTTTGGGGTCACAGAAGCAATCTGTACATGCCTACTCAGTGCTAGAATATTTTCAAAATATAGGCACAAAACATGCTAAAATCGATATTTTAGGTGCCCAAAGTCGATATCTCAAATTCAGGCCCAAAACACCCGAACATTCGATATTATTGGGTCCCAGAAGCGATCTGTACATGCCTACTCCATGTTAGAGTATTTTCAAAATACAGGCCCAAAACATACTGAAAATCGATTTTTTAGGTGCACAAAAGTCGATATGTGAATGCATCTTCTGTATCCGTTTATATCTCAATTTCAGGCTCCAAACACCCGAAAATTCGGTATTTTTGGGTCCTAGAAGCGATCTGTACATGACTACTCCTAGTTAGAATGTTTTTAAGATACAGACCCAAAACAGGCTCAAAATCGATATTTTAGGTGAACAAAAGTCGATATGTGCATGCATCTTCAGTACCCGTTTATATATCAAATTCAGGCTCAAAACACCCGAAAATTCGATATTTTGGGGTCCCAGAAGTGATCTGTAGATGCCTACTCAGTGCTAGAATATTTTTAAAATATAGGCCCAAAACATGCTAAAATCGATATTTTAGGTGCCCAAAGTCGATATCTCAAATTCAGGCCCAAAACACCCGAACATTCGATATTTTTGGGTCCCAGAAGCGATCTGTACATGCCTACTCCGTGTTAGAGTATTTTCAAAATAAAGGCCCAAAACATACTGAAAATCGATCTTTTAGGTTCACAAAAGTCGATATGTGAATGCATCTTCTGTACCCGTTTATATCTCAAATTCAGGCTCAAAATACCCGAAAATTTGTTATTTTTGGATCCGAGAAGCGATCTGTACATGCCTACCCCTCGTTAGAATGTTTTCAAGATACAGACACAAAACATGCTCAATATCGATATTTTAGGTGCCCAAAAGTCGATATGTGCATGCATCTTCAGTACCAGTTTAAATCTCAAATTCAGGCTCAAAACACCAGAAAATTCGATATTTTGGGGTCCCAGAAGCGATCTGTAAATGCCTAGTCCGTGTTAGAGTATTTTCAAAATACAGGCCCTAAACATACTGAAAATCGATCTTTTATGTGCTCAAAAGTCGATATGAGCATGTATCATCTGTAACGGTTTATATCTCAATTTCAGGCTCCAAACACCCAAAAATTCAATATTTTTTGGTCCCAGAAGCGATCTGTACATGCCTACTCAGATACAGGCCAAAACATGCTGAAAATCGATATTTTACGTGCCCAAAGTCAATATGTGTATGCATCTTCTGCACCCGTTTATATCTCAAATTCAACCTCAAAACACCCGAAAATTCGATATTTTTGGGTCCCAGAAGCGATCTGTACATGCCTACTCAGTGCTAGAATGTTTTCAAGATATAGGCTTAAAACATGCTAAAAATCGATATTTTAAGTGTCCAAAGTCGATATGAGCATGCATCTTCTCTACCCGTTTATATCTCAAATTCAGGCTCAAAACACCCGAAAATTCGTTTTTTTTTGTCCGAGAAGCGATCTGTACTTACCTACTCCTAGTTAGAATGTTTTCAAGATAAAGACACAAAACATGCTCAATATCGATATTTTAGGTGCCCAAAAGTCGATATGTGCATGAATCTTCAGTACCCGTTTATATCTTAAATTCAGGATCAAAACACCCGAAAATTCGATATTTTGGGTCCCAGAAGCGATCTGTAGATGCCTACTCAGTGCTAGAATATTTTTAAAATATAGGCCCAAAAACATGCTAAAATCGATATTTTAGGTGCCCAAAGTCGATATCTCAAATTCAGGCCCAAAACACCCGAACATTCGATATTTTTGGGTCCCAGAAGCGATCTGTACATGCCTACTCCGTGTTAGAGTATTTTCAAAATAAAGGCCCAAAACATACTGAAAATCGATCTTTTAGGTTCACAAAAGTCGATATGTGAATGCATCTTCTGTACCCGTTTATATCTCAAATTCAGGCTCAAAATACCCGAAAATTTGTTATTTTTGGATCCGAGAAGCGATCTGTACATGCCTACCCCTCGTTAGAATGTTTTCAAGATACAGACACAAAACATGCTCAATATCGATATTTTAGGTGCCCAAAAGTCGATATGTGCATGCATCTTCAGTACCAGTTTATATCTCAAATTCAGGCTCATAACACCAGAAAATTCGATATTTTGGGGTCCCAGAAGCGATCTGTAAATGCCTAGTCCGTGTTAGAGTATTTTCAAAATACAGGCCCTAAGCATACTGAAAATCGATCTTTTATGTGACCAAAAGTCGATATGAGCATGTATCATCTGTAACGGTTTATATCTCAATATCAGGCTCCAAACACCCGAAAATTCAATATTCTTTGGTCCCAGAAGCGATCTGTACATGCCTACTCAGATACAGGCCAAAACATGCTGAAAATCGATATTTTAGGTGCCCAAAGTCAATATGTGTATGCATCTTCTGCACCCGTTTATATCTCAAATTCAACCGCAAAAAACCCGAAAATTCGATATTTTTGTGTCCCAGAAGCGATCTGTACATGCCTACTCAGTGCTAGAATGTTTTCAAGATATAGGCTTAAAACATGCTAAAAATCGATATTTTAAGTGTCCAAAGTCGATATGTGCATGCATCTTCTCTACCCGTTTATATCTCAAATTCAGGCTCAAAACACCAGAAAATTCGTTATTTTTTTGTCCGAGAAGCGATCTGTACTTACCTACTCCTAGTTAGAATGTTTTCAAGATACAGACACAAAACATGCTCAATATCGATATTTTAGGTGCCCAAAAGTCGATATGTGCATGAATCTTCAGTACCCGTTTATATCTTAAATTCAGGATCAAAACACCCGAAAATTCGATATTTTTGGTCCCAGAAGCGATATGTAGATGCCTACTCAGTGCTAGAATATTTTTAAAATATAGGCCCAAAAAACATGCTAAAATCGATATTTTAGGTGCCCAAAGTCGATATCTCAAATTCAGGCCCAAAACACCCGAACATTCGATATTTTGGGGTCCCAGAAGCGAACTGTACATGCCTACTCCGTGTTAGAGTATTTTCAAAATACAGGCCCAAAACATACTGAAAATCGATCTTTTAGGTTCACAAAAGTCGATATGTGAATGCATTTTCTGTACCCGTTTATATCTCAATTTAAGGCTCCAAACACCCGAAAATTCGGTTTTTTGGGGTCCTAGAAGCGATCTGTACATGCCTACTCCTAGTTAGAATGTTTTCAAGATACAGACCCAAAACATGCTCAAAATCGATATTTTAGGTGCCCAAAAGTCGATATGTGCATGTATCTTCAGTACCCGTTTATATCCCAAATTCAACCTCAAAACACCCGAAAATTCGATATTTTTGGGTCCCAGACGCGATCTGTACATGCCTACTCAGTGCTAGAATGTTTTCAAAATATTGGCTCAAAACATGCTAAAAATCGATATTTTAAGTGTCCAGGGTCGATATGTGCATGCATCTTCTGTACCCGTTTATATCTCAAATTCAGGCTCAAAACACCCGAAAATTCAAAATTTTTGTGTCCTAGTAGCGATCTGTACATGCCTACTCCTAGATAGAATATTTTCAAGATACAGACCCAAAACATGCTCAAAATCGATATTATAGGTGCCCAAAAGTCGATATGTGCATGCATCTTCAGTACCCGTTTATATCTCAAATTCAGGCTAAAAAACCCGAAAATTCGATATTTTGGGGTCCCAGAAGCGATCTGTAGATGCCTACTCAGTGCTAGAATATTTTTAAAATATAGGCCCAAAACATGCTAAAATCGATATTTTAGGTGCCCAAAGTCGATATCTCAAATTCAGGCCCAAAACACCCGAACATTCGATATTTTGGGGTCCCAGAAGCGATCTGTACATGCCTACTCCATGTTAGAATATTTTCAAAATACAGGCCCAAAACATACTGAAAATCGATTTTTTTGGTGCACAAAAGTCGATATGTGAATGCATCTTCTGTACCTGTTTATATCTCAAATTCAGGCTCAAAATACCCGAAAATTTGTTATTTTTGGATCCGAGAAGCGATCTGTACATGCCTACCCCTCGTTAGAATGTTTTCAAGATACAGACACAAAACATGCTCAATATCGATATTTTAGGTGCCCAAAAGTCGATATGTGCATGCATCTTCAGTACCAGTTTATATCTCAAATTCAGGCTCAAAACACCCGAAAATTCGATATTTTGGGGTCCCAGATGCGATCTGTAAATGCCTAGTCCGTGTTAGAGTATTTTCAAAATACAGGCCCTAAACATACTGAAAATCGATCTTTTATGTGCCCAAAAGTCGATATGAGCATGTATCATCTGTAACGGTTTATATCTCAATTTCAGGCTCCAGACACCCGAAAATTCAATATTTTTGGGTCCCAGAAGCAATCTGTACATGCCTACTCAGATACAGGCCAAAAAATGCTGAAAATCGATATTTTAGGTGCCCAAAGTCAATATGTGTATGCATCTTCTGCACCCGTTTATATCTCAAATTCAACCTCAAAACACCCGAAAATTCGATATTTTTGGGTCCCAGAAGCGATCTGTACATGCCTACTCAGTGCTAGAATGTTTTCAAGATATAGGCTTAAAACATGCTAAAAATCGATATTTTAAGTGTCCAAAGTCGATATGTGCATGCATCTTCTGTACCCGTTTATATCTCAAATTCAGGCTCAAAACACCAGAAAATTCGTTATTTTTTTGTCCGAGAAGCGATCTGTACTTACCTACTCCTAGTTAGAATGTTTTCAAGATAAAGACACAAAACATGCTCAATATCGATATTTTAGGTGCCCAAAAGTCGATATGTGCATGAATCTTCAGTACCCGTTTATATCTTAAATTCAGGATCAAAACACCCGAAAATTCGATATTTTGGGTCCCAGAAGCGATCTGTAGATGCCTACTCAGTGCTAGAATATTTTTAAAATATAGGCCCAAAAACATGCTAAAATCGATATTTTAGGTGCCTAAAGTCGATATCTCAAATTCAGGCCCAAAACACCCGAACATTCGATATTTTTGGGTCCCAGAAGCGAACTGTACATGCCTACTCCGTGTTAGAGTATTTTCAAAATACAGGCCCAAAACATACTGAAAATCGATCTTTTAGGTTCACAAAAGTCGATATGTGAATGCATCTTCTGTACCCGTTTATATCTCAATTTAAGGCTCCAAACACCCGAAAATTCGGTTTTTTGGGGTCCTAGAAGCGATCTGTACATGCCTACTCCTAGTTAGAATGTTTTCAAGATACAGACCCAAAACATGCTCAAAATCGATATTTTAGGTGCCCAAAAGTCGATATGTGCATGCATCTTCAGTACCCGTTTATATCCCAAATTCAACCTCAAAACACCCGAAAATTCGATATTTTTGGGTCCCAGAAGCGATCTGTACATGCCTACTCAGTGCTAGAATGTTTTCAAAATATTGGCTCAAAATATGCTAAAAATCGATATTTTAAGTGTACAGGGTCGATATGTGCATGCATCTTCTGTACCCGTTTATATCTCAAATTCAGGCTCAAAACACCCGAAAATTCAAAATTTTTGTGTCCTAGTAGCGATCTGGTACATGCCTACTCCTAGATAGAATATTTTCAAGATACAGACCCAAAACATGCTCAAAATCGATATTATAAGTGCCCAAAAGTCGATATGTGCATGCATCTTCAGTACCGGTTTATATCTCAAATTCAGGCTAAAAAACCCCGAAAATTCAATATTTTGGGGTCACGGAAGCGATCTGTACATGCCTACTCAGTGCTAGAATATTTTCAAAATATAGGCACAAAACATGCTAAAATCGATATTTTAGGTGCCCAAAGTCGATATCTCAAATTCAGGCCCAAAACACCCGAACATTCGATATTTTTGGGTCCCAGAAGCGATCTGTACATGCCTACTCCATGTTAGAGTATTTTCAAAATACAGGCCCAAAACATACTGAAAATCGATCTTTTAGGTGCACAAAAGTCGATATGTGAATGCTTCTTCCGTACCCGTTTATATCTCAATTTCAGGCTCCAAACACCCAAAAAATTCGATATTTTTGGGTCCCAGAAGCGATCTGTACATGCCTACTCAGTGCTAGAATGTTTTCAAAATATTGGCACAAAACATGCTAAAAATCGATATTTTAAGTGTCCAGGGTCGATATGTGCATGCATCTTCTGTACCCGTTTATATCTCAATTTCAGGCTCCAAACACCCGAAAATTCGGTATTTTTGGGTCCTAGAAGCGATCTGTACATGACTACTCCTAGTTAGAATGTTTTCAAGATACAGACCAAAAACATGCTCAAAATCGATATTTTAGGTGAACAAAAGTCGATATGTGCATGCATCTTCAGTACCCGTTTATATCTCAAATTCAGGCTCAAAACACCCGAAAATTCGATATTTTGGGGTCCCAGAAGCGATCTGTAGATGCCTACCCAGTGCTAGAATATTTTTAAAATATAGGCCCAAAACATGCTAAAATCGATATTTTAGGTGCCCAAAGTCGATATCTCAAATTCAGGCCCAAAACACCCGAACATTCGATATTTTGGGGTCCCAGAAGCGATCTGTACATGCCTACTCCGTGTTAGAGTATTTTCAAAATAAAGGCCCAAAACATACTGAAAATCGATCTTTTAGGTGCACAAAAGTCGATATGTGAATGCATCTTCTGTACCCGTTTATATCTCAAATTCAGGCTCAAAATATCCGAAAAATTGTTATTTTTGGATCCGAGAAGCGATCTGTACATGCCTACCCCTCGTTAAAATGTTTTCAAGATACAGACACAAAACATGCTCAATATCGATATTTTAGGTGCCCAAAAGTCGATATGTGCATGCATCTTCAGTACCAGTTTATATCTCAAATTCAGGCTCAAAACACCCGAAAATTCGATATTTTGGGGTCCCAGAAACGATCTGTAAATGCCTAGTCCGTGTTAGAGTATTTTCAAAATACAGCCCCTAAACATACTGAAAATCGATCTTTTAGGTGCCCGAAAGTCGATATGAGCATGTATCATCTGTAACGGTTTATATCTCAATTTCAGGCTCCAAACACCCGAAAATTCAATATTTTTGGGTCCCAGAAGCAATCTGTACATGCCTACTCAGATACAGGCCAAAACATGCTGAAAATCGATATTTTAGGTGCCCAAAGTCAATATGTGTATGCATCTTCTGCACCCGTTTATATCTCAAATTCAACCTCAAAACACCCGAAAATTCGATATTTTTGGGTCCCAGAAGCGATCTGTACATGCCTACTCAGTGCTAGAATGTTTTCAAGATATAGGCTTAAAACATGCTAAAAATCGATATTTTAAGTGTCCAAAGTCGATATGTGCATGCATCTTCTGTACCCGTTTATATCTCAAATTCAGGCTCAAAACACCAGAAAATTCGTTATTTTTTTGTCCGAGAAGCGATCTGTACTTACCTACTCCTAGTTAGAATGTTCTCAAGATACAGACACAAAACATGCTCAATATCGATATTTTAGGTGCCCAAAAGTCGATATGTGCATGCATCTTCAGTACCCGTTTATATCTTAAATTCAGGATCAAAACACCCGAAAATTCGATATTTTTGGTCCCAGAAGCGATCTGTAGATGCCTACTCAGTGCTAGAATATTTTTAAAATATAGGCCCAAAAACATGCTAAAATCGATATTTTAGGTGCCCAAAGTCGATATCTCAAATTCAGGCCCAAAACACCCGAACATTCGATATTATTGGGTCCCAGAAGCGATCTTTACGTGCCTACTCGATGTTAGAGTATTTTCAAAAATACAGGCCCAAAACATACTGAAAATCGATCTTTTAGGTGCACAAAAGTCGATATGTGAATGCATCTTCTGTACCCGTTTATATCTCAATTTCAGGCTCCAAACACCCGAAAATTCGGTATTTTTGGGTCCTAGAAGCGATCTGTACATGACTACTCCTAGTTAGAATGTTTTCAAGATACAGACCCAAAACATGCTCAAAATCGATATTTTA
Organism: Petrolisthes cinctipes; assembly: GCA_033782935.1. NCBI lineage: Eukaryota > Metazoa > Arthropoda > Malacostraca > Decapoda > Porcellanidae > Petrolisthes > Petrolisthes cinctipes. The sequence goes on along the minus strand of JAWQEG010000062.1, from coordinate 10,326,053 downwards.
GGTGCCCAAAAGTCGATATGTGCATGCATCTTCAGTACCCGTTTATATCTCAAATTCAGGCTCAAAACACCCGAAAATTCGTTATTTTTTTGTCCGAGAAGCGATCTGTACTTACCTACTCCTAGTTAGAATGTTTTCAAGATACAGACACAAAACATGCTCAATATCGATATTTTAGGTGCCCAAAAGTCGATATGTGCATGAATCTTCAGTACCCGTTTATATCTTAAATTCAGGATCAAAACACCCGAAAATTCGATATTTTGGGTCCCAGAAGCGATCTGTAGATGCCTACTCAGTGCTAGAATATTTTTAAAATATAGGCCCAAAAACATGCTAAAATCGATATTTTAGGTGCCCAAAGTCGATAACTCAAATTCAGGCCCAAAATACCCGAACATTCGATATTTTGGGGTCCCAGAAGCGAACTGTACATGCCTACTCCGTGTTAGAGTATTTTCAAAATACAGGCCCAAAACATACTGAAAATCGATCTTTTAGGTTCACAAAAGTCGATATGTGAATGCATCTTCTGTACCCGTTTATATCTCAATTTAAGGCTCCAAACACCCGAAAATTCGGTTTTTTAGGGCCCTAGAAGCGATCTGTACATGCCTACTCCTAGTTAGAATGTTTTCAAGATACAGACCCAAAACATGCTCAAAATCGATATTTTAGGTGCCCAAAAGTCGATATGTGCATGCATCTTCAGTACCTGTTTATATCCCAAATTCAACCTCAAAACACCCGAAAATTCGATATTTTTGGGTCCCAGAAGCGATCTGTACATGCCTACTCAGTGCTAGAATGTTTTCAAAATATTGGCTCAAAACATGCTAAAAATCGATATTTTAAGTGTCCAGGGTCGATATGTGCATGCATCTTCTGTACCCGTTTATATCTCAAATTCAGGCTCAAAACACCCTAAAATTCAAAATTTTTGTGTCCTAGTAGCGATCTGTACATGCCTACTCCTATATAGAATATTTTCAAGATACAGACCCAAAACATGCTCAAAATCGATATTATAGGTGCCCAAAAGTCGATATGTGCATGCATCTTCAGTACCCGTTTATATCTCAAATTCAGGCTAAAAAACCCCGAAAATTCAATATTTTGGGGTCACAGAAGCGATCTGTACATGCCTACTCAGTGCTAGAATATTTTCAAAATATAGGCACAAAACATGCTAAAATCGATATTTTAGGTGCCCAAAGTCGATATCTCAAATTCAGGCCCAAAACACCCGAACATTCGATATTTTGGGGTTCCAGAAGCGATCTGTACATGCCTACTCCGTGTTAGAGTATTTTCAAAATACAGGCCCAAAACATACTGAAAATCGGTCTTTTAGGTTCACAAAAGTCGATATGTGAATGCATCTTCTGTACCCGTTTATATCTCAATTTAAGGCTCCAAATACCCGAAAATTCGGTATTTTTGGGTCCTAGAAGCGATCTGTACATGCCTACTCCTAGTTAGAATGTTTTCAAGATACAGACCCAAAACATTCTCAAAATCGATATTTTAGGTGCCCAAAAGTCGATATGTGCATGCATCTTCAGTACCCGTTTATATCTCAAATTCAGGCTCAAAACACCCGAAAATTCGTTATTTTTTTGTCCGAGAAGCGATCTGTACTTACCTACTCCTAGTTAGAATGTTTTCAAGATACAGACACAAAACATGCTCAATATCGATATTTTAGGTGCCCAAAAGTCGATATGTGCATGAATCTTCAGTACCCGTTTATATCTTAAATTCAGGATCAAAACACCCGAAAATTCGATATTTTTGGTCCCAGAAGCGATCTGTAGATGCCTACTCAGTGCTAGAATATTTTTAAAATATAGGCCCAAAAACATGCTAAAATCGATATTTTAGGTGCCCAAAGTCGATAACTCAAATTCAGGCCCAAAACACCCGAACATTCGATATTTTTGGGTCCCAGAAGCGAACTGTACATGCCTACTCCGTGTTAGAGTATTTTCAAAATACAGGCCCAAAACATACTGATAATCGATCTTTTAGGTTCACAAAAGTCGATATGTGAATGCATCTTCTGTACCCGTTTATATCTCAATTTAAGGCTCCAAACACCCGAAAATTCAGTTTTTTGGGGTTCTAGAAGCGATCTGTACATGCCTACTCCTAGTTAGAATGTTTTCAAGATACAGACCCAAAACATTCTCAAAATCGATATTTTAGGTGCCCAAAAGTCGATATGTGCATGCATCTTCAGTACCCGTTTATATCTCAAATTCAGGCTCAAAACACCCGAAAATTCGTTATTTTTTTGTCCGAGAAGCGATCTGTACTTACCTACTCCTAGTTAGAATGTTTTCAAGATACAGACACAAAACATGCTCAATATCGATATTTTAGGTGCCTAAAAGTCGATATGTGCATGAATCTTCAGTACCCGTTTATATCTCAAATTCAGGCTCCAAACACCCGAAAATTCGATATTTTGGGGTCCCAGAAGCGATCAGTACATGCCTACTCAGATACATGCCAAAACATGCTGAAAATCGATATTTTAGGTGACCAAAGTCAATATGTGTATGCATCTTCTGCACCCGTTTATATCCCAAATTCAACCTCAAAACTCCCAAAAATTCGATATTTTTGGGTCCCAGAAGCGATCTGTACATGCCTACTCCTAGATAGAATATTTTCAAGATACAGAAACAAAATATGCTCAAAATCGATATTATAGGTGCCCAAAAGTCGATATGTGCATGCATCTTCAGTACCCGTTTATATCTCAAATTCAGGCTCAAAAAACCCGAAAATTCAATATTTTGGGGTCCCAGAAGCGATCTGTACATGCCTACTCAGTGCTAGAATATTTTCAAAATATAGGCCCAAAACATGCTAAAATCGATATTTTAGGTGCCCAAAGTCGATATCTCAAATTCAGGACCAAAACACCCGAACATTCGATATTTTGGGGTCCCAGAAGCGTTTTGTGCATGCCTACTCCGTGTTAGAGTATTTTCAAAATACAGGACCAAAACATGCTGAAAATCGATCTTTTAGGTGCACAAAAGTCGTTATGTGAATGCATCTTCTGTACCCGTTTATATCTCAATTTCAGGCTCCAAACACCCGAAAATTCGGTATTTTTGGGTCCTAGAAGCGATCTGTACATGACTACTCCTAGTTAGAATGTTTTCAAGATACAGACCCAAAACATGCTCAAAATCGATATTTTAGGTGCCCAAAAGTCGATATGTGCATGCATCTTCAGTACCCGTTTATATCTCAAATTCAGGCTCAAAAGACCCGAAAATTCGTTATTTTTTTGTCCGAGAAGCGATCTGTACTTACCTACTCCTAGTTAGAATGTTTTCAAGATACAGACACAAAACATGCTCAATATCGATATTTTAGGTGCCCAAAAGTCGATATGTGCATGAATCTTCAGTACCCGTTAATATCTTAAATTCAGGATCAAAACACCCGAAAATTCGATATTTTGGGTCCCAGAAGCGATCTGTAGATGCCTACTCAGTGCTAGAATATTTTTAAAATATAGGCCCAAAAACATGCTAAAATCGATATTTTAGGTGCCCAAAGTCGATAACTCAAATTCAGGCCCAAAATACCCGAACATTCGATATTTTGGGGTCCCAGAAGCGAACTGTACATGCCTACTCCGTGTTAGAGTATTTTCAAAATACAGGCCCAAAACATACTGAAAATCGATCTTTTAGGTTCACAAAAGTCGATATGTGAATGCATCTTCTGTACCCGTTTATATCTCAATTTAAGGCTCCAAACACCCGAAAATTCGGTTTTTTAGGGCCCTAGAAGCGATCTGTACATGCCTACTCCTAGTTAGAATGTTTTCAAGATACAGACCCAAAACATGCTCAAAATCGATATTTTAGGTGCTCAAAAGTCGATATGTGCATGCATCTTCAGTACCCGTTTATATCCCAAATTCAGGCTCAAAACACCCGAAAATTCGATATTTTTGTGTCCCAGAAGCGATCTGTACATGCCTACTCAGTGCTAGAATGTTTTCAAAATATTGGCTCAAAACATGCTAAAAATCGATATTTTAAGTGTCCAGGGTCGATATGTGCATGCATCTTCTGTACCCGTTTATATCTCAAATTCAGGCTCAAAACACCCTAAAATTCAAAATTTTTGTGTCCTAGTAGCGATCTGTACATGCCTACTCCTATATAGAATATTTTCAAGATACAGACCCAAAACATGCTCAAAATCGATATTATAGGTGCCCAAAAGTCGATATGTGCATGCATCTTCAGTACCCGTTTATATCTTAAATTCAGGCTAAAAAACCCCGAAAATTCAATATTTTGGGGTCACAGAAGCGATCTGTACATGCCTACTCAGTGCTAGAATATTTTCAAAATATAGGCACAAAACATGCTAAAATCGATATTTTAGGTGCCCAAAGTCGATATCTCAAATTCAGGCCCAAAACACCCGAACATTCGATATTTTGGGGTTCCAGAAGCGATCTGTACATGCCTACTCCGTGTTAGAGTATTTTCAAAATACAGGCCCAAAACATACTGAAAATCGATCTTTTAGGTTCACAAAAGTCGATATGTGAATGCATCTTCTGTACCCGTTTATATCTCAATTTAAGGCTCCAAACACCCGAAAATTCGGTATTTTTGGGTCCTAGAAGCGATCTGTACATGCCTACTCCTAGTTAGAATGTTTTCAAGATACAGACCCAAAACATTCTCAAAATCGATATTTTAGGTGCCCAAAAGTCGATATGTGCATGCATCTTCAGTACCCGTTTATATCTCAAATTCAGGCTCAAAACACCCGAAAATTCGTTATTTTTTTGTCCGAGAAGCGATCTGTACTTACCTACTCCTAGTTAGAATGTTTTCAAGATACAGACACAAAACATGCTCAATATCGATATTTTAGGTGCCCAAAAGTCGATATGTGCATGAATCTTCAGTAACCGTTTATATCTTAAATTCAGGATCAAAACACCCGAAAATTCGATATTTTGGGTCCCAGAAGCGATCTGTAGATGCCTACTCAGTGCTAGAATATTTTTAAAATATAGGCCCAAAAACATGCTAAAATCGATATTTTAGGTGCCCAAAGTCGATAACTCAAATTCAGGCCCAAAACACCCGAACATTCGATATTTTGGGGTCCCAGAAGCGAACTGTACATGCCTACTCCGTGTTAGAGTATTTTCAAAATACAGGCCCAAAACATACTGATAATCGATCTTTTAGGTTCACATAAGTCGATATGTGAATGCATCTTCTGTACCCGTTTATATCTCAATTTAAGGCTCCAAACACCCGAAAATTCGGTTTTTTTGGGTCCTAGAAGCGATCTGTACATGCCTACTCCTAGTTAGAATGTTTTCAAGATACAGACCCAAAACATGCTCAAAATCGATATTTTAGGTTCCCAAAAGTCGATATGTGCATGCATCTTCAGTACCCGTTTATATCTCAAATTCAGGCTCCAAACACCCGAAAATTCGATATTTTGGGGTCCCAGAAGCGATCAGTACATGCCTACTCAGATACATGCCAAAACATGCTGAAAATCGATATTTTAGGTGACCAAAGTCAATATGTGTATGCATCTATCTTCTGCACCCGTTTATATCCCAAATTCAACCTCAAAACTCCCGAAAATTCGATATTTTTGGGTCCCAGAAGCGATCTGTACATGCCTACTCCTAGATAGAATATTTTCAAGATACAGAAACAAAACATGCTCAAAATCGATATTATAGGTGCCCAAAAGTCGATATGTGCATGCATCTTCTGTACCCGTTTATAACTCAACTTAAGGCTCCAAACCCCCAAAAATTCGGTATTTTTGGGTCCTAGAAGCGATCTGTTCATGACTACTCAGATACATGCCAAAACATGCTGAAAATCGATATTTTAGGTGCCCAAAGTCAATATGTGTATGCATCTTCTGCACCTGTTTATATCCCAAAATCAACCTCAAAACACCCGAAAATTCGATAATTTTGGGTCCCAGAAGCGATCTGTACTTCTCAGTGCTAAAATGTTTTCAAAATATAGGCTCAAAACATGCTAAAAATCGATATTTTAAGTGTCCAAAGTCGATATGTGCATGCATCTTCTGTACCCGTTTATATCTCAAATTCAGGCTCAAAACACCCCAGAATTCGTTATTTTTGGGTCCTAGAAGCGATCTGTACATGCCTACTCCGTGTAAGAGTACTTTCAAAATACAGGCCCAAAGCATACTGAAAATCGATCTTTTAGGTGCACAAAAGTCGATTACTGAATGCATCTTCTGTTCCCGTTTATATCTCAATTTTAGGCTCCAAACATTCGAAAATTCGTTATTTTTGGGTCCTAGAAGCGATCTGTACATGCCTACTCCTAGTTAGAATGTTTTCAAGAAACAGACCCAAAACATGCTCAAAATCGATATTTTAGGTGCCCAAAAGTCGATATGTGCATGCATCTTCAGTACCCGTTTATATCTCAAATTCAGGCTCAAAATACCCGAAAATTCGATATTTTGGGGTCCCAGAAACGATCTGTACATGCCTAATCAGATTCATGCCAAAACATGCTGAAAATCGATATTTTAGGTGCCCAAAGTCAATATGTGTATGCATCTTCTGCACCCGTTAATATCCCAAATTCAACCTCAAAACACCCGAAAATTCGATATTTTTGGGTCCCAGAAGCGATCTGTACATGCCTACTCAGTGCTAGAATGTTTTCAAAATATAGGCTCAAAACTTGCTAAAAATCGATATTTTAAGTGTCAAAAGTCAATATGTGCATGTATCTTCTGTACCCGTTTATATCTCAAATTCAGGCTCAAAACACCCGAAAATTCGTTATTATAGGGTCCGAGAAGCGATCTGTACTTGCCTACTCCTAGTTAGAATGTTTTAAAGATACAGACACAAAACATGCTCAATATCGATATTTTAGGTGCCCAAAAGTCGATATGTGCATGCATCTTCAGTACCCGTTTATATCTTAAATTCAGGCTCAAAACACCCGAAAATTCGATATTTTGGGGTCCCAGAAGCGATCTGTACATGCCTACTCAGTGCTAGAATATTTTTAAAATATAGTCCCAAAACATACTAAAAATCGATATTTTAGGTGCCCAAAGTCGATATCTCAAATTCAGGCCCAAAACACCAGAAAATTCGGTTTTTTTAGGTAACAGAAGCGATCTGTACATGCCTACTTCGTGTTAAGAGTATTTTCAAAATACAGGCCCAAAACATACTGAAAATCGATATTTTAGGTGCCCAAAGTCAATATGTGTATGCATCTTCTGCACCCTTTTATATCCCAAATTCAACCTCAAAACACCCGAAAATTCAATTTTTTGGGGTCCCAGAAGCGATCTGTACATGCCTACTCAGTGCTAGAATGTTTTCAAAATATAGGCTCAAAACATGCTAAAAATTGTTATTTTAAGTGTCCAAAGTCGATATGTGCATGCACCTTCTGTACCCGTTTACATCTAAAATTCAGGCTCAAAACACCCGAGAATTCGTTATTTTTGGGTCCTAGAAGCGATCTGTACATGCCTACTCCTAGTTAGAATGTGTTCAAGATACAGACCCAAAACATGCTCAAAATCGATATTTTAGGTGCCCAAAAGTCGATATGTGAATGCATCTTCTGTACACGTTTATATCTCAATTTCAGGCTCCAAACACCCGAGAATTCTTTATTTTTATGTCCTAGACGCGATCTGTACATGCCTACTCCTAGTTAGAATTTTTTCAAGATACAGACCCAAAACATGCTCAAAATCGATATTTTAGGTGCTCAAAAGTCGATATGTGCATGCATCTTCAGTACCCGTTTATATCTCAAATTCAGGCTCAAAACACTCGAAAATTCGATATTTTGGGGTCCCAGAAGCGATCTGTACATGCCTACTCAGATACAGGCCAAAACATGCTGAAAATCGATATTTTAGGTGCCCAAAGTCAATATGTGTATGCATCTTCTGCACCCGTTTATATCCCAAATTCAACCTCAAAACACCCAAAAATTCGATATTTTTGGGTCCGAGAAGCGATCTCTACTTGCCTACTCCTAGTTAGAATGTTTTCAAGATACAGACACAAAACATGCTCAATATCGATATTTTAGGTGCCCAAAAGTCGATATGTGCATGCATCTTCAGTACCCGTTTATATCTCAAATTCAGGCTCAAAACTCCCGAAATTTTAATATTTTGGGGTCCCAGAAGCGATCTGTACATGCCTACTCAGTGCTAGAATATTTTCAAAATATAGGCCCAAAACATGCTAAAATCGATCTTTTAGGTGCACAAAAGTCGATATGTGAATGCATCTTCTGTACCCGTTTATATCTCAAATTCAGGCTCAAAACACCCGAGAATTCGTTTTTTTTGGGTCCTAGAAGCGATCTGTACATGCCTACTCCTAGTTAGAATGTTTTCAAGATACAGACCCAAAACATGCTCAAAATCGATATTTTAGGTGCCCAAAAGTCGTTATGTGCATGCATCTTCAGTACCCGTTTATATCTCAAATTCAGGCTCAAAACACCCGAAAATTCAATATTTTGGTGTCCCAGAAGCGATCTGTACATTCCTACTCAGTGCTAGAATATTTACAAAATATAGGCAAAAAACATGCTAAAATCGATATTTTAGGTGCCCAAAGTCGATATCTCAAATTCAGGCCCAAAACACCCGAACATTCGATATTTTTGGGTCCCAGAAGCGATCTGTACATGCCTACTCCATGTTAGAGTATTTTCAAAATACAGGCCCAAAACATACTGAAAATCGATCTTTTAGGTGCACAAAAGTCGATATGTGAATGCATCTTCTGTACCCGTTTATATCTCAATTTCAGGCTCCAAACACCCGAGAATTCGGTATTTTTGGGTCCTAGAAGCGATCTGTACATGCCTACTCCTAGTTAGAATGTTTTCAAGATACAGACCCAAAACATGCTCAATATCGATATTTTAGGTGCCCAAAAGTCGATATGTGCATGCATCTTTAGTACCCGTTTATATCTCGAATTCAGGCTCAAAACACCCGCAAATTCGATATTTTGGGGTCCCAAAAGCGATCTGTACATGCCTACTCAGATACATGCCAAAACATGCTGAAAATCGATATTTTAGGTGCCCAAAGTCGATATCTCAAATTCAGGCCCAAAACACCCGAACATTCGATATTTTTGGGTCCCAGAAGCGATCTGTACATGCCTACTCCTTGTTAGACTATTTTCAAAATACAGGCCCAAAACATACTGAAAATCGATCTTTTAGGTGCACAAAAGTCGATATGTGAATGCATCTTCTGTTCCCGTTTATATTACAATTTCAGGCTCCAAACACCCGAAAATTCGGTTTTTTTGGGTCCTAGAAGCGATCTGTACATGCCTACTCCTAGTTAGAATGTTTTCAAGATACACACCCAAAACATGCTCAGAATCGATATTATAGGTGCCCAAAAGTCGATATGTGCATGCATCTTCTGTACCCGTTTATATCTCAAATTCAGGCTCAAAACACCCGAAAATTCAATATTTTGGGGTCCCAGAAGCGATCTGTACATTCCTACTCAGTGCTAGAATATTTACAAAATATAGGCCCAAAACATGCTAAAATCGATATTTTAGGTGCCCAAAGTCGATATCTCAAATTCAGGCCCAAAACACCCGAACATTCGATATTTTTGGGTCCCAGAAGCGATCTGTACATGCCTACTCCATGTTAGAGTATTTTCAAAATACAGCCCCAAAACATGCTGAAAATCGATATTTTAGGTGCCCAAAAGTCGATATGTGCATGCATCTTCTGTACCCGTTTATATCTCAAATTCAGGCTCCAAACACCAGAAAATTCGATATTTTGGGGTCCTAGAAGCGATCTGTACATGCCTACTCAGATACATGCCAAAACATGCTGAAAATCGATATTTTAGGTGCCCAAAGTCAATATGTGTATGCATCTTCTGCACCCGTTTATATCCCAAATTTAACCTCAAAACACCCGAAAATTCGATATTTTTGGGTCCCAAAAGCGATCTGTACATCTCAGTGCTAGAATATTTTCAAAATATAGGCTCAAAACATGCTAAAAATCGATATTTTAAGTGTCCAAAGTCGATATGTGCATGCATCTTCTGTACCCGTTTATATCTCAAATTCAGGCTCAAAACACCCGAGAATTCGTTTTTTTTTGGTCCTAGAAACTATCTGTACATGCCTACTCCTAGTTAGAATGTTTTCAAGATACAGACCCAAAACATGCTCAAAATCGATATTTTAGGTGCCCAAAAGTCGATATGTGCATGCATCTTCAGTACCCGTTTATATCTCAAATTCAGGCTCAAAACACCCGAAAATTCAATATTTTGGGGTCCCAGAAGCGATCTGTACATTCCTACTCAGTGCTAGAATATTTACAAAATATAGGCCCAAAACATGCTAAAATCGATATTTTAGGTGCCCAAAGTCGATATCTCAAATTCAGGCCCAAAACACCCGAACATTCGATATTTTTGGGTCCCAGAAGCGATCTGTACATGCCTACTCCATGTTAGAGTATTTTCAATATACAGGCCCAAAACATACTGAAAATCGATCTTTTAGGTGCACAAAAGTCGATATGTGAATGCATCTTCTGTACCCGTTTATACCTCAATTTCAGGCTCCAAACACCCGAGAATTCGGTATTTTTGGGTCCTAGAAGCGATCTGTACATGCCTACTCCTAGTTAGAATGTTTTCAAGATACAGACCCAAAACATGCTCAATATCGATATTTTAGGTGCCCAAAAGTCGATATGTGCATGCATCTTTAGTACCCGTTTATATCTCGAATTCAGGCTCAAAACACCCGCAAATTCGATATTTTGGGGTCCCAGAAGCGATCTGTACATGCCTACTCAGATACATGCCAAAACATGCTGAAAATCGATATTTTAGGTGCCCAAAGTCGATATCTCAAATTCAGGCCCAAAACACCCGAACATTCGATATTTTTGGGTCCCAGAAGCGATCTGTACATGCCTACTCCATGTTAGAGTATTTTCAAAATACAGGCCCAAAACATACTGAAAATCGATCTTTTAGGTGCACAAAAGTCGATATGTGAATGCATCTTCTGTACCCGTTTATATTACAATTTCAGGCTCCAAACACCCGAAAATTCGGTTTTTTTGGGTCCTAGAAGCGATCTGTACATGCCTACTCCTAGTTAGAATGTTTTCAAGATACACACCCAAAACATGCTCAGAATCGATATTATAGGTGCCCAAAAGTCGATATGTGCATGCATCTTCTGTACCCGTTTATATCTCAAATTCAGGCTCCAAACACCCGAAAATTCGATATTTTGGGGTCCTAGAAGCGATCTGTACATGCCTACTCAGATACATGCCAAAACATGCTGAAAATCGATATTTTAGGTGCCCAAAGTCAATATGTGTATGCATCTTCTGCACCCGTTTATATCCCAAATTCAACCTCAAAACACCCGAAAATTCGATATTTTTGGGTCCCAAAAGCGATCTGTACATCTCAGTGCTAGAATATTTTCAAAATATAGGCTCAAAACATGCTAAAAATCGATATTTTAAGTGTCCAAAGTCGATATGTGCATGCATCTTCTGTACCCGTTTATATCTCAAATTCAGGCTCAAAACACCCGAGAATTCGTTTTTTTTGGGTCCTAGAAGCTATCTGTACATGCCTACTCCTAGTTAGAATGTTTTCAAGATACAGACCCAAAACATGCTCAAAATCGATATTTTAGGTGCCCAAAAGTCGATATGTGCATGCATCTTCAGTACCCGTTTATATCTCAAATTCAGGCTCAAAACACCCGAAAATTCAATATTTTGGGGTCCCAGAAGCGATCTGTACATTCCTACTCAGTGCTAGAATATTTACAAAATATAGGCCCAAAACATGCTAAAATCGATATTTTAGGTGCCCAAAGTCGATATCTCAAATTCAGTCCCAAAACACCCGAACATTCGATATTTTTGGGTCCCAGAAGCGATCTGTACATGCCTACTCCGTGTTAGAGTATTTTTAAAATACAGGCCCAAAACATACTGAAAATCGATCTTTTAGGTGCACAAAAGTCGATATGTGAATGCATCTTCTGTATCCGTTTATATCTCAATTTCAGGCTCCAAACACCCGAAAATTCGGTATTTTGGGGTCCTAGAAGCGATCTGTACATGCCTACTCCTAGTTAGAATGTTTTCAAGATACACACCCAAAACATGCTCAGAATCGATATTATAGGTGCCCAAAAGTCGATATGTGCATGCATCTTCTGTACCCGTTTATATCTCAAATTCAGGCTCCAAACACCCGAAAATTCGATATTTTGGGGTCCTAGAAGCGATCTGTACATGCCTACTCAGATACATGCCAAAACATGCTGAAAATCGATATTTTAGGTGCCCAAAGTCAATATGTGTATGCATCTTCTGCACCCGTTTATATTCCAAATTCAACCTCAAAACACCCGAAAATTCGATATTTTTGGGTCCCAGAAGCGATCTGTACATCTCAGTGCTAGAATGTTTTCAAAATATAGGCTCAAAACATGCTAAAAATCGATATTTTAATTGTCCAAAGTCGATATGTGCATGAATCTTCTGTACCCGTTTATATCTCAAATTCAGGCTCAAAACTCCCGAAAATTCAATATTTTGGGGTCCCAGAAGCGATCTGTACATGCCTACTCAGTGCTAGAATTTTTTCAAAATATAGGCCCAAAACATGCTAAAAATCGATATTTAAGTGTCCAAAGTCGATATGTGCATGCATCTTCTGTACCCGTTTACATCTCAAATTCAGGCTCAAAACACCCGAGAATTCGTTATTTTTGGGTCCTAGAAGCGATCTGTACATGCCTACTCCTAGTTTGAATGTTTTCAAGATACAGACCCAAAACATGCTCAAAATCGATATTTTATGTGCCCAAAAGTCGATATGTGAATGCATCTTCTGTACCCGTTTATATCTCAATTTCAGGCTCCAAACACCCGAGAATTTGTTATTTTTGGGTCTTAGAAGCGATCTGTACATGCCTACTCCTAGTTAGAATGTTTTCAAGATACAAATCCAAAACATGCTCAAAATCGATATTTTAGGTGCCCAAAAGTCGATATGTGCATGCATCTTCAGTACCCGTTTATATCTCAAATTCAGGCTCCAAACACCCGAAAATTCATTATTTTGGGGTCCCAGAAGCGATCTGTACATGCCTACTCAGATATATGCCAAAACATGCTGAAAATCGATATTTTATGTGCCCAAAGTCAATATATGTATGCATCTTCAGTACCCGTTTATATCTCAAATTCAGGCTCAAAACTCCCGAAAATTCAATATTTTGGGTCCCCAGAAGCTATCTGTACATGCCTACTCAGTGCTAGAATATTTTCAAAATATAGGCCCAAAACATGCTAAAATCGATATTTTAGGTGCCCAAAGTCGATATCTCAAATTCAGGCCCAAAACACCCGAACATTCGATATTATTGGGTCCCAGAAGCGATCTGTACATGCCTACTCCGTGTTAGAGTATTTTCAAGATACAGACCCAAAACATGCTCAAAATCGATATTTTAGGTGCCCAAAAGTCGATATGTGAATGCATCTTCTGTACCCGTTTATATCTCAATTTCAGGCTCCAAACACCCGAAAATTCGGAATTTTTGGGTCCTAGAAGCGATCTGTACATGCCTACTCATAGTTAGAATGTTTTCAAGATACAGACCCAAAACATGCTCAATATCAATATTTTAGGTGCCCAAAAGTCGATATGTGCATGCATCTTTAGTACCCGTTTATATCTCAAATTCAGGCTCAAAACACCCGAAAATTCGATATTTTGGGGTCCCAAAAGCGATCTGTACATGCGTACTCAGATACATGCCAAAACATGCTGAAAATCGATATTTTAGGTGCCCAAAGTCAATATGTGTATGCATCTTCTGCACCCGTTCATATTCCAAATTCAACCTCAAAACACCCTAAAATTCGATATTTTTGGGTCCCAGAAGCGATCTGTACATCTCAGTGCTAGAATGTTTTCAAAATATAGGCTCAAAACATGCTAAAAATCGATATTTTAAGTGTCCAAAGTCGATATGTGCATGCATCTTCTGTACCCGTTTATATCTCAAATTCAGGGTCAAAACTCCCGAGAATTCGATATTTTTGGGTCCTAGAAGCGATCTGTACATGCCTACTCCTAGTTAGAATGTTTTCAAGATATAGACCCAAAACATGCTCAAAATCGATATTTTAGGTGACCAAAAGTCGATATGTGCATGCATCTTCAGTACCCGTTTTTATTTCAAATTCAGGCTCAAAACTCCCGAAAATTCAATATTTTGGGGTCCCAGAAGCGGTCTGTACATGCCTACTCAGTGCTAGAATTTTTTCAAATTATAGGCTCAAAACATGCTAAAAATCGATATTTTAAGTGTCTAAAGTCGATATGTGCATGCATCCTCTGTACCCGTTTATATCTCAAATTCAGGACCAAAACACCCGAAAATTCGTTGTTATTGGGTCCGAGAAGCAATCTGTACTTGCCTACTCCTAGTTAGAGTGTTTTAAAGATACAGACACAAAACATGCTCAATATCGATATTTTAGGTGCCCAAAAGTCGATATGTGCATGCATCATCTGTACCCGTTTATATCTCAAATTCAGGCTCAAAACACCCGAGAATTCGATATTTTTGGGTCCTAGAAGCGATCTGTACATGCCTACTCCTAGTTAGAAGGTTTTCAAGATACAGACCCAAAACATGCTCAAAATCGATATTTTAGGTGCACAAAAGTCGATATGTGCATGCATCTTCAGTACCCGTTTATATCTCAAATTCAGGCTCATAACACCCAAAAATTCGATATTTTGGGGTCCCAGAAGCGATCTGTATATCCCTACTCAGATACAAGCCAAAAGATGCTGAAAATCGATATTTTAGGTGCCCAACGTCAATATGTGTATGCATCTTCTGCACCCGTTTATATCCCAAATTCAACCTCAAAACACCCGAAAATTCGATATTTTTGGGTCCCAGAAGCGATCTGTACATGCCTACTCAGTGCTAGAATCTTTCCAAAATATAGGTTCAAAAACATGCTAAAAATCGATATTTTAAGTGTCCAAAGTCGATATGTGCATGCATCTTCTGTATCCGTTTATATCTCAAATTCAGGCTCAAAACACCCGAGAATTCGTTATTTTTGGGTCCTAGAAGCGATCTGTACATGCCTACTCCTAGTTAGAATGTTTTCAAGATACAGACCCAAAACATGCTCAAAATCGATATTTTAGGTGCCCAAAAGTCGATATGTGCATGCATCTTCAGTACCCGTTTATATCTCAAATTCAGGCTCAAAACACCCGAAAATTCAATATTTTGGGGTCCCAGAAGCGATCTGTACATGCCTACTCAGTGCTAGAATATTTTCAAAATATAGGCCCAAAACATGCTAAAATCGATATTTTAGGTGCCCAAAGTCGATATCTCAAATTCAGGCCCAAAACACCCGAACAAAAGATATTTTTGGGTCCAAGAAGCGATCTGTACATGCCTACTCCGTGTTAGAGTATTTTCAAAATACAGGCCCAAAACATACTGAAAATCGTTCTTTTAGGTGCACAAAAGTCGATATGTGAATGCATCTTTTGTACCCGTTTATATCTCAATTTCAGGCTCCAAACACCCGAAAATTCGGTATTTTTGGGTCCTAGAAGCGATCTGTACATGCCTACTCATAGTTAGAATGTTTTCAAGATACAGACCCAAAACATGCTCAATATCGATATTTTAGGTGCCCAAAAGTCGATATGTGCATGCATCTTTAGTACACGTTTATATCTCAAATTCAGGGTCAAAACTCCCGAGAATTCGATATTTTTGGGTCCTAGAAGCGATCTGTACATGCCTACTCCTAGTTAGAATGTTTTCAAGATACAGACCCAAAACATGCTCAAAATCGATATTTTAGGTGCCCAAAAGTCGATATGTGCATGCATCTTCAGTACCCGTTTTTATCTCAAATTCAGGCTCAAAACTCCCGAAAATTCAATATTCTGTGGTACCAGAAGCGATCTGTACATGCCTACTCAGTGCTAGAATTTTTTCAAATTATAGGCTTAAAACATACTAAAAATCGATATTTTAAGTGTCCAAATTCGATATCTCAAATTCAGGACCAAAACACCCGAAAATTCGATATTTTGGGGTCCCAGAAGCGATCTGTACATGCCTACTCCGTGTTAGAGTATTTTCAAAATAAAGACCCAAAACATACGGAAAATCGATCTTTTTGGTGCCCAAAAGTCGATATGTGCATGCATCTTCTGTACCCGTTTATATCTCAAATTCAGGACCAAAACACCCGAAAATTCGATTATTTTGGGGTCCCAGAAGCGATCTGTACATGCCTACTCAGTGCTAGAATGTTTTCAAAATATAGGCTCAAAACATGCTAAAAATCGATATTTAAGTGTCCAAAGTCAATATGTGCATGGATCTTCTGTACCCGTTTACATCTCAAATTCAGGCTGAAAACACCCGAGAATTCGTTATTTTTGGGTCCTAGAAGCGATCTGTACATGCCTACTCCTAGTTTGAATGTTTTCAAGATACAGACCCAAAACATGCTCAAAATCGATATTTTAGGTGCCCAAAAGTCGATATGTGAATGCATCTTCTGTACCCGTTTATATCTCAATTTCAGGCTCCAAACACCCGAGAATTTGTTATTTTTGGGTCTTAGAAGCGATCTGTACATGCCTACTCCTAGTTAGAATGTTTTCAAGATACAGACCCAAAACATGCTCAAAATCGATATTTTAGGTGCCCAAAAGTCGATATGTGCATGCATCTTCACATCCCGTTTTTATCTCAAATTCAGGCTCCAAACACCCGAAAATTCATTATTTTGGGGTCCCAGAAGCGATCTGTACATGCCTACTCAGATACATGCCAAAACATGCTGAAAATCGATATTTTATGTGCCCAAAGTCAATATGTGTATGCATCTTCAGTACCCGTTTATATCTCAAATTCAGGTAAACTCCCGAAAATTCAATATTTTGGGTCCCCAGAAGCTATCTGTACATGCCTACTCAGTGCTAGAATGTTTCCAAAATATAGGCTCAAAAACATGCTAAAAATCGATATTTTAAGTGTCCAAAGTCGATATGTGCATGCATCATCTGTACCCGTTTATATCTCAAATTCAGGCTCAAAACACCCGAGAATTCGATATTTTTGGGTCCTAGAAGCGATCTGTACATGCCTACTCCTAGTTAGAATGTTTTCAAGATACAGACCCAAAACATGCTCAAAATCGATATTTTAGGTGCCCAAAAGTCGATATGTGCATGCATCTTCAGTACCCGTTTTTATCTCAAATTCAGGCTCAAAACTCCCGAAAATTCAATATTCTGTGGTACCAGAAGCGATCTGTACATGCCTACTCAGTGCTAGAATTTTTTCAAATTATAGGCTTAAAACATACTAAAAATCGATATTTTAAGTGTCCAAATTCGATATCTCAAATTCAGGACCAAAACACCCGAAAATTCGATATTTTGGGGTCCCAGAAGCGATCTGTACATGCCTACTCCGTGTTAGAGTATTTTCAAAATAAAGACCCAAAACATACGGAAAATCGATCTTTTTGGTGCCCAAAAGTCGATATGTGCATGCATCTTCTGTACCCGTTTATATCTCGAATTCAGGACCAAAACACCCGAAAATTCGATTATTTTGGGGTCCCAGAAGCGATCTGTACATGCCTACTCAGTGCTAGAATGTTTTCAAAATATAGGCTCAAAACATGCTAAAAATCGATATTTAAGTGTCCAAAGTCAATATGTGCATGGATCTTCTGTACCCGTTTACATCTCAAATTCAGGCTGAAAACACCCGAGAATTCGTTATTTTTGGGTCCTAGAAGCGATCTGTACATGCCTACTCCTAGTTTGAATGTTTTCAAGATACAGACCCAAAACATGCTCAAAATCGATATTTTAGGTGCCCAAAAGTCGATATGTGAATGCATCTTCTGTACCCGTTTATATCTCAATTTCAGGTTCCAAACACCCGAGAATTTGTTATTTTTGGGTCTTAGAAGCGATCTGTACATGCCTACTCCTAGTTAGAATGTTTTCAAGATACAGACCCAAAACATGCTCAAAATCGATATTTTAGGTGCCCAAAAGTCGATATGTGCATGCATCTTCACATCCCGTTTTTATCTCAAATTCAGGCTCCAAACACCCGAAAATTCATTATTTTGGGGTCCCAGAAGCGATCTGTACATGCCTACTCAGATACATGCCAAAACATGCTGAAAATCGATATTTTATGTGCCCAAAGTCAATATGTGTATGCATCTTCAGTACCCGTTTATATCTCAAATTCAGGTAAACTCCCGAAAATTCAATATTTTGGGTCCCCAGAAGCTATCTGTACATGCCTACTCAGTGCTAGAATGTTTCCAAAATATAGGCTCAAAAACATGCTAAAAATCGATATTTTAAGTGTCCAAAGTCGATATGTGCATGCATCATCTGTACCCGTTTATATCTCAAATTCAGGCTCAAAACACCCGAGAATTCGATATTTTTGGGTCCTAGAAGCGATCTGTACATGCCTACTCCTAGTTAGAAGGTTTTCAAGATACAGACCCAAAACATGCTCAAAATTGATATTTTAGGTGCCCAAAAGTCGATATGTGCATGCATCTTCAGTACCCGTTTATATCTCAAATTCAGGCTCATAACACCCAAAAATTCGATATTTTGGGGTCCCAGAAGCGATCTGTACATCCCTACTCAGATACATGCCAAAACATGCTGAAAATCGATATTTTAGGTGCCCAACGTCAATATGTGTATGAATCTTCTGCACCCGTTTATATCCCAAATTCAACCTCAAAACACCCGAAAATTCGATATTTTGGGGTCCCAGAAGCGATCTGTACATGCCTACTCAGTGCTAGAATGTTTCCAAAATATAGGCTCAAAAACATGCTAAAAATCGATATTTTAAGTGTCCAAAGTCGATATGTGCATGCATCTTCTTTATCCGTTTATATCTCAAATTCAGGCTCAAAACACCCGAGAAATCGTTATTTTTGGGTCCTAGAAGCGATCTGTACATGCCTACTAATAGTTAGAATGTTTTCAAGATACAGACCCAAAACATGCTCAAAATCGATATTTTAGGTGCCCAAAAGTCGATATGTGCATGCATCTTCAGTACCCGTTCATATCTCAAATTCAGGCTCAAAACACCCGAAAATTCAATATTTTGGGGTCCCAGAAGCGATCTGTACATGCCTATTCAGTGCTAGAATATTTTCAAAATATAGGCCCAAAACATGCTAAAATCGATATTTTAGGTGCCGAAAGTCGATATCTCAAATTCAGGCCCAAAACACCCGAACATTCGATATTTTTGGGTCCCAGAAGCGATCTGTACATGCCTACTCCATGTTAGAGTATTTTCAAAATACAGGCCCAAAACATACTGAAAATCGATCTTTTAGGTGCACAAAAGTCGATATGTGAATGCATCTTCTGTACCCGTTTATATCTCAATTTCAGCCTCCAAACACCCGAAAATTCGGTATTTTGGGGTCCTAGAAGCGATCTGTACATGCCTACTCATAGTTAGAATGTTTTCAAGATACAGACCCAAAACATGCTCAATATCGATATTTTAGGTGCCCAAAAGTCGATATGTGCATGCATCTTTAGTACCCGTTTATATCTCAAATTCAGGCTCAAAACACCCGAAAATTCGATATTTTGGGGTCCCAAAAGCGATCTGTATATGCCTACTCAGATACATGCCAAAACATGCTGAAAATCGATATTTTAGGTGCCCAAAGTCAATATGTGTATGCATCTTCTGAACTCGTTTATATTCCAAATTCAACCTCAAAACACCCGAAAATTCGATATTTTTGGGTCCCAGAAGCGATCTGTACATCTCAGTGCTAGAATGTTTTCAAAATATAGGCTCAAAACATGCTAAAAATCGATATTTTAAGTGTCCAAAGTCGATATGTGCATGCATCTTCTGTACCCGTTTATATCTCAAATTCAGGGTCAAAACTCCCGAGAATTCGATATTTTTGGGTCCTAGAAGCGATCTGTACATGCCTACTCCTAGTTAGAATGTTTTCAAGATACAGACCCAAAACATGCTCAAAATCGATATTTTAGGTGCCCAAAAGTCGATATGTGCATGCATCTTCAGTACCCGTTTTTATCTCAAATTCAGGCTCAAAACTCCCGAAAATTCAATATTTTGGGGTCCCAGAAGCGGTCTGTACATGCCTACTCAGTGCTAGAATTTTTTCAAATTATAGGCTCAAAACATGCTAAAAATCGATATTTTAAGTGTCTAAAGTCGATATGTGCATGCATCCTCTGTACCCGTTTATATCTCAAATTCAGGACCAAAACACCCGAAAATTCGTTGTTATTGGGTCCGAGAAGCAATCTGTACTTGCCTACTCCTAGTTAGAGTGTTTTAAAGATACAGACACAAAACATGCTCAATATCGATATTTTAGGTGCCCAAAAGTCGATATGTGCATGCATCATCTGTACCCGTTTATATCTCAAATTCAGGCTCAAAACACCCGAGAATTCGATATTTTTGGGTCCTAGAAGCGATCTGTACATGCCTACTCCTAGTTAGAAGGTTTTCAAGATACAGACCCAAAACATGCTCAAAATCGATATTTTAGGTGCACAAAAGTCGATATGTGCATGCATCTTCAGTACCCGTTTATATCTCAAATTCAGGCTCATAACACCCAAAAATTCGATATTTTGGGGTCCCAGAAGCGATCTGTATATCCCTACTCAGATACAAGCCAAAAGATGCTGAAAATCGATATTTTAGGTGCCCAACGTCAATATGTGTATGCATCTTCTGCACCCGTTTATATCCCAAATTCAACCTCAAAACACCCGAAAATTCGATATTTTTGGGTCCCAGAAGCGATCTGTACATGCCTACTCAGTGCTAGAATCTTTCCAAAATATAGGTTCAAAAACATGCTAAAAATCGATATTTTAAGTGTCCAAAGTCGATATGTGCATGCATCTTCTGTATCCGTTTATATCTCAAATTCAGGCTCAAAACACCCGAGAATTCGTTATTTTTGGGTCCTAGAAGCGATCTGTACATGCCTACTCCTAGTTAGAATGTTTTCAAGATACAGACCCAAAACATGCTCAAAATCGATATTTTAGGTGCCCAAAAGTCGATATGTGCATGCATCTTCAGTACCCGTTTATATCTCAAATTCAGGCTCAAAACACCCGAAAATTCAATATTTTGGGGTCCCAGAAGCGATCTGTACATGCCTACTCAGTGCTAGAATATTTTCAAAATATAGGCCCAAAACATGCTAAAATCGATATTTTAGGTGCCCAAAGTCGATATCTCAAATTCAGGCCCAAAACACCCGAACAAAAGATATTTTTGGGTCCAAGAAGCGATCTGTACATGCCTACTCCGTGTTAGAGTATTTTCAAAATACAGGCCCAAAACATACTGAAAATCGTTCTTTTAGGTGCACAAAAGTCGATATGTGAATGCATCTTTTGTACCCGTTTATATCTCAATTTCAGGCTCCAAACACCCGAAAATTCGGTATTTTTGGGTCCTAGAAGCGATCTGTACATGCCTACTCATAGTTAGAATGTTTTCAAGATACAGACCCAAAACATGCTCAATATCGATATTTTAGGTGCCCAAAAGTCGATATGTGCATGCATCTTTAGTACACGTTTATATCTCAAATTCAGGGTCAAAACTCCCGAGAATTCGATATTTTTGGGTCCTAGAAGCGATCTGTACATGCCTACTCCTAGTTAGAATGTTTTCAAGATACAGACCCAAAACATGCTCAAAATCGATATTTTAGGTGCCCAAAAGTCGATATGTGCATGCATCTTCAGTACCCGTTTTTATCTCAAATTCAGGCTCAAAACTCCCGAAAATTCAATATTCTGTGGTACCAGAAGCGATCTGTACATGCCTACTCAGTGCTAGAATTTTTTCAAATTATAGGCTTAAAACATACTAAAAATCGATATTTTAAGTGTCCAAATTCGATATCTCAAATTCAGGACCAAAACACCCGAAAATTCGATATTTTGGGGTCCCAGAAGCGATCTGTACATGCCTACTCCGTGTTAGAGTATTTTCAAAATAAAGACCCAAAACATACGGAAAATCGATCTTTTTGGTGCCCAAAAGTCGATATGTGCATGCATCTTCTGTACCCGTTTATATCTCAAATTCAGGACCAAAACACCCGAAAATTCGATTATTTTGGGGTCCCAGAAGCGATCTGTACATGCCTACTCAGTGCTAGAATGTTTTCAAAATATAGGCTCAAAACATGCTAAAAATCGATATTTAAGTGTCCAAAGTCAATATGTGCATGGATCTTCTGTACCCGTTTACATCTCAAATTCAGGCTGAAAACACCCGAGAATTCGTTATTTTTGGGTCCTAGAAGCGATCTGTACATGCCTACTCCTAGTTTGAATGTTTTCAAGATACAGACCCAAAACATGCTCAAAATCGATATTTTAGGTGCCCAAAAGTCGATATGTGAATGCATCTTCTGTACCCGTTTATATCTCAATTTCAGGCTCCAAACACCCGAGAATTTGTTATTTTTGGGTCTTAGAAGCGATCTGTACATGCCTACTCCTAGTTAGAATGTTTTCAAGATACAGACCCAAAACATGCTCAAAATCGATATTTTAGGTGCCCAAAAGTCGATATGTGCATGCATCTTCACATCCCGTTTTTATCTCAAATTCAGGCTCCAAACACCCGAAAATTCATTATTTTGGGGTCCCAGAAGCGATCTGTACATGCCTACTCAGATACATGCCAAAACATGCTGAAAATCGATATTTTATGTGCCCAAAGTCAATATGTGTATGCATCTTCAGTACCCGTTTATATCTCAAATTCAGGTAAACTCCCGAAAATTCAATATTTTGGGTCCCCAGAAGCTATCTGTACATGCCTACTCAGTGCTAGAATGTTTCCAAAATATAGGCTCAAAAACATGCTAAAAATCGATATTTTAAGTGTCCAAAGTCGATATGTGCATGCATCATCTGTACCCGTTTATATCTCAAATTCAGGCTCAAAACACCCGAGAATTCGATATTTTTGGGTCCTAGAAGCGATCTGTACATGCCTACTCCTAGTTAGAATGTTTTCAAGATACAGACCCAAAACATGCTCAAAATCGATATTTTAGGTGCCCAAAAGTCGATATGTGCATGCATCTTCAGTACCCGTTTTTATCTCAAATTCAGGCTCAAAACTCCCGAAAATTCAATATTCTGTGGTACCAGAAGCGATCTGTACATGCCTACTCAGTGCTAGAATTTTTTCAAATTATAGGCTTAAAACATACTAAAAATCGATATTTTAAGTGTCCAAATTCGATATCTCAAATTCAGGACCAAAACACCCGAAAATTCGATATTTTGGGGTCCCAGAAGCGATCTGTACATGCCTACTCCGTGTTAGAGTATTTTCAAAATAAAGACCCAAAACATACGGAAAATCGATCTTTTTGGTGCCCAAAAGTCGATATGTGCATGCATCTTCTGTACCCGTTTATATCTCGAATTCAGGACCAAAACACCCGAAAATTCGATTATTTTGGGGTCCCAGAAGCGATCTGTACATGCCTACTCAGTGCTAGAATGTTTTCAAAATATAGGCTCAAAACATGCTAAAAATCGATATTTAAGTGTCCAAAGTCAATATGTGCATGGATCTTCTGTACCCGTTTACATCTCAAATTCAGGCTGAAAACACCCGAGAATTCGTTATTTTTGGGTCCTAGAAGCGATCTGTACATGCCTACTCCTAGTTTGAATGTTTTCAAGATACAGACCCAAAACATGCTCAAAATCGATATTTTAGGTGCCCAAAAGTCGATATGTGAATGCATCTTCTGTACCCGTTTATATCTCAATTTCAGGTTCCAAACACCCGAGAATTTGTTATTTTTGGGTCTTAGAAGCGATCTGTACATGCCTACTCCTAGTTAGAATGTTTTCAAGATACAGACCCAAAACATGCTCAAAATCGATATTTTAGGTGCCCAAAAGTCGATATGTGCATGCATCTTCACATCCCGTTTTTATCTCAAATTCAGGCTCCAAACACCCGAAAATTCATTATTTTGGGGTCCCAGAAGCGATCTGTACATGCCTACTCAGATACATGCCAAAACATGCTGAAAATCGATATTTTATGTGCCCAAAGTCAATATGTGTATGCATCTTCAGTACCCGTTTATATCTCAAATTCAGGTAAACTCCCGAAAATTCAATATTTTGGGTCCCCAGAAGCTATCTGTACATGCCTACTCAGTGCTAGAATGTTTCCAAAATATAGGCTCAAAAACATGCTAAAAATCGATATTTTAAGTGTCCAAAGTCGATATGTGCATGCATCATCTGTACCCGTTTATATCTCAAATTCAGGCTCAAAACACCCGAGAATTCGATATTTTTGGGTCCTAGAAGCGATCTGTACATGCCTACTCCTAGTTAGAAGGTTTTCAAGATACAGACCCAAAACATGCTCAAAATTGATATTTTAGGTGCCCAAAAGTCGATATGTGCATGCATCTTCAGTACCCGTTTATATCTCAAATTCAGGCTCATAACACCCAAAAATTCGATATTTTGGGGTCCCAGAAGCGATCTGTACATCCCTACTCAGATACATGCCAAAACATGCTGAAAATCGATATTTTAGGTGCCCAACGTCAATATGTGTATGAATCTTCTGCACCCGTTTATATCCCAAATTCAACCTCAAAACACCCGAAAATTCGATATTTTGGGGTCCCAGAAGCGATCTGTACATGCCTACTCAGTGCTAGAATGTTTCCAAAATATAGGCTCAAAAACATGCTAAAAATCGATATTTTAAGTGTCCAAAGTCGATATGTGCATGCATCTTCTTTATCCGTTTATATCTCAAATTCAGGCTCAAAACACCCGAGAAATCGTTATTTTTGGGTCCTAGAAGCGATCTGTACATGCCTACTAATAGTTAGAATGTTTTCAAGATACAGACCCAAAACATGCTCAAAATCGATATTTTAGGTGCCCAAAAGTCGATATGTGCATGCATCTTCAGTACCCGTTCATATCTCAAATTCAGGCTCAAAACACCCGAAAATTCAATATTTTGGGGTCCCAGAAGCGATCTGTACATGCCTATTCAGTGCTAGAATATTTTCAAAATATAGGCCCAAAACATGCTAAAATCGATATTTTAGGTGCCGAAAGTCGATATCTCAAATTCAGGCCCAAAACACCCGAACATTCGATATTTTTGGGTCCCAGAAGCGATCTGTACATGCCTACTCCATGTTAGAGTATTTTCAAAATACAGGCCCAAAACATACTGAAAATCGATCTTTTAGGTGCACAAAAGTCGATATGTGAATGCATCTTCTGTACCCGTTTATATCTCAATTTCAGCCTCCAAACACCCGAAAATTCGGTATTTTGGGGTCCTAGAAGCGATCTGTACATGCCTACTCATAGTTAGAATGTTTTCAAGATACAGACCCAAAACATGCTCAATATCGATATTTTAGGTGCCCAAAAGTCGATATGTGCATGCATCTTTAGTACCCGTTTATATCTCAAATTCAGGCTCAAAACACCCGAAAATTCGATATTTTGGGGTCCCAAAAGCGATCTGTATATGCCTACTCAGATACATGCCAAAACATGCTGAAAATCGATATTTTAGGTGCCCAAAGTCAATATGTGTATGCATCTTCTGAACTCGTTTATATTCCAAATTCAACCTCAAAACACCCGAAAATTCGATATTTTTGGGTCCCAGAAGCGATCTGTACATCTCAGTGCTAGAATGTTTTCAAAATATAGGCTCAAAACATGCTAAAAATCGATATTTTAAGTGTCCAAAGTCGATATGTGCATGCATCTTCTGTACCCGTTTATATCTCAAATTCAGGGTCAAAACTCCCGAGAATTCGATATTTTTGGGTCCTAGAAGCGATCTGTACATGCCTACTCCTAGTTAGAATGTTTTCAAGATACAGACCCAAAACATGCTCAAAATCGATATTTTAGGTGCCCAAAAGTCGATATGTGCATGCATCTTCAGTACCCGTTTTTATCTCAAATTCAGGCTCAAAACTCCCGAAAATTCAATATTTTGGGGTCCCAGAAGCGATCTGTACATGCCTACTCAGTGCTAGAATTTTTTCAAATTATAGGCTCAAAACATGCTAAAAATCGATATTTTAAGTGTCTAAAGTCGATATGTGCATGCATCCTCTGTACCCGTTTATATCTCAAATTCAGGCTCAAAACACCCGAAAATTCGTTATTATTGGGTCCGAGAAGCGATCTGTACTTGCCTACTCCTAGTTAGAATGTTTTAAAGATACAGACACAAAACATGCTCAATATCGATATTTTAGGTGCCCAAAAGTCGATATGTGCATGCATCATCTGTACCCGTTTATATCTCAAATTCAGGCTCAAAACACCCGAGAATTCGATATTTTGGGGTCCTAGAAGCGATCTGTACATGCCTACTCCTAGTTAGAAGGTTTTCAAGATACAGACCCAAAACATGCTCAAAATCGATATTTTAGGTGCCCAAAAGTCGATATGTGCATGCATCTTCAGTACCCGTTTATATCTCAAATTCAGGCTCATAACACCCAAAAATTCGATATTTTGGGGTCCCACAAGCGATCTGTACATCCCTACTCAGATACATGCCAAAACATGCTGAAAATCGATATTTTAGGTGCCCAACGTCAATATGTGTATGCATCTTCTGCACCCGTTTATATCCCAAATTCAACCTCAAAACATCCGAAAATTCGATATTTTTGGGTCCCAGAAGCGATCTGTACATGCCTACTCAGTGCTAGAATGTTTCCAAAATAAAGGCTCAAAAACATGCTAAAAATCGATATTTTAAGTGTCCAAAGTCGATATGTGCATGCATCTTCTGTATCCGTTTATATCTCAAATTCAGGCTCAAAACACCCGAAAATTCGATATTTTGGGGTCCCAAAAGCGATCTGTACATGCCTACTCAGATACATGCCAAAACATGCTGAAAATCAATATTTTAGGTGCCCAAAGTCAATATGTGTATGCATCTTCTGAACTCGTTTATATTCCAAATTCAACCTCAAAACACCCGAAAATTCGATATTTTTGGGTTCCAGAAGCGATCTGTACATCTCAGTGCTAGAATGTTTTCAAAATATAGGCTCAAAACATGCTAAAAATCGATATTTTAAGTGTCCAAAGTCGATATGTGCATGCATCTTCTGTACCCGTTTATATCTCAAATTCAGGGTCAAAACTCCCGAGAATTCGATATTTTTGGGTCCTAGAAGCGATCTGTACATGCCTACTCCTAGTTAGAATGTTTTCAAGATACAGACCCAAAACATGCTCAAAATCGATATTTTAGGTGCCCAAAAGTCGATATGTGCATGCATCTTCAGTACCCGTTTTTATCTCAAATTCAGGCTCAAAACTCCCGAAAATTCAATATTTTGGGGTCCCAGAAGCGATCTGTACATGCCTACTCAGTGCTAGAATTTTTTCAAATTATAGGCTCAAAACATGCTAAAAATCGATATTTTAAGTGTCTAAAGTCGATATGTGCATGCATCCTCTGTACCCGTTTATATCTCAAATTCAGGCTCAAAACACCCGAGAATTCGATATTTTGGGGTCCTAGAAGCGATCTGTACATGCCTACTCCTAGTTAGAAGGTTTTCAAGATACAGGCCCAAAACATGCTCAAAATCGATATTTTACGTGCCCAAAAGTCGATATGTGCATGCATCTTCAGTACCCGTTTATATCTCAAATTCAGGCTCATAACACCCAAAAATTCGATATTTTCGGGTCCCAGAAGCGATCTGTACATCCCTACTCAGATACATGCCAAAACATGCTGAAAATCGATATTTTAGGTGCCCAACGTCAATATGTGTATGCATCTTCTGCACCCGTTTATATCCCAAATTCAACCTCAAAACATCCGAAAATTCGATATTTTTGGGTCCCAGAAGCGATCTGTACATGCCTACTCCGTGTTAGAGTATTTTCAAAATACAGGCCCAAAACATACTGAAAATCGATATTTTAAGTGTCCAAAGTCGATATGTGCATGCATCTTCTGTACCCGTTTATATCTCAAATTCAGGGTCAAACCTCCCGAGAATTCGATATTTTTGGGTCCTAGAAGCGATCTGTACATGCCTACTCCTAGTTAGAATGTTTTCAAGATACAGACCCAAAACATGCTCAAAATCGATATTTTAGGTGTCCAAAAGTCGATATGTGCATGCATCTTCAGTACCCGTTTATATCTCAAATTCAGGCTCAAAACACCCGAAAATTCGATATTTTGGGGTCCCAGAAGGAATCTGTACATGCCTACTCAGTGCTAGAATATTTTTAAAATATAGTCCCAAAACATACTAAAAATCGATATTTTTGGTGCCCAAAGTCGATATCTCAAATTCAGGCCCAAAACACCCGGAAATTCGGTTTTTTTAGGTAACAGAAGCGATCTGTACATGCCTACTCCATGTTAAGAGTATTTTCAAAATACAGGCCCAAAACATACTGAAAATCGATGTTTTAGGTGCCCAAAAGTCGATATGTGAATGCATCTTCTGTACCCGTTTATATCTCAAATTCAGGCTCCAAACACACGAAAATTCGATATTTTGGGGTCCCAGAAGCGATCTATACATGCCTACTCAGATACAGGCCAAAACATACTGAAAATCGATATTTTAGGAGCCTAAAGTCAATATGTGTATGCATCTTCAGCACCCGTTTATATCCCAAATTCAACCTCAAAACACCCGAAAATTTGATATTTTTGGGTCCTAGAAGCGATCTGTACATGCCTACTCCTAGTTAGAATGTTTTCAAGATACAGACCCAAAACATGCTGAAAATCAATATTTTAGGTGCCCAAAGTCAATATGTGTATGCATCTTCTGAACTCGTTTATATTCCAAATTCAACCTCAAAACACCCGAAAATTCGATATTTTTGGGTCCCAGAAGCGATCTGTACATCTCAGTGCTAGAATGTTTTCAAAATATAGGCTCAAAACATGCTAAAAATCGATATTTTAAGTGTCCAAAGTCGATATGTGCATGCATCTTCTGTACCCGTTTATATCTCAAATTCAGGGTCAAAACTCCCGAGAATTCGATATTTTTGGGTCCTAGAAGCGATCTGTACATGCCTACTCCTAGTTAGAATGTTTTCAAGATACAGACCCAAAACATGCTCAAAATCGATATTTTAGGTGCCCAAAAGTCGATATGTGCATGCATCTTCAGTACCCGTTTTTATCTCAAATTCAGGCTCAAAACTCCCGAAAATTCAATATTTTGGGGTCCCAGAAGCGATCTGTACATGCCTACTCAGTGCTAGAATTTTTTCAAATTATAGGCTCAAAACATGCTAAAAATCGATATTTTAAGTGTCTAAAGTCGATATGTGCATGCATCCTCTGTACCCGTTTATATCTCAAATTCAGGCTCAAAACACCCGAGAATTCGATATTTTGGGGTCCTAGAAGCGATCTGTACATGCCTACTCCTAGTTAGAAGGTTTTCAAGATACAGGCCCAAAACATGCTCAAAATCGATATTTTACGTGCCCAAAAGTCGATATGTGCATGCATCTTCAGTACCCGTTTATATCTCAAATTCAGGCTCATAACACCCAAAAATTCGATATTTTCGGGTCCCAGAAGCGATCTGTACATCCCTACTCAGATACATGCCAAAACATGCTGAAAATCGATATTTTAGGTGCCCAACGTCAATATGTGTATGCATCTTCTGCACCCGTTTATATCCCAAATTCAACCTCAAAACATCCGAAAATTCGATATTTTTGGGTCCCAGAAGCGATCTGTACATGCCTACTCCGTGTTAGAGTATTTTCAAAATACAGGCCCAAAACATACTGAAAATCGATATTTTAAGTGTCCAAAGTCGATATGTGCATGCATCTTCTGTACCCGTTTATATCTCAAATTCAGGGTCAAACCTCCCGAGAATTCGATATTTTTGGGTCCTAGAAGCGATCTGTACATGCCTACTCCTAGTTAGAATGTTTTCAAGATACAGACCCAAAACATGCTCAAAATCGATATTTTAGGTGTCCAAAAGTCGATATGTGCATGCATCTTCAGTACCCGTTTATATCTCAAATTCAGGCTCAAAACACCCGAAAATTCGATATTTTGGGGTCCCAGAAGGAATCTGTACATGCCTACTCAGTGCTAGAATATTTTTAAAATATAGTCCCAAAACATACTAAAAATCGATATTTTTGGTGCCCAAAGTCGATATCTCAAATTCAGGCCCAAAACACCCGGAAATTCGGTTTTTTTAGGTAACAGAAGCGATCTGTACATGCCTACTCCATGTTAAGAGTATTTTCAAAATACAGGCCCAAAACATACTGAAAATCGATGTTTTAGGTGCCCAAAAGTCGATATGTGAATGCATCTTCTGTACCCGTTTATATCTCAAATTCAGGCTCCAAACACACGAAAATTCGATATTTTGGGGTCCCAGAAGCGATCTATACATGCCTACTCAGATACAGGCCAAAACATACTGAAAATCGATATTTTAGGAGCCTAAAGTCAATATGTGTATGCATCTTCTGCACCCGTTTATATCCCAAATTCAACCTCAAAACACCCGAAAATTTGATATTTTTGGGTCCTAGAAGCGATCTGTACATGCCTACTCCTAGTTAGAATGTTTTCAAGATACAGACCCAAAACATGCTCAAAATCGATATTTTAGGTGCCCAAAAGTCGATATGTGCATGCATCTTCAGTACCCGTTTTTATCTCAAATTCAGGCTCAAAACTCCCGAAAATTCAATATTTTGGGGTCCCAGAAGCAAACTGTACATGCTTACTCAGTGCTAGAATTTTTTCAAATTATAGGCTTAAAACAAGCTCAATATCGATATTTTAGGTGCCCAAAAGTCGATATGTGCATGCATCATCTGTACCCGTTTATATCTCAAATTCAGGCTCAAAACACCCGAGAATTCGATATTTTGGGGTCCTAGAAGCGATCTGTACATGCCTACTCCTAGTTAGAAGGTTTTCAAGATACAGACCCAAAACATGCTCAAAATCGATATTTTAGGTGCCCAAAAGTCGATATGTGCATGCATCTTAGGTACCCGTTTATATCTCAAATTCAGGCTCATAACACCCAAAAATTCGATATTTTGGGGTCCCAGAAGCGATCTGTACATCCCTACTCAGATACATGCTAAAACATGCTGAAAATCGATATTTTAGGTGCCCAACGTCAATATGTGTATGCATCTTCTGCACCCGTTTATATCCCAAATTCAACCTCAAAACACCCGAAAATTCGATATTTTGGGGTCCCAGAAGCGATCTGTACATGCCTACTCAGTGCTAGAATGTTTCCAAAATATAGGCTCAAAAACATGCTAAAAATCGATATTTTAAGTGTCCAAAGTCGATATGTGCATGCATCTTCTTTATCCGTTTATATCTCAAATTCAGACTCAAAACACCCGAGAAATCGTTATTTTTGGGTCCTAGAAGCGATCTGTACATGCCTACTAATAGTTAAAATGTTTTCAAGATACAGACCCAAAACATGCTCAAAATCGATATTTTAGGTGCCCAAAAGTCGATATGTGCATGCATCTTCAGTACCCGTTTATATCTCAAATTCAGGCTCATAACACCCAAAAATTCGATATTTTCGGGTCCCAGAAGCGATCTGTACATCCCTACTCAGATACATGCCAAAACATGCTGAAAATCGATATTTTAGGTGCCCAACGTCAATATGTGTATGCATCTTCTGCACCCGTTTATATCCCAAATTCAACCTCAAAACATCCGAAAATTCGATATTTTTGGGTCCCAGAAGCGATCTGTACATGCCTACTCCGTGTTAGAGTATTTTCAAAATACAGGCCCAAAACATACTGAAAATCGATATTTTAAGTGTCCAAAGTCGATATGTGCATGCATCTTCTGTACCCGTTTATATCTCAAATTCAGGGTCAAACCTCCCGAGAATTCGATATTTTTGGGTCCTAGAAGCGATCTGTACATGCCTACTCCTAGTTAGAATGTTTTCAAGATACAGACCCAAAACATGCTCAAAATCGATATTTTAGGTGTCCAAAAGTCGATATGTGCATGCATCTTCAGTACCCGTTTATATCTCAAATTCAGGCTCAAAACACCCGAAAATTCGATATTTTGGGGTCCCAGAAGGAATCTGTACATGCCTACTCAGTGCTAGAATATTTTTAAAATATAGTCCCAAAACATACTAAAAATCGATATTTTTGGTGCCCAAAGTCGATATCTCAAATTCAGGCCCAAAACACCCGGAAATTCGGTTTTTTTAGGTAACAGAAGCGATCTGTACATGCCTACTCCATGTTAAGAGTATTTTCAAAATACAGGCCCAAAACATACTGAAAATCGATGTTTTAGGTGCCCAAAAGTCGATATGTGAATGCATCTTCTGTACCCGTTTATATCTCAAATTCAGGCTCCAAACACACGAAAATTCGATATTTTGGGGTCCCAGAAGCGATCTATACATGCCTACTCAGATACAGGCCAAAACATACTGAAAATCGATATTTTAGGTGCCTAAAGTCAATATGTGTATGCATCTTCTGCACCCGTTTATATCCCAAATTCAACCTCAAAACACCCGAAAATTTGATATTTTTGGGTCCTAGAAGCGATCTGTACATGCCTACTCCTAGTTAGAATGTTTTCAAGATACAGACCCAAAACATGCTCAAAATCGATATTTTAGGTGCCCAAAAGTCGATATGTGCATGCATCTTCAGTACCCGTTTTTATCTCAAATTCAGGCTCAAAACTTCCTAAAATTCAATATTTTGGGGTCCCAGAAGCAAACTGTACATGCCTACTCAGTGCTAGAATTTTTTCAAATTATAGGCTTAAAACAAGCTCAATATCGATATTTTAGGTGCCCAAAAGTCGATATGTGCATGCATCATCTGTATCCGTTTATATCTCAAATTCAGGCTCAAAACACCCGAGAATTCGATATTTTGGGGTCCTAGAAGCGATCTGTACATGCCTACTCCTAGTTAGAAGGTTTTCAAGATACAGACCCAAAACATGCTCAAAATCGATATTTTAGGTGCCCAAAAGTCGATATGTGCATGCATCTTCAGTACCCGTTTATATCTCAAATTCAGGCTCATAACACCAAAAAATTCGATATTTTGGGGTCCCAGAAGCGATCTGTACATCCCTACTCAGATACATGCCAAAACATGCTGAAAATCGATATTTTAGGTGCCCAACGTCAATATGTGTATGCATCTTCTGCACCCGTTTATATCCCAAATTCAACCTCAAAACATCCGAAAATTCGATATTTTTGGGTCCCAGAAGCGATCTGTACATGCCTACTCAGTGCTAGAATGTTTCCAAAATAAAGGCTCAAAAACATGCTAAAAATCGATATTTTAAGTGTCCAAAGTCGATATGTGCATGCATCTTCTGTATCCGTTTATATCTCAAATTCAGGCTCAAAACACCCGAAAATTCGATATTTTGGGGTCCCAAAAGCGATCTGTACATGCCTACTCAGATACATGCCAAAACATGCTGAAAATCAATATTTTAGGTGCCCAAAGTCAATATGTGTATGCATCTTCTGAACTCGTTTATATTCCAAATTCAACCTCAAAACACCCGAAAATTCGATATTTTTGGGTCCCAGAAGCGATCTGTACATCTCAGTGCTAGAATTTTTTCAAAATATAGGCTCAAAACATGCTAAAAATCGATATTTTAAGTGTCCAAAGTCGATATGTGCATGCATCTTCTGTACCCGTTTATATCTCAAATTCAGGGTCAAAACTCCCGAGAATTCGATATTTTTGGGTCCTAGAAGCGATCTGTACATGCCTACTCCTAGTTAGAATGTTTTCAAGATACAGACCCAAAACATGCTCAAAATCGATATTTTAGGTGCCCAAAAGTCGATATGTGCATGCATCTTCAGTACCCGTTTTTATCTCAAATTCAGGCTCAAAACTCCCGAAAATTCAATATTTTGGGGTCCCAGAAGCGATCTGTACATGCCTACTCAGTGCTAGAATTTTTTCAAATTATAGGCTCAAAACATGCTAAAAATCGATATTTTAAGTGTCTAAAGTCGATATGTGCATGCATCCTCTGTACCCGTTTATATCTCAAATTCAGGCTCAAAACACCCGAGAATTCGATATTTTGGGGTCCTAGAAGCGATCTGTACATGCCTACTCCTAGTTAGAAGGTTTTCAAGATACAGGCCCAAAACATGCTCAAAATCGATATTTTACGTGCCCAAAAGTCGATATGTGCATGCATCTTCAGTACCCGTTTATATCTCAAATTCAGGCTCATAACACCCAAAAATTCGATATTTTGGGGTCCCAGAAGCGATCTGTACATCCCTACTCAGATACATGCCAAAACATGCTGAAAATCGATATTTTAGGTGCCCAACGTCAATATGTGTATGCATCTTCTGCACCCGTTTA
The DNA here is from genome assembly GCA_033782935.1 of Petrolisthes cinctipes. Classification (NCBI taxonomy): domain Eukaryota; kingdom Metazoa; phylum Arthropoda; class Malacostraca; order Decapoda; family Porcellanidae; genus Petrolisthes; species Petrolisthes cinctipes. The sequence goes on along the minus strand of JAWQEG010000062.1, from coordinate 10,291,283 downwards.
TATCCCAAATTCAACCTCAAAACACCCGAAAATTCGATATTTTTGGGTCCCAGAAGCGATCTGTACATGCCTACTCAGTGCTAAAATGTTTCCAAAATAAAGGCTCAAAAACATGCTAAAAATCGATATTTTAAGTGTCCAAAGTCGATATGTGCATGCATCTTCTGTATCCGTTTATATCTCAAATTCAGGCTCAAAACACCCGAGAATTCGTTATTTTTGGGTCCTAGAAGCGATCTGTACATGCCTACTAATAGTTAGAATGTTTTCAAGATACAGACCCAAAACATGCTCAAAATCGATATTTTAGGTGCCCAAAAGTCGATATGCGCATGCATCTTCAGTACCCGTTTATATCTCAAATTCAGGCTCAAAACACCCGAAAATTCGATATTTTGGGGTCCCAAAAGCGATCTGTACATGCCTATTCAGAGACATGCCAAAAAATGCTGAAAATCGATATTTTAGGTGCCCAAAGTCAATATGTGTATGCATCTTCTGCACCCGTTTATATTCCAAATTCAACCTCAAAACACCCGAAAATTCGATATTTTTGGGTCCCAGAAGCGATCTGTACATGCCTACTCAGTGCTAGAATGTTTCCAAAATATAGGCTCAAAAACATGCTAAAAATCGATATTTTAGGTGCCCAAAAGTCGATATGTGCATGCATCTTTAGTACCCGTTTATATCTCAAATTCAGGCTCAAAACACCCGAAAATTCGATATTTTGGGGTCCCAAAAGCGATCTGTACATGCCTACTCAGATTCATGCCAAAACATGCTGAAAATCGATATTTTAGGTGCCCAAAGTCAATATGTGTATGCATCTTCTGCACCCGTTTATATCCCAAATTCAACCTCAAAACAACCGAAAATTCGATATTTTTGGGTCCCAGAAGCGATCTGTACATCTCAGTGCTAGAATGTTTTCAAAATATAGGCTCAAAACATGCTAAAAATCGATATTTTAAGTGTCCAAAGTCGATATGTGCATGCATCTTCTGTACCCGTTTATATCTCAAATTCAGGGTCAAACCTCCCGAGAATTCGATATTTTTGGGTCCTAGAAGCGATCTGTACATGCCTACTCCTAGTTAGAATGTTTTCAAGATACAGACCCAAAACATGCTCAAAATCGATATTTTAGGTGTCCAAAAGTCGATATGTGCATGCATCTTCAGTACCCGTTTATATCTCAAATTCAGGCTCAAAACTCCCGAAAATTCAATATTTTGGGGTCCCAGAAGCAAACTGTACATGCCTACTCAGTGCTAGAATTTTTTCAAATTATAGGCTTAAAACAAGCTCAATATCGATATTTTAGGTGCCCAAAAGTCGATATGTGCATGCATCATCTGTACCCGTTTATATCTCAAATTCAGGCTCAAAACACCCGAGAATTCGATATTTTGGGGTCCTAGAAGCGATCTGTACATGCCTACTCCTAGTTAGAAGGTTTTCAAGAGACAGACCCAAAACATGCTCAAAATCGATATTTTAGGTGCCCAAATGTCGATATGTGCATGCATCTTCAGTACCCGTTTATATCTCAAATTCAGGCTCATAACACCCAAAAATTCGATATTTTGGGGTCCCAGAAGCGATCTGTACATCCCTACTCAGATACATGCCAAAACATGCTGAAAATCGATATTTTAGGTGCCCAACGTCAATATGTGTATGCATTTTCTGCACCCGTTTATATCCCAAATTCAACCTCAAAACACCCGAAAATTCGATATTTTTGGGTCCCAGAAGCGATCTGTACATGCCTACTCAGTGCTAGAATGTTTCCAAAATAAAGGCTCAAAAACATGCTAAAAATCGATATTTTAAGTGTCCAAAGTCGATATGTGCATGCATCTTCTGTATCCGTTTATATCTCAAATTCAGGCTCAAAACACCCGAGAATTCGTTATTTTTGGGTCCTAGAAGCGATCTGTACATGCCCACTAATAGTTAGAATGTTTTCAAGATACAGACCCAAAGCTCAAAATCGATATTTTAGGTGCCCAAAAGTCGATATGTGCATGCATCTTCAGTACCCGTTTATATCTCAAATTCAGGCTCAAAACACCCGAAAATTCGATATTTTGGGGTCCCAAAAGCGATCTGTACATGCCTACTCAGATACATGCCAAAAAATGCTGAAAATCGATATTTTAGGTGCCCAAAGTCAATATGTGTATGCATCTTCTGCACCCGTTTATATTCCAAATTCAACCTCAAAACACCCGAAAATTCGATATTTTTGGGTCCCAGAAGCGATCTGTACATGCCTACTCAGTGCTAGAATGTTTCCAAAATATAGGCTCAAAAACATGCTAAAAATCGATATTTTAGGTGCCCAAAAGTCGATATGTGCATGCATCTTTAGTACCCGTTTATATCTCAAATTCAGGCTCAAAACACCCGAGAATTCGATATTTTGGGGTCCTAGAAGCGATCTGTACATGCCTACTCCTAGTTAGAAGGTTTTCAAAATACAGGCCCAAAACATACTGAAAATCGATGTTTTAGGTGCCCAAAAGTCGATATGTGAATGAATCTTCTGTACCCGTTTATATTTCAAATTCAGGCTCCAAACACACGAAAATTCGATATTTTGGGGTCCCAGAAGCGATCTATACATGCCTACTCAGATACAGGCCAAAACATACTGAAAATCGATATTTTAGGTGCCTAAAGTCAATATGTGTATGCATCTTCTGCACCCGTTTATATACCAAATTCAACCTGAAAACATCCGAAAATTCAATATTTTTGGGTCCCAGAAGCGATCTGTACATGCCTACTCAGTGCTAGAATGTTTCCAAAATATAGGCTCAAAAACATGCTAAAAATCGATATTTTAAGTGTCCAAGGTCGATATGTGCATGCATCTTCTGTATCCGTTTATATCTCAAATTCAGGCTCAAAACACCCGAGAATTCGTTATTTTTGGGTCCTAGAAGCGATCTGTACATGCCTACTAATAGTTAGAATGTTTTCAAGATACAGACCCAAAACATGCTCAAAATCGATATTTTAGGTGCCCAAAAGTCGATATGTGCATGCATCTTCAGTACCCGTTTATATCTCAAATTCAGGCTCAAAACACCCGAAAATTCGATATTTTGGGGTCCCAAAAGCGATCTGTACTTGCCTACTCAGATACATGCCAAAACATGCTGAAAATCGATATTTTAGGTGCCCAAAGTCAATATGTGTATGCATCTTCTGCACCCGTTTATATTCCAAATTCAACCTCAAAACACCCGAAAATTCGATATTTTTGGGTCCCAGAAGCGATCTGTACATCTCAGTGCTAGAATGTTTTCAAAATATAGGCTCAAAACATTCTAAAAATCGATATTTTAAGTGTCCAAAGTCGATATGTGCATGCATCTTCTGTACCCGTTTATATCTCAAATTCAGGGTCAAACCTCCCGAGAATTCGATATTTTTGGGTCCTAGAAGCGATCTGTACATGCCTAGTCCTAGTTAGAATGTTTTCAAGATACAGACCCAAAACATGCTCAAAATCGATATTTTAGGTGTCCAAAAGTCGATATGTGCATGCATCTTCAGTACCCGTTTATATCTCAAATTCAGGCTCAAAACACCCGAAAATTCGATATTTTGGGGTCCCAGAAGGAATCTGTACATGCCTACTCAGTGCTAGAATATTTTTAAAATATAGTCCCAAAACATACTAAAAATCGATATTTTTGGTGCCCAAAGTCGATATCTCAAATTCAGGCCCAAAACACCCGGAAATTCGGTTTTTTTAGGTAACAGAAGCGATCTGTACATGCCTACTCCATGTTAAGAGTATTTTCAAAATACAGGCCCAAAACATACTGAAATTCGATGTTTTAGGTGCCCAAAAGTCGATATGTGAATGCATCTTCTGTACCCGTTTATATCGCAAATTCAGGCTCCAAACACACGAAAATTCGATATTTTGGGGTACCAGAAGCGATCTGTACATGCCTACTCAGATACAGGCCAAAACATACTGAAAATCGATATTTTAGGTGCCTAAAGTCAATATGTGTATGCATCTTCTGCACCCGTTTATATCCCAAATTCAACCTCAAAACACCCGAAAATTCGATTTTTTTGGGTCCCCGAAGCGATCTGTACATGCCTACTCAGTGTTAGAATGTTTTCAAAATATAGGCTCAAAACATGCTAACAATCGATATTAAAGTGTCCAAAGTCGATATGTGCATGCATCTTCTGTACCCGTTTACATCTCAAATTCAGGCTCAAAACACCCGAGAATTCGTTATTTTTGGGTCCTAGAAGCGATCTGTACATGCCTACTCCTAGTTAGAATGTTTTCAAGATACAGACCCAAAACATGCTCAAAATCGATATTTTAGGTGCCCAAAAGTCGATATGTGAATGCATCTTCTGTACCCGTTTATATCTCAATTTCAGGCTCCAAACACCCGAGAATTTGTTATTTTTGGGTCTTAGAAGCGATCTGTACATGCCTACTCCAAGTTAGAATGTTTTCAAGATACAGACCCAAAACATGCTCAAAATCGATATTTTAGGTGCCCAAAAGTCGATATGTGCATGCATCTTCAGTACCCGTTTATATCTCAAATTCAGGCTCCAAACACCCGAAAATTCATTATTTTGGGGTCCCAGAAGCGATCTGTACATGCCTACTCAGATACATGCCAAAACATGCTGAAAATCGATATTTTATGTGCCCAAAGTCAATATGTGTATGCATCTTCAGTACCCGTTTATATCTCAAATTCAGGCTCAAAACTCCCGAAAATTCAATATTTTGGGGTCCCAGACGCTATCTGTACATGCCTACTCAGTGCTAGAATATTTTCAAAATATAGGCCCAAAACATGCTAAAATCGATATTTTAGGTGCCCAAAGTCGATATCTCAAATTCAGGCCCAAAACACCCGAATATTCGATATTTTTGGGTTCCAGAAGCGATCTGTACATGCCTACTCCGTGTTAGAGTATTTTCAAAATACAAGCCCAAAACATACTGAAAATCGATCTTTTAGGTGCACAAAAGTCGATATGTGAATGCATCTTCTGTACCCGTTTATATCTCAATTTCAGGCTCCAAACACCCGAAAATTCGGTATTTTTGGGTCCTAGAAGCGATCTGTACATGCCTACTCCTAGTTAGAATGTTTTCAAGATACAGACCCAAAACATGCTCAAAATCGATATTTTAGGTGCCCAAAAGTCAATATGTGCATGCATCTTCAGTGCCCGTTTATATCTCAAATTCAGGCTCATAACACCCGAAAAATCGATATTTTGAAGTCCCAGAAGCGATCTGAACATCCCTACTCAAATACATGCCAAAACAAGCTCAAAATCGATATTTTAGGTGCCCAACGTCAATATGTGTATGCATCTTCTGCACCCGTTTATATTCCAAATTCAACCTCAAAACACCCGAAAATTCGATATTTTTGGGTCCCATAAGTGATCTGTACATCTCAGTGCTAGAATGTTTTCAAAATATAGGCTCAAAACATGATAAAAATCGAGATTTTAAGTGTCCAAAGTCGATATGTGCATGCATCATCTGTACCCGTTTATATCTCAAATTCAGGCTCAAAACACCCGAGAATTCGTTATTTTTGGGTCCTAGAAGCGATCTGTACATGCCTACTAATAGTTAGAATGTTTTCAAGATACAGACCCAAAACATGCTCAAAATCGATATTTTAGGTGCCCAAAAGTCGATATGTGCATGCATTTTCAGTACCCGTTTATATCTCAAATTCAGGCTCAAAACACCCGAAAATTCAATATTTTAGGGTCCCAGAAGCGATCTGTACATGCCTACTCAGTGCTAGAATATTTTCAAAATATAGGCCCAAAACATGCTAAAATCGATATTTTAGGTGCCCAAAGTCGATATCTCAAATTCAGGCCCAAAACACCCGAACAATCGATATTTTTGGGTCCAAGAAGCGATCTGTACATGCCTACTCCGTGTTATAGTATTTTCAAAATACAGGCCCAAACATACTGAAAATCGTTCTTTTAGGTGCACAAAAGTCGATATGTGAATGCATCTTCTGTACCCGTTTATATCTCAATTTCAGGCTCCAATAACCGAAAATTCGGTATTTTTGTGTCCAAGAAGCGATCTGTACATGCCTACTCATAGTTAAAATGTTTTCAAGATACCGACCCAAAACATGCTCAATATCGATATTTTAGGTGCCCAAAAGTCGATATGTGCATGCATCTTCAGTACCCGTTTTTATCTCAAATTCAGGCTCAAAACACCCGAAAATTCAATATTTTGGGGTCCCAGAAGCGATCTGTACATGCCTACTCAGTGCTAGAATATTTTCAAAATATTGGCCCAAAACATGCTAAAATCGATATTTTAGGTGCCCAAAGTCGATATCTCAAATTCAGGCCAAAAACACCCGAACAATCGAAATTTTTGGGTCCAAGAAGCGATCTGTACATGCCTACTTCGTGTTAGAGTATTTTCAAAATACAGGCCCAAAACATACTGAAAATCGATCTTTTAGGTGCACAAAAGTCGATATGTGAATGCATCTTCTGTACCCGTTTATATCTCAATTTCAGGCTCCAAACACCCGAAAGTTCGGTATTTTTGGATCCTAGAAGCGATCTGTACATGCCTACTCATAGTTAGAATGTTTTCAAGATACCGACCCAAAACATGCTCAATATCGATATTTTAGGTGCCCAAAAGTCGATATGTGCATTCATCTTTAGTACCCGTTTATATCTCAAATTCAGGCTCAAAACACCCGAAAATTCGATATTTTGGGGTCCCAAAAGCGATCTGTACATGCCTACTCAGATACATGCCAAAACATGCTGAAAATCGATATTTTAGGTGCCCAAAGTCAATATGTGTATGCATCTTCTGCACCCGTTTATATTCCAAATTCAACCTCAAAACACCCGAAAATTCGATATTTTTGGGTCCCAGAAGCGATCTGTACATCTCAGTGGTAGAATGTTTTGAAAATATAGGCTCAAAACATGCTAAAAATCGATATTTTAAGTGTCCAAAGTCGATATGTGCATGCATCTTCTGTACCCGTTTATATCTCAAATTCAGGGTCACACCTCCCGAGAATTCGATATTTTTGGGTCCTAGAAGCGATCTGTACATGCCTTCTCCTAGTTAGAATGTTTTCAAGATACAGACCCAAAACATGCTCAAAATCGATATTTTAGGTGTCCAAAAGTCGATATGTGCATGCATCTTCAGTACCCGTTTATATCTCAAATTCATGCCTAAAAAACCCGAAAATTCGTTATTTTAGGGTCCTAGAAGCGATGAGTACATGCCTATTCTTAGTTAAAATGTTTTTATGATACAGACCCAAAACATGCTCAAAATCGATATTATAGGTGTCCAAAAGTCGATATGTGCATGCATCTTCAGTACCTGTTTATATCTTAAATTCAGGCTCAAAATACCCGAAAATTCGATATTTTGGGGTCCCAGAAGTGATCTGTACATGCCTACTCAGTGCTAGAATATTTTCAAAATATATTCCCAAAACATGCTACAAATCGATATTTTAGGTGCCCAAATTCGATATCTCAAATTCAGGACCAAAACACCCGAAAATTCGATATTTTGGGGTCCCAGAAGCGATCTGTACATGCCTACTCCGTGTTAGAGTACTTTCAAAATATAGACCCAAAACATGCTAAAAATCGATATTTTAAGTGTCCAAAGTCGATATGTGCATGAATTTTCTGTACTCGTTTATATCTCAAATTCAGGTTCAAAATACCCGAAAATTCTATAATTTGGGGTCCCAGAAGCGATCTGTACATGCCTACTCCGTTTTTTTTTTTGTTATATATGTTCCTACACTGGACATAGGCTTCATCAAGCCCGTTACCATGGCCCAGGTCAACTGCTACTCAAACACACACACACGCGTCACGACTTCCGAACTGGTACCCAGCCACAGAGGGAGAGAAGTGAGGGTAATTCCCAAATACTGCAGCTGTTATGGTACCAGCGAAGGTGTTTTACGACGTTCGGTGGCCTTATAGTTAGTGCCTCAAACTCAAATCGGGAGAGTAAATATTCTCAGGCCCTTACCTGAGAGGATCGATCTCCCGACCTCTAGGTTACGAGTCCAGAACACCAACCACACAGCTACCTCCACCGTGTTAGAGTATTTTCAAAATACAGGCCCAAAACATACTGAAAATCGATCTTTTAGGTGCCCAAAAGTCGATATGTGCATGCATCTTCTATACCCATTTATATCTCAAATTCAGGCTCCAAACACCCGAAAATTCGATATTTTGGGGTCTCAGAAGCGATCTGTACATGCCTACTCAGATACAGGCCAAAACATGCTGAAAATCGATATTTTAGGTGCCCAAAGTCAATATGTGTATGCATCTTCTGCACCCGTTTATATCCCAAATTCAACCTAAAAACACCTGAAAATTCGATATTTTTGGGTCCCAGAAGCGATCTGTACATACCTACTCAGTAATAGAATGTTTTCAAAATATAGGCTCAAAACATGCTAAAAATCGATAATTTAAGTGTCCAAAGTCGATATGTGGATGCATCTTCTGTATCCGTTTATATCTCAAATTCAGGCTCAAAACACTCGAAAATTCGATATTTTGGGGTCCCAGAAGCGATCTGTACATGCCTACTCAGTGCTAGAATATTTTCAAAATATAGGCCCAAAACATACTAAAATTGATATTTTAGGTGCCCAAAGTCGATATCTCAAATTCAGGCCCAAAACACCCGAAAATTCGATATTTTGGGGTCCCAGAAGCGATCTGTACATGCCTACTCCTAGTTAGAATGTTTTCAAGATAAAGACCCAAAACATGCTCAAAATCGATATTTTATGTGCCCAAAAGTCGATATGTGTATGCATCTTCAGTACCCGTTTATATCTCAAATTCAGGATCAAAACACCCGAAAATTCGATATTTTGGGGTCCCAGAAGCGATCTGTACATGCCTACTCAGATACAGGTCAAAACATGCTGAAAATCGTTATTTTATGTGCCCAAAGTCAATATGTGTATGCATCTTCTGCACCTGTTTATATCCCAAATTCAACCTCAAAACACCCGAAAATTCGATATCTTTGGGTCCCAGAAGCGATATGTACATGCCTTCTCAGTGCTAGAATGTTTTCAAAATATAGGCTCAAAACATGCTAAAAATCGATATTTTACGTCTCCAAAGTCAATATGTGTGTGAATCTTCTGCACCCGTTTATATCCCAAATTCAACCTCAAAACACCCGGAAATTCGATATTTTTGGGTCCCAGAAGCGATCTGTACATGCATACTCAGTGCTAAAATGTTTTCAAAATATAGGCTCAAAACATGCTAAAAATCGATATTTTAAGTTTCCAAAGTCGATGTGTGCATGCATCTTCTGTACCCGTTTATATCTCAAATTCAGGCTCAAAACACCCGAGAATTCGTTATTTTTGGGTCCTAGAAGCGATCTGTACATGCCTACTAATAGTTAGAATGTTTTCAAGATACAGACCCAAAACATGCTCAAAATCGATATTTTAGGTGCCCAAAAGTCGATATGTGCATGCATTTTCAGTACCCGTTTGTATCTCAAATTCAGGCTCAAAACACCCGAAAATTCAATATTTTGGGGTCCCAGAAGCAATCTGTACATGCCTACTCAGTGCTAGAATATTTTCGAAATATAGGCCCAAAACATGCTAAAATAGATATTTTAGGTGCCCAAAGTCGATATCTCAAATTCAGGCCCAAAACACCCGAACATTCGATATGTTGGGGTCCCAGAAGCGATCTGTACATGCCTACTCCGTGTTAGAGTATTTTCAAAATACAGGCCCAAAACATACTCAAAATCGATCTTTTAGGTGCACAAAAGTCGATATGTGAATGCATCTTCTCTACCCGTTTATATCTCAATTTCAGGCTCCAAACACCCGAGAATTCGGTATTTTGGAGTCCTAGAAGCGATCTGTACATGCCTACTCCTAGTTAGAATGTTTTCAAGATACACACCCAAAACATGCTCAAAATCGATATTTTCGGTGCCCAAAAGTCAATATGTGAATGCATCTTCAGTACCCGTTTATATCTCAAATTCAGGCTCAAAACACCCGAAAATTCGATATTTTGGGGTCCTAGAAGCGATCTGTACATGCCTACTTAGATACATGCCAAAACATGCTGAAAATCGATATTTTAGGTGCCGAAAGTCAATATGTGTATGCATCTTCTGCACCCGTTTATATCCCAAATTCAACCTCAAAACACCCGAAAATTCGATATTTTTTGGGTCCCAGAAGCGATCTGTACATGCCTACTCAGTGCTAGAATGTTTTCAAAATATAGGCTCAAAACATGCTAAAAATCGATATTTTAAGTGTTCAGGGTCGATATGTGCATGAATCTTCTGTACCCGTTTATATCTCAAATTCATGCTCAAAACACCCGAAAATTCAAAATTTTTGTGTCCTAGTAGCGATCTGTACATGCCTACTTCTAGTTAGAATGTTTTCAAGATACAGACCCAAAACATGCTCAAAATCGATATTATAGGTGCCCAAAAGTCAATATGTGCATGCATCTTCAGTACCCGTTTGTATCTCAAATTGAGGCTTAAAACACCCGAAAATTCAATATTTTGGGGTCCCAGAAGCAATCTGTACATGCCTACTCAGTGCTAGAATATTTTCAAAATATAGGCCCAAAACATGCTAAAATAGATATTTTAGGTGCCCAAAGTCCTTATCTCAAATTCAGGCCCAAAACACCCGAACATTCGATATTTTGGGGTCCCAGAAGCGATCTGTACATGCCTACTCCGTGTTGGAGTATTTTCAAAATACAGGCCCAAAACATACTGAAAATCCATCTTTTAGGTGCACAAAAGTCGATATGTGAATGCATCTTCTCTACCCGTTTATATCTCATTTTCAGGCTCCAAACACCCGAAAATTCGGTATTTTGGAGTCCTAGAGGCGATCTGTACATGCCTACTCCTAGTTAGAATGTTTTCAAGATACAGACCCAAAACATGCTCAAAATCGATATTTTAGGTGCCCAAAAGTCGATATGTGCATGCATCTTCAGTACCCATTTATATCTCAAATTCAGGCTCAAAACACCCTAAAAGTCGATATTTTGGGGTCCCAGAAGCAATCTGTACATGCCTACTCAGTGCTAGAATATTTTCGAAATATAGGCCCAAAACATGCTAAAATAGATATTTTAGGTGCCCAAAGTCGATATCTCAAATTCAGGCCCAAAACACCCGAACATTCGATATGTTGGGGTCCCAGAAGCGATCTGTACATGCCTACTCCGTGTTAGAGTATTTTCAAAATACAGGCCCAAAACATACTCAAAATCGATCTTTTAGGTGCACAAAAGTCGATATGTGAATGCATCTTCACTACCCGTTTATATCTCAATTTCAGGCTCCAAACACCCGAGACTTCGGTATTTTGGTGTCCTAGAAGCGATCTGTACATGCCTACTCCTAGTTAGAATGTTTTCAAGATACACACCCAAAACATGCTCAAAATCGATATTTTCGGTGCCCAAAAGTCGATATGTGAATGCATCTTCAGTACCCGTTTATATCTCAAATTCAGTCTCAAAACACCCGAAAATTCGATATTTAGGGGTCTTAGAAGCGATCTGTACATGCCTACTCAGATACATGCCAAAACATGCTGAAAATCGATATTTTAGGTGCCGAAAGTCAATATGTGTATGCATCTTCTGCACACGTTTATATTCCAAATTCAACCTCAAAACACCCGAAAATTCGATATTTTTGGGTCCCAGAAGTGATCTGTACATCTCAGTGCTAGAATGTTTTCAAAATATAGGCTCAAAACAAGCTAAAAATCGATATTTAAAGTGTCAAGGGTCGATATGTGCATGCATCTTCTGTACCCGTTTATATCTCAAATTCAGGCTCAAAACACCCGAAAATTCAAAATTTTTGTGTCCTAGTAGCGATCTGTACATGCCTACTTCTAGTTAGAATGTTTTCAAGATACAGACCCAAAACATGCTCAAAATCGATATTATAGGTGCCCAAAAGTCGATATGTGCATGCATCTTCAGTACCTGTTTATATCTTAAATTCAGGCTCACAATACCCGAAAATTCGATATTTAGGGGTCCCAGAAGCGATCTGTACATGCCTACTCAGTGCTAAAATATTTTCAAAATATATGCCCAAAAAATGCTACAAATCGATATTTTAGGTGCCCAAAGTCGATATCTCAAATTCAGGACCAAAACACCCGAAAATTCGATATTTTGGGGTCTTAGAAGCGATCTGTACATGCCTACTCCGTGTTAGAGTATTTTCAATATCCAGGCCCAAAACATACGGAAAATCGATCTTTTAGGTGCCCAAAAGCCGATATGTGCATGCATCTTCTATACCCGATTATATCTCAAATTCAGGCTCCAAACACCCGAAAATTCGATATTTTGGGGTCCCAAAAGCGATCTGTACATGCCTACTCAGATACAGGCCAAAACATGCTGAAAATCGATATTTTAGGTGCCCAAAGTCAATATGTGTATGCATCTTCTGCACCCGTTTATATCCCAAATTCAACCTCAAAACACCTGAAAATTCGATATTTTTTGGTCCCAGAAGCAATCTGTACATGCCTACTCAGTGCTAAAATGTTTTCAAAATATAGGCTCAAAACATGCTAAAAATCGATATTTTAAGTGTCCAAAGTCGATATGTGCATGCATCTTCTGTACCCGTTTATATCTCAAATTCAGGCTCAAACCACCCGAGAATTCGTTATTTTTGGGTCCTAGAAGCGATCTGTACATGCCTACTAATATTTAGAATGTTTTCAAGATACAGACTTAAACATGCTCAAAATCGATATTTTAGGTGCCCAAAAGTCGATATGTGCATGCATCTTCAGTACCCGTTTGTATCTCAAATTGAGGCTAAAAACACCCGAAAATTCAATATTTTGGGGTCCCAGAAGCAATCTGTACATGCCTACTCAGTGCTAGAATATTTTCAAAATATAGGCCCAAAACATGCTAAAATAGATATTTTAGGTGCCCAAAGTCGATATCTCAAATTTAGGCTCAAAACACCCGAACATTCGATATGTTGGGGTCCCAGAAGCGATCTGTACATGCCTACTCCGTGTTAGAGTATTTTCAAAATACAGGCCCAAAACATACTCAAAATCGATCTTTTAGGTGCACAAAAGTCGATATGTGAATGCATCTTCACTACCCGTTTATATCTCAATTTCAGGCTCCAAACACCCGAGAATTCGGTATTTTGGGGTCCTAGAAGCGATCTGTACATGCCAACTCCTAGTTAGAATGTTTTCAAGATACACACCCAAAACATGCTCAAAATCGATATTTTCGGTGCCCAAAAGTCGATATGTGAATGCATCTTCAGTACCCGTTTATATCTCAAATTCAGTCTCAAAACACCCGAAAATTCGATATTTAGGGGTCCTAGAAGCGATCTGTAAATGCCTACTCAGATACATGCCAAAACATGCTGAAAATCGATATTTTAGGTGCCCAAAGTCAATATGTGTATGCATCTTCTGCACCCGTTTATATCCCAATTCAACCTCAAAACACCCGAAAATTCGATATTTTTTGGGTCCCAGAAGCGATCTGTACATCCCTAGTCAGTGCTAGAATGTTTTCAAAATATAGGCTTAAAACATGCTAAAAATCGATATTTTACGTGTCGAAAGTCAATATGTGTATGAATCTTCTGCTCCCGTTTATATCCCAAATTCAACCTCAAAACACCCGAAAAATCGATATTTTTGGGTCCCAGAAGCGATCTGTACATGCCTACTCCGTGTTAGAGTATTTTCAAAATACAGGCCCAAAACATACGGAAAATCGATATTTTAGGTGCCCAAAAGTCGATATGTGAATGCATCTTCTGTACCCGTTTATATCTCAAATTCAGGCTCAAAACACCCGAGAATTCGTTATTTTTGGGTCCTAGAAGCGATCTGTACATGCCTACTAATATTTAGAATGTTTTCAAGATACAGACTTAAACATGCTCAAAATCGATATTTTAGGTGCCCAAAAGTCGATATGTGCATGCATCTTCAGTACCCGTTTATATCTCAAATTCAGGCTCAAAACACCCGAAAAGTCGATATTTTGGGGTCCCAGAAGCAATCTGTACATGCCTACTCAGTGCTAGAATATTTTCGAAATATAGGCCCAAAACATGCTAAAATAGATATTTTAGGTGCCCAAAGTCGATATCTCAAATTCAGGCCCAAAACACCCGAACATTCGATATTTTTGGGTCCCAGAAGCAATCTGTACCTCTCAGTGCTAGAATGTTTTCAAAATATAGGCTCAAAACATGCTAAAAATCGATAATTTAAGTGTCCAAAGTCGATATGTGGATGCATCTTCTGTACCCGTTTATATCTCAAATTCAGGCTCAAAACACCCGAAAATTCGGTATTTTGGGGTCCTAGAAGAGATCTGTACATGCCTACTCCTAGTTAGAATGTTTTCAAGATACAGACCCAAAACATGCTAAAAATCGATATTTAAGGTGCCCAAAAGTCGATATGTGAATGCATCTTCTGTACCCGTTTATATCTCAAATTCAGGCTCAAAACACCCGAGAATTCGTTATTTTTGGGTCCTAGAAGCGATCTGTACATGCCTACTAATATTTAGAATGTTTTCAAGATACAGACTTAAACATGCTCAAAATCGATATTTTAGGTGCCCAAAAGTCGATATGTGCATGCATCTTCAGTACCCGTTTATATCTCAAATTCAGGCTCAAAACACCCGAAAAGTCGATATTTTGGGGTCCCAGAAGCAATCTGTACATGCCTACTCAGTGCTAGAATATTTTCGAAATATAGGCCCAAAACATGCTAAAATAGATATTTTAGGTGCCCAAAGTCGATATCTCAAATTCAGGCCCAAAACACCCGAACATTCGATATTTTTGGGTCCCAGAAGCAATCTGTACCTCTCAGTGCTAGAATGTTTTCAAAATATAGGCTCAAAACATGCTAAAAATCGATAATTTAAGTGTCCAAAGTCGATATGTGGATGCATCTTCTGTACCCGTTTATATCTCAAATTCAGGCTCAAAACACCCGAAAATTCGGTATTTTGGGGTCCTAGAAGAGATCTGTACATGCCTACTCCTAGTTAGAATGTTTTCAAGATACAGACCCAAAACATGCTAAAAATCGATATTTAAGGTGCCCAAAAGTCGATATGTGCATGCATCTTCAGTACCCGTTTATATCTCAAATTCAGGCTCAAAACACCCGAAAATTCGATATTTTGGGGTCCCAGAACCGGTCTGTACATGCCTACTCAGTGCTAGAATATTTTCAAAATATAAGCCCAAAACATACTAAAATTGATATTTTAGGTGCCTAAAGTCGATATCTCAAATTCAGGCCCGAAACACCAGAAAATTCGATATTTTGGGGTCCCAGAAGCGATCTGTACATGCCTACTCCGTGTTAGAGTATTTTCAAAATACAGGCCCAAAACATACTGAAAATCGATCTTTTAGGTGCACAAAAGTCGATAAGTGAATGCATCTTCTGTACCTGTTTATATCTCAAATTCAGGCTTCAAACACCCGAAAATTCGATATTTTGGGGTCCCAGAAGCGATCTGTACATGCCTACTCAGATACAGGTCAAAACATGCTGAAAATCGTTATTTTAGGTGCTCAAAGTCAATATGTGAATGCATCTTCTGCACCTGTTTATATCCCAAATTCAACCTCAAAACACCCGAAAATTCGATATTTTTGGGTCCCAGAAGCGATATGTACATGCCTACTCAGTGCTAGAATGTTTTCAAAGTATAGGCTCAAAATATGCTAAAAATCGATATTTTACGTCTCCAAAGTCAATATGTGTGTGAATTTTCTGCACCCGTTTATATCCCAAATTCAACCTCAAAACACCCGGAAATTCGATATTTTTGGGTCCCAGAAGCGATCTGTACATGCGTACTCAGTGCTAAAATGTTTTCAAAATATAGGCTCAAAACATACTAAAAATCGATATTTTAAGTGTCCAAAGTCGATATGTGCATGCATCTTCTGTACCCGTTTATATCTCAAATTCAGGCTCAAAACACCCGAGAATTCGTTATTTTTGGGTCCTAGAAGCGATCTGTACATGCCTACTAATATTTAGAATGTTTTCAAGATACAGACTTAAACATGCTCAAAAACGATATTTTAGGTGCCCAAAAGTCGATATGTTCATGCATCTTCAGTACCCGTTTGTATCTCAAATTAAGGCTTAAAACACCCGAAAATTCAATATTTTGGGGTCCCAGAAGCAATCTGTACATGCCTACTCAGTGCTAGAATATTTTCGAAATATAGGCCCAAAACATGCTAAAATAGATATTTTAGGTGCCCAAAGTCGATATCTCAAATTCAGGCCCAAAACACCCGAACATTCGATATTTGGGGGTCCCAGAAGCGATCTGTACATGCCTACTCCGTGTTAGAGTATTTTCAAAATACAGGCCCAAAACATACTCAAAATCGATTTTTTAGGTGCACAAAAGTCGATATGTGAATGCATCTTCACTACCCGTTTATATCTCAATTTCAGGCTCCAAACACCCGAAAATTCGGTATTTTGGGGTCCTAGAAGCGATCTGTACATGCCTACTCCTAGTTAGAATGTTTTCAAGATACACACCCAAAACATGCTCAAAATCGATATTTTCGGTGCCCAAAAGTCGATATGTGAATGCATCTTCAGTACCCGTTTATATCTCAAATTCAGTCTCAAAACACCCGAAAATTCGATATTTAGGGGTCCTAAAAGCGATCTGTACATGCCTACTCAGATACATGCCAAAACATGCTGAAAATCGATATTTTAGGTGCCCAAAGTCAATATGTGTATGCATCTTCTGCACCCGTTTATATTCCAAATTCAACCTCAAAACACCCGAAAATTCGATATTTTTGGGTCCCAGAAGTGATCTGTACATCTCAGTGCTAGAATGTTTTCAAAATATAGGCTCAAAACATGCTAAAAATCGATATTTTAAGTGTCCAGGGTCGATATGTGCATGCATCTTCTGTACCCGTTTATATCTCAAATTCAGGCTCAAAACACCCGAAAATTAAAAATTTTTGTGTCCTAGTAGCGATCTGTACATGCCTACTTCTAGTTAGAATGTTTTCAAGATACAGACCCAAAACATGCTCAAAATCGATATTATAGGTGCCCAAAAGTCGATATGTGCATGCATCTTCAGTACCTGTTTATATCTTAAATTCAGGCTCACAATACCCGAAAATTCGATATTTAGGGGTCCCAGAAGCGATCTGTACATGCCTACTCAGTGCTAAAATATTTTCAAAATATATGCCCAAAAAATGCTACAAATCGATATTTTAGGTGCCCAAAGTCGATATCTCAAATTCAGGACTAAAACACCCGAAAATTCGATATTTTGGGGTCTTAGAAGCGATCTGTACATGCCTACTCCGAGTTAGAGTATTTTCAATATCCAGGCCCAAAACATACGGAAAATCGATCTTTTAGGTGCCCAAAAGCCGATATGTGCATGCATCTTCTTTACCCGATTATATCTCAAATTCAGGCTCCAAACACCCAAAAATTCGATATTTTGGGGTCCCAGAAGCAATCTGTACATGCCTACTCAGATACAGGCCAAAACATGCTGAAAATCGATATTTTAGGTGCCCAAAGTCAATATGTGTATGCATCTTCTGCACCCGTTTATATCCCAAATTCATCCTCAAAACACCTGAAAATTCGATATTTTTTGGTCCCAGAAGCAATCTGTACATGCCTACTCAGTGCTAAAATGTTTTCAAAATATAGGCTCAAAACATGCTAAAAATCGATATTTTAAGTGTTCAAAGTCGATATGTGCATGCATCTTCTGTACCCGTTTATATCTCAAATTCAGGCTCAAAACACCCGAGAATTCGTTATTTTTGGGTCCTAGAAGCGATCTGTACATGCCTACTAATATTTAGAATGTTTTCAAGATACAGACTTAAACATGCTCAAAATCGATATTTTAGGTGCCCAAAAGTCGATATGTGCATGAATCTTCAGTACCCGTTTGTATCTCAAATTGAGGCTAAAAACACCCGAAAATTCAATATTTTGGGGTCCCAGAAGCAATCTGTACATGCCTACTCAGTGCTAGAATATTTTCAAAATATAGGCCCAAAACATGCTAAAATAGATATTTTAGGTGCCCAAAGTCCTTATCTCAAATTCAGGCCCAAAACACCCGAACATTCGATATTTTGGGGTCCCAGAAGCGATCTGTACATGCCTACTCCGTGTTGGAGTATTTTCAAAATACAGGCCCAAAACATACTGAAAATCCATCTTTTAGGTGCACAAAAGTCGATATGTGAATGCATCTTCTCTACCCGTTTATATCTCAATTTCAGGCTCCAAACACCCGAAAATTCGGTATTTTGTAGTCCTAGAGGCGATCTGTACATGCCTACTCCTAGTTAGAATGTTTTCAAGATACAGACCCAAAACATGCTCAAAATCGATATTTTAGGTGCCCAAAAGTCGATATGTGCATGCATCTTCTGTACCCGTTTATATCTCAAATTCAGTCTCAAAACACCCGAAAATTCGATATTTAGGGGTCCTAGAAGCGATCTGTAAATGCCTACTCAGATACATGCCAAAACATGCTGAAAATCGATATTTTAGGAGCCCAAAGTCAATATGTGTATGCATATTCTGCACCCGTTTATATCCCAAATTCAACCTCAAAACACCTGAAAATTCGATATTTTTTGGTCCCAGAAGCGATCTGTACATGCCTACTCAGTGCTAGAATGTTTTCAAAATATAGGCTTAAAACATGCTAAAAATCGATATTTTACGTGTCGAAAGTCAATATGTGTATGAATCTTCTGCTCCCGTTTATATCCCAAATTCAACCTCAAAACACCCGAAAAATCGATATTTTTGGGTCCCAGAAGCGATCTGTACATGCCTACTCCGTGTTAGAGAATTTTCAAAATACAGGCCCAAAACATACGGAAAATCGATATTTTAGGTGCCCAAAAGTCGATATGTGCATGCATCTTCTGTACCCGTTTATATCTCAAATTCAGGCTCAAAACACCCGAGAATTCGTTATTTTTGGGTCCTAGAAGCGATCTGTACATGCCTACTAATATTTAGAATGTTTTCAAGATACAGACTTAAACATGCTCAAAAACGATATTTTAGGAGCCCAAAAGTCGATATGTGCATGCATCTTCAGTACCCGTTTATATCTCAAATTCAGGCTCAAAACACCCGAAAAGTCGATATTTTGGGGTCCCAGAAGCAATCTATACATGCCTACTCAGTGCTAGAATATTTTCGAAATATAGGCCCAAAACATGCTAAAATAGATATTTTAGGTGCCCAAAGTCGATATCTCAAATTCAGGCCCAAAACACCCGAACATTCGATATTTGGGGGTCCCAGAAGCGATCTGTACATGCCTACTCCGTGTTAGAGTATTTTCAAAATACAGGCCCAAAACATACTGAAAATCGATCTTTAAGGTGCACAAAAGTCGATATATGAATGAATCTTCTCTACCCGTTTATATCTCAATTTCAGGCTCCAAACACCCGAAAATTCGGTATTTTGGGGTCCCAGAAGCAATCTGTACATGCCTACTCAGTGCTAGAATATTTTCAAAATATAGGCCCAAAACATGCTAAAATAGATATTTTAGGTGCACAAAGTCCTTATCTCAAATTCAGGCCCAAAACACCCGAACATTCGATATTTGGGGGTCCCAGAAGCGATCTGTACATGCCTACTCCGTGTTAGAGTATTTTCAAAATATAGGCCCAAAACATACTGAAAATCCATCTTTTAGGTGCACAAAAGTCGATATATGAATGTATCTTCTCTACCCGTTTATATCTCAATTTCAGGCTCCAAACACCCGAAAATTCGGTATTTTGGGGTCTTAGAAGCGATCTGTACATGCCTACTCCTAGTTAGAATGTTTTCAAGATACACACCCAAAACATGCTAAAAATCGATATTTAAGGTGCCCAAAAGTCGATATGTGCATGCATCTTCAGTACCCGTTTATATCTCAAATTCAGTCTCAAAACACCCGAAAATTCGATATTTTGGGGTCCCAGAAACGATCTGTACATCCCTACTCAGATACATGCCAAAACATGCTGAAAATCGATATTTTAGGTGCCCAAAGTCAATATGTGTATGCATCTTCTGCACCCGTTTATATCCCAAATTCAACCTCAAAACACCCGAAAATTCGATATTTTTGGGTCCCAGAAGCGATCTGTACATCTCAGTGCTAGAATGTTTTCAAAATATAGGCTCAAAACATGCTAAAAATCGATAATTTAAGTGTCCAAAGTCGATATGTTGATGCATCTTCTGTACCCGTTTGTATCTCAAATTAAGGCTTAAAACACCCGAAAATTCAATATTTTGGGGTCTTAGAAGCGATCTGTACATGCCTACTCAGATACAGGTCAAAACATGCTGAAAATCGGTTTTTTAGGTGCTCAAAGTCAATATGTGTATGCATCTTCTGCACCTGTTTATATCCCAAATTCAACCTCAAAACACCCGAAAATTCGATATTTTTGGGTCCCAGAAGCGATATGTACATGCCTACTCAGTGCTAGAATGTTTTCAAAATATAGGCTCAAAATATGCTAAAAATCGATATTTTACGTCTTCAAAGTCAATATGTGTGTGAATTTTCTGCACCCGTTTATATCCCAAATTCAACCTCAAAACACCCGGAAATTCGATATTTTTGGGTCCCAGAAGCGATCTGTACATGCGTACTCAGTGCTAAAATGTTTTCAAAATATAGGCTCAAAACATACTAAAAATCGATATTTTAAGTGTCCAAAGTCGATATGTGCATGCATCTTCTGTACCCGTTTATATCTCAAATTCAGGCTCAAAACACCCGAGAATTCGTTATTTTTGGGTTCTAGAAGCGATCTGTACATGCCTACTAATATTTAGAATGTTTTCAAGATACAGACTTAAACATGCTCAAAAACGATATTTTAGGTGCCCAAAAGTCGATATGTTCATGCATCTTCAGTACCCGTTTGTATCTCAAATTAAGGCTTAAAACACCCGAAAATTCAATATTTTGGGGTCCCAGAAGCAATCTGTACATGCCTACTCAGTGCTAGAATATTTTCGAAATATAGGCCCAAAACATGCTAAAATAGATATTTTAGGTGCCCAAAGTCGATATCTCAAATTCAGGCCCAAAACACCCGAACATTCGATATTTGGGGGTCCCAGAAGCGATCTGTACATGCCTACTCCGTGTTAGAGTATTTTCAAAATACAGGCCCAAAACATACTGAAAATCGATCTTTTAGGTGCACAAAAGTCGATATATGAATGCATCTTCTCTACCCGTTTATATCTCAATTTCAGGCTCCAAACACCCGAAAATTCGGTATTTTGGGGTCCCAGAAGCAATCTGTACATGCCTACTCAGTGCTAGAATATTTTCAAAATATAGGCCCAAAACATGCTAAAATAGATATTTTAGGTGCACAAAGTCCTTATCTCAAATTCAGGCCCAAAACACCCGAACATTCGATATTTTGGGGTCCCAGAAGCGATCTGTACATGCCTACTCCGTGTTAGAGTATTTTCAAAATACAGGCCCAAAACATACTAAAAATCCATCTTTTAGGTGCACAAAAGTCGATATGTGAATGCATCTTCTCTACCCGTTTATATCTCAATTTCAGGCTCCAAACACCTGAAAATTCGGTATTTTGGAGTCCTAGAGGCGATCTGTACATGCCTACTCCTAGTTAGAATGTTTTCAAGATACAGACCCAAAACATGCTCAAAATCGATATTTTAGGTGCCCAAAAGTCGATATGTGCATGCATCTTCAGTACCCGTTTATATCTCAAATTCAGGCTCAAAACACCCGAAAAGTCGATATTTTGGGGTCCCAGAAGCAATCTGTACATGCCTACTCAGTGCTAGAATATTTTCGAAATATAGGCCCAAAACATGCTAAAATAGATATTTTAGGTGCCCAAAGTCGATATCTAAAATTCAGGCCCAAAACACCCGAACATTCGATATTTGGGGGTCCCAGAAGCGATCTGTACATGCCTACTCCGTGTTAGAGTATTTTCAAAATACAGGCCCAAAACATACTGAAAATCGATCTTTTAGGTGCACAAAAGTCGATATATGAATGTATCTTCTCTACCCGTTTATATCTCAATTTCAGGCTCCAAACACCCGAAAATTTGGTATTTTGGGGTCTTAGAAGCGATCTGTACATGCCTACTCCTAGTTAGAATGTTTTCAAGATACACACCCAAAACATGCTAAAAATCGATATTTAAGGTGCCCAAAAGTCGATATGTGCATGCATCTTCAGTACCCGTTTATATCTCAAATTCAGTCTCAAAACACCCGAAAATTCGTTATTTTGGGGTCCCAGAAGCGATCTGTACATCCCTACTCAGATACATGCCAAAACATGCTGAAAATCGATATTTTAGGTGCCCAAAGTCAATATGTGTATGCATCTTCTGCACCCGTTTATATCCCAAATTCAACCTCAAAACACCCGAAAATTCGATATTTTTGGGTCCCAGAAGCGATCTGTACATCTCAGTGCTAGAATGTTTTCAAAATATAGGCTCAAAACATGCTAAAAATCGATAATTTAAGTGTCCAAAGTCGATATGTGGATGCATCTTCTGTACCCGTTTATATCTCAAATTCAGGCTCAAAACACCCGAAAATTCGGTATTTTGGGGTCCTAGAAGCGATCTGTACATGCCTACTCCTAGTTAGAATGTTTTCAAGATACAGACCCAAAACATGCTAAAAATCGATATTTAAGGTGCCCAAAAGTCGATATGTGCATGCATCTTCAGTACCCGTTTATATCTCAAATTCAGGCTCAAAACACCCGAAAATTCGATATTTTGGGGTCCCAGAACCGGTCTGTACATGCCTACTCAGTGCTAGAATATTTTCAAAATATAGGCCCAAAACATACTAAAATTGATATTTTAGGTGCCTAAAGTCGATATCTCAAATTCAGGCCCGAAACACCCGAAAATTCGATATTTTGGGGTCCCAGAAGCGATCTGTACATGCCTACTCCGTGTTAGAGTATTTTCAAAATACAGGCCCAAAATATACTGAAAATCGATCTTTTAGGTGCACAAAAGTCGATTAGTGAATGCATCTTCTGTACCTGTTTATATCTCAAATTCAGGCTTCAAACACCCGAAAATTCGATATTTTGGGGTCCCAGAAGCGATCTGTACATGCCTACTCAGATACAGGTCAAAACATGCTGAAAATCGTTATTTTAGGTGCTCAAAGTCAATATGTGTATGCATCTTCTGCACCTGTTTATATCCCAAATTCAACCTCAAAACACCCGAAAATTCGATATTTTTGGGTCCCAGAAGCGATATGTACATGCCTACTCAGTGCTAGAATGTTTTCAAAATATAGGCTCAAAATATGCTAAAAATCGATATTTTACGTCTCCAAAGTCAATATGTGTGTGAATTTTCTGCACCCGTTTATATCCCAAATTCAACCTCAAAACACCCGGAAATTCGATATTTTTGGGTCCCAGAAGCGATCTGTACATGCATACTCAGTGCTAAAATGTTTTCAAAATATAGGCTCAAAACATACTAAAAATCGATATTTTAAGTGTCCAAAGTCGATATGTGCATGCATCTTCTGTACCCGTTTATATCTCAAATTCAGGCTCAAAACACCCGAGAATTCGTTATTTTTGGGTCCTAGAAGCGATCTGTACATGCCTACTAATATTTAGAATGTTTTCAAGATACAGACTTAAACATGCTCAAAAACGATATTTTAGGTGCCCAAAAGTCGATATGTTCATGCATCTTCAGTACCCGTTTGTATCTCAAATTAAGGCTTAAAACACCCGAAAAATCAATATTTTGGGGTCCCAGAAGCAATCTGTACATGCCTACTCAGTGCTAGAATATTTTCAAAATATAGGCCCAAAACATGCTAAAATAGATATTTTAGGTGCCCAAAGTCCTTATCTCAAATTCAGGCCCAAAACACCCGAACATTCGATATTTTGGGGTCCCAGAAGCGATCTGTACATGCCTACTCCGTGTTAAAGTATTTTCAAAATACAGGCCCAAAACATACTGAAAATCCATCTTTTAGGTGCACAAAAGTCGATATGTGCATGCATCTTCTCTACCCGTTTATATCTCAATTTCAGGCTCCAAACACCCGAAAATTCGGTATTTTGGAGTCCTAGAGGCGATCTGTACATGCCTACTCCTAGTTAGAATGTTTTCAAGATACAGACCCAAAACATGCTCAAAATCGATATTTTAGGTGCCCAAAAGTCGATATGTGCATGCATCTTCAGTACCCGTTTATATCTCAAATTCAGGCTCAAAACACCCGAAAAGTCGATATTTTGGGGTCCCAGAAGCAATCTGTACATGCCTACTCAGTGCTAGAATATTTTCGAAATATAGGCCCAAAACATGCTAAAATAGATATTTTAGGTGCCCAAAGTCGATATCTAAAATTCAGGCCCAAAACACCCGAACATTCGATATTTGGGGGTCCCAGAAGCGATCTGTATATGCCTACTCCGTGTTAGAGTATTTTCAAAATACAGGCCCAAAACATACTGAAAATCGATCTTTTAGGTGCACAAAAGTCGATATATGAATGCATCTTCTCTACCCGTTTATATCTCAATTTCAGGCTCCAAACACCCGAAAATTCGGTATTTTGGGGTCTTAGAAGCGATCTGTACATGCCTACTCCTAGTTAGAATGTTTTCAAGATACACACCCAAAACATGCTCAAAATCGATATTTTAGGTGCCCAAAAGTAGATATGTGCATGCATCTTCAGTACCCGTTTATATCTCAAATTCAGGCTCAAAACTCCCGAAAATTCAATATTTTTGGGTCCCAGAAGCAATCTGTACATGCCTACTCCGTGTTAGAGTATTTTCAAAATACAGACCCAAAACATACTCAAAATCGATCTTTTAGGTGCACAAAAGTCGATATGTGAATGCATCTTCTCTACCCGTTTATATCTCAATTTCAGGCTCCAAACGCCCGAGAATTCGGTATTTTGGGGTCCTAGAAGCGATCTGTACATGCCTACTCCTAGTTAGAATGTTTTCATGATACACACCCAAAACATGCTCAAAATCGATATTTTCAGTGCCCAAAAGTCGATATGTGAATACATCTTCAGTACCCGTTTATATCTCAAATTCAGGCTCAAAACACCCGAAAATTTGATATTTTGGGGTCCTAGAAGCGATCTGTACATGCCTACTCAGATACATGCCAAAACATGCTGAAAATCGATATTTTAGGTGCCCAAAGTCAATATGTGTATGCATCTTCTGCACCCGTTTATATCCCAAATTCAACCTCAAAACACCCGAAAATTCGATATTTTTTGGGTCCCAGAAGCGATCTGTACATGCCTACTCAGTGCTAGAATGTTTTCAAAATATAGGCTCAAAACATGCTAAAAATCGATATTTTAAGTGTCCAGGGTCGATATGTGCATGCATCTTCTGTACCCGTTTATATCTCAAATTCAGGCTCAAAACACCCGAAAATTCAAAATTTTTGTGTCCTAGTAGCGATCTGTACATGCCTACTCCTAGTTAGAATGTTTTCATGATACAGACCCAAAACATGCTCAAAATCGATATTATAGGTGCCCAAAAGTCGATATGTGCATGCATCTTCAGTACCTGTTTATATCTTAAATTCAGGCTCACAATACCCAAAAATTCTATATTTAGGGGTCCCAGAAGCGATCTGTAAATGCCTACTCAGTGCTAAAATATTTTCAACATATATGCCCAAAACATGCTACAAATCGATATTTTAGGTGCCCAAAGTCGATATCTCAAATTCAGGATCAAAACACCCGAAAATTCGATGTTTTGGGGTCCTAGAAGCGATCTGTACATGCCTACTCCGTGTTAGAGTATTTTCAAAATACAGGCCCAAAACATAGGGAAAATCGATCTTTTAGGTGCCCAAAAGTCGATATGTGCATGCATCTTCTTTACCCGATTATATCTCAAATTCAGGCTCCAAACACCCGAAAATTTGATATTTTGGGGTCCCAGAAGCAATCTGTACATGCCTACTTAGATACATGCCAAAACATGCTGAAAATCGATATTTTAGGTGCCCAAAGTCAATATGTGTATGCATCTTCTGCACCCGTTTATATCCCAAATTCAACCTCAAAACACCTGAAAATTCGATATTTTTTGGTCCCAGAAGCGATCTGTACATGTCTACTCATTGCTAGAATGTTTTCAAAATAAAGGCTTAAAACATGCTAAAAATCGATATTTTACGTGTCCAAAATCAATATGTGTATGAATCTTCTGCTCCCGTTTATATCCCAAATTCAACCTCAAAACACCCGAAAATTCGATATTTTTGGGTCCCAGAAGCGATCTGTACATGCCTACTCAGTGCTAAAATGTTTTCAAAATATAGGCTCAAAACATGCTAAAAATCGATATTTTAAGTGTCCAAAGTCGATATGTGCATGCATCTTCTGTACCCGTTTATATCTCAAATTCAGGCTCAAAACACCCGAGAATTCGTTATTTTTGGGTCCTAGAAGCGATCTGTACATGCCTACTAATATTTAGAATGTTTTCAAGATACAGACTTAAACATGCTCAAAATCGATATTTTAGGTGCCCAAAAGTCGATATGTGCATGCATCTTCAGTACCCGTTTGTATCTCAAATTGAGGCTTAAAACACCCGAAAATTCAATATTTTGGGGTCCCAGAAGCAATCTGTACATGCCTACTCAGTGCAAGAATATTTTCAAAATATAGGCCCAAAACATGCTAAAATAGATATTTTAGGTGCCCAAAGTCCTTATCTCAAATTCAGGCCCAAAACACCCGAACATTCGATATTTTGGGGTCCCAGAAGCGATCTGTACATGCCTACTCCGTGTTAGAGTATTTTCAAAATACAGGCCCAAAACATATTGAAAATCCATCTTTTATGTGCACAAAAGTCGATATGTGAATGCATCTTCTCTACCCGTTTATATCTTAATTTCAGGCTCCAAACACCCGAAAATTCGGTATTTTGGAGTCCTAGAGGCGATCTGTACATGCCTTCTCCTAGTTAGAATGTTTTCAAGATACAGACCCAAAACATACTCAAAATCGATATTTTAGGTGCCCAAAAGTCGATATGTGCATGCATCTTCAGTACCCGTTTATATCTCAAATTCAGGCTCAAAACACCCGAAAAGTCGATATTTTGGGGTCCCAGAAGCAATCTGTACATGCCTACTCAGTGCTAGAATATTTTCAAAATATAGGCCCAAAACATGCTAAAATAGATATTTAGTTGCCCAAAGTCGATATCTCAAATTCAGGCCCAAAACACCCGAACAGTCGATATTTTGGGGTCCCAGAAGCGATCTGTACATGCCTACTCCGTGTTAGAGTATTTTCAAAATACAGGCCCAAAACATACTCAAAATCGATCTTTTAGGTGCACAAAAGTCGATATGTGAATGCATCTTCTCTACCCGTTTATATCTCAATTTCAGGCTCCAAACACCCGAGAATTCGGTATTTTGGGGTCCTAGAAGCGATCTGTACATGCCTACTCCTAGTTAGAATGTTTTCGAAATATAGGCCCAAAACATGCTAAAATAGATATTTTAGGTGCCCAAAGTCGATATCTCAAATTCAGGCTCCAAACACCCAAAAATTCGATATTTTGGGGTCCCAGAAGCAATCTGTACATGCCTACTTAGATACAGGCCAAAACATGCTGGAAATCGATATTTTAGGTGCCCAAAGTCAATATGTGTATGCATCTTCTGCACCCGTTTATATCACAAATTCAACCTCAAAACCCCTGAAAATTCGATATTTTTTGGTCCCAGAAGCGATTTGTACATGTCTACTCAGTGCTAGAATGTTTTTAAAAAAAAAAGCTTAAAACATGCTAAAAATCGATATTTTACGTGTCCAAAGTCAATATGTGTATGAATCTTCTGCTCCCGTTTATATCCCAAATTCAACCTCAAAACACCCTAAAATTCGATATTTTTGGGTCCCAGAAGCGATCTGTACATGCCTACTCAGTGCTAGAATTTTTTCAAAATATAGGCTCAAAACATGCTAAAAATCGATATTTTAAGTGTCCAGGGTCGATATGTACATGCATCTTCTGTACCCGTTTATATCTCAAATTCAGGCTCAAAACACCCGAAAATTCAAAATTTTTGTGAACTAGTAGCGATCTGTACATGCCTACTCCTAGTTAGAATGTTTTCAAGATACAGACCCAAAACATGCTCAAAATCGATATTATAGGTGCCCAAAAGTCGATATGTGCATGCATCTTCAGTACCTGTTTATATCTTAAATTCAGGCTCACAATACCCGAAAATTCGATATTTAGGGGTCCCAGAAGCGATCTGTACATGCCTACTCAGTGCTAAAATATTTTCAAAATATATGACCAAAACATGCTACAAATCGATATTTTAGGTGCCCAAAGTCGATATCTCAAATTCAGGACCAAAACACCCGAATTTCGATATTTTGGGGTCCTAGAAGTGATCTGTACATGCCTACTCCGTGTTAGAGTATTTTCAAAATACAGGCCCAAAACATACGGAAAATCGATCTTTTAGGTGCCCAAAAGTCGATATGTGCATGCATCTTCTTTACCCGATTATATCTCAAATTCAGGCTCCA
The DNA here is from genome assembly GCA_033782935.1 of Petrolisthes cinctipes. Taxonomy (NCBI): domain Eukaryota; kingdom Metazoa; phylum Arthropoda; class Malacostraca; order Decapoda; family Porcellanidae; genus Petrolisthes; species Petrolisthes cinctipes. The sequence goes on along the minus strand of JAWQEG010000062.1, from coordinate 10,262,397 downwards.
AACACCCGAAAATTCGATATTTTGGGGTCCCAGAAGCAATCTGTACATGCCTACTCAGATACAGGCCAAAACATGCTGAAAATCGATATTTTAGGTGCCCAAAGTCAATATGTGTATGCATCTTCTGCACCCGTTTATATCCCAAATTCAACCTCAAAACACCTGAAAATTCGATATTTTTTGGTCCCAGAAGCGATCTGTACATGCCTACTCAGTGCTAGAATGTTTTCAAAATATAGGCTTAAAACATGCTAAAACTCGATATTTTACGTGTCAAAAGTCAATATGTGTATGAATCTTCTGCTCCCGTTTATATCCCAAATTCAACCTGAAAACACCCGAAAATTCGATATTTTTGGGTCCCAGAAGCGATCTGTATATGCCTACTCAGTGCTAAAATGTTTTCAAAATATAGGCTCAAAACATGCTAAAAATCGATATTTTAAGTGTCCAAAGTCGATATGTGCATGCATCTTCTGTACCCGTTTATATCTCAAATTCAGGCTCAAAACACCCGAGAATTCGTTATTTTTGGGTCCTAGAAGCGATCTGTACATGCCTCCTAATATTTAGAATGTTTTCAAGATACAGACTTAAACATGCTCAAAATCGATATTTTAGGTGCCCAAAAGTCGATATGTGCATGCATCTTCAGTACCCGTTTGTATTTCAAATTGAGGTTTAAAACACCCAAAAATTCAATATTTTGGGGTCCCAGAAGCAATCTGTACATGCCTACTCAGTGCTAGAATATTTTCGAAATATAGGCCCAAAACATGCTAAAATAGATATTTTAGGTGCCCAAAGTCCTTATCTCAAATTCAGGCCCAAAACACCCGAACATTCGATATTTTGGGGTCCCAGAAGCGATCTGTACATGCCTACTCCGTGTTAGAGTATTTTCAAAATACAGGCCCAAAACATACTGAAAATCCATCTTTTAGGTGCACAAAAGTCGATATGTGAATGCATCTTCTCTACCCGTTTATATCTCAATTTCAGGCTCCAAACACCCGAAAATTCGGTATTTTGGGGTCCTAGAGGCGATCTGTACATGCCTACTCCTAGTTAGAATGTTTTCAAGATACAGACCCAAAACATGCTCAAAATCGATATTTTAGGTCCCCAAAAGTCGATATGTGCATGTATCTTTAGTACCCGTTTATATCTCAAATTCAGGCTCAAAACACCCGAAAATTAGTGCATTTGTCGCGGCTTCTAGCCGCTTAAATTGTATTTATTGGTTGTGAAACCAGCACAGCTGGATTGCTATAGAATACGCCCCTTCACAAGCCCAGGCCCCGTATAGGCATAATCTGGGTTGGAAGAGTCAATTCCGTGACGTTCATCAGAAGTAAATAAAATTCAAATCTGGCGCTGTACTGATAGTGGAGCCACCTGGTGGTGGCGCGGTGAGGTATTAAGCTCCTCCTCCGCTGAATACCGCTCGATCACTCCAATGAGAAAGAAGTGAATGCCTGCCGCATCGGGAGGTGGGTGGGACAGTCAAAGCTGTGCTGGTTTCACAACCAATAAATACAATTTAAGCGGCTAGAAGCCGCGACAAATGCACTATTATTGGTATAGTGAAACCAGCACAGCTGGATTGCTATGCATGCGATGCGGTAGGTGGGAGGTGAGGTGGAGGCAATCACGTGCTAGTTAAGAGTGGTTGAGAGCGTAGGGCAGGAAAGGTAACTGAGCCTGGTGAGGCAGAAGCTAACGCCCCTCCCGACACTGGCTAGGTGAGTAGCCGTGGTGGGGTAGTAGTAGCTTATACCATATACCCGTAGACCATTCTGTTATAGACCAGAATTGTTACACATAAAGTCTTTATAGGCAGACTCGAGGGTTCGGGTCTAGGAGAGGAGGGGGGAGGTGACCATGGCAACCCCCCCCCCCTTCCCCCCCCCCTTTATTCAAGTCCTCTGAGTTAAGGCTATGGCCCTCGCTCAGGTAATGTGATCCCGAGGGGATGAAGGAGGACACTAGGATCCAGATATCCTGTGTAATAATATATCCTGTCACTCATCATAGTAAAGGAATTGTTCGGAAAATGAATACACAAGAATTCCGTAACAATGTAATTTATTTTTGTTTTTCCCTCACCATATGTACACGTAAAGAATGGGGATGAGCATGAAGCTGTACAAGATGTGGATGAGGTATGGGATGATAGTGACGGGACTTAAGTCACCCGACCTTTTCTCTTCGGGCGGCCCCTCCCCCCCATGTGTCTCCCGCGGGGACCCTAGGGAATAGAAGGTGGAGTACCCATAGCCACACAGGGGGTAGGGGAGAGCGAGTGGAACAGGTACCTCGTCCTGAAGGAGGAAGTGGAAGACCAGCCCCCCAAATCCCTGACCCTCTCCACCGAGTGAGTCCTGAGGAAGGCGAGGGAGGCGGCCATGCCCCTAACGCTGTGAGCCCTCGGGGCGTGTCCGGGATCCCCGTTCTCTATCACTCGGCAGAGAAGGCGAGCGATTGACCTAGGGAAGAGAGGGTTACCGGACCTAGAGTTGTAGAAGAGGTGGTCCGGAGAAGCCCCTCTCGTCGCCTCCACGTATGCTACAAAGGCGTGGACTGGGCAGAGGGGGTGGAAATTTCCATCCCTCAGGAACGAGGGTACTGCGAGAGGGCCAATTCTGTCGTCAGCCCGCTCGTTCTTAGCTAGAAAAGCAGGAGAGGGGGAGATGGTTAAGGAAGTAAGGTTAGGGGTTACGGAAGAAAAGGCTGTGTGACGGGTCAGGGCTGCCAACTGAGATGCCCTGTTGCTAAGGCGAGCAGGAAGAGAGCTTTCTGGAGGAGGTGACAAACCTCCAGAGGGACCCCCTCGAAGGTCAGGTAGGAAAGGACGCGGTGAAGGGACCAGGAGGGCGTCTGGGCCCGGTGAGGTGCGGTCCCCGCCCGAATCCCCATCCTCAGGAGAGAGAGAGGCCTCTCCGAAACCTTAATGTTAAAACCCAGGAGGAGGGGATCAGACAGGGCTGCGTGATGCGCAAGCACCGTCGCCGGGGCCCTGTTGGTGGAATCGGCGAGCCACGTGAGGAATTCCAGGACTGTGTCCTCCGAGATGACCCTGGAGGGGTGTCTTCGCAAGAAGTCCTGGAATCTTTTCCAGCACGATTCGTATTGTCGCACCGACGACTGACGATGAGCCCTCAACATCTTGTCCACTGTCTCCTTAGTGAACCTTTTGCTGAGGACTCCCCGTAGAAACTCCAAGCGTGTAGTTTCAGAGACGCTTGGAGTGGTGCAGACAGGGTGCTGGAGAGGCACGCCGATCCCAACTGAAGGGGATGAGGGCACCACCGGGACAACTCTCCGAACCACGGCTGTGCTGGCCAGAGGGGGGCTATGAGGAGAACCCTCCCCCTGAACGTGCGCAGCTTGAGGATCGCCTTCAGGAGGACTGACGTGGCTGGGGGTGGGAAGAGGTAGAGATGCCCCCACCTGTTCCAGTCCTCTGTGAAGGCGTCCGGGCCTCCCGCCTCTGTTCTGGATGAGAATGTCAGGAACAGAGGGACTCCGGTGTCCCGTAGCGAAGGCAGAGAGACTCGAACACAAGGGGACGCAGTTGCCACTCGACTGACGTCCCCCTGAACCTGGATAGGGCGTCCGCCCAATCGTTCTCCCGCCCTGGCACGTAGCGGGCCGAGAGGTGAATGTCCCTCTTGGCCGCTATTGCGAAAATCTGTTCTGACAGGGACAGGAAAATTTCCGACCGTGCGGTGCCCTGTTTCTGTAGGCACTGCACGGCCGCAACGTTGTCCATATCGAAGCGGACGCCTATCCTGGAAAAACTGAGGGTGTCTGTTGAGCCATTCCTTTGCTACCATCAACTCCCGGGCGTTGATGTGCAGTAGCCTTTCCCCTTCCTTCCATCCCCCGCAACGTTGATGTCCCAGGCAAGACTGGTATCCCCAGCCTACGTCCGATGCGTCTGTCGCCACCGTGATCCCTGGGGGAGGGAACACCCAGGGGACCCGCTGACGCAGGGCACTGGGACGTAGCCAGGGGCGAAGGAGGCGGTGGAGAGAGGGGGACACTTGCCTGGGAAGGTCCCTGTGTGCGAGGGACAGGTGGCGGTTTACCTCCCGCGTCAGCCTCCTGTGTTTCAATTGTCCCAGGGGTCTTGCAGGGGCCGCGAAATTTAGGGACCCGAGCAATGATTCCCACTGGCGGCGAGAGAAAGTACGGGAAAAATGCGCCTGGCGGACGTGGCGGAGGGTCCGGCGGGCGTTGTCTGGAGCGAGAGAGAGGGTGGCCGAAAGAGAGTCCCACTCTATTCCTAGCCAACACAGCTTGCGAGTGGGGGTGAGAGAGGACTTGGGGATGTTCAACAGGAACCCCATTTCCTCTAGCACTCCCCTCGCTACCCGGACGTTGTTTGCTACCTGCTCCTTGGAAGGGGCGTGAAGCAACCAATCGTCCAATCTGCCCGACGGGATGCCACCACCCTCACGAGCTTTGTGAAGACTCGCGGAGCTAGAGAAAGACCGAAAGGGAGCCTGGTAAACTGGAACGTCTCGGTCCCCACCTGGAAGGCCAGAAAACGGCGAAACCTGGGATGGATCGGGACGTGCCAGTACGCATCCTTGAGATCCAGGGATGCTAACCAGTCTCCCTTCCTCAGAACTGTGCGGACCTGAGCAACCGAAACCATCCTGAAATGTAATATTTTCACGAATTTGTTTAGCTTGCTCAGGTCCATCACCAATCTCGTTTTTCCCTGGTCCTTTTTGGGGACCGTGAATAAACGAGAAAGAAAGACCCTTCCCGTCGCCCGCTCCACTACCCCTTTTTCCCGCATTTCTAACACATGCGGGACGACCGAAAGTGACACTTTGGTTGAGGCAGGAGGTAGACGTAGTGGCTGTAACGGGAAGAGACAGGTGTCAGTGAGAGTACCGTTAATCCTAATCCCCCGGGGCCCGAGGGACCCGGAGGTGGTTGGAGGGTAAATGACGGGAGAGGCAGAGATTTTGACCGCAAGGGATAATCTGATTTTGACCTAGCGGTAAACCAAGGACGGGATTAGGCATAATTCATATGTCAGAATAGGAAAGATGACAGTTACTCACCGGAACAGTAATCCAGGGCCATGACAGGCCCTGGCGAATTATCCTTGCTGCCCAGCCGTGGGCGGGCCAGGCTGCTGACCACCCTGTGAGACAGCCCAGAGTGGGACCCTCAAGTGGAGCGGTCCTTCTGGGAGGGGTGGTTGAAGGAGGACTTGGGCTTGGAGTAGGACTTGGAGCCCTGTCCCCTTCCCCGAAACGGCTGCTGGCCCCTCTGGGAGGGCCTGTTGTGTGCCTTCGGGGGAGTGGGATAGGAGGGCCTCGGTAGTCTGGAGGGCTGGTAGGCTGGTCTGGATGGCTGTGGGGCACGTGGCCTACGGACAAACAGAATGATTAGGAACCAAAGTAGACCCGAAAATCCTTCCATTTCACCCCCGTGAAAACTCGGGTAAGACGAACACGAGAGGTACTTACTTGGAGGTGGAGGGTTTTGGTAAATTGATTACCGCTGGGAGGGAGGCGAAGATTGTGTCTGTCGCCGGTTGATCAAGGAGGGCAGGGGACAGGGGGGCAGCTCGCACCACTACCCTCTGTGCCATCTCCGGCGCAGATTTAGCCGCCGCCTGGCGGGCTGCCAGTCTCGCCTCGGCGAAAGCCTTCGCCTCCTCCCGCATGAAGTGGGTCGCCATCGCCGCCACGCCCTCCATCACGGTGGCCATGGAAGAGAGGGTGTCACTGTAAGGGGTAAACAAGGAAAAAACCGAGCGAACCCGGGGATAAGTACCCGGGAGTAACAGAGAGACCCTCTACCCAGTATCCCTAATAAACATGACACACGAGTAAGGTACTCACGCTAGCTGTACACCCGACATCTCGTGGTAGGAGTTGGTAAGGGCGTTGAGGCAGTCCCTGATCAACGAGGCGGCTGCCCCCGTGGAGATGGTGTGGGCCAACTCTAGACGGGTAGCAGACTCCGCCTGTCGCAACTTGCCATCGGGCTCCTTCAGCTGATAGGGGACCGGGGGCTCCTTCTCCGTCTTCCACAGGCATTCCCTCAAGCCCGGGGGGGCCCGGGAATGAGGGAGGATGACGGGGAAAGACGGAGGAGGGGGCTTCCTGGGCGCGTTGTTTCTCTGGTGGTCCAGGGACTTAAGGAGAAGGGCTGGAATGTCCAGGTCCCCTTCGCCCTTATCCCCTGGGAAGTACGCGTCCGGGGAAAGGAGGAGCGCCGTGTTACCGTGGGAGTGGTCAATCCTCCAAGCCCCGGACAAGTGCAGCTGGCTGTACTCCACCAGAAAACCCATCGCGTCCAGGGTCGCCGCAGAGGACACCCTCGATGAAGTGGGTACGGGCGCTGAGATAGGACGGACCTTGTAGAAGGGAAAAGCGTCGCCCTTCTCATCCGCCCCCCACTTCACCAGGACGTCATCCTTCCAGTTCCACACGTCTGGTTGAGCCGTGTCCGGAGACCAAGCCACCAGTCTGCCCTCCTCCGACGAGTGGGTCCAGGTAGGAGGGAGAAGAGACCAAGAGTAGGGAAGGTATCCGTCTCCCGAAGGAGGGGGTGACGGGGACGGAGGTGCGGAGGTAACCAACTCCTCAGCTACGTCCCCCGACGGAGACTCGAGTCCCGGGGAAACGGGAGGAACGAAAAGGACTCCCACATCCCCGGGAGGACTCGCGCCCTCGACGGGAGCAGCAGCGGGAGGCGGGGGAAAAAGAGCGGGTTCCGGAGCGACAGCCGGAGGCTGCGCGATGGATGCCCCAGGAAAAGCGTGAGGAAAAAGGGTGTGGAAGATCTTAACTATCTTCCTCGACGAGGGGCTGTCCCCCCCCCCGCTTACCCTTGCGGGATTTGCGGGCGGGCGAAGGAGAGCTCCCCGACGACGAAGAAGAGGAAGAGGACGACGAAGAAGAGGAGGAAGGGGAACGGCGACGAGCACGGGACTTCCTGGAGTGGCGGGACCTTTTTGCTGAACGCTTGCGTCCTCTAGAGAGGCCTGAGGAGCCAGCTCTAGCAGGAGGCGAAGCTGGGGGTTCCCTGCTGGGCCCTTGTACCGGTGAGGTAGTCGGGGGAACCAGCGCGACAGAATCGCTCGTTTCCCGGGGGGCTAAGCCCCGAGAAGGAGTCGTAGTACCGTCTAGGGAAGGAGGCTCAATCTCTCAGGCCTCAGGAGGTTCTAGCCCCTGAGACTCCGAGAGACAGGAAGAAGGGTAACGGGTCCTGAATAAACTCAGGTCCGCTCCCAAAATCGGGTCCACCCACGCCAAAGAAGAACCGTCTCGTTTGTGGGCCATTCTCCTAGCCCTCGTCCACGCCATACGAAAAGAAGCAAGGGTGGGGAGCTTGGAGCGGGCAGAAGGGGAGGTAACCCGACACAACTCAGCCCAGGGGCGGCAAACACCACACGCCAAAGGGTCGTAACCCAAGGGAGTGAAGCAGGGTGCGTGAGGCGAACAGTGCAGGTGTCTGTCAGGCGAGACCCGCACGGTACACCCCGAAGCAGCACAAAGGGCACGAGTAGGCTGAGGGAGAAAAGAATACACAAACATGGGTTAACACGTGCAAACACTGGAACACAGAAGACACGGAAACCCATCCTCCCCGAAGGAAAGTAGCGCGGGACACGCCCGCTGCACCCGGGGACCAGGACACGACCCCCCAAACTCGCGCACCCGACCAGGGAAAAACCCCGTAAAACCAAAACAGCCCGCTACATGGAGCGGGTAAAAGAGGGCCCCCCGGACAGAAGGATCCAGAAGGAGGGGGAGGAGGGAACCCGGTAGCCTGAGAAGAAACACTCCAGGCTAAAAATATTGGAAAAACACCAAAAATTATATAAAAAAACCCCCGCCCGGGAGAGGAAGAGAGAACCAGGGCACAATTCTCACTCCCCTTTACCGAGAGGGGACACATAATAATCGGGGAAGGCAAGAGGAAGGGCTGCAAAGACCCCATGTGCTCACCACGTGGGGAGGTGAAGTCCCACGTGGCGCCACTAACCTCGCTAAAAAACCCCAGAAACCCCGATAAAATACACACGAAGAGTGTACTAGTGGCAGGAGGAAAGGTGAAAGGGGGTAATGACGGAGAAAAACTCCGAACAAAGGGGCTGAAAAGCCCCCCTTCGCTAAGGAAAAGAGAACTCAGTCCTAAAGAAGAAAAAACCCCACAAACACCTAAAACCCTCCTAGAATACACACACAATACATCTGCAAAGCAGGCTAGCCACTAGAACACAAAAGAAACAATAGCAGGAACACGTGACACAATACCATAGCGTAGCAGCGAGGAGCGTGGATGTTGATTGAGACGTGTTCCGCGACAGAGTGATCGAGCGGTATTCAGCGGAGGAGGAGCTTAATACCTCATCGCGCCACCACCAGGTTGCTCCACTATCAGTACAGCGCCAGATTTGAATTTTATTTACTTCTGATGAACGTCACGGAATTGACCCTTCCAACCCAGATTATGCCTATACGGGGCCTGGGCTTGTGAAGGGGTGTATTCTATAGCAATCTAGCTGTGCTGGTTTCACTATACCAATAATCGATATTTTGGGGTCCCAGAAGCAATCTGTACATGCCTACTCAGTGCTAGAATATTTTCGAAATATAGGCCCAAAACATGCTAAAATCGATATTTTAGGTGCCCAAAGTCGATATCTCAAATTCAGGCCCAAAACACCCGAACATTCGATATTTGGGGGTCCCAGAAGCGATCTGTACATGCCTACTCCGTGTTAGAGTATTTTCAAAATACAGGCCCAAAACATACTGAAAATCGATCTTTTAGGTGCACAAAAGTCGATATGTGAATGCATCTTCTCTACCCGTTTATATCTCAATTTCAGGCTCCAAACACCCGAAAATTCGGTATTTTGGGGTCCTAGAAGCGATCTGTACATGCCTACTCTTAGTTAGAATGTTTTCAAGATACACACCCAATACATGCTCAAAATCGATATTTTAGGTGCCCAAAAGTCGATATGTGCATGCATCTTCAGTACCCGTTTATATCTCAAATTCAGGTTCAAAACACCCGAAAATTCGATATTTTGGGGTCCTAGAAGCGATCTGTACATCCCTACTCAGATACATGCCAAAACATGCTGAAAATCGATATTTTAGGTGCCCAAAGTCAATATGTGTATGCATCTTCTGTACCCGTTTATATCTCAAATTCAGGCTTAAAACACCCGAAAATTCAATATTTTGGGGTCCCAGAAGCAATCTGTACATGCCTACTCAGTGCTAGAATATTTTCGAAATATAGGCCCAAAACATGCTAAAATCGATGTTTTAGGTGCCCAAAGTCGATATCTCAAATTCAGGCCCAAAACACCCGAACATTCGATATTTTTAGGTCCCAGAAGCGATCTGTACATGCCTACTCCGTGTTAGAGTATTTTCAAAATACAGGCCCAAAACATACTGAAAATCGATCTTTTAGGTGCACAGAAGTCGATATCTGAATGCATCTTCTGTACCCGTTTATATCTCAATTTCAGGCTCCAATCACCCGAAAATTCGGTATTTTTGGTCCTAGAAGCGATCTGTACATGCCTACTGCTAGTTAGAATGTTTTCTAGATACAGACCCAAAACATACTCAAAATCGATATTTTAGGTGCCCAAAAGTCGATATGTGCATGTATCTTCTGTACTCGTTTATATCTCAAATTCAGGCTCAAAATACCCGAAAATTCGATATTTTGGGATCCCAGAAGCGATCTGTACATGCCTACTCAGTGCTAGAATATTTTCAAAATATATGCCCAAAACATGCTACAAATCGATATTTTAGGTCCCCAAAGTCGATATCTAAAATTCAGGCCCAAAACACCCGAAAATTCGATATTTTGGGGTCCCAGAAGCGATCTGTACATGCCTACTCCGTGTTAGAGTAATTTCAAAATACATGCCCAAAATATACGGAAAATCGATCATTTAGGTGCCCAAAAGTCGATATGTGCATGCATCTTCTGTACCCGTTTATATCACAAATTCAGGCTCCAAACACCTGAAAATTCAATATTTTGGGGTCCCAGAAGCGATCTGTACATGCCTACTCAGATACAGGCGAAAACATACTGAAAACCGATATTTTAGGTGCCCAAAGTCAATATGTGTATGCCTCTTCTGCACCCGTTTATATCCCAAATTCAACCTCAAAACACTCGAAAATTCGATATTTTTGGGTCCCAGAAGCGATCTGTACATGCCTACTCCGTTTTTTTTGTTTTTTATATGTTCCGACACTGGACATAGGCTATATCAACCCGTTACCATGGCCCAGGTCAACTGCTACTCACACACACACACACACGTCACGACTTCCGAACTGGTACCCAGCCACAGAGGGAGGGAAGTGAGGGTAATTCCCAAATACTGCAGCTGTTATGGTACCAGCGAGGGTGTTTTACGACGTTCGGTGGCCTTATAGTTAGTGCCTCAAACTCAAATCGGGAGAGTAAATATTCTCAGGCCCTTACCTGAGAGGATCGATCTCCCGACCCCTGGGTTACGAGTCCAGAACACCAACCACTCGGTTACCTACACCGTGTTAGAGTATTTTCAAAATACAGGCCCAAAACATACTGAAAATCGATCGTTTAGGTGCCCAAAAGTGCATGCATCTTCTGTACCCGTTTATATCTCAAATTCAGGCTCCAAATACCCGAAAATTCGATATTTTGGGGTCTCAGAAGCGATCTGTACATGCCTACTCAGATACAGGCCAAAACATGATGAAAATCGATATTTTAGGTGCCCAAAGTCAATATGTGTATGCATCTTCTGCACCCATTTATATCCCAAATTCAACCTCAAAACACCTGAAAATTCGATATTTTTGGGTCCCAGAAGCGATCTGTACATACTTACTCAGTGCTAGAATGTTTTCAAAATATAGGCTCAAAACATGCTAAAAATCGATAATTTAAGTGTCCAAAGTCAATATGTGCATGAATCTTCTGTACCCGTTTATATCTCAGATTCAGGCTCAAAACACCCGAAAATTCGGTATTTTTCGGTCCTAGAAGCGATCTGTACATGCCTACTCCTAGTTAGAATGTTTTCAAGATACAGACCCAAAACATGCTAAAAATCGATATTTTAGGTGCCCAAAAGTCGATATGTGCATGCATCTTCAGTACCCGTTTATATCTCAAATTCAGGCTCAAAACACCCGAAAATTCGATATTTTGGGGTCCCAGAAGCGATCTGTACATGCCTACTCAGTGCTAGAATATTTTCAAAATATAGGCCCAAAACATACTAAAATTGATATTTTAGGTGCCCAAAGTCGATATGTCAAATTCAGGCCCAAAACACCCGAAAATTCGATATTTTTAGGTCCAAGAAGCGATCTGTACATGCCTACTCCTAGTTAGAATGTTTTCAAGATACAGACCCAAAACATACTGAAAATCGTTATTTTAGGTGCCCAAAGTCAATATTTGTATGCATCTTCTGCACCTGTTTATATCCTAAATTCAGGCTCAAAACACCCGAAAATTCGATATTTTCGGGTCCCAGAAACGATCTTTACATGCCTACTCAGTGCTAGAATATTTTCAGAATATACGCCCAAAACATGCTAAAAATCGATATTTTAGATGCTCGAAGTCGATATCTCAAATTCAGGCCCAAAACACCCTAAAATTCGATATTTTGGGGTCCCAGAACCGATCTGTACATGCCTACTCCGTTTTTTTTTTTTTTTTATATGTTCCGACACTGGACATAGGCTTCATCAAGCCCGTTACCATGGCCCAGGTCAACTGCTACTCTCACACACACACACATCACGACTTTCGAACTGGTACCCAGCCACAGAGGGATGGAAGTGAGGGTAATTCCCAAATACTGCAGCTGTTATGGTACCAGCGAGGGTGTTTTACGACGTTCGGTGGCCTTATAGTTAGTGCCTCAAACTCAAATCGGGAGAGTAAATATTCTCAGGCCTTCACCTGAGAGGATCGATCTCCCGACCTCTAGGTTACAAGTCCAGAACACTAACCACTCGGCCACCTCCCCCGTGTTAGAGTATTTTCAAAATACAGGCCCAAAACATACTGAAAATCGATCTTTTAGGTGCCCAAAAGTCGATATGTGCATGCATCTTCTGTACCCGTTTATATCCTAAATTCAACCTCAAAACACCCGAAAATTCTATATTATTGGTATAGTGTAACCAGCACAGCTGGATTTGCTATAGAATACACCCCTTCCCCAGCCCAGGCCCCGTATAGGCATAATCTGGGCTAGAAGGGTCTATTCCGTGACGATCATCAGAAGTAAATTCAAATTCAAATCTGGCGCTGTACTGATAGTGGAGCCACCTGGTGGTGGGGTGATGAGGTATTAAGCCCGCTTCCCGCAGGTCGCTGCTCGGTCACTCTGTCGCGGAACACGTACCTGTCAACATCTACGCTCCTCGCTGCTACGCTATGGTATTGTGTCACGTGTTCCTGCTATCGTTTCTTTTGTGTTCTAGTGGCTTGCCTGCTTTGCAGATGTGTGTGTGTGTGTGTGTTTTAGGAGTTTAGGGTGTTAGTGTGGGAATATTTTCCTTTCCTGGGGCTAGTTCATTTTCTTTCCTAGTGGAGGGGGCTCTTTTGGGCCTCCTTTTTCGGGGTTTTCTCCCCTTATCCCCCTCTCACCCTTCCTCCTGCCACTAGTACACTTATTTGGTGTGTTTTTCTCGGGGTTTTTTAGGTTTTTAGCGAGGTTTGGCCTCCCCACGTGGGGCCCTTACCTCCCCACGTGGTGTGTGTGTGGGGGCTTGTTAGCCCTCTTGTGCCTTCCCCGAGTATTGTGTAAGTCCAGGGGGGTTGTGGGGAGCGAGAATTGTGCCCAGGTTCTCCCTTCCTCTCCCTTGCGTATTTTTTAAGTGTGTTTTTGTTTTTTCCCAGTGTGGTGTTCCTGGGTTTTGCCCCTCAGGCTGCCTGGTATGTTGGGGGCTCCTTTTCGGGGTTTTTCCCCTTCCCTGTCCTTTCTCCCTTACTCCTGCCACTAGTACACGTCATTTGGCGTATTTTTCCTCAGGGTATTTTGGTGTTAGCGAGGTTTTTTCCTCCCCACGTGGGGCCCTTGCCTCCCCACGTGGTGCGGGTGTAGGGCTACTTAGCCCCTTATTGTTGTTTCCCCCGAGTGTGGTTTAGTGTTACGTGGGGTGCGGGGAGCGAGGATTGTGCCAAGGTTCTCGTTTCCCCTTCCCAGCGTATTTTTGGGTTTTTTTCTGGTGTTTTCCCAGTGTGTCTGTTACCCTGGGAGTTGCCCCTCAGGCTGTCTGTGCCTCTCCTTTGGGGCCTGCAGACATGGGGTTGTTTCCCCGCCCCCGCGGGACGGTTTTTTTTGCCTTTCGGGGTTTTTTCCCGGGTTGGTGCATGTGGGGGTTTTGTTTGGGGTTTGTTCCCGGGTCCGAGGGGGCTTGCTATCCCCCTCTGCCCGTGTCCTATTATTTTTGTGTTTGTCTTTGTACGCGTGGCTTCACGTGTTAACCCCTTTTTTGTGAATTTTTTCCCCCGCAGTCTACTCATGTCTTATGTGCCTCTTCGGGGTGTACTGTGTGGGTGTCCCCTGACGGCCACCAGCACTGTTCGCCCCACGCACCCTGCTTCACCCCCAAGGCTTACGACCCTTTGGTGTGTAGTGTGGAAGGCTGTATGTTGTGTTTTTCTCTGCACGTGGCGCGAACACGTGTGCGTGTTTGCCCCTTGTGTGGGGATTTTCCCCGTGTGTGTGTTGGTTGGTGTGTGCGCTCATGGTGTGACTGTCTTCCCCCGTGTGCGGTGAGTACTTGTTTGGGTTTTTTCTCCCCGGGTTTTTAGCCCTGTGGGGAGTTAGGTTATTTATTTACACGTGTCCCCTCTCCCCTGTGTCTTGGGGCCTCTGCACCTTTTTGGTGTTTTTCCTTGTCAGCTCTTTTAGTGTCATTAGGATATTATTCTGATAATGTTGCCTGCACTTCTGTAGCTGCCTTACCAAGCAACGTTTTACTCACTACACCTGCTTGACTTCTTCCAACCGGTGCTGGTTTCATCTGCTTCCTTTTCTTTGATGCCTTATTTACTAACTCTTGCTATTCTTTTATTCCCAGTGTTGAGGCATTGCTTGAGCTCCCTCCGAGTTGCTACTACTGTACTGTTTTTAGTCTGCGTTGTAGCATTCTTCTTCATGCAGTACTGTATTTTCAACATTCAGTACCATCTTTTTTCTTACAATTCAGTACAGTTTTTATAATTTTTAACATTATGCGTTAGGGTAGTAAGACTATCTATCTTTCTTCTTACAACATAAACTCTTACTTTGTGTTTGCCTTTATTGGGGGTAAGAGAAGCTTAATACTTTCTGGTAGAGTAACATGTTCCTCCATTAAAACCCTCTCCCTTCTTGGGTTTCCTAGGGTCTACTCTCGGCTTTTGGGGACCGTGTTTGCGGGGTTTTTCCCCAGCAGTGTGGGGGTGAGTATGTGTGGGTTAGTGTTTAGCCTTGGGAGTTAGTGTTTTCCTCTCTCGGGGTGTTTTGTGTTTTTCCATGTGTGTACACGTGGGTTCACGTGTTAACCCCCTTTTTTCTCCCCCCGGTCCACTCGTGCCTTGTGTGCTTCTTCTGGCTGCACCGTGAGGTTGTTCCTCGACGTGCATCACCACTGTTCACCCCACACATGCTTCTGCACTCCCAGGAGTACGTTCCTGCTACGTGCCTCTCGGAGTCAAAGGGGATCAAGCTCCTAGCACCCCGCGGAGTCCCCGTCGCCATCCCTGGATGGTTCTGTGCCTCCCTTCCGTGGTTTTCCACCATTCCCGGAAGCGAGCCAGACCACCACGCTGGCCCCCCTGGCTACCTGACCGGTACCAGGACCCAGCAGGGAAGCTGCTTCGTCTCCCCCAAGGGCGAGCTCCTCGAGCCGCTCGCGAGGGTGCAAGCACGAGTCCAGGAAGAGGTCTCGCCCTCGGGTCCACAGGGTTTCGGGTCCCTAGCACCCCGAGAGGCCTCCTCTCCTTCCTTTAGTCGGCTCTGATAACCCCCCCGAGGTTCCCACCTCAGCAGGAGGGGGTCAGACCGTTGGGCTGCACCCCTGGTCACCTCCCAGGTACCAGGGCCCAGCAAGGAAAGGCTCCTTCTCCCCCGCGGACGCGCTCAAAGAGCCGCTCCCGAGGGAGCAAGCGTAGCACCAAATGCAGGACCTCCTCAGCTAAGGACCCGGGGTGGTACCGACTGACGAACCTGCAGGTCCCTGCCAACTAGGCTCCGATCACAGCCTAGGGTACTACCCATGCACAACCTAGTACCAAAGAGCAGGTCCCTCTCAGCCAAGGACCCAGTAGGGTACTAACTGACAAACCTGCTAGG
The DNA here is from genome assembly GCA_033782935.1 of Petrolisthes cinctipes. Lineage (NCBI taxonomy): Eukaryota > Metazoa > Arthropoda > Malacostraca > Decapoda > Porcellanidae > Petrolisthes > Petrolisthes cinctipes. The sequence continues at coordinate 10,247,015 of JAWQEG010000062.1, read as the reverse complement.
ACCTGGCCAGCTAGGGGGCTACCCAGGCACAACCTAGTGCCAAGAACAGGACCCTTTCAGCCAAGGACCCGGTGGGGTACTAACTGGCAAGCCTGCTAGGACCTAGCCAGCTAGGCTCCTACCACAGCCTAGGGTTCTACCCATGCACAACCTAGTGCCAACAGCAGGACCCGCTCAGCCAAGGACCCGGTAGGGTCCCGACTGATAAACCTGCTAGGACCTGGCCAGCTAGGGTTCTACCCATGCACAACCTAGGGCCAAGAGCAGGACCCGCTCAGCCAAGGACCCGGTAGGGTACTGACTGACACGCCTGCGAGGACCTGGCCAGCCAGTCTCCTCCACTATCTAGGTGCTGCCTATGCACAACCTAGCACCAATAGCAGGACCCGCTCAACCAAGAACCCGGGAGGGTACTGACTGAGAGGCCTGCTGGGACCTAGCCAGCTAGGCTTCGACCACAGCCAAGGTTCTACCTGTGCACAACCTAGGGGCTACCTCGGGCTCAGCCAAGGCGCTGCCTATGCACAACCTAGGCGCTACCCGGGGCTCAACCTAGTGCGACATGGTCCTCAGCCTAAGGGCTACCTGGACCTGAACCTAGTGGCTACCTGGACCTGAACCTAGTGGCTAGCTGGACCTGAACCTGGGGCTCAGCCTAGGGGGTACCTGGGACTCAGCCTACGGCAGCTAGTTCATGAGAGTTTATAACACACGGCCTCTTTGCCGCGTGAGGGAAATAGGAGAGCGAATGCGATAACGTTTCAAAACGTTCTCAGAGCTGTAACAACACTCAAACTCGGGGTTTTTTCCAGTCACTGGCCTCCCTGACATTGATGTTTTTATGTCCCTCTTTTCCCGTAATGATTCGCAGGTGGTCACCATGGTTCTCCGAAACGTCAATCATTCTTTACCAAGAACGAGACACCCTACCCTGTGCTGACGTAGGGTTTCAATTGAGGTATGTCTTCTAGCGGTGGGGCAACTGTTGGTCCCCCATAAATTCCCACAAAAGTTTGTTTATTCATAATTTGGCTTAACCTCCCCAGACATTTCAGGTAACTGCTTGACCCACCAGTCTTCTTTTCTGCTTGGCTCGGAAGTTTTCAAAGTAGTTTTCTCACCTCACGGTGGTCCTTACCAAATTCAAACAAACCATTGATAAACTATACGGCTCCGGTTGTTGCCTACCGTCCTACCAAGCTGCACATGTCACTCTTGGTGTCATGTCCAAGCTCTCAGGGATGATATTACAGCTACCCTAGTCCTCGCCTCGGATCACCTGTTTTGTATCCCCATAACAGGGAGACATGGAGCAGCAAGATTTGTGTCTTGTACACCATACTCATTCAATGGGGGCTTTTCAACTACATCCTTAACCTTTCATCGCACGCATTCCACTTAGGGGATGCGGGCGAGGGGATATTGGGGCTTCGGCTTACACTGGTCGATGCCTTGTATTAATGCTCAGGACGGTCCTGGCGTTACACTCTCGACACTGTCCCAGACAGCCTCGTGAGATTTAAGGTTCGCCTCATTCCCTAGTGGGGGAGCCGGCCAATTATGTGCCACCCCACAGCCCCACTATTGCAATGGTACCCGTTCCTGAACCCGCCCTTCTTCTCACCTTCCCTGCCGCATCGCCGGTAGAGGACTCGAGTCCGCCTGGGGATTTTGGAGTCGTTCCCGTTCCTCCAATCTCTCCAGGTCTCGAGTCCCCGAGGGGCACCCTGGCGGAGGAGCTGGCTGCCTCTCCTCCTCCTTTCCCGTCGCCTCATCCTGTGGACGACGGGTACCTTCCCTACTCTTGGGCCTTACTTCCTTCGTCCTGGACTCACTCTTCAGAGGAGGGCAGACGGGTGCGTAGTCTCCCGATCCTTCTCAACCAGAGGTTTGGGTTAGGAGGCACGACGGGCTAGTGAAGCGGGAAGCGGACGAACCTTTCGGTTTGTCCGTAGGCCACGCGCCCTTCCCCACCTACCATGGTGGAGGCGGCGGGACCCATTCCTGGACCTGCTCTCTCCGAGTCCCCACGGTGGAGCGGGTACGGGATCTGGGGGGGGGGGGGGGGGCGGGACATCCACCACATCCTTCAGGACGAGGTATCTGTTCCACTCGCTCTCCCCCACCCCCTGTGTTGCAATGGGGACTCCGCCCACCTTACCACAGGATCCCCGTGGGAGACAGAAAAGGGGGACAGTGCGCCTGAATGGAAAAGGTCGGGCGACTTACCTTCCGTCGCCAGTCATCCCATACGTCATCTCCATTCTGTACAGTCTCATGGTTAGATAATCTTGGTGTTTATTTTCTCCTCTCGGGATATTTTACCCGAACCTAGGCCTTAGCCTAGGTTCGGAGGACTCTAACAACAAAAAGGGGGGGGGGGTCCTCGACCCCCTGGCCTATCCCCTCGAGGGTGTCTTTAAAGACTTACGACTTGTAACACTTTCTGGTTTTAACAGAAAGTTGTCCGTATATAATGATAACAAATTATATGAGTAACAACCCTTCCACAGCAGCTACCACCCTAGCTTTGGGAAATCGTTTTACGATGGTCGGCCACCTGCACTGTTCGCCTCATGCACCCTGCTTCACGCCCAAGGGTTACGACCCTTTGGCGTGCGGTGTGTGCCGCCCCTGGGCTGAGCTGTGTCGGGAGACACCCACCTCTGCCCGCCCCCAAAACTCCCCCGCCCTTGCCTCCCTTCGTAACGTGTGGACTAGGGCCGGGAGAATGGCAGACCCAGACTCCCTCCTGGTCCCTTCACCGCGTCCTTTTCCTACCTGACCTTCGAGGGGGTTCCTCTGGAGGTTTGTCACCTCCTCCAGAAAGCTCTCTTCCTGCTCGCCTTAGCTACAGGGTACAGGGCCTCTCAGTTGGCAGCCCTTACCCGTCACACAGCCTTTTCATCTGTAAGCCCTAACCTTACTTCTTTAACTATCTCCCCCTCTCCTGCTTTCCTAGCTAAGAACGAGCAGGCTGACGACAGGATTGGCCCTCTTGCAGTACCCTCGTTCCTGAGGGATGAAAGTTTCCACCCCCTCTGTCCACTCCACGCGTTTACTACATACGTGGAGACGACGAGAGGGGCTTCTCCGGACCACCTCATCTACAACTCTAGGTCCGGTAACCCTCTCTTCCCTAGGTCAATCAGATGAGTGACTGGATATATATATTAAACACAGGATTACTGCATCCTTGTGTCCTCCTTCATCCCCTCGGGATCGCATGACCTGAGCCGGGGCTATAGCCCTAGCTCAGAGGACTTTAATAAAAAGGGGGGGGGGGGGGGTTGGGGGGGGGCACCCCCTCTCCTGTACCCGACCCCTCGAGTCTGCCTATAAAGACTTTAGATGGGTAACAATTCTGGTCTATAACAGAATAGTCTCCAGTATATAATATTTTTATTATAACTATTACAACACTTCCACCACAGCTATTCCCCTAGCTAGTGTGGAAGCTGCTTTAGCTTCGGCCTCACCTTAGCTCGGTTACCTTTTATGATTCCCCGCTCTCTCGACCGCTCTTATCTAAGCACGTGATTGACTCCACCTCACCTCCCACATACCGCATCGCATGCATAGCAAATCCAGCTGTGCTGGTTCCACTATACCAATAATAGTGCATTTGTCGCGGCTTCTAGCCGCTTAAATTGTATTTATTGGTTGTGGAACCAGCACAGCTTTTACTGTCCCACCCACCTCCCGATGTGGCAGGCATTCACTTTCTTTCTCATTTGAGTGACCGAGCGGCGACCTGCGGGGAGCGGGCTTAATACCTCATCACGCCACCACCAGGTGGCTCCACTATCAGTACAGCGCCAGATTTGAATTTGAATTTACTTCTGATGATCGTCACGGAATAGACCCTTCTAACCCAGATTATGCCTATATATCAAATCTAGCTGTGCTGGTTCCACAACCAATAAATACAATTTAAGCGGCTAGAAGCCGCGACAAATGCACTATTTTTGGGTCCCAGAAGCGATCTGTACATGCCTACTCAGTGCTAGAATGTTTTCAAAATATAGGCTCAAAACATGCTAAAAATCGATATATTAAGTGTCCAAAGTAGATATGTGCATGCATCTTCTGTACCCGTTTATATCTCAAATTCACACTCCAAACACCTGAAAATTCGTTATTTTGGGGTCCCAGAAGCGATCTGTACATGCCTACTCAGATACAGGCCAAAACATGCTGAAAATTGATATTTTAGGTTCCCAAAGTCAATATGTGTATGTATCTTCTGCACCTGTTTATATTTCAAATTCAACCTCAAAACACCCGAAAATTCGATATTTTTGGGTCCCAGAAGCGATCTGTACTTGCCTACTCAGTGCTAGAATGTTTTCAAGATACAGACCCAAAACATGCTAAAAATCGAAATTTTAGGTGCCCAAAAGTCATGTGCATGCATCTTCTGTACCCGTTTATATCTCAAATTCTGGGTCAAAACACCCGAAAATTCGATATTTTTGGGTCCTAGAAGCGATCTGTACATGCCTACTCCTAGTTAGAATCTTTTCAAGATACAGACCCAAAACATGCTCAAAATCGATATTTTAGGTGCCCAAAAGTCGATATGTGCATGCATCTTCAGTACCCGTTTATATCTCAAATTCAGGCTCAAAACACCCGAAAATTCGATATTTTGGGGTCCCAGAAGCGATCTGTACATGCCTACTCAGTGCTAGAATATTTTCAAAATATAGGCCCAAAACATCCTAAAAATCGATATTTTAGGTGCTCAAAGTCTATATCTAAAATTCAGGCCCAAAACACCCGAAAATTCGATATTTTGGTGTCCCAGAAGCGATTTGTACATGCCTACTCCGTGTTAGAGTATTTTCAGAATACAGGCCCAAAACATACTGAAAATCGATCTTTTAGGTGCCCAAAAGTCGATATGTGCATGCATCTTCTGTACCTGTTTATATCTCAAATTCAGGCTCCAAACACCCGAAAATTCGTTATTTAGGTGTCCGATAAGCGTTCTGTACATGCCTACTCAGATACAGGCCAAAACACCCTGAAAATCGATATTTTAGGTGCCCAAAGTCAATATGTGTATGCATCTTCTGCACCACTTTATATCCCAAATTCAACCTCAAAACACCCGAAAAATCGATATTTTTGGGTCCCAGAAGTGATCTGTACATGCCTACTCAGTGCTAGAATGATTTCAAAATATAGGCTCAAAACATGCTAAAAATCGATATTTTAAGTGTCCAAAGTCGATAGGTGCATGCATCTTCTGTACCCGTTTATATCTCAAATTCAGGCTCAAAACACCCGAAAATTTGTTATTTTTGGGTCCTAGAAGCGATCTGTACATGCCTACTCCGAGTTAGAATGTCTTCAAGATACAGACCCAAAACATGCTCAAAATCGATATTTTAGGTGCCAAAAAGTTGATATGTGCATGCATTTTCAGTACCCGTTTATATTTCAAATTCAGGCTCAAAACACCCGAAAATTCCATATTTTGGGGTCCCTGAAGCGATCTGTACATGCTTACTCAGTGCTAGAGTATTTTCAAAATATAGGCCCAAAACATGCTAAAAATCGATATTTTAGGTGCTCAAAGTCTATATCTAAAATTTAGGCCCAAAACACCCGAATATTCGATATTTTGGGGTCCCAGAAGCGATTTGTACATGCCTACTCCGTGTTAGAGTATTTTCAAAATACAGGCCCAAAACATACTGAAAATCGATCTTTTAGGTGCCCAAAAGTCGATATGTGCATGCATCTTCTGTACCCGTTTATATCTCAAATTCAGGCTCCAAACACCCGAAAATTCGTTATTTAGGTGTCCAAGAAGCGATCTGTACATGCCTACTCAGATACAGGCCAAAACACGCTGAAAATCGATATTTTAGGTGCCCTAAGTCAATATGTGTATGCATCTTCTGTACCACTTTATATCCCAAATTCAACCTCAAAACACCCGAAAATTCGTTATTTTTTGGTCCTAGAAGCGATCTGTACATGCCTATTCCTAGTTAGAATGTTTTCAAGATACAGACCCAAAATATGCTCAAAATCGATATTTTAGGTGCCCAAAAGTCAATATGTGCATGCATCTTCAGTACCCGTTTATATCTCAAATTCAGGCTAAAAACACACGCAAATTCTATATTTTGGGGTTCCAGAAGCAATCTGTTCATGCCTACTCAGTGCTAGAATATTTTCAAAATATAGGCCCAAAACATGCTAAAAATCGATATTTTAGGGGCCCAAAGTCGATATCTCAAATTCAGGCCCAAAACACCCGAAAATTCGATATTTTGGGGTCCCAGAAGCGATCTGTACATGCCTACTCCGTGTTCGAGTATTTTCAAAATACAGGCCCAAAACATACTGAAAATCGATCTTTTAGGTGCCCAAAATTCGATATGTGCATGCATCTTCTGTACCCGTTTATATCTCAAATTCACACTCCAAACACCTGAAAATTCGTTATTTTGGGGTCCCAGAAGCGATCTGTACATGCCTACTCAGATACAGGCCAAAACATGCTGAAAATCGATATTTTAGGTGCCCAAAGTCAATATGTGTATGTATCTTCTGCACCTGTTTATATATCAAATTCAACCTCAAAACACCCGAAAATTCGATATTTTTGGGTCCCAGAAGCGATCTGTACTTGCCTACTCAGTGCTAGAATGTTTTCAAGATACAGACCCAAAACATGCTCAAAATCGATATTTTAGGTGCCCAAAAGTCGATATGTGGATGCATCTTCAGTACCCGTTTACATCTCAAATTCAGGCTCAAAACACCCGAAAATTCGATATTTTTGGGGTCCCAGAAGCGATCTGTAGATGCCTACTCCGTGTTAGAGTATTTTCATAATACAGGCCCAAAACATACTAAAAATCGATCTTTTAGGTGCCCAAAAGTCTATAAGTGCATGCATCTTCTGTGCCCGTTTATATCTCAAATCCAGGCTCCAAACACCCGAAAATTCGATATTTTGGGGTCCCAGAAGCGATCTGTACATGCCTACTCAGATACAGGCCAAAACATGCTGAAAATCGATATTTTAGGTACCCAAAGTCAATATGTGTATGCATTTTCTGCACCCGTTTATATCCCAAATTCACCCTCAAAACACCCGAAAATTCGATATTTTTGGGTCCCAGAAGCGATCTGTACATGCATACTCAGTGCTAGAATATTTTCAAAATAAAGGCTCAAAACATGCTAAAAATCTATATTTTAAGTGTCCAAAGTCAAAATACAGGGTGATTCAAAACTACATTTACAAAATGACAGGGTAAATTCCTGACATGATGTTAAACGTAGTTCCATATATATTTTTCAAAAATGTAAAAAGTTAATTACAGACATGAAAGCCAAATCCATTGCCGTGGGCGAACGATCGAACGCTTTAAAATTAACTCCTCCCCCCACCTCATCCCCTCCTTTCTCTTAAGTGGACGAGGCAAGTTTTAAAACGTATAAAGCAATGAAACTCTTATCGATCATGGGATTCAAAGAGATCCGTTGGCTTTTAATCGATCCCAAGGCTTCGTGTTTCTTGTAATGTCAGATAAGTTAGTAGTACCGCCCTGGCATCTACACGTATCACTCGGTAAGTGTAACTCGACCACAAAACAATACCCGTGATCGATAAGGGTTTATTGCTTCATACGTTGTATTAAGTTCCCTCGTCTACCCGAGAGAGAACACGGGGTGCTGTGGGGGGAGCGGTTAATTTTAGAAGTGTTCGATCATTCGCCCACGGTAATGGATTTGGCTTTCATGTGTGTCATTAACTTTATAAATTTTTGAAAAATACATATGGAAATATGTTTAACATCATGTCAGGACTTTACCCTGTCATTTTGTAAATGTAGTTTTGAATCACCCTGTATATTGTGCATGCATCTTCTGTACCCGTTTATATCTCAAATTCAGGCTCAAAACACCTGGAAATTCGTTATTTTTAGGTCCTAGAAGCAATCTGTACATGCCTACTCCTAGTTAGAATCTTTTCAAGATACAGACCCAAAACATGCTCAAAATCGATATTTTAGGTGCCCAAAAGTCGATATGTGCATGCATCTTCAGTACCCGTTTATATCTTAAATTCAGGCTCAAAACACACGAAAATTCGATATTTTGGGGTCCCAGAAGGGATCTGTACATGCCTACTCATTGCTAGAATATTTTCAAAATATAGGCCCTAAACATGCTAAAAATCGATATTTTAGGTGCCTAAAGTAGATATCTCAAATTCAGCCCCAAAACACCCGAAAATTCGATATTTTGGGTTCCCAGAAGCGATCTGTACATGCTTACTCCATGTTAGAGTATTTTCAAAATACAGGCCCAAAACATACTGAAAATCGATCTTTTAGGTGCCCAAAAGTCGATATGTGCATGCATCTTCTGCACCTGTTTATATCCCAAATTCAACCTCAAAACACCCGAAAATTCGATATTTTTGGGTTCCAGAAGCGAACTGTACATGCCTACTCAGTGCTAGAATGTTTTAAATATATAGGCTCAAAACATGCTAAAAATCTTTTTTTTAAGTGTCCAAAGTCGATATGTTCATGCATCTTCGGTACCCGTTTATATCTCAAATTCAGGATCAAAACACCCGAAAACTTGTTATTTTTGGGTCCTAGAAGCGATCTGTACATGCCTACTCCTATTTAGAATGTTTTCAAGATACAGACCCAAAACATGCTCAAAATCGATATTTTAAGTGCCCAAAAGTCGATATGTGCATGCATCTTCAGTAACCGTTTATATCTCAAATTCAACCTCAAAACACACGAAAATTCGATATTTTGGGGTCCCAGAAGCGATCTGTACATGCCTACTCAGTGCTAGAATATTTTCAAAATAAAGGCCCAAAACATGCTAAAAATCGATATTTTAGGTGCTCAAAGTCGATATCTCAAATTCAGGCCCAAAACACCCGTAAATTCGATATTTTGGGGTCCCAGAAGCGATCTGCACTTGCCTACTCCGTGTTAGAGTATTTTCAAAATACAGGCCCAAAACATACTGAAAATCGATCTTTTAGGTGCCCAAAAGTCGATATGTGCATGCATCTTCAGCACCCGTTTATATCTCAAATTCAGCCTCAAAACACCCGAAAATTCGTTATTTTGTGGTCCTAGAAGCGATCTGTACATGCCTACTACTAGTTAGAATGTTTTCAAGATACAGACCCAAAACATGCTCAAAATCGATATTTTAGGTGCTTAAAAGTCGATATGTGCATGCATCTTCAGTACCCGTTTATATCTCAAATTCAGGCTCAAAACACCCGAAAATTTGATATTTTGGGGTCCCAAAAGCGATCTGTACATGCCTACTCAGATACATGCCAAAACATGCTGAAAATCGATATTTTAGGTGCCCAAAAGTCGATATGTGCATGCATCTTCTGTACCCGTTTTTATCTCAAATTCAGGCTCCAAACACCCAAAAATTCGATATTTTGCGGTCCCAGAAGCGATATGTACATACCTACTCAGATACAGGCCAAAACATGCTGAAAATCGATATTTTAGGTGCCCAAAGTCAATATGTGTATGCATCTTCTGCACCCGTTTATACCCCAAATTCAACCTTAAAACACCCGAAAAATCGATATTTTTGGGTCCCAGAAGCGATCTGCAAATCACTACTCCGTGTTAGAGTATTTTCAATATACAGGCCCAAAACATACTGAAAATCGATCTTTTAGGTGCCCAAAAGTCGATATGTGCATGCATCTTCTGTTCCCGTTTATATCTCAAATTCATGCTCAAAAAACCCGAAAATTCGGTTTTTTGGGGTCCCAGAAGCGATCTGTACATGCCTACTCCTAGATAGAATGTTTTCAAGATTCAGACCCAAAACATGCTCAAAATCGATATTTTAAGTGCCCAATAGTCGATATGTGCATGCATCTTCTGCACCCGTTTATATCCCAAATTCAACCTCAAAACACCTGAAAATTCGAAATTCGATATATATGGGTCCCAGAAGCGATCTGTACATGCCTACTCAGTGCCAGAATGTTTCCAAAATATAGGCTCAAAACAGGCTAAAAATCGATATTTTAAGTGTCCAAAGTCGATGCGTGCATGCATTTTCTGTACCCGTTTAAATCTCAAATTCAGGCTCAAAACACCCGAAAATTCGTTATTTTTGGGTCCTAGTAGCGATCTGTACATGCCTACTCAGTGTTAGAATGTTCTCAAAATATAGGCTCAAAACATGCTAAAAATCGATATTTTAAGTGTCCAAAGTCGATACGTGCATGCATCTTCTGTACCCGTTTATATCTCAAATTCAGGCTCAGAACACCCGAAAATTCGTTATTTTTGGGTCCTAGAAGCGATCTGTACATGCCTACTCCTAGTTAGAATCTTTTCAAGATACAGACCCAAAACATGCTCAAAATCGATATTTTAGGTGCCAAAAAGTCGATATGTGCATGCATCTTCAGTACCCGTTTATATCTCAAATTCAGGCTCAAAACACCTGAAAATTCGATATTTTGGGGTCCCAGAAGCGATCTGTACATGCCTACTCAGTGCTAGAATATTTTCAAAATATAGGCCCAAAACATGCTAAAAATCGATATTTTAGGTGCTCAAAGTCTATATCTAAAATTCAGGCCCAAAACACCCGAAAATTCGATATTTTGGGGTCCCAGAAGCTATTTGTACATGCCTACTCCGTGTTAGAGTATTTTCAAAATACTGGCCCAAAACATACGGAAAATCGATCTTTTAGGTGCCCAAAAGTCGATATGTGCATGCATCTTCTGTACCCGTTTATATCTCAAATTCAGGCTCCAAACACCCGAAAATTCGTTATTTAGGTGTCTGATAACCGTTCTGTACATGCCTACTCAGATACAGGCCAAAACACGCTGAAAATCGATATTTTAGGTGCCCAAAGTCAATATGTGTATGCATCTTCTGCACCACTTTATATCCCAAATTCAACCTCAAAACACCCGAAAAATCGATATTTTTGGGTCCCAGAAGTGATCTGTACATGCCTACTCAGTGCTAGAATGTTTTCAAAATATAGGCTCAAAACATGCTAAAAATCGATATTTTAAGTGTCCAAAGTCGATGCGTGCATGCATTTTCTGTACCCGTTTAAATCTCAAATTCAGGCTCAAAACACCCGAAAATTCGTTATTTTTGGGTCCTAGTAGCGATCTGTACATGCCTACTCAGTGTTAGAATGTTTTCAAAATATAGGCTCAAAACATGCTAAAAATCGATATTTTAAGTGTCCAAAGTCGATACGTGCATGCATCTTCTGTACCCGTTTATATCTCAAATTCAGGCTCAGAACACCCGAAAATTCGTTATTTTTGGGTCCTAGAAGCGATCTGTACATGCCTACTCCTAGTTAGAATCTTTTCAAGATACAGACCCAAAACATGCTCAAAATCGATATTTTAGGTGCCAAAAAGTCGATATGTGCATGCATCTTCAGTACCCGTTTATATCTCAAATTCAGGCTCAAAACACCTGAAAATTCGATATTTTGGGGTCCCAGAAGCGATCTGTACATGCCTACTCAGTGCTAGAATATTTTCAAAATATAGGCCCAAAACATGCTAAAAATCGATATTTTAGGTGCTCAAAGTCTATATCTAAAATTCAGGCCCAAAACACCCGAAAATTCGATATTTTGGTGTCCCAGAAGCTATTTGTACATGCCTACTCCGTGTTAGAGTATTTTCAAAATACTGGCCCAAAACATACGGAAAATCGATCTTTTAGGTGCCCAAAAGTCGATATGTGCATGCATCTTCTGTACCCGTTTATATCTCAAATTCAGGCTCCAAACACCCGAAAATTCGTTATTTAGGTGTCTGATAACCGTTCTGTACATGCCTACTCAGATACAGGCCAAAACACGCTGAAAATCGATATTTTAGGTGCCCAAAGTCAATATGTGTATGCATCTTCTGCACCACTTTATATCCCAAATTCAACCTCAAAACACCCCAAAAATCGATATTTTTGGGTCCCAGAAGTGATCTGTACATGCCTACTCAGTGCTAGAATGTTTTCAAAATATAGGCTCAAAACATGCTAAAAATCGATATTTTAAGTGTCCAAAGTCGATACGTGCATGCATCTTCTGTACCCGTTTATATCTCAAATTCAGGCTCAAAACACCCGAAAATTCGTTATTTTTGGGTCCTAGAAGCGATCTGTACATGCCTACTCCTAGTTAGAATGTTTTCAAGATACAGACCCAAAACATGCTCAAAATCGATATTTTAGGTGCCAAAAAGTCGATATGTGCATGCATCTTCAGTACCCGTTTATATCTCAAATTCAGGCTTATAACACCCAAAAATTCGATATTTTGGGGTCCCAGAAGCGATTTGTACATGCCTACTCAGTGCTAGAATATTTTCAAAATATAGGCCCAAAACATGCTAAAAATCGATATTTTAGGTACCCAAAGTCGATATCTCAAATTCAGGCCCAAAACACCCAAAAATTTAATGTTTTGGGGTCCCGGAAGCGATCTGTACATGCCTACTCCGTGTTAGAGTATTTTCAAAATACAGGTCCAAAATATACTGAAAATCGATCGTTTAGGTGCCCAAAAGTCGATATATATCGTGCATGCGCATCTTCTGTACCCGTTTTTATCTGAAACTCAGGCTCCAAACACCCGAAAATTCGATATTTTAGGGTCCCAGAAGCGATCTGTACATGCCCACTCAGATACAGGCCAAAACATTCTGAAAATCGATCTTTTAGGTGCCCAAATGTCGATATGTGCATGCATCTTCTGTACCCGTTTATATCTCAAATTCAGGCTCCAAACACCCGAAAATTCGATATTATGGAGTCCCAGAAGCGATCTGTACATGCCTACTCAGATAAAGGCCAAATCATGCTGAAAATCGATATTTTAGGTGCCCAAAGTCAATATGTGTATGCATCTTCAGTACCCGTTTATATTTCAAATTCAGGCTCAAAACACCCAAAATTCGATATTTTGGGGTCCTAAAAGCGATCTGTACATGCCTACTCAGTGCTAGAATATTTTTAAAATATAGGCCCAAAACATGCTACAAATCGATATTTTAGGTGCCCAAAGTCGATATCTCAAATTCAGGCCCAAAACACCCGAAAATTCGTTTTTTTTTTTTTAGGTAACAGAAGCGATCTGTACATGCTTACTCCGTGTTAGGGAATTTTCAGATTACAGGCCCAAAATATACTGAAAATCGATCATTTAGGTGCCCAAAAGTCGATATGTGCATGCATTTTCTGTTCCCGTTTATATCTCAAATTCAGGCTCCAAACACCCGAAAATTCGATATTTTTGGGTCCCAGTATCGATCTGTACATCCTACTCAGATACAGGCAAAAACATGCTGAAAATCGGTATTTTAGGAGCCCAAAGTCGATATGTGTATGCATCTTCTGTACCCGTTTATATCTCAAATTTAGGCTCCAAACACCAGAAAATTCGATATTTTGGGGTCCCAGAAGCGATCTGGGACATGCATACTCAGTGCTAGAATATTTTCAAAATATAGGCCCAAAACATGCTACAAATCGATATTTTAGGTGCTCAAAGTCGATATCTCAAATTCAGGCCCAAAACACCCTTAAATTCGATATTTTGGGGTCCCCGAAGTGATCTGTACATGCCTACTCCGTGTTAGAGTATTCTCAAAATACAGGCACAAAACATACTGAAAATCGATCTTTTAGGTGCCCAAAAGTCGATATATATCGTGCATGCACATCTTCTGTACCCGTTTTTAACTCAAACTCAGGCTCCAAACACCCGAAAATTCGATATTTTGGGGTCCCAGAAGCGATCTGTACATGCCTACTCAAATACAGGCCAAAACATGCTGAAAATCGATATTTTAGGTGCCCAAAGTCAATATGTGTATGCATATTCTGCACCCATTTATATCCTAAATTCAACCTCAAAACACCCGAAATTTCGATATTTTTGGGTCCTAAAAGCGATCTGTACATGCCTACTCAATGCTAGAATATTTTTAAAATATAGGCCCAAAACATGCTAAAAATCGATATTTTAGGTGCCTTAAGTCGATATCTCAAATTCAGGCCCAAAACACCCGAAAATTCGTTTTTTTTTTTAGATAACAAAAGCAATCTGTATATGCTTACTCCGTGTTAGAGAATTTTCAGAATACAAGCCCAAAACATACTGAAAATCGATCATTTAGGTGCCCAAAAGTCGATATGTGCATGCATTTTCTGTACCCGTTTATATCTCAAATTTAGGCTTCAAACACCCGATAATTCAATATTTTAGGGTCCCAGAAGCGATCTGTGCATGCCTACTCAGATACAGGCCAAAACATGCTGAAATTTCGGTATTTTAGGTGACCAAAGTCAATATGTGTATGCATCTTCTGCACCCGTTTATATCCCAAATTCAACCTCAAAACACCCGAAAATTCGATATTTTTGGGTCCCAGAAGCGATCTGTACATGCCTACTCAGTGCTAGAATAATTTCAAAATATAGGCTCAAAACATGTTAAAATCGATATTTTAAGTGTCCAAAGTCGATATGTGCATGCATCTTCTGTACCCGTTTATATCTCAAATTTAGGCTCCAAACACCAGAAAATTCGATATTTTGGGGTCCCAGAAACGATCTGTACATGCCTACTCAGTGCTAGAATAATTTTAAAATATAGGCTCAAGACATGTTAAAAATCGATATTTTAAGTGTCCAAAGTCGATATGTGCATGCATCTTCTGTACCTGTTTAAATCTCAAATTCAGGCTCCAAACACCAGAAAATTCGATATTTTTGGGTCCCAGAAGCGTTTTGTACATGCCTACTCAGATACAGGCCAAATATTCTGAAAACCGATATTTTAGTTGCCCAAAGTCAATATGTGTATGCATCTTCTGCACCCGTTTACATCCCAAATTCAACCTCAAAACACATGAAAATTCGATATTTTTGGGTCCCAGAAGCGATCTGTACATGCCTACTCAGTGCTGTAATGTTTTCAAAATATAGGCTCAAAACATTCTAAAAATCGATATTTTAATTGTCCAAAGTCGATATGTGCATGCATCTTCTGTACCCGTTTATATCTCAAATTCAGGCTCAAAACACCCGAAAATTCGTTATTTTTGGGTCCTAGAAGCGATCTGTACATGCCTACTCCTAATTAGAATGTTTTCAAGATACAGACCCGAAACATGCTCAAAATCGATATTTTAGGTGCCCAAAAGTCGATATGTGTATACATTTTCAGTACCCGTTTATATCTCAAATTCAGGCTCAAAACACCTGAAAATTCGATATTTTGGGGTCCCAGAAGCGATCTGTACATGCCTACTCGGTGTTAGAGTATTTTCAAAATACAGGCCCAAAACATACTGAAAATCGATCTTTTAGGTGCTCAAAAGTCGATATGTGCATGCATCTTCTGTACCCGTTTATATCTCAAATTCAGGCTCCAAACACCCGAAAATTCTATACTTTGGGGTCCCAGAAGCGATCTGTACAATCCTACTCCGTGTTAGAGTATTTTCAAAATGCAGGCCCAAAACATACTGAAAATCGATCTTTTAGGTGCCCAAAAGTCGATATGTGCATGCATCTTCTGAAACCCGTTTATATCTCAAATTCAGGCTCCAAACACCCGAAAATTCGATATTTTGGGGTCCCAGAAGCGATCTATACATGCCTACTCAGATACAGGCTAAAACATGCTGAAAATCGATATTTAAGGTGCCCAAAGTCAATATTTGTATGCATCTTCTACACCCGTTTATATCCCAAATTCAACCTCAAAACACCCGAAAATTCGATATTTTTGGGTCCCAGAAGCGATCTGTACATGCCTACTCAGTGCTAGAATGTTTTCAAAATATAGGCTCAAAACATGCTAAAAATCGATATTTTAAGTGTCCAAAGTCGATATGTGCATGCATCTTCTGTACCCGTTTATATCTCAAATTCAGGCTGAAAACACCCGAAAATTCGATATTTTGGGGTCCCAGAAGCAATCTGTTCATGCCTACTCAGTGCTAGAATATTTTCAAAATATAGGCCCAAAACATGCTACAAATCGATATTTTAGGTGCACAAAGTCGATATCTTAAATACAGGCCCAAAACACCCGAAAATTCGATATTTTGGGGTCCCAGAAGCGATCTGTACATGCCTACTCCGTGTTTGAGTATTTTCAAAATACAGTCCCAAAACATACTGAAAATCGATCTTTTAGGTGCCCAAAAGTCGATATGTGCATGCATCTTCAGTACCCGTTTATATTTCAAATTCAGGCTCAAAAGACCCGAAAGTTCATTATTTTTGAGTCCTAGAAGCGATCTGTTCATGCCTACTCCTAGTTAGAATGTTTTCAAGATATAGAACCAAAACATGCTCAAAATCGATATTTTAGGTGCCAAAAAGTCGATATGTCCATGCATCTTCAGTACCCGTTTATATCTCAAATTCAGGCTCAAAACACCCGAAAATTCGATATTTTGGGGTCCCAGAAGCGATCTGTACATGCCTACTCAGTGCTAGAATATTAACCAAATATAGGACTAAAACATGCTACAAATCGAAATTTTAGGTGCTCAAAGTCGATATCTAAAATTCAGGCCCAAAACACCAGAAAATCCGATATTTTGGGGTCCCAGAAGCGATCTGTACATACCTACTCTGTGTTAGAGGATTTTTAAAATACAGGCCCAAAACATACGGAAAATCGATCTTTTAGGTGCCCAAAAGTCGATATGGGTATGCATCTTCTGTACCCGTTTATATCTCAAATTCAGGCTCCAAACACCCGAAAATTCGATATTTTTGGGTCCCACAAGCGATCTGTACATGCCTACTCAGTGCTAGAATGTTTTCAATATATTGGCTCAAATCATGCTAAAAATCGATATTTTAATTGTCCAAAGTCGATATGTGCATGCATCTTCTGTACCCGTTTTTATCTCAAATTCAGGCTCAAAACACCCGAAAATTCGTTATTTTTGGGTCCTAGAAGCGATCTGTACATGCCTACTCCTAGTTAGAATGTTTTCAAGATACAGACTCAAAACATGCTCAAAATCGATATTTTAGGTGCCCAAAAGTCGATATGTGCATGCATCTTCAGTACCCGTTTATATCTCAAATTCAGGCTCAAAACACCCGAAAATTCGATATTTTGGGGTCCCAGAAGCGATCTGTACATGCCTACTCCGTGTTAGAGTATTTTCAAAATACAGGCCCAAAACATACAGAAAATCGATCTTTTAGGTGCCCAAAAGTCGATATATGCATGCATCTTCTGTACCCGTTTATATCTCAAATTCAGGCTCCAAACACCCGAAAATACGATATTTTTGGGTCGCAGAAGCGATCTGTACATGCCTACTCAGATACAGGCCAAAACACGCTGTAAATCGATATTTTAGGTGCCCAAAGTCAATATGTGTATGCATCTTTTGCACCCGTTTATATCCCAAATTCAACCTCAAAACACTCGAAAATTCGATATTTTGGGGTCCCAGAAGCGATCTGTACATGCCTACTCAGTGCTAGAATGTTTTCAAAATATAGGCTCAAAACATGCTAAAAATCGATATTTTAAGTGTCCAAAGTCGATATGTGCATGCATCTTCTGTACCCGTTTATATCTCAAATTCAGGCTCAAAACACCCGAAAATTCGTTATTTTTTGGGTCCGAGAAGCGATCTGTACATGCCTACTCCTAGTTAGAGTGTTTTTAAGATACAGATCCAAAACATGCTCAAAATCGATATTTTAGGTACCCAAAAGTCGATATGTACATGCATCTTCAGTATCCGTTTATATCTCAAATTCAGGCTCAAAACACCCGAAAATTCGATATTTTGGGGTCCCAGAAGCGATCTGTACATGCCTACTCAGTGCTAGAATATTTTCAAAATATAGGCCCAAAACATGCTAAAAATCGATATTTTATGTGCTATAAGTCGATATCTCAAACTTAGGCTCAAAACACCCGAAAATTCGATATTTTGGGGTCCCTGAAGCGATCTGTACATGCCTACTCAGATACAGGCCAAAACATGCTGAAAATCGATATTTTAGGTGCCCAAAGTCAATATGTCTATGCATCTTCTGCACCCGTTTATATACCAAATTCAACCTCAAAACACCCGAAAATTCGATATTTTTGGGTCCCAGAAGCGATCTGTACATGCCTACTCAGTGCTAGAATGTTTTCAAAATATAGGCTCAAAACATGCTAAAAATCGATATTTTAAGTGTCCAAAGTCGATATGTGCATGCATCTTCTGTACCCGTTTATATCTCAAATTCAGGCTCAAAACACCCGAAAATTCGTTATTTTTTGGGTCCGAGAAGCGATCTGTTCATGCCTACTCCTAGTTAGAGTGATATTAAGATACAGATCCAAAACATGCTCAAAATCGATATTTTAGGTGCCCAAAAGTCGATATGTACATGCATCTTCAGTATAAGTTTATATCTCAAATTCAGGTTCAAAACACCCGAAAATTCGATATTTTGGGGTCCCAGAAGCGATCTGTACATGCCTACTCAGTGCTAGAATGTTTTTGAAATATAGGTACAAAACATGCTAGGAATCGATATTTTAAGTGTCCAAAGTCGATATGTGCATGCATCTTCTGTGCCCATTTATATCTCAAATTCAGGCTCAAAACACCCGAAAATTCGTTATTTTGGGGTCCTAGAAGCGATCTGTACATACCTACTACAAGTTAGAATGTTTTCAAGATACAGACCCAAAACATGCTCAAAATCGATATTTTAGGTGCCCAAAAGTCGATATGTGCATGCATCTTCAGTACCCGTTTATATCTTTACTGAAGTAAAAATATACATCGAACTTTTTATTTTGAGCTATAGTTAGCTTACCCAGAAATGATTGCCATGTGCATGCCCACACAGAGACACAATAAGTGAAATAAGGGTAACAAATGGTATAATAAATGCTGATCATAGCTTCAGTGGTCCGGTTATGCCTAACTCTATAATTATAAGACACCTATTTCAACGCAAACAACGAGACATGGCTCTTGTGAGGTATTATACACATTACGAATAACATTAAATACATCCATTGAGAGTACCTGACTTACTAACCTAGCCTAAGTATGTGGATTATTAATAATGACCGTGACTGTACAATTCCACAAACCATATTCCATATTACACTTTAAAATAGTATTGATAATAAGACATCACGAATGACATTAAATACATCCATTGAGAGTAATTTATGTGTGGAACAAATGAAGAAAATATAAGTAACACAACTCAACAGTTACCCTTCAATACTTTAATATGATAATATTGTATACCTCAGAGAAACTATAGTATAATTTATGTTCCTTTATATATATAATGTGAAGTGTATAGTAACATTGTATAGTGTAAATAGGTCTCCAGTCAAACATTATAATACAATATATTAAAATAAAACTAACCCAAATCAACAGTTACCCTTCCATACCTTACTATCAGGGAAACTATAGTATAATTTATGTTCATATAATTATATATATATATTGTGACGTGTATAGTAACATTGTATACTGTAAATAGGTATTCAGTCAACCATTATATATACATTATATTAATTAAAATCACATAATGATCATTATATACCGGTTAAATGTATGATGTATTTTCTTGGGACTATATATTCAATGCAAGAAGGGCATCAACCAATTATTGTTATGGAAGTGTGCCGTTAATATATTATTAACACTGATATATCTTACAATATTAATATGGCACAATCATTTATTATATTTCTTTAAAAACATTGATTCACAAATATTATGCCTAACATTTATTATAATGTATTAATTACTGAGAGTGACATTGTTTCCCAAAATAAGTTTCCCGTTAATCCTAACCAAAGAAATAACTAGGGTGTATGAAAAAGTACATTGTGTATGTTTTTCTCCGCCACGCAGCTGCCCGCCAGCAAGTCGCAGTGCATCACAGAAGAGATGCGGCAGCATGCTCTCATGGCCATTGCACAAGTCACTGAATCAGACAGTGCGGTGTACTACACCGACGGCTCAGTCGATCCTGATAGCGGGAGAAAGGGTGCTGAGGCCATCACAAGAGGGACTGAGTTGTGCGAGAGGACCTCTAATCATTGCTCCACCCTACCGACAGAGCTGGTGGCCATCCAACTGGCTCTGGAGCACGCCCACCACCAACAGGAGCCCACCGTGATGCTGCACAGACTCCAGAGCGGGGCTACAGGCCATCCAGCAGCCGCATCCCAAAGACAATGTGGGCCTCATCACCACCATTCTGGGTATCCTCCAGAGCATCGCCGCGCAGGGGCGGCAGGTGAAGCTCAACTGGATCCCTAGCCACGTTGGAGTATGAGGCAATGAATCTCCTGACGCAGCCGCCAAGAGAGCTGCTGGTGGCCCCCAGGTGACCAGGCACGTGTCCCCCAGTCTGCGTCAAGTAAAGGCACACGCCAAGCGCGCCGCAGCCCAGCACGCCCACCACACACACCGGCAACTGGAAGCGAGGAAGAGACAGGCGGCTTGGTATGCTGCCGCCACCGACTACCAGCCATTGGATGCCTCCCAGCAACAGCTTAGGTCAGACGGGTTGCTGCTGCAGCGCGTAAGGCCGGGCTACTGCACCAGGGAGGAGCTGTACGACGGCTTCCAGGGGCAGGAGTGCGACCACTGCGGGAAGCACTGCCGCCACCCGCTAGTACACTACCTCATTTCCTGCCCGACCATGGCCGCCCTCAGATCAGAGCCGTTACCACCAACCGCCGGCCAGCCTGCGGGTTGGGGACTTCTCAGCAGCCGCCAGGCCAGGGCCGCCCTCCTCGTTCGCCACACACCCACTGACCTGATGCTGCAGGTGCTCAGGGAGGCCCCCCCGCCCCGCTGACCACACCACAGCTCACTTTTTATAATATTTAAATTATTACGATATTAGTCAAACTAATTTTTTTAAGAATATCAGTGAGTAATTATTATCATTGAAATTAAAGTGTAATTGTTTAAGATCTTACTAAACCATCCTGTCCAGTCGATGGTGTGAGGAGTAATTTCTCTCTATTAATGGTGAGATTTTGTTTACACTAATTTACTGGTGTAAATTCCGTAAAAAGAAGTATGAAGGAAGCAAGTATCAAGTCTTGGGATGTTGATGTTGTGAAAGAAAAAAAAGAGGCCTAGATATCTTTGAGGTCTCATTGGAGGCTGAGTGTAATGACACAAAATGGATCTGGTTGTGTGAAGCAATATTTAAAAGATGCATGGCTCGTTGTTTGTGTTGAAATGATAGTATTGAAGGATAAGAAAAAAAATTAATGCCAACAACATCTTGTTTTCCCACGCGGTCTGTACTAACCAAACCCAATGTTGCTTGACTTCGCTAATAGCTCCACAAACCAAGGCACTGGTGGATGTCGCGGAGCTTGTTAGCCCCGACGGCGTCCCATCTGTCCTGCCAGCAGGAACGAACGGTAGCATCTATGTAGGGTCGAAGGTCCACTGCAGGAACAGGATGACGCCTGGCAGGAGGCCGGGAATTGGAGACCGCAGCCTTAGCCAGGGCGTCAGCCCGATCATTCCCATCAACACCCACATGGGCCGGGACCCAACAAAAAGTGACTTTGCGGCCACAACGACCCGGGAGGACAAGCCACTCAAGAATAGCCAACACCAGGGGATGGGAAGAGTTAAAATTACACAAGGCCTGCAAGGCACTACAGGAATCGCTAAAAATAGTAAACGAAGGCTGAGGGAGAGTAATATAAAATATAAAATGGCCGAGAGCTCAGCAGTAAAAATTGACATGACAGAAGGGAGCCTGCCGCCACGGCAAAAGTCAGGAAAGACAACTCCAAAGCCAACTCCAGCATCAGACTTTGACCCATTAGTGTACACAGGGAGGGATTCCCTGTGAGTGAAGGCATGTTCTAAAAAGAGGGAACGAGCCACTGGAGGAGGAAGAGATTCCTTCTTGTCTGTAAAGCAGGTGCAGGGGAAACCTGGAAAAAGCCATGGAGCCACCCTGGGGACCCTCACAGGACAAATCTGGAAGTCATCAATGCCCATCTCCTCCATAGCCTTCCTGACCCGGAAGCCAAAGGGCCATGGTGTACGAGAATGTAAAAGGTAGTACTGAGATATGATATTAGATGACACCGCCAAGCAGGGAAGGGGGTCAGAAAGTCGATATAATCAATGCCAACAACGAACCATCAAGGACTGGCGACGGAGATCAAGAGGTGGCTCATTAGTGTCCACCAGGAGACTGGGGATTGGGGACGAAAGGAAGGATGGTAGCAACCCTCCAACCGGAAGGGAAGACACCCTCCAGCCAGATTCTGTTATATAAAGCTAAAAGAAATGAGATCGCCTCCTCACCCAAGTGTCGTAACATTGCATATGGGATGTTGTCTGGCCCAGGAGAAGTGTCGCCGCAGAGAGAGCAGAATGCAGGTCTTTCAGAGTGAATATATGGTTATAACTTTCATTCTCGTTCCCTGAGAAATCCAGGACAGTACGCTCCTTGGCTCTTAACCCATTGGGTGCGATCAGCCACAATTCAGGCCTTAGTGAGGTAGTGCGGCAAGCCAAAATACAGCCAGCTACCTGCTGACCCAGTTGAGTTAATTAAGGTCATGGCGATATCCGTCAACCCCTTCCATATGTCAAATTTTCATCAACTTAGTGTCTTAGTCAGTCACCCCACAGACACCATGGAAGGAGGAAGTAGTGATCTATTGGACTCTAGCCAGCCACTCACAGGGAGAAGTATTAGCAGAAGACGGATGCCAAAGTCACTTCAGAGGCCCTCCCTTACTTACTCCAGCAGTAGTGAGACAGAAGATGAGGTCATCCCTACAATAAGAAAGAAAATAAAGGGAGATCCACAGAAAATGCGTACACCTGTTGCACGTTCCCTATCCTCGAGATTTTATCAGCAGCTTCACCCCTCCTCCTCCTCTACCACCATTACTCTCCCTAAGCAATCCACAAGCACACAAGGACAGCTGGCGTATGAAGAAAGGGATGCCCAGCTTGACTCCCCAGTAACACCAAGACATACGAATGGGAAAAAAAGAGGCCACTCAACTACCATTCTTTCATCATCCATCACCACCACTGAATCTGTGCCCACTCTGACTGTTCCAGGTCCGAGTACTTCTCGTCATTCATCCACACCACGATCACATCCACGTAAGCGTAACCTAACACCATAAAAAATTATACCGCTTTTGTTTATGGAGGATGGTGGGAGTGATTCTAGTGGGAGTGAATCTGACGTCATTGGCAGTGACGAAGTGTGGTTAGGTAACAATGCACTTAGTTCTAGCAGTGACGAGGACGAAGGAAATGAGAACGACGGAACACCTGTAAATCTGCGTGAAGTGTTTTCTTTTGACTGGTCAGAGGGGTCAGACTTTGTACCAGACCAGCACGATTTTCGGCCAAACAGGAGTGGTACAACAAGGGACTGGCCTTGCAACGACGAGGCAAGAGAGAGTGCCTTCTTTCGTGCCTTCATCGATGAGGAAGTGATGTCCTATATAGCTGAGAAAACGAACAGATACAATAGTTGGGTGTCTCAGCATATGGATTTCATTTCCCCTTTTTCGAGAATACGAAATTGGGAAGCTACAACTGTCAGGGAGCTGTTTGTGTTTCTGGCATTGATGTTGATTATGCCTCTTTGCAAAAAACACGTTCTCCAGCATTACTGGCGCAACGATGCCCTCATCAGCACACCTTTGTTTAGCAAGTATATGCCTCGTGATAGATTTTTATTATTGTTGAGTTTTCTTCACTTCTCAGACAATGAAAATCCTAACAAAGAAGACCGTATCTGGAAAGTGAGAGGTATATTTTCGATGATCCTTTCAAGGTTCAAGAAATATTTCTATCCATTTCAAAAGCTGGTCATAGATGAGTCACTTATGCTATACAAAGGTCGGCTAGTTTTCAAACAATATATACCCTCTAAAAGACATCGCTTCGGCTTGAAACTATTTGTTTTATGTGACTGTGATACAGGATTTGTGCTTGACATGATTGTTTACACCGGCACAAATATAGATATACCAGTGGTGCACAAGAAAGACCCTATAGGTATGTCTGGTGCTATCGTCAAGAAAATGATGGCAGACTACCTGGGCAGGGGTCATATATTGTACACCGACAACTGGTATACAAGCCCTACTCTGTGCCAATTCCTGCATGACAACAAAACGGGATCATGTGGAACTATACGGGCGAATAGGAAATTCATGCCGAAATTCAATGGAAATAAAACTCGAGTTGAAAACCCTAGTTCTAGTGATACACCAGATTCTGAAGAGGAAGCTCGCCCCCACCACGAGAGAAGTAGGAAGCGACGCAAGACGGAACTGTTCATCCAAAGTGAAAAGTCTGGCAAGATTGGCGCATACAAGTGGAACGATAGGCGGCCAGTCCACCTCCTTTCCACCATTCACAAGGGTGAACTAGTTCCAACCGGAAAGATTCACCACAGAACAAAAAAATCCATCATGAAGCCTGATGTTGTGGTAGATTATACTAAAAATATGCGCCTTGTAGACAAGTCTGACAGTCAGATAAGTGGCGTTGAGTGTTTGAGAAAGTCTGTCAAGTGGTACCACAAGTTCTTCTTCCACTTGATAGATATCACAATGCTCAATGCTTACAATCTCTGGCTTGTCAAAAAGAATATTGACCCCTCTAAGAAGCCAAAGCTACGCGAGTTTGTGTACAATGTTGCTTACCAGCTTTTGGAGGACTTTGGAGAACCTACTACCAACATCAAAGGTCGACGCCCTAACCCCATGCCAGATCGCATAATAGACGCATATAGTCGCCATTATCCAGTACATACTGAGATGGCGAATGGAAAGAAGAAACCAAGAGACTGCTATGTATGCAAGCACACAACCCGACGTCAAAAGAAACGCACTCGAGTAGTCATCATATGCAATGAGTGCAACATTGGACTATGTATAGTAGGTTGCTTCAGGGATTACCACACATTGAAGAATTTCTGATCCACCAGCGCTCTACGGTGACTTACTGAGAGAGAGAGAGAAACTTCATGCAATTGTTTGTTTACCTAAAATATTCAATATATTTTATATGTATTATAATTTCTAAATATCAATAAAAATATATATAAAGTGTGTACCTTTTCACTATTGAATATCAGACCTCTGTTTGTGTGTGTGTGTGTAAAAATATAGTAACTCTTCCCCACCCTCTCTCTCTCTGACGAGCCCCCTTCACCCCGTGCCCCTAGTAATCCTATTCCCCCTGGGGAGAGTGAGGACAATGAGGGAGGCTGTACTTTCTGGTCGTACATAAACATGGCTAGCTTCCACAGAGGATGGGTTTCCTATGCATTATTTATTTTATTGGAGGGTTACTTTGTAATAGGCTGAACAAAAAATTGACTCATCTTTTCTCTTTTTGTCATATAATTAAAATAATAAATATGACTAGATTTGAATAGAGTACGTAACAATAACAGCTAGAGTCATTTGTACTGCTGACTTCAAGCTATTGGTTGATATCATTGAGTATGGTATATTTTATAAATCTAGAAAGGGAAAGTGTTTGTTATCCATGGTAGTATCTCTATCAAAGATAATATTGAGAAATTATTTTCCATGAAAATTAATGAATAACAAACACTTTCCCTTTCAAGATTTATAAAATATACCATACTCATATCAACCTAATCTGATAATTGTCTCCCCCTCCCTTTCCTTTACCTCTTCCTCTCCCCTAGCCTTCCGTACTGTAATAACTCTCTCTCTCTCTCTCTCTCTCTCTTATTATTTTCAATGATGATATATAATATACCATAGGTATATAGGTAATACTGCACTCGTGCTTAGTAAGTTGTGGCAGTAGGAGTGAATATGGTGTCGGAGTGTGCTTGATCAAACATGTCCTTCCCGCATATATTTTTTTTACTAGGCTATTAGGCTACATACACAATTGCTAAACCATTTATACATACTGGGTATCAATGTACTATGTACAATGTATTATGTAGGCTAATGCTTTTATATTTATATAATGCTTGGGTGTGAAAGTATATTGATAACCAGTATGTACAAATACTGGTTATGTATGTAACCTAACCACAATTACTACCACCATTGCTACCACTAAAACCACGACCCAAACCATCACCAATATTGCACACACACACACACACACACTGTACATATCTCTTTTCCTGATATGTAAGTACATAAGATGATAATTATTTTATTACCCTGGGTGGAGGGGTAGGGGGTGAGGCAACACCACCGAGATCTCGGTGGTTTTGGGTGAGGCCGCGGTTAGCTCTCCACCACCTCCTCCCTCTCTACATGTCCTTCCCATGGTCCCACTCCCTCCCTCTTATTTCATGTTAGATCAAGCACACCCTGACGGGCCTAACAGCATTTACACCAGTGTGCATGTATTGCACAGAACATATACATAACAAATAAGGAAGGCATGTATACTTCATAACAGGTGTGGCTGAATCCGCCACATCCATAAGTTCATAAGCTGATAATTGGTCTACCTCCTTCACCACCTATACAGCGTTTCTTCTTTATACCTCTTCACTCCCACATCTGTAATGGTCTCCTTTCTAACCTAGTTCTTCGTCTAACTTCGTGTTATATATATATATATATATATATATATGCAGAGGACGCAAAGAGACGGCTCGTACTCTTTCTCTATCCCGTGCACCGAGTATATAGTATTTTTCGTAAATTTGTATATGGCAAAGTATATATATATATATATATATATAAAGAGAGAGAGAGAGAGAGAGAGAGAGAGAGACAGCCTATTTTTGACCTGACTCACCTCATTTCAAACGGTAAATCTCCACACACACACACACAAGAGGGTGTAGGTGGTGGAAATACTCTTTGTGAAGTAAATTCATGCAGTTGTATAACTAAGGTTATAATTTTTTAGGCAATACAAGTGAAACAATCGCCAGATAGTAACTTTGTGAATAGAAGCATGTAGATATCCATGACATTTTTAGCCATATAGAATTATTCAGTTTATTTTAGTGTATGCTTCTACCCATTCATTTTCTCTGGTGATCAATAATCAGGAAGGTATAATAGAATTCCTAGTGTCGTCAACCTCTCCAATTACGTGTAACAATTTTGGCAAAACCAAGGCATGTAAATACAAAATATAATCGATGCATGATGCACAAACACGAGACAAGTACATTGATATAAGTTTTATACAGTTTTGAGATAGTAAGTATTTGGCTAGATACCAGCACAGTGAATGATAACATTCCTCCATATACCGCATTTAAGGGGTTAACTCATGCCTGACAGCCAGAGGTCGAGAGTCACGGCTGGAGACTTTTGCAAAAGCCTTTGCCATGGTATTGGCCACTGTCAAACCATCCATGATCTTAATTCCATTGACCTTAAGTACAGGTGGAGTACTAGGAGAAAACTTCCCCGCCATCTTACGGACTCTCCTGAACACTTGGGTGAGTGGAGTTTTAGTAT
Source organism: Petrolisthes cinctipes (assembly GCA_033782935.1). Classification (NCBI taxonomy): domain Eukaryota; kingdom Metazoa; phylum Arthropoda; class Malacostraca; order Decapoda; family Porcellanidae; genus Petrolisthes; species Petrolisthes cinctipes. The sequence goes on along the minus strand of JAWQEG010000062.1, from coordinate 10,219,445 downwards.
TAATTGAAGACACATAGGCCTTCCAAGATGCATGTCGGGCCTCTTTTAAGACTCGTCTAGCCCGGCCCTTGCCCGTCGGAAGTTCTCTAAAAGAGTTTGCTCAACACGATTGCGACGAAGGCGAGAGAAATCAGTGCGCTTCTCCCGCACAGCAGTGGTGCAGACTGGTGACCACCAAGGGACAGGACGTTTGGGAAAGTAGCCAGAAGTCCTAGGGATAGAGTTGAGAGCAGCAGAGTGGAGCATATCAGTGAAATATGTTACAGCCTCGTCAGAGCTACCGAAATCGGCTACAGAAGAGACCGAAGAAGTTAGCTCTCTAAAAAACTGCCAGTCAGCCTTCTCTAATTTCCCCTAGTAAGACGAGACTGTGGTTCATACCTGTTACTTTCTAAAGGTATAGGGAAATGGTCACTGCGATATAAATCAGGCAACACTCTCCAAGTAAAATCCAACAGAGCTCTGGGTGAAAGGAGGGAAATGTCAATAGCGGTAAAAGTCCCAGTAGGGCTATTAAAATCTCTAATCCCTCATCCTCAATAAAAGAAGCCAATAAAACACCCCTGGGGTTGACCGAACTGTCACCCCACAGAGGATGACGACCATTAAAACCACCCAATAAAATAAAGGCAGAGGGAAGATCCCGTACAAGACGGTCGAGATCACCCCTCTCAACTGTAACACTGGGAGGAAGGTATAGACTGCACATAGTGTATGGGCAGTCCATAAATACCTTAACTGCAACAGCCTTGAGCAGAGTGTCAAGCTCCAGGCTCGTGCATGGAATATCTCGGCGAACTAGGATGGCAGAGCCACCATGGTGACACTGCCCTTCAAATGAATTGGAATAAAATGCAGAGTATGATGGAGGACTGGCAGGAATGTAGTCCCCAAGCATTGTCTCTTGGAGAGAAACACATGCAGGAGAGAAGCTAGAGAGAAGAATGCGCAGTTCATCCCAAGAAGCACGCAAGCCACGGCAATTCCACTGAAAGACCTTGAACAGTGTTACTTTAGTACTGATTTTTGGGAAGCCTCACGGAGGTACTTCCCACTACCACCTCGACCTGAGGGTTTACTCAAACAATAAGATTTGTCTAATCCTGGGCCACTAGAAGAAGAGCGAACCCGATGAGTAGTATGTGGGGCAGTAATTGGGACCCGTAGACGAGTCCCTGAAGCATCTGATATGTTAGAAGAAGACAAAGGTATATGAGCTGGGATGTTTTTTGAAACAATTACATTGGTATTGTCCTGTACAGCAGTGGTATCACTGATACAGGCAGATACATCAACATCCATGGTAGAATCACTCCGCTGCTCATGCGGAAGAGAAACTGAATCTTTTGAAGTCACAACATCCGTGGCATCCACATTAACTTCACGCCCCTCTGATGATCCCAAAGGAAGCTTGCGAGGAGGAACTTCTGTTGAATCAAGAGATTCATCAGAGCCACGAGAACGCTTCTGGTGAAATTGAGAGGAAACTATGGATGAGTCCACAGAGATGGTTGCCTTACAAGGAGGAACATCTATAGAGTCAAGTGCCTCAGAGGAACCACGAAGGCATCTCTGTGGCAGTTTAGGTGACTTAAGTTTCATTTTTGGAGAGCGTGTGGCAGCGTGAACCTCTACCACATGAACACCTTTAGCTAATGTCTGAGAATTTTCATCAGTTGAAGGGTCACCAGAATGAGTGTCTGATAAAGTTTCCAAGACAGAGAAACTATTATGTAGAGTAACCTTTGAAACGCTCTCACTAGAACAAAAAGCAGCTGCCTCTTGAGAGGGTTGAGAGGGTGCTGCAACCGATTTAGGGCGAAGGGAGGAGGCATATGTCTTCACACCACCTGAAGTTGAGTTGCCATCTGGCACTACCTATGCTAATGAATTGGGTATTAGCCAAGTGCAGGATATCCTGCTCAAGAAGGTACATCTTACATTGGCGAGAACGCAAGGCGTGAGCATCTCTGCAGTAAAAGCAGTAGCTCTGTGACTGATACTCAGAAGTAAGATGTGAGTCAAGAGCAGAACAATTACCACCCCGGGAACGGTTGTTGCAGTTCCTCCTCTCATGACCAAACTCATAACAACAGAAACACTGTAGGGGATGCTCAACAAAAGGATTCACCTTAAAAGAGGTGGGGTTAATGTTAATGCGATCTGGGATATGCGAGCCATAGAAGGTGAGGATGATCATATTTTTACTGCCTTTCATCTTTGTTACTCGTTGGACACTATCTGGGCACATAACGAGACTGTCCTCTTCAGAGAATTCATACAGGTCCTCATTATATATACGCCCCTTGCTATAATTACATGTTCGATGTGGTTTAATAGATTCAAACATGCTATCAGAAGGACAGGGGAGATTGAGGAGCATCATGGCCTGTGTAAGATCTTTGGCCCTGATTAAAACGCCCTTACCATATTTCTTTATGTGGCCTGTTGGTAATAATCCAATTTCTTTCTCCAGATACTGGGAAGCATGGATAAGGTTACCACGTCCCTCCCTGTAGTATACCACAAACCAAAAGGGTGTAGGAACCCGATGTTCCTTTGGGACATGCTCTACAGAGTCATCAAATATATTAGGGCAGTAGTCATTGTCACTGTCAACTACATTGGTGGACCGCATCATCTGAACTTTACAATGAGTTTCCCCCACCGTCAGAGAATCTCAAATGCTGCTTTGGCAGCAGCATTTATACTGAAAGTAATATAGCACCGATTAGACCTACAATCACTGTCATATGTGATTCGGATTCGAAGAACTACTCCAAAACACTTAAAAATGGAATGGATAGCGCAATAGGAAAAGGATGCAAGTACATTCGTTAACATTAACGTGCCCAAATCGCTAACAGGGTTTTTCGACACAACACCCAACCTGCTAGGTCTAGTCTTATTTGCAGCTTTCTGCATATTACCACGACCAGAGAGTGACGTCTCGAGGCCCTGGTCGACCACCGCTCGAGGAAGAGATTGGGGCTTTTCTTTATCCATATATCATTGATTTGGTGTTTTTGGCCCCTGGAGCCAAGAGCTACTACCTACCGGGCAGATGAGGGGACCGAGCGCTGGTCGCCATGGGCAGGGTACCTCTTCCCCCACAGGGCCACTCGTTTTAAAAAGCAGCCCCAATGGCTCGAAAGTTTGCCCACGACGGTGCTGAGACCCCCTTCCCCAACATCTCCCGGCCCAGACACCCAACCATCCAACATAGGACGGCCCCTAGAGGGCAGTCCCTCTGGAGGGCAGTGCTGTTGGCCCATACAAGTAGGCAGCCTAATGCATGGGAACCATTTAGTCTGGTCTCTCACTGGTGACATTACTAGCATAGGAAGCCCTCTCTCCCCGAAATCGGGGCAGAGCAGGGGCCGAGCCCCCTCTATACTAGCTCGCCAGGTCTCAGAGACACACAAGCCCACCACCACGTCAAGGCGGTTCCCGTTGGGGGGGGTGTAAGGGAGCGAGGGAGTAGGGGATATGGATGGGGTATATTGGAAATGGGGTAAATGAGAAGAAAAATGCATAGAAGAATAGTATTATAATGGTACAAATAAATGGTCAATGAAGGAAGAAAAGGCGTATCATAGAATAAAAGCGTAAATAACATTGTTATTATTCGTTCGTCACTCACGCGTCCGAAGTCAGCGTTGCTAACAAAAGTAAACAGTATAGCACATTCATGGCGGTAGGGCCACTAGCTAAAATGAAGTCAAGGAGGTAGTATTGCCAACGAAAAATATAGCCCGAGGTGCAATGGTAGGCCCTACGTATTATAATATACCACATTAGTAACCATACCTGAAAATATAACAAAACATGGAAAAAATAAAACAATAGTCATATATATAATAAATACTGCAACGTACCTTATTCAGAGGATGTGGATGGGCGTGGATTATCTAGATCAATATCACTATCTGAGATGTCGGACTCTGACTCTGATAAAGATGGCAGCTGCGGGTGAATGCGGTCAGATTGATGAGGGTATTATATAGCGGCCTCGAGAAGGAAACAATGAAAAGTGTGTCGTTGAAATTTTTTTAGGAGTATATATCTAGCAAGATATTGTGTTAGGTATTTAGCTTTAATACCTGGCCGCCTCACATACTCTTTTATATCCCTCCACAACCTTTCAATATTTTGAGTATGTAACTCAGAGTTTTCGGGGTCCACAAAATTAACCTTATGATTGACACACAATTGGCTATAACCTTCCTGATGTAGGGTATTATAGGCACGCCAACTATCACTGTAAATAGTGGTGCCTGGTCTAATGCACTTTTTAATTAGTGGGAGAAGAGTGTCGCGATTCCTACGCAGGGTTACGTTGTCTTGGTCCAATAACGGTATTTTAAATCTGTTCTTGGACTCCCTCTCTATGTCACCAAATAGCCAGACTTGAGATAAATTACGACCCACGTTGTACTCTTTTCTAACAATTAAAGTTTCATCAATTTTAACGACAATGCCTTCACCACTGATGGGGTCCTGATTGTTAAACCAATTGTCACTTAGTTAGCAACAAAAGCTCCTACTCCAATCCACACTGATCCTTATGTTAATTCCCAAATTAAATACATTATAACTATGATTAAATTATTTATGGCACCACAATATTATAAAGGATATAATTTGCCAAGGTTGTAGCCTAGTGCGGTCTAGAAAAGTCCCCTTGTACAAAGACACAGAGAAAGCACATCTACGTCGTTTATTTGACTTGGGTATGGCGACGATATGGTGGCAACGAAATTCATTAATGTCTTGTCTATATGTACACTGGTTGCCACAATTTCCACAATTAACACTCATCGGTAAAACACGGTGTGCTTGTAGAATAGAAATGTGTTTCGTATAATTTCAAACGGAAGTGGAGTACAGCCTTGACACAAAGAATCCATGATTAAACTGCGTAAAATGTGCACACTGTGCTACCCCTTTATATAGGCGTGACCTATGTTAGCGTTAAATAGGCAGTGTTGCTAATGTCAATCGGACAAAGAGAAGAAAGAAATAGGCCTAAATTTACGATAGGCGTACACAAAATGGATGAAAATCCGCTCCCTGATTACCCGTTGCCATAAACCACCAGCCAGTTAAGGGGCTAATAGAAAGCCAGATGAACGTAAATAAACTAACGTAACCAAATATATACTGTTATAAACATTGGGACATGACTATTAAAGCGTAATGGAAAGAAAACACGAGTATATAATGAATAGCCCTCCAAAAAAATTACAATTTGTTGCTAATTTCGCCAGCCATACGAACTTAGTATCAATACAAATACCCACTAACAGTAAATGTAGGGAAACAAAATATAACAGAAAGGAATGGGTATAAAATAGAGTGGTTCACCGTTGGGGCACAGATAAACCAGGACCCAAAAGGCATTTAAAGGTGTATTTAGGAAATCAGACAAACCAAGATAACCTAACCTAACCTAACCTAGACTAAGCATACCTTCGGTCCTAACCCAATGTCCTTCGTGACCTAACCTAGTATCCTTCGGGCCATCGGCAGACCATGAATATGAATGCAACGAAAATAAAGATACGAATAATGTATGAATAAGATGCTACAATATAGCATACTAGTGCAATATAACTCGTAGCATAGCAACACTGTAAAATTCCTACAATGCAATAACAGTAAATATAGTCAATAAAACTATGTTAACATCGTTATCCAGTAAAAAAAGCTTTTTCCTCGTTGGGGGTAAAATAAACCAGAAACCAGCAGCCACATAGAGGGCTATTATAAAGGAATATAAATATGAAAAAACTTCTAGAATGAAATATGGCGTATGTAATCAATATAACGCTTAAAAATAGCTAATTAATGCTATAATTATCCATCGATAGCAACACTGTATAAATAAAACTACGCAGTAACTGTAATAGTCAGGCCATATCAGAAAATAACAAGGATTGCCAAGGATATAGCCAAACGGTGCGAGAAAACACTTGCATTGGTAACACTGAAAATGAATGTATAAGGAAAAAACACAATGGAAGGGAAAAAAAATCAGAAATCGCCAAATATGCATTTAAATAACAAAAATATTCCGGATTCCCCAGTATTTGCAACTCTGTTTATGAAAAACACGCCATATAAGAAAAATATAGCCAAAATATACGTAAATATATGAAAATATAGCCAAAATCTATATACATAAAGCCAAGATTCTGTCTGCGTGTGTGTGTGTGTCCGCGATGCACGCCTACACCGTCCAACTTTGTGTCCTCAAAATTTGCATGTAGGTGAGTCTTGATCCCCTTCAGGTTTAGGGGGGGTCATACAACGAAACCACATATAACGAAACGTGGAAGCGAAATAATAATAAAATACAGGGGAAAAAATCTACGGAATCACCATACCACATTTCAGCCTTCCCGCATGAACCGCAAAAACAGCGTGATGTTTAAAGTTTCATTTAGGTAAATTTGTTCTTACAGAATTGTAGAGCTTGATTTTACACACCAGAATCTGTAAACTAAAGTTTCATAGGTCCACTGGTTTGCGTACAGCAGCGCCATGAGTAATAAAGTAGTTACCCCTAAAACCTCCCTAAAAATGAGAAAACGTGAGCGAGCGTACTCACGCCACTCACTGAAGGCCCAACCTAACCAGTGTTACTAATGAAGTGGGTAGTTAATATAACAATACTGAGAAGCAAAATACTGTCTGAAGCTAATGAAAATATTTTAGGCTACAGCACGGATATTATTCGAATTGTTTATGCGTTATCTCAGTAAGTATATTGTCGTTCACGATTTATTTTACTTATTATTAATTTTTATGCATTTTTATGATTGATTTGTACCATATTGGTAGAATATTTTTGTAACATATTTTCTTGAGGTCTTCATTCCTGCTCCAGTACCTCTGCTTTGCGGGATATTGGTTATTTGTGCAGCCTTATAAGTCTTTTGCTATTGCATTTTATTCGTACTGTATTTTTTATTTGCACAGATTCAAACCCAAGGCCAAATGGGTGGGCAGATTCAGCTGAAACTTGGTGGGAATGTCCTCCACTGATCAAATAGTTAAAACACTGACTTCCAAATTTTTTATAACGTCTTTTTCGGCTCAAAAACGGCCCAATTCTGGTATTTTCTGCTAACTAGCTCGAATACTAATTCATTTATTGCAATGAAACATATATTGAGCTGTACCGCTCATGATGATGATGGTGATTGTTGATTTTCGGTGCGCACCAGCTGCATTCAGGCTATATGGCACCCACACCATATCGGAAAACCAATGGCGTTTACGGCTTTCGAACCTCGGATCATCGGCTTGGAAACCCGGCGCTCTAACCACTACGCCGGGGTCTCAGATGCTCTACAACTGCATACATGATTTATTTACAGAAATATAAAATTGTTGAAAATATTCAAGAAAACTATTGCAACACTCAATAAGTGATTGTTTTGTTGCTTTAGAATTACATAAGATTTATTTGTGCTAATATTATGGCTGATGGCGTACTTCTTTTCACTTCTTGCATAAATTCCACTGAGCTATCAACAGGCGGCCACAGGTCGCCAGCCCTTCGCAGAAACTAGCGGCTATTGACCGCCCGTAGGGCGGTGGACAGGCGCCAAGCGCCACTGCCCTCCGCCGGAGCTAGCTGCTCCAAACCGCCCGAAGGGCAGTGGAAGGGCGGCCGCAGGCCGCCAGCCCTCCGCAGGAGCTAGCGGCTCCTAGCCGCCCCAAGGGCGGCGGAGCAGCTAGTAATATCTTAAAGGTAAGACCATAGTATAAGCGTGTATTCCCCCACCCAAAACCCCGACTTCCCAACTCTCTCCCCCATTATCGTATGAGGGGTGGGAAATGGGCATATTATGGGCAAAGTGGGTATTAGTGGAAGAAACACCACAGATGAAAATTGTCTTAAAAATGTCCAAAATAGTGATAAAACTATGTAATATATAACTACTAAATAACGGTAATACGTTCAATAAATACCAGAAAAAGGCACTTATTACAATCTATCATATTCAAGAGTACTATATAAACTCTATTTGGTCTTTAGCAACCACCATATACTTTAATCAGAGAGCCCATTCAGACTTTATTACTACTGTATTAATATACTCCTGACTATACATATTTATCACAAAACTATCACATATAAGTGTACTATACTGACCCATTTTTGCTGATTCCAATGTATATAATTCTATATATGCATAAAAGGCACTTACATTTTAGAATACAGTACTATTGCTGATAATGTGTGTATAAATTGCCAAAAAGCACATTAATATTGTATAAAATTATTTGTGCAAAATCAAAACTACTGTATTAGAAAAGTCCTTAAAAAAACATTCTCATGAATATTTAGGACAATACAGATAAATAAACTTTCAAATAACATTATTGGTATTTAGTAATTCCACATACAGTATATTGTACTTATGAGTCCTTTTGGGCTATTTAAAAATTGGGATATAAAAAATTAACAAATACACAATGCTCATAGATGCATTTAAGTACTGTATACTGTATAATTTGGGTACTATTTTATGAATGCAAGTTTATTTGGACCATAGCCGATTACAGCCTTTTGGATAATGTGGACCAGATTTGGACCTTAGTCTTTGGTGATTGAGATCACTTATGAACTGCAGAAAAAGGGCAAAGGCATGTTACCCAAACCATAGATATCTATTTAGACCAACTTCTTTAAAAAATTGATACGAAATTAAGTACAGTATATAAATAAAGAAGTAAATACAAAACAGCATGAATACCAGGATGATCACTTTATACCCTGCCTCTGACAATAACGTGAAATTGGGAGGAGGTTGATTCTGAAGGGTGTTTATTGAAAGAATTACCGTTTTGTAGCAGTGTTGCTAGATCCAGCAAGGTCCCAGTATTTTGCCCTGATAATTTCCTGTACTTTACCACAATTATTTCCCCGTAGTTTGCCCAGGGTAGGTCCCGGTAGTTTTCCCAGGTTAGGTCCCGGTAGTCTGATGCGGTCTAGGTTAGGTTAGGTAAGGTCAGGCTAATTTCAAAATGCCCCATTTTAATATGGGGCATTTGCGGAGGAAATGCCATGGAAGAAAATAATCTTAGAATTGTCTAAATAAGTGAGTAATCAAGGTAGAAAAATCGTATGCAATAACAGTAATTCTTTCAATACAATATTTACCTTCTGGGGAGCTTGGGGCAGCTAGGCAGGTGTGGCAGCAGGCAGGTCTTCCTTCGTCCAGGACTCGAGATTAAGTGACTGACCCAGCAGTCGCTGGGCCCTTATATATTGTAGAAATCAATTCCCGGATAAGGCGTCCCCACGTGATCTCCTGACCCGCACTCGAGGGCAGGTATACGTTCCCACGACTGAGTCATATCGGGGCAAGGAGTGGAGACTGCAGCTGGCATCTCAGGGGAGCAAGGCGGCTTGACTGTCGGCCGCACGTATCCCTCGAGGGGATTAGTCCTGTCTAGGAAGGGGATTACTGTACTCGCCATTCCGAGGCTGGATATGAATAGACATAGGGATATAGGAGTGGGTATACCTGGAGCAATAAGAGTGGCTATATATGTAGATATAGGAGTGGCTATATATGTAGCCACTACATTATAAAAACATACACCTGCATGTGACTATAACTTGCTTTACAAAATGTACTAGTCTGTATAAAATCATGAGTAGCAAAACCATTCCTATCATGGGCGAAACCACCGGAGAGTGAACTGATTGAGGTGCGAACACCTACAGGTGGCGAACTGGCAGGTGTCAAAACATCTGAAAACCTTGGTGGTGTTATTGGTGTATGCAAAGGTTCTTCCAGTTTAAACTCCAAAAGTACGGAAAAATCTACATATATCGACTCACTCAGTGCTACTGTTCGTGCAGAGTACATTATAAAAATATCCAGTGCCAGTGTACATGTTGATCCCAATACTTTGCCCAAAAAGATGGGCAATTGTAATGTAGAAACATATCCTCCAGTTACCTACCCAGATATTTGTGACTATCTAATATCATCACCCAACCCAAATTATACCTTCCAGTCGAAAAAATGCCACAAAAGCTTAAAGGCACACAATTTTTTCACTAGTGGCTGGGATAAAGAAGTGAAGGTATGGCAAACAATGACTTCTACACCAAGCTCTCTGTCTCTCACGGAGACAGTTTATAGCCCTTTGGAAGTCAGTGTAGGTATCCTAAATGCTAGTGTACCTCCTCTACCTCGATGGTCAGTTCGATGGAAGGTCAAGGTTTATGACCTGAGAGTACCTGTGTGTGTGTGTGCGTATATATATATATATGTATATATATATATATGTGTGTGTGTGTGTGTGTGTGTGTGTGTGTGTGTGTGTGTCTCCAACCTGTCCAGGTGGCGTGCTTTCTGACTGTAAACAGATTGGGAAGTATTTTTAGAGTGACCCTTTGTCCATTTGACCCTCATAATGGTTTTTTGGTGTACACACTTGTTTGCGTATGGCAGCGCATTAAAATCCAAAAAGAATAAAATAGTTTCCCATAACACGTCACAAATAAGTGAGTGTATGCAATTTAGTGGTTTGCATGGCATGGCATATCTATCTATCTATCTATCTATCAATAGCTCTGACGCCTCGTTCCCTCCGGAAACTCCCCCCAAGGAGATGGCCAAGGCAGTCGGCAGAAGTGTCTCCAGTTTTCCCTGTTCCAACACTCCCTCGATCCTTACTTGGTCAAGCCCTGCTCTGCCCCTCACATACTTGTAGCAACGCCAAGTACCTTGACGTATCTCCAACCTCCATGGTTACCTTTTCGAAACTTCTACCGAACGTGTCTACCTGGTGGGCACGCGTAGGTGCTCCAGACGGCTTAAAAGTGGCCAGATCTTGGCTTTCAGGGACAATTGCAATCTGGCGATATCCCATGGCGCTGTCCATTATAGTCATCCAGTGGGTGTGACCAGCAGCTATATCTGCCACCGTGTGGTGGGACAATAGGATATATTGGGCGTCATATGTACTTGTTTAGTTTAGTTAGGTCCACACGCATCCTTATCCCAGCATCTTTCTTTGACACCAGCACCATGGGATGGCACCAATCCGTGGGGTAATTTATGGGGGCAAATATGTCTTTCACACGGAACTCATCGAGTTGTTTCTTGATATCATCTCTCCAGCAGTAGGGCAGTGGTCTGGCGGTGGTGACTGCATACAGTTTCATATCAGATGTGAGTTCTATCACCATCGGGTTACCAGTCATCGTGCGTAATATAGCTTCTCCACCAAATACACAAGGAAAATACGCCTGGATTTTGGCCGAGTGTGCAGCTCGAATCTCCTCTGATGGATCGAAGTCGTGTGGCCAGGCTGGTAACTGGCTGATGTTTGTTGCAACTACTGATGGATTGGAGTACTTTGCAATTACTTCGATTTATTTAAGAAAATCAGCAGGTACGATCGCTAGAGCTGTACAGTCAAACCAGCTAATCAGCATTCCTGATATGTTGTCAATTACATGCATTTTTGTCTCAACCTGACGTTTCCCCAATTCCAACGAACAACCAATTTGTCCCTTGCACTGCAACAGGTTGCCTCCAACAGCACTGAATAACTCGTGGGTAGGAAGCAAATTGTCGACTTTGATTCCTAAATGACGGGCTAGCTGACTGCCCATCACTGTAGTCTCCGCTCCTGTGTCAGGTGTTCAGTGTATAGTATCGGATCCAGCAGGATGAGTCACCCTCACCGATAATCGAGGAGTAGGGTGCAAATCCACCCTTCTAGTGTAGACATCGGCAATAGTCTGTCTCACATATTGTTGATTTTGGTGGTGTCGACGTTCTCCCCACCTTGCTGTAACTGGCGTTGACATACCCTCCGCCGCCCATTCTGTAGATGCATCTCTTTCTCTAACGTCAAAGTCTTACACTCCAGCATTGTTTTCACAGGAGCCACAAACCACGTGGTTGCGAAGTTGGGAGTCGAAGCATTGCTGGCAGAAGTCACAAAAAGATGCAATTATTTTAAGGAGCAAAGGAAATCGTCAAAAGACTCCCCCTCCTCTTGCTCCCGAGAGTAAAACTCACGCCAATCCACCAACACATTCCATTGTGTCCTAAGATGTGCCTCCATCACTCTTACTATTTCCTTTACTGCAGTGTCCTCAGTATTTGGAAGAGCGTACCTGTTTACCCTGTCCCAATCCTCATTCAGCAAGCTTAACAGGATAGCTCGCTGCTCCTTCTGTGGTAACTTATCAGCATGGGTCAACAGCATGTATCCATCAAATTTCATCTTCCACGCAGTGAAGTCACGTAGGGAGGCTGAAGAGGTCAGGAATGGTGCTGGTGTGGAGGCAGGATTCAGATTGGGTGGGGTTTCACTGCTGGCAGGGCGGTGATCACTGCTGGTTGAAGCAACCCCACCTGGGCTCAGTAAACACTCCATCATAGCCACCATACGCTCATCACGTTGGGTTGACAGGGCTGTCTGCTGTATCAGGAGATTTGCCAACTGCGATATGTCTCCCATATCATCCCGCGAACACCAGAGTCAAGGTGAGGAATCCCAAATTCAGGTCCCTTTTCTCACTGCGCCATGTTTAGTTCTTTCTGAATGGCAGGGGCAGAGGGAAACACTAAAGTATAACACCGTCTTTACTTAAGAACAGGCTTATCAGAATACAAGTGAATGTGACCCTAGCAGTATGACAGCTGGCCTCTAACTGCCAGGCCAGGTTTTTAAATCATCGAAAGTGAGCTAATCAATAATGTCGTTATGTTCAAGACATTTCAGTCAGCCATTAAACAATTAACATGGTCTAGGACGAGTTAGGTTCGGACATTGTCCAAAATCTGGGACACAAGAACTGAGGCCAAAAAGATTCCCTAAAGCAGGGGCAAAAAAAGATAACCGAATACCAAGCAAGTATGTCAAGTCTTTGCAAAGCACAGCTGCAAATGCTTTTATAATGATGAAAATATTGAGGGGGATAGCGAGAACGCAGTCCCCCGCTAACAAAAATTGCGCACTCGAGTTAACCACATTTGGGTTAATCGCAAAGGTCAGCACCACCGCAGTGCAATGGTGAGCCTCGCCCTGGGAAAACCACCTTAATGATCACGGTATCTCCTGTGCCAGGTAAGTATGTTCTAAGAATTTTTTTTTTTTATTTAAGGTTTATTGTGCATTACAATACATTATACATATACATATAGCACAGAGTTATACATACAATATACTTGAAATACACAAAGCGGGCACCAGCCCGCCGGTTGGAGTTTGGGTGTTCCCGTGCTGTGTTGTATGGTGGTGGCGAGAGGTGCTGTGCTCACAGGTGGCGGGGGGGCCGCCCTGAGCACCTGCAGCATCAGGTCAGTGGGTGTGTGGCGAACAAGGAGGGCGGCCCTGGCCTGGCGGCTGCTGAGAAGTCCCCAACCCGCAGGCTGGGCGGCGGTTGGTGGTAACGGCGCTGATCTGAGGGCGGCCGTGGTTGGGCAGGAAACGAGGTAGTGTACTAGCAGGTGGCGGCAGTGCTTCCCGCAGTGGTCGCACTCCTGCCCCTGGAAGCCGTCGTACAGCTCCTCCCTGGTGCAGTAGCCCAGCCTTACGCGCTGCAGCAGCACCCCGTCTGACCTAGGCTGTTGCTGGGAGGCATCCAGTGGCTGGTAGTCGGTGGCGGCGGCATACCAAGCCGCCTGTCTCTTCCTCGCTTCCAGTTGCCGGTGTGTGTGGTGGGCGTGCTGGGCTGCGGCGCGCTTGGCGCATGCCTTTACTTGGCGCAGACTGAGGGACACATGCCTGGTCACCTGGGGGCAACCAGCAGCTCTCTTGGCCGCTGCGTCAGCAGATTCATTGCCTCGTACTCCAACTTGGCTAGGGATCCAGTTGAGCTTCACCTGCCGCCCCTGCGCTGCGATGCTCTGGAGGATACCCAGAATGGTGGTGATGAGGCCCACATTGTCTTTGGGATGCGGCTGCTGGAGAGCCTGTAGCCCCGCTCTGGAGTCGGTGTGCAGCATCACAGTGGGCTCCTGTCGGTGGTGGGTGTGCTCCAGAGCCAGTTGGATGGCCACCAGCTCTGTCTGTGGTGATGGCAGCAGCACCCGTTCTCCCGCTGTCAGGATCGACTGAGCCGTCGGTGTAGTACGCCGCACTGTCTGGTTCAGTGACTTGTGCAATGGCCATGAGGGCATGCTGCCGCATCTCCTCTGTGATGCACTGCAACTTGCTGGCGGGCAGCTGCGTGGCGGAGAAAACTGCCGCGGGAGGCTCCCACGGGGGCGGGGCATAATAGGTGGGGGCAGGGAGGTCCGCCTGCAGCCAGTCCTTTGTGTGGGCCAGGATGGCTTGAAGCAGCAACGGGTTGCAGCGTAGAGTGTCGACGCCCTGGGTGGCCGCCAGCCGCAGTCTCCTCTGCGTCACACCCTCCGCGTCGCGCTGCAGCACCCTCAATATGTGGCAGGCTGTGATGTGCTGTACCCTGGTGGTGAGGGGTACCAGGCTGGTCTCACTCTGCATGACGCATGCACTGGTCCACCTCGGAGCTCCCAGCATGGTCCTCATGGCGGTGTTCTGCACTACCTCGAGCCACTCCTGCTGGTTTGGGGAGAGTGCTAGGAGGACGAGGTCACTGTAGTCCACCAGGGAGCGTACCGCCTGCACGTAGTACAGGCGTAAAACGGAGAAGGTGGCGCCTGCAGTGGGTCGCGTCATGGCCCGCATCACGTTCAGCCTGGCCTGCATCCTCTCCCTCAGGTAGGCGGGATGGGTTGTGAAGGACAGCCGCTTGTCGACCCACACACCGAGGTACTGATAGGAGTTGGTCCAGGCCAGATCGATTCCTTGGACACGGAGCTGCCATGCTGGGTCCGCCGCCTTTAACATCATGGCCCGGGTCTTCTCTGCTGATATCTTGAGCCCCAGGTCTTGGCACTTCTCGCTGATGAGGTCAAGCGCTTGCTGTGTTTTCCTGAGCCTGTTGCCCTTTCCGGTGACCATGAGGGCGAGGTCGTCTGCGTAACTCAGCAAGACGGTGCCGGTATGGAAAGGCAGGGCTACCAGTTGCTCCATCAGCAGGTTGAAAAGTAGGGGGCTGAGGATGCTGTCCTGGGGTGTCCCATTTTCCCTCTCTTGGAAGCTCGACTTGTGACCCTGGAATCTGACCCTGGCACGGCAGTGCTGCAGGAAGTCGCGAAGCCATGCCAGCATCCTTCCTCGCACCGCTTTCTTCACAAGTGCGTCGAGGATGGCGTGGGGGCTGGCCAGTTCGAATGCCTTCTCCAGGTCGATGAAGACAGCAACGGTGGGGCGGTGGTTGATATGAGTCATCAGGGTGAGGATACTGTCTGCTGTGCTCACTCCGCGGGTGTAGCCAAATATGTGTGGGTGAGAGGGCCCTATGTGCCACTGTAGCCGAGCTAGCACCATTTTCTCAGCTGTTTTGGCTAAGCAGCTGAGGAGAGAGATGGGCCTAAGCTTGGAGGGCTCTCTCGGCTTGGGGATTGGTTTGATGTCGGCTTCCTTCCAAGCGGGCGGCAGGCGTCCCGCTGTCCATGAGGCATTGAGCGTGGCTAACAGCGCGGCATCCCCAGCCGGTCCTGCGTGAGCCAGCATGGAATATGGCACACAGTCTGCACCCGTTGCTGTGTCGCGGCCTCACCTCTTTGCCTGTTGCAACTCTTGAAGGGAAAAAGGCCGGTCAGTCATGTCAGCTACCTCCATCGCCTCCCTGAGAGCCTCGTCGCGGTGTGGCTGGAGCTGCTGTTGAGTGCATCATGTGTGGAGACGAAGCTGGTCGCTGGAACCCCGCGTGGTGAAGGTAGTAGCGAGCCTCTCTGCCTCCTGCTGTGGGTGCTGGTGTGCAGCCAGACGGGGTGGGGCAGCGCCAGAGGCTGTCCTCAAGGACTCCCTACCACACCCAGACCCATCAGTTCTGCATACATTAAACACAACAACAAACACTTTATGCTATTAATTACCAATATCTATTCAATATGATAATTCTTTATGATAACTATAAAGAATTATTATTTATACATATACTGTTATAGAGACTTTATAAACAGAATCTTTATTTCAACACAAAAGCATACTGTATATGAATCTTACTGAACTAAAGCAACAACATTGCACTACTCGAATATAAGTTATGATACACACTACGAAAAGGGTCAGTGAGAATTTTGGTGACTATTGATTAGCATGAATGTAATAATACAAACAAGCTATGGAGCTACAATAATAAAAGACTAGATGTAAAACAATTGGTCTACTCCTCACACTCAGAGAACCAAGAAGTCTTCAATTATAACAGTTTACCCTAAATATAAGAGAGGAAGAGTTTTCTCCAATTATTGATTTACTTATTATTCATTGTAAGTTAATATAAAAATACCTCACTTCAATAAAAGCAACAACATATATAAAGCAAATGCACAGACACTACTATCTGATGATGTTAATGAAACTAACAATATAATATAAAGGTAAAAAACGGAGGAGTAAATTTACTTTATAACCCGTGACTTGGTCTAGGTATAAACTCTAATAAAGTATGTATTACAAGAAAATTAATATACTATAGTTTTTACAAACCTACTAAAGGAAACCAGACATCTGAAATACCGATTTCATCATTTAAATAAACACAAAACATGTTATTAGGAGACGTAAGTATACAGGTAATGTTGGAGAAGATATCCAGGGCTAAAAAGACATAATAAACACATCCTTACAGTGTCATCGTGTCATTGTTACCCGGAGTGTTAATACCTTGCTGTGATTTACCAATATACAGTACACTCTACATTTATCAAATAACAGTATCGCTTCTCGGCCTCTTGGCTAAGATCAAAGTGTAGTATCTGTTCTTATCAGCTTAATATCTGATACGATCCCCATGTGGGATCTACGATATTAATCTGGTTTTTGGACCATGGCATAGTGCTAGGGGCTTGTTCCACCTTTGCCACGGATCGGTCCGGTATCGCAGTACCTCCGGGATCGGTCCCCTCCCCTCGGGGAGAACATACACAAATATCAAACCAAATTATATAATATTACTAGCTGTACCCGGCCCGCTTCACTGGTCCAACCAAACTTAATATGATTAAGTACAGTGCCAGAAGGAGTTACAACAATCAATTTTCAAGTTTTTTGGTATTTCAGCATGATTTACATACAGGGTTTTTTGCTCAATCCTTTACCCGCCACGTTTTCTTTCTTTTCTTAAGTTTTGTTTTTGTAAGCTGATGTCGTAGCGTGGCGGGTAAAGGATGTACTGAAATAACTGTATAAAACATAAACAGTATAAAATTGTCTGTGTTGTGGTCAAACTTTCATTACAAAACTTCAGTGTACAAAAAAAAAAAAAAAAAAAAAAAAAAATCTTCTGGTTTGGGAGTCAATATATAGATCATGTTCTCTGCATTTCCATCACGTGAAAGTGCAACATAGAGCTGCCCATGTGTGAAGGCTGGATTATCAGAGAGATCAAGCCCTATAGATGTTATGGTTTGACCTTGACTCTTATTAATAGTCATTCCAAATGACAGCTTCGAAATGTAAAGTTTTTATGTACCTAAAACCTTCCCTGGGTCATGCACCTTCAGAAAATATATGGTTTGTACGGTCTATTTCTTTTGGTTTGGGAGAAAAATGCACATAGACAAACACACACACAGACAGACACCTCTCTTTTATAGATACAGATGTGCTCCGTGTTTTCTTTCAATGATATTTGGATCCTAAATTCATCCCAGTATCACCGGCTTTCTGAGACTTATCCGATGGGTGCTGACAGAACTAGGAAACGAACCCACGATAAGTTGTCCTTCTTTATTACTATTTTTTGTTTGTTATTTACATGACTCGGAGCTTCATCTTACACTCTAATGAAGCATCAAATTTGTCCTAATTAAACTCGTCTTAAACAAAGCCAAATGTCTGGGTGTTTGAGAAATTGGTCCGTTCGAGCTCTTCTTTATGGTTTTAACCAATAAATAGAATATTTGACATTTTAACGTAAATTTACGTCATGTTAAGTCATGAAAACCTTTTGGATGTAGGTGTAACCGTTTTTGAGTTATAAGCAGACAAACAGAAACGGTTTGCCATTTATAGTATAGATACACTGGCATTATTTTTATAGTGGAAATGTGCTAGATCTTATTAACAAAGCGAACAGTTGCTTCAGGTGGTCAAGTAGTTCTAATTAATTTGGAGCCCAAATGATCAAATCATCTAAATAATGTCTAACCCAGCCTTTATTTAAAAGGAGTGTCAGAAATGACGCCATTCGTCTAGGGAAAAGAGCTGGAGCACAATTTAATCCGAATGGGAGTCGTCGAAACCTATATAACGGGATACCATCACTGAATGTAGTAAGATCACGACTCTCCTCATCCAGTAGAATTTGAAAATAGGCCTCCCTCATATCAAGAGTTGGATAGTATTGATGTCCAGCTGCTTGTTTCACTAGCTTTTCCATCCTTGGAAGAGGATAGATGTCCGTTTCAAGCTGTTTGTTTGTATGCCGATAGTCCAAACACATCCTTTTACAACCATCTGGTTTATTAATGAGTACCGTACTATAGGAGATAACCAAGTTGCCGGGGAGCGTTCAATAATTTCTCGTTCTTCCACATCATCCAACATATCCTTGACTAATTGCTTCGCCTGCTCTGGATATCGATGACTGTAACCAGTGATGCAGTAGTCTTGGCCAGGTGCTATTTTTACGAATGCTCCTTATAAGTCAAAGATGGAAGTAACACATGGTGGAATTTTTGTTTCATCTTCTACATCATTAGGATAATGATAGTTATTGCACGTAAGAATAGCCTACTATCTCGAGTGTGGAATTTAAGCATGTCACCTTGTTACTATAACATTCCACACCACCATATTCCTCACAGGTCAAGATAGGCTCGTTCCTTTAAGATAGTCATTGAATATTAATATAGTAATTAATTTGTGACGATGACACAGATTTGTCAGTAGTAATAATGTCCAACATTTGATGAAAATTATGAACAGTGGTAGTGGTATACTGACAGTTGTCAATATAAGTTGTTTCTTGACAGTTCCGACCAAAGATAATTAATTGTACTTTTTTCATTACATGGTGAACCTTTAACAGGCTTTAGTGTTCACATTACTTTGTGATCATAGATGGATTTGGTAAGAATGGAAACATAAATCATATATTTGAGGTGTTGGATGCTTCATATGTGTTGGAGTTGATGAAGATTACAGTTGATACAGATTACATTGCACCTTATATGTAATGTACAGTTGCCAAAAAAGGTTTTGCGACAAAAAATGAATTAAATGTGGCGAAATCTGGTAGCTCTACCAATAGTAAACACCTAAAGACATTATGAATGAAGCACTTTCATCCCCACTCCCTGTGTTTGTAGTGATACCATATGATTGGCTGATGAACTGAGTCGCGAGACAGTCATATCTGCCCTTACATCTTTCAATACTGGATTACTACTAATTATTACATTAGGTATGAATAATTACTATTGATACTCATATTTTGACAAGTTACAATACAGAAAAAGAAAGTGAAAATATAATAATCATTTGTAAACAGTGATCCGAATAATATATTTGGCTGTGAGCAAGGTGAACTGGGGTGAGAGAAGTGAAGAAAGTTCTGTATCATCCTAACCGAAACCATTATAATATTGAGAGTTTTCTTGGCTTAAGTATATAATATATACTTTAATATTATTGTTGATCTTACTGTAGTACGTTCTAATCTATTTTACCCAAGTGTTATTAAAAAAAAAAAAAAATGTAAGGCCTATACATCACCATACATCAGTCTTGAGAAACATTAGTAAAATGTTGGTTCGAGATGGTATAAAGAATTTCGAACTCCAGTTAGGTTAACACTCTAAAAATGCCTGAATCCCAACAAAGGTGGCAAGGGAAGCTTTGATAGAGTGTGGTCTCGCGATACAGTAACACCCATTCATTCATAACATATTATGGTGTAGAGTAACAGTTCTCTTTGCACAGGAAGTAGGGTTGAGGACGATTCATTCACATGACTGGGGATGTTTACTACGGGTGGAGTTGCCAGATTTCGCCACATTGAATTCATTTTTTGTCGCAAAACCTTTTTTGGCAACTGTACAATACCCTATTTACACAAGACAAATTATTTAATTAATATTAATTGAGTTTAGGCCATGACGCTATGATGCTATGAAAAAACAAAATCTGTAAGTGAACCTGGCTTCGCGAGTACCACACTTGTGCAGGCCAATTAATGTATGTGGAGAGAGAGAGAGAGAGAGAGAGAGAGAGAGAGAGATGACCTCCATGGCATTCGCTACTTTAACTTTGAATGATAATTATATTTGTCGACATCGCTCAATCCGTCTATAACCACTTAGTTTTGTCAAAACTGAAGTGTGTGAAAGTTCAAAATGTAATTATATAATATTACCTCGGTCGAAGCCGTAAAATTTCATCGTAACATATCTAAAATATCATCAGTTATGACACTACTACCAATGTTCACAATGCTCGTAAAATGATGGAATTTGTTATAATTGACAGAAAATAAAGTAATCGTCACAATGATTAACTTCGTGGAACCAACCTACGAAAATTTATGAGGCCTGATTTTGATAATTAATGTTCTAGGAACATGGTGACGTTCTCAAACTCTACATTCAATATAATTTACTTATGTGAAGTAACTATCATTAACGTTATGATGCAATATTCGAATTATTAGTTAAAGCCAAGATGCGCTACTGATAACTGGCATACACTAAACATTCATAGAGACAGCTAGGGGAGTCTAGCTACTTCCTCATCAACCAGTATTTCTTTTACCATTGAGTGCATAGTATACTGATAATAAACAATAACAAAGGATTTTCCAACCACCCCAATGTTCGGATCTAACAATGTCATGTTTGTTATGTAACAGCTTTATATAGTTGACGTATAATTCATTACAGATTTATTGCTTACAGTCCCTGCGCTAACTTGGCTCAGTGAAACCCCACACCATTCCCAAGCCTACACCCCTCCATGACCATTCCCCCGATCTGCTCTGCCATGTGTTTCAGATATGAGAGTCGAAATTGGCGGTTCACACCTTTGTGGTGTAAAAACACTGACAACGCTGGAGTAATGAACGTGGCCCACAGTGGAGGAGACTGTACCACGTTCAAAACACCGCTTCTCGTCCGATTAGCGAAGTCAAGCAACATAGCGTGTGGTTAGTACAGACCGCCTGGAAACACAAGATGTTGGCATTTGTTTTTTTTTTATCCTCCTATAATTTCATTTCAACACAAACAACGAGCCATGCATCTTTTAAATATTGCTTCACACAACCAGATCCATTTAGTGTCATTACACTCAGCCTCCAATGAGACCTCAAAGATATCTAGGCCTCTTTTTTTTCTTTCACAACATCAACATCCCAAGACTTGATAGTGTAAACAAAATCTCACCATTAATAGAGAGAAATTACTCCTCACACTATCGACACCAGGACAGGATGGTTTAGTAAGATCTGAAACAATGACACTTTAATTTCAATTATAATAATTACTCACACTTGTATTCTTAAAAAAATTAGTTTAAATAGTATTGTAATAATATAAATACCTGTATGCACAATGTTTTTTTTTTTTTTTTTTCCGGTCTATTGACCTTGGTGTTGGTCATTAAGGCCTTTATTTTATTTTATTTTATTAATTTTTATTTTTTTTTATTTTTTGAAATTTATTTGTTATTTTATTTATTTATTATTATTTTAAATTGAACTTCTTGCATATTATTTTATGCATTTATTTTTATTATTATTATTATTATTATTATTATTATTATTATTATTATTATTATTATTATTATTATTACATTTAAACTTAAAATTAAACTTATATACTAATTGTTTTTCTTTTCTTTTTGTAACTTTATACAAAATTTAAATCCTAGCTAATAAGCTAATCTATGTACCTACTCAACCAATAGCTAACTAGACTAATACCTATTCCAGCCAATCGCTAAACCTAGACAGACAAATCGCTAAACCTATATTAGACAATCGCTAAACCTAGCTAATACATCATAATATACAATATATACAACACATAATTTATAACATTCATAATAGAAAAATAGACATACAAAATGGTAACAACAATAGTAATAAAAAGTCACATCACTCTGATCAGTTCGGTCTCCCTCAAGAAAGTCATCAATTTATCAGTCACATCACCATCCTCATCACCTAAGAGAGCTGAAGGTGTGAAGGGGACTTTTACTGCATCGCAGTAACTTATGAGGGAAGCACGTTCCCCCACAAATCGCCGACAATGCAGGATGATATGACTGATAGATAACACCGCATTGCAGGTGTTACAATGCGGTGTAAAACGTTTGTCTATATATGGTTCTAGGTGTGTTATCCTGGTGCAGTTGGTTCTTAATCTTGCGAGGATTCTTTCTTCCAAACGGTTGGGCCGGTTGGCAGTGGCCCAATTACCCAGTTGAGGCTTGATGGTAGAGATGTTAAGTCTGGTCCACTGACCTTGCCACAGAAGATTAATTGATTTCTTTCCGAGGGATAGACACGACTGTAGATCACGAGGGACGTCCCAAGTAACCTCGAGCTGTACAGCCGATTTTGCAAGTAAGTCTGCCCGTTCATTGCCATAAATACGACAATGCCCGGGCACCCAGATCAGAGTAAAGGACTTGTTGCATAAGTGCAACTTATTAATGATGCGACCCTGGATTTCATTAGAAATAGTTGACATGAGTTAATTGCCTGAAGGGCTGACTTGGAGTCTGAGAAAATTACTATTGAATTATAACAAGAATTTAGTGCATAGTCTATAGCTTTGTCAATTGCAAAAAGTTCTGCTGTAAACACAGATGTATGTATCGGCAATCTGTACCTAAGTTCACATTCACTCGACCATACACTCGCACCCACACGTTCATCTGACTTGGAGCCGTCAGTGTACACGTGATGAGACCCCAGGTGACTGCGGATGATACCACCAAACAGGTGGTGTATCTCCAACTCCGGCGCCTTTTCTTTGGATGATGGTAACCACGATGTGTTGACGCCGAAGTTGGGTGTCTCCCACGGTGGTATCTTGCAGATGGTAAACTTGTCGCAGTCCCCGAGGTCTATATGTAGTTGTTGTTCTAGCTGGTGGAGGCGTACAGCCAGTGGCCTCCGTCTTCCGTGGTGAAGGTAGTGATGTTGTTGAAGGGAGGCACTGGCCACGTTACCGATCTCCGACTTCCGGATAGTAGACATAGCGGTGTTGAGTGCGAGTTGATCCCGTCGAAGTCGGAGAGGAGGTATGTTCGCCTCCACCTCCATCCTAGCTACACGTGTACACTTCAGAGCTCCCAAACACACACGTAAACATTTATTCTGGTACACATCCAATCTCCCTAGT
This sequence comes from Petrolisthes cinctipes, assembly GCA_033782935.1. NCBI lineage: Eukaryota > Metazoa > Arthropoda > Malacostraca > Decapoda > Porcellanidae > Petrolisthes > Petrolisthes cinctipes. The sequence continues at coordinate 10,196,007 of JAWQEG010000062.1, read as the reverse complement.
GTTGTATCTGAAGCCGACCCATACACCTGTGAGCCATAGTCTAGCTTTGTACGAATAAGGGTCTTATACACCATTAATAAAGATTTCCTGTCGGCTCCCCATGTGGTACCTGATAGGTACTTAAGGACATTTAAAGGTTTTTCACAACGAGCAAGCAAATTATTAACATGATGTGTAAAATTTAATCTTTGGTCAAAATGAATTCCTAAAAATTTAACAGAATTATGAAATGGTACCGGTTGGCCATCTAACGTTACGTTAATTTGAGGTACTCTACGTTTACTAAAAATTACTCCGGTACACTTAGGAACGGAAAACTTAAAGCCCCACTGTAAGGCCCATTGGTGGACAGAGTCAAGCGCTGCTTGAATCCGTCCTACTGAAAACTGTGCATTACGTGACGAGTGCCACATTGCACAATCATCAGCATACAACGAGTATTTAAGATTCCTGGGAACTAGAGCTGATGACAGAATATCATTGATCATGATGTTAAAAAGTGTTGGACTAAGCACACTTCCCTGTGGCACCCCGTTCTCTTGGACAAAAATGTCCGATGTTACGTTACAGGGAAGGGTGACAGAAAAGGTTCTGTCACGCAAAAATTTGTTAATGAAACTGGGCAAATTTCCTCTTAAACCATAACCGTGAAGCTTCATCAGAATACCGTGTCGCCATGTCATGTCATAGGCTTTATGGATGTCCAAGAACACCCCTACCATGAATTCTTTATTGGCAAATGCCTTTGAAATGCAATGTTCCAGGTTCATCAAGTGATCAACTGTGCTCCGGTGTCTCCGGAAGCCACATTGTCGATCACTCAATAAACCCTTCACTTCTAAAACAAAAAGTAGCCTATTATTTATCATTCTTTCCATGACTTTACAGAGGCAAGAAGTCAACGCAATAGGTCGAAATGAACTGGGATTCACAAGACGACCAGACTGTTTAGGTATCGGTACGATCCACGCAAAGTGCCATGAGTCTAGGAAGGTGTTAGACACCCAAATTTCATTATATACTGCTAGCAACTTGACCAGGTTATCCTGGCCAAGATGCCGGATCATACCGTACGTAATGGTGTCAGGTCCAGGACTGGTGTCTTTACAGGATCTTAGGGCAAGGAGAAGTTCGTCTATCGTAAACTCCCGGTTGTATGGGTAGTCTACGTCTTCTGTGGCAAAGTCTATCTCTTGTAGTTCAGCAATACGTTTGTGATGGAGAAAACGTTGGTCGTAATTGGCTGAACTACTTACTTTTGAGAAACTCCTAGCAAGTACGTTTGCTACGTCCACGGGATCGTCGTAGATGTTATTATCCACTTGAAGAGTGGTGATGGGAGTATACGGGCGTTTGTTATTTAATATCTTTATAGTGGACCAGACTTTTGTAAGTGGTGTAAAACGATTCACCGTGGACACAAACGACCGCCAAGAGTCCCTTTTAGCTCTATCAATTCCTCTCCTTGCCTCAGCCCTCGCCCGTTTGTGAGCTATAAAGTTGTTCTGAGTGGGCTGTTTGTCAAAAATCCTGTATCTCCTATTACGTTTCCTTAATGCCTCTCGGCAATCCGTTGACCACCAATGTGCTTCACGCTTATTTCGAATTATAGAGGTTTTGGGAATAGCAACCTCGGCTGCGTGTAAAATGTTTTGTGTTAAATTTCGCATCTTTTCATCTATGGTCTCCCCGGACATATCTAGGTCGATGATCCTCCCGAAAGACCCCCAATCTGCTCTTTTAAAATTAAACTTTGGCACCAAAGGGGCCGAAACAGTATGACTTGAATAAGAGAGACAGATGGGAAAGTGGTCACTGCCAAGGGAGTCGGACTCAGGTTGCCAAGAAAAATCCTGGTGTATATCCGGGGATGCCTGAGACAAATCGATTGACGAAAAGTTGCCAGAACGATTGTCAACCCTGGTGGCTTGACCATCGTTCAGGAGGCAGAGGTTGGATTGTAATATAATGTCTGCCATCTGCCCTCCGCGAGCATCAGTTCTTAAGCTTCCCCACTGACAGTGGTGGGCATTAAAGTCGCCCAGTATTAATTTTTTACCGTGAAGTTGACCAAATAGATTATGAAATAAATCACTGTCAATGGGGCCGCGTGGCGGACAGTAGAGAGAGCAGATGGATATGTAGGTGTTGTGTATTTTCACTCTGCAAGCAACGGCTTCCAGAGTAGTGTTTAATGTTATTTGTGTCTGTGGATATGATTTGTGTGTGTATATTGCTACTCCGTGTCCATCGTTTCTCCTGTATGCGTTGTAATGTTTAAATTGTGTTGGGTCAGAGTGATTCTCCAACCCTGTCTCCTGTAAACAGACGATGTCTGGCCTGTGTGTGTGTAGTAATATTGATATGTTGTTCAATTTATTCCCAAGACTTCTACAATTCCACTGTAGTACAGTGAACATGGCGGTTTAAGAGTTACGGGGTCGGCCTGAGCGCTTAGTCTTCTTGTGCCGCCCGCCGCGTGGCGAGTGGCTACCGGGGGACCTTTCCTGGTTCTTGCGTCCGGAGACATCCATTGCTTCCTCATCAATGGTGAGTCTCCCAGACTCCACCGAGGAAGAGCTATCCCTTCTCTCCCCCGATGAAGTTGGAGTAGGGTGTGTGCAAGGAAGTGACTTGTTTGGTTTTAGGGTGGTGTAGTTAATTTTATCTGTCTTGTCTGACTTCTTCTTTTGTTGTTTCTCTGACTGCAAAGAAGCTGCAGCCTGAGAATAGGAGTTAGTAGATGGGGTAATAGTCTTAGAGGGGGTAATAATAGTAGTTGTAGAAGTAGATTGTTCAGCCTGTTCGCTCGGCTCTGACTCAGTCTGAGTACCAATAGTACACATCACGGGTCGAGATATCACCGCCGATGCATACGAGACATTGGGTGATGGGGTCGCTTGCGATCCCATCACCGCCTTCCTTGCATCATGATAGGAGATACCTCGCACTGCCTTCACCGAGCAGACCTCCTTCTCCAGCTTCCACTTGGGACAATCCCTCGAGGAAGTGGAGTGAGTACCCTTACAATGAAAGCAGGAGAGCTCCACTGATGTGCACTTTTCCTCAGCATGGCCAGGCGTCACGCACCTGCCACACACTGGAGAAGAAGCCTTACAAGTACGATTTCCGTGTTCATAAATCTGACAGTTCAAGCATCTAAGAGGGTTGGGGATAAAGGGTCTTACTTTAACGATTTCATAACCAATTTTGACAGTTTCAGGAAGTGAAACTTTGCCAAAAGTCAAAATTAGTGTTGCAGTCTTCTTCCTTATACCATCCTCTAAACGTGTAATAAATCTAGCATCAATGATATCTTGATTCCTCATTTCCTCAATTATTTCCGTTTCTTCCATCATCATTAAATCCCTACAGGTGATTACTCCCCTGCAGGAATTCATGGCTTGAGGAATCTTGGCTTCAACTTCATAATTGTGAATCTGACGTAATTTCAGCAAAGTGGCTACTTGTTTAGAATTAAATGTTTTGACTAGGAGGTCTCCAGATGCAAGTTTTTTAACTGATTCAACCACACCAGCCCAGCCATCAATAACCTTTTGAACAATGAAAGGATTCAGGCCGGCAAGTGGGGCCGAACCAGTGGCATGTAACATAACAAATGAGGCATTTTTCACGTCCATGTCAAGGGGTGTTCGAGTCTCGATTCGTCCGTCGTTTCGTGGTAGTGGTCGGTCATGGCCGCCTCCTCCGCTATACGGAGGAGGGGTTGGGAGGGAAGGGAACATAGTAACCACTTCCCCCAAGGATGGGGGGAAGTGGGAAGAGGAAAAGAAAACACCAGAAAGGGATAATACCAGCCCTAATTAACTAATGTTTGAAATCAACCTCTCAACCCACATTAAGGTGGTCCGTCTGTGTTTAACCACACCCAGAGCTATCAGTGGGGGAGTCCACCATAGGCAGGAGGCAAAGTTGATCTCAATATAAAGATATAGACACCTACTATATCTTCTACCAGCTATGGAGGGAATGAATACTAGCTAATCCTAGTGGTCACCAGAAGGGCGAAAAAAAAGAAACTACTGCCGGTGCGGCAGGCCCTGGCAGCTAGAGGAGAGAGCATAAATCATACGTCTTCTCTCTCCACGACCCAGTCTCAAAGTCCATGCACAATGTACTCTTTCACACACCCTAGTTATTTCTTAGGTTATGATTACCGGGAAACTTATTTGGGGAAACAATATCACTTTTAGTAATTTATATATTATAATAAATGTTAGGCATAATATTTGTGAATCAATGTTTTTAAATAAAATTTAATAAATGATTGTGCCATATTTATATTGTAAGATATATCAATGTTAATAATATATTAACAGCATACTTCCATAATAATAATTGATTGATGCCCTTCTTGCATTGAATGTCTCGTCCCAAGAAAATACATCATACATTAACCTGTATATAATGATCATTATGTGATTTTAATATATTGTATATATAATGGTTTACTGAACACCTATTTACACTATACAATGTTACTATACACGTCACAATATATATATATATATATATAATAGGCGAGCCCACACTTTAAAGCGAGTTGCCAAACGGCATTTTGATGGCGATTTCTAGGCTGGAAAATATGTCCTATGTCGGGCAAAGTTATATTGGGCTTCCTATTGTGGAACGACTTATTATAACTTATTCAATATTTTTTACATATTTTTAACTTATCTTGGACTTATTTTCATACGAATACAGCCATGAATAAAAATATATCTCCTATTATTTCAGAAGAGGCTTTTTAGTCCGCTTATACGCAAAGATAACAAAATTAGAATGATATACAAACTTATACAGGCCTTTTATAATTATATTTTACATTTTACGTCGTCAATGATAGTAAAAATACTAAATCACAATAAGATGTTGATAATATATTGGTGTCTCCGTACGAGACGTTCTCCGCTGCTGCAGCAACACGTAAACGTAAACAAACAAACTCGCACCATGGGATCCCAGCAGTATCCACAGTCCACACATTCAGTTAGCCTTGCTTTCACCTATTGTATTCGTCCTAAGTCTACAGAAATACACTATGGAGGAAGAAGTTGGAAAGTGGACTAATGCTGCACTCCGGCAGTTTCTAAAAGCAAGGTCAATACCCTACTCAGGATATAACAAGAATGACCTTGTTTCCATGGTGAAAACGGCAAAAAATAACCCTGGGATTGTAGAAATTCTAGAAAATGACGACACGAGTGAAGTGAGTGATCGAAGACGGACAGTGGAAATTGATGGGCAACAGGTTACCTTCCCAGACCCTCACTTACTATCCATGTGGGACAGCAACCTGCTAACTCTTCCTCCCCTTACCGCACCATACTGTCTCATATATTTAATATCAAAGATGGGATGGTCAGCAAACAGAATTACTGGGTATGAGAAAGAGAGGGGGTACCAAATGTTTCTGAATAAACATATTTGGAAGGTGCTGGTGAAACCTGTTGATCATGGAAGAACTTTTGTGAAAGGGAGCTGTACAAGGCAGACTGCTCAAAACGAGAGCCCTTATGAAGTTTGGGGTTTACTGTCTTCAGGAGGAACCATTGAGGCTGCAGGATGCCAGTGCACAGGGTGAGTAATAGCCTATAAAACTTGTTAGTGCCCAGTAGCCAGTTCTGGTTTTTTCTTCAGAAATATTAGCAGACCTTTGTTAAGAGTAGAATTGTTTTATTTGACAGGAATATTAGAGTTGGATAAGACCTGCAATACTTGTAGAGAATATAACAAATCTAGTTTAAAAAAAAAACTGTTTAAATAAAGCTCATACTACTACAGTTAATATATACAGTACTTATAAAAATCATTCCATTATGATTATTCAGAGCCCACTGGTTCTGACTGTGATAAATAGATATTAATTTTCAACCCAATGTAGTGTTATTGTACATAAGTGCAAAAGACATTTATACTTCATTCATGGGATTTAATTTAAATTAAGTACATCCGATGCATAGGATTATACTGATTTTGTTTCAATGTATATGAAATTTGAGCCAAAAATAGGTAGTGAACCATATTGTTAGGTAGTTGTATCTATTTTTGTTATTCTAGTTATAGTATAGGACTAGTACAGTACAATATTTAGGCCTAGCTATTCCCTGGTAACCTAATTATTTCTCTTTTAGAGATGATGGAGGCTGTAAACACGTGGTGGCCCTGATGTTTGCTGTCGCAGATTTTGTCACAAAAAATGGCCTACTGGGTGACACTCCAACATGTACAGGACTGCCATGTCAGTGGAATGTACCCCATCGGAAGGCTAGGCAAGAAATGGCAGCTAACATAGATTTCAGGTGTGTACCATAATTGTGTGCTCTTCTGCTTAATACTTTATAGCTCTAGGAGAGCTGACAGTCTGTGTTGTAAGTTTATTAAATCAGAATACTGTAGTTGTGAAATTCAAATTCATAGCTATGGTACAGTGGACAGTATAAATACGGATATACAAACTATTGTAGTTAGTGAAGAATTATGCATAAAGGGACACAGTGAACATCTCATTACGTATAGAAGCTTGATCAAGTAACTAAGTAAATTAAAATGTTTGAGATGTTTATAAAAAGTTCTAGAATAACAAGCAAACCCATGCAAGGTGTTAAGAGTAATTTAGCTTACATTTAATTTTTTTTTTTTTTAATTTGTTGACTTTTTTCATTTATTTCTGGAACTTCAATCACATACTCGATTCTTGTCTTGATTTTGTATTTTAAATGCCCAGTCCATCTTTCACATCCAGATATTCACAGAGCTTGGCCTGCCTGGGAATTCATCCAAGAGTGTATGGTACTGTTTGCAGTGCAGCATCTGGTGGAGAAAGTGTGGAACCAGGAGAGATATGTCTGGTGCTGTTTTTCCCCTGTAGTCTATACTATTAGTGTCATTATTTCATGTACTATACAGTCTCAGCCAGGTGTAAGTATCCACCCTCTCTCAGACAAACCGGACCTGTGGCAACAATGCACTCATGGATACAAGAGGTGAAACAGGGCAAGACTCATCAACCTGAGTTGAATCAGCTACTTTAGCTAGCGAGATGGTAATGGAAGCCATTGTTTCTAACTGATTCGACTCAGGTTTCAGGTTGATGAGTTTTGCCCTGTTTCACCTCTCATATCCAAGGCCGTGATGTTGCCACTTGTCCTGTATGGCTGAGAGAGGGTGGATAGCACGAGACTGACTTACATTTTTTATGTTCTGACCCCATAGGAAAGATACAGGAATTCAGCGACCATTTCCCCCACGCAGTGAGTACTACAAGAGTCATAACTCCTCAGACAGCTTCAGTTCTTCTGATCTTCTTCAAGAATTTATGGCTGTGTCTGGCCAACGGTCTTCGTATGCCATGGTACTGAATCCTCCATCACAGGTACAGTTGTTGCCTCCTACTATTCCAGAGCTTGCCAAGGCATACTGTAGGGGTAATTTTAATTGTTCTTTTCTGGAGTTCATCAAACAACAGGTTAGTGATCAACAGATACAGATATTGCAGGAGAAGACAAGTACCCAATCAAAATCGAAGATTTGGAAGCAGCAAAGGATTGGAGCTTTAACTTCCACAACTATGCACAATGCTGCTCACTATACTCGTGACAAGAATGATAATTACATTGTGCGGGAGATTTTCGGCCTGTCGAATTTCCATGGTAATTCTGCTACTAAGTATGGCAATGACACTGAACCATTAGCAAGAACATTGTACAAACAACAAATGAAGAAGACTCACACAAATTTGAAAGTCACTAGGTGTGGCATGTTTGCAAGTAAAGACAATCCCCTTATTAGGTCAAGTCCAGATGGAATTGTGGAGTGTACTTGTTGTGGAACTGGACTTTTGGAAATTAAATGCCCATACAGTAGTAATATAAGATCATTGAATGGAATGGAAATTGCTACCACTCAGAATTACCATGTAACCACAGTAAATACAGGTAAAGTCACACTGAAAAGATCTTCTCCTTGGTTCACTCAGATCCAGACACATCTAGGTGTATCAGGATATGAATGGTGTGATTTTGTTATGTTCACACAGAAAAGTCCCCATTTAACAGTGGAAAGAGTATTCTTTGACAAACCACTGTACGAAAATAATATTACCAGAGCTATGTGCTTTTATGAAAAATTTGTTTTGCCTAAATTAATTGGATCACAAAGAGAATGAGTGAATATGTGCAAATGACAGAGTGACTGTATTTTGGTTTTGTGTTCAGTAGGGACAATGTTTTTTTATTATAAAATGTATATAGAAAAATATTTATATATTCATACTGTATAGATATATTTTTAAATTGTAAGAATTTTTATACAGATTTATATATATTATATAGGTGTTGTACTGGTAATGATGATTGCAGTACAGTACAGTACAGTATACCTTTGCTCAGGAATAGTATTGCCTTTGTTTTCATCATTTGTGTGTTTTTTTATGAATTTATATATGATGCCTTTTTCCTGTGTGGAGTTTCACATCTAAATAGAGAAGTGAATAACTCCTTTCACCTTAAGTGCAATAAAAAATAATGTCACATTACATATGTGTAGATATTATGTTGAGAATAATTGTTTATATATACTGTATATAATTTCTTTATTATATGTTCAGTACATGCATTTTATATTCTGTAATACAGTAAAGAGTTGGTTATAAAGTAAAGAGCTAATATATATATATTTTCAGATTTATTTATTTCATCCTTTTCATGTAATTCAATATTAATACATAGGAAATGAAAAATTATGCCCAAAGACATGTGTGCTAAAAATGTGTCAATAATCAGTTAGTACAGATTGGAGGAAGCATATTACAAAACACAGCAACAATTTTCACAATATAATCCATTACAGGCCACAATTCAGCATCGATAGTCTTCCTCAAAATTTTATAAGTTTTCATTCTCTGTATGGCTCGCTCAACATGAATGCGTAGAGATGCAATATTTCTAGTTTTAAGTATTTCATGTTGATTAAGTTTCTTACCATTGCCTTTACTTTTCCTAGTGAATGGTGGCATATATAATTTACCACCACGCTGAAGTATTAGGTCACCAATAGTAAAGCCTCTATCCACCATTATGGCATCCCCTGCTTCTACCTTATCAGTGAATTCAGCTTCTGCTATGAACCTATCTGATGTATTTCCTCCATACACGTTTGAAACAAACGAAATTAATCCAGTAGGTGTAATTCCTATCAATACCTTTAATGTATTATGGTGTTTATATGTTGAGTATGTTGCTGCTTGAGCAGTCAGATTCCCTGGCCTAACTGTGAAGAATTCTGTGCAGTCCAAGATTACCCTGGTGTCTGCATACTGTACAGGGTAGTCCGAGGGAAGACTTGCTCTCACCTGTGCAGCGCTAGGATATACTATCCAGTCCTTAAATATTTCTTGCAGTATGTTGATCCATGTTATAATAATACTACTAACTAAACTTGAGGAAATTTCAAAGAATTCACCCAAAACATTATAATCGTACCCTTCTCGGAGAAACACTAGAGTCATTAAAAATTCCTGAAAACGTGAAAGTTCCCTACCTTTACTATTTTTATGTGATGTTGGATTATTTTCCTTAACAGCTTTTTGCCCTCTCCAGTAATATATATCTGTGACACTTTTGTCTATCATCTTGAACACATTATCAAGATATTCCCTGGATAACATTCCAGTGAATTTTTTCACAGACATATCACTCCTTAAAATCCTGTTTATGAAGGCCTGGCGGAGAGTTCCCTTAATGTCTGCATCAACTGCAGCTGCCACCTGGAATAAAAGTAAGGGGTATCATGCTAAAAACAAAAATCTGAAGTCATGATTACATATCTTATATTTCTAACCTGATTGCCCAGGCTACAAAGAGGCTCATCATTATTGTAGAGATAAAAGATATGGTATGTTACTGTACAAGACGAATCAGATTTTATTTAGTTGTGATAACAATATCAGATCAATACGCATAGATTCAAACACTCACCTCAGGTGTTGGGATTTCAAAATCATCTGTCTGCACACCTACATCTGATGGATCCACTGTAGCTCCTCCACTGTCAGTAAAGCTGGCATATGTGTGGTCACTAGCACTGTGATATGTCTCACCAACAACTGAAAAAAACAAAATTACATTATTGGTAACATTGCTGTATACTAAGCATACAAAACTAATTGTAAGAATTAGGAATCTCTAAAAAAAAAGGTATTATACGGGCGCATGTCTATAATCAAGATTCCCACTGAGTGTTTACATCCAGCCTGGTAGATTGTTAAGGTTAGGTTCCGGTATTCCGGTATTATTGCATTCAAATCTGGTGAAAATGAGTGTTTTCAGAGACTAAGTGGGGGGAGGGTGATACAGTTTCTCCAAAAACACTTACTTCCAACGGATTTGAACTACAGATTCATTAAAAACACAGTATTAAAACATAGCATTCTGAACACCATGAGTTGAAAAGACATTATTAGGCTATACACAAGCACACTTGTACTACCTTAAAAATTTCAGTTCCTGCCAAAAATTAATAAAACTATATTTTTAAGTATATATCTTCTCAAATACTGATTCAACTTTAAATACAACAAACAAGGTAATTACCTGTAGAAGTAGATAGTGAAGAACATTGCTCAGTCACATTTTTAGTAGTGTCGTTTAGGCCTATTTCAACCTCTGACCAGTCTTGGACACCTCTAAACACATACACTTCCTCTGTGTGTGATGAATCTCCACTTCTCTGAGTCTGGGTGGATGTGGAGCTGCCATTACTGAAGTCTTGAGGTTCATCTGGGACTTCATGTGGCTGTGCCTGAACCTGAAGTACATTCTTGTTTCTTTTCAGGACTTTTGGGCAGTTTTTCCCCCAGCCATTGTATGCAAATAATTCTGGGTCTGGGTGTTTCTGTGAAGGTTTATTTTCTCCCCAGTTAATGAAGTGTAGTGAGCAAATGCAGTGATTTCTGGTTGATCTCCATCCAGCTGGCCTCCTACACCTGTCCTCCCAAAGCTTCCGTCGCTTAGGTTCTTTTATGGGTGGTGGGAATCTGGCCCACCCTTTAATAGTTCCCTGCACTGCATGCATTGAGTGCCGCCTTGCATCTGACTTGCAGTCTGCTACAGCACAAACGTGGTTCGGCATGTTGCTTATCTCTTGTTCTTGTTTGGGCTATGAAACCACAGCCTCCTTGTGCTCCGAAGGCGTGATGTGCTGTAGATTAGCAGGTTATCTCCTGTATAGCTGTTTGGTCTTATCACAGTAACTCACAAACACGTTGAGAAACTCAGAACTAACCACACACCTCGAGCCTCAAACCAAACACAACCAAACCAAAGCAAAATTAGCAAACATTAGAAGTGGATATTTCGGCACTTATCCTCTCGGTAACGAAACTGACATCAAATTTTATAGAGAAACGCCTATCAAATGGATTAAGCGTATCATGATATAATAAAAATCACATTAACATATTCACAAGAAGAATGTATGAAAAAGTTTGGCCCTTATAATCATATACAAGAAAGTTAATACTCGTATCGGTTCCCAACCAATTCGGCATTATACAGACATAAACATACCACAGAGCTACAAACATACACACACACACACACACATGCGTCTGGCAGCGCAAGGTATGCATATTTCTAATGCTAATAAATGTGAAAATATGGCATTTCAACATTTTCCGCTTCATGGTATGGCTCATGCTAAATACAATTGTTAATATTTGAAGGCTGTTATACTCATGCAGTTCATGAAAGCCGCATAATGCACACATTTCGACTTTTACTATTTACTAATTTATATGAAAAATATAGTATATTCAGCATATATTATGCGAAAACCCAAAGTATGTATTTTTTTATACATATCAGTAAAAGGTCGTGAACTAGAACGCTCATTTTCTAGTGTAAAATAAGGTATGAAATTTAACTGAGTTACCCATGTCCAGCACTTAAAATGTCGCAGATAAAAAATAGACCAGCATCTGGCAACATCACTCAAAGTGTGGGCTCGCTTATTATATGAACATAAATTATACTATAGTTTCCCTGATAGTAAGGTATGGAAGGGTAACTGTTGATTTGGGTTATTTATATTTTAATATATTGTATTATAATGTTTGACTGGAGACCTATTTACACTATACAATGTTACTATACACTTCACATTATATATATAAAGGAACATAAATTATACTATAGTTTCTCTGAGGTATACAATATTATCATATTAAAGTATTGAAGGGTAACTGTTGAGTTGTGTTACTTATATTTTCTTTATTTGTTCCACACATAAATTACTCTCAATGGATGTATTTAATGTCATTCGTGATGTCTTATTATCAATACTAATTTAAAGTGTAATATGGAATATGGTTTGTGGAATTGTACAGTCACGGTCATTATTAATAATCTACATATATGCTAGGTTAGTAGGTTAGGTACTCTCAATGGATGTATCAAATGTAATTCCTGATGTGTATAATGTCTTATAATGCCTCACAAGAGTCATGTCTCGTTGTTTGCGTTAAAATTAAAATATTGAAAAGGATTTTAAAAGACATAAAATATATAAACGCCAACAGCATCTGGTGTTCCCAGGCGGTCACCCACCCAAGAACTAACCAGACCCAACGTTGCTTAACTTCGCTGATCGGACGAGAAGCGGTGTTTTCAACGTGTTGTGGCCGTTGACAAGATTGACAGTCTTGGAAATCATTAAGAAAAATAATTTTTTTAGAGTTAAATGCATCTTCTGTAGTACATTGCACTCTCCTGTGTTTGAGGAAGAATGGGAGCGAGACGTGTGTGTGACCAGAAATGAGTGTGGTGTTCTGTGTGCAGGAGAATGGAAGGAAAGTAGTAAGTGTGAGTACAGAGGAGATTGTCAAGTGTAGAGGTGTGTTAGGTATGTAGGTGTGACATAACACCTTCTTCGTCTTAGATAGGCATACATATCATTGCCTAATAATATTGTAATGGTGTGTTTATTCAGCTAATATGTGTATTTTTTTTATTTATTTACCCCAACCTCATTCATATTAGATGGTTACACATTAGCGAACGGAAACGCGGAACTTAGCATATCCACATATCAATTCTTCAATATATATAACTAAATGAAAACTTATTAAGAGAAAGATTGAACGAAGAAAAATATCTACAATAAAACTCTGCTACTATTACTACTACTACAATGACTACAACAACAACTAATAATAATATTAATAATAATAATAATAATAAAAGCACGATAAACGTTTTAACATCAGCTGATAACACTAGGTAGAATAACACAAAAGTGATATAACAAAATCAGTTTATAGACAACTGAACAAGACATAAGAACAGGAGTGATACTAAACTACTACCAAAAACATGACCATTAATTGTTTGGAAACGTAATGGATTAAAAGACCAGAGATACCTAACTCCTGTATACCGATAACCAACCTAACTCCTGTATACCGATAATCAAACCTAATAAACTTAGTTACTTCTAAGCATGTAACATTCTACTTTCCAAAACGCCTACCTCACATGTAACTTAAAGCACTATTGCTTTTCAAATGCCTGCTTCACTTACTTGTAAGAATGTAACACTGTACCTTAATTCCGTAATGCCGACATCACTTACTTGCTTCTCAGCATGTATTGCATAGATAAAAGCCAGTAGGATGCATCTATTTACACCGACCTCATTCATATGAGATGGTTACACATTAGCGAAAGGAAACGCAGAACTTAGCATATCCACATATCAATCCGTCAATATATAACTAAATGAAAACTAAACAAGAGAAAGAACAAATGAAGGAACATGCTTACAATAAAACCCTGTTAATATTACCACTACTGCAATGACTACTACAACTTCAACAACAACAACAACTACTACAACTACTACTACTAACGATACTACTAATAAAAGCACAATAAACGTTTTAACAGCAGCTGATAACAAAGGTAGAATAACACAAAAGTGATATAACAAAATCAGTTTATAGACAACTGAACAAGACATATGAACAACTAAACTACTACCAAAAACATGACCATTAATTGTCTGGAAACGTAATGGATTAAAAGACCAGAGATACCTAACTCCTGTATACCGATAACCAAACCTAATAAACTTAGTTACTTCTATGCATGTAACATTCTACTTTCCAAAACGCCTACCTCACATATAAATTAAAGCACTATTTCTTTTCAAATTCCTGCTTCACTTACTTGTAAGTGAATGTTGTGAAAGAGAAAAAAGAGTCCTAGATATATTTGAGGATTCATTGGATGCTAAGTGTAATGACACAAAATGATCTGGTTGTGTGAACCAATATTTAAAAGAGCCATGGCTCGTTGTCTGTGTTAAAATGAAATTATTAGAGAATAAAAAAAAAAAAAAAAAAAAATGCCAACAGCTTCTGGTGTTCCCAGGCGGTCGCCCATGAATAGTTTCTTTAGAGTTAAATGCATCTTCTGTAGTACATTGCACTCTCCTGTGTTTGAGGAAGAATGTGAGCGAAACGTGTGTGTGAGCAGAAATGTGTGTGGAGTACTGCGTGCGGGCGAATGGAAGGAAAGTAGTAAGTGTGAGAACAGAGGAGATTGTCAAGTGTAGAGGTGTGTTAGGTATGTAGGTGTGACATAACACCTTCCTCGTCTTAGATATTCATACATATCATTGGCTACTATTATTGTAATGGTGTGTTTGTTTAGCTAATATGTGTATTTTTCTTGTTTATTTACCCCAACCTCATTCATATGAGATGGTTACACATTAGCGAACTGAAACGCAGAACTTAGCATATCCACATATCAATCCGTCAATATATAACGAAATGAAAACTAAATAAGAGAAAGAACGAATGAAGGAAAATACCTACAATAAAACTCTGCTAATATTACTACAACAACAACAACAACTACTACTACTACTACTACTACTACTACCGGTACTACTACTAATAATAATAGAAGCATGTTAAACGTTTTAACAGCAGCTGATAACAAAGGTAGAATAACACAAAAGTGATATAACAAAATCAGTTTATAGACAACTGAACAAGACATAAGAACAGGAGTGATACTAAACTACTACCAAAAACATGACCATTAGTTGTTGTGAAACATAATGGATTAAAAGACCAGAGATACCTAACTCCTGTATACCGATAACCAAACCTAATAAACTTAGTTACTTGTAAGCATGTAACATTCTACTTTCCAAAACGTCTTCCTCACATGTAAATTAAAGCACTATTGCTTTTCAAATGCCTGCTTCACTTACTTGTAAGAATGTAACACTGTACCTTAATTTCGTAATGCCGACATCACTTACTTGCTTCTTAGCATGCATTGCATAGATAAAAGGCAGTGGGATGCAGAATGATGCACTAATTTACTTGCATAATAATAAGTAGAAAGGAAGCAGGTAGCAAGTTTCAGGTCGTTTATGTTGTGAAAGAAAAATAAAGGCCTAGATATATTTGAGTTGTCATTGGAGCCTAAGTGTAATGACACACAATGATCTGGTTGTGTGAACCAATATTTAAAAGAGCCATAGCTCGTTATCTGTATTGAAATGAAATTATTAGATAAAATTTAAAAGATAAATGCCAACAGCATCTGGTGTTCCCAGGCGGTCACCCATCCAAGTACTAACCAGACCCAATGTTGCTTAACTTCGCTGATCGGACGAGAAGCGGTGATTTCAACGTGGTGTGGTCGTTGTCAAGATACTAAGCCTTGGAAATCATTAAGAAAAATAGTTTTTTTAGAGTTAAATGTATCAGACGTGTGTGTGAGCAGACTTGACTGTGGTGTGCTGTGTACAGGAGAATGGAAGGAAAGTAGTAAGTGTGAGAACAGAGGAGGTTATCAAGTGTAGATTTGTGTTAGGTATGTAAGTGTGACATAACACCTTCCTCGTCTTAGATATGCATACATATCATTGCCTACTATTATTGTAATGGTGTGTTTGTTCAGCTAAAATGTGTATTTTTCTTATCTATTTACCCCAACCTCATTCATATTATACCCATATTTTCATCAGTCACAGCGCATCATCAGTGGTGTTAACATCTAAGTGGAACTCCTAATAAACCTAATTCCAGAGCGCCTTGCTATACATGATGCAAGTGATCGCAGCCACCGAGATGGTGATGTCATGGCTGCTCTGTGGAAGGAGATTGTTGCTGAATTAAAATCTACAGGTGAAAAAACATTTTAATTAACTACTGTAAATATTATTGGATCACTCTGTCTTGCCACTCAAGAGCTCCACCTGGGGTAACAAAATAATCTCTCAAGATATCACGAACTGCCATGGTTTCTGCTATAGGTCTTGTGCTTCAAGCAGGAAACTGAGCAGTGACTCTCATAATTATCGCATTGACTTGACGAGGGCTGATAAAGTCGTTGTGAACGGGGTTAAGTGAAAATGACACACGTCAAATGATTCGCACTGACTTGACAAGACTAGACTCGCTTGGTGTAAACGCAGCCTTAGTTTTAGTTTTAGTGTACACTGGAGTGTGTTTCAGTGTTTGACGAGGACCAGTCTCAGTCAGATTTGTGTGTGGTGAAATGTCATGGTCCGAGCACCTAGTTGCTGCAGCTACTATGTTGTCTATCGTACTGTACTTCATTTTTCTTACTCTTTCTTTATTCTTTATCAACTCAGCCTGATATACTACAGTTACTACTGTGTGTAAGTAAGTAAGTAAGTAAGTAATGTTTATTGCTTATTATAGTAAATACAATGTACTATTCAAGCTGTAAGAAAAAAAACACACACAAAAACAAACAGATAAACCATGAACAGACAGTACACACAAAGCATACAGTAAAACAGAATCAAAACAGTAAATAACAAAATTAATCAGTAGACCAAACCAAAGAAAACAGTAAACCAAAATCAAACTGAAATTAAATGAACAGTAAAACTCCCAGCAATGTTAAAAAAAAAAAAAAAACAGTAAAAATCAAACTGAAAATGGAATGACATAGTTAGAAAACAGTAAAAAATAAAAACAAACAGTAAAAGTAAAATGAAACAATAAAACTCTGCAAAGTTAGAAAACAGTAAAAAATAAGAGCAAAGAATAAATCAAAATCAAACTGAAGTTAGAATGAAACAGTAAAACTCTCAGAATAGTAAGAAAACAGCAAAAAATAAAAGCAAACAATAAATCAAAATCAAACTGAAATTAAAATCAAACAGAAATTAAATTGAAAATGCAAAGTTAGAATCAAACAGTAAATAAAAAAAAAATGAAGCAATCGGTAAGAAAACTAAAACAAAGCAACAGTTACGTAATATTCTGTTGGTTATATAAATATTGTTTTATTTCCTTTTTGTATTTTGTTATATTTGTGGTTTTGAGAAGCATTTTCATATCTACAGGTAAGGAGTTAAACAATTTAGTGCCAAGATTAATTAAATTATTTTTAAACATTGTTGTTCTAAATACTGGATAAACAAGATTCACATTATTACTCGCAATATGGGCAGTATCAACAATAAAGTAAAATATTTGTGTAATGTAGGAAATTTCAGGATTTTAGCTTCTGATAAAACACCTGTTGTTGAGTCAAATTTTTGAAGGAAAAATATACATCGAACTTTTTATTTTGAGCTATAGTTAGCTTACCCAGAAATGATTGCCATGTGCATGCCCACACAGAGACACAATAAGTGAAATAAGGGTAACAAATGGTATAATAAATGCTGATCATAGCTTCAGTTGTCAGGTTATGCCTAACTCTATATAAGACACCTATTTCAACGCAAACAACGAGACATGGCTCTTGTGAGGTATTATACACATCATGAATGACATTAATACATTATATTTAAATCACATAATGATCATTATTTCCAGGTTAAATGTATTATGTATTTCCTTGGGACTATACATTCAATGCAAAAAGGGCATCAATCAATTATTGTTATGTTGTTAAAATATTATTGACACTGATATATCTTACAATATAAATATGGCACAATCATTTATTATATTTCTTTAAAAAGATTGATTCACAAATATTATGCCTAACATTTATTATAATGTATTAATTACTGAAAGTGACATTGTTTCCCAAAATAAGTTTCCCGGTAATCCTAACCTAAGAAATAACTAGGGTGTGTGAAAGAGTACATTGTATATAATGTTTAAATTATTACGATATTAGGTAAACTAATTTTTTTAAGAATACAAGTGTGAGTAATTATTATCATTGAAATTAAAGTGTAATTGTTTCAGATCTTACTAAACCATCCTGTCCTGTCGATGGTGTGAGGAGTAATTTCTCTCTATTAATGGTGAGATTTTGTTTACACTAATTTACTGGTGTAAATTCCGTAATAAGAAGTATGAACACAAAGTGAGTGGTAAAGTGTCAGTGCCATTCTGGGGTTGGATGTGGGCATATAGGCCAGAGAGGAAAACTGGTATAGATCAATGGCCGGTTCGCTTGTGAGCAATATGTAGAAATCCTGGATCAAATGCTTATTAATTGCTACTGTCCGGGAAATGGTAGTTCCAACTCCCCACACTATAAAGCTGGTTCATGACATACAAACATCAGAGTTAAGAACTACCTCGAGGATCACCCTGAAATCGAGGTCATCGACTGACCAGCAAAAGGATGCGATATTAATTTAATCCGATTGAGCATTTGTGGGCCATGATGAAACGTGCTTGGGATATTTGGGATCAGCGAACATGTGCAACAATAGATGTGTGGAAATATGATGTGTGGAAATGTATACGTCGACGACCAGGGGTGTGTTTGAAGCTAGTCGACTCCATCCCTTATCGCCTTAATGATTTTGTTAATGGAGTTGGTGCCTGGACCAATTTCTAATTTGTATGTATTGGTTAGAATTTATTATTGTTGGTAATTAAGAATAAAACATGAACTTACAGCCTTGCATAAATCTATTATGTATTAATCCGTCTAGAATGGACATCAACAAGAGTGACGTAAGCCCAAAAATTTGTATTGAATTGTGTTGTATACAATAATCTCTATGCCCCGTCGTGGGATATTTTTTTAGCATAGTATTTATTTAATAAAGTTTCTACCATCATTTATTTTTTATGATGTTCAGTACATAATATTTACGGATATTTAGCACACTTCGAAATATTTAAAGTGTGAGTATTGTTGTGGGATATTTAAACACTGCAGACCAAAGGCGTTGTGCAATTCCTGGGGCTCCATTATGCTATCGGTTTTCCAGCTTTATATTTAGGGACAGCCCATATAAGACCATGAATGATGCCACTATGGCCAACTCACGTTCCTTTGCGTGAGTTGTAAACCAAAGCCTGAGTCTTGTATATCAACATGAACTGAGAATGGGAAACACCTGAGATACAATTATGTGTAGTAATATTTGTTAAATGGGATTTTAGTTATTCAGATTTTATTTTATGTTATCTGTTGGTATCACTCCATATTAGCGTCTCTTCTCAGTTAATTAAATTAGCCATCACTTATCCAGCCCTCAACTCTTCCTGTTTCCTTCTTCTTCCTCCAGTTTTCCTCCCTTTCCCCCTTCTCCTCCAGTTTTTTCCCCTCCTCCTGGTTCTCCCAGCACAACAAACGGCGACATCTGTTTTCTGATCATAGGATTTCCCCAGCTGTTCCCAAATTTCAAACTCAAGTTATTTCAATTCTTACTGTGGCAGGGTAATGGACACTACTTTTGTGGAAATTAGTACAGCCACAATCAAATATCCACCGACACTTTCCTTCCATCTTAGTAAATATCTTGGTAATAAAGAACAACACATGAATGATTTTGCAGCACCTCATAATACTAATTGAGGGGGTTGAGGTGACATAAAGTGTTGTATGGTTATATATTGATATGATACTGATTTATTTGCACGATGGAAGGAAAGTGTTTGTGGATATTTGATTGTGACTGTACATTACGCACCCATAAGCCAGTAAATAATGAGGGCTTATTCTATACATATTAATGGCAAACAGTATAATACACACGCATAACAACAGTGTAGAACGAGGGAATGCCGTATCAGAAAAAAAAAAAAAAAAAAAAAAAAAAAAATATATATATATATATATATATATATATATATATATATATTTATATATATATATATATATATATATATATATATATATATATATATATATATATATATATATATATATATATATATATATATATATATATATATATATATATATATATATATATAGAGAGAGAGAGAGAGAGAGAGAGAGAGAGAGAGAGAGAGAAAGAGAGAGAGAGAGAGAGAGGGAGACAGATATAAAATAACACCTGTTAAATCTTCACAGTTATTACTCTAATGAAACTCGTAGTCCACAGGTAAGTTTAAAAGAAATAGATATAATAACTCTCCTACTGTAATGGGTTATGAAAAAAATAATTGTTTCATGCTATCAGTAAGGTTTCCCAGATTCATGACCCAGGATTAATCTGTCGGCACACACACACACACACACACACACACACATTAGCATGCAATCAATCAGTGCAGGGAAGCAAGTGTTTGCGAATATTATTCAGGATATTTTATTATTCTTTTTATTGATTTGTTGTATTTATGTATTATAATTATTTTTGAGAGGGGTGTATGTATTGTGGAGGGATGGTGATGATTCCTTCAAACTATGCCATGAAACAGAATCCCTCAGCATGTAGGTTTTATTTCATGGTATCGTGTGCAGGAATCAGTAGCCTCCAATAGCCAACAATAAAAATAACCACGCCCCCTGAACTGGAGAGAGAGAGAGAGAGAGAGAGAATAATTGAATAATTGTGTAATTATACTGTAGTTATGTGTAATTATACTGTAATTATGTGTAATTATTGTAATACGGGTATTGACAGTGTAGTTCTGTAATAGTTATCAATGGTAGTTATAATGGTGAATATAAGAATATTTTGAGTTGATCTAACATATAGGTTGTTCTAAAATATAGGTTTGTGAAGAGAATAAAAAATAAAATATAGTAGTTTGATCAATTTTGACCTGAGCCCACTAAATGAAAAACATCCCTGATTAATGATAGTGATAACTAATGAGATGGGAGATACGAGGTTTGTGAGGGTAATTAGTGATCAGTGTTCCTTTAAAATAATTTAGTACATTCGTTTTCTCTGTAGCCTATAAGTATAATTGTCAATCATCTCTCTCTCTCTCTCTCTCCGTGATGTCACACATAGGCTGCATCTGTAAAGACCTTCCAGTATGCTCTTGATTTTGGTGTTAACGATGGTGTGGTACCGGTACGATGACTCAAAAGACACACTACACACAGAGCCATCGTGCTGGTACCACGCTATCGTCATTCGTCAACATCATGGAAATTCTTGCATGCGTCACTCTACTTTAGAATGGGGCTGACTTTATTCTCTGTGAATATTAGCCATCCCCAATAGGGCTAGAATAAAGGTTGTTGTAGGATCGGGTCACTTGCTAGTCGATTTGACGAGATCCACCCACATGGATTAGAAATCCACGTGAGGTGCAATGCAACCGAAGGCTCTTTTTTTTTTTTTTTTTTTCCAATAAGGCCATATAGGACCAGCTTCTTCTTCTTCTTTTTTTTCACTGCGACCAGAGCGTATCTGGGGTCTGTGGGGCAGGAGGCCATTCTGCTCCGGGAGAACATCAACAACAACAACCTAAGAATAGGCATTATGCCTTTCTATTTTAAGAGGATAGTAGCCTACAGTATCGGTAAATTTGGATAAACTGATTCCTGCAACCTATTCCAAGCATAATTGTTGTTTATCTGGTGTTGTTTTCTGACATACTTTGGAGGAATTAAGGCACTCTAATGCACCAGAAGTACACTATTCCAATGACAACGAGATGGAAGCTGACAAACACACCCTCAATATATATATATATATATATATATATATATATATATATATATATGCAAAATAACCACAGGAGAAATAATAGACAGAACATTAAGTACTTTCGTATATTACATCCTCAGACAGAGTGAAACATAAAAGGGTATAGTCGGAGTATATATGTTACAGTAAAATCTTCAAAACAGTAAATTTGTAAATTTCCTTGATTTTCCAGAAAATTTACAAAGTGACTGTTTCAATCAGTAAATTTACAAAATTACTAAAATTTGTAGGAAATTTACAAATATACTAATTTCAGGAGCCAGTAATTTTACAAAATTACTGATTCATCGATTATGATTTTTTATTATTATTTTTTACACAAACGAGCAGAAACACACATCATCTAAAGTCAATTGATCCAATTTATTCACAAAACAGGATTAAAAAGAACATAATGATCTAATTTATTCATAAAACAGGATTAAAAAGAACATAAAGGGTGTGTGTGTGGGGGGGGGGGTGACTTGCACTATGGTAGTGTTAACATACTAGGCTACTTATTTGGACATGTCAGACTGGAGTGACATTTGGAGTTACACTTGAGGTCGTTTCTGAAACAAGAACATTTATTTGTTCCGCATCTCTTTGCCCCACGCACACAGTTACATTTTGTGAAACCTTGCCCACCTGATGCTGATTCTGCTATGACGGCGGAACGCAAAGAAATTACTTTGTCAAGACAGATATCCTCATTGTTCAACAGTCTTTGAGGGCATAAATCAAACTGATTTCGGGAAAAGCCCCCTTTTAGCACACCAGCTTTCACCCCAATAGTGTATGTTTAATGATTCATCGATAACGATCAGTAAATTTGTAAATTTCCTACAAATCTTAGTAATTTTGTAAATTTACTGATTGAAACAGTCACTTTGTAAATTTACTGAAAATTCTAGGAAATTTACAAATTTACTGTTTTAAAGATTTTACTGTAACATATATACACATAGGCCACCTGGGGGTGGAGCTAAAAGAAAACTCACCTCACCTCACATCACATGCCCAGATTAGTCTGGCGGGAATCTCTTAATTACCATATTTGTCAACACTTTATCACACTTAAAATGACCATAACTCAAATTCACATTTCTATCATATGTATTAGAAATCATACAAGATTCGATTACATTTCTTTCATAAAAACATTTTGCCTTAGCTAAAACTTTAGAACCAGCCCAATTAATATGGTGATTGTTGATAGCTTTATGTTGGAATAATCCACTACTTTGTTGTCCCACCTTGACGCTATATTTATGTTGTGATACTCTAGTTTTTAAATCTTTACCAGACTGTCCTATATAAAACTGGTCACAGTCCCTACATGGAATTTCATATATTACACCAGAGTAATTTTCTGGACTATTCTCGATGAGAGTTTTTTGAACTGTATTATCATATTTAAACACTATTTGTACATTGAGTTTCTTCAGTACCTGAATACAATCAATAAAGTTTTCATGGAATGGAAGAACAAGTATCTTTTGATATGGCTGGTGAGGTAACCTCTCATCTCTTACGTAATAAAAGCGTTTCTTTGCTGTATTATGACACTGATTAAGAATGTTCACTGGGTATTTTAATTTCTGACCAATTTCTAAAATTGTTTTAATTTCTGCTTCTAAATATTCAGGATCCGAAATTCTATATGCCCTTAAATACATGGATATAAATATTGATTTCTTCACCTTCATGTGATGGTCAGAATGAAAATGGACATAAGATAGTATGTTTGTAGGCTTCCTATACACTTTTGTTTTGAGAAAACCATTATCTCTTACAATTTGAACATCTAAAAATGGGAGAGTGTTATCTTGTTCAAGTTCATGAGTAAATTTGATGGAAGGGGCAAGTGAGTTTAATTTCTCCAAAAAATCACTAACATCTAGATGATCAGGCCAGAAACATAATACATCATCCACATATCTTAGCCACGTTACATTTGATTCTTTAATTGTACTTAACAAATTATCCTCAAAATATTCCATGTATAGATTAGCCACAACAGGGGAAAGGGGGTTTCCCATGGCCATACCAAATTTATGTGAGTAGTGCCTACCTTCAAATACAAACGTTGAACTGTCAACACATAACCTAATCAATTTGGTGATGATGTCACTTAGTATCCCATCAATATTGTTGCCAATGATGTTTGGGAGGAAATTTAATATATCATCTAGAGGGACATTGGTGAAAAGAGACTTAACATCAAAACTGACTAATTTATAGGGGTACAATACTTTTAGTGTTTTTATCTTGTTCACAAGATCCTCACTGTTTTTAACGAAAGATTCTGAGACCGTTCCTACAAATGGAGATAATAGTGTGACTAACCACTTAGATAGTTTATATGTTACTGATCCAATGGAGCTTGTTATAGGTCTATGAGGATTATCTGGTTTATGGGTTTTAATGAGACCATACATATAAGGTGTCGAGGGATTTGTCACAAAGAAACTCTTGATCAGGTCGTCTCTACCTTTTAAAAGTTTCTTAAGTTCTCTGTGATATGCACGGCTGACTTTCTCAGTTGGATTGCTTTTAACCCCTAAGAACCGCAATCCCCCTACCGCTACAGGGGTGGAATCCAAAGAGATTGTTTAGCGACGCGTCGCTAATACCGATGTCGTTGATAACTAACTACACGCAGGCGTCGTTAACTTCGCCCTGATCCAAGAAGCCTCTGCCCGCCTGTTGTTAGGAGCGCGGTAACTGGTACACGCCTCTGATTGGCTAGAGTCATCAATGACGTCATGGACACCTCGTAGCCAATCACGAAGCGTGTGACATGGCGCGTTTGTTTAAAAACCGCGATCAGCTGGCAGCTGTCAAAACAAGTGTCTTCGTATCGCTCTACTGAGTGTACTCGACTTTTTCATTTCAAACACAGCAGGTACGTCCACAGTTTTTATTTAGTATCTGAAAATAGTTTTTGGAGTCATACGAAATGTAAATAATGAAAAGATTATGAAATGCTTATTGATTTTATGCACTCTTTGTATGGTAATTCCATTAATCATTCAGTATACAGTACTTGGTTTTAGCATTTCATTAATTATTAACATACTTGTATTTTGTTTAAGACAATGATGTATAACACAGTGCTGTATTTACAGTAGTGTACTGTTTTCTATTTTCGTAGCACTCTGTGCTCTGCCATCTAACTAATACCAAATATTCTAATCCTGTTCCCACCTCCTGTCAGTGCTTATATTGGTGAATCCATGATCCATTCTCTGAAGATCATTTAAGAACATTGTTTATTCTGAACACACAGCAGAATACGTATTGTTGCCACACTTCCTCCATGCACAAGAGGACATTAGGGACATCCTAGAAGTAATGATGGAGTCAGCAGGAAGCCACAGCTGCTATTAGAGAAAGTGCAGCAGCACAGAGACAAGCCGCTGAAGCCATTATAGTGCTGGCTTCTATTGTAAGAGTGTTTATTGAGAAATAAGGAAAATAACTTTGGATCAGGATGTGTTGCATACAGTATGCTACTAATTTGGCTAGGAGCATACAGTGTTGTCATGGTAGGGAAGACAGTAATAGCATGCTCCTAGCTAAGTTAGGAGCATACTGTAAATAACACTGAACTGCATACAGTCACACATTCCAGCAACACAATAAACATTCAAGATCCCATTGGAAAAACCATGTAATCGTAATGTAAATATAACCAATAACACCAACTTAAGAAATAGATATACAGTATATATATAGTTTGGTGATTCTGCATGCCAATACTGTACCAATGTTACCAAACATTCTGTCACATGCCACATTAAAAAAACATATAGCAAAATACCAACAGACACAGACATAATAAGTTGGTAAATAAATACACTAGTAACCAAGACATAATTTTATTTTTTTAAACCCCCTTTCGACCATAAAACTCCGGTATGATCTCGTCACGTGTCTGTCTACCCGTGCCACCACGATCACCAGCTCCAACTACATGGGCCTCAATAGGCATGTCCTCTTCTGGTAGATGCTGGAAAATGAAGGTATTAAGGGATTTTAGAAATCACTGAAAAACATTGATATATTAAGACAAACTTCAGGGTTGAAGCAGTGCAATTGCAGAGATTGCATTGTACAGTATTATAATAATTACTGTAATTGAAGTAATTACTGGTGTCTCATTGTACTTATATAGTAGCACAGTAAGGTAAGTTAATGCTACAATAAATACTAAGCCACAGTGTATACTTACATTGTTAGGGTCAGGAATACTCCTACTGACACACCGGTTGTGCAGCAGGAGACAAGCACTTACAATCTTTGCAGATCTCAAAGGAGTGTACTGTAATTCTCCACCAAACCGATGAATACATCTGTTGGATACCATTTATTAGAGGGATATAAAAGGAAAATGTAACAGTGGATTTTATGGACCAATGTGAACAAAAAGTAATCATATGAAATACATTAATAAAGGTAAAATTTTCATTTCATTATAAAGTCAAAAGATTTAGAAACCTTGCCATTGATTGGAAACTCTTATGAAATTAGAATTGAGGTTTGGAAAGGGAGCAAATTATAACTATATATAGAGTTTGCTTGTGATTTGTTGAAACCGAAGGGATATTAAAAAGTCACTTCCTAACCTGAAGCGATTTTTCACAACTCCTAAGGTCAGCTCCACAATGACCCTTGTTCTTACAAGGGCCCTGTAGTAGAGTTCCTCTGCCTCATTTGTGGGATTGGTGACTGGGGTCATGAGAAAAGGCTCCAATGGGTACCCACTGTCACCTGCAACACATTGTTACCAGAAAGATGAACTATTTATACATACTGTACATACATATATAACCATACATAAACTCACATGGGAGGAATATGTATATCATACAGCCTTAGAACTGTACACTTGTTAAAACATCTCCTGATACCAACCTAGGAGTAAGTAGTCCCCAAAGTGCCTCTACTAAAGTGTTGCCTCAAGTTGCTGTTCCTTCAAATGTAGGCATCATAAGTGGACCCTGCAAAGTGACACATGTATTAAAGCATGTGGTTTTACTTCAAATGTTATGCCAAGAAGCCCTCACATATATATAATGTTTTAATACACTTGGCAACCCTAGTGTAAATGGGAAGACTTTTTAAAGAGATATAACCATGCAGGTTTTGGGAAATTTTTCATATACAAGGGTATGCAATAATATAGACCATATACTAAACAGTATCTTACACAAAATTTCTTATTTACACACATTATTTAAATCTAGGTACATGAAATACAGTACAGTACCTGGAAATCTGGCAGAATAATTGATGATCAAGCCATTTCCATCACAAACAACTTGAAAGTTTAGTGAATTTAATCTTTTTCTTTTGACGTACAGTACATGGCCTCATCAATACTTGGAGCCTTGATGGCAACGTGTGTACCTGCATACATAGCATAAACATTAATATATTGTGTAACAATAGGATCAATTTTATCTGTCTGCCTCATACTCTAAACAAAGGAATGACATAGTATATACAGGACTGTATACAGGTACAGTATTATATAAGCCAAACCAATATAATTCCTAAAGAGGAAAGTACACAAGGCAAGGTTGAAGTTAATATTGAGGGTAAAAAACTGTTACCTCTCTTACACCTTGTATGTTGTAGAGCCAAGAATCACAACAATGTTGGTGGGGGGAGACTGATAATTTATTATGAAGCATGTCTCTATATGATTGGGTTCTAACAACAAGGAAAACAACTAGCATTATGGATTTCATCAATAAAACTATGAAGCTTACCATCTATAGCTTCAATTACTCGTGGGAAGTTGGTGACCCTGCTGAAGGCTTGGGCTCATGTTCACAACTGTTGTGGTGTTGATGGCATATTAATTTCCTCAGCAGCCTTGGTACTCATGATGTTTGTTATTCTGGTGAATATTCTGCTGATCCTTGCTTGTGTTGGACCTGAAATAATCGTTATTTATTCAATATGTATATTTGTTGCATGAGAAAAAATATTATAGTATTGTTTGGCTAGGTTTTTAAACTGTAATAATACAATTTGTGTTAAAATTACTTGACTGCAACCCTATGCTGCCTAGAAAACTATGTACAATATTTAATTGTAATAGAGTAGTGAAGAAATTTAAATATTATAGTGGGTTGTTTATGTAGTCCAAACATTGTTCACAAAAGATTTTATTTATGCAAAAAGTACAGTATGATACAGCACTGTATATATGCAGCTCCTGTTTCTTTGGCCACTATTAGTACAGTATGATACAGCACTGTATATATGCAGCTCCTGTTACTTTGGCCACTATTAGTAAAGTATAATACAGCACTGTATATATGCAGCTCCTGTTACTTTGGCCACTATTAGTACAGTATAATACAGCACTGTATATATGCAGCTCCTGTTACTTTGGCCACTATTAGGACAAACTATATCAGAAAACATACTGCATCATGCTTACAGTTATTAATGACAAGATAAGCAATAATGAAAACAGGTTACAAAGTACAATAGAGCCATTTTGTATTCAACCAATATTTCTCATGTGTTTCAAGACCTTTATTATGATATGATATGCTTATCTTATATGATACTTGCTTATGTAAATTGCTGATATTCTTTATCCTTGAAAAGGTATGGCACAAACAATGCATCTTTGAGCATCAAGTCTAAATAAATCTTAGTATAATGGACAAATTGAAATACAGTATTTAGAATAAAAAAAAATA
Source organism: Petrolisthes cinctipes (assembly GCA_033782935.1). Lineage (NCBI taxonomy): Eukaryota > Metazoa > Arthropoda > Malacostraca > Decapoda > Porcellanidae > Petrolisthes > Petrolisthes cinctipes. The sequence continues at coordinate 10,167,349 of JAWQEG010000062.1, read as the reverse complement.
TTTTATTGGTTATACTTAATTAATTTATATATTTCATATACAGTACAGTATATATATATATTAATATTTTTTACTTGATTTGATATATACATAAATTATGTTAAGGAAATCTGAGGATAATACATTGAGAAGATATCTATAGATAGGCTACAGTAAATTAGGGAGGAGTAACCACTAGCCTAACTTTTAAAACTAAAAAGAAAAGAAAATAATACGCATTATATTTTACTCACCTCTTGTGTCTCCAATTAACATGGTGAAAGGAGCCACTGGCATACACTCTCAAGGCAATCAGTAGCTGGGTATGTGGTGGTATGGGATTTCCTCGCTTTGTTCTTCTCAGCAGGGGTGAGAACTCATCAATGATCAATGAGCTGCGTCAGCTCATGCCGAGGAAGGTGGTAGTGCCTTATCAGCTCGTTGTCATTGAGAGCTAGAGGGTCCAGACGGTCTCGAAAGCACCTCTCTCCTTAGAGCCCTTGCTGCCATGTCAGCCAACACGTAGTCCATGGTGAAGTAGCCTCAGTCCGCTGACTGGCAGTGTGAGACCAGTCACCGATGTACAGTACAAGCAGTACTTGAAATGTTGTCTAGCATGCTTTTTGCGTGTTTAACGGCACTTTGTTTACATCTTGCCGTCTTTAAATATATATTGATATCAATTTCCACTGTAATCAATGAGAAATATTCACTAAATATGATGATATCTGAGCCCATATGGTGCACGTCGTTAACTTTTACCAGCTTTTACTACACCTCCCGAGGTGTTGTTATTAACGACGTCGCTAACGCGCCCGTGACGTCATCATTTTGCTTCTTGGATCGTGTCGGTAGTGGCCGACGTCGCTAACTCGAGTTACCGACGTTGTTAAGTTTCTTGGATCCGGCCCCAGGAGCGTGAACCGCAAAAAGAGGATGATTTTTAAAGTTTCGTTTAGGTAAATTTTGTTATTACAGATTTGTAGAGCTTGATTTTACACACCAGAATCTGTAAACTAAAGTTTCCTAGGTCCACTGGTTTGCGTACAGCAGCGCCATGAGTAATAAAGTAGTTACCCCTAAAAAAACCCTAAAAATTAGAAAACGTGAGCGAGCGTATTTTCATTGCGTATATATGACGAGTTAACCATTTCCCTCTCACACCCCTCACACCACTCACTGAAGGCCCAACCTAACCAATGTTACCAATAAAGTGGCTAGATATAGCCCAAGCAGTTTTTTTTCTACCGGCTTTATATTACGTCAATCGGCTTCAAGGCCTAAATTCGCGGTGACGTGATATTTGGTCAATAGGGATTTAAGGGTTAAGTTGACTGTAGGTGTGAGCATCATTGAGAAGACTTTGTATCTTCTCCGTATAGTCATGTTTGTCTAAAATAACAATGGCATTACTTTTGTCAGCTTTGGTTATATGCACCAAGTCATCTTTCTTAAGCTTATCTAATGCTTTCAAAAATCTTAGTGGAACCGAGTTCTTGGTTTCCTTGAAAAAAGCTCCGTATAGTACACCACGGACTATATCACAATTTTCATTCGAGTATTTTTCCAATTGATACACAGATTTTCCAACTTGTACAGGGTTAATTTTCTTTGAATATGAAAAATATAGGTCATAGCCTAGAGCACAGGGTATCACGGTCTAACACTTTAGAGGACAGGTTGATAACACAGTCCCGATTACGATATTCGTTCCAATAACTATATATATATATATATATATATATATATATATATATATATATATATATATATATATATATATATATATATATATATATATATATATATATATATATATATATATATATATATATATATATATATATATATATATATTTTTTTTTTTTTTTTTTTTTTTTTTTTTTATGTTCCGACACTGACATAGGCTTCATCAAGACCGTAACCGTGGCCCAGGTCAACTGCTACTCACACATATACTTCCGAACTGGTACCGAGCCATAGAGGGAGGGAAGTGAGGGTAATTCCCAAATACTGCAGCTGTTATGGTACCAGAAAGGGTGTTTTTACGACGTTCGGTAGCCTTATAGTTAGTGCCTGAAACTCAAATCGAAAGAGGAAATATCCTCTGCCCTTCACCTGAGAGGAATCGATCTCCCGACTAAAAGATTACGAGTTCAGCACACTAACCACTCGGCCACCTCCCCTACAGTAACTGTCTCCAGGAATGGTAAGAGAACAGGGCAGGTATGCACTAGAAATATTCTCAGAATTTGTATTGTCTTGTTCTTATGTCTGCAACACTGAACTCGCCATCAACGTGTTTCAGGCCCATTATTTCGATGCAGTGGATTTATTGATTGATCGATTGATGTTAGGCGCCGCAATAGCGAGGTCATATAGCGCCAGAAGAAGGTGATAGAGAGGTGGGACAGCAAGCAGGAAGGAAATAGAAAGAAAAGAGGGACTGTTAAAAAAGTGAAAGGGAGCGCCGATGCAGTGGACTATATGACTTCCTCCACTTGAAGAACGAGTCTATGTTATAGTTTCAAAACAGTGTCAGAGTCTACACACACACACACACACACACACACACACACACACACATTTCTTAGCAGTGCCAGGCTCTAGTCCTTGCCATGAAGGAATTATTACCAATAAAATTGTAACTTAAGAGGGATAATTATTTTGATAAATAGAGTTCTTGCACCGTGTGAGGAGGAGTCTTTATTGACGATATATCGCTCTTGTTTCTTTGACAACTAGGAAGAAGTAACCACATTACCACATTAACACTTTTAAGGTGGTGGTACAGTGATGGTAAATATAGAGCAACTAATTTCTCCAAACTATTCCAAGCAACAGACACTATTATTATTGTTCATGTTTCTGTTCCTTGGCATTCGTTTGGAAGAATCATGGCGCTCTAATGTCTCAAAAGTATACTATTCTCTTAACACTATTCTGCTCTCAGAAATAGAACCTTGGGTGGTGACGAAGCATATTCTGCTGAGTAAATAAATAAAACATTCGTAATTAATAAACACACACACAATAATACAAAAAATCTAAAGCAAGTCAATATCAGACACATATACATAAAACATTATAACTCAAAAGCAAGAGAAGGTGAGACATGACTGGCGTATTATTTCCTGGTAAAGAGGCTTGTAGTATGCTTGATGTGCTTGTCTTTTGATGTGGTCTTGCTGATTGCTCTCACCAACAGAGGCTCACTGCACGATAAATTAGTTTGAAACACTTATTGTGGTCTAATTTGGAAGTAGGGCAATGATTCCTTTAATTAAAATGTGCCTATGTGGATGATTACTATTGCCCGCAACTGTTCCTCCGTATAAAATCAAAGAGATTTGTCTGTCTGTTTTATGGCATAGATTGATGGAGTCAGTAACCCTTCAATTGGCCGTCAAGAGATTTTTCTCCCCATTAATTAATTGGATTGGCCAATACTGCTTCAGGTCTTATTACCACAGTAAATTGCATCAGGATATAGTTGGAAATCACTGGTCGTTTTTTTTTTGTTCTCCAAGCAATGTGTGTGTGTGTGTGTGTGTGTGTGTGTGTGTGTGTGACCAATAGTTGCATTTATCTATATAATAATTTTCGTGTAATTTTGATCGGCTCATATGTAAACACTTTCGTTGAGGTGAATGGTGGTCGGAGGAAGTAATATATGCAGTAGAAAAGAAAATGAAGGCATATAGGAGAACACTGCATAGGGATGTGTCAGAGGAGGTGACAGAGAGGTGAGAGAGAGAATACAATGTATGTAAGAGGCAAGTGAAGAAGATGGTAAGGGAGAGTAAAAGGAGAGTGTATGAAGAGTTTGGTAGGAAACTGAGTGGAAGTTCAGAGAAACAAGAAATTATACTGGAAGGATGTTAAAAGAGAAAGAGAAGAAGAAAAGTCTGGCAGCGTGAGAATTAAGAAAAAGGAAGTAGTCACTGTGAGTGGAAGTGAGAAAGGGAAAGAATTGTAGAAGAGGCATATTGATCGTTTGATGAATGAGGGGACGGGAGGGGAGACGGTGGTGACTTGCATGGGGATGGAGGCAGGTGAAAGACGACAGGGTGTATAGGGAGAATTAGGAAGGGTAGAGGTTAGGAAAGCAATAGGAAATTTGAAGATGGTGTTAGGTGCTTGTGGTGGATCAGTAGGTGTTGGAGATGTGGTGGGTTTCCTGACGCTGCTAGTGGTGTGTCGCTTTCTGGAGGGCAATATTTGGAGGTCTTGTGTCTGGTTGTTTATCGAAGGTTGTAGGGTTTCTATGTAAATTGCTTTTAGGTAGGAGAGTCTTCTGCTGTTTGTTTCTTTGTCTAGTATGGTGGTATTATTTACTAGTTTGTCTCGTGTCAGAGCTTGATGGTCGTGAGTGCGGTAGTGGTCTTTTATAGACCCTGACTGGAGGTGCATGGAGGTGCACGAGACAGTAACGTTTGTATTTTACCAACATAGTGGTGAGGTTCGCAGTCCACACTGTTACAGGTGTGTTGGTAAATTACGTGGTCACTGTTCATCAGGCTCTGATGAACACTGACACGAGACAAACTAGTAAATAATACCACCATACTAGACAAAGAAACAGACAGCAGAAGACTCTCCTACCTAGAAGCAATTTACATAGAAACCCTACAACCTTCGATAAGCAACCAGACACAAGACCACCACCACCAACCAGCAAGTCAGATGTAGCGCGAGGGTCAGAGGTTACCCCCTATCCACCTATCATTATACTCTGTCCAGCCTAAGGTGGCGGAGAAGCCCTGCCCTACAGGTGCGGTAGGCAGGTCAAGTACTCTTTTGCTTCCCTGATGGGCTAGAGGTGTTCAGCACACTGAGAAAAATAGGAGTGCTTCCGTTTTTCATGAATATTTCTGCTAATTAAGCATTATTCATGCCTGTTATTACTCACTTATTATCTTAAATGATATGTGTGAGCCTAACAGTTAATATTCACAGTGACAATTTACTTGGAGCTCGTAATATCTTGATTAGAACATATAGTGTGTAGTAAAAAGTAAGCGACAGTGAGAGGAAAAAAGATCAACTGGAGGACCTCTGGGTAACCCTTCTGACTTCCCGTGTTCGAAAGCATACTTCAAGGCTTCTTCATCCATTTAGTACCATTTTTTATACACTTAATTTCACCTATCTTTCGAAAGCACAAGGGAATGAGTTTCTATGTAACAAAAAAAAAAAAAAAAAAAAAAATCACACACAAATTCTCTACTTACACAAAAAAGTTAATATCTTTCAAAACCATGGCCAAACAAAGCAGCAGGACTCTGGACAGGGAGTGGTGTGTATGTGTGTGTGTGTGTGTGTGTGTGAATGGATTAACAAACCGACACAACAAGCTGACAGGCGCCTATAGGGACCAGATTAGAAAATGGCCTCAGACAGTGAGAGAGAGAAACTTAGATGAGGGTAACAAATGAGGAATAAAGAAAGTGAAATAACTTATGATGCATGGTACTGGTAATGAGAGAATGAATAAATGGAATTTAAAAAAAATATATATTATATAATGCCATTAATCTAAATATATCTATGTATATGATATGTGGGATAAAATATCATTAGTTTATACTTTTATGTGGGATAAAATATCATAATATTATAGAATATAGAAAAGGAAAGGTTGAGAATGAATCGTGAACCCGAGAGAGAGAAAGAGAGAGGTGGAGGGGAGAAAGAGGGAGGTGTAAGCTGCAGGCTGGTCACTGAGATTACCGTGCATGTGTGTGTGTGTGATCCATGGTGTGGCCAAAAGGACTCTGAACATCCCCTTTCCATCATCTGCCAATCAGATACATCCAGGAATGTCCCAGAGAAGCAGGGCTTCTCCGCCACCTTAGGCTGGACAGACTATAAGCATTCATAGAGACATCTAGCTGAATCTAGCTACTTCCTCACCAACCAGTATTTCTTTTACCGTTGAGTGCATAGAAAACTGATAATTAACAATAACAAAGGATTTTCCAACCACCCCAATGCTGCGATCTAACAATGTCATGTTTGTTATGTAACAGCTTTATATAGTTGACGTATAATTCATTACAGAGTTATTGCTTACATTCCCCGCGCTAACTTGGTTCAGTGAAACACCACACCATTCCCAAGCCTACACCCCTCCATGACCATTCCCCCGATCTGCTCTGCCATGTGTTTCGGATATGAGAGTCGAAATTGGCGGTTCACACCTTTGTGGTGTACAAACATTGACAACGCTGGAGTAATGAACGTGGCCCACAGTGGAGGAGACTGTACCACGTTCAAAACACCGCTTCTCGTCCGATTAGCGAAGTCAAGCAATATAGCGTGTGGTTAGTACAGACCGCCTGGAAACACAAGATGTTGTTGGCATTTTTTTTTTTATCCTCCTATAATTTCATTTCAACACAAACAACGAGCCATGCATCTTTTAAATATTGCTTCACACAACCAGATCCATTTAGTGTCATTACACTCAGCCTCCAATGAGACCTCAAAGATATCTAGGCCTCTTTTTTTTCTTTCACAACATCAACATCCCAAGACTTGATAGTGTAAACAAAATCTCACCATTAATAGAGAGAAATTACTCCTCACACTATCGACACCAGGACAGGATGGTTTAGTAAGATCTGAAACAATGACACTTTAATTTCAATGTTAATAATTACTCACACTTGTATTCTTAAAAAAATTAGTTTAAATAGTATTGTAATAATATAAATACCTGTATGCACAATGTTTTTTTGTTTTTTTTCCCGGTCTATTGACCTTGGTGTTGGTCATTAAGGCCTTTATTTTATTTTATTTTATTAATTTTTATTTTTTTTTATTTTTTGAAATTTATTTGTTATTTTATTTATTTATTATTATTTTAAATTGAACTTCTTGCATATTATTTTATGCATTTATTTTTATTATTATTATTATAATTATTATTATTATTATTACATTTAAACTTAAAATTAAACTTATATACTAATTGTTTTTCTTTTCTTTTTGTAACTTTACACAAAATTTACATTATAGCTAATAAACTAATCTATGTACAGTCTGTTACAGTTCCGACTGGGCCACCCAGTATCGAGAAATCGTAGATGTGGCACCAGTGTGTGTGTGCTCGAAAATTATATGGATCGTCAACACTCTCCCTCTGTAGTGAACATGACTCTGCCTCAAAGTTCATTTCTTAGATTAGGATTACCGGGAAACTTATTTTGGGAAACAATGTCACTTTCAGTATTTAATACATTATATTAAATGTTAGGCATAATATTTGTGAATCAATGTTTCCAAAGAAATATAATAAATGATTGTGCCATATTAATATTGTAAGATATATCAGTGTTAATAATATATTAACAGCACACTTCCATAACAATAATTGGTTGATGCCCTTCTTGCATTGAATATATAGTCCCAAGAAAATACATCATACATTTAACTTGGATATAATGATCATTATGTGATATTAATATATTGTATATATAATGGTTGACTGAAGACCTATTTAGACTATATAATGTTACTATACCCGTCACAATATATATATATAATTATATGAACATAAATTATACTATAGTTTCCCTGGTAGTAAGGTATGGAAGGGTAACTGTTGATTTGGGTTATTTATATTTTAATATATTGTATTATAATGTTTGACTGGAGACCTATTTACACTATACAATGTTACTATACACTTCACATTATATATATAAGGGAACATAAATTATACTATAGTTTCTCTGAGGTATACAATATTATCATATTAAAGTATTGAAGAGTAACTGTTGAGTAGTGTTACTTATATTTTCTTCATTTGTTCCACACATAAATTACTCTCAGTGGATGTATTTAATGTCATTCGTGATGTCTTATTATCAATACTAATTTAAAGTGTAATATGGAATAAGGTTTGTGGAATTGTACAGTCAAGGTCATTATTAATAATCCACATATAGGCTAGGTTAGTAGGTCAGGTACTCTCAATGGATGTATTTAATGTCATTCGTAATGTGTATAATGTCTCACAAGAGTCATGTCTCGTTGCTTGCGTTGAAATAAAATTATTGAAAAAGATTTTAAAAGACATAAAATAAATAAAGGCCAACAGCATCTGGTGTTCCCAGGCGGTCACCCATCCAAGGACTAACCAGACCCAACGTTGCTTAACTTCGCTGATCGGACGAGAAACGGTGTTTTCAACGTGTTGTGGCCTTTAACAAAATTGTCAGCCTTGATATTCATTAAGAAGGATAGTTTCTTTAGAGTTAAATGTATCTTCTGTAGTATTCTCCTGTGTTTGAGGAAGAATGGGAGCGAGACGTGTGTGTGAGCAGAAATGAGTGTGGCGTGCTGTCTGCAGGAGAATGGAAGGAAAGTAGTAAGTGTGAGAATAGAGTTGATTGTCAGGTGTAGAGGTGTGTAGGTGTAACATAACACCTTCCTCGTCTTAGATATTCATACATATCATTGCCTAATAATATTTTAATGGTGTATTTGTTCAGCTAATATGTGTATTTTTATTATCTATTTACCCAAACTCATTCATATTAGATGGTTACACATTACCGAAAGGAAACGCAGAACTTAGCATATCCACATATCAATCCGTCAATATATATAACTAAATAAAAACTAAATAAGAGAAAGAACGAACGAAGGAAAAAATCTACAATAAAACTCTGCTACTATTACTACTACTACAATGACTACAAAAACAACTACGTACTACTACTACTACTACTACTACTAATAATAATAAAAACACGATAAATTTTATAACAGCAGCTTAAAACACTAGGTAGAACAACACAAAAGTGATATAACAAATTCAGTTTATAGACAACTTAACAAGACAAGAGTGATACTAAACTTCTGTTGAATCAAGAGATTCATCAGAGCCACGAGAACGCTTCTGGTGAAATTGAGAGGAAACTATGGATGAGTCCACAGAGATGGTTGCCTTACAAGGAGGAACATCTATAGAGTCAAGTGCCTCAGAGGAACCACGAAGGCATCTCTGTGGCAGTTTAGGTGACTTAAGTTTCATTTTTGGAGAGCGTGTGGCAGCGTGAACCTCCACCACATGAACACCTTTAGCTAATGTCTGAGAATTTTCATCAGTTGAAGGGTCACCAGAATGAGTGTCTGATAAAGTTTCCAAGACAGAGAAACTATTATGTAGAGTAACCTTTGAAACGTTCTCACTAGAACAAAAAGCAGCTGCCTCTTGAGAGGGTTGAGAGGGTGCTGCAACCGATTTAGGGCGAAGGGAGGAGGCATATGTCTTCACACCACCTGAAGTTGAGTTGCCATCTGGCACTACCTATGCTAATGAATTGGGTATTAGCCAAGTGCAGGATATCCTGCTCAAGAAGGTACATCTTACATTGGCGAGAACGCAAGGCGTGAGCATCTCTGCAGTAAAAGCAGTAGCTCTCTGACCGACACTCAGAAGTAAGATGTGAGTCAAGAGCAGAACAATTACCACCCCGGGAACGGTTGTTGCAGTTCCTCCTCTCATGACCAAACTCATAACAACAGAAACACTATAGGGGATGCTCAACAAAAGGATTCACCTTAAAAGAGGTGGGGTTAATGTTAATGCAATCTGGGATATGCGAGCCATAGAAGGTGAGGATGATCATATTTTTACTGCCTTTCATCTTTGTTACTCGTTGGACACTGTCTGGGCACATAACGAGACTGTCCTCTTCAGAGAATTCATACAGGTCCTCATTATATATACGCCCCTTGCTATAATTAAATGTTCGATGTGGTTTAATAGATTCAAACATGCTATCAGAAGGACAGGGGAGATTGAGGAGCATCATGGCCTGTGTAAGATCTTTGGCCCTGATTAAAACGCCCTTACCATATTTCTTTATGTGGCCCGTTGGTAATAATCCAATTTCTTTCTCCAGATACTGGGAAGCATGGATAAGGTTACCACGTCCCTCCCTGTAGTATACCACAAACCAAAAGGGTGTAGGAACCCGATGTTCCTTTGGGACATGCTCTACAGAGTCATCAAATATATTAGGGCAGTAGTCATTGTCACTGTCAACTACATTGATGGACCGCATCATCTGAACTTTACAATGAGTTTCCCCCACCGTCAGAGAATCTCAAATGCTGCTTTGGCAGCAGCATTTATACTGAAAGTAATAAAGCACCGATTAGACCTACAATCACTGTCATATGTGATTCGGATTCGAAGAACTACTCCAAAACACTTAAAAATGGAGTGGATAGCGCCATAGGAAAGGGATGCAAGTACATTCGTTAACATTAACGTGTCCAAATCGCTAACAGGGTTCTTCGACACAACACCCAACCTGCTAGGTCTAGTCTTATTTGCAGCTTTCTGCATATTACCACGACCAGAGAGTGACGTCTCGAGGCCCTGGTCGACCACCGCTCGAGGAAGAGATTGGGGCTTTTCTTTATCCATATATCATTGATTTGGTGATTTTGGCCCCTGGAGCCAAGAGCTACTACCTACTGGGCAGATGAGGGGACCGAGCGCTGGTCGCCATGGGCAGGGTACCTCTTCCCCCACAGGGCCACTTGTTTTAAAAAGCAGCCCCAATGGCTCGAAAGTTTGCCCACGACGGTGCTGAGACCCCCTTCCCCAACATCTCCCGGCCCAGACACCCAACCATCCAACATAGGACGGCCCCTAGAGGGCAGTGCTGTTGGCCCATACAAGTAGGCAGCCTAATGCATGGGAACCATTTAGTCTGGTCTCTCACTGGTGACATTACTAGCATAGGAAGCCCTCTCTCCCCGAAATCGGGGCAGAGCAGGGGCCGAGCCCCCTCTAGACTAGCTCGCCAGGTCTCAGAGGCGGTTCCCGTTGGGGGGGGGGGGTGTAAAGGAGCGAGGGAGTAGGGGATATGGATGGGGTATATTGGAAATGGGGTAAATGAGAAGAAAAATGCATAGAAGAATAGTATTATAATGGTACAAATAAATGGTCAATGAAGGAAGAAAAGGCGTATCATAGAATAAAAGCGTAAATAACATTGTTATTATTCGTTCGTCACTCACGCGTCCGAAGTCAGCGTTGCTAACAAAAGTAAACAGTATAGCACAATCATGGCGGTAGGGCCACTAGCTAAAATGAAGTCAAGGAGGTAGTATTGCCAACGAAAAATATAGCCCGAGGTGCAATGGTAGGCCCTACGTATTATAATATACCACATTAGTAGCCATACCTGAAAATATAACAAAACATGGAAAAAATAAAACAATAGTCATATATATAATAAATACTGCAACGTACCTTATTCAGAGGATGTGGATGGGCGTGGATTATCTAGATCAATATCACTATCTGACATGTCAGACTCTGACTCTGATAAAGATGGCAGCTGCGGGTGAATGCGGTCAGATTGATGAGGGTATTATATAGCGGCTTCGAGAAGGAAACGATGAAAAGTGTATATCTAGCAAGATATTGTGTTAGGTATTTAGCTTTAATACCTGGCCGCCTCACATACTCTTTTATATCCCTCCACAACCTTTCAATATTTTGAGTATGTAACTCAGAGTTTTCGGGGTCCACAAAATTAACCTTATGATTGACACACAAGTGGCTATAACCTTCCTGATGTAGGGTATTAAAGGCACGCCAACTATCACTGTAAATAGTGGTGCCTGGTCTAATGCACTTTTTAATTAGTGGGAGAAGAGTGTCGCGATTCCTACGCAGGGTTAAGTTGTCTTGGTCCAATAACTGTATTTTAAATCTGTTCTTGGACTCCCTCTCTATGTCACCAAATAGCCAGACTTGAGATAAATTACGACCCACGTTGTACTCTTTTCTAACAATTAAAGTTTCATCAATTTTAACGACAATGCCTTCACCACCGATGGGGTCCTGATTGTTAAACCAATTGTCACTTACTTAGCAACAAAAGCTCCTACTCCAATCCACACTGATCCTTATGTTAATTCCCAAATTAAATACATTATAACTATGATTAAATGATTTATGGCACCACAATATTATAAAGGATATAATTTGCCAAGGTTGTAGCCTAGTGCGGTCTAGAAAAGTCCCCTTGTACAAAGACACAGAGAAAGCACATCTACGTCGTTTATTTGACTTGGGTATGGCGACGATATGGTGGCAACGAAATTCATTAATGTCTTGTCTATATGTACACTGGTTGCCACAATTTTCACAATTATCACTCCTCGGTAAAACACCGTGTGCTTGTAGAATAGAAATGTGTTTCGTATAATTTCAAACGGAAGTGGAGTACAGCCTTGACACAAAGAATCCATGATTAAACTGCGTAAAATGTGCACACTGTGCTACCCCTTTATATAGGCGCGACCTATGTTAGCGTTAAATAGGCAGTGTTGCTAATGTCAATCGGACAAAGAGAAGAAAGAAATAGGCCTAAATTTACGATAGGCGTACACAAAATGGATGAAAATCCGCTTTCACACACCCTAGTTATTTCTTAGGTTATGATTACCGGGAAACTTATTTTGGGAAACAATATCACTTTTAGTAATTTATATAATATAATAAATGTTAGGCATAATATTTGTGAATCAATGTTTTTAAAGAAATATAATAAATGATTGTGCCATATTTATATTGTAAGATATATCAGTGTTAATAATATATTAACAGCATACTTCCATAATAATAATTGATTGATGCCCTTCTTGCATTGAATGTCTAGTCCCAAGAAAATACATCATACATTTAACCTGTATATAATGATCATTATGTGATTTTAATATATTGTATATATAATGGTTGACTGAACACCTATTTACACTATACAATGTTACTATACACGTCACAATATATATATATATAATTATATGAACATAAATTATACTATAGTTTCCCTGATAGTAAGGTATGGAAGGGTAACTGTTGATTTGGGTTATTTATATTTTAATATATTGTATTATAATGTTTGACTGGAGACCTATTTACACTATACAATGTTACTATACACTTCACATTATATATATAAAGGAACATAAATTATACTATAGTTTCTCTGAGGTATACAATATTATCATATTAAAGTATTGAAGGGTAACTGTTGAGTTGTGTTACTTATATTTTCTTTATTTGTTCCACACATAAATTACTCTCAATGGATGTATTTAATGTCATTCGTGATGTCTTATTATCAATACTAATTTAAAGTGTAATATGGAATATGGTTTGTGGAATTGTACAGTCACGGTCATTATTAATAATCTACATATATGCTAGGTTAGTAGGTTAGGTACTCTCAATGGATGTATTAAATGTAATTCCTGATGTGTATAATGTCTTATAATGCCTCACAAGAGTCATGTCTCGTTGTTTGCGTTAAAATTAAAATATTGAAAGGGATTTTAAAAGACATAAAATAAATAAATGCCAACAGCATCTGGTGTTCCCAGGCGGTCACCCATCCAGACCCAACGTTGCTTAACTTCGCTGATCGGACGAGAAGCGGTGATTTCAACGTGGTGTGGTCGTTGTCAAGATATGAAGCCTTGGAAATCATTAAGAAAAATAGTTTTTTTTATAGTTAAATGTATCAGACGTGTGTGTGAGCAGACATGACTGTGGTGTGCTGTGTAAAGGAGAATGGAAGGAAAGTAGTAAGTGTGAGAACAGAGGAGTATGTCAAGTGTAGAGGTGTGTTAGGTATGTAAGTGTGACATAACACCTTCCTCGTCTTAGATATGCATACATATCATTGCCTACTATTATTGTAATGGTGTGTTTGTTCAGCTAAAATGTGTATTTTTCTTATCTATTTACCCCAACCTCATTCATATTATACCCATATTTTCATCAGTCACAGCCCATCATCAGTGGTGTTAACATCTAAGTGGAACTCCTAATAAACCTAATTCCAGAGCGCCTTGCTATACATGATGCAAGTGATCGCAGCCACCGAGATGGTGATGTCATGGCTGCTCTGTGGAAGGAGATTGTTGCTGAATTAAAATCTACAGGTGAAAGAACAATTTAATTAACTACTGTAAATATTATTGGATCACTCTGTCTTGCCACTCAAGAGCTCCACCTGGGGTAACAAAATAATCTCTCAAGATATCACGAACTGCCATGGTTTCTGCTATAGGTCTTGTGCTTCAAGCAGGAAACTGAGCAGTGACTCTCATAATTATCGCATTGACTTGACGAGGGCTGATAAAGTCGTTGTAAACGGGGTTAAGTGAAAATGACACACGTCAAATGATTCGCACTGACTTGACAAGACTAGACTCGCTTGGTGTAAACGCAGCCTTAGTTTTAGTTTTAGTGTACACTGGAGTGTGTTTCAGTGTTTGACGAGGACCAGTCTCAGTCAGATTTGTGTGTGGTGAAATGTCATGGTCCGAGCACCTAGTTGCTGCAGCTACTATGTTGTCTATCGTACTGTACTTCATATTTCTTACTCTTTCTTTATTCTTTATCAACTCAGCCTGATATACTACAGTTACTACTGTGTGTAAGTAAGTAAGTAAGTAATGTTTATTGCTTATTATAGTAAATACAATGAACTATACATAAGAATTATATTTAAGCAATACAGTCTGTCGAGCAGAAGCTCCATGACAGACACATAAAAATAATTGTGTAAATTCATCATGACCTAGAGCAAAGATTCAATATAATCATACAGTTGTATCAAATGAAATCAAACTGTAAACAAAAGCAAACAGTAAGAATTGAATTCAAGCTGTAAGAAAAAAAACACACACAAAGACAAACAGATAAACCATGAACAGACAGTACACACAAAGCATACAGTAAAACAGAATCAAAACAGTAAATAACAAAATTAATCAGTAGACCAAACCAAAGAAAACAGTAAACCAAAATCAAACTGAAATTAAATGAACAGTAAAATTCCCAGCAATGTTAAAAAAAAAAAAAAAAAAAAAAAACAGTAAAAATCAAACTAAAAATGGAATGACCTTCTGCAAAGTTAGAAAACAGTAAAAAATAAAAACAAACAGTAAAAGTAAAATGAAACAATAAAACTCTGCAAAGTTAGAAAAGAGTAAAAAATAAGAGCAAAGAATAAATCAAAATCAAACTGAAGTTAGAATGAAACAGTAAAACTCTCAGAATAGTAAGAAAACAGCAGAAAATAAAAGCAAACAATAAATCAAAATCAAACTGAAATTAAAATTAAACAGAAATTAAATTGAAAATGCAAAGCTAGAATCAAACTGTAAAAAAAAAATGAAGCAATCGGTAAGAAAACTAAAACAAAGCAACAGTTATGTAATATTCTGTTGGTTATATAAATATATTTTTATTTCCTTTTTGTATTTTGTTATATTTGTGGTTTTGAGAAGCATTTTCATATCTACAGGTAAGGAGTTAAACAATTTAGTGCCAAGATTAATTAAATTATTTTTAAACATTGTTGTTCTAAATACTGGATAAACAAGATTCACATTATTACTCGCAATATGGGCAGTATCAACAATAAAGTAAAATATTTGTGTAATGTAGGAAATTTCAGGATTTTAGCTTCTGATAAAACACCTGTTGTTGAGTCAAATTTTTGAAGGAAAAATATACATCGAACTTTTTATTTTGAGCTATAGTTAGCTTACCCAGAAATGATTGCCATGTGCATGCCCACACAGAGACACAATAAGTGAAATAAGGGTAACAAATGGTATAATAAATGCTGATCATAGCTTCAGTTGTCAGGTTATGCCTAACTCTATATAAGACACCTATTTCAACGCAAACAACGAGACATGGCTCTTGTGAGGTATTATACACATCATGAATGACATTAATACATTATATTTAAATCACATAATGATCATTATATCCAGGTTAAATGTATTATGTATTTCCTTGGGACTATACATTCAATGCAAAAAGGGCATCAATCAATTATTGTTATGTTGTTAAAATATTATTGACACTGATATATCTTACAATATAAATATGGCACAATCATTTATTATATTTCTTTAAAAACATTGATTCACAAATATTATGCCTAACATTTATTATAATGTATTAATTACTGAAAGTGACATTGTTTCCCAAAATAAGTTTCCCGGTAATCCT
This sequence comes from Petrolisthes cinctipes, assembly GCA_033782935.1. NCBI lineage: Eukaryota > Metazoa > Arthropoda > Malacostraca > Decapoda > Porcellanidae > Petrolisthes > Petrolisthes cinctipes. Next base: position 10,151,292 of record JAWQEG010000062.1, on the reverse strand, counting down.
AACCTAAGAAATAACTAGGGTGTGTGAAAGAGTACATTGTATATAATGTTTAAATTATTACGATATTAGGTAAACTAATTTTTTTAAGAATACAAGTGTGAGTAATTATTATCATTGAAATTAAAGTGTAATTGTTTCAGATCTTACTAAACCATCCTGTCCTGTCGATGGTGTGAGGAGTAATTTCTCTCTATTAATGGTGAGATTTTGTTTACACTAATTTACTGGTGTAAATTCCGTAATAAGAAGTATGAACACAAAGTGAGTGGTAAAGTGTCAGTGCCATTCTGGGGTTGGATGTGGGCATATAGGCCAGAGAGGAAAACTGGTATAGATCAATGGCCGGTTCGCTTGTGAGCAATATGTAGAAATCCTGGATCAAATGCTTATTAATTGCTACTGTCCGGGAAATGGTAGTTCCAACTCCCCACACTATAAAGCTGGTTCATGACATACAAACATCAGAGTTAAGAACTACCTCGAGGATCACCCTGAAATCGAGGTCATCGACTGACCAGCAAAAGGATGCGATATTAATTTAATCCGATTGAGCATTTGTGGGCCATGATGAAACGTGCTTGGGATATTTGGGATCAGCGAACATGTGCAACAATAGATGTGTGGAAATATGATGTGTGGAAATGTATACGTCGACGACCAGGGGTGTGTTTGAAGCTAGTCGACTCCATCCCTTATCGCCTTAATGATTTTGTTAATGGAGTTGGTGCCTGGACCAATTTCTAATTTGTATGTATTGGTTAGAATTTATTATTGTTGGTAATTAAGAATAAAACATGAACTTACAGCCTTGCATAAATCTATTATGTATTAATCCGTCTAGAATGGACATCAACAAGAGTGACGTAAGCCCAAAAATTTGTATTGAATTGTGTTGTATACAATAATCTCTATGCCCCGTCGTGGGATATTTTTTTAGCATAGTATTTATTTAATAAAGTTTCTACCATCATTTATTTTTTATGATGTTCAGTACATAATATTTACGGATATTTAGCACACTTCGAAATATACAAAGTGTGAGTATTGTTGTGGGATATTTAAACACTGCAGACCAAAGGCGTTGTGCAATTCCTGGGGCTCCATTATGCTATCGGTTTTCCAGCTTTAGATTTAGGGACAGCCCATATAAGACCATGAATGATGCCACTATGGCCAACTCACGTTCCTTTGCGTGAGTTGTAAACCAAAGCCTGAGTCTTGTATATCAACATGAACTGAGAATGGGAAACACCTGAGATACAATTATGTGTAGTAATATTTGTTAAATGGGATTTTAGTTATTCAGATTTTATTTTATGTTATCTGTTGGTATCACTCCATATCAGCGTCTCTTCTCAGTTAATTAAATTAGCCATCACTTATCCAGCCCTCAACTCTTCCTGTTTCCTTCTTCTTCCTCCAGTTTTCCTCCCTTTCCCCCTTCTCCTCCAGTTCTTTCCCCTCCTCCTGGTTCTCCCAGCACAACAAACGGCGACATCTGTTTTCTGATCATAGGATTTCCCCAGCTGTTCCCAAATTTCAAACTCAAGTTATTTCAATTCTTACTGTGGCAGGGTAATGGACACTACTTTTGTGGAAATTAGTACAGCCACAATCAAATATCCACCGACACTTTCCTTCCATCTTAGTAAATATCTTGGTAATAAAGAACAACACATGAATGATTTTGCAGCACCTCATAATACTAATTGAGGGGGTTGAGGTGACATTAAGTGTTGTATGGTTATATATTCATATGATACTGATTTATTTGCACGATGGAAGGAAAGTGTTGGTGGATATTTGATTGTGACTGTACATTACGCACCCATAAGCCAGTAAATAATGAGGGCTTATTCTATACATATTAATGGCAAACAGTATAATACACACGCATAACAACAGTGTAGAACGAGGGAATGCTGTATCAGAAAAAGAAAAAAAAAAAAAAAAAAAAAAAAAAAAAATATATATATATATATATATATATATATATATATATATATATATATATATATATATATATATATATATATATATATATATATATATATATATAGAGCGAGAGAGAGAGAGAGATTTTTTTTTTTTTTTTTTTTATAATTTTATTACACCCATTGGGTGCCAATCATAATAGCAATAGTTAGCCAATAATCATATACATTGGGTGACAAAAATAATAACATAGTAGCAATAATAAAGCAATAAAAATAAATTACAGTAGCATTGATAAAGAGTAGCAATAATGAAACAATAATAAAATTACAATAGCAATAATGAGACAATAAAAATAATAAAATTACAGTAACTTAGCAATAATGAAGCAAAAATAATAATAAAATTACAGTAGCAGTAATGAATCAAAAATAATAATAAAATTATAGTAGTAATAATGAAACAAAAATAATAATAAAATTACAGTAGTAATAATGAACAGTAGCAATAATGAAACAATAATAATATAATACAGTAGCAATAATGAATAATAGCAATAATGAAACAATAATAATAAGATTACAGTAACAATAATGAATAATAGCAATAATGATAAAATACAATAGCAATAATGAATAATAGCAATAATGAAAAAAAAATAATAAGATTACAGTAACAATAATGAATAATAGCAATAATGAAACAATAATGATAAGATTACAGTAGCAATAATGAATAATAGCAATAATGAAACAATAATAATAAAATACAGTAGCAATAATGAATAATAGCAATAATGAAACAAAAATAATAAGATTCCAGTAACAGTAATGAGACAATAAAAAATAATAATAATATTGCAATAAAAATAAAATATAACGGCAATAATGAAACAATAGTAAAATTTAGCAGTAATAATGAAATAATAATAATAAAATTTAGCAGCAATAATGAATCAATAATAGAATACATTGAATGACAGTTTAAAGGGAGCAATAATTATAATATCAATGGAATATAAAGCTAACACAGTGTAAATTAAAGAAAGCAAGGTATTATTATAATATAATATATGTTATATTATAATAATACCTTGCTTCCTTTAATTTACACTGTGTTAGCTTTATATTCCATTGATATTATAATTATTGCTCCCTTTAAACTGTCATTCAATGTATTCTATTATTGATTCATTATTGCTGCTAAATTTTATTATTATTATTTCATTATTACTGCTAAATTTTACTATTGTTTCATTATTGCCGTTATATTTTATTTTTATTGCAATGGAGAGAGAGAGAGAGAGAGAGAGAGAGAGAGAGAGAGAGAGAGAGAGAGAGAGAGAGAATAACACCTGTTAAATCTTCACAGTTATTACTCTAATGAAACTCGTAGTCCACAGGTAAGTTTAAAAGAAATAGATATAATAACTCTCCTACTGTAATGGGTTATGAAAAAAATAATTGTTTCATTCTATCAGTAAGGTTTCCCAGATTCATGACCCAGGATTAATCTGTCGGCACACACACACACACACACACAATCAATCAGTGCAGGGAAGCAAGTGTTTGCGAATATTATTCAGGATATTTTATTATTCTTTTTATTGATTTGTTGTATTTATGTATTATAATTATTTTTGAGAGGGGGGTATGTATTGTGGAGGGATGGTGATGATTCCTTCAAACTATGCCATGAAACAGAATCCCTCAGCATGTAGGTTTTATTTCATGGTATCGTGTGCAGGAATCAGTAGCCTCCAATAGCCAACAATAAAAATAACCATCCCCCTCAACTGGAGAGAGAGAGAGAGAGAGAGAGAGAGAGAGAGAGAGAGAATAATTGAATAATTGTGTAATTATACTGTAGTTATGTGTAATTATACTGTAATTATGTGTAATTATTGTAATACGGGTATTGACAGTGTAGTTCTGTAATAGTTATCAATGGTAGTTATAATGGTGAATATAAGAATATTTTGAGTTGATCTAACATATAGGTTGTTCTAAAATATAGGTTTGTGAAGAGAATAAAAAATAAAATATAGTAGTTTGATCAATTTTGACCTGAGCCCACTAAATGAAAAACATCCCTGATTAATGATAGTGATAACTAATGAGATGGGAGATACGAGGATTGTGAGGGTAATTAGTGATCAGTGTTCCTTTAAAATAATTTAGTATATTCGTTTTCTCTGTAGCCTATAAGTATAATTGTCAATCATCTCTCTCTATCTTTTTCTCCGTGATGTCACACATAGGCTGCATCTGTAGAGACCTTCCAGTATGCTCTTGATTTTGGTGTTAACGATGGTGTGGTACCGGTACGATGACTCAAAAGACACACTACACACAGAGCCATCGTGCTGGTACCACGCTATCGTCATTCGTCAACATCATGGAAATTCTTGCATGCGTCACTCTACTTTAGAATGGGGCTGACTTTATTCTCTGTGAATATTAGCCATCCCCAATAGGGCTAGAATAAAGATTGTTGTAGGATCGGGTCACTTTCTAGTCGATTTGACGAGATCCACCCACATGGATTAGAAATCCACGTGAGGTGCAATGCAACCGAAGGCTCTTTTTTTTTTTTTTTTCTCCAATAAGGCCATATAGAGCCAGCTTCTTCTTTTTTTTTTTTTTTTACTGCGACCAGAGCGTACCTGGGGTCTGTGGGGCAGGAGGCCATTCTGCTCCGGGAGAACATCAACTACAACAACCTAAGAATAGGCATTATGCCTTTCTATTTTAAGAGGATAGTAGCCTACAGTATCGGTAAATTTGGATAAACTGATTCCTGCAACCTATTCCAAGCATAATTGTTGTTTATCTGGTGTTGTTTTCTGACATACTTTGGAGGAATTAAGGCACTCTAATGCACCAGAAGTACACTATTCCAATGACAACGAGATGGAAGCTGACAAACACACCCTCAATATATATATATATATATATATATATATATATATATATATATATATATATATATATATATATATATATATATATATATATATATATATATATATATATATATATATGCAAAATAACCACAGGAGAAATAATAGACAGAACAGTAAGTACTTTCGTATATTACATCCTCAGACAGAGTGAAACATAAAAGGGTATAGTCGGAGTATATATACACATAGGCCACCTGGGGGTGGAGCTAAAAGAAAACTCACCTCACCTCACATCACATGCACAGATTAGTCTGGTGGGAATCTCTTAATTACCATATTTGTCAACACTTTATCACACTTAAAATGACCATAACTCAAATTCACATTTCTGTTATATGTATTAGAAATCATACAAGATTCGATTACATTTCTTTCATAAAAACATTTTGCCTTAGCTAAAACTTTAGAACCAGCCCAATTAATATGGTGATTGTTGATAGCTTTATGTTGGAATAATCCACTACTTTGTTGTCCCACCTTGACGCTATATTTATGTTGTGATACTCTAGTTTTTAAATCTTTACCAGACTGTCCTATATAAAACTGGTCACAGTCCCTACATGGAATTTTATATATTACACCAGAGTAATTTTCTGGACTATTCTCGATGAGAGTTTTTTGAACTGTATTATCATATTTAAACACTATTTGTACATTGAGTTTCTTCAGTACCTGAATACAATCAATAAAGTTTTCATGGAATGGAAGAACAAGTATCTTTTGATATGGCTGGTGAGGTAACCTTTCATCTCTTACGTAATAAAAGCGTTTCTTTGCTGTATTATGACACTGATTAAGAATGTTCACTGGGTATTTTAATTTCTGACCAATTTCTAAAATTGTTTTAATTCCTGCTTCTAATTATTCAGGATCCGAAATTCTATATGCCCTTAAATACATGGATATAAATATTGATTTTTTCACCTTCATGTGATGGTTAGAATGAAAATGGACATAAGATAGTATGTTTGTAGGCTTCCTATACACTTTTGTTTTGAGAAAACCATTATCTCTTACAATTTGAACATCTAAAAATGGGAGAGTGTTATCTTGTTCAAGTTCATGAGTAAATTTGATGGAAGGGGCAAGTGAGTTTAATTTCTCCAAAAAATCACTAACATCTAGATGATCAGGCCAAAAACATAATACATCATCCACATATCTTAGCCACGTTACATTTGATTCTTTAATTGTACTTAACAAATTATCCTCAAAATATTCCATGTATAGATTAGCCACAACAGGGGAAAGGGGGTTTCCCATGGCCATACCAAATTTCTGTGAGTAGTGCCTACCTTCAAATACAAACGTTGAACTGTCAACACATAACCTAATCAATTTGGTGATGATGTCACTTAGTATCCCATCAATATTGTTGCCAATGATGTTTGGGAGGAAATTTAATATATCATCTAGAGGGACATTGGTGAAAAGGGACATAACATCAAAACTGACTAATTTATAGGGGTACAATACTTTTAGTGTTTTTATCTTGTTCACAAGATCCTCACTGTTTTTAACGTAAGATTCTGAGACCGTTCCTACAAATGGAGATAATAGTGTGACTAACCACTTAGAAAGTTTATATGTTACTGATCCAATGAAGCTTGTTATAGGTCTAGGAGGATTATCTGGTTTATGGGTTTTAATGAGACCATACATATAAGGTGTCGAGGGATTTGTCACAAAGAAACTCTTGATCAGGTCGTCTCTACCTTTTAAAAGTTTCTTAAGTTCTCTGTGATATGCACGGCTGACTTTCTCAGTTGGATTGCTTTTAAGTTGACTGTAGGTGTGAGCATCATTGAGAAGACTTTGTATCTTCTCCGTATAGTCATGTTTGTCTAAAATAACAATGGCATTACTTTTGTCAGCTTTGGTTATATGCACCAAGTCATCTTTCTTAAGCTTATCTAATGCTTTCAAAAATCTTAGTGGAACCGAGTTCTTGGTTTCCTTGAAAAAAGCTCCGTATAGTACACCACGGACTATATCACAATTTTCATTCGAGTATTTTTCCAATTGATACACAGATTTTCCAACTTGTACAGGGTTAATTTTCTTTGAATATGAAAAATATAGGTCATAGCCTAGAGCACAGGGTATCACGGTCTAACACTTTAGAGGACAGGTTGATAACACAGTCCGGATTACGATATTCGTTCCAATAACTATATATATATATATATATATATATATATATATATATATATATATATATATATATATATATATATATATATATATATATATATATATATATATATATATATATATATATTTTTTTTTTTTTTTTTTTTTTTTTATGTTCCGACACTGACATAGGCTTCATCAAGCCCGTAACCGTGGCCCAAGTCAACTGCTACTCACACATATACTTCCGAACTGGTACCGAGCCATAGAGGGAAGGAAGTGAGGGTAATTCCCAAATACTGCAGCTGTTATGGTACCAGAAAGGGTGTTTTTACGAGTTCGGTAGCCTTATAGTTAGTGCCTGAAACTCAAATCGAAAGAGGAAATATCCTCTGGCCTTCACCTGAGAGGAATCGATCTCCCGACTAAAAGATTACGAGTTCAGCACACTAACCACTCGGCCACCTCCCCTACAGTAACTGTCTCCAGGAATGGTAAGAGAACAGGGCAGGTATGCACTAGAAATATTCTCAGAATTTGTATTGTCTTGTTCTTATGTCTGCAACACTGAACTCGCCATCAACGTGTTTCAGGCCCATTATTTCGATGCAGTGGATTTATTGATTGATCGATTGATGTTAGGCGCCGCAATAGCGAGGTCATATAGCGCCAGAAGAAGGTGATAGAGAGGTGGGACAGCAAGCAGGAAGGAAATAGAAAGAAAAGAGGGACTGTTAAAAAAGTGAAAGGGAGCGCCGATGCAGTGGACTATATGACTTCCTTCACTTGAAGAACGAGTCTATGTTATAGTTTCAAAACAGTGTCAGAATCTACACACACACACACACACACATTTCTTAGCAGTGCCAGGCTCTAGTCCTTGCCATGAAGGAATTATTACCAATAAAATTGTAACTTAAGAGGGATAATTATTTTGATAAATAGAGTTCTTGCACCGTGTGAGGAGGAGTCTTTATTGACGATATATCGCTCTTGTTTCTTTGACAACTAGGAAGAAGTAACCACATTACCACATTAACACTTTTAAGGTGGTGGTACAGTGATGGTAAATATAGAGCAACTAATTTCTCCAAACTATTCCAAGCAACAGACACTATTATTATTGTTCATGTTTCTGTTCCTTGGCATTCGTTTGGAAGAATCATGGCGCTCTAATGTCTCAAAAGTATACTATTCCCTTAACACTATTCTGCTCTCAGAAATAGAAACCTTGGGTGGTGACGAAGCATATTCTGCTGAGTAAATAAATAAAACATTCGTAATTAATAAACACACACACAATAATACAAAAAATCTAAAGCAAGTCAAGATCAGACACATATACATAAAACATTATAACTCAAAAGCAAGAGAAGGTGAGACATGACTGGCGTATTATTTCCTGGTAAAGAGGCTGGTAGTATGCTTGATGTGCTTGTCTTTTGATGTGGTCTTGCTGATTGCTCTCACCAACAGAGGCTCACTGCACGATAAATTAATTTGAAACACTTATTGTGGTCTAATTGGGAAGAAGGGCAATGATTCCTTTAATTAAAATGTGCCTATGTGGATGATTACTATTGCCCGCAACTGTTCCTCCGTATAAAATCAAAGAGATTTGTCTGTCTGTTTTATGGCATAGATTGAAGGAGTCAGTAACCCTTCAATTGGCCGTCAAGAGATTTTTCTCCCCATTAATTAACTGGATTAGCCAATACTGCTTCAGGTCTCATTACCACAGTAAATTGCATCAGGATATAGTTGGAAATCACTGGTCGTTTTTTTTTGTTCTGCAAGCCATGTGTGTGTGTGTGTGTGTGTGTGTGTGTGTGTGTGACCAATAGTTGCATTTATCTATATAATAATTTTCGTGTAATTTTGATCGGCTCATATGTAAACACTTTCGTTGAGGTGCATGGTGGTCGGAGGAAGTAATATATGCAGTAGAGAAGAAAATGAAGGCATATAGGAGAACACTGCAGAGGGATGTGTCAGAGGAGGTGACAGAGAGGTGAGAGAGAGAATACAATGTATGTAAGAGGCAAGTGAAGAGGATGGTAAGGGAGAGTAAAAGGAGAGTGTATGAAGAGTTTGGTAGGAAACTAAGTGGAACTTTAGAGAAAACAAGAAATTATACTGGAAGGATGTTAAAAGAGAAAGAGGAGAAGAAATGTCTGGCAGCGTGAGAATTAAGAAAAAGGAAGTAGTCACTGTGAGTGGAAGTGAGAAAGGGAAAGAATTGTAGAAGAGGCATATTGATCGTTTGATGAATGAGGGGACCGGAGGGGAGACGGTGGTGACTTGCATGGGGATGGAGGCAGGTGAAAGACGACAGGGTGTATAGGGAGAATTAGGAAGGGTAGAGGTTAGGAAAGCAATAGGAAATTTGAAGATGGTGTTAGGTGCTTGTGGTGGATCAGTAGGTGTTGGAGATGTGGTGGGTTTCCTGACGCTGCTAGTGGTGTGTCGCTTTCTGGAGGGCAATATTTGGAGGTCTTGTGTCTGGTTGTTTATCGAAGGTTGTAGGGTTTTTATGTAAATTGCTTTTAGGTAGGAGAGTCTTCTGCTGTTTGTTTCTTTGTCTAGTATGGTGGTATTATTTACTAGTTTGTCTCGTGTCAGAGCTTGATGGTCGTGAGTGCGGTAGTGGTCTTTTATAGACCCTGACTGGAGGTGCATGGAGGTGCACGAGACAGTGACGTTTGTATTTTACCAACATAGTGGTGAGGTTCGCAGTCCACACTGTTACAGGTGTGTTGGTAAATCACGTGGTCACTGTTCATCAGGCTCTGATGAACACTGACACGAGACAAACTAGTAAATAATACCACCATACTAGACAAAGAAACAGACAGCAGAAGACTCTCCTACCTAGAAGCAATTTACATAGAAACCCTACAACCTTCGATAAGCAACCAGACACAAGACCACCACCACCAACCAGCAAGTCAGATGTAGCGCGAGGGTCAGAGGTTACCCCCTATCCACCTATCACTATACTCTGTCCAGCCTAAGGTGGCGGAGAAGCCCTGCCCTACAGGTGCGGTAGGCAGGTCAAGTACTCTTTCGCTTCCCTGATTGGCTAGAGGTGTTCAGCACACTGAGAAAAATAGGAGTGCTTCCGTTTTTCATGAATATTTCTGCTAATTAAGCATTATTCATGCCTGTTATTACTCACTTATTATCTTAAATGATATGTGTGAGCCTAACAGTTAATATTCAGTGACAATTTACTTGGAGCTCGTAATATCTTGATTAGAACATATAGTGTGTAGTAAAAAGTAAGCGACAGTGAGAGGAAAAAAGATCAACTGGAGGACCTCTGGGTAACCCTTCTGACTTCCCGTGTTCGAAAGCATACTTCAAGGCTTCTTCATCCATTTAGTACCATTTTTTATACACTTAATTTCACCTATCTTTCGAAAGCACAAGGGAATGAGTTTCTATGTAACAAAAATAAAAAATAAAATCACACACACAAATTCTCTACTTACACAAAAAAGTTAATATCTTTCAAAACCATGGCCAAACAAAGCAGCAGGACTCTGGGCAGGGAGTGGTGTGTATGTGTGTGTGTGAATGGATTAACAAACCGACACAACAAGCTGACAGGCGCCTATAGGGACCAGGGGCCGGATCCAAGAAACTTAACAACGTCGGTAACTCGAGTTAGCGACGTCGGCCACTACCGACGCGATCCATGAAGCAAAATGATGACGTCACGGGCGCGTTAGCGACGTCGTTAATAACAACACCTCGGGAGGTGTAGTAAAAGTGGTAGAAGTTAACGACGTGCACCATATGGGCTCAGATATCATCATATTTAGTGAATATTTCTCATTGATTACAGTGGAAATTGATATCAATATATATTTAAAGACGGCAAGATGTTAACAAAGTGCCGTTAAACACGCAAAAAGCATGCTAGACAATGACACAAAGGGTGTAATAGCAATAAATATTCTCTTTAATGTTATAACTGTGTTTCTCTGTACTTGTTATCTTTGACTCCAATATTTTGGCAACTCCATGAAAAAAGTTAATATATTTCAGAGAGACGTTCTCATCATACATAAAATATAAAATTATATCCTGTTCTTACTATAAATTGCATTAATATAAAATTAATTATGGCAAAAATATCACCTTAATAAATAGTCAATAAATATTCTCACTAATGTTATAACTATTTTCTCATAGTTCTTTTTATCTTGGCAACTACATGGAAAAAGTTAATATATTAGATTAATACTGTACATCATACATAAAAGAATATAAAATTATATCCTGTTCTTACTTTAAATTGCATTAATATAAAATTAATTATGGGTACCATGCTGCTTTGTTTACATACAGCAGTGCTACAAATATCCCTTTTTCAGTGATAGGTGATCAAATAATGGATGTGTTGCATTTAATATTTACTATATATTCAGTACAATCCACTCATGTTGACAATTAGTCGGTAAGAGAGTAAAGCAGTACGGGATAAAGATAATTCCACTCTATTTACATTACAGTTTGTAACGATGCCTGCTTTCTTAGCGTATAAAACAGGCTGGCCATCGGTGATTCCATTGTTTTATTATTTATTTTACATCTAACTACATTTTTGGCCACTTTAGAAAGAAAATTATGCCGTGTACTTGTATATTAAGTGTTGAAAACATCAAGATAACTCTAATAAGACGGTATATTACATTTCATTCACTTCTTTCATCTCGTTTCCCATACATTGGTACCCCTGCTGCTGGGGTTAGCGCCTGGCCTTTGCTAAGCGCTACCAACACCACTTGGAATACGGGCAAGTGCGATCGCGACAACCATCATCACGGTAGTATTTACATCGTGGTCATCGCATTTGCGAAGGTCTAGGAATATGGCCCAGAGACTTACACTGCCAGTCAGCGGACTGAGGCTACTTCACCATGGACTACGTGTTGGCTGACATGGCAGCAAGGGCTCTAAGGAGAGAGAGGTGCTTTCGAGACCGTCTGGACCCTCTAGCTCTCAATGACAACGAGCTGATAAGGCACTACCACTTTCCTCCGCATGAGCTGACGCAGCTCATTGATGAGTTCTCACCCCTGCTGAGGAGAAGAACAAGGCGAGGAAATCCCATACCACCACATACCCAGCTATTGATTGCCTTGAGAGTGTATGCCAGTGGCTCCTTTCACCATGTTAATTGGAGACACAAGAGGTGAGTAAAATATAATGCTTATTATTTTCTTTTCTTTTTAGTTTTAAAAGTTAGGCTAGTGGTTACTCCTCCCTAATTTACTGTAGCCTATCTATAGATATCTTCTCAATGTATTATCCTCAGATTTCCTTAACATAATTTATGTATATATCAAATCAAGTAAAAAATATTAATATATATATATACTGTACTGTATATGAAATATATAAATTAATTAAGTATAACCAATAAAATATTTTTTTTTATTCTAAATACTGTATTTCAATTTGTCCATTATACTAAGATTTATTTAGACTTGATGCTCAAAGATGCATTGTTTGTGCCATACCTTTTCAAGGATAAAGAATATCAGCAATTTACATAAGCAAGTATCATATAAGATAAGCATATTATATCATAATAAAGGTCTTGAAACACATGAGAAAAATTGGTTGAATACAAAATGGCTCTATTGTACTTTGTAACCTGTTTTCATTATTGCTTATCTTGTCATTAATAACTGTAAGCATGATGCAGTATGTTTTCTGATACAGTTTGTCCTAATAGTGGCCAAAGTAACAGGAGCTGCATATATACAGTGCTGTATTATACTTTACTAATAGTGGCCAAAGTAACAGGAGCTGCATATATACAGTGCTGTATCATACTGTACTTTTTGCATAAATAAAATCTTTTGTGAACAATGTTTGGACTGCATAAACAACCCACTATAATATTTAAATTTCTTCACTACTCTATTACAATTAAATATTGTACATGGTTTTCTAGGCAGCATAGGGTTGCAGTCAAGTAATTTTAACACAAATTGTATTATTTCAGTTTAAAAACCTAGCCAAACAATACTATAATATTTTTTCTCATGCAACAAATATACATAATGAATAAATAACGATTATTTCAGGTCCAACACAAGCAAGGATCAGCAGAATATTCACCAGAATAACAAACATCATGAGTACCAAGGCTGCTGAGGAAATTAATATGCCATCAACACCACAACAGTTGTGAACATGAGCCCAAGCCTTCAGCAGGGTCACCAACTTCCCACGAGTAATTGAAGCTATAGATGGTAAGCTTCATAGTTTTATTGATGAAATCCATAATGCTAGTTGTTTTCCTTGTTGTTAGAACCCAATCATATAGAGACATGCTTCATAATAAATTATCAGTCTCCCCCCACCAACATTGTTGTGATTCTTGGCTCTACAACATACAAGGTGTAAGAGAGGTAACAGTTTTTTACCCTCAATATTAACTTCAACCTTGCCTTGTGTACTTTCCTCTTTAGGAATTATATTGGTTTCGCTTATATAATACTGTACCTGTATACAGTCCTGTATATACTATGTCATTCCTTTGTTTAGAGTATGGGGCAGACAGATAAAATTGATCCTATTGTTACACAATATATTAATGTTTATGCTATGTATGCAGGTACACACGTTGCCATCAAGGCTCCAAGTATTGATGAGGCCATGTACTGTACGTCAATAGAAAAAGATTAAATTCACTAAACTTTCAAGTTATTTGTGATGGAAATGGCTTGATCATCAATTATTCTGCCAGATTTCCAGGTACTGTACTGTATTTCATGTACCTAGATTTAAATAATGTGTGTAAATAAGAAATTTTGTGTAAGATACTGTTTAGTATATGGTCTATATTATTGCATACCCTTGTATATGAAAAATTTCCCAAAACCTGCATGGTTATATATCTTTAAAAATCAAGTTTGATATAAAAAGTCTTCCCATTGATACTAGGGTTGCCAAGTGTATTAAAACATTATATATATGTGAGGGCTTCTTGGCATAACATTTGAAGTAGAACCACATGCTTTAATACATGTGTCACTTTGCAGGATCCACTTATGATGCCTACATTTGAAGGAACAGCAACTTGAGGCAACACTTTAGTAGAGGCACTTTGGGGACTACTTACTCCTAGGTTGGTATCAGGAGATGTTTTAACAAGTGTACAGTTCTAAGGCTGTATGATATACATATTCCTCCCATGTGAGTTTATGTATGGTTATATATGTATGTACAGTATGTATAAATAGTTCATCTTTCTGGTAACAATGTGTTGCAGGTGACAGTGGGTACCCATTGGAGCCTTTTCTCATGACCCCAGTCACCAATCCCACAAATGAGGCAGAAGAACTCTACTACAGGGCCCTTGTAAGAACAAGGGTCATTGTGGAGCTGACCTTAAGAGTTGTGAAAAATCGCTTCAGGTTAGGAAGTGACTTCTTAATATCCCTTCGGTTTCAACAAATCACAAGCAAACTCTATATATAGTTATAATTTGCTCCCTTTCCAAACCTCAATTCTAATTTCATAAGAGTTTCCAATCAATGGCAAGGTTTCTAAATCTTTTGACTTTATAATGAAATGAAAATTTCTTTTTATTAATGTATTTCATATGATTACTTTTTGTTCACATTGGTCCATAAAATCCACTGTTACATTTTCCTTTTATATCCCTCTAATAAATGGTATCCAACAGATGTATTCATCGGTTTGGTGGAGAATTACAGTACACTCCTTTGAGATCTGCAAAGATTGTAAGTGCTTGTCTCCTGCTGCACAACCGGTGTGTCAGTAGGAGTATTCCTGACCCTAACAATGTAAGTATACACTGTGGCTTAGTATTTATTGTAGCATTAACTTACCTTACTGTGCTACTATATAAGTACAATGAGACACCAGTAATTACTTCAATTACAGTAATTATTATAATACTGTACAATGCAATCTCTGCAATTGCACTGCTTCAACCCTGAAGTTTGTCTTAATATATCAATGTTTTTCAGTGATTTCTAAAATCCCTTAATACCTTCATTTTCCAGCATCTACCAGAAGAGGACATGCCTATTGAGGCCCATGTAGTTGGAGCTGGTGATCGTTGTGGCATGGGTAGACAGACACGTGACGAGATCATACCGGAGTTTTATGGTCGAAAGGGGGTTTAAAAAAATAAAATTATGTCATGGTTACTAGTGTATTTATTTACCAACTTATGTCTGTGTCTGTTGGTGTTTTTAATGTGGCATGTGACAGAATGTTTGGTAACATTGGTACAGTATTGGCATGCAGAATCACCAAACTATATATATACTGTATATCTATTTCCTAAGTTGGTGTTATCGGTTATATTTACATTACGATTACATGGTTTTTCCAATGGGATCTTAGAATGTTTATTGTGTTGCTGGAATGTGTGACTGTATGCAGTTCAGTGTTATTTACAGTATGCTCCTAACTTAGCTAGGAGCATGCTATTACTGTCTTCCCTACCATGACAACACTGTATGCTCCTAGCCAAATTAGTAGCATACTGTATGCAACACATCCTGATCCAAAGTTATTTTCCTTATTTCTCAATAAACACTCTTACAATAGAAGCCAGCACTGTAATGGCTTCAGCTGCTTGTCTCTGTGCTGCTGCACTTTCTCTAATAGCAGCTGTGGCTTCCTGCTGACTCCATCATTACTTCTAGGATGTCCCTAATGTCCTCTTGTGCATGGAGGAAGTGTGGCAACAATACGCACTCTGCTGTGTGTTCAGAATAAACAATGTTATTAAATGATCTTAAGAGAATGGATCATGGATTCACCACTATAAGCACTGACAGGAGGTGGGAACAGGATTAGAATATTGGGTATTAGTTAGATGGCAGAGCACAGAGTGCTACGAAAATAGAACACAATACACTACTGTAAATACAGTACTGTGTTATACATCATTGTTTTAAACAAAATACAAGTATGTTAATAATTAATGAAATGCTAAAACCAAGTACTGTATACTGAATGATTAATGGAATTACCATACAAAGAGTGCATAAAATCAATAAGCATTTCATAACCTTTTCATTATTTACATTTCGTATGACTCCAAAAACTATTTTCAGATACTAAATAAAAACTGTGGACGTACCTGCTGTGTTTGAAATGAAAAAGTCGAGTACACTCAGTAGAGCGATACGAAGACACTTGTTTTGACAGCTGCCAGCTGATCGCGGTTTTTAAACAAACGCGCCATGTCACACGCTTCGTGATTGGCAACGAGGTGTCCATGACGTCATTGATGACTCTAGCCAATCAGAGGCGTGTACCAGTTACCGCGCTCCTAACAACAGGCGGGCAGAGGCTTCTTGGATCAGGGCGAAGTTAACGACGCCTGCGTGTAGTTAGTTATTACCGACATCGGTATTAGCGACGCGTCGCTAAACAATCTCTTTGGATTCCACCCCAGATTAGAAAATGGCCTCAGGCAGTGAGAGAGAGAAACTTAGATGAGGGTAACAAATGAGGAAAAAAGAAAGTGAAATAACTTATGATGCATGGTACTGGTAATGAGAGAATGAATAAATGGAATTAAAAAAATATATATATTATATAATGCCATTAATCTAAATATATCTATGTATATGATATGTGGGATAAAATATCATTAGTTTATACTTTTATGTGGGATAAAATATCATAATATTAAAGAATATAGAAAAGGAAAGGTTGTGAATGAATCGTGAAACCGAGAGAGAGAAAGAGAGAGGTGGAGGGGAGAAAGAGGGAGGTGTAAGCTGCAGGCTGGTCACTGAGATTACCGTGTGTGTGTGTGTGTGTGATCCATGGTGTGGCCAAAAGGACTCTGAACATCCCCTTTCCATCATCTGCCAATCAGATACATCCAGGAATGTCCCAGAGAAGCAGGGCTTCTCCGCCACCTTAGGCTGGACAGACTATAAGCATTCATAAAGACATCTAGCTGAGTCTAGCTACTTCCTCACCAACCAGTATTTCTTTTACCGTTGAGTGCATAGTAAACTGATAATTAACAATAACAAAGGATTTTCCAACCACCCCAATGTTGCGATCTAACAATGTCATGTTTGTTATGTAACAGCTTTATATAGTTGACGTATAATTCATTACAGAGTTATTGCTTAGATTTCCCGCGCTAACTTGGTTCAGTAAACCACCACACCATTCCCAAGCCTACACCCCTCCACTACCATCCCCCCGATCTGCTCTGCCATGTGTTTCGGATATGAGAGCGAAATTGGCGGTTCACACCTTGTGGTGTACAAACATTGACAAAGCTGGAGTTATGAACATGGCAATGGAGGAGACTGTACCACGTTGAAAACACTGCTTCTCGCCTCTTTTTTTTTCTTTCACAACATCAACCTCCCAAGACTTAATACTTGCTTCCTTCATACTTCTTATTACGGAATTTACACCAGTAAATTAGTGTAAACAAAATCTCACCATTAATAGAGAGAAATTACTCCTCACACCATCGACAGGACAGGATGGTTTAGTAAGATCTGAAACAATGACACTTTAATTTCAATGATAATAATTACTCACACTTGTATTCTTAAAAAAATTAGTTTACCTAATATCGTAATAATTTAAATATTATACACAATGTACTCTTTCACACACCCTAGTTATTTCTTAGATTAGGATTACCGGGAAACTTATTTTGGGAAACAATGTCACTTTCAGTATTTAATACATTATATTAAATGTTAGGCATAATATTTGTGAATCAATGTTTTCAAAGAAATATAATAAATGATTGTGCCATAATAATATTGTAAGATATATCAGTGTTAATAATATATTGACAGCACACTTCGATAACAATAATTGGTTGATGCCCTTCTTGCATTGAATATATAGCCCCAAGAAAATACATCATACATTTAACTTTGATATAATGATCATTATGTGATATTAATATATTGTATATATAATGGTTGACTGAAGACCTATTTAGACTATATAATGTTACTATACACGTCACAATATATATATATAATTATATGAACATAAATTATACTATAGTTTCCCTGATAGTAAGGTATGGAAGGGTAACTGTTGATTTGGGTTATTTATATTTTAATATATTGTATTATAATGTTTGACTGGAGACCTATTTACACTATACAATGTTACTATACACTTCACATTATATATATAAGGGAACATAAATTATACTATAGTTTCTCTGAGGTATACAATATTATCATATTAAAGTATTGAAGAGTAACTGTTGAGTAGTGTTACTTATATTTTCTTCATTTGTTCCACACATAAATTACTCTCAATGGATGTATTTAATGTCATTCGTGATGTCTTATTATCAATACTAATTTAAAGTGTAATATGGAATAAGGTTTGTGGAATTGTACAGTGAAGGTCATTATTAATAATCCACATATAGGCTAGGTTAGTAGGTCAGGTACTCTCAATGGATGTATTTAATGTCATTCGTAATGTGTATAATACCTCACAAGAGCCATGTCTCGTTGTTTGCGTTGAAATAGGTGTCTTATAATTATAGAGTTAGGCATAACCTGACCACTGAAGCTATGATCAGCATTTATTATACCATTTGTTACCCTTATTTCACTTAGTGTGTCTCTGTGTGGGCATGCACATGGCAATCATTTCTGGGTAAGCTAACTATAGCTCAAAATAAAAAGTTCGATGTATATTTTTCCATTTAAAATTTGACTCAACAACAGGTGTTTTATCAGAAGCTAAAATCCTGAAATTTCCTACATTATACAAATATTTTACTTTATTGTTGATACTGCCCATACTAGGAGTAATAATGTGAATCTTGTTTGTCCAGTATTTAGAACAACAATGTTTAAAAATAATTTAATTAATCTTGGCACTAAACTGTTTAACACCTTAGCTGTAGATATGAAAATGCTTCTCAAAACCACAAATATAGCAAAATACAAAAAGGAAATAAAATAATATATATATAACCAACAGAATATTACATAACTGTTGCTTTGTTTTAGTTTTCGTACAGATTGCTTCATTTTTTTTTTTTTACTGTTTAATTCTAACTTTGCTGTTTGATTTTATTTTCTGTTTGATTTTAATTTCAGTTTGATTTTGATTTATTGTTTGTTTTTATTTTTTGCTGTTTCCTTACTATTCTGAGAGTTTTACTGTTTCATTCTAACTTCAGTTTGATTTTGATTTATTGTTCGCCTTTATTTTTTTACTGTTTTCTAACTTTACTGAGAGTTTTACTGTTTCATTTAAATTTCAGTTTGATTTTGATTTACTGTTTGCTCTTATTTTTTACTGTTTTCTAACTTTGCAGAGTTTTATTGTTTCATTTTACTTTTACTGTTTGTTTTTATTTTTTACTGTTTTCTAACTTTGCAGAAAGTTTTACAATGTCATTCCATTTTCAGTTTGATTTTTACTGTTTTTATTTTTCTATTTTTTTTTATATTTTTATTTTTTACTTTGCTGGGAGTTTTACTGTTCATTTAATTTCAGTTTGATTTTGGTTTACTATTTTCTTTGGTTTGGTCTACTGATTAATTTTGTTATTTACTGTTTCGATTCTGTTTTACTGTATTCTTTGTGTGTACTGTTTGTTCATGGTTATTCTGTTTGTCTTTGTGTGTGTGTGTTTTTTTTGTTTTTTTTTTACAGCTTGAATTCAATTCTTACTGTTTGCTTTTGTTTACAGTTTGATTTCATTTGATACAACTGTATGATTATATTGAATCTTTGCTCTAGGTCATGATGAATTTACACAATTATTTTTATCTGTCTGTCATGGAGCTTCTGCTCGACAGACTGTATTGCTGAAATATAATTCTTATGTATAGTTCATTGTATTTACTATAATAAGCAATAAACATTACTTACTTACTTACACACAGTAGTAACTGTAGTATATCAGGCTGAGTTGATAAAGAATAAAGAAAGAGTAAGAAAAATGAAGTACAGTACGATAGACAACATAGTAGCTGCAGCAACTAGGTGCTCGGACCATGACATTTCACCACCCACAAATCTGACTGAGACTGGTCCTCGTCAAACACTGAAACACACTCCAATGTACACTAAAACTAAAACTAAGGCTGCGTTTACACCAAGTTTTGTCAAGTCAGTGTGAATCATTTGACGTGTGTCATTTTCACTTAACCCCGTTTACAACGACTTTATCAGCCCTCGTCAAGTCAATGCGATAATTATGAGAGTCACTGCTCAGTTTCCTGCTTGAAGCACAAGACCTATAGCAGAAACCATGGCAGTTCGTGATATCTTGAGAGATTATTTTGTTACCCCAGGTGGAGCTCTTGAGTGGCAAGGCAAAGTGATCCAATAATATATACAGTAGTGAATTAAATTGTTCTTTCACCTGTACATTTTAATTCAGAAACAACCTCCCTCCACAGAGCAGCCATGACATCACTATCTCGGTGGCTGCGATCACTTGCATCATATATAGCAAGGCGCTCTGGAATTAGGTTTATTAGGAGTTCCACTTAGATGTTAACACCACTGATGAGGTTGGGTAAATAGATAATAAAAATACACATTTTAGCTGAACAAACACACCATTACAATAATAGTAGGCAATGATATGTATTTATATCTAAGACGAGGAAGGTGTTATGTCACACCTACATACCTAACACACCTCTACACTTGACAACCTCCTCTGTTCTCACACTTACTACTTTCCTTCCATTCTCCTGTACACAGCACACCGCACTTATGTCTGCTCAAACACACGTCTGATACATTTAACTCTAAAAAAACTATTTTTCTTATTGATTTCCAAGGCTTAATATCTTGTCAACGACCACACCACGTTGATAACACCGCTTTTCGTCCGATCAGCGAAGTTAAGCAACGTTGGATATGGTTAGTACTTGGATGGATGACCGCCTGGGAACACCAGATGCTGTTGGCATTTATCTTTTAAATTTTATCTAATAATTTCATTTCAATACAGATAACGAGCCATGGCTCTTTTAAATATTGGTTCACACAACCAGATCATTGTGTGTCATTACACTTAGCCTCCAATGACAACTCAAATATATCTAGGCCTTTTTTTTTCTTTCACAACATAAACGACCTGAAACTTGCTACCTGCTTCCTTTCTACTTATTATTATGTCAGTAAATTAGTGCATCATTCTGCATCTCACTGGTTTTTATCTATGCAATACATGCTAAGTAGCAAGTAAGTGATGTCGGCATTACGGAATTAAGGTACAGTGTTACATTCTTACAAGTAAGTGAAGCAGGCATTTGAAAAGCAATAGTGCTTTAAGTTACATGTGAGGTAGGCGTTTTGGAAAGTAGAATGTGACATGCTTACAAGTAACTAAGTTTATTAGGTTTGGTTATCGTTATACAGGAGTTAGGTATATCTGGTCTTTTAATCCATTAAGTTTCCAAACATTTAATGGTCATGTTTTTGGAAGTAGTTTAGTATCACTCCTGTTCTTATGTCTTGTTCAGTTGTCTATAAACTGATTTTGTTATATCACTTTTGTGTTATTCTACCTAGTGTTATCAGCTGCTGTTAAAACGTTTATCATGCTTTTATTATTATCATTATTATTATTATTAGTAGTTGTTGTTGTTGTTGTTGTTGTTGTTGTTGTAGTAGTCATTGCAATAGTAGTAATATTAGCAGGGTTTTATTGTAGATATTTTCCTTCATTCGCTCTTTCTCTTATTTAGTTTTCATATAGTTATATATTGACGGATTGATATGTGGATATGCTAAGTTCCGCGTTTCCGATCTCTAATGTGTAACCATCTAATATGAATGAGGATGGGGTAAATAGATAAGAAAAATACATATTTTAGCTGAACAAACACACCATTACAATAATAGTAGCCAATGATATGTACTAATATCTTTTGAGGAATGTGTTATGTCACACCTACATATCTAACACACCTCTACACTTGACAATCTCCTCTGTTCTCACACTTACTACTTTCCTTCCATTCTCCTGCACACAGCACACCGCACTCATGTCTGATACATTTAACTCTAAAAAAACTATTTTTCTTAATGTTTTCCAAGGCTTAATATCTTGTCAACGACCACACCACGTTGAAAACACCGCTTCTCGTCCGATCAGCGAAGTTAAGCAACGTTGGGTTTGGTTAGTATTTGGATGGGTGATTGCCTGGGAACACCAGATGCTATTGGCCTTTATCTTTTTTATTTTTCTAAATTTTCTCTAATAATTTCATTTCAAGCCATGGCTCTTTTAAATATTGGTTCATTCAACCAGATCACTTTGTGTCATTACACTTAGCCTCCAATGAGACCTCAAATATATCTAGGCCTCTTTTTTTTTCACAACATCAACCCGAAACTTGCTACCAGCTTCCTTTCTACTTATTATTACACCAGTAAATTAGTGCCTCATTCTGCATCCCACTGGCTTTTATCTATACATTACATGCTAAGAAGCAAGTAAGTGATGTCGGAATTAAAGTACAGTGTTACATTCTAACAAGTAAGTGAAACAGGCATTTGAAAAGCAATAGTGCTTTACGTTGCATGTGAGGTAAGCGTTTTGGAAAGTAGAATGTTACATGCTTACAAGTAACTAAGTTTATTAGGTTTGGTTATCGGTATACATGAGTTCGGTATCTCTGGTCTTTTAATCCATTACGTTTCCAAACAATTAATGGTCATGTCTTTGGTAGTAGTTTAGTATCACTCCTGTTCTTATGTCTTGTTAAGTTGTCTATAAACTGAATTTGTTATATCACTTTTGTGTTATTCTACCTAGTGTTTTAAGCTGCTGTTATAAAATTTATCGTGCTTTTATTATTATTATTAGTAGTAGTAGTAGTAGTACGTAGTTGTTTTTGTAGTCATTGTAGTAGTAGTAATAGTAGCAGAGTTTTATTGTAGATTTTTTCCTTCGTTCGTTCTTTCTCTTATTTAGTTTTCATTTAGTTATATATATTGACGGATTGATATGTGGATATGCTAAGGTCTGCGTTTCCTTTCGGTAATGTGTAACCATCTAATATGAATGAGTTTGGGTAAATAGATAATAAAAATACACATATTAGCTGAACAAACACACCATTACAATATTATTAGGCAATGATATGTATG
The DNA here is from genome assembly GCA_033782935.1 of Petrolisthes cinctipes. NCBI lineage: Eukaryota > Metazoa > Arthropoda > Malacostraca > Decapoda > Porcellanidae > Petrolisthes > Petrolisthes cinctipes. Next base: position 10,128,110 of record JAWQEG010000062.1, on the reverse strand, counting down.
AATATCTAAGACGAGGAAGGTGTTATGTTACACCTACATACCTAACACACCTCTACACCTGACAATCAACTCTATTCTCACACTCACTAATTTCCTTCCATTCTCCTGCACACAGCACGCCACACTCATTTCTGCTCACACACACGTCTCGCTCCCATTCTTCCTCAAACACAGGAGAATACTACAGAAGATACATTTAACTCTAAAGAAACTATCCTTCTTAATGAATATCAAGGCTGACAATTTTGTCAACGGCCACAACACGTTGAAAACACCGTTTTTTGTCCGATCAGCGAAGTTAAGCAACGTTGGGTCTGGTTAGTCCTTGGATGGGGGACCGCCTGGGAACACCAGATGCTGTTGGCATTTATTTATTTTATGTCTTTTATAATCCTTTTCAATAATTTTATTTCAACGCAAACAACGAGACATGACTCTTGTGAGACATTATTCACATCAGGAATGACATTAAATACATCCATTGAGAGTACCTGACCTACTAACTTAGCCTAAGTATGTGGATTATTAATAATGTCCGTGACTGTACAATTCCACAAACCATATTCCATATTACACTTTAAAATAGTATTGATAATAAGACATCACGAATAACATTAAATACATCCATTGAGAGTAATTTATGTGTGGAACAAATGAAGAAAATATAAGTAACACAACTCAACAGTTACCCTTCAATACTTTAATATGATAATATTGTATACCTCAGAGAAACTATAATATAATTTATGTTCCTTTATATATATAATGTGAAGTGTATAGTAACATTGTATAGTGTAAATAGGTCTCCAGTCAAACATTATAATACAATATATTAAAATATAAATAACCCAAATCAACAGTTACCCTTCCATACCTTACTATCAGGGAATATATAGTATAATTTATGTTCATATAATTATATATATATATTGTGACGTGTATAGTAACATTGTATAGTCTAAATAGATCTACAGTCAACCATTATATATACATTATATTAATTAAAATCACATAATGATCATTATATACAGGTTAAATATATGATGTATTTTCTTGGGACTATATATTCAATGCAAGAAGGGCATCAACCAATTATTGTTATGAAAGTATGCTGTTAATATATTATTAACACTGATATATCTTACAATATAAATATGGCACAATCATTTATTATATTTCTTTAAAAACATTGATTCACAAATATTATGCCTAACATTTATTATAATGTATTAATTACTGAAAGTGACATTGTTCCCCAAAATAAGTTTTCCGTTAATCCTAACCTAAGAAATAACTAGGGTGTGTGAAAGAGTACATTGTGTATAATATTTAAATTATTACGATATTAGTCAAACTAATTTTTTAAAGAATACCAGTGAGTAATTATTATCATTGAAATTAAAGTGTCATTGTTTCAGATCTTACTAAACCATCCTGTCCAGTCGATGCTGTGAGGAGGAATTTCTCTCTATTAATGGTGAGATTTTGTTTACACTAATTTACTGGTGTAAATTCCGTAAAAAGAAGTATGAAGGAAGCAAGTATCAAGTCTTGGGATGTTGATGTTGTGAAAGAAAAAAAAGAGGCCTAGATATCTTTGAGGTCTCATTGGAGGCTGAGTGTAATGACACAAAATGGATCTGTTTGTGTGAAGCAATATTTAAAAGATTCATGGCTCGTTGTTTGTGTTGAAATGATAGTATTGAAGGATCAGAAAAAAAATTAATGCCAACAACATCTTGTGTTCCCAGGCGGTCTGTACTAACCAAACCCAATGTTGCTTGACTTCGCTAGTAGCTCCACAAACCAAGGCACTGGTGCATGTCGCGGAGCTTGTTAGCCCCGACGGCGTCCCGTCTGTCCTGCCAGCAGGAACGAACGGTAGCATCTATGTAGGGTCGATGGTCCACTGCAGGAACAGGATGACGCCTGGCAGGAGGCCGGGAATTGGAGACCGCAGCCTTAGCCAGGGCGTCAGCCCGATCATTCCCATCAACACCCACATGGGCCGGGACCCAACAAAAAGTGCCTTTGCGGCCACAACGACCCGGGAGGACAAGCCACTCAAGAATGGCCAACACCAGGGGATGGGAAGAGTTAAAATTACACAAGGCCTGCAAGGCACTACAGGAATCGCTAAAAATAGTAAACGAAGGCTGAGGGAGAGTAATATAAAATATAAAATGGCCGAGAGCTCAGCAGTAAAAATTGACATGACAGAAGGGAGCCTGCCGCCACGGCAAAAGTCAGGAAAGACAACTCCAAAGCCAACTCCAGCATCAGACTTTGACCCATTAGTGTACACAGGGAGGGATTCCCTGTGAGTGAAGGCATGTTCTAAAATGAGGGAACGAGCCACTGGAGGAGGAAGAGATTCCTTCTTGTCTGTAAAGCAGGTGCAGGGGAAACCTTCTGGAAAAAGCCATGGAGCCACCCTGGGGACCCTCACAGGACAAATCTGGAAGTCATCAATGCCCATCTCCTCCATAGCCTTCCTGACCCGGAAGCCAAAGGGCCATGGTGTACGAGAATGTAAAAGGTAGTACTGAGACATGATATTAGATGACACCGCCAAGCAGGGAAGGGGGTCAGGAAGTCGATGTAATCAATGCCAACAACGAACCATCAAGGACTGGCAACGGAGATCAAGAGGTGGCTCATGAGCTTCCACCAGGAGACTGGGGATTGGGGACGAAAGGAAGGATAGTAGCAACCCTCCAACCGGAAGGGAAGACACCCTCCAGCCAGATTCTGTTATATAAAGCTAAAAGAAATGAGATCGCCTCCTCACCCAAGTGTCGTAACATTGCATATGGGATGTTGTCTCACCCAGGAGAAGTGTCGCCGCAGAGAGAGCAGAATGCAGGTCTCTCAGAGTGAATATATGGTTATAACTTTCATTCTCGTTCCCTGAGAAATCCAGGACAGTACTCTTCTTGGCTCTTAACTCATGTCTGACAGCCAGAGGTCGAGAGTCACGGCTGGAGACTTTTGCAAAAGCCTTTGCCATGGTATTGGCCACTGTCAAACCATCCATGATCTTAATTCCATTGACCTTAAGTACAGGTGGAGTACTAGGAGAAAACTTCCCCGCCATCTTACGGACTCTCCTGAACACTTGGGTGAGTGGAGTTTTAGTATTAATTGAAGACACATAGGCCTTCCAAGATGCACGTCGGGCCTCTTTTAAGACTCGTCTAGCCCGGCCCTTGCCCGTCGGAAGTTCTCTAAAAGAGTTGGGTCCACACGATTACGACGAAGGCGAGAGAAAGCAGCGCGCTTCTCCCGCACAGCAATGGTGCAGACTGGTGACCACCAAGGGACAGGACGTTTGGGAAAGTAGCCAGAAGTCCTAGGGATAGAGTTGAGAGCAGCAGAGTGGAGCATATCAGTGAAATATGTTACAGCCTCGTCAGAGCTACCGAAATCAGCTACAGAAGAGACCGAAGAAGTTAGCTCTCTAAAAAACTGCCAGTCAGCCTTCTCTAATTTCCCCCTAGGAAGACGAGACTGTGGTTCATACCTGTTACTTTCTAAAAGTATAGGGAAATGGTCACTGCGATATAAATCAGGCAACACTCTCCAAGTAAAATCCAACAGAGCTCTGGGTGAAAGGAGGGAAATGTCAATAGCGGTAAAAGTCCCAGTAGGGCTATTAAAATCTCTAATCCCTCATCCTCAATAAAAGAAGCCAATAAAACACCCCTGGGGTTGACCGAACTGTTACCCCACAGAGGATTACGACCATTAAAATCACCCAATAATATAAAGGGAGAGGGAAGATCCCGTACAAGATGGTCGAGATCACCCCTCTCAACTGTAACACTGGGAGGAAGGTATAGACTGCACATAGTGTATGGGCAGTCCATAAATACCTTAACTGCAACAGCCTGGAGCAGAGTGTCAAGCTCCAGGCTCGTGCATGGAATATCTCAGCGAACTAGGATGGCAGAGCCACCGTGGTGACCCTGCTCTTCAAATGAATTGGAATAAAATGCAGAGTATGATGGAGGACTGGCAGGAATGTAGTCCCCAAGCATTGTCTCTTGGAGAGAAACACATGCAGGAGAGAAGCTAGAGAGAAGAACGCGCAGTTCCTCCCAAGAAGCACGCAAGCCATGGCAATTCCACTGAAGGACCTTAAACAGTGTTACTTTAGTACTGATTTTTGGGAAGCCTCACGGAGGTACTTCCCACTACCACCTTGACCTGAGGGTTTACTCAAACAATAAGATTTGTCTAATCTTGGGCCACTAGAAGAAGAGCGAACCCGAGGAGTAGTATGTGGGGCAGTAATTGGGACCCGTAGACGAGTCCCTGAAGCATCTGATATGTTAGAAGAAGATAAAGGTATATAAGCTGGGATATTCTTTGAAACAATTACATTGGTATTGTCCTGTACAGCAGTGGTATCACTGACACAGGCAGATACATCAACATCCATAATACAAGTGGTAAAATCACTCCGCTGCTCAAGCGGAAGAGAAACTGAATCTTTTGAAGTCACAACATCCGTGGCATCCACATTAACTTCACGCCCCTCTGATGATCCCAAAGGAAGCTTGCGAGGAGGAACTTCTGTTGAATCAAGAGATTCATCAGAGCCACGAGAACGCTTCTGGTGAAATTGAGAGGAAACTATGGATGAGTCCACAGAGATGGTTGCCTTACAAGGAGGAACATCTATAGAGTCAAGTGCCTCAGAGGAACCACGAAGGCATCTCTGTGGCAGTTTAGGTGACTTAAGTTTCATTTTTGGAGAGCGTGTGGCAGCGTGAACCTCTACCACATGAACACCTTTAGCTAATGTCTGAGAATTTTCATCAGTTGAAGGGTCACCAGAATGAGTGTCTGATAAAGTTTCCAAGACAGAGAAACTATTATGTAGAGTAACCTTTGAAACGCTCTCACTAGAACAAAAAGCAGCTGCCTCTTGAGAGGGTTGAGAGGGTGCTGCAACCGATTTAGGGCGAAGGGAGGAGGCATATGTCTTCACACCACCTGAAGTTGAGTTGCCATCTGGCACTACCTATGCTAATGAATTGGGTATTAGCCAAGTGCAGGATATCCTGCTCAAGAAGGTACATCTTACATTGGCGAGAACGCAAGGGGTGAGCATGTCTGCAGTAAAAGCAGTAGCTCTCTGACCGACACTCAGAAGAAAGATGTGAGTCAAGAGCAGAACAATTACCACCCCGGGAACGGTTGTTGCAGTTCCTCCTCTCATGACCAAACTCATAACAACAGAAACACTGTAGGGGACGCTCAACAAAAGGATTCACCTTAAAAGAGGTGGGGTTAATGTTAATGCGATCTGGGATATGCGAGCCATAGAAGGTAAGGATGATCATACTTTTACTGCCTTTCATCTTTGTTACTCGTTGGACACTGTCTGGGCACATAACGAGACTGTCCTCTTCAGAGAATTCATACAGGTCCTCATAATATATACGCCCCTTGCTATAATTAAATGTTCGATGTGGTTTAATAGATTCAAACATGCTATCAGAAGGACAAGGGAGATTGAGGAGCATCATGCCCTGTGTCAGATCTTTGGCCCTGATTAAAACGCCCTTACCATATTTCCTTATGTGGCCTGTTGGTAATAATCCAATTTCTTTCTCCAGATACTGGGTAGCATGGATAAGGTTACCACGTCCCTCCCTGTAGTATGCCACAAACCAAAAGGGTGTAGGAACCCGATGTTCCTTTGGGACATGCTCTACATAGTCATCAAATATATTAGGGCAGTAGTCAGTGTCACTGTCAACTACATTGATGGACCGCATCATCTGAACTTTACAATGAGTTTCCCCCACCGTCAAAGAATCTCAAATGCTGCTTTGGCAGCAGCATTTATACTGAAAGTAATATAGCACCGATTAGACCTACAATCACTGTCATATGTGATTCGGATTCGAAGAACTACTCCAAAACACTTAAAAATGGAGTGGATAGCGCCATAGGAAAGGGATGCAAGTACATTCGTTAACATTAACATGTCCAAATCGCTAACAGGGTTCTTCGACAAAACACCCAACCTGCTAGGTCTAGTCTTATTTGCAGCTTTCTGCATATTACCACGACCAGAGAGTGACGTCTCGAGGGCCTGGTCGACCACAACTCGAGGAAGAGATTGGGGCTATTTTTTATCCACATATCATTGATTTGGTGTTTTTGGCCCCTGGAGCCAAGAGCTACTACCTACCGGGCAGATGAGGGGACCGAGCGCTGGTCGCCATGGGCAGGGTACTTCTTCCCCCACAGGGCCACTCGTTTTAAAAAGCAGCCCCAATGGCTCGAAAGTTTGCCCACGACGGTGCTGAGACCCCCTTCCCCAACATCTCCCGGCCCAGACACCCAACCATCCAACATAGGACGGCCCCTAGAGGGCAGTCCCTCTGGAGGGCAGCGCTGTTGGCCCATACAAGTAGGCAGCCTAATGCATGGGAACCATTTAGTCTGGTCTGTCACTGGTGACATTACTAGCATGGGAAGCCCTCTCTCCCCGAAATCGGGGCAGAGCAGGGGCCGGAGCCCCCTCTAGACTGGCTTGCCAGGTCTCAGAGACATACAAGCCCCACACCACGTCAAGGCGGTTCCCGTTGGGGGGGGGTGTAAGGAAGCGAGGGAGTAGGGGATATGGATGGGGTATATTGGAAATGGGGTAAATGAGAAGGAAAATGCATAGAAGAATAGTATTATAATGGTACAAATAAATGGTCAATGAAGGAAGAAAAGACGTATCATAGAATAAAAGCGTAAATAACATTGTTATTATTCGTTCGTCACTCACGCGTCCGAAGTCAGCGTTGCTAACAAAAGTAAACAGTACAGCACAATCATGGCGGTAGGGCCACTAGCTAAAATGAAGTCAAGGAGGTAGTATTGCCAACGAAAAATATAGCCCGAGGTGCAATGGTAGGCCCTACGTATTATAATATACCACATTAGTAACCATACCTGAAAATATAACAAAACATGGAAAAAATAAAACAATAATCATATATATAATAAATACTGCAACGTACCTTATTCAGAGGATGTGGATGGGCGTAGATTATCTAGATCAATATCACTATCTGAGATGTCGGACTCTGACACTGATAAAGATGGCGGCTGCGGGTGAATGCGGTCAGATTGATGAGGGTATTACATAACGGCCTCGAGAAGGAAACGATGAAAAGTGTGTCATTGAAATTTTTTTAGGAATATATATCTAGCAAGACATTGTGTTAGGTATTTAGCTTTAATACCTGGCCGCCTCACATACTCTTTTATATCCCTCCACAACCTTTCAATATTTTGAGTATGTAACTCAGAGTTTTCGGGGTCCACAAAATTAACCTTATGATTGACACACAATTGGCTATAACCTTCCTGATGTAGGGTATTATAGGCACGCCAACTATCACTGTAAATAGTGGTGCCTGGTCTAACGCACTTTTTAATTAGTGGGAGAAGAGTGTCGCGATTCCTACGCAGGGTTACGTTGTCTTGGTCCAATAACGGTATTTTAAATCTGTTCTTGGACTCCCTCTCTATGTCACCAAATAGCCAGACTTGAGATAAATTACGACCCACGTTGTACTCTTTTCTAACAATTAAAGTTTCATCAATTTTAACGACAATGCCTTCACCACCGATGGGGTCCTGATTGTTAAACCAATTGTCACTTACTTAGCAACAAAAGCTCCTACTCCAATCCACACTGATCCTTATGTTAATTCCCAAATTAAATACATGATAACTATGATTAAATGATTTATGGCACCACAATATTATAAAGGATATAATTTGCCAAGGTTGTAGCCTAGTGCGGTCTAGAAAAGTCCCCTTGTACAAAGACACAGAGAAAACACATCTACGTTGTTTATTTGACTTGGGTATGGCGACGATATGGTGGCAACGAAATTCATTAATGTCTTGTCTATATGTACACTGGTTGCCACAATTTCCACAATTAACACTCCTCGGTAAAACACCGTGTGCTTGTAGAATAGAAATGTGTTTCGTATAATTTCAAACGGAAGTGGAGTACAGCCTTGACACAAAGAATCCATGATTAAACTGCATAAAATGTGCACACTGTGCTACCCCTTTATATAGGCACGACCTATGTTAGCGTTAAATAGGCAGTGTTGCTAATGTCAATCGGACAAAGAGAAGAAAGAAATAGACTAAGCATACCTTCGGTCCTAACCCAATGTTCTTCGTGACCTAACCTAGTGTCCTTTGGGCCATCGGCAGACCATGAATATGAATGCAACGAAAATAAAGATACGAATAATGTATGAATAAGATGCTACAATATAGCATACTAGTGCAATATAACTCGTAGCATAGCAACACTGTAAAATTCCTACAATGCAATAACAGTAAATATAGTCAATAAAACTATGTTAACAACGTTATCCAGTAAAAAAAGCTTTTTCCTCGTTGGGGGTAAAATAAACCAGAAACCAGCAGCCACATAGAGGGCTATTATAAAGGAATATAAATATGAAAAAGCTTCTAGAATGAAAAATGGCGTATGTAATCAATATAACGCTTAAAAATAGCTAATTAATGCTATAATTATCCATCGATAGCAACACTGTATAAATAAAACTACGCAGTAACTGTAATAGTCGGACCATATCAGGAAATAACAAGGATTGCCAAGGATATAGCCAAACGGTGCGAGAAAACACTTGCATTGGTAACACTGAAAATGAATATATAAGGAAAAAACACAATGGAAGGGAAAACAAATCCGAAATCGCCAAATATGTATATAAATAACAAAAATATTCCGGATTCCCCAGTATTTGCAACACTGTTTATGTAAAACACGCCATATAAGAAAAATATAGCCAAAATATACGTAAATATATGAAAATATAGCCAAAATATGCCATAAACCTAAAATTGACAATACTGAATATAAATATTGTCAATGCTGATTAGTATAAACAAATGGCCGTGTTTACCCCACCCAATACCCTGGATCCCATCGCTCCCTCATGCTTCTATGAGTGTTGCATGGGGCATATAACCAGGATTGGGGGATTATAAAGCCAATGGGGAATTTTCTAAACTCGTGGTTGCCACCAGGTGGCATCACAATCGGCGGTTCATCGCGCACACAAGCAAAATAAAATATTCCTTCAGAGTCATTCTATACACAAAAAAAATGCATCGAGCTTAAATGATACATATTTCTACACAATTCTTTCTAAGTAGTAAAACACAGGTAAAATAGTACTATTCGTGATTAAAGTGATTAAAAGGAGTTAAGTTGATTTTCTGGTGAAATTGGCATTCAGATTATTTGGCCATCTCGGGATTACCAAACAGGTACACCATTGATTGGAAACAAAGTAAATGAAAATACAATAAACATAAAAAGAACATGCAGGTGATAGTTAAAACTCCGAATTACATAGATCAACTTCCTGGTTTATTGAAATACATATTCCAATTGAGAATAGGCAACTCGAATGTGCTGGCGAAGTAGTCGAATCGTGGAGGGAATCAAAACAAAACAAACGTGTTTGTCCGACTGGCGCACGCTTTGGTTATTGTTACGTGTTTGGTTTGGTTCTTTTATAACAACAATGGACTACGGTAGCTGGACGTTGCAACAGCTGAAGGAGGAGCTGAGGAAACGAGTCTCGCTCGGCTACTTTTGCCTTGTCGCTCACTTGGTGAAGGAGATGCTAATATCTCCACAAAAATAACTATATCTATATATTACCATGTTACTGGGTATGTTATGTCATAATATGTAGTACAGTCTTAATCATATTTATTTGTATTGTCCAAATAAATAGATTTTAGCCTTGGCATATGCCTTACTTTAAATATCAACAGCAGAAGGTCGATAATCACGAAACAAAAATATCTAATTTAACCAACTTATCTCAAAATTATCCATACAGGGTATTAAAAAGTCGATGCAGGATTTCGAAAGTATCATAATGATCAAGGTTCTATGCATTTGTATGCTGATGGGATTTTAAAAAACAATAATATTTTTGCTCATGTCGCATGAACTGACTGCACAGCAGTGACATCTAGCGGATTAGTTCCAGAAATTCCCCATTATAATATCTTAAAGGTAAGACCATAGTATAAGCGTGTATTCCCCCACCCAAAACCCCGACTTCCCAACTCTCTCCCCCATTATCGTATGAGGGGTGGGAAATGGGCATATTATGGGCAAAGTGGGTATTAGTGGAAGAAACACCACAGATGAAAATTGTCTTAAAAATGTCCAAAATAGTGATAAAACAATGTAATATATAACTACTAAATAACGGTAATACGTTCAATAAATACCAAAAAAAGGCACTTATTACAATCTATCATATTCAAGAGTACTATATAAACTCTATTTGGTCTTTAGCAACCAACATATACTTTAATCAGAGAGCCCATTCAGACTTTATTACTACTGTATTAATATACTCCTGACTATACATATTTATCACAAAACAATCACATATAAGTGTACTACACTGACCCATTTTTGCTGATTCCAATGTATATAATTCTATATATGCATAAAAGGCACTTACATTTTAGAATACAGTACTATTGCTGATAATGTGTGTATAAATTGCCAAAAAGCACATTAATATTGTATAAAATGATTTGTGCAAAATCAAAACTACTGTATTAGAAAAGGCCTTAAAAAAACATTCTCATGAATATTTAGGACAATACAGATAAATAAACTTTCAAATAACATTATTGGTATTTAGTAATTCCACATACAGTATATTGTACTTATGAGTCCTTTTGGGCCATTTAAAAATTGGGATATAAAAAATTAACAAATACACAATGCTCATAGATGCATTTAAGTACTGTATACTGTATAATTTGGGTACTATTTTATGAATGCAAGTTTATTTGGACCATAGCCGATTACAGCCTTTTAGATAATGTGGACCAGATTTGGACCTTAGTCTTTGGTGATTGGGATCACTTATGAACTGCAGAAAAAGGGAAAAAGGCATGTTACCCAAACCATAGATATCTATTTAGACCAACTTCTTTAAAAGGTTGATACGAAATTAAGTACAGTATATAAATAAAGAAGTAAATACAAAACAGCATGAATACCAGGATGATCACTTTATACCCTACCTCTGACAATAAAGTGAAATTGGGAGGAGGTTGATTCTGAAAGGTATTTATTGAAAGAATTACCGTTTTATAGCAGTGTTGCTAGATCCGGCAAGGTCCCAGTATTTTGCCCTGATAATTTCCTGTACTTTACCACAGTTATTTCCCGGTAGTTTGCCCAGGGTAGGTCCCGATAGTTTTCCCAGGTTAGGTCCCGGTAGTCTGATGCGGTCTAGGTTAGGTTAGGTTTAGGTTAGGTAAGGTCAGGCTAATTTCAAAATGCCCCATTTTAATTAATATGAGGCATTTGCGGAGGAAATGCCATGGAAGAAAATAATCTTAGAATTGTCTAAATAAGTGAGTAATGAAGGTAGAAAAATCGTATGCAATAACAGTAATTCTTTCAATATTTACCTTCTGGGGAGCTTGGGGCAGCTAGGCAGGTGTGGCAGCAGGCAGGTCTTCCTTCGTCCAGGACTCGAGATTAAGTGACTGACCCAGCAGTCGCTGGGCCCTTATATATCGTAGGAATTAATTCCCGGATAAGGCGTCCCCACGTGATCTCCTGACCCGCACTCGAGGCCAGGTATACGTTCCCACGACTGAGTCATATCGGGGCAAGGAGTGGAGACTGCAGCTGGCATCTCTGGGGAGCAAGGCGGTTTGACTGTCGGCCGCACGTATCCCTCGAGGGGATTAGTCCTGTCTAGGAAGGGGATTACTGTACTCGCCATTCCGAGGCTGGATATGAATAGACAAAGGGATATAGGAGTGGGTATACCTGGAGCAATAGGAGTGGCTATATATGTAGATATAGGAGTGGCTATATATGTAGCCACTACAGTATAAAAACATACACCTGCATGTGACTATAACTTGCTTTACAAAATGTACTAGTCTGTATAAAATCATGAGTAGCAAAACCACTCCTATCATGGGCGAAACCACCGGAGAGTGAACTGATTGAGGTGCGAACACCACAGGTGGCGAACTGGCAGGTGTCAAAACATCTGAAAACCTTGGTGGTGTTATTGGTGTATGCAACGGTTCTTCCAGTTTAAACTCCAAAAGTACGGATAAATCTACATATATACTCACTCAGTGCTACTTTTCGTGCAGAGTACATTATAAAAATATCCAGTGCCAGTGTACATGTTGATCCCAATACTTTGCCCAAAAAGATGGGCAATTGTAATGTAGAAACATATCCTCCAGTTACCTACCCAGATATTTGTGACTATCTAATATCATCACCCAACCCAAATTATACCTTCCAGTCGAAGAAATGCCACAAAAGCTTAAAGGCACACAATTTTTTCACTAGTGGCTGGGATAAAGAAGTGAAGGTATGGCAACAATGACTTCTACACCAAGCTCTCTGTCTCTCACGGAGACAGTTTATAGCCCTTTGGAAGTCAGTGTAGGTATCCTAAATGCTAGTGTACCTCCTCTACCTCGATGGTCAGTTTGATGGAAGGTCAAGGTTTATGACCTGAGAGTACCTGTGTGTGTGTGTATATATATATATATATATATATATATATATATATATATATATATATATATATATATATATATATATATATATATATATATATATATATATATATATATGTGTGTGTGTGTGTGTCTCTAACCTGTCCAGGTGGCCTGCTTTCTGACTGTAAACAGATTGGGAAGTATTTTTAGTGACCCTTTGTCCATTTGACCCTCATAATGGTTTTTTGGTGTACACACTTGTTTGCGTATGGCAGCGCATCAAAATCCAAAAAGAATAAAATAGTTTCCCATAACACATCACAAATAAGTGAGTGTATGCAATTTAGTGGTTTGCATGGCATATCTATCTATCTATCTATCAATAGCTCTGACGCCTCGTTCCCTCCGGAAACTCCCCCCAAGGAGATGGCCAAGGCAGTCGGCAGAAGTGTCTCCAGTTTTCCCTGTTCCAACACTCCCTCGATCCTTACTTGGTCAAGCCCTGCTCTGCCCCTCACATTTCTCCCCCTTACATACTTGTAGCAACACCAAGTACCTTGACGTATCTCCAACCTCCATGGTTACCTTTTCGAAACTTCTACCGAACGTGTCTACCTGGTGGGCACGCGTAGGTGCTCCAGACAACTTAAAAGTGGCCAGATCTTGGCTTTCAGGGACAATTGCAATCTGGCGATATCCCATGGCGCTGTCCATTATAGTCATCCAGTGGGTGTGACCAGCAGCTATATCTGCCACCGCAACGTGTGGTGGGACAATAGGATATATTGGGCGTCATATGTACTTGTTTAGTTTAGTTAGGTCCACACGCATCCTTATCCCAGCATCTTTCTTTGACACCAGCACCATGGGATGGCACCAATCCGTGGGGTAATTTATGGGGGCAAATATGTCTTTCACACGGAACTCATCGAGTTGTTTCTTGATATCATCTCTCCAGCAGTAGGGCAGTGGTCTGGCGGTGGTGACTGCATACAGTTTCATATCAGATGTGAGTTCTATCACCATCGGGTTACCAGTCATCGTGCGTAATATAGCTTCTCCACCAAATACACAAGGAAAATACGCCTGGATTTTGGCCGAGTGTGCAGCTCGAATCTCCTCTGATGGATCGAAGTCGTGTGGCCAGGCTGGTAACTGGCTGATGTCTGTTGCAACTACTGATGGATTGGAGTACTTTGCAATTACTTCGATTTATTTAAGAAAATCAGCAGGTACGATTGCTAAAGCTGTACAGTCAAACCAGCTAATCAGCATTCCTGATATGTTGTCAATTACATGCATTTTTGTCTCAACCTGACGTTTCCCCAATTCCAACGAGCAACCAATTTGTCCCTTGCACTGCAACAGGTTGCCTCCAACAGCACTGAATAACTCGTGGGTAGGAAGCAAATTGTCGACTTTGATTCCTAAATGACAGGCTAGCTGACTGCCCATCACTGTAGTCTCCGCTCCTGTGTCAGGTCTTCAGTGTATAGTATCGGATCCAGCAGGATGAGTCACCCTCACCGATAATCGAGGAGTAGGGTGCAAATCCACCCCTATAGTGTAGACATCGGCAATAGTCTGTCTCACATATTGTTGATGTTGGCGGTGTCGACGTTCTCCCCACCTTGCTGTAACTGGTGTTGACATACCCTCCACCGCCCATTCCGTAGATGCATCTCTTTCTCTAATGTCAAAGTCTTACACTCCAGCATTGTTTTCACAGGAGCCACAAACCACGTGGTTGTGAAGTTGGGAGTCGAAGCATTGCTGGCAGAAGTCACAAAAAGATGCAATTATTTTAAGGAGCAAAGGAAATCGTCAAAAGACTCCCCCTCCTCTTGCTCCCGAGAGTAAAACTCACGCCAATCCACCAACACATTCCATTGTGTCCTAAGATGTGCCTCCATCACTCTTACTATTTCCTTCACTGCAGTGTCCTCAGTATTTGGAAGAACGTACCTGTTTACCCTGTCCCAATCCTCATTCAGCAAGCTTAACAGGATAGCTCGCTGCTCCTTCTGTGGTAACTTATCAGCATGGGTCAACAGCATGTATCCATCAAATTTCATCTTCCATGCAGTGAAGTCACGTAGGGAGGCTGAAGAGGTCAGGAATGGTGCTGGTGTGGAGGCAGGATTCAGCTAGGGTGGGGTTTCACTGCTGGCAGGGCGGTGATCACTGCTGGTTGAAGCAACCCCACCTGGGCTCAGTAAACACTCCATCATAGCCACCATACGCTCATCACGTTGGGTTGACAGGGCTGTCTGCTTTATCAGGAGATTTGCCAACTGCGATATGTCTCCCATATCATCCCGCGAACACCAGAGTCAAGGTGAGGAATCCCAAATTCAGGTCCCTTTTCTCACTGTGCCATGTTTAGTTCTTTCTGAATGGCAGGGGCAGAGAGAAACACTAAAGTATAACACCGTCTTTACTTAAGAACAGGCTTATCAGAATACAAGTGAATGTGACCCTAGCAGTATGACAGCTGGCCTCTAACTGCCAGGCCAGGTTTTTAAATCATCGAAAGTGAGCTAATCAATAATGTCATTATGTTCAAGACATTTCAGTCAGCCATTAAACAATTAACATGGTCTAGGAGGAGTTAGGTTCGGACATTGTCCAAAATCTGGGACACAAGAACTGAGGCCAAAAAGATTCCCTAAAGCAGGGGCAAAAAAAGATAACCGAATACCAAACAAGTATGTCAAGTCTTTGCAAAGCACATCTGCAAATGCTTTTATAATGAAGATGAAAATATTGAAGGGGATAGCGAGAACGCAGTCCCCCGCTAACAAAAATTGCGCACTCGAGCTAACCACATTTGGGTTAATCGCAAAGGTCAGCACCACCGCAGTGCAATGGTGAGCCTCGCCCTGGGAAAACCGCCTTAATGATCACGGTATCTCCTGTGCCAGGTAAGTATGTTCTAAGATTTTTTTTATTTTTTTATTTAAGGTTTATTGTGCATTACAATACATTATACATATACATATAGCACAGAGTTATACATACAATATACTTGAAATACACAAAGCGGGCACCAGCCCGCCGGTTGGAGTTTGGGTGTTCCCGTGCTGGGTTGCATGGTGGTGGCGAGAGGTGCTGTGCTCACAGGTGGGTAAAAAGTTAGCTGTGGTGTGGTCAGCGGGGCGGGGGGGCCGCCCTGAGCACCTGCAGCATCAGGTCAGTGGGTGTGTGGCGAACAAGGAGGGCGGCCCTGGCCTGGCGGCTGCTGAGAAGTCCCCAACCCGCAGGCTGGGCGGCAGTTGGTGGTAACGGCGCTGATCTGAGGGCGGCCGTGGTCGGGCAGGAAACGAGGTAGTGTACTAGCGGGTGGCGGCAGTGCTTCCCGCAGTGGTCGCACTCCTGCCGTCGTACAGCTCCTCCCTGGTGCAGTAGCCCAGCTTACGCGCTGCAGCAGCACCCCGTCTGACCTAGGCTGTTACTGGGAGGCATCCAGTGGCTGGTAGTCGGTGGCGGCGGCGTACCAAGCCGCCTGTCTCTTCCTCGCTTCCAGTTGCCGGTGTGTGTGGTGGGCGTGCTGGGCTGCGGCGCGCTTGGCGCATGCCTTTACTTGGCACAGACTGAAAGACACATGCCTGGTCACCTTGGGGCCACCAGCAGCTCTCTTGGCGGCTGCGTCAGCAGATTCATTGCCTCGTACTCCAACGTGGCTAAGGATCCAGTTGAGCTTCACCTACCGCCCCTGCGCTGCGATGCTCTGGAGGATACCCAGAATGGTAGTGATGAGGCCCACATTGTCTTTGGGATGCGGCTGCTGGAGAGCCTGTAGCCCCTCTCTGGAGTCGGTGTGCAGCATCACAGTGGGCTCCTGTCGGTGGTGGGCGTGCTCTAGAGCCAGTTGGATGGCCACCAGCTCTGTCTGTGGAGCAATGATTAGAGGTCCTCTCGCACAACTCAGTCCCTCTGGTGATGGCAGCAGCACCCGTTCTCCCGCTGTCAGGATCGACTGAGCCGTCGGTGTAGTACGCCGCACTGTCTGGTTCAGTGACTTGTGCAATGGCCATGAGGGCATGCTGCCGCATCTCCTCTGTGATGCACTGTGACTTGCTGGCGGGCAGCTGCGTGGCGGAGAAAACTGCCGCGGGAGGCTCCCACGGG
Source organism: Petrolisthes cinctipes (assembly GCA_033782935.1). Classification (NCBI taxonomy): domain Eukaryota; kingdom Metazoa; phylum Arthropoda; class Malacostraca; order Decapoda; family Porcellanidae; genus Petrolisthes; species Petrolisthes cinctipes. Next base: position 10,111,385 of record JAWQEG010000062.1, on the reverse strand, counting down.
GGCGGGGCATAATAGGTGGGGGCAGGGAGGTCCGCCTGCAGCCAGTCCTTTGTGTGGGCCAGGATGGCTTGAAGCAGCAACGGGTTGCAGCGTAGAGTGTCGACGCCCTGGGTGGCCGCCAGCCGCAGTCTCCTCTGCGTCACACCCTCTGCATCGCGCTGCAGCACCCTCGATATGCGGCAGGCTGTGATGTGCTGTACCCTGGTGGTGAGGGGTACCAGGCTGGTCTCTCTCTGCATGACGCATGCACTGGTCCACCTCGGAGCTCCCAGCATGGTCCTCATGGCGGTGTTCTGCACTACCTCGAGCCACTCCTGCTGGTTTGGGGAGAGTGCTAGGAGGACGAGGTCACTGTAGTCCACCAGGGAGCGTACCGCCTGCACGTAGTACAGGTGTAAAACAGAGAAGGTGGCGCCCGCAGTGGGTCGTGTCATGGCCCGCATCACGCTCAGCCTGGCCTGCGTCCTCTCCCTCGGGTAGGCGGCATGGGTTGTGAAGGACAGCCGCTTGTCGACCCACACACCGAGGTACTGATAGGAGTTGGTCCAGGCCAGATCGATTCCTTGGACACGGAGCTGCCATGCTGGGTCCGCCGCCTTTAACATCATGGCCTGGGTCTTCTCTGCTGATATCTTGAGCCCCAGGTCTTGGCACTTCTCGCTGATGAGGTCAAGCGCTTGCTGTGTTTTCCTGAGCCTGTTGCCCTTTCCGGTGACCATGAGGGTGAGGTCGTCTGCGTAACTCAGCAAGACGGTGCCGGTATGGAAAGGCAGGGCTACCAGTTGCTCCATCAGCAGGTTGAAAAGTAGGGGACTGAGGATGCTGCCCTGGGGTGTCCCATTTTCCCTCTCTTGGAAGCTCGACTTGTGACCCTGGAATCTGACCCTGGCACGGCAGTGCTGCAGGAAGTCGCGAAGCCATGCCAGCATCCTTCCTCACACCGCTTTCTTCACAAGTGCGTCGAGGATGGCGTGGGGGCTGGCCAGTTCGAATGCCTTCTCCAGGTCAATGAAGACAGCAACGGTGGGGCGGTGGTTGATATGAGTCATCAGGGTGAGGATACTGTCTGCTGTGCTCACTCCATGGGTGTAGCCAAATATGTGTGGGTGAGAGGGCCCTATGTGCCACTGTAGCCGAGCTAGCACCATTTTCTCGGCTGTTTTGGCTAAGCAGCTGAGGAGAGAGATGTGCCTAAGCTTGGAGGGCTCTCTCGGCTTGGGGATTGGTTTGATGTCGGCTTCCTTCCAAGCGGGCGGCAGGCGTCCCGCTGTCCATGAGGCATTGAGAGTGGCTAACAGCGCGGCATCCCCAGCCGGCCCTGCGTGAGCCAGCATGGAATATGGCACACCGTCTGCACCCGTTGCTGTGTCGCGGCCTCGCCTCTTTGCCTGTTGCAACTTTTGAAGGGAGAAAGGCCGGTCAGTCATGTCAGCTACCTCCATCACCTCCCTGAGAGCCTCGTCGCCGTGTGGCTGGAGCTGCTGTTGGGTGCGTCGTGTGTGGAGAGGAAGCTGGTCGCTGGAACCCCGCGTGGTGAAGGTAGTGGCGAGCCTCTCTGCGTCCTGCTGTGGGTGCGGGTGTGCAGCCAGGCGGGGTGGGGCAGTGCCAGAGGCTGTCCTCAAGGATTCCCTACCACACCCAGACCCATCAGTTCTGCGTACATTCAACACAACAACAAACACTTTATGCTATTAATTACCAATATCTATTCAATATGATAATTCTTTATGATAACTATAAAGAATTATTATTTTTACATATACTGTTATAGAGACTTTATAAACAGAATCTTTATTTCAACACAAAAGCATACTGTATATGAATCTTACTGAACTAAAGCAACAACATTGCACTACTCGAATATAAGTTATGATACACACTACGAAGAGGGTCAGTGAGAATTTTGGTGACTATTGATTAGCATGAATGTAATAATACAAACAAGCTATGGAGCTACAATAATAAAAGACTAGATGTAAAACAATTGGTCTACTCCTCACACTCAGAGAACCAAGAAGTCTTCAATTATAACAGTTTACCCTAAATATAAGAGAGGAAGAGTTTTCTCCAATTATTGATTTACTTATTATTCATTGTAAGTTAATATAAAAATACCTCACTTCAATAAAAGCAACAACATATATAAAGCAAATGCACAGACACTACTATCTGATGACGTTAATGAAACTAACAATATAATATAAAGGTAAAAAACGGAGGAGTAAATTTACTTTATAACCCGTGACTTGGTCTAGGTATAAACTTTAATAAAGTATGTATTACAAGAAAATGAATATACTATAGTTTTTACAAACCTACTAAAGGAAACCAGACATCTGAAATACCGATTTCATCATTTAGATAAACACAACACATGTTATTAGGAGATGTAAGTATACAGGTAATGTTGGAGAAGATATCCAGGGCTAAAAAGACATAATAAACACATCCTTACAGTGTCATCGTGTCATTGTTACCCGGAGTGTTAATACCTTGCTGTGATTTACCAATATACAGTACACTCTACATTTATCAAATAACAATATCGCTTCTCGGAGACTTTGAGACTGGGTCGTGGAGAGAGAGGTCGTATGTTTTATGCTCTCTCCTCTAGCTGCCAGGGCCTGCCGCACCGGCAGTAGTTTTGTTTTTTTTCGCCCTTCTGGTGACCACTAGGATTAGCTAGTATTCATTCCCTCCATAGCTGGTAGACGATATAGTAGGTGTCTATAACTTTATATTGAGATCAACTTTGCCTCCTGCCTATGGTGGACTCCCACTGATAGCTCTGGGTGTGGTTTAACACAGTCGGACCACCTTAGTGTGGGTTGAGAGGTTGATCTCAAACATTAGTTAATTAGGGCTGGTATTATCCTTATCTGGTGTTTTCTTTTCCTCTTCCCACTTCCCCCCATCTTGGGGGAAGTGGTTACTATGTTGCCTTCCCTCCCAACCCCTCCTCCGTGTAGCGGAGGAGGCGGCCATGACCGACCACCTCCACGAACCGACGGACGAACCGAGACTCGAACACCCCTTGACATAGACGTGAAGAATGCCTCATTTGTTATGTTACATGCCACTGGTTCGGCCCCACTAGCCAGCCTCAATCCTTTCATTGTTCAAAAGGTAATTGATGGCTGGGCTGGTGTGGTTGAATCTGTTAAAAAACTTGCATCTGGAGACCTCCTAGTCAAAACATTTAATTCAAAACAAGTAGCCACTTTGCTGAAATTACGTCAGATCCACAATTATGAAGTAGAAGCCAAGATTCCTCAAGCCATGAATTCCTGCAGGGGAGTAATCACCTGTAGGGATTTAATGATGATGGAAGAAACGGAAATAATCGAGGAAATGAGGAATCAAGATATCATTGACGCTAGATTCATAACTCGTTTAGAGGATGGTATAAGGAAGAAGACTGCAACACTCATTTTGACTTTTGGCAAAGTTTCACTTCCTGAAACTGTCAAAATTGGTTATGAAATCGTTAAAGTAAGACCCTTTATCCCCAACCCTCTTAGATGCTTGAACTGTCAGATTTATGGACACGGAAATCGTACTTGTAAGGCTTCTTCTCCAGTGTGTGGCAGGTGCGCGACGCCTGGCCATGCTGAGGAAAAGTGCACATCAGTGGAGCTCTCCTGCTTTCATTGTAAGGGTACTCACTCCACTTCCTCGAGGGATTGTCCCAAGTGGAAGCTGGAGAAGGAGGTCTGCTCAGTGAAGGCAGTGCGAGGTATCTCCTATCATGATGCGAGGAAGGCGGTGATGGGATCGCAAGCGACCCCATCACCCAAAGTCTCGTATGCATCGGCGGTGATATCTCGACCCGTGATGTGTACTATCAGTACTCAGACTGAGTCAGAGCCAAGCGAACAGGCTGAACAATCTATTTCTAAACCTACCATCACTACCCCCTCTAAGACTATTACCCCATCTACTAACTCCTATTCTCAGGCTGCAGCTGCTTTGCAGTCAGAGAAACAAAAGAAGAAGTCAGACAAGTATGACAAAATTAACTACACCACCCTAAAACCAAACAAGTCACTTCCTTGCACACACCCTACTCCCACTTCATCGGGGGAGAGAAGGGATAGCTCTTCCTCGGTGGAGTCTGGGAGACTCACCATTGATGAGGAAGCAATGGATGTCTCCGGACGCAAGAACCGGGAAAGGTCCCCCGGTAGCCACTCGCCACGCGGCGGGCGGCCCAAGAAGACTAAGCGCTCAGGCCGACCCCGTAACTCTTAAATCGCCATGTTCACTGTACTACAGTGGAATTGTAGAAGTCTTGGAAATAAATTGAAGAACATATCAATATTATTACACACACACAGGCCAGACGTCGTCTGTTTACAGGAGACAGGGTTGGAGAATCACTCTGACTCAACACAATTTAAACATTACAACGCATACAGGAGAAACGATGGACACGGAGTAGCAATATACACACACAAATCACATCCACAGACACAAATAACATTAAACACTACTCTGGAAGCCGTTGCTTGCAGAGTGAAATTACACAACACCTACATATCCATCTGCTCTCTTTACTGTCCGCCACGCGGCCCCATTGACAGTGATTTATTCATAATTTATTCAGTCAACTCACAGGTAAAAAATTAATACTGGGCGACTTTAATGCCCATTACTGTCAGTGGGGAAGCTTAAGAACTGATGCTCGCGGAGGGCAGATGGCAGACATTATACTACAATCCAACCTCTGCCTCCTGAACGATGGTCAGGCCACCAGGGTTGACGATCGTTCTGGCAACTTTTCGTCAATCGATTTGTCTCTGGCCTCCCCGGATATACACCAAAATTTTTCTTGGCATCCTGAGTCCGACTCCCTTGGTAGTGACCACTTTCCCATCTGTCTCTATTATTCAAATCATACTGTTTCGGCCCCTTTGGTTCCAAAATTCAATTTTAAGAGAGCAGATTGGGGGTCTTTCGGGAGGATCGTCGACCTAGACATATCCGGGGAGACCATAGATGAAAAGATGCGAAATTTAACACAAAACATCTTACACGCAGCCGAGGTTGCTATTCCCAAAACCTCTATAATTCGAAATAAGCGTGAAGCACATTGGTGGTCAACGGATTGCCGAGAGGCATTAAGGAAACGTAATAGGAGATACAGGATTTTTGACAAACAGCCCACTCAAAACAACTTTATAGCTTACAAACGGGCAAGGGCTGAGGCAAGGAGAGTAATTAATAGAGCTAAAAGGGACTCTTGGCGGTCGTTTGTGTCCACGGTGAATCGTTTTACACCACTTACAAAAGTCTGGTCCACTATAAAGATATTAAATAACAAACGCCCGTATACCCCCATCACCACTCTTCAAGTGGATAATAACATCTACGACGATCCCGTGGACGTAGCAAACGTACTTGCTAGGAGTTTCTCAAAAGTAAGTAGTTCAGCCAATTACGACCAACGTTTTCTCCATCACAAACGTATGGCTGAACTACAAGAGATAGACTTTGCCACAGAAGACGTAGACTACCCATACAACCGGGAGTTTACGATAGACGAACTTCTCCTTGCCCTAAGATCCTGTAAAGACACCAGTCCTGGACCTGACACCATCACGTACGGTATGATCCGGCATCTTGGCCAGGATAACCTGGTCAAGTTGCTAGCAGTGTTTAATGAGATTTGGGTGTCTAACACCTTCCCAAACTCATGGCACTTTGCGTGGATCATACCTTTACCTAAACAGTCTGGTCGTCTTGTGAATCCCAGTTCATTTCGACCTATTGCGTTGACTTCTTGCCTCTGTAAAGTCATGGATAAATGATAAATAATAGGCTACTTTTTGTTTTAGAAGCGAATGGTTTATTGAGTGATCGACAATGTGGCTTCCGGAGACACCGGAGCACAGTTGATCACTTGATGAACCTGGAACATTGTATTTCAAAGGCATTTGCCAATAAAGAATTCATGGTAGGGGTGTTCTTGGACATCCATAAAGCCTATGACATGACATGGCGACACGGTATTCTGATGAAGCTTCACGGTTATGGTTTAAGAGGTAATTTGCCCATTTTCATTAACAACGTTTTGCGTGACAGAACCTTTTCTGTCACCCTTCCCTGTAATGTAACATCGGACATTTTTGTCCAAGAGAACGGGGTGCCACAGGGAAGTATGCTTAGTCCAACACTTTTTAACATCATGATCAATGATATTCTGTCATCAGCTCTAGTTCCCAGGAATCTTAAATACTCGTTGTATGCTGATGATTGTGCAATGTGGCACTCGTCACGTAATGCACAGTTTCAATAGGACGGATTCAAGCAGCGCTAGAATCTGTCCACCAATGGGCCTTACAGTGGGGCTTTAAGTTTTCCGTTCCTAAGTGTACCGGAGTAATTTTTAGTAAACGTAGAGTACCTCAAATTAACGTAACGTTAGATGGCCAACCGGTACCATTTCATAATTCTGTTAAATTTTTAGGAATTCATTTTGACCAAAGATTAAATTTTACACATCATGTTAATAATTTGCTTGCTCGTTGTGAAAAACCTTTAAATGTCCTTAAGTACCTATCAGGTACCACATGGGGAGCCGACAGGAAATCTTTATTAATGGTGTATAAAACCCTTATTCGTACAAAGCTAGACTATGGCTCACAGGTGTATGGATCTACATCAGATACAACACTAGGAAGATTGGATGTGTACCAGAATAAATGTTTACGTGTGTGTTTGGGAGCTCTGAAGTGTACACGTGTAGCTAGGATGGAGGTGGAGGCGAACATTCCTCCTCTCCGACTTCGACGGGATCAACTCGCACTCAACACCGCTATGTCCACCATCAGGAAGTCGGAGATCGGAAACGTAGCCAGTGCCTCCCTCCAACAACATGACTACCTTCACCACGGAAGACGGAGGCCACTGGCTGTGCGCCTCCACCAGCTACAACAACAACTACAAATAGACCTCGGGGACTGCGACAAGTTTACCATCAGCAAGATACCACCGTGGGAGACACCCAACTTCGGCGTCAACACATCGTGGTTACCATCATCGAAAGAAAAGGCGCCGGAGTTGGAGATACACCACCAGTTTGGTGGTATAGTCCGCAGTCACCTGGGGTCTCATCACGTGTACACTGACGGCTCCAAGTCAGATGAATGTGTGGGTGCGAGTGTATGGTCGAGTGAATGTGATATTTGGTACAGATTGCCGATCCATACGTCTGTGTTTACAGCTGAACTTTTTGCTATAGACAAAGCCATAGACTATGGACTAAATTTTCGACATAATTCAATAGTAATTTTCTCAGACTCCAAGTCAGCCCTTCAGGCAATTAACTCATGTCAAACTATTTCTAATGAAATCCAGGGTCGCATCATTAATAAGTTGCACTTATGCAACAAGTCCTTCACTCTGATCTGGGTGCCCGGGCATTGTCGTATTTATGGCAATGAACGGGCAGACTTACTTGCGAAATCGGCTGTAGAGCTCGAGGAGATTTGGGACGTCCCTCGTGATCTACAGTCGTGTCTATCCCTCGGAAAGAAATCAATTAATCTTCTGTGGCAAGGTCAGTGGACCAGACTTAACATCTCTACCATCAAGCCTCAACTGGGTAATTGGGCCACTGCCAACCGGCCCAATCGACTAGAAGCAAGAATCCTTGCAAGATTACGAACCAACTGTACCAGGATAACTCATCTAGAACCATATATAGACAAACGTTTTCCACCGCATTGTAACACCTGCAATGCGGTGTTATCTATCAGTCATATCATCCTGCATTGTCGGCGATTTGTGGGGAAACGTGCTTCCCTCATAAGTTACTGTGATGCAGTAAAAGTCCCCTTCACACTCTCAGCTCTCTTAGGTGATGGGGATGGTGGTGTGACTGATAAATTGATGACTTTCTTGAGGGAGACCGAACTGATCAGAGTGATGTGACTTTTTATTACTATTGTTCTTACCATTTTGTATATATTTTTTGCAGTTATGAATATTATAAGTGTTGTGTTGTGTATTGTGTATATATATGATGTATTAGTTAGGTTTAGCGATTGTCTAAAGTAGGTTTAGCGATTTGTCTGTCTAGGTTTAGCGATTGGCTGGAATAGGTATTAGTCTAGTTAGCTATTGGTTGAGTAGGTACATAGATTAGTTTATTAGCTAGGATGTTAAATTAAGAAACATTTTATTTGTATAAAAGTACAAAATAGAAAAATTATTATATATGATTAGTTTTAAGTTTTAATGTAATAATAATAATAATTATTATTATTATAATAATAATAATAATAATAATAATAATAATAATAATAATAATAATAATAATAATAATATATGCATAAAAATAATATGCAAAAAGTTAAAATTAAAATAATAATAAATAACTAAAATTTAAAAAATAAATAAATAAATAAAAAATAAAATAAAATAAAATAAAATAAAAGGCCTTAATGACCAACACCATGGTCGATAGGCCAGGAAAAAAAAAAAAAAAAAAAAAATGGGTTGTGGAGAGAGAAGACGTATGATTTATGCTCTCTCCTCTAGCTGCCAGGGCCTGCCGCACCGGCAGTAGTTTCTTTTTTTTCATCCTGCTGGTGACGACTAGGCTTTGCTAGTATTCATTTCCTCCATAGCTGGTAGACGATATAGTAGGTGTCTATATCTTTATATTGAGATCAACTTTGCCTCCTGCCTATGGTGGACTCCCCCACTGATAGCTCTGGGTGTGATTAAACACAGACGGACCACCTTAGTGTGGGTTGAGAGGTTGATCTCAAACATTAGTTAATTAGGGCTGGTATTATCCCTTTCTGGTGTTTTCTTTTCTTCTTCCCACTTCCCCCCATCCTTGGGGGAAGTGGTTACTATGTTGCCTTCCCTCCCAACCCCTCCTCCGTATAGCGGAGGAGGCGGCCATGACCGACCACCACCACGAAACGACGGACGAATCGAGACTCGAGCACCCCTTGACATAGACGTGAAAAATGCCTCATTTGTTATGTTACATGCCACTGGTTCGGCCCCACTAGCCGGCCTGAATCCTTTCATTGTTCAAAAGGTTATTGATGGCTGGGCTGGTGTGGTTGAATCAGTTAAAAAACTTGCCTCTGGAGATCTCCTAGTCAAAACATTTAGTTCTAAACAAGTAGCCACTTTGCTGAAATTACGTCAGATTCACAATTATGAAGTTGAAGCCAAGATTCCTCAAGCCATGAATTCCTGTAGAGGAGTAATCACCTGTAGGGATTTAATGATGATGGAAGAAACGGAAATAATTGAGGAAATGAGGAATCAAGATATCATTGATGCTAGATTTATTACACGTTTAGAGGATAGTATAAGGAAGAAGACTGCAACACTAATTTTGACTTTTGGCAAAGTTTCACTTCCTGAAACTGTCAAAATTGGTTATGAAATCGTTAAAGTAAGACCCTTTATCCCCAACCCTCTTAGATGCTTGAACTGTCAGATTTATGGACACTGAAATCGTACTTGTAAGGCTTCTTCTCCAGTGTGTGGCAGGTGCGCGACGCCTGGCCATGCTGAGGAAAAGTGCACATCAGTGGAGCTCTCCTGCTTTCATTGTAAGGGTACTCACTCCACTTCCTCGAGGGATTGTCCCAAGTGGAAGCTGGAGAAGGAGGTCTGCTCGGTGAAGGCAGTGCGAGGTATCTCCTATCATGATGCGAGGAAGGCGGTGATGGGATCGCAAGCGACCCCATCACCCAATGTCTCGTATGCATCGGCGGTGATATCTCGACCCGTGATGTGTACTATTAGTACTCAGACTGAGTCAGAGCCGAGCGAACAGGCTGAACAATCTACTTCTACACCTACTATTATTACCCCCTCTAAGACTATTACCCCATCTACTAACTCCTATTCTCAGGCTGCAGCTAATTTGCAGTCAGAGAAACAACAAAAGAAGAAGTCAGACAAGACAGATAAAATTAACTACAACACCCTAAAACCAAACAAGTCACTTCCTTGCACACACCCTACTCCAACTTCATCGGGGGAGAGAAGGGATAGCTCTTCCTCGGTGGAGTCTGGGAGACTCACCATTGATGAGGAAGCAATGGATGTCTCCGGACGCAAGAACCAGGAAAGGTCCCCCGGTAGCCACTCGCCACGCGGCGGGCGGCACAAGAAGACTAAGCGCTCACGCCGACCCCGTAACTCTTAAACCGCCATGTTCACTGTACTACAGTGGAATTGTAGAAATCTTGGGAATAAATTGAACAACATATCAATATTACTACACACACACAGGCCAGACATCGTCTGTTTACAGGAGACAGGGTTGGAGAATCACTCTGACCCAACACAATTTAAACATTACAACGCATACAGGAGAAACGATGGACACGGAGTAGCAATATACACACACAAATCATATCCACAGACACAAATAACATTAAACACTACTCTGGAAGCCGTTGCTTGCAGAGTGAAAATACACAACACCTACATATCCATCTGCTCTCTTTACTGTCCGCCACGCGGCCCCATTGACAGTGATTTATTTCATAATCTATTTGGTCAACTTCACGGTAAAAAATTAATACTGGGCGACTTTAATGCCCACCACTGTCAGTGGGGAAGCTTAAGAACTGATGCTCGCGGAGAGCAGATGGCAGACATTATATTACAATCCAACCTCTGCCTCCTGAACGATGGTCAAGCCACCAGGGTTGACGATCGTTCTGGCAACTTTTCGTCAATCGATTTGTCTCTGGCCTCCCCGGATATACACCAGGATTTTTCTTGGCATCCTGAGTCCGACTCCCTTGGCAGTGACCACTTTCTCATCTGTCTCTCTTATTCAAGTCATACTGTTTCGGCCCCTTTGGTGCCAAAGTTTAATTTTAAAAGAGCAGATTGGGGGTCTTTCGGGAGGATCATCGATCTAGATATGTCCGGGGAGACCATAGATGAAAAGATGCGAAATTTAACACAAAACATTTTACAAGCAGCCGAGGTTGCTATTCCCAAAACCTCTATAATTCGAAATAAGCGTGAAGCACATTGGTGGTCAGCGGATTGCCGAGAGGCATTAAGGAAACGTAATAGGAGATACAGGATTTTTGACAAACAGCCCACTCAGAACAACTTTATAGCTTACAAACGGGCGAGGGCTGAGGCAAGGAGAGTAATTAATAGAGCTAAAAGGGACTCTTGGCGGTCGTTTTTGTCCACGGCGAATCGTTTTACACCACTTACAAAAGTCTGGTTCACTATAAAGATACTAAATAACAAACGCCCGTATACCCCCATCACCACTCTTTAAGTGGACAATAACATCTACGACGATCCCGTGGACGTAGCAAACGTACTTGCCAGGAGTTTCTCAAAAGTAAGTAGTTCAGCCAATTACGACCAACGTTTTCTCCATCACAAACGTATGGCTGAACTACAAGAGATAGACTTTGCCACAGAAGACGTAGACTACCCTTACAACCGGGAGTTTACGATAGACGAACTTCTCCTTGCCCTAAGATCCTGTAAAGACACCAGTCCTGGACCTGACACCATCACGTACGGTATGATCCGGCATCTTGGCCAGGATAACCTGGTCAAGTTGAAAGCAGTATATAATGAAATTTGGATGTCTAACACCTTCCCAAACTCATGGCACTTTGCGTGGATCGTACCGATACCTAAATAGTCTGGTCGTCTTGTGAATCCCAGTTCATTTCGACCTATTGCGTTGACTTCTTGCCTCTGTAAAGTCATGGAAAGAATGATAAATAATAGGCTACTTTTTGTTTTAGAAGCGAACGGTTTATTGAGTGATCGACAATGTGGCTTCCGGAGACACCGGAGCACAGTTGATCACTTGATGAACCTGGAACATTGCATTTCAAAGGCATTTGCCAATAAAGAATTCATGGTAGGGGTGTTCTTGGACATCCATAAAGCCTATGATATGACATGGCGACACGGTATTCTGATGAAGCTTCACGGTTATGGTTTAAGAGGTAATTTGCCCAGTTTCATTAGCAACTTTTTGCGTGACAGAACCTTTTCTGTCACCCTTCCCTGTAACGTAACATCGGACATTTTTGTCCAAGAGAACGGGGTGCCACAGGGAGGTGTGCTTAGTCCAACACTTTTTAACATCATGATCAATGATATTCTGTCATCAGCTCTAGTTCCCAGGAATCTTAAATACTCGTTGTATGCTGATGATTGTGCAATGTGGCACTCGTCACGTATTGCACAGTTTTCAGTAGGACGGATTCAAGCAGCGCTTGACTCTGTCCACCAATGGGCCTTACAGTGGGGCTTTAAGTTTTCCGTTCCTAAGTGTACCAGAGTAATTTTTAGTAAACGTAGAGTACCTCAAATTAACGTAACGTTAGATGGCCAACCGGTACCATTTCATAATTCTGTTAAATTTTTAGGAATTCATTTTGACCAAAGATTAAATTTTACACATCATGTTAATAATTTGCTTGCTCGTTGTGAAAAACCTTTAAATGTCCTTAAGTACCTATCAGGTACCACATGGGGAGCCGACAGGAAATCTTTATTAATGGTGTATAAGACCCTTATTCGTACAAAGCTAGACTATGGCTCAAAGGTGTATGGGTCGGCTTCAGATACAACACTAGGGAGATTGGATGTGTACCAGAATAAATGTTTACGTGTGTGTTTGGGAGCTCTGAAGTGTACACGTGTAGCTAGGATGGAGGTGGAGGCGAACATACCTCCTCTCCGACTTCGACGGGATCAACTCGCACTCAACACCGCTATGTCTACGATCCGGAAGTCGGAGATCGGTAACGTGGCCAGTGCCTCCCTTAAACAACATCACTACCTTCACCACGGAAGATGGCGGCCACTGGCTGTACGCCTCCACCAGCTAGAACAACAACTACAAATAGACCTCGGGGACTGCGATAAGTTCATCACCACCAAGATACCACCGTGGGAGACACCCAACTTCGGCGTCAACACATCGTGGTTACCATCATCGAAAGAAAAGGCGCCGGAGTTGGAGATACACCACCTGTTTGGTGGTATCATCCGAAGTCACCTGGGGTCTCATCACGTGTACACTGACGGCTCCAAGTCAGATGAATGTGTGGGTGTGAGTGTATGGTCGAGTGAATGTGAACATAGGTACAGATAGCCTATACATACATCTGTGTTTACAGCAAAACTTTTTGCAATTGACAAAGCTATAGACTATGCACTAAATTCTCGTTATAATTCAATAGTAATTTTCTCAGACTCCAAGTCAGCCCTTCAGGCAATTAACTCATGTCAAACTACTTCTAATGAAATCCAGGGTCGCATCATTACTAAGTTGCACTTATGCAACAAGTCCTTCACTCTGATCTGGGTGCCCGGGCATTGTCGTATTTATGGCAATGAACGGGCAGACTTACTTGTGAAATCGGCTGTAGAACTCGAGGTTACTTGGGACGTCCCTCGTGATCTACAGTCGTGTCTATCCCTCGGAAAGAAATCAATTAATCTTCTGTGGCAAGGTCAGTGGACCAGACTTAACATCTCTACCATCAAGCCTCAACTGGGTAATTGGGCCACTGCCAACCGGCCCAACCGTTTGGAAGAAAGAATCTTCGTAAGATTAAGAACCAACTGCACCAGGATAACACACCTAGAACCATATATAGACAAACGTTTTACACCGCATTGTAACACCTGCAATGCGGTGTTATCTATCAGTCATATCATCCTGCATTGTCGGCGATTTGTGGGGGAACGTGCTTCCCTCATAAGTTACTGCGATGCAGTAAAAGTCCCCTTCACACTCTCAGCTCTCTTAGGTGATGGGGATGGTGATGTGACTGATAAATTGATGACTTTCTTGAGGGAGACCGAACTGATCAGAGTGATGTGACTTTTTATTACTATTGTTGTTACCATTTTGTATGTCTATTTTTCTATTATGAATGTTATAAATTATGTGTTGTATATATTGTATATTATGATGTATTAGCTAGGTTTAGCGATTGTCTAATATAGGTTTAGCGATTTGTCTGTCTAGGTTTAGCGATTGGCTGGAATAGGTATTAGTCTAGTTAGCTATTGGTTGAGTAGGTACATAGATTAGTTTATTAGCTAGGATGTAAATTTTGTATAAAGTTACAAAAAGAAAAGAAAAACAATTAGTATATAAGTTTAATTTTAAGTTTAAATGTAATAATAATAATAATAATAATAATAATAATAATAATAATAATAATAAAAATAAATGCATAGAATAATATGCAAGAAGTTCAATTTAAAATAATAATAAATAAATAAAATAACAAATAAATTTCAAAAAAAAAAAAAATAAAAAAAAAAATAAAAAAAAAAAATAAAGGCCTTAATGACCAACACCAAGGTCAATAGACCGGGAAAAAACAAAACAAAAAAAACATTGTGCATACAGGTATTTATATTATTACAATACTATTTAAACTATTTTTTTTAAGAATACAAGTGTGAGTAATTATTATCATTGAAATTAAAGTGTCATTGTTTCAGATCTTACTAAACCATCCTGTCCTGGTGTCGATAGTGTGAGGAGTAATTTCTCTCTATTAATGGTGAGATTTTGTTTACACTATCAAGTCTTGGGATGTTGATGTTGTGAAAGAAAAAAAAGAGGCCTAGATATCTTTGAGGTCTCATTGGAGGCTGAGTGTAATGACACTAAATGGATCTGGTTGTGTGAAGCAATATTTAAAAGATGCATGGCTCGTTGTTTGTGTTGAAATGAAATTATAGGAGGATAAAAAAAAAACAAATGCCAACATCTTGTGTTTCCAGGCGGTCTGTACTAACCACACGCTATGTTGCTTGACTTCGCTAATCGGACGAGAAGCGGTGTTTTGAATGTGGTACAGTCTCCTCCACTGTGGGCCACGTTCATTACTCCAGCGTTGTCAGTGTTTTTACACCACAAAGGTGTGAACCGCCAATTTCGACTCTCATATCTGAAACACATGGCAGAGCAGATCGGGGGAATGGTCATGGAGGGGTGTAGGCTTGGGAATGGTGTGGTGTTTCACTGAGCCAAGTTAGCGCGGGGACTGTAAGCAATAAATCTGTAATGAATTATACGTCAACTATATAAAGCTGTTACATAACAAACATGACATTGTTAGATCCGAACATTGGGGTGGTTGGAAAATCCTTTGTTATTGTTTATTATCAGTATACTATGCACTCAATGGTAAAAGAAATACTGGTTGATGAGGAAGTAGCTAGACTCCCCTAGCTGTCTCTATGAATGTTTAGTGTATGCCAGTTATCAGTAGCGCATCTTGGCTTTAACTAATAATTCGAATATTGCATCATAACGTTAATGATAGTTACTTCACATAAGTAAATTATATTGAATGTAGAGTTTGAGAACGTCACCATGTTCCTAGAACATTAATTATCAAAATCAGGCCTCATAAATTTTCGTAGGTTGGTTCCACGAAGTTAATCATTGTGACGATTACTTTATTTTCTGTCAATTATAACAAATTCCATCATTTTACGAGCATTGTGAACATTGGTAGTAGTGTCATAACTGATGATATTTTAGATATGTTACGATGAAATTTTACGGCTTCGACCGAGGTAATATTATATAATTACATTTTGAACTTTCACACACTTCAGTTTTGACAAAACTAAGAGGTTATAGACGGATTGAGCGATGTCGACAAATATAATTATCATTCAAAGTTAAAGTAGCGAATGCCATGGAGGTCATCTCTCTCTCTCTCTCTCCACATACATTAATTGGCCTGCACAAGTGTGGTACTCGCGAAGCCAGGTTCACTTACAGATTTTGTTTTTTCATAGCATCATAGCGTCATGGCCTAAACTCAATTAATATTAATTAAATAATTTGTCATGTGTAAATAGGGTATTGTACAGTACATTACATATAAGGTGCAATGTAATCTGTATCAACTGTAATCTTCATCAACTCCAACACATATGAAGCATCCAACACCTCAAATATATGATTTATGTTTCCATTCTTACCCAATCCATCTATGATCACAAAGTAATGTGAACACTAAAGCCTGTTAAAGGTTCACCATGCAATGAAAAATGTACAATTAATTATCTTTGGTCGGAACTGTCAAGAAACAACTTATATTGACAACTGTCAATATACCACTACCACTGTTCATAATTTTCATCAAATGTTGGACATTATTACTACTGACAAATCTGTGTCATCGTCACAAATTAATTACTATATTAATATTCAATGACTATCTTAAAGGAACGAGCCTATCTTGACCTGTGAGGAATATGGTGGTGTGGAATGTTATAGCAACAAGGTGACATGCTTAAATTCCACACTCGAGATAGTAGGCTATTCTTACGTGCAATAACTATCATTATCCTAATGATGTAGAAGATGAAACAAAAATTCCACCATGTGTTACTTCCATCTTTGACTTATAAGGAGCATTCATAAAAATAGCACCTGGCCAAGACTACTGCATCACTGGTTACAGTCATCGATATCCAGAGCAGGCGAAGCAATTAGTCAAGGATATGTTGGATGATGTGGAAGAACGAGAAATTATTGAACGCTCCCCGGCAACTTGGTTATCTCCTATAGTACGGTACTCATTAATAAACCAGGGGCCGGATACTCAAAACAATTTAGGAATTCCTATCTCAGTTAGGAATTCCTAACTTCCCCAGTCGAGCTAGGAACTCTTACTCAAAGCAATATCGACACTGTGGGACGCCATTATTTTTGTTCCTAAATCGGTTGGATTTAGGAAGACCCCCAAGGCCTTCTAAGTGAGTTAGGAACTCCGTCACCGTAGAAAAGTTGTGAAAATTGATAGCGCGACACTTGAAGTCACCAACACAAACGTGTTATTTTGTTGTTGTTGGAGAGGCAAGAGAGTGAAGAGACTAGTGCAGTGATGGAACTTTGGTTTGCCTACGAAAATAGGCGTCAGCTAAGGCGTGAGAGAGTCTACAGGGATATGCTAGACCCTCTACATCATAGTGATGAACACTTGCTTCCTCGGCATGAAATAATACATTTGTGCCAGGAACTGGAACCACACGTTGCTCGACCCACTAGAAGGTCTCATGCGATATCAACACGTACTCAAGTGTTAGTGACTGCGATTGTTGGTGAGTGGGACCTTCCAAAGTGTAATTGGGGATACAGCAGGAGTGACACAAGCAAGTGTGAGCAGAGTGGTGAACTCAGTGGTGCATATGTTATCAGAAAAAGCAATGTTTTTTCATGAAAAGGATTCTTTTTGCAGTTGTCTCACTGTGTAGGCTGTGACTTAACTAAGATGTCTTTTTTGTTTTTATTTACCTCTGAGTTGGATCATGAGAAGGCAAATTTTTTTAACTTTTTTAATTAATGCTCACATTAACAATTCTTCAATATATTTATCCAGTAATAAAATTTTTAAAAAATATATCCTGTATATATCTATATTTCCTTAGCCTACATAATTAAGCCTAAAAGTAGCACACACAAAAATAACCCTGAGTTACATAAAGTATCAGATTTTGTTTAAAGGAAAAAATAAATAAACCTGAGTTGACACAGTATCACAGTTTCTGCAAAGGCAAAATATGTATAACTTCCACTGTGCTAGTGGAGATGTGCAGGCAAGTAAAGAAGACAGCACTAAATATACAGTACAGCCTACCGTGCATTGGTCCCACACCATATGATTAGTGTAAGGGAAAGTTTGGAGTAAAGATTGTAGGTTGGAGAGGAGGGATGGAGGAGAGACTGAGCTTGAAAAGTTGGATGGAGAAGAGATTGTAAGTTTGAGGATGGAAAAACCTAACCTAATCATGTAGGGATTTTAAATCAGAAAAATATACAAAACTGCACTAAGCTTAAAACAAAGATATATAATTATATAGTACACAATGACATTGATTTCATGTGTAATGCTGACTTTAAAAAATAAAATAAAATACTGTAACACAGGAGGAACATGACACACAAGAACAAATCATAAATTAAGCATATTATTGGCACACAACCATACTTCCTGAGATATATTGGTATTTATTGAAAGAATTACCGTTTTGCAGCAGTGTTGCCAGATCCGGCTGGGTGCCAGTATTTTACCCCCGTCATTTATTGTACTTTAAGGGGGTATCACACTAGCACCGCGTACGAAGTACACGCGGGACTGGTGGAATAACGTCCCGTGAACGAGGAGCCGCGGCGGCATTCGCGGGACAAAGATGGAATGGATCTCTAGCCAAGACCATTCCTCGTATACAGCACCAAGTCAATAAATAATGTATTTATATAAATTAATTCTAAGCAAAAAAGGTGGATTAATATCAGAAAACATTTTTGCAATACAAATATTATCGAAAAACAACAAAAACACACTTAAAGTAGAAAATACGATGTCGATATTTTACTGTGTTTACATCAAGACTCGCGTGAGGCCGTGACCCAAGTGGCGGCAAGTGTAAACATGGACAATATATCAAGCCTACGGTGGTCAAGAGAAAGTGAACTTTTTGTCATTGAAAAGGTCAGGCAAAATGAGTGTCTGTGGGATCACAGAGATCCCATGTTCTTGAAGAAGACATTCAAGAGGCACTTGTATCAGCGCATCGCAATAGCCATCCAAGAAGAATTTCCAGCACTGGCTGGTGTAACTGCAGGTAATTTCTAATGTTGTCATTACTACCTATTTATTTAGTGACCACCAGGGCCACAGTTTTCGTATTTATCCATAAATATTCAATTACAGTTATTTAAGTACATAATAATCTTCAGAAATGTAATTTTATGGATCGATTTGTTTACTTTGCCCCTGTTTCCCTAAATTTATATAATTTACTGTTTCCTACCTTCCTTTAAGGCCATACCTCTTGTAATGGTCAGGTACATCCAGTTCATTGTATTGCCTATTAGAAGCAAAAGCAAATTTTTATAATGAATGAGTGAGAGAAAAATATACAAAGTTGTTGTTAGGGTAGGTTAGGTTAGGGTTTCTGGATAAGGGCTGGTTTTGAAGTCCAATACTGTATGATGAATGGTGCAGACTACAATAAAAGAACTGTTGTTAATGATAATAATACTATTTATAATTTAGAAAGAGAGATTGCATAATGATAATAATAAATTAATTTTGGACATTAATTAATACTGCAGAACATTAGTAAGCCGTAAAAACTAGTGTTTCCATATATTAACACTTACTACTATTTCCATAACATTCCTAATAATGGTTTATCATTTACAGATGCGGTGATGCATAAGTGGGGCAATTTGAAAAAAACATTTTCAAGGGAACTCCAGAAAGCAAAACAACCGAAGAGTGGCTCGGGATATACTTCAAAATGGCACCTCTTTGAAGTACTCCTGTTCCTGACAGACACAGCCTCAGCCGACCAAAGTGTCTGTAATTACAGCGAGCACCAGTCTCAAGACAACAGGCCTGCAAGCATGGCCGAGTCTCAGGTACAGGAATGGCTAGAAATCTCATTATTTCATGTTTATGTCCTCATTTGAAATATGGAAGTAAAAAATATCAAATGGAAACTAAAATATTAGTTATAAAAACTGTAAAAAAAACCAATTACCGTATATTATGATATATCTATATTTAGTCAAGAACATTTTTATTTGCAAAAAACTAAAGTTTAGACTCAGGGTTGGCAAAAAGCAGGTAACCCTGTTTTACCCACCTGGATATATTTGCCCACTTTCCTGTTTTTTTTTCTAAAGAATATATTTAATATATTTTCTGTTTTATAATAACTTATTTCAAATGAGGATGCCTATTTCTTATTTTTTGACAACCATGTTTTTCCTTACTTCAAAGAAGAAAAATTTGTAGGACTCTTCACCATTTTAAAAATATATTTTATATCTTTCCTTCTCTAATTATAATTTGAAATTTCTTTTTTTTTTATTTTGCAACTGAGTTGTACCTCATCACTTATAAACATAATTCTTTTCCTCAATAACACTAAAATAATATGAAAGAAATTAAGATATTTATTGTCAAATTCTGAAGTATTGACCCCACAAATAGCTATACTGGATATATTTGTTTCTTAAAGTTTAGGTAATAGCTATCTCAAGGAATTTTATTTACATTTCTTCATCACTCTCATCATCTGTCATTCATTGTCAGGCGCAAATGCTTGTACATTTGTACAAGCTTTATGGCCTTCTCTACTTGTTTCTCAGTTTTGACCATACATGGCCAAAAATTGAAAAAAAATTCTCAATGGATGCTGAACTAGGCTACATGATTTTGTTCTTCCCACCCATTCAGTTGATTGCCTGAAACCATTAATTTTAACGGGGCTTTTCATTATTATGTATACCAGTAACACTGTTTTATTTCCGTTATGGTAAATTTTTAAGAAGAAAAAAAAAGCTTTTGCCCAGGTTTTCTTTTTTTTTGGCCAACCCTGAGTTCAGTTATGATTTTACTTCCATAATAATGCTTAATATTCTCAAGTATCTATGATTCGTTGTTGAGTATAACTGATAATTTCTCTCATGATTTTCAGGACGTTGTTGATGGAACTTCCTTGGTGTACTCTGGATCTGAGGATGTTGATGGGATGCTGACACACTTCTTGCACGATGAAAGTGAAGGCTTTTCACCAGCATCATCATTGTCTCCTCATTCATCCAGCAGTGGGACACAACAGGCAGGCTGCAGCAGGGTAATGCCTGGGTGTAGCACCAATACTGGTGGTGTAAACCTTAGCAGACCACTTTGTTCCCCTGCACCAAAAAGAAGCCGGACAACTCCAAAGCCAGAGACACCAAAAGCATCAAATAAAGCATTGGAAATTTTAGAAAGTACATGTGCTAAATCAAGCGAAAAAAATAAAATAGCTTTTGGATTATATCAAATGATTGAGCAGCATTTTAAGAAAATTTCAGAAAAAAAACAAATGCTACTATCAACACAAGTTATAAATCTATTAATGCAATCAGAGGATGAAAATGATGGACATTGATTTATGCAAGTGTAGGTAATTATTTTTTTATTGTGAAGTGTAGGAAGTATGTAATATTATTGGGCAGCAATAATAAATACTTTATAATAGAACTTGTCATGTTTGTATATTTTTCTCTTCCTCATTCATTACCTTTTTCTTGCTTCTAATAAGTAATACTGTACAATGAACTGGTTGTACCCAAACATTACAAGATAATAAGTAATACTGTACTATGAACTGGTTGTACCCAAACATTACAAGATAAAAGGAAGATAATGGCTAGTACTGGGAAATAGCAATATATTATCAGAACATGATTGTATAAGCATATAGTACTGTACATTACCTGCAAAATTTTCCTTTTTCTGACTATTGCTCGTCTTATGCTAGTACAGTGGCAACACGCTTGCCTCGCACCAAGGTTTTATAATTTACATGCAGGAACTCAGTGTTAAAGGTAAATAAAAATTGAACATGCCTTCAGTTTACAAGTTTAATTGTTATGCAAAAGGCCAACAATACTGACACACCAGTCATTCTTGAGCTTCAATTGTGGCACATAATTATCATGAGCATTAAGGAAACAGAAAGATGGGAGGGACAGCAAGCATTAATGATACAGAAGGAAAGGAAGGGATTAGAATACTAAGTGAGATTCTAGTGTAGCAGAGCCATCTCATTTTGCCATGGTACACTTCCTTCATTATTGAAGTACGTACAAAATAAGTCTCGTACTTGCATGGCATCTCGCTTTGGTCGTCTTGCAATGACCTGCAAGTCACCAAGGGCATTGTGTTGGTCATGCCATTGTCCTACCACCATTCTCCGTCTCTGAATATCTTCCTGGTCAAGGAGTTCTGGTGGAGAATATGCCTGCCGAGACTCTATACGAAGCATGTTGTGTAGGACAAGGCAAGCCTGAATCACCTTGTTGGCTCTCTCAGGGCATGTGCGAATAGGTTTGTTGAAGACCTGAAACCTACTGCTCAGAATGCCAAAGGCATTTTCAGAGACCCTCCGGGCTCTGGACAGTCTATAGTTATGAATGTGTTTCTCATTCGACTGATCATTACCGGGATAAGGTTTCATTAGGTATTTCTGCAAAGGGAAAGCATCATCCCCAACAATGACATATGGCACTTGAATGTCAGAATTGGGAAGGTTAGCTGGTGGAGGTATGCCTATTTCTTCATTTTCAATGCCTTCCTTCAATTTGCATTTATTCCAAACACCGCCATCACTGGCTCTCCCATTGGTCCCTACATCAGCATATAAGAATTTATAATCAGCATCAACTAATGCCAAGAGAATGGTGCTAAAATTACCCTTGTAATCATAGTAGTGTGATCCACTATGTGCAGGCTTTTGAAGCAATACCCGCTTCCCATCTAATGCTCCTAAACAGAGGGGATAGTTCCACAGGCTGTGGAAATCTTGAGAGACCTTCCTCCACTCCTCTTGAGATCTAGGCATCCGCATGTAGATGGGTTGGAGGGCTTCATACATTGCACTGCACGTCTCAGGAATGATGAGGGAAATCAGGTTCTGGCTCACCCTGAACTGGTAGCTCAGCGATGTCTGTGTCTCTCCTGAAAAACAAAAGAAAATAATGCATACAGTATGAGTTTTGTCTCAACCTCAATTATCCTAACCTGACCTAACCTAAACTGAACCGGGGCAGACTACCAGGATCTAACTGGGGCCAATTATCCTAAATAATTATCCAAAAAAATGAATACAATAAAAATTATGTATAAAAAATCTATAAAAAAAATGCAAGAAATTCATACGGAGCTCTCCTAGAGAATTATCGTAATTTTTCCAGAGACTACGGTTTTCTCTAGTGTTTCAAGGTAATTGTTAAGTTCAGCCACCAATAAGAATTTAGACTTTCCACTATTCTTTGTTTATATCTACCTAACCTAACCATACAATCCACTAGTTAAAAAAAATAGGTATTTATTGAAAGAATTACCGTTTTGCAGCAGTGTTGCCAGATCCGGCTGGGTCCCAGTATTTTGCCCCAGTCATTTATTGTATTTTATCACGATTATTTCCGGGTAGTTTGCCCAGGTTAGGTTCCGGTAGTTTGCCCAGGTTAGGTCCCGGTAGTCTGATGCGGTCTAGGTTAGGTTAGGTCAGGTCAGGTAAGGTCAGGCTAATTTCAAAATGCCCCATTTGAATATGCCCTATCTTGTAAATGGGGCATTTGCGGAGAAAATGCCATAGAAGAAAATAGTCTTAGAATGGTCTAAAATAGTGGGTAATGAAGGTAGAAAAACCGTACGCAATAACGGTAATTCATTCAATATTTACCAAAAAATACTGTATTTTTATAGGTATAGGGTCTACTATTTAATTGTGCACTTCTAAACATAAACCCTTATTTTTAAAAGGTTGTCAAATCTACCTAAGTTAAAACAAGGACTGTTCATTTCTTAACATGAGCATAACATAGGTAAATTTACAGAAGAACTGGGTTCACTATATTGTATATTTTAGTATCATTACCCACTACTTTGGACCATTCTAACACTTTTCATCTATGGTGTTTCTCTCAGAGATGCCCCGTTTTACAAACATAATTTGGAAATTAGTTTGACCTAACCTAACCTAGACCACAGCAGACTACCGGGACCTAACCTGGGAAACTACCGGGATATAACCGGTGTAAACTATCATAGAGTGACTGGGGCAAATTTCAGGGACCTAGCCAGATGTGGTAACACTGTGCAATCCTAGCCAAACACCCAGTTATTCTGTAATAATACCATAATATATTAGCCTCATAATAATTCCAGATTAATCTTACCTGTAGCCAAGTATCGCAGGGTTATTGCCAGTCGCTCCTGGGGTGTTACTGCCTTTCTCATCCTTGTATCCCTCTTGCTGATGGAAGGCTGAATCATGTCCAGGATCTTGTGAAACTGTGATCTATTTACACGCATCCAGTTTCGGTAGCTGCCCTGGTCTTCAAATGCCAGTTCCTGGACTAGAGTCTTGTACTGGCCGCCCTCCTCTCTTCGTTGTAGCCATTCTCGACTCCAAAGACGCCGTCTGGCACCTCTGGCTGCTCTTCTGGCTTCTTTCTCCTCCTCTTCTTCAAGAATAATAGTTGTAAGGGCCAATGCAGCCACATACTGGTCATCCTCATCCAAGAAATCCATGTTGATGTTTACGTTTTGTTGTCGTCGTCGTGTGAATCGTCTAGGCGCGCTCAGTGACTCATCAGTCTTTTTAGCCCTGCGTAGCCCGCACCAGTGTGATTGCTACTGGCCATCCATTCCTGGGGCCGGAATCCGGATACTCAAAACAATTTAGGAATTCCTATCTCAGTTAGGAATTCCTAACTTCCCCAGTCGAGCTAGGAACTCATACTCAAAGCAATATCGACACTGTGGGACGCCATTTTCATTGTTCCTAAATCGGTTGGATTTAGGAAGACCCCCAAGGCCTTCTAAGTGAGTTAGGAACTCCGTCACCGTAGAAAAGTTGTGAAAATTGATAGCGCGACACTTGAAGTCACCAACACAAACGTGTTATTTTGTTGTTGTTGGAGAGGCAAGAGAGTGAAGAGACTAGTGCAGTGATAGAACTTTGGTTTGCCTACGAAAATAGGCGTCAGCTAAGGCGTGAGAGAGTCTACAGGGATATGCTAGACCCTCTACATCATAGTGATGAACACTTGCTTCCTCGGCATGAAATAATACATTTGTGCCAGGAACTGGAACCACACGTTGCTCGACCCACTAGAAGGTCTCATGCGATACCAACACGTACTCAAGTGTTAGTGACTCTGCGATTGTTGGCGAGTGGGACCTTCCAAAGTGTAATTGGGGATACAGCAGGAGTGACACAAGCAAGTGTGAGCAGAGTGGTGAACTCAGTGGTGCATATATTATCAGAAAAAGCAATGTTTTTTCATGAAAAGGATTCTTTTTGCAGTTGTCTCACTGTGTATATATTTATCCAGTAATAAAATTTTTAAAAAATATATCCTGTATATATCTATATTTCCTTAGCCTACATAATTAAGCCTAAAAGTAGCACACACAAAAATAACCCTGAGTTACATAAAGTATCACATTTTGTTTAAAGGAAAAAATAAATAAACCTGAGTTGACACAGTATCACAGTTTCTGCAAAGGCAAAATATGTATAACTTCCACTGTGCTAGTGGAGATGTGCAGGCAAGTAAAGAAGACAGCACTAAATATACAGTACAGCCTACCGTGCATTGGTCCCACACCATATGATTAGTGTAAGGGAAAGTTTGGAGTAAAGATTGTAGGTTGGAGAGGAGGGATGGAGGAGAGACTGAGCTTGAAAAGATGGATGAAGAAGAGATTGTAAGTTGGAGGATGGAAAAACCTAACCTAATCATGTTCTGATTTTAAATCAGAAAAATATACAAAACTGCACGAAGCTTAAAACAAAGATATATAATTATATAGTACACAATGACATTGATTTCATGTGTAATGATGACTTTAAAAAATAAAATAAAATACTGTAACACAGGAGGAACATGACACACAAGAACAAATCATAAATTAAGCATATTATTGGCACACAACCATACTTCCTGAGATATATTGGTATTTATTGAAAGAATTACCGTTTTGCAGCAGTGGTGCCAGTATTTTACCCCCGTCATTTATTGTACTTTACCACGGTAATTTCCCGGTAGTTTGCCCAGGTTAGGTCCCAGTAGTTTGGGTATTATTACAGAATAACTGGGTTTTTGGCTAGGATCGCGCAGTGTTACCACATCTGGCTAGGTCCCGGAAATTTGCCCCAGTCACTTTATGATAGTTTACACTGGTTATATCCCGGTAGTTTACCCAGGTTAGGTCCCGGTAGTTTGCCCAAGTTAGGTCCCGGTAGTCTGCTGTGGTCTAGGTTAGGTTAGGTCAGGTCAGGTAAGGTCAGACTAATTTCCAAATTATGTTTGTAAAACGGGGCATCTCCGAGAGAAACACCATAGATGAAAAGTGTCTTAGAATGGTCCAAAATAGTGGGTAATGATACTAAAATATACAATATAGTGAACCCAGTTCTTCTGTAAATTTACCGTAGTTTGCCCAGGTTAGGTCCCGGTAGTCTGATGCGGTCTAGGTTAGGTTAGGTCAGGTCAGGTAAGGTCAGGCTAATTTCAAAATGCCCCATTTGAATATGCCCTATCTTGGAAATGGGGCATTTGCGGAGGAAATGCCATAGAAGAAAATAGTCTTCGAATGGTCTAAATAAGTGGGTAATGAAGGTAGAAAAAACGTACGCAATAACGGTAATTCTTTCAATATTTACCGATATATTTTATTTGTAATTGATATGAACTTAATATATATAATACTATACTGCACTTTAATATAAGAGGAACATATAAGAGGCGCTCTTATTACATGTTTACAATACACAGCTGATATGATTCTTCTTCCCCATTGGCTGGAAAAAAGCGGGAACTATTTGAAAGCTCCTTCCTGATTGGCTAAAGGACTTAGAAACTCCTAGAGGATTTAGGAACTCCTAAGTGTTAGGAAGGGTTTAGGAACTCCTCAGAATGTTTTGAGTATGGGCACTTAGGAAACGAGATAGGAGTTCCTAACCTGTTCCTACACTAGGCATTCCTAAGTGAGATAGGAAGGCTAATTTAGGAACTTTTTGAGTATCCGGCCCCTGGTTCCTATTCCGCCAGTCCCGCGTGAACCTCGTACGCGGTGCTAGTGTGATACCCCCTTTACCACGGTTATTTCCCGGTAGTTTGCCCAGGTTAGGTCCCAGTAGTTTGGGTATTATTACAGAATAACTGGGTTTTGGCTAGGATCACGCAGTGTTACCACATCTGGCTAGGTCCCGGAAATTTGCCCCAGTCACTTTATGATAGTTTATACTGGTTATATCCCGGTAGTTTACCCAGGTTAGGTCCCGGTAGTCTGCTGTGGTCTAGGTTAGGTTAGGTCAGGTCAGGTAAGGTAAGGTCAGACTAATTGGTAAATATTGAATGAATTACCGTTATTGGGTACGGTTTTTCTACCTTCATTACCCACTTATTTAGACCACTCTAAGACTATTTTCTTCTATGGCATTTTCTCCGCAAATGCCCCATTTCCAAGATAGGGCATATTCAAATGGGGCATTTTGAAATTAGCCTGACCTGACCTAACCTAACCTAGACCGCATCAGACTACCGGGACCTAACCTGGGCAGACTACCGGGAAATAACCTGGGCAAACTACCGGGAAATAACCGTGGTAAAGTACAGAAAATGACCGGGCCAAAGTACTGGGACCTAGCCGGATCTGGCAACACTGCTACAAAACGGTAATTCTTTCAATAAATACCGACTAATTTCCAAATTATGTTTGTAAAACGGGGCATATCTCGAAAACGGGGCATCTCCAAGAGAAACACCATAGATGAAAAGTGTCTTAGAATGGTCCAAAATAGTGGGTGATGATACTAAAATATACAATATAGTGAACCCAGTTCTTCTGTAAATTTACCGTAGTTTGACCAGGTTAGGTCCCGGTAGTCTGATGCGGTCTAGGTTAGGTTAGGTTAGGTCAGGTAAGGTCAGGCTAATTTCAAAATGCCCCATTTGAATATGCCCTATCTTGGAAATGGGGCATTTGTGGAGGAAATACCATTGAGGAAAATAGTCTTAGAATGGTCTAAATAAGTGGGTAATGAAGGTAGAAAAAACGTACGCAATAACGGTAATTCTTTCAATATTTACCGATATATTTCATTTGTAATTGATATGAACTTAATATATATAATACTATACTGCACTTTAATATAAGAGGAACATATAAGAGGTGCTCTTATTACGTGTTTACAATACACAGCTGATATGATTCTTCTTCCCCATTGGCTGGAAAAAGCGGGAACTATTTGAAAGCTCCTTCCTGATTGGCTAAAGGACATAGAAACTCCGAGAGGATTTAGGAACTCCTAAGTGTTAGGAAGGGTTTAGGAACTCCCCAGAATGTTTTGAGTATGGGCACTTAGGAAACGAGATAGGAGTTCCTAACCTGTTCCTACACTAGGCATTCCTAAGTGAGATAGGAAGGCTAATTTAGGAACTTTTTGAGTATCCGGCCCCTGATGGTTGTAAAAGGATGTGTTTGGACTATCGGCATACAAACAAACAGCTTGAAACGGACATCTATCCTCTTCCAAGGATGGAAAAGCTAGTGAAACAAGCAGCTGGACATCAATACTATCCAACTCTTGATATGCGGGAGGCCTATTTTCAAATTCTACTGGATGAGGAGAGTCGTGATCTTACTACATTCAGTGATGGTATCCCGTTAAATAGGTTTCGACGACTCCCATTCGGATTAAATTGTGCTCTAGCTCTTTTCCCTAGACGAATGGCGTCATTTCTGACACTCCTTTTAAATAAAGGCTGGGTTAGACATTATTTAGATGATTTGATCATTTGGGCTCCAAATTAATTAGAATTACTTGACCACCTGAAGCAACTGTTCGCTTTGTTAATAAGATCTAGCACATTTCCACTATAAAAATAATGCCAGTGTATCTATACTATAAATGGCAAACCGTTTCTGTTTGTCTGCTTATAACTCAAAAACGGTTACACCTACATCCAAAAGGTTTTCATGACTTAACATGACGTAAATTTACGTTAAAATGTCAAATATTCTATTTATTGGTTAAAACCATAAAGAAGAGCTCGAACGGACCAATTTCTCAAACACCCTGACATTTGGCTTTGTTTAAGACGAGTTTAATTAGGACAAATTTGATGCTTCATTAGAGTGTAAGATGAAGCTCCGAGTCATGTAAATAACAAACAAAAAATAGTAATAAAAAAGGACAACTTATCGTGGGTTCGTTTCCCAGTTCTGTCAGCACCCATCGGATAAGTCTCAGAAAGCCGGTGATACTGGGATGAATTTAGGATCCAAATATCATTGAAAGAAAACACGGAGCACATCTGTATCTATAAAAGAGAGGTGTCTGTCTGTGTGTGTGTTTGTCTATGTGCATTTTTCTCCCAAACCAAAAGAAATAGACCGTACAAACCATATATTTTCTGAAGGTGCATGACCCAGGGAAGGTTTTAGGTACATAAAAACTTTACATTTCGAATGACTATTAATAAGAGTCAAGGTCAAACCATAACATCTATAGGGCTTGATCTCTCTGAAAATCCAGCCTTCACACATGGGCAGCTCTATGTTGCACTTTCACGTGATGGAAATGCAGAGAACATGATCTATATATTGACTCCAAGCCAGAAGATTTTTTTTTTTTTTTTTTTTTTTTTTTTTTTTTGTACGCTGAAGTTTTGTAATGAAAGTTTGACCACAACACAGACAATTTTATACTGTTTATGTTTTATACAGTTATTTCAGTACATCCTTTACCCGCCACGCTACGATATCAGCTTACAAAAACAAAACTTAAGAAAAGAAAGAAAACATGGCGGGTAAAGGATTGAGCAAAAAACCCTGTATGTAAATCATGCTGAAATACCAAAAAACTTGAAAATTGATTGTTGTTACTCCTTCTGGCACTGTACTTAATCATATTAAGTTTGGTTGGACCAGTGAAGCGGGCCGGGTACAGCTAGTAATATTATATAATTTGGTTTGATATTTGTTTATGTTCTCCCCGAGGGTAGGGGACCGATCCCGGAGGTACTGCAATACCGGGCCGATCCGTGGCAAAGGTGGAGCAAGCCCCTAGCACTATGCCATGGTCCAAAAACCAGATTAATATCGTAGATCCCACATGGGGATCGTATCAGATATTAAGCTGATAAGAACAGATACTACACTTTGATCTTAGCCAAAAGGCCGAGAAGCGATACTTTTATTTTTTTTTTTTATTTAAGGTTTATTGTGCATTACAATACATTATACATAAACATAGCACAGAGTTATACATATAATATACTTGAATTACACAAAGCGGGCATCAGCCCGCCGGTTGGAGTTTGGGTGTTCCCGTGCTGGGTTGCATGGTGGTGGCGAGAGGTGCTGTGCTCACAGGTACCTAAAAAGTGAGCTGTGGTGTGGTCAGCAGGGCGGGGGGGCCGCCCTGAGCACCTGCAGCATCAGGTCAGTGGGTGTGTGGCGAACGAGGAGGGCGGCCCTGGCCTGGCGGCTGCTGAGAAGTCCCCAACCCGCAGGCTGGGCGGCGGTTGGTGGTAACGGCGCTGATCTGAGGGCGGCCGTGGTCGTGCAGGAAACGAGGTAGTGTACTAGCGGGTGGCGGCAGTGCTTCCCGCAGTGGTCGCACTTCTGCCCCTGGAAGCCGTCGTACAGCTCCTCCCTGGTGCAGTAGCCCAGCCTTACGCGCTGTAGCAGCACCCCGTCTGACCTAGGCTGTTGCTGGGAGGCATCCAGTGGCTGGTAGTCGGTGGCGGCAGCGTACCAAGCCGCCTGTCTCTTCCTCGCTTCCAGTTGCCGGTGTGTGTGGTGGGCGTGCTGGGCTGCGGCGCGCTTGGCACGTGCCTTTACTTGACGCAGACTGGGGGACACATGCCTGGTCACCTGGGGGCCACCAGCGGCTCTCTTGGCGGCTGCGTCAGCGAATTCATTGCCTCGTACTCCAACGTGGCTAGGGATCCAGTTGAGCTTCACCTGCCGCCCCTGCGCGGCGATGCTCTGGAGGATACCCAGAATGGTGGTGATGAGGCCCACATTGTCTTTGGGATGCGGCTGCTGGAGGGCCTTTAGCCCCGCTCTGGAGTCTGTGTGCAGCATCACGGTGGGCTCCTGTCGGTGGTGGGCGTGCTCCAGAGCCAGTTGGATGGCCACCAGCTCTGTCTGTAGGGTGGAGCAGTGATTAGAGGTCCTCTCGCACAACTCAGTCCCTCTGGTGATGGCAGCAGCACCCGTTCTTCCGTTGTCAGGATCGACTGAGCCGTCGGTGTAGTACACCGCACTGTCTGGTTCAGTTACTTGTGCAATGGCCATGAGGGCATGCTGCCGCATCTCTTCTGTGATGCACTGCGACTTGCTGGCGGGCAGCTGCGTGGCGGAGAAAACTGCCGCGTGGGGCTCCCATGGGGGCGGGGCATGATAGGTGGGGGCAGGGAGGACCGCCTGCAGCCAGTCCTTTGTGTGGGCCAGGGTGGCTTGAAGCAGCCACGGGTTGCGGCGTAAAGTGTCGACGCCCTGGGTGGCCGCCAGCCGCAGTCTCCTCTGTGTCACACCCTCCGCGTCGCGCTGCAGCACCCTCGATATGCGGCAGGCTGTGATGTGCTGTACCCTGGTGGTGAGGGGTACCAGGCTGGTCTCACTCTGCATGACGCATGCACTGGTCCACCTCGGAGCTCCCAGCATGGTCCTCATGGCGGTGTTCTGCACTACCTCGAGCCGCTCCTGCTGGTTTGGGGAGAGTGCTAGGAGGACAAGGGCGCTGTAGTCCACCAGGGAGCGTACCGCCTGCACGTAGTACAGGCGTAAAACGGAGAAGGTGGCGCCCGCAGTGGGTCGCGTCATGGCCCGCATCACGTTCAGCCTGGCCTGCGTCCTCTCCCTCAGGTAGGCGGCGTGGGTTGTGAAGGACAGCCGCTTGTCGACCCACACACCGAGGTACTTTTATTTGATAAATGTAGAGTGTACTGTATGTTGGTACATATGTTGGTAACAATGACACGATGACACTGTAAGGATGTGTTTATTATGTCTTTTTAGCCCTGGATATCTTCTCCAACATTACCTGTATACCTACGTCTCCTAATAACATGTTTTGTGTTTATTTAAATGATGAAATCGGTATTTCAGATGTCTGGTTTCCTTAAGTAGGTTTGTAAAAACTATAGTATATTCATTTTCTTGTAATACATACTTTATTAGAGTTTATACCTAGACCAAGTCACGGGTTATAAAGTAAATTTACTCCTCCGTTTTTTACCTTTATATTATATTGTTAGTTTCATTAACGTCATCAGATAGTAGTGTCTGTGCTTTTGCTTTATATATGTTGTTGCTTTTATTGAAGTGAGGTATTTTTATATTAACTTACAATGAATAATAAGTAAATCAATAATTGGAGAAAACTCTTCCTCTCTTATATTTAGGGTAAACTGTTATAATTGAAGACTTCTTGGTTCTCTGAGTGTGAGGAGTAGACCAATTGTTTTACATCTAGTCTTTTATTATTGTAGCTCCATAGCTTGTTTGTATTATTACATTCATGCTAATCAATAGTCACCAAAATTCTCACTGACCCTCTTCGTAGTGTGTATCATAACTTATATTCGAGTAGTGCAATGTTGTTGCTTTAATTCAGTAAGATTCATATACAGTATGCTTTTGTGTTGAAATAAAGATTCTGTTTATAAAGTCTCTATAACAGTATATGTATAAATAATAATTCTTTATAGTAATCATAAATAATTATCACCGACTACCAGCCACTGGATGCCTCCCAGCAACAGCCTAGGTCAGACGGGGTGCTGCTACAGCGCGTAAGGCTGGGCTACTGCACCAGGGAGGAGCTGTACGACGGCTTCCAGGGGCAGGAGTGCGACCACTGCGGGAAGCACTGCCGCCACCCGCTAGTACACTACCTCGTTTCCTGCCCGACCTTGGCCGCCCTCAGATCAGCGCCGTTACCACCAACCGCCGCCCAGCCTGCGGGTTGGGGACTTCTCAGCAGCCGCCAGGCCAGGGCCGCCCTCCTAGTTCGCCACACACCCACTGACCTGATGCTGCAGGTGCTCAGGGCGGCCCCCCCGCCCCGCTGACCACACCACAGCTCACTTTTTAGCCACCTGTGAGCACAGCACCTCTCGCCACCACCATGCAACCCAGCACGGGAACACCCAAACTCCAACCGGCGGGCTGGTGCCCGCTTTGTGTAATTCAAGTATATTATATGTATAACTCTGTGCTATGTTTATGTATAATGTATTGTAATGCACAATAAACCTTAAATAATATATTCTTAGAACATGGACTTTGAGACTGGGTCGTGGAGAGAGTGGATGTATGTTTAGTGCTCTCTCCTCTAGCTGCAAGGGCCTGCCGCACCGGCAGTAGTTTCTTTTTTTTTTCACCCTTCTGGTGACCACTAGGATTAGCTAGTATTCATTCCCTCCATAGCTGGTAGAAGATATAGTAGGTGTCTATATCTTTATATTGAGATCAACTTAGCCTCCTACCTATGGTGGACTACCCCACTGATAGCTCTGGGTGTGGTCTAACACAGTCGGACCACCTTAGTGTGGGTTGAGAGGTTGATCTCAAACATTAGTTAATTAGGACTGGTATTTTCTTTTCCTCTTCCCACTTCCCCCCATCCTTGGGGGAAGTGGTTACTATGTTGCCTTCCCTCCCAACCCCTCACCACCACCACGAAACGACGGACGATACGAGACCAGAACACCCCTTGACATAGACGTAAAAAATGCTTCGTTTGTCATGTTTCATGCCACTGGTTCGGCCCCACTAGCCGGCCTCAATCCCTTCATTGTTCAAAAGGTAATTGATGGCTGGGCTGGTGAGGTTGAATCAGTTAAAAAACTTGCATCTGGAGACCTCCTAGTCAAAACATTTAATTCTAAACAAGTAGCCACTTTGCTGAAATTACGTCAGATTCACAATTATGAAGTTGAAGCCAAGATTCCTCAAGCCATGAATTCCTGCAGGGGAGTAATCACCTGTAGGGATTTAATGATGATGGAAGAAACAGAAATAATTGAGGAAATGAGGACCCAAGATATCATTGATGCTAGATTCATTACACGTTTAGAGGATGGTATAAGGAAGAAGACTGCAACACTAATTTTGACTTTTGGCAAAGTTTCACTTCCTGAAACTGTCAAAATTGGTTATGAAGTCGTTAAAGTAAGACCCTTTATCCCCAACCCTCTTAGATGCTTGAACTGTCAGATTTATGGACACGGTAATAGAACTTGTAAGGCTTCTTCTCCAGTGTGTGGCAGGTGCGCGACGCCTGGCCATGCTGAGGAAAAGTGCACATCAGTGGAGCTCTCCTGCTTTCATTGTAAGGGTACTCACTCCACTTCCTCGAGGGATTGTCCCAAGTGGAGGCTGGAGAAGGAGGTCTGCTCGGTGAAGGCAGTGCGAGGTATCTCCTATCATGATGCGAGGAAGGTGATGATGGGATCGCAAGCGACCCCATCACCCAATGTCTCGTATGCATCGGCGGTGATATCTCGACCCGTGATGTGTACTATAAGTACTCAGACTGAGTCAGAGCCGAGCGAACAGGCTGAACAATCTACTTCTACACCTACTATTATTACCCCCTCTAAGACTATTACCCCATCTACTAACTCCTACTCTCGGGGTGCAGCTAATTTGCAGTCAGAGAAACAACAAAAGAAGAAGTCAGACAAGAAAGATAAAGTAAACTACACCACCCTAAAACCAAAGTCACTTCCTTGCACACACCCTACTCTCACTTCATCGGGGGAGAGAAGGGATAGCTCTTCCTCGGTGGAGTCTGGGAGACTCACCATTGATGAGGAAGCAATGGATGTCTCCGGACGCAAGAACCGGGAAAGGTCCCCCGGTAGCCTTGGCACAAGAAGACTAAGCACTCAGGCCGACCCCGTAACTCTTAAACCGCCATGTTCACTGTACTACAGTGGAATTGTAGAAGTCTTGGGAATAAATTGAACAACATATCAATATTATTACACACACACAGGCCAGACGTCGTCTGTTTACAGGAGACAGGATTGGAGAATCACTCTGACCCAACACAATTTAAACATTACAACGTATACAGGAGAAACGATGGACACGGAGTAGCAATATACACACACAAATCACATCCACAGACACAAATAACATTAAACACTACTCTGGAAGCCGTTGCTTGCAAAGTCAAATTACACAACACCTACATATCCATCTGCTCTCTTTACTGTCCGCCACGCGGCCCTATTGACAGTGATTCATTTCATAATCTATTTAGACAACTCACTGGTAAAAAATTAATACCATCACTGTCAGTGGGGAAGCTTAAGAACTGATGCTCGCGGAGGGCAGATGGCAGACATTATACTACAATCCAACCTCTGCCTTCTGAACGATGGTCAAGCCACCAGGGTTGACGATCGTTCTGGCAACTTTTCGTCTATCGATTTGTCTCTGGCTTCCCCGGATATACACCAGGATTTTTCTTGGCATCCTGAGTCCGACTCCCTTGGTAGTGACCACTTTCCCATCTGTCTCTCTTATTCAAGTCATACTGTTTCGACCCCTTTGGTTCAAAGTTCAATTTTAAGAGAGCAGATTGGGGGTCTTTCGGGAGGATCGTCGACCTAGATATATCCAGGGAGACCATAGATGAAAAGATGCGAAATGTAACACAAAACAATTTACACGCAGCTGAGGTTGCTATTCCCAAATCCTCTAAAATTCGAAATAAGCGTGAAGCACATTGGTGGGCAACGGATTGCCGAGAGGCATTAAGGAAACGTAATAGGAGATACAGGATTTTTGACAAACAGCCCACTCAGAACAACTTTATAGCTTACAAACGGGCGAGGGCTGAGGCAAGGAGGGTAATTAATAGAGCTAAAAGGGACTCTTGGCGGTCGTTTGTGTCCACGGTGAATCGTTTTACACCACTTACTAAAGTCTGGTCCACTATAAAGATATTAAATAACAAACGCCCGTGTACCCCCATCACCACTCTTCAAGTGGACAATAACATCTACGACGATCCCGTGGATGTAGCAAACATACTTGCCAGGAGTTTCTCAAAAGTAAGTAGTTCAGCCAATTACGACCAACGTTTTCTCCATCACAAACGTATGGCTGAAGTACAAGAGATAGACTTTGCCACAGAAGACGTAGACTACCCATACAACCGGGAGTTTACGATAGACGAACTTCTCCTTGCCCTAAGATCCTGTAAAGACACCAGTCCTGGACCTGACACCATCACGTACGGTATGATCCGGCAACTTGGCCAGGATAACCTGGTCAAGTTGCTAGCAGTGTACAATGAGATTTGGGTGTCTAACACCTTCCCAAACTCATGGCATTTTGCGTGGGTCATGCCGATACCTAAACAGTCTGGTCGTCTTGTGAATCCCAGTTCATTTCGACCTCTTGCGTTGACTTCTTGCCTCTGTAAAGTCATGGAAAGAATGATAAATAATAGGGTACTTTTTGTTTTATAAGCGAACGGTTTATTGAGTGATCGACAATGTGGCTTCCGGAAACACCGGAGCACAGTTGATCACTTGATGAACCTGGAACATTGCATTTCAAAGGCATTTGCCAATAAAGAATTCATGGTAGGGGTGTTTTTGGACATCCATAAAGCCTATGACATGGCGACACGGTATTCTGATGAAGCTTCACGGTTATGGTTTAAGAGGTAATTTGCCCAGTTTCATTAACAACTTTTTGCGTGACAGAACCTTTTCTGTCACCCTTCCCTGTAATGTAACATCGGACATTTTTGTCCAAGAGAACGGGGTGCCACAGGGAAGTGTGCTTAGTCCTACACTTTTTAACATCATGATCAATGATATTCTGTCATCAGCTCTAGTTCCCAGGAATCTTAATTACTCGTTGTATGCTGATGATTGTGCAATGTGGCACTCGTCGCTTAATGCACAGTTTTCAGTAGGACGGATTCAAGCAGCGCTTGATTCTGTCCACCAATGGGCCTTACAGTGGGGCTTTAAGTTTTCCGTTCCTAAGTGTACCGGAGTAATTTTTAGTAAACGTAGAGTACCTCAAATTAACGTAACGTTAGATGGCCAACCGGTACCATTTCATAATTCTGTTAAATTTTTAGGAATTCATTTTGATCAAAGATTAAATTTTACACATCATGTTAATAATTTGCTTGTTCGTTGTTAAAACCTTTAAATGTCCTTAAGTACCTATCAGGTACCACATGGGGAGCCGACAGGAAATCTTTATTAATGGTGTATAAGACCCTTATTCGTACAAAGCTAGACTATGGCTCACAGGTGTATGGATCGGCATCAGATACAACATTTGGGAGATTGGATGTGTACCAGAATAAATGTTTACGTGTGTGTTTGGGAGCTCTGAAGTGTACACGTGTAGCTAGGATGGAGGTGGAGGCGAATATACCTCCTCTCCGACTTCGACGGGATCAACTCGCACTCAACACCGCTATGGCAACGATCCGGAAGTCGGAGATCGGTAACGTGGCCAATGCCTCCCTTCAACAACATCACTACCTTCACCACGGAAGACGGAGGCCACTGGCTGTACGCCTCCACCAGCTAGAACAACTACATATAGACCTCGGGGGCTGCGACAAGTTTACCATCTGCAAGATACCACCGTGGGAGACACCCAACTTCGGCGTCAACACATCGTGGTTACCATCATCCAAAGAAAAGGCGCCGGAGTTGGAGATACCCCACCTGTTTGGTGGTATCATCCGCAGTCACCTGGGGTCTCATCACGTGTACACTGACGGCTCCAAGTCAGATGAACGTGTGGGTGCGAGTGTATGGTCGAGTGAATGTGAACTTAGGTACAGATTGCCGATACATACATCTGTGTTTACAGCAGAACTTTTTGCAATTGACAAAGCTATAGACTATGCACGAAATTCTTGTTATAATTCAATAGTAATTTTCTCAGACTCCAAGTCAGCTCTTCAGGCAATTAACTCATGTTAACTATTTCTAATGAAATCCAGGGTCGCATCATTAATAAGTTGAACTTATGCAACAAGTCCTTTACTCTGATCTGGGTGCCCGGGCATTGTCGTATTTATGGCAATGAACGGGCAGACTTACTTGCAAAATCGGCTGTACAGCTCGAGGTTACTTGGGACGTCCCTCGTGATTTACAGTCGTGTCTATCCCTCGGAAAGAAGTCAATTAATCTTCTGTGGCAAGGTCAGTGGACCAGACTAAACATCTCTACCATCAAGCCTCAACTGGGTAATTGGGCCACTGCCAACCGGCCCAACCGCATAGAAGAAAGAATCCTCGCAAGAGTGCGAACCAACTGCACCAGGATAACACACCTAGAACCATATATAGACAAACGTTTTCCACCGCATTGTAACACCTGCAATGCGGTGTTGTCTATCAGTCATATCATCCTGCATTGTCGGCGATTTGTGGGGGAACGTGCATTCCTCATAAGTTACTGCGATGCAGTAAAAGTCCCCTTCACACTCTCAGCTCTCTTAGGTGATGGGGATGGTGGTGTGACTGATAAATTGATGACTTTCTTGAGGGAGACCGAACTGATCAGAGTGATGTGACTTTTTATTACTATTGTTGTTACCATTTGTATGTCTATTTTTCTATTATGAATGTTATAAAGTATGTGTTGTATATATTGTAAATTATGATGTATTAGCTAGGTTTAGCGATTGTCTAAAGTAGGTTTAGCGATTTGTCTGTCTAGGTTTAGCGATTGGCTGGAATAGGTATTAGTTTAGTTAGCTATTGGTTGAGTAGGTACATAGATTAGTTTATTAGCTAGGATGTAAAATTTGTATAAAGTTACAAAAGAAAACAAAAACAATTAGTATATAAGTTTAATTTTAAGTTTTAATGTAATAAAAATAATTATAATAATAATAATAATAATAATAAAAATAAATGCATAAAATAATATGCAAGAAGTTCAATTTAAAATAATAATAAATAAATAAAATAACAAGTAAATTTCAAAAAATAAAATAAAATAAAAATAAATAAAATAAAATAAAATAAAGGCCTTAATGACCAACACCAAGGTCGATAGGCCAGGAAAAAAAAAAAAAAAAAAAAAAAAACTTAGAACATACTTACCTGGCACAGGAGATACCGTGATCATTAAGGCGGTTTTCCCAGGGCGAGGCTCACCATTGCACTCCGGTGGTGCTGACCCTTGCGATTAACCCAAATGTGGTTAACTCGAGTGCGCAATTTTTGTTAGCGGGGGACTGCGTTCGCGCTATCCCCCTTAATATTTTCATCTTCATTATAAAAGCATTTGCAGCTGTGCTTTGCAAAGACTTGACATACTTGCTTGGTATTCGGTTATCTTTTTTTGCCCCTGCTTTAGGGAATCTTTTTGGCCTCAGTTCTTGTGTCCCAGATTTTGGACAGTGTCCGAACCTAACTCGTCCTAGACCATGTTAATTGTTTAATGGCTGACTGAAATGTCATGAACATAACAACATTATTGATTAGCTCACTTTCGATGATTTAAAAACCTGGCCTGGCAGTTAGAGGCCAGCTGTCATACTGCTAGGGTCACATTCACTTGTATTCTGATAAGCCTGTTCTTAAGTAAAGACGGTGTTATACTTTAGTGTTTCCCTCTGCCCCTGCCATTCAGAAAGAACTAAACATGGCGCAGTGAGAAAAGGGACCTGAATTTGGGATTCCTCACCTTGACTCTGGTGTTCGCGGGATGATATGGGAAACATATCGCAGTTGGCAAATCTCCTGATACAGCAGACAGCCCTGTCAACCCAACGTGATGAGCGTATGGTGGCTATGATGGAGTGTTTACTGAGCCCAGGTGGGGTTGCTTCAACCAGCAGTGATCACCACCCTGCCAGCAGTGAAACCCCACCCAAGCTGAATCCTGCCTCCACACCAGCACCATTCCTGACCTCTTCAGCCTCCCTACGTGACTTCACTGCGTGGAAGATGAAATTTGATGGATACATGCTGTTGACCCATGTTGATAAGTTACCACAGAAGGAGCAGCGAGCTATCCTGTTAAGCTTGCTGGATGAGGATTGGGACAGGGTAAACAGGTACGCTCTTCCAAATACTGAGGACACTGCAGTGAAGGAAATAGTAAGAGTGATGGAGGCACATCTTAGGACACAATGGAATGTGTTTGTGGATTGGCGTGAGTTTTACTCTCGGGAGCAAGAGGAGGGGGGAGTCTTTTGACGATTTTCTTTGCTCCTTAAAATAATTGCATCTTTTTGTGATTTCTGCCAGCAATGCTTCGACTCCCAACTTCGCAACCACGTGGTTTGTGGCTCCTGTGAAAACAATGCTGGAGTGTAAGACTTAGACGTTAGAGAAAGAGATGCATCTACAGAATAGGCGGCGGAGGGTATGTCAACGCCAGTTACAGCAAGGTGGGGAGAACGTCGACACCGCCAACATCAACAATATGTGAGACAGACTATTGCCGATGTCTACACTAGAGGGGTGGATTTGCACCCTACTCCTCGATTATCGGTGAGGGTGACTCATCCTGCTGGATTCGATACTATACACTGAACACCTGACACAGGAGCGGAGACTACAGTGATGGGCAGTCAGCTAGCCCGTTATTTAGGAATCAAAGTCGACAATTTGCTTCCTACCCACGAGTCATTCAGTGCTGTTGGAGGCAACCTGTTGCAGTGCAAGGGACAAATTGGTTGCTCGTTGGAATTGGGGAAAAGTCAGGTTGAGACAAAACTGCATGTAATTGACAACATATCAGGAATGCTGATTAGCTGGTTTGACTGTACAGCTTTAGCAATCGTACCTGCTGATTTTCTTAAATAAATCGAAGTAATTGCAAAGTACTCCAATCCATCAGTAGTTGCAACAGACATCAGCCAGTTACCAGCCTGGCCACACGACTTCGATCCATCAGAGGAGATTCGAGCTGCACACTCAGCCAAAATCCAGGCGTATTTTCCTTGTGTATTTGGTGGAGAAGCTATATTATGCACGATGACTAGTAACCCGATGGTGATAGAACTCACATCTGATATGAAACTGTATGCAGTCACCACCGCCAGACCACTGCCCTACTGCTGGAGAGATGATATCAAGAAACAACTCGATGAGTTCTGTGTGAAAGACATATTTGCCCCCATAAATTACCCCACGGATTGGTGCCATCCCATGGTGCTGGTGTCAAAGAAAGATGCTGGGATAAGGATGCGTGTGGACCTAACTAAACTAAACAAGTACATATGACGCCCAATATATCCTATTGTCCCACCACACGTTGCGGTGGCAGATATAGCTGCTGGTCACACCCACTGGATGACTATAATGGACAGCGCCATGGGATATCGCCAGATTGCAATTGTCCCTGAAAGCCAAGATCTGGCCACTTTTAAGTTGTCTGGAGCACCAACGCGTGCCCACCAGGTAGACACGTTCGGTAGAAGTTTCGAAAAGGTAACCATGGAGGTTGGAGATACGTCAAGGTACTTGGTGTTGCTACAAGTATGTAAGGGGGAGAAATGTGAGGGGCAGAGCAGGGCTTGACCAAGTAAGGATCGAGGGAGTGTTGGAACAGGGAAAACTGGAGACACTTCTGCCGACTGCCTTGGCCATCTCCTTGGGGGGAGTTTCCGGAGGGAACGAGGCGTCAGAGCTATTGATAGATAGATAGATATGCCATGCAAACCACTAAATTGCATACACTCACTTATTTGTGACGTGTTATGGGAAACTATTTTATTCTTTTTGGATTTTGATGCGCTGCCATACGCAAACAAGTGTGTACACCAAAAAACCATTATGATGGTCAAATGGAAAAAGGGTCACTCTAAAAATGCTTCCCAATCTGTTTACAGTCAGAAAGCAGGCCACCTGGACAGGTTGGAGACACACACACACACACACATATATATATATATATATATATATATATATATATATATATATATATATATATATATATATATATATAAAGCCAAGATTCTGTCTGCGTGTGTGTGTGTGTGTGTGTGTGTGTGTGTCCGCGATGCACGCCTACACCGTCCAACTTTGTGTCCTCAAAATTTGCATGTAGGTGAGTCTTGATCCCCTTCAGGTTTAGGGGGGGTCATACAACGAAACCACATATAACGAAACGTGCAAGCGAAATAATAATAAAATACAGGGGAAAACATCTACGGAATCACCATACCACTTTTCAGCCTTCCCGCATGAACCGCAAAAACAGCGTGATGTTTAAACTTTCATTTAGGTAATTTTTTTCTTACAGAATTGTAGAGCTTGATTTTACACACCAGAATCTGTAAACTAAAGTTTCCTAGGTCCACTGGTTTGCGTACA
The DNA here is from genome assembly GCA_033782935.1 of Petrolisthes cinctipes. Lineage (NCBI taxonomy): Eukaryota > Metazoa > Arthropoda > Malacostraca > Decapoda > Porcellanidae > Petrolisthes > Petrolisthes cinctipes. The sequence goes on along the minus strand of JAWQEG010000062.1, from coordinate 10,069,429 downwards.
GCAGCGCCATGAGTAATAAAGTAGTTACCCCTAAAACCCCCCTAAAACTGAGAACACGTGAGCGAGCGTAGTATATTGTCGTTCACGATTTCTTTTACCTATTATTAAATTATGTTCACGATTTCTTTTACTTTTGTCAAATTGATTTTCATTATTGCCATATTTATTTTCACATACAACGAAACCACAAATAACGACACGTGGAAGCGAAATAATAATATAGGTAAGAAAATACATGGGGGGGGGGGAAGCAAAATAGTGTCGGGTACTGGTCCAGAAATCAACAGCTCATGAACATATTTTAGGCTACAGCACGGATATTATTCGATTTGTTAATGCGTTATCTCAGTAAGTATATTGTCGTTCACGATTTATTTTACCTATATTATTACATTTTATCCATTTTTATGATTGATTTCTACCATATTGGTATAATATTTTGGTAAATATTGAATGAATTACCGTTATTGCATACCGTTTTTCTACCTTCATTACCCACTTATTTAGACCATTCTAAGACTATTTTCTTCTATGGCATTTCTTCCGCAAATGCCCCATTTCCAAGATACGGCATATTCAAATGGGGCATTTTGAAATTAGCCTGACCTTACCTGACCTTACCTAACCTAACCTAGACCACATCAGACTACCGGGACCTAACCTGGGCAAACTACCGGGACCTAACCTGGGCAAACTACCAGGAAAACGGTAATTCTTTCAATAAATACCAATATTTTTGTACATTATTTTCTTGAGCTCTTGATTCCTGCTCCAGTATCAAACACCATTGTCATATTGATTCTCATTATTGTCCTATAGAGTTTCACTTTTGTCAAATTGATTTTCATTATTGCCATATTTATTTTCAGACTGGTAGAATATTTTTGTATTCCAGTATCAAACACCATTGTCATATTGATTCTCAGTATTGTCCTATAGAGTTTCAGTTTTGTCAAATTGATTTTCATTATTGCCATATTTATTTTCTGATTGGTAGAATATTTTTGTAACTTATTTTCTTGACGTCTTGATTCCTGCTACGGTATCAAACACCATTGTCATATTGAATCTCAGTATTGTCCTATTGAGTTTCAGTTTTGTCTAATTGATTTTCATTATTGCCAAGATAGGGCATATTCAAATGGGGCATTTTGAAATTAGCCTGACCTTACCTGACCTTACCTAACCTAACCTAGACCGCATCAGACTACCGGGACCTAACCTGGGCAAACTACCGGGAAAACGGTAATTCTTTCAATAAATACCAATATTTTGTACAATATTTTCTTGAGCTCTTGATTCCTGCTCCAGTATCAAACACCATTGTCATATTGATTCTCATTATTGTCCTATAGAGTTTCACTTTTGTCAAATTGATTTTCATTATTGCCATATTTATTGTCGTCAACCGGAGTCGTGAAAAATGTCGTTTACCAGGAGGCACTTCAGTAAAATGCTTAGTGACGCAATTAATAGAAAAATAAGGAAATATTATTAATTATGCTAATATTAGAATGATGGAGTTATTGAATGAGGGAGAAAGATTGATATAATAAACATTTAAAAACGACTAATACCTCCAATTATTCACCCACCCACCTCTATTACTATTCATCCATCCATCCATTTATTTTATCTAACCACTAAACCATCCCTCCCTCTCCCCCTCCCTTCCCTCCTTCCCTTCCTTCTATCCACCCACCGCCCGATCTGCTCCAAACCGCCCGAAGGGCGGTGAAAGGGCGGCCGCAGGCCGCCAGCCCTCCGCAGGAGCTAGCGGCTCCTAGCCGCCCGAAGGGCGGCGGAGCTGCTAGTATATATATATATATATATATATATATATATATATATATATATATATATATATATATATATATATATATATATATATATATATATATATATATATATATATATATATACGCACACACACACACAGGTACTCTCAGTTCATAAACCTTGACCTTCCATCAAACTGACCATCGAGGTAGAGGAGGTACACTAGCATTTAGGATACCTACACTGACTTCCAAAGGGCTATAAACTGTCTCCGTGAGAGACAGAGAGCTTGGTGTAGAAGTCATTGTTTGCCATACCTTCACTTCTTTATCCCAGCCACTAGTGAAAAAATTGTGTGCCTTTAAGCTTTTGTGGCATTTCTTCGACTGGAAGGTATAATTTGGGTTGGGTGATGATATTAAATAGTCACAAATATCTGGGTAGGTAACTGGAGGATATGTTTCTACATTACAATTGCCCATCTTTTTGGGCAAAGTATTGGGATCAACATGTACACTGGCACTGGATATTTTTATAATGTACTCTGCACGAAAAGTAGCACTGAGTGAGTATATATGTAGATTTATCCGTACTTTTGGAGTTTAAACTGGAAGAACCGTTGCATACACCAATAACACAACCAAGGTTTTCAGATGATTTGACACCTGCCAGTTCGCCACCTGTAGGTGTTCGCACCTCAATCAGTTCACTCTCCGGTGGTTTCGCCCATGATAGGAGTGGTTTTGCTACTCATGATTTTATACAGACTAGTACATTTTGTAAAGCAAGTTATAGTCACATGCAGGTGTATGTTTTTATACTGTAGTGGCTACATATATAGCCACTCCTATATCTACATATATAGCCACTCCTATTGCTCCAGGTATACCCACTCCTATATCCCTTTGTCTATTCATATCCAGCCTCGGAATGGCGAGTACAGTAATCCCCTTCCTAGACAGGACTAATTCCCTCGAGGGATACGTGCGGCCGACAGTCAAGCCGCCTTGCTCCCCAGAGATGCCAGCTGCAGTCTCCACTCCTTGCCCCGATATGACTCAGTCGTGGGAACATATACCTGACCTCGAGTGCGGGTCAGGAGATCACGTGGGGACGCCTTATCCGGGAATTGATTCCTACGATATATAAGGGCCCAGCGACTGCTGGGTCAGTCACTTAATCTCTATTCCTGGACGATGGAAGACCTGCCTGCTGCCACACCTGCCTAGCTGCCCCAAGCTCCCCAGAAGGTAAATATTGGAAAAAATACTGTTATTGCATACGATTTTTCTACCTTCATTACTCACTTATTTAGACAATTCTAAGATTATTTTCTTCCATGGCAATTCCTCCGCAAATGCCCCATATTAAAATGGGGCATTTTGAAATTAGCCTGACCTTACCTAACCTAACCTAGACCGCATCAGACTACCGGGACCTAACCTGTGAAAACTACCGGGACCTACCCTGGGCAAACTACCGGGAAATAACTGTGGTAAAGTACAGGAAATTATCAGGGCAAAATACTGGAACCTTGCCGGATCTAGCAACACTGCTACAAAACGGTAATTTTTTCAATAAATACCCTTCAGAATCAACCTCCTCCCAATTTCACGTTATTGTCAGAGGCAGGGTATAAAGTGATCATCCTGGTATTCATGCTGTTTTGTATTTACTTCTTTATTTATATACTGTACTTAATTTCGTATCAACCTTTTAAAGAAGTTGGTCTAAATAGATATCTATGGTTTGGGCAACATGCCTTTGCCCTTTTTCTTCAGTTCATAAGTGATCCCAATCACCAAAGACTAAGGTCCAAATCTGGTCCACATTATCTAAAAGGCTGTAATCGGCTATGGTCCAAATAAACTTGCATTCATAAAATAGTACCCAAATTATACTGTATACTGTACTTAAATGCATCTATGAGCATTGTGTATTTGTTAATTTTTTATATCCCAATTTTTAAATGGCCCAAAAGGACTCATAAGTACAATATACTGTATGTGGAATTACTAAATACCAATAATGTGATTTGAAAGTTTATTTATCTGTATTATCCTAAATATTCATGAGAATGTTTTTTTAAGGCCTTTTGTAATACAGTAGTTTTGATTTTGCACAAATAATTTTATACAATATTAATGTGCTTTTTGGCAATTTATACACACATTATCAGCAATAGTACTGTATTCTAAAATGTAAGTGCCTTTTATGCATATATAGAATTATATACATTGGAATCAGCAAAAATGGGTCAGTATAGTACACTTATATGTGATTGTTTTGTGATAAATATGTATAGTCAGGAGTATATTAATACAGTAGTAATAAAGTCTGAATGGGCTCTCTGATTAAAGTATATGTTGGTTGCTAAAGACCAAATAGAGTTTATATAGTACTCTTGAATATGATAGATTGTAATAAGTGCCTTTTTTTGGTATTTATTGAACGTATTACCGTTATCTAGTAGTTATATATTACATAGTTTTATCACTATTTTGGACATTTTTAAGACAATTTTCATCTGTTGTGTTTCTTCCACTAATACCCACTTTGCCCATAATATGCCCATTTCCCACCCCTCATACGATAATGGGGGAGAGAGTTGGGAAGTCGGGGTTTTGGGTGGGGGAATACACGCTTATACTATGGTCTTACCTTTAAGATATTATAATTGGCTTTATAATCCCCCAATCCTAGGTATATGCCCCATGCAACACTCATAGAAGCATGAGGGAGCGATGGGATCCGGGGTATTGGGTGGGGTAATTTTAGGTTTATGGTATATTTTGGCTATATTTTCATATATTTACGTATATTTTTGCTATATTTTTCTTATATGGCATGTTTTACATAAACAGTGTTGCAAATACTGGGGAATCCGGAATATTTTTGTTATTTATATGCATATTTGGCGATTTCGGATTTTTTTTCCCTTCCATTGTGTTTTTTCCTTATATATTCATTTTCAGTGTTACCAATGCAAGTGTTTTCTCGCACCGTTTGGCTATATCCTTGGCAATCCTTGTTATTTCCTGATATGGCCCGACTATTACAGTTACTGCGTAGTTTTATTTATACAGTGTTGCTATCGATGGATAATTATAGCATTAATTAGCTATTTTAAAGCGTTATATTGATTACATAAGCCATTTTTCATTCTAGAAGCTTTTTCATATTTATATTCCTTTATAATAGCCCTCTATGTGGCTGCTGGTTTCTGGTTTATTTTACCCCCAACGAGGAAAAAGCTTTTTTTACTGGATAACGTTGTTAACATAGTTTTATTGACTATATTTACTGTTATTGCATTGTAGGAATTTTACAGTGTTGCTATGCTACGAGTTATATTGCACTAGTATGCTATATTGTAGCATCTTATTTATACATTATTCGTATCTTTATTTTCGTTGCATTCATATTCATGGTCTGCCGATGGCCCGAAGGATACTAGGTTAGGTCACGAAGAACATTGGGTTAGGACCGAAGGTATGCTTAGTCTAGGTTAGGTTAGGTTAGGTTATCTTGGTTTGTCTGATTTCCTAAATACACCTTTAAATGTTTTTTGGGTCCTGGTTTATCTGTACCCCAACGGTGAACCACTCTATTTTATACCCATTCCTTTCTGTTATATTTTGTTTCCCTACATTTACTGTTAGTGGGTGTTTGTATTGATACTAAGTTCGTATGGCTGGCGAATTTAGCAACAAATTGTAATTTTTTTGGAGGGCTATTCATTATATACTCGTGTTTTCTTTCCATTACGCTTTAATAGTCATGTCCCAATGTTTATAACAGTATATATTTGGTTACGTTAGGTTATTTACGTTCATTTGGCTTTCTATTAGCCCCTTAACTGGCTGGTGGTTTATGGCAACGGGGAATCAGGGAGCGGATTTTCATCCATTTTGTGTACGCCTATCGTACATTTAGGCCTATTTCTTTCTTCTCTTTGTCCGATTGACATTAGCAACACTGCCTATTTAACGCTAACATAGGTCGCGCCTATATAAAGGGGTAGCACAGTGTGCACATTTTACGCAGTTTAATCATGGATTCTTTGTGTCAAGGCTGTACTCCACTTCCGTTTGAAATTATACGAAACACATTTCTATTCTACAAGCACACCGTGTTTTACCGAGGAGTGTTAATTGTGGAAATTGTGGCAACCAGTGTACATATAGACAAGACATTAATGAATTTCGTTGCCACCATATCGTCGCCATACCCAAGTCAAATAAACAACGTAGATGTGCTTTCTCTGTGTCTTTGTACAAGGGGACTTTTCTAGACCGCACTAGGCTACAACCTTGGCAAATTATATCCTTTATAATATTGTGGTGCCATAAATCATTTAATCATAGTTATAATGTATTTAATTTGGGAATTAACATAAGGATCAGTGTGGATTGGAGTAGGACCCCATCGGTGGTGAAGGCATTGTCGTTAAAATTGATGAAACTTTAATTGTTAGAAAAGAGTACAACGTGGGTCGTAATTTATCTCAAGTCTGGCTATTTGGTGACATAGAGAGGGAGTCCAAGAACAGATTTAAAATACCGTTATTGGACCAAGACAACGTAACCCTGCGTAGGAATCGCGACACTCTTCTCCCACTAATTAAAAAGTGCATTAGACCAGGCACCACTATTTACAGTGATAGTCGGCGTGCCTATAATACCCTACATCAGGAAGGTTATAGCCACTTGTGTGTCAATCATAAGGTTAATTTTGTGGACCCCGAAAACTCTGAGTTACATACTCAAAATATTGAAAGGTTGTGGAGGGATATAAAAGAGTATGTGAGGCGGCCAGGTATTAAAGCTAAATACCTAACACAATATCTTGCTAGATATATATTCCTAAAAAAATTTCAACGACACACATTTGTAGCAGGCAGGCAACCTTTATGTATATGTATATGATTAAGCATATTCCAGGTTGACTATAAAATATAGTCACATGATCATATTCCAGGTTAGCTTCCAGGTTAGCTATAAAACCTTATATGCAATGTAAAACCTGAAGAAATAAATAGACTAGACTAGACTAGACTAGACTAGACCAACACAAAACTTATTTGTCATTGACCCCAAGTGAAGATAACAAATATCTTCACTACACAGTAACAGCCGTTACATTGGTGACCCCGAAGTGACAATGGCAAATAACGACGAGAATGTAGCCTCAGTGACCTTCAAAGCCCCTACATTCTGCACTCACGACCCTGCTATGTGGTTCTCAATACTAGAGTGCAACTTCAAGGCAAGTGGCATCACGTCTAGTCTCACGAAATTTAGCCACGCAACTGCCCTCCTGCCACCTGAAGTTCTGTCTCAGGTCTCAGAAACAATTTTAAAGGCAGTGGTCTCCAAGACTCCCTATGAGGACCTGAAAAGTGCTATTCTCTCCCGCTTGGACTCTTCACTGGCAACCCGACTTCAGGAGTTAGTGTCGAAAGAAGAACTAGGTAACGATAGGCCAACAGAATTGTTGTACCGCATGAAGAAGTTACTGGGAGACAAACTGGAGAAGTTCGACCAAGACCTGTTACGACAACTCTTTTACCAACGTCTGCCACCAACCATTCAACAGAATCTCTTCAGCGTAAAGAGCAAGCTTCCCCTAGAAGAACTGGCTAAACTGGCAGACGAGCTCATGGCATCCATTCCCACTGACACTTCGTCAAGACTAATGAACATTGGTGAGAATAGGGAAATAAAGCAACTTGCAGAACTCGTAACAAAACTTTCCCTGGAGGTCAGTGCTATGCGAGAGCAGCTGAACAGTCACCAACGGAGCCGTGACAAGACACCTCATCACTATCGACAACGGTCCAGGTCCAACAGCAGGTCAAGGAATGATGGAATCTGTTACTACCACAATAGGTTGGGCAGTAACGAGTTTAAGTGTCGGCAGCCATGCAATTTCAATACGTCAAATGCCAACGGCGAGCACTAAGGGAGCATAGTGTTCGCCACACTACATCGAAACTGCTCTACATACATGATCCACTATCAAAAATTGAATTCCTCATTGACACCGGAGCTGAAGTAAGCGTCCTACCAGCACAGGCATACCACAAGTCATTGCCACCAATCACTCACCTCTACGCTGCCAATGGGACCCAGATACCGGTTTACAAACAGCAAACACTGCAGCTGGGATTCAACCTCCGCCGTTGCTTTCAGTGGACCTTCTACATCGGAGCAGTTTCACAAGCCATTTTGGGCGCCGATTTTTTGACAAACTTCGACCTTGTTGTCGACATTAAAAATCGTAAGCTCAGGGATTCATTGACTTCCATTAGCACTGCAGCAAAACCAGTTGCCGAGAAGAGTACACAGATATCGGTCATTAACGAAGGCAACCCTTACGCATCGTTACTCAAGTCCTTCCCGACACTTACTAGGACCTTCTCAGCAACCGACCAGGTGAAGCACCATGTGTACCATCACATTGAGGCAAAAGGACCACCAACTCACTCAAAGGTACGCCGTTTAGCCCCAGAACGCTACCGAGCAGTAAAGGCAGAGTTTGAATCTCTCATGCATCAAGGAATCATTCGTCCCAGCTCAAGCAATTGGTCATCTGCACTGCACACAGTCCCCAAGAAGAACGGAGAAATCAGACCATGTGGAGACTATCGCGCACTCAACTCTCGCACCACCTTGGACAGGTATCCCATACCGAACATCCAAGAGTTCTCATCACAGCTTGCTGGCTGCACTACATTTTCTAGGATTGACCTAGTCAAGGCATTCCACCAGATTCCAGTCAACCCAGCGGACATCCCGAAAACAGCCATCGTAACTCCGTTTGGCTTGTTTGAGTACATCAGGATGCCATTTGGTTTGAAAAATGCAGCCCAGACTTTTCAACGCTTTATAGACGAAGTTGTGCGAGGCTTACCTTTTTGCTTTGCCTACATTGATGACCTACTCATCACCAGCCGTGATACAGATTCTCACCGACGACACCTTGAGCAAGTCTTCACCCGTCTACGCGACTATGGCACCCAGATCAACATTGGCAAGTCAGAATTTGGATCCTCGTCAATCTTCTTGGCCACACAGTGTCTTCAGCAGGCATCACTCCACTTCAGTCAAAGTGTGACACAATTCAGCAGTTCCCAAAGCCATCGACCCAGCGCCAGCTGAAAGAGTTCCTAGGGATGATAAATTTCTACAACCGTTTTATCCCAAACTGCTCACACATCCTTCAGCCACTGTATACCATGACAAAGCCCTGCAAGAAAGGTCAATCCATCAAACTTGACTGGACTTCAGAAGCTGACAATGCGTTCAATGCGGCAAAAAAGGCACTCAGTGAGGTAGCTGCCCTAAGTTATCCCACCCCAAATGCCAAGACATCCATCTCTACAGACGCGTCAGGCACTGGTATTGGCGCGGTCTTACAGCAATACATAGACGGAAGCTGGAAGCCCATCACCTTCTTCTCCAAAAAGCTCAGCAATACCGAGATGAAATACAGTGCCTTCGACCGAGAGCTTCTAGCAATCTACAAGGCAATCAAACGGTTCCGGTATTTCATTGAAGGTAGAAAATTTCACATCTACACAGATCACAAGCCTCTAACAACAATCTTCGTGAACAACAAGACAGAATACACTCCTAGACAATTCCGCCAAATGGACTTCATTTCACAGTTCACAACGGACATTCGACATGTCAAAGGAATTGAGAATGCACCTGCAGATGCGCTGTCCCGCAACATCACAGCCGTCTCTTCAACTCTTATCAATTATGCCGCCATTGCTGCAGATCAAGAAAATGATGCTGAGCTCCAGCAATTAAAGGAAAATGCAGCATTAAAGATGAGGAAAGTTGAAATCCCGGGGACTCGCATACAGCTCTATGTGGACACATCTACTGGCACTAACAGACCTTACCTGCCAAAGAATCACCGGTACCCTCTCTTCCATCAACTGCATGACCTCTCTCACCCTGGAATACGAGCTTCACAAGAAATGATGCGTTCAAGATTCATTTGGTCGGGCATCAATAAAGATGTCAGGGGTTGGACTCGCACCTGTGTGAAGTGCCAAGCTTCAAAAGTGACACGCCACACAATCTCCCCTGCAGCAACATTCACACCAGTTACGGAAAGATTTCATCACATTCATGTTGACATCGTCGGCCCGTTACCTTACTCCAATGGGTTCAGGTATATTCTCACCTGCGTCGACAAATTTACTCGCTGGCCAGAAGCTGCACCACTTACTAATATCACAACAGACACTGTTGCCAAAGCTTTCATCGACACATGGATTTCTAGATTTGGGGTACCGCTCAGCCTAACTTCGGATCGTGGAAGCCAATTTGAGTCCTGCCTCTGGAACAAGATAATGTCTCTACTGGGAATTAAACGCTATAGAACTACGAGCTACCATCCTCAGTCAAATGGCCTCGTTGAACGTTTTCATCGCCAACTTAAATCATCACTTACAGCCACGGCAGAAAATCGTGCTGACTGGACTGTGACTCTGCCAATCGTTCTCCTTGGTATACGTACCTCAGTAAAAGAAGACATTGGTTACTCCTCTGCTGAACTTGTCTATGGAACCACGCTCAGACTCCCAGGCGAGTTCCTCTCGAGCACCATTGATCCCAAGCCCAGCAGTGTCCAAGACTTCACCAGTAGCCTCAAAGAATCCATGCATAAGCTACAGCCAGTGCAGCCACGGAAAACCTCTTCTAAAACGTTCGTCAGCCAAGAACTCGCCACCTGTACACACGTCTTCGTACGAGTGGACTCTGTTAGGAAACCATTACAACCTCCATACGAGGGTCCGTTCGCAGTCATCAAAAGAACAAGGAAAACCATGACGATTAACCGCAATGGATCCTCCTACGTGGTCTCAATAGATCGAGTGAAACCAGCTTTCCTGCTACACCAATCAGAAATGGCATCTTCCATTTCATCCTATACCAACCAACAAATCCCTCCAGGAAATGCAAGCGGACGCCCTAAGAAGACTGTATCGTTCCTCCTACCTCGTCACTAAGGGGGGGAGTATTGTAGCAGGCAGGCAACCTTTATGTATATGTATATGATTAAGCATATTCCAGGTTGACTATAAAATATAGTCACATGATCATATTCCAGGTTAGCTTCCAGGTTAGCTATAAAACCTTATATGCAATGTAAAACCTGAAGAAATAAATAGACTAGACTAGACTAGACCAACACAAAACTTATTTGTCATTAACCCCAAGTGAAGATAACAAATATCTTCACTACACAGTAACAACCGTTACACATTTCATCGTTTCCTTCTCGAGGCCGCTATATATTACCTTCAGCAATCTGACCGCATTCACCCGCAGCCGCCATCTTTATCAGAGTCAGAGTCCGACATCTCAGATAGTGATATTGATCTAGATAATCCACGCCCATCCACATCCTCTGAATAAGGTACGTTGCAGTATTTATTATATATATGACTATTGTTTTATTTTTTCCATGTTTTGTTATATTTTCAGGTATGGTTACTAATGTGGTATATTATAATACGTAGGGCCTACCATTGCACCTCGGGCTATAATTTTCGTTGGCAATACTACCTCCTTGACTTCATTTTAGCTAGTGGCCCTACCGCCATGATTGTGCTATACTGTTTACTTTTGTTAGCAACGCTGACTTCGGACGCGTGAGTGACGAACGAATAATAACAATGTTATTTACGCTTTTATTCTATGATACGCCTTTTCTTCCTTCATTGACCATTTATTTGTACCATTATAATACTATTCTTCTATGCATTTTCCTTCTCATTTACCCTATTTCCAATATACCCCATCCATATCCCCTACTCCCTTGCTCCCTTACACCCCCCCAACAGGAACCGCCTTGACGTGGTGGGGGGCTTGTCTGTCTCAGAGACCTGGCGAGCTAGTCTACAGGGGGCTCCGGCCCCTGCTCTGCCCCGATTTCGGGGAGAGAGGGCTTCCCATGCTAGTAATGTCACCAGTGAGAGACCAGACTAAATGGTTCCCATGCATTAGGCTGCCTACTTGTATGGGCCAACAGCACTGCCCTCTAGGGGCCGTCCTATGTTGGATGGTTGGGTGTCTGGGCCGGGAGATGTTGGGGAAAGGGGTCTCAGCACCGTCGTGGGCAAACTTTCGAGCCATTGGGGCTGCTTTTTAAAACGAGTGGCCCTGTGGGGGAAGAGGTACCCTGCCCATGGTGACCAGCGCTCGGTCCCCTCATCTGCCCGGTAGGTAGTAGCTCTTGGCTCCAGGGGCCAAAAACACCAAATCAATGATATATGGATAAAGAAAAGCCCCAATCTCTTCCTTGAGCGGTGGTCGACCAGGGCCTCGAGACGTCACTCTCTGGTCGTGGTAATATGCAGAAAGCTGCAAATAAGACTAGACCTAGCAGATTGGGTGTTGTGTCGAAGAACCCTGTTAGCGATTAGGACACGTTAATGTTAACGAATGTACTTGCATCCCTTTCCTTTGGCGCTATCCACTCCATTTGTAAGTGTTTTGGAGTAGTTCTTCGAATCCGAATCACATATGACAGTGATTGTAGGTCTAATCGGTGCTATATTACTTTCAGTATAAATGCTGCTGCCAAAGCAGCATTTGAGATTCTCTGACGGTGGGGGAAACTCATTGTAAAGTTCAGATGATGCGGTCCATCAATGTAGTTGACAGTGACACTGACTACTGCCCTAATATATTTGATGACTCTGTAGAGCACGTCCCAAAGGAACATCGGGTTCCTACACCCTTTTGGTTTGTGGCATACTACAGGGAGGGACGTGGTAACCTTATCCATGCTTCCCAGTATCTGGAGAAAGAAATTGGATTATTACCAACAGGCCACATAAAGAAATATGGTAAGGGCGTTTTAATCAGGGCCAAAGATCTTACACAGGCCATGATGCTCCTCAATCTCCCCTGTCCTTCTGATAGCATGTTTGAATCTATTAAACCACATCGAACATTTAATTATAGCAAGGGGCGTATATATAATGAGGACCTGTATGAATTCTCTGAAGAGGACAGTCTCGTTATGTGCCCAGACAGTGTCCAACGAGTAACAAAGATGAAAGGCAGTAAAAATATGATCATCCTCACCTTCTATGGCTCGCATATCCCAGATCGCATTAACATTAACCCCACCTCTTTTAAGGTGAATCCTTTTGTTGAGCGTCCCCTACAGTGTTTCTGTTGTTATGAGTTTGGTCATGAGAGGAGGAACTGCAACAACCGTTCCCGGGGTGGTAATTGTTCTGCTCTTGACTCACATCTTACTACTGAGTGTCGGTCAGAGAGCTACTGATTTTACTGCAGAGATGCTCACCCCTTGCGTTCTCGCCAATGTAAGATGTGCCTTCTTGAGCAGGATATCCTGCACTTGGCTAATACCCAATTCATTAGCATAGGTAGTGCCAGATGGCAACTCAACTTCAGGTGGTGTGAAGACATATGCCTCCTCCCTTCGCCCTAAATCGGTTGCAGCACCCTCTCAACCCTCTCAAGAGGCAGCTGCTTTTTGTTCTAGTGAGAGCGTTTCAAAGGTTACTCTACATAATAGTTTCTCTGTCTTGGAAATTTTATCAGACACTCATTCTGGTGACCCTTCAACTGATGACAATTCTCAGACATTAGCTAAAGGTGTTCATGTGGTAGAGGTTCACGCTGCCACACGCTCTCCGAAAATGAAACTTAAGTCACCTAAACTGCCACAGAGATGCCTTCGTGGTTCCTCTGAGGCACTTGGCTCTATAGATGTTCCTCCTTGTAGGGCAACCATCTCTGTGGACTCATCCATAGTTTCCTCTCAATTTCACCAGAAGCGTTCTCGTGGCTCTGATGAATCTCTTGATTCAACAGAAGTTCCTCCTCGCAAGCTTCCTTTGGGATCATCAGAGGGGCGTGAAGTTAATGTGGATGCCATGGATGTTGTGACTTCAAAAGATTCAGTTTCTCTTCCGCTTGAGCAGCGGAGTGATTCTACCACTTGTATTATGGATGTTGATGTATCTGCCTGTGTCAGTGATACCACTGCTGTACAGGACAATACCAATGTAATTGTTTCAAAGAATATCCCAGCTCATATACCTTTATCTTCTTCTAACATATCAGATGCTTCAGGGACTTGTCTACGGGTCCCAATTACTGCCCCACGTACTACTCCTCGGGTTCGCTCTTCTTCTAGTGGCCCAGGATTAGACAAATCTTATTGTTTGAGTAAACCCTCAGGTCGAGGTGGTAGTGGGAAGTACCTCCGTGAGGCTTCCCAAAAATCAGTACTAAAGTAACACTGTTCCATGTCCTTCAGTGGAATTGCCGTGGCTTGCGTGCTTCTTGGGAGGAACTGCGCATTCTTCTCTCTAGCTTCTCTCCTGCATGTGTTTCTCTGCAAGAGACAATGCTTGGGGACTACATTCCTGCCAGTCCTCCATCATACTCTGCATTTTATTCCAATTCATTTGAAGGGCAGGGTCACCATGGTGGCTCTGCCATCCTAGTTCGCCGAGATATTCCATGACCGAGCCTGGAGCTTGACACTCTGCTCCAGGCTGTTGCAGTTAAGGTATTTATGGACTGCCCATACACTATGTGCAGTCTATACCTTCCTCCCAGTGTTACAGTTGAGAGGGGTGATCTCGACCGTCTTGTACGGGATCTTCTCTCAGCCTTTATTTTATTGGGTGATTTTAATGGTCGTCATCCTCTGTGGGGTGACAGTTCGGTCAACCCCAGGGGTGTTTTATTGGCTTCTTTTATTGAGGATGAGGGATTAGAGATTTTAATAGCCCTACTGGGACTTTTACCGCTATTGACATTTCCCTCTTTTCACCCAGAGCTCTGTTGGATTTTACTTGGAGAGTGTTGCCTGATTTATATCGCAGTGACCATTTCCCTATACTTTTAGAAAGTAACAGGTATGAACCACAATCTCGTCTTCCTAGGGGGAAATTAGAGAAGGCTGACTGGCAGTTTTTTAGAGAGCTAACTTCTTCGGTCTCTTCTGTAGCCAATTTCGGTAGCTCTGACGAGGCTGTAACATATTTCACTGATATGCTCCACTCTGCTGCTCTCAACTCTATCCCTAGGACTTCTGGCTACTTTCCCAAACGTCCTGTCCCTTGGTGGTCACCAGTCTGCACCACTGCTGTGCGGGAGAAGCGCGCTGCTTTCTCTCGCCTTCGTCGCAATCGTGTGGACCCAACTCTTTTAGAGGACTTCCGACGGGCAAGGGCCCGGGCTAGACAAATTTTAAAAGAGGCCCGACGAGCATCATGGAAGGCCTATGTTTCTTCAATTAATACTAAAACTCCACTCACCCAAGTGTTCAGGAGAGTCCGTAAGATGGCGGGGAAGTTTTCTCCTAGTACTCCACCTGTACTTAAGGTCAATGGAATTAAGATCATGGATGGTTTGACAGTGGCCAATACCATGGCAAAGGCTTTTGCAAAAGTCTCCAGCCGTGACTCTCGACCTCTGGCTGTCAGACATGAGTTAAGAGCCAAGGAGCGTACTGTCCTGGATTTCTCAGGGAACGAGAATGAAAGTTATAACCATATATTTACTCTGAGAAACCTGCATTCTGCTCTCTCTGTGGCGACACTTCTCCTGGGCCAGACAACATCCCATATGCAATGTTACAACACTTGGGTGAGAAGGCGATCTCATTTCTTTTAGCTTTATATAACAGAATCTGGCTGGAGGGTGTCTTCCCTTCTGGTTGGAGGGTTGCTACCATCCTTCCTTTCGTCCCCAATCCCCAGTCTCCTGGTGTACATTAATGAGCCACCTCTTGATCTCCGTCGCCAGTTCTTGATGGTTCGTTGTTGGCATTGATTACATCGACTTCCTGACCCCCTTCCCTGCTTGGCGGTGTCATCTGCTATCATGTCTCAGTACTACCTTTTACATTCTCGTACACCATGGCCCTTTGGCTTCCGGGTCAGGAAGGCTATGGAGGAGATGGGCATTGATGACTTCCAGATTTGTCCTGTGAGGGTCCCCAGGGTGGCTCCATGGCTTTTTCCAGAAGGTTTCCCCTGCACCTGCTTTACAGACAAGAAGGAATCTCTTCCTCCTCCAGTGGCTCGTTCCCTCTTTTTAGAACATGCCTTCACTCACAGGGAATCCCTCCCTGTGTACACTGATGGGTCAAAGTCTGATGCTGGAGTTGGCTTTGGAGTTGTCTTTCCTGACTTTTGCCGTGGCAGCAGGCTCCCTTCTGTCATGTCAATTTTTACTGCTGAGCTCTCGGCCATTTTATATTTTATATTGCTCTCCCTCAGCCTTCGTTTACTATTTTTAGCGATTCCTGTAGTGCCTTGCAGGCCTTGTGTAATTTTAACTCTTCCCATCCCCTGGTGTTGGCCATTCTTGAGTAGCTTGTCCTCCCGGGTCGTTGTGGCCGCAAAGTCACTTTTTGTTGGGTCCCGGCCCATGTGGGTGTTGATGGGAATGATCGGGCTGACGCCCTGGCTAAGGCTGCGGTCTCCAATTCCCGGCCTCCTGCCAGGCGTCATCCTGTTCCTGCAGTGGTCCTTCGACCCTACATAGATGCTACCGTTCGTTCCTGCTGGCAGGACAGATGGGACGCCGTTGGGGCTAACAAGCTCCGCGACATCCGCCAGTGCCTTGGTTTGTGGAGCTACTAGCGAAGTCAAGCAACATTGGGTTTGGTTAGTACAGACCGCCTGGGAACACAAGATGTTGTTGGCATTAATTTTTTTTCTTATCCTCCAATACTATCATTTCAACACAAACAATGAGCCATGAATCTTTTAAATATTGCTTCACACAACCAGATCCATTTTGTGTCATTACACTCAGCCTCCAATGATACCTCAAAGATATCTAGGCCTCCTTATTTTCTTTTACAACATCAACATCCCAAGACTTGATACTTGCTTCCTTCATACTTCTTTTTACGGAATTTACACCAGTAAATTAGTGTAAACAAAATCTCACCATTAATAGAGAGAAATTACTCCTCACAGCATCGACTGGACAGGATGGTTTAGTAAGATCTGAAACAATGACACTTTAATTTCAATGATAATAATTACTCACTGGTATTCTTTAAAAAATTAGTTTGACTAATATCGTAATAATTTAAATATACACAATGTCCTCTTTCATACACCCTAGTTATTTCTTAGGTTAGGATTAACGGGAAACTTATTTTGGGAAACAATGTCACTTTCAGTAATTAATACATTATAATAAATGTTAGGCATAATATTTGTGAATCAATGTTTTAAAAAATATATAATAAATGATTGTGCCATATTAATATTGTAAGATATATCAGTGTTAATAATATATTAACAGCATACTTTCATAACAATAATTGGTTGATGTCCTTCTTGCATTGAATATATAGTCCCAAGAAAATACATCATATATTTAACCTGTATATAATGATTATGTGATTTTAAGTAATATAATGTATATATAATGGTTGACTGAATACCTATTTACAGTATACAATGTTACTATACACGTCACAATATATATATATAATTATATGAACATAAATTATACTATAGTTTCCCTGATAGTAATGTATGGAAGGGTAACTCTTGATTTGGGTTATTTATATTTTAATATATTGTATTATAATGTTTGACTGGAGACCTATTTACACTATACAATGTTACTATACACTTAACATTATATATATAAGGGAACATAAATTATACTATAGTTTCTCTGAGGTATACAATATTATCATATTAAAGTATTGAAGAGTAACTGTTAAGTTGTGTTACTTATATTTTCTTCATTTGTTCCACACATAAATTACTCTCAATGGATGTATTTAATGTCATTCGTGATGTCTTATTATCAATACTAATTTAAAGTGTAATATGGAATAAGGTTTGTGGAATTGTACAGTCAAGGTCATTATTAATAATCCACATATAGGCTAGGTTAGTAGGTCAGGTACTCTCAATGGATGTATTTAATGTCATTCGTAATGTGTATAATACCTCACAAGAGCCATGTCTCGTTGTTTGCGTTGAAATAGGTGTCTTATAATTATAGAGTTAGGCATAACCTGACCACTGAAGCTATGATCAGCATTTATTTTACCATTTGTTACCCTTGTTTCACTTATTGTGTCTCTGTGTGGGCATGCACATGGCAATCATTTCTGGGTAAGCTAACTATAGCTCAAAATAAAGAGTTCGATGTATATTTTTCCATTTAAAATTTGACTCAACAACAGGTGTTTTATCAGAAGCTAAAATCCTGAAATTTCCTACATTATACAAATATTTTACTTTATTATTGATACTGCCCATACTAGGAGTAATAATGTGAATCTTGTTTGTCCAGTATTCAGAACAACAATGTTTAAAAATAATTTAATTAATCTTGGCACTAAACTGTTTAACTCCTTACGTGTAGATATGAAAATGCTTCTCAAAACCACAAATATAGCAAATTACAAAAAGGAAATAAAATAATATTTATATAACCAACAGAATATTACATAACTGTTGCTTTGTTTTAGTTTTCTTACAGATTGCTTCATTTTTTTTTTTTTTTTACTGTTTAATTCTAACTTTGCTGTTTTATTTTATTTTCTGTTTGATTTTAATTTCAGTTTGATTTTGATTTATTGATTGCTTTTATTTTTTGCTGTTTTCTTACTATTCTGAGTTTTAATGTTTCATTCTAACTTCAGTTTGATTTTGATTTATTGTTCGCCTTTATTTTTTTTACTGTTTTCTAATTTTACTGAGAGTTTTACTGTTTCATTTTAATTTCAGTTTGATTTTGATTTACTGTTTGCTCTTATTTTTTACTGTTTTCTAACTTTGCAGAGTTTTATTGTTTCATTTTACTTTTACTGTATGTTTTTATTTTTTACTGTTTTCTAACTTTGCAGAAAGTTTTACAATGTCATTCCATTTTCAGTTTGATTTTTACTGTTTTTATTTTTTTATTTTTTTATTTTTATTTTTTACTTTGCAGGGAGTTTTACTGTTCATTTAATTTCAGTTTGATTTTGGTTTACTGTTTTCTTTGGTTTGGTCTACTGATTAATTTGTTATTTACTGTTTTGATTCTGTTTTACTGTATTCTTTGTGTGTACTGTTTGTTCATGGTTATTCTGTTTGTCTTTGTGTGTGTGTGTGTGTGTGTTTTTTTTTTTTACAGCTTGAATTCAATTCTTACTGTTTGCTTTTGTTTACAGTTTGATTTCATTTGATACAACTGTATGATTATATTGAATCTTTGCTCTAGGTCATGATGAATTTACACAATTATTTTTATGTGTCTGTCATGGAGCTTCTGCTCGACAGACTGTATTGCTGAAATATAATTCTTATGTATAGTTCATTGTATTTACTATAATAAGCAATAACATTACTTACTTACTTACTTACACACAGTAGTAACTGTAGTATATCAGGCTGAGTTGATAAAGAATAAAGAAAGAGTAAGAAAAATGAAGTACAGTACGATAGACAACATAGTAGCTGCAGCAACTAGGTGCTCGGACCATGACATTTCACAACACACAAATCTGACTGAGACTGGTCCTCGTCAAACACTGAAACACACTATAGTGTACACTAAAACTAAAACTAAGGCTGCGTTTACACCAAGCGAGTCTCGTCTTGTCAAGTCAGTGCGAATCATTTGACGTGTGTCATTTTCACTTAACCCCGTTTACAACGACTTTATCAGCCCTCGTCAAGTCAATGCGATAATTATGAGAGTCACTGCTCAGTTTCCTGCTTGAAGCACAAGACCTATAGCAGAAACCATGGCAGTTCGTGATATCTTGAGAGATTATTTTGTTACCCCAGGTGGAGCTCTTGAGTGGCAAGGCAAAGTGATCCAATAATATATACAGTAGTGAATTAAATTGTTCTTTCACCTGTACATTTTAATTCAGCAACAACCTCCCTCCATGACATCACCATCTCGGTGGCTGCGATCACTTGCATCATATATAGCAAGGCGCTCTGGAATTAGGTTTATTAGGAGTTCCACTTAGATGTTAACACCACTGATGAGGTTGGGTAAATAGATAATAAAAATACACATTTTAGCTGAACAAACACACCATTACAATAATAGTAGGCAATGATATGTATTTATATCTAAGACGAGGAAGGTGTTATGTCACACCTACATACCTAACACACCTCTACACTTGACAACCTCCTCTGTTCTCACACTTACTACTTTCCTTCCATTCTCCTGTACACAGCACACCGCACTCATGTCTGCTCACACACACGTCTGATACATTTAACTCTAAAAAAACTATTTTTCTTAATAATTTCCAAGACTTAATATATTGTCAACGACCACACCACGTTGAAAACACCGCTTCTCGTCCGATCAGCGAAGTTAAGCAACGTTGGGTATGGTTAGTACTTGGATGGGTGACCGCCTGGGAACACCAGATGTTGTTGGCATTTATCTTTTAAATTTTATCTAATAATTTCATTTCAATACAGATAACGAGCCATGGCTCTTTTAAATATTGGTTCACACAACCAGATCATTGTGTGTCATTACACTTAGCCTCCAATGAGAAATCAAATATATCTAGGCCTTTTTTTTTCTTTCACAACATAAACGACCTGAAACTTGCTACCTGCTTCCTTTCTACTTAATATCATGCCAGTAAATTAGTGCATCATTCTGCATCCCACTGGTTTTTATCTATGCAATATATGCTAAGTAGCAAGTAAGTGATGTCGGCATTACGGAATTAAGGTACAGTGTTACATTCTTACAAGTAAGTGAAGCAGGCATTTGAAAAGCAATAGTGCTTTAAGTTACATGTGAGGTAGACGTTTTGGAAAGTAGAATGTGACATGCTTACAAGTAACTAAGTTTATTAGGTTTGGTTATCGGTATACATGAGTTAGGTATCTCTGGTCTTTTAATCCATTACGTTTCCAAACAATTAATAGTCATGTTTTTGGTAGTAGTTTAGTATCACTCCTGTTCTTATGTCTTGTTCAGTTGTCTATAAACTGATTTTGTTATATCACTTTTGTGTTATTCTACCTAGTGTTATCAGCTGCTGTTGAAACGTTTATCATGCTTTTATTATTATCATTATTATTATTATTATTAGTAGTTGTTGTTGTTGTTGTTGTTGTTGTTGTCTTTGCAGTAGTAGTAATATTAGCAGGGTTTTATTGTAGATATTTCCCTTCATTCGCTCTTTCTCTTATTTAGTTTTCATATAGTTATATATTGACGGATTGATATGTGGATATGTTAAGTTCCGCGTTTCCGATCTCTGATGTGTAACCATCTAATATGAATGAGGATGGGGTAAATAGATAAGAAAATGCACATTTTAGCTGAACAAACACACCATTACAATAATAGTAGCCAATGATATGTACTAATATCTTTTGAGGAATGTGTTATGTCACACCTACATATCTAACACACCTCTACACTTGACAATCTCCTCTGTTCTCACACTTACTACTTTCCTTCCATTCTCCTGCACACAGCACACTGCACTCATGTCTGCTCACACACACGTCTGATACATTTAACTCTAAAAAAACTATTTTTCTTAATAATTTCCAAGACTTAATATATTGTCAACGACCACACCACGTTGAAAACACCGCTTCTCGTCCGATCAGCGAAGTTAAGCAACGTTGGGTATGGTTAGTACTTGGATGGGTGACCGCCTGGGAACACCAGATGTTGTTGGCATTTATCTTTTAAATTTTATCTAATAATTTCATTTCAATACAGATAACGAGCCATGGCTCTTATAAATATTGGTTCACACAACCAGATCATTGTGTGTCATTACACTTAGCCTCCAATTAGAACTCAAATATATCTAGGCCTTTTTTTTCTTTCACAACATAAACGACCTGAAACTTGCTACCTGCTTCCTTTCTACTTATTATTATGCCAGTAAATTAGTGCATCATTCTGCATCCCACTGGTTTTTATCTATGCAATACATGCTAAGTAGCAAGTAAGTGATGTCGGCATTACGGAATTAAGGTACAGTGTTACATTCTTACAAGTAAGTGAAGCAGGCATTTGAAAAGCAATAGTGCTTTAAGTTTCCCGGTAATCCTAATCTAAGAAATAACTAGGGTGTGTGAAAGAGTACGAAGCCAGCCAGCCAGCCAGCCAGACAGACAGCCCAAGGAGCTAGCCAGACAGACAGACAGACAGGATGATGATGGTGGCATAAGTGAGAGAAGAGTGAGGAGTAGGAGGAGCAGCTACTCCACCTAATTGCCATGCCACCCAAGCGTGGCAGAGATGGTTCCTCCCCCCAAGTGGCCTCCACCCCCAAGAAGACTGCTCGTGACCGGGATAGCAGCAGCGACGCCTCGCTGGAGCAGGCAGCCCGGCACCTCGAGCACCTACTCGAGGAGAATGAGGTCGCCCCACTTGGACTGTCCTCCTTGAGTGGCAAGGAGGGGCAGCAGGAGAATGAGGGCGCCCCACTTGAACTGTCCTCCTTAAGTAGCAAGGAGGGGCAGCAGCAGCAGGAGGACGACCAGGGGGATACTCGTCGGAGGGCGCCGTGCCAGCCACCAGCAATCCACGAGGCCCAAGTTCAAGTTGGGCAGCCTTGGGGACCACGGCAGTCCTTACCAGGCCATCACTGCTCTCGAGAGGGAGCATCCGACCCTGAGGATGGAAGTAAGGCCCAATCTCCAGGGCGAGTACGTCCTCACGCCTAAAGATGAGGACTCCACATCTCTCCTGCGCCGCATTGCGGAGGAAGGGAACAAGGTGCTACTCCTTGACCCCAGTGAAAGGAGGCATAAGGTGGTGCTTGAGCGGTACCCACTAGACCTGCCCCTCGACGCTGTGGAGGCTCACCCTCAGGTAGCCTCCGCCAAGCGCCTACACTCCCCGAGGAATAAGCAGCTCACAAGGCAAGTACTGCTAGTGTTTGTGGGGCTGCTGCCCACCAAACTGGACCTTGGTTGTTGGGGCAGATACTCTCTGCGGTCATACCAAGGAGAGCCGGTCAGGTGCTACAGGTGCCAGCGCTTCGGCCACCTGCAGGCACGGTGTGAACATGCTGCCAGGTGTGGAGTGTGCAGCCTGTCCCACCCTACGGAGGAGTGCATCGCCCGCCACAGTGCCAACGAGGCCACCACCGCCAGGTGCCCTAACTGTGGGAAAAGCCACCATGCTTGGAACCCCCGGTGCTCAGAAAGGCGCCGCAGACTGCCACAGCCACCACAGCAGCAACAGCAGCAATACCAGGCTCCACCGAGGCGGAAAAAATGCAGCCGCCCCCAGGCAACTCGTGACCAGCCCCGACAGCATACGACCTCCCAGCAGCAGCAGAATGGGACAGGTGCACCATCTGGACACGCTCGGCAACAGGCCCACCAACAACGGCAGCCTCCACATGGCCAGCCTCCACACGGCTGGCCCCAGCAACAGGCCACCCAGCAGCAGCCCAGCAGGAATGCACCACGTGGCCAGCCTCAGCAGGCCACCCAGCACCCGCAGCAGCGGCCAGGTGGCCAGCCTTGGTCCCGAACCCAGTTACAGCCACAGCAGCAGCGGCGACAGCCAACCGTGGAGACGGAAACGGGTGGCCGCACTCCCAGCCACCAGCCCCCCACTCAGAACAGTAAAGCCTGGCATTGCCTCCCAAGCAGCAGCAACGGCATACAGGGCAGAGCCCCTCACGGTGACATCCCCGCCCCTGTGAGGATGGAGAGGAGGAAGTGGAGTGGTATGGCCCCAAGCGAACCTCTCCACGGCGTGGAGGCCCGCTTCAGTGAAGAGACCCGCACAGTGGTCAACTGCATCATGGCACGGATGATGCAGCTAATAGCAAAATTGATGGCCAGCCCTGATCACGCCAAACAGGAGGATCTGGACGAGCTCCTCCGCCAGGAGACGGTCACGGCCATCTCTGATTGCGGCCTCCTGTCACCACCAACCACCTCGGAGGATACATGCATACGCTCCCCCCTCCAACCAGCAGACCACCAACACCATCATGGAGAGGCGATGTGCTGAAGATGCCTCCCATGGGGATCAAACTGCAGGACCCCCCAGGCTCAAAGTCCTGCAGTGGAATGTGCAGGGCCTGCAACCCAAGAGGCACCAGGTACTGCAGGCTGTCTTCAAGGAGCACCTCGACATTGTGCTCCTCCAGGAAACATTAACGCCCGCCGATTTTGAATGGAGGGTGGCGGGCTACACACTCCACATGCTCCCTACCTTGGAGGGCACCCGCGGATGTGCAGCACTAGTGAGGAGCACCATCCCCCACCGCAGAGTAGCAGCCCCAGTCCA
Source organism: Petrolisthes cinctipes (assembly GCA_033782935.1). NCBI lineage: Eukaryota > Metazoa > Arthropoda > Malacostraca > Decapoda > Porcellanidae > Petrolisthes > Petrolisthes cinctipes. The sequence continues at coordinate 10,045,340 of JAWQEG010000062.1, read as the reverse complement.
CTGCGGGGACGGGGTGGAGGTGCTGGCGCTAGAGCTGCAGGTGGGAGGCCTCCTGCTCCTGGTGTACAACATATACAGGAGCCAGCGACACCAACTGGAGGCTGGGGAGCTGCTCAGCCTTGCCTCCCACTCCAGTGTCCTGGTGGCGGGAGACCGCAATGCCCACCACCCCATGCTGCAGTCGCCATCCCCAACCAATGAGACGGGCCGCCACCTGGCTGTGCTGCTCGAGAATATCCCTCACGTCCGCCTTCTCAACACTGGGGAGGCCACCCACACCCGAGGGGGGAGGCTTGACCTCACCCTGGTGTCTAGTGACTTGGCTGCCAATGCCATCTGGCAGGTGCACCCCACCCTCACCAGCGACCACTTCGCTACCCTTACTTCCCTCCCAGTGGCCCCCCCTGTCCCGCCCCGTCCCCCCCCTCGCTGGAACATAAGGAGGGCGGATTGGAGCAGGTTTCAGGCCTCCCTCGACGAGTGGTGGGCCGATTATCAGCAACCGGACGACCTACACCAGCAGGAGAGAGACCTGACGGTGGCCATCCAGACAGCAGCCACCACAGCCATACCCATGTGTGCCCCAAGTCGCCGCCACCGAACAGACTGGTGGTACAATAATGATGAGGTACGCGAGCACAACCACCGAGTCAACCTGCACCGGAAACTCTACAATCCCAACAACCTGAGACTCCTGCAGGAAGTAGTGGCCCGTGCACGGCAGGTGTCCCTGAGGGCCAAAGAAGACAAGTGGCTGGAGTGGTGCGCCACTTTTAGCCAGCACACGTCCCTAGGTCAGATGTGGAGAAGTGTGAAGACGGCCTCTGGCGCTGCCCCACCCCGCCCGGCAGCACACCCGCACCCACAGCAGGAGGCAGAGAGGCTCGCCACTATCTTCACCTCGCGGGGCTCCAGCAACCAGCTTCCTCTCCACACACGACGCACCCAACAGCAGCTCCAGCCACACCGCGACGAGGCTGTCAGGGAGGCGATGGAGGTAGCTGACATGACTGACCGGCCTTTCTCCCTTCAAGAGTTGCAACAGGCAAAGAGGCGAGGCCACGACACAGCAACAGGAGCAGACGGTGTGCCATACTCCATGCTGGCTCACGCAGGGCTGGCTGGGGACGCCGCGCTGTTAGCCACGCTCAACGCCTCATGGACAGCGGGACGCTTGCCGCCCGCTTGGAAGGAAGCCGACATCCAACCGATCCCCAAGCCGAGAGAGCCCTCCAAGCTTAGGCCCATCTCTCTCCTCAGCTGCTTAGCCAAAACAGCCGAGAAAATGGTGCTAGCTCGAATACAGTGGCACATAGGGCCCTCTCACCCACACATATTTGGCTACACTAGCGGAGTGAGCACAGCAGACAGTATCCTCGCCCTGATGACTCATATCAACCACCGTCCCACCGTTGCTGTCTTCATCGACCTGGAGAAGGCATTCGAACTGGCCAGCCCCCACGCTATCCTCGACGTACTTGTGAAGAAAGGGGTGCGAGGAAGGATGCTGGCGTGGCTTCGTGACTTCCTGCAGCACCGCCGTGCCAGGGTCAGATTCCAGGGTCACAAGTCGAGCTTCCAAGAGATGGAAAATGGGACACCCCAGGGCAGCATCCTCAGCCCCCTACTTTTCAACCTGCTGATGGAGCAACTGGTAGCCCTGCCGTTCCATACCGGCACCGTCTTGCTGAGTTACGCAGACGACCTCGCCCTCATGGTCACCGGAAAGGGCAACAAGCTCAGGAAAACACAGCAAGCGCTTGACCTCATCAGCGAGAAGTGCCAAGACCTGGGGCTCAAGATATCAGCAGAGAAGACCCGGGCCATGATGTTAAAGGCGGCTGACCCAGCATGGCAGCTCCGCGTCCAGGGAATCGATCTGGCCTGGACCAACTCCTATCAGTACCTCGGTGTGTGGGTCGACAAGCGGCTGTCCTTCACAACCCACGCCGCCTACCTGAGGGAGAGGACGCAGGCCAGGCTGAACGTGATGCGGGCCATGACGCGACCCACTGCGGGCGCCACCTTCACCGTTTTACGCCTGTACTACGTGCAGGCAGTACGCTCCCTGGTGGACTACAGCGCTCTCGTCCTCCTAGCACTCTCCCCAAACCAGCAGGAGCGGCTCGAGGTAGTGCAGAACACCGCCATGAGAACCATGCTGGGAGCTCTGAGGTGGACCAGTGCATGCGTCATGCAGAGTGAGACCAGCCTGGTACCCCTCACCACAAGGGTACAGCACATCACAGCCTGCCGCATATCGAGGGTGCTGCAGCGCGACGCGGAGGGTGTGACGCAGAGGAGACTGCGGCTGGCGGCCACCCAGGGCGTCGACACTCTACGCCGCAACCCATGGCTGCTTCAAGCCACCCTGGCCCACACAAAGGACTGGCTGCAGGCGGACCTCCCTGCCCCCACCTATCATGCCCCGCCCCCATGGGAGCCCCACGCGGCAGTTTTCTCCGCCACGCAGCTGCCCGCCAGCAAGTCGCAGTGCATCACAGAAGAGATGCGGCAGCATGCCCTCATGGCCATTGCACAAGTCACTGAACCAGACAGTACAGTGTACTACACCGACGGCTCAGTCGATCCTGACAGCGGGAGAAAGGGTGCTGCTGCCATCACCAGAGGGACTTAGTTGTGCGAGAGGACCTCTAATCACTGCTCCACCCTACAGACAGAGCTGGTGGCCATCCAACTGGCTCTGGAGCACGCCCACCACCGACAGGAGCCCACCGTGATGCTGCACACAGACTCCAGAGCAGGGCTACAGGCCTTTCAGCAGCCGCATCCCAAAGACAATGTGGGCCTCATCACCACCATTCTGGGTATCCTCCAGAGCATCGCCGCGCAGGGGCGGCAGGTGAAGCTCAACTGGATCCCTAGCCACGTTGGAGTACGAGGCAATGAATCTGGTGATGCAGCCGCCAAGAGAGCTGCTGGTGGCCCCCAGGTGACCAGGCATGTGTCCCCCAGTCTGCGTCAAGTAAAGGCACGCGCCAAACGCTCCGCAGCCCAGCAAGCCCACCACACACACTGTCAACTGGAAGCGAGGAAGAGACAGGCGGCTTGGTACGCTGCCGCCACCGACTACCAGCCACTGGATGCCTCCCAGCAACAGCCTAGGTCAGACGGGGTGCTGCTACAGCGCGTAAGGCTGGGCTACTGCACCAGGGAGGAGCTGTACGACGGCTTCCAGGGGCAGGAGTGCGACCACTGCGGGAAGCACTGCCGCCACCCGCTAGTACACTACCTCGTTTCCTGCCCGACCACGGCCGCCCTCAGATCAGCGCCATTACCACCAACCGCCGCCCAGCCTGCGGGTTGGGGACTTCTCAGCAGCCGCCAGGCCAGGGCCGCCCTCCTCGTTCGCCACACACCCACTGACCTGATGCTGCAGGTGCTCAGGGCGGCCCCCCCGCCCCGCTGACCACACCACAGCTCACTTTTTAGGCACCTGTGAGCACAGCACCTCTCGCCACCACCATGCAACCCAGCACGGGAACACCCAAACTCCAAACTTCGCTAATCGGACGAGAAGCGGTGTTTTCAACGTGGTACAGTCTCCTTCACTGCCACGTTCATTACTCCAGAGTTGTCAATGTTTGTACACCACAAGGTGTGAACCGAATATTTCGACTCTCATATCCGAAACACATGGCAGAGCAGATCAGGGGGATGGTAGTGGAGGGATGTAGGCTTGGGAATGGTTTATTGATTGATTTATTTTTTTTAATGCAACTAAGCATCTGGCGGCGCAACAGCTAAGGTCATCATATACCGCCCAACATAAAATTGTTATCTACACAATTAATAAAACAAGAATACCCGAAAGGGACAGGCACCACGAATAAAAGACACACAAACTAAAAAGCACATTATTAATATAAGAACCGGTCGACATAAAATCATCTAAAAACCATAAATATAATAAAATCATATTTTGTGGAGAAGGCCAGCCTCCTCCCTGAGCACCTGGGAGAGACTGTAAGAACCGTCACCCACCTGGTACTCAGAGAGGTGCCTACGACGATGGTCACCAAGGCTGAGACACTCAACAATAAGATGCCGCACTGTCAAAGGGACCAGACAATCATCACAGTAGGAAGGGTGAGCCCTCTCTATTAAAAAACCATGAGTCAATAATGTGTGGCCAATGCGGAGACATATAAGAGCCGTCTCCCAACGGCGGGACAGGCCACTGTAGCTCCACAAACCAAGGCACTGGCAGATGTCGCGGAGCTTGTTAGCCCCAACGGCGTCCCATCTGTCCTGCCAGCAGGAACGAACGGTAGCATCTATGTAGGGTCGAAGGTCCGCTGCAGGAACAGGATGACGCCTGGCAGGAGGCTGGGAATTGGAGACCGCAGCCTTAGCCAGGGCGTCAGCCCGCTCATTCCTATCAACACCCACATGGGCCGGGACCCAACAAAAAGTGACTTTGCGGCCATGACGACCTAGGAGGACAAGCCACTCAAGAATGGCCAACACCAGGGGATGGGAAGAGTTAAAATTACACAAGGCCTGCAAGGCACTACAGGTATCACTAAAAATAGTAAACGAAGGCTGAGAGAGAGTAAAAATCACTTGGAGTGCATATAAAATGGCCGAGAGCTCAGCAGTAAAAATGGACATGACAGAAGGGAGCCTGCCGCCACGGCAAAAGTCAGGAAAGACAACTCCAAAGCCAACTCCAGCATCAGACTTTGACCCATCAGTGTACACAGGGAGGGATTCCCTGTGAGTGAAGGCATGTTCTAAAAAGAGGGAATGAGCCACTGGAGGAGGAAGAGATTCCTTCTTGTAAAGCAGGTGCAGGGGAAAACTTCTGGAAAAAGCCATGGAGCCACCCTGGGGACCCACACAGGACAAATCTGGAAGTCATCAATGCCCATCTCCTTCATAGCCTACATGACCCGGAAGCCAAAGGGCCATGGTGTACAAGAATGTATAAGGTAGTACTGAGACATGATATCAGATGACACCGCCAGTCAGGAAGTCGATGTAATCGATGCTAACAACGAACCATCAAGAGGTGGCTCATTAGCGTCCACCAGGAGACTGGTGATTGCGGACGACCTGAAGGCTCCAGTCGCCAGACGTACTCCAGCATGATGAACAGGGTCTAAAACTCTGAGACGGGCATTGGTGGCAGAAGAGTACACCTCAAATCCATAGTCGAGTTTTGACCTAATAAGAACATGGTATAGGCGGAGGAGGGTGGCCCGATCAGCCCCCAAGGATGTATGGCCCAGGACCCTCAACAGGTTAAGAGCCTTGAGGCAAGAGACCTTAAGTGTACGTAAGTGGGGAACCCAAGTCAGACGTTTGTCAAAGGAGACCCAAAAAGCGAGTCTCCTCGACACAACGTATCCGATGACCATACATGAATAAGTTCGGATCGGGGTAGATGCCTCGGATGCGGCAGAAGTGCATAGCAACTGTCTTGGAAGGAGAAAATCGAAACCCATGAGAATTAGTCCAACGTGACACCCTGTCAAGGGCAAGCTGCATGCGCCGCTCTGCCACTGACATACGGGAAGCAGCAAACCAGACTGCTAGGTCGTCAACGTACATCGAGTTAGCTATACCGTCTGGAAGGGATGAGGCAATGGCATTAATTGCTACTGCAAACAATGTGACACTGAGGACGCTTCCCTGGGGGACGCCCTCCTCCTGTGCAACAGATGCTGAGTGGGTTGTACCAACCCTCACAGAAAAACTGCGACCACTGAGAAACTCCTTAAGAAAGCGTGGAAGGCGACCCCGCAGGCCATATAAATGGAGTTGCTGCAGGATGCCATATTGCCATGTAGTGTCATAGGCTTTCTTTAAATCAAAGAATACACAGAGAAGGTGTTGATGTCATGCAAAGGCCTCACATGCAGCAACTTCCAACCTGACCAGAGCATCTGTAGTGAAACGGTGTTTACGAAAGCCAGACTGGGACGGAGACTTAATCACCCCGTTCCAAGAAGTATACCAGTCTGACACTCACCATTTTTTCAAATAGTTTACAGAGACAGGAGGTCAAGGCAATTGGTCGATAATTGAGGGCAACACCAGAGTCCTTGCCCGGCTTGAGGAAAGGATGGATGGTAGCAACCCTCCACCCAGAAGGGAAGACACCCTCCAGCCAGATTCTGTTATATAAAGCTAAAAGAAATGAGATCGCCTCCTCACCCAAGTGTCGTAACATTGCATATGTGATGTTGTCTGGCCCAGGAGAAGTGTCAACACAGAGAGAGAGAACAGAATGCAGGTCTCTCAGGGTGAATATATGGTTATAACTTTCATTCTCGTTCCCTGAGAAATCCAGGACAGTACGCTCTTTGGCTCTTAACTCATGCCTGACCGCCAGAGGTCGAGAGTCACGGCTGGCGACTTTTGCAAAACCCTCCGCCATGGTATTGGCCACTGTCAAACCATCCATGATCTTAATTCCATTGACCTTAAGTACAGGTGGAGTACTAGGAGAAAACTTCCCCGCCATCTTACGGACTCTCCTGAACACTTGGGTGAGTGGAGTTTTAGTATTAATTGAAGAAACATAGGCCTTCCATGATGCACGTCGGGCCTCTTTTAAAATTTGTCTATCCCGGGCCCTTGCCCGTCGGAAGTCCTCTAAAAGAATTGGGTCCCCACGATTGCGACGAAGGCGAGAGAAAGCAGCGCGCTTCTCCCGCACAGCAGTGGTGCAGACTGGTGACCACCAAGGGACAGGACATTTGGGAAAGTAGCCAGAAGTTCTAGGGATAGAGTTGAGAGCAGCAGAGTGGAGCATATCAGTAAAATATGTTACAGCCTCGTCAGAGCTACCGAAATCGGCTACAAAAGAGACCGAAGAAGTTAGCTCTCTAAAAAACTGCCAGACACCCTTCTCTATTTTCCACCTAGGAAGACGAGACTGTGGTTCATACCTGTTACCGTCTAAAAGTATAGGGAAATGGTCACTGCCATATAAATCCGGCAACACTCTCCAAGTAAAATCCAACAGAGCACTGGGTGAGCAGAGGGAAATGTCAATAGCGGTAAAAGTCCCAGTAGGGCTATTAAAACCCCTAATCCCTCATCCTCAATAAAAGAAGCCAATAAAACACCCCTGGGGTTAACCGAACTGTCACCCCGCAGAGGATGATGACCATTAAAATCACCCAATAAAATAAAGGGAGAGGGAAGGTCCCGTATAAGACAGTTGAAATCACCCCTCTCAACTATAACACTGGGAGGAAGGTATAGACTGCACATAGTGTACGGGTGTACCTTAACTCCAACAGCCTGGAGCGGAGTGTCAAGCTCCAGGCTCGTGCATGGAATATCTCGGCGAACTAGGATGGCAGAGCCACCATGGTGACCCTGCCCTTCAAATGAATTGGAATAAAATGCAGCGTATGATGGAGGACTGGCAGGAATGTAGTCCCCAAGCATTGTCTCTTGGAGAGAAACACATGCAGGAGAGAAGCTAGAGAGAAGAATGCGCAGTTCCTCCCAAGAAGCACGCAAGCCACGGCAATTCCACTGAAGGACATGGAACAGTGTTACTTTAGTACTGATTTTTGGGAAGCCTCACGGAGGTACTTCCCACTACCACCTCGACCTGAGGGTTTACTCAAACAATAAGATTTGTCTAATCCTGGGCCACTAAAAAAAGAGCGAACCCGAGGAGTAGTACTTGGGGTAGTAATTGGGACCCGTAGACGAGTCCCAGCATCTGATATGTTAGAAGAAGATGAAGGTATATGAGCTGGGATATTCTTTGAAACAATTACATTGGTATTGTCCTGTACAGCAGTGGTATCACTGACACAGGCAGATACATCAACATCCATAATACAGGTGGTAGAATCACTCCACTGCTCAAGCGGAAGAGAAACTGAATCTTTTGAAGTCACAACATCCGTGGCATCCACATTAACTTCACGCCCCTCTGATGATCCCGAAGGAAGCTTGCGAGGAGGAACTTCTGTTGAATCAAGAGATTCATCAGAGCCACGAGAACGCTTCTGGTGAAATTGAGAGGAAACTATGGATGAGTCCACAGAGATGGTTGCCTTACAAGGAGGAATATCTATAGAGTCAAGTGCCTCAGAGGAACCACGAAGGCGTCTCTGTGGCAGTTTAGGTGATTTAAGTTTCATTTTTGGAGAGCGTGTGGCAGCGTGAACCTCTACCACATGAACACCTTTAGCTAATGTCTGAGAATTTTCATCAGTTGAAGGGTCACCAGAATGAGTGTCTGATAAAGTTTCCAAGACAGAGAAACTATTATGTAGAGTAACCTTTGAAACGCTCTCACTAGAACAAAAAGCAGCTGCCTCTTGAGAGGGTTGAGAGGGTGCTGCAACCGATTTAGGGTGAAGGGAGGAGGCGTATGTCTTCACACCACCTGAAGTTGAGTTGCCAACTGGCACTACCTATGCTAATGAATTGGGTATTAGCCAAGTGCAGGATATCCTGCTCAAGAAGGTAAATCTTACATTGGTGAGAACGCAAGGGGTGAGCATCTCTGCAGTAACTCTCTGCCCGACACTCAGAAGTAAGATGTGAGTCAAGAGCAGAACAATTACCACACCGGGAACAGTTGTTGCAGTTCCTCCTCCCATGACCAAACTCATAACAACAGAAACACTGTAGGGGACGCACAACAAAAGGCTTCACCTCAAAAGAGGTGGGGTTAATGTTAATGCGATCTGGGATATGCGAGCCATAGGAGGTGAGGATGATTATATTTTTACTGCCTTTCATCTTTGTTACTCGTTGGACACTGTCTGGGCACATAACGAGAATGTCCTCTTCAGAGAATTCATACAGGTCCTCATTATATATACGCCCCTTGCTATAATTAAATGTTCGATGTGGTTTAATAGATTCAAACATGCTATCAGAAGGACAGGGGAGATTGAGGAGCATCATGCCCTGTGTAAGATCTTTGGCTCTGATTAAAACGCCCTTACCATATTTCTTTATGTGGCCCATTGGTAATAATCCAATTTCTTTCTCCAGATACCGGGAAGCATGGATAAGGTTACCACGTCCCTCCCTGTAGTAAGCCACAAACCAAAAGGGTGTAGGAACCTGACATTCCTTTGGGACATGCTCTACAGAGTCATCAAATATATTAGGGCAGTAATCATTGTCACTGTCAACTACATTGATGGACCGCATCATCTAAACTTTACAATGAGTATCCCCCACCGTCAGAGAATATTTTGCCTCAAATGCTGCTTTGGCAGCAGCATTTGCACTGAAAGTAATATAGCACCGATTAGACCTACAATCACTGTCATATGTGATTCGGATTCGAAGAACTACTCCAAAGCACTTAAAAATGAAGTGGATAGCGCCATAGGAAATGGATGCAAGTACATTCGTTAACATTAACGTATCCAAATCGCTAACAGGGTTCTTCGACACAACACCCAACCTGCTAGGTCTAGTCTTATTTGCAGCTTTCTGCATATTACCACGACCAGAGAGTGACGTCTCGAGGGCCTGGTCGACCACCGCTCGAGGAAGAGATTGGGGCTTTTCTTTATCCATATATTATTGATTTGGTGTTTTTGGCCCCAGGAGCCAAGAGCTACTACCTACCGGGCAGATGAGGGGACCGAGCGCTGGTCGCCGTGGGCAGGGTACCTCTTCCCCCACGGGGCCACTCGTTTTAAAAAGCAGCCCCAATGGCTCGAAAGTTTGCCCACGACGGTGCTGAGACCCCCTTCCCCAACATCTCCCGGCCCAGACACCCAACCATCCAACATAGGACGGCCCCTAGAGGGCAGTCCCTCCGGAGGGCAGCGCTGTTGGCCCATACTGGCAGCCTAATACATGGGAACCATTTAGTCTGGTCTCTCACTGGCGACCTTACTAGCATGGGAAGCCCTCTCTCCCCGAAATCGGGGCAGAGCAGGGGCCGGAGCCCCCTCTAGTCTAGCTCGCCAGGTCTCAGAGACACACAAGCCCCCCACCACGTCAAGGCGGTTCCCGTTGGGGGGGGTGTAAGGGAGCGAGGGAGTAGGGGATATGGATGGGGTATATTGGAAATGGTGTAAATGAGAAGGAAGATGCATAGAAGAATAGTATTATAATGGTACAAATAAATGGTCAATGAAGGAAGAAAAAGCGTATCATAGAATAAAAGTGTAAATAACATTGTTATTATTCGTCCGTCACTCACGCGTCCGAAGTCAGCTTTGCTAACAAAAGTAAACAGTATAGCACAATCATGGCGGTAGGCCCACTAGCTAAAATGTAGTCAAGGGGTAGTGTTGCCAACGAAAAATATAGCCCGAGGTGCAATGGTAGGCCCTACGTATTATAATATACCACACTAATAACCATACCTGAAAATATAACAAAACATGGAAAAAATAAAACAATAGTCATATATATATAATAAATTCTGCAACGTACCTTATTCAGAGGATGTGGATGGGCGTGGATTATCTAGATCAATATCACTATCTGAGATGTCGGACTCTGACTCTGATAAAGATGGCGGCTGTGGGTGAATGCGGTCAGATTGATGAAGGTATTATATAGCGGCCTCGAGAAGGAAACGATGAAAAGTGTGTCGTTGAAATTTTTTAGGAATATATATCTAGCAAGATATTGTGTTAGGTATTTAGCTTTAATACCTGGCCGCCTCACATACTCTTTTATATCCCTCCACAACCTTTTAATATTTTGAGTATGTAACTCAGAGTTTTCGGGGTCCACAAAATTAACCTTGATATTGACACACAAGTGGCTATAACTTTCCTGATGTAGGGTATTATAGGCACGCCAACTATCACTGTAAATAGTGGTGCCTGGTCTAATGTACTTTTTAATTAGTGGAAGAAGAGTGTCGCGATTCCTACGCAGGGTTACGTTGTCTTGGTCCAATAACGGTATTATAAATCTGTTCCTGGACTCCCTCTCTATGGCACCAAATAGCCAGAATTGAGATAAATTACGACCCACGTTGTACTTTTTTCTAACATTAAAAGTTTCATCAATTTCAACGACAATGCCTTCACCACCGATGGGGTCCTGATTGTTAAACCAATTGTCACTTACTTTGCAACAAAAGTTCTTACTCCAATCCACACTGATCCTTATGTTAATTCCCAAATTAAATACATTATAACTATGATTAAATGATTTATGGCATCACAATATTATAAAGGATATAATTTGCCAAGGTTGTAGCCTAGTGCGGTCTAGAAAAGTCCCCTTGTACAAAGACACATAGAAAGCACATCTACGTCGTTTTATTTACTTGGGTATGGCGACGATATGGTGGCAACGAAATTGATTAATATCTTGTCTATATATACACTGGTTGCCACAATTTCCACAATCAACACTCCTCGGTAAAACACCGTGTGCTTGTAGAATAGAAATACTAGTGTTGTTATTTCTAAATGTGTTTCGTATAATTTCAAACGGAAGTGGAGTACAGCCTTGACACAAAGAATCCATGATTAAACTGCGTATAATGTGCACATTGTGCTACCCCTTTATATAGGCGCGACCTATGTTAGCGTTAAATAGGCAGTGTTGCTAATGTCAATCGGACAAAGAGAAGGAAGAAATAGGCCTAAATGTACGATAGGCGTACACAAAATGGATGAAAATCCGCTCTCTGATTCCCCGTTGCCATAAGCCATCAGCCAGTTAAAGGGCTAATAGAAAGCCAGATGAACGTAAATAACCTAACCTAACCAAATATATACTGTTATAAACATTGGGACATGACTATTAAAGCGTAATGGAAAGAAAACACGAGTAAATAATGAATAGCCCTTCAAAAAAATTACAATTTGTTGCTAAATTCGCCAGCCATACGAATACCCACTAACAGTAAATGTAGGGAAACAAAATATAACAGAAAGGAATGGGTATGAAATAGAGTGGTTCATCGTTGGGGTACAGATAAACCAGGACCCAAAAGGCATTTAAAGGTGTATTTAGGAAATCAGACAAACCAAGATAACCTAACCTAACCTAACCTAGACTAAGCATACCTTCGGTCCTAACCCAATGTTCTTCGTGACCTAACCTAGTATCCTTCGGGCCATCGGCAGACCATGAATATGAATGCAACGAAAATAAAGATACGAATAATGTACGAATAAGATGCTACAATATAGCATACTAGTGCAATATAACTCGTAGCATAGCAACACTGTAAAATTCCTACAATGCAATAACAGTAAATATAGTCAATAAAACTATGTTAACAACGTTATCCAGTAAAAAAAAGCTTTTTCCTCGTTGGGGGTAAAATAAACCAGAAACCAGCAGCCACATAGAGGGCAATTATAAAGGAATATAAATATGAAAAAGCTTCTAGAATGAAAAATGGCGTATGTAATCAATATAACGCTTAAAAATAGCTAATTAATGCTATAATTATCCATCGATAGCAACACTGTATACATAAAACTACACAGTAACTGTAATAGTCGGGCCATATCAGGAAATAACAAGGATTGCCAAGGATATAGCCAAACGGTGCGAGAAAACACTTGCATTGGTAACACTGAAAATGAATATATAAGGAAAAAACACAATGGAAAGGAAAACAAAAACCCGAAATCGCCAAATATGCATATAAATAACAAAAATATTCCGGATTCCCCAGTATTTGCAACACTGTTTATGTAAAACACGCCATATAAGAAAAATATACGTAAATATATGAAAATATAGCAAAAATATGCCATAAACCTAAAATTGACAATACTGAATATAAATATTGTCAATGCTGATTAGTATAAACAAATGGCCGTGTTTACCCCACCCAATACCCCGGATCCCATCGCTCCCTCATGCTTCTATGAGTGTTGCATGGGGCATATACCAAGGATTGGGGGATTATAAAGCCAATTATAATATCTTAAAGGTAAGACCATAGTATAAGCGTGTATTCCCTCACCCAAAACCCCGACTTCCCAACTCTCTCCCCCATTATCGTATGAGGGGTGGGAAATGGGCATATTATGGGCAAAGTGGGTATTAGTGGAAGAAACACCATAGATGAAAATTGTCTTAAAAATGTCTAAAATAGTGATAAAACAATGCAATATATAACTACTAAATAACAGTAATACGTTCAATAAATATAAAAAAAAGGCACTTATCACAATCTATCATATTCAAGTGTACTATATTAAACTCTATTTGGTCTTTAGCAACCAACATATACTTTAATCAGAGAGCACCTTCAGAGTTTATTACTACTGTATTAATATACTCCTGACTATACATATATATCACAAACAATCACATATAAGTGTACTACACTGACCCATTTTTGCTGATTCCAATGTATATAATTCTATATATGCATAAAAGGCACTTACATTTTAGAATATAGTACTATTGCAGATAATGTGTGTATGAATTGCCAAAAAGCACCTTAATATTGTATAAAATGATTTGTGCAAAATCAAAACTACTGTATTACAAAAGGCCTTAAAAAAAACATGCTCATGAATATTTAGGACAATACAGATAAATAAACTTTCAAATAACATTATTGGTATTTAGTAATTCCACATACAGTATATTGTACTTATGAGTCCTTTTGGGCCATTTAAAAATTGGGATATAAAAAATTAACAAATACACAATGCTCATAGATGCATTTAAGTACTGTATACTGTATAATTTGGGTACTATTTTATGAATGCAAGTTTATTTGGACCATAGCCGATTACAACCTTTTAGATGTGGACCAGATTTGGACCTTAGTCTTTGGTGATTGGGATCACTTATGAACTGCCGAAAAAGGGCAGAGGCATGTTACCCAAATCATAGATATCTATTTAGACCAACTTCTTTAAAAGGTTGATACGAAATTAAGTGCTGTATATAAATAAAGAAGTAAGTACAAAACAGCATGAATACCAGGATGATCACTTTATACCCTGCCTCTGACAATAACGTGAAATTGGGAGGAGGTTGATTCTGAAGGGTATTTATTGAAAGAATTACCGTTTTGTAGCAGTGTTGCCAGATCCAGCAAGGTCCCAGTATTTTGCCCTGATAATTTCCTGTACTTTACCACGGCTATTTCCCGGTAGTTTGCCCAAGGTAGGTCCCGGTAGTTTTCACAGGTTAGGTCCCGGTAGTCTGATGCGGTCTAGGTTAGGTTAGGTAAGGTCAGGCTAATTTCAAAATGCCCCATTTGAATATGGAGCATTTGCGGAGGAAATGCCATGTAAGAAAATAGTGTTAGAATTGTCTAAATAAGTGAGTAATGAAGGTAGAAAAATCGTATGCAATAACAGTAATTCTTTCAATATTTACTTTCTGGGGAGCTTGGGGCAGCTAGGCAGGTGTGGTAGCTGGTAGGTCTTCCTTCGTCCAGGACTCGAGATTAAGTGACTGACCCAGCAGTCGCTGGGCCCTTATATATCGTAGGAATTAATTCCCGGATAAGGCGTCCCCACGTGATCTCCTGACCCGCACTCGAGGGCAGGTATACGTTCCCACGATTGAGTCATATCGGGGCAAGGAGTGGAGACTGCAGCTGGCATCTCTGGGGAGCAAGGCGGCTTGACTGTCGGCTGCACGTATCCCTAAAGGGGATTAGTCCTGTCTAGGAAGGGGATTACTGTACTCGCCATTCCGAGGCTGGATATGAATAGACATAGGGATATAGGAGTGGGTATACCTGGAGCAATAGGAGTGGCTATATATGTAGATATAGGAGTGGCTATATATGTAGCCACTACAGTATAAAAACATACACCTGCATGTGACTATAACTTGCTTTACAAAATGTACTAGTCTGTATAAAATCATGAGTAGCAAAACCACTCCTATCATGGGCGAAACCACCGGAGAGTGAACTGATTGAGGTGCGAACACCTACAGGTGGCGAACTGGCAGGTGTCAAAACATCTGAAAACCTTGGTGGTGTTATTGGTGTATGCAACGGTTCTTCCAGTTTAAACTCCAAAAGTACGGAAAAATCTACATATATAGACTCACTCAGTGCTACTGTTCGTGCAGAGTACATTATAAAAATATCCAGTGCCAGTGTACATGTTGATCCCAATACATTGCCCAAAAGAATGGGCAATTGTAATGTAGAAACATATCCTCCAGTTACCTACCCAGATATTTGTGACTATCTAATATCATCACCCAACCCGTCGAAGAAATGCCACAAAAGCTTAAAGGCACACAATTTTTTCACTAGTGGCTGGGATAAAGAAGTGAAGGTTGGTAAATGGCTGATGTCTGTTGCAACTACTGATGGATTGGAGTACTTTGCAATTACTTCGATTTGTTTAAGAAAATCAGCAGGTACGATTGCTAGAGCTGTACAGTCAAACCAGCTAATCAGCATTCCTGATATGTTGTCAATTACATGCATTTTTGTCTCAACCTGACGTTTCCCCAATTCCAACGAGCAACCAATTTGTCCCTTGCACTGCAACAGGTTGCCTCCAACAACACTGAATAACTCGTGGGTAGGAAGCAAATTGTCGACTTTGATTCCTAAATGACAGGCTAGCTGACTGCCCATCACTGTAGTCT
The DNA here is from genome assembly GCA_033782935.1 of Petrolisthes cinctipes. Classification (NCBI taxonomy): domain Eukaryota; kingdom Metazoa; phylum Arthropoda; class Malacostraca; order Decapoda; family Porcellanidae; genus Petrolisthes; species Petrolisthes cinctipes. The sequence continues at coordinate 10,029,803 of JAWQEG010000062.1, read as the reverse complement.
CCGCTCCTGTGTCAGGTGTTCAGTGTATAGTATCGGATCCAGCAGGATGAGTCACCCTCACCGATAATCGAGGAGTAGGGTGCAAATCCACCCCTCTAGTGTAGACATCGGCAATAGTCTGTCTCACATATTGTTGATGTTGGTGGTGTCGACGTTCTCCCCACCTTGCTGTAACTGGCGTTGACATACCCTCTGCCGCCCATTCTGTAGATGCATCTCTTTCTCTAACGTCAAAGTCTTACACTCCAGCATTGTTTTCACAGGAGCCACAAACCACGTGGTTGCGAAGTTGGGAGTCGAAGCATTGCTGGCAGAATTCACAAAAAGATGCAATTATTTTAAGGAGCAAAGGAAATCGTCAAAAGACTCCCCCTCCTCTTGCTCCCGAGAGTAAAACTCATGCCAATCCACCAACACATTCCATTGTGTCCTAAGATGTGCCTCCATCACTCTTACTATTTCCTTTACTGCAGTGTCCTCAGTATTTGGAAGAGTGTACCTGTTTACCTTGTCCCAATCCTCATCCAGTAAGCTTAACAGGATAGCTCGCTGCTCCTTCTGTGGTAACTTATCAGCATGGGTCAACAGCATGTATCCATCAAATTTCATCTTCCACGCAGTGAAGTCACGTAGGGAGGCTGAAGAGGTCAGGAATGGTGCTGGTGTGGAGGCAGGATTCAGCTTGGGTGGGGTTTCATTGCTGGCAGGGCGGTGATCACTGCTGGTTGAAGCAACCCCACCTAGGCTCAGTAAACACTCCATCATAGCCACCATACGCTCCTCACGTCGGGTTGACAGGGCTGTCTGCTGTATCAGGAGATTTGCCAACTGCGATATGTCTCCCATATCATCCAGCGAACACCAGAGTCAAGGTGAGGAATCCCAAATTCAGGTCCCTTTTCTCACTGCGCAATGTATTGTTATTTCTGAATGGCAGGGGCAGAGGGAAACACTAAAGTACAACACTGTCTTTACTTAAGAACAGGCTTATTGGAATACAAGTGAATGTGACCCTAGCAGTATGACAGCTGGCCTCTAACTGCCAGGCCAGGTTTTTAAATTATCGAAAGTGAGCTAATCAATAATGTCGTTATGTTCGAGACATTTCAGTCAGCCATTAAACAATTAACATGGTCTAGGACGAGTTAGTTTCGGACATTGTCCAAAATCTGGGACACAAGAACTGAGGCCAAAAAGATTCCCTAAAGCAGGGGCAAAAAAAGATAACCGAATACCAAGCAAGTATGTCAAGTCTTTGCAAAGCACAGCTGCAAATGCTTTTATAATGAAGATGAAAATATTAAGGGGGATAGTACGAACGCAGTCCCTTGCTAATAAAAATTGCACACTCGAGTTAACCACATTTGGGTTAATCGCAAGGGTCAGCACCACCGGAGTGCAATGGTGAGCCTCGCCCTGGGAAAACCGCCTTAATGATCACGGTATCTCCTGTGCCAGGTAAGTAACTAAGTATGTTGTATGAATGCTCTACAACACCCAGACCCATCAGTTCTGCGTACATTCAACACAACAACAAACACTTTATGCTATTAATTACCAATATCTATTCAATATAATAATTATTTATGATAACTATAAAGAATTATTAATTTTACATATACTGTTATAGAGACTTTATAAACAGAATCTTTATTTCAACACAAAAGCATACTGTATATGAATCTTACTGAACTAAAGCACAGATACAACATTGCATTACTCGAATATAATTATGATACACACTACGAAGAGGGGGAATTTGAGACTGGGTCGTGGAGAGAGAGGTCGTATGTTTTTATGCTCTCTCCTCTAGCTGCCAGGGCCTGCCGCACCGGCAGTAGTTTCTTTTTTTTCGCCCTTCTGGTGACCACTAGGCTTAGCTAGTATTCATTCCCTCCATAGCTGGTAGTAGATATAGTAGGTGTCTATATCTTTATATTGAGATCAACTTTGCCTCCTGCCTATGGTGGACTCCCCCACTGATAGCTCTGGGTGTGAATAGACACAGCCTTAGTGTGGGTTGAGAGGTTGATCTCAAACATTAGTTTATTAGGGCTGGTATTATCCATTTCTGGTGTTTTCTTTTCCTCTTCCCACTTCCCCCCATCCTTGGGGGAAATGGTCACTAATGTTGCCTTCCCTCCCAACCCCTCCTCCGTAGAGCGGAGGAGGCGGCCATGACTGACCACCACCACGAAACGACGGACGAACCGAGACTCGAACACCCCTTGACATAGACGTGAAAAATGCCTCGTTTGTAATGTTTCATGCCACTGGTTCGGCCCCACTAGCCGGCCTCAATCCCTTTATTGTTCAAAGGTTATTGATGGCTTGGCTGGTGAGGTTGAATCAGTTAAAAAACTTGCATCTGGAGACCTCCTAGTATAAACATTTAATTCAAAACAAGTAGCAAGTTTGCTGAAACTTCGTCAGATTCACGATTATAAAGTTGAAGCCAAGATTCCTCAAGCCATGAATTCCTGCAGGGGAGTAATCACCTGTAGGGATTTAATGATGATGGAAGAAACGGATATAATCGAGGAAATGAGGAACCAAGATATAATTGACGCTAGATTTATAACTCGTTTAGAGGATGGTATGAGGAAGAAGACTGCAACACTAATTTTGACTTTTGGCAAAGTTTCACTTCCTGAAACTGTCAAAATAGGTTATGAAATTGATAAAGTAAGACCCTTTATCCCCAACCCTCTTAGATGCTTGAACTGTCAGATTTATGGACATGGAAATCGTACTTGTAAGGCTTCTTCTCCAGTGTGTGGCAGGTGCGCGACTCCTGGCCATGCTGAGAAAAAGTGCACATCAGTGGAGCTCTCCTGCTTTCATTGTAAGGGTACTCACTCCACTTCCTCGAGGGATTGTCCCAAGTGGAAGCTGGAAAAGGAGGTCTGCTCGGTGAAGGCAGTGCGAGGTATCTCCTATTATGATGCGAGGAAGGTGGTGATGGGATCGCAAGCGACCCCATCACCTAATGTCTCGTATGCATCGGTGGTGATATCTCGACCCGTGATGTGTACTATTAGTACTCAGACTGAGTCAGAGCCGAGCGAGCAGGCTGATCACTCTACTTCTACACCTACTATTATTACACCCTCTAAGACTATTACCCCATCTACTAACTTCTATTTTGGGCTGCAGCTTCTTTGCAGTCAGAGAAACAAAAGAAGAAGTCAGACAAGTATGACAAAGTAAACTACACCACCCTAAAACCAAACAAATCACTTCCTTGCACACACCCTACTCCCACTTCATCGGGGGAGAGAAGGGATAGCTCTTCCTCGGTGGAGTCTGGGAGACTCACCATTGATGAGGAAGCAATGGATGTCTCCGGACGCAAGAACCGGGAAAGGTCCCCCGGTAGCCACTCGCCAGGCGGCGGGCGGCACAAGAAGACTAAGCGCTCAGGCCGACCCCGTAACTCTTAAATCGCCATGTTCACTGTACTACAGTGGAATTGTAGAAGTCTTGGGAATAAATTGAACAACATATCAATATTATTACACACACACAGGCCAGACGTCGTCTGTTTACAGGAGACAGGGTTGGAGAATCACTCTGACCCAACACAATTTAAACACTACAACGCATACAGGAGAAACGATGGACACGGAGTAGCAATATACACACAAATCACATCCACAGACACAAATAACATTAAACACTACTCTGGAAGCCGTTGCTTGCAGAGTTAAATTACACAACACCTACATATCCATCTGCTCTCTTTACTGTCTGCCACGCGGCCCCATTGACAGTGATTCATTACACAATTTATTTGTTCAACTCACTGGCAAAAAATTGGTACTGGGCGACTTTAATGCCCATCACTGTCAGTGGGGAAGCTTAAGAACTGATGCTCGCGGAGGGCAGATGGAAGACATTATACTACAATCCAACCTCTGCCTCCTGAACGATGGTCAAGCCACCAGGGTTGACGATCGTTCTGGCAACTTTTCGTCTATCGATTTGTCTCTGGCCTCCCCGGATATACACCAGGATTTTTCTTGGCATCCTGAGTCCGACTCCCTTGGTAGTGACCACTTTCCCATCTGTCTCTCTTATTCAAATCATACTGTTTCGGCCCCTTTGGTACCAAAATTCAATTTTAAGAGAGCAGATTGGGGGTCTTTCGGGAGGATCGTCGACCTAGATATGTTCGGGGAGACCATAGATGAAAAGATGCGAAATTTAACACAAAACATTTTACACGCAGCCGAGGTTGCTATTCCCAAAACCTCTATAATTCGAAATAAGCGTGAAGCACATTGGTGGTCAACGGATTGCCGAGAGGCATTAAGGAAACATAATAGGAGATACAGGATTTTTGACAAACAGCCCACTCAGAACAACTTTATAGCTTACAAACGGGCGAGGGCTGAGGCAAGGAGAGTAATTAATAGAGCTAAAAGGGACTCTTGGTGGTCGTTTGTGTCCACGGTGAATCGTTTTACACCACTTACAAAAGTCTGGTCCACTATAAAGATACTAAATAACAAACCCCAGTATACCCCCATTACCACTCTTCAAGTGGACAATAACATCTACGACGATCCTGTGGACGTAGCAAACGTACTTGCCAGGAGTTTCTCAAAAGTAAGTAGTTCAGCCAATTACGACCAACGTTTTCTCCATCACAAACGTATGGCTGAACTACAAGAGATAGACTTTGCCACAGAAGACGTAGACTACCCATACAACCGGGAGTTTACGATAGACGAACTTCTCCTTGACCTAAGATCCTGTAAAGACACCAGTCCTGGACCTGACACCATTATGCACGGTATGATCCGGCATCTTGGCCAGGATAACCTGGTCAAGTTGCTAGCAGTGTACAATGAGATTTAGGTGTCTAACTACCTTCCCAGACTCATGGCACTTTGCGTGGATCATACCGATACCTAAACAGTCTGGTCGTCTTGTGAATCCTAGTTCATTTCGACCTATTGCGTTGACTTCTTGCCTCTGTAAAGTCATGGAAAGAATGATAAATAATAGGCTACTTTTTGTTTTAGAAGCGAAGGGTTTATTGAGTGATCGACAATGTGGCTTCCGGAGACACCGGAGCACAGTTGATCACTTGATGAACCTGGAACATTGCATTTCAAAGGCATTCGCCAATAAAGAATTCATGGTACGGGTGTTCTTGGACATCCATAAAGCCTATGACATGACATGGCGACACGGTATTCTGATGAAGCTTCACGGTTATGGTTTAAGAGGTGATTTGCCCATTTTCATCAACAACTTTTTGCGTGACAGAACTTTTTCTGTCACCCTTCCCTGTAACGTAACATCGGACATTTTTGTCCAAGAGAACGGGGTGCCACATGGAAGCGTGCTTAGTCCTACACTTTTTAACATCATGATCAATGATATTCTGTCATCAGCTCTAGTTCCCAGGAATCTTAAATACTCGTTGTATGCTGATGATTGTGCAATGTGGCACTCGTCACGTAATGCACAATTTTCAGTAGGACGGATTCAAGCAGCGCTTGACTCTGTCCACCAATGGGCCTTACAGTGGGGCTTTAAGTTTTCCGTTCCTAAGTGTACCGGAATAATTTTTAGTAAACGTAGAGTACCTCAAATTAACGTAACGTTTGATGGCCAACCGGTACCATTTCATAATTCTGTTAAATTTTTAGGAATTCATTTTGACCAAAGATTAAATTTTACACATCATGTTAATAATTTGCTTGTTCGTTGTGGAAAACCTTTAAATGTCCTTAAGTACCTATCAGGTACCACATGGGGAGCCGACAGGAAATCTTTATTAATGGTGTATAAGACCCTTATTCGTACAAAGCTAGACTATGGCTCACAGGTGTATGGATCAGCATCAGATACAACACTAGGGAGATTGGATGTGTACCAGAATAAATGTTTACGTGTGTGTTTGGGAGCTCTGAAGTGTACACGTGTAGCTAGGATGGAGGTGGAGGCGAACATACCTCCTCTCCGACTTCGACGGGATCAACTCGCACTCAACACCGCTATGGCAACGATCCGGAAGTCGGAGATCGGTAACGTGGCCAGTGCCTCCCTTCAACAACATCACTACTTTCACCACGGAAAACGGAGGCCACTGGCTGTACGCCTCCACCAGCTAGAACAACAACTACAAATAGACCTCGGGGACTGTGACAAGTTTACCATCAGAAAGATACCACCGTGGGAGACACCCAACTTCTGCGTCAACACATCGTGGTTACCATCATCGAAAGAAATGGCGCCGGAGTTGGAGATACACCACCTGTTTGGTGGTATCATCCGCAGTCACCTGGGGTCTCATCACGTGTACACTGACGGCTCCAAGTCAGATGAATGTGTGGGTGCGAGTGTATGGTCGAGTGAATGTGAACATAGGTACAGATTGCCGATACATACATCTGTGTTTACAGCAGAACTTTTTGCTATAGACAAAGCCATAGACTATGCACTAAATTCTCGTCATAATTCAATAGTAATTTTCTCAGACTCCAAGTCAGCCCTTCAGGCAATTAACTCATGTCAAACTATTTCTAATGAAATCCAAGGTCGCATCAATAATAAGTTGCACTTATGCAACAAGTCCTTCACTCTGATCTGGGTGCCCGGGCATTGTCGTATTTATGGCAATGAACGGGCAGACTTATTTGCGAAATCGGCTGTAGAGGTCGAGGTTCCTTTGGACGTCCCTCGTGATCTGCAGTCGTGTCTATCCCTCGGAAAGAAATCAATTAATCTTCTGTGGCAAGGTTAGTGGACCGGACTTAACATCTCTACCATCAAGCCTCAACTGGGTAATTGGGCCACTGCCAACCGGCCCAACCGTTTCGAAGAAAAAATCCTCGCAAGATTAAGAACCAACTGCACAAGGATAACACACCTTGAACCATATATAGACAAACGTTTTCCACCGCATTGTAACACCTGCAATGCGGCGTTATCTATCAGTCATATCATCCTGCATTGTCGGCGATTTGTGGGGGAACGTGCTTCCCTCATAAGTTACTGTGATGCAGTAAAAGTCCCCTTCACACTCTCAGCTCTCTTAGGTGATAGGGATGGTGATGTGACTGATAAATTGATGACTTTCTTGAGGGAGACCGAACTGATCAGAGTGATGTGACTTTTTATTACTATTGTTACCATTTTGTATGTATATTTTTCAATTATGAATGTTATAAATTATGTTTTGTATATATTGTAAATTATGATGTGTTAGCTAGGTTTAGCGATTGTCTAATATAGGTTTAGCGATTTGTCTGTCTAGGTTTATCGATTGGCTGGAATAGGTATTAGTCTAGTTAGCTATTGTTGAGTAGGTACATAGATTAGTTTATTAGCTAGGATGTTATATTAAGAAACATTTTATTTGTATAAAAGTACAAAATAGAAAAATTATTATATATGTCTAGTTTTAAGTTTCAATGTAATAATAATAATAATAATAATAATGATTATAATAATAATAATAATATATGCATACAAATAATATGCAAAAAGTTAAAATAAAAATAATAATAAATAAACACCATGGTCGATAGGCCAGGGAAAAAAAAAAAAAAAAAACGAAGAGGGTCAGAGAGAATTTTGGTGACTACTGATTAGCATGAATGTAATAATACAAACAAGCTATGGAGCTACAATAATAAAAGACTAGATGTAAAACAATTGGTCTAACCCTCACACTCAGAGTACCAAGAAGTCTTCAATTATAACAGTTTACCCTAAATATAAGAGAGGAAGAGTTTTCTCCAATTATTGATTTACTTATTATTCATTGTAAGTTAATATAAAAATACCTCAATTCAATAAAAGCAACAACACATATAAAGCACAGACACTACTATCTGATGACGTTAATGAAACTAACAATATAATATAAAGGTAAAAAACGGAGGAGTAAATTTACTTCATAACCCGTGACTTGGTCTAGGTATAAACTCTAATAAAGTATGTATTACAAGAAAATGAATATACTATAGTTTTTACAAACCTACTTACGGAAACCAGACATCTGAAATACCTATTTCATCATTTAAATAAACACAAAACATGTTACTAGGAGACATAAATATACAGGTAATGTTGGAGAAGATATCCAGGGCTAAAAAGACATAATAAACACATCCTTACAGTGTCATCGTGTCATTGTTACCCGGAGTGTTAATACTTTGCTGTGATTTACCATTATACAGTACATTGTACAATTAAAAAATACAAGTACATGGCAGATCACATCATCACATCAACAGGCAGATCACGGGGACAGATCACTGAACACACGGAAGATATCACAGCAAGCCAGCCAGCCAGACAGCCCAAGGAGCTAGCCAGACAGACAGGATGGTGATGGTGGCATAAGTGAGGGAAGAGTGAGGAGTAGGAGGAGCAGCTCCTCCACCTAATTGCCATGCCACCCAAGCGTGGCAGGGATGGTTCCTCCCCCCAAGTGGCCTCCACCCCCAAGAAGGCTGCTCGTGACCTGGATAGCAGCAGCGACGCCTCGCTGGAGCAGGCAGCCCGGCACCTCGAGCACCTACTCGAGGAGAATGAGGTCGCCCCACTTGGACTGTCCTCCTTGAGTGGCAAGGAGGGGCAGCAGGAGAATGAGGGTGCCCCACTTGAACTGTCCTCCTTAAGTAGCAAGGAGGGGCAGCAGCAGTAGGAGGACGACCAGGGAGATCAGGGCTGGATACTCGTCGGAGGGCGCCGTGCCAGCCACCAGCAATCCACGAGGCCCAAGTTCAAGTTGGGCAGCCTTGGGGACCACGGCAGTCCTTACCAGGCCATCACTGCTCTCGAGAGGGAGCATCCAACCCTGAGGATGGAAGTAAGGCCCAATCTCCAGGGCGAGTACATCCTCACGCCTAAAGATGATGACTCCACGTCGCTCCTGCGCCGCATTGCGGAGGAAGGGAACAAGGTGCTACTCCTTGACCCCAGTGAAAAGAGGCATAAGGTGGTGCTTGAGCGGTACCCACTAGACCTGCCCCTCGACGCTGTAGAGGCTCACCCTCAGGTAGCCTCCGCCAAGCGCCTACACTCCCCAAGGAGTAAGCAGCCCACAAGGCAAGTACTGCTAGTGTTTGTGGGGCTGCTGCCCACCAAACTGGACCTTGGCTGTTGGGGCAGATACTCTCTGCGGTCATACCAAGGAGAGCCGGTCAGGTGCTACAGGTGGCAGCACTTCGGCCACCTGCAGGCACGGCGTGGACATGCTGCCAGGTGTGGAGTGTGCAGCCTGTCCCACCCTACGGAGGAGTGCATCGCCCGCCACAGTGCCAACGAGGCCACCACCGCCAGGTGCCCTAACTGTGGGAAAAGCCACCATGCTTGGAACCACCGGTGCCCAGAGAGGCGCCGCAGACTGCCTCAGCCACCACAGCAGAAACAGCAGCAATACCAGGCTCCACCGAGGCGGAAAAAACGCAGCCGCCCCCAGGCAACTTGTGACCAGCCTTGACAGCATACGACCTCCCAGCAGCAGCAGCAATAGCAGCAGAATGGGACTGGCCCACCACCTGGACACCCCAACAACAGCAGCCTCCACATGGCCGGCCCTAGCAACAGGCCACCCAGCAGCAGCCCAGCAGGAATGCACAACGTGGCCAGCCTCAACAGGCCACCCAGCACCCGCAGCAGCAGTCTCGCACTAATGCATCACGCAGCCAGCACCAGCAGCAGCGGCCAGGTGGCCAGCCTCGGTACTGGACCCAGTTACAGCCACAGCAGCAGTGGCGACAGCCAACCGTAGAGACGGAAACGGGTGGCCGCACTCCCTCATACCAGCCCCCCACTCAGAACAGTGAAGCCTGGCCTTGCCTCCCAAGCAGCAGCAACGGCATACAGGGCAGAGCCCCTCACGGTGACACCCCTGCCCCTGTGATGATGGAGAGGAGGAAGTGGAGTGGTATGGCACCAAGCGAACTTCTCCACGGCGTGGAGGCCCGCCTCAGTGAAGAGACCCGCACAGTGGTCAACTGCATTATGGCGCGGATGATGCAGCTAATAGCAAAATTGATGGCCAGCCCTGATCACGCCAAACAGGAGGATCTGGACGAGCTCCTCCGCCAGGAGACGGTCACGGCCATCTCTGATTGCGGCCTCCTGTCACCACCAACCACCTCGGAGGATACATGCATACGCTCCCCCCTCCAACCAGCAGACCACCAACACCATCATGGAGAGGCGATGTGCTGAAGATCCCATGGGGATCAGACTGCAGGACCCCCCAGGCTCAAAGTCCTGCAGTGGAATGTGCAGGGCCTGCAACCCAAGAGGCACCAGGTACTGCGGGCTGTCTTCGAAGAGCACCTCGACATTGTGCTCCTCCAGGAAACATTAACGCCCACCGACTTTGAATGGAGGGTGGCGGGCTACACACTCCACATGCTCCCTACCTTGGAAGGCACACGCGGATGTGCAGCACTAGTGAGGAGCACCATCCCCCACCGCAGAGTAGCAGCCCCAGTCCACTGCGGGGACGGGGTGGAGGTGCTGGCGCTAGAGCTGCAGGTGGGAGGCCTCATGCTCCTGGTGTACAACATATACAGGAGCCAGCGTCACCAGCGGGAGGTTGGAGAGCTGCTCAGCCTTGCCTCCCACTCCAGTGTCCTGGTGGCGGGAGACCGCAATGCCCACCACCCCATGCTGTAGTAGCCATCCCCAACCAATGAGACGGGCCGCCACTTGGCTGTGCTGCTCGAGGATATCCCTCACGTCCGCCTTCTCAAAACTGGGGAGGCCACCCACACCCGAGGGGGGAGGCTTGACCTCACCCTGGTGTCTAGTGACCTGGCTGCTGATGCCATCTGGCAGGTGCACCCCACCCTCACCAGCGACCACTTCGCCACCCTCACTTCACTCCCAGTGGCCCCCCCTGTCCCGCCCCTCGCTGGAACATAAGGAGGGCGGATTGGAGCAGGTTTCAGGCCTTCCACCAGGTGGTGGGCCAATTATCAGCCACCGGACGACCTACACCAGCAGGAGAGAGACCTGACGGAGGCCATCCAGACAGCAGCCACCACAGCCATACCCATGTGTGCCCCAAGTCGCCGCCGCCGGACAGACTGGTGGTACTATAATAATGAGGTGCGCGAGCACAACCACCGAGTCAACCTGCACCGGAAACTCTACAAAAACGCCCCAATCCCAACAACCTGAGACTCCTGCAGGAAGTAGTGGCCCGTGCACGACAGGTGTCCCTGAGGGCCAAAGAGGACAAGTGGCTGGAGTGGTGCGCCACTTTTAGCCAGCACACGTCCCTAGGTCAGATGTGGAGAAGTGTGAGGACGGCCTCTGGCGTTGCCCCACCCTCATGGACAGCGGGACGCCTGCCGCCCGCTTGGAAGGAAGCCGACATCCAACCGATCCCCAAGCCGAGAGAGCCCTCTCCTCAGCTGCTTAGCCAAAACAGCCGAGAAAATGGTGCTAGCTCGGCTACAGTGGCACATAGGGCCCTCTCACCCACACATATTTGGCTACACCCGCGGAGTGAGCACAGCAGACAGTATCCTCACCCTGATGACTCATATCAACCACCGCCCCACCGTTGCTGTCTTCATCGACCTGGAGAAGGCATTCGAACTGGCCAGCCCCCACGCCATCCTCGACGCACTTGTGAAGAAAGGAGTGTGAGGAAGGATGCTGGCGTGGCTTCGCGACTTCCTGCAGCACCGCCGTGCCAGGGTCAGATTCCAGGGTCACAAGTCGAGCTTCCAAGAGATGGAAAATGGGACACCCCAGGGCAGCATCCTCAGCCCCCTACTTTTCAACCTGCTGATGGAGCAACTGGTAGCCCTGCCTTTCCATACCAGCACCGTCTTGCTGAGTTACACAGACGACCTCGCCCTCATGGTCACCGGAAAGGGCAACAAGCTCAGGAAAACACAGCAAGCGCTTGACCTCATCAGCGAGAAGTGCCAAGACCTGGGGCTCAAGATATCAGCAGAGAAGACCCGGGCCATGATGTTAAAGGCGGCGGAAGCAGCATGGCAGCTCCGCGTCCAGGGAATCGATCTGGCCTGGACCAACTCCTATCAGTACCTCGGTGTGTGGGTCGACAAGAGGCTGTCCTTCACAACCCACGCCGCCTACCTGAGGGAGAGGACGCAGGCCAGGCTGAACGTGATGCGGGCCATGACGCGACCCACTGCGGGCGCCACCTTCTCTGTTCTATGCCTGTACTACGTGCAGGCGGTACGCTCCCTGGTGGACTACAGTGCCCTCGTCCTCCTAGCACTCTCCCCAAACCAGCAGAACACCGCCATGAGAACCATGCTGGGAGCTCTGAGGTGGACCAGTGCATGCGTCATGCAGAGTGAGACCAGCCTGGTACCCCTCACCACCAGGGTACAGCACATCACAGCCTGCCGCATATCGAGGGTGCTGCAGCGCAACGCGGAGGGTGTGACGCAGAGGAGACTGCGGCTGGCAGCCACCCAGGGCGTCGACACTCTACGCCGCAACCCATGGCTGCTTCAAGCCACCCTGGCCCACACAAAGGACTGGCTGCAGGCGGACCTCCCTGCCCCCACCTATCATGCCCCGCCCCCGTGGGAGCCCCCCCCCCCCGCAGTTTTCTGCCCGCCAGCAAGTCGCAGTGCATCACAGAAGAGATGCGGCAGCATTCCCTCATGGCCATTGCACGAGTCACTGAACCAGACAGTGCAGTGTACTACACCGACGGCTCAGTCGATCCTGACAGCGGGAGAACGGGTGCTGCTGCCATCACCAGAGGGACTTAGTTGTGCGAGAGGACCTCTAATCACTGCTCTACCCTACAGACAGAACTGGTGGCCATCCAACTGGCTCTGGAGCACGCCCACCATCGACAGGAGCCCACTGTGATGCTGCACACAGACTCCAGAGCGGGGCTACAGGCCCTCCAGCAGTTGCATCCCAAAGACAATGTGGGCCTCATCACCACCATTCTGGGTATCCTCTAGAGCATCGCCGCGTAGGGGCGGCAGGTGAAGCTCAACTGGATCCCTTGCCACATTGGAGTATGAGGCAATGAATCTGCTGACGCAGCCGCCAAGAGAGCTGCTGGTGGACCCCAGGTGACCAGGCACGTGTCCCCCAGTCTGCGTCAAGTAAAGGCACGCGCCAAGCGCGCCGCAGCCCAGCACGCCCACCACACACACCGGCAACTGGAAGCGAGGAAGAGACAGGCGGCTTGCTACGCCGCCACCGACTACTAGCCACTGGATGCCTCCCAGCAACAGCCTAGGTCAGACAGGGTGCTGCTGCAGCGTGTAAGGCTGGGCTACTGCACCAGGGAGGAGCTGTACGACGGCTTCCAGGGGCAGGAGTGCGACCACTGCGAGAAGCACTGCCGCCACCCGCTAGTACACTACCTGGTTTCCTGCCCGACCACGGCCACCCTCAGATCAGCGCCGTTACCACCAACCGCCGCCCAGCCTTCGGGTTGGGGACTTCTCAGCAGCCGCCAGGCCAGGACCGCCCTCCTCGTTCGCCACACACCAACCGACTTGATGCTGCAGGTGCTCAGGGCGGCCCCTCCGCCCCGCTGACCACACCACAGCTAACTTTTTAGCCACCTGTGAGCACAGCACCTCTCGCCACCACAATGCAACCCAGCACGGGAATACCCAAACTCCAACCGGCGGGCTGATGCCCGCTTTGTGTAATTCAAGTATATTATATGTATAACTCTGTGCTATATGTGTATGTATAATGTATTGTAATGCACAATAAACCTTAAAAAAAATAAAAAAAAATACAAGTATCGCTTCTCGGCCTTTTAGCTAAGATCAAAGTGTAGTATCTGTTCTTATCAGCTTAATATCTGATACGACACCCATGTGGGATCTACGATATTAATCTGGTTTTTTTACCATGGCGAAGTGCTAGGGGCTTGCTCCACCTTTGCCACGGATCGGCCCGGTATTGCAGTACCTCCGGGATCGGTCCACTCCCCTCGGGGAGAATATAAACAAATATCAAACCAAATTATATAATATTACTAGCTGTACCCAGCCCGTTTCACTGGTCCAAGCAAACTTGAAATGATTAGGTACAGTGCCAGAAGGAGGAGTAACAACAATCAATTTTCAAGTTTTTTGGTATTTCAGCATGATTTACATACAGGGTTTTTTGCTCAATCCTTTACCTGCCACGTTTTCTTTCTTTTCTTAAGTTTTGTTTTTGTAAGCTGATGTCGTATCGTGGCGGGTAAAGGATGTACTGAAATAACTGTATATAAAACATAAACAGCATAAAATTGTCTGTGTTGTGGTCAAACTTTCATTACAAAACTTCAGTGTACACAAAAAAAAAAAAAAAAAAATCTGGCTTGGAGTCAATATATAGGTCATGTTCTCTGCATTTCCATCACGTGAAAGTGCAACATAGAGCTGCCCATGTGTGAAGGCTGGATTTTCGGAGAGATCAAACCCTATAGATGTTATGGTTTGACCTTGACTCTTATTAATAGTCATTCCAAATGACAGCTTCGAAATGTGAAATTTTTATGTACCTAAAACCTTCCCTGGTCATGCACCTTCAGAAAATATATGGTTTGTATGGTCTATTTCTTTTGGTTTGGGAGAAAAATGCACATAGACAAACACACACACAGACAAACGCCTCTCTTTTATAGATACAGATGTGCTCCGTGTTTTCTTTCAATTATATTTGGATTCTAAATTCATCCCAGTATCACCGGTTTTCTGAGACTTATCCGATGGGTGCTGACAGAACTGGGAAACGAACCCACGATAAGTTGTCCTTTTTTATTGCTATTTTTTGTTTGTTATTTACATGACTCAGCGCTTCATCTTACACTCTAACGAAGCATCAAATTTTTCCTAATTAAACTCATCTTAAACAAAGCCAAATGTCTGGGTGTTTGAAAAATTGGTCCGTTCGAGCTCTTCTTTATGGTTTTAACCGATAAATACAATATTTGACATTTTAACGTAAAGTTACGTCATGTTATGTCATGAAAACCTTTGCCGGTAGTGCTGATTCAGAATGACGGAATATATAGTTTTGGGAATGTGACCTGTTTTTTTTAGCGGATTTATAGTAGATGACGTAAGATTTACGTCGAGTTACGTCATGTTACATCATACCAAAACCTTCGCCTGGTGATTGTAATTCAGAATAGATTTTATTAACAAAGCGAACAGTTGCTTCAGGTGGTCAAGTAATTCTAATTAATTTGGAGCCCAAATGATCAAATCATCTAAATAATGTCTAACCCAGCCTTTATTTGAAAGGAGTGTCAGAAATGACGCCATTTGTCTAGGGAAAAGAGCTGGAGCACAATTTAATCCGAATGGGAGTCGTCGAAACCTATATAGCGGGATACCATCACTGAATGTAGTAAGATCACGACTCTCCTCATCCAGTAGAATTTGAAAATAGGCCTCCTGCATATCAAGAGTTGGATAGTACTGATGTCCAGCTGCTTGTTTCACTAGCTTTTCCATCCTTGGAAGAGGATAGATGTCCGTTTCAAGCTGTTTGTTTAGATGCCGATAGTCCAAACACATCCTTTTACAACCATCCGGTTTATTAACGAGTACCGTACTATAGGAGATAATCAAGTCGCCGGGAGCGTTCAATAATTTTTCGTTCTTCCACATCATCCAACATATCCTTGACTAATTGCTTCGCCTGCTCTGGATATCGATGACTGTAAACAGTGATGCAGTAGTCTTGGTCAGGTGTTATTTTTATTAATGCTCCTTATAAGTCAAAGATGGAAGTAACAC
Source organism: Petrolisthes cinctipes (assembly GCA_033782935.1). Taxonomy (NCBI): domain Eukaryota; kingdom Metazoa; phylum Arthropoda; class Malacostraca; order Decapoda; family Porcellanidae; genus Petrolisthes; species Petrolisthes cinctipes. The sequence continues at coordinate 10,014,054 of JAWQEG010000062.1, read as the reverse complement.
ATGGTGGAATTTTAGTTTCATCTTCTACATCATTAAGATTATGATAGTTATTGCCCGTAAGAATAGCCTACTATCTCGAGTGTGGAATTTAAGCATGTCACCTTGTTGCTATAGCATTCCACACCACCATATTCCTCACAGGTCAAGATAAGCTCGTTCCTTCAAGATAGTCATTGAATATTAATATAGTAATTAATTTGTGACGATGACACAGATTTGTCAATAGTAATAATGTCCAACATTTGATGACAATTATGAACAGTGGTAGTGGTATACTGACAGTTGTCAATATAAGTTGTTTCTTGACAGTTCCCACTAAAGATAATTAATTGCATATTTTTCATTACATGGTGAACATTTAACAGGCTTTAGTGTTCACATTACTTTGTGATCATAGATGGATTGGGTAAGAATGGAAACATAAATCATATATTTGAGGTATTGGATGCTTCATATGTGTCGGAGTTGATGAATACAGTTGAGCTTCAAGGTGTTGTTTGATTCAGGGTATACAAAAGTTAATATTCTGATATTTCACGTTGATACAGATTACTTTGCGCCTTATAATATGTAATGCACAATGACCCTATTTACACAAGACGAATTATTCAATTATAATAATTGAATTTAGGCCATGATGCTATGAAAAAATAAAATCTGAAAGTGAACCATGGCATTCGCTACTTTAACTTTGAAGAATTAAATTTGTTGACATCCTCGCTCAATCCGTCTAAAACCACTTAGTAATGTCAAAACTGAAGTGTGTGAAAGTTCAATATGTAATGATATAATATTACCTCGGTCGAAGCCGTCAAATTTCATCGTAAAGTATCAACAGTTATGATACTACTACCATTGTTCACAATGCTCGAAAAATGATGGAATTTGTTATAATTGACAGAAAATAAAGTAATCGTCCCAATGATTAACTTGGTGGGACCAACATATGAAAATTTATGAGGCCTGATTTTGATAATTTATATTCTAGTAACATGGTGACGTTCTCAAACTCTACATTCAATATAATTTACTTATTATGTGAAGTAACTATCATTAACGTTATGATGCAATATTTGAATTATTAGTTAAAGCCAAGATGTGCTACTGATAACTGGCATACACTAAACATTCATAGAGACAGCTAGCTGAGTCTTGCTACTTCCTAACGAACCAGTATTTTTTTTACCGTTGAGTGCATAGTATACTGATAATAAACAATAACAAAGGATTTTCCAACCAGCCCAATGTTGCGATCTAACAATGTCATGTTTGTTATGTAACAGCTTTATATAGTTGACGTATAATTATAATTTATTACAGAGTTATTGCTTACAGTTACCGAGCTAACTTGGCTCAGTGAAACACCACACCATTCCCAAGCCGACACCCCTCCATGACCATCTCACCGATGTGCTCTAGCATGTGTTACAGATATGAGAGTCGAAATTGGTGGTGTACAAATATTGACAACGCAGGAGTGATGAACGCGGCAGTGGAGGAGACTGTCCTACGTTGAAAACACCGCTTCTCGTTCGATCAGCGAAGTCAAGGAATACCGGGAAACTAATTTTGGGAAACAATGTCAATTTCAGTAATTAATACATTATAATAAATGTTAGGCATAATATTTGTGAATCAATGTTTTTAAAGAAATATAATAAATGATTGTGCCATATTTATATTGTAAGATATATCAGTGTTAATAATATATTAACAGCATACTTTCATAACAATAATTGATTGATGCCCTTTTTGCATTGACTCTATAGTTCCAAGAAAATACATCATACATTTAACCTGGATATAATGATCATTATGTGATTTTAATATATTGTATATATAATGGTTGACTGAAGACCTATTTAGACTATACAATGTTACTATACACGTCACAATATATATATATATAATTATATGAACATAAATTATACTATAGTTTCCCTGATAGTAAGGTATGGAAGGGTAACTGTTGATTTGGGTTATTTTAATTTTAATATATTGTATTATAATGTTTGACTGGAGACCTATTTACACTATACAATATTACTATACACTTCACATTATATATATAAAGGAACATAAATTATACTATAGTTTCTCTGAGGTATACAATATTATCATATTAAAGTATTGAAGGGTAACTGTTAAATTGTGTTACTTATATTTTTTTCATTTGTTCCACACATAAATTATTCTCAATGGATGTATTTAATGTCATTCGTGATGTCTTATTATCAATACTAATTTAAAGTGTAATATGGAATAAGGTTTGTGGAATTGTACAGTCAAGGTCATTATTAATATTCCACATATAGGCTAGGTTAGTAGGTCAGGTACTCTCAATGGATGTATTTAATGTCATGCCTGATGTGTATAATACCTCACAAGAGCCATGTCTCGTTGTTTGCGTTGAAATAGGTGTCTTATATAGAGTTAGGCATAACCTGACCACTGAAGATATGATCAGCATGTATTATACCTTTTGTTACCCTTATTTCACTTATTGTGTCTCTGTGTGGGCATGCACATGGTAATTATTTCTGGGTAAGCTAACTATAGCTCAAAAAAAAAGGTCGATGTATATTCGTCCTTCAAAAATTTGACTCAACAACAGGTGTTTTATCAGAAGCTAAAATCCTGAAATTTCCTACATTACACAAATATTTTACTTTATTGTTGATACTGCCCATACTAGGAGTAATAATATGAATCTTGTTTGTCCAGTATTTAGAACAACAATGTTTAAAAATAATTTAAATAATCTTGGCACTAATTAAATTGTTTAACTCCTTACCTGTAGATATGAAAATGCTTCTCAAAACCACAAATATAACAAAATACAAAAAGGAAATGAAACAATATTTGTATAACCAACAGAATATTACATAACTGTTGCTTTGTTTTAGTTTTCTTACAGATTGCTTCTTCTTTTTTTTACTGTTTGATTCTAATTTGCTGTTTCAATTTAATTTCTGTTTGATTTTAATTTCAGTTTGATTTTGATTTATTGTTTGCTTTTATTTTTTTACTGTTTTCTAACTTTACTGAGAGTATTACTGTTTCATTTTAATTTAAGTTTGATTTTGATTTACTGTTTGCTCTTATTTTTTACTGTTTTTTAACTTTGCAGAGAGTTTTATTGTTTCATTTTACTTTTACTGTTTGCTTTTATTTTTTACTGTTTTCTAACTTTGCAGAAGGTTTTACTATGTCATTCCATTTTCAGTTTGATTTTTACTTTTTTTTTTTCTAGTTTTTTTTTTTTTTTTTTTTTTTACTTTGCTGGGAGTTTTACTGTTCATTTAATTTCAGTTTGATTTTGGTTTACTGTTTTCTTTGGTTTGGTCTACTGATTAATTTTGTTATTTACTGTTTTACTGTATGCTTTGTGTGTACTGTATGTTCATGGTTTTTCTGTTTGTCTCTTGTGTGTTTTTTTTTTTTTTTTTTTTTTTTTTACAGCTTGAATTCAATTCTTACTGTTTGCTTTTGTTTACAGTTTGATTTCATTTGATACAACTGTATGATTATATTAAATCTTTGCTCTAGGTCATGATGAATTTACACAATTATTTTTATCTGTCTGTCAAGGAGCTTCTGCTCGACAGACTGTATTGCTTAAATATAATTCTTATGTATAGTTCATTGTATTTACTATAATAATGGAGGGGAGAAAGAGGGAAGTGTAAGCTGCAGGCTGGTCACTGAGATTAACGTGTTTGTGTGTGTGTGATCCATTGTGTGGCCAAAAGGACTCTGAACATCCCCTTTCCATCATCTGCCAATCAGATACATCCAGGAATGTCCCAGAGAAGCAGGGCTTCTCCGCCACATTAGGCTGGACAGACTATAAACATTCATAGAGACATCTAGCTGAATCTAGCTACTTCCTCACCAACCAGTATTTCTTTTACCGTTAAGTGCATAGTATACTGATAATATACAGTAACAAAGGATTTTCCAACCACCCCAATGTTGCGATCTAACAATGTCCTGTTTGTTATGTAACAGCTTTATATAGTTGACGTATAATTCATTACAGAGTTATTGCTTACAGTCCCCGCGCTAACTTGGCTCAGTGAAACACCACACCATCCCCAAGCCTACACCCCTCCACTACCATCCCCCCGATCTTCTCTGCCATGTGTTTCGGATATGAGTTTCGAAATTGGAGGTTCACACCTTGTGGTGTACAAACATTGACAACGCTGGAGTAATGAACGTGGCAGTGGAGGAGACTGTACCACGTTGAAAACACCGCTTCTCGTCCGATTAGCGAAGTCAAGCAACGTTGGGTTTGGATAGTACAGACTGCCTGGGAACACAAGATGTTGTTGGCATTAATTTTTTTTCTTATCCTCCAATACTTTCATTTCAACACAAACAACGAGCCATGCATCTTTTAAATATTGCTTCACACAACCAGATCCATTTTGTGTCATTACACTCAGCCTCCAATGAGACCACGAAGATATCTAGGCCTCTTTTTTTTTCTTTCACAACATCAACATCCCAAGACTTGATACTTGCTTCCTTCATACTTCTTATTACGGAATTTACACCAGTAAATTAGTGTAAACAAAATCTCACCATTAATAGAGAGAAATTACTCCTCACACCATCGACAGGACAGGATGGTTTAGTAAGATCTGAAACAACAATGACACTTTAATTTCAATGATAATAATTACTCACTGGTATTCTTTAAAAAAATAGTTTGACTAATATCGTAATAATTTAAATATTATACACAATGTACTCTTTCACACACCCTAGTTATTTCTTAGGTTAGGATTACCGGGAAACTTATTTTGGGAAACAATGTCACTTTCAGTAATTAATACATTATAATAAATATTAGGCATAATATTTGTGAATCAATGTTTTTAAATAAATTTAATAAATGATTGTGCCATATTTATATTGTAAGATATATCAGTGTTAATAATATAGTAACAGCATACTTTCATAACAATAATTGATAATAATTTTTGCATTGACTGTATTGTCCGAAGAAAATACATCATACATTTAACCTGGATATAATGATCATTATGTGATTTTAATATATTGTATATATAATGGTTGACTGAAGACCTATTTAGACTATACAATGTTACTATACACGTCACAATATATATATATATATATATATTATAACGTTATAGGACGTTATCACCCAGGATGATTGAAGACTCACTGTGCAGTACAAGGTAGTTTATTGGAGGTAACACTTGGGTAACAGGTTGTGGTGAATCAAGCAAGGTGGTGTGTGTGGTGTGTTTGGCTTAGAGTAGCGAGGGGAGTGGAGAGGTAGGTGTTCGCGTGTCTGGAGCCAAGAGTCAACTGAGTGGAAGCGGGAAGCCAAGCACCTGTGTGTGAAGGTGTGTCAAGGCGGGAAAATGGCTGGGCCAAGTGGGGGTAAAGAAGTGCAGTGTGAGAATGCTTGCTTGATTCACTACAGTGAAGAATTTTGAGAGGAGTGAGGGTAATAAAAATAATTACAATTGGTACACATGTGAGGAATGGCCTCACTAAAGACAATATAAAGAAAATAAATACACATATATACATATATTACAATGGGGACAACCTGGAAACATATTCATGAGCCATGCTTGATGGGTAGTGTTGCACAAAAGAGTACGTGTGAGGTGTGGATTATCGTATGGTCGAGAAAGGCAAGTGTGTGAATTAATAGTAGGTGCAAGATGTGTGAGACTAATTGTCGAGTAGGTGCATGTCTGTGTTGGTTAGCATGGATATATATTTATGGGGTCGCTTTATGGTACGTCCTGTGCGTGTAGTAAACCCTACAGGTACCATGTCTGGCTCGTTCTCCCGTGGCAATATCTGTGGTGGTGTGACTGGGCGTGTAGGTGTCCGTGGCCGGCCGTGGGGGCTGACAGGACGAGGGGGAGTTGCAGGTACGACATGAATAATAGGAGGCTGGTCCTGAGGGAGATTAAGAGGGATTACACATATAGAGTCATTTGGTAGAGGGTCGGCAGGCGTGGGGGATGGGTTGAGTGAGGCAGGGTCAGGTATGGGATTAAGCGGGGATGCAGGTGTGGGTGTAGGTGAGGCAGGTTCAGGTAATGTAGGAGGGGTAGGTACGTTAGGGGGTGTAGGTGGTGAAGGATGGATAACGGTTGCATAATGGTCGGGGGGTTTAGGTGTCCCTACGATTGATGGTGTGTGAGTGGAGGTTGATGGTTGTGGTTGTACGTGTGTTGGTTGTGGGGAGTTGTCCTGGGTAGTAGTGTGGGGGGGTCGTGATGGTGAAGGAGGGGGGAAGGTGCGAGTGTGTGGTGCACCAGTGTGTGCCAGTTGGGGTGGAGGTGGGGGTGTTGGTGTAGTATTGTGTGCGTTGGGTCAGTTGTATGATAATAATGGTGGTGGTGAGGGTATGCCTGTGTGTGGGGGAGCAGGTGTTGGCTGAGTGGTTGGGGAATGGGTGGTGATGGTTGGTGGTGGAATGTTGTGTGTGTTATACCATTGTTGGTACGCTGTGATGTGAGGCTGTGTGTGCGTGAGTGGGGTAGGCATAGTAGGGGTTGGCAGTAGAGGGCGCCTTGGCTACGTGACATCGTGGTGAGGTGGTGGTGGACGTGTGTCCTGCTGCTGCTGTTGATGTTGGTCAGACTGTGTCACCGCCGGTTTCACGTGTTGCCAGGAAGTCCTGTATGGTTTCCCCCCGATCTGTAGCGTTACTGTCGCCTCGTCCCTCTTGATGACCCTATGTGGTCCAGTGTACGGCTGCTGCAGGGGGGTCCTGTGCGCGTCCGTCCTGAGGAACAGTTGTTCTGCCCTGCGGAGTAGTGGGTGTTCATAGGTGGGGTGGTGTGACTGTTGTCTTGTTGGTGTAAGTGTTGGTGTTGCCATGATCCTCTTCAGAGCTGGGAGAAAAGATAGGTTGGAGGTGTCTGCCGTTAGGTCTACCACTTGGCTGGGAAACATCAAATCCTCCCCGAACGTCAATTCCACAGGTGAGTGGTTCAGGTCCTCCTTGACCGTCGACCTGATGGTCAGCAGGATGAGAGGCAGTGCATCCACCCACTGTTCAGGCTGTACCGCCCTGAATGCCTCCTTCAGCCAGCGGTGGAACCTCTCGACCATACCGTTGCTGCAGGGGTGATAAGCAGTGGTCCTGTTCCTGCATGTCCCCAGGAACTCTAGCATTTCTTGCCACGCCCTTGACTCGAACTGAGTCCCCTGGTCTGTGACGATGCACGCCTGAGGGCCGAAGTTAGCCACCCAGTCCTGGAGAAAGTGTCTTGCCGTTCCTTCTGCTGTGATGTCAGTCATGGGGGCTGCCGTGCACCATCTTGTCGTACGGTCGACGCACGTGAGTAGGTATCTGTATCCCTGTGATGTAGGGAGTGGCCCCACGATGTCTACATGTACCGTGTGGAACCTTGAAGTGGGTGTTGGGAAGTCATGTATCGGTGGGCGTGTGTGTCTACCAATCTTGGAGCGTTGGCATGCCGTACACTCTGACACCCACTCCTTGATTTGCCTCCTCATGCACGCCAGACTGCACGACGCGTGATTAACCTCTGGGAACCAGCGACCCCTGGGTGGTTGAGGTTGTGGAAGTGGAGGAATGTGGTTCTCCTGAATGGGGCCGGAATGTATGGTCTAGGAGGGCCACATGAGACGTCGCACTACACTCTCACGTTGGGCTCGGCTGCTGTCACTTCCTCCAGCTTCAGACCTGTGTTGCCTTGCAGTAGTTCCTCGTCTGTTGGGCTGCAGCAATTTGTCTGATGTCGAAGGGATGGCCTAGGTGGACTGCCATGACCGTCTGTGTCTGAGGTGTAGCCCGGGATAATGCGTCAGCCACAGCGTTGTCCTCACCCTTTACGTGCCTTATATCGGTGGTGTATTCTGATATGTATGCCAAGTGACAGGTGACTCTTGGTGACCAGTTTGTCCCCAGCTGCTTCATGGCAGTTGTGAGTGGCTTATGATCCGTTCTGATGTGGAATTGCCATCCCTCAAGGAAGTGGCTGAAGTGACGTACTGCCTCGTACATTGCCACGAGCTCCCTGTCAAAGGCACTGTATTTCTTCTGTGGTGGGTCGAGACGCTTGCTGAAGAACGCTATTGGGCGTAACGTCCCCTCGACGTCTTGTTGCAATACTGCCCCAATAGCGTCCGCTGATGCATCAGTATAAACGGAGGTAGGTGCGTGGGGCGTGGGGTAGGCTAGCAAGGTGGTGCTGGCGAGCATGCTCTTGATGATGGTGAATGCCGCCATTGCCTCGTCATTCCAACTCAGCTTCTTCTGTGAACTCTTCTTTAGTCCTTTAATTAGGTCACGTAGTGGAGATAGTGCTTCTGCAGCGTGAGGGACAAACCGATGATAGTAGTTCACTATCCCTAGGAACTCTCTCATCTCCCTGGCGGTGTTGGGTGGGGGAAAGTCCCTGATGGCCTCGACCTTCTGTGGTAGTGGCGTGATTCCCTGTGACGTCACCCTATGGCCCAGGAAGTCTACTGTATCAGCCCCCAGCACACACTTTGATGGATGAATCTTCAGTCCATATTCCTGTAATTTATTGAAGAGCTGTCGAACGTGTTGGGCATGATTGTCGTGGTCACTGGATGCCACTAGGATGTTGTCGATGTATACCACCACGAAGTCCAAGCCCCTGACTACCCTATCCATGAACCGCTGGAAGGTTTGGGCAGCATTTCTCAGGCCAAAGTTCATGCAGGGAATTTGAATAAGCCGAAGGGAGTGGAAATGGCAGTCTTTTTAATATCTTTCTCTGCTACGGGAATCTAGTGGAAGGCGTGGACTAGGTCGATCTTCGAGAAAACCGTACACCCCTGGAGCTTGGAGTGGAAATCCAGGACATGGGGTATAGGGTAACGGTCTGGTGTCGTTACGGCGTTGAGTGCACGGTAGTCATCGCATGCCCTCCATTCGCCTTCCTGTGCTTTGGGCACCATATGGAGTGGAGATGCCCATGCACTGTCTGATGGACGAGCTATCCCTTGTTGCAGCATGACTTGGAATTCTTTCTTTGCTGCTTCCAGTCTCTCCGGTGGCATCCTTCTGGGTCTGGCGAAACATGGTGGACCGGTCGTGACGATGTTGTGGCGTACTCCCGGATCTTTGGGCTGACAATCGTTGGTGGCCAACAGTATATGAGGGAACTCCTGGAGCAGCTGGTGATACTCGCTTGCCTTGGAGATGTGGGTGATGGTGGGTTGTGACTGGCGGCATGATTTGGTTTGTATGTGTCGGCCAGTCGTTTTGTGTAGCAGCATCCTGCCTTTCGTATCAATTAATAAATCATGTGCTGGCAAGAAGTCCAGCCCTAGGATTGGGTACTGTACATCAGCCACCACAAATGGCCACACAAACCATTCCTCGGTGATGAGGAAGACGCCTTTACTTCTTGTGCTATACGTAGCGATGGGTGATTTATTAGCTGCCAGGAGATCGTACGCCATGCTGGAGGGTCGCTGTTTCTCCCGATAATTGGGAGGAAGTACACTGACTTCCGATCCTGAGTCCACCAAGAACAGCTCCGTCGTTGCTAGGTCCTCCACCCACAGGAGAGTGCGGCTGTGAGGTTCAGTGGTGTATGACCTGGGGGGGTATGCCTGTGGGTCTCCAGGCGGATGTGTGGTGTCTCTGGGTGTGGTCCTCTGTGCAGGAGTGTGTCGGTGGAGAGATGTGGCTGGATTCTGGGTGGTAGTACCCTGTGATGTGGTGGCGTCGCTCGATACCCGTGGAGATAATGCGGTGGTAGCGGAAGTGGTAGTTGTGGGATCGTTTGTGTTGGCGGCAGTGACGTGTCTACTCTCACGCCACCACCTTAGTAGTTTCCCTGGTTGTCGAAGTGGTTATAGTTAGGTGTGTGACTAGGCCACTGACATGGTGCTCGGCAGTTCCTTGCTTACCTCCCGTAGTGTTGATGGTACACGCATATCTGCATCTGTTGCTGTCACCATGGTTGTCTAACTTGGGGCGGTGGTTGATGTTGAGGCGGTGGTGGTAGAGCTAGTGGTCGTGATTGTTCACGTGGTTGTGTCAATTGTTGTTGTTGTAAAGTGTCTAGGTTTGTATGCATCTCCCTCATTAATTGTACTAACTCTGCCGTACTGCCGCATGGTTCTGTAGGTTGTGGTTGCATGGAGGAATGCTGAGGTGGTGTGGAGGTGGTATTTACTGCCGTTTTTGTGGTGTTTAATGGGAATGTGTTGCCACTCCATGCGCCCTCTTGCTCAATGTGGGCGTCCATGAGAGAGTCGGCCTGCTCTCCATACTCCTGGAGTGTGAGGTTTGGCTGAGCGATGAGGTGCAGCCGTAACTGAGGGGGCATCAGATTAGTGTGTCTTTTTTCAGCATGAGGTCTGGGATATGTCTGAGGAGTGCAGATGGGCTCCTCCCGTCCAACTGAACATTTTCCAGGGCCTTGAAGTTCTGTAGGACGGTATTTCCACACACCGTCGTGATAGCGGCTTTCAGACCCTCATACTGTGACCCAGCCGTTAGTGTAGAAAGCGAAGGATGGATTAAGGCGAATATATCTGTTGGGAGGGCCCTGATGAGTGCCCGATATTTCGCCTCATCGGAACTATTACCTCCTTTCCAGATTTCCTCTGTGTGTTGCAACCACGCGAGTGTATCAGACGAAAATAGAGGGGTGAATGGAATGGAATGTCAGCTGTGTTGGGGGCTTCACGGCGGCGTTCGACGGATTGGAGGGTCGGAGCCTTTCGTGGATCTGCTGGGACTGTGGTGCGCCCAATTTTACCTCCTCCCTTTTTCACTCCCCAATACACTACACAAATAGATTCAGTGTATTAGACACCACCACTTCATCTTCACCACCACCCACAATTCACAACACACCTTCACCATTAGATAGGATCACCCGACGTTTAGGTAGACGCAACAGAGACAATTCCTCCCCTACACAAAACCGACAGCAAGACATGACATCCCTTAACTCCGCATCATCCACTCCTCCACTCCCAAACCATTCTACACCCAACCAGACTCTCCATAGTACATGTTCATTCTCCATAACACCAATCACCATCCCCAATAGATCATCCATCCTCACCCCTCATTCTACCACCAACACCACACTCGACTCCATCACCCATAAAAAACTGTCTTCCCTCCGTACCCTAGTCATCAACTTCCGCAGCATCATAAACAAAAGAGCCGCCTTTCACCAAACCCTCCAGACCTATGACCTTGACATTATTATAGGGACAGAGACCTGGCTCACACCTGACATCCAGGACAGTGAAATCTTCCCGACGGACAGTCCCTATAATATGACCCTACACAGGAAGGACAGAATAGACGATAAACATGGTGGAGTCCTAATTGCGACAAAGCCAGGACTAGTTGCGACCCCAGCCACCGAACTGAACGCGGACTCTGAAATTATATGGACTAAAATACAGATACAGGGCTGCAGGACACTCATTATAGGATCATTTTATCGTCCCCCAAATTCAAACTTAGAATACCTGCAGACCCTTGACGATTGTTTATCTAAAATTGACCCCTCCAAAAATATATGGTTGGCTGGTGACTTTAACCTTCCCGACATAAACTGGACAGCACAGGCGACACTGGACAATCCCACCCATGAAGGCGACTTACTATTACAGACTGATAGGAAACTCTTACATGAAAATTTCATTGACATCATTAACACCCACTCACTTACCCAAACAGTACTCGAACCAACACGCACACAAGTCAGTGTAGAAAGACATAATCCTAACATAAGACACGGGGTCACATCCAACATACTAGACTTATTTCTCACAAACAACATTTCCTTAATTATACGGACACGAGTACTACCTGGTCTTAGTGACCATGAGATGGTACTCATTGACGCAAACATCAAGCAACAACACAAAAACAATTACCCAGGACAATTTACATGTACAACAGAGCTGACATGGATGGCATTACCCAAGACTTAGTTGAATTTTGTGACTCGTTCCTTGACTCAGTCCCAATGGCCAGCTCTGTGGAAACAAACTGGACCAGATTTCGTGACTTTATACGTGACACAATGGACAAGCACATACCCACGAAAACCATCACACATAACCAGTCATTACCATGGTACAATAGACAATTAAAGAGACTACACAGAAACAAGGTAAAGGCATACAACAGAGCAAAACTATACAACGATACAGAACACTGGTTAGAATACAAAAACATACAGAAAACACTACAGAAAGAAACTAAATAAGCAGAAACTAAATACACATCCACTTTCCTCGCAGACAACACACAAAACCACAAAAAATTCTTCAGCTTTTTTAAAGCACGCAAAGAAGACTCGACCGGTATTACAACATTACTACACAACAATTCCTTGGTTACACACCCACAAGACAAAGCCAACGCCCTTAACACACAATTCCAGTCCGTTTTTACCCATGAACATGAACACTTACCAGACATGCCAACACCATCACACCCACCTATCCCTCCCATTCATATAAACACCCAAGGAATTGAGAAACTCTTATCTGAGGAAGACATACACAAAGCGACTGGACCAGACAATATACCATGCAGGATATTGAGGACTTACGCTAGCGTTCTTGCCCCTGTCCTGCAGGTTATATTCTCACAGACTTTACAGACTGGTGAACTCCCTCAAGACTGGCTTTTGACAAATGTGACCCCAATTTTTAAATCCAGAGACAGAACCCTTCCCATTAATTATAGACCTATTTCACTTACCTCAGACCCCTGCAAAATTTTAGAACACATTATTCATAGACACATAATGGACCACTTTGATAGGCAAAATATACTGACTGACAATCAACACGGTTTTCGGCCTAAACGCTCGTGTGAGACGCAGCTACTGGTAACTACTCATGACATCTTGCAGTCCCTCAATGACACAAAAATCAGACAGGTTGACGCTATAGTATTAGACTTTGCCAAAGCCTTCGACAAAGTCCCTCACCAAAGACTACTACACAAATTAGAATTCTATGGCTTACAGGGACAACTTCTTCACTGGATTAGATCGTTCTTGACTACCAGAAAGCAACGTGTAGTTCTTGATGGTAGTCAGTCTCCATCTGTTCCTGTGACCTCTGGGGTACCCCAGGGCACTGTCCTGGGTCCCCTTCTCTTCCTTTCATACATTAATGACCTCCCACTTTCACTTTCCTCTACCACTAGACTCTTTGCAGACGATAGCTTAGTTTACAGACCAATTAAAGATAGGAATGACTGCCTTCGACTACAGGACGACCTAACTGCACTTGAAGACTGGGAAGTCAAGTGGCAGATGACATTTAGACCAGACAAATGCCATCACATCCGTTTTACCCGTGCCCATAATGTCATTCCATATACATACCAATTACACAACACCAACCTCAACACAGTCACTTCCCACAAATACTTGGGCGTCCACATCTCAGCGGACATGAGGTGGAACATACACATAGGTAGCATCAGGGCTAAAGCTAGTAGGGTCCTGGGGTTCTTGCGCAGGAACCTCAGCAGGTGTAACACAGACACCAAAATTATTGCATATAACACTTTCGTTCGGCCACATTTAGATTATTGCGACACCGTCTGGGACCCACACACTTACAATAATATCAATAAATTAGAGTCCATACAAAACAAGACTGCAAGATGGGCCAGACGTGATTACAGACACACTACATCAGTCACTTTGCTTAAACAAGACACAAAACTAGACCCATTAGTAACACGAAGACAGATACACAGACAACAGATGATATACAAAATCACAAACAAGTTAGTTGACATAGACAAAGACACATATCTACACCCTACAAGTATACGATCCACTAGAGGCAGCCACAACTTAAAATACCATACATACCAGACAAGCACTGATATATTTAGGCACTCATTCTTTCCCCGCAGCATCCAAGAGTGGAATCATCTCCCATCTCACGTAGTTAATAGCCCCACTCTTGACAAGTTTAGAAATAGGATCACCAATCATTACCTCCCCAATCCTAATCCTCAACCCACAGTCCCTGACCCA